>OX387244.1:64572407-67003353 GCA_947561735.1 Cenchrus americanus | reverse complement strand
TGGGAGCTAGCCGGCGACACCTAGCCGTCTAGGAAGCAAACCTCCAAGAGTAACAAATGCACCAAAGTTTGTAGACTCGAAACCAGAGTGCTCAAGCTATGGAACCTGCTCTTGTTAGCTCACAAAGTCACTCCTAGGCTCACTTTCTCAACCCAACACAAAGATGATGGCTTGAATCCACAAATCTCACAAAGAGATGGTTGGGGAGAGCCACTAAGGCTTAGAGCTATTTAGAAATGGCTTGGGATCTCAAAGAACAACACTAGAAGCAAGAACCCTCACTTGAAGAGGGCTTGGGGTATTTATACCCCTCAAAGGAGAAAACTAGCCGTTAGACCCGGGTGGCACCGGTCGGACCGGTGCCCTACACCGTCGACCGGTGTATGAAAAACTAGCCGTTGGGCTAGCCGCACCGGCCGACCGTGGTGCCGACCGGCCGTCGGGGCCGAGTAGCCCCCAAAACCTCTTTTAAAGAAACTTGCACTTCACCACCAAGATGAAATGACCCGGGTTAGGTTAGGAGGGTTAGTTAGCACACTCAAGGGCTAGATCTCACTTAGGTCAACTAAAGAGCACTTTGACTTGGTCAACTTGCTAAGTTGCATCCCTCTTGATAGTACGGCATACCTATACTCAAGAAAAGAGTAGAAGATCTTCGATGACCTCTTGAGCTTGAACAACTTCAAATCTTGCCATACTTGATCGATAACCACTTGAGGGCTTTCAACATAGCCTTTGACTTGAGCACGTCCATACTTGAGCTAGTGACTTAGGATCTTTCCATATAGCATAAGAATGCACACTTGGATCCATGGCCACTCCATGTTGCCAATCTTAACTAGTTGATGACTTGCAAAGCTTCTCTCGGTTAAGGTTTGAATATGATACTTGAAGACCCCACGGATGCTAGACCTTCACCCTAGCAAAACACTTATGGCGGCTTAGCTACGGCCCCAAAGATTGCTTAGTCCCTCACCCTAGACATCTCGGTTGATCTCTTCATCACTTATCCAATCCACTTTGAGTTCCACTTTGCTTCACACGCAATTAACCTTCATTTGAAAATCCCGCTTCAAATGCTTGATCTTGATTGACAACGGATATGCAAGCTTCCATATTTAGAACCAAAAAAGTATACTCATCATCTTGTTCTCTTTCAATAAACTCATGAAGTCTTGCACCATATGCTTATCTTTGTAGATGTGAGCCATAAAATACATCCATATTTAAAATACTTCAAAAGTAGCTCATGAATATATAATGAAAACCTGCTCACAATCTTAGACAAAAGCATTAGTCCTTTAATCGCCTTGTCATTCAATTCACCAAAATCCACTTAGGGGCCTAGATGCACTTTCAACAACGCCGGGGAATGGACATCTTTGGACCGCTGCCAACGGCCCAAGGCAATTTCAAGTTCGCTGTGGTCATGGTTGGATACTTCACCAATTGGATTGAGGTGAGACCTCTCGCTACTATCACTTCGGTCACCATCAGGAAGTTCTTTTGGCAGCAAATTATTTGCAGATTTGGTGTGCCCAGAGAGCTCACTGTAGATAATGGAAAGCAATTTGATTGCCAAGATTTCAGGGAGTACTGTCACTCAATCGGAATGAAGCTTTGTTTCGCATCCGTGTACCATCCTCAGTCCGACGGGGCAGTAGAAAGAGCCAACAGACAAATTTTTTCAGCCATAAAGAAGTGCCTTTTCGAGCAGAAGAAGGGAAAATGGGTTGATGAGCTATCAAGGGTCATTTGGTCAAACAACACCACAGAGTCAAGAACTACTAAGTTTACTCCGTTCAGACTACTGTATGGGGCTGAAGCTATGTGCCCTGAAGAGCTCGCCAACTACAGCGCCAGAGTTTTGGTGGGTAGCTCTCATGAGAATGAGGATGTCGACAAGGACTTAGTGGAAATTGACAGACTGGATGCAGTCCAGAATCTGCTGAAATACCAAGAGGAAACTAGGAAGTGGAGAGACGATAAGGTATCCCAAAAGAATATTCAGGTGGGAGATTTCGTCTTGAAGAGAATAAAGAATGCCGACGCTGTGGGAAAATTCCAATTCGCTTGGGAAGGACCATACGTGGTATCAAGCTATGTTCGAGATGGGGCCTTTCGTCTGAAGGATGAGACAGGCGTGGAGTTGCCACTTTCGTGGAATGTGGACAACTTGTGTAAATTTTTTCCGTAGTTTGTTTCAGTAGGGGTCCGTCGCACGGAGTTATAAGTGCGGAGGACTCAGTTAGATTTATATTTCCAGTCTTTACTTTTGCGCATTTTAAATTCAATAGCAAGGCGGGTACACTTTTCCTCACATAGGGAGGACTCCATCCTGGAGCGTGAGGTTTTTAACGAGGCAGCCTTGATGTAAAATTTCATTTCCCTAATGAATGAGATAATTCCTCCCTATGATTCATTGTTGTTTAATTCCGTTCACATAATTCAAAGTGCTATCTCAAGATAGCCCATCCCAAAAGAGGATGAGTTGAAGTGCTATTTTCGAGTAGCCCACTCCGAAAGTGAGTGCATCAAAGTGCTACACAAAGGTAGCCCACCCACAAGTGGTGCAATCAAAATGATTCACAAGAATCAATCTATTAAAGAGCTTCTTTCGTAGCAGCCCGCCCAAAAGGGGGTGTGTAAAAGCAATTCAATATCGAATCGAGGAACCATAAATGGATCAGGGCAAGCAATAGTTTTTCTTGCACTAGGGCTTTCGCAGCGACCTGTCGAAAGACTCGTTGGTTCTCACGTAGGAGAGTTACAAAAAATTGTTGAACGCAAGCTTAGTTTTTTCAAAGCCGATTGCGCAGGCGAAGTTTAGCACCACTGTGAGATGCCTATTCTAAACCAGAGATGAACCTTCGTTGTCAAAAATCAGCTCAAAGGATGTAAAATTTGACATGGGTAAACAGCTCCTAGTCCTGCAATGCGTTTCACGCCTAAGCGTCGCATCACAGGCTAATATTTTTATGACAAAAAGTTATAATCAGAAAGCAAGTGAAGTTGTTCAACATCCTTATACAAAGTTGCATTGTCAAGCAGAGTCGAAATTACACGAATTCGGCCGATACAATAAAACATCAGTCAACTTTCATTCTCCCCGCTTCCGAAGGGGGGAAGACGTTTTCTTTCAGAAACTCTAAATCGAAAGCGGCGAGAATCTCAGTTCAAAATAAACAACTTTCACGAGAAAGGTGACTCTATGCAGTTGCCATCTAAGTACCGTCCTCCCCGATTTCTGGATAAGTCGTATACGAAACAATGATTCACATCCTCTTCATCGGGTAACTCCTCTTTCACCAATGGGGCATCGCGAGCTTTTGAGTCCACCACGACGATTTTACTATTGTCATTCACAGTCATGAAAAAACGAAGGGGGTAGCTATGTATCGATTGGTAATGACAACAAAATTCCCAAAATTCTTCGAAAGTTTTTTCACGTATCGACGTTGAAAGGCGTTCCAAGACGCCCCGCTGACGCATGTGTTGGCGCGGTTGAAAGTCTTAGGCATCACGTTCAACACCTCAGCCTCGTCTGGGGTCTGTCAAAATAATGTACACAAATTTGCATTTCAGTTTTCAAGCGATTGAGCGGCGGCTACGCTAATTTCTTACAAGAGTTCGTTTTCATCCTAAACCTCCACGGTAGGATCAGCAACTGGATTGTGGGGCAACTCTTCATGACGGAGGGGAGCCAGGGTTTCGCCAGTCACAAGATCCGCGAGGGCACCTTCGCAAGTAGCTGTTTCACGGACAGGGGCTCCGGGGATTCCTTGGTCGTCAGCGCCAGCTCCAGTCTTCGGTGGCCAGTCTCTGTAAGGACCGTAAGGCCCGAGAGTCGCGTCGGGTCCATGAGTCACTCGGTGTTCACGAAGCTCTAAAGGCTTGTTTTGCCTGTCCAAAATAGAACTATGAGAAGGAAGAAAAGGATCAAACATTAGAGTAAATATCGCTCAACAGAAATAATTGTATTTGAAGCAAGTCGAAAGTTCTTACCCTGGCCAATCGATCCACAGCCTTTTTCCGAGAGTGTGCTCGCCCTCTTTTGGCCCAAAAGTTGCGGAGGATGATTTTTGTAATCAGATCAACGGTTTTGCTTGGGGCTGGCACATCCTCGGGCGAAGGGAACTCAAAGCTTCAGCTTCCGAAAGCTTTAAAATGATCGCGGCCTTGTTGCTCAAGAAGGTGCAGCAACATTTCAGAGCAGGTCGCCGCTCCATAGTCTCCAACCTTGCTCATGGTGTGAGGCAGAAGTTTCAGCTCGCTGTGCAAGCACTCCACGAAGCTTGAGATATTATCGGTGACCTTGAAGTCCTAGGTTTCGACACAAAGCTCTCAAGGGTACGACGATATGCCGTGGCCAAATACGCCCCCATTGATGACAATAAGCTTCGTTCTTCTCCAAAGTGTCTTCAAGCTCACCTTTCACCTTTTTTAGTTTGGCAATAAGGTTGGCATTAGCTTCTAGAAGAACCTGTTGGGCATCGTATTGAGTGACCATGTCTTTCAGCTCAGCACGACACTCTTCATAGCATTTCAAGCTTGATTCTAGTTCTCGCTTCAAGGCATCAATAGAATCTCGTTGTTTTGAGCTCTGGTCCGCCAGTTGACGAGACTGTTTTTTCAACTACTCATTTTCTTCCCTTAGTCGTCGGTTTTCAGTTTCCAAGAGTCTTCTTTCTTCAAGAGACGATTTAGTTTCCTCAGCCGCTTTCTCGAAGCCCTTTTGATAAGCGGCAACGCCTTTCGAAAGAAAGGATCGGATCATTTTCATCAATTCTTCCGCGCTCAAACCTTCTAAGGATTGATCAAAATCTGAGAACGAAAAACAGCAGTAAATGCATTAATTATTAGTGTAGTCTCATCCAGCTATCAAAATCGAGACAACAAGTCACGACGCTATTAGCAAAGTAGTTGGTATGATCTCGTACCAGGTTCCAGAAATGCAGAGTCAACACCCATCCCCGATGCCGAAGGGCCAGCTCCAATACCCAGTGACTTTTTTCTTTACTGCTCAAAGTAACCAAAGTCTTGTCCGCTAAAAATAGCACAAAACCAAAAGTTTTCAGTGAACAGAAAGTAAGTTTCATAGAACGAATATAGAAACTCATCAACAAGTCAGAATGACATACCTGCGTCTTCAAGTTGAAGAACATTGGTCTCTGTAGCAGGCAGCGTTGCGCTTTCTCCGGCAGCTTTCGCACTCGTTTCGCCGATGTCATCCGACATCGGAGGCGGCGAACGAGATGCATCTGCCATTGATTTCTCAACTTTTGGAGCATCCAACTCAATCGGATTCTGGGGCTTCAGACCCAAGCTTTCGCTCGGGCCCGTCGCAGCTTCTTTCTGGCCTTCAAGGAGTTTCAAAGCAGCATATTCCTGATCCTTGGTCGCCAAAGGTGCCTCATCGTCAATATAGCACAGTTCTTCCGTTTCGTCTAAGACGTCTACGAGACCAGCGACGCGTTTCTTCGGCGATGAGCTAGCCATCGCAATTTGTTTCTGTATCATCTCCGCCACGCGTTTACCCCTGTCGCCACGGGCTTCCAATTCCTCCGCATCGACCGAGGTGGTTGTAAATTCCTCAACTGTTTTCAGCATTTTCCCTTTAGGGGGATAAAAGGTGCAGGGCTGAATCTGAGGCGTCGACAAAATATCAACGTCATCATCTGTCTCCGCGACCGGATCGATCCGCGCCCTTTTCCCAGCGGGCTCATCGTCGTCGGGACCTTTCTCTTTAGCAACAATGTGCTTCGCCTCCTCTGAGGCACCCGCAATCCTCTTTTTTGAAACCACTTTCTTCTCGAGATCAGACACATGGGAAGGATCATGAATTTTCTTCTTCTCCCTTTCGGCGGTAGCCACCTTCGCTGCCTCGGTCTTGCGCCGAGTCAGGTTTTCATTGATCTTCAATAACTTGGAAGATTTTTCAGAAAGTGAGGGCAGAGTAGTCTTTGCAGCCTCTGCCTTTCTCTTGGCCAAGACATCTTGGGCTTTTGTGCCTTTCGCAACACCTTCTGTCGCAACGACTGTCTTACTAGTTTTTCCTTTCTTCGAGGTTTCGGCGGGTTCTGATCCAATGTTGCCCGGAGGCTGCATCTTTTTACCCGCTGTCGCAGGTTTTGGTCGCGGTTGATACGAGATCTTCATCTCGTCAAAGACTCGGTTGACACGGCCTGCGTGCTTCAAGATTTTTTAGCGCAACCCCATTCTTTATGGGTTTAGTTCCCAATCATTTGTATGACCTTTCTCTCAACCTCTACAACAATCTCCTCGTCTGTCTGCCCTTCAGGACGCTTCACATTGAACACGGGGCTTCGCACCTGATGATCCAGTCCAGGCAACATCTGAGTCTTGAACACCCAAGAGCCCCATCGAGGCTAGCAGGGCCAGATATTAGCAGCCACGAATTCTTCCAAAGCATCTCGAGTAGTGATCACATGAGAGGCTTGAAAGAAAGCACAGGTGCTAGCGGACGTGCGTCTAGCTTTCGACAGTTCAGGTGATAGATCAACTTCCAAATCAACCATGCGGCTCGCCAAATCATAAGTGATCACCTCTTCTCATTTCTCGTTTCTGCCAATCACCGCAATAGGAGCGTAGAACCAATAAGATGTCCATGGTTGGCCCATTTGTTCTTATATGTTGGGGCTAGCACCACGGGGGCTTGGTCTTTGCGGATGCGTCGCGTCTGGAAAGTAAAACATCCATATTGAGCTTCTTTCTCCTCATCCTCGACGTTAATCACCCTCTTCGCCCAATGGATCTCAAAGTGGCGAACGAAGGTTTCCACATCGTTATCCCCAGCAAAGGTGCGACAGGACCATAGGAATTTAGTGATTTGAGGAAGGTTATCAGAACCTCCGACCACTTTAGATAAGACGGCTTCGCGACATCGGTTTTGTAAACTTCTCAGCAGATGAGCTTCTCACGCCGCCTTGAGGGTCTTGCCAGAGATCCCCCGAAGATCATGTGCACCGCGCCGTCTTCCCCTAGGAATGCAGCCCCCGCATCGTTGTTGTCGTCGGGTGATGGGCCTCCCTTCTTGGGCTGGTCCGCCGTTCCTGGCTTGAGGGTGCCATTGACGTAGTTCTTCATGAGCCGGCACTCCCTAAGCGTGTGCTTGACGAGAACTTCGTGGTGTGGACACGGCGCATCTAGGAGCCTCTCGAAGTGGTCCTTGGTCAGTGTGGGCTTGGTCGGGTTGCCCTTGGGCGCGATGTCTTGCGCTCTATCACCGCAACGAAGTTGTCGTCACGGCGACGCTTTTCGTTCTTCTTCTTCTTCTTCTTCTTCTTCCTCCTCCTCCTCCTCCTCCTCCTCCTCCTCCTCCTCCTCCTCCTCCTCCTCCTCCTCCTCCTCCTCCTCCTCTTCTTCTTCTTCTTCTTCTTCTTCTTCTTCTTCTTCTTCTTCTTCTTCTTCTTCTTCTTCTTCTTCTTCTTCTTCTTCTTCTTCTTCTTCTTCTTCTTCTTCTTGAAGTGCCAGGATGTCCCTTCACTGTGGTCCACAACCTACTTCCCCTTGCCTTGAAGGGTGTATAACGTCGTGGCGACCGCTTCCTCGCCGTCGGCATGGTTGCTCGTGATGTCGAGGAGCTCACGTGTCAAGCGGGGCATGCGGTGCCCGAGTTAGTGGATGAGGGACGTGCACGTCGTGCTGTTCTGAAATGCCGAGATGGCGTCGTTGTCGGTCGCACCGGGGAGCTCGGTGCAGTGCTTGGAGAAGTGTCTTATGTACTCATGGAGGCTCTCCCCCGGCTGCTGCTTGCAGTTGCGCAGCTCCCACTACTTGCCGGGGCGCATGTAGGTGCCCTGGAAGTTGCTGACGAAGACCCGACGTAGGTCAGTCCAGTCGTTGATCTTGTCCCGCGGCAGGTGCTCGAGCCATGTCTGTGCAGAGTCGTCGAGGTAGAGCGGCAGGTCCTTGATGACGAAGAGATCGTCTGTCACTCCTCGACATGGCACGCGAGCCAGTAGTCCTCGAGCCACACGCTGGTGTTGGTGTCCCCATCGTATCTTGGCACGTTGGTCGGAGCACGAAAGCGTGAAGGGAACTTCGCGTCGCGGATGCTCCAAAGGCCCGTGGACCTCTTTGGTTCGGCGACTAGCTACAGTCACGGTCGTCGTAGCTGTTGTGTCGCCGCCCGCATCCACAGTCGTCGTGGTGGTGCAAGCGATTGTCGCGGTGATTGTCGACGCTCTCGGCCTGCCGTCGGGCCTCGATGGTGTTGTTGGGGGGATTCGAAATTGAGCCTTTTGTAGGCCAAAACATGTGATCATTTTAGTTAGTCAAGCTTGATTCAAAGAGCTCAGCCACGAAACCCCAAAAGTTCCTAAGTATGTTTTCATCTCTCAGAATCCATCTTTCGACCAGCACCCTTCGTCACCAGCAGAGCAGCCCAATAAGCCCCGTGGTTCAAAGCGTTAGGGTCTCGGTTAGACTACCGGATTTTTCCCACGACGAAACCCCACGGGAGAATCTTACCCACCCGGCCAGTTATAGTCTGGGTTTCGCTTAGGGGGTTTCGTCGTCGCTAACATGTAATGTATTCGTGTTTGGCTGTGATTTTTGTTTCGGGTAACGGAATGTGCCAGGCGAAAGGGGGGTTTCCAAAAGATCAAAGGTCTTCTTCCGACAAGCGCACGTGATGAAAACACGAAAGGCATCGCGATTAGCGGCGTAACGTCACAAGGTGCCGGTTACGTGAAGACCTAATTGGAGATTTCCCAAAATTAGACTAGCACATTCTGTTTTGATTAGTTTCACACGAGGGCATTCTCAGTATGTAAAAAGTTCGTTCACCTCCCCTATAAAAGGAGACGGGCCAGCACTTGTAAAGGGGATCGACTTTTAAGAAATTCACGGTTGAAAAAGAGAGCATTGGTTTTCTTTTGAGTGTAGTTTGAGTTCGCTTTTGTTTCTTGAGCCTTTAATTTTTCCTTCATTGTTTGTGAAAAGGTAGCTTCGCTATCCCATAACAGGTGTTCCGCGCGTCGCGGTTGGGCCCAAGGCGGCTCCTGACCACTGATGTCGCGGCTCCGCCTCCCTCCCAGCGCTCTCGATGCTGAGAAGGAGGCGGATTCGAGCCGTGGGCAGATGGTGCTCCTGCCCGCCCGCGCTTAGAGCACTGGCGCGAGGCCGAGCTCTTCGCGTGTTGTCCTGCCGCTGCCTCAAGCAACGCCTTCAGTTGTTGGCGCACTCGTTGTTCCTCGGAGGTCGCTGCCTCCGGGCAGCCGTGCAGTAGCATGGCCACAGCGGCAAGGTTCTGTGACACCCGATGGAACAGTGGCGGAGCGTCAGCGTCGGCGTTGACGTCAACATTCGCACCCTCGTTGGCGCGTCGGTTGTTGTCGTGTGCTGGCCCGCGCGCCGGTGACATTGGTGCACGACCGTGCGGCTGGTCGACAACCGGACAACGCTCGCGTTGGTCGTTGTTCCCCTCATGGGGCTCTTCCTGCATAGGGATGTCTCGTGCCGGTCGTCGGTCGCGGGCTCGGCATCCATGCCTAGCTCTTGGTGAAGAAGGGCCAGCTCCTTGTTGAGCTGGTGCCTCACCTCCACGAGTTCGTCGAGTCGCGCCCGCCGCTGGGCGTCGGTGGTGCGGTGGCGCAGAGCTGGCTCCGGTTCGGAGCTGCTCGATGCGAAGGTCACACAGACGTTGCATTCCCGCGTGGGATCGTGCCATCGTGTGATCTGTGCTCTCCGAGTCGTCATAGACCCAATAGCGGCGCCGGTCGCGTGGAGGTCGTTGACGTAGGCCATCACTTGGTCGTCCGGGAGGCCGGATTGTCCACGGGGGTACATTGCGGTGTACCGCTCCATGAACTCCCCCAAGCCAGCGGCTCGTCTCTGCTAGCCAGGAAGGCAAGGTTGGTGAGGAAGTAGGCGGCGAGCCTAAAATGCTCCTATGTTGGGTTTGGCCCTGACATGCCGACGATGATGTCGTCTGAGAAGCCTCGGACGAAAGCCTCGCGTCCCGCAGCCCCCGTTAGGACATTGGAACGGGGCGGTCGGGCGAAGGTGCGCCCAACGACGAACTCCGCTGGCCCGGTGTAGATGAAGCCGAGGGAGCTGAAGTGAAGAGTGACCCCAGGAGTCAGCGTGATCCTGTGGCCGTCCATCCGATCCGCTGAAGTTCGTCGAGACACACAATGTGCCCCTACCTGGCGCGCCAACTGTCGGGGTTCTCCCGCCGGTAGTAAATTTGTATCGATCGTGCGTCGGGCTCGGTTGGTTAGCACAGGAGACAACGGGATTTAGACTGGTTCGGGTCTCTGAGGAGTAATACCCTATGTCCAGTGTCGAGTTGTCGTGTTCCCGAGCTAGGGGTGCTTGTAGTAGGGGTTACAAGCTGGTCAGGAGAGGGTGTCGAGCTCAAGTACCTTGATGTGGCATTTGATATATCGAAAGTCTAACCCTTGTAATCATTGCCCTCCTCTCCCTTTTATAGTCACAAGGGGAGGGGCACAAAGGGGGAGTAAAAAGAGGTACAGTGCTCGGTTGCTGGAACGTCCTGTTGCACGTCACTGTCGGTCAGGACACATTGAAGCTGAGTCGTGATGCTTGGTCGTGGGAGCCGCCGCGTGGTCAGGTGTGACTATTCACCCCGGGACGCCTGGCTTCTCCTCCGAGTAGTCTGTGTTTGCCTTAGCCTGCCCGAGTACTTGACTAGCCCGCCACGCTCGAGCCTAAGTCTAGGCCCGTGCACGTCATAGAGGGTGCTTGAGTGCCTCGGGCTGAGCTTGCGTGTGGTAGAGAGAGAGATGATGGTGATGGGATGGCCGCGCAGCCGGTCAGGCCAGTATTAAGGCTCTTGTCGGGGTTAGTTTCTTGCATGGCTGCCAGTTTTTGTACTTGCATGACGTGGGGAATCGTTCCCCCAGCACGTCGGTGGTGGTGCTCATGCCGCGCGTCATGTCCCACGTACCAGTCGGAGCCAGAGGGTGGTCGTGCGAGGTGGAGACTTCTCGTGTGAGGCGGAGAATTCTCGTGCGAGGCGAAGACTTGTCGTGGGGATCCCTCTTGTGGGGAACTGGTCGGAGATGCAGCCAACTGGCCCAAGACTAGACGTCTTGCCAGTGTGGGTCTTGACCAGGGTCCTTAGTCCTCCTTGTCTTGAATCTTGGCCTTCACATTGTCAATGGTGTTGAGTTACCTTGTGTTTAAGGAAGATCCTTTCACCGTCAAAGGGGGCCCTAATCCGGGCCCTCGTCAGTCACCGACCTGGGGAAGGCCTTCACAGGGGCAGATTTCTAGGATTTCTGCCAAGACAGCCTCATCGACGTCTACTACTCCTCAGTAGCCCATCCACGCTGCAACGACCAGGTCAAGCAAGCTAATGGCATGGTGCTTCAGGGCATCAAAGACCGAATCTTCGATGCCGCCTTGCAGTACGCGACCAGATGGCTAGCCGAGCTGCCTCACGTGATATGGGGTCTCCAAACCCAGGTCAGCTCGGCTACAGGGTACTCGCCCTTCTTCCTGGTGTATGGGTCGGAGGCGGTCCTCCCCACCGACCTAGCCTTTGGTGCCCCGCGCATCCAGCACTACGAGGAATAAATGGCCGAAGATACACGCAAAGTCGACCTCGACAGCATCGAGAAACACCGCGTGGCTGCGCTAATGCAGTACACGCGGCACGAGCAGCAGTTGCGCCGCTACCACGACCGCAACGTGCGAGAGCGGTCCTTCAATGTGGGAGACCTGGTCCTGCGTCGCATTCAAACCACCAAGGGAATGCACAAGCTCTCCGCCCCTTGGGAAGGTCCCTTCATCGTGACGGAAGTCGTCAGCCTATCGACCTACCGACTCCAATGGGCCGACGGCCAAGGCGTTCCGAACGTCTGGAACATTGAGCACTTACGTCGCTTCTATCATTAGAAGATCTGTGTCAGAATAAAGCTATGTACTCCCCCCTCTTGTAATTTCAATATAATAAAGAAAGAGATCTCTTGTTCGGCATCCCCTTTTGTCGAACTACTTTTTTGGTCTCCCTCTTTTTACTTTCTATTCTTTTCCCTGCCCCCTCGAAATGCTCGGGGGCTTGGTCTAGGTTCGGCCCTGAAGCGCTCGGGGGCTTGGCTTTGCCAAAGTAAGGGTCTTGCGACCTGAAGGGGTTTTGTGTATGTCTTATGCTTTCAAATCCTCATCGTATAGCTAGCTTTCACTTTCCTTATAAACGTTCCTAAGTTACTGGCTCGCAAGACCTAGGGTCCACGACCCCCCTCCGCGCGCCGGCCGTGCCTAAGTCCCCACGCTGGAGCCGCACGGTCGGTAAGCCGTTCCTCCATTGAGTTGGGTTAGCGGAGGGTTCCTCTTATGACCTGGTTACTTTCGACGTGTATAACGAAAATTTTTGCTATCAAACGATGCATGCATAGGGAAAAGCTTTTATACTACAACTTTATTTACAACTTTCACGCCCTAATCTACGTCTAAAGTTCATTTCAGCACCACTTCAGTCAGTGCCAAAGTCGAACTTCTTGGCGACCTCCTCCACGGCCGCCACGATGAACTCGCGCCTCATAAGACCGGACAAGTCCACGTCTTCTGAGACCTTCTGCAGGTCGAAGGATGGGTCGTGGTACTTCACCGTCGACAGCGCTGTAGCCGCCGCAAGGTTGGCGGTATCCAGGAGCAGGACCTTGATGCGACCTTCAGCTTCGTCGAGCCGGTTGATCAGCGGCTTTGGCTTGGCCCCCTCCTCCTGCGGAACATTGTAACACCGAAAATTCCATCATAATATAATATTGTTAGCACCAAGGTTTAGTTTTATTTTCTAAGGATTGAATAAATTTGATTAAATAAATTTTCTTTTAATTAAATTAAACAACATTTAAATTTAGAATTCACCAAGTGTTTGATGCACTCATGGCTTTGCATTGGTTTTGTTTGTTGTGTGTGGTTAAAAAAACAAAAGTCCAAGTCCTAAAACCATCCTCAAACTCCCCCTCCCTATCTCTCTTTCCCTCCTCTTTTCTTTTATTCCAACCGCGGCCCAACACCCTTTCTTTTCTTTTCTCTTTCTTCTTTGCCACCGCGTCCCACCTACCTTTCTCCTCCTCCTCCTTTTTTCCCCGCGGCTCAAGTATACTTCCTTCCCTATTTCTTTCCTCACCGGCCCAATCATCTCATCTGGCCCACCTTCCCCTCTCCCTTCTATTCTTTTCCCATAGAGGCCCAGCTTGCTTCCGGGCCAACAAGCACCGCCGGCCCGCTCCACCTCCTCCCTCTCTCTCTCTCTCTAGCCGCTGGCAGCCGGGCCCCACATGTCAGGGTCATCCCTAACCTCCAGACGCCCCCATCCGCTGGCCGCACCGCGCCGCCTGTCACCGGCGCCCCTCGCCCTTTCCTTTTCCCTCCACGGATGCAGATTAAATGCGTCGCCACAGTCCCACGCGCCGCCTTACCTCTTCCTCTCCCGAACCACCTCCCCACCGAGCCCACCAAGCATTCATGGTCGCGGGCCACCGACCTCGCCCCCACCGCCTCACCGCGCCCCTCCCTTTGCCCTCTCCACCTATAAAAGGCGGATCCCGAGCCCGTCTCTCCCCACACCTCCTTTCCGGTCCTTCCCGCTCGTGCGCAACGCTTCTTCTATTGAATCCCGGAGCGCCGCCGCCCGCCGGAGGTCCGCACGCGCCGATCTTCTACTTTGGCGCTTCTCTCGCCTCTATAAGCTCCTAGGTGAGTTGCATTCCTCTCTAGCTTCGTTTTGAATCTTTTTTCGTCGAGTATAGCAGCCAAGAGCTCAAGATCGAGCAAGTCCGGCGAGTTGCGCCGCCTAGTGCCGCCGCGCACAGTAATGTTCGCCGCCGCCTGCGAGCTACAACTGCCGCTAACCGTCTATTCGAAAACCGGCGACCCAGATCAAGTCAAGGTCGTCCAATCAAAGCTCTAAATAACGATCAACACTGCGTCAGTTGTGGTCTTTTTGCAAAAGAGCCCCCGCAGTTTCCAATATCACAAAAATAACCTTCCACCTATAGAAAACCCTTTCAAGTAAGTCCTGTTTTCTTAAGTTAGGCCCCTAACCTTCATAGTTTTTGCATCAGCCATCCTAGTTACGTTCTTTTGTGCTATAGACCTCGGGTTTTTACACATAGTTGTGTCTAGTTGCAGTTAAGCCCCTGGAAAATAGTTTTCTTCACAATCTAGCCCCTGAACCTTGTTTAAGCCATATCTTTTCCGTCTTAGCTCCGTTTTAAGCGTTCTTGGTATCTGCGCGATCGTCTCAACAAGCACGTTAGTTTAATAAGCTTTTTTAGTCTTTTATTAATGTTTGATGTATTGTTTTATTTATTGTATGTTATCTTGCATGATCGTAGACAACACATCGTTCGAGGAAGAACAAGTGCAGCAGTTTGAAGTAAAGCAGAGTAGCTTATCGTTGAAGCAAGGCAAGTGACCCTAACCATATTCTACCTATGCTTTAATCAAGAATATTATAAATTAATCGGAACATGGAGAACCACCTAGGAAAATAGTGCAACCACAGTCCACATGGCTCTGGCTTAGTCAATTAATTAGGTGTGCGATTGTACTGGTGACCTTATCCGAAAGGAACATAGGGGGCTCTGGGTTGCAGGGGTATAGCCCGATTCTTTTGGGGTAGCAGCCTTTGCTAAGGTGTTGACCACTAGGGAGGGTTATGGTCCGCCCTGAGCTGTAAGTGTCGTGGGTTGTTGGTGCTTTTGCATATCTTTGTAAAGGCTTCGTAGCGTCCCTATGCAATCACACCTCGGAAGTGTGGTATTGTGTCTGATCAACACATGCGTGGTTGGGTTCAAAGTTCTTCGGAGCTTTTACGCGAACTATGGTGAGAGTGTGCAACCTCTGCAGAGTGTAAAACTGATCGATCAACCGTGCTCACGGTCAAGACCGCCCAGGACCCTCACATGAATAATGAACTTAAAGCTGGACTTAATATTGCTTTCCGATTATTTCTTTGGCCTTGCTGATTACCAACCATAAGTGTACTCATCCTTGTTTACGCTGTTCAGAGGAGAACCTTGGAGTGGAGAACTTCATCGACTACGAGGAGTTATGAGGCATGCGATCAACCAGTCAGATGCCTGTTGTCGTATGGACCTCCCTGGGCCCATTACCTCGGTGGGTACCAGGACCGACTACTCGGTGGGCCCCTGGGACTACCCGGCTTGCGCTACACTACACCTGAAGGCGTGGAGCACAAGGACTACATAGAAGTAGTACTCGGTTAGGGAGCTGTACATGTTCCGTACTGTATAGAGGACTCCTAGACGTACTCGACTAGTACTCTCTCCCTACTCCGACTTGTAACCCTGCCTCCCGACTATAAAAGGCGAGCGCAGGGACCGATCCCCTCATCCAATCTCCTCTCATACAACTCACGGCGCACCATTGCACCATCTTGTAATCGTGCCCTATCAATCCGTAGCTACGCGGCATACGGGACGTAGGGTATTACGCACCTCGCGGCCCGAACCTCGTCTAAATTGTGTGCCACGTGTCTCTTCCTTCGAGTTACCGATCTCGGCGAGTCACAATCATCTACTTCGGGTACTCCCCGTAGTAGGTTGCCGGTCTAAAACACCGACAGCTGGCGCGCCAGGTAGGGGCTCTCGCTCGAGATCACATGGCGAACTCGACGGCTTCCGTCCACTTCAAGCCAACTATCGCCTTCAACCGCGGCGACACCTTCGTCTTCGGCGCCTGGGTCTGCACTGCTGATGGCGCGGGCTCCTTCCAGCGCCGCCTAACCATGCAGCTCGACTCGAAGACAGGCCTTGTGACGCTTCCCGAAGTTGTCACAGGCGAACTCGCCGGCAGGTTCGGCGAAATTTCGCTTTTCGACCACCACGCTGACTTCGAGCTCGAGTCCGTCTCCAACTCGAACCCGACGTCGCCATGGGCCATCGCATGCGAGCCGGCTACTCAGCCATCGCAGACGGCCTCTTCACCACGTGGGCACTCCGCGCGTGGCCCGCGCACCCTCGCCCCCGGCCCGCACGAGCGCTCCCACTTCGCGTCGGGCCGGCAAGGAGCCCGTACCCGAGTGCAGCTCGGACTCCGACGCCGTCCCCGACCGCGTCTCGGACTCCAGCCCTCTCTCTGAGTTCAATTCGAACCCGGACTACGAGTTTGACTTCGGGTCGGACCCTGAGGAGCCCGAGACCGAAGACGACTCCATTGAGCTTCCCTTGTCAGGGCCAGCCTCGGGGCTGGTTATAAGATCAACGCCTGCCGGCAGATACGCCTTCGGCCGGACCGCAAGCCCGCCGGCACGGCAAAGGAGGACTCACGCTACGTCGCCTACATCGACTCGCTACCGTTCCAGAGGGAACACCGCTAGCCCGGCCGACTCCAACACACCAACCGAGGTGGCACCCTGCGAGTCCGGCCTTGGCACCCCCGATCACCAAGTCTTCATGGCCGCCGGCGACACCCCGGGACATTCGGGCACGGCCGAGGACGGATACACGGAGGACATCTCCGCGGACGAGCCGTCCGCCAATGCACTCCGGATGAGACCGTCGCCAACGGGGACGCTCGACGCGAACGCAACGAGAAGCGCGGCCCGAACGGCGCCGGCGGCTCGGAGACAACCTTCCCATCCGCAACCTTGCGGAAGCTCTCGAGGCGGTCGAGAGCGAGTACACACCACCCCCGAGCGCGTGCCTCATGTCGATCACAACGATCGCACGCGGTGCTCGGGGCATACGCGCCGGGAGAGGTCATCGTCAAGCTCGGCCGAAGAAGCCTACTTCATGCGGGTCGACAACGAGTCGCCCAACCTCCCCCGGCTAAACCCCCGCGACAACGAAGCTACTAGTCGCAGCGCCAACCCTGGCCCCAACCGTACTCGAGCTGACATTCCAGCCGATCCAAACCGCCACCGCTCCAACGCCGGCGGACCTTCACATCAAGACCAAGGAAACCGAGAAGTCGTTCCCCACGGGTGCTCCGGCCGGTGGCGGCGGCAACGACCCTGACGGCGGCGGCAGCGACGGCGACAGCTCCAACCACGGGGCCAACAAGAGAGCTGGAGGCGGCGGCGGCCGCGGCGGCCGTGGCCACGCGAACAGCCACGCCTCCGGTGCCTCTCACGGCGGGTACGACGCTCGCCAGAAGATTGAGGAGTTGCGGCGGAAGAAGTCGACCACCGCTGCTGAGGGCGACGGCTTCCCCGCCTTCTCACCCCGGCTTCGCAACTTGCTCCTCCCCAACAAGTTCAAGCCTTTGGGGATCACCAAGTACGACGCGAAGCAGGACCCTATCCAGTGGCTCCGATGCTACGCCCTCTCCATCGAGAACGCTGGCGGCAACAGCGACACCAAATGCCTCTACTTCCCCTTCTGTCTGGACCAAGCTCCACTCACATGGCTCGAGTCGCTCGACAAGCACTCGATCGACAAGTGGGACCGACCGAAGGAGCGAGTTCACGAGCAACTTCGCGGGCGCCATGGGCCGTTCGGGTACTCGCATGGACCTTACCATGATCAAGCGAGGAACGGGGCGAGACCCTCCGCAAGTACATGCGCCGCTTTTTCGACAAGTGCGCTACCATCGTCGACGTCACCGACAATGAGGTCATCGACCTCTTCCGGAGACGGTCTCTACCATCGACGCACCTTCGAGGACTTCGGTCGTCGCCGCCCCGAGTCCATCCCCCACCTCAAGGACATGATCACGTCCGGGCGGATGAAGAGGACAAGGCCAACGCCAAATACGACGCCATCCGCGGCAAGTCCAAGCGAGAACCGGGCGGCGGCGGCGCAAGGCAATGCAAACCAAGGCGGCCGCAACAACAACAACTACTACTACTACTACTCGGGTCCCAACCGCAAGCGCAAGCCGGACAACACCGTCGCGGCTATCCGGCGCCTGCGAAAGGAAACTCGAAGAAGAACTGCGGCGGGTTCAAGGACCCGTCGAAGGAGAAGTGCCCGTGGCATCCAAACGGCAACCACACTACCGAGCGGTGCTACCGGCTCGGGCATGCACTCAAGGATACGCCGGAGCCACCGCACCCTCACGACCAAAAGGGCAAGAAGAAGGACGGCGACGACAACGACTTCCAAGAACCCGAGAAGACCGTCAACGTCCTCTTCGGCGGACTGCCCAGCAGACGGGAGCAGAAGGCTACCCGTCGTGAAGTGATGTCCATTGAGCCAGCGGTTCCGACCCCTCTCAGGTGGTCGGAGGTACCCATCACCTTCTCCCGCGCGGACCAATGGACCAGCTTCTCCGAACCAGGACGTTTCCCCCTCGTCCTGAAGCCAACGGTGGCGGGCTCCAAGCTCAACAAGGTGCTCATCGACGGTGGAAGCGGGCTCAACGTCCTCTTCACCAAAACCTTGAAGAAGATGAACCTCGACGTCACCCCCATGCTCACCAAGAGCAGCACGCCTTTCTACGGCATCGTCCCAGGCAACGCGGCTATCCCACTGGGCTCAGTGGTGCGCGGTTACCTTCGGGGCGTCTCGGGATAACTACCGCACCGAGTACATCAAGTTCGAGGTCGCGGATTTCGAGACTTCTTACCACGCCATCCTCGGCGGACCGGCCATCGCCAAGTTCATGGCGGAGCCCCACTACACCTACTTGGTACTCAAGATGCCAAGTCCGGCCGGTGTACTCTCCCTCCAAGGGGACTTGAAGATCTCCCACGACTGCGATACAGAGGCCGTGGTGATCGCTTCAACAAACCAAGTACCCAACGCGATGATGGAGGTCTACGCCGCGTCAAAGAAGCTCGCCACGAGCGAACTCGACATTCCAGAGAAGTCTGACAGCGCCAACAAGCCTCAGCCACCTGAGGAGGTACTCGTCAGGACGGTCGACCTCGGAACAGGCGACCCCAGCAAGACCACCACCATCGGGGCCGGCCTCGACCCCAAATAGGAAGACGCGCTCATCAGCATTCTTCGGGCTAACCGCGACATCTTCGCGTGGAAGCCGACGGACATGCCGGGGAGTGCCCGGGGAGCCGATTGAGCACCGCCTTAACGTCGATCCAAAGGCCACCCCCAAGCGACAACACCTCCGACGTTTTGCCGACGACGGACGGGACGCCATCAAAAAGGAACTCGCCAAGCTACTCGCGGCGGCTTCATCGAAGAAGTTTTCCATCCCGAGTGGCTCGCCAACCTCGTCCTCGTCCGCAAGAAGAACTCGAACGAGTGGAGGATGTGCGTCGACTACACCGACCTCAACAAGCACGCCCCAAGGACCCCTTCGGGTTGCCGCGGATTGATCAAGTCATCGACTCCACGGCGGGCCGCGACACCGTTCGCTTCCTCGAGCGCTATTCCGGTACCACCGGATCGCAATCAAGGAGGAAGACCGGAAAAGACCGCGTTCATCACCCCGTTTGGCGTGTCTCGCTACACGACCATGTCATTCGGGTTGAAGAACGCGGCGCCACCTATCAACGGGCCATCCGGGCTCGCTTCAAACGGCAACTCAACAAGAACGTCGAGGCCTACATGGATGACGTGGTTGTCAAAACCGGGGACTCCGGTACCCTCATCGACGACCTTGAAGAGACCTTCGCATCGCTACGCGAGTACCGCCGGAAGCTCAACCCGAACAAGTGCGTCTTCGGCGTCCCTTCGGGCAAACTACTCGGCTTCATCATCGGCCGGCGCGGCATTGAAGCCAACCCCCGAGAAGATCTCCGCCATCACCGGCATGAAAGCTCCCACGAGCATCAAAGACGTCCGAAGCCGACGGGGGTGCATGGCGGCGTTGAACGATTCATCTCGAGGCTAGGAGAACGGGGCCTCCCCTTCTTCAAACTACTCAAGCATCACGAGAAGTTCGTGTGGACTCCGAGAGGCGGATCAAGCCCTTGCCCGGCTCAAGGACTTTGTTGACGTTGAAAATCCGTCAACCTAGCCATGAGTTTACCTTCGGTGTTGGCATAACTTTTGTATCTTATTCATTGGTACTAACCCCCGTGGTATAACAAGTTCACTTGTGCATGTCGGTTTTGGAGTTATGTGTTTACGCGGGGTTTTAACGTTGAAAGCAAGACTTCGGGATAAGTTCATTAAGCACCTCATGACAAGACCTTGAAGCCCGATACAAGTCAAGCAATGAAGTGAACATGACTCCAAGAGCCCAAGGACCAAGCCCGAGAAGATGATAAACTCCGAGGACCGAACCGAGAAAAGTGTTGAATCTTGCAAGACAAGGAGTTGAGTCCAATTCGGAGAGAAACCGACGTCAAGGGCCCACATGCAAAAGGGGAGAACATCTAGAAGACGTGGGAAGCAACACGGGCGAAGCGAGGCCGCGGGATGGGCCGAAGTGGGCCCGAGCCGGCCGGCCCGGGCCGGCCGGCCCGGCCCTTTTCGGGGCCCAATCGGCCTCTCCTTTGACCTAATTGCTTCTCGGGCTATAAATAGCCCCCCGACCGAGAGCCACGCGAGAACCGAAGTCGTAATCCGCCGCCGAGGAGCGAGAGAAGCTTGAGGGACACCATCTCGGAGATGAGGGTCGTGCTAGTTGTCTAGGGTTTCCCTAGCCGACGTGGGAACCTTGCATGGAAGACCACGTCGGAGCTCGGAGCGAGGATCAAGATCGAGGGAGGCCCCGGTGGTGATCTTGTTCATGTAATCATTCATGGTGAAGTTTGTAAGTGAATGCGATTTCTAGCGATTAAGTGCCTTCTCGATGATTTTGATTTCTTCTTGGTTTTGCTTCTTTTACGATCTAGTCTATAGCTAGATTACATAGGGTGCTCTTGTAGTCGCGGTGGCTAGAGGTGCATACGGACCGGCCAAGTGATTTCAACTTGTTCTATCGAACTCACCCTAAGCTCCCCGCATGAATAGGGATACGTTGTGACGAACGAGGGTCTCGAAAGGCGGATGTTTTCGGAGTCGGATGGGAAGGCCACGATTTAAAGATGCTTTTAATGAGATTCGCTTTTCTATCTTCATCTATCTTGTTTGGAGCTACAACATAAGCATGATCTAGATTCTCTAGATTGGTTATCTCTTGCTTTCTCTTGTTACCTCTTTAGTAGATTAGATTAGATTCATTTTCTTTATGAGTTAGTAGATTAGATGCAATTTGATTCTTCAATAGATAGCTTTACCTTGCTTCACTAGATTGAATCCTTGCGTTGCACATTGTTCCACGGATTCGATACCTTGGGTTCACCACTCGAGGGAAGAAGGGTCCCTTGACTACGACGGGAGACTTGTCCGCTTGCAAGTCACAAACGAACTTTGATACAACTATTAACCGTCAACAAGCCCCTTTTTTTGGCGCCGTTGCCGGGGAACAAGCAATCAAGGTCCGATCTAGTATCGCTTATCTTTCAGTTTTTCTTTTGATTTTCTTTTGCATCTCTTATGTTTGATCATCCCCAAAAAGGAAAAAAAAGAGTCAATCTAATCTAGTTTTGATTAACCCTAGTTTTTATGTTTAGATTTTTGTTTTATTACTAACCCTAACTGGAGATGGTTGGCTACCTCTCCAAGAAACCCAAACCTTTTTTTGTGGATGATCCAGGAAAACTTTACAGGCAAAGGTAACGTGCAACACAAGCTAAAGGGTTGGAAACCCTAGATCCAAAGTCGAAGGACCGTCAAAATCTCCAAGGGAATCACCACCTCCAAGTCCAAAGGAAGATCAACCTCAACCACGGAGCGCTACACACCCCGAACATCGTTGATCTACCTATCATAAACCTTCAAGACGCCGGGAGGCCGTTCAAGATCAAAGTCTCAACTATCCGCATGACGATTGCGAGAGCTGAATGCATACGAGCCGGATTCCTTGAGTGGCATATCGGTTTACTTAAGAGGAGGATGGAGAAGATGGAGATGGAGAAAGAAGCTCAACACCTAAAGGCCGCCAAAGCAAGATCCACATGCAAGGAGTGTGTGGAGTACGACCATGTCCAAGGTAACCCCAATTTAATGCAAGTTCGTCTATTCAAGTTTTGGTTCCTCTTTGTGCACAATTCAAGGACTTGATGGACGAGCAAGCTAAGATCAACAAGGACGCCGTCACTAAGTTCGAGGCTATGGAGAAAATATTGAAGAATTTAGATGGCGAGGTGACGGAGGTCGGAAGCTCTATACGTGAAGTGCTCATCGTGATAAAGATGCTAGACGCAAGTGGGACAACTTGCCGGGCGCCCGATGGGTAACAAAGAAGAATATCCGAGACAACTCCAAGGTCCCAAGACGGCGAAGGCTACTCAAACTCATTTGGGAGAGATGAAGGATCACACTAGAGACCATGAAGATCACGACCGAAGGACCGGAGTTCGAGATCCCGAGCCACAAGGAAGATGTTGCATCCGTCAAGACCAAAGGACAAAGCCGGACTCGTGAAGACCAAAAAAATTGACTAAGCCAAAGTGGGTACCCAAGATTGCAACGCCCGCAAAGAGCGTTGATCGGAGTAATCAAGTGAAGAAGTCTAGCCATGGACTATAAACGAAGCGCTAGGCGGGGAGGCAACCCGTTTCGTCGAGTCAAGAATAAGCTACCGGGAGGACAACCCGATTCCAGGTTTTTCGAGTCTTTTTAATAATTCAGTTTTGAATTTTACTACGCAAAACCTTAGACTTAGAATGGTTGAACAATATTAGAGACATAATTCTTGGTTGAATATTTTGCTTGATCATAAACCCTTTACATGAACCATCCTATGTGATTGTTTGCTTCTTTTCCGAGAAACCACAACCAAAAAGAAAAAAATTTCAGAACTTAACTCAACCCTTCACCCTCATTATGGTGCTGTGGTTGACTTGTTTTTCATGCTAAAAACACTCGAGTAGAGCCACGACTTGTATCTAGATGTTATTTAAATTTCAGCACGTGGTAGGACTCGCGTGAACCTAGAAGCTTGATTTTTGGTTGGTTTAAAAATCCATATCCTTAGTTTCTCTAAGATTAGAATTTTTCTAAGCCTCACTTAATTTTATTTCATTCAAAATCTCTCTCATCTAATCAAAATTAGGACCTAAACCTATGCCCCCATGATCAAGCCGGGAAAAGCTTGCTCTCAACTAATGAAAGCAAACTATACCGGTGAGACCGAAATCGACGTAGTCAAAAAATATTTTCGACTTACATTTGTTTTTAATGGTTTAAAAACTTCTCTAAATTTATGCTTGAGCCCTTGCATGGCTCTGAAAAATACTTTTAAATTTCGAAATTAGAGGAGTGCTTAGCCTTAAAAGGGAGGCAATCTAGTTAACCTAACCATGCATGCACCATGATACATCACGGGATGCCCCTCCAACATATTTAAACCACATGCAAAGTACAAGCATGGGGGGGCAGCCAAGGCTTTGTTTTGTAGGAATATCATGGATGCATGTGAGGCAAGGGAGTATGGAAGTGAGTCAAAGCGAAAACATCAAGTGGAAGGAGCAATAACGCAAGCGAAGGAGTGGACGGGAACGTTTGGAAGGTGTACGCGATCACGAAGCAACATGAATGCACTAGAGAAGAACTGAGCCAAGAGGAGGAGAGAGGTAATCTTTCATCCAACTCTTTGTTCGTGTGCTCTAGTTTGTAGGCCGGAACCACCTTAGACTTAGCCATCCACCGCGTTTGTTTCGTGCAACAAATCACATCCTTAATCCACTCAAAGTCCAGACTCCAAAATAATATTTGTGTACCTTGTTACCGGGTGAAAACCCCGGATATATATTTGTGAGGGAGAGTGCTGCAATCATGGAAGAAAACTACAAGCCTTTTCACCGAAGAAGAAGGGATCATCGTCGTCTAAGCCATCATCGACAACCTCTTCGAGGAGGCGCTCGGTTTCCGAGTCTCCTTGAAGTATGGGGGAGGACACGGCACCACTGAGGAGGAACCACTCTTCTCCTTGGTGGCATGAGGGCCACACAAAACTCGTTTATTAGGTTTACCAAACTTCAATAACATATGGAGGAGCCGCCCGTCCAACCTCACCACTTGACACGATCATCCGCTCCACCTCCATGCGCTCCGTGGCATTCCAATGGGTTTATCATCACGACGGAGGAGGAGGAGAAGAAGCTCGCTCGCCTTGGGTAGAGGCTTGTAGCAAACGTCGACATCGACGACCAAGCTCTCCACATATTGGGTTTCACACGGGACACCGGTGCAATTCTCTAACGGAGTGTCGGCAAACACCCACAAGGAATTCGCCTAGGAAATTTTTATGACCATGGCGCATACCCTTGATGAAGGAGTGCTGAGTCTTTCATTTCGTTGGAGGGAGCCCACAAGAGGAGAAGAAGGAAGACACCGTCGGAAGGGTAACCTTGATCAACGATGCTATTTCTAGCACTTTGATGGGGTAATCTCCTTTCATCCATGGGTTGCAATCGATCTTGAAATGTAATCGTAATTTGTTGGATTATCTATCTATCATCTTGTGTTGAAAATACTTTAATGCTTAAGGCTAGCAACCATGCCGTAAAGGGAGTAAGGGCTCCAATGCTTCCTTGGATCCATTCAACACAATCCCCGATAGATCAGATTGGTTTTCATGTTCGAAACGATTGCATGTCTAGTATCGTAGACCCATGGGCGAGTGTCTCCTACTTTCAAAAGGGAGCTCGGAACAAGTATGTGCATGAAGGCACATGGGAAGGTTTTTGGAGTATGATCACGGGAAGAGACCATCAACAAAGAAATACTATCCGGAACCCCATCATCCAAGTGTGTCACTTTTGTGCAAGTGGATTTTTGGGAGAACAAGAGAGACAAAGATAACCAACACGAAGTTGAATTGGCTTTACTCGGCTTTGATTGCCAAGTGGCCAATAGACCCCACTCACCTATGATCAACCGGTGGTGTTGTTTGCAACATCGAGTTCGGGAGATATTGGTTCGGGGTGTTGCCTCTCCATATTGGCTATCTCTTTAAAACCGGGTATTACAAGGAACCCAAATCATCTCCTACCCGGGACTTCCCTAGGAATATATGAAGAAAGGAAAATTTATAAGTAAAGATGAGAGAGGAGGCTTCCAAGTGGCCTAGGTGAATTTGCCCCTTCCGGATTTGAAGATTAAGACTTTTCTTGAGGGGAAGAAGATCGGTTAGAGGAAGGACTTCTTGTGCCGGCGAAGAGAAAAAAAATAATAATAGAGAATGATTAGGAGAAGGTTTTTCCACGACCCAAGAAGGAGGTGCACAACAAAATTATGTCCCACCATTGGGAGGAACCCCGGCGCCGCCGAGTTACTACGGTGGTGTACCAATGCAAGCATGGGGGAGTGGTGCGGCCATACCCCCACCATTTTTGCGGTGCCCAACATAGCCTTTGCGGAGCCATTTGCACACCTTCCTCAACCACAACAAAATGGAGCCGCCATTGGAGGATACGCTGTAAGGAACATGCAAATTATTGCAGCCATCCAAACCAATGCCAACCAAATGGGTGAAGGAAATGCAAACGTCGCTTATGTGCTTGGACACCTTCACCTAGCACCGTCAGACAATTCATAGGAGGAGAGGCGCATTCCTATTACAAGTAAGGGTACAACAACCAAGACTATCAATATCAACCACCGGCGGAAGATTAGAGAGAGGAGGAGCTTTAGTTATCTTTCCTTTACCCCCTTTTCTTTAATTTTCAGCTTGTTTGCGCCTATGTATGCGTAATGTTTTCAGTTTTTTTATTTAAATTTTAGAAAGTGTGTTAGTTTAATTTTTTCAGCATGTATCTTAGTGTTTATTTTGATCATGAATAATGACGCCACCAAGTTTTTACCTTTGGTAAAGTTACAAAGTTTGTGCCATGATGATATATGATTATAATTGCCGCTTTGTTTATCTTTGTAATTGATTTATGCATGTTTGAACTAGTGCTCTCTTAAAAATACAAATCTGAAATTATCTAAATGCTAGCTTAATCTTCAGTGGAGGTTATGATTAAAATAAAGACCCATAGTGTTTTATGTGCTCTCAAGTTATGAATAGATTAAAGATGTCTTTTATGCTCAAAAATATTGCTAACTTTGTCATAAATATCACTTGTGTGTTGCTCAACCTATCCGAGCCTTATATATATTTGAGTGCATAAACCTTAGTGTACAAGATTTATTTTTGAGTGAGTTATTGCAGGCCATGATTTCTCTGGCCCGAGACTAAGAAGCTGGTCATTTCGTTTTTGCGTATCTATCTTTTTGCTAGCCTTTTATCCGTGCATTGTGTATCCCCGCATCGGAGATGTCACAAACTTCGCCGGATATCCACCCTTAAACCAAATATCATCTTTTGTGATTACCTCCTTGACCACAACCTATTGTTGAGAATGGATCATCAATTCAAGGAAGATCGCAAGACGGTGCCAACATTGAAGATTTCAAGTATCTCTCCAAGGAAGAATACCCCGGTACCTACCTTATTTTTCGCCTCTTTGCTCGAGGATGAGCAACGTCTAAGCATGGGGGAGGAGGTAGGTACGGTGCAGTTTTAGAGTTCAAAAAGGGAGTATTTTTTTAAAAAATATATATAATGAAATAATGATGGAAGAAAAAAAAATCGGCGATATACGTGACTTCCAAGGTGAAGGTCTCACAAGAAGAAAGAAAAAAATATATATATAATGAATGAAAGAAAGAAAGAAAGAAAGAAAGAAAGAAAGAAAGAAAGAAAGAAAGAAAGAAAGAAAGAAAGAAAAGAATAAGAAATATGAGAAAGAGGAAAAAAATATATGCGTAAGGTGAACTCCCCGGTTCTCTAAGAGTGCATTCAAGGCTTCAATAAAAGATCCATTCTCATTTTCCAACCATGTGCAATCCGATAACGAGGACTTCCTTTGTGCCTCGGGATCACTCTTTGCCATTTGCACATGTCCACTCATCTAAAAGCGTGTGTATTTTTCTCTTTCCCCTCCTTGACTTAACATTATTTTCCAATGACCTTTTTGACGAGTCTCGGTAAGACCATGAGAAGCTTGTCTTGTTTTGACAACACCTCATTTATAAAATCTTGTTAGGACTAAACTTTCCCAAAGCTCCATATAAAGCCTACCACACATATATGTTATGAGAGGGAAAGGAGTAGAATATATAGGCTTGAGAGACAAGCGAGATGAGAGTTCATGAGCAATATGCAAGGTGATTTAAATTTGTGAACTTGGTTTAGCTCTTTTCTTTATCTCGTTCTTTATTTCAAAAATTCTGAGATCTATTTAAACCTTGTGAGCATGTTAATACTTGTGGGACAAGCTTAATAAGAATCTACCCTGCGTAGAGGTGAAGGCTAGTACATTATGGAACTTTAACGAATTAAACTTTTGAGAGCATTATGTTTTTTTTCATGTATGATCAAGTGCAAGGTTTAAACATTGTTTGGCAATGATGATATCCATCGAAGGCTTACTCGAGGACGAGCAAGGTTTAAGCATGGGGGAGATGTTGACGGTGAAAAGCCGTCAACCTAGCCATGAGTTTACCTTCGGTGTTGGCATAACTTTTGTATCTTATTCATTGGTACTAACCCCCGTGGTATAACAAGTTCACTTGTGCATGTCGGTTTTGGAGTTATGTGTTTACGCGGGGTTTTAACGTTGAAAGCAAGACTTCGGGATAAGTTCATTAAGCACCTCATGACAAGACCTTGAAGCCCGATACAAGTCAAGCAATGAAGTGAACATGACTCCAAGAGCCCAAGGACCAAGCCCGAGAAGATGATAAACTCGAGGACCGAACCGAGAAAAGTCTTGAATCTTGCAAGACAAGGAGTTGAGTCCAATTCGGAGAGAAACCGACGTCAAGGGCCCACATGCAAAAGGGGAGAACATCTAGAAGACGTGGGAAGCAACACGGGCGAAGCGAGGGCGCGGGATGGGCCGGGTGGGCCCGGGCCGGCCGGCCCGGCCCTTTTCGGGGCCCAATCGGCCTCTCCTTTGACCTAATTGCTTCTCGGGCTATAAATAGCCCCACGACCGAGAGCCACGCGGAACCGAAGTCGTAATCCGCCGCCGAGGAGCGAGAGAAGCTTGAGGGACACCATCTCGGAGATGAGGGTCGTGCTAGTTGTCTAGGGTTTCCCTAGCCGACGTGGGAACCTTGCATGGAAGACCACGTCGGAGCTCGGAGCGAGGATCAAGATCGAGGGAGGGTCCGGTGGTGATCTTGTTCATGTAATCATTCATGGTGAAGTTTGTAAGTGAATCCTATTTATAGCGATTAAGTGCCTTCTCGATGATTTTGATTTCTTCTTGGTTTTGCTTCTTTTACAATCTAGTCTATAGCTAGATTACATAGGGTGCTCTTGTAGCCGCGGTGGCTAGAGGTGCATACCGGACCGGCCAAGTGATTTCAACTTGTTCTATCGAACTCGCCCTAAGCTCCCCGCATGAATAGGGATACGTTGTGACAGAACGGGGGTCTCGAAAGGCGGATGTTTTCGGAGTCGGATGGGAAGGCCACGATTTAAAGATGCTTTTAATGAGATTCGCTTTTCTATCTTCATCTATCTTGTTTGGAGCTACAACATAAGCATGATCTAGATTCTCTAGATCGGTTATCTCTTGCTTTCTCTTGTTACCTCTTTAGTAGATTAGATTAGATTCGTTTTCTTTATGAGTTAGTAGATTAGATGCAATTTGATTCTTCAATAGATAGCTTTACCTTGCTTTACTAGATTGAATCCTTGCGTTGCACATTGTTCCACGGATTCGATACCTTGGGTTCACCACTCGAGGGAAGAAGGGTCCCTTGACTACGACGGGAGACTTGTCCGCTTGCAAGTCACAAACGAACTTTGATACAACTATTAACCGTCAACAGACTTCCTGTCAAAGACGCCAATCCTCACGGCTCCTCACAAGGGCGAGCAGCTACTGCTCTACCTAGCTGCGACTACTCACGTGGTCGATGCGCCATCGTTGGCGAGCGGCGGGAACACGGCCACGCCTACCCGGTCCCGGGCGCCCGGTCTACTTCGTCAGCGAGGTTCTATCGAGTCCAAGGCTCGCTACCGGCCCCGTGCAGAAGCTCCTGTACGCTCTACTCATCACCTCGCGGAAGCTACGACACTACTTCCAGGAGTACTCGGTCTCCGTCGTCACCGGCTACCCGCTCGGCGACATCCTGAGGAACCAAGACGCCACCGGAAGAATCTCCAAGTGGGCTGTCGAGCTCGGCGCCCTCACCATCGACTTCAAGCCACGCACAGCCATCAAGTCGCAAGCACTAGTCGACTTCATGGCGAGTGGCGGGAGAACCAGCTCCCTACTCCCACCGTGCGACCAGAGCATTGGGTGATGTACTTTGACGGCTCACTCAACCTCGAGGGCGCAGGCGCAGGGGTACTCCTGATCTCTCCAACGGGCGAACAACTCAAGTACGTCCTGCAGATCTTCTGGAAGGACTCGAACAATGAAGCCAAGTACGAAGCTCTCCTACACGGGCTCCGCCTCGCAGCTTCACTTGGCATCAAGCGGCTACTAGTCTACGGCGACTCCGCAGTGGTCATCAACCAAGTCAACAAGTCCTGGGACCGCAACAAGGAGAACATGGACGCGTACTGCCTAGAAGTCCGCAAGCTCGAGAACAAATTCTATGGTCTCGAGTTCCATTACATCGTCCGCGACAACAACGTTGCAGCGGACGTCCTTTCGAAGCTTGGATCCACCCGCGCGGGCGTCTTCGTCCATGAGCTTCACGCGCCATCCATCCCGGAGCCGGCGCCACCGACCACTTTGTACCCGGCCCATCCACCACGGTGGGCGAGGAGGTCATGATGATCGACGTGGACCGGAGGCAACCCTTCATCGACTACCTCGGCGAGCGAGAAGGTCCCCTCCGACAAGAACGCGGCCGAACAACTCGTCCGCCGCGCCAAGTCTTACGTCCTCGTCGGAGACAAGCTTTACAAGCGGGTCGCATCTTCGGCGTACTCATGAAGTGCGTCCCTCGTGAAGAAGGCAAGGACATCTTGGAGGAGATCCACAAGGGCGTGCGGCAACCACGCGTCTTCACGCACGGCGGTCGACAAGGCCTTCCGGCGAGCCTTTTGCGGCCCACGAAAGACCGGGCGACGCCGAAGAACTCGTCGAGAAGGTGCCAAGGATGTCGGTACTTCGCCAAGCGAGCAACATGTCCCGGCCTACAAGCTAGTCACCATACCGCCAACCTCGGCCCTTTGCACTCGCCGGGGGCTCGACATGATTGGGCCACGCGCCAAGCCGCGCCGGGGAGGATTCAACGGAGTGCGGTGGCTATCGACAAGTTCACCAAGTGGATCGAGGTCAAGCCGGTCACATGCCCCAAGGGCGACGGAGTACTCGACTTCCTGGATGAACTCGTACACCGCTACGGGCTACCCCACCGCATCATCACGGACACGGGGTCCAACTTCAACAACCACAAGTTGCGGGAATAGCGCGAGAACGGCGGAATAGACGTCCGGAGACGTCTCGGTCGCCCATCCACGGGCCAACGGACAAGTCGAGCGCGCCAATGGGATGGTGCTCGACGCCCTCAAGAAGCGGCTACACGACGGCGCTAACTCCAAAGGGGGCAAGTGGATCAAGGAACTACCCAACGCACTGCGGGGGCTGCGGACTCAACCATCCAAGCCAACGGGGGCAATCCCCCTACTTCCCGGTCTACGGCTGCGAAGCCATCCTCCCTCGCCGACGTCATATGGAACTCGCCGGCGGTGGAGCACTACGACGAAGGCGTCTCGGAAGACGACGGACGAGTCGACATCGACAGCCTCGAAGAAGCTCGCTGCGCTGCCCTTGTCCAATCAGCAAGGTACCTGGAGGGTATCCGACGCTACCATGATCGCAACGTCAAGGAACGCTCCTTCAACGTTGGAGATCTTGTCCTCCGCTGTATCCCGAACACGGAAGGACTTCACAAGCTCAGCTCCCCCTGGGAAGGCCCCTTCACCGTAGCCAAGGTGACCGGGCCGGGCTCCTACCGCCTCCAAACACTTGAAGGCGAAGACGTCAACAACTCGTGGAACGTCGACCAACTCTGTCGATTCTACGCCTAGTCTACACAACTACTCTGGGGTTCAAGTCCAATCGACTACATCAACACCCCTCGCCGCAAGCGACCCCCCGGGTCCTGGCTCTAAGTCTCCGGACTACTTTTCTTCAGGGTCCAGCCCGCGCGGCTACCTACGGACCCTGGGCTGCGATGAGCGTCAAGGACTCTAGCAGCGGTCTACCAAGAGACCACACTCCAAGATCCAGCCTGCGCGGCTACTTACGGATCTGCGATCCAGCCTACACGGCTACCTACGGATCACTTGCTGCAAGCGGCTACCCGCTCCAGCGCCACTCAGCTGTAAGCGGCCTCCGGGTCCAGGCGACTACTTTGTAACCACGGCCCTGGCCACCCAGGTGTACTTCTTCAGTAATAAAGTTTGATTGTTCATCAACTTATTTACTGTCTACTCCCTACGACGGGACTACTAAAGCCGAGTACTACTACTCGCACCTACCCCACGATGGACGCTCCGCACTCTGAGATCGCGAATACGAGTACTCATTCTTTGGAAAATTTCATTTCATTGATACTTGATACAATTCATTACAATTGTTTCCTGTACAACTATGGCTACTAGCTACTTATTACAGGGCTACCGGAGGTTCAGCTTCTCGGCTACCTGCTCCGCGATGGGAGTCATCTGCTCCGGCGGCTGCGCATACTTGCTCATCGGAAGCGGTTGGCGGCTACCCCGCCGGCGACCACCTCCACCGGAGCCTTCGGGAAGTACGACTTCATGAAGGCCGGGACTTGTCTTGGGATCGACTTGGCCATATGCTTGACATAGGCGGCCGGCCGGCTTGGCGCTTCATGAAGACGATCCACCGGAGGAGCGATCTTGGGGCCGCCGGGTGCGGCACCGGGAGCCTCGCGATCGGGAGAGCGGCTTCCTCCAACTCCCTCAACCGGGCCCTCAACGCCTCGCGAGTCCTCGTTGAATTTCGCAAAGATTTGTAGCGATTGACGAGATCCCTGTCAGAAGCAATCCGCAGCTCCATGTGCTTCTCGCACTCGAAGGCGAGTTCCTTGTAGTCGAGCTCGAGTACCGGCGGGCTTCCTCGCTCCCGGTAGAAGAGGTTCTTCATGCTCACCTCCGAGGCCTTCAGCTGCTCCACCTGGCCCTCAAGCTCTGCAACACAGCAACGCAACAGCGGGTCAGATGCTTCTCGGCTTCCAACAAGTACCCGACAAGTCAAAGGACATACCTTTATTCTTGTTGCGGAGGCCTTTGTTCTTCCGCACCAACTCGTCGCCCTTCGCCTGCAACTCCATGACGTCGTTGTGGTACTTGGCGAAGGCGGCGTCGAGCTTCGACTGCATAGCAGCCGCGTGCTTCCGCGACTTCACGAGCTGCTCCTCCAGGGCCTCGGCTCGGAGCACGGTGTCGCCGTAACCCTGCAGCAGGTTCGACTTCTCGCGGGATCGCTCCGCGACGTCCTGCACAAGACAACTCAAGTCAAGAAGAGTACTCAACGACAAAGGATTGACTACTCTAAGGCTACGGTCACGTACCTTCATCCATTGTTCGGCTTGACGGATCGCCTCCATGTGCTTGGCTACCGTCGCCGGCTCGACGAGGTCGTCCGCCAGAAGTTCTATCCCGCCGCGGCTACCCAAGGTAGCCTCCGTCATCGGCGCAGAGCGGATGGGCTCCACGTCTTGGATCTCAGGGGAGCGGATAGCCACCTCCAGAGCAATCTCTGGCGACGTGGTGCCCGCCTCTCCCCCGGCGGACTTCTCGACGATTTCCCCCACGGGCTCGGGGGCTCCTCCTGCAGCCTTCGGGGCCTCTGGTGTCAACTCCTGCATCGGCACCCCCGCAGGGATGTCACCACCTTCAGCGCCTGTCGACAACACGATACGGCCGTCAGCGCCTACGACTACTCATCCTGGAGCTCTACAGCTTCGAGAAGGTGTTGACGGATAAAAGACGTATCCCTCTACGATCCGCAAGCGTACGGACCCCACACCTTTTTCACCACGGGATTCCCAAGGTTCTTGTCAATCCGCGGAGCAAGGGGGATTACAAGCGTTCGATCAACAACGACACACTAGCTACTAAAACCCTAACTACTATTATACTAGAAAAACAACTAAACTCACCGGAGAGAATGATAAACGATCAAGGAAGAAGACACTCGCCCACGGGTCCGCAATACTAGAGCATGCAATCGCTTAAAGACATGAAAAACCAATCTAATCTATCGGGGTTGTGACCACGGTTTCGCCCTTTCCCTCCTCTCGTATCGTCACTACGCGAAGGTATTCATGACTAGACCTTTGATGGCCACGGCGTATTGAATGGATCCAAGGAAGCATTGGAGCTCGTACTCCCTCTACGGCACGGTAGCTAACCTTTAAGCATTAAAGTATATTCAACACAAGATGATAGATAGAAAATCCGACAAAGTGCGATTACATCTCACGATCGATTACAACCCATGGACGAATGAGAAGATTACCCCATCAAGGTGCGATCATGGCACCGTTGATCATGGTTTCCCTTCCGCCGGTGTCTTCCTCCTTCTCCACGAGAGGGTGCTTCCTTCGAGGTGGTTGATCTCCGGCCGGAGATCCTCCTCCTCTCTCTCTAGCTTGTGGATGGCCTTCGGTGCGAATAAACTCCTCTCTCGTCCGTTGGCGGCGCGTCGGGGGTTTTAGGGTCGAAGATCCTTCGAGGGCAAGGAAGACGGGACCGAACCGGTGCCCGAAGTGGGCCGGGCCGATCCGGACCGGGCCGGCGGCCCGGAGCCCGATTTCGGCCCGGTTCGGTCGCCCTTTTTGCTCCGTGGGTCCTCGTGCACTTATCTACTTCGCCCCCTCCACTTGGATGATTTTGACGCCGTTATCCTCGCGATCAAGATGGAGACTCTCTTTGCATGAAGTTTGATCTTTTACGCTTCAATCCCCGGGGGTGTTCCTCGTAGCACTTCGGTCCTCACCACCATTGGAAGTAATTTCAGCGAGCTCATGAACACGAACAAGACTCCATGAATGCTCCTTTGAACTTATTGCAAATCCGTCCTTTATGTCCATGATTTCCTACATAAATACAACACTTCCAAATGCATGCACAAAGATGAACTTGTTATATGATTAGTGTGCCTAGTGGCGGGTTAGTTCAATAATCAAATCCAAACCAAAGTGTAATGAACATGCTAGGTGCACCAAAATACACCGTCAACGAAGGGTGCTCACCTTCGACTACACTCGCCTCCGGCAGCGGCGCTTTGGTAGCCGGGGGCTCAGTCGCGACTGGGGCATCGGGTGCGGCCTCTTCGACGGGCGGCGCGACTTCTTCCGCCACCGCTGATGAGGGCTCGTCCCCATCCCAGCTCAGATCTGTGGATTTTCTGCAGAAATGATCACAGAGGGTCGTCAGGCAAACATCGACTACAGCAGCAAGTACTGCTCGTGAGGATATGGTACTTACAAGTTCGACCGGACGATGGTCACGGCCGGAGCACCGAGGATGCTGGCGATATCAACCAGTCCACCCTCGGCGGGCGTCTCTCCCTCCGCCCCTGCGGCTGCCGCCTCCTCTACGGCGGCGGCGGCTGGCGCAGATGTCTCCCGCGCTCCTGAGGTCGCCACCTCCCCAACGACGGCGGCCACGGGTCCTCTGTTTTCTTCTGGAGCAGGGGGCTGGCGCTCCAGCTGCGCCAGGAGTTCTTCAACAGTGGGGGCTGGGCTACGACCTCCAGCCGGTTCCCCCACCGGGTCCCACACACCCTCGTCGCCCTCTTCGACGGGCTCCGTTGGCGGCACCTCCTGCACACAAGGGAGACTACTCGTCAGCAATGTACTCGAACAACGGGTACTCGACTACTCTGCTCAAGGCGACTTACCTCCTGAGGCGTGGTCTCCGAGACCTTTAGCTTCTTCGTCACCCGCTTCCTGGCGGGGTTGCGCGGCTTCCGTGGCGGCGCAGCAAGGCTAGCCTCCAGGCTACCCGGAGGGTCTTGAACAAGTGGTACATGAGGCAAGCCCGGACGGCTAAACCTCGACCGCAGCTAGAAGCGGTCTTGAAGCGTCTCTTCGTCTTCTTCGTCATCATCGGAGGTATCCTCCACGATGACGGGATCGTCGCCTTCACCGACTTCGCGGCGCTCCTTCACCTTCCCCTCCGCCGGGATCTCGATCCCGCTCGGTGGCGGCTGCGGCTCGGAGACGAACCACCTTACATCATCCTGCGCGAGACACAAGACGTCAGTAACTCTGCTACAAGTACTCACTACTCGACGAGGGGGGTACGGCTACTCACCTCGTTGGGTGGGCGCGCGGCGGAGTACTCCTCGACCGGGCACGCCGTGTACGGCGGCATGTCCTTGAAGATGCGCGACAACCTTTCGACGATGTCGTTGTCGTCCGGCCTCGCCCCGGCGCATCCGCGACGAGTCATCGTCGCCGGTGTACTCAAAGCCCAGGGTCTCCCGAGCCATCGGCCGGCCGGATCCTGCGCTTCATGAAACTGAAGGCCACGTGCTCGGCCCTCAGTCCCGCTTCTCTGAGCACTCTGATGCGTGCTAGCAGCTCCAGGAGCTGGATCCCTTCTTGCATGGTGGGCTCCGTGTTCCACCACTCACGGTGCCTGGGCTGCCGTCTGCTCGGCTTCGGCAGCCCAGGGTGGTGGTTCGTAATGTAGAACCGCCTCTTCTTCCAGTCCGTGTTGGAGTCGACGAGATTGTACGCCAGGTACTGCTCCGCGGCATCCTCCCTCAGCTGGATGCCGGCCCCTCCGACTACTCTGGGGTTGGAGGCGCTGGGCTGCGGCTTGACGCGGAAGAACTTCCGGAAGAGCACCCAATGCGGCTTGATTCCAAGGAAGGCTTCGCAGAAGTGGACGAAGACCGACGTGTGGAAGATGCCGTTGGGGTTCAAGTTGAGGTACTCGACGCCGTAGTACCCGAGCAACCCTTTGAAGAAGTCGCTGGCTGGGAGCGCAAGACCGCGCTCCACGAACCGCGAGAACATCGGGATCTCGTCCTCGGCCTTCTCCATTGGATATGGATCTCCAGCGGCGGATCTCCACATGTCCACTTCCTTCTCCCTGATGAACCCATTGTTCGGCGGGGGTCGAGCGAGTCCTCCGTCTACACCTTGGATCTCTTCCACTCGCGGCTCGGATCAGCGCGCGGTGGAGACACAGGCGGCGCCGCTCCGGTGGCGGCCGCGGTGGCCTCTGCGCGGCCCCTCTTCTTCCCGCCGGCCTTGGACGTCTTGGATGGCGACGGCTTCATTCTCCAAGTACAAGGAGTTTTCACTCGCATCCGCTCGGGGGCTACCCTAAAGGCTTCGGGTGGCGGCGCGCTCGGATCTACTACGGCGGCAGCAGGCGCTGGGAGTGGATTTGCTTCAAGATTCAAATGGAATTGCTGTGGCTCGAATGGGTGAAAAACCCTAAGGGCTTTGGCTTCTATTTATAAGCCAAATCGCCTTTGCAACGGGCGGCTGGATAAGTCCACGCGCGGCTGACTCAGCGGTTGCGCGTGACTCTTTGTATTCTACTAGTCGACGCGCCTCACCTCGGGGGCTCGGCTACTACTACTCGACTACCTGGGAAGCGGCTAGTCTCAAGAGCATCTCAGGACACATTCTCCAAGAAGACCCTTCAATTCGAGAGGAAGTACTCGACTCAAGGCTCGGGGGCTCCGTGCCACGTGTCCTTCGGTTTTTTCTCTCCGGATTTTTCGGGATTTTCTTGCCAAGACTTCAGATGGACCCTCTGCCAGAGCCCGCGGCTTAAGGCTCGGGGGCTACTCCATGTGGAGTGCGGTTCTGCAAATCGAGCTTCCACACCAGCTTCGGCTTCAAGACAAGGCAGGCAGTTTTTGAAGACCTTCGAAGGCAGTTTTCAAGGACGCTTGGGACTACTCGAGAAGACTTCAGGATTGCTCGAACATCAGCTGGAGTACATTCCAGCCTCGGGATGCTTCGACTACTCTTGAGGACCTTGGTCCGCGAGCACTCGGGGACGCTTGAGGACCGCTTGTTAGGGCCGTCAAGACTACTTGAAGCTATCCTTCTCGACTACAAAGTACTCGGGGGCTTGTCGTATGGACCTCCCCGGGCCCATTACCTCGGTGGGTGCCGGGACCGACTACTCGGTGGGCCCCCGGGACTACCGGCTTGCGCTACACGGCACCCGAAGGCGTGGAGCACAAGGACTACACGGGAGTAGTACTCGGTTAGGGAGCCGTACATGTTTCGCACCGTATAGAGGACTCCTAGACGTACTCGACTAGTACTCTCTCCCTACTCCGACTTGTAACCCCGCCTCCCGGACTATATAAGGCGAGGCGAGGGGACCGATCCCCTCATCCAATCTCCTCTCATACAACTCACGGCGCACCATTGCACCATCTTGTAATCGTGCCCTATCAATCCAGAGCTACGCAGCATACAGGACGTAGGGTATTACGCACCTCGCGGCCCGAACCTGTCTAAATTGTGTGCCACGTGTCTCTTCCTTCGAGTTACCAATCTCGGCGAGTCACAATCATCTACTTCGGGTACTCCCCGTAGTAGGTTGCCGGTCTAAAACACCGACACCTGTGGAAGATGAAGATAGAGTCACGTCTTCATAGTTATCGTTGTTCATGTAAAGACCTTTGAGTCTACTCTCGTGAGTGTAGTAAAAGTTAATAAACATTTTCTTTACATTTTGAGCAATGTCTTGTGATATTACAGTCATGAGTCTATCATATGTGTGAAATTCTGATCCCGGCACACATATGAGATGCATTCGGTTTTCTTCGGAAAAATGGGTGTGACACATGTAGAGGTCAATGACGTATTGTGCGACGTCTTTGAGCTCGTCAAGTTCCTTCTCCAGACCTGCATTTCAAATAAGCAACTTTAGATACATGCTCGCCGACCAATCACGGCACGTCAACCAACTTCGCGGCAACGGACAAGACACTCACCATGGTGGACCTCTGTGGTCCTCTCCTTAATGGCCGTCACCTGGTCCTTGACCACAGCCAGCTCCTTCTTGAGGGTCTCCTCGGTCTCCTGAGCGCTTGTAACGATTCAAGGTCGAAAACTCAGTGGCGAGACCTTACGAGGGATACGGAGTCAGCTCGCGGCAACATCGGAAACTTACCCTCTATCATAACTTGGATGTCGGTGGCTGCGTCCTTGCCCTTCCGTTCGGTGTCCTCTAGCTTCTTCTTCAGGTCGGCCGCCTCCCTCTGCGCCTCGCATGCCATGGCCTCCTTGACCCGCTGGACCTTCTGCGCGGCCTTGATCTGGGCCTGCAGCTTTGCCTCGCAGGCTGCAGCAGCCTCTGCGTGCGCATTAGCCGCCTCCTGCAGTAGATCCGTACGATCTTGCGCTTGTTCAGCAAGAGACTACATCAACAAGCAAGCAAAATAACCATCAGACCTTGCGGGGCATAGCGACCAGAGCAAGAAACTTAAAGGGCTCGACCAAGGACCCTTACCGACTGCACGCGTCCTATCGTGCGGGACGCCTCCTTGAATTCCTCCACATCATGGCAATCGGCGACAACCTCCACCTCCCATGGGGTGCCGACGTAAAGGCACCGGTGTAGGTCATACTCCGCCCAAGCATCTCCTGCCCCGGCTGCCTGCGGGTCTGGCGTCGGCAGCGAGCTGGCAATGCAAAGGTCACCGCCCTCATCCTCGGCGGCAGGAGGAGCACTGGTTCCGGCCTTGTCCGCCTCGGACGCTGCTGTCATTCCAGCCCCGCCGGTCGTGCTTGTCACGTCGACCGTTGAGATTGCAGGTGACTCCACCACCGGCGTTTCCTGGATCTTTCTCCCAAACACCTCCTGGCCTGAGGCATTCTTACCACTTTCCGATGTCGTCGGGGGAGCTCTGCACATGCGAAAAGACCTCAGTCAAACAACAACACGAGAGCTGGGACACGAAGCAAAGCAGGAAGCAGGTCTCTTGACTTACTTGGTTGTTGACCTGAGGCCGGGCTTGCAGGGCTTAGGTGGGGCCTTCTTCGCCCTCTTGTGCGACCCAAGGTCGCCCACCGGATCGGTGCTCGACCTATGGCGTCCTGTGTCTTCAACGCCTGGCGAGGCGTCTCTACCGCCTGCTTTCCCGGTGACGCCGCCCTGCGAGGTGTCCCCGCAGACCGAGCCACAGTTGCCTTTGGCGACTCGACATCGCCCTCTCCATCATCAACGTCAATGGTCTCGATGTCGGAAATGATTATGGTCATGTCTGCTGACACCGCAGACATGGTTCGCTTCCTCTTATTCTTCTTCGCCTCCGCGGCCTGGGTCGCGGCCCGAGAGGCGGATATCTTCCCCGCCGTCTACCGCGTATGCCGTGGCGCGGTGACCTTGGATGGTGCCCTACGCGACGTGGCGGGAGCCTCATCGACACTCCCCACCGTCGAGTCGGAGACCTACTCGTCGATGGGAGGTGCTGGTGTTGCTTGCACGTCCGCAGCATCGCGGACCTTGTAACTGCTCTGGTCCTCGTCACGTAGTGGTACCGGGCACCAGCAGATGCCCTCGCGGTGCTGAAAACACAAGACACAACAATTCAATCAGATTCAACACCAAAGATGTAAACTCGAACAGACCTTACTCGGATAAACATCAAGGTCGATGACATACCGGGTCGGAGGGGCTGCACACCCCTAGTGCCTTGGGGCACTCCCTGTTGCGAATCCGCTCACCGAAGATGTTCTTCGCATGGGCCATCATCTCCACCTTGGAGACCTTCCGTTGCGTGACCCGAGTGGGGTATGATTGCCCCCAGTACTTGAAGGACGGATGGGCCCGGTCCTGGATAGGTTGGATGAGGCGGCGGCAGAAGCTGATGGCCACCGCGGCACCGGTCAACCCCTCTGCCTTGAGCTGCTCCAGGTCGTCCAACAAGAGCTGCAGCTCCTCGGTGTCCCGCGACGCCAGCTGGTTGGTCCACTCTAGGTACAGGACCAGCGCCCGCCCCGTTCTCTTCTTGAGCGCCAGCGCAGAATTGTCGAGGTAGAACCACCCCTGCTTCCAGCCGGTGGTGTTGTCACGGAGCGTCAGGTCGATGTACTCTGACTTCATGTTCCGACGCAACATGAAGTCGATGCTGCTGACGACCACGCCTTTGCCCATCTTCTTCAGCTCGAAGAAGTGGTGCCACAATGGAAATGGGGAACAATGTCGAGGTAGGACTTGCAGAGGTGGACGAAGGTAGAGATGACGGTGATCGAGTTCGGCGCTAGGTGCACCAGCTCGATGCAGTAGAAGTGGAAGAGCTCGCATAGGAAGTCTCCTGCAGGGACGCTGAACCCGCGCCCGATGTGCGCGAGGAAGACGACGGTTTTGCCGGTCCCCTCCATCGGGAACTCTTCGCCTGCTGTCGACCTCCAACCGACCTGCGATTTGGGCCTCAGCAGCCCGCGGTCCGCCAGTGACTGGATCTGCTCCTCCATCACTGTGGACGCCTCCTAGACGGTGCATGGATCTAAAGGTCATGAGCGACTTGGTTCGCATGCGAGGCTGCGGCAGCGGCGGACCTAAGCTCGACTACGCTGCTGCTTTCTCTGGGCACTGCACGGCGGCGGAACCCAAGCTCTGAGTGGAAATGGAAGCAAGTGGAGGCCCCTGGCCACGGATCGGCCTTATATAATCAGGCCCCAGTGGCGCAACGGGTGGCCACGCCTTGAGGTCTATCCGGTGCGAATCACGGCAACGCAACGGGCTGGCGCCCTCAATGGATCTTTCCAGCCTAACGGCTATTTGGCAGTAATGGCTAGTTCCGTGCGGGAATCTGCGTCCGCCAGCCTTCACGCGACATTTCGGCCCACGTGGACTCGCTATGCCTCACTTTAAGCCCCCCAACATCAAAAACCCAGACTTAGCATTCAAGGTCGCCAGCGACCTAGAGACGACATGTTCTAGGTCGCTCAGGCATCAGTAGCCTCCCAGGTTGCTTCGACCGCCTCTCAATGGGTTTGTCTCGCACCCCTTAGGCCCGATTGCCTACATGCCTTCTAGGTCTATACGACCTACAGCGGCCCCCCTATCAATAGACATGTGCTTAATGGCTCTACTGCCAGTTGCCGACCTCCACAGTCCTACTTACAGCACTTCACTGAGGCCTCATAGCCTATCAGGTCGATCTCGACCTGTACATCTCAGGGTTGACGTCCCTGCGCTGCGCCACTGCGCAGCGGCCGTGTTGATCCAGGTCGGCACGGACCCCTACATTAGATGTTATGACCTTTTTAAGGTCGACATACTGCCACGAAAATACTGAGACCTTGGCCATGCCATTGCTGTCTCAGGTGCCCAATCACAGCAATCGACATGCAATAGTTTCTATACAGCACTTGTGCGTAAAAGCTTCAAAAGCTACAAAAGTCCTTGGCCCAAGGCCAAGTTACAAGATATAAACATGTTAAAGGTCTTGATCTACCTTACATGGTGCAAGAAGCGCAACCTAGACTGATGAAGCGCGTCACAAACTTTCTTCTAGCTTCAGGACCTACTTGGAGATCTCCACCGTCGATGGAACCGAGGCTGCCACATAGCCACCTCTATCCTAGCCCTAGAAGGTTTCTTGTGGAGTCCCATCTTTTGCTAGGGTGCTCTCACAAGATCCCAAATGGAACCATCTCCGCCTTCGGCCTCTCCCGGCGCAGCACAGTGGCCTCCAACACCATATTAGGCCTCTGCTCACAAGGTTCGTCAAGGCATGTACTGCCCCATGCTGCACCTGGATTCCTCGCTGGGTGTGGGTACGGAGGTTGGTGGAGTTCTCCCAACTTTGCAAGCATTCTTCTAGCTTCAAGGGATGGCATCTTAGCTCTATGCTCGGGTGGACGCACACAAGACCACGACATGACTATATTATCAAGCGGTGTTGCCATGGTGTTCTCACTTGGTTTGGCAAGCCAGGGTCCAGGCCACCTATTTTTAGCAGTGGAGCTCCGCGTTAGTCACCGTTCACCTTCCCAGACAGCGTGGCATCCTTATCAGGATACTGTTTGCACGTGGAGCACGAGGTCATTGTCTGCTATCGGAAGCACTGACATGTCTGCAGCAGGCCTGATGACATCTTTTCAGTCCCTGTCCTTTAGCGGTGGCAGTGGCATCTCTACGCGGGGACATGTTCTGCGTCGGCACAGTGCGCCCGTGGGTCGCTACACGACAACAAGCCTAGTCACTCGGTGTCTTTACGTGAAGATTCTCGTTGCTTTGTCTCATTCAATGGGATGAGCATCTGTTTCCTCAAGCAGAAGGCCGTAGGTTCTCGACTTTTTGTTCGAGCATCAACCTGACCTTCTGGGTCGCCTTACTGCTCGGGGGCTGAAACGACCCGGTATTTCGGTGAGGAAAACCGGACTCCCTGTACCCTTGTGATAGTCCCTAGATCGGTAGCTATCACGGACAGAACTCATTACAGAATAATATCATTTCCATACAACGAAATCAGAGTACAAATCATAATATTTACATCCGAAACAACTCGGCATACGAATTTAGTACAAGTCCCTTGGGCTAAGCGACAAGTAGAAATCCTGCGTAGCGGTAGCTAGGGCTTCAAGTCTTCATCTCCAGTCTTCACCACAGGCATCCTTGAGCGAAGAAACGCAACCCTCCTTCATGGATTCCTCGAACTCGGACTCTCACTCCAAGTTCAATCCTGCACACTCACAAAACTATCCCCAAGGAATGGGATAGGTTCACGTCACCGACTGTATGCAGCTTTAAGTGGCCTAACTCTAAAGGGTAAGAAAAGTGTCAAGGTAAAAGCTTAGGTTTCCTATTCGGCAGCAGCGAAGCATAAAAGAATTCATCTCCATATAAGTCCCAAACCATACTCTCATCACAACTCGGAACCACCTGCTAACCCAGGGCCCCGTCTCCACAACCTATCTCCATCTAGGGTCGATGCAAGAACTTCCTCTCCTCGCACCTCAATGATTGCAATCGGATCGACGAGGTAGAGGGAGCCACTCTCCTCTAGCTGACTGCAACCACGGCTCACCACACTCTCAACTACAGGGGGAGGTAGAAATCCCAAAATATGAGGACAAAACTATCAAAGGAAATGTCCATGACCAAGGATGCGACTATAGCTATAGACCGAACAACTCTGCAGAGCGTGTACACATGTACCCAACCCGGGATGGAATCCAGCCGGTAGCTAGTCGACTGAACCCGCCCAACCGTGTGAACTCTCAATAGTTACAGTCCCACCCTGCATCCGGCCCTCAAAACGACCCCCCCCCCCCCCCCAGTGGGGATTGCACTAAAACTGTGAAATGCCCCCGTGTGGCCACATGGAAGACGCACTGAAAGGGTGGTCTCACTCCCACTTCTCCCCCACGGATACCCTCTATCCTGCTGGCAGGTATGGTTCCGCACTTGTCGAGCTAACTCGGCCCTAACCCCACTCTCGGCGAGGTGGTGTGTACGAAAAGGTCCAGTGAAAAGGTCTGTCCACTCGCTTTCAGACCGGGGCGAGCTCATGTCCTCCAAACATCAGTAAAACCCCAACACCTATGCTCTGAAAACTGTACAAGCGGGAATACACTAAGGAGTGCACCCCATCCCCGATCCCAGATCGGTTGTTTCAAGCTCACCCCCCGCCAAAGTACCGAAAATGCCTTCTCCTGCTGGTTTTACCCCACTCACGCCAAGAACCCCTATTCCCATCCCAACACATGTATCGTGAAGCTCAGCGTATATACATACTTATATACATATATAGTAGTAGGGCAATCAAGGATAGGATAATAAAAGAAGGCAGTGCAAGGTTTATCATCATGCATTTAAAGTAAAGCGCTAACATACTACATAGCAATGCCTAATATGTATTCAAAATCAGTCGGGCGTGAACACCTGTGTGCAAGTAGTCATCAGAGTTTCCGTAGTTGTTCTTGATCTTCTAGCATGTCTCCTCCGCTCCGGGGAAACCTAGATTCGCAAATATAAATAAACACGGTGTCTAGATGCAAATAACTCTAAAGAGAAGCAATAAGAACCAAATAAACTCCAAATGCTAGTCTAACAGGTGCTTCATGATTTTAGAAGAATACAAAAACTGATTTCATATTTTTCTAAGGTAGAAACAATTTATTATTGATTTTCAAATAAAGAAATATTTTATGAATTTAGTTAATCGCGATAAATCACAGAAAACATAAGTCAGCAAGTTAGAGAGCCATAAACTAAGTTTCTGGGTTGATTTGCATGGTAAGTTGACTAGTCAACGGTCATTGGTGACCAAGTCAAAAGGGAAAGGTCGAAGGTCATCCGGACCCCATAAGTCATCCTGTGGGTCCCGTATGTCAGATGGGACCTGGTTGGAGAGTTAGGGGCCTCACATGTTAGTGGGAGCCAACGATAAGTCCGTAGGCCCCTTTGGTCAGATGGAGAGACTGTGTATGATTGATCAGCTAGAAGAGAAGTTGTGTGGTTGAGAAACTCGGCTCAGGCTGGAACATGGCAGAGGTGTGACAAGGTTCGACAGCTTGGTTAGCCCACGCGTCGTGCACAGCGAAGGCGTGACATGACCGCGGCGAAAGCGAAGGTCGGGACTTGAAAGATTGAGAACAAGCACTCGGTACTAAGATAAGGCTCGGCGGACAACAAGACAAGTGTTGCAGCTAGCAAGCAACACACAAGCAAGAAAGATAAGGAGCTAAGGCTATATTACCATTTAAACGGATTATAGATTTACAAGCAGCAACTACTACTTGTATGGGTTGTGGCCGAGAACCAGCACTACAGGTTTGTAGCTCTAGCGTGTGTTGACGGTGAATTTCCGTCAACCTAGCCATGAGTTTACCTTTAATGTTGGCATTGATTTATTATTCTAACCACTGGAACTAACCCCTCGTATATAACAAGTTCACTCTTGCATGTCGATTTTGGAGTTTATTGTTTACGCAGGAAATCTACGCTAAAGAGGAGACTTTCGGGATAAGTTCATCAAGCACTTTGGAAGAAGATCATGAAGGCCGACAAGAGTCAAGGCACGCGATGAACATGACTCCAAATGACCCGAGGACCGAAACATCAACATGCAAATCTTCAGGGACTCAAACAGGAACGACGAAGCCTTGATAGCAAGATTCAAGCCTTAACCGTGAAGGAAACGACGTCAAAGGCCCACATGCAAGTGCACACAAATAAGGAATCGCGTGAGAAGCAATCGGGGAAGAAATCGAGGCCGAACTGGGCCGGCCGGCCTGGGCCGACAGGCCCGGCCCATTCTGGGTCCGGTTCGACGCCCCCTTTGACCTAGCCGCCTCTCGGGCTATTTATAGCCCCCTGGCCGAGAGCCACAAGAGAAGACATTCGTCATCCGCCGCCGAGGAGCCGAGAAGAGAAGGACACCATCCCACAGAGGAGAGGGTCGAGATGGTTGACTAGGGCCCCCCTAGCCGGCATTGGAACCTTGCATGGAAGACCACGTCGGAGTTCCAGGAGCTAGGATCAAGATCAAGGTAGGATCCCGGTGGTGATCTTGTCCATGTATTACTTCTATGTTGAATTAGTAGATTGAATCCGATTCTTAGCATCAAGTGCTTTCGTTTTGATTTGTCTTCATTTGGGTGTTTTCCTCCTTGATCTATCCCATGGGCAGATTGCATAGGATGTTCTTGTAGCCATGGTGGCTAGAGGTGCATATCCGATCTACCAAACGTTTTCATCTTAATCGTCTTGAACTCACCAAGTAGTACCAACCCGTAAGATTATCCCCCCTAGTGACAGTATGGTAAAGGAGAAAAACGGGCGTCCTCAGAGTCGGAATGGGAGCCATGCTTTCAATGAGATTCGTTTCTCTACATTCTTCTTTACTTTGGAACTTTAACAAAAGACCCAATCCAATCTCTAGATTGGTTCTCCCCTCTCTTTATCTTGCTATCTCCGGTGTGCGGTAGGCTAGATGAGTTTTGATGATCATCTAGTAGAATAGATGCAAATACAACCTCTTGAGATCAAAGCTTTTCCGCTTATTAGATTGGATCTTGTGTTACACATTGTTCCACGGATTTGATACCTTGGGTTCACACTTAAGGGAAGAAGGGTCCCTTGGCTACGACGGAGGACTTGTACGCTTGCGAGTCCAAATGAAACTTGATACATATTTTAACCGTCAACAGTGTGTCCTCATGATGGGACCAAACTTCCAGGAAGATAGCTAGAGCTATACGTCCATGGCACGTAACCAATCACGAGTGGTCTCAGCTTTGCTAGCATCCTGCATTAGCACCACTTCACTAATTGGGACAGAAAGGTCCCCAACTAAGCATGGCTAGAAACAAGGCTGCTGGACAGATATGATATGCCTCGAAGGTTTGCCACATGGTACACGACGATGAACGAGGGGAGTGAGCACACAGACTGGGCAAAAAGACAGCGAGGTAATGGGCGGAGCGATTGCCCGGTCAGCGAGGCGCACAAGCAAGGGTAAAGGATTAGAGACAACGTTTGATTGTGCTTCCCTTGCTAATGCAAACACGCAGAGGGCTCAGGACAAAGGGATATTGGTCATGGTGGAGATAGCTCACACATGGCCTACATGATGGCTACAACTTGCAAGGTAGCATGGCTGCAGCACCATGGTTTGGATCAGAAAAGCCACTAGCTAGATTTGCATGAGAACCATTAGAGCATACACACGACATGGCAGAAACTCAAGAGTTTCGGCCGATGGTTAGAGACTGGATGGTCCTTGGCCAAGGTTCGGCCGTGACAAAGAACAGAAACTGACAGTGCGACGAGTGAGCACGATTCGTGATCCAATAGCAAGTGGCAGTGCGCGTTGTTGTAGGCTGCGACACCTGTAGTTCAAAACTTGACGCGAAGGCCAGTCTCTCAGAGGGGCATCGGCGCACGCGCAGCAGTGGCAAGCGTACCCAAGTGCCTAGTCAAGATCACGTCTCAGCCGTAGTGGCGCGAAGGTCGGTTCTTAAGACAAAAAGGATGATGGCTGGAATCAACATAGGATACGACAGCTTGCTCTTCTTGCTGCTCGATTGGAGAAAAAGGAAAGGGTGGTGTTGTTCGGTGGGGGAATAAAATACCAAGGTTACTGCTTGCTTGCTGCAGATCGATGGAAGAATTCAGAGAGATATCAAGTTGCTGCTAGCTGATTTGGGAGAGGGGGAAACATCAGAGAAGGAATAGAGCAGCTGCTCTGTTTGGCCTAGCAGAGAAGGAACAGAGGGGATAAAAGAAAGAGGCTGGCGGCGGTGGTAGGGAAAGGATAAGAGTGGAGAGAAGAGAGATGGTGAGAGTATTTAAGGCAAGTGGTCAGGGTTGGATTAGGTGGGCCTTTAGATAGGCCTAATCTTTGGGTCGAAACAAATCATCCCGCGAAATAAATCAATAGAAATTTATTTCGTAGAATGGGAACCAAAAGGATTAGAATAATTTTTCCAGAATGAATTAAATAACAAAGTATTAATTCAAGAAGCCGAAAAACATTGTCGTAACTCAAATGAGCTCTAGGAGGTTTAATTCAAACGAATTATAGTTTATTCCCCTAAATCGAACCATTTGCAAAGGATCAATTCGAAGAGTCGGAAAATAATCCCATTATCCATTTAAGAACTTCCAGAGCACTTCCAAAGAGATTGGACTGGAAAAGATTTGAAAGCCAACTGAGAGGTTAAAGAGCCCCATGTGGCTTAGGGATGCACCTAGAGTCTCGATCAGCGCATGGAAAGCCTCGACCTTTGGCCGGATGGTGGTTCAACGGCGGCGACAGGTTTCTGACTGGGGCAGCAAGGTAGGACGGCGTCGTTGGCTGGGGCATTAACACCGACGTGCTTGCTCGCGTGTGAGCGTGTGCTAGAAACGTGCACGGGTTGGCTACGAGCCCCTAAAGGCGAGGGCTTGCCTCCACGTGTGTGCGCTTGCACAAGCCAACGGCTTGACCTCGGCGACAAGCTGGGCGACAGTGCGAGTAAGCACACGGCAGTGCCTCAGCCCGGCGAGTGCACGACAGCGAGATACGGGAGGAACAACGATTCATCAGATGAGTACGACGAGCTACAGGTGAAACCGTTTTTGCCTTCCTGCACGTGTATGCACGCGAGTGCTAGAAAACCCCTCCAGGTTTATTGGGCTTGGTCAGGAGGTGCTCGACAAAACACCCCAAGGGACAATGGAGCGGCAAAGCTTGCCAGCGGCGGGATACTCTGGTGGCAGGTCAACAGATGACCCGACGAGGTTTAGAAAGGACTAGGGTTTCCCCTAGTGTGGTTCAAGGCTCAAGCTTGCTGGTCTGGGATACGGCTCACTCGCCAACGAGAGTACTAGGGCGGCGGTGACTAAGGACGTCGTCGGCGCGCCCGTCCTCGAGCATGGGTGCGTGTGCGGGCTTACACTGAGGAACAAAGCCTAAAAGGAAGGCTTTGACCTTCCTAGTTGATGGCATGCGCGTGCCGACCGAAACATGGGCCAAGGCGGCACCTTGCCCGGTGTGCGCACGGTGGCAGAACGGAAGAAGGACGGTGACTTGGTTCGGCTTGTGCACGTGCAGGCGAGCGCACGGTGGACGGTGCTCTCGACGTGGCCGGGAACGGCCGGTGCTCACAACTTAATGCGACGAGCGCACGACAACTGGGACAAACAGAGGTGGTCGAGCGGGGTGCGCGCGCGGTCGACGGCAGCGGCACCTGCAGGCGTAAGGCTCGACTCGATGGTCGGTACACAAGCGACAGCGTCTCCGTGGCGGCGCGAAACAAGCAACCACATGTTCAACTCGGTCTCTCGGGCTTAGCCTGTTTACTCTCCATGGCACAACGGCCGGCACACAGAGCAGGACAAGGGACACGACAAGCTCACCTAAGGTTCCTGGCTGCTGCGGTGAACGAAGGTGAGGACGGCGAAGTAGGATGGCGATGGTTCGGCTCGAAGCAGGGGTTCAACACGGTGCGGCTCCCTAGCGCAGCGTCTCCGACTTTGCGGCGGACGCCAGCTCCCTCAGATGGCTTCGTCTTCACAGTGTCCGCAGCACCCCGGAACGGCGACTGCATCCTCGGCGCAGCGTCGTGGCGCAGCACCTCGAACAGCACCCACGGGCGGACTTCGGGCTTCACGGCGCGGCTACAGCTCCTCAGCGTGCTCCCTTGCGCAGCGACTCTGGCTCCAGCTTCACGACGTCGAGGGCGCCCATGGCAGCAGAGGCACTCCGGTCCTCCGGGTTCACGGTGTTGGTGTCCTTGCGCAGTAGCTCCGGCTTCGTGGGTCGGTGACGACCCCGGCTCCCTCTTCCTCTTCTTCTTCCCCCACTCTTGTGCCTCTCTCCTTCTTCTCCATGAATGGCAGCCCGGCGGCTCCTGGACGAGGCCCCCGGTGCCGGCAGCTAAGGGCGGCTCTGGGACGCGGCCCCGACTCCTCTGCATGGCTCCGGCGGGTGCGGCCCCCTCCAGTCCCATTCTCTTCCCCCTCTTTCTCATCCCCCCACAGGCGGCAGCGGTGGACAGGAAAAAAATCCCCGAGGCGGCGGCGGACTGGAGAGCAAGGATGGGGGCGTGGATGGGGATTTTATAGGGCGGCTGCTAGGGTTGCGGGCGCCCGGGGGAACAACGGGATCCTCAGCGTCTGCAACCTAGGCCACGCGGCGCACATCGGTAGGCACCAGCGTGATGGGGCGATGGCCATGGGGGGCCGGCGCGAGCTCCTTGCGCCCCCCATGCCGTGCATCACGGGAGAAAGTAGTGAAACAGGATTGGGATGGCTGGCATGTGGGCCCACTTGGCAGTGAGACAAGGAGAGATATGTGGGAACTGGGCCATGGTGGGCTCGAAGGCAAGGCAGGCCGGCGGATTTTACAGACTGATGACAAAAGAAGGGGGTGAGCCCGGCGACTTTAGCAACTTGGTTAGGGCCCAATCTGAAAAGGGGTGGTTTCCTATTTTTTTCATCCTTATGCATTCACATTTCAAATTTGAATCACACTAAATAAGATCCAAGTAAATTCCAATAAACTCCAGAGTTCTCACACTAGCATTTTATAATTCCTAAATTTATTATTTTGCTCAAGTTAAATCTAGGAATTTAGGGATGGATCAAAGAAGACATCCTTATAATTTGAGTAAGCACTCAGATGAAAACAAAAATTTTTGAAATTCACATTTTTGCGTTCATTAACATTCCGGGAAAATCCGAGATGTTACAGGGGCTACTCTACGAGTGCGTCTTTGTGACAAGCTATTTTATTCTGTCGCCTCGACCTACCAGAAGCATGCTTTTGTTATGTCTCCACTCGACATCCCTTTGGTTAGCATTCAGACCTTCCTTGAAGGTGTGATGGTTTTACCTGATTCCGGTCAGGTCGGCGGTTCTTCAAGCAATGACAGGGCCTTGTCTTCACTTCAAGCCCCTGGACCTGCTTTCCAGAAGCTTGCTATTCGCCTTCGTACGCGCTCAGGAGGATTTTCTTTTTTTGATCCCCGTGCACCCTACGCGACCTCACCGGCGCCACGTCTTCACTGCGCATCGACGTGACTTCGTCTCTGCCACTTCGCCTACAAGTTGATCGGGGGCTTGAGAGACATGGGTACCCATGGGTCCCCACCGACCAGGGTCCTACAGGTCCCTGTTAAGTGGACCCGACCTGCCAGAAGCCCCGCCGACCTACAAGTGGGCCCAGGGACCTTATCCACAATCCCGACAACCTTGGAAGACCTCAGACGGCTTTATCCAAACTCCGGAAGACCTGTCGGGCTTGTGGCGCAAGATCCTCCCTTAGATCGCAGTGGCGGCGTCGCTAGTAGGTCCGAGGATCGCGGGATCCTTTCTGTAATCACGGAAGGAGACCTTCCTAATCTGTAACCGACCCCGATCAGGGTCCACCGACCTCGAATGGAAACCCTAGCCCGCTGGCCATATAAGGCGTCCTAGAGATCCATTCGAGGGGACTTCCCCATTCACGCATAATCCCACCACACTGGACATAGGGTTTTACTCTCCGGAGGTCTCAACCAGTCTAAAACCCCTTGTGTTCTTGCCATTCTCGCTGAGTCCTGAGTTCCATCTGTGAACTACCACCTACGTTCTCAGGTCCCGATCCCCCCATTAGTCAACCTACAACCACTTGGGTAGCCCCTTGCGGATCTGTGTTGATGGTGAATTTCCATCAACCTAGAGTACTTGTTATGCATTGGTTTCGATTATGATTTGTAACTAACCCGCCACTAGGCACACTAATGATATAACAAGTTCAACTTCGTATGTGCATTTAGAAGTGTTGTGTTTTTGCAGGAAAACATGGACAAAAGGGACGGAGTCACAACAAGTTCAAAGGAGCAAATGAGAAGTTTCGTTCGTGTTCGAATGCAAGGCGAAATCACTTCTAAAGGTAGCAAGGACCAAGGTGTTATGACGGATCATCCCCGAGGACTAAGACGTAAAGTTCGGACTTCATGCGAGAAGACCCCTATCTTGATCGCGGGGATGACGACCTCAAAATGACACAAATCAAGGGGGAAAAGTCCAAAATGCCAAGATGAGCCACGGGGAGGAAGATGGGCTCAAACCGGCCCAGAAAGGGCCTGGGCTGGCTGGCCTGTTCGGACCGACCCAGGGGTTTTTGGCCCGATTCGGCCTGCCCTTTGACCTAGCTCTGTCTCAGTCTATTTGTAGCTCCCTCGTCTGACAGCCGCCGCATCCAATCATTCTACTGGCGCCATTCACCAGAAAACCACCGCCGCAAGATGAGGGAGAGAGTTGGATGAGCTCGTCGCAAGGATCAACACCGGCGGAGGGAAGGAAGCAAGAGGAGGACCCCAAGCCACTGGCTTAGGGGTGTTCCCAAGCTTCATCACCACCATCTTCATCGACGACGTTCTTCAGAGTCTCCATCACCCCTATGTGCTTCAATCCATGTAAGATGATGGGGTAATGTCTCCGTTCGTCCCTAGGTTTAGATGGATGCATGATATGTAATCTATACATGAACCTTATGCCAATCAATGCTTTATGGTCTATGTCTTCGCGTATGCTTTGTTTACATATGTTTGCGCAACATGTGGTCTTAGTAGGGTTTGTGGTAATCGTGGTGATTAGATTAACCCTATGGATGCTTAGGTATAGATGCGGTTATACGTGAAAGTGTTTGATTACCTTGCGTAGTGACAGTACGGTGGAGGGAAAAGGCTTAGCGGTTGCATAACTGCCATGAAGCTAGTGTAGGCAACACCCATTTCATGTAGTAGATGCATCTTCATGTGTTCCTAAACCCTAGGGAGGGAACACTTATCTATCTTAACCTCTCTCTTGTGTCCACCCTTTGCCATCTAGTTTAACCTTAGACTTCTTAGATTAACTTAGGTTAGATTGCTTTTACCTTAGGGTATCCTCTCTTTCAAGGCTTTCCAATCAACTAGATTAGTGCTTGGTTAAGTGCTAGCAATCCCCTTGCTCCGCGGATTGACAAGAAGCTTGGGGGTCACCCCGTGGTGAAAAAGGTGTAGGTCCGTACGCTTGCGGATCGAAGGTTTTTACGTGTTTCAACCGTCAACAATCTGCCGGGTCTCACCCCCTGACACCTTCTCTCTTTAGCGGCTGTAGATCTTCAGAGTGGCAAAGACAGAGACAGCTCAAGAGATGCAGGGGGCCATTTATATAGGCCTAGCAAGGGTGGCTAGCCGTTGGAAAAGTGCCCTGAAAAGTTCCACTGTCGGATGAACCGATGGTCCCCCCTTGCGCAAGCGTCGGACCATCCGATCACACTAAAGCCTCAATATAGTTGTTGAACCCGCTAACACAGACAATGCACCGACTCAATCATCTGACGCGCCGTCAGTCTACCCGGTGCTGAATAGGACCCACTCGGTGCAGTACTGTGTACTCCAAATAAGGGTGTTGGATGAACCGCTGATGATCTTCACAAGCGTCGGTTCATCCTGTGCTGAAGAGGAAAACTTGGCACGTCTCTGTATGATTTGAATGAAGGCGTCAGATGAACCGCTGGTCAAGGCGTCAGATCATCCGGTGCTGAAGCGTTAGAACTCCAAACCTTACTGTTACTAAACCCTAAGGCTCCAGATGAATCGATGCTAGGGCCGTCGGTTCATCCGACGGACACTTTTGAAATTTTCAGTCGCAGAACTCATCCGACAAATGTAGAAACAAGGGCGTCGGTTCATCCGACGCTATGATTTGAATTTCAACTCATCCAATTCAAACGCCTTTGAGTTTTCCGTCAATTCTTTTGCTTCCAATGTGTTTCCATGAGTACTTTGAGCTGTTTAGCATCCAAGAAACTTGAGTGTGCATATTTTCATGGCTTTTGGTGCATGGTCAAGCTACTAGTGCATGAACCCTCTTAATAGTACGGTTAAACACTACAAACTAGCAATCCAAGTGTCCTTCATCTCCTTGTGACACTTGAAACTAACGAAGTCCTTAGCCTTGTGGTATTTGTCCATTAATCATTCGTAATTTCAAATTGAGGTGTCTCTTTTCATTTAATAGTGTCTCTTTTCATTCAGTACTTATGACAATAACCCAAGATATTATCCGCTATAAAACAACGGTTCGTCACAAGCATATGGTTGTCATTTATTACCGAAACACACCCTTACCAAAGGTGCAAAAGGGCCTAGATGGTTACACATAGACGACCAGCCGTCATAGGAGATGGCCTCGAACCTCAGCCACGAACCACCTAGACACATCCACGCCATCGCTCACCAAAGACGAGCCCTGTTCGTTTGGCTTATCAGCCACCAGCCAACAATAATTTTCTCTTACGCCAAATCGGCACCAGCCTTCATTTACCGGTCAACCAATGATATTTTTCTCTCAAAGCAAATCAGCATCAACCACCAGTAACAAACTAGATGAACAAAGTGCAAATCGAAGGTTTCCCCATCATTTGGGTTAGCATTCAGATAAAATTACCATTTGTTGTGCTTGTAGGCTATGGTGCCGGCAACCTGAGGCCGGGAAGGGAGACAAATAGGTTAGTGTATTTCCTCACTAAAGTTTTGAATGTACTACATGGAAAATCGATTTTTTTTGTGTGTAATTAGAACCATTGTGCCTTCGATCTTGATATATGTTTGTCTCTTCAATGATTTTTGTGCTGCGGACGCTCACTCTTGTGTTACATGTAAGCTTTGCCTCATACTCAGAGTGAACTCAATATGCTTCTCAAATGCCACAAAAACACTGATTTCCTTTTGATGCATCTAAAATGGAAGATGCAAACCTCTATTAGGATGGGGAAATTTTCCCGTTGCTATTTGTTGGACTGAGTAAATTTAGATGTTTGTTGGTGGGTGCAGGTTAAAAACAAGAAATTTGATCTGACTTCGCTTGCAGACGCAGATATCCTGATGGTCTTTGTAGAGTTTCTAGGAACAAGGTTCATATTTCCTGGAGTTCATAGCCTTCTTTGCTTGGTCGATATGCTCTTGAGTTTCAGTCAATATGCTTGTAGTTCTATTCTGTATTTGTTAGCCTCAAATTGATGCTCTAGGGTGTGGGTTGTATTTTGATTTGTTGGTTATTGTTGACGGTCGATTTTGGTACACCTAGCTATGAGTTTACCGTCAACATTTGCACGTATTTGATATTCTAACCAATGGTACTAACCCCCCGGAGGTATCAGGTTCACTCCCGCATGTCGATTTTGGAGTTTGTTGTTTACGCGGGAAATAACGTTAAAGAGGAGACTTTCAGGATAAGTTCATCAAGCACTTCAAGAGAAGATCATGAAGGCCAACACAAGTCAAGACACCTCATGAACATGATTCCAAAGGGCCCAGGGACCAAAGTATGAAGCCAGAAAACTCCAGGGACCTGGACAGAAGATGTTGAAGCTTGCGCGACAAGGAGCTCTGTCTAAACCGTGGAGAAGACGACGTCAAGGGCCCACATGCATAAGGGAGCAAGTCAACAATTGACCAAGAAGCGTCGGGGAGCGAACCGGGGCCGAACTGGGCCAAAAAGGGCCTAGGCCGGCCGGCCCAGCCCGTTTTCGTGCCAGTTCGCGCCCCCCTTTGCCCTAGGTGCTCGTCTATTTATTGCCTCTGCCTCCGCCAGCCGCCACATCCATCCATTCATCAGAGAGTCGCCGAGATGAAGGAGAAGCACCATGAGGAAGCCGACGGCCGCCGCGAGTCCTCGAGTTTCCTAGGAGATGGCTTAGGCCATGCCCTAGCCGCCATGGTTGGCCCTGCGTGGTAAAGCCATGGTGGAGTTCCGGAGCCGCGACTTGAATTCGTCAAGTCGTTTGCACCTTCAACAGTTGGTGATGTAACCATATCTTGTCATACTTTGATCTACTACGAGTTATGCTTATTCATATGTGTAGCTATCATATGTCTTTAGTAGGACTAGATCGATTCATGGTGATTAGTCTTGTCTTGCGGATACATCGTAGTAGTGCACGGACCTAGGTTGTTGCTCGGTGATGAATATCCTTGCGTAGTGACAATACGGTGAAGGAGAAAGCGGCTAGTGAACGTGCATCGGACCACTCCATATCAGGTTACTCCATATCGAGTGTAATCCTTATCATAGTATAGGTTTAGATTGGTTTATCACCTTGGCCGGAACGGCAACAAGAAGACGATAGACTAGGGTTACCTTTTGATGCTTACCTTTATGGCTAGGTGGATGTGATCCATACATCCCTTCGTGTTTGTATGTTACCTTTATGCAATCAATGCTTCACATAGGGTTAGACTGGTAGGTTAGATAGAGAACCTTGGTGGTTTGCTTCCGATCCTTGGATTGACAAATCTAGGGAGGACCCTCCTTGGTGAAAAAGGCACCAAGTCACCCGTAGGCTTGTGGTGAACTTGAGCACTTAAGATCTTGATGAATAGGTGATTATGTGTTGGTCTGTTCTGAGTTTAGATACTCAACACAAAGCTATTGATAGTATATAATGATTATGAATGGTTCTCGGGTTTGTGTCTTTGATGGTAGATAATGAAATGCATGGGATACATGTACTCAGATGTTTATTTGATGAATGACAAGCATAGCAGTAGAAAATTAAATATTTGAAATGTTGGTTGATGCAAATGCCGGACATACTCATGAATGCATACGTTGTAATTTTGTTCTCAGTAGATTATCTTTTAATACTCCCTCCGTTTCAAAATACTTGTTGGTGTTGACTTTTTTTTACAACTTTGATTATTCGTCTTATTCAAAAAATTATCGCAAAACGATAAGTCAAACTTAAAATCCATACAACATTAAAATATATAGCTAACAAAATAAATTGTATTTGCACAATTTTTAAATAAGACGAATGGTCAAAGTTGTAGAAAAAAGTCAATTGTGACAAGTATTTTGAAACGGAGGGAGCAACTCTGTGTGATTACTCATTACTGCATTGCCAAAAGGTCCCACGTCTGATGGCCAGCGTTAACCGTGTGCTTTTGTGCTTGCCGTGCCGTTGGCCCATCTTTGCACGTCTTTACCCGGCATCGTCAGCTCGTCGCAGCAGCGGTGCAAACGTGCGGTGCAGCCGCGCCGGCCGCCGGCTCCGAGTTCCTTTCCCCACCTCGACCCCTCCCACTCCGTCACCCCGTCACATACTCGCCGTGGCACGGAAGGCGCCCAAAGGCCAAGGGGCGCGTGCCTGCCTGACAGCCTGAGCATCAATTGGCCGCGATCAAACTAGGGATGGCAATGGGGCGGGTTTGGGGCGGGTAGAGCGTACCCATGCCCGCCCCGACATAGGCGGTGGGTAAAATTTCTTACCCGTCCCCGTGCCCATGGGTAAAATTTCTTACCCGTACTCGTGCCCGCCGGGTATCGGGCGGGTAACGGGTTACCCATGGGTACAACATTGTAAACACATTGCCATTATGCCATACCACAATCACAAATTCACAATTCAACAAATTATTTCAATTTTGCAACATCTCACACACAATAAACATTCATATGATAAATATAGTCACATTGTCAGTTTGTCACATCGGTACATCACATGATAAATGCGTAAATGGAGTCACATTGTCACCTCACATGATAAACCACACATTCATAGCACATATTTTAAAAAAAAGCACTGTCGACTTAGGGTTAGGCGGCGCGTGTGGGATGAGGAATGTTGGGCTGGGCCGAATGTTGGGCTGAAACTGAAATATTTTGTTGAGTTTGTGATTGTTTGACGGGTACCCACGGGTTACCCATGGGTAAGATTAGATCCCCGCCCCGTACCCGCCTCACGCTGGGTCGGGTATGGGCGCCACCCACGGGTGAAAAATGGTACCCATGCCCGTCCCCGTCGGGTGCGGTGCCCGGCGGGTACCGATACCCGTACCCGAATTGCCATCGCTAGATCAAACAGAAACGTTGGGCGGGCGATTCTGGCCTTGTGCCAACCACCCGGCGCCACATTCTGTTTGCTTCTCACATCCAAGTACGGTGGCGCCGAGCTGGCGGCCCCGGAAGGCCTAGGGATGGCAATTCGGGGTCGGGTACCCGGTACCCGCCGGGTACCCACCCCGAGGGGGCCGGGCATGCGTCTCATTTTTCACCCGTGGGTACGGGCGGGTAGGAATTTTTACCCGCTGTTCATGTCGGGTACGGGGCGGAGATTTTAATCCACCCATGGGTAGCCGGTGTGTACCCAAAAAATTGAAATGTATTTTTATTTTCAACCAAACGTTCATTTATGGCCCGGCCCCCAACAACCGGCGGTGCTAGTTGAGGGGGGTAAACCGGACTTTTTAAAGAAAAATCAAGGATTGCGACTCTTGGACTCATGAGTATGTATAATGTGTTTATAATATTGTACCCATGGGTAACCCGTTACCCGCCCGATACCCGACGGGTACGGGGCCGGGTGGGGATTTTTACCCACGGGTACGGGGACGGGTAAGAAAATTTACCCGCTACCCATGTCGAGGCGGGCATGGGTATGCTCTACCCGCCTCGTACCCGCCCCATTGCCATCCCTAGGAAGGCCGGAAGGGCCGGGACGCGCCAGCTACCGAAAGAGAGAAGCCACCTTTCGTTCCCTTTTTTTTTCAATCATTTCCTATTTCTGTCCTCCTAAGAATTTGGTGCCGCACAACAATTAGCAAACTTAATTGATCCGGGAAAAGAATGTGCAAAAACGCACTCCGGTAGTCCAGTCTCATCTCCTGCCAGACCAGACCTTCTCTTCTCCCTGAAGGAACTCAACAAGATGTAGGACCATTCAGGACATTCGATCGAGCTTTCAAGCGTCTAAGTCTTAACCAACCCACACCAATACACCATAGCTTTAATTGTGTAGTACGTACAAACATAGCACTATACCACATTTCCAAACAGACCAACAACCCATGTTCAGACGTTCAGTCGGCGCGGCACACAAAAAAGGAGTGCAAACAATGTTAAAGCGTTGAGATTCAGAGTTTATATGGATCACCTTCTCAAATCTCAAGCTCAATCAAAGTCTGAGGAATTATGTAGGTTTAAAAAACACAGGTTCTTGAACGGTCATGAAAAACGGATGGCTGCGCAGTGTACTGCTTCCTTTTGTACTCTCCCAGCTAAGCCCAATCAACTTGTTGCAATTAATCTTGGCATCGCCTTTTGCTTCATCACTGGCACCCTGGTTCTTATGATTGGAAACCAGTGGTATCTCATATGACCAGGCTTAGAGCATCTCGAAGAGTACCTTATATGTATTTTCTTCCTAAAGGTTTACAACTTCAACAAAAAAATTAGAAGGAATAAGTAGTGTTGTCTCCTATAGTTCCTAATATTCCACTTCTAAAATATAGAAGTTAATTTCACATCAGGAATCTTATACTATTTCTAAATTATCTTAATTAATTTTATATATTATTTCTCCATTGTACATTTACATCATGAACTCTTTCTTATTCTTTATTCCTTTTGCACCCTTCCACCCGCTATGAGGCGCAAATTAGAAGCGTGTAGCATCTCCAAGAGTATCTCAAACCCTTTTTTAATCCTTGATTTTCAGTGAGATAAGAAAAGGTTACTCTCTATAACAACTCCTAATACATCCTCCTAATCTTTTAAGATTTCGAAAAAAAGGTTACTCTCTATAACAACTCCTAATACATCCTCCTAATCTTTTAAGATTTCGAAAAAAATCACCTCATTCCACGTAACTTTACGCGCTTATGAGTCGTGCCTAATCTAAAAGTGGAAGGGCACAAAAAGATTAAAGGGTAGATAAGGGCTAATGATGCAAATGTATAAGAGAAAAAGGATATATAAAACTGATTAGGATAATTTAGAAATAGTATAGGATTCCTGATGTAAAATTGTATTCTATATTTTAGGAGTTGATTATTAGGAACTCTTGGAGATGACTTTATTTATTCTTCCAACACTTCTTTAGGAGTTGTAAAACTTCTTGTTTTTAGGAGGAAAAAATTAGACACTCTTAGGAGATGCTTAAGGCGAATCTGGTTGTTTTTTTCAGAGTCTAAAAAATTAGGGGATGAATTAGGAGGTGTCGGGGGCATGTTTTTCTCATCTCACTAAAAAAATAAGTATTAGGAAGAGATTTAGATAACTCTTGATAATCTTTATATAATCAGTTTGGAAGCTAGTTCAGCTACGCCACTATTTCTTCAGGTCCCATTTGAAATGAGTCAGAATCCCTGCATGTGCGTTGGATGAGAGATCCTAGCACACAGGCACTCAGCTGGACTGCGGAGTAGGCACCGACATTGAACTAATCTGCTGCCTTGCACCTTTATAATCCAACAAAGAAAGGCCGGTGTTGTATTTATATAGTCGGAGGAGAGTAGGAAAGAAAATTAAAGAGTCTCTAAAGGCACCCTCACGTTCAATCACTCGCCTCAGAACTTCCACTGGTGTGGAAGGTGAGGAACGCGCTCTCTTCAGTCTTCACTTTGCCAGCCTATTTGTTGGGGGAAGGTTGGCAGGTCAGGTCGTGTACCGCGAGCCCGCGGCCGAAATTTCACGCAACCAAAACCTCCGCCAAACCGGAGAGGGAGCAAAACGAGCGCGGGGCGAGGGTCGACACCACACCACCGGGCAAGCGCGGCGCAGCGGCGGGGGGGCGGCAGCAATGTCGGCGCTGCAGAGCTGGCGCAAGGCGTACGGCGCGCTCAAGGACAGCACTACCGTCAGCCTCGCCAACCTCAACTCCGACTTCAAGGTCTGCACCGTCGAATCCTCCTCCCCCCTCCCTCTCGACGCGCTCGGATCTATGCCTGCGCTGCATTGGGGATTCATCGCTTCCCTTGGCTCCGTGATCCCTTTTTGCAGGATCTGGATGTGGCGATCGTGAGGGCCACCAACCACGTGGAGACCCCGCCCAAGGAGCGCCACCTGCGCAGTGCGTGGATTCCTTCCTATATTCCCGCTTCCCGATTTTCGCTTAATCTAGCGGGGTGGCGAGTTGCGGAGCTACTCGGATCGTCCCCAACTGTCTCCCCGGTTTGCGTTTGGTGTCTGATGGGTTTGTCGGTGGTGTTGTTGCTGTTGCAGAGATTGTGGCGGCGACCTCCCTCGCGAGGCCCCGGGCGGACGTCGCCTACTGCATCCACGCGCTTGCCCGGCGACTCGCCAAGACGCGGAATTGGATCGTAAGCACTGTTCCTCTCTGGTTGAGATTGTTTCATCCGTGCTGCGTATTGGATGTTTTGGTTGTTGCTTTATCTGATGCTTTGCAGCCGATTTTGTATTGATACTGCCATACTGGGTAACTGGGTAGTCTCACGTCATTTCGTTCAGTAGAGATGTGATCCCACTGTAAACTGAATGCTGCCCAAAGTTCAATTGTTTCGCGTGGCATACTGATAATGTGGTGGTACTGATTTGGGCACCCAAACCTAGGTCATCTAACAATGGAGAGCCTGCCATGACAGCGTATGCTTGATTACATAACAGTATATTGCATTGTGAGTTTGGCATTGCAGTACGCATTTGCCCTTGATTATCTCAATTTGCACCGCCTTTTGAACTGGTTAATTTGGATTTGGGAACCAGTAGAAGTTTCTCCGACAATGCTGCAACTGAACATTTTGTTCTCTACAACTTCAAACATGATGTTATATGGCATCGGAAGTTTGTCCTACAAACTTGCAAATATGATTTTACAACCAAGCTGATATTTCTTTGCATAGCATAATGAGCTCAGCTTACAAAAGAACCATGAAATTCTATGTTTGACACATCTTTTTAAGGTCGTGTATTTTATGAGAACTGAGAGCTTTTTATTTAGCTTATGCAGTTCCTCTGTTTTCCTGGTTACCCTGACTCCTGAAGCCTGTTTGACATACATACTTGTTTTTGCATTCTCATATTAAATAGTTATTACTTCTGAATGGCTTCTTCTGGGTTTGATCGACTTGTTTGGTGGTATTCAGTTGAGATTGCATGACTCTGAATGTCTTCCTGGTTTTTTGGTTTTCTCGCAGCACCGATCTCCAAATTGTTTCATGTTTTTGAATTGTTACTCAGGGTGTCCTGCTTCCTTTTGTTGGCCTTCATCTTATCAGCCAATTAATGTAGGATGCATTCCTTTTATGTTATGTAGGTTGCTCTGAAGACACTTGTGGTGATCCATAGGCTTCTCCGCGAAGGTGATCCTGCATTCAGAGAAGAGTTTCTTGCGTTTACACAAAGAGTGCGGATTTTGCAGTTGTCAAACTTCAAGGATGACTCCAGTCCTATTGGTTTGTATTTCTTCAAATAAATTTCACTTCTTGATTTTTTTGGCTCATTAGCCTACTTCATTAATCTGAATTTCCTGTCTGCAGCTTGGGATTATTCTTCATGGGTTCGCACATACGGTTTATTTTTGGAGGAAAAACTAGAATGCTTCAGGGTCTTGAAGTATGACATTGAAGCTGAGCGTTTGTCAAAACAAGGTCAAGGAACTGAAAAGGTCTGGACTCAACTTGGTCATTTGATATTTTTATTTTATTACAACCTTCTACTAGAGCAGTATCATGTTATCAATTATTTGCAGCTATATTACTGATTTACTGGTGCTACTTTAACATATAACTAAAGTACTTATTTTCAGGGTCACAGTAGAACTAGAGAATTAAATTCTCATGATTTGCTGGAGCAATTGCCTGCGCTGCAGCAATTGTTATATCGACTTATTGGATGCCGGGTGATTCTCTCTTATTCCTTGAAACTACTAATTAAAATAAGTGATTAAAGAGATGGATTTAATAAACATTTTCATGTTTTCTGGTTTGTATTTAACTATCTTAACAGAAGCAGCATGACACTGATTTTCTTTCTTTCTTTTTACTCAGCCAGAAGGAGCCGCAAATCACAATTATCTGGTGCAATATGCTCTAGCTCTGGTAAGCTTTATCGATAGTCTTTTTTTTTTTGCTTCAGAGTTTTCAAGGTGATCTTCATATTTTGTTTAGCAATCCAACTCCTCATTTGTGGACATGTTTTGTTTTCCCTTGAACTTTATTGCTTGTTCAGTGGAGGGTTATTTTTGCTGTTACCATTGTTGAGCAGTTCTATTTCTTCTATGACTAGTTTATTTTTAGAATTGAGGAATCTTATATTCAATTTAAGTGAATCTTCTAGCACCGTACAGGTTCTTAAAGAAAGCTTCAAAATTTACTGTGCGATAAATGATGGAATTATCAACCTTGTTGATAAGGTATACTAATTTCCAAATTTTTGAAAGCAGCAGCGTTTTGTTCTATGTTGCATCGAGCTATGTTTGCTGATGCTCCCTGTTTCCTGTTTGCTGTGAAACAACTGTGTAGTTTTTCGAGATGCCAAAGCACGAAGCACTCAAAGCACTTGACATTTACAGGAGGGCTGGTCAGCAGGTAACTCTACATGATAGTAATGTGTAATCTTTCTTAACTTGCGAAGAAAACCAAGTTATAACAATTAACTGTGCTTAATTGCTACTTTACCAAGCAACATTTTTGATGATTCAGGCTGGAAGCCTATCTGACTTCTATGAAAGCTGCCGGGGCTTAGAGCTCGCAAGAAATTTCCAGTTTCCCACTCTGAGGGAGGTGAGGTCGTTTGCCTCAGCATCCTCCATGTTAATATTTATTATGTACCACGAGATATATTTTTGTAATATTTGATTTATTTCATTTTTAGCCGCCACAAACATTTGTTTCAACCATGGAGGAGTATGTGAAGGAGGCTCCACGAACAGTACCAGTTACAGAGCCGGTTAGTTCCTGGGTTCTAATAAACAATTTTAATTTTTGCATATCACCTTTACATTTCATACTATCAAGTAAAAGCCTTGATGATGGTGCTTGTTTGGTACTTTCTGTGTGCACTGCATGCTAAAGGAGCATCTCATAACTTTAATCTTTTATATCTAACATCAGCAAACTACCTGGTGTAAACTGAACGGAAGGGAACAGTTATCTTTAATATTTGTGGCCAATGGCTCAATGAACAATTCTATCTTTCTTTTACTTTAGTATTTCTGTCATAGTTGTGTTATCCGTGTGAATGGCACATGTTTTTTGGGAGATAAATAACTACCGTCATGTTTGTACTTTGTACCACTGAGGAAATCTACTGATTGTAGAATGGATTCTTAGACACAGTCTATCCTTCCTATTTCACCAGGAGCTTCCTGCGCGACTTCTTCTGACATACAAACCGGAAGAAGCAGAAAAAGCTCCTGAGCTTGTTCCTATTGTAGAGGAAAAACCACAAGTTGTTGAAGAATCTGCTCCAGTGCCATCTACTTCTGAAATAGCCTCACCTCCTCCCAAGCCTGAGGTTGCAGATACTGGTGATTTACTGGTAAGTATACAAAAAATTTCAGAAAGTGAATATGACATCAATGACTTTTTAATCAAAATGCCATATTTCCCATAGGGGTTAAGTGACCCAAACCCTACTGTGTCGGTAATAGAGGAGAACAACGCTTTGGCCTTGGCTATTATGCCAACAGGTAATTAGTCAAACTTAATTTCTAGTTTGTGTGATATTAATTTGTATTATCTATTATTTTTAAGAAGTGTCTGCCATTCTCCATACATTCTGCAGGTGTTGATAATTCAACAACAAACACAGCTACGCTGCAAGATATAGGATTTGATCCAACAGGATGGGAACTTGCTCTTGTTGCTACTCCAAGCAGCAATACGAATCTGCTGGCTATGGAGAGTAATTTGGTGGGTTTCTCGAATCTTTTATTGAGAATATCTACCTTTTGGTGTTGCCGCAATTTCCCAAATCAAGATTTGGGAACTGCTATGATGCTACCTACTGCTTCCTTGAAAGTTTGTCAAGCTCCTATACTTCTACTGTCATGCTCAACTCAAAAGTTGCTTCCTGGAAAGTGAAAATTAGTAAGCTGGTTCCCTGCTGCTAAAATCTAGGAGCAACGACTAGCTAATTCCTGTAGTGTCAAACTGCATCTGCACAAAACAATTGCATAAAAGTAAACTTTTCTCACATGGGTGAATGGTGAAATATATATTATATCTCAATTTATCATCTCTCGCTCCTTTCCAGAATTTTGCAGCACATACAGTTTGCACCCAGGAATATATCTTGAACATATAGAAATTAAAATGCTCCCAACACCAAAAATTCCAGGGCAAAAGCGATGATTTTTCACATCCACAACACTTGGATTTTGCTTCTTATGAATGTTTTGTTGATGATTGACAGTTTAAGCATATACTAGGGAAACTTGGAATCCACAACTCCATTTCTTGTCATTTCATGATTTGCTAGTTGCCCCTATTGTATCATTGGCATTTGTTGTTGCTAGTTTTCTACCTCACGTCATCATTACTGTGGTCTGGAAAGGGTTTGAACCATAGTATGGCTTAGTTGATGCTTTTTGCACTAGATTTATTGGGGGATTTTAGGAGAGTGTTTCTGCTAAGTTCAGAACTAGATTCCGTATATTAAGGTCTTTCTGTTTACATGTTGGTTTCTGTTGGTAAAAAAAGTATGTACCGACTGCTGTGGAAGTACAACTGTACATGAGTACAGATGGATGTACTATGGCAAATCAATTAATTTTCATGTGTTGAGTATTGTTTAGCTTTTTATAAAACTATAGACTCTTCTCATTTTGTGTTCAATAAGAAATAGCTTTGTTATTGCAGTTGGTTTCCTCTCAGATCTTACTGATGTGATACAATCCGGGATCTTATTTCCATTTACAGGGTGGTGGATTCGACAAGCTCACATTGGACAGCCTATACAACGACGGAACATACAGGCAGACGCAACAACAGCAGCTATATGGTGCAGCCCCTCCCAACCCTTTCATGGCAAGCGATCCATTCGCAATGTCGAACCAAGTAGCTCCCCCACCTTCAGTTCAAATGGCTGCTATGGCACAGCAACCCCAGCCCTTGATGATCGAAGCACATCCTTTCGGACCGCCACTAGAGCCACAGCACGCGGCACGACTCCTGCAGCAAACCCCTTCCTCGACGCGGGGTTCGGCGCGTTCCCAGCGGCGAATGGAATGCACCCACAGGCCAACCCATTCGGAGCGGCGCAGCTTCTCTAGGCATACGGTACGTATCAGATGTGGAAAATTGTAGAAATCCATACAAGATGAGCAATCTGCGTGCCGTTTTCCACCAATCAGGCCAATCATCACGACTGCTTTGTGTCGCCATCTCAGTAGGCTTTTGGCCGATTGGCCATTCTTGTGTAGCTTTCCGGTTTGCTGTGCATTGGCTTTTCACCATCGACTAGGGGCGGCCGTTGGACCCCTCCTCCCTGTATAGAAATTCGTTTCTGCTGATGTAAAGCTACATGGCAATAAAAATTAGCAGTCCAGGACCAAGTTAACTCATTCTTTCTCACCCGTTTAATCTTTATATACGTGAAAGAGTAAGCGTTTGTGTAATTGTGTTTATTCTCTGCTCTCCTTTGCTCGCGACGATATTATTCTGTCTGTCTCCTGTTTATCTCTTTTTTTTTTTATTTTAAGTAAAACGAATCCCTTATAGCTTGTCGGTGAGAAGAGGCTTCGACTGTTTTAACTCTACATGCAGTCGTGGAGACACGTGTGTACGTGTGTGCGTGTCGACGGTGGACATGCTCGAGGACCACCGCTGTTTTTTTCTTCAAAGTAAAATAAAGAGAAAGCTATATGTCACTCTTAAAATAACCGATGGCACATATTTCGTGGCAAATAGATAAGATACCCTTCAAATGGTGACATGATACCAACAAAAAGAAAAGAAGACACGTACTATATGATATAAACGCCACGCGAGTAGGGTGAGCAAAATTTAAAAATTTCCCCCAACGAATCCGGCGGTATCTACAATAATTGCAGTCGTGGATGGTGGAAACAGAAAACGACGCGGACGCAGTGCAGCATCCACTCGGACGATCGGCAACCGTAGCTCGGATCGCTCGGCCGGCTCCAGTCCACACGGACGGAGGCGCTTATAAAATGCTTTCGAGCCTCACCCATGCCCATTGCCCACTTCACCCGGTTCACCTTCACCCCAACCTCGCCGTGGTTCGGCGATTCTGAATGCAGCAGCGCGGCCGCTCCTGCAACCGCCGCGCCCGGAGCTTCTCCCGAGCCCGCCTCGCCGTCGAGGGGTACTAGCCTCACAGTACCCTCCCGACCGAACTGATCCCATCCGGCTCGCTCTCTAGCTGAACTAAGCTGTGAACGACGAACCATCGCACGGGCTCGCCGCGATGGACGCCGCCACCGTTGCTGCTGCGAATGGTAAGCGTCGGCCCGCCGCGCGCTCATTTCGGGCTTGATTTTGGGAGCACATGGCGTGCGGGTCTCGTGTGGAGGCTGGCGTTGACTGGAGGGAGTGTGGGGAGTGATGATGGTTTCGGGCTGTGTGGGTGTTGCAGGGGCCCCGGAAGTGGAGGAGAGGAAGGCGCAGAGGAGCTACTGGGAGGAGCACTCCAGGGACCTCAGCGTGGAGGCCATGATGCTCGACTCCCACGCCGCCGAGCTCGACAAGGAGGAGCGTCCAGAGGTACGGTGATGCCGCGATAACGTTTTTTTTCCTTCAATTTTCACTCTGCTACTCTAGTGCTTGTTTGTGAGTTAGTGACTCATCTGTCATCTGCTTGAATCTGGGGATTATGTGTCATGCTTTTGCCAGTTTGCCTCCCAAATATATCGGGTGGCAGTCCGTAAGAGGGACGCGTGGTGAAACAAATGGGTCTCTCAGCTGCGACGGTCAACGCAAGCGTGTTGTGAGTTGTCACTGTGAAATGTTGACGCTGACAGGTAGATATCCTTCGGATTTTGCGAGTGATCAGGCCTTGTTTAGTTGCCAAAAAACTAGCAAAAGTAAATGTTTCAACTCCTGTGCACGTTTCGTTTGTTTGTGGTAAATATTATCCTACCATGGAGTAATTAGGCTCAAAAGATTCGGCTCGTGATATACAACAAAACTGTGATTAGTGTTTTTTTACATACATTTACTGCTCCGAACATATGCCTTTTGGTGTATTTAATGTGATATGATGGAGAGAGAGTTGAAAAATTAACAAATTTTTGGCAAAAAATTTGCCATCTAAACCAGGCCGATCTGGTCTTAACTTCATCTATGCACGTATCCTCGTATAGTCGTATACAATTTCTGAGGTAAACAGTAGTATTTGACAAACTTGTCTGATTTCAATGCCACCGGGTCCCTCTTGGTGTAAAAATTAGTTGGCTGCCTAGTCTAGAGGAAACAAACCCTTCTGTTCTGAATTTCTGATCAAGTGTAGCAAAGCAGGAAGCCTTGTTTCATTTGAATCAGTAATATGTTTGTTGACCTTTTGCCTTTTTACTGCTCACCTGAAGCGCAGAAGAATTACCTTTTGGAAAAAAATAAAAGCTGATTGTAGTTGAACAATATTAAAATCTTTCTCGGAGTTGGTCATGTCCCTACAATGCCCAAAGACATTGGGAGCACTATATTTTGATTTGTTGTGTGAAAGAAACACAGGTTGAGGGCAAATTACCAAAATGAAAATTTCATCTGACTACCTTCATATAGGATGCCCCCATCTTTTTTCGGTTTCAATTGTAAATTCTTATTTCCTATGGAGCTTGGATTGTCAACATTTAGGAATATAGGAAAAGGGTAATTTTCTATAAATCCAGTTCGCCACTTGCGTTTCTTTGCTTTGTTTTGTTTTATGATAGGTACTGAGGTACCCTCGTTTTTCTCGCATAATGTTAAAATTCGTGTCTGAAATGCAAACTTGTTTGGTGTTATGAACCTTACATGAAGCTTTTATTGATCAGCCCTGACACATTGCTGCTACGATATTTATTGTTTCATGTGGAATGTGTAAAGGAAGTTGTGAAGCTGAGAACTAAAACTTGAATACCACAAAATCTATCTAGGTCACTGAGAGCTTGAAATGAATCTGTAATTTTTGCGACATTTTGATATATTGGTGCTTCTTTTCTGTAGGTACTATCTTTACTCCCTTCATATGAAGGGAAATCTGTACTGGAACTGGGCGCTGGAATAGGTCGCTTTACAGGTGAACTGGCTAAAACAGCTGGGCATGTTTTTGCACTGGATTTCATTGAAAGTGTCATTAAGAAGGTAGTGAAATCGACACTTTCTTCTGATTTAAATATATTTTGCTTGACAGCCTGAAATATGATGCCTTCTTTTAATTTATATGTTGATATTCTTATTTCATTCCTATATTTTGCATTTTTTTCTTGTAGAATGAAAGCACAAATGGCCACTACAAGAACACATCATTTATGTGTGCTGATGTTACATCCCCAGACCTGATGATTGAAGAGAACTCCATTGATCTGATATTTTCAAACTGGTTGCTGATGTATCTTTCGGATGAGGAGGTAATTAGTGAGCCATAGATTTAGATTCAAGATTTGGCTGTTTTTTTTAAAAAAAAATCAACTTCAGTTTTTTAGCATAGATGAGGTTACACTTGTCATTTGCCCTGAATCAAAATATGTTTTGATTATGTGTCTTGATTTTTCCTAACTTTCTTTCTTACTGTAGATTCACAAGATAGCAGAAAGAATGTTAAAATGGCTGAAGGTTGGTGGCTATATCTTCTTTAGGGAATCTTGCTTCCATCAATCTGGAGATTTAGAAAGGAAAGTGAACCCAACACACTATCGAGAACCAAGGTTTTATACTAAGGTGAGAATGCAAACTTGCTCGCTTACTTTCCCTTCGGTTCTGTGACTTCAGGATCAGACTCAGCACTGAAAATTTGTGTTCTTACCCGCTCCACGTTTTAGTTTTCTTAGTTTGAATACCTCTTTCTTCAAAATAGTTGATGATGTCTTTTTCCAAATAGGTTTTTAAAGAGTGCCAAGCCTTTAATCAAGATGACACTTCCTTCAAACTTTCTCTGGTTACTTTTAAGTGTATTGGAGCTTATGTAGAAATAAAGAAAGATCAAAACCAGGTACTTCTCTGTCCTGTCACGCACACATAGATGATGTGTTTCCATTGTTGTGAAATTAGTGATGAACATGCCTCCATGATGAACATTCCCTTTCAGCTATGCTGGCTATGGAAAAAAGTACATTCGTCTGAAGATGGGGGATTCCAAAGTTTTTTGGACAATGTGCAGTACAAAGCCAGTGGAATTTTACGCTATGAACGTATCTTTGGAGATGGTTATGTGAGCACTGGTGGAGTTGGTGAGTGGATACATCTAGTTTTTTCATTTTTGTGGTATTCTATTTGCAGTGCCATTAAATGTTTTTAGTTATCACTATCTACCAGAGACTACAAAAGAATTTGTGGATAGACTTGATCTTAAACCTGGGCAGAAGGTGCTCGATGTTGGATGTGGGATTGGGGGAGGCGATTTTTATATGGCAGAAGAGTATGGTACTCATGTTGTTGGCATTGATCTTTCTATTAACATGATATTATTTGCCCTTGAGCGTGCTGTTGGGCGCAAGTGCTCTGTGGAGTTTGAAGTTGCTGATTGCACGATGAAGACATACCCTGACCATACATTCGATGTCATCTACAGTCGTGATACTATCCTTCATATACAGGTATGTTCATACATACCATTCATGTACTGTCCATTTGGAGTGTCTTTTCCCCCAGATGATAGAGCTACAGCCTTCTCATAAACAGCCAGGATAGTATCTCCAGTTGGAGATGAACTGAAACTTTAAAGTTCCTCATTTTGGAATTTTTAATCACCGTCCAACATCTCATATGTATGGCATATCTTTATTTGACTGTTTGACTAGCATGTCATTTGTTGCTTTTGCTCTGCAGGATAAACCCTCCTTGTTCAAGAGCTTCTTCAAATGGCTAAAGCCTGGGGGAAAGGTCCTAATCAGTGACTACTGCAGGAGTCCTGGGAAACCATCAGAAGAGTTTGCAGCATACATTAAACAGAGAGGTTATGACCTTCACGACGTGGAGGCTTATGGACAGGTACTTGTTACCTGGGTTTTTTTGCGGTTCATGCTTATACAACTGCTTTGACCTAAATTCTGAATTTTCCTGCTAAATTCTAAGTAATGCTAACTTTGTTTGTCAAACTATACAGATGCTCAAGTATGCTGGTTTCAGCCATGTCATTGCTGAAGACCGAACTGATCAGGTTTGCCCCTCTAGTTGTGTGCAGCGTCCATGCTCATGTTCTTTTCCACTAGTAGTGTTTTGTTTGGATCTAAAACTGGTTTCAGTTATACTCATCGGTACTCTGTGTCGTATTCCAGTTCCTCGGAATTTTACAGAAGGAGCTGGATAAATTTGAAAAGAACAAAGATGGCTTCCTGTCCGACTTTAGCCAGGTGACTTGACAGGGGCCTTAGGAAGCTCAACAATGAACTGGCCGGCAGTTTAGAAGCCTGCATTCTTTCTCTGCTGCTCTTTAACTTCTTAAGCATTTCTAACTTTAGCTCATCATTCATTCCCAGGGGGACTACGACGACATTGTGAACGGATGGAAGGCAAAGGTGCAGAGGAGCTCAGCTGGCGAGCAGAGGTGGGGCCTGTTCATCGCGACCAAGTGATGGTCCTGATGCCCGTGTGGCCTTATTGCAAATAAAGTGGCTTTCACCAGAACAAATAAATAAACACAAAATAAAATGGCCTTTGCATCTGCATTGTATTTTTTCCTGGACTCGTGCGCATGTTCGTTTGGGCTGTGTTGCGGCGACGTGAATCTGTTGCGGATCTTGAAAGGGCAGTACTAGCAGGAAACGCTACTATCAGACGATTTCAGAACAAGGTACGATCTGATTGTTGGAAACAAAACCCGATCCATGGATGGTGCCATGGTGGTGGTGGTGGTGGTGCTGCTGCTCAAGTCATGCGAGAAAGCCCAAACACGATAGGATAAAAATGAAATCCTGCACCTGCAGGTAGACGTGGTAATGGATTTTGGAAAATCCAAATCCAATTGGATTTTTTCCTTTGGGACTTCGTTGGACTGGATTACTTTGGATGAGGATGTCCACATGCTAAATTAAATTGGATGTCCAATCAGTATTGGATGTTCAAGCACGAGCTTTTAATTCTAATGTCCGGCTCTGGACGTGGGTCCCGCATATAGATTTGGCTTCACTGATTTGCATGAAGTAGCAGACTGTCATATTAAGGCATCTCACCAAATTTTGGTCAAATCCGCTAAAATTTTATAGTGTGAACGCGAGATTTTAATTCTAGGGTCCGGCTCTGGATGTGGGTCCCACATATAGATTTGGCTTTACCGATTTGCACTGAGTAGCAGACTGTTGTAGTAAGTCATCTCACCAAATTTCGGTTAAATCCGCTAAAATTGTATATTGTGAACGCGAGCTTTTAATTCTAGAGTCCGGCTCTAGACGTGGGTCCCACATATAGATTTGGTTTCACCGATTTGCACCGAGTAGCGGACTGTTATATTAAGGTATCTCACCAAATTTCGGTCAAATCCGCTAAAATTTTATAGTGTGAACGCGAGCTTTTAATTCTAGGGTCCGGCTCTAGACGTGGGTCTCACATATAGATTTGGCTTCACCGATTTGCACTTAGTAGCGGACTGTCATGGTAAGGCATCTCACCAAATTTCGGTCAAATCCACTTAAATTTTCTAGTATGAACGTGAGTTTTTAATTCTAGGGTCCGGCTCTGGACATGTGTCCCACATATAGATTTATCTTACTAGTCAATCTGGTGGTGGTTGGATTATATTGTTGGATCTTGGATTTTGAGTGAGTGAATTGGATTAGATCGGATGTGAGCTTTATAATTTAGGATCTTATTGGATTTTTCTTCTTTGGATTATGGATGTTGATCCATTTCCACGTGTACCTGCTCTTGCAGGCAGCAGGCACGAGGTGGATCCAGAGAGAACACGATCCACGGGATGACGGGATATATACTCCCCTTTGCATACTAATGCTACTACCTCCGTTCCAGAATATAAACATCGGTTGACTTTTGGTGATCACGTTTGATTGTTCATCTTATTCAAAAAAAAATTTACGAAAACATTATTTATTTTGTTATAAAATATTTTATCATTATATATATTTTAAATATATCATAATTATTTTATATTTTTTTAATAAGAAGAATGGTCAAATCGTACAGCTTGGAAATGCGAGAACGATTATATTTTGGAAGGGAGGGTGAGTACTCTGTAGCACTAATTTCTCGGTCTTTTTGTTGTCGTGAGAGGACAGATCATGTCTTTTTATGGTCAGGGTTTTTATATTCGTGTTCGATGCTCCCTGTCGCTCTTCAGCATGTGCACGTGGGCCATCCATGACTCCATGAGGTGCTGACTGTATGGGTAGAGTAGTTCTTTGCCTAGCCACACGCGCCCTGACGCGTGACGCACACGCGACACGCAGTAGTAGTACCGGGTACACATTTTGTAATCATGTGGCATAAACTGTTTTTCAATGACTTGATATGATTTCCTCTAGCTATCCATTATTCTGCCGAGGAAAATGTTTCTATTCTCTACTTGTATAGGCAGTCAATATATTTTTCTCGAGACTGACTCCTTTTCCTATATGACAATTTCGAGATAAAGAAAGAATGATGATACTACGATGTAAGACAATTTTCACTAATAAAATAGTCTATGTTTACTTTTAGCGAATGCTTGAGTAAAAATAACACCTTTGTTTATAAGTGGAAAAGAGTCAAAATCTACAAGATATTTCCTACTGACTTTATCTCAAGTGGTGTTGCATGGTCGCACGCACGCAGCAAAAAATCAGACGAAGGGAAAAAACCAGACGCCGCAGAAAACCCCGTCGCGGGAATAAGTTATGTTGTACGCTGGGTATTAAATAGCGGAGGTCATTATGTATATTATTATTAGGTAGAGATAGGTAAGGAAGTTGCTAGCAATGCACATCTAGCAGTATCTGATAGAATGCATCAGCCTTGTAAAGCCTCGGTACATATCTGCAGTACAAGTGCAGGAAACCATTAAAAAGATTAGCATAATAGTACTCTAAACAAGTCAAAATAGGGGGCAAAATGTTATGTGCACCCTACAGTTGTAATGGAAGTAATCCAATCCATCGATATGTACCGAGATGTGTACAAGTTTGTCGTATGTGTGTGTATTGCTCTGTGTATATCATTTTTTTCTCGCACCGTATGTCTGCAACTTGACATAAAGTAGCCTTTCACACGACAAAGTAGCTTTATGTCAGTAGCGAATGGGCATAAAGTGCACCATTCTCCGCCACACCTTCTCAACGGCTCTCTCTCTCTCACTCCTCACTATATATTTATTCTGCATGCATATTATTTTTAATGGATTTTTCCTCACACACCTATGCGGTACAAATCGACGTATCCCTCATCACTGAGTCATACTGAGTGCACTCTTATGTACATTGATGCTCCCTTTCACAAAATCGATTTATCTTTTTACCGTGTTGAGCATCGTTGTACTCCAGTCTACTTTGTCTTGTTCTTTTACACGTTCTTATATTTTAACTAAAATATTGACACGATACAAATCTAAAAAATCAAGAACTAACAGAGTAAATGAGATAAATGTGGCAAAATTGTAATATATTAACAAAACTTGGGGACCTATACATGTTGTAAACAATTAAGCAAAGGTACATTAATGTCAAAAGATGTCAAAAAAAAGATAAGTGTGATTATACAGTAACTGTGGTGAGCACCAAATTATCTTTTCATAGCACCGTGTACTCCAAATTAATTTATCTTATCTTGTTGCACATTGAAAGACATCTAGGCCTTAAGTGGGTTTTGGTGTATTGATTGGCAACTAGATTAAAGATCTAATGTTTCTGTTAAGCATGTGAGCATGTTGTCACATGTAAATAACAAAGCATGATACACGACACTGAACATCTATATGTGAAGACAAGCCATTGCTTACAAGATAAGTTGAGGAATGGGTTATTGCCTCACATTGTGAATGGCTCTATTTAAGGTTGAAAGTCAAGGTTTGTGATATGTGTGATCCCATGGTGTATACTTGATATATGAACAAGACAATGAAGGTGAGGAAAGAGACATAGTGATATTGGAATATTGGATGGTCTATAAATAAATTGGAAGACTTGTTATGATCAAATGGGATTATAGAATCAAAGAAGGCATGATCTCAATTGAATTTCACTCTTAATGTTGAATCAAAGCTAAACTCAAATTGGCATCGAATGGATGAAGAAATCAAGCAAGGGATTAGCAATGAGGTACTAAGCTAAGGTTGGCCAAGTAGTGACTTGGACCATGTGCTTGGCTAGGGTTAAGTGGCTATAGCTTGGAGAATTTCGAGGTATCAAGTCGAGCCTAATCGAGTGAAGCAATGAGGATGCATCAAACATTTTCTGGATCATGTGAAGGGTGACTTGGCATCTAGAAGTGGATTTCATTCATACATGTTGAATATTGATCCAAGTCACTAGCTCAAGGGTGAAGTGCTCAAATCAATGAGATATTGATGGATGAATCTCTCAAATGGATATATTGTTCAAGTATGACGATTCATGAAGATGAAGCTTAAGAGTTATAATATTGCATTTATATTTGATCTTGAGTATAGGTATGTCATACTATCAAGGGGGATGCAACATGTATAGCTTTGCTTATGTCTCGGTGCTCAAACCTAACCTCCCAAGTGCTATCCTGAGAGAAACACTTACCACAACACATGCACCTGGTAGTTTTGGAGCTTATTTTCAGTTGGAATGGATGCTCCTTTGAATAAGCTTTCCATAGAGTCCAAGATCATAGAATACGGAGTCCGGAGTAAAAAGTTATGGCGTTTTCTCCTAGGTGACCTGTGTTGTCCAGTCAAGCTTCCGAGATTTCGGGGAACTTCACGGAGACTCCAAATTTTTCAAAGACTTTGGAAAAATGTCCGGAATATCCGGAACTTTTGAACCTAATGACTAGTTTTGGGGATTCCAGAGTATCTGGGTTTTTTCTGGAGACTCTGGGACTTAACAGCCAACAACTAGTTTTTGGATGATGGGTATAAATACCCCTCACCCTCTCCCATTTGTGGCCACTGGTTCCCCACATGAAAAACACATCTCCACAGCCCTTTTAATCCCTCCCATTTCTAGTATTGCAAGATATTTGAGAAGAGAAGAGATTTGGGTGAGGGATTGAAAGATTGAGTGAAAGTTGAGCTAATCCATCCTTGAGCACTCGAGTTCATAGCAAGAGATCTTCGTGGCGTTTGTTACTCTTGGAGGGTTGCCTCCTAGACGGCTAGGCGTCAACCCATAAGCTCCCAAGGTGTGGTGAGCTGTGGGAAAGTTTGTGAAGGTTTTGCTTCACCTCCGCAAGGGAAGAAGCTATTTAGTGGATCAGGGAAAGGGTTGAATGCAACCCGGCTTCGATAGGAGAAGCACCCAACGAAGACTAGGATTCACACGGTGGCAAATCCGAACTTCGGTAAAACAAATCTTGTCTCTTGTTGGTCTACCTCACATTTACCTTGCTTTACATTCTTAACTTGCTTTTGTCATATATTGTTGATCTACTTGGGTGTTAGTGCTTGTGAAGTGCAGGAGCCTAAGTACCTGCAAAGATCTCCACTCTAAGTCACACTTCAAGTGTGAGTTCATTTCAAGCAAGCAAGCAAGAAAAGGTTTGGGGTTCCTCTCTCTGACTCAGGCAAATCCAGAAGTTCTGGATTTGCATTCCAGAAGTCCCCGGTTTTGAGAAAGAGACTTGTATTCCGTTGCGTAGGCACTTGTCTAGAGACTACAAAGATCTTTTCCTGAATTTTAAGTGGTGACTTTTCAGGACTCGCCTATCCACCCCCTCTAGGCGACATCAAGATCCTTTCACACATTTTATCTTTTAACAAAAAAATGATTGGAACCATAGAAATGTAAACAAAATGAAGGAATAAAAAAATAAATGAATTAATCGTAGCGAAATGCAAACTTGAAAACCTGATGTACTCGGTTGCATTACCTCTTGAGTGAATCTTACAAGAACTAGAAAAAGGGAAGAAAAAAGAAGAAACAAAGGGGAAAAGAGAGGCAAAAATGATTGTCTGAAAAAGACTGTGCTATATGGTACAAACCTCCAGGGCAAACATGATACTAGTTAGTAGTACTCTGGTACAAATAAGGCAATCTATTGTCCTAGGAAATCTGTGAATGGGGTAATCAAGGCAGTGTTTGGTTGGGTGGGGAAAAAATTTACCCCACTCTTTGACCGCTTATTAGGGGTGTTAAATAAAGTTAGTTTACAAATCTATTGAGGCCTTTGACCGCATGATTAGAGGATGATTACTGTAGCATTATTGTAGCAAATCATTAATTAATTATGTTCACTAGATTCATCGTGCAAAGTTGTACTCATCTGTGAAAAGGTTTTGCAAATAGATTAAATTTAGTACTTCATGTAAGCAAGATTCTCTAAGCGCAAAAAATTAAGCTCGAAAACCAAACACCGCCCGAGAAAAAAAATCAACAATCAAAACTGGACACAATCGCAATCGAGATGGTCACTCGCCCGAGCCGCCACAGTCAAGGATGGAGTAGCGGTGTCACACCGCACAGGTCCCCACAACGCAACGATGCCGTTTTGAAAGCTGCGGCACCTTTCGTGGTTCTTTTCCCTTTGATTCCCCTCCCAAATCCGTGAGCAAAGGGGCTCGATTTTGGGGTTTTCTTGGCTCTAGGGTTAGAGGCGTTCTTGGTGGGATTTCTTTGATTCCTCTCGATTTAGCAAGTTTTGGTGGACCAAATCTTGGCTATGGAGTGCCCATGAGGTGTTCCTACTATCCCCAAAGTATTGTGCAAATCCGTGGAGCGAATCAGGAGATCGGGAGTTGGATTCGTGGGGATTGACCCGCGGGCACTGTTCATCCCGAGAGCTCAGGTCACACCAGCCTGACCAATGCCTCTCACCGGTCTGACCGGTGCAGACTCTTTGTTGAGTTTTGCTTGGGTGGACATCTTGGTGAGTTCCCTATTGTCTCGTGTTGCTATTGTTTCGAGTTTGGCCAGATTTGGGGCTTGGTAGGTCTATTTGGTGGATTTGGGATTTCCTGGCTTAGACCGGTCTGACCGGCGATGTCACACCGGATTTAAGGACAAACCCGAATGCAAGAATACATGTGCGCCGGGATCAAGTTACACACATGCATCGACGCGGTGAATACCAAAACACGGTGTAAAAGCGTAAAGAGAGTATTAAACAATTATTACATGACCGAATGTCTCAACTAAACAATCGTTCGAGTAGCTAACGGCGGAAAAGAAACACACGTAGAAGTCCTCCACGGGCGGTACCGACCGGAGAACGGACGCCTAGAACCCATCAAACTCCTCATTGTAGTCTTCAAAACGCCCATCCGAGCAGCAGCGGGTAGTGTAGATGCAATACATGAACAACAAGCGTGAGCACATGTCGTACTCGGCAAGGAAAAAGTTCTATAACAACATGCAAGGCTTTATGGTGGAAGTCGTTGGCTCATAAGCAAGTCGGCATTTTAGTTGGTCAAGTTTTATTAAGCAACGAGTTACTAGCAAGTGTAAGTATATACCAAACCCGGATAATAAAATGCAACGGATCCATAAAATGTAATGCACAAGTTTAAAAGTTCCATCTTCCATAGAATTAATCATGTGAGGGTCCGGGCCGCCCGTGACCGTGGGCACGGCTAATCGATTAGTTTTACACTGCGAGAGGTCGTACATCTTTACCCACAAGTCGCGTAAAAACCCAAAAGAGTTTTAGACCCAACCATGCGGTGTTTGCAAGGCACCATACCACACTTCCGAGGTGTGATTGCATAGGGACGCTACGAGGCCGTTACAAAGATCCCCGGATGAAGGCCGCCCGCTAGGTTACCCGGTCGGTGCAACGTATAAAGCTCCGGACGAGTACCGTGTCTTAGCTAAGCCCACACCTGCGCCCGAGCAGGTCCATACGCCACTACCCGCCAGCCCCCAACCCTTATCAGGTAAAGCATACCTAACATCTAGTTCACTAATTAATAAGCCAAGACAGAGCCATATGTCTTGTGGTAGTACTGTTTTCCTGGGTGGTTCTCCATGTTCCGATTAACAAAGTAAAGTGTTCTTGCATTACATGAAATGATAGCATAAGTAAAGCCATATTAACAAGTGTTCATTAAAACCATCCAAAACCACATAAAGCGCTAGCAAGTGCTACCCAACATAAAGTAAACCCGGGTTGATCAAGGCATAGGATAACAAAGCTAGTCGAACCTTAGCAATAGGACCCATCAATTTAATGCATAGCAAAAGTAAACAACGGTGTAATTAAAATGCATGTTGTAATAGGAATTTAACGGGAATGCAGCAAGGACTTGCCTTCTACCAGCACCGGAAGCGCTCGGGGTCTTGATACTCTTCAACGACAGCGAAGTCCCCGAAATGCTCGTACGCTACGCTCCACACATCACATACAAGCAAGCAATGGAAATAAATAAGAAACAGTACACCAATCATCTCAAACAGTAACAAAAGCGACAGGAAACTATTCTACTCGTCGAGACGATCGCGAGGATATAAAGAACGCTGAAAACGGAGTTAAAACGACGAAGTTATGATTAAAACAAGTTTTAGGACTTATTTGCAAAGAATTTTAGGGCTTCGGGTTAAAACGAGAAGAAAACGGGACTAATCGTGAAAGTTTTATAAGGTGGAAGGGCCGGGTTGCAATTTTAGAAAAACTTAGGGCTTCTTAAGCAAAAACGCCACGGTCGGGGCGGGGGTTTGACCGGCGGGGACGGATGCGGCCGTGGGATCGCGATCCGGCGGTTGGGAAACAAGCGGGCGCGGGGGCAAGGTTGACCGGTACGTCGCCGGTTTGACCGGCGGCGTGGCGCGAGCGGTGGCCGCCGGATGAGGATCCGACGGCCCGGGTGATGCGCAAGCGGCGGCGCCGGCGCGGGCGGCCGGCGGCGGCGCGGCGCGGCGGCGCGCGGCGGCGGCGGCGGCGCAATGCGGCGCGGGGGGCTAGGGTGCCCCCGTTCCGCACGGGAAAAACACCACGACGACGAGCGCGCGCGGGCGAATCCGGCGGCGGCCCTCACGGGCGGCGGCGATGAAGGACGACGCGCGCCCGGCGAGGCAAGGCGGCGGCGCACGGCCGGCGACGGCGGCGGCGGTGGTGCGGCGCACGGGGACCCAAACCAGCCGCACCGGTGGACTCCTTACCCGACCGGCGGAAGCACGGAGCGAGAACACGGCGACCGAGCGGCGGCGGCGGGACGGCGCGGGCTCGAGGCGACGGCGGACCGAGGCGGCGGCGGAGGCGCGGCGCGGCTAGGTTTAGGGTTTGGCGCACGGGGGCTCGGGGATTGCGGGTAGGCACGGCACGGGGAGGCGGCGCATTAAATAGGGGCGCGGCGCGGGCGGCGGCATGCGGGCCGCGCGGCGGCGCGGCACGGACGCCGAGCCGGACTCGGGTGCGCGCCGAGTCGGAGGCGGGGCGGCGGCGTGAGGAGGAAGGCCGACGCGCGGGGCCCGCGCGTCGGGCGGGGGCGGGCGGCGGAGAGGCCGCGGTGCGGATGCCGGGCCGCGCCGGGCCGCCTAGGATTAGGTGGGCCGGGGGCTGCGGTTTGCGGGAGATGTTTTCTTTTTTTTTCTTTTCTTTTTCATTTTCAAATCCAAATCTTTTCCAAACCAAATAAACTACAAACAACCATTGAATTCAAACCAGGATTTGAATCCAACAACCAAAACAATGCACCAGCATGTATGCAACGATAAACTCCTATATTTCATTAATTAATTAATAAAAATGATTAAATGCCTATAAAAGCACAACAATCTTATATTCCTTAAGCGGGATCGAAATGTTGCTAAGCCAATTTTAATTAAATTCAGAAGTTGAAATTTAGGGTGTTACAAATCCTACCCCCCTTAAGATGAATCTCGTCCTCGAGATTCGGATGGATCAAAGAGATGTGGATATTCTGCCTTCAACTCCTCTTCTCTCTCCCAAGTTGCCTCATCCTCTGCATGATTACTCCACTGCACCTTGCACATTATAAAAGTCCGGTTTCTTGTAACCCGTGTCAATCTGTCCGAGAATCTTAATAGGCCGTTCGGTGATGGTGAGATCCTCCTTCACATCCAACCCATCCACGAGCAACGGTTCCTTATCATGAGGCTTGAGACCTCTCTTTAAGCTCGCGAGATATGGAACACATCATGCACATCCGCAAGCTGCGCCGGCAACTCAAGTCCGTAGGCTACCTCTCCCACTCGTTGCAAGATCCGGAAAGGTCCGATGTAGCGAGGAGACAACTTGCCCTTCACCTTAAACCCGCGCAAACCTCGATAGGTGACACCTTCGGTACACATAGTCGCCCTCTTGGAAAGATACATCTCGCCTCTTTCCGTCCGCATAACTTTTCTCGCACTGGGACCGAGCAACTCTCAAGTTCTCTCTCGATGATCCGAACCTGCCTCTCGCCTCCTTGATGATGTCCGTCCCAAACAACCGACTCTCACCGTCCGACTCCGGTACAACGGCGTTCGCACTTTCTCCCATACAATGCCTCAAAGGGTGCCATCTTCGGACCGGCTTGATAGCTGTTGTTGTAAGAAAACTCGGCATACGGCAAGCTCTTGTCCCAACTCTCACCATGTTTGAGGGCGCAAGCTCTCAACATGTCCTCTAGAATCTGATTTGTCCTTTCTGTCTGACCATCTGTCTGCGGGTGATAGGCTGAGCTGAAGTTCAACTTCGTATCCATAGACTCATGCAGTTTCTCCCAGAAACGTGACGTGAACTGAGTTCCTCTGTCAGAAACTATCTTCTTAGGAACACCGTGCAAGCATACAATCCTGGTCATGTACAATTCTGCTAGCTTTGCCCCTGTATAAGTCGTACGCACCGGTATGAAGTGAGCAACCTTGGTCAAACGATCCACGATAACCCATATCGAATCATATCCATCACGAGTACGGGGCAACCCAACGATGAAATCCATGCCTATCTCTTCCCACTTCCACTCTGGCACCTTCAATGGCTGCAGCAATCCTGCTGGTCTCTGATGCTCAGCCTTGACCTTGTGGCACGTGTCACACAACGCAACGTGAGCGGCTACATCCCTCTTCATCCCATACCACCAATACCTGCGTCGGATCCCGATACATTTTTGTACCGCCGGATGAATGGAATAGGCCTGAATCATGAGCCTCTCTCAAGATCGTCTTCGGAGATCTCCCACATCGAGCACACAGATCCGATTCTTGAACCATATCGTTCCCTGATCATCCTCAGTGAAATCCGGGGCCTTGCCCCTCTCCATGGTGTCCCTGATCTCCTTGATCTCCTCATCCTTCAGCTGTCCTTCACGAATCTGCTGCTCCAGAGTAGACTCTACCTCCAAAGTGACTCCCTCAGTGTGAGCAGCTATCCCCAGATTGAGTCCCTCGAACTCCCTCATCAGCTCATCGGGCAGCTGGAACGCCAAAGCTGCATTGGCCTGTCCCTTCCGACTCAAAGCATCAGCAACCAGATTAGCCTTCCCAGGATGATACTGTATGTCCAGATCGTAATCCTTGATCAGCTCCAACCATCGGCGTTGTCTCAGATTAAGATCCTTCTGAGTAAAGATGTACTTTAAGCTCTTGTGGTCTGTGTAGATCTGACACTTGGTTCCCATGATGTAATGTCTCCAAATCTTTAAAGCATGAACCACAGCTGCCAGTTCCAGATCATGCGTAGGATAGTTCTGCTCATGCTTCCTCAACTGCCTTGATGCGTAAGCTATGACGTGTCCCTCCTGCATAAGAACACAACCCAAACCTTGCCTGGATGCATCACAGTAGATATCAAAGCCCTTCTGCAAGTCTGGCATCACAAGCACTGGAGCGGTCGTCAACCTCTGCTTCAACTCCTCAAAACTCTGCTGACAGGCATCAGTCCACTTGAACTCTCTATCCTTCTCCAGCAAGGTGGTGAGAGGCTTCACAATCTTGGAGAACCCCTCGATGAACCGTCGATAGTACCGCAAGTCCAAGGAAACTCCCGATCTCCTTTCTCGTCCTCGGCGGTTCCCACTTCAACACATCTTCTACCTTAGCCTGGATCAAGCTGCGATACCTCCATCTGTGATGATATGCCCCGTAAAAGAGACTTCCTTCGGCCGGAAATCACATTTGCTGAACTTGGCATACAACCGCTTTGCTCTCTCAACTTTCGCAAAACAAGCCTCAAATGGTCCTCATGATCCTCCTCGGTCTTAGAGTAAACCGAATATCATCAATAAACACCACAACGAACTTATCCAAGTACTCCATAAACACCTTGTTCATCAGATACATAAAGTAGGCAGGTGCATTTGTCAACCCAAAGGACATAACAGTATACTCATACAGTCCATACCTGGTGGTGAATGCGGTTTTAGGAATATCCGACCATCGATCTTCATCGATGATAACCGAACGCAAATCAATCTTAGAGAACACCTTAGCACCTCTCATCTGATCAAACAAGTCTTCAATGCGAGGCAATGGATACTTATTCTTGATAGTGACCTCATTAAGCAATCGATAATCCACACACATCCTCTGAGTACCATCCTTCTTCTCAACAAAGATAACCGGTGCTCCCCAAGGTGATGAACTAGGACGGATAAACCCCTTTTCCAACAATTCATTAATCTGTTTCTTAAGTTCTATCAATTGTGTACTAGACATTCTATATGGACGTTTAGAAATAGGAGCGAGTACCGGTGTAGTAGATCAATAACAAATTCAACATCTCGGTCGGGTGGCATACCCGGCAACTCCTCGGAAACACGTCCGGTACTCATTAACCACCCCGATATCCTCCAAAGCTCGCCATCCGGTACGCCGTACAGAACCTCCTGCATCTGACGGTGGATCAGCCACAAGTTCAATCTTTTCCCCGCTAGGACCCGGTGAGAAGAACAGTCCGCTTAGCACACTGTATTGTTGCATCATGAGTGCCCAACCAATCCATACCCAGTATAACATCAAGATCCTTCGATTCCAAAGACTATCAAGTTTGCCCAAAAATCTGCTCCCATGATCTTTAGTCTAACATTAGGACACATGTATAAAGACCTCATATCCCCCCGGTGATCTAACTAGCATGGTTTGTTTCATGGGACACATGGGTATGCTATGCTTTGCCACAACCGAGCGAGATATAAATGAATGGGAGGCTCCAGAATCAAATAATACTGATGCGGGGATAGAGTTGACAAAGAACATACCAAGCACCACGTGTGGATTCTCCTGAGCGGTCTCGGTACTCACGTGATTCACCCTGCCAGTGCCCTGATTCTGCGGCCTCTTGTTGCTCTGCGGAGTCTGGTTCCCGCTCCTCAAGCTGCGCATCTGCCGGTTTCCGCACGGGGGTGCCTGGGGGGTGCCTCTTAGGACAGGCATTAGCATAATGCCCGACCTCTCCACACTTGAAACAAGTGTTGCCTGCGGGAGTGTGTGGGGCGCCTGGCCTCACGGGCGTACCAATAGGAGTCATCGGACGATGCTGCGGGTAAGCAGGGCGTGGAGTCTGCGGTCCTGGGCGCGGAAACTGCTGAGGGGTGCGCTGGAACTGCTGGAACTGCTGCGGCTGGTACTGATACTGCTGCTGCTGGCCATAACCTCCTGACGGGCCTCCTGGACGGAACGGGGCTCCCAGCGGTGAAGTAAAACGGGGGCGAGTGTGGCTCCCGGACTGCCCTGGAGTAGTAGCCTTCCTCTTCAACTCCCCCAACTCTCTGCGCATGGATTCCGGGAACAATAGCCTTGTCGAGCGACCGCCGGAAAGTCCGGAAGGTGTGTGACGTCGGTGGTAACGAAGCGGTCCGGCCAAATCCTCCAAGAAGCGCTCCTGCTTCTTCGGGTCATCCGCTACCTCCTCCGGTGCATAGCGAGACAACTCAATGAACTGTCCCGATACTCGCCCACCGACATCCCTCCTCGCTTGAGAGAGAGGAACTCCTTCTTCTTAAGCCTCATGACCCCGAGCGGGAATATGATGGTTCCGGAAGCTCTCGGTGAACTCCTGCCAAGTGATGGTGTTGGGTGCAGCATGGGCGGTCGTGTAAGCATCCCACCAAGCACTGCGGATCCCACGGAGTCGACCGGCAGCAAACGGAACCTTCTCTCGTCATCGCACCGAGCCGTGGTGAGCATCTTGCCCACGAGTCTTCGGCCAATCATCGGCGTCAAGTGGATGCGCAGCATGTGTGAAAACCGGTGGACGATGGCTCATGAACTCCCGGTGCTGTTCATAGGCGCCGGCTGCTGTGGCGGTGGTGGTGGCGGATTGTTAGCTTGAGCCTGCAGATTGGCCACGGTGTCCGTCAAGTTCTGCGGCGAGTTTGCAGCTCGATTCCGAAAGAAGCTGGCATAGGATCCATGGGTGGCGGTGGAGGTGGAGGTGCACTGCTCGAACTGTTGCCTCGACCTTGACGAACCACCGGAGGCTGATCAACCCCTGATCCGGACCTGGTGTTTACCATCCGAGCATTAGAAACACCGATTTAGATGATGATAACAATTGAAAAGCTGAAAAGATAATAATGCTGAATTCCAGAATAAGACAGATTCTGATAGCTGTAAAGAAACCAAGATATCTCTCTGTTCCAGTAACCAAAAACCACGAATTTTTCTGGAGATATGGTGTATAAAATTACTGAACTAACCCAACTGGTTTTGCCTCAATCGGAGGTCTACAACTCGAGATATAAAATAATGAAGACAGATATGTCAGCAGGAATTGACAGATTTCTGTTAGCTCAATGTTTCGTCCATAAATCCCAGAATATTAATTGGATATAGCTGAATTTTTGACAGAAAATCAGATATGAAATTTGTGAACTAACCCCACTGGTTTTACTAAATTTGGAGTTCTGTAGCTCGAGATAAAATTAAAACAGTACTGCTGTGTCAGGAAGTAACGCGAACAGATTCAGCACTACAATACTCCTTAAGATAGATAAAATATGATAGATAAAGAATTACGAAATTATAAGATAAAAGATAGGTGGAACAGAACTTAAACCCACTAATCAAACTCTATTACTAAACCAATGTCATTGTGGCATTAATCCACAACACATTGCAATCAACCAAAAATCCAAATCACGAGATGTTCACAAACCAAGCATTCAAGCACACCACTATCTAACTCATCGTTCCAACGTGTCGTTTCTAACGTTTACGACTCGATAACGAAAGATAAAGACTTCTAACACCTAACTCCTATGGCCATATGATCCTAGTGCGGGATCCAAGTGACCCATAGCTTGTCCTAGCAGGTCTTGGTGACATGGCGAGGCCGGTCCTCTCCATCGGCCCGCACCTCATCTTCATCCTCGCCGCGATCAACGCTTTGAGCCTCTTGATCTCTCTGCGGTCTTCATCTTGCTGGTCACGGAGATCTTGAAGCTCCATGAGAGTGTCATCCAAGTTGGTATTGAGAGCGGCTACGTGACCCACTTGCATGGCATAGCGTGCTCCCAGAGTTTCATTGGCCATTGGAATTTCACTGCCCACAGCTCCAGAGCGACGGCGGGGTAGGTCTCCCCACACAGAGTTGGTGAGATGAGGAGCTTCCTCGTAGCACCAAGCGGATAGAGCCCTCCTAGCTGCATCATCTCTTCCGGCTGCGAAGGTAGCTCTGGTAGCTAGAGCTTGATGGACAACAACCTCGTACGGCCCTCCATCCGGCGGGTTATCTTCCGGGATGCGCACGGACACATCCCACCGGGTCGGGTAGCGAGGGTGAGTCCTCTTCGGTCCCACGTAGTCGATCGTCACGTTCGGTGAAGACGCCGGAAGAGCCTCCTCAACTTAGACGGAAAGCGTGCATGCCCTCCATCGTGGTGACAAATGACCACCTTCCACTTCTGCGGCGCGGGGTGATCCTCGGCATCTCCATCTTTCGGGTCGAGTCCTCGGTGTCCGAGGGGTCATCCGGATCATCTCCTTGCTGCGGCTCCTCGGCGACTCCTCCTCGGGCTCTTGCTCTTCCTCGACTCTTCGGGCTCATCATCCGATATCTCAATTACGGCGGGCGGAGGAGCTTGCTGCTCGGCGGCAGCTTGCTCCACTTCCCTCTCCGAAGCTTCCCGATGCTCCTCACCGTCGGTTGAGTAGCGGAGAAGTCCTGGTCCTCCAGTACCTAGGAAAACGGTAGGCACCCGAACGCGTGGTCTTCGGACCGACGAACCATCTAAGATAGATGAGACAAGTGCAGATTACTAAAAGAGACAAGATCAAGCTTAGATAACAAAAAGCAAACAAGGATAAGATTAAACCAAGATTAGATGTAATAAAATAGAATAAAGCAAGCTAAGCTATGTGTGGCTTCTAATGTTATAAAATCCTTACTTTTCGACCGAGTTCTAACTAGGCTAACGTCCTACGATCAACACGGCTCGATACCACTTTGTCACACCCGGATTTAAGGACAAACCCGAATGCAAGAATACATGTGCGCCGGGATCAAGTTACACACATGCATCGACGCGGTGAATACCAAAACACGGTGTAAAAGCGTAAAGAGAGTATTAAACAATTATTACATGACCGAATGTCTCAACTAAACAATCGTTCGAGTAGCTAACAGCGGAAAAGAAACACACGTAGAAGTCCTCCACGGTACGGGCCGGAGAACGGACGCCTAGAACCCATCAAACTCCTCATTGTAGTCTTCAAAACGCCCATCCGAGCAGCGGCGGGTAGTGTAGATGCAATACATGAACAACAAGCGTGAGCACATGTCGTACTCGGCAAGGAAAAAGTTCTATAACAACATGCAAGGCTTTATGGTGGAAGGGTTGTTGGCTCATAAGCAAGTCGGCATTTTAGTTGGTCAAGTTTTATTAAGCAACGAGTTACTAGCAAGTGTAAGTATATACCAAACCCGGATAATAAAATGCAACGGATCCATAAAATGTAATGCACAAGTTTAAAAGTTCCATCTTCCATAGAATTAATCATGTGAGGGTCCGGGCCGCCCGTGACCGTGGGCACGGCTAATCGATTAGTTTTACACTGCGAGAGGTCGTACATCTTTACCCACAAGTCGCGTAAAAACCCAAAAGAGTTTTAGACCCAACCATGCGGTGTTTACAAGGCACCATACCACACTTCCGAGGTGTGATTGCATAGGGACGCTACGAGGCCGTTACAAAGATCCCCAGATGAAGGCTGCCCGCTAGGTTACCCGGTCGGTGCAACGTATAAAGCTCCCGGACGAGTACGCGTGTCTTAGCTAAGCCCACACCGCGCCCGAGCAGGTCCATACGCCACTACCCGCCGGCCCCCAACCCTTATCGGGTAAAGCATACCTAACATCTAGTTCACTAATTAATAAGCCAAGACGAGCCATATGTCTTGTGGTAGTCTTGTTTTCCTGGGTGGTTCTCCATGTTCCGATTAACAAAGTAAAGTGTTCTTGCATTACATGAAATGATAGCATAAGTAAAGCCATATTAACAAGTGTTCATTAAAACCATCCAAAACCACATAAAGCGCTAGCAAGTGCTACCCAACATAAAGTAAACCCGGGTTGATCAAGGCATAGGATAACAAAGCTAGTCGAACCTTAGCAATAGGACCCATCAATTTAATGCATAGCAAAAGTAAACAACGGTGTAATTAAAATGCATGTTGTAATAGGAATTTAACGGGAATGCAGCAAGGACTTGCCTTCTACCAGCACCGGAAAGCTGCTCGGGGTCTTGATACTCTTCAACAACGGCGAAGTCCCCGAATTGCTCGTACGCTACGCTCCACACATCACATACAAGCAAGCAATGGAAATAAATAAGAAACAGTACACCAATCATCTCAAACAGTAACAAAAGCGACAGGAAACTATTCTACTCGTCGAGACGATCGCGTGGATATAAAGAACGCTGAAAACGGAGTTAAAACGACGAAGTTATGATTAAAACAAGTTTTAGGACTTATTTGCAAAGAATTTTAGGGCTTCGGGTTAAAACAGAAGAAAACAGGACTAATATGTGAAAGTTTTAAGAGGTGGAAGGGCCGGGTTGCATTTTTAGAAAAACTTAGGGCTTCTTAAGCAAAAACGCCACGGTCAGGCGGGTTTGACCGGCGGGGACGGAAACTGGCCGTGGGATCGCGATCCGGCGGCTGGGAATCAAGCGGGCGCGGGGCAAGGTTGACCGGTACGTCGCCGGTTTGACCGGCGGCGTGGCGCGAGCGGTGGCCGCTGGATGAGGATCCGACGGCCCAGGTGATGCGCAAGCGAGGCAGCGGCGCGAGGCGGCGGCGGCGAGCGCGGCGCGGCGGCGCGCGGCGGCGAGCGGCGGCGCAATGCGGCGCGAGGGGCTAGGGTGCCCCATTCCGCACGGGAAAACACCGCGACGACGCGCGCGCGCGCGGCGAATCCGCTAGCGGCCCCCTCACGGGCGGCGGCGATGAAGGACGACGGCGCCCGGCGAGGCAAGGCGGCGGCGCACGACCGGCGACGGCGACGGCGGTGGTGCGGCGCACGGGGACCCAAACCGCCCGCACCGGTGGACTCCTTACCCGACGGCGGAAGCACGGAGCGAGAACACGGCGACCGAGCGGCGGCGGGACGGCGCGGGCTCGAGGCGACGGCGGACCGAGGCGGCGGCGGAGGCGCGGCGCGGCTAGGTTTAGGGTTTGGCGCACGGGGGCTCGGGGATTGCGGGTAGGCACGGCACGGGGAGGCGGCGCATTAAATAGGGGCGCGGCGCGGGCGGCGGCATGCGGGCCCGCGCGCGCGCGGCACGGACGCCGAGCCGGACTCGGGTGCGCGCGCCGAGTCGGAGGCGGGGCGGCGGCGTGAGGAGGAAGGCCGACGCGCGGGGCCCGCGCGTCGGGCGGGCGGGCGGCGGAGAGGCCGCGGTGCGGATGCCGGGCCGCGCCGGGGCCGCCTAGGATTAGGTGGGGCGGGGCTGTCGCGGTTTGCGGGAGATGTTTTCTTTTTTTTTTCTTTTCTTTTTCATTTTCAAATCCAAATCTTTTCCAAACCAAATAAACTACAAACAACCATTGAATTCAAACCAGGATTTGAATCCAACAACCAAAACAATGCACCAGCATGTATGCAACAGTAAACTCCTATATTTCATTAATTAATTGATAAAAATGATTAAATGCCTATAAAAGCACAACAACCTTATATTCCTTAAGCGAGATCGAAATGTTGCTAAGCCAATTTTAATTAAATTCAGAAGTTGAAATTTAGGGTGTGACCGGCGAGCTACACCGACATGACCGATGTAGGGGCCTTCTGTGGATGTAAAACCCCAGATTTTCATAGAAAACCCGAATCCTTGTACCATCGCGATAGTCCCTGGATCAGTGGCTATCACGTACAGAACGTCTCACAGATAAATACACATAGTCATACATCGCATCACATATGAGTAAAAGTACATAATTTATTACATGTCCCTTATGGAGTACATCAATACAAGCCTCTTGGCTGGATCAGAGTGAAATTCTACGCATCCATAGCTAGCATCTCAGAAGGGGTCTCCATCTCTTGTTCTTCTCTCCACAGGCATTCTTGAGCGAAGCGATGCATCCCTCAGTCGTACCATCCATCGGTGTTTTTGTCGTACTCGGTCTCGTACCCCGCACACCCAAAGTCTATCCCCAAGGAGTGGGATAGGTCCACATCACCAACTGTATGCAGCTTTAAGTGGCCTAACATCTAAAGTGAGGAAAAGAGTCAAGGGAGCGGCTCTGGCTTCCTAGGCAGCACCAGCAGCAGAGTAAAAACAAGATATCTCTGTCAAGTTCCCGATCCCTCGAAGCTCTCAACACAGTTCGGAACCTCCTGGTCACCCAGGGCCCCGTCTCCACAACCTACTCCTGTCTAGGGTCGATGCGAGGACTTCCTCTCCTTGCATCTCAATGATTGCAATCGGATCGACGAGGTAGATGGAGCCTCTCCCCTCTAACCGACTACAATCACGGCTCACCACACACTTTCCTATAGGGGGAGGTATAAATCCCAAAACATGAGGAACAAACATGTCTTCTAGGCGTTGTCCATGACCGAGGACGCGGCTATAGCTATAGATGGAACGACTCTGTAGAGCGTGTACACCTGTACCCATCCCGGAATGCACTCGACCGGTGTACGGCCGACCAAGCCCATCCTACCGGGCGAACTCTCGGTAGTTACGGTCCCATCCTGCATCCGGCCCTCAAAACGGTCCCCCCTCAGAAGGGACGGCACCGGAACTTTGAAATGCCCCCGTGTGGCCACAAGGGAGTTGCTCTGAGAGGGTGGTCTCACCTCCACCGCTCCCCCACTGATACCCCGCTATCCTCCTAGCAGGTATGGTTCCGCACTTGCCGAGCTCAACTCGGCCCTAACCCCACACTCGGCGGGGTGGTGTGTACGATGGTCCCATTGACAAGTTGATCCACTCGGTTTCAGACTGGGGCGAGCTCATAACCTCCAAGCGCAAGTAAAACCCCAACACCTAGGCTCCGAAAACCATCAAAGTAGGGATACACTGAGGAGTGCACCCCTATCCCTGATCCCAGATCGGTTGTCTTGAGCTCACCCCCGCCAAAGTACCCAAATCGCCTTCTCCTGTCGGTTTTATCCCACTCACACCAAGAACCACTATTCCCATCCCAACACATGCATCGCGAAGCTAAGCGTATATACACGCTTATAAACATATATAGTAGTAGTAGGACAATCAAGGACAGGATAGTAAAAGTAGGCAGTGCAAGGCTCACACCATCATGCATTTAAAGTAAAGCGCTAGCATTCTATTTAGCAATGCCTATAGGAATTTCAGGACCAGTCGGGCGTGAACCTGGGGTCGGGTAGTCCTTCGCGCTGAAGTCGCCGGCGTAGTCGTACTCTGGGATCAGCTCCCCGGTTCCAACTGCTCCTATCAACGCGTAAAAGAAAATAAACAGCGCTCCTAAAGCAAATAACTCCAAAAGAACTGTAATTAAGAGCCAAAAGAGAGCAAACACTAGCCTAGCACGGAGTTTAAGATTTTAGAGAATTTCTGGAAAAAGGTTTTATATTTTTCGGATTAAAATTGGATTTACTAAGATTTTTCAAAGAGAAATAAGTTTTTTGGAAAATAAAATACGCATACACAATAGCACAGACTATAGGCTGACTACTGGCTGGCTCTTAGGGGCTTAAAGCTGGCGGTTTGGGGTCTGCAGGCCGGCTACTGGAGCCGACGTGGCGTCCACGTGGGCGGCTTTAAGCCAACTTCAGCCCAGGTGGCCGCCTCACGTGGCCGGGCGCACAGGACCCGGGCGGATCTGCTGCGGCTCGGCACGGAGCGGGCAAGCGTGCGCCAAGGGGCCGGATTGGCCAGGCGCACGGATCCTAGTGATCCCCTGCGGCCACACCGGCGTGTGGCCGGGCGTGCGAAGGAGAAGCCCTGCTGGGTTCAAGGCTAAGCGGCAGGTGTTCGACGTTGTGCCCCAAAAGGGACGGCGGTCGGTCAGGGCTCGCCGACGGTGAGGTGAGCACAGGGGTGGTCAACCAGAGGCACAACACGGCTCCGGCGATTCTAGGGGGTTGCAAGGGCAAAGCAAGGAGCGGGCTTGACCCCTAGATTCCCGACTTGGCGGTGAGAACGCCACTCGGCGCGCCGTGCGGGGCAGGTGAAGACACGACGGTGCAACAGCGAAGCCAGGGCCAGCACGCAGCTTGTGCGTGCGTGCGCGCGTGGTCACCGACGCGAACGCTCGGTCCCACGGGTGCTCGGAAACGCAATCGGGTGCGCGAAGGTGTGCGAGACGTGGTGGCGGAGGCGGCGCGGCCGGCGGCGTGACTGGGGTGGCCACGGCTGGCAAGGGCCTGCGCATGACACGAACGCGTGCGCGTGCTCGGCAGCGACCTGGCGCTCGCACCCCTGGGATGATAAACTCTCCCTGACGAGGTCACCCCGAGATGCAGCGGCGGAACGGCTTCCTAGCGAGGTTCGACGCATGGACAAGGGGCCAAAGGCTCGGCCTTGAACTCCCAGGTAGGTGCGCGTTCGTGCGGGGGAGCACGACTGCGCGATGGCGCGTGTGAAATCACAGGCACGCGGGCGTGTGCATGCCGGTGGCTCGGCCACGATGTCAGACTGGAGTAGCGGCGCACGACAAGGCGGCCCAGGGAACCAAGAAACGGAACAAAGCAACTACGCGCGCACCGTGGAGTCGGCAGCGGCACCTGCAAGAGAATGGTTCCCAGCCTGGCTCGATGACCGGCATCACCAGCGGCGTGCGCGGCGACGCGGTGGAGAATGGCGGCGCTTTTCCCCCTCGGCTCGAAGGCCAGGGCATCCACAAGGCGAGGGGAAATCGCGGGCTCACCTTGGTGGCCGCGGGCCGAAGTGCAGGCATTGGTGAAGCGGCACGGTGTGAGCTTGCCGACGTGGAAGAAGACAATGACGTGGAGCAGAGGGAACAGAGGAATGTGGCGCGCGGTGATGCCCCGGTCCGGCTCCTCCTCCCCGGACGGCTCCGGCTCGGCGAAGGACGGCGCGCTCCCACGGGCGGACTCCCCCACTTCCTGATCCTCCTCTCACCCTTCGTGGATTGGGGAGGAGAATCCCCAACTGGCTAGGGTTTGGGGGCGAGGCTCCCACGGCGGCTCTTATAGCGGGTGGTAGGTAGGACGAATGGCATCCAGGGCGACGGCCATGGCCGCACGGCCGAGCCTTTCCACGGCGGCGCCCGCGGCTGTGAGAGGCAGTGACAGAAAGGGGAAAAAGAAGGAAGAAGAAAGGAGTGAGGTGGCGACTGACAGGTGGGGCCGGTCGGTCAGTGGCTCAGGCGTGGGGTGCGCCGGCCGGCGGATCGGCTGGGCCGGAAGAAACAGGTGGGCGGCTTGGTTGGCTGCGGCCCACACTGGAAGGGAAAGGTTTTTCCTATTTTCCTTAATCCTAAACAAAACATCCAATTCAAATTTGATCTACAATTCAAATTTGAACCCACCCAATTAAATCTGAATAAAATCCAAACAAAATCCAACTTCTCACACTAGCATTTATAATTCCTAGAAATTTTGGTTTGGACTAAATTAAATTTAGGAACTAGGGAAGGGGAAAAAAGAAGACATCCTTATTTGATTTCATAAGCACACAACTCATAGCAAGTTTTTTTTGAAATCCCCTAAATTTTCACACACTCAAATTCAAGGATGTTACAGTGGAAGTTCTCAGATTTTGCCAACAGGGACCGGTCTGACCGGTGCTACTCACCGGTCTGACCAGTGCAGTGCAGCGGTGCTTAAGTTGCTTGTTCAGCTGCGTTCTCGAGTAGGTGTAGGGGGTTGTTGGTTCCTAGGACCAGTAGCACTCCAGTGGCTGCGTGGTCTTGGCCAACTTGGGTAGTTGAGTCGGAGACATGCTTTGGAAGCTGTGTTCATCTTGTTGGAGTTTCCATCTCCTTCGAGAAGAATTTTTATCGGCTCCCATTCATCCCTCCTCTCTGGTTCTCCTAATCGGTCCTTTAGACTACTCGACTTGGGCTGCACGGTGCAAGACGGTGTGGAGCCCAAGGCAACCAGAGGGCTAGTACTCGGTTAGGAAACTAGGCATGTCCGGATCCATGTAGAATACTCCTAGCCATGTACGACTAGTGCTCTCCTCCCTAAACCGACTTGTAACCCTGCCTCTCGGACTATATAAGGCGAGGCACAGACCCCTATCTCATCATCTGCATCATCTTATAATAACACCCAATCAATCCAGAGCTACGCAACATACATGACGTAGGGTATTACGCACCTTGCGGCCCGAACCTATCTAAATTGTGTGCCACGTGTCTCTCCTTCAAGTTACCGATCTCGGGGAGGCCACAAACTTCTACCTTAGTGAGGACCATGTGTGGTTCGAGGACCGGTGGATGGTCACTTGTGTGATGAGTGATTGACAACGTTGTGTGGACTGACTCTTGGCTAAGTATGGCAGGTGCAGGTTGTGGCTTGACTGGTGTTGGTGCAGGTGAAGAACAAGCGCAAAAGGTCGTCGTCGGTGAGACCTACAAGTGTGGAGAAGACAATTAGGCTTCGTTCGAGGGACCCGGTGCCAGCGGGGTCAAGTGCGGGCCGCATGGTGGCATGAACAGCAAGATGAAGTCGTGGACGGTTTCTTGGTTGAGCCTCAAAACCAAGGTCGAGCCGGGACTACATGGGAGCCAAGTCATGAGTGGAGATTGGCGGAGGATACACCGAGTTCGCGGGGTTTGCAGTGGTTCACCAGAAAACCACTGGGTTACTCGGTTGAGCCACAAAACCGAGGCCGAAGACTCGACGAGGAGGTGCGTCCACCCAGGCCGGTTCAACCGCCCAGGTGGGGCGGTCAGACCGCCTGGGACGGTCAGATCGCCCGGGCCGGTCTAACCGCCCAGGGGGGCGGTTTGACCGCCCTGGTCGCTGGCGCCGAGATGCTTCGAAGCGGAGGATACGTGTCGGCATCGCAAGGCTTGCGTCGAGGCTAAGCAGGTTGCGGTCGCAGGGCATCCGTCCGATGAAGAAAATCCGAAGACTTCCAAATTCGCCCTTGAGGGGCTTGTATCCCTAGTTATCAAGTAAGGGTAGTTTAGTCTTTTGGGTGCCTCCATATATACTCTTTGAGGGGATGGATGGCAGCCAACTCTTGGAACCCTAGCTCATTTGTTTTCCCATTTTCGTTCTGATTTTCCCCTAGTTTTTCCTAGGACTAGCTTGAGAGCTTCATGTGAGATCTAGAGAGAGGGATGGATGTATGGGTGGCAAGCTAGACCTTGTACGAACCTTCATGGTATGTATAGATGGTTCGACGTTGTTCCTCAAGGTGGTGAAGTGTTTTTCCCGTCCTTCTTTGTGGTGATTTTCGGAGCTCTTTGTTGGCAGAGTTTTGAGGACGATTTCTTTGGGTTTTTTGGTGGGTGTCACGTGTGAGGATCTTGTGCCTCTTTGGCTGGTGACTTTGCCCCCAAATCTCTCTTGAATCGGACTCGATTTGGTGGTTTTTTCGAGTTGGGCGAGTTCTTGACCTAGAGAGACGATTTCTTTGATTTCTCTTGATTGCGAGCGATTCGGGTTGATTCCTTTGAGGTAGAGGTTGCCCAGGAGGTAACCCAGCTATTCCCGAAGTCTTGCTGCAATCCGTGGAGTGATTCGGGAGATCGGGCGATGGGAAGTTGAGGTTTGACCCGCGGGTAGGTTTTCTAGAAGGGGCGGTCTAACCGCCCGGGGCCTTCCAGGTCGAAGTTTTGATTTCACCGGATTTTCCCCTGTGAGTTTGTTCGCCTTGATCAGTGGAGTGTATGGGTGAAATTTCGGGTCGTTTTCGTGCCGTTTGCTAAGAGTTCTTGCTTGGAGTTCTTTGCTGGGTAAAAGATGTTAGACCGCCCCTGGTAGCCGGTCTAACCGCCCCTAGGCCCTAGGTGAAGTTTTGGTTTTCGCCAAGATTTTTTGGTAGCTAGCATGGCCCTGACCAAAGATCTCTGTTGGTGAAACCATGGTGCGTTTTGGTGCTCGGAAGAGGTGTTTCGGAGGATTTCTTGGTTGCCTGGTGGAGGCGGTCTAACCGCCCCCCATACCCGGTCTCACCGCCCCTTCTGGACAGCCGGCTTTCGAGTTATTTCCACTGTCGTGGGTGCGTGGGAGTTGAGTTTGCTGGTAGCGTTTGTTCCTAGGACCAGTAGCACTCCAGTGGCTACGTGGTTTTGGCAAACGGAAGGTAGAAGTGCGGAGTGTGTGATTCTGGGGGTCCGACCGAGCGAGTTCATCTTGTTGGAGTTTCAATCTCCTTCGAGAAGATTTTTTATCGGCTCCCATTCACTCCCCTCCTCTGGTCGCCTAATCGGTCCTTCAAGTGGTATCAGAGCCGGTTCGGGTCTTTATTGACTCTAACCAGTCTAAGATCCAAGGATGGCGTACCAGGAACGGGGTTCGGGTCCTCCACACTTCGATGCAAGAACAACCAGATGTGGAGTAAGCGGATGGCAGCGTTCCTCCGCGAAAAAGGTCAGATCCTTTGGGATGTCACGGTGGACAACAACTATGTCCAGCCGATGAACTTCCTTGCTCCAGGATCGAGGGACATGTTCGACGCCAACAATAAGGCGGTCGACTACTTGTTTCGTGCTTTGTGTCATCCTGAGTTCGATCGGGTGCACACCGAGCACTTGGCTTGTAGAATTTGGTCGGTGCTGAAGGAGGCTCATGTTGGGAATGCCCGGTGTTCGGGCACGGATGTATGCGACCTACCGGAGAGAGTACGAGAACTTCACTCATCTCCCCGGTGAGTCCATCGATGCCTTGTTTCAGAGGTTCACCGTGGTTGTGAACAACATGAGGGCCAATGTGGATGTGCTCCCGTACGATGATCATGATAGAGCTGTCAAGCTCTTACACTCTTTGGATCGTACGATATGGGGCGGAAAGTTCGAGGCCATTGTGGAGTCGGAGAAGTATGACACTCTGATGGTGAACGAGCTAGGTCTTGCTAGTTTTCTTGGACCCTTTTGCTTTGGGACTTTTTGGAGATTTTATTCCAAAGGGGGAGAATGTGGGACCAAAGAAATCTTGTGGCTTAAGCTTACAAGTGGTTTCAAGGATGCTTACAAGTGGTTTCAAGGATATGAGACCAAAGGGGGAGATGTGAACATTTGATCAAAAAGGGGGAAGTTTGATCTAGGGGGAGTTTTGGATGATGGTAAGCATCCAAGCAAGTGTAAGTGGTTCTAATTATGTCACTTTTTAAAAATTTATGCTTGCTTTGGTTGTGTTGTCATAAATCACCAAAAAGGGGGAGATTGTAGCGAACATGGCCTCATATGCCATTAGTTCAAGTTTGATTTTGGTAATTCATGACAACATGATCATTGGGACTAACCTTATTGTTTCAGCATGTCCTTGTAGACATTTCTAGGTCCCAAGGATGCAAGAAAACTACATGCAAAAATGAGCAAAACAAGTGTCAAAACCGAGCAAGAAAAGGAAAAGGAAAAGACACCGTCGGATGAACCGACGGTCCCTCAAATACAAGCGTCGGTGCAATCGTCAGACGAGTTGGTACATAGGGCGAAACCCGAGGTACTGTCGGATGAACCGACGGTCCATTTCCTAGTAGCGTCAGACGAGTTGCAGAGGAAGAGCAGCGAAGACAGTAGCACCGGATGATCCGATGGTCTAAGTGGGGACCCCGTCGGTCTATTCGACGCTCAGTTTGAATTCATACAGAGACGCGCCAAGACGAAACCTTCAGCACCGTATGATCCGACACCTTGGTCAAGGTGAAGCATCGGTCTATCCGACGGTCAGTTGGAAGCTAACAGAGGCGACTTGGACACGAGGTCTTCAGCACCGGATGATCCGACGTAGCGTCGGTTCATAACGTCGGAGAAATTGTGCTCAACGGCTATGTGACGTGGGAGGGGCACCGGATGAACCGACGCCCTGGAAAAGCATAGCGTCGGACCATCCGACGGTACCTTTTTCAGTGGACGTTGGCCAACGGCTAGTTTGATGCCTTGGGCTATTTATACCCCCTCCACTCACCCATTTGAGGTTGCTGGATTGTGTGGAAGTGCAGAGGAGTTCAAGACACATTGAAGATCATATCCAATCCATCCAAGTGCTTAATTACTCATCCTTAGACTTGCATATACTTTGTGTATGTGCTTAGTGCTAGGCTTAGCTTAGAGCTGAGTGAGTGAAAGGTTGTGCCAACCTTGTGAGGTGATTCTTGAGTGAATCAAGTTGTTCAAGGTTCGCCGGAAGCCTTGGGGCCTAAGTGGCTCACCGGCAATCGTCATCGACCCTTAGGCTTGGTGTGGAGCGGCGAGGACACTTTGTGCGGGGGACGTGGAGACCCCCTTCCTTGGTGGAGAAGCTCCTTAGTGGAGGCGGCATCAAGGTGACCAAGAGAGCTTGGCAAGTGCCTAAGTGGCTAGCCTTTGTGGCGAGTCAAGTGGTGCTCTTGGGAGAGACTTGGTGACCGGGAAGCAATACTCCTGTGTGAGTGCTTCAACAACGTGGACTAGGGGTGGCTTAGTGCCTACCGATACCACGGGATAAATCGCGTGTCAAGAGTTTGCTTCCTCTCATCCCCTTTACGTTTCCGCATTTACTCTATTGCAATCTTTGCTTGCCTTTACTTTCCTAGAGTAGTATCTTGCTAGGATTGGCTATAGGTTGCAAACCTTGTTTTGGGATGGGAGTTTCACACTAGAACAACCTTAGTTGCACATCTAGGTAGTTGTTCTAGTTTAACTTTGTGTAAATTTAGTGAAGCCATAGGTTAAGGTTTTTAGTTGCCTAATTCACCCCCTCCCCCTCTTAGGCTAACGAGCATCCGATTCCTTTCAAGTGGTATCAGAGTTGGGACTCACTTCCTTCACAAGGAAACGCCAATTCGATTGGTAAATTGTGAAAACTGGCTCATTGGAACGGTTAGGCTTCACCACCTAGTGAGTTGCTCCATAGAGGAATGAAAGGGGGTGAATACCTTAGGTTTGGCTCCACATTTAGATGGCACGGGCTATTCTCGGTGGAAGGTTCTCATGGAGGCCTATCTTCAAGCAAGGGACCATGATGTTTGGAGAGTCACCGATGAGGGCATGAAAAATGGTACTAGAAAGGAAAAGCAATTTGATGTGATTGCTAAGAGTATCATTTTGACCTCACTAGATGTAGGCGTTTTCAATAGGGTTTTTACTTGTGAAAATGCTCATGAGCTATGGAAAACCATCAAGGAGCAAAATGAGGGTTCAAAAGAAGTTGCTAATGAACGCTACGATTGTCTCCTTGAGTAATTCAATAGCTTTAAGCAACTTGCTAATGAAAATGCTGAATCTATGTACTCACGCCTAAATGTGCTTGTCAATGACATCAATGCTTTAGGTGTGAAGGACATCTCGGACTTGAACATCAACCGCAAGATCCTTCAAAGTCTCCGGAAGCCCGATTATGACTTGGTGAAGGCAATCATCTACGAGAAGAAGCTCGAAGATTTGAAGCCATCACATATCTTGAGCAAGATCATGGCACATGAGCTTCAACTCATGCCCAAGTCAAAGAAGGCACCCCAAGAAAAGCCCCAAGAGCCATCCTCTCCAACTACAAGCCATGCTCTCTCAAGCCAACAAGAGAAGATGTTGAGTAGGATGGCTACTCATGGAAGCTCAAGCGGGGATGATGGTGATGATGGTGACAATGTAGATTCCTCAAGTGATGAAGAGGTTGAATCCATGGTGGCCGAGTACGTGAAGAAGATCTTCAAGTATGTGAAGAAAGTCAACATGTACGGCTACAACGTCCACTTGAGAGAAGGGCGTCAACATCAACACATCAAGTTCACCAAGATCAAGCACAAGCCCAAGAAGAAGGTGATCAAGGAGAGAAGACCAAGGCAAGAAGCAACAATAGCCATCCGTGAGTGGACAAGTGGTGGATCAAGTTCTTCTAGTTCAAGCGATGAATCAAGAAAGAACTTCACCACCCACTTCATGCAAGGTCCTTCATCATCACACATGTGCCTTATGGCCAAAGGTCCTTCATCATCACACATCAAGAAAGTAATGTGAGTGATGACGAATCCGACACCACCTCTCTCAATGATCTTGTTGAGCTAGTCCATGAGAAAAAAGGAATGGTTGAAAAACAAGCTAATGAAATTAAGGAACTCAATGCTCTCAATGATCTTAGTGATACCCTTGCTACAAACTATGAATATTTGTTGTGCAAATTCAAATTGCTTAGCAAGGAGTGTGAGGAGCTAAAATCTAAACTTGAGAGCAATGAGACTAAAACAAGTAATTCCTTTGAGCTTGATGAAACATCTATCCCTTGTGCAATTCCTATCTCCAAGGTAGATGCTTCAACTTCTTGCATTGATTTAATTGATGAATCTTGCTCACCATCTTGCCATGAGAATGTTGTTGTACAAACATGTGACTATATCATAGGCAAGGAAAATGATGAGCTCAAGCAAGAAGTGAAATGGCTCCGAGAGAGGTTGGCAAACTTGATGGGCAAGGGCAAGAATGATGAAGAACAAGTGGAAATGTGACGCCCCAGGTTTTTAATTACCGTCATTAACTCTAATGACCGGATTAGCCGGTCAAATGGTCAACCGAGGTAAAACCTAGGTCAACCTGGGCCCTCACCCCGAAAAACTCACTAACACGCCCTAGTGACCCTAAATGAATAGTAACACACTTGTGGGGCCAACCCATGGTCAAAGGGTGGGTCAAACCCTTTTGCCATCCCAGTGTCCACCTGTGTCTGCTGGAACTTTTGTCGCGTTCTCCGAATTTCACCTAAACACTTGAAATTCTACCTTTAGGAAAGTTGTAGGTCTTGTTGAGGGACACAACTTTCATGTTGGTTGGCATTTCAAATTTGGAGAGGAAAATTGTGAAAAACCCCTTGCAAGACAGGTTTTACTGTTGCCAGAAACAGGCTGATATTCAAAGTTGGCATTCAAATAGATTCAAATCTAGGAAGAAAAACCCTATACAGCCTTTGTAAAAATTGTAGCTGGTACTTAGATCTGCAACTTTGGTATTCATTGCTTGGTCAGGTTTTATTCAAAATTTTGGAGAAAAATTGGATCAAACAGCGCTTCAGCAACACAGTTAGTGCAGGAGCGCCGGCACACCGCGACGTCGCGCGCCCACACGCCGCGCGTCGCCGGCCACCGCCGGCCGCGCTCCGGCGTCCGCGCCCGCGCGCCTCCCGACGCCCCTCCGCCCGAGGATGACCGCGCCCGTGCCGAGGCGACCCGCGCCCCGCGACGCGCCGGGGGTCGGCCGCCGCGCCACGCGCGCGCGCGCCGCGCGCGCCGTGCGGTGGCCGGGACGCCCCCCCTTTGGACCGGCGGTCCATCCGCGCCCCCTCGCCCGCGTGCGCGCACTACGGCCGGGGATCACGCCGCCGTCATCGCCAGGCCGCCCGAGGGTATTTAAGCACCGTCCTCACCCCCCCTCCACGCGCCACCGAGCTCCACCGCGCCATTGCCGCCGCCACCGCTGCCGGAGCTCGCCGCTCGCTCTCCCCGCCGGCCAACCGCATCACTAGCCTCCCTAGACCCCACTGCACCTCCCAGGGTCACGTATTGGCCAGAGCCCGCGCTCTCCTCGCCCAACACCGAGCCGCCGCGGACGTGCCCGCCGGCCGCCGCCGTGCGCCGCCGTGCGGGGATCTCCCCGCCCCAACGGCCGCTTACCCGTCAACCCTAGGTGAGCATACACTCCACCCCGAGCCATCCCCCGGCCCGGAGCGCCGCCGGAGCCGCCGGATTTCCGGCGAGCCCGCCGCCTCCCCGGCCAAAGGACCCAATTGCAGGGCCACAGATCTTGGCAGGGTGTTTTGTGTAAAGTTCAGGACCTAGCTGCAATGAAACCTATCTAGATTTTCTTACAAATTAGTCCAGTGACTTGTAAAATCCCTAGAAATTCACAGAAAAATCAGAAAAATCCCAAACCAATTTTGTAGGGTTCAGGATGATAAACCCCACCTCTTTTGTTGAATACTCATGGCTGGATTCAAAATAGTTTTGGCAGGAAAAATACAAATGTGTTATACATGGATCTGTCATAACTTGAAAAATATAACTCCTCTGTAGCCAAATTTTGGATATGTTGTGTGTTAGGATGTGAATAGATGCTGTGCCAAAAATTGCACAAAGTTATGCAGTAGATTTTGCTAGACAAATTCTTTTCCATTCCTGCAGTATTTGCCTAGATGATTTTTCCTGTTAAATAAATTTATGTTCGTGAGCCCAACTTGTGAACACTGTCTTGTAATGCCAAATGACAGATCCTGGGAATTAATCATGAATTTGGGATTAACAGAAATAACTATTCTTGAATTATGCATGTTTTCCTTTGTAAATTAATAAACCAAGTTCAGTAAGGCTTTCATGTGAACATGCTGGTTCTTAGGGCTTGTTTAGGACCAGAGAGCATGCACAAGAAAGTGTGGATCATTTTGCTGCTTATTTATTTTTATATGCTTTTACTTGGAATCACTAGTTAGCTTTTGTTATTTTCCACAATATTTAATTTCTTAGCATCCAACACTTGCATATGGGTCCAATGGACCAGGATGGGTGCTAGTAGGCTTAAGAAACCCTCATGTAATTTTTGGTAATTTAATTGATTAATAAATGGCTTAAATGCCCTTTTAATATTAAAGGGAAATTAAAATAAAGAGAAACCCTTAATCAAATCTTTTCCTTTTTGAAAGTATTATTTAATATAAATAAAAGAAATTTAATTATCAACACTGATAAGGAATTAATTCATAAATAAAAATATTAAGTACACCTTGTTGGTGAAGATAAAAAGAAATGAAGCTTTCACAAGAAATGATAAGCTTATTAAAAATCTTTATTCCAATGTGGAATAAAGGAGTAAACCATGTACACCCCCTAACCTTCCTAAAAGAGAAACCTTAGATGAATGCTTGTTAAGGTGAATATGACCAACTAGAGTTGGATAAGACAACAAACTATCACATCACCTAAAGTGCATTCCGTGTAGATCTTCCGGACGGAGATTACTCCCTTGTCCCGGAAACCGAGGAAGGAGGAGCGGAAGCGTCGCTGCAGTACGTTGAAGTGCTCGACACCGAGGGTGCCCAAGCTAACCTAGTCCACGAAGGCAAGCTCCGGTGCATCTAACCTAGTTTTCAAATTCTTTATTCAATTATCTATGAATGATTGTGCATTTACGTTCAGGATTTGAATGAAACCCTAGATGCATGATCCATAGGTACCTTTGGTCCCTACTAGTATGATAGGTCGATAGCTGCTAAGCTATAGGACCGTTACAAGTCGGGTGATGACCTCACTCGCGAGAATAGGTTCCTAGATAGGAATCATACTATATCCTTAAATGGATTGCTCACGTGGTAAGAGCATGGGATCCGGGCTCCGGTCCAGTGGTTATGTGGGTTAAGTTTTTGAACGTACTAAGCACATGCCGGTTATGGGGCCGGTAAGCCTAGTACCATAATGAGGCGGCTAGGGATCCTACCGTTACTACTCTTGGGATTCGCTCTCACGGCTCGCCACCGGTGGTGTATGGTGACTCCGGGTATCTCGCGGGGTATGCCGGATAGCCTGCACCAAAGACTGTAAGATTCGATCCCGACCCGAGGATTTATGGGGACGGCCTGGGAAGTTGTCCTCGCGGGGGCAGCCTACCGTGTGTTTGGGTTTACCTTGCAAGGTTTAAATCAATCGATTGTCGGCCTCTCACCGTTACCCGAGACTACTTACTCCACTAGTCATGTGATCCCTAATGATGGAAGTTGATGAAGATGATGCTTGAGTAATTGAATTGTACAACTTCGTTTGTACTAGTTGGCTAATGTAGTAAAGATTTAACCACTAGAACTTGTGCTAAAATCTTGAAAGTAAGGACCTACTCATTGTTACTTTTTAGCAAAAGCAACCCAGTAACCAAAAAGCCTTTCATGGTCTAGAATGGATGAAGTAGCTATCACCGACGGGTAAGACTTGCTGAGTATTAGTATACTCAGCCTTGCTATAATGTGTTGATCCAGGTAATGCCTTCAGTGATGTGTGGCCCGGAGAGATCCCGCCGGCTGGGAGCTGGAGTGGGTGGAGGACGACTACTGAAGCATCATGGATGGCCTCCCGTGGTGACTTCGCTGCCGCTAGTTTATTTCCGCCGCCTTTTCGAAAACTCTGAACTTTTTCGTCATGACAAAAACTATGGTTTGTAATAATTAAACCCTTCGGGGTACGAATTTGGATTTGAATGTTGTTGTATCTCTGGACTCATCTTCGAGTGAGTTTTAATGCATATATTCGATCCTTGTGCTCTCAAGTGATTTACCGGGCGTTAACCCGGCGACTTACGACAGGATGGTACTTTATTATTGCTTAATGACCAAAGTGGATCGGTCTTAGGCGATAGTACGGTACTTTCCTGGGCGGGTTGTCACAGTTGGCATCAGAGCTTATATGCACCAGAGATTAATTAATAAACCTTAATCACTGGTTTTTGAATAAAATATGCCAAGATTTTCTGATTTTCCGAAACGCGTTGGTCCGCTAAGGATAAACTAGACCGAGAGGCCCTAGAAGGAATTTTGGGTTCTTTCAAGTGGCTTATTAACCTATGGTTTATTTTGCTAACTCCCAGCACATTACTTTATGTCAGACTTACCTTCTCGCACAACCATACTAGTTCATCACGTTTTGCCATACGTGGTGGTACCACAGGAAAGTCCTGTGAGGGACTAGTGGGACCTATTCCAATGGGTGCCACGTCGCGTTCGAGTCTCGTCACGTTTTGCCATACGTGATGGTACCACGGGAAAGTCCGTGAGGGATGAGTGAGGCCTATTCCAATGGGCACTCATGTCGCGTCAGAGTCTTAAATAGGACGCTGTCCATGCAGCGGCTTAACGCATGGATACCGTTTCTATAGTGAACGGTAATGTATGTGGACGCTTTCGTGACGTGCTGGCACGAAAGGTTCATTTTCTGCAGGTACATAATAGCGCTTCGTTAGTTGTTAAGCAAGTACCATATAGCTCTCGACTAGATATTATAGGGAGAGACAAATATAAGCCTTGCCACCGGCACTAACTTCGATTTTGGCATGATTGCCATGTGAGGTCGAATAGGACGTCTTGCATGCATATTAAAAATCGAAATAACTAAAATGGACCCAAAAATCGGAATTCCATATGCTCTCTAAGGAAGTTTATGATAGTGTGTGCTTTTTATAGATTAGAAGTACTCCTCATACCTAGCCGTTATGCTGCCGAAATTTTACAAAAATTTGTGTACCATGTGATAGGTTAATTAAATCAAATTGTTAAATATAATGGCTCCTCAACTAGCTGTCTGGTAATAAGCAAATCTTAATCCTAGTTTCGATGGGTTGGTTCACTTTTTCCCCAGGCACATCCAGGCTAAGAACCCTTCATCTTGTTTCCTGGATCGATGCTCAACCTTAAAAAGCTTAATTAAAAGTATTAAAGGTTTAAGTTAAAACTTGGGAAATTTTTGAGGTTTCTGGATTTTTGGTTATGAATTTTATTCACAAATTGCCGAAGTTCACCATTTGACATGCCGTTCTCTTTGAGATCCGACATGAGTTACATTTGTGTACGGATGGATTTCCCCGTGTTCCACCGGTTCGATGCGACGGTACGATCCGTACCAACGGGTTGCACCGGGAGGGTTTTCCGCGCTTGGCGTGGGAAGCACTCGGGCGCGCGAGCTACCTTACCCCACCGACGTACGAGGTGAAGGAGTTCGAGTGCTTTGGCGTTCCCCGCTGCAGGGTGATCGTTACTGTGCTGCCGCACCCAGACCACGCCGACTGGTTTGACCTGAGCTTTCTTTACTGGGGATTTATCACGCACGAGTCCGTGGAGTCAGCCGCCCTCAGAGTGCTGACAGACTTTTGTGACCATAACCCTACCGTGGTAGCTCTTTCTCCGTTTGGACTGTTTCCTGCTGTGAGTCCTCACGACCCATCTTGGTTGGACCGTATGGACCATCTACGGGAGCTATTGACCCTAGCAGAGCCGTTGGATGTTACCCAGACACTTGCCCGTTGTCCGAACGTGGTCTTCACACTCCGGGGGCTGCGTTTTAACACCGCAGCCGATCATTGCACGGCGCTTGGAGGCATCTAGGCGCGATTGGGAGCGGCTTTCGGCGAAAGACACCGGCGGTCGAACTTCACACTTACCCGGGTGCGGCGGGGGAGAACGACGGGGGGTCGCGTGCTAGGAGGTTCCGGTGGAGCTTGAGAGAGGTGACCGCCTACGAGAGGATCGTGGACCGGAGGCGGAGAACCATGCACCGGAGGAGGATGCCGACGCACACGAGATAGAGAGGCTAACACTGCTGCGGAACATTGCCGAGATGCGGGAGCACATGCGGGAGGCCGACGTACGGGTGGCCGCCTTACGTGCTATAGTGGCCTTACGGCCCATCGCCCCCGGAGCGAGCACACCGGAGGAGCGAGCGGGGCCGTGTCCGGTCCGGGATCGGACGAGTCGAGCGGGACCACCGCTACCGACTCCCCCAGCTTCGCCTTCATACAGTGGTGCTTCAGTGGGCAACTAGGTTGCCGACAGCAGGGAGCAGCAGGATGTCGAACTTACTGGGTTGTCTTTGAGATGTTAGAGTAGTTAGCTTGACAGCACGTCTTCGTGCCAAGCAACTATTGTATCGTGTATTGTAGTTAGGTTCCAAATTCGAGTTGTAATGTCTTGAACCTTGTTCTGTTATGTTGTAATAAGAATGCTTAAGCTTGTATGCTTTAAGTGAATTTCATTGTCTTTCAAATTGAAATTTTCTTGGGTTGAATACCAGATCCTTGGATAAATCGTTGCAAATGACCACGCTTGTCAAGGTTGCATTGTTTTTCTCCTAAAAAACGTTGGTAAAGCAAAGCATCTTTAAGAACATCACTCGTTGCCAGCAAATAAGTGCTCATTCATATACCACCTTCTTTGGTATCCGGAATGACGATGATCGTTCGAAAGTGATTATGAGCCGCGCAATTGAGTAATCGCCGTCCCAACCGATTGAGAAGAACGATTCTATGAATCCTGGTGGCTATAGAATATTGTTGCTTGTTGCTGTCCTCATTATTTAATTACTAATGAGATGTGATTATGCATGATCGTGCTTGTCATCATTTGGAGTAAGCTTTCGGTTATCTCACTAATAACGCTCACTTTTCAGATGGTGGGAACCACGCGCAGCTCTCCCAACGGTTTTGGAGCGAGTGGTAATGGTGACTTGCCACCACCCCCGCCCATGACACCGACGGAGGCCTTCATGGCCACCCAAACCGAGGTGCTGCGCCAGATCCTGCAGACGCAGTAGAAGATCGCCCAGCAGATGAACCGAGGGCCGCCACATGGGGCCAACCACGAGGGGCCTAACCAGGTCACCACGTACGCCCAGTTCATCGCCATGAAGCCGCCAACCTTCGCTAAAGCAGAAGACCCTCTGGAAGCCGAGGCTTGGGTCAAGGCCATAGAGGCAAAATTCTCTGCCTTTGTGCTGCCTTGTTCCGAGGAGAACAAAGCAAACTTCGCAGCGCTGCAACTGCGAGGGGAAGCTTTGATGTGGTGGGACCACTTCAAGTCCATGCAGCGAGGCCACGCTGTGACTTGGGACGAGTTGAAGCAGGCTTTCAAAAGCCACCACATCCCCAAGGGTCTGATGAACAGGAAGATGAGGGAGCTGTTAGCCCTCCGTCAGGGATCTGACTCCGTGTACCGCTACGCTCAGAAGTTCAATAGCTTATGCCAGTACGGTGGGCATCATGTTGATACTGATGCCAAGAAGATGGAGAGGTTCCGCGACGGGCTTGATGGCAAGCTGTATGAGCGCCTGAATCTACTCGAGCCCGCAAACTTCCATGAGCTCGTGAACAAAGCTATGTCGCAAGAGGATGCTATGAAGAAAGCCCATGGGGACAACAAGAGGATGTCCGGTTTCACCCCAGGCAGCGGAACAAACAAGAAGTTTCGCTTTGTGAAGAAGGAAGCTCCAGGCCCATCCCAGCAATCTTCAACTGGACGCTGGATGATGAAGCCATTCCAGGGCAAATGCGCCGGGAACTTCCGGTTCCGCCGTGCCCGACGGCGAGGCTCCGAAGCCTATTGCACCCCCTCGTGATGTTGGAGATCGTCGTTGCTACAAGCGTGGCCAGCCGGGGCACTACATTAATGAGTGTCCCAAGCCCGGGCGAGATCAAGCCCAACCCGCGAACCGCAGTACGGGAAACAAGCTCGCCACTCCGCCAAGAAGCCTATGGTGCAAGTGCGCCAGGGCAAGCTGAACTTCACCACCATGAGTGACATTCCCGCAGGAGCTCCAGTACTCACGGGTACATTCTCTATCAATAACACTCCTGTTAAGGTCTTATTTGATTCGGGAGCCACCCATAGTTTCTTAAATGAGAGTCTACTAGACAAAATGGGTCTAAGAGGAGTACCAACCAAATCTACTTATAAAATTACCACACCCGGGGAGACATCACGTCTCAATTGGTGACCTTCGAAGTTCCTCTGAAATTAGGAAGTAAGGTTATTCGATCTAATCTTATAACCATCAAATTGGGAAGCATGGATGTTATTTTGGGTATGGAATGGATGAATCAACATAAGGTGGTTCTAGATATATCAGATAGGGTCGTAGAGATCAACTCTCCTACGGTCGGGCACACTACCTTGTACCTACCTTTTCGGGACGGTACTGACTCTTGTGCCTATGTGACCATTATCTCCTCCCTTGATGAAATTCCAGTAGTGTGTGAGTACCCGGATGTATTTCCTGACGAGTTGCCTGGTATGCCACCAGACAGAGATGTCGAGTTTGTGATCGAACTCCAGCCCGGTACCGCACCCATTTCCAAAAGACCTTATCGCATGCCACCCAAAGAGTTAGCTGAACTAAAAACCCAACTCCAAGAATTGTTAGATAAAGGTTACATTCGCTCGAGCTCTTCTCCTTGGGGTTGCCCTGCTCTCTTTGTCAAAAAGAAGGATGGTAGCTTGAGAATGTGCGTAGATTATCGGCCACTCATTGCAGTCACCATCAAAAACAAATACCCACTTCCTTGAATTGATGTTCTGTTTGATCAATTGGCTGGTGCCAAGGTCTTCTCTAAGATCGATCTTCGTTCTGGCTACCACCAAATCAAGATTCGACCATGCGACATTCCTAAAACCGCTTTTTTCCACTCGTTATGGTCTTTACGAGTTCTTGGTCATGTCCTTCGGACTCACTAATGCACCTGCCTACTTCATGTACCTCATGAACTCCGTGTTCATGACGGAGCTCGATAAATTTGTCGTGGTCTTTATCGATGATATCCTCATCTATTCTAAGAGCGAGGAAGATCACGCCAAACATCTCCGAGTTGTCCTTCAGCGTTTGCGAGATCACAAGCTTTATGCTAAGTTCTCCAAATGTGAATTCTGGTTGAAAAGTGTCAAATTCTTAGGGCACACCATTTCCCAAGACGGTATCTCCGTAGATCCTAGCAAAGTTCAAGAGGTGATGGATTGGAAACCACCCAAATCCGTACATCAAATCCGCAGTTTCCTAGGATTGGCGGGATATTACCGTCGGTTCATTCCTGACTTTTCTAGAATCGCAAAACCCATGACCGAATTGCTCAAGAAGGGAGTAAAATTCGTGTGGAGTGAAGCATGTGAGAAAGCTTTTCACACCCTCAGACAACATCTAACTTCAGCCCCAGTGCTAGCTCAACCCGATAATTCCAAACCGTTTGAAGTCTTCGTGACGCATCGGGCACGGGTCTTGGGCTGTGTCCTTATGCAAGAAGGCCGAGTCATTGCCTATGCTTCACGGGCCCTTCGACCCCATGAGCTCAACTATCCTACCCATGATCTTGAGTTAGCTGCCGTTGTTCATGCCCTCAAGATATGGAGACATTATCTAATGGGAAATCATTGCAATATCTTCACCGATCACAAGAGCCTCAAATATATCTTCACCCAGTCAGAATTGAATATGAGGCAGAGAAGATGGCTTGAGTTGATCAAGGATTATGATTTAGAAGTGCACTATCATCCCGGCAAAGCAAATGTTGTTGCGGATGCTCTTAGCCGCAAGGAGCATTGCAACCACCTAGAGTTAGAGCCAGTCAGTGAACCCTTGTGTGAAGAAATGAGAAGGCTCAACTTAGAAGTGGTACCGCAGGGAATTCTTTATGCCTTGACGGCAGAGTCAAACCTTTATGACAGGATTGTCACTGCCCAACGCAATGATGCAGATATACAAACCATCAGGTAGAAACTAGTAGAAGGAGACCCAAAGTACACTTGTTTCCAGAAGGATCACCAAGATGTGGTCTGGTTTGGAAAACGTCTAGTGGTCCCCGTTGACCCAGAAATCAAGAAAATCATTCTAAATGAAGCTCACAAGTCCAAGTTCTCTATTCATCCCGGTAGTACCAAGATGTACCAAGATCTAAAGCAGAACTTTTGGTGGTCCAATATGAAGGTGGATGTAGCCAAGTATGTAGCCGAGTGCGATACTTGCCACCGGATGAAAGCAAGTCATTTGAAATCGGCAAGAGTACTCCAACCCCTGTCGGTACCTATGTGGAAATGGGACGACATTAGTATGGATTTCATTGTGGGTTTACCCTTAACCCCTAGAAAGAAGGATTCTATTTGGGTAATCGTGGATAGACTCACCAAGACCGCTCACTTCATTGCCGTGCACACCACTTACTCCGTACAACAGTATGCTGAGTTGTACATGGACCACATAGTTCGTCTGCATGGAATCCCAAAGACTATAATCTCTGATAGAGGGACCCAGTTTGTAGCTCGTTTTTGGGAACAATTACACGAGTGTTTGGGAACTCAACTACTCCGTAGTTCCAGTTATCATCCACAAACCGATGGTCAGACGGAAAGGATAAATCAGATCCTGGAAGACATGTTGAGAGCAAGCATCTTGCACTTTGACAAGAGTTGGGACAAGTGTTTGTCCTTGGCAGAGTTCTCCTATAATAACAGCTATCAGGCCAGCTTGAAAATGGCACCGTTCGATGCTCTATACGGACGTAGATGCCGCACCCCACTGAATTGGTCAGAGACCGGAGAAAGAACCCTCTTTGGACCAGAGTTAGTTAAAGAGGCCGAAGAAAGGGTGCAAGTGATAAGGGAAAATTTGAAGATGGCACAGATGAGACAAAAGAGTTATCATGATAGGGGAACCGCACCTCGACACTTTGAAGTGGGAGATCATGTATATTTGAAAGTATCCCCCACCAAAGGAGTGCAAAGGTTCGGAGTCAAGGGAAAGTTAGCCCCGCGCTACATTGGACCCTATGAAGTAATAGAAGTATGTGGACCTGTGGCTTACCGCATCCAATTGCCAGAACGGTTTTCCGCAGTTCACAATGTGTTCCATGTAACTCAGTTGAAGAAGGGGATGCCTGTTCCGGAGAATGAGATCATTACAGAAGCTAATGCTTGGATCGAGCCGGACTTCTCACTCGTCGAGCATCCATTGAAGGTACTAGACCAAAAAGAGCGAAAGACCCGGAGGCAGACCGTGCGAATGTACAAGATCCAATGGAGCCATCACACGGAAGAAGAAGCCACGTGGGAGACGGAGGATTATCTTAACACCAAGTATCCGGGCTTCCTCCAATCCCGAAACAGTGAGTCCTTTTCCCCATCTCTTCGTTGTCAAATCGAATCTCGGGACGAGATTCCGTTAAGGGGGGTAGGCTGTGACGCCCCAGGTTTTTAATTACCGTCATTAACGCTAATGACCGGATTAGCCGGTCAAATGGTCAACCGAGGTCAAACCTAGGTCAACCTGGGCCCTCACCCCGAAAAACTCACTAACACGCCCTAGTGACCCTAAATGAATAGTGACACACTTGTGGGCCAACCCATGGTCAAAGGGTGGGTCAAACCCTTTTGCCATCCCAGTGTCCACCAGTGTCTGCCGGAACTTTTGTCGCGTTCTCCGAATTTCACCTAAACACTTAAAATTCTACCTTTAGGAAAGTTGTAGGTCTTGTTGAGGGACACAACTTGCATGTTGGTTGGCATTTCAAATTTGGAGAGGAAAATTGTGAAAACCCCCTTGCAAGACAGGTTTTACTGTTGCCAGAAACAGGCTCACATTCAAAGTTGGCATTCAAATAGATTCAAATCTAGGAAGAAAAACCCTATACAACCTTTGTAAAAATTGTAGCTGGTACTTAGATCTGCAACTTTGGTATTCATTGCTTGGTCAAGTTTTATTCAAAATTTTGGAGAAAAATTGGGTCAAACAACGCTTCAGCAACACAGTTAGGGCGGGGAGTGCCGGCACGCCGCGACGTCGCGCGCCCATGCGCCGCGCGTCGCCGGCCACCGCCGGCCGCGCTTCGGCGTCCGCGCCCGCGCGCCTCCCGACACCCCTCCGCCCGAGGACGACCGCGCCCCTAGGCCGCGCCCGTGCCGAGGCGACCTCCCCCTCGTTCTGAAGCCGGTGGTTGCGGGCTCCAAGCTCAACAAGGCCCTCATCGACGGTGGAAGCGGGCTCAACGTCCTTTTCACCAAGACCTTGAAGAAGATGAAGCTCGACATCATGCACATGCTCACCAAGAGCAACACGCCCTTCTACGGCATCGTCCCCGGTAACGCGGCTATCCCACTGGGCTCAGTGGTCCTGCCAGTTACCTTCGGGGAATCTCGGGACAACTACCGTACCGAGTACATCAAGTTCGAGGTCGCGGACTTCGAGACTTCCTACCATGCCATCCTCGGCAGACCGGCCATCGCCAAATTCATGGCGGTGCCCCACTACACCTACTTGGTACTCAAGATGCCAAGCCCAGCGGGTGTACTCTCTCTCCAAGGGGACTTGAGGATCTCCCACGACTGCGATACAGAAGCCGTGGAGATCGCCTCTACGAACCAAGTATCCAATGCTATGATGGAGGTCTACGCTGCGTCGAAGAAGCTTGCTACAAGTGAACTCGACATCCCGGAGAAGTTTGACAGCGCCAACAAGCCTCAGCCAGTTGAGGAGGTTCTGGTCAAGACGATCGACCTCGGAACGAGCGACTCCCGGCAAGACCACCACCATCGGGGCCGGCCTCGACCCCAAATAGGAAGACGCGCTCATCAACTTCCTCGGGCTAACCGCGACATCTTCGCACGGAAGCCGGCGGACATGCCGGGAGTGCCCGGGGAGTTGATTGAGCACGCCTCAACGTCGATCCTAAGGCCACCCCAAGCGACAACACCTCCGACGCTTCGCCGACGACAGACGGGATGCCATCAAGAAGGAACTCGCCAAACTACTCGCGGCCGGCTTCATCAGAGAAGTCTTCCATCCTGAGTGGCTAGCCAACCCCGTCCTCATCCGCAAGAAGAACTCGAACGAGTGGAGGATGTGCGTCGACTACACCGACCTCAACAAGCACTGCCCCAAGGACCCCTTCGGGTTGCCGCGGATTGATCAAGTCATCGACTCCACGGCGAGCTGCGACCTGCTCTGCTTCCTCAACTGCTACTCCGGGTACCACCAGATCGCAATCAAGGAAGAAGACCAGGAGAAGACCGTGTTCATCACCCCATTTGGCGCGTATTGCTACACGACAATGTCCTTCGGGTTGAAGAATGCCGGCGCCACCTACCAACGAGCTATCCAGGCCTGGTTCAAGAAGCAACTCAACAAGAACGTCGAAGCCTACGTGGATGACATTGTCGTCAAGACCAGAAACTCAAGTACCCTCATTGACGACCTTGAAGAGACTTTCGCATCCCTGTGCGAGTACTGCTGGAAGCTCAACCCGAACAAGTGCGTCTTCGGCATACCTTCGGGCAAACTACTCGGCTTCATCATCAGCCAACACGGCATCGAAGCCAACCCCGAGAAGATCTCCGCCATCACCAGCATGAAAGCTCCCACGTGCATCAAAGACGTCCAGAAGCTGACCGGGTGCATGGCGGCCTTGAACAGATTCATCTCGAAGCTTGGAGAACGGGGGCTCCCCTTCTTCAAACTACTCAAGCACCAAGAGAAGTTCTCGTGGACTCCAGAGGTGGATCAAGTCCTTGCACAGCTCAAGGACTTCCTATCGAAGCCACCAGTCCTCACGGCTCCTCGCAAAGGCGAGCAGCTACTGCTCTACCTCGCTGCGACTACTCACGTGGTCAGTACTGCCATCATCGTTGAGCGGCAGGAAGACGGCCACGCCTACCCAGTCCAGCGTCCAGTCTACTTCATCAGCGAGGTCCTGTCAGAGTCCAAGGCATGCTATCAGCCTATGCAGAAGCTCCTGTACGCAGTACTCATCACCTCGCGGAAGCTACGACACTACTTCCAGGAGTACTCGATCTCCGTTGTCACCGACTACCCGCTCGGCGACATCCTGCGGAACCAAGATGCTACTGGAAGAATCTCCAAATGGGCAGTCGAACTCAGCGCCCTCACCATCGACTTTAAGCCACGCACAGCCATCAAGTCGCAGGCGCTAGTCGACTTCATGGCGGAGTGGCGGGAGAACCAACTGGCTACCCCAACCGTGCGACCAGAGCATTGGGTGATGTACTTTGATGGCTCACTCAACCTCGAGGGTGCAGGTGCAGGGGTACTCCTGATCTCTCCAATAGGCGAGCAACTCAAGTACGTCCTGCAGATCTTCTGGAAGGTCTCAAACAACGAAGCCGAGTACGAAGCTCTCCTGCACGGGCTCCGCCTCGCGGCTTCACTGGGCATCAAGCGGCTACTAGTCTACGGCGACTCCGCAGTGGTCATCAACCAAGTCAACAAGTCCTGGGACCGCAACAAGGAGAACATGGACGCCTACTGCCTAGAAGTCCACAAACTCGAGAACAAGTTCTACGGTCTCGAGTTCCACCACATCGTCCGCGACAACAACGTTGCAGCAGACGTCCTGTCGAAGCTTGGATCCACCCGCACTCAAGTACCAGCGTGTCTTCGTTCACGAGCTTCACGCGCCATCCATCCCGGAGCCGGCGCCACCGACCACTGTCCCAGCGCATCCATCGGCTGGACAGGAGGTCATGATGATCTACGTGGACTGGAGGCAACCATTCACCGACTACCTCAGCGAGCAGAAGGTTCCCTCGGACAAGAACTTGGCCGAGCAGCTCATCCGCCGCGCCAAGTCCTACGTCCTCGTCGGAGACAAGCTTTACAAGCGGGGCACATCTTGGAGTACTCATGAAGTGCATCCCCGAGCAAGAAGGCAAGGACATCTTGGAGGAGATCCACAAGGGCGTCGCGGCAACCACGCGTCCTCTCGCACGGCCGGTCGGCAAGGCCTTCCGACGAGCTTTCTGCGGCCCACGGCTCCGGGCGACGCCAAAGAACTCGTCGAGAAGGTGCCAAGGGTGCCGATACTTCACCAAGCGGCAACACGTCCCGGCCTACAAGCTAGTCACCATACCGCCAACCCGGCCTTTCGCCCGCCGGGGGCTCGACATGATTGGGCCACCGCCAAGCCGCGCCGGGTGGTTTCAACAGAGTATTGGTGGCCATCGACAAGTTCACCAAGTGGATCGAGGTCAAGCCGGTCACATGCCCCAAGGCTGACAGAGTACTCGACTTCCTTGATGAACTCGTACATCGCTACGGACTGCCCCACCGCATCATCACAGATCTGGACTCGAACTTCAACAACCACCAGTTCTGGGAGTACTGCGAGAACAGCGGGATCGACGTCCGATACGTCTCAGTTGCCCATCCTCGGGCCAACGGACAAGTCGAGCGCGACAACGGGATGGTGCTCGACGCTCTCAAGAAGCGGCTACACGACGCTGCTAATTCCAAAGGAGGCAAGTGGATCAAGGAACTACCCAATGCACTCTGCGGGCTACGTACTCAACCCTCCAAGCCAACGGGGCAATCCCCTTACTTCTTGGTCTACGGCTCCGAAGCAATCCTCCCTGCTGATGTCATATAGAACTCACCGGCGGTGGAGCATTATGACGAAGGCGTCTGCGAAGACGACGAGACGAGTTGACATCGATGGACTCGAAGAAGCTCGCCGCGCCGCCCTTGTCCAATCGGCAAGGTACCGGAGGGTATCCGACGCTACCATGATCGCAACGTCAAGGAACGCTCCTTTAACGCTCCATCGTATCCAGAACACGGAAGGACTATACAAGCTCAGCTCCCCCTGGGAAGGTCCCTTCATGATTGCAAAGGTGACCGGGCCGGGCTCCTACCGCCTCCAGACACTTGAAGGCGAAGACGTCAACAACTCGTGGAACGTCGACCAACTCTGTCGGTTCTACTCCTAGTCTACACGACTACTCCTGGGTTCAAGTCTACACGACTACATCAAGACCCCTCCGCCGTAAGCGGCCTCTGGGTCTAGGCACTAGTCTCCGGACTACTCCTCTCCAGGATCCAGCCCGCGCGGCTACCTACGGATCCTGGGCTGCGACGAGCGACAAAGGACTCTAGCAGCGGTCTACTGAGAGACCATGTACTCCAAGATCCAGCCTACACGGCTACTTACGGATCTACTGCTGTAAGCGGCTACTCGCCCTAGCACCACTTAGCCGTGAGCGGCCTCCGGGTCCAGGCGACTACTCTGTAACTACGACCCTGGCCATCCAGGTGTACTCCTTCAGTAATAAAGTTTGATCGATCATCAACTTCTTTACTGTCTACTTCCCTCAACGGGACTACCGCCGAGTACGACTACTCATGTCAACTCCACGATGGGACTCCGCACTCTAAGATCGCGGCTACGAGTACTCATTGATGGAACTTTTCTTCATTAATACTTGAACAATTACATTACAAATGTTTTTGTACACATACTGCTATGAGCTAACTATTACAGGACTACTGGAGGTTAAGCTTTTCGGTGACTTGCTCCGCAATGGGCGCCATCTGCTCCAGCAGCTCCGCATACTGCTCGTCTGTACAGTTGGCGGCTACCCCGCCAGCGACTACATCCACGGGCGCCTTCGGGAAGTAGGACTTCATGAAGGCCAGCACTGGTTCGGGATCGACTTCGCCAGATGCTTCACGTACGCCACCAACCGGCTGGGGGCTTTCTTCAGTCGATCCACAAGCGGTGCTATCTTGGGGCCACCAGGATGAGGCACCAAGAGTCTTGCGATGGGAAGTGCGGCTTCTTCAAGCTCCTTCAGCTGGGCCCGCAGCGCCTCGCAGTCCTCTTTCAGTTTCTGCAACGATTTGTAGCAGTTGACGAGATCACGATCGGAAGCAATACGAAGCTCCATGTGCTTGTCGCACTCGAAGGCAAGCTCCTTATAGTCTAGCTCGAGTACCTGGCGGGCCTCCTGCTCCCGGTAGAAGAGGTTCTTCATGTCTGTCTCTGAAGTCTTCAACTGCTCAACCCGGGTCTCAAGCTCTGCAAAACAACAAGGCGCAGCGGGTTAGACTACCTCTCGACCTCCAACAACTACTCAACAAGTCAAGCGGTGTACCTTTGTTCTTGTTGCGGAGTGACTTGTTCTTTCGCACCAAGTCGTCGCTCTTCGCCTGCATCTTCTGGATGTCGTTGTGATATTTGGCAAAGGCGGTATCCAGCTTGGACTGCATGGCGGCCGCGTGCTTCTGCGACTTCAAGAGTTGATCCTCCAGCGCTTCAGCCCGGAGCACTGCGTCACCGAAGCCTTGCAGCATGCTAGACTTCTCGCGGGACCTCTCCATGATGTCCTGCACAAGACAACACATGTAAAAGCTCTGGAGTTACGACTACTCACCTTCATCCACTGCTCAGCCTGGCGGACCGCCTCCAGGTGCCTGTCCACCGTTGCCGGGTCGACCAAGTCGTCTGCCAGCAACTCCACCCCGCCACGACTACTCGTGGTGGCTTCAGTCATTGGCGCAGAGCGGATGGGCTCCACGTCTTGGATCTCCGGGGAGAGGACAACCACCTCCAGAGCAGCCTCTGGCGGCACGGCGGCCTCCTCTCCTCCGGTCGCCACGGCGGCCTCCTCGGCGGCCTCCTCCATCAGCTCGAGGGTTCCTTCAGCAGCTTCCGGCACTTGTGGTGTCAAATTCTGCATGGGCACCGCCGCCGGGATGTCGCTCCCTTCGGCCTCGGCACCTGTCAACAAGAAGACAAGTGCATCAGCGACTACGACTACTCTTTGGGATTACTACAGCCTCAGCAGAATACTTACCTTCGACCACGCTGGCCTCGGGCAATGTAGCTCCATCAGCCGGCGCTTCGGACTCCGCCTAAGGGGCAGGAGTGGACTCCTCGGCGGGCGGCGCGGCTTCCTCGTCCGCCACCGCTGTAGAGGGTTCATCCCCCTCCCATGACAGATCTGTTGATTTCCTGCAGAAGTATGCAAATTGGTTGTCAATTAAGCTTGACTACTACACCAAGTACTACTCGGAAAGATCCAGCACTTACAAGCTTGACCGGACTATCGTCACGGTCGGGGCGCCAAGGATGCTGGCGATGTCCACCAGGCCAACCTCGACGGGCGCCTCCTCTTGCGCCCCTGCCGCGGCCTCGCGCTCTTCGCAGCAACGACGGCGGTGCGGCCGCTCTCCTGCGCTCCAGCGGCCACCACTTCTTCTGCGGCGGCGGCTGCGGGCTCCATGCTCCCTTGAGGAGCAGGGGGCTGGCGCTCCATCTACGCCAAGAGCTCTTCAACAGTGGGGGCTGGGCTACGACTCCCAGCGGGTTCCCCCACCGTGTCCCACTCGCCCTCATCGCCCTAATCAGCAGGCTCCGTAGGCGGCACCTCCTGCAAGCAAGGAAGCTCAGTCATCAGCAAGTGAACTCGAGAGACTAGTACTCGACTACACTACTCAAGACGTCTTACCTCTTGGGGCGTGGTCTCAGAGACCTTCAACTTCTTCGTCACCCGCTTGCGGGCGGGGTTGCGCGGCTTCCGTGGCGGCGCAGCCAGACTAGCCTCCAGGCTAGCCAGTGGATCTTGCACGAGGGGCACGTGAGGTAGGCCAGGGCGGCTGAACCTCGACCGCAGCTGGAAGCGGTCCTGCAGCATCTCCTCGTCGTCGTCCTCGTCGGACGTGTCCTCCACGACAACGGTGTCGTCTCCTTCGCCGACCTCCCACTGCTCCTTGGCCTTAGTTTTTCCCTCCTCCGGGATCTCGACTTCCTGAGGGGGCGGCGGCGGCTCGGAGACAAACTTCTTCAAGTCGTCCTACAAGACACAACTCATCAGCGCAACTACTCAGGAGAACTGGGTACTCGACACGAGCTACGGCTACTTACCTCCTTTGGCGGGCGCGCGGCGGAGTACTCCGGGACAGGACACGCCGTGTACGGTGGCATGTCCTTGAAGATGCACGTCAGCCTATCGACAATGTCGTCGTCGTCCACTTCGTCTCCAGGCATCCACGACGTGTCGTCGTCGCCGGTGTACTCGAAGCCTAGGGTGTCGCGAGCCATTAGTGGCTGCACCCTGCGCTTCATGAAGCTGAAGGCCACGTGCTCGGCCCTCAGCCCGGCTTCTCTCAGCACCTTGATGCGCGCCAACAGCTCGGGGAGCTGGATCCCCTCCTGCATCGTGGGCTCCGTGTTCCACCATGGACGATGCTTGGGCTGCTTCCCGCTCGGCTTCGGCAACCCTGGGTGGTGGTTCGTGATGTAGAACCATTTCACCTTCCAGTCCTGGTTGGAGTCGATAAGCTTGTACGAGAGGTACTGCTCGGTGGCGTCCTCCCACATATGGATTCCTGCTCCACCGACTACTCGCGGGTTGCTGGCGCTCGGCTGCGGCTTCACCCGGAAGAACTTCCGGAACAAGATCCAGTGGGGCTTGATCCCCAGAAACGCTTCACAGAAGTGGACGAAGGCAGCGGTATGGAAAATACCGTTGGGGTTGAGGTTGAGGTACTCGATGCCGTAGTACCCCATGAGGCCTTTGAAGAAGTCGCTCACCGGAAGCGCGAGTCCGCGCTCTGCGAGGCGCGCGAACATCGGGATCTCGTCTTCGCTCTTCTCCATCGGGTACGGATCCCCGGCGGCGGCCCTCCACATGTCCATCTCCTTTTCACGGATGAATCCGCTGTTGAGGAGGGCCAGCAAATCTTCGGTCTTTGTCTTCGACTTCTTCCACTCGCGGTTCGGATCTGGCCGCGGTGGAGACATCGGTGGTGCTGCCCCTGCGGCAGATCCGGCGGCCTCGTCACGGCCCCTCTTCTTCCCGCCGGTGGTCTTCATGGACTTGGACGGTGATGGCTTCATCCTCCAGGTGCACGGCGTCTTCACGCGCATTCGCTCGGGGGCTACCACGGTGGCTCTCTCTGGCGGCGCACTCAGATCTACAGCGGCGACGGCGTGTGCTGGCGGCGATTCTGGCCAAGATCTATTCGAAATGGCTACAACTGTGATGGGTGAAAAACCCTAAGGGTTTTGGCTTCTATTTATAAGTCAAAACGGCCCTCCAACGGCCGGATGGATAAGTCTGCGCTCGGCTGACTCAGCGGCCGCGCGTGACTCTTTGTATTCTACTAGTCGACGCGCCTCACCTCGGGGGCTCGACTACTTCTACTCGACTACCTGGGAAGCGACAGGACTCAGGAGCATCTCATGACACATTCTACAAGATGACCCTTCAATTCGAGAGGAAGTACTCGACTCAGGGCTCGGGGGCTCCGTGCCACGTGTCCTTCGGTTTTTTCTCTCCGGATTTTTCGGGATATTCTTGCCCAGACTTCAGATGGACCCTCAGCCAGAGCCTATGACTCAACCTAAGGCTAAGGGGCTACTCCATATGGAGTGCGATTTTGCAATCACACTTTCATATTAGCTTCGGCTTCAAGACAACGCAGGCATTTTTGAAGACCTTCGAGGGCAGCACTCGAGGACGCTTGGGACTACTCGAGAAGACTTCAAGATTGCTCAGACATCAGCTGGAGTACATTCCAGCCTCGGGATGCTTCGACTACTCTTGAGGGCTTTTGACTTGTAGTACTCGGGGACGCTTGAGGACTACTCATTAAGGCCGTCAAGATTACTTGAAGCTAGCCTTCTCGACTACAAAGTACTCGGGGGCTTGTCGTATGGACCTCCCTGGGCCCACTACCTCGGTGGGTACCAGGACCGACTACTCGGTGGGCCCCTGGGACTACCCGGCTTGCGCTACACGACACCTGATGGCGTGAAGCACAAGGACTACGGAGGAGAAGTACTCGGTTAGGAAGCTGTACATGTCCCGCACTGTATGGAAGACTCCTAGACGTAATCAACTAGTACTCTCTCCCTACTCCGACTTGTAACCCTGCCTCCCGGACTATATAAGGCGAGGCAGGGACCCCTCTCTAGGCATCGAATCTCATCTCACGACGTACAATTACACCATCTTGTAATCATACCCAATCAATCTAGAGCTACGCAGCATACAGGACGTAGGGTATTACGCACCTCGCGGCCCGAACCTGTCTAAATTGTGTGCCACGTGTCTCTTCCTTCGAGTTACCGATCTCGGCGAGGCCACATTCATCTACTTCGGGTACTCCCCTTAGTAGGTTGCCGGTCTAAAACACCGACAATGTGTTTCCCAAGTTCCCCGGTTGAGGTAATGGAAACTAGAACCTATCGCTTGTATCATTGTAGCTCCATTGCCTTGTTTAGGTTGCATTTGTTGCAATGTTTTACATATGGTAAGTTTCTTGTGTCATGTGCTAACCCATGAGCAACTTACATGGTTTGATTAGTGTGTAGGAAAGCTACACTTGTTCTTTCATGGTGCATGTTTTTATATATATCTCTTTGCATCATGCGGAAGCTATAGGGTTAGCTTCCCTTTTGTTGTCATAAACAATGTGCATACATTTGGTTGGTGATTCAAACACTAAATGCACACACATTTAGGGGGAGCTCATCCTATGGTTTGATTATGGGACTAACATTGTTTCAAGCTTATCTTATGTAGTCCCTTGGCGACGCGTTCCGGTGCGATACTTCATTCTAAGAGAATGCTATTTCACTCTCAATGTGATCTAACATCTCTACAAGAGTGAATATAGCAATATGAGCTTCATGCTATTGAGTCTTGTCCTTGCGAGCTTATGTCACTATATAAGTCCAAAGGCAATGCACTCATACATTCCTAATCCTTGTGGTACCTCAAGTGTCTTGCAAGCTTCTTTCAAGTGGTGTCACCTAGTGATATCATTTCCAAGTGGCTCATCTCAATGTGGTGCCAACAAGGTAGAGAGGATCAACCCCCGGAGGTATGCATTGATCAAAAGACTACAAGTGATATCTACAAGTGGTAATGTAACAAGAACCCATTTGTCTTATCTCTTGTCCTTTAAGCTACCTCCTTGCATGATATGCTCTAAGCTTCCTTGTCTTTCAAATTTGTAGTTGTGCACTTGTTTCTCACTACTCTTGTCTTACAAGTGGTATCCTTTTGTGCACACACTTAGGGGGAGCTTAGGGTGTATCATGCTAGTCTCATGAGCTTGTGATCCACCTTAGTTATTCTCACATGTGGTATCTTCATTGATATCATACATACGGATCATGGTTCATGCGGCTTTCTCCCTTGCATTTAACATCTCTCCTTTGAGCTATGATTGCTAGGTCTTGCTAGTTTTCTTGGACCCTTTTGCTTTGGGACTTTTTGGAGATTTTATTCCAAAGGGGGAGAATGTGGGACCAAAGCAAGCTTGTTGCTTAAGCTTACAAGTGGTTTCAAGGATGCTTACAAGTGGTTTCAAGGATATGAGACCAAAGGGGGAGATGTGAACATTTGATCAAAAAGGGGGAAGTTTGATCTAGGGGGAGTTTTGGATGATGGTAAGCATCCAAGCAAGTGTAAGTGGTTCTAATTCTGTCACTTTTTGCAAATTTATGCTTGCTTTGGTTGTGTTGTCATAAATCACCAAAAAGGGGGAGATTGTAGCGAATATGGCCTCATATGCCATTAGTTCAAGTTTGATTTTGGTGATTCATGACAACATGATCATTGGGACCAACCTTATTGTTTCAGCATGTCTTTGTAGACATTTCTAGGTCCCAAGGATGCAAGAGAACTACATGCAAAAATGAGCAAAACAAGGGTCAAAACCGAGCAAGAAAAAAAAATAAAAGACACCATCAGATGAACCGACGGTCCCTCAAATACTAGCGTCGGTGCAATCGTCGGACGAGTTGGTACACAGGGCGAAACCCTAGGTACCGTTGGATGAACCGACGGTCCATTTCCTAGTAGCGTCGGACGAGTTGCAGAGGAAGAGCAGTGAAGACAGTAGCACCGGATGATCCGACGGTCTAAGTGGGGACCCCATCGGTCTATCCGATGCTCAGTTTGAATTCATACAGAGACGCGCCAAGATGAAGCCTTCAGCACCGGATGATCCGACGCCTTGGTCAAGGTGAAGCATCGGTCTATCCGACGGTCAGTTGGAAGCTAACAGAGGCGACTTGGACACGAGGTCTTTAGCACCGGATGATCCGATGTAGCGTCAGTGCATAGCGTCGGAGCAATTGTGTCAGAGAACCTCAACGGCTATGTGACGTGGGAGGGGCACCGGATGAACCGACGCCCTGGAAAAGCATAGCGTCGGATCATCCGACGGTACCTTTTTCAGTGGACATTAGCCAACGTCTAGTTTGATGCCTTGGGCTATTTATACCCCCTCCACTCACCCATTTGAGGTTGCTGGATTGTGTGGAAGTGCAGAGGAGTTCAAGACATGTTGAAGATCATATCCAATCCATCCAAGTGCTTAATTGCTCATCCTTAGACTTGAATATACTTTGTGTATGTGCTTAGTGCTAGGCTTAGCTTAGAGCTGAGTGAGTGCATGGTTGTGCCAACCTTGTGAGGTGATTCTTGAGTGAATCAAGTTGTACAAGGTTCACCGAAAGTCTTGGGGCCTAAGTGACTCACCGACAATCGTCATCGACCCTCCGGCTTGGTGTGGAGCGGCGAGGACACTTTGTGCGGGGGATGTGGAGACCCCCTTCCTTGGTGGAGAAGCTCCTTAGTGGAGGCGGCATCAAGGTGACCAAGAGAGCTTGGCAAGTGTCTAAGTGGCTAGCCTTTGTGGCGAGTCAAGTGGTGCTCTTGGGAGAGACTTGGTGACCGGGAAGCAATACTCCTGTGTGAGTGCTTCAACAACGTGGACTAGGGGTGGCTTAGTGCCTACCGATACCACGGGATAAATCGCGTGTCAAGAGTTTGCTTCCTCTCATCCCCTTTACGTTTCCGCATTTACTCTATTGCAATCTTCGCTTGCCTTTACTTTCCTAGAGTAGTATCTTGCTAGGATTGGCTATAGGTTGCAAACCTTGTTTTGGGATGGGAGTTTCACACTAGAACAACCTTAGTTGCACATCTAGGTAGTTGTTCTAGTTTAATTTTGTGTAAATTTATTGAAGCCATAGGTTAAGGTTTTTAGTTGCCTAATTCACCCCCTCCCCCTCTTAGGCTAACGAGCATCCGATTCCTTACAGTCGGCTGAGGTGGATAGGGGCATGACAGCCAAGCTTGAGGGCCCGACTGACTCCCATAGTCTTGCCCTCGTTGGTGGTTCAAAAGGAAAGGCTAACACTAACCCATCCACTAGGATGTTCTCTTTGTCCTCTTTGATGTCTATGCCAGACGAGGAGTTCGACGTGCTTGGAGAGGACGAGCTGGCGTTGCTCATGAGGAGGTTCGAGAGGCTGCACGAGAACCGGGTGAACATGAGGAGGAACACGAGGACATGTTTCCAGTGCGGCAAGCGGGACACTTCATCGCCGACTGCCTGGAGAAGGTCGAGAACAAGGACGGCTACAAGCACAAGTCAAGGATGGATGGCAAGTACCGGTCGAGGCGCGACCATAAGAGCAAGCACAAGAACAAGCACAAGGACGAGCGACGATCGAGGAAGAAGGAGAGCCGAGGCAAGGCCCGAGCGATGGTGGGAGCAAGCGACGTCGACTCCAGTTCTGCGTACTCCACCTCGAGCTCGAGCAGCAGTGAAGACGAAGGTGATCGTCGCAAGAGCAGGAAGTCATCCAAGAACCTGAGCGGGCTGATCTGCTTCGCGAGAGATGGCTTCTGCACCATGGCGCTGAGCTCCGGCAGCAAAAAGAGCACACAGAGCGACTCGGACTCTGACTCCGACGACGAGGTGCGTGATGAACTTCCCTTCTTGCGCCAGGAGAATGAACAGCTTGGCTCTTTTCTTGATAATCATGATGACATGCTTAGAGAGGCAAAGAAAATGAGGAAAGAGCTTAGGACTTCACTCGAGGATGCTAGGACTAGAGTGGCTGAGCTAGAAACACAGGTTCTTGATAGCATGCTTGAGATTGATTCCCTTAAGGCTAGTCCTATTGTTTCGGATGAGGTTGATTGTGCTGATTGCTCTATTTTCCTTGCTAATCTTGCTTTGTTCAAGGAAAAGCATGCCTCCAAGTGTGAGAAACTAGATGTGCTTAGGGTTGAAGTGGCCGAGCTTAATCTAGATCTGCTTTGCTAGGTGCTTGCACTTCTTGCCCTGTTCTGCATGCTAAAATTGATGAGATGCATGCTTACACTAGTTCTCTTGAGGCTAAGCTAAAAGAACCAATTCTTAGATCATGCTCTACCTGTGAAATGCATGCTTTGAAGAATTTGGAACTTACACATTATGTTGATCGTTTGCAGGATGAGAATGATGAGCTGAGAAAGTTGATGGGTTGGTTGTCTGGTCATGAGCCTCAGTTGAGGATGATGATCGAGGCATTTAAGAGGTAGTATGGTGAGGGACTTGGGGCAAACAAGGTTGGTGAGGGAAGTGGAGAGAATATCTCAGAGCCACCAAAAACCCACCACAAGAATGATTTCCCTCCTAAACCCAACCATCTTAGGAATCGACTAGACACAACCCCAGCTCCACCCGTGTCTCCCCCACAAACAAATAATCTCCAAAAGCCTATCAAGTTTGTGAGCACTTCGGGGAAAGTGTTCTTTGGGAAAGAAAGTGAGAAGGTTAGTGAGGAGAAACCGGTGGAGAAGTTGAGTAGAGAGAAACCAAATGAGCAGCCACAACCCAAGCATAAGCCTAAGCTTGTGAAGTTTCATTGTTGCTATTGTGGGAGAGATGGCCACAACGATGAGTTTTGCTTCAAGAGGAAGCGAGAGGAAAGGATGGCAAAGGAGTGGGTGAACAAGGATAGGTACAACCCTTCCCATGATGTACCTAAGCCTCATATGCCACTGCCCAGGGGTAAAGATGTGGTGAGAAGTGTTCCGGCATGGGGAGATGCGAGTTCCCACAACCGGGGAGCTTTTCTGGAGAGGGCGGTCACACCGGCCTGTCTAGGCGGTCAGACCGGCCCTGCCCAGAGGGGGACGGTTAGACCGGCCTGGCTAGGCGGTTCAACCCCCCCCTAGAATTCTGGGCGGAGTGGTTTTCGAGGTGGTGAATCGAGAGGTTTTAGTTCTGGAGGTAGTGGTTTTGGTGGTTGGGCTGGAGAGCGTGTAGGTTGTCAGTTTGCTAGGCGTTCTCCCCCTCGTGCTCAATACGGGGATGGGAGGTGTCGTAGCTTTGAGTTGGATAGGAGGGACAGTCGACGGGCTTTCTTTCGTGGTTTTGGTCCTCCTCCAGGTAGAGAGGGATGGTTCCCTCATAGTGGTTACCGTGGTGGTGTTCGTGGTGGTAGCTTTGGTAGGAAAGATGGTTTGGTTGGTGCTAACCCCACTTTCGAGCAAATGGCTTAGCACTGGTTTTACTCTTTTGGTACTAACTGTCGGTGTTTTAGACCGGCAACCTACTAAGGGGAGTATCCGAAGTAGATGAATGTGGCCTCGCCGAGATCGGTAACTCAAAGGAAGAGAACGTGGCACACAATTTAGACAGGTTCGGGCCGCGAGGTGCGTAATACCCTACGTCCTGTATGCTGCGTAGATCTAGATTGATTGGGCACGATTACAAGATGGTGTAATAGTGCGCCGTGAAATTGGATGAGATGCTAGAGAAAGGTCCCTGCCTCGCCTTATATAGTCCGGGAGGCAGGGTTACAAGTCGGAGTAGGGAGAGAGTACTAGTCGAGTACGTCTAGGAGTCTTCCATACGCGTGTGACATGTACGCCTTCCTAACCGAGTACTTCTCCTCCGTAGTCCTTGTGCTCCACGCCATCAGGTGCCGTGTAGCGCAAGCCGGGTAGTCCCAGGGGCCCACCGAGTAGTCGGTCCTAGTACCCACCAAGGTAGTGGGCCCAGGGAGGTCCATACGACAAGCCCCCGAGTACTTTGTAGTCGAGAAGGATAGCTTCAAGTAGTCTTGACGGCCTTAACGAGTAGTCCTCAAGCGTCCCCGAGTACTACAAGTCAAAAGTCCTCAAGAGTAGTCGAAGCATCCCGAGGCTGGAATGTACTCCAGCTGATGTTTGAGCAATCTTGAAGTCTTCTTGAGTAGTCCCAAGCGTCCTCGAGTGCTGCCTTCGAAGGTCTTCAAAAAATGCCCGCCTTGTCTTGAAGCCGAAGCTGATATGGAAGTGCGATTGTAAAATCGCACTCCATATGGAGTAGCCCCCGAGCCTTAGGTTGAGCCGCAGGCTCTGACTGAGGGTCCATCTAAAGTTTTGGCAAGAAAATCCCGAAAAATCCGGAGAGAAAAAACCGAAGGACACGTGGCACGGAGCCCCCGAGCTTTGAGTCGAGTACTTCCCCTCGAATTGAAGGGTCATCTTGAAGAATGTGTCCTGAGATGCTCCTGAGTCTTGTCGCTTCCCAGGTAGTCGAATAGAAGTAGCCGAGCCCCCGAGGTGAGGCACGTCGACTAGTAGAATACGTAGGGTCACGCGCGGCCGCTGAGTCAGTCGAGCGCGGACTCACCCGTCCGGCCGTTGGAGGGCCGTGTTGGCTTATAAATAGAAACCAAAACCCTTAGGGTTTTCCACCCATCACTGCTGTAGCCATTTCGAATAGATCTGGGCCAGATCCACTTCCAGCGCACGCCGCCACCGCAGTAGATCCAAGCGCGCCGCCACCCAAAGCTTCCAGAGTAGCCCCCGAGCGAATGCGCGTGAAGACGCCGTGTACTTGGAGAATGAAGCCTTCACCATCCAAGTCCGCGAAGACCGCTGGGAAGAAGAGGGGCCGTGACGAGGCCGCCGCAGCTGCCACGGGGCGGGGCGCGCCGATGTCTCCACCGCGGCCAGATCCAAGCTGCGAGTGGAAAAAGTCGAAGACGAAGACGGAGGATCTGCTGGCCCTCCTCAACAGCGGGTTCATCCGTGAGAAGGAGATGGACAGTTGGAGGGCCGCCGCCGGGGACCCGTACCCCATGGAGAAGAGCAAGGATGAAATTCCGATGTTCGTGCGCTTTGCGGAGCGTGGACTCGCACTGTCTGCAAGCGACTTCTTCAAGGGTCTTCTCGGGTACTACGGCATCGAGTACGTCAATCTCAACCCCAACTGTATATTCCATACCGCCGTCTTCATCCACTTTTGCGAAGCGTTCCTGGGGATCAAGCCCCATTGGATCCTGTTCCGGAAGTTTTTCCGGGTGAAGCCACAGCCGAGCGCCAGCAACCCTCGAGTAGTAGGCGGAGCCGGCATCCAGATGCGGGAGGACGCCTCCGAGCAGTACCTCGCGTACAAGCTCGTCGACTCCAACCAGGATTGGCAGGCGAGGTGGTTCTACGTCACGAACCACCACCCCGGCTTGCCGAAGCCGAGCGGAAGGCAGCCCAAGCACCGGGACTGGTGGAACACGGAGTCCACGATGCAGGAGGGGATCCAGTTCCCCGAGCTGCTGGCACGCATCAAGGTGCTCAGAGAAGCTGGACTGAGGGCCGTGCACGTGGCCTTCAGTTTTATGAAGCGAAGGGTGCAGCCACTGATGGCCCGTGACACCCTAGGCTTCGAGTACCCCGGCGACGATGACACGTCGCGGATGCCTGGAGGCAAGATCGACGACGACGACATCATCGACAGGCTGACGCGCATCTTCAAATACATGCCGCCGTACACGGCGTGCCCCGTCCAGGAGTACTCCGCCGCGCGCCCGCCAAAGGAGGTAAGTAGCCGTACCCCCTAGTCGAGTAGTCATTTCTTGCGAGTAGTCGCGCTGATGTCTTGTGTCTTGCAGGACGACTTGAAGAGGTTCATCTCCGAGCCGCAGCCGCCCCCTCAGGGAATCGAGATCCCGAAGGAGGGGAAAGCCAAAAGCCAAGGAGCGGCGAGAGATCGGCGAAGGAGATGACACTGTCATCGTAGAAGACACGTCCGACGACGACGACGAGGAGACGCTACAGGACCGCTTCCAGCTGCGGTCGAGGTTTAGCCGTCCCGGCTTGCCTCATGTACCCCTCGTGCAAGACCCGCCGTCTAGCCTGGAGGCTAGTCTGGCTGCGCTGCCACGGAAGCCGCGCAACCCCGCCCGCAAGCGGGTGACGAAGAAGCTGAGGGTCTCATTGACCACGCCTCAAGAGGTAAGATGTCTTGACTAGTGTAGTCGAGTATCCGTCGTACGAGTTCACTTGCTGATGACTGATCTTCCTTGTATGCAGGAGGTGCCGCCGATGGAGCCCGTCGAGGAGGGCGACGAAGGCGAGTGGGACACAGTGGGGGAGCCGGCTGGGAGTCGTAGCCCAGCCCCCACTGTTGAAGAGCTCATAGCGCAGTTGGAGCGCCAGCCCCCTGCTCATCAAGAGAGCGCGGAACCCGCAGCCCCCGCCGTCGAAGAGGTGGTGGCCGCAGGAGCGCAGGAGGGCGCTGCACCGGCTACCGTTCTGCGCAGGGGAGGCGGCGGGCTGCAGAGGCGCAAGAGGAGGCGCTCGCCGAGGGTGGACTGGTAGACATTGCCAACATCCTCGGTGCCCCAGCCGTGACGATAGTCCGGTCAAGTTTGTAAGTGTTGAGCCTTCCCGAGTAGTACTTGGTGTAGTAGTCGAGCTTGAATGACAACCAGTTTTGTGTACTACTGCAGGAAATCGACAGACTTATCCTGGGAGGGAGATGAGCCCTCCACGACGGTGGCGGAGGAAGAAGTCGCGCCGCCCGCCGAGGAGTCTACCCCAGCCCCTCAGGCGGAGTCCGAAGCGCCAGCCGCTGGAGCTGCGTTGCCCGAGGCCAGCGTGGTCGAGGGTGAGTACTCTACCGAGGCTTTGGTATGCCCCATAGAGTAGTCGTAGTTGCTAATACACTTGTCTTCTCCTTGACAGGTGCCGAGGCCGAAGGGAGTGACATCCCTGCGGGGGTGCCCATGCAGGGGTTGACACCAGAAGTGCCGGAGGCTACAGAAGGAGCCCCCGAGCCAATGGAGAAGGCCGCCGAGGAGATCGCAGTGGCCACCGGAGGAGAGGAAGCCGCCGTGCCGCCAGAGGCTGCTCTGGAAGTAGTGGTCCATTCTCCGAAAATCCAGGACGCATAGCCCATCCGCTCTGCGCCGATGACAGAGGCCGCCGCGAGTAGTCGTGGCGGGGTGGAGCTGCTTGCTGACGACTTGGTGGACCCGGCGACGGTAGCCAGGCATCTGGAGGCGGTCCGCCAGGCAGAACAATGGATGAAGGTGAATAGTCTTAACTCCTGAGTAGTCAATCCTTTATTGTTGAGTACTCAATGACATGTATTGTCTGTGCAGGACGTCGTGGAGAGGTCCCGCGAGAAGTCCAACATGCTGCAGGGCTTTGGTGACGCGGTGCTTCTGGCTGAAGCGCTAGAAGATCAACTCTGGAAGTCGCGGAAGCACGCGGCCGCCATGCAGTCCAAGCTCGACGCCGCCTTTGCCAAGTATCATAATGACGTCCAGGAATTGCAGGCAAAGGGCGACGACTTGGTGCGGAAGAACAAGACACTCCGTAACAAGAACAAAGGTACGCCGCTTGACTTGTTGGGTAGTTGTTGGGGGTCGAGAGGTAGTCTAACCCACCACGCCTTGTTGTGTTGCAGAGCTTGAGACCCGGGTGGAGCAGTTGAGGACCTCCGAGACAGATATGAAGAACCTCTTCTACCAGGAGCAGGAGGCCCGCCAGGTACTCGAGCTTGACTATAAGGAACTTGCCTTCGAGTGCGAGAAGCACATGGAGCTTCGGATCGCTTCTGACCGTGATCTCGTCAACTGCTACAAATCATTGCAGAAGTTGAATGAAGATTGCGAGGCGCTACGGGCCCAGCTGAAGGATCTTGAGGAAGCCGCGCTGCCGATTGCAAGGCTCTTGGTGCCTCATCCGGGCGGCCCCAAGATTGCACCGCTCGTGAATCGCCTCAGGGAAGCCCCCAGTCGGCAGGCGGCTTATGTGAAGCATATGGCGAGGTCGATCCCGAAGCAAGTCTTGGCCTTCATGAAGTCCTATTTCCCGAAGGCGCCCGTGGAGGTAGTCGCTGGCGGGGTAGCCGCCAACTGTACGATGAGCAGTACGCAGAGCTGCTGGAGCAGATGGCGCCCATTGCGGAGCAAGTAGCCGATAAGCTTAATCTCCAGTAGCCCTGTAATAGTTAGCTCGTAGCCAAAGTTGTACAAAAACAATTGTAATGGAATTGCTTAAGTGTTAATGAAAGAAAAGTTCCATCAATGAGTACTCGTAGTCGCGATCTTAGAGGGCGGAGCCCCATCGTGGAGTTGGTGCGAGTAGTCGTACTCGGCAGTAGTCCCATTGAGGGAAGTAGACAGTAAAGAAGTTGATAATCAATCAAACTTTATTACTGAGGAAGTACACCTGGATGGCCAGGGCCGTAGTTACAGAGTAGTCGCCTGGACCTGGAGGCCGCCTACAGCTAAGTGGTGCTAGGGAGAGTAGCCGCTTACAGCAGTAGATCCGTAAGTAGCCGTGTAGGCTGGATCTTGGAGTACATGGTCTCTTAGTAGACCGCTGCTAGAGTCCTTTGTCGCTCATCACAGCCCAGGATCCGTAGGTAGCCGCGTGGGCTAGATCCTGGAGAGGAGTAGTCCGGAGACTGGAGTCAGGACTGTTACGCCCCAGGTTTTTAATTACCGTCATTAACGCTAATGACCGGATCAGCCGAGTCAAACCAGTCAAACACCGGTCAAACCTAGGTCAACCTGGGTCATCACCCCGAAAACCTTGCCAATGAGCCCTATTGAACCCCTTGACCAAGCCTACACACATCCGTAGTCAACCCTTGGCCAAAGACACGGTCGAAACCAGCTTAACCGTTGACGTCAGCGAATGTCGTCCGGAACCTTTGCCGCGTTCTCCAAAATTCACCTAAACACTTCAAAATCTACCTTTGTGAAAGTTGTCCATCTTGTTGAGGGACACAACTTTTATGTAGATTGGCATTTCAAATTTTGAGTGGAAATTGGTGAAAAACTTGATCGATTGACAGTACCTCCGTTTTCCGAACGTGGCGGCATTCAATGTTGGCACGACGTTCCTGCAAAATCCGTCGAGAAAAACACTAGACGGCCTTTACAAAAGTTGTAGAGGGTAGTTAGATCTACAACTTTCGTATTCATCACTTTGTGCACTTCTATTCAAATTTTGGGAGAAATGCGTGCTGGAAGTTGCTCAGTCCGAAACGGGCAGCGCCAGAGCGCGGCCGCGCCGCGACGTCGCGCCGCCGGCGCGCCCGCCGCGGGCCGCCGCTGCCTCAGCGTCCGGGCCCTCCGGCGCGTGTTCCCGAGGTGGCCCGCGCCTTCCCAAGGCCCCTACGCGTCCCTCGAGACCTTGGACAAGAGATTCCATGTGAACATGCTGGTTGTTTAGACTTGTTTAGGACCAGAGAGCTTCCACAAGAAAGTTTGAATCAATTTGATGCTTATTTATTTTTGTATGCATTTAAATTGAATCACTAGCTAGTCCTTTGTTATTTTCCATAATATTTAATTTCCTAGCATCCAGCACATACATGTGGGTCCAATGGACCAGGATGGGTGCTAGTAGGCTTAAGAAACACTCATTTAATTTTTGGTAATTTAATTGATTCATAAAAAGCTTAAATGCCCTTTTAATATTAAAGGGAACATAAATAAAGAAAAACCCTTAATTAAATCTTTTTCCTTTTTGAAAGTATTATTTAATATAAATAAAAGATAATTAATTATCATCACTGATAAGAAATAAATTCATAAATAAAAATATTAATTACACCTTTGTTGGTGAAGATAAAAGGAAATGGAGCTTTCACATGAAATGATAAGCTTAATAAAAACCTTTATTCAAATGTGGAATAAAAGAGTACCCCGGTACAACCAATAACCTTCCTAAAAAAACATTAGATGAATGCTTGTTAAGGTGACTATGACCAACCCGAGTTGGATAAGACAACAAACTATCACATCACCTAAAGTGCATTGCATTCCGTGTAGATCTTCCGGACGGAGATTACTCCCTTGTCCCAGAAACCGAGGAAGGAGGAGCGGAAGCGTCGCTGCAGTACGTGGAAGTACTCGACACCGAGGGTGCCCAAGCTAACCTAGCTGACGAAGGCAAGCTCCGGTGCATCTAACCCAGTTTTCAAATTCTTTATTCAATTATCTATGGATGATTGTGCATTTACGTTCAGGAGTTGAATGAAACCCTAGATGCATGATCCCTAGGTACCTTTTGTCCTTACTAGTATAATAGGTCGATAGCTGCTAAGCTATAGGACCGTTACAAGTCGGGTGATGACCTCACTCGCAAGAATAGGTTCCTAGATAGGAATCACAATATATCCTTAAATGGATTGCTCACGTGGTAAGAGCATGGGATCTGGGCTCCGGTCCAGTGGTTATGTGGGTTAAGTTTTTGAACGTACCAAGCACATGTCGGGTATGGGACCGGTAAGCCTAGTACCTTAATGAGGCGGCGAGGGATCCTACCATTACTACTCTTGGGATTCGCTCTCACGGCTAGCTACCGGTGGTGTATGGTGACTCTGGGTGTACTGGGTGGGACATGCCAGATAGCCTGCACCAAAGACTGTAAGATTCAATCCCGACCCGAGGATTTCTAGGGACGGCCTGGGAAAGTTGTCCTTGCGGGGGCAGCCTACCGTGTGTTTGGGTCTACCTTGCAAGGTTTAAATCAATCGATTGTCGGCCTCTCACCGTTATCCGAGACTACTTACTCCACTAGTCATGAGATCCCTAATGATGGAAGTTGATGAAGATGATGCTTGATTAATTGTATTGTACAACTTTGTTTGTACTAGATGGCTAATGTAGTAAAGATTAAACCTACTAGAACTTGTGCTAAAATCTTGAAAGTAAGGACCTACTCTTTGTTACTTTTTAGCAAAGGCAACCCAGTAGCCAAAAAGCCTTTCATGGTCTAGAATTGGTGAAGTAGATATCATCGACGGTTAAGACTTGCTGAGTATTAGTATACTCAGCCTTGCTATAATGTGTTGATCCAGGTAATGCCTTCAGTGATGTGTGGCCCGGAGAGATCCCGCCCGGCTGGGAGCTGGAGTGGGTGGAGGACGACTACTGAAAGCATCATGGATGGCCTCCCGTGGTGTCTTCGCTTTCGTTAGTTTAATTCCGCTGCTCTTCGAAAACTCTGAACTGTTTCATCATGTCAAAAACTATGGTTTGTAATAATTAAACCCCTCGGGGTATGAATTTGGATATTAATGTTGTTGTATCTCTGGACTCGCCTTCGAGTGAGTTTTAATGCATATATTCGATCCTTGTGCTATTCGAGTGATTTACCGGGCGTTAACCCGGCAACTTACGACAGGATGGTTCTTTATTATTGCTTAATGACAAAAGTGGATCGGTCTTAGGCGATAGTATGGTATTTTCCTAGGCGGGTTGTCACAGTTGGCATCAGAGCTTATATGCACCAGAGATTAATTAAAAACCTTAATCATTGGTTTTTAAATAAAATATGCCAAGATTGTCTGATTTTCCAAAATACGTTGGTCCGCTAAGGATAAACTAGACCGAGAGGCCCTAGAGGGAATTTTGGGTTCTTTCAGGTGGCTTAATTAACTTATGGGTTATTTTGCTAACTTCCAACACATTACTTTATGTCAGACTTACTTTATTGCACAATCAAACTAGGAGCCACGTGTTTTATACGTGTGCTGTTCCGCATCACGGGAATTGCGAGGGTTGATGGAGTGATCCATTCCACGGATCCCATCTTCGCGTCTGTTTGTGAGTTGTGTGTCGCCACGTGTTTCATACGTGTGCATTCCGCATGTCGCTCATGCGAGGCAAGGATACACTCCATTCAAACGGAGGGTGTCCGAGGTTGGACGCTGTCCATGCAGCGGCTTAACGCATGGATACCGTTTCTATAGTGAATGGTAATGTATGTGGACGCTTTCGTGACGTGCTGGCACGAAAGGTTTGTTTTCTACAGGTACATAACAGCGCTTCGTTAGTCATTATGTGAGTACCGTATAGCTCTCGACTAGATATTATAGGGAGAGACGAATAAAAGCCTTGCCACCGGCACTAACTTCGATTTTTGGCTTGATTGCCATGTGAGGTCGAATAGGACGTCTTGCATGCATGTTAAAAATCGAAACAACTAAAATGGACCCAAAAATCGAATTTCCATATGTTCTCTAAGGAAGATTATGCTAGTGTGTGCTTTTTATAAACTAGAGTACCTTCCATACCTAGCCGTCATGCTGCCGAAATTTTGTGAAAAATTTGTTTACCATGTGCTAGGTTAATTAAACCAAATTGTTAAAAATAATTGCTCCTAAACTAGTTATCTCGTAATAGCAAGTCTCAATCCTAGGTTGTTGGGTTGGTTCACCCTTTCCTAGGCACATCTAGGTTCTGACCATCCACCTTGTTTTTCTTGTTCATGCTCAACCTTAAAATTTAATTAGGTGTTAAAGAATTTATTTTGAACCGGGAAAACTTGGGAAAGATTTGAGGTTTCTAGATTTTTGGTTATGAAGTTTTGTTCACAACTGCCAGAACCTCATGTCATTATGTATGTGTGCTCGCTTCGATCTCTAACATACAGCTGTGCCTTTGTGCACATGAATACCCAGCAATGCTCAACCGGAGAAAGGAACTTATGCTATTCTACTATGTCAGAGGGAATGTCTTGATCATAGAACTCAATCTTCAATGGTGATTTCACCTACCAACTTGTTATCTTCATCGACTTGAATTTTCCCTCCAACCCCTTTTATCCTTAACATGTTGAAGCCTTAGACATAGAAACTCTCTTGAGCAGTCAAGGTTCTCGAATAGTCAATGAGGAGAAGTCATCCATCGTGTGTTCATTCTTGATCCCGAGTGGAATACCAACTTGAAGTACGTCTACGGACCTTGAATGAGGATTTTCGGGGCATGAGCATCGATTCCCGAATTTGATGCTTATGGCCGTTGTGTTGTTCGGTTCCGTAAAACTTACCATAAATGAGCTTTCGTCGTACATATTCTACTTGTCAATACTATGAACAAGCTTAGGAATGTGTGTTTAATGAAAACTCAATTTTTCAGATGGTCGAACCGACACGCAACACTCCCAATGGTTTTGGTGCCTCAAGTAGTAATGACCCACCCCCGCCACCATCCCTAACATCGACAGAGGCACTTATAACCACACAAACCGACTTATTGCGCCAGCTCCTGCAGATGCAACAACAGACAGACCAGCGCGTGCAGCTGTTGGAACAGAGGCCTCCGCACGGGGCCAATCATGAGGGACCACATGTGGTTACTACCTACACCCAGTTTATTGGGATGAAGCCTCCAACATTCACTAAGGCAGAAGAACCGCTTGAAGCTGACGCATGGGTCAGGGCCATAGAGGCCAAGTTTTCTGCTTTTACCCTTCCTTGCTCCGAGGAGCGCAAGGCAACCTTTGCAACCTTACAACTTCGGGGCAAAGCACTGATGTGGTGGAAACATTTCAAGTCTATGCAACCGGCTGGACATGAAGTCACTTGGGTTGAATTCAAGCAAGCTTTCAAGGACCACCATATTCCTAAAGGACTTATGGACAGAAAAATGAGAGAGTTGTTGGCTTTGAAGCAAGGAACTGACACCGTGTACCAATATGCACAAAAGTTCAATAGTCTTTGCCAGTACGGAGGACATCACGTGGACACTGACGCCAAGAAGATGGAACGTTTCCGTGATGGTCTCGATGGTGGCTTGTACGAAAGGCTAATTCTGTTGGAACCCAATAGCTATCATGAGTTAGTAAACAAAGCTATCTCTCAGGAGGATGCCATGAAGAAGGCACAGGAAGATAGGAAGCGACAAGCTGATTTCACTTCCGGTAGTGAATCGAGCAAGCAGTTCCACTTTGTCAAGAAGCGTACTCATGGGTCTTCGCAATCTTCGCCATCTGGGCAGTGGAGAAGGACCCCACTCCAGGAAAAGCCTTCGGGAAATCTCCAGTACCAAAAGAATCCACAGCATGTGCCCAAGCTTAAGGAACTCCCGCCCCGCATATGCTACAATTGTAGACAGCCCGGGCATTTTGCCAATGAGTGCCCGAACCCCAGACAACAGAAGCCCCAGCAGCAGAAGCAGAACCCCGGATCCGCTAAGGGAAACCGCAACAAGAAGCCAAGCTTTCAAGTGAAGCAAAGCCAACCAAATTTCATAAGTAACCTCTCTATTCGGGAACCCTCCCTACTTTATCTTTTACTTTCGAATCTCGGGACGAGATTCTGTTTAAGGGGGGTAGACTGTGATGCCCCAGGTTTTTAATTACCGTCATTAACGCTAATGACCGGATCAGCTGAGTCAAACCAGTCAAACACCGGTCAAACCTAGGTCAACCTGGGTCATCACCCCGAAAACCTCACCAATGAGCCCTATTGAACCCCTTGACCAAGCCTACACACATCCGTAGTCAACCCTTGGCCAAAGACACGGTCGAAACCGGCTTAACCGTTGACGTCAGCGAATGTCGTTCGGAACCTTTACCGCGTTCTCCAAAATCCACCTAAACACTTCGAAATCTACCTTCATGAAAGTTGTCCATCTTGTTGAGGGACACAACTTTCATGTAGATTGGCATTTCAAATTTTGAGTGGAAATTGGTGAAAAACTTGATCGATTGACAGTACCTCCTGTTTTCCAGAACAGGCCGGCATTCAATGTTGGCACGATGTTCCTGCAAAATCCGTCGAGAAAAACACTAGACGGCCTTTACAAAAGTTGTAGAGGGTAGTTAGATCTACAGCTTTCGTATTCATCACTTTGTGCACTTCTATTCAAATTTTGGGAGAAATGCGTGCTGGAAGTTGCTCAGTCCGAAACGGGCAGCGCCAGAGCGCGGCCGCGCGCGCGCGTCGCGCGGCCGGCCGCGCCGCGGCGCGCGCGCGCGCCCGCCGCGGGCCGCCGCGCCTCGGCGTTCGGGCCCTTCGGCGCGTGTTCCCAAGGTGGCCCGCGCCTTCCCAAGGCCCCTACGCGTCCCTCGAGACCTTGGACACCCGGAATGCGCTGAAAACCGAGCTACCGTACGAGCAAGCCATGGACCGGTGGTCCGGTCGCTGTTCTGCCGACCGCACCCCCTGTCTGCACGCCGGTCGAGGTCTGGGACCTCGCGCCCGCCTCGGCAAGCGCAGGCACGTGTCTGGTGGCCGCCACGCCATTTAAGGGCGGCGCCCCGCCGATTGAGGCGCGAGCCGCGCATCCGGTGGCCGCCACGCCATTGGCGGCGCCCCGCCGATTGAGGCGCGGACCGCGCGCGGCTCGTGCCGGACGGCGTCGGCGAGCACACCCCACCCCCGAATCGACCGCCGCCGAGCACCCCGCCCGAGCCTAGCCTCGAGCACCGCCCCAAGGATAGCTACTCACGCGTCACCGTTCCCCCCGCCGAGCCCCCGACCGCGCCACGGCCGGCTCGCGGCGGCCACCGCCGCCGGCCGCGCGCGCGCGCGCGCCGGCCGCCTCTCGGGGACAACCGACACCCGGTATCGGGCCCTTGGGGGTTGGAGACGCTCACCCCGCCCTCTCCTGGCCGCAGGCGCCGGCCGGCCGTTTCAGGGACCACATTGCAAAGTAAAACTTCTTTCCGAGAGCCTTCCTGCAATTTGGTAACTCAAATAGTGAAACCATCTTGCTGATTATTGTAAATTGCGTAGAAAATCACAGAAAATCAGAAAAATGTAAAACTAATTTTGTTGGATCCGTTGTGAATTATCCTACAACTTTTGTTATTCTGGCCTGAGCTAATTCCTGTTAGTTTTTGCATGAAAAATACAAATGTGAAAACCCTAGATCTGCAATATCTCAAAGTATATAAATCCTCTGTAGCCCAATTTTGGATATGTTGTGTGTTAGGATATGACTAGCTCCTGTGACAAAAATTGCGAAAAGTTATTATGTAAATCTTTTTATAAAAATGTTTTTCGATTTCTGCCAGATCTGCATAAATGATTTTTCTTGCTAAATATATTTATGTTCCTGAGCTCAACTTGTGCACACTGTCTGGTAATGCCAAAATACACATCTTGTGAATTAATCATGAATTTTGATTAACAGAAATAATTATTCTTGAGTTATGCATGTGTTCCTTTGTAAATTAATAAACCAAGTTCAGGAGAGATTCCATGTGAACATGCTGGTTCTTTAGACTTGTTTAGGACCAGAGAGCTTGCACAATAAAGTTTGAATCAATTTGATGCTTATTTATTTTTGTATGCATTTAAATTGAATCACTAGCTAGTCCTTTGTTATTTTCCATAATATTTAATTTCCTAGCATCCAGCACATACATGTGGGTCCAATGGACCAGGATGGGTGCTAGTAGGCTTAAGAAACACTCATTTAATTTTTGGTAATTTAATTGATTCATAAAAAGCTTAAATGCCCTTTTAATATTAAAGGGAAATTAAATAAAGAAAAACCCTTAATTAAATCTTTTTCCTTTTTGAAAGTATTATTTAATATAAATAAAAGATAATTAATTATCATCACTGATAAGAAATAAATTCATAAATAAAAATATTAATTACACCTTTGTTGGTGAAGATAAAAGGAAATGGAGCTTTCACATGAAATGATAAGCTTAATAAAAACCTTTATTCAAATGTGGAATAAAAGAGTACCCCAGGTACAACCAATAACCTTCCTAAAAAAACATTAGATGAATGCTTGTTAAGGTGAATATGACCAACCCAGAGTTGGATAAGACAACAAACTATCACATCACCTAAAGTGCATTGCATTCCGTGTAGATCTTCCGGACGGAGATTACTCCCTTGTCCCGGAAACCGAGGAAGGAGGAGCGGAAGCGTCGCTGCAGTACGTGGAAGTACTCGACACCGAGGGTGCCCAAGCTAACCTAGCTGACGAAGGCAAGCTCCGGTGCATCTAACCCAGTTTTCAAATTCTTTATTCAATTATCTATGGATGATTGTGCATTTACGTTCAAAAGTTGAATGAAACCCTAGATGCATGATCCCTAGGTACCTTTTGTCCTTACTAGTATAATAGGTCGATAGCTGCTAAGCTATAGGACCGTTACAAGTCGGGTGATGACCTCACTCGCAAGAATAGGTTCCTAGATAGGAATCACAATATATCCTTAAATGGATTGCTCACGTGGTAAGAGCATGGGATGCGGGCTCCGGTCCGGTGGTTATGTGGGTTAAGTTTTTGAACGTACCAAGCACATGTCGGGTATGGGACCGGTAAGCCTAGTACCTTAATGAGGCGGCGAGGGATCCTACCATTACTACTCTTGGGATTCGCTCTCACGGCTAGCTACCGGTGGTGTATGGTGACTCGGGTGTAGCGGGTGGGACATGCCAGATAGCCTGCACCAAAGACTGTAAGATTCGATCCCGACCCGAGGATTTTTGGGGACGACCTGGGAAAGTTGTCTTTGCGGGGACAGCCTACCGTGTGTTTGGGTCTACCTTGCAAGGTTTAAATCAATTGATTGTCGGCCTCTCACCGTTATCCGAGACTACTTACTCCACTAGTCATGAGATCCCTAATGATGGAAGTTGATGAAGATGATGCTTGATTAATTGTATTGTACAACTTTGTTTGTACTAGTTGGCTAATGTAGTAAAAATTAAACCTACTAGAACTTGTGCTAAAATTGAAAGTAAGGACCTACTCTTTGTTACTTTTTAGCAAAGGCAACCCTAATAGCCAAAAAGCCTTTCATGGTCTAGAATTGGTGAAGTAGATATCACCGACGGTTAAGACTTGCGAGTATTAGTATACTCGGCCTTGCTATAATGTGTTGATCCGGGTAATGCCTTCGGTGATTTCGGCCCGTAGAGATCCCGCCGGCCGGGAGCCGGAGTGGGTGGAGGACGACTACTGAAAGCATCATGGATGGCCTCCCGTGGTGTCTTCGCTTCCGTTAGTTTATTTCCGCTGCTTTTTGAAAACTCTGAACTGTTTCATCATGTCAAAAACTATGGTTTGTAATAATTAAACCCCTCGGGGTATGAATTTGGATATTAATGTTGTTGTATCTCTGGACTCGCCTTCGAGTGAGTTTTAATGCATATATTCGATCCTTGTGCTATTCGAGTGATTTACCGGGCGTTAACCCGGCAACTTACGATAGGATGGTACTTTATTATTGCTTAATGACCAAAGTGGATCGGTCTTAGGTGATAATACGGTATTTTCCTGGGCGGGTTGTCACAAGGACCCGGAGGCCGCTTACGGCAGAGGGGTGTTGATGTAGTCGTTCAGACTTGAACCCCGGAGTAGTTGTGTAGACTAGGCGTAGAATCGACAGAGCTGGTCGACGTTCCATGTGTTGTTGATGTCTTCGCCTTCAAGTGTCTGGAGGCGGTAGGAGCCCGTCCCAGTCACCTTTGCCACGGTGAAGGGACCTCCCCAGGGGGAGCTGAGCTTGTGTAGTCCTTCCATGTTCTGGATACGACGGAGGACAAGATCACCAACGTTGAAGGAGTGTTCCTTGACGTTGCGATCGTGGTAGCGTCAGATACCCTCCAGGTACCTTGCTAATTGGACGAGGGCAGCGCAGCGAGCTTCTTCGAGGCTGTCGATGTCAACCCGTCTGCTGTCTTCAGAGACGCCTTCGTCGTAATGCTCCACTGCTGGTGAGTTCCATATGACATCGGCAGGGAGGATTGCTTCGGAGCCGTAGACCAGGAAGTAAGGGGATTGCCCCGTTGGCTTGGAGGGCTGAGTACGTAGCCCCCAGAGTGTGTTGGGTAGTTCCTTGATCCACTTGCCTCCTTTGGAGTTAGCAGCATCGTGTAGCCGCTTCTTGAGAGCGTCGAGCACCATCCCGTTGGCGCGCTCGACTTGTCCGTTGGCCCGAGGATGGGCAACTGAGACGTATCGGACGTCGATCCCGCTGTTCTCGTAGTACTCCCGGGCGGTGGTTGTTGAAGTTGGAGCCCAGATCTGTGATGATGCGGTGGGGTAGTCCGTAGCGATGCACGAGTTCATCCAGGAAGTCGAGTACTCTGTCAGCCTTGGGGCATGTGACCGTCTTGTCCTCGATCCACTTGGTGAACTTGTCGATGGCCACCAATACTCTGTTGAAACCACCCGGCGCAGTTGGCAGTGGCCCAATCATGTCGAGCCCCCAGCAGGCAAAGGGCCAGGTTGGCGGTATGGTGACTAGCTTGTAGGCTGGGACGTGTTGCTGCTTGGCGAAGTACTGGCATCCTTGGCACCTTCTGACGAGTTCTTCGGCGTCGCCCAGAGCAGTGGGCCAGTAGAAAGCTCGCCGGAAGGCCTTGCTGACCAGCGTGCGGGAGGACGCGTGGTTGCCGCAGACGCCCTTGTGGATCTCCTCCAAGATGTCCTTGCCTTCTTGCCGAGGGACGCACTTCATGAGTACTCCAGAAGATGCGCCCCGCTTGTAGAGCTTGTCTCCGACGAGGACGTAGGACTTGGCGCGGCGGATGAGCTGCTCGGCCGAGTTCTTGTCCAAGGGAACCTTCTGCTCGCTGAGGTAGTCGATGAAGGATTGCCTCCAGTCCACGTCGATCATCATGACCTCCTGTCCAGCTGGTGGGTGCGCTGGAACAGTGGTCGGTGGCACCAGCTCCGGGATGGATGGCGCATGAAGCTCGTGAACGAAGACACCCGCTGGTACTTGAGCGCGGGTAGATCCAAGCTTCGAGAGAACGTCCGCTGCAACGTTGTTGTCGCGGATGATGTGGTGGAACTCGAGACCGTAGAACTTGTTCTCGAGCTTGCGGACTTCTAGGCAGTAGGCGTCCATGTTCTCCTTGTTGCGGTCCCAGGACTTGTTGACTTGGTTGATGACCACTGCGGAGTCGCCGTAGACTAGTAGCCGCTTGATGCCCAGTGAAGCCGCGAGGCGGAGCCCATGTAGGAGAGCTTCGTACTCGGCTTCGTTATTTGAGACCTTCCGGAAGATCGCGGGACGTACTTGAGTTGTTCGCCCGTTGGAGAGATCAGGAGTACCCCTGCACCTGCGCCCTCGAGGTTGAGTGAGCCGTCAAAGTACATCACCCAATGCTCTGGTCGCACGGTTGGAGTAGGTAGCTGATTCTCCCGCCACTCCGCCATGAAGTCGACTAGCGCCTGCGACTTGATGGCTGTGCGTGGCTTGAAGTCGATAATGAGGGCGTCGAGCTCGACTGCCCACTTGGAGATTCTTCCAGTAGCATCTTGGTTCCGCAAGATGTCGCTGAGCGGGTAGTCGGTGACGACGGAAATCGAGTACTCTTGGAAGTAGTGTCGTAGCTTCCGCGAGGTGATGAGTACAGCGTACAGGAGCTTCTGTACGGGCTGATAGCGTGCCTTGGACTCTGATGGGACCTCGCTGACAAAGTAGACTGGGCGCTGCACTAGGTAGGCGTGGCCGTCTTCCTGCCGCTCGACGACGATGGCAGTACTGACCACGTGAGTAGTCGCAGCGAGGTAGAGCAGTAGCTGCTCGCCCTTGCGAGGAGCCGTGAGGACCGGCGGCTTCGATAGGAAGTCCTTGAGCTAGGTGAGGGCTTGATCCGCTTCTGGAGTCCACACGAACTTCTCTTGGTGCTTGAGTAGTTTGAAGAAGGGGAGCCCCCGTTCTCCAAGCTTCGAGATAAATCTGTTCAGTGCCGCCATGCACCCGGTCAGCTTCTGGACGTCTTTGATGCTCGTGGGAGCTTTCATGCTGGTGATGGCGGAGATCTTCTCGGGGTTGGCTTCGATGCCGCGTTGGCTGATTATGAAGCCGAGTAGTTTTCCCGAAGGTACGCCGAAGACGCACTTGTTCGGGTTGAGCTTCCAGTGGTACTCGCGCAGAGACGCGAAAGTCTCTTCAAGGTCGTCGATGAGGGTACTGGAGTTTCTGGTCTTGACGACCACGTCATCCACGTAGGCTTCGACGTTCTTGTTGAGTTGCCTCTTGAAGCAGGCCTGGATAGCTCGTTGGTAGGTGGCGCCGGCGTTCTTCAACCCGAAGGACATGGTTGTGTAGCAGTACGCGCCAAACGGGGTGATGAACGCGGTCTTCTCCTGGTCTTCTTCCTTGATCGCGATCTGGTGGTACCCGGAGTAGCAGTCGAGGAAGCAGAGCAGGTCGCAGCCCGCCGTGGAGTCGATGACTTGATCAATCCGCGGCAACCCGAAGGGGTCCTTGGGGCAGTGCTTGTTGAGGTCGGTGTAGTCGACGCACATCCTCCACTCGTTCGAGTTCTTCTTGCGGACGAGGACGGGGTTGGCGATCCACTCAGGATGGAAGACTTCTCTGATGAAGCCAGCCGCGAGTAGTTTGGCGAGTTCCTTTTTGATGGCGTCCCGTCTGTCGTCGGCAAAGCGTCGGAGGTGTTGTCGCTTGGGGTGGCCTTAGGATCGACGTTGAGGCAGTGCTCGATCAACTCCCTGGGCACTCCTGGCATGTCCGCTGGCTTCCACGCGAAGATGTCGCGGTTAGCCCGGAGGAAGTTGATGAGCGCGTCTTCCTATTTGGGGTCGAGGCCGACCCCGATGGTGGTGGTCTTGCTGGGGTCGCCTGTCCCGAGGTCGATCGTCTTGACAAGAACCTCCTCAGGTGGCTGAGGCTTGTTGGCGCTGTCAGACTTCTCCGGGATGTCGAGTTCACTTGTAGCAAGCTTCTTCGACGCAGCGTAGACCTCCATCATAGCGTTGGGTACTTTATTCGTAGAAGCGATCTCCACGGCTTCTGTGTCGCAGTCGTGGGAGATCTTCAAGTCCCCTTGAAGAGAGAGTACACCCGCTGGGCTTGGCATCTTGAGTACCAAGTAGGTGTAGTGGGGCACCGCCATGAACTTGGTGATGGCCAGTCTACCGAGGATGGCGTGGTAGGAGGTCTCGAAGTCCGCGACCTCGAACTTGATGTACTTGGTACGGTAGTTGTCCCGAGATTCCCCGAAGGTAACTGGCAGGACCACTGAGCCCAGTGGGATAGCCGCGTTACCGGGGACGATGCCGTAGAAGGGCGTGTTGCTCTTGGTGAGCATGTGAGTGATGTCGAGCTTCATCTTCTTCAAGGTCTTGGTGAAAAGGACGTTGAGCCCGCTTCACCGTCGATGAGGACCTTGTTGAGCTTGGAGCCCGCGACCACTGGCTTCAGGACGAGGGGGAAGTGTCCTGGTTCGGAGAAGCTGGTCCATTGATCCGTGTGGGAGAAGGTGATGGGTACCTCCGACCACCTGAGAGGGGTCGGAACCGCTGGCTCAATGCTCATGACTTCTCGACGGGTAGCCTTCTGCTCCCGCCCGCCGGGTAGTCCGCCGAAGAGGACGTTGACGGTCTTGTCGGGTTCCTTGAAGTCGTTGTTGTCTCCGTCGTTCTTCTTCTTGCCCTTTTTGTCGTGAGGGTCGGTGGCTCTGGTGTACCCTTGAGTGCATGCCCGAGCCGATAGCCTTTGCTCGGTGGTGTGGTTGCCGTTCAGATGCCACGGGCACTTCTCCTTCAACAGGTCTTTGAAGCCGCCGGAGTTCTTCTTCGAGTTCTCCTTCGCAGGGCGCTGTATAGCCAGCCGCGACAGTGTTGTCTGGCTTGCGCTTGCGGTTGGGACCCGAGTAGTAGTTGTTGTTGTTGCTGCGACCGCCTTGGTTCCCGTTGTTGCCACCGCCGCCGCCCGTGTTCTGCTTGCTCTTGCCACAGATGGCGTCGTACTTGGCATTGGCCTTGTCTTCTTCATCCGCCCAGGACGTGATCATGTCCTTGAGGTGCGGGATGGACTTGGGGCGGCAACGACCGAAGTCTTCAAAGGTGCGACGATGGTAGAGACCGTCTTGGAAGAGGTCGATGACCTCCTTGTCGGTGACGTCGACCACGGTAGCGCGCTTGTCGAAGAAGCGGCGCATGTACTTGCGGAGGGTCTCACCTTGTTCCTGCTTGACCATGGCCAGGTCCATGCGAGTACCCGATCGACCCATGGCGCCCGCGAAGTTGCTGGTGAACTACTCCTTCAGCTGGTCCCACTTGTCGATCGAGTGCTTGTCCAGCGACTCGAGCCATGTGAGTGGAGCTTGGTCCAGGCAGAAGGGGAAGTAGAGGCACTTGGTGTCGTTGTTGCTACCAGCGTTCTCGATGGAGAGGGCGTAGCACCTGAGCCACTGGATGGGGTCCTGCTTCGCATCGTACTTGGTGATCCCCAAAGGCTTGAACTTGTCGGGGAGGAGCAAGTTGCGAAGTCGAGGTGAGAAGGCGGGGAAGCCGTCGTTGTCGCCTGCAGTGGTTGACTTCTTCCACCGCAGCTCCTCAATCTTCTGGCGGGCGTCGTAGCCGCCCTGTGAGGCACCAGAGGCGTGGGTCGTTCACGTGGCCTCGGCCGCCGCGGCCGCCGCCGCCGCCGGCCCTCTGTTAGCTCCATGGTTCGAGCTTCCGCCGTCGCTACCGCCGCCGTCAGGGTCATGGCCGCCGGCGGCGGCTGGAGCACGGTGAGGGACGACCTCGCGGTTGCTGTTGCCACCCTGTGGAGGTCCGCTGGCGTTGGAGCGAGTGCGGTTAGGCTGAGCGGGAAGCTCAGCTTGAGTACGGTTGGGACCGTTGTTGGCGCTGCGACTTGTGGCTTCGTTGTCGCGGTGCCTAGCGGGAGGAGGTAGGTTGACCCTGTTGTCGACCCGCATGAAGTAGGCATCTTCAGTGAGCTTGGCGATGACCTCTCCAGCGCATATGCCCTAAGCCTGGCGTGCGATCGCTGTGATCGACATGAGGCATTGCTCGGGGGTAGTGTGTACTCTGCTCTCGACCGCCTCGAGAGCTTCCGCAAGGTTGCGGACGGGGAAATTGTCGCGGAGGCGTCGGCGACGTTCGCTGCGCTTCCGGTTACACTCACGACGAGCGTCTCTCTCCGTGGGGGTCTCGTTTGCTGGAGCATCAGCAGAGAGCTCGTCAAAGGAGATGTCTTCAAGGTACTTGTCTTGGGTCGTCCCTGAAGGTCCTGAGGTGTCGCCGGCAGCCATGAAGACTTGGCGATCTGGGGTGCCAAGGCTGGACTCAGAAACCACCACCTCAGTTGGGGTGTTCGAGTCAGCTCGGGCAAGTGGTGTTCTCTCCTGGAACGGTAGCGAGTCGATGTAGGCGACGTAGCATGAGTTTCCACTTATCAGGTCAGCAGGCTTGCGGTCTGGCTAGTAGACTAATCTCCCGGCCGGTGTGGATGTTATAACCAGCCCAGAGGCCGGCCCTGACAAGGGATGCTCGGTGGAGTTGTCCTCGAACTCGGGATCCTCAGGGTTCGACCCAAAGTCGAACTCGTATGCGGGGTTCGAGTAGAACTCGGAGAAAGGGTTGGAGTCCGAAGCGTGGCCGGGGGCGGTGTCGGAGTCCGAGTTGTACTCGGGTACAGGCTCCTTGCCGGCCCGGTGCGAAGAGGGAGCCCCCATGCGGGCCCAGTTGAGGATGCGGGGGCCACGCGTGGAGCGCTCGCGGAGTGGTGGGACCACATGCGATGGCTGAGTAGCCGACTCGCATGAGATAGCCCATGGGGACGTCGAGTTCGAGTTGGAAACGGACTCGAGCTCGAAGTCAGCGTGATGGTTGAAGAGCGAAATTTCGCCGAACTTGCCGGCGAGTTCTCCTGTGACAACTTCAGGAAGCGTCACGAAGCCGGTCTTCGGGTTGGGCGTCATGGTTAGGCGGCGCTGGAAGGAGCCCGCGCCGTCTGCAGTGCAGACCCAGGCGCCAAACACGAAGGTGTCGCCGTGGTTGAAGGCGACGGTTGGCTTGAAGTAGACGGGAGCCGTCGAGTTTGCCATGTGATCTCGGGCGAGATCCCCTACCTGGCACGCCAGTTGTCCGTGTTTTAGACTGGCAACCTACTAAGGGGAGTACCCGAAGTAGATGAATGTGGCCTCGCCGAGATCGGTAACTCGAAGGAAGAGACACGTGGCACACAATTTAGATAGGTTCGGGCCGCGAGGTGCGTAAGACCCTACGTCCTGTATGCTGCGTAGCTCTAGATTGATTGGGCACAATTACAAGATGGTGTAACAGTGTGCCGTGAGATTGGATGAGATGCTAGAGAAAGGTCCCTGCCTCGCCTCATATAGTCCGGGAGGCAGGGTTACAAGTCGTAGTAGGGAGAGAGTACTAGTCGAGTACGTCTAGGAGTCTTCCATACAGTGTAGGACATGTACAGCTTCCTAACCGAGTACTTCTCCTCCGTAGTCCTTGTGCTCCACGCCATCAGGTGCCGTGTAGCGCAAGCCGGGTAATCCCAGGGGCCCACCGAGTAGTCGGTCCTGGTACCCACCGAGGTAGTGGGCCCAGGGAGGTCCATACGACACTAACCCCAGTGCTGAGTCGTTTGTTCGCTCACGTGCTCGTTTTTGAATTTCAGGTGGGAGACTTGAAGAACATTTGGTTGATTGACTCCGGTTGTTCGAGGCATATGACCGGAGACAAGGGGTGGCTCTCAAGTCTCGTTCCGGTGGTGACCAGGAGGTACATCACTTTTGGGGACAATGGGTGTTGGTGTGTGCTTTCAGAAGGTGAGATTAAGGTGAGTGACAAGATCACTCTCAGGCGTGTGGCTCTTGTTCAATCGCTTGGATACTATTTGCTTTCTGTGTCCTAGCTGTTGGATGAGGGTTTTGAGGTGTTGTTTCGGCCTGGTGGTTCTCGGATTTTGGACTCTCGAGGGGACCTTGTCTGTATGGTCGTTCCCGAGGGTCAGGTGTTTCGTGCTGATTTTTCTCGGTCTTCCGGTGTGGAGCGTTGTTTCTTGGCCGGTTCTTCGAGTGAGTTGTGGAAGTGGCATAGGAAGTTGGGTCACTTGAGCTTTGACCTTTTGTCTCGCTTGAGTAAACTCAATTTGGTCCGACGATTGCCACGGTTGAGGCTTGAGAAAGAGTTGGTTTGTGCGCCTTGTAGGCATGCCAAGATGGTAGCCTCTTCTCACCCGCCTATCACCGATGTGATGACTGAGCGTCCATGCGAGCTGCTCCATATGGACCTTGTTGGCCCAGCTCGTGTGCGATCTGCGGGTGGGAAGTGGTACGTCCTTGTTGTGGTGGACGATTACTCTCAGTACGCTTGGGTGTTCTTTATCGAGGATAAGGGGGAGACGTTTGGTTTTGTTCGAGATCTTGTCTTGAGGTTGAGGAACGAGAGGCACGGAGATGCCATACGAGCAATCCGCAGTGACAATGGCTCATAATTCAGAAACTCTCGTTTTGAAACCTTTTGCCATGACTTGGGTCTTGAACACCAGTTTTCGAGTCCGTATATGCCTCCATAGAATGGTGTTGTGGAAAGGAAGAACAGGACCTTGTGTGAGATGGCTCGGACGATGCTTGATGAGCAGAGGACTCCGAGAAGGTTCTGGGCTGAGGCGGTGAATACCGCGTGCTATGTGTCGAACAGGATCAATCTCAGAGTGCATAAGAAGAAAACCTGCTACGAGCTGATGCACGGTCGCACACCCAAGGTGAGTCACTTCCATGTCTTTAGTTGCAAGTGCTTTATTCTGAAGAAAGGCAAGAAGTTGGATAAGTTTGAGGCTAGGTCGGTCGATGGTATTTTCTTTGGTTATGCATCTCATTCTAGAGTATATCGTGTGCTCAATCTTGAAACTAACCAAATCGTGGAAACTTGCGAGGTAACCTTCGATGAGACACAGCTACGTAGTCAACTTGTCTTTGAGTGTGCAGGTGATGATGAACTTGGCGAGGAGATCTTTCAGGAGGAGGAGCATGAACATGGAGCCGATGAAGATGGCGGTGTGGTGCCCCCGGCTGAACATGTACCCACTACTTCGACTAAAGTGGTGGACGGACCCACTCCCACACCTACGACGACAAACCAGGATCAAGGTGAAGCTGTTGTTTAGGGGGCGGTAGCATCAAGGCAAGAACCTCCCCGGCGAGTACAAGTGGATCACCCAGCTTCAAGGATCATCGGCGACATGAATGAACGCACTACACGGTCGAGGGTTCGGAACAATTCTCATTTCGCTCATGCAGCATTTGTTGCTACTTTTGAGCCCAAAGACATTGGACACGCACTATCTGATCATAATTGGGTTAATTCGATGCACGAGGAGTTGGAGAACTTTGAGAGGAATCAGGTTTGGGAATTGGTTGATCCTTCCCCAGGGTGTAAGCCGATTGGTACAAAGTGGGTGTGGAAGAACAAAGAGGGTGAGAAAGGTGAAGTGGTGAGGAACAAGTCAAGGCTTGTTGCTCAGGGGTTCAGTCAGAAGGAGGGGATTGACTACGAGGAGACCTTTGCTCCCATAACCCGTTTGGAGGCGATTAGGATCCTTCTAGCCTTTTCTGTGGCTAAAGGTTTCAAGTTGCACCAAATGGATGTGTCACACCCTGAAATTTCCTATTTCAGGATGTGAATAGAGAGAACAATTAAATAACGATTTTCTCATAATTTTAAAATTTTTCCAACATTTATTTTTGTTTACAGGGAATATAGTATATGAAAAATCCTTTGATTGATTTTCTAAATTAAATAAAAGTTATGTGTGTTGCATTCATGCCGATGCATCTAGTGGTTCTTGAGTGCAAAAAGGTTTCAAAAATGCGTTTAGGAGCCGTCCAAACTCTCCCGAGAATTTTCCGGATTTTTCTGGAATTTATTCTCATTTTCTCCGAGCATTTCTATTTAATAGAAGGCTCTAAAATCTTTTTCATGAGCACCAAATGCTTTATTTGGGTTGTTCGTGTCTTAATCTAGCTCTAGGAATTTTCCTGGAATTTTTGGGATTTTTCGACTATTTTTCGTGCTTTAATGTATTTTCTAGACTTTTTACGGAATTTCGTATGCACCGGAAAATATTTCGGAAAAAAAAAGAAAAAAAAACTATCCTAACGGGCCGGGCCCGAGGCCCGACCCGGTCCGCCCGCCCGCCCGCGCCGGCCCGACCGCCCGGCCGGCGGGGGCCCATCCGTGCCGGAGGAGGAGGCGGCGGCGCCGCCACCCCGCGCGCGCCCCTATAAAGGGCGCCGCCCGCCCTCCCCGCCGCGCGTCGCCAAGCCCCGCGCGCCGCCGCCCCCCGTGTGCCTTTGCAGCCGCGCCGCCGCCGCCGGACCGAGCCGGCGAGCTCGTCGCCGGCCGGGGATCCCGACCGCCGCCGTGCCTCGATTTGCCGGGCGTGGAAGGCGATAGAGCAAGCCGCGACCGCCACAAGCATCCCCTCGTGCGTGCCCGTTCCGGCGCCGCTGAGTCATCATCGGAGCGCCGCCCTGCACCGAGCCAGCCGGCTAGCCGAACCGCCGGCGCCGCCCCTTCTCAGATTCCGCCCGCCTCCGTTGTCCTCCGCCGTAGGTGAGCACCTCCTCACGTTCCCCTTGATCCCCTCTACCCGTTCCTAGCCTCGGTCGAGCTCCTCGTTGCCCGGAGCGCCGGCGCCGCCACCGGGGCCGCCGCCGCCCCTTCCCCGTTCCCGTGTGCGACCGGTGTCCCGAGGAAGAAGATGAGGAGGCGTTTTGCAAGGAGCCCCCTGCAAGATATTGAAATCAATAGATTCTTTCTTGTGTCTTGCATCTTTCCTCGAAAACCCCTGGAAAAGATTAGATTCCCTAGATCCAATCCATCCCGAAACTTTTTGCAGATCTAACCCCTAGATTTTATCCATTCGCGAGCACTGTTTGACGTGTCTCGGGAATCTTCTTTGCTAGCCCCTGAAATCTACGGTTAATCGCGACTAGGTCCTTTCAATCTCGTTTTTCTCATATCTTTTTCGTTTTAGCTCCGATTTCATCCGTTCAAGTTGCGTTAGGTCCATAATAATGTAAAGCACGCGTTAGTGGTGTGTTTTCACCATGTTTTGTTTCTGAAAATAAAATTAATATTAATTTTTATTAATGACTAGCTATGCATGCCTTTTATAAATAAAAGCTATATAGATCTATATATCGTTTTTCATAATCAAATTTAATTTGATTAATGATTACTTTACATGCTTTTATGAATAAAATCTAATTAGATCTTTTACTCGGTTTTCCATAAGTCAAATATTAATTTGCTTAATGAATAACTAACTTTTATAATTAAAAGTTGATTAGGCTTCTACTCCGGCTTTATAAATAAGTGTAAATCTTGATTAATGGTATTAATACTGTTTTTAATAATTATATGATCTACTCGAATTACAAAGTTTCGTTTAGATTGTTCATATAGTTTAGTTTTTCCAAATTAAATGTTTAATCGGTTTAATCAATATATGAATCTTTATTAATAAAACTTGACTAGTTCTTTACACCGGTTTCATAAATAAAGTTTAATACTGCATTAATGTCAACATAGGGTATTTTATTTCTGAAATATCCTTTATATTTGTTTTGTTAATTAAAATGAACCTAGCTCATAGCCTTGCTCTCTCATTTATGTAAAACGTTCGTTAGACGTTCTTTTCTCAAGCTTTATCTAAGTGTGATCTTTCCGGTCCTTGCTCAATCTTCCACAACCATCTCTTTAAAGCAAACCAAACCTTTCTTCCTCTAAGCACGGTTTGTGTGCTTTAGTGATCCACCTAATCGAGCCTATTCTTTAGTGCGTTCTTTTAAAGCTTATCTTTTGTTTGGTGCTTTGTTCTTACTATGCTTGTTTGTTTGCTTTATGTATGTTTGTGTCCGATGATTGATGCGCTTAGAGTGAACGCCGTTCGAGAAGCTTTGAAGAGCAAGAGGTTGAAGATATTCTGAGCAACTACTCTTTGGTTAAAGGCAAGTGTGTCCTTGATCTTTTGTCCTAAGAATTATACTTAATCATTCATTGCATTGCTTGCATTAATTTTGATGGGTTCCTATTAAGGTTTATCCTAGTCTTTGATTGTCAATCCTTGTTAACCTGGGTTTATCTTTATGTTGGGTAGTTATGCTTAGTTGCTATACCTGGGTTATGGTGGTTTTAATGAACAATAATGATGAATCACGTTATACTTTTATGTTCTATTTTTGGACGTTTAATACAAGATCATATGATTAATCGGAACATGGAGCGACCACCCGGGGAAAACGGTGCTACCACAAGACATATGGCTCTGTCTTGGCTTATTAATTAGTGAACTAGGTGTTAGGTATGCTTTACCTGATAAGGGTTGGGGGCTGGCGGGTAGTGGCGTATGGACTGCTCGGGCGTAGGTGTGGGCTTGGCTAAGACACGGTACTCGTCCGGGAGCTTTATACGTTGCACTGACCAGGTAACCTAGCGGGCAGCCTACATCTAGGGATCTTTGTAACGGCCTCGTAGCGTCCCTATGCAATCACACCTCGGTAGTGTGGTATGATGCCTAGCTAGCATCGCATGGTTGGGTCTAAAGTTCTTCGGGACTTTTACGCGACTTGTGGGTAAAGATGTACGACCTCTGCAGAGTGTAAAACTAATCGATTAGCCGTGCCCACGGTCACGGGCGGCCTGGACCCTCACATGATAATTAAACTTGAAGATGGACTTAAATCGCTCTCTCTCTGGTTATGCTTGCCATGTGCTTATGGCGTATCTCTTATCTTATGCTTAATGTGGGTTGGTATAAACTTATACTTTATTAGTAATCAGGTGCTAATAAAATTTGACCAACTAAAATTGCTTAAATGCTTATGGCCCGATCCACTATAAAGCCTTTGCATTCATTCTTTTCCCCACACTTGCTGAGTACGACAAGTGCTCACCCTTGCTATAAACATTGTTGCTCGTAAAGAGGATGCTACTTTGAAGTCTTGTGAAGATGGTGCTGGTGCTAGGCGTACGCAACCCCCGCCGATCGCCCGTGATGTTTAGTGCCTTCGTTTCCGGGATAAAGCGTAAATCTCTCGATAATCTTTCTTTTTCTTACGTGATAATCGTTTTCGTATTCACTTATATGTCACTATATGCATGAAACTTGATCCCGGCATGCATATAGGTATGCACTTGGTTTTCTTCGGAAAAGCGGGTGTGACAGAGTGGTATCGTAGGCCGTATCGACCGTAGGACGTAAGCCTAGTTAGCATTGGTCATTTCTTAATGCCTCTTTTGTTCTACAACCCCTCCTTACCTTATCCTTGACCTCTCCGATGAAGGATCTCACATCTTAACCATCTTCTCTTCTCTATACCATGAATTCTCGTATATTTATCTTCACTCTCCTTGGACATCTCTTCGACCTCGCCTATTCATTCCCTCAAGCAATAAACACCCCCTTGATTTATTGGTAGAACCGTTACCCTTGACATTCTATCTGTTCGCGCAGCTGCCCGACACATCGGCGCTGTTTTAAATTTATCTCGAGCTACAGAACTCCGATAGACATGAAACTAGTTGGGTTAGTTCCTAAATTTCATAAGTGAATTTCTATCAAAAATTCAGCCCTATCCTGTACCTGTTCCAGGAGCTATGCCCGAAACATTGGAGCTATCAGAATCTGTAAACTCTGCTGACCTAGTTACCTTCAATATTCTATATCTTGGGCTATGGACCTCCGATTGAGGTAAATCCAATTGGAGTAGTTCAGGAATTTCATCAGCTTCATTCTGTCCAAAATTCAGCAGTATTCGTTTTGTATCCAAGGGGATACCTACGAATTAGTGGAGCATTCAGAATCTGTCAACACTGCTGACATAACCATCTTGTTTAATTCATATCTCGAGTTCTAAACCTCCGATTGAGGTGATTCCAGTTGGGTTGAACTCATAATTTCGTACTCCTTGATCTGGGAAAAATCCATTATCTATGGATATCCTTTCTGGGAGCTACATCTGATTTATTAGGAGGATACCCCCGACTTCATTAACAACGTGTAGTGTCGTTCCCCTTTAGCTATGCCTTGATTGGTGGAATTCGGTGTTTGCATGATGATGCTTGGTTTTATGATATTGCTTGTGTTGGTTCTTTGAAGTGAGTGTTGGTGTATTGTGGGTCTTATATCGCAATAACATCGCTTGCCTAGTTGGGTTTCTCTTTTGTACCTTCCACATCCTTGCCATATTTCTTTGTTTCAACTCACTAGAGGTGTTACGGAAGGAAGTCAAAGGCGATGCAAGATTAAGAAAAGAAGACATCACTCTACCTTCCTTCCCACCTTGTGCTTGCTTTTGTCCCACCTAGCTCATTCGATGAAGACCCCAAAGCAACCAATAAAGAAAAGATTAGAGATTTCGCACCGATCAACAAAAGAGGATGACCGCCTACCTAACTTCGGAGCAACGTTTTTGTTTATCTCCCTCCTCCTTGCTTCTTCTTTCTTCGAATCTCGGGACGAGATTCCGTTTAAGGGGGTAGATTTGTCACACCCTAAAATTTCCAATTTCAGAATGTGAATAGAGAGAATAATTAAATAACGATTTTCTCACAATTTTAAAAATTTTCCAACATTTATTTTTCTTTACAGGGAATATAATATAGGAAAAATCCTTTGTTTGATTTTCTAAATTAAATAAAAGTTATGTGTGTTGCATTCATGCCGATGCACCTAGTGGTTCTTGAGTGCAAAAAGGTTTCAAAAATGCGTTTAGGAGCTGTCCAAACTCTCCCGAGAATTTTCCGGATTTTTCTGGAATTTACTCTCAATTTCTCTGAGCATTTTCTATTTAATAGAAGGCTCTAAAATCTTTTTCATGAGCACCAAATGCTTTATTTGGGTTGTTCGTGTCTTAATCTAGCTCTAGGAATTTTCCTGGAATTTTTGGGATTTTCTGGCTATTTTTCGTGCTTTAATGTATTTTCTGGACTTTTTCCGGAATTTCGTATGCACTGGAAAATATTTCGGAAAAAAAAAAAGAAAAAAAAAACTATCCTAACGGGCCGGGCCCGGAGGCCCGACCCGGTCCGCCCGGCCTGCCCGCGCCGGCCCGACCGCCCGGCCGGCGGGGCCCATCCGAGCCGGAGGAGGCCGGCGGCGCGCGCCACCCCCGCGCGCGCCCCTATAAAGGGCGCCGCCGGCCCCTCCCCGGCCGCGCGTCGCCAAGCCCCGCGCGCCGCCGCCCCCGTGTGCTGCAGCCGCCGCCGCCGCCGCGGGACCGAGCCGGCGAGCTCGTCGCCGGCCGGGATCCCGACCGCCGCCGTGCCTCGATTTGCCGGGCGTGGAAGGCGATAGAGCAAGCCGCGACCGCCACAAGCATCCCCTCGTGCGTGCCCGTTCCGCGCCGCCGAGTCATCATCGGAGCGCCGCCCGCACCGAGCCAGCCGGCTAGCCGAACCGCCGGCGCCGCCCCTTCTCAGATTCCGCCCGCCTCCGTTGTCCTCCGCCGTAGGTGAGCACCTCCTCACGTTCCCCTTGATCCCCTCTACCCGTTCCTAGCCTCGGTCGAGCTCCTCGTTGCCCGGAGCGCCGGCGCCGCCACCAGGGCCGCCGCCGCCCCCTTCCTGTTCCTGTGTGCGACCGGTGTCCTGAGGAAGAAGATGAGGAGGCAGTTTTGCAAGGAGCCCCCTGCAAGATATTGAAATCAATAGATTCTTTCTTGTGTCTTGCATCTTTCCTCGAAAACCCCTGGAAAAGATTAGATTCCCTAGATCCAATCCATCCCGAAACTTTTTGCAGATCTAACCCCTAGATTTTATCCATTCGCGAGCACTGTTTGACGTGTCTCGGGAATCTTCTTTGCTAGCCCCTGAAATCTACGGTTAATCGCGACTAGGTCCTTTCAATCTCGTTTTTCTCATATCTTTTTCGTTTTAGCTCCGATTTCATCCGTTCAAGTTGCGTTAGGTCCATAATAATGTAAAGCACGCGTTAGTGGTGTGTTTTCACCATGTTTTGTTTCTGAAAATAAAATTAATATCAATTTTTATTAATGACTAGCTATGCATGCCTTTTATAAATAAAAGCTATATAGATCTATATATCGTTTTTCATAATCAAATTTAATTTGATTAATGATTACTTTACATGCTTTTATGAATAAAATCTAATTAGATCTTTTACTCGGTTTTCCATAAGTCAAATATTAATTTGCTTAATGAATAACTAACTTTTATAATTAAAAGTTGATTAGGCTTCTACTCCGGCTTTATAAATAAGTGTTAATCTTGATTAATGGTATTAATACTGTTTTTAATAATTATATGATCTACTCGAATTACAAAGTTTCGTTTAGATTGTTCATATAGTTTAGTTTTTCCAAATTAAATGTTTAATCGGTTTAATCAATATATGAATCTTTATTAATAAAACTTGACTAGTTCTTTACACCGGTTTCATAAATAAAGTTTAATATTGCATTAATGTCAACATAGGGTATTTTGTTTCTGAAATATCCTTTATATTTGTTTTGTTAATTAAAATGAACCTAGCTCATAGCCTTGCTCTCTCATTTATGCAAAACGTTCGTTAGACGTTCTTTTCTCAAGCTTTATCTAAGTGTGATCTTTCCGGTCCTTGCTCAATCTTCCACAACCATCTCTTTAAAGCTAACCAAGACTTTCCCTTCCAAGCACACTTTGTGTTCTTTAGTGATCCATCTAATCGAGCCTATTCTTTAGTGCGTTCTTTTAAAGCTTATCTTTTGTTTGGTGCTTTGTTCTTACTATGCTTGTTTGTTTGCTTTATGTATGTTTGTGTCTGATGATTGATGCGCTTAGAGTGAACGCCGTTCGAGAAGCTTTGAAGAGCAAGAGGTTGAAGATATTCTGAGCAACTACTCTTTGGTTAAAGGCAAGTGTGTCCTTGATCTTTTGTCCTAAGAATTATACTTAATCATTCATTGCATTGCTTGCATTAATTTTGATGGGTTCCTATTAAGGTTTATCCTAGTCTTTGATTGTCAATCCTTGTTAACCCGGGTTTATCTTTATGTTGGGTAGTTATGCTTAGTTGCTATACCCGGGTTATGGTGGTTTTAATGAACAATAATGATGAATCACGTTATACTTTTATGTTCTATTTTTGGACGTTTAATACAAGATCGTATGATTAATCGGAACATGGAGCGACCACCCAGGAAAACAAGCTACCACAAGACATATGGCTCGTCTTGGCTTATTAATTAGTGAACTAGGTGTTAGGTATGCTTTACCCGATAAGGGTTGGGGGCCGGCGGGTAGTGGCGTATGGACCGCTCGGGCGTAGGTGTGGGCTTAGCTAAGACACGGTACTCGTCCGGGAGCTTTATACGTTGCACTGACCAGGTAACCTAGCGGGCAGCCTACATCTAGGGATCTTTGTAACGGCCTCGTAGCGTCCCTATGCAATCACACCTCAGTAGTGTGGTATGATGCCTAGCTAGCATCGCATGGTTGGGTCTAAAGTTCTTCGGGACTTTTACGCGACTTGTGGGTAAAGATGTACGACCTCTGCAGAGTGTAAAACTAATCGATTAGCCGTGCCCACGGTCACGGGCGGCCTGGACCCTCACATGATAATTAAACTTGAAGATGGACTTAAATCGCTCTCTCTCTGGTTATGCTTGCCATGTGCTTATGGCGTATCTCTTATCTTATGCTTAATGTGGGTTGGTATAAACTTATACTTTATTAGTAATCGAGGTGCTAATAAAATTTGACCAACTAAAATTGCTTAAATGCTTATGGCCCAGTCCACTATAAAGCCTTTGCATTCATTCTTTTCCCCACACTTGCTGAGTACGACAAGTGCTCACCCTTGCTATAAACATTGTTGCTCGTAAAGAGGATGCTACTTTGAAGTCTTGTGAAGATGGTGCCGGTGCTAGGCGTACGCAACCCCCGCCGATCGCCCGTGATGTTTAGTGCCTTCGTTTCCAGGATAAAGCGTAAATCTCTCGATAATCTTTCTTTTTCTTACGTGATACCGTTTTTCGTATTCACTTATATGTCACTATATGCATGAAACTTGATCCCGGCATGCATATAGGTATGCACTTGGTTTTCTTCGGAAAAGCGGGTGTGACAGGATGTGAAGAGTGCCTCCTTGAATGGTGTGTTGGAGGAAGAAGTGTATGTGAGGCAACCACCTGGGTTTGAGAGTGAGAAGTACCCCCATCGGGTGTACAAGTTGAGGAAGGCGCTTTATGGGTTGAAGCAGGCGCCTAGAGCTTGGTATGGTAGGTTGAGGGGGTTCTTGTTTGAGAGAGGTTTTGAGATGGGGAAGGTCGATCAGACCTTGTTTCTACTGAGGCAGGGCAGAGATATCCTGATTGTGCAGGTGTACATGGATGATATTGTCTTTGGTGGCTCGTCTAACTCTCTTGTTGCAAGGTTTGCAGAGGATATGAGCAGGGAATTTGAGATGAGCATGATGGGCGAGTTGCAGTTCTTCCTCGGGCTACAAATCAAGAAATCAAAGGAAGGAACATTTGTGCACCAAGCTAAGTACACCAAGGACATTGTGCGGAAGTTCAAGATGGAGGGCTCCAAGGCTATGACGACGCCGATGATACGACTACAGCTCTTGTTGCGGACGAGGAAGGTGAACACGTGGACCAGAAGGAGTACCAAAGCATGATCGGGTCACTCCTCTACTTGACGGCGACGAGGTCGGACATCCAGTTCTCGGTATGTCTGTGCACTCGTTTTCAAGCGTCTCCGAGGACTTCGCATCGACAAGCGGTGAAGCGAATTTTCAGGTACTTGCGTCACACTCCCGACTTCGGCTTTTGGTACTCCGCGTCCTCTTCTTTGGCGCTTCATGGCTTTTTGGATGCGGATTTTGCCGGGTGTCGGTTGGATAGGAAGTCCACTTCTGGGACTTCCTAGTTTTTGGGTTCTTCTTTGGTATCTTGGTCTTCCCGCAAACAGTCGAGTGTTGCTCAATCCACTATCGAGGCAGAGTACGTTGCCATTGCTAGTTGTTGCTCTCAGCTCCTTTGGATTACATACACCATGAGTGACTTTGGTGAGGAGTATACCCATGTCCCACTTCAATGTGATACACCAGTGCCATAGGCGTTGCAAACAATCCAGTGCTCCATTCCAAAACCAAACACATAGAAGTGAGGTATCATTTTCTGAGAGACAATGTAGAGAAAGGGAAGATAACCTTGATCCATGTACCCAGACATGACCAACTAGCCGATATTTTCACCAAACCCCTAGATCAAGCAACTTTCACTCGTTCGCGGGGGGAGCTTGGTGTGTGTTTGATTTCTTGAGTTGGGTGTGTAGGAGCTCCTTTGTAGCATATGTATAGCTTTCCTTTGTGCATTTATTGCATTTGACATGGCATATGTAACATGATGTATAGGCATCCTTGTATCTTAGATTGCTTGCATTTTGTATCATATGCATTGGTTAGGAAAAGCTTCTCTCATATATATTGTTCACCATGGAATGAGATATATGTCTTTGTGAGCTTGTTTGGTAGTCTATGGTTAGTTTGGCTTAGCTCTTGATAGTCTTGGTTTATATCCATGGTTGATGGCTATGTTTTTGAAAAATGTCACATATATGCTCTCTTGTGAGTAAATGCCTTTATATGATCTTGACATGTTTTAGTGGCTTGGTTATGCTCAATTTGTGGTTGGATAGCTAGTTTATTGATCATATGGGGCCAAAGGCTCATTTGCCATCATGAATGTTTAGCCCTCTTGCTTTATCTTGTGGAGGGGCATAAGTTCCTTTTTATCGCAAAGACATTTCATGTACCATGTAAGAATCTGAAAATGAAATGTAAAATGTTTGGAAAATGTGCTTCCATGTCATTTGTGCTAAATTTAAATTGCTTTGGGTGCTAAACCGTTGCATGATGCCTACCAATGAGAAGTCTCATACATAGAAGTAGGCACATGGCTCGGTGGCTTTGACATGACATGAGGTGTTTGTGGGTGTTTGTGATGATCTTATGATTAGAATGGTTGTCCAATCATGAAGTTTGTGTGGCTTTGCCATTTTGATATGTTTTGCTCATGTTTAGGACTTTGCTCATGAGAGGGAGTTTTTTTTCGCAAAATTGCCCAAATCCATTTTAGCCTCGTCCAATGGTTGTGAAACTTGGTGATCATGTAGTTGAGATCGATACGAAGCTATAGAGTATCTAACTTGCTCATTTGGACATGTGTAGCATTCCTTGTTGAATTTTGTCTATTTGAGAAGCTCTAGGTTGCATTTTTTGCATTTTTGGCTTGATTCATGCATTGTCAACAAGGGGGAGAAGTTTGTGCCTGTTTTGGACACCTGGAGTGTTTGGAAGGTGTTCCAATTGGTTTGGACAGTTTTTGAGCAGTTTGGTGCAGGGGCGGTCTAACCGCCCCCCTGGCGGTCAGATGTATGGTAGGCGGTCTAACCGCCATGTGAAGGCGGTCTAACCGCCCTGGGCATTGTGAGCAGAGTTTTGCTCTTTTCTGCATTCCCGTGTTGCGTTGCTGCATTAGTTCAGGGGGAGTGTGCTTTGGCTCAGGGGGAGCTTGCATATGTGCAGGGGGAGCTCTTTGTGGTGTTCGAGCTTTGTTTCGGTGGTTTGTGCTCTTTGTTTGAGCATGGTTTTGTCTCGGATGTGTCGAGCCGTTGCCCTTGCCTAAGGGGTCCGAGACTTGTCTTCTTCAAGTGATCTTGTTTCTTTGTCTTTCCTTGGCTTTCGATCGCTTGTTGAGGTTTCCTTTTATTCGTTTTTTTCTTTTTCTTTTCTCTCGTGTTACTTTATGTGGGTGTTGTCAATGCACTCATCAAGGGAGAGATTGAGGACCATGTGTGGTTCGAGGACCAGTGGATGGTCGCTTCCTTGTGTGATGAGTGATTGACAACGTTGTGTGGACTGACTCTTAGCTAAATATTGCAGGTGCAGGTTGTGGCTTGACTGGTGTTGGTGCAGGTGAAGAACAAGCGCGAAAGGTCGTCGCCGGTGGGGCCTCAAGTGTGGAGAAGACAAGTAGGCTTCATTCGAGGGACCCGGTGGCCAGCGGGGTCAAGTGCGGGCCGCATGGTGGCATGAACAACAAGATGAAGTCGTGGACGGTTTCTTGGTAGAGCCTCAAAACCAAGGTCGAGCCGGGACTACGTGGGAGCCAAGTCATGAGTAGAGATTGGAGAAGGCTACACCGAGTTCGCGGGGTTTGCAGTGGTTCACCAGAAAACCACTGGGTTACTCGGTTGAGCCACAAAACCGAGGCCGAAGACTCGACGAGGAGGTGCGGCCACCCAAGCCGGTTCAACCGCCCAGGAGGGGCGGTCAGACTGCTTGGGCCGGTCAGATCGCCCGGGCCGGTCTAACCGCCCAAGGGGGCGGTCTGACCGCCCTGGTCGCTGGCGCCGAGATGCTTCGAAGCGGAGGACACGCGTCGGGATTGTAATGCTTGTGTCGAGGCTAAGCAGGTTGCGGTCGCCAGGCATCCGTCCGATGAAGAAAATTCGAAGACTTCCAAATTCGCCCTTGAGGGGCTTGTATCCCTAGTTATTAAGTAAGGGTAGTTTAGTCTTTTGGGTGCCTCCATATATACTCTTTGAGGGGATGGGTGGCAGCCAACTCTTGGAACCCTAGCTCATTTGTTTTCCCATTTTTGTTCTGATTTTCCCTAGTTTTTCCTAGGACTAGCTTGAGAGCTTCATGTGAGATCTAGAGAGAGGGATGGATGTATGGGTGGCAACCTAGACCTTGTACGAACCTTCATGGTATGTATAGATGGTTCGGCGTTGTTCCTCAAGGTGAAGTGTTTTTCCCGTCCTTTTTTGTGGTGATTTTCGGAGCTCTTTGTTGGCGGAGTTTTTGAGGACGATTTCTTTGGGTTTTTTGGTGGGTGTCACGTGTGAGGATTTTGTGCCTCTTTGGTTGGTGACTTTGCCCCCAAGTCTCTCTTGAATCGGACTCGATTTGGTGGTTTTTTGAGTTGGGCGAGTTCTTGACCTAGAGAGACGATTTCTTCGATTCCTCTTGATTGCGAGCGATTCGGGTCGATTCCTTTGAGGTAGAGGTTGCCCAGGAGCTAACCCAGCTATTCTCGAAGTCTTGCTGCAATCCGTGGAGTGATTCGGGAGATCGGGCGATGGGAAGTTGAGGTTTGACCCGTGGGTAGGTTTTCTGGAAGGGGCGGTCTAACCGCCTGGAGGGGGCGGTCTAACCGCCCTGGGCCTTCCAGGTTGAAGTTTTTATTTCACCGGATTTTCCCCTGTGAGTTTGTTCGCCTTGATCAGAGGAGCGTTTGGGTGAAATTTTGGCTCGTTTTCATGTCGTTTGCTAGGAGTTCTTGCTTGGAGTTCTTTGCTGGGTACAATAGGTTAGACCGCCCCTGGTAGCCGGTCTAATCGACCCTAGGACCCTGGGTGAAGTTTTGGTTTTCGCCAAGATTTTCTGGTAGCTAGCATGGCCCTGACCAGAGATCTCTGTTGGTTAAACCGTGGTGCGTTTTGGTGCTCGGAAGAGGTGTTTCGGAGGATTTCTTGGTTGCTTGGTGGAGGCGGTCTAACCGCCCCCCTTACCCGGTCTAACCACCCCCCTCTGGACAGCCGGCTTTTGAGTTGTTCCGCTGTCGTGGGTGCGTAGGAGTTGAGTTTGCTGGTAGCGTTTGTTCTTAGGACCAGTAGCACTCCAGTGGCTACGTGGTTTTGGCAAACGAAAGGTAGAAGTGCGGAGTGTGTGATTCTGGGGGTCCGACCAAGCGAGTTCATCTTGTTGGAGTTTCAATCTCCTTCGAGAAGATTTTTTTATCGACTCCCATTCACTCCCCCCCTCTCTGGTCACCTAATCGGTCCTTTACTCGTTGACTCCCCGGGTACTCCCCTTGGTAGGTTGCCGGTCTAAAACACTGACACAAAGAGTATACAAAAATTACTACTCAAGATGAATGTGAGTATTTTTAGCTCATGCCTCTCCTTATTTTTAGATCATGGTTAGAAAACACATTTTACACCAAAGATTTAGTGAGGCACTAACCAAAAATCCAAAACTCATCACTATCACCAAGAAACAAAGTCAAGGTGATACTAGTAATTTTTGCGCACCAAAACTCACACTAGCATAAAACTCGAGATGCATAAATCAATTGATTGAATTTAGAAAAGCATACCTTGGCCTCTATTATTGGTTTCTCACATAGAGGAACTTACACATGAGCTCATACTTGAAGTCTTTCCATATATTCATCATTCCACTTTTGATATGATATAATCATTTTGAGATATATGGATTAGTGACCTTCTTGTCATGCGGCTTACTCACAACCAACACACTTGCCTTGAGATTTGGTTCAAGTACAAAATATGGATATATACATGGAAATATCTCACACTTGAACTACACACAAGAAAAATTGCAAAATGTGATGTGAGCTCCCCCTGAATATGTGCATCAAGTATTCGACTCTTGAGAAATTCTCTTTTAGCACAATTAAGGCATTAGGGTGCCAAGCTCCACATTTCGGTCCAAATACAAGAGCAAAAATGAATTGATGAGATATGATCAATAAAAGCTCACAAAAAATTCTTGTATTGGGTCAAGAAGGTGTTCCTTGAGAATTCACACTTTTCTTCTTTGACTCTTATTGAACCTGAGAAACTCAGTGCCACCGAGTTCATCAACCCAGGTGCCACTGGGTTCTCCTAGATTTCTGCACCTTAGAATTCTCTCCACACAAAGAGATACTTTTCTTGATTCTTTTCTCTTGCTTTTGCTCACATTCATGTTCCTGCGAACACACACACAATGCTTCTTGATGAAGTTGTTAGGAGCATCAAGTGGTATTTGACATATTTTGCAAAAAGAGAACATAAATATCTTATCCATCTCATATGATTGACTAGCACAAGAGCATGTCTCACATATAAGAATGGACAGCTAAAGTGAAAGGTACTTATCTGGGGGGCATTGAATGAGATTTATTTCATTTAGATTTCTTGGCTCTTTTCAAGCAATGATATGAATTTTCTTTGAGATATATGAAATAGGATATAAATATTTTCTCATGTTTAGCCAATCTTCCAATGCCCTCCAAGTACTCACATGGTCCTTTTAACCATGTTTTGGTACCCAACGTGCATTGGGTCCTAAGAGGTTAGCGATTAAGGACTTAGGTACCCAAATGGCCTTTGTGCCCTTTCTTTGTGAATAAACCACCTTAGGGGCACTAGAGTCATTTGAGTTCCTCCTAAGCATCTCATTAGGCTTAGGATTCTCACTCATAGGACAATTTTTACCAAAATGTCATTTTGACGACAAGTGTAGCAAATCTTGTGCTTGATGTTGTTGCTACTCTTTGCACTTGTCATAAAGCTACTCTTCTATCTAAATTTTTCTTGAGCCTTCAGAAATCCTTTGTTGAGCTTCCCTTGAGGTTTCTCAATGGAAACTGATGCCACTGGGTTTCACATAGGAAACCCTTGACCGATTGATACAGGCTTCAATCTTGTGCACTTTCTCATAACATTCAAAGCATCTTCTTTGAGCAAGACTTCTTTGTCTCTTTGAGTGATTTCAATTGTGAAGATTATCTTGGCCCCTAAGGCCTCGTTCGGTTCTTTGGGAACCAAATTTGGTGCATAATGCATCCTGGCAAGGATTAAGTGGTTCCCCCCGTTTCACTCAATCCATGTGAAGAATAAATCCTACCCATTCATCAATCTGTTTGAAACAAAAGTGGTGTTCGATTTGGCCTGGTTCCATGCTGACCAGGAATCAGACTTCCACTCGAGGATTCGCAATGCTATACCTTCTATTTTCATAAGTGATACGAAAGAAGCATTGTTCAGCTGCTTCTTAACAGAGAGAAACTAGAAAGATCTAGGCATCAAGAAAGAAAACAATACAGATCGCACATTACAATATGGTATAAATAAAGATGGTCTAATTGCACATTAAACTGCCCACATCAAGGAGGATGTAGAGTTGTGGATGTAGGTAGGAGATCATCGGTTGGCAAGATTAAAAAGAGAGAGTAGGTATGCGTCGGTTGTATTTTGATCCACCTTGTGGCAGCATCAGCAGTGCAGGAGCTCTGGCTCTTTGTGTTGTAAACAAAATTCTCCTTTTTCGTCTTAATACAATGATGCGCAGCTCTCATGCGTATTGGAGAAGAAATAACCACAATCTTCGGTGAGTGCAGGCATCCACAGTAGTATGTAGTTCACAACCTCGAGCTACATATCAATGTCAAAGCAATTCAGCTGAACTAGGACGAATGCACACTTTGGGTAAGTCCTGTCCTGCATGATACAGAATACCTGATGTTACATTGCGGTCATTGTAATAGAACTCAGCTTCAAAAATTGAATTCTAATGAAACAAATTGCTTTTTTCTTTGAATTTCCACATATTTCCCCTGAAGTAAGCTGAATGAAAACTATCTTGAACTCGATCATATTGTAGTTGAAAAACCATAAATCAAAGTCAGCAGATGCTACTAGACAAACAAGCACTGCCCTCCTCTCATTTTAGGCAAGAAAACAATGCAATCCTATTGCATGGTCTTAAAATTTACCAGTAGAAACTAGAAGGTGTTGCTGCTACGAATACAAGAGAATAAAACTTAGCTATAGCATTTGTCAATCAGTGGATCTAAATACTGCATGCTAGAAACAAGAGTATTGCAGAGAATAATAGACTAAAAGAACCATTAAAATGTAAAGCCATCTAGCAGTAGCAGATATAAGTTAAGGGATGCAAAAGGAGTATGGAAGCTAAGTGCAATTTTCAAACAAGAGGAAGAATACATCACTAATATTACTAATATGATTAAATTACTTCTTGTAATTAAATTACTAGCATGATTAATATAACAAGTGCATCCATTTTCAGTGAGGGTCACCATCCATCATGAGATGCAGTTCATACTTGCACCTACAGATTCAGAGACGCATCAATTCATCCATAAAAAATCCTAGACCATGCATCAAGAGATTCTAAAAATGCTCAAATCAAGGCATAATAATCTTAGTCTTTTTACTAAGGAAACACCATTGAACATATTATCATGGAGCTAGTGAAGTGCACCTGAACTTGATAGTTGATTGATAATTGGCATTACAATCATACAACTTATATTGCCAATAGCTTTTCATCATTAAAAAGAAACTTACTTCTAACCAAGTCCTATGATTCCTATCTAGATGGCTCAAGATGGTGTGAAAAGTTTGATGCCAACTCATTAGCGGCAAAATAGCCTCAACAATGGCATATGAAAACGGGATAGTGCATCATCAGGCAAAGTTCACACATAGATCGTTGTTGAAAATCGTAGGGAAACACTACAGAATAGGCAGCCCAAAGTAGCAGCTCCTCCTTCTCCACAACTCAACGGGTTCTTTCGAGCTCACTACCATATCAGCCAAACAAGATGAGGATGTCCTAAGAAGCAAGAATAATCATGTTTTGCAAAAGCATTATCATCGTTGTTGCATTCATCATCTTACAGAGTTACAAACTTATAGGTAACTTCTACTTTTACAGCATCCGGATTTGTAGTTTTACAAAGTAGTGTTGGCGACCACCACTTCTGATTTATTTATTTGTGAAACATAATAGTATGTGATTTCCATGTGGAAAATGGCATTTGCTACTTGTGTCATCATTGATTTCGTTTTGCAACACTGCTACACAGGTTGTGATAATAATTAACATGCAGCTGGACTCCTAATCTTCAACTAGCACTGCGTCATCTTTGATTTAGTTTGGATCTACAAACTAGCGACCTCAATAACCAAGGGAGTAGATCAAGAACCAACCGCCGACCGCCGGAGAGGGGAAAGAAAGAGAGGGTGGGAGACGGGAAGGTGACTTAATGGAGAGAAACCAGCGGAGATGGTGCGGGAGGTGCTCGCTGGCGAGGGTGCGCGCTACCACGCCGTCACCTCACAACGCCAAGCCGCCACCTCGCGCCGCCGCCTTGTCGCGTGCGCACCACAGCCCATGTCGGTGTTTTAGACCGGCAAACCTACCAAGGGGGTGCCCGAGGTAGTAGATTGTGTGGTGAGGATCGTGATCGTGAGACCGAGAACTTGAAGGTATGGACAAGGACACGGGACACAAGATTTATACAGGTTCGGGCCGCCAAGGTGGCGAACCCTACGGCCTGTGTGGGGGGTCAAGTATGGCGCCCTGCGCTTGGTGTTGGGTTGGTTGAGTTGTTCTCCTAGGTACCCGACCCTCCTTTATATAGTCCAAGGGGTGGGTTCCTAGTCGGTTACAAGGTAGGAGTCCTAGTAGGATTACACGGAACAAGTCCTAGTAGGATTACAGGGGAATTCTAGTAGGAGTCCATCTTCATCCTTCCTTGCATGGGAACCTGGGGTGTATACCCAACAAGCCCCCGAGCACGTTGGAGTCGAGAGTAGTAGTTCGAGTAGTCTTGAAGCCTCTTCGAGTAGTTCTTGAGTGTCCTTGAGTACTGCTTGGAGAAGTCTTCAATAGTACTTGAACTGCCGCGAGGCTGGAAGGTGGCCCAACTCATTAGTCTTGAAGTCGAGATTATATGGAAGTGCGTTTGCAAAATCGCACTCCATATGGAGTAGCCCCCGAGACTTAGGTTGAGTCGTGGAATCTAGCTAAGGGTCAATCTTGCTTCTGAATCTTCCGTCTTGAAAAATTTGAATGATAGGTACAGCATAGCAGCCCCCGAGCCTTGAAATGATTAGGTAATCAATCCAAGGGTCTTCAGTGTTCGCGAAAGCCATCATCTAAGTACTCTTGCAGCATGTAGCCCTCGAGATAAGAGAGCCGTATGAGCCACATCGAGTAGTTGTTGGTGCGGAGCCCCTGAGCTTGAGAGCGAGCGAATCCTGCTGCAGTTATGTTCGAGTAGTAAGTTGAGTGCAACCCTAGAGCTGGAGAGATTACGAGTAGCAATCTGGCGTCGAGCCGTGGAGCTTGAGAAGTAGCTGTGCTGTCAGAGCGGACTTTAGATGCGACCGAAGTCGACTTTAGATGCCATCACAATGGACTTTAGAATGCGACTTGAAAATCGAAGTTGACTTTTAGATTGTCGTGTTAGAGCGGACTTTGAGATGCGACTGAAGAAGTCGACTTTAGATTGCCGCGTTATAGCGGACTTTGAGATGCGACTACAGTAGTCGACTTTGTGCCACACAGAGTGGACTTGCAAAAACCAAAAAGCACTTTCAGAAGGCAAAATCGAACAAAAAATCAGAGAAAATGAGTAGTTTTGCCGCCAGAGCGGACTTAAGATTGCAACTGTTGAAGTCGACTTGTGCCACCAGAGTGGGCTTGGGTGCGACCGTTAGCGTCGACTTGTGCCACCGGAGTGGGCTTGAGTACCTGAGCCATGGATTTCAGACCCAAGGTACGGTTGCCGCAGGAGCGAGCTTGAAGGTGCGACTAGAGTCGACTTGTGTACGTGGGCCATGGATTTCAGACCCAAGGTACGGTTGCGACCATAGTCGACTTGTGTACCTGGGCCATGGATTCCAGACCCAAGGTACAAAGCATGAAGACAATGTGCAGCTGAAAGGATCAAGGCAATATGGCCTAGAGGAGGTTGGGGTGAATAGCCCTGCACAAATATTTAAACTTTTTCTGCAAAGTGACTGTCAGGGTTCGGAACCTTCGAGATTATTTCCGGAACATCCGAATGGGGCAACCTCCGAATATAGTCACGGAACTTCCGAGATCTGTTAGTTCAGAGCAAATAGGAGAAATACTACGGATTACTTGATGAAAAACAGATCTACCAAATTCTAGGAGATACTTAAGACCTAGAAATATGATTTCTAAGCAAACAACCAAGTAGAGAACTACCAACAAGTAGATCGAACACAAACCGTAATAGATCTAGTCAAGAACAAGCATGAACAAGGATGAGCAAGCATATAAATCAAAGCAGACAAGAGACATGATTTATCTCGTGGTTCAGCTCTCCACAAAGTCTTGCTTACGTCCACGTCGTTGAGGAAGCCACAAAGGCTAAGAACCACTAAGATCCACTCCTCTTTCTCACCTATCACTTTGGGCAATAGGTGGAGACTTTCCACTAGATTCATAAGGGGTAATACAAACACCATGGAGCTTCCACAAATCGGGTTGGAGAGCTTCCAAGAACCTCTAGCCGTCTAGGAGCAAGGCTCCAAGAGTAAAAGATCCACCAAGCTTGCTAGAGCTTCTCCAAGTGCTCAAGAACAAGGGAACAAGGATTTTGCTCACAATCTCACTTGAATCCCTACTCTCAATCAATGCTAGGCAAGGATTTGGAAGAGAGTAGGTTGAGAGTCAATTCTAGGTGAGAGAATGAGGTTAGTAGCAGTTACTGTTTGGGGGAGAAGAGAGGATGACCGTTGGGGGAGCAGTGGTATAAATACCCCCAGATCCAGAACAGTAACGGTCATATTTCAAAGTTCGGAACCTCTGAGGAAAATCTCGGAACTTCCAAACTCTAAAACCTCTGCTGACTGTAGCCTGTACGGTCCAAACCTCTGAGATTAAACTCGGAACCTCCAAACACAGGAACAACAGGGGCAAAACAGCAGCAGATCTCTCTTTCCAAGGAAAGGGTTAGGATTAGGATAGATGTTCTATGAGCACTTGAATCCACCCTAACTCACCATTAGTATCCCTCTTGATGTACGATTTGTCCTATTCTCAAATTCAAAATATAAAATAAATAAAATCCTCCAAGGAGCATAGGAATCCTTCTTCATGTAATTGAGGGGTCTCCATTCTTTCTTTTGCACCTGCAAGACATTCTTGTACTGCACAATATACTCAAAGGCTCATTAGCTCTTTAATTGTGTGGTCAACATCACCAAAACCCTCATAGGGCTTGATTGCTCTTACAATCTCCCCCTTTTTGGTAAATGTTGACCACCCAATTAAAGTTTACAATTTAATTTAAAAGATTGAGCTTTTTATGGTTTGAATACAAGTCTCCCCCTCAATGTATGCATGTCCTTTTTGAACAGAGTGATATGTCTCATATGACATTTGAATTGCATACATTATGAGTAAAGTGACAGGATATATTGTATTCAAGTCATTGAGGGGTGCAAAAGAAGTGTAACAAGTAAGACGTGATGCATATGGCATGTTATACACACAAAGAGTTATCTGTTAACATAGTCGGAACCTCCAGAATGAACCCAGAGTTGGAACCTCCGGAAAAATTCTCAGAACCTTCGAGGTCTGCAACAGACACTCCAACATTTAATCAAACACAGGCAAAGCAATAACATGCACCAGAAATAGTAGCTAGATACAGATAGAAATATTCAGCAACATCTAGCCCTATTACACACATCACACAAGAGTTTTAAAGATTTCACATCCCATAGTTCAACCATGACCAAATCCATACTTGCCAACAGAGGCAAGCTAAAAGTTTACAGTTAGCCCAAGAGTTCATGAGAGGCCCAAAAGACAGTTAGCACTTCTCATCTCACCAAAAGAACAAAAGATTTTTGATTTTGTTAGTCCCCTACAGCCAGCCTAGGTCTTCAAATCATCTCAATCTTCATCTTTCTCCCCCTTTGTCAACAGTTAACAAAAAGGAGAGGAAAAAGAAGAGAGGAAATTAGATTTGGACCTGCAGAGAATCACTCATCATCACTGAAGCCAGATTCCTCCTCCTCAGCCTCAGGAATAGTGCTATCAGACTCATTTCCAAGATCGGTGTCAGAGCCAGAAGAGAGATCAGCAGGCCTCCTGACGGACCTCCCAGCAGTGACCTTCCTCCTTGCTCTGACAGGAATGGGGGTCCCCATGGCTTTCTTCCCGACAACCTCTTTCCTCAGCTTGGCCATCTTAGCACTCAGGGGCTTTGTATCTTCATCTTCTTTAGTTTGAGCAGCAGGTAGATCTTCTTCAGCTAGAGGGCTACCTCTGTCCTTCTCACCCTCATCTTCACCCTCACTGGTGGTATACTCAGGAAATTCTAGAAAGATGGGTGGAGGAGGCAACATGGCAATAAATGGCAGCCCTTGATGCTTCAACATCTTGTTCATGTCCTGCCTCAGCTCATACATCTGTGATGTTGTCCAGTTGCAGAACCTCCAGGTGTCCCCTCAGCTTGTGTAGACCAGCAGGCATGGGTACACTACTTGGCTCTCCTTGCTTCTCAGACCCTGCTGAAGGACCGATACGGCGAACCATAGAGGGGGGTGAATGGGAGCCGATAAAAATTCTTCTCGAAGGAGATAGAAACTCGAACAAGATGAACAAGGCTTCCAACACACGTGTCCGACTCACTACCCAAGTTGGCCAAGCCCACGTAGCCACTGGAGTGCCACTGGACCTAGGAACCAACACACAACCTTCCGACCCGAGAACGCAGCGGAACACCAAACCTCGAGTCTACGAGACCCACACCGGTCGGACCGTGAGCACCACCGGCCGACCGGTCCCTGCTGGTGAAACTGAGCAACTTTCACTAAGTGGCTCTGCACCGGTCAAACCGGTGAGACACACCGGTCAGACCGATCACAGCCTGAAAGCCCCCAAGGCACCAAACAGGCCAACCGACCACCAAACTGACCCAAACTCAAAACAGCAGCACCACAGGACAACAACAAACACACCAAGACGTTCACCCGAGCAAAATCTCACCGAGAGTTCCACCCGTCAGACCGGTCAAGAGCACCGGTCAGACCGGTGTAGCCTGGGCAGCTCGGGATGAACAGCACCCGCGGGTCAACTCCCCCAAATCCAAACCTCGATCTCCCGAATTGCTCCACGGACTTGAACAAGACTTTGGGGATATTAGGAACACCTCATGAGGAGTCCATAGCCAAGTTTAATCCCACCAAAACTCGTCCAAAAACGAGGAATCAAGGAAATCCCGCCAAGAGCACTTCCAACCCAAGAACTCAAGAAACCCCAAAATCGAGCACCTTCACTCACAGATTTGGGAGGGGAATCACAACCCAAAGAACCACGAAGGGTTCCCACAAATTTCCCCCATCAAATCCCGAAGAGAAAGGTCCCGAAAACAACCCAACGAAAACACCAAGAGAGGGCTCCGAAAATCACCACCAAGAACAACCGGTGAAAACAAATCCAAACCTTGAGGAACCACGCCGAATCATCTATACATGAAACAAAGGTTCATACAAGGTCTAGCAAGCCGCCCGATCATCAATCCCTCTCAACAAGATCTCTCCATGAAGCTCTCTTGCTAGTCCTATGGAAAACCTAAGGAAAATAGGAAGGAAAATAGGAAAACAAATGAGCTAGGGTTCCAAGAGTTGGCTGCCATCCTCTCACCTCTTGGGTTATATGGAGGCAACCGAATGTCTAAAATACCCTTTCCTAATAACTAGGGATACAAGCCCCACAAGGGCGGATTTGGAAGTCTTCATGTCTTCACCATCAGACGGATGCCCGGCGACCGCACCCTGCGTAGCCTCGACGCAAGCCATGCGATCCCGACGCGTGTCCTCCACTTCGAAGTCTCCGGACTGCGCCGTCGCACACCGGTCAGACCGGTGCTCCCCACCGGTCAGACCGGTACCCACCGGTCAGACCGGTCTGGCGCTGCTGCAGCACCATCTTCGGTTCTTCGGTCTTGGCTTTGTGGATCAACCAAGGAACCTAGTGGTTTTCTAGTGAACCACCAGAAACCCCGCGAACTCGGTGTAGCCTCCGCCAATATCCACTCATGACTCGGCTCCCACGTAGTCTCGGCTTGACCTTGGTTTTGAGGCTCTACCAAGAAACCGTCCACGACTTCATCTTGCTGTTCATGCCACCATGCGGCCCGCACTTGACCCCGCTGGCCACTGGGTCCCTCGAATGAAGCCTACTTGTCTTCTCCACACCTGGAGGCCTCACTGGCAATGACCTTTCGCGCTTGTTCTTCACCTGCACCAACACCAGTCAAGCCGCAACCTGCACCTGCAATACTTAGCCAAGAATCAGTCCACACAACGTTGTCAATCACTCATCACACAAGGAAGCGACCATCCACCGGTCCTCGTACCACACATGGTCCTCACCTTCCTTCTTGATAATGTAGTTTTCAACCACTTGTTGCTTCTTCTGATGCTGCCATTGCTTCACTTGATAAGAAGCATGTTCCACATCCTTCTTGAAGCCGATTCCTGACATCATCTCAATCATGTACATGATGTAGGGTGAATAGGGCAGATTGCATTTGCCACTCTCAGCCACCTCTATCAGATTGAACCAGATGAACTTGCTGACAAAGAAGGGCTTTGCCCCAGGCAGCATCCTTGCAAGCAGATTTGCAGCAAATCTCCTCAGACTGGTAGAGTCACTCCCACCTTTGGGATAGATGGTCTCCCTGAACATATTGTTCAGCACATAGTAGACAGGCTAAAGAGCTGTTGTAGATCCATCTGCAAGGTCTTCATACTCATAAGTTGAGGAGATCATGTTGTGATTCATATGCTGCTCAAAGTGGATCACCTCAGCATCTCTGTCTTCCTTGTTGAACCCAAACATCCTGGCAAAAGTGGTGAAGTAAATCTTGTAATATACCCCCTCAGTCATCCAGTGAACGGTCTCTCTTGTGTCCTCATGGAAGAAGGTAGCATGGAACTATGCCAGCACTTCAATGTTCCGGTCATACTTGAAGCTCATGATGTCTCTCGTCTTGTACTTGTCCACCAAGTCAAGCACATCCTGCTTCTAAGGCTCTTCTGCTGCTTCTAAGTGAGTGAAGTCAATCCATTTCATCTTGATCAGTTTCATCTTGATGTTCAGCACAGTCTCATAGAATTTGAAATGGAACACTGACCAAAATCTGTAGTCTATGGCAGCCATCTCTGGGTTCACATAAGGGTTCTCCTCTCTTGACTTCTTGACAAGGTATCCTGCCCCATCATAATTATGATGCTCATACTTTGTCATACTTTGTTGGGGGACGCCTTTTGAGCAGAGCCTTATGGTACTTCAGGTATGTGAAATTAATCTCCCTAAGCAGCATATCATCTTCTAGCTCAATGGGAATAGTTTTTCCTTCTGTTCCCCCATTGTCCTCAACATGTGCTGCTGATCCATAGCCTATGCCACCAGACAAGGTACCACCTTTGCCTCTTCTAGGGGTTGCCTTCCCCCTACTGCCACGCCACTAATTGCCTCTCTGGCTGCAATCTTGAAGGCTCTTTCTTCTGCAGCAGTTTCAAAAGGCTGCCTCTGCCTCTTAGCATAGGTCTTGTCAGCAGACCCTCCAGACATCTGTCAGATAAGGTGAAGATACTAGATAAGGGACAGATCAAGAAGAGTAGGTGCAGAGAATCAAAGGTAGACATTTGAGATCAATTGGTAAAGATTCAGTGGAATTTTGAATCACATACTGTCCTTTGTCAATACAGACTTCGGAACCTCTAAGAATTTTCTCAGAACCTCCGAGTCTGGGCATTGACAGAGAACGGTTTGTAGATTCAACCTTCAACTGAAACCTAGCCAAGAGATGCACACTGGATGGAATTGAACTAGGACAGAGATAGGGTGAGGTGCTGCAAGTGGATTGGAACTCTGTGGAACTTTGAATTGAAATCAATCTACAGTTGGTTACATAGTTCGGAACCTCCGAGAATTTTCTCAGAACCTCTGAGACTCTTTGAACCTTACAACATTATGCACTTTGATTCAACTTTCAACTAGATTCAGTCAACACAGGCATCACAACATCCTAAACATGGCACAGTATGGCATCTCTACACTACAAAACCTAGAACCCTAAGGTAACCGATAGATCTGGATATTAGGGTTAGTGTTAGGGTTACCTTGGATTAGAGAAAATAAGAATGAATCTTACAAGATTTGAGAAGCTTTTGACGCTAGGGGATGTAGCCCAGAGGTCCCCTCCAGATCTGTGATCTGGTGGCGCTGATACGGAACAACTCGCTGGAATGGATCCAAGCGTTGCAATGTCGTTCCCCTTTTGCTTAACAAAGAGGTCGACGAGGAAGGCAGGAGTTGATGCAAACTGGGACGTCCTCCTTCTTCTCCTTCACTTGTACAGGATGGATCTAGGTCGAAACCCCGAGTGGCTCCCCCTCCAACTTCTGCTTCCGCGACCCGCCGACAAAGAAAGATGCACGGCCTCACACGCGGGACGCACGAGAATGTACGGTCACCGGTGGCGAAGAAGAAGGGCGGCGGAGCGGCGGTGGATATAGAGAGAGGTGATGCGGGCTCCGTTGAGAGAGAAAGGGAGAGGTTGCGGTGAAAAGTGAATCTGGAAAAGTAACCGCGCGGTGAAAGGGAGAGATGGGTTAACCCTAGGGGTAAAGGAATATTCCATAGGATATGCTTTATTCCCTTTAAACTGCTCCTCTGACGAACTGAATGCTGAGTCAATAAAGATTGGAAGTTCCAAAGATTTTCTTAGAGCTTCTGAGGCTCAGAACTTCCAAAGATTTTCTCGGAGCTTCCGAGATTTGAATTCCAGAGACTGGCAAATTTTACTCCTTTTGAGATTTTGAACCCTTTATCAACTGAGATCTTTAGGTCATGGTTTCCTTGACTCAAGTGGCTAGAAAAACAAGCAATCACACATACAACTATAGCCACTTGAGACAAGTTAGGGATAGGAAAATAGATTTCGAAGCACTATTAAATTAAAGTTTTCACAAAAGCTTTTTCAAAAGAGTTTTCATAGAATAACAACATTTTGAAGCAAACAACCAAGGCATACTAGAGATCAAGCCATGCAACGAGAATCAAGAATAATTAATTCATTCCTCAAACTACAAAACCTTGACTCATCGAGAGGTTTAGTGAAGATATCGACTAGTTGTTTATCGGTGCTCACATGACTTAGAGTGATATCTCCTTTGGCTTTGTGGTCTCTCAAGAAGTGATGACGAATGTCTATATGTTTTGTGCGAGAATGGCTTACAGGGTTGTTTGCAAGCTTTATGGTACTTTCATTGTCACACAAAAGTGGGATATGGGTGAAGTGACATCCGTAATCCTTTAAGGTTTGCTTCATCCAAAGTAGTTGAGCACAACAAGCGCCAGCTGCAACATACTCGGCCTCGGTGGTGGAAAGGGCTACTGAGTTTTGCTTTTTAGAACTCCAAGACACTAGAGACCTACCAAGGAATTGGCAAGTCCCCGATGTACTCTTCTATCTACCTTGCAATTGGCATAATCGGAATCCGAATAGCCAAGTAGATCGAAAGTGGAGCCCTTAGGATACCACAAGCCAACGTTAGGGGTATGTACTAGATATCTCAAGATTCTCTTTACGGCCATGAGATGGCACTTGTTCGGGTTAGCTTGAAATCTAGCACACATGCACACACTAAGAATAATATCTGGCCTAGATGCACATAAATAAAGAAGAGAGCCGATCATGGAGCGACATACCTTTTGATCCACAGATTTCCCTTCTTCATTGAGGTCCATGTGTCTATTGGTAAGCATTGGGGTCTTGATGGACTTTGCCTTGTCCATGTCAAATTTCTTAAGCACGTCCCTTGTGTACTTGGTTTGCCATATGAATGTCCCTTCCTTTGCTTGTTTGATTTGAAATCCAAGAAAGAACTTGAGCTCACCCATCATGGACATCTCAAATCTCTTTGTCATCACCCTACTAAACTCTTCACAAAAAGTTTCATTAGTACTACCAAATATTATGTCATCGACATATATTTGGCACACAAAGATATGACCATCAACTTTTCTAGTAAAGAGAGTAGCATCGGCTTTGCCTATCTCAAAGCCTTGTTTGAGCAAGAAATCTTTAAGGCATTCATACCATGATCTTGGTGCTTGCTTGAGCCCATAGAGCATGTTACGGAGTTTGTAGACATGATTAGGACGCTTGAGATCCTCAAAGCCTGGTGGTTTCTCAACACAGACTTCTTTGGAGAGTGGTCCATTGAGAAATACACTCTTGACATCCATTTGGTATAACTTGAAGTCATGATGTGCAGCGAAAGCAAGTAGGAATTGGATTGCTTCAAGTCTTGCTACCGGTGCATAGATTTCTCCAAAGTCTAGTCCTTCAACTTGAGTGTACCCTTGAGCAACCAATCTTGCTTTGTTCCTAATTACAATGCCAAACTCATCTTGCTTGTTTCAAAAGACCCATTTGGTGCCAATAATGTTTGTCTTTGGTCTTTCCACCAACTCCCACACTTGATTTCTTTCAAAGTTGTTCAACTCCTATTGCATGGCCACCACCCAATCCGGATCCTCAAGAGTTTGTTCTACCTTAATGGGTTCAAGAGAGGAAACAAACACGTAAAATGCGCAAAAATTCTTAAGACGAGATCGTGTTGTTACCCCTCTCCTTATGCTCCTAAGGATATTGTCAACGGGATGATCCCGTTGTATAACTTGATGCACACGGGGATGTGATGGTCCAAGAGGTTGGTGTAGAGGTTGGCCTTCATCATTTTCATCAGCTTGAGGTTCAGGTGTACTTGCTTGAGTATCCCCTTGTTGATTAACTTGCTGGTTCACAGTGTCTTGTGGTGCTGAGTTTCCAGACCCCGGGACCTCTAGAGAATTTCCAAAGGTTGAGTCTCAGTAGCAGTTCTCGGAACCTCCGAGGAATTTCTCGGAACCTCCGAAGTCTGCACATCTGCTGAACTAGTGACTTCAGGCCCTTTGAGTGGTGTTGAAGCTTGGATTTGGTTCTCATCTTCCTCTTGTGCTTCAACTGGTCTAACATCACCTATGGACAATTGCTTGATTGCTTCACAAGATGGCTTCGCATTACCTACAACATTTAAGTCATCTTGCTCCACTTGAGAGCCATTATATCCATCAAAGGTCAAATCTACTGTGACTTTAATCCTTCCGGTGGTTAGATTGAAGACTTGATATGCATGTTCATTAGGACCATAGCCAAGAAGAAATCCTTCGTCAACCTTTGGTGCAAACTTAGATGTTCGGGGTCTCTTGCTGAGAATGAAACATTTGCACCCAAACACTCTAAAGTAGGACACCATAGGCTTTTTACCGGTGATAAGCTCATAGCAGGTCTTCTTGTGAAACTTGTGAAGATAGAGGCGGTTGATGGCATGGCAAGCCGTGTTGATAGCTTCGGCCCAAAAGATGTCTTGAGTCTTGTACTCGTCCAACATGGTTCTTACCATCTCAATAAGAGTCCTGTTCTTCCTGTCAACCACCCCATTTTGTTGAGGGGTATAAGGAGCTGAAAATTCATGCTTGATGCCCTTGTTGACATAAAATTGGCTCCTCACGCCAAGCACACAGCAAGTCGAACAAAGCTGGCTTCACACGAGACCCGGGCGTTTGAATCCGGAAGCGTGCCAGTCAATTTTCCCTGAAACTGACAAAGGATGAAAAAAGATTAGATAAAACATGGAACTTGCCGGGTGGTACCAGACAGTTCCGTATTTACGGCCATGAAGCCAATCCAAATGGCATATAGCTACGATCAAGCTATCTGCCAGTAAATTGAGTACCATTTGGTAAGAATAAAAGCATATAGGTAAAACATTGCCAAATTGATGATGTAAGCATGACGAAAGATCGGTCTTTAAATAGATAATGTTGCAGCATACGACCATGACCGATTATCAAAGATAAATATTATAAATAAATAAAAGCGAAGCATGATCATGAATCTTCAGTAAACAAGCATGCATAGGACAAAAGCACTAGTCTACCGCATGTCTAGGTACCTTCAAACCCGTCAAGCATGACATCAAACGAAGTTAATCCACCGCATGATACAGCTTGTTTGAAATCACACCACCAACCAGGAATAGATCAATCCACCGCATGATACAATCTATACATGGAAGGCTAAAAGCATACATTATTTAAAAGAAAACTCGTGAATGTGATTCACCCGTGATAGCATTGCCGAATACAGCTGTACAGCCGAATCGGGTTTTGTGGAGAAGGAACAAATGTTGAAAGTCAACAAGCTTGAACCCGCAACACGTGACAATCTAGATAGATCTAAAATCGGCTATTGAAAGCATATGATCCGTTTGCCATATATAAAACCAAAGATTTGAAAGTGTAACACATGGATCACAAAGAGATAGAGTCGAATCGAATCAATATAGATTGGGCAAAAGAGTGTTACATGAATTAAACATAAAAGTAAAACTCAAAGCAACACATGATAACTTAATGAATCTATTAGATCTTGCCAAATCTAATAGAGCCGATAACTAGCTCCAAGCTAGATCTTAGCCTACCGCACGACTCATGATCCAACAAGGGAACCTTCTCGAACCAAGCTTAAATCCACCGCATGATACTAAGCATGGTATCAAGACTACTTGCATCAAGATCTAAATCCATCGCATAATACTAGACATGATACAAGGTTGCCAGTACTTACGGAGGTCGACGGATCGATGGCTCCTCTCGAAGAACTCGACGACTCGACTAGAAGGACTCAAAGGTTGGCACGGGGCCGGTTTGTTGTGAAATTGTTCGATACCTATTACAAACACTAAGGGTTCATATTTACACCCTTGTCCTAACACGACTCCTAATCGACTACGAATACAACATTTATTGCCTAAAACAATGTCCCGGCGCCAGTGTCCATCTTACACCCGTCATCAATTCGTTCCTTCCTTATATTCAGGCCACGTCATCACGTATTCCCGAATACTTCCTCTTCCAAGCGCAAAACAGTCCTTCTGCCGAATGATGATGTGCTCCCGACCGCAAGCGCCTTTACTGAATGCTTCAAGGAAAACTTCCTACCGAATGGTGTCTACTTACCAAACTCGGCCCACAAGTCAGTCTCTTTCCTGTACCAATTTTCGGTGTTAACATGTCTCTTCATCAACAAATTCTTCAACATTGGTGTTCCAGAATTCCGAGCCATTGTCACTTCTTACTTTCTTGATTGGTAGCTCGAACTCCCTTTGTGCTCTCCTTGTGAAGGTCTTCACCTTCCCTTGTACTTCACTCTTGTCAAACACAAATAACACCCACGTGAAGCGAGAATAATCATCAACAATAACCAAGCCATATTTGTTACCACCAATGCTTATGTAGGCCACCAGTCCAAATAGATCCATGTGAATGAGCTCCAACGGGCTTGATGTAGTGAGGATGCTATTTGGTGGGTGAGGTGTTCCTACTTGCTTTCTGGCTTGGCAAGCTTTGCATATCCTATCTTTCTCAAAATGTACATTTGTTAGTCCAAAGAAGTGTTCATCTTTCAAAAATTTGGCCAAGTTTCTCATGCCAACATGAGCTAGTCGGCGATGCCATAGCCAACCCATGCTAGATTTTGTCAATAAACAAGTCTTGGGAGAAACCTTACTTTTGTTGATCACCTAGGTAAAGCCTCCCCCTCAAGCGACTCGTAAGGACAATAGAGGAATCCTCCCTTCTTATGATGGATACACTCTTATCCGAGAAGTGACAATCAAAACCAATTTCACTAAGTTGTGAAACTGATAATAGATTGTAACCCAACGGATCAACATGAAGAACATTTGTAATTGAATATTTTTGAGAGATAGGGATATCACCTACACCGATGACTTCTCCTTTTGTATCCCCTCCATAAGCAACAGTTTCTCTTGGTCCTTCCAAATGGAGGTAGGATGAGAACATACTCTTTTTTATGGTCATATGATGTGTACATCTGCTATCAAGCACCCAGCTTGATCCACCAGAGGAGTATGCCTACAAAACAATTTAGTTCCTTCTTTTAGGTCCCCAATTTGACTTGGGCCCTTCCACGTTAGCAACTAAAACCTTTGGAATCCATAGAGATCTTTTCGCATATATGTTGGACTCACTTGCAACATACGTGGCAACAACTTTACCAAGATTATTGCATCTCAACACATAGCTAGGGGGAATGTCTCTAGATGCATGAGTCTTGTTCTTGTTGGGGGACAGGTTCCTTCTGGGCATAATTGGATGGTTCTGTACCTGCAGACGAGTGTTATATGTCTTGGAAGCATGTTGGAGCTGAGCTTTGCCTTTCTTCTTGGTTTGTCCTTACAGATCCCGGAACCTCCGAGAATTTTCTCGGAACCTCCGAGTTCGGTTGTCTGTGTGGCTCGAGGCTTCCAGACTCCGGAACCTCCGGGCTTTGAGCTCGGGACCTCCGGGGTCTGGGTAAACAGAAACCAGTACTCTTGAATTCTAGGCATTCCTTTTCCTTGATGATCTTTCTTTCATTGGTCTTGCCACCCTCAACATAGACAAAACCTGGTTTCTCACTTTTCTCCAATATCTTCCTCTTGGAGAACATTCCTTTCTTGTTCTCTTCACTCATGCATCCTCTAGCTATGATTGAGTTTAACCTAGTGATTTCCTTTTTCATAGCCTCCATGTTAGCAAGATTAGTAGCATAGGATTCAATATCAACATGATGACACCTATCACAGCCCTTGCTAGTAGAAGCACTAGAGTCACCCTTTACCTTCGAGGGATGTGAGGTGCTACTCCAAAGGAGACTATATTTCTCCTCAAGCTCTTCATTCCTCGACTTGAGAGAATTACATTGAGCTTGAGAGGCAACAAGGTCTTCCTAGAGAGTAGCTATGACACTCTCCGCTTGGTTAACTTCCAAACGCAAAGCCTCAAGCTCACTTCTTTCAGAGGTAAGAGTATCTTGGGTTTTCTCTAGTTCCACTATCAACCAAGCAATAAAATCTCTAGATTTCTTATCCATCTCACTAACAAATTGGTTTGCCTCCTCATCACTAGATTCATCACTAGAGTCCATTTCAGACTCATCACTAGGTTGAGGTGAGGTTTTTGAGTTAATTTTTACCTTCTCACCCTTGGCCATGAAGCAATGAATGGATGAGCTCTCTTCATCATCGGTCAAGTTGTTGAACAATCTTGAGGTGGAGGGAAGCTTCCTGATAGCCACGGTTGCAACCTTCTTCCCTTCCCCTTCACTAGAGCTCTCATCCCTGGAATTTCATTCATGACCAATATGAGCTTCTCCACTATAGTTTCTTCTCTTGTGATGTGGTTTTGATCTTTCTTGTAACTCCCCTCGCCCTTGTCATTCTTGTTTTCTCCCTTCTCATTAGAGCAATCCGCAATGAAGTGATCGGTGCTTCCACAATTGTAGCAAGTTCTCTTTTTCTTGTTGGGAAACTTCCTCTTGGCAAACTTGTAGCATTGCTTTTTCAAGCCTCTTTTATATGTCTTCATGAACAAGGCCATGTCCCTAATCTCATCATGAGAACCTTCATCTTCATCTTCACTTGAGTCACTTGTAGAGCTCTCTACTTTCACTTTCTTTGATTTTGACTTGGAGGGCTTGGATGGAGTAGAATGCTTGGATGTAGTTGAGTGCTTGCTTGACTTGTAGGAATGGAGAGCAACCTCTTTGACCATAAAGTTGTTCAACTTAGATTCTAGCTCACCAATCTTCTTTCTATGTTGGATTTCCTTGTCCATGAGCTCATGAGTAAGAATTCTCCAAAGAACATCATTTGGAGAGAACTCCTCAAATCTCTTCTTCTCTCTAATCAAGGTGACTAGAGTAGGATTTCTTGGAGCAAAGGCCTCCAACATCACCTTCACAACAAAGTGGTCATCCAACTCATCACCACCTAGGCCTCTTATCTTCCCAACTATTACCATCAACCTATCAAACATCTCTTGTGGCCCTTCTCCCTCAAAGATAGTGAATCTATTGAGTTCGACCATCAATATGTTGATCTTGGATTTCTTAACCTTGTCAACACCTCATGAACAATGTGAAGGATGTCCCAAATCTCTTTGGCAATCTCTAGTCCACTAACACGATTGTACTCTTGGGATTCAAGGCACTAAGGAGTATGCTTATTGTTTGAGCATTCCCCTAATGTTGCGACCATCACGTGGTGTGAGGTTTCCAAAGTCTTCGGGATCATCAAAACCTACACACACAATATTCCACAATTCCAAACTCAAGCCGGTTAGATAAGCTTTCATCATATGCTTCCATTTAGCAAAGTTAGTCCCATCAAATTGGGCTAATTTGCCAACGGGTATGGTCACATCATCCTTGGATTTAGTATCCAATGAATCATAGGTAAAGGATACGCTTCTATAGTCATTCTCTTACTTGGCCTTGGGCTTGATTGTTCTCTTGGGAATTCTTGTGCCATAGTACTCATCATCCCCATATCCATTCTCACTACATGAAGACGATGACGAGGATGATGAAGATGGTGATGGAGATGGTGAAGGTGTTCTCTTTCTTCTCTTCTTTTCTTCCTTCTTCCTTTTCTTCTTCTTTTCTTGCTTGCTGTCCTCTTCCTTCTTTTCTTCTTCTTTCTCTTTTTTCTTGTCCTCTTTCTTGATTTTCTTGCCATTGTCCTTGGAGCTTTCTTTAATAGCCTTCTTGAGCTTGTCGAACTTCCCTTGGGCTAAGGTGTTGCCTACCTCCGAGGCATCACCTTCAACTTCACTTGGTAAGTCTTCAAATTCCTCCTCCTCTTGCTCGACATCTCCACTTGCCATATCCTCACACGGTTAAGTGTTTGCAAGGCTAACCTGCTCTAATACCAATTGAAAGGATCGAGGCAACATGGCCTAGAGGGGGTAAATAGACCTGCACACAAATTTAAACTTTTTCCGCAAAGTGACTGTTAGGGTTCAGAACCTCCGAGATTATTACCGGAACCTCCGAACGGGGCAACCTCTGAAAATAATCACAGAACTTCTGAGATCTGTTAGTTCAGAGCAAATAGGAGAAATACTGTGGATTACTTGATGAAAAACATATCTACCAAATTCTTAGATATACTTAGGACCTATCAAGATGATTTCTATGCAAAGAACCAACTAGAGAACTACCAATAAGTAGATCGGAGATAAACCCTAATAGATCTAGTCAAGAACAAGCATGAACAAGGATGAGCAAGCATATAAATCAAAGCACACACGAGACACGATTTATCCCGTGGTTCAGCTCGCCACAAAGGCTTGCTTACGTCCACGTCGTTGAGGAAGCCACAAAGGCTAAGGACCACTAAGATCCACTCCTCTCTCTCACCTATCACTTTGGACAATAGGTGGAGACTTTCCACTAGATTCACAAGGGATAATACAAACACCTTGGAGCTTCCACAAATTAGGTTGGAGAGCTTCCAAGAACCTCTAGCCGTCTAGGACAAGGCTCCAAGAGTAAAAGATCCATCAAGCTTGCTAGAGCTTCTCCAAGTGCTCAAGAACAAGGGAACAAGGATTTTGCTCACAATCTCACTTGAATCCCCACTCTCAATCAATGCTAGGCAAGGATTTGGAAGAGATTAGGTTGGGAGTCAATGCTAGGTGAGAGAATGAGGTTAGCAACAGTTACTGTTCAGGGGAGAAGAGAGGATGACCGTTGGGGGGCCAAGGGGTATAAATACCCCCAGATCCAGAACAGTAACGGTCATATTTCAAAGTTCAGAACCTCCGAGAAAACTCTCAAAACTTCCAAACTATGAAACCTCTGCTGATTGTAGCCCGTACACCTCTGAGATTAAACTCGGAACCTCCGAACACAGGAATAATAGGGGCAAAACAGCAGTAGATCTCTCTTTCCAATGAAAGGGTTAGGATTAGGATAGATGTTCTATGAGCACTTGAATCCACCCTAACTCACCATTAGTATCCCTCTTGATAGTACGGTTTGTCCTATACTCAAATTCAAAATATAAAATAAATAAAATCCTCCAAGGAGCATAGGAATCCTTCTTCATGTAATTGAGGGGTCTCCTTTCTTTCTTTTGCACCTGCAAGACATTCTTGTACTACACAATATACTCAAAGGCTCATTAGATCTTTAATTGTATGGTCAACATCACCAAAACCCTTATAGGGCTTGATTGCTCTTACAGTAGCTAGGGACCATCATTGCCAGGACGCGAGGGCCACTTACAGCTAGGTTCCATCGAAGCTTACACACGTAGTATGCTGCCAAAGCAGGCGAAGGTGCGACCGGAGTCGACTTTAAGTTGCAGCACAAAGCGGACTTTAGAAGTTGCCTCCTTGGGATAGCCCCCGAGTTAATGAAGTAGGCTCGTGGTGACTTGATCGATATACCCTAAGAGTAGTCAGCAAAGTGTAGCTCCTGTGAAAATCCGCCGAGAAGCGTATGTCATATGGACCTCCCTGGGCCCACTACCTCGGTGGGTACCAGGACCGACTACTCGGTGGGCCCCTGGGACTACTCGGCTTGTGCCACACTACACCTGATGGCATGAGGCACAAGGACTACGGTGGAGGAGTCCTCCAATAGGAAGCTATACATGTCTTGTACTGTGTAGAGAACTCCTAGACGTACCCGACTTGTACTCTCTCCTCAAACCGACTTGTAACCCTGCCTCCCGGACTATATAAGGTGAGGCAGGGACCCCTTCTCTCTCTCATACGCATCATCTTGTAAATACACCCAATCAATCCAGAGCTACGCAGCATATAGGACATAGGGTATTACGCACCTCGCAGCCCGAACCTGTCTAAATTGTGTGCCATGTGTCTCTTCCTTCGAGTTACAGATCTAGGCGAGGCCACATTCATATACCTCGGGTACTCCCCTTGGTAGGTTGCCGGTCTAAAACACCGACGGCGGGCGCGCCAGGTAGGGGCTCTCGCCGAAGATCTCATGGCGAACTCGACGGCTTCAATCTCCATCAAGCCAATCGTCGCTTTCAACCGCGGCGACACCTTCGTCTTCGGGTCTCGGGTTTGCACCACTGACGGCGCCGGATCTTTCCAACGCCGCCTCACCATGGCTCCCAACCCGAGCACTGGGCTCGTGACTCTTCCCGAAGCGATCACGGGAAACCTCGCCGGAAAATTCAGCGAAATTTCGCTCTACAACCAACACGCCGACTTCGAGTTTGGATCCGCCTCCAACTCGAACTCGACGTCCCCGTGGGCCATCGCATGTGAGCCGGCTACTGAGCCATCGTGTGCGGACTTCCCACTCCATGAGCACTTCCCATACGGCCTCTGCAACGCTAGCAAGGCCCATGTGAAGGCTCTCACTACGCGCCGGGCCGGCAAGGAGATCATCTCCGACTACACCTCGGACTCCAACACCGCTTCCGGCTACTACTCGGACTCCTACGAGTTCGACTTCGGATCGGACCCTGATGAGACCGAGTCTGAGAACTCCACGACCGAGCAACCACTGTCAGGACCAGCCACCGGCCTGGTTATAACATCTACACCCACCGGGAGATTCGCCTACTGGCCAGACTGCAAGCCTGCAGACCTGACAGACGGGAACTCACGTTGCGTCGCCTACCTCGACTCGCTTCCCTTCCAGGAGGGAACACCACTAGCTCCAGCAGAGGAGCACACTCCAACAGAGGTGGCGACTACAGACTCCGGTCTCGGCACCCCTGATCGCCAAGTCTTCATGGCTGCCGGCGAGACGCCGGGACCCTCAGGGACCCGCCCTGACTGCTACTTCGAAGATATCTCAGCAGACAAGTTGTCTGCCAATGCACCAGCAGATGAAACCAACGACGACAAGAACGCCCGACGTGAGCGCAACAGGAAGCGGAACGAACGGCGTCGACATCTCCGTGAGACCCTACCCATACGGAATCTCACAGAGGCCCTTGACCAAGTCGAAAACTGGGCGCACACTACCCCAGAAGAGTGCCTCATGTCTATCACCATGATAGCACGTCAGGCTCAGGGGATGCGCGCGGGAGAAGTCATCGCCAAGCTCGCGGAGGACGCCTACTTCATGAGAGTCGACAACAGAGTCACTCAAGTGCCTCCCCTCAGAACTCACGAACCTGACAACCATGAAGCCACAAGACGCAGTCCAGTGGACGCAACCGCACTCGAGGAGAACTACCGCAGAACCCTAACCGTACTAGGGAATCAGCTGGTGGACCTTCTCAGGGCGGCAACAGCGCCGGCGACGCCAGCGGTAGTCGCGGCGCTGCCGCTCATGGTGATGCTGGTGGCGGAGGCAGCGGCGGCGGCGGCTCCTCACACGGGCCTGGCAGGAGAGCTGGTGGTGGAGGCAATCGCGAGGCCGAGGCCACACAGACAGCCACGTCACCGGTGCCTCACGCGGCGGCTACGATGCCCGCCGTAGAATCGAAGAAATACGACGCAAGAAGTCCTCCACGGCAGGCGACAACGACGGCTTCCCCGCCTTCTCTGCTCGGCTTCGCAATCCACTTCTCCCGGAGAAATTCAAACCCCTGGGGATCACCAAGTATGATGTGAAGCAAGACCCAGTCCAGTGGCTCAGATGTTACGCCCTCTCCATCGAACATGCTGGCGGCAGCAACAATACAAAGTGCCTCTACTTTCCCTTCTGCCTGGACCAAGCTCCACTTACATGGCTCGAGTCACTCGAGAAGTACTCGATCGACAAGTGGGACCAGCTCAAGGACCAGTTCACCAGCAACTTCGCGGGCGCCATGAGTCACTCGGGTACTCGCATGGACCTGGCAATGGTGAAGCAGGAACAAGGTGAGACCCTACGCAAGTACATGCGACGCTTCTTCGACAAGCGCGCCACTGTAGTCGACGTCACCGACAAGGAGGTCATCGACCTCCAAGACGATCTCTACCACCGTCGAACCTTTGAAGACTTCGGTCGCCGCCGCCCGAGTTCCATCACCAACCTCAAAAACATGATCACTTCATGGGACGATGAATAAGACAAGGCAAACGCCAAGTACGATGCTATTCGTGGCAAGAGCAAGCAAAAAGCGGGCGGCAATAACAACAACAGGGATCAAGGCGGTTGCAACAACAACTACTTGGGTCCTAACCGCAAGCGCAAGCCAGACAACACACTCGCGGCTATCCAGCGCCCTGCGAAAGACAACTCGAAGAAGACCTCCGGCGGCTTCAAGAACTTGCTGAAAGAGAAGTGCCTGTGGCACCTGCAGGGCAACCACACCACCGAGCAGTGCTACCAACTCAGGCGAGCACTCAAGAACTCTCCAGACCCACGGCCTCCTCACGACAAGAAGGGCAAGAAAAAAGCTAACGAAGGCAACGACGACTTCCAAGAACCCGACAAGACGGTGAACGTCCTCTTCGGCGGAATACCCACCAGACGGTCTCAGAAGGCCACTAGACGGGAAGTTTTGAACATTGAACTAGCGGTTCCGACCCCTCTCTGGTGGTCGGAGGTACCCATCACTTTCTCCCGCGCGGATCAACGGGAAAGCTTCTCTGAACCAGGGCAGTTCCCACTCGTCCTGAAACCGGTAGTCGCGGGCTCCAGACTCAACAAGGTACTCATCGACAGTGGGAGCGGGCTCAATGTCCTTTTCACCAAGACCTTGAAGAAGATGGAGCTCGACATCACTCACATGCTCACCAAGAGCACATCGCCTTTCTACGCATCGTCCCCGGGAACGCGGCTATCCCACTAGGCTCAGTGGTCCTGCCAGTTACCTTTGGGGAAACCAGAGAAAACTACCGCACCGAGTACATCAAGTTCGAAGTCGCGGACTTCGAGACTTCCTACCATGCCATCCTCGGCAGACTATCTATCACCAAATTCATGGCGGTACCCCACTACACGTACTTGGTACTCAAAATGCCAAGTCCAGCCAGTGTACTCGCGCTACAAGGGGACTTGATGATATCCTTCGACTGCGACACAGAAGCTGTGGAACTCGCAGCCACCAATCAAGTACCCAACGCCATGATGGAGATCTATGCAGCATCTAAGAAGCTTGCCCCAAGTGAGCTCGACATCCCAGAGAAGTCAGACACAGCCAACAAGCCTCAGCCATCTGAGGAAGTGCAAGTCAAGGCGATTGACCTTGGGACAGGGGACAGCAGCAAGACTACCATGATCGGGGCGGGCCTTGACCCGAAATAGGAAGACACGCTCGTCAGCTTCCTCCGGGCTAACCGAGACATCTTCGCTTGGAAGCCAGCAGACAAGCTAGGGGTGCCCAGGAGGCTGATCGAGCACTCACTCAACATCGACCCTAAAGCTACCCCGAAACGACAACACCTCCGCCATTTCGCCGACGACTGACGGGACGCCATCAAGAAGGAACTCGCCAAACTACTCGCAGCTGGCTTCATTAGAGAAGTCTTCCATCCTGAGTGGCTCGCCAAACCCGTCCTCATCCGCAAGAAGAACACAAACGAGTGGAGGATGTGCGTCGACTACACTGACCTCAAAAAGCACTGCCTCAAGGACCCCTTCGGGTTGCCACGGATAGATCAAGTCATCGACTCCACGGTGGGTTGCGACCTACTCTGCTTCCTCGACTGCTACTTCGGGTACCACCAGATTGCAATCAAGGAAGAAGACCAGGAGAAGACCGCGTTCATTGTCGTGGTCAGTACTGCCATCGTTGTCGAGCGGCAGGAAGACGGCCATGCCTACCCAGTCCAGCGACCAGTCTACTTCGTCAGCGAGATCCTGTCGGAATCTAAGGCACGCTACCAACCAGTACAGAAGCTACTGTATGCAGTGCTCATCACCTCGCGGAAGCTACGACACTACTTCCAGGAGTACTCGATCTCCGTCGTCACCGACTATCCGCTTGGTGACATTCTACGTAACCAAGATGCTACTGGAAGAATCTCCAAGTGGGCAGTCGAACTCAGCGCCCTCAACATCGACTTCAAGCCACGAACAGCCATCAAGTCGCAAGCACTAGTCGACTTCATGGCGGAGTGGCGGGAAAATCAGCTACCAACTCCAACCGAACGGCCAGAGCATTGGCTGATGTACTTCGACGGCTCGCTCAAGCTCGAAGGCGCCAGTGCAGGGGTGCTCTTGATTTCCCCAACGGGCGAACAACTCAAGTACGTCCTGCAGATCTTCTGGAAGGTCTCAAACAACGAAGTCGAGTACGAAGCTCTGCTACACGGGCTCCGCCTCGCAGCTTCTCTGGGCATCAAGCGGCTACTAGTCTATGGCGACTCCGCATTGGTCATCAACCAAGTCAACAAGTCCTGGGATCGCAACAAGGAGAACATGGACGCCAACTGCCTAGAAGTTCGCAAACTCGAGAACAAGTTCTACGGTCTCGAGTTCCATCACGTCGTCCGCGACAACAATGTTGCAGCAGACGTCCAATCGAAGCTTGGTTCTACTCGCACTCAAGTATCAGCGGGTGTCTTCGTCCACGAGCTTCACGCGCCATCCATCCCAGAGCCGGCGCCGACGACCACTGATCTAGCACCTTTCCCAGTTGGCCAAGAGGTCATGATGATAGATGTGGATTGGTGACAACCCTTCATCGACTACATCCGCAAGCAGAAGGTTCCCACGGACAAGAACTTGGCTGAGCAACTCATCCGCCGCGCCAAGTCCTACGTTCTAGTTGGAGACAAGCTCTACAGGAGGGGTGCCACTTTTGGAGTACTCATGAAGTGCGTTCCCCGAGAAGAAGGCAAGGACATCTTGGAGGAGATCCACAAAGGCGTCTGCGGCAACCACGCGTCTTCACGCACGCTGGTCAGCAAAGCCTTCTGACAAGCTTTCTACTGGCCCACAGCTCTGGGCGACGCCAAGGAACTCGTCAGAAGGTGCCAAGGTTGCTAGTACTTCGCCAAGCAACAGCACATCCCAGCCTACAAACTAGTCACCATACCACCAACCTGGCCTTTCGCCTGCCGGGGGCTCGACATGATTGGGCCTCATCTGACTGCGCCAGGAGGATTCAATAGAGTTCTGGTGGCCATCGACAAGTTCACCAAGTGGATCGAAGTCAAGCCGGTCACATGCCCCAGGGCCGATAGAGTACTCAACTTCTTGGATGAACTTGTGCACCGCTACGGACTACCCCACGCATCATCACAGACCTGGGTTCCAACTTCAACAATCACCAGTTCTGGGAGTACTGTGAGAACAGCGGGATCGACGTCCAGTATGTCTCAGTCGCCCATCCATGGGCCAACGGACAAGTCGAGCGCACCAATGGGATGGTACTCGACGCTCTCAAGAAGCGACTGCACGATGCTGCTAACACAAAAGGAGGAAAGTGGATCAAGGAACTACCCAATGCACTCTGGGGAATGCGTACTCAACCCACCAAGCCGACGGGACAGTCACCCTATTTCCTGGTCTACGGCTCCGAAGCTATCCTACCTGCCGACGTCATGTGGGATTCGCCGGCAGTAGAGCAATACGATGAGGGCATATCTGAAGACAGCAGGCGAGTTGACATCGACGGACTCGAAGAAGCTCGTTGTGCCGCCCTCATCCAATCAGTAAGGTACCTCGAGGGTATCTGACGCTGCCACGATCGCAGCGTCAAGGAACTCTCCTTCAACATTGGTGATCTAGTCCTCCGCCGCATCCACAACACGGAAGGACTACACAAGCTCAGCTCGCCATGGGAAGGTCCCTTCACAGTTGCAAAGGTGACCGGCCCTGGCTCGTATTGCCTCCAGACACTTGAAGGCGATGACATTAGCAACTCGTGGAACATCGACCAACTCTGTCGATTCTACGCATAATCTTTCGACTACTCTGGGGGCTCAAGTCTACACGACTACTCCAAGGCCCTTCGTCGTAAGCGGCCTCTGGGTCCAGGCACTAGTCTCCGGACTACTCTACTCCAAGATCTAGCGCTAACGGAAACTAACAGATCTCGGGCTACTCAGGGCGTCAAGGACTCTAGCAGCGGTCCATCAAGAGACCATGTACTTCTAGATCCAGCTTATATGGCTACTAACAGATCTTTAGCTGTAAGCGGCCACGCACCCTAGCACTACTCCAGCCATAGGCGGCCTCTAGGTCCTGGCAACTACACTTGTAAACGGCCCTGGCCATCCAGGTGTACCTTTTCAGTAATAAAGTTTGATTCCTAATCAACTCATTTACTGTGTCCCCCTCAACGGGTCTACTGTCGAGTACTACTACTCGCAACAACTCCATGATGGGCACTCCGCACATACATACTGCGACAACGAGTACTCATTTACGGAATATTTTTTCATTCAAACTTTAAACAAGTTCTTTACAACTTTGTTTATCCTACAACTACTGCCAAAAGCTAACCCTACAGGACAACTACTGGAGGTTCAACTTCTCTGCGACTTGTTCCGCGATTGGCGCCATCTGCTCCAGAAGCTCCTTGTACTGCTCATCTGTACAATTGGTAGCTAGTCCTCCCGCGATTACGTCGACCAGAGCCTTGGGGAAGTACGACTTCATAAACGCCAAGACTTGGTTCGGGATGGACTTTGCCGATGCTTGACATAAGTTGCCATGCGCCCGGGGGCTTCCTTCAGCCGATCAACCAGAGGAGCTATCTTCGGCCCGCCTGGGTGTGGCACCAGCAGCCTCGCGACGGGAAGTGCGGCTTCTTGAAGTTCTTTGAGCTGGCCCCGCAGCTTCTCGTAGTCTTCGTTGAGCTCCTACAGAGATTTATAGCAGTTGACAAGGTCACTGTCCGAGGCAATCCGAAGCTCCATGTGCGTACAACACTCATGGTCCAGCTACTTATAATCATACTCAAGTACCTCGCGGGCATCCTTCTCTCGGTAGAAGAGATTCTTCATATCGGTCTCCGATGCCTTCAGCTGTTCCACTCGGGCCTCGAGATCTGCAAAAGTCCAGAGAAATAAGTCAGGCTACTACAAAGGTACTTTCAATAAGTACTCAACAGGCTAGCCACGGCATACCTTTATTCTTCTGGCGCAACGACTTGTTCTTGCGAACCAAGTCATCGCTCTTCGCCTGCATCTCTTGTACCTCGTTGTGGTACTGGGCAAAGGCTCCATCCAGTTTCGATTGCAGCATGGCGGAGTGCTTCCTAGCCTTGTTGAGTTCCTTCTCCAACGTCTCCGCCCGGAGCACTGTGTCGCCATACCCCTGGAGCATATCGGACTTCTGTCGGGATCTCTCCACGACATCCTACAGAAGGCAACAACCATTACCTAGGTACACAGCTCTTGTGGAAAATCGACTACTCAAGGGTACTATCACGTACCTTCATCCACTGTTCAGCCCGGCGCATCGACTCCAAGTTGCAGGCCACCATCGCCGGGTTGATGAGGTCATCTGCCAGAAGCTCGAGCCCATCGCGACTAGCCGCTGCGGTCTCTGGGATCTCCGGCGATCGGACGACTACGTCCATGCTTGGCTCCGGTAGTGCGTCCTCACGCACTTCCTCTGTAGCCTCGGGGGCTACTGCCACCCTCGGCTCGAGAGCTACTCCCGCGAGTACTTCGGCTTCAGGCATGACGCCTTCAACCGGCACGGCTTCGGGGATTGTGGTCCCTCCGACCTACGGCTCTGTCAGCACAAGGCATATGGCTTCAGTACCGGGGGCTACGACTACTACTTGGGGTACGCAGCATCACCGTGGTCTACTTACCTTCTACCACAGTGGCCTCTGGCGGCGTAGCTTCTGCGCCCAGTGCCACGGTCTCGCCCTGGGGAAGGGAAGCGGATTCCTCTTCAGCCGGCGGCGGATTTTCTTCAGTAGCTGCCGCGCTGGGTTCTTCTTCCCAGGATAAGTCAGTCGACTTCCTGCATAGTACAAGATTGGCGGTCAACCAAGCAAGATCACCAAGTTACAAGTACTACTTGGGAAAGGTTTTCACTTACAAGCTAGACCAGACAATAGTCACGGTCGGAGCGCCAAGTATGTTGGCGATGTCGACGAGCTCGGCTTCCGCGGGCACCTCTTCTTCAGCCTGGGCTGCTACTGGTTCTCCGAGTCCAGTAATAGTGCTAGGCTCTGGCCTGCTCTCTTCTGCCGGCACCTACGGCTCAACAACTCTGGTCGTCTGTTGTGTCATCTGCGACACAAGCTCTTCTAAGGTGGGGGCTGGACTGCGGCTCCTTTCGGTCGGCTCGCCCACCGTGTCCCAGTCATCTCCCTCCCCTTGATCAATGGGGTCGGACGATGGAATCTCCTTCGACAACTCAGAATTCAATTGTCAGCATACAAACATTTCAAGACAAGTACTCGACTACTTTACTCGAGGGACTCACCTCTTGGGACATAGTCTCGGTCACCTTCAACTTCTTGGCAACTCGTTTGCACGCCACATTGCGCGGCCTCCTCGGCGGCGCAGGGAGACTAGCCTCCAGGCTAGTCAGTGGATCTTCAATGAGGGGGGTGTGGGGTAGCCTAGGTCGGCTGAACCTGGACCGCAGCTGAAACCGCTCCTGGAGCGTCTCCCCATCCTCCTTGTCGGTCGTATCTTCAATGGTGATGGTGTCGTCACCTTCGTCGACTTCACGGCGTTCTTTGGCTTTGCCCTTCCCCTCCTCTGGAATATCTACAAGCTGAGGAGGGAGAGTTGGGTCGGAGACAAACTTCGCAATGTCATCCTGCAGCAAACGACTTGGGTGAGTGCGGCTACTTCAATCTAGTCAGTACTCAGAGACAGTGGTCATCGGCTACTAACCTTGTTCGGCGGATGAGCCGCGGAGTACTCGGGGACTGGGCAGAGTGTCTACGGTGGCATATCCTTGAATATCCTGCCCAGCCTCTCGACAATGTCTTCATCGTCGACTTCGTTGTCGGGCATCCTCGACGTATCCTCGTCGCCCGTGTACTGGTACCCGAGGGTGTCGCGTGCCATCAACGGCTGCACCCTCCTCTTCATGAAGCTGAAGGCCACGTGTTCGGCCCTCAGCCCGGCTTCTCTCAAAGCCTTGATCTTCTGCAACAGCTCGGGTAGTTGGATATCCTCCTGCATCGTTGGCTCGGTGTTCCACCACGACCGATGCTTCGACTGCTTCCCGCTGGGTTTCGGCAGCTCTGGGTGGTAGTTTGTGACGTAGAACCACTTCGCCTTCCAGTCTTGGTTTGAATCGATGAGTTTGTACGCGAGGTACTGGTCCGCGGCATCTTCACGCATCTGGATACCGGCTCCTCCGACTACTCGCGGGTCGTTGGCGCTCGACTGCGACTTCAGACGGAAAAACTTCTGGAACAAGATCCAGTGGGGTTTGATCCCCACGAAGGCTTCGCAGAAGTGCACAAAGACGGAGACGTGAAAAATGCCATTAGGGTTCAAGTTCAAGTACTCAATACCGTAGTACTTGAGGAGACCCTTGAAGAACCCGGACGCCGGGAGTGCCAGTCCGCGCTCCACAAATCTGGCGAACATGGGGACTTCGTCGGGATTCTTCTCCATGGGGTACGGGTCACCCACGGCGGCGTGCCACATATCTTCGGTCTTCATCTTCGACTTCTTCCACTCCTTATTTGGATTGGGGTGCGGGGGAGATGTCGGTGGTGATGATACTTGGGCGGATCCTTCCGCCTCGCTGCAGGATCTCTTCTTCCCGGCCCCGGCACCAGCCTTTGCACCCTTGGACGGAGAAGACTTCATCCTCCAAGTACACGGGGTCTTCACTCGCATCCGCTCGGGGGCTTCACTGGTGGCGAGCAGCGGCGGCACACGTGGATTTGCAGACTACGGCGCGACAGCAGTAGCACGAGTGGATGGTTGGCTAGATCTACTCCAACGGCTGCGACTGTGGGGAATGAAAAACCAAGGGTTTCGGCCTCTATTTATAACCTAACCAGCGGCGCTGCAACGGCTGGATGGATAAGTATCGGCGGCTGACTCAGCGGCGGCCGCCTGACTCTTCATCTTCTAGTATTAGATGCACTGCATCTCGGGGGCTCGGCTACATCTGCTAGACTTCCTGGTTGGCGACAAGACTCAAGAGCAACTCAGGACACATTCTACAATCAAGGTGACCCTTCAATTCGAGAGGAAGTACTCGACTCAAGGCTTAGGGGCTCCGTGCCACGTGTCCTTCAGTTTTTTCTCCGGATTTTATGGGAAAATATTGCCAGAACTTCAGATTGACCCTCAGCTTGAATCTACGATTCGACCTAAGGCTCGGGGGCTACATTCCATATGGAATGCGATTCTTCGAATCGCATTTTCCATATGGCTTCTTCTTCAAGACAATGCGAGTACTATTGAAGACCTTCAAGAGGAGAACTCAAGGACGCTTGGGAACTGCTCGAGAAGACTTCAAGACTACCCAAGGATCAACTGGAGTATCTTCCAGCCTCGGGAAGCTTCAAGTAATCTTGAGAACTTTTGTCTTGTAGTACTCAGGGGCGCCTGAGGACTACTCGTCAAGGCCATCAAGACTACTTGAAACTATCCTGCTCGACTACAAAGTACTCGGGGGCTTGTCGTATGGACCTCCCTGGGCCCACTACCTCGGTGGGTACCAGGACCGACTACTCAGTGGGCCCCTGGGACTACTCGGCTTGTGCCACACAGCACCTGATGGCGTGAGGCGCAAGGACTACGGTGGAGGAGTACTCAAATAGGAAGCTATACATGTTCTGTACTGTGTAGAGAACTCCTAGACGTACCCGACTTGTACTCTCTCCTCAAAACGACTTGTAACCCTGCCTCCCAGACTATATAAGGTGAGGCAGGGACCCCTTCTCTCTCTCATATGCATCATCTTGTAAACACACCCAATCAATCCAGAGCTACGCAGCATACAGGACGTAGGGTATTACGCACCTCGCGGCCCGAACCTGTCTAAATTGTGTGCCACGTGTCTCTTCCTTCGAGTTACTGATCTCGGCGAGGCCACATTCATCTACCTCGGGTACTCCCCTTGGTAGGTTGCCGGTCTAAAACACCGGCAACATACATGAGGGCATGTTGTCCTGCATGATGAGGAAAACAAGCCAAGAAAAGAAAAGGTAATCATTTAAATAAATGACTTAGTTGTTGCCGCCAGTGCGGACTTGTAGATGAAGCTGTGGCGGTCGGTGATGGAGCCGAGATGAGTAGTTGACGTGATGCGACCGGATGACGACGTCGTGGCGGCGCACGGCGTAGTCGATGTAGAGCCACTGCGGCCACAAAATGATGTCACGGCGACGCACGACATAGTCTAGGTAGAGTTGACATTGGCATGAGACAAGTAGTTACGGCGCACGGCGTGGCTGTAGTAGAGCCAGTGCGTCCGGACAACAAGTTGAGCCGCGAGACGAAGTGACTGGGCGCACAGCGAGACCTAGTGCGACCGACCAAAGAGAAGTTGAGCGGCGAGACGACGCGTTCGGATGCACGGCATAGGCGCAGTAGAGCCAGTGCAGCCAGGCGACAAGTAGGCGAGCCGCGAGACGGAGTGACCGGGCGCACGGCAAGAGCCAGTGCGACCGACCGAAGAGAAATCGAGCGACGAGACGACACATCTGGATGCACGGCGTAGGCGCAGTAGAGCCGGTGCAGCCGGAGGGAAACTAGCCGTGGCACATGGTGTAGTTGAAGTAGTCGAGGGGAGTTGTGTTGCCGAGTGTAGTTGTACCCGAGTAGCAGTACTCGTGTCCTCTATTTGTGTGCTTCAAGCATTGATCATGGAGCCCTTGGTTCCCCTTGGTGTGCGAGTAGCAAAAAGGCAAAATTCCTTTGGTGCTTGCGTGATATTAAGAGAGACTTCGATCCAAGTGCAGACTGCTAGTAGCTTTTACCTTGACGCAAGCTTGACTCGGATTTTGGCTCTTGTGTTTGAGCCATGCAGTAGATCAGTTTGACCAAGGAACTCAGCAACGTAATCGACTAGTACTCTGTTTTGAGTACCAAAGTCGATTCCAGATAGAAGTTGAACTTGACGTAACTGTGTTGATCTTGACATGTGTTTGCAGCTGCTCTTCTATCCCGACTAGGTCACTGAGACCGCTCCTGATTCGATTTCATCGAGGACAAAAGCAGGATTCTCGTTGAACGTTGTTGTTGTTGTGGCAAAGGACTAAATCGAGCATGAATTGGAGTCTGTAGCAGTTACGACAAGTTGCTGATTAGCCGCCGAACGGTTGACTGTCGTCGAGTAGATTGATCTAGAATTGGTCCTTCGAATTCGCCCGGTGGTGATGATCACCCCTACCTGGAGTGACAGTTGTCGGTGTTTTAGACCAGCAAACCTACCAAGGGGTGCCCGAGGTAGTAGATTGCGCGGTGAGGATCGTGATTGTGAGACCGAGAACTCAAAGGTATGCACAAGGATACGGGACACAAGATTTATACAGGTTCGGGCCGCCAAGGTGGCGAACCCTACGTCCTGTGTGGGGGATCAAGTATGGCGCCCTGCGCTTGGTGTTGGGTTGGTTGAGTTGTCCTCCTAGGTACCCAGCCCTCCTTTATATAGTCCAGGGGGCGGATTCCTAGTCGGTTACAAGGTAGGAGTCCTAGTAGGACTACACAGAATGAGTCCTAGTAGGATTAAAGGAGAATTCTAGTAGGAGTCCGTCTTCATCCTTCCTTACATGGGTACCCGGGGTGTATGCCCGACAGCCCCCAGTGCCGTGCGCGTCGCCTCGCCTCGACTTCGATCCGGAGGGTGCGAGACGGGGATCGGAGTTAGTTGTGGGTTAGAGTTCCAGAACGAAGTCCAGTTTTGTTTCGCTTCCGAAACGGGCCAAACCGAATGACGTTTCCCTAGCAAACCTAGTTTAGAAATGGTCCAAGATGTTCCCCTTGGATTGGGCCCATTCCAGATTAAACAAACGAGGCCTAAGTGGGTCTTGGTGAGTTAATGACACACTATTAAGCCATTAATGGTTCATTGAGTAAATGAGTAGGTATTAAAATCTTAAGATGGTATAAAAGGGTTTATTACATTGCATATCCAAAAAGAAAGTGATGCTAGAAGACAGATTCCTTGAAGTTATTTTATATTTTGAATTTGAGTTATAGGGATGGCGTACTATAAAGAGGGATACGAAACTTACTTTCCAAGAGTTGAATAAGGTGCTCTAGATGATCTAACAAAATCCTATGAGAGACACATTAGTAGCAACACATTCACGGGGATAACTTTTGGGTGCTGACTCTGGAAGGCTGCACACTTCGAGATTTTCCCGGATACTCTAGACTTCCTAGAGACTCCGGGCCTTAGAGCCCCAACAACTCTTTTTCTGGGTGAGGAGGTATAAAAGCCTCCTCAACCCTTTCCTCTCTCTCTCTCTCGTCCATTTTGAACTGCAAAGCTCAGAACACATTCACTCCTCTTTAATCTTCTTGGCTTTGGTTTAGTGCGATATGTTGGGTATTTAAGGAGGGATTGAGAGCAAGAGCTTGGAGAGTGCTTGTGAGCCGATTTCCCATCTCTAGAGCACCTCGTTCTTCGCTTGGTTGGTAACTTTCGTGTTTGTTACTCTTGGAGATTTGAGCTCCTAGCCGGCTAGGTGTTGTCTTGGAGAATCCAAAGGCTTGTGGCTGCCCAAGGAAGCTTATATTACCCCGAGATTGAGTAAGTAACTCTAGCTTGTTCTTTGTAGTCGCTAGAGGGAGGAAAGTGACCTAGGTGTAAAGGTCCACCCTTTGTGGGTTCCTCAACGGAGACGTAGACCTCAAGGTGTGAGGTTAAACACCGATAACAAATCCTTGTGCCTCATTGTGATTGTCGCTCCTGTTGTTTGTTTGAAATCCTCTTGAGCTCATTTCTAGGGTTTGTTACTGATCTACTCCATGGTGAAGTTCCTGCAGGTTCTGGGTGGAGAAATAGGCTTGTCTCACCTCAGTGCATAACCTATTTTCATATATTTACATTTGAGCAAGTTTAATTTTGTCGATTCTGGCAGTTGTTTAAAGTTTTTGATTTTCAGTTTCAACTATTCACCGCCCTCTAGTCGACATCTTGATCCTTTCAATTGATATCAAAGACAAGTACTCCTTTTGAAGCTTAACCGCTTGGAGAGAAAAAAAAGATGTTGAATCCAAATACTCAAGATACACCTACTCTTGAAGATGATTTGACCAACATCAGTGGTGGTCAACCTCCCGTTCTACCTTAAGGGGTAAATCAACATGCTCTGGAAGGTGGTAGGGGTGGTGCAAGCACAAGACATCAAGAAAATGAAGATGGTGCGGAGACCTCTGATAGCGAGGATGAAAAATTTGATGATGCAAGGTCAACTCGCTCCGGACGTGGTCCATCATCGTGAAGGCATCACACTAAACTCCTTTCGACTATTCTCGTTTATCCTTTAACCATCCATTGGGTTCTAGCCACATTGGGAAGATACCCCAATTTGATGGAGCCGGCTATTCCAAGTGGAAGAACTCAACGGAGGAGTATTTGATGGTGGTAAATCCCGCACTTTGTAAACAGGGATATTACATTTCCAAGTGGTGATGCGATAATATTTCAAGATCAAGCAAATGAGATACAAAGAAACTATCAAGCCATTCGCATCATCAAGAACTCACTCACCTCCGAAGAATATGACAAGGTTGATGGCTTGAAGTCTGCCAAGGAGGTTTGGGATACCTTGTTTATCAACCATAAGGGACAAAGCAAGTTAGAGAAGGAAGTTGGTGAAGCTCATTTGGGTGATGAATGAGACTCAAATGAAGATAGCTCAGACTCAAATGAATTGGGACTTGCTACTATATCCATTGGGTAACTAATTACCAAGTCGTCACTCGTCACTCTTTGGAGAACTCACTGATGATGAAGAAGACTTCACCCACACATGCCTCATGGCTAGGGGCTCTAAGGTAGATCCTAAGTCCCCTCCCCTAAATGATGATGATTATAGTGATGATGAATTTGAAAAAAAATGATAAATAGCTTTGGTAAAAAGACAACTGAAAGAATCATGAATCTAATGAAAGGGTAGAGAATAGAGATAGGACTCTTGAGGTGCAAGAAGAGCTTAGACTTAAGCTTAGAGGTGCAACAAGCACTAGTTGTTCTCAATGTTATAAAATTGATACAAATGCTTGTGCTACTAACATTGCCGAGATGAATGCTATGAAGAAAGAGATTGCTAGGTTGTCAAACTCTCTCATTGATGAGAAGAAGGAAGAACCCAAAAAGAGAAGAGTTTGAGAGCCATACCAAAGTCTTTGGGTCAACCTATCTGAAGAAGTTTGACTTTGCAAATAGGAAAGGACTAGGTAAGCATGAGCAAGGCTCAAAAGATCCTATCCCATTCATCAAGAACAACCATACTAGAGGTGTGGGCACAAGAAATGTGGTGCACGAAATGAAGCAATTGGGTGACAAAGTTGATGACAAGCAACTCAAGTACAACACCCCTATCAAGTTTGGCATGATAGGGAAGGAAATAGGTCGGCGAGACACGCGATTGACGGCGGTGGGTCGGCCGCGGGCATGCGGGCGGGTAGGAGGAGTTTGCGGTGAAAAAACAAGCGGATTCAGCAAGAACAATTTCTAGCACCTCATTTTTTTCATCATGCGGTTTCGTCGTGCAATTTTTGATGGATTGTTTTTTTTTCGAAAAACGGGTCAAAAGGGGGAAAAGGGAGCGGCCAATGAGAAAGCAATGCAATCGGACGATTGAAGAGAAAACAAGGTGGTCAACAGAACTCGCCCGTGGTCAAAAGGGTCTAACCCTGTCTAGCGATGGCTGGCGGGTCAAAACGATCGATGGATGGTCAGTCGGGAATCGGCCGATGGAAAGGAGAAGGCGGAAATCAAGAAGGTGCACCAAAGGCAATACACGGTGGAGGCGGGTCAATTCATGATTGACAATGGGTCAAGAGTCAGTTTTAGGAGAGTTTGACTCCTGCGTGAGTCTTTTTCTATTTTTAGTAGTGATCGTTTTTCTTTAGATGCAAGTAAACAGTGTCGTGATCGGCTAGGAGTCGGGTTATCCTCAGGACATAAGTAGCGACCCTGTGCGGCCGGAAACTCTGTACACACCAATATCAAACATACCGCCTCCGGGCAAACCCTTTACAATTTACAAAATCTACTTTACAACATCTACTTTTCGGCGACTTTGCCATTGCATTTTTCTTTTCTTCAACATCGTCCTTCAAGTTCGTCGGGCTGCATCGATCGACCTCCGGCAAGCTTGTGAGTACTATTTTATCGAATAATCCTAGGCTTTAACCTCAAATACATAAGTAAAAAAAGTTATGAATGTAGAAATGCGAAAACTACTCGTTCCTATAAGTTGGAATGAAGGGGTAACTTTACAATTTAGCCATCTAGCTTTATAATTATTTCATGCCACACAAAGCTGATCCAACTATGCAACCCAAATGAATATGCATACTACACAGTAAGAAGAACTTTCTTACAAAGCTTTCTTGGAGTGCATGTCTAGCTAGCTGGATGTAAATTTGTAGCTAGCTTCTCTCCTGTTTTCTCTACCCCAACACTAATCGAAGATTGCAACTCTTCCAACCTGATCACATCATTTTATTGTATTTGAGAGCGTTCTGAAGGTCTTGTTTGGTTTATTGCGCAGTACTTTTCTCACAATTAACCTCTGAACGCATCGCTGAGGTTTCGTCTAGTTCTTTATTCACCCTTTACCGATATTAACTAGATCTACAAGTTTTCGTACCAATTCTTGTAGTTTAAAGCTTTTATCACCAATTTATTCAGCTCGATCTAGATCTTGTCGGCTTTCACCACTACAACTGATCTGACTCGTTCGAGTGCTGACGTCACGATCAGCCAATCCAGCCGATCTCTTTACTTACGCGTTCGCGCTTCGGTCGCTCTCGAGCCGTCCGATTTCGCTTCCCTGTACCAGCCGATTCCGCTTCCCTGTATCGGCCGATTGGCAGGTACACGTGTCACTGAAGACCCATCGGTTCTCTAGTCAATCCTTAATATTTTCTATTGTCAATCAACAGGTCAGATTGGTTGGCACGCCTCGCTACAGACCGGGGAGTCACGTGTGTCGCGCGCGGAGGTGACATCCTATTTTCGCATCAACACCATGTGGGTCCTCTGTGAGAGTTGAGTGGAATGAAGTATGGGTCAGAATTGACATCAATTTGCTCAACTCTTGTAGTATAGATTTACAGTGGATCATACCATTAGGTGGTGGTATGCAGAATATGACTACTTTTGTAAGGATAAATAAGTAATTTTTGCAAATTCATAATAAATCTTGCAACCTCAGGCTTGAGGAAAAATTTCATTTATGTCACCAAGAAAATTTTGAAATAAAAAAATTGAATTTTTAAATTTGACATGAAAGTTTTCTTTTCAAATTTGGAAACAAATTGTCATACCACCACAGGGAAATGAAAAATTTTGAAATAAATTTCGTTTTTTAAATTGGAATGAAATTTTTCATTCTTAATTTTTTTAAAAAAAATGACCATACCACCAAAGTGAAATGAAAAAATTTTGAAAGAAGAAATTTGTAGCGAACATGGCCCCATTTGCCATTTGTTCGAGATGATTTTGGTGATTCATGTTAACACAAGCAATGGGACTAACCACATTGTCTAGCATGTCTTTGTAGGCATTTCTAGGTCCCATGGATGTTACCACATGTTAACATATCATGCACAAGTTAACATACCATGCCCAAGCTAACATGTCATATCACAAGTTAACATATCATGGACATGTTAGGTAATTACAGCAAATTTGAGGACTCAGTATATATTTGGAGGCTATAAGTAATGGTATGTTAAGTATGTTAAGTTGAAGCAAAGATCCAAGTTGAAGACGCGAAGAAAAAGAAGGAAAAAGACATCGTCGGATGAACCGACGGTACCCAAATAGCAAGCGTCAGTGCAATCGTCGGACGAGTTGGTTCACTAGGTGAAACCCTAGGAACCGTCGGATGAACCGACGGTCCAATTTCTAGTAGCGTCGGACGAGTTGCAGAGGAAGAGCAGCGAAGACAGTAGCACCGGATGATCCGACGGTCTGAGTGAGGACACCGTCGGTCTATCCGGCGCTTGGTTTGAATCAAGATAGAGACGCGCCAAGACGAAGCCTTCAGCACTGGATGATCCGACGCCTTGGTCAAGGGGGCGCGTCGGTCTATCCGACGGTCGCGTGAAAGCTAACAGAGGCGACTTGGTCGCGGGGTCTTCAGCACCGGATGAACCGACGCACCGTCGGTGTATAGCGTCGGAGCAGTTGTATCAGAGAATCTCAACAGCTAAGTGACATGGGAGGGGCACCGGATGAACCGACGCCCTGGAAAATCTTAGCATCGGTTCATCCGACGCTACCTTTTTCAGTGGCCGTTAGCCAACGCCTCTTTGGATGCCTTGGGGTATTTATACCCCCTCCACTCACCCATTTGAGGTTGCTGGATTGTGTGGAAGTGCAGAGGAGTTCAAGACACATTGAAGATCATATCCAATCCATACAAGTGCTTAATTGCTCATCCTTAGACTTGTGCATGCTTTGTGTATGTGCTTAGTGCTAGGCTTAGCTTAGAGCTGAGTGAGTGCAAGGTTGGTGCCAACCTTGTGAGGTGATTCTTGAGTGAATCAAGTTGTACAAGGTTCACTGGAAGCCTTGGAGGCTAAGTGGATCACCGGCAATCGTCATCGCCCCTCCGGCTTGGTGTGGAGCGGAGCGGCGAGGACACTTTGTGCGGGGGACGTGGAGACCCCCTTCCTTGGTGGAGAAGCTCCTTAGTTGAGGCGGCATCAAGGTGACCAAGGGAGCTTGGCAAGTGCCTAAGTGGCTAGCCTTTGTGGCGAGTCAAGTGGTGCTCCTGGGAGAGACTTGGTGACCGGGAAGCAATACTCTTGTGTGAGTGCTTCAACAACGTGGACTAGGGGTGGCTTAGGGCCTACCGATACCACGGGATAAATCGTGTGTCAAGAGTTTGCTTCCTCTCACCCCCTTTACGTTTCCGCATTTACTCTATTGCAATTTTTGCTTGCCTTTACTTTCCTATAGTAGTATCATGATAAGATTGGCTATAGGTTGCAATCCTTGGTTTGGGATGAGAGTTTCACACTAGAACAACCCTAGTTGCACATCTAGATAGTATGTTCTAGTTTATCTTTGTGTAAATTTAGTGAAGCCATAGGTTAAGGTTTTTAGTTGCCTAATTCACCCTCTCCCCCTCTTAGGCTAACGAGCATCCGATTCCTTACAGAATCATATATTTTGTTTATGTCACCGAGAAAAAACATCCAATAATATTCCTATAGAACCTATACCATATATGTATACCACCTTATGTCACAAGTGTAAGTTGTAGTGATATACAACTAACATTAATCGTCAGATTATTTCATACCGATCATTTTAGAATAATGATATTGGGTGGTATGATCCTCTACCGTAAAAGACCCTTATTTCTCCGGGTTTTTTTGTCGCGAAAGATCATGTCTTTTTATGGTCAGGTAAAAGACCCTTATTTCTCCGGGTTTTTTTGTCGCGAAAGATCATGTCTTTTTATGGTCAGGGTTTTTATATTCGTGTTCGATGCTCCCTGTCGCTCTTCAGCATGTGCACGTGGGCCATCCATGAGGTGCTGACTGTATGAAGAGTTTTTGTAAAGCACTGATGGTGAGGTAGATTTTTGCCTAGCCACACACGCCCTGACGCGTGACGACGCACACGTGAGCTCGCTCGCTGCTGCCGCGTAGTGTACCGGCCGGATAGAGTGAGTAGGACGGGATCCGAAGCTCGAGAAGCTCGCAGACCGCAAACGCGTGCTGATGCGCGGAGCGACACATGTTTGAGATTTGAATTTCTCCAGAGTTTCCAGTTGTTTTTTTACACACGGATTGAACCGGATTTAAGACTCTGTTTGGATACATGCACCCTGCTAATTCATTATTAGTTTGTTATAGTTGGAATTAGCTGGACTGGAGTAATATCTAGTTAGCTGTAAGGTTATTTTGTTGAGCTGACCCTGTCTAGATCTTCGATTCTCAGCTAAAATTAGTTACATACCCTGGTTAATCCAAGAAACACCCAAAATCGCCATAGATTTTTTTATCATTAACCACCACGATATGAACAATAATAACAATGTCTACTATTTAGACAATATTAGCGAAAATGCAATCCAACTCAATGCAAAGTGGGCGGTAGGAGGGAGTTCGGGAAGTGCTAGTAGCTTACGTGGTGGGATTTCACGGGAGCACACCTTTCCCCTACCCACCGCCATTTTTCAGGCGACGCCGTCTCTCAACAACTGCAGTGCGACCATGCGCGATGTTGTAATACTACGTACTTCTCCAAGCTAGAGAGGTCGTTTGTGAGTTCTATTACGTTGTGAAGGTATCATTCAGAAAAATCAGAAGTACTATCTGCCTAACCGTTGCCGTTTTTAAATCTGTCTTCTCGGTTCGGGTCTCAGCAATCTACACCGCAGAGCGAGTCCCTTGTGTGAATTTTCCATCCATTAAGATTTCCTAAGAACTGAACTCTGAAGCCGGCCGCCTGTAATCGAGGTTGTATCGTAGATTTGTAGTTCATGGTCACAGTGGAGTACCCTTCTAACTTTTCATGCTGTGTTGGTTACTCCATCCATCCCAAAACATAAGGTCCTGAAGAGTCCAAACTCAAGAAACAACAATGAGAGGAAATGACCTCTATACACGTTATTTTTTATTACCCACCAACTCTGCACCCACCCACCAACCTTTATTAGTTTTGTCCTATCCTTTCAGAACCTTATATTTTGGTATAAATTTTGAACCCTCTTAGTAACTCCAACAGTTTGGCAAACCAACTTGGCATCCATCTAAATTCGGCAAAATAAGAAAAATTGGCCTCCAATGCGCGCACGGATCGTGGTAGCCATCGGTATTTTCGTGTGGGTGGGAGGGTGAAAAAATAAATAAAGAATAGAAAAGGATTTTTGATGTAAGTTTTTAAAAGGTGAAAGAACATAAACATAATTTTGTGTCTCTAAGGATTTCTGATGTAAGTTAGATCTGAGTTTGCAAATGAATTATGTTAAATTGTTGGAGATAAACTATTTTTTACTTATCATATCTTTTTAAAGTTGACAAAACATAAGATTTGCAAAGGAAAATTTGACAAACTGTTATAAACGCTGAGGGAGTACTGAAGACGATGCTTTACGCGACGATACAGTGAATCCATGGTTGAATCGTCAGGTAGGCACGGTGGCCGCATACGTCCAATGATCAGCTCAGCGAAACGACAAAAGATTGAAAAAGATCAGCTCGCCGACCCCACGCTGAGCGTGCTGCGGCCTGCGGGAGGTCCCCGCCCCAACCCGGCACAGATCTCACAGTCGATTCCCGCCTATAAATTCCACTCACCCTCCCGTTCCCAGTTGCCAGCCAGAGCCACAGCCACGGTTCACGCGTTGTCGCGCCTCCACTCATCCTCCCCCAACCTCGCCGCGATCCGGTTGTGGATGCAGCCGCGCGGCCGCTCGTGCAACCGCCGCTCCCGGAGCTTCTCCCGCGCCCGCCTCGCCATCGAGGGGTCTTAATCTCGTCACCCTGCGGACCCTGCCCCCCTCGTTGTAGCTCGGTTCTGAATTCCCGACCGACGAACGAAAGAACGAACCGACGAACGAACGACGGATCGATTTGCCGTGATGGACGCCTCCGCCGTCACTGCTGTTTCTGTCAACGGTAAGACAGGTGGGACTCCCCAAGCGGGAGCGAGAGGGCCAGATCTGCTCTTTGCGTTTCCCTTCCGGCGTCCATTTCGTCTTGTTATTTGTCTTTGGTTGGGGAGAAGCGCCGAGCACATGGTGCGCGGGGTTCCCGTTGTTCGTGGGGGATGATTTGCTTCCGTTCGTCTGGGCGTTGCAGGGAAGATGGAGGAGGAGGAGAGGCAGGCGCAGAAGAGATACTGGGAGGAGCACTCCAGGGACCTCACCGTCGAGGCCATGATGCTCGACTCCCGCGCCGCCGATCTCGACAAGGAGGAGCGCCCCGAGGTAATCCATTCCGCGATGACATTTCCCCCCTTTGTCCACTCCAGTGCTTAGCGAATATACTGTTAGTGTTTCCTGTAGTGCTTTTTGTGATCTACTATCTTCTTGGATCTGGGGAGCACGTGTCTGCCTTTGCTCCTCCAAATATGACATGGTAGCCTCTCTGTAGTCTGTAGCGACGTGTGTGGAAACAAATAAAGGCGAATGCACTTTCTTTTATGATAAATTGGTCGGCAGTTTGTGTTAAACACCTGTATGGCATGACTGTGATTGGATAGGGTTACGTTGATAGGTACCTCCTTGAATTTGAACGAGTGAACATTGACCTGGCTCAAGAAAATTGCGGGCCCATTACTTGGGGTGGCACCATGTATTAACTGTAAATTTCTGGACTAGCTGATTTTTTTGCCTGAATAAACTTTAATGATCACTTTCCAGGTTCCACGCTCTCAAATATTAGGCATAAAAATAAAACTGAACTAAAAACCTTTTTGCATCATGACTTTTTTAAATTCCTTTTTAAGAAACACACTTTTCCTTGTTGCTATTAGCCTTGCAGGAAGCATGTGTTGTTGATCCATACCATGTTGTGACTATGATATTTCTTTAATGGAGTGCTGTAAAGAAAGTTAGAAATTGAAAACTACAGCTCGACGTCTATTTGGTTCTCTGATTTAACAGTTGAACGTGTTATAGTTTACATTAAAAAACAGTTTGATGTAAGTACACTAGGTGCAGTAGGAGCTTGAAACAACTTTTTGTAATTTTAGCATTCAGCAGCCATCGCTTTGATTTACCAGAGAAGGTGCTCCTGGGCTTTCAGGACTAACATTTTGATATGGATATGTTCCTTTTTTGCAGGTCCTGTCTTTACTTCCTTCATATGAAGGGAAATCAGTACTGGAGCTTGGTGCTGGAATAGGTCGTTTTACTGGAGAACTTGCTAAAACAGCTGGGAACGTTCTTGCTCTGGATTTCATCGAAAATGCCATTAAGAAGGTATTAGTAATTTTCTTGGTTTTAAATGTTTTATTTTGCTTGAAGTATCTGTGGCGTTTAGCTGTTTCGTACATGTATGCTACGGTTAGTTCATTCAATTATTCACGCAATATTTTTCTTGCAGAATGAAAACATTAATGGGCACTTCAAGAATGCATCCTTTATGTGTGCTGATGTGACATCTCAGGACCTGGTGATTCAAGCTGACTCCATTGATCTCATATTTTCAAATTGGCTATTGATGTATCTATCTGATGAAGAGGTAATGTTGAACCATGCTTTAAATAATTAACAAATTATAGGTGTATAATAATCCTTGATCTTGTTGCTGTGGTTGTTCTTGTAAAATGCACCCACCTCAGAGAAAACCTGAAGTACTTATGAGTTAAATTTGTATATTTGAATGTGCTGACTGGAATACATTTTGGTTATGTCTCCTGTATGTTCTAATTTATTATCTTACTGTAGGTGGAGCAGCTTGTTCAAAGAATGGTAAAATGGTTGAAGGTTGGTGGATATATCTTCTTTAGGGAATCTTGCTTTCATCAATCTGGAGATTCGAAAAGGAAAGTCAATCCAACACACTATCGGGAACCAAGGTTTTATACTAAGGTGAGAAGACATATTATCCTATTGCTCTTCCCCTTTGCTTCTGTACATGAATATCAGACTTATCTGCTCTTATAGGAAAGACTTCCATGATTTTCTTAGTTTCAATACCATTTTCTTTGACAAAGCTGATTTGTTTTCGTTTCATGAATAGGTTTTCAAAGAATGCCATTCATTTGATCAAGATGGGAGTTCCTTTGAACTTTCTCTGGTTACTTTCAAGTGTATCCGTGCCTATGTTAAGAACAAGAAAAATCAAAACCAGGTACTTATCTGTCCATGCATATTACACGTGTTAACCACGGTGAAGTGAGATTAGTGATGGATGTGACTCTGTGCATGTAGATATGTTGGCTGTGGCAAAAAGTCAAGTCTACGGAAGATCGGGGATTTCAAAGATTTTTAGACAATGTGCAGTACAAAACTAATGGAATATTACGTTATGAGCGCATTTTTGGAGAAGGTTATGTGAGCACTGGTGGATTTGGTGAGTGGTGCAATCCCCTTCTGATTTTAACCTGTAATGTTATATTTGAAATATACATTTTAAATGTGATTATTTAAAATTGTCCAACAGAGACTACAAAAGAGTTTGTGGATAAGCTGGATCTTAAACCTGGACATAAGGTGCTTGATGTTGGATGTGGAATTGGGGGAGGTGACTTTTATATGGCTGAAAAGTATGACACTCATGTTATTGGTATTGATCTGTCCATAAACATGATATCATTTGCACTTGAGCGCGCCATTGGGCGCAGTTGCTCAGTTGAGTTTGAAGTTGCTGATTGCACCACAAAGACGTACCCAGACAGCACATTTGATGTCATCTACAGCCGTGACACTATCCTTCACATACAGGTATGCATGACACATATAGTGCCCATTCGTGTTTTTTTTTTGCACGCCTTATGATTGAGCTACAGTCGTATAGGAAAGTGCTTCTTATCACTTTTCCTACATCAACTCCATGCTGCACACTAACATTATTTTGACAACACTTTATTTTTGGCAGGATAAACCCTCTTTGTTTAAAACTTTCTTCAAATGGCTGAAGCCTGGTGGGAAGGTCCTTATCAGCGATTACTGCAGGAGCCCTGGGAAACCATCAGAAGAATTTGCAGCATACATTAAGCAGAGAGGTTATGACCTTCATGATGTGGAGGCTTATGGACAGGTACCTATTACTTTCAGTTTTATATGGTTGTAATACTTAATAAAGTTGCTATGATCAAAATTTAGTGCTCCTGCTAACTTTTTCATCAAACCATCCAGATGCTCAAGGATGCTGGTTTTCATGATGTTATTGCTGAGGATCGGACTGATCAGGTTTCTGTCAAACTAACTTTTCCACTAAGATGATCGGATGAACACAAATCTGTACTATACTAATAAGCGCTCTATACTGTTTTTCAGTTCCTCGGTGTTTTGGAGAACGAATTAGCTAAATTTGAAAAGAACAAGGATGATTTCCTGTCGGACTTCTCCCAGGTTAGTCATCAAAGCCCAAAAGGGGTCCAACCATGAACTGGCAGGCAGACTTGGAGCCTGCATTCCTTCTTTTTGTGGCTTTTAGACACCTCTAACTCCGAGATTCACTTACATCCAGGAGGACTATGATGATATTGTGAACGGGTGGAAGGCAAAACTGCAGAGGAGCTCTGCAGGTGAGCAGAGGTGGGGGCTGTTCATCGCGACCAAGTAATGATCCAAATGTTTCTGGATGTTCAAATAAAGTGGCTCCGTTACATGTGGGCCCTTAAGTTATATTTGATGTTTCGTTAGCTATTCTGAACTCAGTGAGCCTGGGTTATTACCTACTATCATCATGCTTATCAGTGCATCCTCTCTGTGAAGTCCAAATAAGCTGCCCGCAGATTTCTGGTTTTATGGAAGTTCGAATTTCTTGTGAAGCTACTTTGAACCTAAATGCAATTATTATGTTTGTCCATTTTGGAGCAAACTTGTATGCTATTTTTTGATACTTTGCGGAAGCAACAAAAAAAAGAGCCTTAGTAGATTCAGCCTTTGATAAATGTCGTGAAATGTATCACCTGCCACTGCCCACTGGTATTTCGCCGGCCACTGAAATTGTATCTCCGAGTAGTTTATGCTTCGCTGTGCCTTCCGCGTGACAAGGGACTCTGCTTCGCTCGGAGCAACAACTGTTCCCCGTCGGAACCTGGCGACGCTGAGCACCACGCAACGCACGGGCATCACGCTGCCTGGCTTGCCGTCTCGGAACCAACTTTTGCTTTCTTTCGCCGGAAAATTCACGTTTGCTTCCGCGCGTGGAGACGGGAGGGAGACCCGACGCCGAGAGGGCAAGGACTGTGTCTCGTGAACAACAGAGCTCAAACCCGGATGGCCAGGTAGAGATGGCTGACTAGCAGCTAGCCTGCGACTGATCACGCGAGCGCTGATTGATGGAAGAAAACTGTGGAATCCGGCCTGATCAATGCGCGACGAGTGAGTGGTGTGGAGGTGGATACGAGCCCGCGACAGGTGGCCTGGCCTGGCCTGACCTAGGCGGCGGCAACGCGCCAAGCGTGGGCGACGACTTCCAGAGTCGCACAGCGCAAGTGGCGCGAGGGGCGGCGGCCAAAACGCAGACACGGGTTCCTTTGCAGCCACGGGGCTCAGGGAAGCCATGGATGCTTCGCTAGCTGCCTTCTCGGCTGACTCGTAAAACTCAGATGAGATTCGAGGCCGACGGACAGTCGGTAATTCTTTTCTACTACTTGTAGTAGAACCTCCTAGGAGGAACGGCGAGATTCACACTTGCACATGCCCGTGATTTGCCGTGGAGTCTTGGTGCAAAGATTTCTTTTTGTCAGGAAAAGTATTTGATTGTCAGTTCCCACGAATATTCCCTTGAGAGTTGATTACCGCCTTCGGGATTACCCAACAAGTGACAAAATACTCATCTTTCCCCCAAAAATAATTATTGTACCAAAATGACGGCAATACATCTAGAAAAAACAGGTCATATAGGGCCAAGCCAAAAAGCCCTGAGAAAAATCCGAAGCGCGTCGACGGGGGTCTATGATCCTCGAACGACTCGAACCTCTTGATCTAATCTAAAAAGTAAGAGCAACTCCAGCAGCAGTATGCAAATTGAGGCCTCCAAATTGTATTTGCAGGTCCAACTGCAAAAAATAGAGGCCCAAATTTAGCATTCAACTCCAGTGGGGATATCAATCCGGGCCTCTATTTTTCTGCGGGTCCCATCTGCCAGCGAGAGAGGGGGGCTATCTTCCTCGCAACAGAGCAGAGGCAGGGAGGCACGGGTGGCCAGCGGCGGCGGCTCCTGCCGCCGAGCCGGGGCACGGCGGTGGCCGGGAAGCGGGGCAAAAGAGAGGGGAGTGAGGGGATTAGACCCCCTCCCCATCTCGGGTGGAGACGGCGCACGGCGGGGGCACCCCAGTTCAGCTGCAAGCTCTAGGCGGAGGCTGCCCATGGCGCGGCGAGGATGACGAAGCGAGGTCGAGCCAGTCCCCAGCACCATTGTTGTCGCTACTGATCTCGCCGCTGCTACTGCCTCTGGTGCCCGCGGCCTCCTGGTTGTGGCTGCCGGCGGTCTGGAGCAGCCGCAGCGCCAACGACTTTCAACTCCAGAGGCGCCGGCCGCCGCACGGGTGACCACCGCGTTGGTGTACCCGTACGGGAGTTCCTGTAGCTCCACGATGCCCTCCCCGGTGGCTTGTGTGCCGCCATGTAGTGCGTCTGGGAGGAGAAGGCGAGGTCGTGGTTCTTGAATAGGTCTGTTGGACACGACGTCCCGCACCGCGTCGACGAGCATCCGGCATGCGAACAGCTCGCGCCTGCCAAGAAGGAGCGCGTCAGCTCGGTGCCACTCTACAGCGACGACGGCGACATCGACTGGGCGACGGCCGGTGGCTCGGACATCAGCGTCACAGGGAACCTGCCGGACTGGTCACTCGTCGACGAGCAGTTCAGCGCTCTGGTGCCCAGAATCGCGACGGATGGCGCCCGCGCGGGCATCGCGAAGGAGGTGTAAAAGCAGTTGCGCAGGCTGGGCGGCGCCTGGGTAGAGTTGTTGGTCGTCAACCTCGCGTCAGTGGAGTCGTCCTCGGCTTGCACGAGGCGCGCGAACTCGGTGGCATCCAGCAGCCCGTCGCCGTCCGCGTCCACCAATGCCATCAGCGCCTCGGCGGAGCCGTCCTCACCCAGCGTCTCCCCGCATGGAGAGTCGTAGCTCCGCGACGGAGATCCGGCCGTCAGCGTCCTTGTCGAACGCTGCAAACAGGGACCCCAACTCATTGTCGCTGCACTCCTCAGACATGTGTGGTGATCGAAGAGCAATAGGAAGGAAGGAGTCGTGTGTTGGATTGGGGCTGGAATTGGATTGCTGGCGAACATGGTGGGCTTCGGGGCGGGCTCCGCGGTGGCCGGCGGCGCTACGACATTCGCGCTCGCGTAGTGCTGGGACGCGCCGGCGGCGCACGAAGAGGAGGTAGTGCTGGGCAGCGCACGTAGTGCTGGGCTGCGTCGGCGTCGCGTAGCGCCGGATTCGTAGTCGAGCAGCAGGAGGGGGCGGATGGCTTGTTGGGCTGGTGCGCCTCGACCCGTCTAGTGTCGCCGGCAAGAGAGCGGCATGGCGAGCGGCGGCACGGAGGAGCAGGGGCCGCAGGTGGCCGAGACGACGCATATCTTATTCCAGGGCGGCCTCGGCGGCGAGGAGGAACGCCGACCCTCGCGCTCGCGCACGGGAGCAAACCCGCACGTCGTCGTGCTCGCGTTGGCCATCGGGCGGCCGCACGTGCACTCGGCCGCCGCGGCCGGCCGGCGAGCTCGGGGATGTCGCGCCCGGTGCCCGCAAGCTCGGGGGAGCCGCAACAAGGCCGGGAGTTCGGTCCACGACATTTGCACCGCAAGACCTCGCCACCGACGCGGTGGTGGGCGACCTCGCCGACGTGGAGGCCGCGGACGCCGACTCCTCGGCGGCGGCGGCGCGTCGACGGCATAGGGCAGGCGGGGTGCGGGTGGTCTAGTCTGGGGGTTGGTCTGCGGGGGAGATGGGGGAGGAAAAGGAAAAAATGGTGGGGCCCACATTTGGAGGGGGAAATGGAGGGCCTCCAGAAATGGAGGGTGGGAGGGGGAATTTGGAGGGGTATGCAAAATGGAGGCTTGTTTAGAGGCCCTGCTGGAGATGGATTTTTACACCGAACCTCTAAATTTTGGAGTAGAGGCCCATATGGAGGCCCCCGCTGGAAATGCTCTAAGCAAACCAAATCTTACCTAATAATCTCCTGAAAACCGCATCCGGGATCGATCCCAGGCGAGACCACTCCGGCGGTCCCAGCCCCACTGCGTCGCGTAATCCCCACCCGCCCGCAGCGGCGGCCCGACAAAGACGTCGTGCGCGTAACGGGGTCGAAACCGAGAGACCGCACCAGAAAGCTTACGCAAACTGAGTCATTTACGCACATGCCATTAAAAAAGTTACTAGTTACGTACACGCCATAAAAAAGTTTCTCAGCACCTGCATGCCATGCACCCGAAATTCATTGACACACATGCCATTTTGGATGGATTCTGTTAGGACTTAACGGTTCCACCCATCTGACATGTGGGACCCGCGTTTGGAAATGACTATTATACCCCTGTCCATTAGAAACGAATCACGCTACTGGAAGAAACGAATCGAGACAGCACCGCGCATCGCTGAAAAAAAAACACCGAACCCTAGCACCGCCGCCGACCGCCGACCGGCGACCGCCGCCGGCCGGGCTCCGCCCGTGCGCCCGCGGCCGGCGAGGGGCGGCGGTCCGCGCGCCCGCTTGGGTAGTGAACCCCCCCGACATTTCGAGTGGGAAATTGGTATTGGTCAATCGGTTCAACCAAGCATAGGGGAATGCGGTCTTACTAAATCTGCAGATAGTGATTTTCTTGCTAACCCAAACCCATCAAATGAGCATGCGGGTATTGATGATGAATGCTTGTATATTGACATTGGTCCTGAACATCGAGCACCTCCCATTCCCACTAGTCAAACTGAACCAGACACATTGGTAGATGATGTAGAGGGTGATGAAGTAGAGGAAGATGAAGTAGAGGAGGTTGAGGAGGATGAATCTTTGTCTGATGATGAAATAGAGGAAGATGACATTGTAATAGATAGAGAGCCTGCACAGAAACCTGATGCACACTATGACAAGAATGATCCTCCTATGGCAGTAGGCACTATGTATTCAGATCAGAATGCTTTTAAGTTGGCTTTAGCTACACATGCTACCAAGTATGAGTTCCAATATAACATTGAAAAGTGTGATAAATCTCGGTACAGGGTGTATTGCAGTGGCAAGGATGTGGGTTGTAGGTGGAGAATTCACACTGCTACTTTGAGTGATGGAGTTACAGTGAAGGTAGATTTTTAACACTTTTTATGCAATGATTTTTTAACACTCTTTATGCAATGATTTTTTAACACTCTTTATGCAATGATTTTTTAACACTGCTTATGCGGATCACAAGAAACCCATACAAGCATGAGAATTGTGAGAGCAAAAGAAGGAAAGACAGTTGTGTAGGAGTGACACAATATTGGGTGTGTGAACAAGTGCTTGATTGGTTGAAGGAAAATGGAACAGTGGGTGCCAAAGAGCTGAAAAGAAGGTTGAAGGAGAGACACAAAATTGATGTGACCTACAGAAAAGTATATCTAGGTAAGCAACTTGCTATGGACAAAATTTATGGACCTTGGGGTGAAAGTTTTGACAACCTATACAACTTTAAGGCTCAAATAGAGAATAGTAGTCCTGGATTCTTTGTTGTAATTGATCATCATACCATCAACAACAAAAAAGGTTTAATAGGCTGTTTTTTGCTTTGAAAGCTTGTGTTGATGGTTTCCTACAAGGTTGTAGGCCATATCTTGCCGTAGATAGCACATTTTTGAATGGAAGGTTTAGGGGTCAGTTGTGTGTAGCTTGTGCAGTTGATGGTCACAACTGGATGTACCCAGTAGCGGTTGGTGTTATTGACTCAGAAACAAATCCGAATTGGGAGTGGTTTATGGAGAGGTTGAAAGAAGCTATAGGTAATCCAGTTGGTCTTACATTCAGTACTGATTGTGGGCAGCCAGTGATGCATGGGGTTAGTAAAGTTTTTCCAGATGCCGAACATAGAGAGTGTATGTACCATCTAACACAGAATTTCAAGAAACACTATAGTGGACAGATTTTTGATGATCACTTGTGGGCATCTGCATATTCTTGGAGCCCTTACATGTTTGAGAAACATTATCAAGCCATGGCTGCAGCCAAACCAGAGGCTATGAAATGGCTTCAGGAACATCACAAGAAATTGTGGACTAGGAGCCAGTTTTCCACATTATCAAAAGTGGATTATGTTACCAATAACTTGGCTGAGACATTCAATAAATGGGTAAGATTACCTTGTTTACCTTTGCATTGATTATGTTATTTTATTTCATGTTTGCTGAAAATTGAATTTCTATGTTGGCAGGTGAAGGATATGAAGGGCATGCATCTGGATGAGTTGATGGATAACATTAGACAGAAGATCTTAATTAAATGGAACCTTAGAAAAAGGGTTGCCCAAAAGTTTGAAGGAAAAATCTTGCCTCATATAGTGCAGAAGTTGAGAGGAGCTAGCTATAACCTGGACATTGAAGTAATCACAAGCTCACCTGATGGCATTGCAGAAGTTTGTGCTAAGGGAAGTTCTGCTAGTAGCTTCAGGTTTGTAGTGAATACAATTGAGAGGACATGTTCATGCAGAGCTTGGCAAGGGTCAGGAATACCATGCAAGCATGCCATTGCCTACATCACATCAATCCCTGGGGCCAAACTTGAAGATTATGTAGATGAGTGCTATTCAGTTGAGAAATTCAAAATTGCATATGCAGGTTCTATGCCCTTTATTCTTGACAAGTCCATGTGGCCCAAACCCACCCATGGCTTCTTCATGCATCCTCCATTGCTTAAGTCAACTGCAGGGGGGAGGAGGAAGAACAGGATGAAATCAGCTTTGGAGGGAGGCAGTAGTAGGAAGAAATCAGGCAATGAGGAAGGTACCGGCAAAAGACAACATCAGTGCCCAATATGCCATCAGTTAGGACACCATTGGTACACATGTAAGAATGGCAATCCAGATGACATAGCTGCATTTGAGGCTGAGAGGTAGACTTTGTAGACATAGCTACACAATGGCAACACTTCTTGTTTAGCTATGCAAATTAATAATTTTCCATAATTTATTTCAGGGGTCCACCAAAGAAAAGGCAGAAGAAAGCATCGTCCACAAGCACAGTGACTAGCATTGTTGTGGCCACTACTGGATCAGGCATGGTGTTTCCATACAATGAGGCGGTGGCTAATGCTACACATAAGCCAAAGAGAGTGAAAAAAGGTGCCAAAAAAGGGGGCCACCACCAACAACAAGTACTAGCAGGTTGATCTTTCACTTTTCTACATCTAGTCATTTACAATCTACAACCTAGCTGATTTTGTCATTTAACCCTACCTGATTTTGTCATTTAACCTAGCTGATTTGTCATTTAACCTAGCTGATTTTGTGTCATCTAACCTAGCTGATTTTGTGTCATTTAACCTAGCTGATCTTGTCATTTAACCTAGCTGATTTTGTCATTTAACCTAGCTGATTTTGTGTCATCTAACCTAGCTGATTTTGTGTCATTTAACCTAGCTGATTTTGTCATCTAACTTAGCTGATCTTGTCATTTATAATCTAGAACCTAACTGATCTTATTTGCACACAAGGTCTGGAAGTGGACATGGATCCAATGAGCCCTTTCCTCTCCAAATTGAGCACCCTCCTGCCGTTCATGAAGAAATTGCATCCTATGAAGTCTCTGCACCAATTGCATCCTATGACATAGCTGCATTTGAGGCTGAGAGGTATACTTTGTAGACATAGCTACACAATGACAACACTTCTTGTTTAGCTATGAAAATTAATAATTTTCCATAATTTATTTTAGAGGTCCACCAAAGCAGAAGCAAGCCATCATGAAGAAGTGTACACCAAGGAGGGCTCCTGTTGAAGTGGTCAACCCATCCAGCCCAGCTTCTAATACCAGAAGCAAGAAGAAACTCCAGCTTGAATAAATTATGAGGAACTATTACTTTTGATGTAATTTGAGACATGTCTGGTTTGGTGTGATGTCATGCAAAGTAGTGAACTGTACTTTCTATGTGTGGACTAAGTGTGATGTCTATGTGTGGACTAAGTGTGATGAAAACTAGTGAACTTATCTGTTTAAATGTTGGTGATATGAACTTGTTACTATGCAATGGTCATCCCTTATTTTTTGCCATGTGATATGTACATTTGATTGTTTGCAATGGTCATGCACCTATTTTTCCCTTTTAAAAAAATTAATGTCTAATTTTTTCTTATTTTTTGCAACCCTTTTCTAATTTTTTCCACATTTATCTAATTTTTTCTAGCATTTCTCTCGATTTTCCCAGATTTTTTAACCATTTAAAATTTTTTCCACTTTTCTAATATTTTTTTACGATTTTAAATCATTTTTATAATTTATTTTCGCTTTTCTGATTTTTAATCATTTTTATAATTTATTTTCGCTTTTCTGATTTTTTTAATCATTTTTATAATTTATTTTCACTTTTCTGATTTTTTACGATATTTATTTATTTTTCCCACTTTTCTGCCATTTTTAAACCCTTTATTGCACATAAGGGCAAAACTGTCTTTACACACTCTCTAACACTTCTGTTAACTCTTCATTCATCCAAAATGGCATGTACGTCAACAAACTTCGGGTGCATGGCATGCAGATGCTTGGGAATTTTTTTTTGGCATACACGTAACTAGTAACTTTTTTTAATGACATAATACACTTAAATGACTCACGCAAACTACGTAGACCCGCAGCGCCACCGCCCACCACGGCACCACCCCGCCACCACAACCGCGGCCTCCTTCCACCATCACCCCCGCCCGTACACAACAACCCCGCCACCGTCTCCTCCGCCGCGCTCCCGCGCCGAAACGCCACGCGAGCTCGCCTAGGTCTCTCCCCCTCTCGCTGTAAACGCCCCACCCTCCTTCCTCTTTAACACCGCCGCGGCGCGGGCCGGCCCCCTTTCATTCCATCCTCCCTCCCCGCCTTTTCCGCTTCAGTTACATACGGAAGTAGATGCCACGGAGGCCTCCTCCCAGCAGTAGGCCCGGACTCCACCCCTCCACCGCCGCCGCCGCCCGCCGATGCCGGTGAAACGGTCGGGGTCGGTGGCGGCGCTCCCGCCGGCAGCGGGCCGCCGCGCGCGGGCGCGCCTCTGCCTGCGCCTCGCCACGCCGCTGTCCTTCCTGCTCCTCCTCGCGGTGCTGCTCCGCACCCAACCTCTCCTGGGCGTCCCGCCCGACGCGCCGCCGCCCGCCGCCGGGCCAGCCAAGGTCGCCTTCCTCTTCCTCGTCCGCGCGGCGGTGCCGCTCGACTTCCTCTGGGACGCCTTCTTCCGGGTAAGCACCGGGGGTTCTCTGTTCTCTCTCTCTGATCGATCCGTTCTCGCTCATCTGTTGCGCTGCGCGTTCGTCTATCTACCATCCCGATTGGTTGATTGGTGGCCTGATCGCCGCCGCGTGCTTGTTGTCGCAGAACGGTGAGGAGGGGAGGTTCTCGGTGTACGTGCACTCGGCGCCGGGGTTCCACCTCGACCGCACCACCACGGGGTCGCCGTACTTTTACGGGCGGCAACTTGCGAGGAGCGTCAAGGTTGGACCATTTGGATTTCCCCCCTTCCTTAACCCCTCTTGACTTTATCTGGGCGGTTTCGCGGTATGGCTGCTCGCTTGGTGCGATTTTGACTCGGGAGACACGGTTGTGTCTCGCAGGTGGTGTGGGGCGAGGACACCATGGTCGTGGCAGAGAAGATGTTGTTCGCCGCTGCGCTCCGGGATCCCGCGAACCAGCGCTTTGTTTTGCTCTCTGACAGGTAGGTGTGGTGCTCTCTGCCTTTCCCTCGTGTGTAACCTATTTTGCTCGCACATCCAGTTCAAATTCTGTGAAGTGGATCATGATGAAATGCGTGGTATGCTGTCTTGCTCTTGACCAATTAACAGCTGTTTGGTAATGGTAATTGACAAGTGAATTTGATTGGGACTAGGAAATTCTTTAGTCATGCATTTAGACGTTCCTTTCCAGCTTTGCTGATGGTACTGTTTACAATTTTTGGATCTGCTAAGTGATGGTACCTTAAAAAATTGTAAGTTTGCAACCGCGAAGATATTCTGTTTTATCCTTGTTGGGTTCTAACACACTCCTGATTGTGCCCCTCCTCACTGGGCTTAAATAGAGTTTCTGAAGTTATATTCTGATTATACTTGCTACGGACTCTATATCGCATTTGTGTTTTGAATTCCCTTGTTGGTACATATTTGAAGTTTGCAGCTTCTATACTAACATGTCAATACTTGTCCTTTTCCTGCTGCAGCTGTGTTCCTCTCTACAATTTCAGCTACATATATACTTACTTGATGGCTTCACCTAAAAGTTTTGTAGACAGGTATAGGGAGGAAAAAGCCATGCAAGTTCTCATTTGTTCCTTACAACATCCTCATGATTTGCAGTATTTAGATCATTTCTTCTCAAATGTAGTAAATTCGTGTTTCAGTTTTGTTGACAAGACAGAGAAGCGTTATAATCAAAACATGTCTCCTGCCATTCCAAAGGATAAATGGAGGAAAGGATCTCAGGTAGTTTCTTGGCCTTTTTGTCCTTATAGATATTTCAGTGCCTACTGAGAGAGTGTGAGTTGTATTCTGACTCCATCTACCTACTCATTTCAGTGGGTAGTATTGACCAGAAAACATGTTGAAGTTGTTGTCGGTGACAAGAATGTATTACAAGTGTTCAGAAGACATTGCAAGGTATGTTGTTATTCTCTTCATGTTGACAACAAAATGTATTCTTAGCTTGATTTGGCCTTTATAAAGGTCTTTTTGAAGAAATGTGATTACCAAAGGACTTTTCAATGCACATGTATTACTGTTTCATTTTCTCTTCATTGTTCCAATAAGTTCTAGATCCTTAGGTGCTTGAACTTCTAGTTAAAAAAAGTAAGATGTAGCTTTTTCGTTGAAATTAGATGGGATGCCAAGACTCGTATTTTGAAATTTGTTTCCCTAATTTGAATATATGGTCACTTGCAATTTAATCAATAACGGTAGTGCCCTGTTGCTCATTTAGTCCTTTGGATAAGTACTAAGCAAGCTGCTCAAATACTTTCTTGGACCAATTAATAATCTTCGGTTGCTTTATGAGATCTATATTCTGTTTTCTTTCTTTTACACAGACACAGATACTCTATGTAGTCCACACGGTCAGAACCATCTTCATACAACCGCCACAATAATGCCACTTGATTAAATTCTGTGCCTATGCCCCACAGGTAGGTCTTAGTGAGAGCGTCAAGAGGCAGTTTTGGGAACACTTGGATAGCATGGTTAGTACCGTGCCCATCAGGGAGAAGCTCTTCATAGGAGGAGACCCCAATGGCCATGTGGGTGTGACGAATGCTGGTTTCGAGCGGGGGGTTTGGGTATGATGGTAGGAACCAAGAGGGAGAGGATGTGTTGAACTTCGCGTTGGCCTACGACTTGTTGATAGCAAATACCCTCTTTAGGAAGCGGGTGACCTTTCTGAGTGGTCAACACTCGAGCCAGAGCCAGATTGACTTTATCTTTGCAAAGAGGGACGATAGACGTGCTTGCTTAGATTGTAAGGTGATACCTGGAGAGTGTGTTGTTCCCCAACACAAGCTTGTGGTGGCGGACTTTAGCTTTCGGGTACGTGTCGTCCAGGACAAACGTGTCGAGATTGCGAGAACGAGGTGGTGGAAGGAGAAAATGCAAATGACATGTGGCTAAAGATGGCAACGTGTGTTCGGAAGGTGGCAGCAGAAGTTTTTGGTTTGAGTAGGGGAGGCAAGCAGGAGGCGAAAGACACTTGGTGGTGGAATGAGGAGGTGCAAAAGGCTATTAAGGAAAAGGAGTATTTCAAGCGACTCCACCTTGACAAGAGTGCAGCCAACATCGAGAGCTATAAAATAGCAAAGAGGGCTGCAAAGCGAGCTGTGAGTGTAGCCAAGGGCTAGAAGTACCATGACCTTTATCAGTGGCTAGGCGCGAAGGAAGGGGAGGAGGACATTTTCCGGTTGGCGAGGGTCCGAGAGAGGAAGGCAAGAGACATCAACCAAATCAAATGCATCAAGGATGGGACATGCCAACTGCTGGTGAGGGATGAGGAGATCAAGGACAGATGGCAGGAGTACTTTGATAGGTTGTTTAATGGGGAGGATGAGAATCCTACTATTGAGTTGGATGACTCTTTTGATGACACCAACAGACGTTTTGTGAGGAGAATTCGAAATCAGGAGGCAGAGATTGAGAAGGCTTTGAAGAGGATGAAGAGAGGTAAAGCGATGGGCCCCGATGGCATCCCCACTGAGGGGTGATGTTTGGGTGCTAGAGCCATAGTTTGGCTAGCAAAGCTTTTAACCTCATTTTCCAAGAAAACAAGATGCCTGAGGAATGGAGGAGTATATTAGTGCGATCTTCAAGAACAAGGGAGATGTTCAAAGTTGCACTAATTATCGAGGGATTAAGCTGATGAGCGATACGATGAAGCTCTGGGAGAGGGTTATCGAGCATCGCCTCAGGAGTGTGACAAGCGTGACCCAAAACCAGTTTGGGTTCATGCCTGGAAGGTCAACTATGGAGGCGATTTTCTTGCTACGACAGTTGATGGAGAGGTATAGGGAGCAGAAGAAGGACTTGCACATGGTCTTTATTGACCTCGAGAAGGCGTATGACAAAGTACCAAGAAATGTCATGTGCTGGGCCTTGGAAAAACACAAAGTCCCAACTAAGTACATTACCCTTATCAAGGATATGTGCAAGGATGTGGTGACGTGTGTGTGTGTACATGTGGTGGTGACAATAGTGACTTTCCAATTAAAATAGGACTACATCAGGGGTCAGCCTTGAGCCCTTCTTTATTTTCTTTGGTGATGGATGAGGTCACAAGGGACATCCAAGGTAGTATCCCATGGTGTATGCTCTTTGCTGATGATGTGGTGCTAGTTGACGAGACTAGGGCAGGGGTTAATGGGAAGCTTGAGCTGTGGAAGGACGCTTTAGAGTCGAAAGGTTTCAGAATCAGCAGGACCAAGACCGAGTACATGATGTGCGATTTCAGCATGACTGGACATGAAGATGGAGTTGTGAGCCTCGACGGACAAGTGGTGGCCAAGAAAGAGACCTTTAGGTATTTGGGATCGATGCTACAGAAGGATGGTGGCATTCATGAGGATGTTAGGCACAGGATTTCAGCCGGTTGGCTGAAATGGTGCCAAGCTTCTGGCGTCCTCTGTGACAAGAAGGTGCCCCAAAAGCTAAAAGGTAAGTTCTATAGAATGGCGATTCGCCCGGCGATGTTATACGGTGTTGAATGTTGGCCTACAAAGGGATGACGTGTCCAGCAACTGAGTGTTGCTGAGATGCGTATGTTGCGTTGGATTTGTGGGCATACAAGAAGAGATAGAGTCTGAAACGAAGACATTTGGGATGTAGGGCCTGTTTGGGATAGCTCCAACTCCAGGTGGAGCTGCTCCACTTCAAAACTCCAGGTGGAGCTAGCTCCGAGTGGAGTTGGAGCTGTTAAATAAGAGCGTTTGGCTACCAGCTCTAAAAAACATACACCAAAGTTCAATGACATTTGGGTCCTATCTGTCAGCCTCACAGCTTGCCTTCATCCTTCTATTTCTCTCATTCTCAAACAGAACAACCGACAGACGCATGCCCATGAAGGCAGAGCTGCACCTTGCACTCGATTCATTGTGCCCCGTGGTTCTTCGCTTCAATTCGTCACTAGCAAAGCTCCTCCAGTATCAAAGCTCCGTAGTGCACCCCTCTAATTGGAATCTTAGCACTAGTCAAGTCAATTTCAATGATTTTTCCGTCCGTCAGCCGCCAGGGAGACAGGAGCAGCACTAGCATGCGTCCGTGGGGGGCCTGTGTGCGCGCGGCGCCGGAGGAAGGGGCTGCCACAGGGGCGCGGCGGATGCTCAACGTCGAATGGTGAGGTCAACGGAGGGACGCGCGAAGCGAGGTCGATGGAGGGACACTGCCCCGAATGGAGGAGTCGCAGGAGGAATGCGCGGCAGCGGAGGGAGGTGTCGCCAGATGGAGGCGCAGCAACGGGGGCCGGCGAGCACGGGGCACAACGACGGGGGATGCGGCGGCGGCGGGAGGGAGCAGGCGCGATCGCGAGACACAGAGGCAAAAATCAGATCGAACCGTTTTTTTCCACTTATCGATGGCATTGGTGGGTAATTATACATCAACTCCACGACCAAATTCATATTGGGTGGTTTTGGAGCAGCAAAAGAGGTGCTCCAAAACTCCACCTCCATTTGTACTACAACTCCATGGAGTTGGCAGCTCCATGGAGTTTTGGAGTTGTGGTGTTTGGCTAGAAAATATGTTGGAGTTGCTGGAGTTCAGCTCTGGAGCCATGCCAAACACCCCCGTAGTTGGGGTGGCACCAACTGAGGAAAAATTGGTCCAACGCCGGTTGAGATGGTTTGGTCATGTCCAAAGGAGGCCTCCCGAGGCACCGGTGCGTAGTGGGGTGCTAGACCGGGTCGGTAGTGTAAGGAGGGGTAGAGGTCAACAACTTGGGATGAGTCGGTCAAGAGAGACCTTAAGGAGTGGGACATCCCCAAGGAGTTAGTTATGGATAGAAGTGCTTGGAGACTTGCAATTAATGTGCCTCAAACATGATCTTTTTTTTGTGCTTTTGTGTTCTTGTGCTTTGTGCTTCTCCTACCCTTGTTTCTTGTGGGTTTCACTTCTAGCCTACCCCAACTTGTTTGGGACAAAAGGCTAAGTTGTTGTTTGTTCAGCACCATGATCTTAGTCCCATTTTTCTTATGGCTAGTGCAGATTTATTACGCTCTTATATCTTACTCGAGTCTGTCAAAATACTATACCAATATAACTAGTTTTGTGCCAACATAACACAAATAGTATAGGATTCATCAACAGCCTGCGGCAGTAACAGTTTTGTGGGGTTTTAACTACTGCAGATGGTAGTGACTAAGAGGTTGCTTGGACGAAGGCCAAACGCTGTAAGTTCTTAGTTTAATTCATTCTTGTACACTTTTATTAGGCCTTTGTGCTTAATGTCCCCTTATAAAGTTTTGTGCCAAATTTGGCATTCAGTGCCTGTTGTCTCCCATTTTCTAGGCAAAACAATTATTAATATGGTTTCCTCTCCACTATGATTTGTTACGTCATCTAATTGTCCAATTGACGAGAATGCAATTTTAATGTAATTGCAAAATATCATATATAAGAACAATTCGTACCTTGATCTGTGCAATCTTAGCTAAAGTGAAATTCATTTTGTGTCAGAGGTAGTAATACCATGGATGGATCTGCATGATCTTGCTATGCTTTGTAAATTGACTCATTTTATGTTACCGGTGTGAATGCGATATTCTGTAAATGATCTATCTGCCTAAGTTTTATATTGGATAGATGCTTTCTTTTTGTTCATTTGGATCCTCAATCAATTTAATGGGCAATCAGTTTTCCATCTGTTCAGTAGTTATTTCATGCATTTAAGAACTGATCCTCAAATTCACTTTCCTTGCAGAGACGATTAGGGTTCAATTTACGGCGAAATCAGTTACTGGTAAAGTTTCAGTTTTCTACATTCTCTTCACTTATTCTCAAGCATGTATCCAGATGAAGTAGATCTGGTATGACATACTTATGCATATGATTGCAAAAGGAAAATGTGAACTTCTAGCTGTTGCTCAAAGCACAAATGTTTCTTGTTCATTAGTTTGCTGTCTCAGACATTATGTCTATGCTTAACCTTTCAGAAAGGAGCAGTTCTACAGGAACATGATTGTATTCCAGATGAACACTATGTGCAGACATTATTTTCTGTAAGCTTTGTTATTACTTCCATAAATCTTGAAACTGGAATTAATATAGCTATCACACAAATTCATAATGGTTGGCACATTGTTTTGATATTCTAGATCAAAGGTCTTGAAGATGAACTGGAGAGAAGAACTTTGACATATACCTCATGGAACCAGTCATCAAATCCAAAAGATAAAATGACTTGGCATCCCATGAAGTTTGAGTATGCTACATCAAGCCCTGAGCATATCAGTGCTATCAAGGTAAGCTCTTGATTTTGTTCTGTAAATCTATTGTGTGAAGTTTAGGGACCTTAAATCATTTAAGCTTATATTCCTGTTCCATTCCAACAATAATGGTGATAAAGCATATTGAACTGTGGAACAAGAATCTGGCATCCATATTTCAGAATAAACAAAGTCAGATTCAGAATTTGTGCCTGCATGTTAGAATTAAATTAGTAGCTGATGCCTGGTGGCCATGTGCATGCAAATTCAAACCTTATACTGTTTATTTGTGACAGGCCAGTAAGCCACTTATCTTATAGAAACATTGTGTTCTGTGTTACAGACAGATTTACTGTATCATTCATCACAACAACTTATAGTTATGAATATTTTTGTTATTTTATAGAGCATCGACCATGTCAACTATGAAATGGAGCACAGGACAGAGTGGTGCCAATCCAATGGTACATCCGTTCCGTGTTTTCTATTTGCCAGAAAGTTCTCATATAGTGCAGCCATGCATCTGTTGGAGCAAGGAACCATTGGTCCACCGAAATCAGCTCAGCTGCTGGTTAACTTTTAACAAAATGTTTGCACAATCTCGTACTCACCGTTTTGACGGGCAGACACTGTTCATAATAGGCACCAGCCTCATTGGCAGATAGTATTTGCACAGATGCAGCTACAGAGATATGGAGTATTATAGAGTACTGGCAATTACCAGATTGCGTTTATACAGTTAGGACTTAAGAGGTTTGATGTACAGATCATTAATTTTGAAGTTTGTCAGCTCCATCACTATGCAATATGCAGGAGACAGAGGCAGTGAAGGAAGGGAATGTTTCGCAACCCAACTGTAACAATAGCTTAAGTGCTCCTATACATATTCTTGCCCCTGTATAATCAAATAAATAGGAACGAGTTTTTGATGGTTATTGTACAAATTCTTAGACATAGTCCATTGAAACACATGCCTGAAGATACGATGTTCATCTGGTTAAATTTTCAGTATATTGGTCACATTGGCTGATATGATTACTGCAGAACAAGGAAAACACATGTGCTTCCTTTTCTTCTTTTTTTTTTCTGGAACGTGCTCTAATTTATTGTGAAAGGTGCACCAACAAGTTCAGAGAACCGAAATGATTCTGCCGCATTTGTAAACATGCTTAGAGAATATGCTAGTTACTTCCTCTTATAGATCTTGTGTAAAAAAAGACATCAACACATTTGTACTGTTTCACTTGATTGTGCTTCAATATCGGAGATCAGTTTTTCATACTCTGACACATGCCTGAAGATACAGTGTTCATCTGGTTAAATATTCAGTATATTGGTCACATTGGCTGATATGATTACTGCAGAACAAGGAAAACACATGTGCTTCCTTTTCTTTTCTTTTGTTTTTTTCTGGAACGTGCTCTAATTTATTGAGAAAGGTGTACCAACAAGTTCAGAGAACCGAAATGATTCTGCCGCATTTGTTAACATGCTTAGAGAATATGCTAGTTACTTCCTCTTATAGATCTTGTGTAAAAAGACATCAACACATTTGTACTGTTTCACTTGGTTGTGCTTCAATATCTGAGATCAGTTTTTCATACTCAGAGAAAATCCTCTAGAAGTGAAGATGTAATAAAAATGTCAAGCATAGTATTTGTGTTTTATATATAGAGGGTTGAAGACCGAAATAATAGCAATTGCTTATATAAGTGAAAAGTACGTAAATATTTGCTAAATATCAACCTCAAGATCGAGTTCTTTGCACAGAAATTTCACTTGTGCTACACAAACAGGATCTGATTTTCCCATAATTAAGCTCTGGTAAACACTTTGAGAGGTCCCATCAAAGACACATCGGTTGTGTTGTGATGGTTTCACAACTTCACATGTAGGTCCGCTTAGTTTCTAAAATTTTCTCCAAGTTGTGACCCTGAGCGAGCGTGACTGCGTGAGACAGGTGAAACTTGCAGTAAGCTGCTACTGTCTCTCCTTTGTTCGTTCGGTCGTTCGTGGCCTCTGCCTGGTTGCTACCGCTACGCAACACCGGCTGGTCGCGAGACTGCCCAATGGACGCCATGTTAAGTAAGTCCGTACGCGAGGTGATTGATCGCGAGTTCGCGACGGATAATAGTGGTGGCCACGAACCAGATACGGATCATGATGTCACCTTCCAAATGTTAAGGGAAAAGAGAACAGCTCTTTCTACTTATGTGAATCTCTTTTACAAAGTGGCTCACTGCCAAGGGGACAGAGAACAGTTTTTACAAAGTGGCGCACATCGGAGCGCATATGCTCCCCGAACTTTCATACTACTTTTGTAGGACGCAACTGCACACTTGCATTGCACTTGTATTCGGATGCTGGCGTGCTCAGGATTGCTCTCCTGTGGTGAACTGTGGTGAGAACCTCTGCGCCAGACCGAAGAGGCCCAGGGTGCCGCCCGTATGGATCATCACCACCTTGGCCTCACTGTCCCGACGGCACAGATCCACGGTTTGCTCCCAGGCAGCCAGGGTGTACATCGGATCCAGCAGGATACCGGTCTGCTGAGCGACCCGACGGCACGTCACGATCTCACCATCCAGCACCTTGCCGAATCTGAAAAAGGAAAAGATTAAAGGTATTGATTGTTCAGGGAAACAGAAGTCCAAAGTTTCTCTGTTCCACCATCCAAACACATGAAAATGTCTGTTTTTGTTCACCAAAATAAAGCGCATTGAATGTTAGATTCCTTTCAGAGTTAACATGGATAGGTATCCTCAATCACAATCGGGATACCAATTACCACAGCAGGTGGTAGATGGATACCCATAAACTGCAACTGAATGTCATCCGCTGAATGAAGCTATAATCAAATTTCAGAAATACCAAGAATGTCGCCAGCAGACAATCCTTCATACTGTAAAACATATCAGTTTTATGAAGTGCTCAGGACTGAAAAAGATCTATTGATGGGAGAGGTGTGTCTATTTCTTGTTTACAATGCCACCTAGTTCCCTTGTAGGTTGCTCGGTTTTGTCAAAGTTTTTCGAATTTTCAGTGACGTTAAATAGGATTGAACAAATAGCAAGTAAAGAGGCAACATTACCTTCTAGGTGAAAAGCGCTCAACCCATTGAACTAGACTGCCATGAGTATCAATTTCCACCATTCCGTGCAAAAATCCAGGGTAAAGCTTTTCAAAATCATATACAAGGGACTTCTCTTGTTGTCTGTACCTTTCAAGTGTGTCAGCAAGCATGACAGCAGTAACCCTCCACTGGAGTCTGCATAAGGAGATGTGATGTGATATGTAGCGTTAGCAAAGATGGTGCTATGGTAGAGAGAACAGGAATAACAACTTTTGGTGATTCTTTGATGAAAAACAGAACTGGCATAGTTTTAGATTCTTGATGCAATATAATTTGTAGCAGCACCACCCTTTCCCATTTTTTCACAAATCTTCGATGTCTTCCAGTTACATGGCAAGTTCATGTAAAACTTCCAGTTAAATGGAAAGCTCAGGTCAGCCATGTGCCTACTGTAGTGAGAAATCTTTGGGAATGAAAATGTAAATACCAACAGTTGTCTTGGTTTGGTCTTTCCTATCCCTCTTTTCTTGCTGTAAAAATGTAAGAGATTCTATCAATTTTTTTTGTGCTCTAGATGCTTGAGAAGTATCTCCAACATTCATTTTTTAATAAACAGACGTATCAGGACAAGGACAAATAACTTTAAACTATATTTAACTTTTAAAATCTTGTTTCTATCAGGACAAGGATAATTTACTTGCTCATGTGTGATGACAGTCAGCATATGCAGTTGTATCAAACGCACCCTAGACATACCGCTCCAAGAGCTAACCCAATAGCTGTTGTTCCTGTTCCAGAATCTACCACGATATGAACTTTCTCATGATGTCCAAATAACGTCAAACCAGAAAGATAGTCCACTAGCCGCATGACACCTGAAGAGACAATAAAGCGTGTGAAAAGTTGCATGATCTCTTTCTGTTTCGGGGTTCAGTAAAACTTTTCCTTTTACAAATCTCAGGACAGGTCTAAATAATCAACGAATTCTGGGCAGGATACTGGAACATACTCCCAGAATATGTTGATTATTTAGGCGTGTCCTAAGATTTGTAAAAAAAATATGTTTTACTGAACATAGCTCAGAATTAATGCTCAGAATTGAATTCCAGTCCTGATGAAACATAGCCTGAATATAATGGAATCAGCCAAATATGCATAAATGAGAACACGAGCTTATCATCTTCTTTTGGCAATAAAAATTAAAAAGCATGTGAGGTCATGAATGAAAGATGGTTTCAAGCCAGAAGCAATCCCTCTTACCTAGCAGCGCTTGAACCGTACCAGCTCCTTCCTTAATAATCATTACTCTTCTTGAACAATTTCCATCAGTGGTGTCCTCATCTGCAACCAAATCCTCTTTAATAATATCATCAGCCCACATGACTGTACCATTACTACCAGCAACCTTAGTGGCATGCTCATAAAGCATCTCATCTCTTTGGGCATACACTGACCGCGAGGCGTATGTCACATTGCCAAACATCAAAGAGATCAGATTATACCCTGCGGGAACATCCAGTTGCTCGCCTCTCAGCAGTATATGTGGCCTGATACCCCATTCGGCACAATGAACAGCTGATACACAGTGAGAAACTACATTGTCAATAAAGTAAAGAAATTAAAAAGGTACATGGAGAAACAAAATTTGGATTTAAGCATGTGAACAGTATGCAAATCTGTAATAAACGGAACAAGCTATTCAAGTGGTCAAATTTGCATTAAGCATATGAAACGAGATATCAGATGAATGTGCTATGTAAAGCAATAAAACAAATTTGAACGGATACATCGGAATCGAACAGAGTCAATATTGGACTCACCTACTGCGGCGGCATGGGCGCTCTGGCAACCCCCGCACGTAACCTGCAATTGGAACAGTGAGCATTACCAACATATCAGAAAATGGATGCCAAAAACAGAAAAGCAGTGCCGCAGTGGTGAAGGAACGGACGATGTCAGTGGCGCCGTGGCGGCGGAGGAGTGGCAGGAGCGCGTCGAGCTTGCGTGCCTTGTTTCCGTTGGCGAGCGGGTGGAGGAGGTCGTCGCGCACCACGTGGAACATAGGACTCCCGGCCGCTACCCCCTCGCCGCCGCCGTTCCGGAGCGACGTGGTGAGGTTGGAGAAGGCGAACTCGTGACGAAGGGTGGGTGACTGGGAGGGAAGAACGGAGATGGTGTGGACTTGACTGGCCGGGGACGGCAGCATCCACTCCGTGGCGGAGAGGAGGTTCACGACCGTTCGTCCGCCGCCGGCGAGCGCCGGCGTCGGACGCATGGAACGAGACGGCGGCGGCGGCGGCGGGAGATGCTGGATGGCTGTAAGCCTGCCTGTACGGTGGTGATTCGCTGACGGACGCTAGAAAGGAAGCTAGCTAGCTATCTGGGTTGCGTAGAGCACAATTACGCCTCTATTCATCGTTGGCGTAAACACAAGTTGTGCATTTTTCACATGCTCCTAGTTAATGACTCAATGTTAAGTGTTAACTGAGAGTTTATTTTTTTCCAAGTCCGGAGATGATACCCTGGTCCATTATACTTTGCAAATGGAAGGACTTAAATTGTTGAACACCAGTTTATAAATTTTGGGGTCTTACCAAATTGGATACCATGGGTACTCTACCAATAACAACTTGAATGGTATAAGAATTTTCGGTATAATCATTGTAACTTAGATTATGCTCAGATTAGTAAGAGAGCATATCCAATAATGCTCAAAATACATACTCAAAACTAAATTTTAGATTCAGAGTGAAAAAAACTCCTCTCCAACAAATCCCAAAAGCTACTTCGGTACTAAATTTTAGATTAAGAAAAAAGTATTGCTGCATATGATCATAATTAGACACGCAAGCCTACACCCCCCCCTCGGGCCCCCTCAGAGCAAGTATAATAGGCTTGTTTAGCCGGCGATTCAACCCACCACGTCAACTTTCATCCAAGGTGGAGGAGCGAGAAAGGCAGCTCAGGCGTCTTGTGACTCGCTCGCTCGCGGCAGCAGAACCGAGGAAATGTCTCAACGTGAAAAACGGATTGCATGGGTTCGATAGCCAGCAGTGGGCGATTTTATTATACGAGCATTCTTTTACTGCCGGTGTCGAGTGATGTGGACTGCTCATGCGCCGGCTGCGGGCGATTTCATTATCCTTGCTCTCAGTACTTCCTAGAGACTGAACGGGTGTACGGGTGTATCCTTGATATTGACCAAGTTACCACTAGCTGGCACCTTGCTATCAGCAATCATGCGTTGTCATATATCAATGAAAGAATAACACCAATTGAATCATTAAATAAATTCAGAAAAAATGAGAACTCGTGCTGAGTCGACACTCAAACCTATGTAGTAAAGTTTCGTCACGAGGAACGTTAGCAGCAAGCCAACTGTCATTCGTTTGGTTTGGTGGTGATATATTTAGTCTTTGGTTATTGTTGTGAGAGAAAATCTTCTTGTTAGTTCTTTGGTGGTGATTTGTTGTGAGAGAAAATCTTCTTGTTGGTGGTGATGATAAAGCAAGCGAACAGGGCGGCAGCTAGTTGCACAATTTGCCAGAGCTATTTCTCCTTTCCTTGTTTTTATCACTTGTCGTACATTAAAAAACTAACCAAAGATTCAGCATCAACATTTACATGCAATAATGGATATACCCCCTCCGTTCAAAATCACTTGTCCTTTTGACTTTTGTAGATACATTCTTTTTGTTAGGTATCCAGACATAAATATATATCTAAATACATAACAAAAGAAAGGTCTAGAAAAACCAAAACGCCATATAATTTGAAAAGGAGGAAGTAGTGTATTGTACGCGGTAATTCTTTCAACAAATACTGTTACTACACCTAAAGCTGTTCCCGATGCCATATATGATTGGCTTGGGAGGGTAAACAGGGGCCTCAGGGGCTTCTATATTGCTCGGAGAATTTGCGGTCCTTTTCAACAGACAATGATCGCGAAATTCGTCGGATCTAGTACTAGGACGGAGTGACGTCGATCCAACGCCTGCAGTGACGTGCCGCTGCAAAGGCTCCACCAACCGTCCTGACAGGAGCCAGGTACCATACCAGTTCGCAGCACCATAGTACATGATTGGAACGGTCGATGTTGCCAGCCCACCAGACAAAATCTATCCGTGGTATGGTTCTGCAGATGATCTCTTTGGACACGAATAAATGAGTGGCTCTCTTGTGGTGGCCTTTCGTCCGATCTGTCCTTTGGCCTCTCACATTCAGATGTGTGTGCTGCGAACTGACTGCTTTTCGTTAGTTGGAGTAAGCTTCAGTTTACGTCTGAAGAATCTCTGATACGGGTCGACAGCAACGCGACCGAGCAGAAATTCAGACCAGCGTCAAGTCAATGTGGTTGGTCGACAGATATTATGCAACCCTGGCGTCTCCAGTTTGTCATCCTGGAGGACAGGTTATTAGCATCATGCTCTCTCTTCTTTTCGTGAAGAACAGAAATCCTTTGATGCCAGTTGCTCGCCCGTCTCTGTTCTTCTTCCTTCCATCGTTTCATTTCATGATACCCCCCCCCCCCCCTAATTTACGATGCCACCATATTGTCCGCAGCAATGTACCGTCATCATTGCATAAAAGCCCTATTAGGTTCGATACATCGATCGTCATCTACTCCTTCCGTTGTAAATTGTTGGTTGTTTTAGTTTTCTTAGTTCGTTTCTTTTTTGAAATGACATACAATTTGAGGAACAAAGATATTAGTATGGAATTATTCAAATAACAAGTCGCCATATTAATCAACCAAACATACCAAAGTAAAAGTTGCATATCGTTGATTATAACACTGATCTGATCTGAGCAGACCCAAAAGACTTTTCTATCATTTTCACCGTCCAATCACACCAAATCATCACACGGATCCCTCTCGTGATTCGTGAAATTAACTATGTGACAAAGACGATTGAGCAGCAACATCTATGTGATATTATATTTAGAGATACTATAGATGATTCAAGTTGATCAAGTTCAAACTCCGTGCAAAAATGTTTTATAGCTAACCACCATGTGCTAAATAAGGCACTGTACATTTTTTTATGAACAGAAATCAAGATCAATATTTAGAGATAGCATGATACTCAAGATCAATATTTAGAGATAACATGATACTCCCTTCCCTTACAAGTTGTCGTTTGGGATGGTGTCATCAAGGCACTACATATATATCGACCACTATTGACTTGTATAGAACATATCAAACTACAGTAAAGTCAAACAAAATATTTGAAGAGTTATGGATGATCAAATTTTGAACGGAATGACCGCACTCGATCTAAAACAACACATATCTGTGACCGGAGGCCTTTGTTTACTTGTTACAGTGTTTTATTATTGTAGTGATATTCTGGTGATATTGACTGCCCGCTTTAATTTTCCACTCAAAAGTTTGTAAAAACTTGAAACTTTCGAATTATTAGATTTATCATGAAATATATTGCCAATGTTGCATTTGTAAATATGGACAAATACTCCACGATGAAAGACAGTAAAACTGAAATAGAGGTTTGTAGTAGAAAGTTCATCAAGAAGCAACATCATGTCAAAAGAAGCTCCACATTTATTTCCCTATCTTTAGAAATCTTTTTCTTTGCTAGGAAGAAAGTTCATGTGGCTACATACTTTTCTTACCTTTTTGACCCATGACACATGATGATGGACGAGTTCTTTTTATCTTTTTGCTGAATTCTTAGATATAATAACATGATACTATATATGGGATCTCTTACATACAACATAATATAGCATCTCCACAGTCTTAGTTTTTAGCTCCATCGTTAACATTAAAGAAATTTGTATTTTAGAAAAATCAATAGAAGTGGATTATCACTTTGTGCGTGATAAGAGTGTCTCAAGAGTTGTTCATGAACAAAGCTGACTCTATGCCATTGATCTAAATTTGTCCTAATTCAAACTTTTAAATTTTTAATTGAATTTGATTATATAAACATCTAAAGTTTCACTAGATTGGAGACTAAAAATTTAATTGCAAGATTCGTAGTGAAACATACTTTCATAATCCGTCCATTTCAAAAACCGTTTATTCTTTTCTAAGTTCGTAGCTTTTGCTATCCCGCTAGATATACATTACGTTTGGATCAATAGCAAATAATATATACTACCTCTGTCTTTATATATGTCATTTAGGACAAATTGGTTAGTTAAAAATGAACTAATTTGCTTGTCCTAAACGTACTCCCTCCCTCCCAGAATATAGCTTCGTTTAGAGTTTTTCAAAGTCAAACTTTTTCAATTTTGACCAATAATAACTCTTGAAATAATTTATTTCAAATAGAAAAGATTACATATTTTGATAGTTCGTTTCATGATAAATCTACCGATATCATTTTTATGTTATTAGCATTTATGGTTATTTCGTTATTCATGGTCAAAGTTGAAAAAGTCTAAACGAAATTATATTTTGGGGCGGAGGGGGTAATGTATTTAAGAATGGAGGGAATACTCCCTCCTTCCTTTTATATATGACGTTGGTTAATTCGATTTTGAGCTAACCAACGTGAGGGAGTATATTTTATAGCTATTGCTGATCAAAGTGTAGTATTGGAGACAGCACACCATGCGTCCCGCCGGCTGGCTCCATTGCTCACCGCACCACCACAACACAAGCGCGCCAGCACCCATTACGTGCAGCGCGCGATAAGTAGCACACAATAGAGGAGAGAGTGACAGAGGGATCCGCCCGGGCAAGCAGGGTTGTTCATACATGGCTGGGGGAGCGAGAGAGAGAGACGAGGGTGAGGATGTCAAGACGACGACGGACAAGGGGTCTAGCCGCAACGATGCGGGGGCGGCGGCGACGACCAAGGTGCCGTCGTCGTCCCTGCTAGGCATGTTCCGGTACGCCGACCGGACCGACGCGGCTCTGATGGTGGTCGGCACGGTGGCGGCGGTGGCCAACGGCATGTCGGAGCCGGTCATGACCATCGTCTTCGCGGCCGTCATCGAGTGCTTCGGCGCCGGCGACGACGCTACGGTCGTCCACCGTGTCAGCAAGGTACGTGCGTATCCATCCCCAAGTTATTCGTGCTGTTAGTTGCTACTGTTCACTAGCTAAGCTAGATGCGCGTGGCCCGTCTACGTACTGTGCCCATGGATCGCTCCTCGTCGGCCAGAGCCAGGCCCGTTCATGGCGTGCGCGATGGTTACGTGCCGGTGAGGTGAGGACGACGACGGCCGAGGCTGGCGTCCGGCAGGGTGCTGGGCACTCATGATGGTTTAAATCCGGCCACACATGCATGCTAGCTAAGCCTTTTTGGCTGAAGTTATCTTTACGTTTTAACAAACTCCCACATATCGACACCAAGGCCATCGATGATGACAGATTTATATAATGAACTTTATTTAAAAAATAAATGTTGCAAAATATACATCGATGTGCGCAGATGGAAAAAAAAAAAGAAATTGGGTGCGCCCTGGGGCTCACGCGCGCCCAGGTCGGACGTAGATGCTCAGCAAGCGATTGCTGCAGTCCCGCTCGGCTTCCTGACGACTTTGCTTGCCATAGCTGTATGAGGGGCAATAGATATTGTTGATTCTATCGATCTTCGATAGAAAAAGGACGACGAATCGTTCGCATGTGTTGTGTGTCTCTCGCCTGTCTCCGCGATTGAGGAAAAAAATGAGTATGATGCAGGATTATGTTATTTTGATAAGGGAAACGTGTATGTCCATTTGTTCTGGCGAAAAAAACGACCTTCTAAAAATTAGCATAGACACGTGAAGAATCAGAACAAGCACTATTTTTCTTGATCGAAGTCAGTAGGGGCAACCTCGACCTAGTTTTGATACTTTTTATTCTGGATATGTTTAATTCCTCTCGTGTGGAGTTAAATTTAAACTTGCTCCATACTATTTAGGTGCTCTAGTAGGATATATAGGTCCTTTCGCAACACTCACTATTTGACCAAGGGATTCCATGCCATCTGTTAGTAAATTTTCTTCTTGCACCATACTTTGTACTTTCCAAAAATTATGTTTTAGTTTTGTCCTAAAGTCAACCTTCTTTAACTTTTATAAGTTTATAGGAAAATATTATTATATAAAAAAATACCAAATGAATACTATAAAGGCTAGTTCTTTGGTGTTGGTGTTAGTGTTATTAGAGGGTGTTTGGATCCCTTTAGTCCCATGACTAAAGTTTGGTCAGACTAAAACATTTTCTCTACCCTGTTTGGAGGGTGACTAAAATTAGTCAGCATTAATTGTTGGACGTATTAATTGTTCTCTCCCTCACATTTCTCTCTCCTATTTTTTTATGCGCCATCAACTACCTGTGGCCTGCTAGGACTTCCTGTTGCCCCGCACACGTTGTCTGCCCCCCTCTGTTCCCACGCTCTACCAAGTAAGCACACACGTAACACGTTTCTAACACCAAGCACCAAAAGCTAGTTTAAACAAAAAGAAATGTCCATACACAATCGACCATAACTATTCGCACGCTAGAAAATTAAATTTGTCCCACAATTGTTCCTCAATGTTACAACGTTACATGTTGGAAACGAAATAAATAACACCACAAATTTCTCAATGTCTGTTAAACAAGCCATCAACAGTCATATCTCTCACTTCATTCATGTCTACAGAATCTGGCTTCATTTCTTCACCCCTAGTGTTACGACGCCTCCTCCTTGTTTCCTCAAGGAGAGATTGTTAATTCTCATCGTTGTCACACTTATCGAATTCCTTGTCCGCCAACTGACTTTCACGAATGAAATTGTGCAAAGCCATGCACGCCACAATAATTTTTGTTTGCTTGCGTAGAGGATAACTTGGTACTTTAAAAAGATCCTCCACTTATTTTTCAAGACTCCAAAACAACGCTCAATGACATTGCGTAGTCTAGAATGAGTATAATTGAAGTGCTCCTTTTTACCTCTCGGCATGGTGTATTGGTGGAACTCTTGGAAATGATACTTTTGCCCTCTGTATGGTGCAAGATAACCTAGCTGGTTGGGGTAGCCCGAGTCAACAAGGTAAAATTTCCCTATTCAAGGCAATGTATTTTAGCCAAAGTAAATGTAAGCCATAACAATATGTACTAAGTATCAAGTTTGGTACCTGATTGTGGATGTGGAAACTTGTGACTGAATCGGGTACGAGCATCCTTGAACGACCTCATATCATGAACAGATCCAGGCCACCCCGCAAGGACGAAAGTGAATCTCATGTCGAAATCACATACAGCCATAACATTCTGACAACAGTAACTATGTCTGCTTAAGTACAGGGGGACCTTGTTAGGTGGCACCACAACCGGTACATGAGTTCCATCTATTGCTCTAATGCAATCATTGAACCATGGGTACCACTGAGCACCTCTTAACCTTTCATGGACAACTCTAAATTCAGGATCTCGTGGCTTAATGATGTCTATAGAAAGCTTAACCATACATTCCAATACTTTGTCAAACTTTCTACTAATTGTTTCCATGGACCTCACAAACCAATTCTCAGCCTGTCTAACAGATTGGGGAGCTCGAAGTATCCACAAAAAGAGAGCTAAACACTTAACTGATGACATTTTCTTGGTCCCCTTTAGTCCATAAGACTCAACAAGGACATTATGTAGTTTATCAAACACCGGTGGGTACATCCTAAACATTTTGTAGCAATCTATTCTGTGTCCTAGAGTTCTTACTACCCATTCATATCCAGACTCTCTAGCTCTTAAAATTCTCCTTTCCCCCTTATCCATGAAACGCTCAATGTAGTACATACCAAACATGTGGGCGAGCATACCTGTTGAGCCTCTGTCGCCTCAGTTGAAGCAATGCTAGCACTTTATTGGTCCTTGTATCTTCCTCTTCCTTATCACTAGAGTCATCATCTTGATCAATACTGTCCTCACTACTAGAGTCATCATCTTGATCAGTACTATCCTTATCAGTGCAGTATCTTGCAACAAAAACATAAAGAAACACACATCATTAAACAGACATATTAAACATATCATCAACATATGCAAATACACTGATGCAAATAAGCCCACAAATCATGTTACAAAGCCGGGAGTCCATAAGACTCAACAAACACATAATTAGGTTCATAAACATAATAATTAAGGCCACATTAGGTCCACAAATCATGTCATCCGCAGCAGCAAGCACGACATAACAATACGACATAACATTAGGTCCAACACATAAAGTAGTACATGACACACACTAGGGAACACACTGACTCAAGCCATAGAGTAGCTAACAAAAACTAGTGCAAAACGGTGATTCTGCCTTCACATCTCGCCATCTGATGCATACATGTTCTTTGCCCTGCACCATCTCTTCAACCATATCAGCCTTGTTTCAGGGGCCTTTATGTTCTCGAAGACATATCTGTTGTGTTTTTACTTGAATAAGTCACATGCAACAAAGTACTCAATTGACTCCTCTGTTGCCCCACACTCAACAGCAAGATTCTGACACTTAGCTACTGATTTAGCACATTCCTCACTTCTCCTTGCCTTCTCATTGCCTTGGTTCACAAGGGCCTGTAAAATGGAGTCAAATTTCTCAGCTTCCTTGTCCAGTTTAGTTTGGACGGCCTTCATATATTTCACAAATGGACCCTTAGTTTTGCCATGAGTAGGAGCACTGTTGTCAGAATCTGCCCTGGACTTAGTTTTGCTTCTCTTTGAAGGACTTGTAGCTGTACTCCATTTGGGCTGCGGCCGCGGCCGGTTTGCTGCTGCAACCATACCCAATCTGTGTACAAGGTCTTCAGATTGGTCATTTTGTTTTTTATTTCCTTGCCTGGATGCCAAAGCTTCACCCTTTGCCAATATTTCTCCCTAATATTTTTGTAAGCATGAGGTTGCCAAACTCGACCACTGAAATTGCCAGCCTCTATTTCCTCACAAGCTAATTCACACAAAGTTAACGTATTTTCTTCGGTCCAGTTAGCCTTGCTTTTTGGCCTCTATTAAAAAACAAAGTATAAGAAAACTGTCTACTATTCTGGATTACAATGCAACTGGGAATAAATTAGAATCAGCATCACATAGCATAAGAGGACAACAACAATTAAATTTGTGCATTTTTATCATTTCAGAACTGGCAAACAACACTCTTGCATATATATCAGCATGTAATTATATCTGGCAAACAACAGAACTGGCAAAAGAATTTTATCAGCATCTAATTGGCTTGTCAAATATCAAGATTGTCGCTGCTAGATGATCGAGCACACTAGCCCTGCGACCATCACAACTACTTAATCAATGCACAAAACAACAGAGTAAAACTCCATAAATACATCAAAAGGGTATTGATGAGTACTGATGGTAAAGGATATTGATAAAGCATACATGAACACTTCACAATATTGCATTATAAGGAAACCAATAAGCATTGGGGAGCAAGGAAGCAATAGTTAAATTAGGGACAAGATTTGGTATTCTGTCTGCCAATAAAGACATCCAACACCAAATCATTTTTCAGTAGAAATGCAATCATTGAGTTTCTCAAAACGGAAGTAGCAAGGTAGTAGGCATTTTAAAAAACATTTCATAACACGAAGTGTAGATTACCAAGAAAATCCAGTTAGAGGAAGTTAAATAATACAGATATCCAAGTTTTGTCCTCCATATTTTAGAGCATGTAGTAGAGCATGTAGTTAAATATAGATGTATACACTCACGGTAGGGAAAGAGAGAAAGATAGCTTATACAATCTTGGGAAAATTGGTTCTGTAGCACTGAAAGATCGCGACTTCCGTAAAATACCACCGAAAGATTGCGGCCCCGTAAAATACCATTGAAACTGCAAACTCTAACTGAAACTACCAATCCGTCAGTTTTGCCGGAACGTCTGTTAAGTAGGACAAAAATGCCCCCAACTATGCATCTTCCACCTTTGGCGTGTGCTCGCGAGAGGGCGGGCGAGCGGCGGCGCATGACCAGGGTTTACCTTACCGGTCCGGGCGCCCTAACCGCCGGCTGTCGGTAATGGTTTACCGACCGGTAAGCCGCGGTAACCGGCGGTTACCGAACAAATTCAAATTTTCAAATCAACCGCCAGTTCATTCGGTTAGGGATCGGTAAACCGATCGGTTAGGACCGGTTACCGATCGGTACGGGCGGTAAACCGACACTGAAGGAAGGAAAACCGACCGTGTGTTTCTGGTTCTCCGGTGATGAATTAATGAAAATATTAGCATGATCTATGCATAACTTAATGTAAAGAACATCACAAAACCTCACCAAAGGAATAATAACATAGTTTTGCATACAAATAATGTCATAGTAATAATTGTGCATACAATAACATAATGATAGTGCTAATCGTGCATACAAATACAATACCATAGTCATAGACTCATAGTAATAAAAGATCAACACTGTAGAAATGGGAAGACCCCCATTTGGGTCGCCATGTGGTACTCGGCGGTGGACATGACATTCAAACCTTGCACTCTAAGCAGCTCAGCCTTGTAGTCTTGCCAAGTTTGCCCCGTCCACGCTGCTGTCGTCTGCCATTGCTTTGAAGTAACATATTGTAAAAATGTGGATCTTCCCATTCGTACACCCATCTTGTCGGTGGGGTCGCGTGCTAATGTCCGGCTCGGGATAATGAAAAGATCGGGAGGTATCGTCGTACGAGGAAGAAGAGTACTGAGGAGTGTCGTAGTCTGTCGGTCCAACCGTTCTCCTCTGCGATTCCGGTGCTCCATGGTCTTGGTCCTGAGTAGCATGTGTGAAATCGGTCTCCCCTGCATTCAAGCATATATCACAATTAGTACTCATAGTCAGAAACATGTGTGCATATTAGGTTTCAATGTATACATGTGAAACGAATAACACCACCACCACTAGCACCAGCACCACCACCACCACCACCATCACCACCGTCACCATCACTATCATCACCATCACCATCATCAGTCGAGCTGCTATCCTCTGACTCCTGATACGGTGGACTACGCTGACCATCGCCATCGTCAGTGGAGGTGTCGCTGTCCACTGGAACTGTTGTAGTTTTGCCGTTTCCTCGTTGACGCTTTGGGTCACCCTTCTTAGGCCCCTCCTGAAACTTCCTCTTTCCAAAGTGACTGTCTCCCACCACTCTGCGTGCCCAATCACTGATGCAATCATCACCCGTAGTGTCACGTAGATCAGAGGGGTCTACATGATCACTGACAAGATGAGACGATAGAGGGACGTCTCTGTCATCATCATCATCCTCATCCAAAACTGGTTCTTGGTTAGATCTACCATATTCAAACCATTCCCAAACCGGATGGTGCTCGTCATAGAATGAGAGATGGGCAAGTTGGTCAATAAAATCACCTTCATCATGACTTGGGGTGGAGACATCCTTTAGCCTGAGGCGAAGGTTGTAGTTCACGTAGACAAGCTTGTTCAGTTTCTTGTGCGTCAAAGCGGTTGCGAACCTTTGTATGCAGCAAGGCAAAAGTACTCCAGTTACGCTCGCATCCACTTGATGACACACATTGGGAAACAAGCCTCACAGCAAGCTTCTGTAGCGCTGGGGTGCTTGAGCCGGACATCATCCAACAAGATGCTGCAGGTGCAAGTGCAACTGAATTAGTGACCAAAATATTTGAAATTTGCAACAGAGAAACAACAATGGCTTACGGAGGTTCTATTACATGGGCTTGTCCTAGGGTCAACCGCCGCCCTTCTTGCCATATCAGTGCCAAACTCGCCAAGCTTCTGGCGAAACACCTCGGCCTCCCCCGCAATGCTTGCACGGCGGTCCGGACATCCGTCATGCTCTGAAATGTATCCTTCAGGGACCGAAACATTTCTGGAGTTGGATCCATCATAAAAGCATGCCTTGGATGTAAGAAAGCGGCTGCAAAACATAAATCATTTCAAATATTCAGAAACAATGCATGTGGAGAGTAGAGATTCAAAAAAGAGGACTAATACAATCTTACCTGCACCAACATATGTGCCCCAGTACACATCACGAATCCTATTGTCCAAGATCTCCTTGTACTCATTCCAAGTGTGAACATTGGAGCCAAAGTAAGACTCCAATTCCGCTTTCATCTGCTGGAAGGCCATCACAACATCTCCCATGTTGGGTTTCTTGTCCTGATCAGCGAATCGTAGCATCTTGTAAATTGGTTCAACTGTCTTGATGATATAATCCATTCCCTCCCAAAACTCGATACTTGATAACCTCACTTGCGCAAATCGTCCTTCAGCGGTTTTGGCCCACTTGCTATCTAAAAACGCCGGAGATGTCATCCATCGCATGAATCTATCACGTTTGCGATGTAGGCTCTCTAAGAACATATAGTTAGTCCCAAATCGAGTGGCATTCCACTTGACCAACTCACCACTAATAGCCTCCCTCATCATTGCATTTAGCCGAGCATGATTATGTAACCAAGCCGAAATCCGCTTGCGTTAGTGATCATACCTTGATGTTCGGGCCTCTGACCAATATCCTTCAACATCAAATTGACAGTGTGTGCCAGACATGGTGTCCACACAATGCGTTCATACACCTCTTTCAATTGCCTACATGCTTTCTTGTAGTTGGAGCCATTGTCGGTGACTATATGGACGATATGCTCTGGACCAATCTCATCCACCACCTTTTGAATCTCCTGAAAAAATATGCACAAACTTTAGTAATCCTTGAACACATAATCAATGTCAGTGGCAAATGTTTAGTTACTACCTTGAGCAAAAATTTGGAATCCTGAGATTTACCAGTTGCATCAATGGACTTGTGGAACCACGTGACCCCATTACAATATATCAAAAAGTTTATGACACTCATCCTCGTCGGGCCAGTCCAAGAATCACACATCAACGTCACGCCAAAGATGTCCAACTCATTCTGAAACTGTTTGTACCTATCCATGAAGTCTTTCTCGTTTTGATCAAGGTACTTGCCATCAATTTCCTTTCCACTGGGTGACGCGATACCTTCACCTGCAACCATATGGAAATCAAAAGATTAGTTACAGAAATGTAATCTCATAGTTTGTGTGTGATATCAATGAAAGAAACCTTACCCCACTTTTGTGTCTCTCTGACCGCACTAACAAAGTAAGGATTATCAGCCTGTCTCCCAGGTACTCCCGCGATATGGAAGAATTTTGACCAAGCTTTACCAATAGCTTCCTTTGCATTCTTACCCTTCTGTGTCCAGGAGCCTGTCTCAATCCTTGGTTGCGTCATTCCTCTTCTCCCACCTGCAGCCAAGTTATAGTCCTCCACCACCACAAGAGTATCCCTTCGCGAACCACTTCTTCGCAACATCCTTTGCAAAGGATTCTCCCTCGTCGGAGTAGCCGAACCAGTAGTCCGCAGCGTCTAGGAAACGCCGGAACACAACTGGGTCTGGCACGCCGGAGAAGTCCCACTCCGCGTACCCGTGGCGGTTGGCGGGTGGTAACGTGTCGACGGAGCCCAGGGACGATTCGTCTCCTGCTGAGGCGCCGGGACCCCCGACGACGAAGACGTGGCGGCCGAGGTGGAACCCCGCGCATCGTAGTGTTGACGTTGGCATTGTAGGCCGACGTAGCACCACGCGGCCGATGGGGATGCGCGGTCCGCAGACCGCGCGCGGTCTCGCCGGGGGTGGTGGCGGTTGTCGTGACGGTGGGCGCGCCACTTTGAGTGGCGGCGCGCTCGGCCTGCCGCCGCTCGGACCGCGCCCGGCGCGAGCGCGTGCCCCGAGCGACGACGGTGTCGTGGCGTCGATGGACCCTCGGCATCCGTGCCCGCGGCGCCTGCGTCGGAGTCGTGCGTGCGGCGGGGGCACGGGGCGGACCCGGCCCGGCGCCGCGCGCGGAGTTCCTCACGGTTGGTGAGGCGCATGAGATAGCCGTTCCCCGTGGCCTGAAAGTTCGGGTCCCCGAAGCGGATTTCGAACCCGGCCGGGGAGGGGGTCCGAGCTACCCATGCGATAGCGTGTACCACGGTACTCAGTGCGGATCACCATGGAGGGAGTTGGCGAAATGACCTTAGGCGCTCGCTGCGCCCCCACGGTGGGCGCCAATTGTCGGTGCGGAATATGGTCCCGACACTAACCGGTGAGATAGCGCCGAGGTCTATCCCTCAATGGTCGATGCTAAGTAACAAATGACACAAGGTTTTATCCTGGTTCCGGCCGAGGGGGCCGTACGTCCAGCAGTGGCGTGCTCGGGGCACTATATTACTTAGCACCGGGGGTGCCTGTAGTGGGGCGGCTACAAGCAAGGCGGGAGAGGAAGCAAGGCTTCCAAGTCCCTGGCTGGAGATGTCGTGGGGAGTTGGGGAGTGAGTACGTGGTGCGTGTGAAAGGCTCCTGTTGTCTGCCGTCCCCTGTCCCCTGCGGCTGGGGGGTTCGCTCCCCCTTTTATAGATCAAGGGGGGAGGCGGTTTACATGCGCGCCGCGCTACCTAGCTACGTGGGGAAGTGCGACGGGCTATGTCGTAGAGTGGGCGGCCGTCCGGCGATCCTTGCGGCGATCCGGTCATCATGGCTCGACTTGTACCCGAACGGTGGTGGTTCGAGGGTAGGAGAGCGGCGGATGGCGGTGATGTCCTCTCGATAGGCTCGAGGGAGGTGTCGACGCATGCCCGTACGGAGTACGGGGGGGTTGGCGAACGGCGTTCCTTCCCGACGCGCTTCACGGGCCCGGAGTTGTTGCTACGGCGTCGGGCGTGCTCCCGCACGTGCGGGTACGGCGGCCACGCCGTTACGGGCGGGGGATGGCGGTCCACCGGCCTAGCGCCTCCACCTAACCCCCGTAGGGTCACGAGAAAGTGAATCGAGGGCGCGCCGGCCCCCTTTCGAGGGGCTCGGCGCGTTAGCCGATCTGGGAGCGTGCGCACGGTGTCACGGGACCGACACCCGCCGCGCCGCACGTCCCTTCCCACGGTAGCGGGGATGGGCTCCTCCCCGGGGAGTTGGTGCGGCGGCACCGGGGTGCGAGCCCCCGGCGCATGATGGCGCCGTCCCGCCCGTGTCGGGGCGTTAAATGCCCGTGTACGGGGGGGCCGGCGCACGCGCGAGGAGCGCCCTCGAGCGTGGCGGACCCCGGCCGAGGGCGGGGCGCACCCTCGAGCGAGGCGAAACCCGCTCGAGGGGAGTGAGCCCTCGAGCGGGGGCGGAGCCCGCTCGAGGGAAGTGTTACCCCTCGGACGGGCGGAGCCCGCCCGAAAGGAGCACGCATCCTCGAACGAGGCGGAGCCTGTTCGAGGGGATCTCTAAGTGGGCCGCCTCGATGGGCCGTCGGAGTCCCTGCGGCATGGGCTGTTCCCTGCATGGTTAGACGATTTGTGTTTTGGCCTTTTTGTGGGTTTTAAGTGAGGATTCCCCCATTGTTTAAGGGGACCCCTAGGGCTGTCCCCGACAGTAGCCCCCGAGCATCTGTGGGTTTGCCATTGAGGCTCCCGCAGATGCTGGAACCTATTGATAGGATGTTCTTCCCTCCTTGTTCCGCGAACGCTTTCCGTGGGGCCGCGTCGGCGGACCCGCGGTTCTAGCCCTCGAAGCCTGCGGCAGAGTGTGGGTGCTCCCCGCAGGGGTTAACCGCGAGAATTTTGGTCGGAGGGCGTGGCACATATTCCAACCGCATCGGCGGTGTTTCGGCCGGCTTCGGGGGTGCACGCGTTGTCGGCACCGCTCTCGGCGGGTGCAATTTCAAGGAGGTGTAGCCGTGCGTCAAGCCCCCGAGCCTTGGCCCGTTCGAGGCGATCGGGTAGAGCTTAGCGACTTGTTTTTTAACGTGCCCTCGCCGCCCCTCCGCGGGACGGAGGGTGAGGTTTCCGCAACCCCCATCGAGCGGGTCGCGGATTGCGGATTCCTCGTCGAGCCGCTAGCGGGTGGTTCAAGTGGACGTCCATGCCCCGTTCGATAAGGGTAGGCTGCGCGGTCCGGAGACACGTCCATGGAAGCGCTTGCGTGGGTTTGCTAGGTGGGGCTCGGTCCCGTTCGCTAGGGACCGAGGGCGCGGAAGCTCTCCCTCGGTGGGATCCCCCGGCTAGCTGCCCTCGCTGGCTCTCGAACACGACATGTGGGGCACCCTCGAGCCGACGGGCTCGAGGAACGGCTCGAATGTGCGTGCCCTCGTCGTCCCTAACTCTGCGATCTGAGGCGCCTGTTCGAACCCGTCGAGGGTCAGGCTTCGGACCTCTGATCAGTAGGGTCGTGCGGGGTGGTGCCTGGGCGGCCCCGTCTTTTCGCGTCTGCGGCCGTCGAGGGGTCTGGGCGAGCCAGCCCTCGAGGCGCTGGTTGGTAGCACAGCGTATGTGCCCCTTTTTGGAGGGTTGATATTGTCTTGAGCCGGGGGCTCGTGCCGCTCGAGGGTTTTACGTGGCATGGGTACCCGCGGTGCCTGCTTTACATCAAGCAGGTCCCGGGCGGCCTTCTCACGTCGATGTCCCTTCGAGGGCCGACATCATCTTGGGCCAAGGGGCCGTGCCGCTCGAGGGTTTTACGTGGCATGGGTACCCGCGGTGCCTGCTTTACATCAAGCAGGGTCCCGGCGGCCTTCTCACGTCGATATCCCATCGAGGGTTGTTTTCGTTTTGAGCCGAGGGCTCGTGCCGCTCGAGGGTTTTACGTGGCATGGGTACCCGCGGTGCCTGCTTTACATCAAGCGAGGTCCCGGCGGCCTTCTCACGTCGATATCCCATCGAGGGTTGTTTTCGTTTTGAGCCGAGGGCTCGTGCCGCTCGAGGGTTTTACGTGGCATGGGTACCCGCGGTGCCCGCGACATCAAGCGAGGTCCCGGCGGCCTTCTCACGTCGATATCCCATCGAGGGTTGCCCTTGTCTCGAGCCAGGGGTTCGCCCCGCTCGAGGGTTCTCCTTGCTTGGCAAGGGACCCGGTCATTAAATGCCTCGCGAGCCGAGGCCGCGGTTTTTGCGGCGCGGGCGCGTCTTTTTAGGCGGCGCGCGCGCGCGAGCGCGCGCGTAGTGGGCGGCGTGGCAGGCGGACGTGACGGCTTCGCCTCGGTCCTTGCGGGTCTTCGCCGTGATGATGGCCCGCCCGCGGGGACGTGGCCGGCGCAGTCGTGGTGGGGCCCGTCCGTCGGCGTGAAGGGGAGATTCCCTGCAGTTAATGCGAGCGGGTCATCCGCTCCGGAGAGCTCGCCCGTCGTCTTATAAATCTGAGGGGAGTGGGGAGACGGCGGTTTTTTACCTTAGCAGCTCACCATTTTCAGTCCGCCGCCCCTTCGTCTTCATCTCGCCCTTGCCACCGTGCGGTGTCGCTGTTAGAGCTTTTCTTCCGTTCCTTGTCCTCTGTTCCTGCTTTTCTTTGCCTTCTTCATGGCGCCGCCTCGGCCCTCCCCTCACGATCTTGGAGCCGTACGCACGGGAGAGGTCGACGGTGACCCGCCCCGGCCCTTGGCGAGCCGGTCGCCGCCGCCACCGGTCGCTAATGAAGACGGACGTCCGGCGGAGTGGATAGTGCCGCCGGCGGCGGACCGCGAGCCCAACCCGCCGGAGGGCTATGTGGTCAGCTTCATCCGCTACCACGAGCGGGGCTTCAACGCACCGGCGAGCACCTTCATGCGGGCGATGTGCCACCACTACGGAGTGGAGCTGCACAACTTCGCCCCCAACGCGATCTCGCAGGCGGCCACATTCGTGGGCGTCTGTGAAGGGTACCTGGGGGTCCCAGTCAACTGGGAGCTCTGGGTTCACCTTTTCCGCGCGGAGCTCTTCACGCAGCCCACGACGGAGCCGAGGACCCGCCGCGCGGTGCGCGTCGGCGGGATGTCGCTTGCCCTACGGGGGCAATTCAAGGACGTCTACATCCCCTGCACCATGACGACGAACAACGCCGGCTGGGAGCGGGGATGGTTCTACTTGCGCAACGCCGAGCCCGGCCTCCCCCCTACACCGGTCGGGTGTTCAAGGAGAGGCCTGACTCCTGGGGCTACGGGGTGTCCACGGTCTAGCATCGGAGGCGGCGAGGAGTCGGTCCCCGGCCGCCTGCGCCGCCCGGCGGCGATGGGGCCGAACGCGATGGGCGTCCTCGCCTTCCTTCATCACCGCGGATCGTGCCGTTGATGGAGAGGCCGCTCGCGTCTTCGAGATGACGAGAGGCGGCCAACCCCGTCGACCGGCGAGGTCGCGGATGCTCCCGACGCCCCTCGAGCGGCCGTACGCGCTCACCCGGCGCGGAGCGCCGTCGACACCCGGGTGCCGCCGCCTGCGGGTCGGACCCCATGGGACCTCGAGATGCTCCCCACCGGCCCGCTGGTGAGTTTGGCTCTTAATTTTGTTTTGGTTTTTGGTCTTGCTTCTGTCTCCTGACGCGCCATTGTTGCTCATGTGTGCAGCTGGTGAACTTCACCATCGCCAAGTCCGTTCCGCCCACCCCCGACTCCCGCGCGCTTGGCCGGGCGGCGCAGCGGCGGCCAGCGAAGCAAGAGCGGGCGGCGCGCGAGGAGGGAGCGCGCGAGGCGACATCAAGCGCGCCGCGACCGGCGGGCCGTGGAGTACCGGCGGCGCGAAGAGCTGGGGCTCTCCTCCCCGGGGACCGAAGAATACTCGTCCTCGGAGGAGGACGAAGAGGAAGAGGCTGAGGGGGAGGGCCCCTCCGACGGTGGCGGCTCGCGCCCCCGTCGCCGGAGCCGGCGCCGGCGGCGAGGGCGGCATCGCCCGGGGCGGTCGCAACGGCGCCCGCCGCCGGGCCATCGACATCGGGGACGCGCGCGCGCCACGGAGGCACGCGCGGCGGGCGCGCCCGTGCGCGCATCGAGCGCGCCCGCGCGCGGGCGAGCGCGCGCGCGCGCGCGCGCGTCGTCGGGGGCGGCGCTACGGCGGGGGCGTGCCCGCACGCGGGGCGAGCGTGTCCGCACGCGCGCGGGCGCCTTCGGGGAGGCGCGGCGTCGAGCGCGACCGCGCGCGGGGGCGGGTGCCCCCGTGCGCGCGGCGGTGCCGTCGGGGAGGCGCGCCGGCGCGCGCGCCACCGCACCGGCCTCATCCGCCGAGGCCTCGAGGAAGAGGAACGGGCCTTTTCCTCTTCGAGGTAAGGGGCTCGTCTTTTTGCTTGGTTCGGTTTGTTGATGTTCGGGCGTTCTAATCCTCTCGTCCGTGCCTCGCGCAGGTGGTGCCAACCGCGCCTCCTCTCGTACCGGCCAAGGTGGCGAGGACGGACACATCCATTCCCACCCGGAGGCGCTCGTCGAGGCCGTCACGGGCGGGGGCGAGCACGGCGGCGGCGGCGAGAGCCCGCGAGGTCCGGCGGAGGCCTCGAGGCTTCGGCCGGCGGATCGGCCCGCCACGGCGGAGCCGGCAATCGCTAAGGAGCGGCCGGCGCCGGCCGGCCGTCGTGGGGACGCGGGCGCGGCGGCGGCCGTGGTGGAGGTGCGGCCCGCGGAGGTCGCCGCCGCGGAGGCACGGCCCGCGGTGCGGGCCGCGAGAGGGAGGCGGAGCGGGCGCAACCGCAGCGGCGCCGTGGATGCGGCGGCACGGCCCGAGAGGTGGTGGCCGCGGCGCCGTGCCGGGCGCCCGCGACCGCGGAGGCGCAAGTGGGGGCGCCGGTGGAGGCGGCACAAGCGGCGGCGCCCGCCGGCGGTCCGCAGGCGGAGGTGGTGGAGGTCTCGGACGACTCCCCGCCTCCTGGGTGGAATCGGTGGGCCGGCCGACCCACGATCCCCCGGAGCCCCGGGAGGGGGCCCTTGTGAGGCGGCACGAGGGTCACATGGTGGTAGGGGGTCGAGGACACGGCGCCGAGGCCTCGTCCTCCCACGCCGGCCGCCCTGCCCAGGTGGAGGGGGCCGTCGACGATCCCCCGGCCGTTTGCCGACGCCGGGGGGGAGCGGGGAGCTGCGGGGCGAGCTCCGGAGCCACGGCGCCACGCTCAACCGCGCGCTGAACGAGGCGCTGCAGGTCCATGGCGGCCCGGCATGGCTCGTCTTCCAGGTAAGCCGTGGCTGCTCATTCTCTTCTTTCTTTCGTTTGTGTGTGCTACCTTCGTGTCTTGGCACCTATGGGTTTTGATTCTGTGGTTGGCAGGAGCTCGAGCGTCGCGCCCACGACAAGTACGACACCTTCGACCGGGTGAACGCCGAGGTCCACCAGCTCCGGGAGCGGTGCAGCGCTTTCGACGCACTTGCTGACGCCCTTAGGACGCCAGACAGCTGGTTGGCGTACCGGGCCCTGGCCTGGCCTGACGAGCTCCCCGAGAGCTCGAGGCAGGACACGGCGCGTCGCTCGAGCCTCGAGCGGATCCGCGCAGCCCTCATCGATCGTGAGGAGGCGCTGTGGCATGCACGCTTGGACTTGGAGAAGACGCGGACGCTGGCCGCCAACTGGGAGGCGGAGGTGGCCAACGTTCGTGGCGAGGCCCGGGAGCTCCGCACGTCGCTCGAGGGGGCGCAGCGCAACGGCCGCCGGCCGAGGAGCGGGCGCGCGGGCCGGAGCAAGCCGCGCCAAGGAGGCCGACGACCGAAGGCCGCCCTCGACGCCAAGGCCGCGGCCCTCGTTGTCGCCGAGGAGCAGCTCCAGGAAGAGCGCACCGCCCGCCGGGGGCCGAGGGGCGGCTCCGGCAGAGCAGCCGCCCTCGCCGACGCCCGTGCGGGCCGGGAGCAGAGCGCGCCGCCCACGAGGTGTCGCAGAAGACCTTGGCGGCTCGAGACGCCAAGCTCTCCGAGGCCGAGGGCGAGGTGATTATGCTCGCGCATCACCAACGCCAATCGGGGAGATGGCTCGGGGAGCGCAGCGAGGTCGTCAAGCGCCTCGAGCTGGCGGTCGAGGCCGAGCGCCGCGCCCTCGAGATGGAGAGGAAGCAGGTCGAAGGTGAGCCATTGTTTGACTCTTGCCTTGTCGGTTTTTCCGTTTGAGGGCTCGCGTCCCCTTTCTGATTTCTTTCTCGTCTTGGCGATTCCAGGCTTGCGCACCGCCCTGGGGCACGCGGCTGAGCGGGCCGAGGCGCTGCAGGCTTCCTACAACTCCTCCGAGCAGAGCCGGCGGGAGCCGCGCGATGCGGCCCTCGAGACCGCCGCGCCGTCGAGGAGGGCGAGGCCCAGGCCGGCAGCTCCCTGGCCAGCCGTCTGCGTGCCCTTGGTGGCCATGTCACTGAGCGGATGCGCCGGGCGTTGCAGCTGGGCGTCCAGAAGGCCCTCGGAGTGGTGCGGTCCCACTACGAGGTTAACTTCGAGGCGCTGGCTGAAGGCTATGTCGTTCCCGAGGGCGTCGAGGATGAGGTGGCGATGGAGCGTGTGGATGCGCTCGCCGCCGACGCCGCCGGGTCGCTCGCCGAGGCCTTCGAGGAGTTCCTCTTCCCCGACGTCGCTGATGCTGCTGCTCCTCCCGCCTGAAACATCTGGGCGCTGGGCCCGCTTTTTGTGTATCAATATTCTGGCCTCGTGGCCTTTGTAAATAAATACGTTATCTTCATCATAAACATTTAGCGATATGAAATGGAATCTTTGCGCTTTTTTATTTCTCCTTCTTCCTGAGTGGATTTTACTTAGGGGAGTTCGATTTTCGCTGGGGGTCCGCTGGGTTGGAGGCGAGAGAGAAGGGCCATATCCACGCGGCGTAGGCTATCTCTGGCTCGCACGCTCCTCCCGTTGGGCCGTCCGCGCCCTGTTCAAATCGTTGCTCGTAGTTGAAGTAGAAAACAAACTTAGCGCGTGTGAGTTATTTTTATTTTGCGCGAAAAATGGGACCATTTTGGGGGGGTGCCCCCCCCGCGTAGCCCCCGAGGGTAACTTGGGTTTCAGGGGAAAGCCGAGTTATCCTTTCCATTAGACTTGAAGTATTTACATAGTTGTTGCCAACTAGGGCGTTGGCCATGTGATTTTTACAACAAAAAGACTTGGAAAATCCTAGCTAAGGGTAGAAGCGACGTAGCTGTTGGATGTTCCAAGCGTTGGTGAGCTCTTCATCGTCCTCGTTGGCCAGCTTGTATGTGCCCGGCTTGAGTACCTTCACCACGACGTAGGGTCCCTCCCATGGGGGCGATAGCTTGTGGCGCCCTCGGTTATCTTGGCGTAGCCTTAGGACCAGATCCCCCTCGCTGAAATCCCGTCGACGTATCTTGCGTGCTTGGTAGCGTCTTAGGGACTGTTGATACCTCGCGGAATGCATTAAGGCTACGAGGCGTGCCTCGTCCAGCTGGTCCAGCGAGTCCTCGCGGGCTCGCTGGTTAGCATCCTCGTTGTAGCCTCGAACCTTGGGCGACCCGTATTCTAAGTCCGTGGGGAGGACGGCCTCCGCGCCGTGGACTAGAAAAAAACGGGGTGAATCCGGTGGCTCTGCTTGGGGTAGTCCTTAGGCTCCACACGACCGCTGGTAGTTCTTGGAGCCATTTTCGCCCAGATTTGTTTAGCTGATCGAAAATTCGGGGCTTAAGGCCCTGTAGGATCATGCCGTTGGCACGCTCCACTTGGCCGTTGGTCTGTGGGTGCGCCACGGCCGCCCAATCCACACGGATGTGGAACTTGTCACAGAACTCCAAGAACTTTCGGCCCGTGAACTGGGACCCATTGTCTGTGATGATGGAGTTTGGCACTCCAAAGCGGTAGATGATGTCGGTGAAGAAAGTCACCGCCTGCTCAGCCCTTAGGTTCGTGATGGGGCGCACCTCCACCCACTTGGAGAACTTGTCGATCGCGACTAGCAAGTGGGTGAAGCCCCCGGCGCCTTCCGCAGGGGCCCGACGATGTCCGCCCCCCACACGGCGAACGGCCATGTCACGGGGATGGTTTGTAGGGCATGGGCGGGCGGGTTGGACTTGCGGGGCGTAGAACCGGCACCCTTCGCGGTGCGCACGATCTCGCCGGCGTCCGAGACCGCGAAGAGGCCGCAAAAGCCCTGGCGGAACGCGTTGCCGACGAGGGTGCGGGGTGCAGCGTGGTGGCCACAGATCCCCGCGTGGATATCCCGTAGGAGCTCGCGCCCCTCGGGGATGGGCACACACCGCTGTAGGATGCCGGAGGCGGCGCGCTTGTACAGCTCGCCGTCGACGAGGGTGAACGATTTGGCCATCCTGGCAATGCGCCTTGCCGCGGCCCGGTCCGCGGGGAGTTCCCCTCGAGCGATCTAGGCAATGTATTTTTCACGCCAGTCCTCCTGAGCGGGAGCTGGCTCGATGTCCATCGCGTCGGCCTCGTGGGAGCCGTACCCCTCGAGGAGGAAGAGCACGTACGCCTCGTTCGAGGGGTCCTCGTCCATGGGTTCCGCACCCGTTGGGTTCGAGGGAGCCCCCGAGGGTCCGTCATGGCTCGAGGGGTAGGGCTCGAAGACGACCGAGGGTTGCGCGATGTCGCGCGTGAAAACGTTCGGGGGAACGGTGATCTGCCCGGACGCGATCTTTGCCAGTTCGTCTGCCTCCTCGTTGTACCGGCGGGGTACGTGGTTGAGCTCGATGCCGTAGAACTTGTCCTCGAGGGCCCGCACGGCCTTGCAGTAAGCCTCCATCTTGTCGTCGTGGCAGCTCGCGTTCTTCATGACTTGATCGATCACGAGCTGCGAGTCCCCCCGCACGTCGAGGCGCTTGACGCCCAACTCAATGGCGATCTTGAGGCCGCAGAGCAGGGCCTCGTATTCGCCCATATTGTTGGACGCGGGGAAGTGGAGGCGCACTGCGTAGCGCATGTGCTCCCCGAGGGGTGACACGAAGAGCAGGCCCGCGCCCGCTCCCGTTTTCATCACCGAGCCGTCGAAGAACGCAGTCCGAAGCACTCGCCCGGATTTGTGGGGGCGGCAGCTGCATGTCCGTCCACTCAGCAACGAAATCCGCCAGGATTTGCGTTTGATGGCCTTGCGCGGGGCGTAGGCGAGCGTTTCGCCCATCAGCTCAACGGACCACTTGGCGATCCTTCCCGCGGCGTCGGGGTTGCAGATGATCTCTCCTAGCGGAAAGGAAGAAACCACCGTGACGGGGTGGGCCTCGAAGTAATGGCGGAGCTTGCGCCGCGCAAGGACTACCGCGTACAGCAACTTCTGGACCTGGGGGTAGCGCGTCTTCGTGTCTGACAGGACCTCGCTGATGTAGTAGACCGTCCGCTGTACAGGCAAGGCGTGCCCTTCCTCCATGCGTTCCACGACGATCACGGCGCTGACCACCTGGGTGGTTGCGGCTACGTAGAGCTGCAGGGGTTCGCCGTCTTGCGGCGGCGTGAGGATCGGGGCGTGCGTCAGGGACGCCTTCAATTTGTCGAGCGCATCCTGGGCCTCGGTGGTCCAGGAGAAGCGCTCGTGCTTCTTGAGGAGGCGATAGAGGGGCAGGCCCTTCTCACCGAGCCGCGAGATGAAGCGGCTCAAGGCGGCGAGGCACCCCAGCACCTTCTGCACCCCTTTGAGGTCCGGATCGGACCCATCCGTTCGAGGGCCGCAACCTTTTCGGGGTTGGCCTCGATTCCCCGCTGGGAGACGATGTACCCTAGGAGCATGCCTCGCGGCACTCCAAAGACACATTTTTCGGGGTTTAACTTGACCCCGTTGGCCCGTAGGCAGCCGAACGCGACGGCGAGGTCGCTAACCAGGTCGTCCGCCTTCCTGGTCTTCACGACGATGTCGTCCACGTACGCTTCGACCGTTCGCCCGATGTGATCCCCAAAAACGTGCTGCATGCAGCGCTGGTACGTTGCACCCGCGTTTCTGAGGCCAAACGGCATCGTGACGTAACAGAACGTCCCGAATGGTGTGATGAACGAAGTCGCGAGCTGGTCGGACTCCTTCATTTTTATTTGGTGGTACCCGGAGTAAGCATCGAGGAAACAAAGCAATTCGCACCCAGCCGTTGAATCAACGATTTGATCAATGCGTGGAAAAGGAAAAGGAACTTTAGGACATGCTTTATTAAGACTAGTGTAGTCTACACACATCCGCCACTTCCCATTCTTTTTCTTTACAAGCACGGGATTAGCTAGCCATGTAGGGTGGAACACTTCCTTGATGAATCTGGCCTCGAGAAGCTTCCGCAGCTCCGCTCCAATTGCCCGTCGCCGCTCCTCGTCGAAGCGGCGCGCGCCCGCCGCCGCACGGCGCGGGCATTTGGCAGGATGTCAAGGGAGTGCTCGGCGACTTCCCTCGGGATGCCTGGCATATCCGAGGGGCTCCACGCGAAGATGTCGGCGTTGGCGCGGAGGAAGTCGACGAGCACCACTTCCTATTTGGGGTCGAGGGTGGAGCTGACCCTCAACGCCTTGCCCTCGGGGCCGAGGGGTCGAGGGGGACCCCCTTGGTCTGCTCCGCCGCCTCGAAGGTGCCGGCGTGCTTGCTGGCGGGGTCGAGGTCTTCGTTGACCATCTTCTCCAACGTGTTCACCAGCGCTTCGTCCAACGTCAGTGCCTCTGCGTGCTCCACGCACTCGACGTCGCAGTCGAACGCGTGCTCGATGGATGACCCGACGGTGATGACGCCGTTCGGTCCCGGCATCTTCATCTTCAGGTAAGTGTAATTGGGGATCGCCATGAATTTGGCGTAACAGGGTCGCCCAAGTATTGCGTGGTAGGCCCCCTTGAACCCCACCACTTCGAAGGTGAGGGTCTCCTTGCGGAAGTTCTTTGGGTTGCCAAACCAGACTCGCAGGTCAATCTGCCCGAGGGGCTGGACCTGCTTGCCCGGCGCGATGCCATGGAACGGCTTCGTGCTGGGCCGCAGCTGGTCCAACCCGATCCCCATCAGGCGCAATGTATGCGCGAAGAGGATGTTGAGGCTACTGCCTCCGTCCATGAGGACCTTAGAGAGCCGAGCGTTCCCGATGATGGGGTCAACCACCAGCGAATACTGGCCCGGGTTAGGGATGCGGTTCGGGTGGTCCTCCCGGCTGAAGGTGATGGCGTCCTCCGACCAATTGAGGAAGGCCGGAGGCGCCCTCTCCGCGGCTAGGACCTCGTGCCACTCCTTCTTGCGCTGCCGGGTCGACATGTCGACGGTTGGTCCCCCAAAGATGAGGAACACATTCTCAACGGCGGGGAAGCCGCCGGCGTCGCCATCGCCCCCGTCTTTCTTGGCCTCTGCCTCCTTCGCGGCGGCGCGGCCGTAGAACTTCTTGAGCATATCGCATTGCTCAAGGGTATGGTGCACTGGGGTCTTGTGGTAAGGACGTGGCTTCTTCAGCATGTCGTCGAACACTCCCGGGCCTCGAGGGGCCGGTCGAGGGCCCCGTCGAGCCGGGTCAACAGCGAGGGCCTCGGCGTTGCCGCCGTCGCGCCCCTGCTCGCTCGCCTCGCGGCGCGGCTTCTTCCCCTTCTTGCCCCGCTTGTCGTTGCGGTGGGGTTCCTTGGACTTGCTGCCCTCCGCGGGCGCGTCCTCCGAGCGCTTGCCCTTCTTGCCGTCGAATATTGCCCCCACGGCCTCCTCCCCGGAAGCGAAGCTGGTGGCGATATCAAACAGCTCGTTGGAATCCGCGGGCGGGCTGCGTCCCAACTCGCGTACGAGGTCCCGGCACGTGGTGCCTTCGAGGAAGGCGTGCACGATTTCGGACTGCGCCACGCTGGGGAGCTCGGTGCAGCGCTTGGAAAAGCGCCGTATGAAGTCCCGCAGCGACTCGCCGGGCTTCTGCGTGCCGGAGCGCAGGTCCCATGAGTTTCCAGGGCGCACATATGTGCCCTGGAAGTTGCCCACGAACGTGTGGACCAGGTCGTCCCAGTTATGGATCCGGGGCGGCGGGCAAGTGCTCGAGCCATGTCCCGGCCGCGTCGCCCGGATGCGGGGGGCAAGTTGCGGATGATGACCTCGTCCATCGGTGGCCCCGCCCACCGACATGCTAAGCGGTAGTCGTTGAGCCATACACGGGGGTCCGTCTCCCCGTTGTACTTGACGATCGTCGAGGGTTGGCGGAAGCGTTGGGGGGAACGCCGCCGCGCGGATCTCCCGGCCGAACACGCGGGTGCACGGGGGCTCCGGCGTCGGGGGAGCGGTCCTCGCCCTTGTCATAGCGCCCACCCCGTCGAGGGTGGTAGCCCCTTGCTGCTCGGGCGTCAGCCTTGCTGGTGCGCCTGGCGTTGATGACGTTGCGGGCGTCACCGTCCGGGCGCCCGCGTGCGTCAAGGAGCCGCTCCTTGGCCGGCGTGCGTCCTTGGTCGGCGGGTCGTCCCGCTGATCTCCCCGCGTGCACCGAGGGTTCGCCTCCCGGTGCAGCTTCGTCGCCCCGCGCATCCCCCCCCGCCGGCGGATGCGTGAGGCCGAGCTCTCGGCCTGCTAGACGGCCGCTTGCTCGATGAGAGTTTGCACCTCGCGGTGCAGGTCTCGAGCCTCGGGGGTCGAGGGTGCGGCATGGCTCGCAGCAGCGTTGCGGCGGCGATGAGCTTTTGGCTCGCTCGCGGCGGTGCGTCCGCGTTGTCGACGTTGGGGACAAGTGTTGATGCGGTCGCGAACCCGTCGGCCCGGCTCCCGTGCGCGTTCGCCGCGCGCGGAGGCCTCCCCCCGCCATTGAGGCGCGGAGCGGTCGCACCGTTCGGTACTCTTCCGCCAGCTTGGCTTCGAGCTCGCGGGCTTGGGCCACCGTGCGTCGACGTCGGCCCCGGCGGAGAGCGCTTGGCCCCGCGGCCGGGCGCGTGGCGATCCCCGGGGCGGGCGTGACTTCCCCATCTCGGCGCCCGCCGCACCGGCGGCATTGGCCGGGTCGTTGGTGATGACGGCGTAGCACTCCCGCGCGGGGTCGTAGCTCCCGTGTCGGGAGTCGTCGGAGTAGCCGAACCGCAGTCCGCGGCGTCTAGGAAACGCCGAACACAACTGGGTCTGGCACGCCGGAGAAGTCCCACTCCGCGTACCCGTGGCGGTTGGCGGGTGGTAACGTGTCGACGGAGCCCAGGGACGATTCGTCTCCTGCTGAGGCGCCGGGACCCCTGGCGACGAAGACGTGGCGGCCAGGTGGAACCCTGCGCATCGTAGTGTTGACGTTGGCGTTGTAGGCCGACGTAGCACCACGCAGCCCGATGGGGATGCGCGGTCCGGAGACCGCGCGCGGTCTCGCTGGGGCGGTGGCGGTTGTCATGACGGTGGGCGCGCCACTTTGAGTGGCGGCGCGCTCGGCCCGCCGCCGCTCGGACCGCGCCCGGCGCGAGCGCCGTCCCGAGCGACGACGGTGTCGTGGCGTCGATGGACCCGCGGCATCCGTGCCGCGGGCGCCTGCGCCGGAGTCGTGCGTGCGGCGGGGGCCTGGGCGGACCTGGCCTGGCGCCGCGCGCGGAGTTCCTCACGGTTGGTGAGGCGCATGAGATAGCCGTTCCCCGTGGCCTGAAAGTTCAGGTCCCCGAAGCGGATTTCGAACCCGGCTGGGAGGGGGTCCGAGCTACCCATGCAGTAGCGTGTACCACGGTACTCAGTGCGGATCACCATGGAGGGAGTTGGCGAAATGACCTTAGGCGCTCGCTCTGCCCCACGGTGGGCACCAACTGTCGGTGCGGAATATGGTCCCGACACTAACCATTAGATAGCGCCGAGGTCTATCCCTCAATGGTCGATGCTAAGTAACAAATGACACAAGGTTTTATCCTGGTTCCGGCCGAGGGGGCCGTACGTCCAGCAGTGGCGTGCTCGGGGCACTATATTACTTAGCACCGGGGGTGCCTGTAGTGGGGCGGCTACAAGCAAGGCGGGAGAGGAAGCAAGGCTTCCAAGTCCCTGGCTGGAGATGTCGTGGGGAGTTGGGGAGTGAGTACGTGGTGCGTGTGAAAGGCTCCTGTTGTCTGCCGTCCCCTGTCCCCTGCGGCTGGGGGGTTCACTCCCCCTTTTATAGATCAAGGGGGAGGCGGTTTACATGCGCGCCGCGCTACCTAGCTACGTGGGGAAGTGCGACGGGCTATGCTGTAGAGTGGGCGGCCGTCCGGCGATCCTTGCGTCGATCCGGTCATCATGGCTCGACTTGTACCCGAACAGGGGCGGTTCGAGGGTAGGAGAGCGGCGGATGGCGGTGATGTCCTCGATAGGCTCGAGGGAGGTGTCGACGCAGGCCGTACGGAGTACGGGGGTTGGCGAACGGCGTTCCTTCCCCGACACGCTTCACGGGCCCGGAGTTGTTGCTACGGCGTCGGGCTTGCTCCCGCACGCGCGGGTACGGCGGCCACGCCGTTACGCGCGGCGGGGGATGGCGGTCCACCGGCCTAGCGCCTCCACCTAACCCCCGTAGGGTCACGAGAAAGTGAATCTAGGGTGCGCCGGCCCCCTTTCGAGGGCTCGGCGCGTTAGCCGTCTTGGAGCGTGCGCACGGTGTCACGGGACTGACACCGGCCGCGCCGCACAGTCCCTTCCCACGTAGCGGGGATGGGCTCCTCCCCGGGGAGTTGGTGCGGCGGCACCGGGGTGCGAGCCCCCGGCGCATGATGGCGCCGTCCCGCCTGTGTCAGGGCGTTAAATGCCCGTGTACGGGGGCCGGCGCACGCGCGAGGAGCGCCCTCGAGCGTGGCGGACCCCGGCCGAGGGCGGGCGCACCCTCGAGCGAGGCGAAACCCGCTCGAGGGGGAGTGAGCCCTCGAGCGGGGCGGAGCCCGCTCGAGGGAAGTGTTACCCCTCGGACGGGGCGGAGCCCGCCCGAAAGGAGCACGCATCCTCGAACGAGGCGGAGCCTGTTCGCGGGGATCTCTAAGTGGGCCGCCTCGATGGGCCGTCGGAGTCCCTGCGGCGTGGGCTGTTCCCTGCATGGTTAGACGATTTGTGTTTTGGCCTTTTTGTGGGTTTTAAGTGAGGATTCCCCCATTGTTTAAGGGGACCCCTAGGGCTGTCCCCGACAGAACCCGAACCACTACCCCCTCCATGCTCATATGCACCACCTCTCTGTTCCACTCCCTGACAGTACAATTCTTCAGCTCTCGATAGGTAGATGGCACACTCCAATTGAGCCTCCTCATCATCTTCTGTAGTAGGATAGTTTCCCTCGGCTGCAACCGCCTCCTTTCTCAACCTCTCTTTATTCCGTTCATACGTTGCCTTCTTAGTCCTCTCAATCTCACGCTGAAAGTACTCCCGCACAGGTGGTGGCACATTCCTGCAATGGACCACCTGGGTCCCTCTTCCAGCCAAATGTTGTTTGAACCTAGTCGCACCACATCCACTTTTGTGCATATGACAATAGTTGCATCGCCATCCGGGGTGATGATTTTCACCGTGATCCCACACAACATCTCTAGATGCCATTTTGTATCTGCATAAATGGACAACATCCACAAATCAATCACATAAATCATATAAAGTTTTAAATAACATATCTAAAATCAAACCTAAAATCTACACCCTAAATCAAATCATATCTACCTCCTAAATCAAACCCTATCTACATCCTAAATCAAATCCTATCTACATCCTAAATCAAACCCTATCTACACCCTAAATCAAATCCTATCTACATCCTACAACAAATCCTATCTACACCCTACATCCTACAACAAATCTTATCAACAAGCAAGGAACTTACCTGCACTCGGAAACCCGTGGAACCGCGGCGGCTTACCGCGCGGCCGGGTCGGTAAACCGACCCCGCCCTTCGGCTTACCGACGCGCCGTCTTGGATCCACGCTCGGCCCGGCTTCCGCGCTAACCGCCGGGAAACCGCCGCCGGCGGCGGTTGCGCGCCGCCGGCGGCCGGACGGAGACCCGGGGGGCGGATGGGGGGCGGAAGGGGGCGCAGTGGAGGCTCTGGACCGCCTCGGGTAGGTTTGGGGTTGTTTTGACCCCCCATGGTTGGGCCTATGTGGGCCGAGCTGGGCCGCCTGTTTTTTTCTTTTTTGGTTTAACTTCTTTTGGTTGAAATTTATACTAAATGAACTAAGTTTGCAACAAATTTGACACCATTAGACTCAATAAATCATGAAGTATTTTTAGGGATTTTTCCCACAATTTTCAATTTTTGGAATTCAAATTCAAAATTTCCTAACTCTAACGGTTGGTAACCGGCCGGTACCGTAACCGGTCCAGGCCGGTAAGGCCGGTTACCGCGGTAAACCGGCCGGTTACCAGCGGTAAGTCTAACCCTGCGCATGACTAGGGGACGTCACGGCAAACTGCTTCACGAAGCTCTTCTGCGCATGTACGAGAGCAACGAGCACTCCAGCTCATCGTTTCGTACCCCGCGGGGAGGGCCTCGCCTCAATCTCCTCCAGCTCGACCCTCGAAGGTGTGCTGGTATTTCTTGCTCCCAGCCACTGACCTGTCGCTGCCGGTGAGCTCGTCCTTCTTGCTCTGCTTCCTGTAGAACCAGAGTAGCCCGCGGCAGACTCTTCACCGGAGTCGCCGCCTCCGCCTCCATTCTTGCCCTTGTGTGCCTTGTCGTGCTTGCCGACAGCGAAGCAGCAGCAGCACCACGGGCCAGCAGTCACATGCCACCTTGAATCTTCGCTTGGTCACCTTGCATCGAGCGCCCGACCATGGCCTTCCCGTTTTGTGTGGCTGTGGCCTGCTGGCGGCGCAGGACCACCATCACGTGCGGGTCTGATAGGGACTCCCAGATGGCCTCGTGATTCACCTCCCACATGGAAGGATTCGTGGGGGGCGTCGGCTATGGACAGTGGCTAGTGGGGATGGGCCAATGGGGGCATCGCTGCTCGTCTAGATAAGGCTCCGGCCATGTGTTCTTTGTTTATCTTGTTAGGGGTACTAATGTCTTTTCATGTCTGTTTTATGTGCTGAAAAGGAACAAAGGTGAGTTTTCCGTGAAGAAATGAAACAGAATGCTAATTTCAGTTAACGTCTTCATCTTCCAGTGGTATTTTACGGGGCCGAGATCTTTTAGTGGTATTTTACGGATGTCGCAATCTTTCAATGCTATAGAACCAATTTTCCCTACAATCTTACATCTCCAACGATAGCTTACGACATTCATCCAATTGGAGAGCATCCAATTGCAAATCAAGTTGACATCTAATTGGGAATAAATTGGACATCTAATTGCAAATCAAGCAAACACAACACTCGAATTGGTGGACTGCCATGTCAAATGGACTGACATATCATACCTGGCTATGCTGATTCATCATGTTGTCGTCTTCCTCTTCTTCATCTTCGTCGCCGACGTCGTCTACCATGATTGGTGGTGGTTGTCGCTGCCTGCCGCCACCAGAGCGAGTTGTACCAGCATCTGCTCGGCCCGACGCTGCTACGGCCTTGCCACGACGATCTGGGGCCCTCACTAGGGGGAGAACCTGGCGAGGTGGACGACCCCCCGCTGCGGCACGCCGTTCGATCTAGCCCTCTATGGAGGCATACCATGGCCGGCCAAGCTCCCTGGATGAAGGAGGTGCGTGTACATGCTCATGTTCGGGTAGAAGGTGGCGGCGGCGGCGCAGTCGGCATTGAGGTCCGGGTTCTCCAGCCCGACACGGGGAGCACTGAGCCCACCGGCCACTGGAACGCGGGCGTCGGATGCAGTTCCTCCCCGGAGACGAGGTGGCGTCAGTCCCCAATCGACGTCGTCCTCGATTTGGAGCGCCGCAGCACCGGACGAAGCAGGCTGCGAGAAGAAGTCGTGGGGGATCCTACCGTCGCTGTCCATGGTGGAGGAGGCAGCGCGGTGGGCGGAGGTGAGGAAGTAGTGCCGGGTCGGCGGTGAGGAAGCTTCGCGGCGGGTTGGCGGAGGAGGGGGCGGGCGGTGGGCGGGAGGCGGATAACGCGTGGACCGGTAGGAGAAGAGGAGCGTGGGGCGAGCGTCGTCAAGCGTTGGGCGGGCGCGGCGGGAGGCGGGCAACGCGGGGGACCGGCGGCCGGCGGGGAGGAGGGGGAGCGTGGGGGCGGTGGCGGGGGCACCGCGGGCGTTGGACGGTGCGCGGCGGCCCGGCGGAGAGGCGGCGCAGCCGCGCCCTCGCGGGAGGGAGGGAGGGGATGAGAAGCGACGCGCCCCGCGCGTGGGAAGGTGCAATTGCCGTAAATGAGGAGAGAGAAACAGGGTTTTAGTCCCTTTTAGCTGGGTCAGGGGTGACTAGAGGCTAAACTAAATTTAGTCACCCTTCAATCAGGGGTGTTTGGCAAATTAATCTTTCTAGGTGACTGCGCCGCGCCCTCGCGGGAGGGAGGGCGGGGATGAGAAGCGACGCGCCCCGCGCGTGGGAAGGTGCGGTTCGGTAAATGAGGAGAGAGAAATAGGATTTTAGTCTCGTTTAGCTGGGTCAGGGGTGACTAGAGGCTAGACTAAATTTAGTCACCCTTTAATCAGGGGAGTTCGGCAAATTAATGTCTCTAGGTGACTAAAATTAGTCTAGTCACCTGGATCCAAACACCCTCTTAGTCTTTTGCACCCTCAACTAATATAAAAAACTAACATCTAAGATGCTTGGATGAGGTGTTAGTTTGCATTTAATTCTACTTTTGCAATCATTTGAGGATCCAGATCTGTCTCATGTGCGCGAGTTTTTGCTGAAGGTGGCCGTGTTGCCCTCTCTGTGGCCACACACAAATAATACAAGATGCTGATTCCACGGGTGTGTATCTGGCACAGTGCATGGACTTGTTCTTAGTTATTTTAGAATGATGGCAAAGCAACTACTAACATGGAACTGGAAAACAAGCCGATGCCAGGTGCTTAGAATTTTATATTTTTATTCAATGGGGACGACAAAAATTGGGATCACTGAATTAGTGAAGTACAGACACAAAAGTAGAAGCTGCTAGGTAGTACTGCAGTATTAAATTAGTACTGAACTTTGCCTCTTCTTACTTTCTTACAGTCTATTCGCTTGGCTTATCAGCCACCAGCCAGCAGTACTTTTCTCTCATAATAAATCAGCCACCAACAACTAGCCAGCAGTACTTTTCTCTCAGAACAAACCAGCTCTAGCCATCAGCCACCAGCCAAACGAACAAGCTGTTAGTAAGTAGGAAGAAACTAACTTTCAATTCTTTTAGTCGTCAAGTATTCAAGCTTATTAGGATTCCAAATAACCTTTGCAAGTAACCAGGGCGGCGGAGGTGGTGGTTGGAGGAAAGGAGGGCGGCGGCACTGGGGGAGGCCGTGCGGCGCGGGTGGAGCCCCCGGCGGTGACGCCTCCCTGCTTTTTTTTCACACGCGATGCCAACTGATAGGGGGGTGCGGATGGATGGGTCCCTTGTGGAGAGAGAGAGAGGAAGGAGTAAATTGAGGTAGGTTCCACTAAAACTAACACCAATTACCACCTCTTCGGGATATTAGTTTTTTGAGGGTGTTAGTCCCAAGTAACATCAAAATAACACCCATGCTTGGATCTCATGTGTTAGTTTGGTGTTATTTTGCACAAAACTAACACTAACACCTCAAACCAAGCAGGGCCAAAGACATTTTCATAGTGGATTTGAAAATTAATTTGACGCTTAGATGTTGGTGTGTTCTCTTTATAAATTTATTAACCAAAGTCAATAAAGTTGAACTCTTTCTTAACTTAGGATAGAACTAAAACTTAATTATATAATACAATGTGACTACTTACTGTTGTGATGTTTATAATCTCTTGGACTACAACAAGACATACCAACCTTGGTCAACAACCTTTTATTCCACGGAGAGCGCAATCCCGGCATTTAAAAAAATTCATTATTACTGCAATTATGGAGATTGAACGTATTTTGTGTGATAAATCACAATAATCTTCCAAATACTCAAATATAGGCATACAACCCAACACCTAATTTTGTCGTACTAAGAGCAACTCCAACAGTTCGGCAAACAACTTGACATCCATCCAATTTTGGCAAAAACAAGAAAAATTTGCCTCCAACAGTTTGGCAAAACTAGAAACTTGGCAAACCTCACCTCTCCGCGCGTATATATGCGCGCGCGGATCGTGGTTACCATCGACGTTTCCCTTTAGGTGGGAGGGTGAAAAAGAAATAAAGAATAGAGAAGGATTCCTGATGTAAGGATTTCTGATGTAAGTTTTCAAGAGGTGGAACGACGCAAACAATTTTTTTCCTCTCAGGATTCCTGATGTAAATTAGATCTGGATTTGGCAAGTGAATTATGTCAAACTGTTGGAGATGAACTTCTTTTTTTACTTGACATATATTTTTAGAAGTTGGCAGGACACAAGATTCAAAACAGAACCCTAGACGATGCTGATGTGATTCATTTGGAAGAATGTAAGGAATCGAATGATCGTATCCTAAGAGGGGAGTGGGTGAATTAGGTAATCTAAAAAACCTTAACCTATGGCCTCACTATTTTTACACAAAGATAAACTAGAACATACTATCTAGATGTGCAATTAGGGTTGTTCTAGTGTGAAACTCCCATCCCAAAACAAGGTTTGCAACCTATATCCAATCCTAGCATGATACTACTCTAGGAAAGTAAAGGCAAGCAAAGATTGCAATAGAGTAAATGCGGAAATGTAAAGGGGATGAGAGGAAGCAAACTCTTGACACACGATTTATCCCGTGGTATCGGTAGGCACTAAGCCACCCCTAGTCCACGTTGTTGAAGTGCTCACACAAGAGTATTGCTTCCCGGTCACCAAGTCTCTCCCAAGAGCATCACTTGACTCGCCACAAAGTCTAGCCACTTAGGGCAATTGCCAAGCTCCTTTGGTCACCTTGATGCCACCTCCACTAAGGAGCTTCTCCACCAAGGAAGGGGGTCTCCACGTCCCCCGCACAAAGTGTCCTCGCCACTCCACACCAAGCCGGAGGGTCGATGACGATTGCCGGTGAGCCAGGCCCCAAGGCTTTCAACGAACCTTGTACAACTTGATTCACTCAAGAATCACCTCAAAAGGTTGGCACAACCTTGCACTCACTCAGCTCTAAGCTAAGCCTAGCACTAAGCACATACACTAAGCATATTCAAGTGTAAGGATGAGCAATTAAACACTTGGATGTATTGGATATGATCTTCTAGGTGTCTTGAACTACTCTGCACTTCCACACAATCCAACAACCTCAAATGGGTGAGTGGAGGGGGTATAAATAGCCCAAGACATCCAAAGAGCCGTTGGCTAACGACCACTGAAAAAGGTAGCGTCGGTGAACCGATGCTATGCTTTTTCTAGGCGTCGGTTCATCTGGTGCCCTCCACGTCATGTAGACGTTGAAGATCTGCTAACACAACTGTTCCGACGCATTACACCGACGGTGCGTCAGTTCATCCGGTGCTGAAGGACTTCTCGCCAAAACGTCTCTGAATGCTGCTTCGTGACCGTCGGATAGACCGACACTATCTCTGACCCAAGGCGTCAGTTCATTCGGTGCTGAAGAGATTGTCTTGGCGCGTCTCTATCTTGATTCAAACTGAGCGTCGGATAGACTGACAGTGTCCTCACTCAGGCCGTCGGATCATCCGGTGCTACTGGCTTTGCTGCTTCTTCTCTGCAATTCATCCGGCGCATCTGGGAAAAGGACCGTCGGTTCACCCGACGGTGCCAACTTCATTTTGCCTCTGCGCAGTGTACCAAGTGCTCTGATGCTTGCACCGATGGTACCGTCGGTTCATCCGAAGGTGTCTTTTTCTTTCCTTTTCTTCGTCTTCAACTTGATCTTTGCTTCAACTTAACATCCTTAACATACTTAACATGCCATTATTACTTATAATTTCCTGTAAGTAACCTAACATGTCCATGGTATGTTAACTTGTGGTATGACATGTTAACTTGGGCATGGTATGTTAACTTGTGCATGGTATGTTAACATGTTGTAACATACATGGGACCTAGAAATGCCTAAACACATGCTCAACAAAGTGGTTAATCTCATTGCTTGTGTTAATATGAATCACCAAAATCAACTCAAACAAATGGAAAATGGGGACATGTTCGCTACAAAGAAAAAAGGGACAGGAATGATAAAGTAGAGAGAGCTCCACGTTACTCCTTAACCAATTCCACGGGGACAGAATATGATTCATACTCCATTATTTTTACTAAGAATAAAGTTGCTGGGATTGCCTTTTCCCTTTCTTGTTGAACCATGAATCCATGATCGATATGGCGAATGTCTTTTTTTTTTAGTTTTCCTGAATAAATGGCAAGTCCATCACTCAAATCATTACGCTGACACTCCTGAATAAAGTTTCCGGGGTTGCCAATATATTTCCCTTTAGTCCATGATCGATGAACATTTGCTTTAATTTCTGCAGGTTGCCATGTACTACATCTATCTGGGAATCGGAACAGCAGTTGCTTCCTTTCTCCGTAAGTTTACAAATGTTCTCCTGCAGGAATTGGATTCGCAGAATCCAAAATGACTGATGTCTGGAACATTTACCTGCTCCAGAGGTGTCCTGTTGGACGGTGGCTGGGGAAAGGCAGTCGACACGGTTGCGATCGTTATACCTCGAAGCTGTTCTCAGGCAAGACATTGCATTCTTTGACGTGGAGATGACGACCGCGGAAGCAGCTTCTAGAATGTCCGCGGACACCGTACTCATCCAAGACGCCCTTGGAGAGAAGGTAATAAGAAAGTCATTGTTCTTTCGACAAAAAAAGGTTTACTATATATGTGTATAATTTCCAAAATGGTCTTTCATGTTTAGAACGCAAGTAAAGGGAATGTCTTGTGTATGAATAACACTAAAAGCCTGACTTCTCATGTTAAGGTAGGGAAGTACATACAACTTTTGACAACCTTCGTCGGTGGCTTGATCATTGGATTCGTAAGAGGCTGGATGTTGGCTATTGTTATGCTTACTTGCATACCGGCAAACATCCTGTCCTTTGCAATTGTCTCCCGATTGCGAGCTCAGATATCTGGTAAGAGGCAAGAATCATATGGAGATGCAGGGAACATTGTGGAGCAAACCATTGGAGCAATAAGAACAGTGAGTGGTTCTATGATTCCGAAATACTGTTAATGAATCCTGATATATAGTAATAGGAACTTGCAACTGTTTAATATCACCTCAAAAACAGGTCGTATCTTTCAATGGTGAGAAGAAAGCAATTGCAATGTACAATAATCACATAAAAAAGGCGTACAAGGCCACTCTCACGGAAGGGATTGTCACTGGTCTTGGAGTAGGCTGCATATTCTTTGTTGTCTTCTGCAGCTACTCTCTAACCTTCTGGTATGGCGCCAAGTTAATAATCAGCAAAGGGTATACCGGAGGGCAAGTCATCAATATCGTATTTGCGATTTTAACCGGTTCAATGTGAGTTTCTTTGAAATAATTACTGTAAGAGTCTTTCTTTGAAATCCAATTAATTGATTAACATAACTATTACTATGATTCGATATTAAGGGTTTACTATCTCGAACAGGGCTATAGGTAACGCATCACCATCTATTTCTGCAATTGCAGAAGGGCAGTCTGCAGCACAGAGGTTGTTCGAAATCATAAACAGAAAACCAAATATTGACATCACAGACACTTCCGGAATAGTTTTAGAAGATATCAAGGGAGATGTTGAACTTAAGGATGTGTTCTTTAGGTACCCTGCAAGGCCTGAGCAGTTGATACTGGATGGCCTGTGCCTACATGTACCTTGTGGTACCACAATGGCCATAGTTGGGGAGAGTGGAAGTGGTAAGTCAACAGTAATTAGTCTGATGGAGAGATTTTACGACCCACAGGCTGGTGAAGTGTTGGTAGATGGAGTAAACATCAAGAGTCTGCAACTCCAATGGTTGAGAGAAAAGATCAGTCTTGTCAGCCAAGAACCATTGCTTTTCATGACCTCCATCAAAGATAACATAACCTATGGCAAAGCGGATGCTACACTTGAAGAGATCAAAAGAGCAGCTGAGCTTGCAAATGCCGCAAACTTCATTGAAAAGCTGCCTGATGTACTTACAAGAAACACTAGTAATTATTATGTATCTAACCCAAGTTTCTGGCAATTAATATCTTGTCTTGTCCTCCACACATCATACAGGCGTACGAGACAATGGTTGGCCAACGCGGTGCTCAGCTTTCTGGGGGGCAGAAGCAAAGGATTGCCATTGCAAGAGCGATCCTTAAAAATCCCAAAATCCTTCTTTTGGATGAAGCTACAAGTGCTTTGGATGTAGAGTCTGAAAGGGTAGTTCAAGAAGCACTAAACAGGATCATGGTTGGAAGAACTACACTCATTGTTGCTCACCGCCTGAGCACCATCAGGAGTGCAGATTGCATAGCAGTAGTTCATCAAGGAAAAGTAGTTGAACAAGGTAAGTGACTCTTCAACACCAATTACTTTGGGGTTACTTCTTAGAAGCAATGAACTGGAGGTCGTTCAATCCATTTTCTTGGAACCCTTTCACCAATTGGTATGTCATACAGGTGTCCATGACGATCTGATTAAGGATCCTGATGGAGCTTATTCTCAACTTATTAGGCTGCAACAGGCACACAGTAAAGAAATGCACGAGGTTCCAAATACTGAAGTTTCAGGTTCAATATACAAAAGTAGAAGTTTATCTTTGGAACAATCAATTGCCAAAGATTCTCCCAGGAACAGAGGACAGCATTCCTTCAGAAGCTCCATTGGGTTGTCTGGATTTTCTGATGAATTCAACAGGCTTACAGACAGACAGAAACACGAAGAATCTGGTGATAGTTACAAGGTTCCTAAGAAAGCACCAATCAGAAGACTATTTAAACTGAACAAGCCAGAAGCACCGGTTCTACTATTAGCTGTTATAGCTGCCTTTGTGCATGGTCTTCTCTTCCCATCTTTCAGTATAATGATGTCTGGTGGTATAAGAACTTTCTACTATCCACCACACCAACTTCGGAAAGATTCCAGGTTTTGGGCATTGGTGTGTCTTCTGTTTGCAGTCATTTCCCTGATTTCAATCCAAGTGGAATATTTTCTGTTTGGGGTGGCTGGTGGGAAACTTATACAACGTGTTCGCTCTTTGACTTTCCAAAGCATAGTGCATCAAGAAGTTGCATGGTTTGATGACCCTTCAAATTCCAGGTTGGGTTTAATTTGCTACTTAAATAGCAGACATCAAGTTGATTCATTTTTGTACTACTGCTTGGACATCAAGTTTATGGTTTTTTCCTTCTACAGTGGAGCACTTGGCGCCCGGCTCTATATTGATGCTTTGAACATCCGACGCCTCGTTGGAGATAACTTGGCCATACTAGTGCAGTGCGTAGTAACAGTAATAGCTGGTTTTTCCATAGCATTTTTTTCTGACTGGAAGCTCACACTGGTTGTCATATGTGTGATTCCTGTAGTGGGCTCACAAAATTATATACAAGTGAAGTTCTTGAAAGGATTCAGCGAAGATGCTAAGGTGAACATTTACAAGTTCCTGCTGCGAACATGATTATCTTCGTTTTTGAAAAGCAAAGCATCCCTAACACTTTTCAAAATAGATGAAGATATGTGCAATTTTGTATACAAGTTGCAGATTCCACTTTTGATATATTCAAAGCTTATCATAAAAGTGTAGTTTATCAAAAGCAAAAACAATGCATTAAAAGCTTCTCCCCAAAACTGATTGCAACAGGTGATGTATGAAGATGCAAGCCAAGTCGTAACTGAGGCAATTGGAAGTATTCGTACAGTAGCATCTTTCTGTGCAGAAAAGAGAATAATTACATCATACACTCAAAAGTGTGAAGCTTCAATGAAACAGGGCATTCAAAGCGGAACAGTTGGAGGCCTTGGTTTCAGTTTATCTAACCTAATGATGTATCTCACATATGCTCTTTGTTTCTATGTTGGTGCATTGTTTGTACATGAAGGCAAATCAACTTTCAAAGACGTTTTTAGAGTAAGGGATACACATTTGACATCATTTACTGATTTACATTACATAAGGACATTTCATCGACTGACTGAGTAAATCTGGTAATTGGCAGGTTTACTTTGCTTTGGTTTTCACAGCTTTTGGAGTTTCCCAAACAAGTGGAATGGCAACAGATTCAACAAAAGCCCAGGAATCCACCGTTTCCATACTAGCTATCATAGATAGGAAGCCTAAAATCAACTCGACTAGTGATGAAGCAATAATGCTAGAAAAAGTTGATGGCAATATAGATTTCAGACATGTAAACTTCAAATACCCATCCCGCCCAGATGTCCAAGTGCTCAGCGACTTTACTTTGGGGATTCCAGCCAGAAAGGTAATGTTAATGTCATGCTTGTCGTATTTTTTCCTAATTCCAGAAAACAAATAGTGGTGTGAATATAATAGCTTAATTTCAACAACAGTAGCAGGTATTGAATGACAAGTTTATCTTGAGTCTTTTAAAACGTTTGTTGTAAATAGAATCCCTGCTTCCTTTTAAATGTTTTTATTATGATAATGACCATGACAACGAATGAAAATGAACCCTTATTTTCATAATTTTCCTATAGAAGTGTACTGATGGATTTGAAACCGATTGTGATACGCAGACTGTTGCACTTGTTGGAGAGAGTGGTAGTGGTAAGTCAACAATAATCGCTTTACTCGAGCGATTCTACAATCCAGATTCTGGCACAATCTCGCTAGATGGAGCAGAGCTCCAAAAACTGGAACTGAGTTGGTTAAGAGACCAGATGGGATTGGTGAGCCAGGACCCTGTACTTTTCAACGACACAATTCACGCCAACATAGCGTACGGGAAACAAGGAGAAGCAAGTGAGGAAGAGATTGTTGCTGCTGCCAGGGGAGCCAACGCCCACGAGTTCATATCCAGCTTGCCTCAGGGATACAGCACCACCGTCGGCGAGAGAGGGACGCAGCTCTCTGGTGGGCAGAAGCAGCGGGTGGCCATTGCAAGGGCCATCCTGAAGGACCCGAGGATACTGCTGCTCGACGAAGCGACGAGCGCCCTGGACGCTGAGGCGGAGCGCGTCGTTCAGGATGCGCTGGATCAGGTGATGGTCAGCAGGACCACCATTGTTGTGGCGCACCGACTGTCCACGATCAAAGGGGCAGATGCCATTGCAGTCGTCAAAGATGGTAAGGTTGCTGAAAAGGGGAAGCATGAATCCCTTGTGGGGATCAAGGGCGGTGTTTATGCATCGCTGGTGGAACTACACTCGAAGTCAGCATAAGGATGTGTGGGAGTTTGATTGATTGTTTGGTATCACAAGTAACATTTGGTGTTGCAGGTAGTTATGCAATGAGGACAGATCCACAAAATATTTAATGATTTATCCATTCGTAATTCTGTTTTTGGCCCTAAACGAATGAATTAATTGCCACATCAGGTATGTCATATGTTGGTCTTCTCTATTTGGTGAATCACAGAACTATTCTAGAATTCAGCATTGTTGCAACACATGATAAAAGTTCAACAGTGCCAAAATTATCAGAACCTGCTATTATTGTTCCAAAAAAAAAAAATCTGTGCTGCTATGAGCTCTCTGCCCCCATCAGAAAGCTTTCCAGCCCACAAGGTATCTCCGGTAGATAGATCTCCACAAAGATGATCCACTTTGCAATCAAGTGATGCAGTTCCTCAGTCTTCACAAAGTCTTTGAAAAAAATGGATTGAAAGTACTTGCTCTCGATTCATCGCTGCACTGCAGCTGATTGGATTAGCTTTGGATTATTGCACAACAGCTGGAGTCGCTGCATTGTAGATGCTTCCTGCAAGTCCATCTCAACATAAAATGAGGCGGCTGAATGGAAATCGGATCAGGTAAACAGAGGAGGCCCGAAGAGAGCGCCAGCGGTGGTGGCAGCGGAGGTTGCCGGGGCGGCGCGACCTCACCGACGACCGCCGCCCGGAATACTCGCAAATGCCCGAGGGGGTAGGGGTTGGGGTGGTGGGGCAGGGGGCTTTGCCCAAACGGTGCTTTGCTAAAAAACCGTGATATCCATAATTCAAACTAGTTGATACCCCGCGTTGCTACGTCGGTGAAATTTGAAAATAAAAATACTAAAGTAAAATTTGGAAGCGGACACACTAAAGATGATTTCTTTGTTTTTTACATGCCGAGAGAAATAGAAATCAATTTAGATTGGACAATGCAAATAATTAAGATAATGTGATTGCACATGCACTGTATGCGAGAAGTATATAGTTTAATATAGATATAGAATTAGAAATCAATGCATCTTGTTGGGGTGCTTAGTGGAGGATGACGTGGCGTGTTGAGGATGGAGAGAATGTTTCCTTAGAGGGGATGATGAGGGCCCGGATTAGGGCCGCATTGGACGGCAAGATTATCCCTCTCAAAATAACAAGGCCATTACCCTCAAGGTTGAGTTCCCAGTTCCCTAACAGGCAACTTGAGGATGGCTGTACCCTTGCTGACTGCAACATCTAGAAGGAGAGCACCCTTCACCTGGTGCAGCGTCTCAGAGAAGGCATGCAGATCTTCGTCAAGACCCTCAGTGGCAACACGCCCAGTCTTTGGCCAGGTGGCTGCATCTCCGACGAGTTTCCCACTAGAGGAACCCGTCTCCGCCTCGCACGACAAGTCTGGCTCCGACAAGTGCGTGAGCCCAGACGCACGACTCGGGCATCGCCACCAACGCGCATGGAGAAGAGAATCTCCACTTCACGCGGGAGCAACAGCTGGCGGCCATGCAGACAACCTGCCCCGGCCAGAGCCTTAATGCAGGTCTGACTAGCCACACAACCATCACATCGCCATCATCTCCCTCTCTGCCACACACAAGACTCAACCCGAGGCCCTTAAGCACCCTCTACGACACGCACGAGCCTAGACTTAGGCTCGGGCGTGGCAAGATAAGCAAGCACTCGGGCAGACTAAGACAAGCCAAACTACTCGGGGAGAAGGCCAAGCGTCCCTGAAGGAACAGTCCAACCCGGCCACGCGGCGGTTTCCCCGACAAGGCATCGCGACTCGACTTCAATGCACCCCGATGGACGGTGACGTACGACGAGACGTGCCAGCTGCCAAGCACTGTAACTCTTTTTTACTTCCCCTTATGCCCCTCCCCTTGTGACTATAAAAGGGAGAGAAGGGCAACTGTCACAAGGGTTAGACCTTCGTAAGACCGAACACCACCTCCCGGGACCTGGGAACGAACTCCCTCTCCCGACCAGTTTGTAACCCCTACCACGAGCACACTTGGCTCAGGAACATGACAGCCACACACTGGACGTAGGGTATTACTCTTCGGAGGCCCGAACTAGTATGAATCCCGTTGTCTCCTACACTAACCATTCGAGCCCGACGTACGATCGATAGAAATTTACTGCCGGCGGTAGAGAACCCCAACAGTTGGCGCGCCAGGTAGGGGCACATCGTGTGTCTCGACGAACTCAGTGGATCGGATGGACGGTCGCGGGGTCACTCTGACCCTCGGGACCACCCTACGCTTCGGCTCCCTCGACTTTGTCTACACCGGGTTGGTGGAGCCCGTCGCCGGCCGCACCTTCGGTCGGCCACCTCATCCCAGTGTCCTCACGGGTGCTGCGGGACATGAGGCCTTCGTCCGAGGCTTCTCGGACGACGTCATCGTCGGCATGTTGGGGCCAAACCCGACACAGGAGCGTTTTAGGCTCGCTATCTACTACCTCACCGACCTTGCCTTCCAGGCCAGCGGAGACGGACCGCTGGGATGGGGGAGTTCATGGAGCGGTACACCGCAATGTACCCGTGGACAGCCCGGCCTCCCGGACGACCCGGTGACGGCCTACGTTAACGGCCTCCGCACGACTGGTGCGGCCCCTGGGTCAATGACGACTCAGAGGGCACGAATTGCTCGACGTCATGACCCCACGCGGGAGTGCAACGTCTGTGTGGCCACCGCATCGAGCAGCTCCGAGTCGGAGCCAGCTCCGCGCCATCGCGGCACCGACGACCAGCGGCGCGCACGGCTCGACGAGCTCGCGGAGGCAAGGCGCCAGCTCGACGAGGAGCTGGCCCTTCTACGCCGGGAGCTCGGCGTGGAAGCCGAGCCACGCGAGCGACAACCGACACAGGGCGTGCTGGTGCAAGGCCAAGCCCATGAGGGGAATGACGATCGACGCCTGGTGCAGGACGTTCCTGTGCTGGGCGAACCCCGTGGGAGAACGGCAACCGGCGCGAGCGCCGACCGGGCTGCCTCCGGCCGCGTGGTCGCACACCTACGTCGCCCGCACGCGCGCCGGAGTCCGACAACAATTGACGCGCCAATGAAGGCGCGAATGCCAACGCCGACGCACCACCTCTCTTCCGGCAGGCGTACCAGAACCTAGACGCTGTGACCATGCTGCTGTGCGGCTGCCCGGAGCTCGCAACCTCCGAGGAGCAGCGTGTGCGGTAGCAGTTGAAGGCGCTGCTCGAAGCTGCGACAACACAGCAAGCGGAAAGCTCTACCTCGCGCTAGAGCTGACTCGGGGATGGATTCAGAGCTGCAGTCCGGCACACCATCGAAGCTCGCCGGCGAGTTGAGAGCGTCGACAACAACAACGACAACCGCTCACGCCACAATGACGATCATGGGCGCAGGCGGTGCCACGACAGCGACGACGACTGCGAACGCAGCTGGTCACCGAACCAGTGGGGTCCGCGGGCTTTTGGCCGGAGCATCCGTGACGCGAAGTTCCTCTCGCGTTTCCGGGCTCCAACCAACATACCGAGATACGACGGGAACACCAATCCCAGTGTGTGGCTTGAGGACTACCGGCTCGCGTGCCACACCGGTGGGGCGACCGACGATCTCTTCGTGATACTCGATGACTCTGCACGCACGTGGCCGAGCATCTGCCGCGCGACAAGATCCAAGACTGGACTGATCTTCGTCGGGTCTTCGTCGGAAACTTTGAGGGCACGTACATGCGCCCCGGCAAGCAGTGGGAGCTGCGCAACTGCAAGCAGCAGCCGGGGGAGAGTCTTCACGAGTACATACGACGCTTCTCCAAGCGCTGCACCGAGCTCCTTGGCACGACTGATAACGACGCCATCTCGACGTTTCACAACGGGATGACGTACACCTCCCTCATCCACCGGCTCGGGCGTCGCATGCCGCGTACGACACGAGAACTCCTCGACATCGCAAGCAACCACGTTGACGGCGAGGAGGCGGTGGCTGCGACGCTCAACACCCCTCAGGGCAAGGAGAAACAAGTCGGTACTCTGTGGAGTTGTCGCGATGTTGTATGCGGAGTGCCCATCTGTGGAGTTGTCGCGAGTAGTAGTACTCGGCAGTAGACCCGTTGAGGGAAACACAGTAAATGGGTTGATCAAAGGTCAAGCTTTATTACTAAGAAAGTACACCTGGATGGCCAGGGCTGTTTACAAGTGTAGCCGCCAGGACCCGGAGGCCGCCTACGGCTGAGTAGTGCTAGGGCGTGTGGCCGCTTACAGCTAAAGATCCGTTAGTAGCCGTATAGGCTGGATCTAGAAGTACATGGTCTCTTGATAGACCGCTGCTAGAGTCCTTTGACGCCCTGAGCAGCCCGAGATCCGTTAGTAGTCGTTAGCGCTGGATCTTAGAGTAGAGTAGTCCGGAGACTAGTGCCTAGACCCGGAGGCCGCTTACAGCGAAGGGATCCTGGGGTAGTCGTATAGACTTGAGCCCCCAGAGTAGTCGAGAGACTAGGCGTAGAATCGACAAAGCTGGTCGATGTTCCACGAGTTGTTGACGTCTTCGCCTTCAAGAGTCTGGAGGCGATACGAGCCTGGTCCGGTCACCTTTGCAACTGTGAAGGGATCTTCCCATGGCGAGCTGAGCTTGTGTAGTACTTCCGTGTTCTGGATGTGGCGGAGGACGAGATCGCCAACGTTGAAGGAGCGTTCCTTGACGTTGCGATCATGGTAGCGTCGGATACCCTCAAGGTACCTTGCTGATTGGACGATCGAGTCCATCATGTCAACTCTCCCGCTGTCTTCAGATATGCCCTCGTCGTATTGCTCTACTGCCGGCGAATCCCACATGATGTCGGCAGGTAGGATAGCTTCGGAGCCGTAGACCAGGAAATATGGTGACTGTCCTGTCGGCTTGGTGGGTTGAGTATGCAGCCCCCAGAGTGTGTTGGGTAGTTCCTTGATCCACTTTCCTCCTTTTGTGTTAGCAGCATCGTGCATTCGCTTCTTGAGAGCGTCGAGTACCATCCCATTAGCGCGCTCGACTTGTCCATTGGCTCGTGTATGGGTGACCGAAACGTACTAGACGTCGATCCCGCTATTCTCGTAGTACTCCTGTTGACGCAAAACGTGCACCTAACACCAAGCACACAGCAAGCCGAACAAGCTGGCTTCACACGCGCAAAGAATCACGAGACGTGCCAGTCAATTTTCCCTGAAAATTAACAAAAGACAAAATAGTTAGATACCAAAGCTTGGAACTTGCCGGGTGGTACCAGACACTTCCATATTTACGGCTAGGAAGCCAGATGAGATGACATATAGCTATAGGAAGCTATATGCCAGCAAACTGAAACCAATCGGGAGTTTATAAAAGGAAAAAGTAACATTGCCGAATGAATGACGTAAGCATGACAGCGATCGATCTTTGTTTGAGTAAAGATGCACGTGCACAAAGCCGTGACCGATCCCCATGATAATTAACATTAAATAAATGAATAAAGCAAAACACGAGCATAAACATGTAATAAACAAGCATGCATAGATCCAAAGCACTAATCTACCGCATGTCTAGGTACTTCAAACCCGTCGGGTACGATGTCAAGCAAATCTATCCACCGCATGATACAACTTGCAAGAAAATCGTACCACTTTCCACAAATAGATCTATCCACCGCATGATACAATCTAAACATGGAAAGCTAAAAGCATACATTATCTAAAGCATGAATTACGCACGTGTTCTACTCGTGAAGAAACATAACCGAATACGGCTGAACAGCCGATTCGGGGTCCATGAAGAAGGAACGAACATTACCAAGCTAATAAATCTATCAGATTGATTTGAAATCTATCCACCGGATGACTAGTCCCAAAGCAACCCCAAAACCTGCATCTACCGCATGATACTCAGTTCTTTCAAGATTTATATCAACGTTGGCAAGCTTGAACCCACAACACGTGACAACCTAGATCGATCCGGTTTCGGCTATCGGAAAGCACGAGATCCACGTGTCGAAACACGAACTCTGTTCGCATAAGGATCACAAGAGGAATAAAGCCGATCCAAACCCATCTAGATTGGGCAAAAGGTGTTACATGAATTTAAACATAAAGCAAAAAACTCAAAGCAACACTGGGTAACTTAATGAATCTATCGGATCTTGCCAAAATCCAATAGAGCCGATAACTAGTTTCGAGCTAGATCTTAGCCTACCGCATGGCTCATGACCTAACAAGAAACCCTCTTGAACCAAGCTTGAATCTACCGCATGACACGAAGCATGGTAACAAGACTACTTGCATCAGATCTAAATCCACCGCATGATACTAGATATGATACTAGGTTGCCGGTACTCACGGAGGTCGACGGATCGATGAACCCTCTCGAAGAACTCGACGACACGACAAATGGACTCTAGGGTTTGGCGTAAGGCCGGTTTGTATTGAAGAATGATTGTGTCCATTACATACATTCAGGGTTCATATTTATACCCTGCCAAGTACAATCTCGAATGGATTCGCTGCCTAACTTATCTCTAAGCTTGATCGCCTATCCATCCATTCGTCCTTCCTGCTTGAGCCACGTCACCGTCCAATCCCGCAAAATCAGCTCAACTGTTCCTCTGCCGAACGGAAGCAGATAGCCGACCGCAGATCTCTTTGCCGAATATATCTGAAAAAATCATTCCTTCCACCAGACGGACTCTTCATCGAGCCGGACCCACAAATCAGACTCCTTACCAAATTTTGGTGTTAACACATGCCCCTTCAATTGCGGGATAAAAGTGATTTTGTTCCGCAATTGACTCCAGCCACGAACATTTTCAAATCGAATCTGTCAACACCTGTTCTTCTTTCTTCGCAATCCGCCGGAATCCTCGTCTAGATCCAAACCCTATATCCCCTTGTTCTAAGCTCAAATCCCCAATGGCGGCTCAAAACCAAGATATTTAGGTAAATTCCCCTCCTGTAAGGTTCATTCGGCATTTAGGTTTTCAATTTTACCTGAGATTTCTTTTTCGCTTCTCTTCAGGAGCCTTCTACTGAGCTTCTGATTCGCACCGAGGCCAATTCAAGATCCTATTACCTTGGTCCCGTGGGAAACTCTGATCCTCGAGATTTCATCGCGGCTGAATCTCAAAGGATCCCTTTCAAAGCGGCTCTGTCCCCACCTCCTCGGTGGCAAGATGCTTTCAAGAACTGGCCCTTGCCTCCAATCGCAGGCTGGAAAACTTGGTACCGGAGGATTTTCGCGGACAAGAGCGCCATAACCCAAAACTGGGATACCCTCCGCATTGCTCAGTGCTTAGAGTTATCCTTGGCCGAGACCCCCAAAAATGAAGATCTCCTGATAGCAGCTTGCCATTTTTGGTCAAACGGCGTCAACGCCTTCCTCTTTGGCCACGGCCCGATGTCTCCAACTCTGGCCGATGTGTATATGATCACCGGCCTTGACATTACAGGAGCCGTTCAACCCTGGGATTTCAGAAGCTCTTCACGGCAAACAGGGGTGAAACCAGGGAGCGGATACAAGAACTACATCTTGAAACACATGAAGGACAATCCCCTTGGTGAAGTTGAATACAGGGCATTCCTGAACATGTGGCTATGCAGATTCGTCTTCTGTGGTAAAGCCAATGAGCCTACCCTGAATCACATTGCAATGGCTTCTCATTTGGTTAGTGGTAACCGCCTCCCCCTTGGGAAATTCCTCCTAGGCAGTGTGTACCATATGCTTCACCAAACTGTCACCCAGATGTATACTAGCCAGAGGATAACATGTGTCAACAGTCCTTGGTGGTTTGTTCAAATGTGGTCGCAGCCTTCACATGCATCAAATCGTTGGTGTTGATTTGAACACCGGGCTCTTCTCTTCATCCAATCACCCCCGAAGGGGAACCCCAAGCCACCGAGAGGATGCCGTAATTATGGAGAAGCCGCTTCAATCGTCCTTATTCGGCGAGACATCGGCCGGCCTTTTGAGTCTGTTCTTCAAAGGTTTCCAGAATCCTCTCTGGCTCCCTTATCTGGACAATGACACTTTGATTTTCCCCTGTGAATTCTCTTTTGAATCCGAACGCCAAGATGGGAGATTCCTAGAGATTCTCAACATCATAATCCGCCCATGCATGCTGCCGGCTGAATTCAATGGAGGAAGGCTGACCTATAGCACTTATGAATATTATCAGCCTAATGTAGTGGCTCGGCAGCTTGGGTGTGGCCAGATGCCCCCAAGACTTTTTCTGCACGAATTCCTCAAGCCCAGAGAGGAAATCAAAGAACTCATGCACAGTAGCAGAGTTTTCCGTTATGAGTGCAGTCCCGCTGTCTACACCTGGCCTTTTGTACCCATAACCATAGCTCACTCCACCTTTAACTCCTGGTGGCAAGAACTCCATGATCACATCTTCAGTGAGCCTGTACACTTGTTCTGTGCAGAGTTGATGCCTGATTTTCATCCAACTTCAGAGGTAACATGATGAACCATTGAATCAGTCATATCCTTTTTCAATCATGATCCTGACCTTACTTCTCTTACCCACAGAACACAGTGCCTGCCCCTCGAGCCAGGAATATTACTTACAATGCCGTAGGCCCGGTCTCAGCGCTGGGATTCAGATCTCCAACCTTGGCTCAGCTAATGGCTAGGTTTGCCACAACAGACCCAAGCCTTTCCAGCCTTGCTGCTGATAGGAGGCAAGGCTTGTCTCTAATAGCTCCCCCAAATGCCAAAAGGATAAGAACTGTTAAGAAAGTCCTTGTTGAGGTAAAAACCTCTTCTTTTCTTGATCACAAGATTACTCTGGTTCTGACAAATCATATCTTGTGCATTTTCAGACCAGAGCCCAGCAATCTTCAGTGCCAGAGCCTGCCAATGCTCCATCCACTGGTATGACCTTTACTGTCCTCTTTTGAAGATGAACACTGGAATTTATCTTTTAATTTGGACACTTGCAGAAGAAACAATGGAAGAACAACTTGTGGACGTCCCAGTGTCTCAACAAGCAAGTCCACCCAGGGTTGAATTACCTATCCCAGTGGAGGTCTCATTTTCATCAGGGACTCAATCACCCTCTGCAGAAGCAATGAATTCTCCAGAGATGAGTCTCCCGATCCAGTCAGAACCATCAAGTCCTCCAAGGGTACAATCACCTGCTGGTCATGCCGAGACACCAACCCCAGCAAAGGTGCATCCATCTCCTCTTCAGCCAGAAGCCCATGAGTTGCCAGCAACTGCATCAACACCTTCTCACTTAGAAGCTTCAACTCTACCTGGAACACCTTCTTCACCTGTGATTGCCCCTGAACAAAGTCCTGCCCCAGCTCAAGAAGTCAGACATGAGGTACTCATTTGCACTCAACTCTGCTACCTCTACTTTTGGCACTCCTAACTCGGCAATACCACTTTCTTAAGATCAGGCCCCACCACCATCAAGTTTGTCAACGGGGAACAATCCAGTTGCCGAGGCGATGGAAGAAATGCATCAGACTCTGTCAGAGGAGGTGCTAAAAAAGCTCAGGGAGATCTTTGCCTGGCTGGAAAAAGATGCACTAGATCAGTTCAAAGATCTCGATTACTTCGAAGAGATGCTCGAGTCTATTAGCCAAGAGCTTCCTGAGGACATCAGTGCTTCTCTTGCATCTATCTGTGGCCTGGAAATCCACTATGTGCCCATAAGGCAGGCTTTGAGGAAGATGCGCTCCCGCCCGGCTATTGAAAAGAAGAGAGCCAGTGCTGAACAAGCCATGAACGGGGCACAATCTCAGACCGAGAGCCACAGAGACACATTGGCCAGTTTGCAAGCTTCCCGCGAATCGAAGATCGCCAGAAAAGCCGCTTTGGAGGCAGAACTGAAAAGCCTGTGAGCTGAGATAGAAGCCGATGACAAGAGAATAGCTGAGCTCCCTGGATTGATAGAGGAGTCCCAAGAGGAAGCAAAATCGGCTATAGCTAAGGTGAAACAATGCGACGCAGAACTTACCACCCTGTCCAGCGCTCAGAAAGATTACCAAGAGCGGATGGAAAGTTTTCGCTAGGCAACTTTGAATGTCCGTTATGTAATTGCGAAATACTTGAGCACCTAGACGCTTCGATTGATATGTAACCGAATTGGTCACCCTTGTAAATATTTGTTCTTGCAATTTCATTTCTTTTTCCTTCTGCGCATCTTCAAGTGTAATGCTTGTCGGTGTTTTAGACCGACAACCTACTACGGGGAGTACCCGAAGTAGATGATTGTGACTCGCCGAGATCGGTAACTCGAAGGAAGAGACACGTGGCACACAATTTAGACAGGTTCGGGCCGCGAGGTGCGTAATACCCTACGTCCTGTATGCTGCGTAGCTCTGGATTGATAGGGCACGATTACAAGATGGTGCAATGGTGCGCCGTGAGTTGTATGAGAGGAGATTGGATTAGGGGATCGGTCCCTGCCTCGCCTTATATAGTCCGGGAGGCAGGGTTACAAGTCGGAGTAGGGAGAGAGTACTAGTCAAGTACGTCTAGGAGTCCTCTATACAGTGCGGAACATGTACAGCCCCCTAACCGAGTACTACTCTTGTGTAGTCCTTGTCGGGGACCGCCCTAGGGGTCCCCTCAAACAATGGGGGAACCCTCACTTAAATTCCTGCATCAAAATAAGCTAAGCCTAACCATGCAGAGAACTAACCATGCAGGACGTGGCCCATGCAGCAGGACTTCGGAGGCCCACCAAGATAGCTCGCCTATGAGACCCCTCGAGCAGGCTCCGCCTCGCCCGAGGGTACGCTCCTCCTCGAACGGGCTCCGCCCCGCTCGAGGGGCAACCCCCTCCTCGAACGGGTTCCGCCCCGTTCGAGGGGCGACCCTTCCCTCGAGCGGTCCCGCCCCGCCGAGGGCTCGCTCCCCCTCGAGCGGGCCTCGCCTCGCTCGAGGGTTCGCTCCACCCTCGGGCCGGGGCCCGCCACGCTCACGGGCGCCCCGCACGCGTGCGCCGGCCCCGTACTTGGGCATTTAACGCCCCGACGCCGCGGGACGGCGCCATCATGCGCCGGGGCTCACGCCCCGTGCCGCCGCACCAACTCCCCGGGGAGGAGCCCATCCCCGCCACCGTGGGGTGGACCGTGCGGTACGGCCGCGTCGGTCCCATGACACCGCGCGCACGCCACCGTACGGCTAACGCGCTCGACCCTCGAAAGGGGGCCGGGCGCACCCTCGACTCCACTTTCCCGTGACCCCGCAGGGTTAGGTGAGGGGCGCTAGGCCGGTGGGTGGCCATCCCGGCCACCGTACACCCGGCGCGCCGCCGTACCCACGCGCGCGCGGGCACACGCCCGACTCGCGCAGCGCACGCCCGAGCACTGCAGCAACCACTCCACCACCGCAGAGCACATTGGGAAGGAACGCCGTTCCGCCCGCTCCTGTGCCCCGTACCAGCCATCATCAGCACCTCCCTCGAAGCCTATCAGGGGACGCCATCGCCATCTGCCGCCTCCTACCCTCGAACCGCCACTGTTCGGGTACAAGATAGGCCATCATGGCCGGATCACAGCGAAGATCGACCGGACGGCCGCCCGCTCTACACCGTAGCACGACGTGCTCCCACACGCAGCTAGGTAGCGCGGCGTGCATGTAACTCGCCGCTCCCTTGGCCTATAAAAGGGAAGGCGAGCCCCCAGCCGGCGGGGACGAATCCGGAGGAACACAGCGCACTGTGCACTCACTCTCTTATTCTCCCACAACATCTTCGGCCACTCACCAGGGACTTGGGAGCCACGCTTCCTCTCCCGCCTTGCTTGTATTTGCCCCACTACAAGCACCCCCGGTGCCGAGCAATATAGTGCCACGAGCACACCACCGCTGGACGTACGGCTCCCTCGGCCGGAACCGGGGATAAGTCCTTGTGTCATTTGTTGCTTAGCATCGACCATTGAGGGATAGACCTAGGTGTTATCTACATCGGTTAGTGTCGGGACCATATTCCGCACCGACGCTGGCGCCCACCGTGGGGCAAACAAGCGCCTAAGGTCATTTCGCTAACTCCCTCCATGGTGATTCGCACTGAGTACCGTAGCACCCGCTACAACATGGGTAGCTCAGACCCCCTTCCGGCCGGGTTCGAGATCCGCTTCGGGGACTTGAACTTCCAGGCCACGGGGAACGGCTATCTCATGCGCCTCACCAACCGTGAGGAGCTACGCGCGCGCCGGGAGGCCGGGTCCGCTGCGGTCTCCGCCGCACGCACGACACCGGCGCGGCGCCGAGCGGCACGGATGCCGCAGGCTGTCGACGCCGCGACGCCGTCGCCGCTCCGGGCTACGCTCGCGTCGGGCGCGGTCCGAGCGGCGGCGGGCCGAGCGCGCCGCCGCCCGGCGCGGTGCGCCCACCGTCACGACGACCGCCACCGCCCCCGGCGGGACCCGCGTGCGGTCTCGGGACCGCGCATCCCCATCGGGCCGCGTGGCGCCACCACGGCCTACAACGCCAACGTCAACACGACAATGCGCGGGGTTCCGCCCGGTCGGCACGTCTTCGTCGCCGGGGATCCCGCACCCCCGGCCGACGGACGAGTCGTCCCCGGGCTCCGTCGACACGATGCCACCCGCCGCCCGCCATGGGTACGCGGAGTGGGACTTCTCCGGTGTGCCGGACCCCGGTCGCGTTCGGGCGCTTCCTCGACGCCACGGACTGCGGTTTGGTCGCTCCGACGACTCCGGACCGGGAGCTACGACCCCACGCGGGAGTGCCGCGCCGTCATCACCAACGACCCGGCCAACGCCGCCGGTGCGGCGGGCGCCGGGAGACGGGGGAAGTCACGCCCGCCCCGGGGATCGCCACGCGCCCGGCCGCGGGACCGAGCGCTCCCGCCGGGGCCGACGTCGACGCGCGGGACCGGCCCAAGCTCGCGAGCTCGAGGCCAAGCGGCGCAGGAGTACGGACGGTGCGGCTACTCCGTGCCTCGATGGCGGGGGAGGCCTCCGCACGCGGCGAACGCGCGCGGGAGCTAGGCCGACAAGTCCGCGACCGCCTCAACCCCGTCCCCAACGTCGACAACGCGGATACTCCGCCGCGAGCGAGCCAAAAGCTCATCGCCGCCGCGACACCGCCGTGCGCCATGCCGGCACCCTCGACCCCCGAGGCTCGAGACATGCACCGCGAGGTGCAGACCCTCCTTGAGCAAGCGGCCGTCCAGCAAGCCGAGAGCTCGGCTTCACGCATCCGCCAACAGGGGGGACGCGCGGGGTGATGATCCGGCACCAGGGGGCGAACCCTCGGTGCATGTGGGTCGACCCGCCGACCGGGGACGCACGCCGGCCAAGGAACGGCTCCTCGACACACGCGGGCGCCGGATGGCGACGCCCGCAACGTCATCAACGCCGGGCGCACCGGCGGGGCGGACGCGCGAGCGGCCGGGGGCTACCACCCTCGAAGGGGTGGACGCTACGACGGCGGTGAGGATCGCTCCCCGACATCGGAGCCCCCGGCACCCGTGTGTTCGGCCGGGAGATCCGCACGGCGCCTTTCCCCCGCCCGCTTCCGTCGGCCCTCGACGATCGTCAAATACAACGGGGAGACGGACCCTCGTGTTTGGCTCAACGATTACCGCCCTCGGCTTGTCGAGCGGGCGGGGCCACCAACGACGAAGTGGTCATCCGCAACTTGCCCCCGCATCCGGGCGACGCGGCCCGACATGGCTCGAGCACTTGCCCCCGGCCCGGATCCATAACCGGGACGATCTAGTCCACACCTTCGTGGGCAACTTCCGGGGCACGTACGTGCGCCCCGGGAACTCTCGGGGATCCGCGCTCCCCGCACGCGAAGCGGGTGCGACCGCTCGGGACTTCATACGGCGCTTCTCCAAGCGCCGCACGAGCTCCCCCGGCGTGGCACGATCAGAGATCGTGCACGCGTTCCTCGAGGGCACCACGTGCGGGACCTTGTGCGCGAGCTGGGACGCAGCCCGCCCACGGACTCGAACGAGCTGTTCGACATTGCCACCACCTTCGCCTCGGAGGAGAGGAGGCCGTGGGGGCAATCTTCGATGGCAAGAAGGGCAAGCGCTCTGAGGACACGCCCGCGGAGGGCAGCGGGTCCAAGGAGCCGCGCCGCAATGACAAGCGGGGCAAGAAGGGGAAGAAGCCGCGCCGCGAGGCGCGCGAGCAGGGGCGCAACGGCGGCAACGCCGAGGCCCTCGCCGTTGACCCGCCCGACGGGGCCCTCGACCGGCTCCTCGAGGCCGGGGGTGTTCGACGACATGATGAAGAAGCCATGCCCCTACCACAAGACCCCCGTGAATCACACTCTTGAGCAGTGCGACATGCTCAAGAAGTTCTATGGCCGTGCCGCCGCGAAGGAGGCAGAGGCCAAGAAGGATGGGGGCGACGGCGACGCAGGTGGCTTCCCTGCTGTCGAAAATGTGTTCCTCATTTTTGGGGGACCTACTGTCGACATGTCAACCCGGCAGCGCAAGAAGGAGCGGCACGAAGTCCTCGCCGCAGAGAGGGCGCCTCCGGCCTTTCTCAACTGGTCGAAGGATGCCATCACCTTTAGCCGGGATGATCACCCAAACCGCATCCCGAACCGGGCCGGTACCCCACGGTGGTCGATCCCATCATTGGGAACGCCCCGGTTTTCGAAGGTCCTTATGGACGGAGGCGTAGCCTCAATATCCTCTTCGCGCATACATTGCGCCTAATGGGGATTGGGTGGACCGGTTGCGGCCCGGCCACGAAGCCGTTTCACGGCATCGCGCCCGAAAGCGAGTTCAACCCCTCGGGCGCATCGATCCGCCCGTCTCGGTTCGGGACCCCCAAGAATTTCCGCAAGGAGACCCTCACCTTTGAAGTGGTGGGATTCAAAGGGGCCTACCATGCCATCCTTGGGCGACCATGCTATGCCAAGTTCATGGCGGTTCCCAACTACACGTACCTGAAGATGAAGATGCCGGGTCCAAACGGCGTCATCACCGTCGGGTCGTCGATCGAGCATGCATTCGACGCGATGTCGAGTGCGTGGAACATGCAGAGGCGCTAGCGCTGGATGAAGCGCTGGTAAACACACTGGAGAAGATGGTCAATGACGACCTCAGCTCCGCCGCCAAGCACGTCGGCACGTTCGAGGCCGCCGAGCAAACCAAAGGGGTCCCTCTCGACCCATCGGCCCCCGAGGGCAAAGCATTGAGGGTCAGCTCGACCCTCGATCCTAAATAGGAAGCAGTGCTCGTCGACTTCCTCCGCGCCAACGCCGATATCTTCGCGTGGAGCCCCTCGGACATGCCAGGCATCCCGAGGGAGGTCGCCGAGCACTCCCTTGATATCCTCGCCCTAACGCTCGCGGCCGTTCGGCCAGCGGGCCGCGCCGCTTCGACGAGGAACGGCGACGGGCGATCGGAGCGGAGCCGCGGAAGCTCCTCGAGCCGGATTCATCAAGGAAGTGTTCCACCCTACATGGTTAGCTAATCCGTGCTTGTAAAAAAGAAAAATGGGAAGTGGAGGATGTGTATTGACTACACCGGTCTCAATAAAGCATGTCCAAAAGTTCCTTTTCCTTTGCCACGCATAGATCGGATCGTTGATTCCACCGGCGGGTGTGAACTACTCTGTTTCCTTGATGCCTATTCGGGATATCATCAAATAAAAATGAAGGAGTCCGACCAGCTCGCGACTTCGTTCATCACACCGTTCGGGACGTTCGTTATGTCACGATGCCTTTTGGCCTCGTAAACGCGGGCGCAACATATCGGCGCCGCATGCGGCACGTTTTTTGGGGACAATATCGGGCGGACGGTCGAGGCTTACGTAGACGACATCGTCGTCAAAACCAGGAAGGCGGACGACCTGGTCGGCCGATCTTGGCATCGCATTCGGTACTGCTGCGGGCCAACGGGGTCAAGCTCAACCCCGAAAAATGTGTCTTTGGAGTGCCGCGGGGCATGCTCCTAGGATACATCGTCTCCCGCCGGGGAATCGAGGCCAACCCCCGAAAAGGTCGCGTCCCTCGAGCGAATGGGTCCAATTCGGGACCTCAAAGGGGTGCGAAGGTGTTGGGGTGCCTTGCCGCCTTGAGCCGCTTCGTCTCGAGGCTCGGTGAGAAGGGCCTCGCCCCTCTCACCGCTGCTCAAGAAGCACGAGCGCTTCTCTTGGACCGCCGAGGCCCGTGGAAGCGCTCGACAAGCCGAAGGCATCTCCTCGACGCACGCCCCAATCCTTACGCCGCCGCGAGACGGCGAACCCCTCCAACTCTACGTGGCCGCAACCACCCAGGTGGTCAGCGCCGTGATCGTTGTGGAGCGCACGGAGGAAGGGCATGCCTTGCCCGTGCGGAGGCCGGTCTACTACATCGGCGAAGTCCTATCGGACACGAAGACGCGCTACCCCCAGTGTCCGAAGCTGTTGTATGCGGTAGTCCTCGCGCGGCGCAAGCTCCGCCACTACTTCGAGGCCCACCCAGTTACGGTGGTCTCTTCCTTCCCGTTAGGAGAGATCATTCGCAACCCCGACGCGGCAGGCAGAATTGCCAAGTGGTCCGTGGAGTTGATGGGCGAGACGCTCGCCTACGCCCCGCGCAAGGCCATCAAATCGCAAATCCTAGCCGATTTCGTCGCTGAATGGACGGACACGCAGCTGCCGCCCCCTCAGATTCAAGCAGAGTGCTGGACTCTGTTCTTCGACGGCTCGGTGATGAAGACAGGAGCGGGCGCGGGCCTGCTCTTCGTGTCACCCCTCGGGGAGCACATGCGCTACGCAGTGCGTCTCCACTTCCCCGCGTCTAACAATATGGCGGAATACGAGGCCCTTCTCTGCGGCCTCAAAATCGCCATTGAGTTGGGCATCAAGCGCCTCGATGTGCGAGGGGATTCGCAACTCGTGATCGACCAAGTCATGAAGAACGCGAGCTGCCACGACGACAAGATGGAGGCCTCATCGTAAAGCCGTGCGAGCCCTCGAGGACAAATTTTACGGCATCGAGCTTAATCATGTACCCCGCCGGTACAACGAGGAAGCGAGACGAGTCGGCAAAGATAGCGTCCGGCGGATCACCGTTCCCCGAACGTTTTCGCGCGCGACATCGCGCAGCCCTCGGTAACCTTCGAGCCCTACCCCTCGAGCGACGGCGGACCCTCGGGGGCTCCCTCGAATCCAGCGGGTGCGGACCCCATGGAAGAGGACCCCTCGAACGAGGCGTACGTACTCTCCCTTCTCGAGGGGTACGGCTCCCACGAGGCTGTCGCAATGGACATCGAGCCGGCTCCCGTCCGGGCGGACCCGGCGGGAGAAGTACATCGCCTGGATTGCTCGAGGGGAGCTCCCCACAGACCGGGCCACAGCCAGGCGCATCGCCAGGATGGCCAAGTCATTCACCCTCGTCGACGGCGAGCTGTACAAGCGCGCCGCGTCAGGCATCCTCCAGCGGTGTATACCCATTCCCGAGGGGCGCGAGCTCCTACGGGACATTCACGCGGGGATCTGCGGCCACCACGCCGCGCCACGCACCCTCGTTGGCAACGCGTTCCGCCAGGGCTTCTATTGGCCTACCGCGGTCGCGGACGCCAACGAAATCGTGCGCACCGCGAAGGGTGCCGGTTCTACGCCCGCAAGACCAACTTGCCGGCTCATGCTACGCAGACGATCCCCGTAACATGGCCGTTCGCTGTGTGGGGGTTAGACATCGTCGGCCCCCGCGGAAGGCGCCCGGGGGCTTCACCCACCGCTTGTCGCGATCGACAAGTTCTCCAAGTGGGTGGAGGTGCGCCCCATTACGAATTTGAGGGCTGAGCAGGCGGTCACGTTCTTCACCGACATCGTCTACCGCTTTGGAGTGCCAAACTCCATCATCACAGACAACGGGTCCCAGTTCACGGGCCGGAAGTTCTTGGAGTTCTGCGACAAGTTCCACATCCGAGTGGATTGGGCAGCTGTGGCGCACCCGCAGACCAACGGCCAAGTGGAACGTGCTAACGGCATGATTCTACAGGGCCTCAAGCCCAGGATTTTCGACCAGCTCAACAAATCTGGCCGAAAATGGCTCCAAGAACTGCCAGCAGTCGTGTGGAGCCTAAGGACCACCCCAAGCAGAGCCACCGGGTTCACCCCGTTTTTCCTAGTTCATGGCGCGGAGGCCGTCCTCCCCACGGATTTGGAATACGGGTCGCCCAAGGTTCGAGGCTACAACGAGGATGCTAACCAGCGAGCCCGCGAGGACTCGCTGGATCAGCTAGACGAAGTACGCCTCGTGGCGTTGATGCACTCCGCAAGGTATCAACAGTCCCTACGACGCTACCAAGCACGCAAGATACGTCGGAGGGATTTCAGCGAGGGGGACTTGGTCCTAAGGCTACGCCAAGACAACCGAGGGCGCCACAAGCTATCGCCCCCATGGGAGGGACCCTACGTCGTGGTGAAGGTGCTCAAACCGGCACATACAAGGCGGCCAACGAGGAAGGCGAAGAACTCACCAACGCTTGGAACATCCAACGCCTACGTCGCTTCTATCCTTAGCTAGGATTTCCAAATATTTTCCGTTGTAAAAACGAACGGCCAACACCCCAGTTGGTGTCACCCATGTAAATACTCAAGTCTAATAAAAGGGCAACTCGGCTTTCCCCTGAAACCCAAGTTACCCTCGGGGGCTACTGCGGGGGGGCACCCCCCCCCAAATAGTCCCATTTTTTCGCGCAGAAAAATGTAACAACACGCGCTAAGTTTGTTTCCCACTTCAACCTCGAGCCATGATTCGAACAGGGCGCAGGCGGCACAGCGGAAGGAGTGCGCGAGCCAGAGACAGCCTACGCCGCGTGGCTATGGCCCGTCTCTCTCGTCTCCAACCCAGCGGGCCCCCGCGAAAGCGAACTCCCCTAACTAGAATCTACTCAGGAAGAAGAAGAAGCAAAAAGCGCAATAAGCAAACGATTTCATTTACAAGCAACCGCCCACGTTCATGAGATGACTTGTTTAGTTACAAGAGGCCACGAGGCCGCAGTTCCGATACACATAAACAAAAACGGGCCTAGCGCCCGTGTGCTTTCGGGCGGGTGGAGCACAGAGCGATCGGCGGCGTCCGGAAGAGGAATTCTTCGAAGGCCTCGGCGAGCGACCGGCGGCGTCGGCAACAAGCGCGTCCGCGCGCTCCATGGCCACCTCGTCCTCGACGCCCTCGGGCACGATGTAGCCTTCCGCCACCGCCTCGAGGGTTGACCTCGTAGTGGGATCGCACCACTCCGAGGGCCTTCGCACGCCGGGTGCAACGCTCGGCGCATCCGCTCCGTGACGTGGCCACCGAGGGCGCGCAGCGGCCGGCCGCCGAGCTGCCGCCCGGGCATCGCCTTCCTCGACGACGTGACGAGTCTCGAGGGCCGCGTCCCGCGCCTCCCCGCGCCTCCCCGGCTCGGAGGAGTTGTAGGAGGCCCGCAGGCCTCGCCCGCCCAACAACCGTGCCCCAAAGGCGTGCGCAGTTCGGAAGCAACAAGATGACAAGAAATCGTAAAGGGGGAAACGAACCCTCTAAAGCAAGAACTAACAAGCAGGGTCAGACAGTAGCTTACCCTCGACCTGCCTCTTCTCCGGATCGAGGTCGCGCGCGCGGACTCGAGCGCCAACTCGAGATCTTCGGGACGGTCTCGCCTTGCTCGACGAGGGCCATCTCTTGGGCGGCATTGCCGATGCCGAGCGCCAACGCGGGAATGCGGCGTTCCGCTCCTTCGGGCCGACCTCTCCGCCGTCTCGCGCGCGACGCGCTCCCGCTCCGCCGCCGTCCGGCGTCGCCAAGGGCGCCCCGCTCCGCCGGAGCCGCCCCTCGCCCCCTCGGCGGGCGATGCGCTCCGCCGGAGCCGCCCCTCGCCGGCGACGAGAGCCGCGACCTTGGCGTCGAGGGCGGCCCTCGGTCGTCGGCCTCCTTCGCGCGCCGCTCCAACCCGCGCGCCCGTTCCTCGCGCGGGCGCCGCTGCGCCCGGGCCCCCTCGAGCGACGTGCGGAGCTCCCGGGTCTCGCGCGAGCGGTGGCCACCTCCGCCTCCCGGGTGGCGGCCGCCGTCCGCGTCTTGTCCGGTGTCCTCGCGCGCGTTCCACGCCGCCTCGTCACGATCGACGAGGGCCGCGCGGATCCGCCCCGAGACTCGAGTCACGCGCCGCGTCCCGCCCCCGAGCTCTCGGGGAGCACGTCGCACCACGCCATCGCCCGCACACCGGCCCACCGTCCGGCGTCCTGAGAGCATCCGCAAGCGCGTCGTAAGCGCCGCATCGTTCCCGGAGCCGGCGGACCTCGCCGTTCACCTGGTCGAACGCGCTATACTTTTCACGAGCGCGGCGCTCGAGCTCCTGGCATCCACACATCGAATCTCGCAAGTGTCAAGGCTTGAATGCAGCACGCGAAAACGAAATAAGGAAGGGAGACGAGCAACCGTGGCTCACCTGGAAGACGATCCAAGGCCGGCCGCCGTGGACCCGCGGCCGCTTCGTTCAACGCGCGGCTGAGCGTGGCGCCGTGGCTCGAGGAGCTCGCCCCGCAGCTCCCGCTCCCTCGCGGGCGTCGCAAACGCCGGGGGATCCTCCACGGCCCCCCCACCGGGCGGGCGGCGGCGTGGGAGGACGAGGCCTCGGCATCGTGCCCCCGCCCCCCACTATCATGTGACCCTCGTGTCGCCCTCACGAGGGCCCCTCCCCGGGGCTCGGGAGAGTTCGTGGGCCGACCGGCCCACCGGTTCCACCCGGGCGGCGGGGAGTCATCCGAGAGCTCCACCACCTCCGCCCGGAGACCGCCGGCGAGAGGAGCCGCCCGCTCCGCCCGCCGGCGCCTCCACTCGCGCCTCCGCGGCCACGGCGCCCGTCGTGGCGCCGTCGCCGCCACCTCCGTCCGTGCCGCCGCATCCGCCGGCGCTCCCGCAGTTGCGCCCGCTCCACCTCCACCGTAGCCACCGCCGCGCGCCCGCGCCCTCCGTGGCGACCGGCGCCGCCGCCCCGGCGACCCCCGGCCGCGCCGCGGCGGGCCGATCCGCCGGCCGGGCCTCGAAGCCCCGGCCGGGCCTTGCGCGCTCGTGCCCGCCGCCGCGCCCGTCCCCGGGCGCGACCCCTCGACGAACGCCGCCGGGTGGGGATCGACGCGTCCGTCCTCCGCACCTTGGCGGTGCAAGAGGAGGGACGGTTGGCACCGCCCTCGCGCAAACGCGAACGAGGATTAGAGCGTCTAATAACCAGCAAACTAAGGCCAAGCAAAGGAAGAACAGGTTCCTTACCTCGCGGAGGAAAAGGCCCGCTTCCTTTTCCCTCGAGGCCTCCGACGAGGCCGGCGCGGGGCCGCGCGCCGCGGCACCTCCCCGACGGCGCCGCCGCACGCGCGGGCACGCCCCGCCTCACGCGTGGGCGCGCCCGATGCCGACACCACGCGCGGGGGCACGCTAGCCCCGCGCGCGGCGCGCCCACCGACGCGCCCCCCCGACGAGGACGCCACGCGCGCGGACGCGCCCTCCGCCGCGCGCGGGCACGCTCGACGCGCGCGGGCGCAGCACGTCCGCGCGCGCGCCTCCGTGGCGCGCGCGGCACCCTCGCGGCGCGTGCCGCCCCCGACGATGATTGCCCGGCAACGGGCGCCGGTGCGCCCACCCCAGGCAAAGCTGCCCCCGACGCCGCGCGGTTCCGGCGACGGGCGCGGGCTGCCACCCCGTCCGAGGGGCTCTCCCCCTCGGACTCTTCCTCCTCGTCCTGTTCCGAGGACGAGGGGCTCCCCTCGATATCCGGGGAGGAGAGCCCCGCCCTCCTCCCGCCGCCGGGACTCCGCGGACCGTGCGTCGCGGCGCGCCGCGCCGCCTTGCGTGCTCCCTCCGCGCGCCGCTCGCTCCCCGCCGCTCCCGGCCGCGCCGCCGGCCGAGCGCACGGGAGTCGGGGGTGGGTGGAACGGACTTGGCGGCGTTGAGGCGCACCGACCGCGCACGAGAGCAACGATGGCACATCGGGGAAACGGAATCAAGAACAAGGACTAAAACGGAATCAAAAAACCACACTCACCAACGGGCCGACGGGGGGAGCATCTCGATGTCCCACGGGGGTCCGACCCGCGAGTGGCGGCGTCCCCGGTGTCGACGGCGCTCCGCGCCCGGGTGAGCGCGTACGGCCGCTCCGGCGGCGCCGGAGCATCCGCGACCTCGCCACGTCGACGGGGTTGGCCGCCTCCGTCATCTCGAAGATGCAGAGGGGCCTCTCCATCAACGGCACGACCCGCGGTGGTGGAGGAAGGCGAGGACGCCCATCGCGTTGAGTCCCTCCTTCGCCCGGCCGCCGCAGGCGGCAAGGACGGACCCCTCGGCGCGCCCGTGAGTGGCCGTAGGCAACCCGTAGCCAGGAGTCCCGCCTCTTCTTGAACACCCGGCGGTGTAGGGAGGGAGGCCGGGCTCGGCGTTGCGCAGATAAAACCATCCGCTCCCGGCGGCGTTGTTCGTCGTCATGGTACAGGGGATGTAGAAATCCTTGAGCTGCCCCCGCAGCGAGCGACATCCCGCCGCGCACCGCGCGGCGGGTCCCCGCTCCGACGTGGGCTGCGTGACGAGCTCCCCGCGAAGAGGTGTACCCAGAGCTCCCAATTGACTGGGATCCCCGGTACCCCCTTCGCGGACGCCCACGAATGTGGCCGCTCGCGAGATCGCAGTGGGGGCAAAGTTGTGCGCCTCCACCCCATAGTGGTAGCACAATGCCCGCATGAATGTGCTCGCCGGCGCGTTGAAGCCGCGCTCGTGGTAGCGGAGGAAGCTCACCACGTAACCCTCCTGGCGGATTGGGCTCAAGGTGCGACGACGGCGGCGCACGATCCACTCCGGCGGCGCCCTTCTTCGTTGGCCGACACCGGGCCCGGCGGCGACCGGCTCGCCCGAGGCGAGCCGGGTCACTTGGTCGACCTCTCCCATGCGTACGGCTCCGAGGACCCTAATCGGAGCCGAGGCGGCGCCATGAGGGGGGGCGAACGAGTGCGAGGGCGGAGGACAAGGAAACAAGGAAGAAGCTCTAAACGAGCCGAGCCCGCGCGACGCGGCAAGAGTGAGGCGAAGGCGAAGGGACGGAGGACCGAAAGCGGCGGTGAGGAGCCAAGGTAGAAAACCGCCGTCCCTTCCTCACCGCGGTTTATAGGCGACGGGCGAGTTCTCGGAGCGCACGCCCCGCCAACATTAAGCGCCAGGAATCTTTCCATCGCGCGACGGGCGGGCCCCACCACGGCTGCAGCGGCTCTAACACCGCGAGCGGGTCATCATTACGGGCAAGACCGGCGACGACCGAGGCGAAACCGTCACGTCCGCCGGCCACGTCGCCCACTACGCGCGCGCGCGGCGGCGCGCCTAAAAAGGCGCGCCGCGCCGCAAACCCGCGGCCACGCCCGCAAGGCAATTAAATGCCCGGCCCCTTGCCAGCAAGGAGAGCCCTCGAGCGAGGCGAATCCTCGGCTCGAGACAAAGGCGACCCTCGATGGGATATCGGCGTGAGAAGGTCGCCGGGACTCGCTCGATGTAGAGCGGACCACCGCGGCACCCATGTCACGTAGGACCCTCGAGCGGCATGACCCTCAACTCGAAACAAGGCGACCCTCGGGGGGATATCAGCGTGAGAAGGCCGCCCGGGACCTGCTCGATGTAGAGCAGACCACCGCGGGCACCCATGCCACGTAGGACCCTCGAGCGGCATGACCCCCAACTCGAGACGATGTCAACCCCCTAAAGAAGGCACGCGCGTAAGAGGATCGCCCAGGTCACGCTTGAAATAGAGCGACACCGAAAGCACTCATACCGCGCCATGCCACCAGCCGACACCTCGAGGGCTCCGCACGCCCCGGACCCCTCGACGGCCGCAAACGCGAAAAGACGGGCCGCGCAAGGCACGGCCCCGCACGGCCTACCGATCGTAGGTTCGAAGCCCGACCCCTCGCACGGCGTCCTCGCAACGGGCGCCCCCCATCAGCGCAGTTAGGGACGACGAGGGCACGCGCATTCGAGCCGTTCCTCGAGCCCGTCGGCTCGAGGGTGCCCCACATGTCGTGTTCAGAGCCGCCGAGGGCGCCCCAGCTCGGGGATCCCCACCGAGGGAGAGCTTCCGCGCCCCCTCGGCCCCCCAGCGAACGGACCGAGCCCCCACCTAGCAAACCCACGCAAGCGCTTCCATGGACGTGTCTCGGGACCGCGCAGCCTACCCTTATCGAACGGGGCATGGACGTCCACTTGAACCTCCCGCTAGCGCCTCGAAGAGGAATCCGCGATTCGCGACCCGCTCGATGGGAGTCGTGGAAACCTCACCCTCCGACCCGCGGAGGGGGCCGCGAGGGTGCGATAAAAAACAAGTCGTCGGCTCGACCCGATCGCCCCTCGAACAAAGCCAAGGCTCGGGGGCTTGACGCACGGCTACACCCTCCCCTGGGAGTTGCACCCACGGAGACAAGGACAGGGGAGCGTGCACCCCCCGATGCCGCCCGAAATACCGCCGATGCCGTTGGCATATGTGCCACGCCTTTACGACCGAATTGCTCGCGTGTTAACCCCTCGGGAGAGCCCACACCTCCGGAGAGGCTTCTGGGCTAGACCCGCGGGTGCCGCTAGCGCGCCCCACCGAAAGCGTTCGCAAACAAGGAGGGAAGAACGTCCTATCGTAGAGGGTTCCGCACCGCGGGAGCCCTCAATGGCAAACCCGCGGATGCTCGGGGCCACCGTCGGGGACCGCCCTAGGGGTCCCCTCAAACAATGGGGGAACCCTCACTTAAATTCCCGCATCAAATGAATCGCCCCAACTTACGCAGGAACTAACTGCAGACGTGGCCCACGCAGCGAGACTTCGGAGGCCCCGCCAAGATAGCCCGACGCAGCCCATCCGCCTGCGCCGATGACGGAGGCTACCTCGAGTAGCCGCTGGCGGGATAGAACTTCTTGCGTACGATCTCGTCGAGGCGGCGACGGTGGCCCAAAGACTCCGGAGGCGATCCGTCGAGCCGAACAATGGATGAAGGTAAGTAGCCGTAGCCTCCCAAGTAGTCAATCCTTTGCCGTTGAGTACTCATCATGACTTGAGTTGTCTTGTGCAGGACGTTGTGGAACGGTCCCGCGAGAAGTCGAACCTGCTGCAGGGTTACGGCGACACCGTACTCCGAGCAGAGGCCCTGGAGGAGCAGCTCGTGAAGTCGCGGAAACACGCGGCTGCCATGCAGTCAAAGCTCGACGCCGCCTTCGCCAAGTATCACAACGACGTCATGGAGTTGCAGGCGAAGGGCGACGACTTGGTGCGGAAGAACAAGGGCCTCCGCAACAAGAGTAAAGGTATATCCTTCGACTTGTCGAGTACTTGTTGAAAGCCGAGGAGCATCTGACCCGTTGTTGCGTTGCTGTGTTGCAGAGCTTGAGGGCCGTGGAGCGACCGAAGGCCTCGGAGGTGAGCATGACGAACCTCTTCTACCGGGAGCAAGAATCTCGCCGTGTACTCGAGCTCGACTACAAGGAACTCGCCTTCGAGTGCGAGAAGCATATGGAGCCGCGGATTGCTTCGATAGGGATCTCGTCAATCGCTACAAATCTTTGCGTAAATTGAACGAAGACTCGCGAGGCGTTGCGGGCCCCGGCTGAGGGAGTTGGAGGAAGCCACTCTCCCGATCGCGAGGCTCCCGGTGCCGCACCGGGCGGCCCCAAGATCGCTCCTCCGGTGGATCGACTCCGTGAAGCACCAAGCCCGCCGGCCGCCTACGTCAAGCATATGGCCAATTCGATCCCAAGACAAGTCTTGGCCTTCATGAAGTCGTATTTCCCGAAGGCTCCGAGTGGAGGTGGTCGCCGGCGGGGTAGCCGCCAACCGCTCCGATGAGCAAGATGCGTAGCCGGCCGGAGCGGATGGCTCCCATCGCGGAAGCGAGTAGCCGAGAAGCCGAACCTCCGGTAGCCCTGCATAGGTAGCTAGTAGCCATAGTTGTACAGGGAAACAATTGTAATGAATTGTTCAAGTATCAATGAAAGAGAATTTTCCGAAGAATGAGTACTCGTAGTCGCGATCTCAGAGTGCGGAGCGCCCATCGTGGAGTAGGTGCGAGTAGTAGTACTCGGCTTTAGTGGTCCCGTTGTAGGGAGTAGGCAGTAAAGAAGTTGATGAACAATCAAACTTTATTACTGAAGGAGTACACCTGGGTGGCCAGGGCCGTAGTTACAAAGTAGTCGCCTGGACCCGGAGGCCGCTTACAGCTAAGTGGCGCTGGAGCGGGTAGCCGCTTGCAGCAAGTGATCCGTAGGTAGCCGTGTAGGCTGGATCGTAGATCCGTAAGTAGCCGCGCGAGTCGGATCTTGGAGTGTGGTCTCTTGGTAGACCGTCGCTAGAGTCCTTGACGCTCGTCGCGGCCCCGTGTCGCAGGTAGCCGCGCGGGGCGGGACCCCCGGATAGGAGAAGTCCGAGACCGGAGCCGTGGCCCGAAGGGTCGCTTACGGCCGGGGGCGTTGGTGTAGTCGATTAGACTTGAGCCCCGTGAGTAGTCGTGTAGACTAGGCGTAGAATCGACAGAGTTGGTCGACGTTCCACGAGTTGTTGACGTCTTCGCCTTCAAGTGTTTGGAGGCGGTAGGAGCCCGGCCGGTCACCTTAGCCACGGTGAAGGGGCCTTCCCGTGGGGAGCCGAGCTTGTGAAGTCCTTCCGTGTTCGGATACGGCGGAGGACAAGATCTCCAACGTTGAAGGAGCGTTCCTTGACGTTGCGATCATGGTAGCGCGGACACCCTCCGAGGTACCTTGCTCGATTGGACGAGGGCGGCGCGGCCGAGCTTCTTCGAGGTCGTCGATGTCGACTCGTCCGTCGTCTTCCGAGACGCCTTCGTCGTAGTGCTCCACCGCTCGGCGAGTTCCATATGACGTCGGCAGGGAGGATGGCTTCGGAGCCGTAGACCAGAAGTAGGGGGATTGCCCCGTTGGCTTGGATGGTTGAGTCCGCGGGCCCCCGCAGTGCGTTGGGTAGTTCCTTGATCCACTTGCCCCCTTTGGAGTTAGCGAGCGTCGTGTAGCCGCTTCTTGAGGGCGTCGAGCACCATCCCATTGGGCGCGCTCGACTTGTCCGTTGGCCCGTGGGTGGGCGACCGAGACGTATCGGACGTCGATCCCGCCGTTCTCGCGGCACTCCCGAACCGGTGGTTGTTGAAGTTGGACCCCGGTGTCCGTGATGATGCGGTGGGGTAGCCGTAGCGGTGTACGAGTTCATCCGGGAAGTCGAGTACTCTGTCGGCCTTGGGGCATGTGACCGGCTTGACCTCGATCCACTTGGTGAACTTGTCGATAGCCACCGCACCTCGTTGAATCCTCCCGGCGCGTTGGCGGGGGCCCAATCATGTCGAGCCCCCGGCGGGCAAAGGGCCGGGTTGGCGGTATGGTGACTAGCTTGTAGGCCGGGACATGTTGCCGCATGGCGAAGTACTAACATCCTTGGCACCTTCGACGAGTTCTTCGGCATCGCCCGTGGTTGTGGGCCGGTAGAAAGCTCGCCGAAGGCCTTGCCGACCGGCCGTGCGTGAGGACGCGTGGTTGCCGCGACGCCCTTGTGGATCTCCTCCAGATGTCCTTGCCTTCTTCGCGAGGGACGCACTTCATGAGTACTCCGTAAGATGCGCCCCGCTTGTAAAGCTTATCTCCGACGAGGACGTAAGACTTGGCGCGGCGGACGAGTTGTTCGGCCGCGTTCTTGTCGGAGGGGACCTTCTCGCTCGCCGAGGTAGTCGATGAAAGGTTGCCTCCCGGTCCACGTCAATCATCATGACCTCCTGCCCAACCGGTGGATGGGCCGGTACGAGGGTCGGTGGCGCGGCCTCCGGATGGATGGCGCGTGAAGCTCATGGACGAAGACGCCCGCGGGTACTTGAGCGCGGGTGGATCCAAGCTTCGAGAGGACGTCCGCCGCAACGTTGTTGTCGCGGACGATGTGATGGAACTCGAGACCAAAGAATTTGTTCTCGAGCTTGCGACTTCTAGGCGCAGGCGTCCATGTTCTCCTTGTTGCGGTCCCGGGACTTGTTGACTTGGTTGATGACCACCGCGGAGTCGCCGTAGACTAGTAGCCGCTTGATGCCCGGCGGAGCCGCGAGGCGGAGCCCGTGTAGGAGAGCTTCGTACTCGGCTTCGTTGTTTGAGACCTTCGAGGAAGATCGCGGGACGTACTTGAGTTGTTCGCCCGTTGGAGAGATCGGAGTACCCTCGCACCCGCGCCCTCGAGGTTGAGTGAGCCATCAAAGTACATCACCCAATGCTCGGTCGCACGGTGAGAGTAGGTAGCGGTTCTCCCGCCACTCGCCATGAAGTCGACCGGTGCTCGCGACTTGATGGGCGTGCGTGGCTTGAAGTCGATGGTGAGGGCGCCGAGCTCGACAACCCACTTGGAGATTCTTCCGGTGGCGTCTTGGTTCCTCGGGGATGTCGCCGAGCGGGTAGTCGGTGACGACGGAGACCGAGTACTCCCCGGAAGTAGTGTCGTAGCTTCCGCGAGGTGATGAGTAGAGCATACGGGAGCTTCGCACGGGCCGGTAGCGAGCCTTGGACTCGATAGAACCTCGCCGACGAAGTAGACCGGGCGCCGGACCGGGTAGGCGGTGGCCGTTCTTCTTGCCGCTCGACAACGATGGCAAGAGCGACCACGTGAGTAGTCGCGACTAGGTAGAGCGAGGCCGCTCGCCCTTGTGAGGAGCCGTGAGGATTGGTGGCTTTGATAGGAAGTCCTTGAGCCGGGCAAGGGCTTGATCCACCTCCGGAGTCCACACGAACTTCTCGTGATGCTTGAGTAGTTTGAAGAAGGGGAGGCCCCGTTCTCCTAGCCTCGAGATGAATCTCGTTCAATGCCGCCATGCACCCCGTCGCCTTACGGACGTCTTTGATGCTCGTGGGAGCTTTCATGCGTCGGTGATGGCGGAGATCTTCTCGGGGTTGGCTTCGATGCCGCGCCGGGCGATGGTGAAGCCGAGTAGTTTGCCCGAAAGGACGCCGAAGACGCACTTGTTCGGGTTGAGCTTCCGGCGGTACTCGCGTAGCGATGCGAAGGTCTCTTCAAGGTCGTCGATGAGGGTACCGGAGTTCCCGGTCTTGACAACTACGTCATCCACGTAAGCCTCGACGTTCTTGTTGAGTTGCCGCTTGAAGCGGGCCCGGATGGCCCGTTGATAGGTAGCGCCGGCGTTCTTCAACCCGAATGACATGGTCGTGTAGCAAGACGCGCCAAACGGGGTGATGAACGCGGTCTTTCTGGTCTTCCTCCTTGATTGCGATCCGGTGGTACCCGGAGTAGCGGTCGAGGAAGCAGAGCGGAGTCGCGGCCGCCGTGGAGTCGATGACTTGATCAATCCGCGGCAACCCGAAGGGGTCCTTGGGGCAGTGCTTGTTGAGGTCGGTGTAGTCGACGCACATCCTCCACTCGTTCGAGTTCTTCTTGCGGACGAGGACGGGGTTGGCGAGCCACTCAGGACGGAAGACTTCTCTAATGAAGCCAGCTGCGAGTAGCTTGGCGAGCTCCTTCTTGATGGCATCCCGTCTATCGTCAGCAAAGCGTCGGAGGTGTTGTCGCTTAGGGGTGGCCTTTGGATCGACGTTAAGGCAGTGCTCAATCAGCTCCCTGGGCACTCCTGGCATGTCCGCTGGCTTCCACGCGAAGATGTCGCGGCTAGCCCGAAGAAAGCCGATGAGCGCGTCTTCCTATTTGGGGTCGAGGCCGGCCCCGATGGTGGTGGTCTTCGTCGGGGTCGCCCGTTCCGAGGTCGACCGTCTTGACGAGTACCTCCTCGGTGTGGCCGAGGCTTGTTGGCGCCGTCGTACTTCTCGGGGATGTCGAGTTCGCTTGTGGCAAGCTTCTTCGACGCGGCGTAGACCTCCATCATCGTGTTGGGTACTTGGTTCGTGGAAGCGATCACCACGGCCTCCGTGTCGCGATCGTGGGAGATCTTCAAGTCCCCTTGGAGGGAGAGTACACCGGCCACTGGACTTGGCATCTTGAGTATGAAGTAGGTGTAGTGGGGCACCGCCATGAACTTGGCGATGGCCGGTCTGCCGAGGATGGCATGGTAAGAGGTCTCGAAATCCGCGACCTCGAATTTGATGTACTCGGTGCGGTAGTTGTCCCGAGACGCCCCGAAGGTAAGCGCGTACCACCGAGCCCGGTGGGATAGCCGCGTTGCCCGGGACGATGTCGTAGAAGGGCGTGCCGCTCTTGGTGAGCATGGGGGTGACGTCGAGCTTCATTTTCTTCAAGGTTTTGGTGAAGAGGACGTTGAGCCCGCTTCCACCGTCGATGAGCACCTTGTTGAGCTTGGAGCCCGCCACCGTTGGTTTCGAGACGAGGGGGAACCGTCCGGTTCGAGAAGCCGGTCCATTGGTCCGCGTGGGAGAAGGTGATGGGTACCTCCGACCACCCGAGAGGGGTCGGGACCGCCGGCTCAATGGACATCACTTCACGACGGGTAGCCCTCTCGCTCCCGCCCGCTCGCGCTCCGCCGAAGAGGACGTTGACGGTCTTCTCGGGTTCTTGGAAGTCGTTGTTGTCACCGTCCTTCTTCTTGCCCTTTTGGTCGTGAGGGTGCGGTGGCTCCGACGTATCCTTGAGTGCATGCCCGAGCCGGTAGCCGTTGCTCGGTAGTGTGGTTGCCGTTTGGATGCCACGGACACTTCTCCTTTAGCGGTGTCTTTGAACCCGCCGTAGTTCTTCTTCGAGTTCCCTTTCGCAGACGCCGGATAGCCGCGACGGTGTTGTCCGGCTTGCGCTTGCGGTTGGGACCCGAGTAGTTGTCGTTGTTGTTGTTGTTGTTGCGGCCGCCTTGGTTTGCATTGCTGCCGCCGCCGCCGCCCCGGTTCTCGCTTTGGACTTGCCGCGGATGGCGTCGTACTTGGCGTTGGCCTTGTCCTCTTCATCCGCCCGGGACGTGATCATGTTCTTGAGGTGGGGGATGGACTCGGGGGCGGCGACGACCGAAGTCCTCGAAGGTGCGGCGATGGTAGAGGCCGTCCCGGAAGAGGTCGATGACCTCCTTGTCGGTGACGTCGACGACGGTAGCGCGCTTGTTGAAGAAGCGCGCATCTACTTGTGGAGGGTCTCGCCCTCGTTCTCGCTTGATCATGGCCGTGTCCATGCGAGTACCCGAATCCGCCCATGGCGCCCGCGAAGTTACTCGTGAACTTCTCCTTCGGCTCGGTCCCACTTGTCGATCGAGTGCTTGTCCGGCGACTCGAGCCATGTGAGTGGTGCTTGGTCCGTACGAGAAGGGGAAGTAGAGGCATTTGGTGTCGCCGTTGCCGCCGCCGTTCTCGATGGAGAGGGCGTAGCATCGAGCCACCGGATAGGGTCTGCTTCGCGTCGTACTTGGTTATCCCCAAAGGTTTGAACTTGTCGGGGAGGAGTAGGTTGCGAAGTCGAGGTGAGAAGGCGGGGAAGCCGTCGCCCTCGCCGGCGGGTGGTCGACTTCTTCCGCCGCGCCTCCTCAATCTTCCGGCGAGCGTCGTACCCCGCCGTGCGAGGCGCCGAGGCGTGGTCGTTCACGTGGCCTCGGCCGCCGCGATCGCCGCCGCCTCCGGCTCTCTGTTGGCCCCGTGGTTGGAGCCGCCGCCGTCGCCGCCTCCGCCGTCGTGTCGTTGGCCGCCGCCACCCGGCCGGAGCGCGGTGGGGAACAACTTCTCGGTTGCCTTGGTCTTTGCAGGAAGGTCCGCCGGCGTTGGAGCGGCGGCGGCTTGGATCGGCCGGAAGGTCGGCCGAGTACGGTTGGGGCCGCCGTTGGCGCCGCGACTAGTAGCTTCGTTGTCGCGGGGTTTGGCCGGGAGGAGGTTGGTTGACTCTCGTTGTCGACCCGCATGAAGTAGGCTTCTTCGCCGAGCTTGGCGATGACCTCTCGGGCCGCGTATGCCCCGAGCCTCGGCGTGCGATCGTTGTGATCGACATGAGGCAATCGCTCGTGGGTGGTGTGTACTCGCTCTCGACCGCCTCGAGAGCTTCCGAAGGTTGCGGATGGGGAGGTTGTCTCCCGAGCCGCCGGCGTCGTTCGGCCCGCGCTTCCTGTTACGTTCGCGTCGAGCGTCCCTATTGGCACGACGGCCTCATCCGGGGTGCATTGGCAGACAGCTCGTCTGCGGAGATGTCCTCCAGGTATCTGTCCTCGGCCGTGCCTGAAGGTCCCGGAAAGTCGCCGGCAGCCATGAAGACTTGGCAATCGGGGGTGCCAAGGCTGGACTCAGAGGGTGCCACCTCAGTTGGTGTGTTGGAGTCAGCCCGGGCTAGCGGTGTTCCCTCCTGGAACCCGTAGCGAGTCGATGTAGGCGACGTGAGTGTGAGTCCACCTTTGCCGGTCGAGCGAGCTTGCGGTCCGGCCGCAGACGCATCTCCCCGCCGGCGTGGATTTTATAACCGGCCCGAGGCCGGCCCCGACAAGGAAGCTTAGTGGAGTCGTCTTCGGGCTCGGGCTCCCTCGTGTCCGACCCGAAGTCGAACTCGTAGTCCGGTTCGAGTAGAACTCGTGAGAGAGGGCCGGTGCCCGAAGCGCTGGCCGGGGGCGGCGTCGGAGTCCGAGTTGTACTCGGGCACGGGCTCCTTGCCGGCCGGGCGGCGTGGGAGCGCTCGTGCGGGCCCCGGCCGAGGATGCGTGGGCCACGCGCGGAGCGCCGCGTGGTGAAGGGGCCGCCCGTGATGGCCGAGCGGCCCGCTCGCATGCGATGGCCCATGGCGACGTCGGGTTCGAGTTGGAGACGGACTCGAGCTCGAAGTCGCCGTGGTGGTTGGAGAGCGAAATTTCGCCGAACTTGCCGGCGAGTCCGCCCGTGACAACTTCGGGAAGCGTCACAAGGCTTTGTCTTCGAGTCGGCTGCATGATTAGGCGGCGCTGGAAGGAGCCCACGCCATCAGCAGTGCAGACCCAGGCGCCGAAGACGAAGGTGTCGCCGCGGTTGAAGGCGACAGCTGGCTTGAAGTAGACGGAAGCCGTCGAGTTCGCCATATGATCTCGAGCGAGAGCCCCTACCCGGCGCGCCAGTGTCGATGTTTTAGACCAGGCAACCTACTACGGGGAGTACCCGAAGTAGATGATTGTGACTCGCCGAGATCGGTAACTCGAAGGAAGAGACACGTGGCACACAATTTAGACGAGGTTCGGGCCGCGAGGTGCGTAATACCCTACGTCCCGTATGCCGCGTAGCTCGGATTGATAGGGCACGATTACAAGATGGTGCAATGGTGCGCCGTGAGTTGTATGAGAGGAGATTGGATGAGGGGATCGGTCCCTGCCTCGCCTTATATAGTCCGGGAGGCAGGGTTACAAGTCAGAGTAGGGGGAGAGTACTAGTCGAGTACGTCTAGGAGTCCTCTATAGAGTGCGGAACATGTACATCTCCCTAACCGAGTACTACTCTTGCGTAGTCCTTGTGCTCCACGCCTTCAGGTGCCGTGTAGCGCAAGCCAGGTAGTCCCAGGGGCCCACCGAGTAGTCGGTCCTGGTACCCACCGAGGTAGTGGGCCTAGGGAGGTCCATACGACAATGCTGAACGACCCATTCGGCAAAGAAATACCAACACCTGAATGGCACCTTGACTCCTCCCAGCCGAACCAGTCAACTGAATGCGATTCAGCCTAGAACTCCAAGCGATCCGCTGGCGGGCTGGCCAAGGAAACCTTTCCACCTTCCGATTTTCTTGGGATATGCGCCACGATCCAAAGCCACGACTTGAGGCCATGATCTGTCTTGCCAGGCCTATAAATGAAACCGTAGGTGCCCCTAGCTCTCCACCAAGCCTTTTAGCTCTCGAATCTTTGCCAATCTCAACTCTTCTTCTTTCCAAACAGTGCACATCCCAGAGCAGCATGGTGCGCCGCCTCAACCGCCGCCGCGCCTCTGATGAGGCGGAAGGGAGCAGCGCCAACGCGCGCAGGAGGCAATGATAGTTGATTCCTCTTTTTTGATTCATCTTTGATCTTCTTGTTTTGACGATCATATCCTTTTCAGGCTGATTCAGTGGAATCCATCCCCCGCGCCGGCCAATCAGCCTCTTCCGCACGACTCCTCGGAGTCCGACGGCCACTCCCCCGTGCCCTACGGGGAACTCGACGCTCTCTGCTTCAAGGCGGAACTGGAGACGGCCCAGCGCGAGCTGGAGGACGTCTCCAAAAAGGTGGGCATAGCCGAGTTGGAGTGGGAGGACCAGCGCAAACAGCTGCTGGAAACCATCGACAGTACAGCTCTGAAATCAATTTTTTGATCCAACCCGGCCTTTGATGCTAATCTCTCTTTCTCTTGTACCTTGCAGCCCGCGATGCCGAGCTCAACCAGCTGAAGACGCTGGTGGAGCAGCTGGCCGACAAGGTAAACGCCCGCGGTGACACGCCGGCGGAGCGCCTTGCTGCGGTGGAGCACCGCGTTGATGAGGTGGCCACCCATGGCGTTCGCTTGGGCACCACCCCGGGCACCGGCCTGCCATGGCGACGCACACGGACGTCGACTACTCCACCGGCCGCGCGGCTCACGGGCGGCGCGCCGAAGACATTGAGGAGATCGAGCTCATCTTGGAGCGCCTCGATGGCCACGGCGACGCCATTGCCGAAATCACTCATCCCCAATCTGTGCTGAACAGGCTTTTTGACTAGATTGTATTAGGGATGTTTGAATATCGGCAATAAATGAAGAACTTTCGAATCCTGTGCTTGCTCTGTGATGATTTTCTTTACATTTGCATCCGTTAATCTTGTTTTTACTTAAACGTATCCGGGAACTGTCTTGAGCCGAATACGCGAGAACCGATGCCCCTTGGCGCAAAATCCACAGAAGATCCCTGAATCGGCAATCCGTAAGCACTGTTCAAGTAAAAACCCTTCGCACTCGGGAAAAAACCCTGCCGCTTGGTATCCCAACGGTGTACGTTGGCCAGTCATCACTCCCAACGCGCCCCTTTGGTCAATAAAATAGCCTGCTGGGATGCCCTGCAAATCCACTCGCACACTCATCCATCACTTCTCATCTCCTCCTCCGTCTCCAGAGGAAAAATCCCCAAGGCCATGGACAAAGGCAAGCAACCTCAGGAGAGCAGTGCTCCAAAGAAACACACGATCCGAAGGTGGGTTTCCCTTGATTTGCTCTTTGTTCCCTATACTATCTTTGCGTTTTACCTCTTCTCTTCCTCTTCTTCTTTCAGCCTTGATTTACTTCCTGAAGAAATCATCGGGACCGAAGACGTGCCTGAGTACATCTCCTCCGATTCCTCCCTCGAAGCAGAGGAGGCTACGCCTGAACAAAGGACCAACCATCAACTGCGCCACCGTGTTCGGCACCTGGAGCATGACCTCAGGGACCTCACTGCTCGTTGCCAGGCCGAACGCGAGCGCCGCATGGCTCTGGAGGCACTAGTAGGGGGTAAATGTTTCTGACTTCTTCTTGACTTCGTGCCCATATCTGGATTTCTTGCCCCTAACACCCATACCTCTGTTTCAGATGTCTCTGACAGGTACAACAACCTGAAAACGGCTTGGGACAGCTTGGTGGAGGCCGCAAATCATGGTCACCCCCATGCATTCTAAGTCGCCGTTACGGTGGTCTTGGAGCAACTGAAGAGGGAGCAGTCGAAGAAGCAAAGAAAAGATTGAAACATACTTTCGCTTCTTTCTCCACGCCTTCTGCTTCCCACCTCCTCGTAGTCTAGGCCACCAGGGTAGTTGAATGTAAACCTGCAAGAGGCAGTTGTAAAGTAGTTTGGTGCTAAGGGCAATGCATCTGGGCACTGGCCATTTCTCTTGTTTGTGTATTTTGTTTTGAAGGCGGCCTCGCTCTTGAGCGCCGGCTATTTCTTGTGTAAGACGCTTGTAATCCCACTGCTGGTGATCACCGATCGATCTCAATGCTAGGATAATACTTCTTCAAATATCTTCCATTTATTGCAGCGGAAAATTCCTCTCCTAGCAAAGTTTTCAATATGTATGCATTACCAGGGACGCATCTGACCACGCGAAAGGGTCCTTCCCAATTAGGGGACCATTTGTCGAATTCAATATATTTGGTTCCAATCGGCAATAGCGCTTTCCAAACCAAATCGCCTTCTGCAAATTGCCTGACTTTTACTTTCTTGTTGTAGTACTTGGCAACCCGCAGTTTGTTCTTCTCAATGTTTTCCAAGGCCCTGAGACGGATCATGTGTAAATCCTCTAGCTCGTCCATCATCAGGCCACTGTAATCTTTGGAGCTCAAATCCTTCTGTAACACGACTCTCCTGGAATCTGATTGCATCTCCCAAGGTAGAACCGCATGATGCCCATAAACCAATTCATAAGGAGAAGTTTTTGTAGCTCCATGAGGGGCCATTCGGTAAGCCCATAATGCTTCACTGAGTACCGAATGCCACCTCCTTGGCTTCTGGTCGATCTTCTTCTGTATTAGCTTGATCATGATCTTGTTAGAAGCCTCTGCTTGACCATTAGCTTGGGCATAATGGGGAGAAGAGTTAAACAATTTGATTCCCATGCTTTCGGCAAACTCTCTGAACTCCAGGGACACGAATTGAGCCCCTTGATCAGTTGTGATGGTCTGAGGGATTCCAAATCGATAGATGATGTGCTCCTTGACGAATTCGACCATGTTTTCTGACGTCACCTTCTTCAATGGGATCGCCTCAACCCATTTAGTAAAATAATCTATAGCCAAAAGCACGAACTTATGCCCCTTGCTAGATGGTGGATTAATCTGGCCAATCAAGTCTATACCCCAACCCCTGAATGGCCATGGCTTGATGATGGGATTCAATGCTGATGCAGGGACCCTTTGAATATTTCCAAACCTTTGGCAACCCTGACATCCTTTGTAATACTCAAAGCAATCCTCTAATATCATCGGCCAAAAGCACCCAGCTTGCCTGACAACCCATTTCATGCGGTAGGCCGATTGGTGTGCTCCGCATATCCCATCATGCACTTCACTCATCATCTTATTCGCTTCTTCTGGACCCAGGCATCGTAACAACACCCCATCTAATGATTTGTAAAACAGATTGTCATCCAGAAGAACGAATTTTATGGCTTTGTACCTGAGCTTCCTAGAGACCTTTCGGGATGGATCCTTCAAGTAATCGACGATTTCTTTTCTCCAATCACCTTCTGCAATATCCGTCCCCAGTGCACATACCTCCGCAGCAAACGCTTCTTGACTCTCTTTGTAACCAGAGGCACTTTGAGCCAGCCTGTTTGCTTCTTCATTATGTTCCCTAGGAATATGCTATAGAGTTACCAACGGGAAGCTCTTCAAAATTTTCCTGCATTCTTCGTAGTAACTCCTCAATGCTTCACTTTTGCATTCGTATTGGCCGCTCAATTGCTTGATCACTAGCTCTGAATCTCCATAAACCTCAACTGAAACGGCCCCGGCTTCTCTCAAATATTGAAGCCCTCGAAGTAATGCTTCGTATTCAACCTGGTTATTCGTAACAGTGGGCTGTATAGGGATGGCAAATTCAAACATCTCACCCTTAGGCGAAATTAGCAGGATCCCTACTCCCCCACCTTTACCACATGATGATCCATCGAAAAATAAAGCCCAAGGGGTAATCTCAAGCAAATCAATTGACGGATCGCGATGCTCAGTTATAAAATCGGCAATGATCTGACCTTTGATAGCTTTTGCCGATTCGAACTTCAACTCGAATTCTGATAAAGCCAAAATCCACTTGCCAATCCCGCCGTTCAAAATTGGCATAGAAACATATGTTTTATTACATCGAACTTGGAATACACAGTGCATTCGACATTCAACAAGTAGTGCCGAAACTTTGTACACGAGTAGTATACGCACAGACACAGCTTCTCTACAGCCGAATACCTAGTTTCGGGATCAAGTAATTTTTGGCTAAGATATGCTACTACCCGTTCCTTCCCTTCGAATTCTTGAATAAGGGCCGATCCAATGGTTTGGGTATTGGCCGCCACGTACAACTTGAAAGGCTTATCCAGCTGAGGAGGGACCAGCACTGGTGGCTCCTTCATGTATTGCTTGATCTCTTCGAAAGCCTTTTGTTGTTCGTCGCCCCATGTGAACTTCTGATCTTTCTTTAGCTTCAGCAATGGAGAGAACGACAAAACCTTCTGTGACAGATTTGAAATGAATCTCCTTACGAAGTTAATTTTGCCGAGCAATGACTGCAGTTCCTTGAGATTGGTTGGGGGGACAACCTCATCAATTGCCTTCATGCTCTTCTTACCAACCTCAATTCCCCCTTCGTGGACCAAAAATCCCAAGAACTCTCCAGCTGATACCCCAAAAGCGCATTTGTTCGGATTCATCTTTAAACCATGCTTTCGGGTGCACTCCAAGGTTCTTTTCACGTCTTCCAAATGTGTGTCATGACTTATGGACTTGATCACGACATCATCGATGTAAATTTCAACAACTTTGCCGATCAATTCATGAAAGATGTAATTCATGGCTCGCTGATAAGTTGCACCGGCATTCTTCAATCCAAAAGTCATGACTATCCACTCAAATAGGCCTATATGACCAGGGCATCTGAAGGCCATCTTCGATATCCTCTACTGCCATGAAAATTTGGTTGTAACCCGCATTGCCGTCCATGAAACTGATAACTTTGTGCCCGGCAGCGGCGTCAACCAACAAATCGGCAATAGGCATGGGATAGCCATCCATCGGAGTAGCTCTGTTCAAGTCCCTGAAATCAATGCAGACCCTCATCTTTCCATTCTTCTTGTAAACAGGGACAATGTTAGAAATCCACTCTGCGTATCTGCATGGCCGAACGAAGTTTGCATCTAGTAATATTTCAACTTCTTTCTTCACATCGGCCAATACCTCATCCTCGAAGATTTTCCGGGGTGGTTGCTTATACGGTTTGAAACCAGACTTGATGGGCAACCTATGCTCAACGATGGAACGATCCAGTCCAGGCATCTCCGAATAATCCCAGGCGAAGCAATCTTTATATTCCTTAAGCAGCTTGATCAGCCCCTCCCTGAAGTCTGGTTGCAAATTGGCGCTGATGAACGTCGGCCTTGGCTTATCACCGCTTCCAATATCAACCTCTTCTAATTTATCAGCCGACATAAATCCTCGCCCCAACTTGCCGTCAGTGCCATCGACAGGGTTCTCCATTAAAAATTGCTATAAGAGCCGACTGCTTGAATCGGCTGTTGATCGGCCGCCGACAGGTTCAACAGGACCTTCTCCCCAGTCTTTCCCTGAGAAACAGTCAATGCCTTGATACTCCCAGAAAGCTGGTTCCATGTTCGCAACACTCACGGAGTCATCTGCTTGGACAACCTCAATATCATCATCCACCCACTGGATGAGCTGCTGATGCATGGTGGATGGGACGCAGCAATTGGCATGAATCCAGTCCCGTCCAAGCAGTAGGCTGTAGGCTCCTTTACCTTCGATAACAAAGAAGGTCGTGAGCAGTGTCTTGGACCCGATCATCAGATCCACGTGAGCGCATCCCTTGGTGTCTGAAGGATTCCCAGCGAAATCATTCAGTATTATGCTTGTAGGCATCAGATCGCTAGGGCCCATGCCAAGTTTCCTGAAGGTGGTTTACGGCATTACGTTGACTGCCGCTCCACCGTCGACAAACATCTTGGTCAATGGCTTTCCATTGACATATCCCCTCAAGTACAGCGGTCTCATGTGTCGATTTTTGGCCGGTTTGTTGAAGATGGCCTGCTTGGTTAGCATCAGCTGCGCCATCATCCCCTCGATCTGCTCATCATCCGGGGACGCCTCTTCCTGTACAACCTGATTAGCAGGAGCCATAAACTCGTTCGGCAGAAAATATACCATGCACGTTGGAGCCGAACGCTTTGACCCTTCAGGCTGATCTTTTGGACGCCACACCTGCTTCGTTTGGACCCCAGCCTGCCTCAGTTTACGGTTCCTCAAGCGTTGAACCCGTCTCTTCTGACTTCTCCTCAGGCCGGGTGGGCACCACTGCCCCTTTTGCCAGATGTAGTCGTCCTCGTCCTCCTCTTGACCAGCCCACCTTGAATCAGCTTGCCTTTTTCTGGGATGATCAATGATTTTAATTTTTTGGCGTTGATCCCCGTTAGGATGGACCCTTCCAATTCTCTCATGGACGAATCGGCGATTGGCAGTCTCCTGCCTATACTCAGCATACCTGTCACTGCACTCAGGGCAGTTTCTCAGCATGGGCAGCTTCAAACCCTCGTTCCAACAGTGCCTGAAGAACGCACACCCCTAGTGCGTGCGCTCCTGTTCGCGCGTATATTCCTCCAGGTCTCTTCTGCGTGCCTCCTCTTCAGCTCTGCGCCTCTCCTCCTCGTATCTTCGCTTCTGATAGCGCTCTTTTTCCAACTGGCGCTGCCACTTGTTGAGGAGGATACGCGTGGTCACCCTGGGCTTGGTTCTGGATGACTCCCCGACTTCGACGTGGCTTTTGAGAATGCGGGGGGCTTCACCATGCACCTGCTCCAAAGTTACTTGACGCTCCGGGTCCACGGTTCCATCCCGCCTAGCCCTGGTTGAGGTCAAGACCTTGACCTTGCCCTTCTCCTCAGCAGTCACCATGCTGACCGAAAAGCCCACCATGTTCTGAGGGAAGGGGTGTCCATCCAGCTTCATCTTGTTATCAAATTTGAGATGCCCTTCCTGGATGGCTCTCTGGATCCTCGTCCTGAAGACCCTGCAGTCGTTGATGGAGTGCGAGTCCCTGTCGTGGAAGCCACAGTAACGTTTCCCCTTGACTCCATCGGGCCGAAGCATGGAATGCCCTTCAGGCAGCCTGATTCGGCCTTCCTTTACCAGGAGCTCAAACAACTTGTCAGCTTTCGTGATGTCGAAGTCGTAAGTGCCCTTGGTTTGTTTAACCCATCGCTGATTCGTCGTTAATGGCTCTTTCCCCCACATAATTTCGGCTGCGGCCACATCCAGTTCATCATCAGAATCCTCGATCAGATCGGCCTTGTCTAAGAACTGGTTGTAGATGTCCGCCACGTCGTGCTGCTTGCCAAACCTGGCATCCTTCTTGAAGCCATACGCCTGGTTGCTCATCAACGACAGCTTTTGAGACAGCTGGCCTAGGTTCTCAAACTCCATGCCGAACAGTTTCTCACGCACGGCCGGCAGCATCCCGACAATGGCCATGTCGGCCAACTGGTCATCTGGCAAGTTGAGCGAAAAGCACATGCCCTTAACCTCCCTGAACCTCCTGAGAAATTCTAATGGCGTCTCGCTATGCTGTGCCAAAAAGTGTCTTGACGCAAAACGTGCACCTAACGCCAAGCACACAGCAAGCCGAACAAGCTGGCTTCACATGCGCAAAGAATCACGAGACGTGTCAGTCAATTTTCCCTGAAAATTAACAAAAGACAAAATAGTTAGATACCAAAGCTTGAAACTTGCCGGGTGGTACCAGACAGTTCCATATTTACGGCTAGGAAGCCAGATGAGATGACATATAGCTATAGAAAGCTATCTGCCAGCAAACTGAAACCAATCGGGAGTTTTTATAAAAGGAAAAAGTAACATTGCCGAATGAATGACGTAAGCATGACAGCGATCGATCTTTGTTTGAGTAAAGATGCACGTGCACAAAGCCGTGACCGATCCCCATGATAATTAACATTAAATAAATGAATAAAGCAAAACACGAGTATAAACATGTAATAAACAAGCATGCATAGATCCAAAGCACTAATCTACCGCATGTCTAGGTACTTCAAAACCCGTCGGGTACGATGTCAAGCAAATCTATCCACCGCATGATACAACTTGCAAGAAAATCGTGCCACTTTCCACAAATAGATCTATCCACCGCATGACCCAATCTAAACATGGAAAGCTAAAAGCATACATTATCTAAAGCATGAATTACACACGTGTTCTACTCGTGAAGAAACATAACCGAATACGGCCGAATGTACCGATTCGGGTCCATGAAGAAGGAACGAACATTACCAAGCTAATAAATCTATCAGATTGATTTGATATCTAATCCACCGGATGACTAGTCCCAAAGCAACCCCAAAACCTGCATCTACCGCATGATACTCAGTTCTTTCAAGATTTATATCAACGTTGGCAAGCTTGAACCCACAACACGTGACAACCTAGATCGATCCGGTTTCGGCTATCGGAAAGCACGAGATCCACGTGTCGAAACACGAACTCTGTTCGCATAAGGATCACAAGAGGAATAAAGCCGATCCAAACCCATCTAGATTGGGCAAAAGGTGTTACATGAATTTAAACATAAAGAAAAAAACTCAAAGCAACACTGGGTAACTTAATGAATCTATCGGATCTTGCCAAAATCCAATAGAGCCGATAACTAGTTTCGAGCTAGATCTTAGCCTACCGCATGGCTCATGACCTAACAAGAAACCCTCTTGAACCAAGCTTGAATCTACCGCATGACACGAAGCATGGTAACAAGACTACTTGCATCAGATCTAAATCCACTGCATGATACTAGATATGATACAAGGTTGCCGGTACTCACGGAGGTCGACGGATCGATGAACCCTCTCGAAGAACTCGATGACACGACAAATGGACTCTAGGGTTTGGCGTAAGGCCGGTTTGTATTGAAGAATGATTGTGTCCATTACATACATTCAGGGTTCATATTTATACCCTGCCAAGTACAATCTCGAATGGATTCGCTGCCTAACTTATCTCTAAGCTTGATCGCCTATCCATCCATTCGTCCTTCCTGCTTGAGCCACGTCACCGTCCAATCCCGCAAAATCAGCTCAACTGTTCCTCTGCCGAACGGAAGCAGATAGCCGACCGCAGATCTCTTTGCTGAATATATCAGAAAAAATCCTTCCTTCCACCAGAAGGACTCTTCATCGAGCCGGACCCACAAATCAGACTCCTTACCAAATTTTGGTGTTAACAACTCCCAGAACTGGTGGTTGTTGAAGTTGGAACCCAAGTCTATGATGATGCGATGGGGTAGTCTGTAGCGGTGCACGAGTTCATCCAAGAAGTCGAGTACTCTGTCGACCTTGGGGCATGTGACCGACTTGACTTCGATCCACTTGGTGAACTTGTCGATGGCCACCAAAACTCTGTTGAATCCTGAAGGACCGATACGGCGAACCAGAGAGGGGGGGAGTGAATGGGAGCCGATAAAAATTCTTCTCGAAGGAGATGGAAACTCCAACAAGATGAACACGGCTTCCAACACACGTCTCCGACTCACTACCAAGGTTGGTCAAGCCCACGTAGCCACTGGAGTGCCACTGGACCTAGGAACCAACACACCACCTTCCGACCCGAGAAACGCAGCGGAAAAACCAAACCTCGAGTCTACGAGACCCACACCGGTCAGACCGGTGAGCACCACCGGTCAGACCGGTCCCTGCTGGTGAAACTGAGCAACTTCCACTAAGTTGCTCTACACGGGGTCGGCCGGTGAGACGCACCGGTCGGACCGATGGCGACCGAAGAAAGCCCCCAAGGCACCAAACAAGCCAACCGACCACCAAACGGACCCAAACTCGAAACAAGACAGCAACACGGGACAACAACGAACTCACCAAGACGTTCACCCGAGCAAAAACCCACAAGGGCTCGCACCGGTCGGGGACCGGTCAAGAGCACCGGTCGGACCGGTGTAGCACGGGCGACTCGGGATGAACAAGACACCGCGGGTCAACTCCCCCAAATCCAAATCTCGATCTCCCGAATCGCTCCACGGACTTGAACAAGACTTTGGGGATATCAGAAACACCTCATGAGGAGTCCATAGCCAAGTTTAATCCCACCAAATCTCGTCCAAAAAGGAGAAATCGAAGAAATCCCGCCGGAAGCACTTCCAACCCAAGAACTCAAGAAACCCCAAAATCGAGCACTTTTACTCATGGATTTGGGAGGGGAATCACAGCCCAAAGAACCACGAAGGGTTCCCACAAATTTCCCCCATCAAATCCCCAATAGAAAAGTCCCGAAAACAACCCAAAGAAATCACCGAGAGAGGGCTCCGAAAATCACCACCAAGAACAACCGGGACAAACACATCCAAACCTTGAGGAACCACGCCGAATCATCTATACATGAAACAAAGGTTCGTACAAGGTCTAGCAAGCCGCCCGATCATCCATCCCTGTTGATGGATAAAACTCGTATCCACCTACGATCCGCAAGCATACGGACCTACACCTTTTTCACCACGGGATTCCCAAGGTTCTTGTCAATCCGCGGAACAAGGGGATTGCTAGCGCTTAACCAAGCACTAATCTAGTTGAATGGAAAACCTTTGAAAGAGTATTTATCTAAAGGTAAAACAATCTAACCTAAGTTAATCTAAGTTAAGTTGATCAAACAAATCTAGGGTTAAACTAGATGGTAAAGGGGTGAACACAAGAGAGTGAGCAAGAAAGATAAGCGTTCCCTCCCTAGGATCTAGGATAACATGGTATGCATCTACTACACAAAAGCGGTAAACCAATCTACCTGGGGTTGTGACCACGGTTTCGCCCTTTCCCTCCTCTCGTACTGTCACTACGCGAAGGTATTCGTGACTAGACCTATGATGGACACGATATGTTGATGGAATCTATGGGAGTAGCGGATATCATACACCCGAAAAACATGGTAGCTAACCTTAATCATCAAAGCATCATCAACATGAAAACAATAGATTGAAACCACAAATCGAGTAGTGATCACATAGCATGTATCCATCTAATCCTAGGGATGAACGGAGACATTACCCCATCATCTTACACGGATTGAAGCACATAGGGGTGATGGAGACTCGGAGAACGTCGTCGATGAAGATGGCGGCGATGGAGCTTGGGAACACCCCCGGGCCGGCGGCTTGGAGTCCTCCTCTTGCTTCCTTCTCTCCCGCGGCGTTGATCCTTGCGACGAGCTCATCTAACTCTCTCCCTCATCTTGCGGCGGCGGTTTTCCGGTGATTGGCGTCGGTAGGATGATTTCTTCGATGTGGCGGCCGACGGCGGCGGAGGCAATAAATAGACAAACACCTAGGGCAAAGGGGGCACCGAACCGACCCCAGAGTGGGGGCGGGCCGGTCGGCCCAGGCCGGCCGGCCCAGGCCCATTTCGGCCCGGTTCGGCCCCAGTTTCCTCCCCGGTTGCTTCTCGCGTGATCCCTTATTTGTGTGCACTTGCATGTGGGCCTTTGACGTCATTTCCTTCACGGTTAAGGCTTGAATCCTTGCTATGCAAGCTTCGCTGTTTTCTGGTTGAGTCCCTGAAGACTTGCACGTTGACGCTTCGGTCCTCGGGTCATTTGGAGTCATGTTCATCGCGTGTCTTGACTCTTGTCGGGCTTCATGATCTTCTTCCAAAGTGCTTGGTGAACTTATCCCGAAAGTCTCCTCTTTAGCGTAGATTTCCTGCGTAAACAACAAACTCCAAAATCGACATGCAAGTGTGAACTTCTTACATCATTAGTATGCCTAGTGGCGGGTTAGTTGCAAATCATAATCGAAACCAATGTATAACAAGTACTCTAGGTTGACGGAAATTCACCGTCAACAATCCCTCTCTACAAGATCTCTCCGTGAAGCTCTCTTGCTAGTCCTAGAGAAAACCTAAGGAAAATAGGTGGAAAATAGGAAAACTAATGAGCTAGGGTTCCAAGAGTTGGCTGCCATCCTCTCACCTCTTGGGTTATATGGAGGCAACCGAATGTCTAAAATGCCCTTCTCTACTAACTAGGGATACAAGCCCCTCAAGGGCGGATTTGGAATTCTTGATGTCTTCACCATCGGACGGATGCCCGACGACCGCACCCGCGTAGCCTCGACGCAAGCCATGCGATCCCGACGCGTGTCCTCCGCTTCGAAGATTCCGGACCGCGTCGTCGCCGCACACGGTCGACCGGTGCTCCTCACCGGCCGGGACCGGTCCCCACCGGTCGACCGGCCGACCCATCGGTCCGACCGGTCCGAGTGCCGCCGCAAAGACCGTCTTCGGTTCTCCGGTCTTGGCTTTGTGGATCAACCAAGGAACCCGGTGGTTTTTCGGTGAACCACCGGAAACCCCGCGAACTCGGTGTAGCCTCCGCCAATCTCCACTCATGACTTGGCTCCCACGTAGTCCCGGCTCGACCTTGGTTTTGAGGCTCAACCAAGAAACCGTCCACGACTTCATCTTCTTGTTCATGCCACCATGCGGCCCGCACTTGACCCCCGCCGGCCACCGGTCCCTCGAACGAAGCCTACTTGTCTTCTCCACACCCGGAGGCCTCACCGGCGACGACCTTTCGCGCTTGTTCTTCACCCGCACCAACACGAGTCAAGCCGCAACCTCGCACCTCGCAATACTTAGCCAAGAATCAGTCCACACAAAGTTGTCAATCACTCATCACACAAGGAAGCGACCATCCACCGGTCCTCGAACCACACATGGTCCTCAATCTCCCCCTTGATGAGTGCATTGACAACACCCACACGAAAGTAACAAGAGAGAAAAGAAAAAGAAAAGAAACGAACAAAAAGAAACTCCAACAAGCGATCGAAAGCCAAACAAAGGCAAAGAGCAAGATCACTTGAAGAAGACAAGTCTCGGACCCCTTAGCCAAGGGCAACGGCTCGACACATCCGAGACAAAACAAAGCTCAAGCAAAGAGCGCAAACCACCAAAACAAAGCTCGAAAAACCACAAAGAGCTCCCCCTGCACACATGCAAGCTCCCCCTGAACCATTGCAACTCCCCCTGGACGAATGCATGCAAACCGCTTGAAAACAGGACAGTACGCAAAGACTTTCGACTCACACGGGTCGACCGGTCATCACCACCGGTCGACCGGTGCCTAACATATGTACGGGACCGGCACTCACACGGTCGACCGGTGCTCCTCACCGGTCAGACCGGTGTACAACAGAGCCCAGAAATGGCTCGAAACCACCTGAAAACCTTCCAAAAGCATCCATTAAGCCATTTCAAGCTCAAACTTCTCCCCCTTGTTGGCAATGCATGAATCAAGCCAAAAATGCAAAACTTTCAACCTAGAGCTTCTAAAATAGACAAAATTTAACAAAGAATGCTACACATGTCCAAATGAGCAAGTTAGGTACTCTACGGCTTCGTATCGATCTCAACTACATGATCACCAAGTTTCACAACCATTGGACGAAGCTAAGATGGATTTTGGCAATTTTGCGAAAAACTTGCCTCTCATGAGCAAAGTCCTAAACATGATCAAAGCATATCAAAATGGCAAAGCCACACAAACTTCATGCTAGGACAGCTATTCTAACCATAAGACCATCACAAACACCCACAAGCACCTCATGTCATGTCAAAGCCACCGAGCCATGTGCCTACTTCTATATATGAGACTTCTCATTGGTAGGCATCATGCAACGGTTTAGCACCCAAAGCAAATTAAATTCAGCACATATGACATGGGAGCATATTTTCCAAGCATTTTTCATTTCATTTTCAGATTTGTAAATGGTACATGAAATGTCTTTGCGACAAAAAGGAACTTATGCTCCTCCACAAGATAAATCTAGAGGGCTAAACATTCATGATGACAAATGAGCCTTTGGCCCCATATGATCAATAAACTAGCCATCCAACCACAAATTAAGCATAGCAAGGCCACAAAAACATGTCGAGAGCATGTAAAGGCATTTACACATGAGAGAGCATACATGTGACATTTTTCAAAAGCATAGCTAGCAACCATGGATTATTCATCAAGATCATCAAGAGCTAAGCCAAACTAACCGTAGCATACCAAACAAGCTCACAAAGACATATATCTCATTCCATGGTGAACAGTGTATATGAGAGAAGCTTTTCCTAACCAATGCATATGATACAAAATGCATGCAATCTAAGATACAAGGATGCCTATACATCATGCTACATATGCCATGCCAAATGCAAGAAATGCACAAAGAAAAGCTATACATATGCTACCACCGGCTCCTCGAGGGGAGGCAAAATGGGCTCGACACCACCGGCAAAAGAGAGCTCCCACACACCTAACTCAAGAAATCAAACACACACCAAGTTCCCCCCGCAAACGAGTGAAAGTTGCTTGATCTAGGGGTTTGGTGAAAATATCGGCTAGTTGGTCATGTGTGGGCACATGGATCAAAGCTATCTTTCCTTTCTCGACGTTGTCCCTCAGAAAATGGTACCTCACTTCTATGTGCTTGGTTTTGGAATGAAGCACTGGGTTTTTTGCAACGCTTATGGCATCGGTGCTATCACATTGAAGTGGGACATGGGTATACTCCTCACCAAAGTCACTCATGGTGTAGGTGATCCAAAGGAGCCGAGAGCAACAACTAGCGGCGGCAACATACTCGGCCTCGGTCGTGGATTGAGCAACACTCGACCGCTTGCGGGAAGACCAAGACACCAAAGAAGAACCCAAAAAGCGGCAAGTCCCGTAAGTGGACTTCCTATCCAACCGACACCGGCAAAATCCGCGTCCGAAAAACCATGAAGCGCCAAAGAAGAGGACGCGGAGTACCAAAGGCCGAAGTCGGGAGTGTGACGCAAGTACCGAAAATTCTCTTCACCGCTTGCCGATGCGAAGTCCTCGGAGACGCTTGAAAACGAGCGCACGGACACACCGAGAACCGTATGTCCGGCCTCGTCGCCGTCAAGTAGAGGAGTGACCCGATCATGCTCCGGTACTCCTTCGGTCCACGTGTTCACCTTCCTCGTCCGCATCAAGAGCCGTAGTCGTACTCATCGGCGTCGTCATAGCCTTGGAGTCCTCCATCTTGAACTTCCTCACAATGTCCTTGGTGTACTTAGCACCGGTGCACAAATGTTCCTTCCTTTGATTGCTTGATTTGTAGCCCGAGGAAGAACTGCAACTCACCCATCATGCTCATCTCAAACTTTCTGCTCATATCATCCGCAAACCTTGCAACAAGAGAATTAGACGAGCCACCAAAGACAATATCATCCACGTACACCCCGCACAATCGGGATATCTACCCTTGCCTCGGCAAAAACAAGGTCCGATCGACCTTCCCCATCTCAAAACCTCTCTCAAACAAGAACCCCCTCAACCTCGCCATACCAAGCTCTAGGCGTCCGCTTCAACCCATACGCCGCCTTCCTCAACTTGTACACCGGTGGGGGTACTTCTCACTCTCAAACCTCGAAGGTCGTCTCACATACACTTTTTCCTCCAACACTCCATTCGAAAAGCACTCTTCACATCCATTTGGTGCAACTTGAACCCTTTAGCCACGGAAAAGGCTAGAAGGATCCTAATCGCCTCCAAACGGGCTACGGGAGCAAAGGTCTCCTCGTAGTCGATCCCCTCCTTCGACCGAACCCCCGAGCAACAAGTCTCGACTTGTTCCTCACAACCTCACCCTTCTCTCCCTCTTTGTTTTTCCACACCCACTTTGTACCAATCGGCTTACACCCTGGGGGAGGGTCAACCAACTCCCACACCTGATTCCTCTCAAAGTTCTCCAACTCCTCATGCATCGAATTAACCCAATTGTGATCAGATAGTGCGTGTCCAATGTCTTTGGGCTCAAAAGAAGCAACAAATGCAGCATGAGCAAAATGGGAATTGTTCCGAACCCTCGACCGTGTAGTACGTTCATTCATGTCGCCGATGATCCTCGAAGCTGGGTGATCCACTTGAACTCGCCGGGGAGGTTCTCGCCTCGAAGCTACCTCCCCCTCAACATCAGCTTCTCCTCGTTCTTGATTCGTCGTCGTAGGTGTAGCAGAGGGTCCATCCATCATCGTAGTCGAAGTAGTGGGTACATGTTCAGCAGGGGGCACCACACCACCATCTTCATCATCACCATGTTCATGCTCCTCCTCCTGAAAGATCTCCTCGCCAAGCTCATCATCACCTGCACACTCAAAGACAAGCTGACTACGTGGCTCTGTCTCGTTGAAGGTTACCTCGCAAGTCTCCACGATTTGGTTAGTTTCAAGATTGAGCACACGATATGCTCTAGAATGAGATGCATAACCAAAGAAAATGCCATCGACAGACCTAGCCTCAAACTTATCCAACTTCCTTCCTTTCTTCAGAATGAAACACTTGCAACCAAAGACATGGAAGTGACTCACCTTGGGTGTGCGACCATGCATCAACTCATAGCATGTCTTCTTCTTGTGCACTCTGAGGTATATCCTGTTCGACACATAGCATGCGGTATTCACCGCCTCAGCCCAATACCTCCTCGGAGTCCTATGCTCATCAAGCATCGTCCGAGCCATCTCGCACAAGGTCCTGTTCTTCCTTTCCACAACACCATTCTGGGGAGGCGTATACGGACTCGAAAACTGGTGCTCAAGACCCAAGTCATGGCAAAATGTTTCAAAACGAGAGTTCCTGAATTCCGAGCCATTATCACTGCGGATAGCTCGTATGGCATCTCCGTGCCTCTCGTTCCTCAACCTCAAGACTAGATCTCGAACAAAACCAAATGTCTCCCCCTTCTCCTCAAGAAAGAACACCCACGCATACCGAGAATAGTCGTCCACCACAACAAGGACATACCACTTCCCACCCGCGGATCGCACACGAGCCGGGCCAACAAGGTCCATATGGAGCGGCTCGCATGGACGCTCGGTCATCACATCGGTGAGAGGCGGGTGAGAAGAGGCCACCATCTTGGCATGCCTACACGGAGCACAAACCAACTCTTTCTCAAGCCTCGGCCCGTGGCAATCCTCGGACCAAATTGAGTTTACTCAAGCGTGACAAAAGGTCAAAGCTCAAGTGACCCAACTTCCTATGCCACTTCCACAACTCACTCGAAGAACCGCCCAAGAAACAACGCTCCACTCCCGAAGACCGAGAAAAATCAGCACGAAACACCGACCCTCGGGAACGACCATACAAACAACGTCCCCTCGAGAGTCCACAATCCGAGAACCACCCGGCCGAAACAACACCTCAAAGCCCTCATCCAACAACCGGGACACGAGAAAGCAAATTGTACCCCGGCGATTGAACAAGAGCAACACGCCTCAGAGTGATCTTGTCACTCACTTTGATCTCACCTTCTGAAAGCACACGCCCACGCCCATTGTCCCCAAAAGTGATGTACCTCTTCGTCACCACCGGGACGAGACTTGAGAACCACCCCCTGTCTCCGGTCATATGCCTCGAACAACCGGAGTCAATCAACCAAATGTTCTTCAAGTCTCCCACCTGAAATTCAAAAATAGGCACGTGAGCGAACAAACGACTCAGCACTGGGGTTAGTACCAAAAGAGGAAAACCGAGTGCCGAGCCATTTGCTCGAAAGTGGGGTTAGCACCAACCAAAGCATCTCTCCTACCAAAACTACCTCCACGAACACCACCACGGTAACCACCCCGAGGGAACCACCCCTCTCTCGCCCGGAGGAGGACCAAATCCACGCAAGAAAGCCCGTGGAACGTCCTTCCTCTCCAACTCAAAGCCACGACTCCTCCGATCCCCGTATTGAGCACGAGGAGGAGAACGCCTAGCAAGCTGACCACCTGTACCCTTTCCAGCCCAACCACCAGAACCACTACCTCCAGAAACAACTCTCGCACCTGTACGAGCTCGAAACCCAAACAGCTGTCTGTCCAGGCCTGCACCGGTCTGACCGGTGCCCCACACCGGTCTGACCGGTGTGACCTGGACAACAACACCACCTGCAGCCTTCTTCTCTCCCCAAGCCCGAACTGTCCTCACAATCGCCTTGCCCCTGGGCATCTGCATACGAGGCTCAAGTACACCATCGGAAGGGTGGTACTTGTCCTTGTTAGCCCACTCCTTCTCCATTCTCTCCTCTCGCTTCCTCTTGAAGCAAAACTCCTCCTTATGGCCATCTCTCCCACAATAGCCACAATGGAACCTCACAAGCTTAGGCTTTGGCTTGGGATGTGGCTTCTCACTTGGTTTCTCTCCACTCAAACCCTCCACCGGTTTCTCACCACTAGCCTTCTCACTCTCCTTCCCAAAGAACACTTTCCCCGAAGTGATCACAAACTTGATAGGCTTTTGTAGGTCATTTGTGGGTGTAGGAAACACGGGTGGAGCTGGGGTTGTGTCTAGTCGGTTCCTTAGATGGTTAGGTTTTGGAGGGAAATCATTTTTGTGGTGGGTTTTTGGTGGCTCCGGGATATTCTCTCCACTTCCTTCATCAACCTTGTTTGCCCCAAGCCCCTCACCATCTTGCCTCTTAAAGGCCTCGATCATCATCCTCAACTGAGGCTCATGACCGGACAACCAACCCATCAACTTCCTCAAATCATCATTCTCATCCTGCAAACGATCAACATAATGTGCAAGCTCCAAATTTTTCAATGCATGCATTTCACGGGTAGAGCAAGATGTAGGCATGGGTTCCTTCAATTTAGCCTCGAGCGAACTAGTGTAAGCATGCATCTCATCAATCTTAGCATGCAAAACGGGGCAAGAAGTGCAAGCACCTAGCAAAGCAGTCTAGACTTAAGCTCGACCACTTCAACCCTAAGCACATCTAGTTCCTCACACTTGGAGGCATGCTTCTCCTTGAACAAAGCAAGATCGCAAGGAATATAGAGCAATCAAGACAATCATTCTCATCGAAACAACGGGGCTAGCCTTAAGCGAATCAATCTCAAGCTTGCTATCAAGCACCCGTGTCTCTAGCTCGGCCACTCTAGTCCTAGCATCCTCGAGTGAAGCCCTAAGCTCTTTCCTCATTTTCTTGGCCTCTCTAAGCATGTCATCACGGTTATCAAGCAAAGAACCAAGCCTCTCATTCTCCTAGCGCAAGAAGGGAAGTTCATCACGCACCTCGTCGTCGGACTCGAGTCCGAGTCGCTCCGTGTGCTCTTCTTGCCGCCGGAGCTCGGCGCCATGGTGCGAAGCCATCTCTCGCGAAGCGGCTCGGCCCCGCTCGGAGTTCTTGGATGACTTCTTGTTCTTGCGGCGATCTCCCTCGTCTTCACCGCCTTGCTCGAGCTCGAGGTGGAGTACACGGAACTGGAGTCGACGTCGCTCGCTCCAACCATCGCTCGGGCCTTGCCTCGGCCCTCCTTCTTCCTCGATCGTCGCTCGTCCTTGTACTTGTTCTTGTGCTTGCTCTTGTGGTCGCGCCTCGAACGGTACTTGCCATCGTTCATCCTCGGCTTGTGCTTGTAGTCGTCCTTGTTCTCGGCCTTCTCGGGCGGTCGGCGACGAAGTGTCCCGCTTGCCGCACCGGAAGCAAGTCCTCGTGTTCCTCCTCATGTTCACGCGGTTCTCGTGCGGCCTCTCGAACCGCCTCGTCAACGGCGCCGGCTCGTCCTCTCCAAGGTCATCAAACTCCTCATCTGGCATAGACATCAAAGAGGAAAACGAGAACATCCGGTGGATGGGTTAGAGTTAGTCTTTCCTTTGGAACCACCAACGAGGGCAAGACTATGGGAATCAGTCGGTCCCTCGAGCTTGGCAGTCATGCCCCTATCCACCTCAGCCGACTTGAGCTTCGAGAACAGCTCGTTCACCGTCAGAGTGTCATACTTCTCCGACTCGACAATGGCCTCGAACTTTCCGCCCCATATCGTACGATCCAAAGAGTGTAAGAGCTTGACCGCTCTATCATGATCATCGTACGGGAGCACGTCCACATTGGCCCTCATGTTGTTCACCACCACCGTGAACCTCTGAAACAAGGCATCGATGGACTCACCGGGGAGATGAGTGAAGTTCTCGTACTCTCTCCGGTAGGTCGCATACATCCATGCCTGAACCTGGGCGTTCCCAACATGAGCCTCCTTCAACACCGCCCAAATCCTACAAGCCAAGTGCTCGGTGTGCACCCGATCGAACTCGGCCGACACAAAGCACGAAACAAGTAGTCGACCGCCTTATTGTTGGCGTCGAAGCCGTCCCTCGATCCCGGAGCGAGGAAATCAACCGGCCCGGACATAGCCTCGTGTCCACCGTGACATCCCAAAGGATCTGACCCTTTCCGCGGAGAAACGCACCCATCCGCTTGCTCCACATCTGGTAGTTCTTGCCATCGAAGTGTGGAGGACCCGAACCCCGTTCCTGGTACGCCATCCTTGGATCTTAGACTGGTTAGAGTCAATAAAGACCCGAACCGGCTCTGATACCACTTGAAGGACCGATACGGCGAACCAGAGAGGGGGGAGTGAATGGGAGCCGATAAAAATTCTTCTCGAATGAGATGGAAACTCCAACAAGATGAACACGGCTTCCAACACACGTCTCCGACTCACTACCAAGGTTGGTCAAGCCCACGTAGCCACTGGAGTGCCACTGGACCTAGGAACCAACACACCACCTTCCGACCTGAGAAACGCAGCGGAAAAACCAAACCTCGAGTCTACAGACCCACACCGGTCAGACCGGTGAGCACCACCGGTCAGACCGGTCCCTGCTGGTGAAACTGAACAACTTCCACTAAGTTGCTCTACACCGGTCAGACCGGTGAGACGCACCGGTCAGACCGATGGCAGCCAGAAAGCCCCCAAGGCACCAAACAGGCCAACCGACCACCAAACGGACCCAAACTCGAAACAGCAGCAACACGGGACAACAACGAACTCACCAAGACGTTCACCCGAGCAAAAACCCACAAGGGCTCGCACCGGTCAGACCGGTCAAGAGCACCGGTCAGACCGGTGTAGCCTGGGCAGCTCGGGATGAACAGCACCCGCGGGTCAACTCCCCCAAATCCAAATCTCGATCTCCCGAATCGCTCCACGGACTTGAACAAGACTTTGGGGATACGAGGAACACCTCATGAGGAGTCCATAGCCAAGTTTAATCCCACCAAATCTCGTCCAAAAAGGAGAAATTGAAGAAATCGCGCCGGAAGCACTTCCAACCCAAGAACTCAAGAAACCCCAAAATCGAGCACTTTTACTCATGGATTTGGGAGGGGAATCATAGCCCAAAGAACCACGAAGGGTTCCCACAAATTTCCCCCATCAAATCCCCAAGAGAAAAGTCCCGAAAACAACCCAAAGAAATCACCGAGAGAGGGCTCCGAAAATCACCACCAAGAACAACCGGGACAAACACATCCAAACCTTGAGGAACCACGCCGAATCATCTATACATGAAACGAAGGTTCGTACAAGGTCTAGCAAGCCTCCCGATCATCCATCCCTCTCTACAAGATCTCTCTGTGAAGCTCTCTTGCTAGTCCTAGAGAAAACCTAAGGAAAATAGGTGGAAAATAGGAAAACTAATGAGCTAGGGTTCCAAGAGTTGGTTGCCATCCTCTCACCTCTTGGGTTATATGGAGGCAACCGAATGTCTAAAATGCCCTTCTCTACTAACTAGGGATACAAGCCCCTCAAGCGCGGATTTGGAATTCTTGATGTCTTCACCATCGGACGGATGCCCGGCGACCGCACCCTGCGTAGCCTCGACGCAAGCCATGCGATCCCGACGCGTGTCCTCCGCTTCGAAGATTCCCGGATCGCGTCGTCGCACACCGGTCGACCGGTGCTCCTCACCGGCCGACCGGTCCCCACCGGTCGACCGGCCGACCCACCGGTCCGACCGGTCCGGGTGCCGCTGCAAGACCGTCTTCGGTTCTCCGGTCTTGGCTTTGTGGATCAACCAAGGAACCCGGTGGTTTTCACGGTGAACCACCGGAAACCCCCGCGAACTCGATGTAGCCTCCGCCAATCTCCACTCATGACTTGGCTCCCACGTAGTCCCGGCTCGACCTTGGTTTTGAGGCTCAACCAAGAAACCGTCCACGACTTCATCTTGCTGTTCATGCCACCATGTGGCCCGCACTTGACCCCGCTGGCCACCGGGTCCCTCGAACGAAGCCTACTTGTCTTCTCCACACCTGGAGGCCTCACCGGCGATGACCTTTCGCGCTTGTTTTTCACCTGCACCAACACGAGTCAAGCCGCAACCTGCACCTGCAATACTTAGCCAAGAATCAGTCCACACAACGTTGTCAATCACTCATCACACAAGGAAGCGACCATCCACCGGTCCTCAAACCACACATGGTCCTCAAATCCTCCTGGCGTGGTCGGAAGAGGCCCAATCATGTCGAGCCCCCAACAGGCGAAGGGCCAGGTTGGTGGTATGGTGACTAGTTTGTAGGCCGAGACGTGCTGTTGTTTGGCAAAGTACTTGCACCCTTGGCACCTTCTGACGAGTTCCTCGGCATCTCCCAGAGCTGTGGGCCAGTAGAAAGCTCGTCGGAAGGCTTTGCTGACTAGTGTGCGTGAAGACGCGTGGTTGCCGTAGACGCCTTTGTGGATCTCCTCCAAGATGTCCTTGCCTTCTTCTCGAGGAACGCACTTCATGAGTACTCCAGAAGTAGCGCCCCACCTGTAAAGCATGTCCCCGACTAGAATGTAGGACTTGGCGCAGCGGACGAGTTGCTCAGCCAAGTTCTTGTCCGTGGGAACCTTCTGCTCGTGGATGTAGTCGATGAAGGGTTGTCGCCAGTCCACATCTATCATCATGACCTCCTGGCCAGCTGGGAAAGGTGCTGGGTCAGTGGTCGTCGGCGCCGGCTCGGGGATGGATGGCGCGTGAAGCTCGTGGACGAAGACACCCGCTGGTACTTGAGCGCGAGTCGAACCAAGCTTCGACAGGACGTCCGCTGCAACATTGTTGTCGCGGACGACGTGATGGAACTCAAGACCGTAGAACTTGTTCTCGAGCTTGCGGACTTCTAGGCAGTAGGCGTCCATGTTCTCCTTGTTGCGGTCCTAGGACTTGTTGACTTGGTTGTTGACCACTGCGGAGTTGCCGTAGACTAGTAGTCGCTTAATGCCCAGAGAAGCTGCGAGGCGGAGCCTGTGTAGAAGAGCTTCGTACTCGGCTTCGTTGTTCGAGACCTTCCAGAAGATCTGCAGGACGTACTTGAGTTGTTCGCCCGTTGGAGAAATCAAGTGTCGGGGACAGCCATAAGGATCCCCTAAATAACCAGGGGAAACTCGCTTAAAACTCACAAAAAACGCAAAACGTGGACTAACTCACAAACCTGAAACACGTGCACGACACGATCGCAATCCTGGTGGCCCCCGCGGCCCGCCAGGGCGGCACAGTAGAATGCCCCCTCGGGCGAGGTCTGCCTCGCTCGAGGTCTACACGCTCCCTCGGGTGAGGTCCGCCTCGCTCGAGGGCTAAACGCCCCCTCGGGCGAGGTCCGCCTCGCTCAAGGGATGAACGCCCCCTCGAGTAAAGTTCGCCTCGCTCGAGGCCCCCCACACGCACGTCGCCCCTGCTCCTGCTCATGCGTGCGGACATTTAATGCTCTGACACCGCAGGACCGCGCCACGACTCTGACACACTTGGGAATCACACCCCGGTGCTGTTCCACCAACTCCCTGGGGGAGGCCATCCGCGCCACTGTGTAACGCTGTGCGATGATGCCGGTGTCAGCCCTGTGACACTGTGCCGCCTACTTCTGTACGGCTAACGCGCCGAGCCCTCGAAGGGGGGGGGGGCAGCGGAACCCTCGAATGCTTTTCCCCTGACTACACAGGGCTACGTCATGACGTCAGGCCGGTGGGAGCAGCCATCCCCATCGCTGTCCGTCCTGTGCGACCATCCCCGTCACTGCAGCGCCACGCCGCGTACTGCAACGACATCCCCGACGCTGTTGGGGCGCACGGGGGCAGGACACCGCCATGCCTACCACTGTACCTCGTACGGGTCCCTGTGGACGACCCCCTCGAGCCGGCTCACGGACAACGGCCGGATAGCTAACCTCTACACCACCGCCCTCGAAGTCGCTCCTATACGAGCACAGGACGCGCCACAACGCCACGACTGGAGCAAGATTCGCCAGGACGGACGTCAACTCCATGGCACTGCTCGCCATGCCTCCACACATAGGAGAATAGTGCGGCACACCTGTAAATCGCTCTCTCCTTGGCTTATAAAAAGAAGGGCGATCCCCCAGCCGCAGGGGGGACACACGACGACGGATAGCAATCGCATACACACTTTCTGCCTTCGCCACGATATTGGCACTTGCCTCAATCAATACCTCTGGGACTTGGAGGCCCGGCCTCCTCTCCCACCACACTTGTAGCCCCCCTCTACGAGCACCACGGTGCAACGCAATATAGTGCCCTGAGCACACCACTGCTGGACGTACGGCCCCGGCCGGAACCAAGATAAAATCCAGTGTCATAAGTTGCTAGCACCGGACCATCGAGAGGTTGATCCCAGCGCTCATTACTAGTTAGTGTCGGGACTACATTCCGCACCGACAGTTGGCGCGCTAGGTAGGGGTATAGCGCTGAAGATCAGCTCTCACTAGCCCTCTCGATGGTGATTCGCACCGAGTACCGCGACCAGAGGTATTCCATGGGCAGCTCGAACCCCCTCCCAGCTGGATTCGAAATCCGGTTCGGGAGCCTGAACTTTCAGGCCACGGGGAACGGGTACCTCATGCGCATCACCAACCGTGCCGAACTCCGTGCGCGGCGGCCAACCGGGCCAGACCGGTCCCCGTCGCACCGCCGCCGGGGCACCAACGCCCGCCAACACGGATGCCGCAGCCCCTCAACACCTCGATGCCGTCGACGCTCGGTCGGTCGTCGACGAGGGCGAGGACGGAGCGCCGACGGGTTGCGCGCGTCGCCTCGCGGCGCGACGCACTCACTGGCGAAACGACAGCCGCTCCGACGGGGGAGCGTTCGGTTTCAGGACCGCGATTCCCGCTCGACCTGCGCGGCGCCACGACCGCATACGTCGCCTCCGCCAACACCGACGCAGCGGCGCAGGGCTCCCCCTATCCGCCATGTTCCAGCGGTTAGGAATCCCAGTGCCTCCGCCGACGACGAGTTGTCCCACGGCTCCGCCAGCGAGCTGACACCCGCCACCTCGCACGGGTACGCGGAGTGGGACTTCTCCGGCGTACCAGACCCAGTAATGTTCTAACGGTTGCTTGACGCCACGGACTACTGGTTTGGCTACTCTGACGACTCCAGCGCCGGGAGCTACGACCCCGCGCGGGAGTGCTTCATGGTGCTTGCCAACGATCAAGCGAGCGCCACGAACGCGGCAGAAGCCGGTGACGGAGAGGTTCCCCCCGGTCCAGGAGTTGGACCGCACCAGGGGGCGGGGCCAAACGCACCTCCCCCCTCGCCGGGGGGGGGGGGACATCAACGCGCAACTGGCTCAAGCTCGTGAGCTCGAAGCCAAGCTGGCGGAGGAATACTGCACGGTGCGGCTACTTCGCGCCACCATCGCCGGGGAAGCCTCCGCGCGCGGCGAATGCGCACGCGAGCTAGGCAGACAAGCCCGCGAGCGCATCAACGTCGACTTTGACGTCAACAATCCAAACACTCCCCCGCAAGAGAGCCAAAAACTCGTCGCCGCCACGACACTACTGTGGGCCATGCCCGCTCCCTCAACACCCGAGGCGCGGAACCTGCACCGCAAGGCGCAGGCGCTCATCGAGCAAGCGGCCGTGCAACAGGCCAAGAGCTCGGCGTCCCGCATCCGCCAGCAGGCGAGCGCGCGGGACAACGGGGGCGCACAAGGCCCCGAAGCATCGGTGCACGCGGGCGGCGAGGCAGAGCGACCCGCTAACCCAGGACGCACGCCGGTCAAGGAGCGGATCCTTGACACGCACGGGCAAGTCCAAGACGGTGACGCTCGCAACGTCATCAACGACCGATGGATGGGCCACACAGAGACGCGGGCGGCGGTGGGCTACCGCCCCCAATGGGGTGGACGCTACGACAGTCGAGAGGACCGCTCGCCGACGCCTGAGCCCACGGGAACCCGTGTGTTCAGCCGGGAGATCCACACAACGAGTTTTCCCCAACGCTTCCGCCAGCCCACGTCGATCGACAAGTACAACGGTGACACGGACCCCCGTGTATGGCTCAATAACTATCGCCTGGTATGCCAGCTGGGCGAAGCCACCACCGACGAGGTCATCATCCGCAACCTGCCATTGCACCTCGCCGACTTTGCGCGGACGTGGCTTGAGCATCTGCCGGCCAGCCAAATACACAACTGGGACGATCTAGTCCGCACCTTTGTGGGGAACTTCCAGGGCATGTATGTGCACCCTGAAAACTCCTGGGACCTGCGCGTGTGTACCCAGAAGCCCGGCGAGTCGCTCCGGGACTTCATACGACGCTTCTCCAAGCACTGCACGAAGCTCCCGAGCGTGGCCCAGTCTGAGATCGTGCATGCCTTCCTCGAGGGCACCACCTGCCGGGACCTCGTGCGCGAGCTCGGGCGCTGTCCGCCGGTCGACTTGAACGAGCTGTTCGACATCGCCACCAGCTTCGCCTTCGGCGATGAGGCGGTGGGGGCAATCTTCGACGAAAAGAAAGGCAAGCGCGTGGATGACGCGCCCGCGGAGGGCAGCAAGTCCAAGGACTCCCAGCAGAAGCACAAGCGGGGAAAGAAAGGAAAGAAGCCGCGCCGCGAGGCGCGCGAGCAGGGGCGCGACGACGGTGGGGACGAAGCCCTTGCTGTTGACCCAGCTCGACGGGGCCCTCGGGCGGCCCCTCGAGGCCCTGGGGTGTTTGACGACATGCTGAAGAAGCCCTGTCCCTACCACAAGATGCCAGCCAACCACACCCTCGAGCAGTGCGACCTGCTCAAAAGGTACTACAGCCGCGCTGCCGCGAAGGACGGGGAGGCCAAAAAGGATGGGGGTGACGGCGACGCCGGCGGCTTCCCCGTGGTGGAGAACGTCTTCCTCATCTTCAGGGGGCCGACCGTCGACATGCCCAACAGCCATCGCAAATGGGAGAGGCATGAGGTCCTCGCCGCGGAGAAGGCTCCTCCCTCCTTCCTCGACTGGTCGGAGGACGCCATCACCTTCAGCCGTGAGGATCACCCGAACCGCATCCCAACCCAGGCCAGTACCCTCTGGTGGTCGACCCGGTCATCGGGAACACGCGGTTCTCGAAGGTGCTGATGGACGGAGGCAGCAGCCTCAACATCCTCTACGCGCACACTCTGCGCCTGTTGGGGATCGGGTTGGACCAGGTGCATCCCGGCACGACGCCATTCCATGGCGTCGTGCTAGGCAAGCGCGTCCAGCCCCTCGGGTAGATCGACCTGCCAGTCTGGTTCGGCACACCAGATAACTTCTGCAAGGAAACACTCACCTTCGAGGTGGTGGGGTTCAAGGGCGCGTATCACGCCATCCTCGGGCGGCCGTGCTACGCCAAGTTCATGGTGGTCCCGAACTACACCTACCTCAAGATGAAGATGCAGGGGCCCAAGGGCGTCATCACCGTGGGCTCGTCGATCGAGCACGCATTCGACTGCGACGTCGAGTGCGTGGAGCACGCTGAGATAGCGCTAGATGAAGCGCTCGTGGCGAACCTGGAGAAGCTGGTCAACGAGGACCTCGACTCCACCGCCAAGCACGCTGGCAGCTTCGAGGCTGCTGAGCAGACCAAAGAGGTGCCCCTCGACCCTGCTGCCCCCAAGGGCAAGGCATTGAGGGTCAGCTCCACCCTCGACTCGAAATAGGAAGTGGTGCTCATCGACTTCCTCCGCGCGAACGTCGACATCTTTGCATGGAGCCCCTCGGATATGCCAGGAATCCCGAGGGAGGTCGCCGAGCACTCCCTTGACATCCTACCTCACTCTCGCGCTGTGCAACAACGGCTGCGCCGCTTTGACGAAGAGCGGCACCAGGCGATCGGAGTGGAGCTGCGGAAGCTCCTCGAGGCCGAGTTCATCAAGGAAGTGTTCCACCCTATGTGGCTAGCTAACCCTGTTTTAGTTAAGAAAAAGAATGGGAAGTGGCGGATGTGTGTAGACTATACTAGTTTAAATAAAGCATGTCCTAAAGTTCCTTTTCCTTTGCCACGAATCGATCAAATCGTTGCCTCGACTGCAGGGTGTGAGCTCTTGTGTTTCCTTGATGCCTATTCCGGGTACCACCAAATAAAAATGAAGGAATCCGACCAGCTCGCGACTTCGTTCATCACACCGCTCGGGATGTATTGCTACGTGATGATGCCGTCCGATCTCCGAAATGCGGGCACAACATACCAGCGATGTATGCAGCACGTTTTCAGGGATCACATCGGGTGAACCGTTGAGGCTTACATAGACGATATAGTCGTAAAGACCTGGAAGGCGGACGACCTGGTTGACGACCTCCGCATCGCGTTCGGCTGCCTATGGGCCAACAGAGTGAAATTGAACCCCGAAAAATGTGTCTTCGGCGTGCCGCGAGGCATGCTGTTGGGATACATTGTCTCCCAATGAGGCATCGAGGCCAACCCAGAGAAGGTTGCAGTCCTCGAGTGAATGGGTCCGATTCGAGACTTGAAGGGGGTCCAGAAGGTGTTGGGGTGCCTCGCGGCCTTGAGCCGCTTCATTTCGCGGCTCGGCGAGAAGGGCTTACCCCTCTACCGGCTCCTGAAGAAACACGAGCGCTTCTCCTAGACCGTCGAGGCCCAGGAGGCGCTTGACAAGCTGAAGGCAACACTCGCCCACACCCCGATTCTAACGCCACCTCAGGACGACGAGCCTCTGTTCCTCTACGTCGCCGCAACCACTCAGGTGGTAAGCGCCGTCATCGTTGTAGAGCGAACGGAGGAGGGGCTGAAGGACCAGATGGCGACTAGAGAGGGGGGGAGTGAATAGGAGCCGGTAAAAATTCTTCTCAAAGAACCCGGCCTATACCCTAGTCAAATCCCGGTCACACACAAGCGATGGATCGAATCACACGCCAATCGCCAAGACAACGAGGTTATGGATCAACCTCTAGTCTTAGGAACGATTCCTTGAAGCACACGCGGAAGCACGAGAAAGGAAGGGAGGAATCGAACCAAGAAGCAAAGGCGCCGGCCTGCGGCGGACCGTCCGGCCAGGCAGCACGGACTGTCCGTGATGGCCGCGCGGACCGTTCGGCAGGGTACCGCGGACTGTCCGCACCCTTGCCGCGGACTGTCCGGCCTGAGCCGCGGACCGTCCGTTAAAGCGAACAGAACCTCCAGTAGCGAATCTCGAAAAACGGACCGTCCGCGGGGAGCACACGGACTGTCCGCCAAGCACCCGCGGACCGTCCGCCCGGTACACGCGTACCGTCCGAAACTTCGCCCAACCAGAACTCAAAGCCACGACGGATCGAAACGAAAGGCGAGAAAGAACACAAAGAACACCCGACGAATAGGGACGACGCGGACTGTCTGCCTGGTCCTCGCGGACTGTCCGCGAGGTGCAGACAGAGCAGAAAAACTGCACGACCCCGAAGGTCAACGCCTGTTGACGGTGTATTTTGGTGCACCTAGCATGTTCATTACACTTTGGTTTGGATTTGATTATGGAACTAACCCGCCACTAGGCACACTAATCATATAACAAGTTCATCTTTGTGCATGCATTTGGAAGTGTTATGTTTATGTAGGAAAACATGGACATAAAGGACGGATTCGCAACAAGTTCAAAGGAGCATTCATGGAGTCTTGTTCGTGTTCATGAGCTTGCTGAAATTACTTCCAATGGTGGTGTGGACCGAAGTGCTACGAGGAACACCCCCGGGGATTGAAGCGTAAAAGATCAAACTTCATGCAAAGAGAGCCTCCATCTTGATCGCGAGGATAACAGCGTCAAAATCATGCAAGTGGAGGGGGCAAAGTAGATAAGTGCACGAGGACCCACGGAGCAAAAAGGGCGACCGAACCGGGCCGAAATTGGGCACGGGCTGGCCGGCCCGGGCGGGCCGGCCCGGCCCACTTCGGCACCGGTTCGGTCCCGTCTTCCTTGCCCTCGAAGGATCTTCGACCCTAAAACCCCCGACGCGCCGCCAACACAGAAGAGAGGAGTTATTCGCACCAGAAGGCCATCCACAAGCTAGAGAGAGAGGAGGAGGATCTCCGGCTGGAGATCAACCACCTCGAAGGAAGCACCCTCTCGTGGAGAAGGAGGAAGACACGGCGGAAGGGAAACCATGATCAACGGTGCCATGATCAGCACCTTGATGGGGTAATCTTCTCATTCGTCCATGGGTTGTAATCGATCGTGAGATGTAATCGCACTTTGTCGGTTTATCTATCTATCATCTTGTGTTGAATATACTTTAATGCTTAAGGCTTGCAACCATGCCGTAAAGGGAGTATAGGCCTCAATGCTTCCTTGGATCCATTCAATACGCCGTGGCCATCAAAGGTCTAGTCATGAATACCTTCTCGTAGTGACAGTACGAGAGGAGGGAAAGGGCGAAACCGTGGTCACAACCCCGATAGATTAGATTGGTTTTCATATCTTTAAGCGATTGCATGCTCTAGTATCGTAGACCCGTGGGCGAGTGTCTTCTATCTTGATCGTTTATCATTCTCTCTAGTGTAGTTTAGTTGTTTTCTAGTATAATAGTAGTTAGGGTTTTAGTAGCTAGTGTGTCGTTGTTGATCGAACGCTTGTAATCCCCTTGCTCCGCGGATTGACAAGAACCTTGGGAATCCCGTGGTGAAAAAGGTGTGGGGTCCGTACGCTTGCGGATCGTAGAGGGATACGTCTTTTATCCGTCAACAACGCCCCCAAATCATCATCGGATTTCCCAAACGAGAGAAAGCGTAGAGACAAGGGTTTGGGGACTTGAAAAGCGTCACACAAGGATGCTATAGCCCAAAAATCTTGCCTCCTAACTCCCTAAATCACCGGGAATCGCGAATCCTTTGAGCACCACCAAAAGCTAGAGCTCCGACCGAAAATCCTTGAATCGAAGTGGTTTCCCGGCGTTTGAGGGCACAAGATCAATCACAAAGGTGCACAAGGCATCCATACATCTTTCCCTCAAAGAAATCCGGGGAGAAACCCGTGGAAATCATTAAGGGATTACGCTAGCCCTCGATGTGAAGACATAAAGGTACAAGAGTCGGATTCGAAGCTCGAAGCGACCAAGTATGAAATTAAATCCAAGATCATCAAGATGGTGGCGGAAAACCCATTTGAAGGGATGGTTACGGAGAACCCATATAGACACATAAGGGATTTCACGACAATATGCAACACGGTGCGTCAAGAAGGAGTTCCCGATGAATGGTTCAAATGGAATCTCTTTCCCTACTCACTTGCCGGCAAAGCAAAGACATGGTATTCGGTTGCGTCCTTTGAAGTTGAAGGCAATTGGAACAAGTTGACAAAGAAGTTTTGTGAGAAGTTCTTTCCAATTAGCAAGGTTCAACATCTAAGGAGGCAAGTGATCACTTTCATGCAAGAAGAAGAGGAAGGGATAGACCAAGCCTGGGATAGGTTTAATGAATTAATCGAACAAGGACCAAAACTCGGCTTCACCGGTGACGTACTCTTGCATACATTTTTCTTTTCCCTAACCCCTAGTTGCATGCGACACGTCGAAATGTGTGCGGGTGGGGATCTCATGGAGAAAACACTCACGAAGCCGCCCAACTTCTACAAAAAGTTAGTAAAGCGGCTGCCATGCGAAGAGATTGGGAAACAAGACTTGCGGAAGAGCCGGAATTCAATTCAAGGAAGAAAAAGCTTGCTGATTTTTCTAAAGAGGCAACCCCGGAAGTCACAAAAGAGGAACCAATCATGGAAAAGCTTGAACAAGAACACATTAAGTCAAGAACTACACCAAACGTCGACTTCGCCGCGCCAAACGAGACGAACAAGAGAAGCATGTCAAGCGCGAAGCCACTAAGGGAGTTCGAGCCAATGGATTGGGTTCCTATTGATTATGGAGAAGTATTCGACAAGAGAAGACCGTTCCCTAATCAAAAGGGAATGGCAAGAGCATTGGAAGTGGATTTCCCACCGGAGAAGAAAGCTGAAAATTCATATGACCTCGAAACCACCGGTGAGATTTTTGAAAAGCTCTTTGGAGATGACGTGGTGGATCCGGAACATATTGCCGAGGTGAAGAGAATCATGGGGATCAAGCCCGAAGCATCACCATATGCTCGCCTTGCTGAAATTTATTCGATCGGATCCGAAGAAGAAGAGAAGATGACGCCGCACTTGAGTTGCGAGATCAACGGAGTTCAATGCAAAGCTTTATGCGACATCGGAGCTCAAGTAATTGTTCTATCTTCTAAAATTTACGATAAAGTTCAATACCACAACCTAGACTTAGCTCCAACATCAACTAAATTAATTATGGGAGATGGTAGAACTATCAAACCTCTAGGTATTGCTTGCAACATGAAAGTAAAAATTTCTAGAAACTATATACCAACCGATTTCTTTGTTATTGATGCTTACCATAGTAATTCTGATCATATAATCTTAGGTAGGCCTTTTCTTAAGTTGGTTGATGCCGTGTTAGATGCCGGAGAAGGCAAGGTAACAATGAACCTTAATGGAACAAAGTACACATATAACTTTCTTCGTGCTTCTAAACACCTTACACCTTTTCCTCCCGAAGATGAAGAAATAGAAGAGATAGATAGTCTTTGTTTTGTTGAAACCCTTAGAGACCCGCTACAAAGAGCGATGGAAAATCAAATTAATAATCAACAAGATGAAGAACTAGAGGAAGCGACAAGAGGCTTAGAGCCGCATGATGGTAGCATGGAGGAAGAGAAGTTCGAAGACTTAGGAGAAATCAAACCCGAGGAGCCACAAGTGCCCGAAGTAGACCTTAAACCTTTGCCCAAGGGATTAAAATATGAATTTTTGGGCCCAGACAAAACTTATCCAGTCATTGTGAGCGACGAGTTGAGTCCCGAAGAAAATGAAGCGTTGCTGATTTTATTAAAAAAACATAGGAAGGTGATTGGATATTCAATTAATGATCTCAAAGGTATTAGCCCAGCCTTTTGCACTCATCGTATACCAATGGAAGACCAATGTAAGCCCGTAGTGGACCACCAAAGGAGGCTAACCCATGCCATGCGAGAGGTAGTAAAGAAAGAGGTTATCAAGTTACTTGATGCCGTAATCATCTACCCGGTTCCGCATAGCGAATGGGTGAGCCCGTACATTGTGTACCGAAGAAAGGAGGTTTGACCGTGGTGAAGAATGAGAAGAACGAATTGATACCACAAAGAACCGTGACCGGGTGGCGGATGTGTATCGATTACCGTAAGCTTAACAAAGCGACGAAGAAAGATCACTTCCCCCTACCGTTCATAGACGAGATGCTCGAGAGGTTAGCAAACCACGCTTACTTTTGCTTTCTCGACGGATACTCGGGGTTCATGCAAATTCCTATTCACCGGAAGATCAACATAAAACAACGTTTACGTGTCCTTACGGAACGTTTGCATATAGGAGGATGCCCTTCGGCCTATGCAACGCTCCGGCCTCTTTTCAACGTTGCATGATGGCCGTGTTTTCGGAATTCATCGAAGAAATTGTTGAAGTGTTTATGGACGATTTTTCCGTTTACGGGAAGACGTTCATGGATTGCTTAGCAAACTTAGAAAAGGTCCTTACAAGGTGTGCGGAGGTAGATTTGGTTTTAAATTGGGAAAAGTGCCACTTCATGGTTAAGCAAGGCATAGTGCTCGGACATGTTATATCCGAGAGAGGAATTGAAGTGGACAAGGCTAAGGTAGAGACGGTTGAGCAACTCCCACCTCCTACGGATGTTAAGTCCTTAAGGAGCTTTCTAGGCCATGCCGGATTCTATAGAAGATTTATAAAGGACTTCTCGAAGATCACTAAGCCTTTAACGCACCTTCTTCAAAAGGATGTGGCTTTCGACTTTGATGAGAAGTGTCTAGCGGCATTCGGACCTTGAAAAATGCTTTGGTGAGTGCTCCCATCATCCAACCTCCGGATTGGAGCCAACCTTTCGAGATCATGTGTGACGCAAGTGACTACGCCGTAGGCGCGGTCTTGGGACAAAGAAAGGAAGGCCGAGTTCACGCCGTTTACTACGCTAGCAAAACTCTTAGTGGGGCACAATTAAATTACGCTACTACGGAAAAAGAGTTGTTAGCGGTGGTATTCGCTTTCGAAAAATTCAGATCTTACATCGTGAACTCGAAAGTCATTGTTTACACCGATCACGCAGCCATCAAGTATCTCTTGGCTAAGAAGGAAGCTAAACCACGTTTGATTCGTTGGATCCTTCTTCTCCAAGAGTTTGATGTTGAAATTCGTGATAAAAAGGGGGGGTGGAAAATGTTGTGGCCGATCATTTGTCTAGGATGAATCGTGGACAAGATGACAAGGAGCCCATAGAAGATAAGATGAGAGATGACCACCTCTATAGAGTGCTTGATAAAGATACTTGGATGATCGACATCATTCGAGCAATTCGAAAGATGCCCCTCGATCATCTAGACAAAAACACTCAAAGGAAGATTATTTCCGAAAGTAAGAAATATTTTTGGGATGCACCATACCTCTTCAAACTTGGCAATGATGGAGTGATGAGAAGATGTGTGCCAAGAGAAGAGAGGCTTGAGATTCTAAGGAAGTGCCACTCGGCGAGTACGGTGGACACTATAGCCATTTTTGAACCGAAGCCAAAGTATGGTCGAGTGGATTCTATTGGCCGGAGATGCATGAAGATACTAAAAGATATGTTGTGTCATGCCCCGAATGCCAAAGAACCGGAAACATCTCTCAAAGAAATTCTATGCCTTTGAAATACAACTTGCAAATCGACATATTCGATGTATGGGGCATAGACTTCATGGGGCCTTTTAAAAACTCATTTGGATTCGAGTATATACTTGTTATGGTTGATTATGTATCCAAGTGGGTAGAGGCTATACCATGTCGTAAAGCTTCCACGGAGGAGTCCATCACTATGATCAAGAACGTGATTTTCCCCGTTTCGGTACACCGAGAATCTTGATAAGTGATGGAGGAACTCATTTCACCGGGAAGAACTTCAAAAGGTGCTTGTCCAAGTTGGGAATTGAGCATAGGGTCTCCACGGCCTATCACCCACAAACCAACGGACAAGCGGAGACGTCAAATAGGCAATTAAAAAGCATACTCAACAAAACCATAGAGAAGGGAGGCAAGGATTGGTCAAAGAAATTAGACGGAGCTTTATGGGCTTATCGAACGGCGTTTAAAACACCAATAGGTATGACCCCTTATCAATTTGTCTATGGAAAAGCTTGCCACCTTCCGGTTGAGTTAGAACATAAAGCCTATTGGGCGATTAAAGAAATGAACCTTGATCTCGATGCCGCGGTGGTGAAACGAAGAATTCAAATAAGCGAGCTAGAGGAGTTGAGGTTGAAAGCATATGAAAACGCAAGCATATACAAGGAGAGAATCAAAAGGTGGTATGATAAAAGATTGAAGAAAAAAGAATTCAAAGAAGGAGATAAGGTCCTCATCTACAATTCGAGGTTTAAAACCTTCGGAAAGGGGAAATTGCAAAGCAAGTGGGATGGACCTTATGTTGTGCATTCGGTGTTCTCCAACGGAGCGGTAACCATTATGGATATAAACGGCGATCAATTTGTGGTGAATGGACAGCGGCTTAAGGTTTACTACGAACCCGATGTCGTGCCCATTCATCATGTTGACGTCTTTACCATGGAGGAAGAGCCCGAACGTCCCGCCTAGGACGAAAAACAAGGCATCAACTTCTCGTAAATAATTTTTCTTTTAGCTTTCGGAGTTTTTCGCGAAGATTTACCGGGCCAACTTTTTCCCATGGGCTGAGGAAGAAAAAAAATAGGGCGGTGTGCAAAAACCGGACCGGCCCGCCCCCGAGGGGGTGGGCCGGCCGGCCGGGCGGACCGGCCCGGGGGTGGCCCGACGCCCGATGACCCCGAATTTCGCACGAATTGCTCCTTTTTGACTTCCTTGTTTGGTCGGAAAATTTTAAGGGAAGTGTAAAAAAGGAAAATAAGGTTCCCGTGGCTTTTCTCTCGGGACTATATATTTGGCCGAATTGGGAGCTCGAGAATCAAACCTTTCAAGCAATGTGTTGCACCCTTGTAGCAGCCATTGAGCCTCCAAAAAGCTTAGAGTTGAAGCTAGAAGCCAAGAAGCCATCGATGGAGGAGGCGATGCGATGCGAGCTCAAGCTACCCGTCAAGAGGACCGCACGTATCCGTTGCGGAGGACGTGTCCCGACCGGAGCTCTTGCATCTCGCAACCCCGTCAAAGGAGAGAAGGTCCCTACACCCGTTCGAAGGTCGGCACGCCTCCAAGGCATCAAGCGCAAGGATTACAAGGAGGTGTCGCCGGAGCCTAAGGATTATGGGGATAGCGACTACTCCGACGATCGTAGCCCGAGTTCGTGGGCGGCCGCCGGTAGAGATGATGATGATTGGGGTGAGCAACCCTATGAAAGGACTCCCGAAGGCCCCAACGGCAACGGCAACGGCGGTGGTGAAGGCAACAACAATGGAGGTGGCAACGGCGGTGGTGACAACGGTGGAGATTATGGCGACGACGACCCCTTCGGATTGCATCCGGTGTGTTGTCGATTTTGCCGTCAATCCATCGCGGATCTCTACACGTCGGCCGACGAATGTCTCCAAGCCATGGAAGCGATGAAGCAGCGTATGGAGGACTTGGAGCGCGTAGTTGAAGATGACTACAAGTTCCTTAACCGCAACGTGCGCAAACTTTTCGGCATGGTTGGAAACATGAGAGGCAAGTGGTGCAAAACTTGCTTAAAGTACCACTAGATCTAGTTTTCCCCTTAGGATTTTTGTAAGATACGACGAGGACGTCGTATGTTTTAAGTGTGGGGGAGAACTAGCTCGCTAGCCTTAGCTTTTGAACTTCAAATTTAGGTTCGGTTTAATCTTCGTGTGAGAGTCTTAGTGTTTTAATGAGTCTTTAGTTTTTGAGTCTGTTTTAAAATTTTTGCAAGTGTCTTAAATTAGCGTTGAGTCAAGAAAACCAAATAAAAAGAGTCTTTACATATCTTTGTGTTTTATGTATTGTTTATCTTTATTTACTTGTTTGTTTAATCTTCGATTCTTGATATATGAACACAAGTATGTGGTTTGAAAAACGTTTATCGTGGTGCTTAGTGGAATCGTTACTACTTAAAGTACCCATACCGCACTTCGATCTTGAGCTTCACATGTCAGTTGTGTAATGTTCGATGCTAAAAATTGGAGGATTTCAGTTCTGAAAATTATTTTAAAACCCTTGTAATAAAGGTTAGCAAAACCTCTTTTTCCAAGTTGAGAGTAAGAAAAAAATTCCTATCCAAAGCCAAGTTTATTTTTTCGCTCCACCATAAGTGTGATTAGCACGATGAGTTAGGCTAGGACCCTTCTCTCTTGGTGAGTTTTAATTTCGAGCAATGATCATGTCCTTGTGCTTATCTTTTGTTGCTAGCCCCGTCATATATTCAGTCCATGACTTTCACAACGAAAGTCATGAATATCGCTGGATTCCATACCGAACCCTATACATCTCTTTTGTACATCTTATTCCTTGAACACAACCTATTTTCAAAGTTTCGTCTCGTCTCTAGCATGATTTATTTAAAAATTTCAGATTGTATTCATGCGAAGAAAGAGAGAATTGAAAGCTTTGAAAAAGTTGTCAAGAGAGAGAAAAATAAAGAGAAAAAGTATGTGTATGGAAAAGAAAGAAAGAAAGAAAGAAAAATCATATGTGAATGAAAGAAGGAAAAGAAAAAGAGAGAAAGATGAGTTAGCAATGAAGATATGAGAGGGATGGATCGAGTGAAAGAAAAGAAAAATAATAAAGTGTAAGGAAGGATGTCACGTTGATTGTGAGACGAAACTTTTACTCTATTTCCAACCATGTGCAATCCGACAACGAGGACATCATCGGTGCCTTGTAGTCACAATTTTCTTTTGCCCTTGCACATGTCCACCATTCTAAATCTTCTCATCCTTGATATCCCTACATATGGTTAATCTCATGATCATTGGCTTTGAAAGGTAGACAACCATTAGAGGAAGTTCTTAGTTTGACAATACTTGTGTTGATTGCGCTAGCCCTACCTATAGCTCCACTTTACATGATATATGAGAGATTAATGGGAGGTGAGAGTTTTATAAAATTTGGTTAGGATAGCCACTTCATATGAGTGACTTGAGAGAGCTTGGAGAAAGGTTTTTGTCTAATACTTGTTGCAGGAATTTTTGTTTTGAAAACCATAAAAAACCCTCCGATGGAAGCAAAGCAAGTAAGCATGGCTGAAATTGAAGACTTCAAGGGAAGAGTTTGAGTTGTGGGGTGAATCTTGACGTGGTAAAAATTCTAAACGCCCATGTTTATGTTTGATTATCATTACTTTGTGTTTATGTATTAAAGATGAAGGGATTGACTAACTTGTGAAGAAGGATAAGTGGTACACGATTACACTTCTTGGACGAAGTTCTTTTACGAGTACTTGCTCGAGGACGAGCAAGAGTTAAGTGTGCGGGAGATGTTGACGGTGTATTTTGGTGCACCTAGCATGTTCATTACACTTTGGTTTGGATTTGATTATGGAACTAACCCGCCACTAGGCACACTAATCATATAACAAGTTCATCTTTGTGCATGCATTTGGAAGTGTTATGTTTATGTAGGAAAACATGGACATAAAGGACGGATTCGCAACAAGTTCAAAGGAGCATTCATGGAGTCTTGTTCGTGTTCATGAGCTTGCTGAAATTACTTCCAATGGTGGTGTGGACCGAAGTGCTACGAGGAACACCCCGGGGATTGAAGCGTAAAAGATCAAACTTCATGCAAAGAGAGCCTCCATCTTGATCGCGAGGATAACGGCGTCAAAATCATGCAAGTGGAGGGGGCAAAGTAGATAAGTGCACGAGGACCCACGGAGCAAAAAGGGCGACCGAACCGGCCGAAATTGGGCTCGGGCCGGCCGGCCCGGGCGGGCCGGCCCGCCCCCCACTTGGGCACCGGTTCGGTCCCGTCTTCCTTGCCCTCGAAGGATCTTCGACCCTAAAACCCCCGACGCGCCGCCAACACAGAAGAGAGGAGTTATTCGCACCAGAAGGCCATCCACAAGCTAGAGAGAGAGGAGGAGGATCTCCGGCTGGAGATCAACCACCTCGAAGGAAGCACCCTCTCGTGGAGAAGGAGGAAGACACCGGCGGAAGGGAAACCATGATCAACGGTGCCATGATCAGCACCTTGATGGGGTAATCTTCTCATTCGTCCATGGGTTGTAATCGATCGTGAGATGTAATCGCACTTTGTCGGTTTATCTATCTATCATCTTGTGTTGAATATACTTTAATGCTTAAGGCTTGCAACCATGCCGTAAAGGGAGTATAGGCCTCAATGCTTCCTTGGATCCATTCAATACGCCGTGGCCATCAAAGGTCTAGTCATGAATACCTTCGCGTAGTGACGATACGAGAGGAGGGAAAGGGGCGAAACCGTGGTCACAACCCCGATAGATTAGATTGGTTTTCATATCTTTAAGCGATTGCATGCTCTAGTATCGTAGACCCGTGGGCGAGTGTCTTCTATCTTGATCGTTTATCATTCTCTCTAGTGTAGTTTAGTTGTTTTCTAGTATAATAGTAGTTAGGGTTTTAGTAGCTAGTGTGTCGTTGTTGATCGAACGCTTGTAATCCCCTTGCTCCGCGGATTGACAAGAACCTTGGGAATCCCGTGGTGAAAAAGGTGTGGGGTCCGTACGCTTGCGGATCGTAGAGGGATACGTCTTTTATCCGTCAACAACGCCCCCAAATCATCATCGGATTTCCCAAACAGTAGAAACTGTAGAGACAAGGGTTTGGGGACTTGAAAAGCGTCACACAAGGATGCTATAGCCCAAAAATCTTGCCTCCTAACTCCCTAAATCACCGGGAATCGCGAATCCTTTGAGCACCACCAAAAGCTAGAGCTCCGACCGAAAATCCTTGAATCGAAGTGGTTTCCCGGCGTTTGAGGGCACAAGATCAATCACAAAGGTGCACAAGGCATCCATACATCTTTCCCTCAAAGAAATCCGGGGAGAAACCCACTCAAATCCGCAGAATCACGCTAAGAACAAAGGCACGAAAACAAGCACAAAAAGACCACAAAAAAACACAACTCCGAATCTTCTATACAAACCAGGAAAGATTCACAAGGTCTAGCATGCCGCCCTAGCATCCATCCCTCTCAACAAATCTCACATGAAGCTCTCATGCTAGCCTAGAGAAAATGGAGAAGAAAATAGATACGAAAATGAGAAATGGGAGGGGGGAAAATGAAACCCTAAGTCCCGGAGTAAGAGGGCCATCCACACACACTCATGGCTTATATATCAGGTCCCGCCGGAGTGGTAAATGACTCGACTACCCCTAACTCAACTACTGGCGATACAACCCACGCAGGGGCATTTAGGTAATGTTTGTGGGTCTTGCCATCGGACGGCCACGCCTTTGCCGCACCCCGTGTCCTTCCGACGCAAGCCATGTGATCCCGCCGTGTGTCCTCCGCTTCGAAGCTTCCCGACACGCCCGTATCCCGTCTCCGTTGTGTTGGGCCCTCGGACTTGGTTTTGAGGCCCAAACCAAGAAACCGTCCTCCGATGGTTTTGTGGGCAAACGACCAAACCCCGCGTGCTCGGTCCGGCCTCCCGCCAAACCACTTGACTCGACCGCCACCGTGCACCGGCTCGATTGTCCATGACTTCGTCTTGCTCGTATCGCCACCATGTGGCCCGCACCTAGTCCCGCTGTCCACCGGGTCCCTCGAACCGAGCCTACTTGTCTCTCCATCTCCCGGAGGCCCCTCAAGGCTGAAGACATTTCGTGCCCGTTCTTCACCTGCAACAACATGAACTAGACCGCAGCCTACACCTGCGCACTAAGCCAAGAGTCAGTCCAACACCCGTTGTCAATCACTCATCACTGAGGAGCGGTCATCCATCGACCACTGGGACGCTCCTGGTCCTCAATCTCCCCCTTGATGAGTGCATTGACAACACACAACGCGAAATGAAATTCAGAGAAAGAAAGAAAGGAAGAAGAAAGAAAAACAAAGAAGCTCAACTCATGAACAAAACCAGAGAAAGGCAAAGAAAGGTCACAAGCCGAGCAAAGCACCAACTCCACACGGAAAAACAACAAGAAAGCTCCCCCTGAACATGTGGATGCAAACTTCCAAATTTTAGCTCACCTCTTCTGAATTTGCATTAAGCTCACCTCTTCTCCCCCTTGTTGACAATGTATGAATCAAGGTGAAAATGCAGGAATGTAAAACAAAGCATATAAACATCTACATGATCTTCTCAAATAGGCCAAATCTAGTGTCAAAGGCTAGAAATGAGACAAAGATCACACATATGAATCATAGCATAGTCAAAGCATTGCCACAAGTAATATATGAAAATACAAGCATGTGACAAAGCAAAATTTTCAGATTTAAGCAGTTTTACCAAAAGAAGGCTCGCGTCAAATGTAAACGCCTATCCATGTCACACTTGAGCCACAAACATGCATACCATTCAGAGATCATACGAGGATATCAAATTCTCAGCAAAAGATCATTGTAAACACCTATAAAGCAAAGCATGTCATGTCAAAGCTCATGAGCCATGTGTCCACTTCGGGGAGACTTCTCCACTGGTGAACATCATGCAACATGTTTTGCACCCATATGTGAAAGATAAGACATTTTAAGCATAGACATGATGGATGGAGCATTTTTCAAGCATACACACTTCTTTTCAAGATTAAATCATTTCAAGGTAAATGAAGTGCCTTTGCGGCAAAAAGAAGCTTATGCTCCTCCATGAATGCAACATAGGCTAAACATTCACAATGATATCGGCCTTTGGCCCAATTGCAAGAAAAAGACATCCAAGCACAATCTAAGCATGAAAAGCACATTTAGACCAAAACGTGACATGGATACACTACTACACATGAGTGGAACACATTTCACCAAAAATTAGTCAAGATTAGCATTTATTTCAAAAAGGGCTATCTCACCACACATATATCTCAAATATTCCAAGAGCATAGCCTCACATCACCATTTCTCCACACATATGACCAATATCTCACAAATAGCCAAAGAGACTCAAATAAGTCATATGAAAGAAGCTCATCATCCTAAAATGCAATATGATACAAATGCGACATGATATATGACAAGATGACTATCCTACCATGGTTTATACATCAAGCAAAGCATGTATATACATCAAAGTAAACATGGTATGATACATATGGTACAAAAGTAAATCCCCCAAGAATCAACTAGAAAGGGAAACAAACCCCAAGTTCCCCCCGCAAGTGCACAAATGTAGCTTGGTCGAGAGGCTTTGTAAAGATGTCTGCAAGCTGATCTTGGGTAGGGACATGACTCAACGCAATGGTCCCTTTTTCCACATTGTCCCTCAAGAAATGATACCTCATTTCTATGTGTTTGGTTCTGGAGTGAAGCACTGGGGTTTTAGCTACGCTTATGGCACTGGTGCTATCACAAAGAAGTGGGATCTAGGTGCACTCCTCACCAAAGTCTCTCAAAGTGTATGAGATCCACAACAGCTGGGAATAACAACTCGCGGCTGCAACATACTCCGCCTCGATGGTAGACTGAGCTACACTAGACTGCTTGCGGGAAGACCATGAAACCAACAAAGACCCAGGAAACTGGCAAGTACCAGAAGTAGATTTCCTCTCGACTCGACAACCAGTAAAATCCGCATCGGAAAAACCATGAAGAGAAAGGGTCGAGGAGGACGAATACCAAAGGCCAAGACCAGGGGCAGACTATAGGTACCTGAAGATCCTCTTGACGGCCTGTCGATGTGATGTCCTCGGCGAAGCCTGAAAACAAGCGCACAGACACACGCTGAACTGTATGTCTGGCCTCGTCGCCGTCAAGTAGAGGAGGGAGCCGATCATGCTCCGGCACTCTCACTGGTCCACTGGTTCTCCGTCCTCGTCCGCATCCAAAGTGGCCGTACTCCCCATGGGAGTCGACATCCGCTTCACATCTTGCATCTGGAACTTCCTCAGCATGTCTTTCGTGTACTTGGTCTGGTGCACAAATGTTCCATCCTTCACTTGCTTGATCTGCAGCCCGAGAAAGTACTGCAACTCGCCCATCATGCTCATCTCGAACTCCCTGCTCATCTCATCTGCAAACTTGGCAACAATGTTATGTGACGAGCCACCAAAAAAATATCATCCACGTATATCTGAACAATCAACAAGTCATGTCCATGCTTGAGGAGAAACAAGGTCCTATCCATGGTACCCATCACAAACCCTCTGCTCAACAGAAAACCTCTCAATCTCCCATACCAAGCACGGGGCGCCTGTTTCAACCCATACAGAGCCCTTTTCAACCTGTACACCCCGTGTGGGTACAATTCACTCTCAAACCCGTGTGGTCGCTTCACATACACCTCCTCCTCTCGTGACCTCGCTCGTAAAGGCACTCTTCACATCCATCCGAAACAACTTGAACCCTTTAGCCACGACAAAGGTTAGAAGGATCCGAATTGCCTCCAGACGGGCCACGGAGAGCAGAGGTCTCCTCATAGTCGATCCCCTCCTTCGATCGAACCCATGAGCAACAAGTCCGGACTTGTTCCTCACAACCATCCCATTCTCTCCCTCTTTGTTCTTCCAAACCCACTTGGTTCCTATAGGATGGCAATTTGGAGGTGGTTCAACTAACTCCCACACCTGGTTCCTCTCAAAGTTTTCCAACTCCTCATGCATAGAATTGACCCAGTTTGCATCAGATAAAGTGTGTCCAATGTCCTTGGGCTCAAAGGTGGCAACAAAAGCAGCATGAGCAAAATGAGAGGAATTCCTGGACCTTGACCGTGTAGTACGTTCGTCGATGTCCCCAATGATCTTCGACAGAGGATGCACTTCTTGAATCCGCCAAGGAGCCTCACGCCTCGAGACTACCTCCCCCTCACCTTCAGCTTCTCTCGCCTGGTCCTCTTGTCGCACCGTCGTTGTCCATGAAGTAGACAGTCCACACTCTGTAGTGGTCGTAGGGGAAGTAGTGGGTACACACTCAGCTTCAAGCACATGGTTCTCCCCATCATCATCTCTAGCTTCACCCTTCTCCTCTTCAAAGAGGTCCTCGGCCATCTCCTCATCACCTGCACATTCAAAGCCAAGAGAGGTACATGGCACTGTCTCGTCGAAGGTTACCTCACAAGTCTCCATGATTTTGTTAGTCTCGAGGTTAAGCACCCTATAGGCTCTAGAGTGGTTAGCATATCCAAAGAAAATACCATCACTAGACCTAGCCTCAAACTTGTCGAGTTTTCCCTTCTTAAGAATAAAGCACTTGCAGCCAAAGACTCGGAAATGACTCACCTTGGGTGCTCGACCATGCATCAGCTCATAACAGGTCTTCTTCTTGAAAGCTCGCAATAAAGTCCTGTTGGAGACATGACAAGCCGTATTGACCGCCTCAGCCCAATACCTCCTAGGAGTCCTGTGCTCATCGAGCATCGTCCTAGCCATCTCGCAAAGAGTCCGATTTTTCCTTTCCATGACTCCATTTTGAGGGGCACATAAGGGGTCGAATAATGATGTTCAAGACCTAGATCACGACAAAAGGCATCAAAACGAGAGTTCTTGAACTCTGAGCCATTATCACCGTGGAAAGCTCGGATGGCATTCCCATGCCTCTCGTTCCTCAACCTCACGATCAGATCTCGAACAAAACCAAATGTCTCACTCTTGTCCTCCAAGAAAAACACCCAGGCATAGCGAGAGTAATCGTCCACCACAACAAGGACATACCACTTCCCACCCACCGAGCGAACTCGAGCTGGCCCAACAAGGTCCATGTGCAACAGCTCTGTCAGACGCTCGGTCATGACATCGGTCAGGGGTGGATGGGGAGTAGCTACCATCTTGCCATGCCTACACGGAGCACAAACCAAATCCTTCTCAAGCTTCAACCTAGGCAATCCTCGGACAAGGTCAAGACCACTCAAGTGGGAAACCAAATCAAAGCTCAAGTGTCCCAACCTCCTATGCCATTTCCACAAATCAGAAGAAGGCCCGCCCATCAAACAGCGAGCAAGACCCAAAGAACGAGAGAAATCAGACCTGAAAATCTGACCCTCGGGGATGATCATACAGACAAGATCACCTCGAGAATCTAGCAAACGAGACTCGCCAGACTTGAAACGCACCTCAAAGCCCTCATCAAGCAACTGAGAAACCGAAAGCAAATTGAAACCCAAAGACTTCACAAGAGCAACTCTCTTCAACGTTACCTTGTCGCTCACATGCACAACACCCTCAGAAATCACCCTTCCTCGTCCATTGTCCCCAAATGTGATGTACATCTTTTCTTTCACTAGGGTGAGGCTGGAGAACCACTTCTTATCTCCGGTCATGTGTCGGGAACTTCCGGAGTTGATCAACCAAATGTTCTCCAAGCCTCCTGCCTGTAGTCAAAAACAAGAACGAGAATGAGTTAGCGACTCGACACTGGGGTTAGCACAAAGAAAGTTAAACCAGTGTCGAGCCATCTGCTCAAAATAGGGGTTATCAAACATCATTCCCTTGCCACCAAACTTCCCATGTCCCATGGAAGGAGTATGAGCACCACAAGGGGGAAAATGTGGTCCGTAGTTCCTCTGGAACCCAAAGCTGCGATCATCTCCCCTAGACCCGTATTGAGGACGAGTAGGGGGACGTCCAGCAAAACCACCACGAGCCCAACCAAACCTCTCACCAGCACGTCTCTGTGGGAACCTACCACCCTGAGCTCCAACTCCACCAACACTCTTCACACTTCCCACACCCTGTGGAAGTGGCACTCTAGGCTCAGGAATACCATGAGACCGGTGGTGATACTGCTCCGGTTTGCTTGCTCCCTAGCAAGCCTCTCATCCCTCTTCCTCTTGTAGCAAAACTCTGCAAGATGCCTCTCCTTGCCACAATACTCACACCTGAAGGGGATGGGTTTTGGTTTTGGCTCTGGCTTCTCTCTAGGCTTCTCACCCTTCTCACTCACAAACTTCACGGGTTTCTGGAAGTCATTTGTTTTGGGTGGAAATTTGGGTGGATCTTGGGTTGTGTCAAGCTTGTTGCAAAGGTGGTTGGGCTTTGGTGTGAAAGAGTTCTTGGGTGCTTTTGGAAGTGGGACTTGGATGTCTCCGATCACCTCAAACTCGGGGTTAGACTCAACACACTTCTCATACACACTCTCCCCACTGTTCTCTCCCACTTTCTCACCCAACTTCTCAAAACCCAAACCACGACCATCGCCTCTCTTGAACTCCTCAAGCATGATTTTCAATTGAGGTTCCCTGCCGTACAACCAACCCAACACCTTCCTCAAATAGTCATTCTCCTCATAGATGACATCCAAACGGGAAGTAAGTTCAAGATTGCGCAAAGTAACTTCATCACAGCTAGTGCATGCATTGACAACAGGAGATTTCAAAGAAGCTTCCAACGTCCTAATAGTAGAACAAGCATCAACAAGCTTAGCATGCATAGTAGGACATGATTTACAAGCACCAAGCAAAGTGGGTCTAGCCTTAAGCTCATCATACTCAGTCCTAAGAGCATCTAGTTTAGACAAAGTAGAAGCATTCTTCTCATTAAGCAACTTGATCTCATTCAACCATGCATCACATTCAAGACATTCAACATCATCAAAAATAGCAGGAGCAAGTTTCAAAGAGTCATTCTCAAGTTTCAATTCAAGCAATTTGGACTCTAACTCTCCTACTTCCTCACTAGCATTCTCAAGTTGAGCCCTAAGATCTTTCCTCATCTTCTTAGCATCTCTCAACACACTATCACGGTTGTCAATCAAGCCATTCAACCTAGTGATCTCAGCAAGCAAAGAGTCGGGGTCACGATTTACCTCATCCTCCGATTCGGAGTCGCTGTCTTCCTTCTCGCTCTTCTTGCTGCTCGAGCTATGGGTCATCCCACAAAAGCCTTCAAGCGCCACACAGCTCAATCCACTGAGGTTCCGGCTTGCACTCTTCTTGCCCTTGCGCCTCCCAGCGTCTTCATCTTCACTGCTTGAGCTTGACTGCGCGTCGCTTGAGCTTGAGTCGACGTCGCTTGCACCGGCCACCTTGGCTCTTGCCTTGTCCTTCTTGTAGCTGCCCTTGCTCGGTCGCCGCTTCTCCTTGTCCTTGCTCTTGGATTTGCTGAAGTGCTTGCCCTTGGATGAGTACTTGTCTTCACGCCTCGGGTGCGCCTTGTACTCGCTCATCTTGTACTTGTTCTCCTCCGCTTCCGGGCACTCGGCGATGAAGTGGCCACGCTTGCCACACTTGTAGCATGTCCCTGAGCTCCGCCTTGCATTCTTCCGACTCTCGTGTAGTCAATCAAACCTTCTTGAGAGCAAGGCCAGCTCCTCCTCGCCCAGCACATCAAACTCCTCATCTGGGATAGACATAAGAGAAGACAAGGAAAACTATCGACAGGAAGGGTTAGCTTTGCCCTTTGATCCGCCCACAAGAGCAAGACTATGGTCAGTCGAGCCCTCATGCTTGGATTGCAACTTGCTGTCAACCTCAGCCGACTTGAGCTTTAAAAATAGGTCATCCAACTCAATACTCAAATACTGCCCAGACTCCTTAATGGCCTCAACCTTAGCACCCCAAACATTTGGGTCCAAGATATGCAAGAGCTTCAGAGCTTGATCATGCTCAGTGTAGGGAAAATCCTCAACATTAGCCTTCATGTTGTTCACGATGGCGGTGAACCTCTGGAACATCGCATCAATGTCCTCACAGGGAAGTTGAGTAAAGTTCTCATATGCATCCGGTAAGAAACAAAGAGGCGAGCCTTCACATGGTTATCACCACCGTGAGCAACCAACAACTTCTCCCAAATTTGCCAAGCAAGATTCAAATGGCGAACACGCTCAAACTCCGGATCACACAAGCTTCAGACCAAGTGATCAATGTCTTTTGCATTAGCCTCATACTTGGCCTTAGCACTGGCATCGGTCACCATAAGAGTATGGATATTGGCCGGAATAGCATAGGTCTTGTCAAGCACAATGAAATCCAATAGCTTCCCACGAAGAAAGATCATCATTCGAGCCGCCCACTTGTGGTAACCCTTTCCATCGAAGTGCGGCGGACCGCCCCGCTCAACGTACGCCATCTTAAGGATTCACGACTTGTTAAAGTCACAAAGAATCCGGCACCAAGCTCTGATACCAATTGAAGGATCAGATGGCGACTAGAGAGGGGGGGAGTGAATAGGAGCCGGTAAAAATTCTTCTCAAAGAACCCGGCCTATACCCTAGTCAAATCCCGGTCACACACAAGCGATGGATCGAATCACACGCCAATCGCCAAAACAACGAGGTTATGGATCAACCTCTAGTCTTAGGAACGATTCCTTGAAGCACACGCGGAAGCACGAGAAAGGAAGGGAGGAATCGAACCAAGAAGCAAAGCTGCCAGCCTCTGGCGGACTATCCGCGATGGCCGCGCGGACCGTCCGGTAGGGTACCGCGGACTGTCCGCACCCTTGCAGCGGATTGTCCGGCCTGAGCCGCGGACCGTCTGTTAAAGCGAACAGAACCTCCAGTGCGAACCTCGAAAAACGGACCGTCCGCGGGGAGCACGCGAACTGTCCGCCAGGCACCCGAGGACCGTCCGCCCGGTACACGTGGACCGTCCGAAACTTCGCCCAACCAGAACTCAAAGCCATGACGGATCGAAACGAAAGGCGAGCAAGAACATGAAGAACACCCGACGAACAGGGACGGCGCGGACTGTCCGCCTGGTCCTCGCGGACTGTCCGCGAGGTGCGGACAGAGCAGAAAAACTGCACGACCCCGAAGGTCAACTCCCCCAAATCATCATTGGATTTCCCAAACGGTAGAAGCTGTAGAGACAAGGGTTTAGGGACTTGAAAAGCATCACACAAGGATGCTATAGCCCAAAAATCTTGCCTCCTAACTCCCTAAATCACCGGGAATCGCGAATCCTTTGAGCACCACCAAAAGCTAGAGCTCCGACCGAAAATCCTTGAATCGAAGTGGTTTCCCGGCGTTTGAGGGCACAAGATCAATCACAAAGGTGCACAAGGCATCCATACATCTTTCCCTCAAAGAAATCCGGGGAGAAACCCACTCAAATACGCAGAATCACGCTAAGAACAAAGGCACGAAAACAAGCACAAAAAGACCACGAAAAAACACAACTCCGAATCTTCTATACAAACCAGGAAAGATTCACAAGGTCTAGCATGCCGCCCTAGCATCCATCCGTCTCAACAAATCTCACATGAAGCTCTCATGCTAGCCTAGAAAAAATGGAGAAGAAAATAGCTACGAAAATGAGAAATGGGTGGGGGGCAAATGAAACCCTAAGTCCCGGAGTAAGAGGGCCATCCACACACACTCATGGCGTATATATCAGGTCCCGCCGGAGTGGTAAATGACTCGACTACCCCTAACTCAACTACTGGCGATACAACCCACGCAGGGGCATTTAGGTAATGTTTGTGGGTCTTGCCATCGGACGGCCACGCCTTTGTCGCACCCCGCGTCCTCCCGACGCAAGCCATGCGATCCCGCCGCGTGTCCTCCGCTTCGAAGCTTCCCGACACGCCCGGATCTCGTCTCCGTTGTGTTGGGCCCTCGGACTTGGTTTTGAGGCCCAAACCAAGAAACCATCCTCCGATGGTTTTGTGGGCAAACCACCAAACCCCGCGTGCTCGGTCCGGCCTCCCGCCAAACCACTTGACTCGACCGCCACCGTTTACCGGCTCGATTGTCCATGACTTCGTCTTGCTCGTATCGCCACCATGTGGCCCGCACCTAGTCCCGCTGTCCACCGGGTCTCTCAAACCGAGCCTACTTGTCTCTCCATCTCCCGGAGGCCCCTCAAGGCTGAAGACCTTTCGCGCCCGTTCTTCACCTGCAACAACACGAACTAGACCGCAGCCTACACCTGCGCACTAAGCCTAGAGTCAGTCCAACACCCGTTGTCAATCACTCATCATTGAGGAGCGGTCATCCATCGACCACTGGGACGCTCCTGGTCCTCAGGGGCACGCCCTACCAGTCCAGCGGTCGGTATACTACATCAGCGAGGTATTGTCCGAGACCAAGGTACGTTATCCACAGGTCCAGAAGCTGCTCTACGCAGTGGTCCTCGCGCAGCACAAGCTCCGCCACTACTTCAAGGCTCACCCGGTCACGGTGGTTTCCTCTTTTCTGTTGGGAGAGATCATTCGAAACCCGGATGCAGCGGGCAAGATTTCCAAGTGGTCGGTAGAGTTGATGGGCGAAACGGTCGCCTACGCACCGCACAAAGCGATCAAGTCCAAGATCTTGGCGGATTTCATCACCGAGTGGACAAACACGCAGTTGTCGCCGCCGCAGATCCAGGCCGAATGCTAGACTCTCTACTTCGACGGGTCGGTGATGAAGACAGGGGCGGGCGCGGGCCTGCTTTTCATCTCACCTCTCGAGGAACACATGAGGTACGCGGTGCGCCTGCACTTCCCCACGTCAAACAACATGGCAGAGTACGAGGCCCTCCTCTGCGGCCTCAGAATCGCCATAGAGACAGGCATCAAGCGCCTCGACGTGAGGGGAGACTCGCAGCTCGTGATCAACCAGGTCATGAAGAATGCGAGTTGTCACGACGACAAGATGGAGGCGTACTGCAAAGCCGTGCGGGTCCTCGAAGACAAGTTCTACAGCATAGAGCTCAACCATTTACCACGCCGGTATAATGAGGAAGCGGACGAGGTCGCCAAAATCGCGTTGGGGAGAATCACTGTTCCCCCGAACGTCTTTACGCGGGACGTCACCCAGCCATCTGTCAACCTCGAGTCGTGCCCCTCGGGCCATGAGGAACCCTCGGGGGCTCCCTCGAGTCCAACAGGAGCGGAGCCTATGGACAAGGACTCCTCGAACGAGGCGTACGTACTCTCCCTGCTTGAAGGATAGTGCGCCGATGAGGCCGAGACCATAGATACAGAGCCGCCCCCAGCGAGGGGGACTGGCGAGATAAATACATCGCCTAGATGGATCAAGGGGAACTACCCTCGGACCGGTCCGAGGCCAGACGCAATCCCAGGATGGCCAAGTCGTTAACCCTCGTCGATGGCGATCTGTAGAAGCGCGCCGCGTCGGGCGTCCTGCAGTGATGTGTACCTATCCCTCAGGGGCGCGAGCTCCTTCGAGACATCCACATGGGGGTATGCGGCCACCACGCGGCGCCACACACCCTCATGGGCAACGCATTCGGCCAAGGCTTCTACTGGCCCACCGCGGTCGCTGATGCTAGCGAGATCGTGCGCACCTGCGAAGGGTTCTAGTTCTACGCCTGCAAGTCCAACCTTCCTGCACACGTCCTGCAGACCATCCTCGTCACATGGCCCTTCGTCGTGTGGGGGCTGGACATCGTCGGGCCGTTGTGAAAGGCGCTCGGAGGCTTCACCCATTTACTGGTTACCATCGACAAGTTCTCCAAATGGGTCGAGGTGCGCCCCATCACGAACCTCAGGGCGGAGCAGGCCGTGACGTTCTTCACCGACATCGTCTACCGCTTTGGAGTGCCCAACTCCATCATCACCGACAACGGGTCCCAATTCACGGGAAGAAAGTTCCTAGAATTATGCGATAAATTCCACATCCACGTGGACTGGGAAGCCGTGGCACATCCACATACCAATGGTCAGGTGGAGCGTGCTAACGGCATGATCCTACAAGGCCTCAAGCCCAGGATTTTCGACCGATTGAATAGGTCTGGTCGAAAATGGCTCCAGGAGCTACCAGCGGTCATGTGGAGCTTTAGGACCACCCCAAGCAGGGCCACGGGATTCACCCCGTTCTTTCTGGTCTATGGCGCGGAGGCTATCCTCCCCACAGATTTGGAATTCGGGTCGCCCAGGGTTCGGGGCTACGATGAGGGCGCCAATCAGCGCGCCCGCGAGGACTCGCTGGACCAATTGGACGAGGCCCGCACCGTAGCCCTGATGCACTCCGCGAGATACCAGCAGGCCCTAAGGTGCTACCAAGCTCGGAAGGTACAGCGATGAGACTTCAGTGAAGGGGACCTGGTCCTAAGGCTGCGCTAAGACAATCGAGGCCGCCACAAGCTGTCACCCCCATGGGAGGGACCCTACGTCGTGGTGAAAGTGCTCAAGCCCGGCACATACAAGCTGGCCAACGAGGACGACGAAGAACTCACCAACGCTTGGAACATCCAGCAGCTACGTCGCTTCTACCCTTAGAAAGGATTTCCAAGTTATTGTGTGTAAATTACATGCCCAACACCCCAGTTGGATGTACATATGTAAATCTTAGCGAATTAATAAAGTTAAAGGGCAACTTGGCTCTCCCCATAAAACCAATTCACCCTCGGGGGCTACTACGGGGGCACCCCCCGGAAAAAATTGGTCCCATTTTTTCGCAAAAATTCGCAACCGTGCCAAGTACGCCTCAACCTAAGCCTCAAGCAGGTCCAGGCAGAGCGCGAGCGGCTAAGCGGGACAGACGCGCGAGCCGGAGACAGCCTACGCCTCCAGCAGGATACGACCCTTCTCCCTCGCCTCTGGACCAGCGGGCCGCTCGTGAAATCGGAACTCTCTACCTCAAATTTGCCTATGTCAAGGAAATGAGTAGCGGAACAACGTGACATGCGAAACAAAGACATTACTTCTATTTACAAAACATTTCAAACAAATAGTTGTTCATTACATGGCCACGAGGCCCGAATACTAACATTTAAACAAAAAAGGGCTCAACGCCCAGTGGTCTTCAGGCTTGAGGGTCGCCGGCGCCAGGAGCGTTTGGGAACAAGAAGTCGACGAAGTCCTCGGCGAGCATGTCAGCGGCGGTGGCGGCGAGCGCGTCCGCACAGTTCATCGCCACTTCGTCTTCGACGCTGACTGGGACGACGTAGCTTGAGGACACGACCTCGAAGTCCACCTGATAATGGGACGCCACCATGCCGAGGGCCTTCTTGACGCCCAGGTGAAGGGAGCAGTGCATGCGCCGGGAGACATGCCCACCGAGGGCGCGCAGGCGACTCGCCAGCGAGCTCCCGGCTTGCGCCTCACCTTCTTCAACCTCTTGGCAGGTCTCGAGGGTGGCGGCCCGCAAATCTTCCAACTCTTGTTGAGAGAAGTTGTAGGCCGTCTGCACATCCTCGGCCTGGGTGGTCGTGTTTCCCAGGGCAGTCCGCAGGCCTGAAAGACACGGACAAGGAAAGGAAAGTTGGGAGCGGATCCCCAAAAGGCAAATCAACAAAACGAGAAGCAGACAGAAAGCAACCCACCTTCAACCTGCTTCTTCTCCGCCTCAAGAGCTTGGCGCGCATCCTCGACTGCCTGCTGCAGGCCGAGAACCGTGGTCCCATGCTCCTCGAGGGACTGGCGCAGGTCCTCATGCGAGATGCTGAGCGAGACCAGCTCCCCGTCGAGCCTCGAGACCTCGTCCTCCCGCTCATTAAGGGACGCTCGCACCCCCTTGAGCGCGGCGTTCTCTTGCTGGAGCTGACCCAGTGCCTCCTCCCGCGCCAAGCACTCCCGCTCGAGTGCAGCCCGGGCCTCAACGAGAGTGGCCCGCTCCTGCTGAAGCTGGCCTTCCGCCTCCTGGCGTGCGGCTCGCTCCTGCCGGAGTTGCTCCTCCGCCGTGACGACCGTGGAGGCCCTGCCAACTAGGCTGGCCCTCAGCTCCTCGGCCTCCTTAGCCCTCTCCTCGGCCTGACTTTGCCAGGCCCGCGCTCCCTCCAGGACTGTGCGGTCCTGCTGGAGCTGGGCGCGAGCAGAGGCCACCTCCTCCTCCCACTCGGCCGCCACGGCACACGCCCCCGTCAGATCTTCCCTCGCCCTCCTCAGCGCCTCATCCTGGTCCACAAGCACTGTGCGCACCTTCTCGACGGCGGAGGCCCCCCTCCGTGGACTGTCCCTCCAGCTCTAGGAGCTGGTCTTGCAGGGCTTCCGCCCAGTACGCCAGCCACCCGTCGTTCATCCTCAGGGCCTCGACGAGGGCGTCGAGAGCGTCGCGCTGCTCCTGGAGCCAGCGGAGCTCAGAGCTCATCTGGTCGAGGGCACCATACCTTTCCCTGGCGCGGATCTCCAATTCCTGCCGCCAGCGAACGAAGGCCAGTGAGCACCGCTCAGGAGAAGCACGAGCGCAAAAGCAATGATGGGAGAAGAATTGCAAAGTCCAACGAACAACCACGCACCTAGATGACGCGCCACGCTGGGCCGCCATGGATCCGTAGCACCTCGTGTAACGCTCGGTTGAGCGAGGCGCCGTGATCACAGAGCTGCTCCCACAGCTCCTGCTCGGCCTGAGCCTTGGCGAAATGGGGGGGGGGCGTCGACGCGCTCCCCGCTCCCCGCTCCGGCTCGCCGCAGACCACCCGAGGCCGGAAGGCCGGCGCACGACGACGAGGCCTCAGCTTCGCGCCCTGGGCGCCTAGCCATCATGGGACCGTCCCCCCTCCTCACGAGCGCCCCCGCCTGGGGCTCGGGGGCTGATGTTGGCAGGCTCGCCCACTGATCCCAACCAGGCGGCGGTACATCGTCGTCCGGGATCTCCACCGCCGCCACTCGACACCGGGCGGCGGGGCGGGCGCCGGCGAAGTCGACGGCGCGGTGACCGCCATGGTCGTGATCGCCACCATGGCCGTCGTCGCTGCCGTGGCTCCACGGCCGCCGCCGCTCGCCGTGCCTCCGCGGCCGCCGCCGCCTGTTGCGCCCTCCGCGACCGTCACCGCCCGTTGCGGTTCCGCGGCCGCCGCCGCCCGCCGTGGCTCCGCGGCCACACCGCACTCCGCGAGGCCTCACTCGCTACCGCCGTCGTGCCCTCGGTCACCTGCGACGACCTCGACGAGCGCCGCCTCGTGGGGTCAGCCGCGTCCGAACTCAACACCTTGGCAGGCGCGAGGGGGGGGGGCACGGTCGGCGTCACCCTGCGAACACACAAACATAAAAATCAAACCCCCGCCTCTCGAGTACAGGGTGTCTCGAGGGACGATTCCTCACCTCAGGGTAGAGAAGCCTCACTTCCTCTTCCTCAAGGGCTCGACATGCGCTGCGGGTGCGGCTGGCGTTGCCGCCGCCGCGTCCCCAAACGCCTCCGCCACGCGCGCGGGCGCCTCCGCGGCGCGCACCAAAGCACCTCCGCGGCCCGCGCCACCCCCTCGTCGTGGGCCACCGCGATGGGCGCTCCCGCGCCCACCCCCGGCACCTCGCTCCCTCGCCTCCGCGGCTCTCGGGGGGGGTGGGGGGGGGGACGCGGGCTCCCACCTCTCGGGGAGAGCTCGCCCCCCGTCGTCCTCTTCCTCTTCCTCCTCCGGCGACGAATCTTCCGAAGTCGCCGGGGAGAGAGCCCCTGCTGCTCGCGCAGCCAGAACTCCTCGTCTCGTTGTTCCGCTTCTCCTTCTTGCGCGCCACCCGCTCCTGCTCCCGCCGCTGCGCCGCGCGCACGCACCCGGGCTCGGGGCGTGGGCGGGTCGGACCGCGCGGCGTCCACGACGACCCTACGAAGGACGAGTGAAACTCCGAGTCACGCCAACGCCCCGCGGATCAATAGCAAGAAGGTGGGCGGGAATCCACTCACCAACGGGCTGTAGGGGAGCATGACGAAAGACCAGAGGCCGCCGTCGTCGTTCCCGGCAGCCCTGAGGTCGATGGCGCGCCTCGCCCGCGTGGCCGCGTACTCCTGCAGGAGGAGGTCAGGCAGCAACCGCGATTGCGCCAGCGCCACAGGGTCGGCCTCCTCGTGCATCTCGAAAATGCGGAGCGGCCTCTCCATGAGAGGGACGATCCGCCGGTGGTGGAGATTCGCGAGGCCGAGGCTGCACCCAACCCGGCGTCCGCCAGGTGCTTCAACGCGGTTAGGAGCAAATCCAACCGCGCCTGGTGTGAAGATGGGGACATGCCGTGGTTCTAGGAGTCGGCCTTCTCCTTCAGGACCTTGCCGGTGTAGGGGGAGGCCGGCGCCGTCGTTGCGGAGGTAGAACCACCCCCACTCCCACTCCGTGTTGTTGGAGGTCATTTTGCAGGGAATGTAAAGTTCCCTGCGCAACTCCCGTGGCGTGATAGACACCGCGCCGACGCGCACCGCACGGCGAACCCTCACTGTCGGCGTGACGAGGGTGTACAGCTCCGCGCGGAAGAGGTGAACCAAGAGGTCCCAGTTCGGTGGGACCCCCAGGAATCCCTCGCACACGCCAACGTAGGTGGCCACCTACGAGATCGCGTTCGGCATGAAGTTGTGCAGCTCCACGCCGTAGTGGTAGCACAACCCGCGCATGAAGCGGCTTGCCGGCGCCGCGAAGCCCCACTCATGAAAACGAATGAAGCTGACGACGTAGCCCGCCGGCGGCCTAGGCTCCCGGTCCGACGCCGGCGGGACTATCCATGTTGCGGGCAGCCCGTCCACGTTCGGCGCCAGCTGGCCGGCGTTCACCAGCTCGCTCAAGGCCAACCTCGTCACCGTCGAGCGAGGCCACGACAGCGGGTCGATCACGGTGATGGGCTGCTGGCGAGCCATGCGGATCAGTGAAGAGGTGTGGAGACGAAGCGGACACTAGGCGAAGGCGAAGGGGCGCGCGATGCTCTGGAACGAAGGCGAAGAAAGCGGGAGCAATGGGCGCTAAGTGTTGAGGTAAGGGGTCTCCCACCCATCCTATCGGATTTATAGATCCATGGAGCCACGCTCCCCGAATCGCGTGTTCTGCGCGCATTAACTGCAGGTGAACGACACCCGTCACTGACAAGCAGGGCCCACCACGACTGAAGCGGCCAGGCACACGCACGCGCGCGATCATTACGGTGCGACAACCGAAGAGCCGCGGCAGGCCGTCATGTCCGCCTGCGCACGTCGCCCACTACGCGCGCGGCCGCGACGCCTAAAAAGGTGCGCCCGCCGCGCATAACTGTGGCCGCGACTGCTGGCGTAAAATGGCCCGGTCCCTTACCAAGTAAGGACAGCCCTCGAGCGGCCCGAGCACAAGGCTCGAAAAACCCGACCCTCGAAGGGTGCAAATACCGACCAGTGGTCTCGAAGCCCGCTAAGCAAAGTGGGCGCCACAGGTGCCCTCGATACGCGAGAATTACTGATCAGCGACTCGTGGGCCGGTCTGACCTCGAGCCCTCGAGCCTCGCAGATGCGAAAAGTCGGGAGCACTCAGCTGCCACCTCGCAGTGGCCCTCGAAGGGTTCAAACAGGAGCCCCAGATCGACAGAATTAGGGACAACGAGGGCGCGCGCATTCGAGCCTATCCTCGAGCGCACTGGCTCGAGGGTGCCCCACATGTCGTGTTCAAGAGCCAGTGAGGGTAGCTAGTCAGGGCGATCCCATCGAGGGAGAGCTTCCACGCCCTCGGCCCCTAGCGAACGGGACTGAGCCCCACCTAGCAAACCCGCGCGAGCGCTTTCATTGACGAGTCTCCGGACCACGAGCCAACCCTTATGGAATGGGGCATGGGCGTCCACTTGAATCACCCGATAACAGCTCAATGAGAAATCCGCAATCCGCGACCCGACCGATGGGGTTGCGGAAACCTCACCCTCTGCCCCGCGAAGGGACGGCGAGGGAGCGTTCAAAACAAGTCGGAGAGCTCACCCCGATCGCCTCGAACGGGCCCAAGCTCGGGGGCTCGACGCACGGCTACACCTCCTAGGGTGCACCGAACACAAGCAGTGCTAGTCATGCGCGCGTGACCGAGGCCGGCTGGAACATTGCTGATGCCGGTTGAAACAAACACCCCGCACGTTGGTAGGACTCGCGAAAAAACCCCTGCCGGAGCACTCACGCTCCTGCAGGGCTTCGGGGGCTAGATCCGCGGGTCTGCTGACGCGGCCCCATGGAACAGCATTAGCGACTAGGAGGGAAGAACGTCCCATCAGCTAGTGTCAGCATCTGCGGGACCCTAACGTGTACACCCGCAAATGCTCAGGGGCTACTGTTGGGGACAACCATAAGGGTCCCCTAAATAACCAGGAGAAACCCGCTTAAAACTCACAAAAAACGCAAAACGCGGACTAACTCATAAACCTGGAACACGTGCATGACACGATCGCGACCCTGGTGGCCCCCGCGGCACGCCAGGGCGGCACAACAGAATGCCCCCTCGGGCGAGGTCCACCTCGCTCGAGGGCTAGACGCTCCCTCGGGTGAGGTCCGCCTCGCTCAAGGGCTAGACGCTCCCTCGGGCGAGGTCCGCCTCGCTCGAGGGCTAAACGCCCCCTCGGGCGAGATCCATCTTGCTCAAGGGCTTAACACCCCCTCGGGCAAGGTCTGCCTCGCTCAAGGGATGAACGCCCCCTCGAGCAAAGTCCACCTCGCTCGAGGGCCCCCACGCGCACGTCGCCCCCGCTCCTGCTCATGCGTGTGGGCATTTAATGCTCTAACACCGCAGGACCACGCCACGACTCTGACACGCCTGGGAATCACGCCCCGGTGCTGTTCCACCAACTCCCTGGGGGAGGCCATCGCCGCCACTGTGTAACGCTGTGCGATGAGGCCGGTGTCAGCCCTGTGACACTGTGCCGCCTACTTCTGTATAGCTAACGCGCCGAGCCCTCAAAGGGGGGCCGACGGAACCCTCAAATGCTTTTCCCGTGACTACACAGGGCTATGCCGTGACGTCGGGCCGGCGGGAGCGACCATCCCCGTCGCTGTCTGTCCTGTGCGACCATCCCCGTCACTGCAGCGCCACGCCGCGTACTGCAATGACATTTCCGACGCTATTGGGGCGCACGGGGGCAGGACGTCGCCATGCCTACCGCTGTACCTCGTACGGGTCCCCGTGGACGACCCCCTCGAGCCGGCTCGCAGACAAAGGCCGGACAGCCAACCTCTACACCACCGCCCTCGAAGCCGCTCCTGTGTGAGCACAGGACGCGCCACGACGCCACGACTGGAACAAGATTCGCCAGGACGGACATCAACTCCGTGGCACTGCTCGCCATGCCTCCACACATAGGATAATAGTGCGGCACGCCTATAAATCGCTCTCTCCTTGGTTTATAAAAGGAAGGGCGATCCCCCAGCCGCAGGGGGGACACGCGACGACGGGCAGTAATCGCATACACGCTTTCTGCCTTCGCCACGATATTGGCACTTTCCTCAATCAATACCTTTGGGACTTGGAGGCCCGGCCTCCTCTCCCACCACGCTTGTAGCCCCCCTCTACGAGCATCACGACGTGACGCATGTTGACGGTTAATAATTGTATCAAAGTTCGTTTGTGACTCGCAAGCGTACAAGTCTCCCGTCGTAGTCAAGGGACCCTTCTTCCCTCGAGTGGTGAACCCAAGGTATCGAATCTGTGGAAGAAATGTGTGACGCAAAACTTAATCTAATAAAGCCATGTAACTCCAATCTTCGATAAAAGAAACCCTAATGCATCTAAGTAAAAGACACAAAACGAATCTAATCTACTAAAGACCGGAGAAAACAAAGTAAGATTGGGTAGATAAACCGATCTAGAGGGATCGGGGTAAGCCTTTTGTTGAAGTTCCAAGCAAGAGAAGAAGTAGCAAATCGAATCTTAATAGAAGCCTCTTTAAATCGTGGTTTCCCGTCCAAATCCGAAAACATCCGCCTTTCGAGACCCCCGTTCGTCACAACGTATCCCTATTCATGCGGGGAGCTTAGGGCGAGTCAAAAGACAAGTCGAGATTCTTTCGGAAGATCCGGCGTGTACCTCTAGCCACCGCGGCTACAAGAACACCCTATGTAATCTATCTCGAGAATAGAATTGGAATAAGCAAAGCCGATCGAAAAACGAAATCTTCGAGGAAACACTTGATCGCTAGGAAAAGATTCAACTTGATAATTCAACTATAACAATGATACATACACAAGATCACCACCGGATCCTTCCTTGATCTTGCTTCTAGCTCCGGAACTCCGACGTGGTCTTCCGTGCAAGGTTCCCACGTCGGCTAGGGGAACCCTAGTCAACTAGCTCGACCCTCTCCTCTCCGAGATGGTGTCCCTCTCTTCTCTCGCTCCTCGGCGGCCGATGACGAAATCTTCTCTGCGAGGCTCTCGGTCAGGGGGCTATAAATAGCCCGATTTGCGGCTAGGGCAAAGGAGGGGACATTTGGGCCCTAAATGGGCCTGGGCCGACCGGACTGGGCCGGCCGGCCTGGGCCCATTTAGGCCCAGCCCGACGGCTCCTTCGCTCCACGTCGGTTCCCTTGCTTCCTGGATGTTTCCCCCTTCTGCATGTAGGTCCATGTCGTCGGTTTCTCTCCGAATTGGACTCAACTCCTTGTCTTGCAAGATTCGAAGACTTTTCCGGTCGTGTCCCTGGAGTCTGTTGTCTTCTCGGATCGAGTCCCTGGCTTCTTGGAGTTAAGTTTGCTTCATTGCATGACTTGTACGGGGCTTCAAGGTCTTGTCATGAAGTGCTTGATGAACTTATCCCGAAAGTCTTGCATTCAACACTAAAACCCTGCATAAACACTAAACTCCAAAACCGACATGCACACGTGAACTTGTTATACCACGGGGGTTAGTACCAATGGATAAGGTATAAAACTCATGCCAACACCGAAGGTAAACTCATGGCTAGGTTGACAGATTTTCACCGTCAACAACGCAATATAGTGCCCCGAGCACACCACTGCTGGACGTACGGCCCCGACCGGAACCAGGATAAAATCCAGTGTCATTAGTTGCTAGCACCGATCATCGAGAGGTTGATCCCAGCGCTCATTACTAGTTAGTGTAGGGACTACATTCCGCACCGACATCAAGAGCACCCCTGCACCTGCGCCTACGAGCTTGAGCGAGTCGTTGAAGTAGATCACCCAATGCTCCGGGCGCTCGGTTGGAGTTGGTAGCTGATTTTCTCGCCACTCCGCCATGAAGTCGACTAGTGCCTGCGACTTGATGGTTGTTTGTAGCTTGAAGTCGATGTTGAGGGCGTCGAGTTCGACTGCCCACTTGGAGATTCTTCCAATAGCATCTTGGTTCCGTAGGATGTCGCCGAGCGGGTAGTCGGTGACGACGGAGATCGAGTACTCTTGAAAGTAGTGTCGTAGCTTCCGCGAGGTGATGAGCACTACATACAGTAGCTTCTGTACTGGTTGGTAGCATGAATTAGATTCCGACAGAACCTCACTGACAAAGTAGACTGGTCGCTGGACTGGGTAGGCGTGGCCGTCTTCCTGCCGCTCGACGACGATGGCAGTACTGACCACGTGAGTAGTCGCAGCGAGGTAGAGCAGTAGCTGCTCCTTTTTGCGAGGAGCCGTGAGGACTGGTGGCTTGGATAAGAAATCCTTAAGTTGAGCAAGAGCTTGACCTGCCTCTGGAGTCCACACGAGCTTCTCTTGGTGCTTGAGTAGTTTGAAGAAGGGTAGCCCCCGTTCTCCGAGCTTCGAGATGAATCTGTTCAAGGCCACCATGCACCCAGTGAGCTTCTGCACGTCTTTGATGTAAGTGGGAGCTTTCATGTTGGTGATGGTGAAGATCTTCTCAGGGTTGGCTTCGATGCCGCGATGGCTGATGATGAAGCCGAGTAGTTTTCCCGACGGTATGCCAAAGACGCACTTGTTCGAGTTGAGCTTCCAGCGGTACTCTCGCAAGGATGCGAAAATCTCTTCAAGATCGTCGATGAGCGTGTCAAAGTTTCTGGTCTTGACGACCATGTCATCCACGTAGGCTTCCACATTCTTGTTGAGCTGTCTCTTAAAACAGGCCTGGATAGCTCGCTGGTAGGTAGCACCGGTGTTCTTCAACCCGAAAGACATGGTCGTGTAGCAGTAGGCGCCAAACAGGGTGATGAACGCGGTCTTCTCCTGGTCTTCTTCCTTGATAGCAATCTGGTGGTACCCGGAGTAGCAGTCGAGGAAGCATAGCGGGTCGCAGCCCATCGTGGAGTCGATGACTTGATCTATCCGCGACAACCCGAAGGGGTCCTTGGGGCAGTGCTTGCTGAGGTCGGTGTAGTCAACACACATCCTCCACTCGTTCGTGTTCTTCTTGTGGACGAGGATGGGGTTGGCGAGCCACTCAGGATGGAAGACTTCTCAAAGCTAAACGTGAGTAGTTTGGCAAGTTCCTTCTTGATGGCATCCCGTCTGTCGTCAGCAAAACGACGGAGGTGTTGTCATTTCGGGGTAGCTTTAGGATCGACATTGAGTGAGTGCTTGATCAGATTCCTGGGCACCCCTGGCATGTCTGCTGGCTTCCAAGAAAAGATGTCTCGGTTAGCCCGGAGGAAGCTGACGAGCGCGTCTTCCTATTTTGGGTCAAGACCCGCCCCGATGGTGGTAGTCTTGCTGCTGTCGCCTGTCTCGAGGTCGATCGTCTTGGCTTGCACTTCCTCAGTTGGCTGAGATTTGTTGGCTATGTCCAACTTCTCTGGAATGTCAAGCTCGCTTGGGGCAAGCTTCTTGGATGCAGCGTAGATCTCCATCATGGCGTTGGGTACTTGATTTGTGGCTGCGAGTTCCACAGCTTCTGTGTCGCAGTCGAAGGATATCTTCAAGTCCCCTTGTAGCGAGAGTACACCGGCTGGACTTGGCATCTTGAGTACCAAGTACGTGTAGTGAGGTACCGCCATGAACTTGGCGATAGCTGGTCTGTCGAGGATGGCATGGTAGGAAGTCTCGAAGTCCATGACTTCGAACTTGATGTACTCGGTGTGGTAGTTTTCTCTGGTTTCCCCGAAGGTAACTGGCAGGACCACTGAGCCTAGTGGGGTGGCCGTGTTCCCTGGGACAATGCCGTAGAAAGGCGAAGTTTTCTTGGTGAGCATATGAGTGATGTCGAGCTTCATCTTCTTCAAGGTCTTGGTGAAAAGGACGTTGAGCCGCTCCCACCGTCAATGAGTACCTTGTTGAGTTTGGAGCCCGCGACTACCGGTTTCAGGACGAGTGGAAACCACCCTGGTTCAGAGAAGCTTGTCCATTGATCCGCGCGGGAGAATGTTATGGGTATCTCCGACCACCTAAGAGGGGTCGGAACTGCGGGTTCGATGTTCAAGACTTCTCGTCTGGTGACCATCTGAGACCGTCTGGTGGGTAGTCCGCCGAAGACGATGTTCATCGTTTTGTCGGGTTCTTGGAAGTCGCCGTTTCCTTCGTCAGCTTTTTTCTTGCCCTTCTTGTCGCGAGGAGGCCGTGGGTCTGGAGTGTCCTTGAGTGCTCACCGGAGTTGGTAGCACTGTTGGGTAGTGTGGTTGCCATCCAGGTGCCACAGGCACTTCTCTTTCAGCAAGTCCTTGAAGCCGTCGGACGTCTTCTTCGAGTTGTCTTTCGCAGGGCGCTGGAGAGACACGACTGCGTTATCTGGCTTGCGCTTGTGGTTAGGACCCGAGTAGTTGTTGTTGCGACCATCTTGATCCCTGTTGTTGTTGTTGCTGCTGCTGCCCGTGTTCTGCTTGCTCTTGCCACGAAAAGCGTCGTACTTGGCATTTGCCTTGTCTTCTTCATCAACCCATGAAGTGATCATATCTTTGAGGCGGGTGATGGAGCTCGGGCGGCGGAGACCGAAGTCTTCAAAGGTGCGACGGTGGTAGAGACCGTCTTGGAAGAGGTTGATGACCTCCTTGTCGGTGACGTCGACTACGGTGGCGCGCTTGTCGAAGAAGCACCGCATGTTCTTGTGTAGGGTCTCACCCTGTTCCTGCTTCACCATTGCCAGGTCCATGCGAGTACCCGAGCGACCCATAGCGCCCGCGAAGTTGCTGGTGAACTGTTCCTTGAGCTGGTCCCACTTGTCGATCGAGTACTTCTCGAGTGACTCGAGCCATGTAAGTGGAGCTTGGTCCAGGCAGAAGGGAAAGTAGAGGCACTTTGTATCATTGTTGCCACCAGCGTTTTTGATGGAGAGGGCGTAGCATCTGAGCCACTGGACTGGATCTTGCTTCGCGTCATACTTGGTGATCCCCAGGGGTTTGAATTTCTCCGGGAGAAGCAGATTGTGAAGCCGAGCAGAGAAGGCGGGGAAGCCGTCATTGTCGCCTGCCGTGGAGGACTTTTTGCGTCGAATTTTATCAATTCTACAGCGGGCATCGTAGCCGCCGCATGAGGCACCGGTGAGGACCAGGTGTGGTTCGAGGACCGGTGGATGGTCGCTTCCTTGTGTGATGAGTGATTGACAACGTTGTGTGGACTGATTCTTGGTTAAGTATTGCAGGTGCAGGTTGCGGCTTGACTCGTGTTGGTGCAGGTGAAGAACAAGCGCGAAAGGTCGTTGCCGGTGAGGCCTCTAGGTGTTGAGAAGTCAAGTAGGCTTCGTTCGAGGGACCCGGTGGCCAGTGGGGTCAAGTGCGGGACGCATGGTGGCATGAACAGCAAGATGAATTCGTGGACGGTTTCTTGGTAGAGCCTCAAAACCAAGGTCGAGCCGGGACTACGTGGGAGCCGAGTCATGAGTGGAGATTGGCGGAGGCTACACCGAGTTCGCGGGGTTTGCAGTGGTTCGCCAGAAAACCACTGGGTTACTCGGTTGAGCCACAAAACCGAGGCCGAAGACTCGACGAGGAGGTGCGGCCACCCGGTGCCGCTCAAGCGCCCAGAGGGCCGGTCGACCGCCTGGGGCCGGTCAGATCTCCCGGGCCGGTCTAACCACCCAGGGGGGCGGTCTGACCGCCCTGGCCGCCGGCGCCGAGATGCTTCGAAGCGGAGGACACACGTCGGGATCGCAAGGCTTGCGTCGAAGCTAAGCAGGTTGCGGTCGCCGGGCATCCGTCCGATGGTGAAGACATGAAGACTTCCAAATCCTCCCTCGAGGGGCATGTATCCCTAGTTATTAGTGAAGGGTAGTTTAGTCTTTTGGGTGCCTCCATATATACTCATTGAATGGGTGGATGGCAGCCAACTCTTGGAACCCTAGCTCATTTGTTTTTCCATTTTCGTTCTCTATTTTCCTTAGGTTTTTAGAGGACTAGCTTGAGAGCTTCATGTGAGATCTAGAGAGAGGCATGGATGTTTGTGTGGCAAGCTAGACCTTGTACGAACCTTTCATGGTATGTATAGATGGTTCGGCGTTGTTCATCATGGTGGTTTTTCCATCTCTTTTGTGGTGATTTTCGGAGCTCTTTGTTGGCGGTGTTTTGAGGACGATTTCTTAGGGTCTTTGGTGGGTGTCACGTATGAGGTTCTTGTGCCTCTTTGGCTGGTGACTTTGCCCCCAAATCTCCATTGAATCGGACTCGATTTGGTGGTTTTTCGAGTTGGGCGAGTTCTTGACCTAGAGAAGCGATTTCTTCGATTCCTCTTGATTGTGAGTGTTTCGGGTCGATTCCTTTAAGGTAGAGGTTGCCCAGGAGGTAACCCAGCTATTCCCGAAGTTTTGCTGAAATCTGTGGAGTGATTCGGGAGATCGGGCGCGAGGAAGTTGAGGTTTGACCCGCGGGTTCGTTTTATGGAAGGGGCGGTCTAACCGCCTGCAGGGGGCGGTCTAACCGCCCTGGGTGTTTCCAGGTCGAAGTTTTGTTTCGCCGGATTTCCCTCTGTGAGTTTGTTTGCCTTGATTAGAGGAGTGTCTGGGTGAAATTTGGGGTCGTTCTCGTGTTGTTTGCTAGGTGTTCTTGGTTGGAGTTCGTTGCTGGGTACAGGAGGTTAGGCCGCCCCTGGTAGCCGGTCTAACCGCCCCTAGGCCCCTGGGTGGAGTTTTGGTTTTTGCCAAGATTTTCTGGTAGCTAGCATGGCCTTGACCAGAGATCTTTGTTGGTGAAACCGTGGTGAGTTTTGGTGCTCGGAAGAGGCGTTTCGGAGGGTTTCTTGGTTACCAGGTGGAGGCGGTCTAACCGCCCCCTATACCCGGTCTAACCGCCCCCTCTGGTTAGCCGGCTTTCGAATTGTTTCCGCTGTCGTTGCTGCGTGTGTGTTGTGGTTGCTGGTAGAGTTTGTTCCTAGCACCAGTAGCACTCTAGTGGCTACGTGGTTTTGGCAAACGGAAGGTAGAAGTGCAGAGCGTGTGGTTTCGGGGGTTCGACTGAGCTAGTTCGTCTTGTCGGAGTTGCAATCTCCCTCGAGAAGAATTTTTATCGGCTCCCATTCATTCCCCCCCCCCTCTCTGGTCACCTAATCGGTCCTTCAACCGGTGACGTGGCTGTCCGCGTGGCCTCAGCCTCTGCGGTTGCCTCCACCACCGGCTCTCCTGCCAGCCCCGTGTGAGGAGCTCCTGCCACCACTGCCTCCGCCACCAGCATCACCATGAGCAGCGGCACCGCGACTACCGCCGGCGCCGCTGGCACTGTTGCCACCCTGAGAAGGTCCACCAACTTCTGCCCTAGTACGGTTGGGGTTGTGCGGTAGTTCTCCTCGAGTTCGGTTGCATCCATTGTTTGCTGGACTGCGACTTGTGGCTTCATGGTTGTCGGGTTCGCGTATTCTGAGGGGAGGCACTTGAGTGACTCTGTTGTCGACTCTCATGAAGTAGGCGTCCTCCGCGAGCTTGGCAATGACTTCTCCCGCATGCATCCCCTGAGCCTGATGTGCTATCGTAGTGATAGACATGAGGCACTACTCTGGGGTGGTGTGCACCCGGTTTTCGACTTAGTCAAGAGCCTTTGCGAGATTCCGTATGAGTAGGGTCTCAGGGAGACGTCGATGCTGTTCGTTCTGCTTTCTGTTGCGTTCACGTCGAGCGTTCTTGTCGTCGTTGGTTTCGTCTACGGGTGCATTGGTAGACAACTCGACTGCTGAGATATCTTCAAGGTAGCGGTCTAGGCGTGTCCCTGAGGATCCCGACGTCTCGCCAACAACCATGAAGACTTGGTGATCGGGGGTGCCGAGACTGGAGTCGGGAGTTGTCGTATGGACCTCCCTGGGCCCACTACCTCGGTGGGTACCAGGACCGACTACTCGGTGGGCCCCTGGGACTACCCAGCTTGCGCTACACGGCACCTGAAGACGTGGAGCACAAGGACTACACAGGAGTAGTACTCGGTTAGGGAGCTGTACATGTTCCGCACTGTATAGAGGACTCCTAGACGTACTCGACTAGTACTCTCTCCCTACTCCGACTTGTAACCCTGCCTCCCGGACTATATAAGGTGAGGCAGGGACCGATCTCAGGAGGACCTCACCTCATCCAATCCCCTACAACTCACAGCGCACTATTGCACCATCTTGTAATCGTGCCCAATCAATCCAGAGCTACACAGCATACAGGACGTAGGGTATTACGCACCTCGCGGCCCGAACCTGTCTAAATTGTGTGCCACATGTCTCTTCCTTCGAGTTACCGATCTCGGCGAGTCACATTCATCTACTTCGGGTACTCCCCTTAGTAGGTTGCCGATCTAAAACACCGACAGCTGGCGCGCCAGGTAGGGGCTCTCGCCCGAGATCACATGGCGAACTCGACGGCTCCTGTCTGCTTTAAGCCAACCATCGCCTTCAACCGCGGCGACACCTTCGTGTTCGGCGCCTGGGTCTGCACCGCTGATGGCGCGAGCTCCTTCCGGCCGCCGCCCGACCATGCGGCCCAACCCGAAGACAGAGCTTCGTGGACGCTTCCCGAAGTCGTCACAGGCGAACTCGCCGGCAAATTCGGCGAAATTTCGCTCTTCAACCACCACGCCGACTTCGAGCTCGAGCCCGTCCCCAACACAAACTCGACGTCGCCATGGGCCATCGCATGCGAGCCGGCTGCTCAGCCATCGCAGGTGATCCCTTCACCTCGCGAGCGCTCCGCGCGCGGCCCCCGCATCCTCAGCCGGGGCCGCACGGAGACTCCCACTTCGTGTCGGGCCGGCAAGGAGCCCGTACCCGAGTACAGCTCGGACTCCGACGCCTCCCGCGATCGCGCTTCGGACTCTAACCCTCTCTCCGAGTTCTACCTGAACCCGGATTGCGAGTTCGACTTCGGGTCGGATCCTGAGGAGCCCGAGTCCGAGGACAACTCCACCGAGCTTCCCTTGTCAGGGCCAGCCTCTGGGCTGGTTATAACATCCACGCCGGCTGGAAGATACATCTACTGGCCAGACCGCAAGCCCGATGACCTGATAAGGGGAGACTCACGCTACGTCGCCTACATCGACTAGCTACCGTTCCAGGAGGGAACACCGCTAGCCCAGGCTGACTCAAGCACACCAACCGAGGTGGCACCCTCTGAGCCCAGCCTTGGCACCCCCGATCGCCAAGTCTTCATGGCTGCCGGCGACACCCCAGGGCCTTCAGGCACGGCTCAGGACAAGTACCTGGAGGACATCTCCTCCGACGAGCTCTCTGTTGATGCCCCACCGAACGAGACTCCGGCGGACAGAGACGCTCGACGTGAACGCAACCGGAAGCGCAACGAACGTCGTCGGCGCCTCCGCGACAACTTCCCGGTCCGCAACCTTGCGGAGGCTCTTGAGGCAGTCGAGAGCAGAGTACACACTACCCCCGAGCAGTGCCTCATGTCGATCACAGCGATCGCACGCCAGGCTCAGGGCATACGCGCTGGAGAGGTCATCGCCAAGCTCGCCGAAGAAGCCTACTTCATGCGGGTCGACAACAGAGTCAACCAGCCTCCTCCAGCAAGACACCGCGACAGCGAAGCTACTAGTCACAGCACCAACAACGGTCCCAACCGAACTCAAGCCGAGCTTCCAGCCGAGCCGAACCGCCGTCGCTCTAACGCTGGCGGACCTTCACTACGCGAACACAGCAACCGAGAAGTCATCCCTCACCGCGCTCCGGCCGGCGGCGGCGGCAATGATCCCGACGGCGGCGGCAGCGACGGTGGCAGCTCCAATCACGGGGCCAACAGGAGGGCCGGAGGCGGCGGCGGCCGCGGCGGCCGAGGCCACGCGAACAGCCACTCCTCTGGCGCCTCGCATGGCGGCTACGACGCCCGCTAGAAGATCGAAGAGCTACGGCGGAAGAAGTCGACCACCGCGGCCGAGGGCGACGGCTTCCCCGCTTTCTCACCTCGACTTCGCAACTTGCTCCTCCCCGACAAATTCAAACCTTTGCGGATCACCAAGTATGATGCGAAGCAGGATCCCATCCAGTGGCTCAGGTGCTACGCCCTCTCCATCGAGAACGCTGGCGGCAACAGCGACACCAAGTGCCTCTACTTCCCCTTCTTCTTGGACCAAGCACCACTCACTTGGCTCGAGTCGCTGGATAAGCACTCGATCGACAAGTGGGACCAGCTGAAGGAGCAGTTCACAAGCAACTTCGCGGGCGCCATGGGCCGATCGGGTACTCGCATGGACCTGGCCATGATCAAGCAGGAACAAGGCGAGACCCTCCGCAAGTACATGCGCCGCTTTTTCGACAAGCGCGCCACCGTCGTCGACGTCACTGATAAGGAGGTCATCGACCTCTTCCAAGACGGCCTCTACCACCGCCGCACCTTCGAAGACTTTGGTCGTCGCCGCCCCAGGTCCATCCCCCACCTCAAGGACATGATCACGTCCTGGGCGGATGAAGAAGACAAGGCCAACGCCAAGTAAGACGCCATCCGTGGCAAGACTAAACATAACCAGGGTGGCGGCAGCGGCGGCAACGCGAACCAGGGCGGTCGCAACAACAACTACTACTACTACTACTACTCGGGTCCCAACCGCAAGCGCAAGCCAGACAACACTGTCGCGGCTATCCAACGCCCTGCGAAAGGGAACTCGAAGAAGAACTCTGGCGGCTTCAAAGATCTGCTGAAGGAGAAGTGCCCGTGGCATCCAAACGGCAACCACACCACCGAACAGTGCTACCAGCTCAAGCACGCACTCAAGGAGACGCCGGAGCCACCGCACCCTCATGATCAAAAGGGCAAGAAGAAGGACGGCGACAACAACGACTTCCAGGAGCCTGAGAAGACCGTCAACGTCCTTTTCGGCGGATTGCCCAGCAGACGGGAGCAGAAGGCTACCCGTCGCGAAGTGATGTCCATTGAGCCAGCGGTCCCGACTCCTCTCAGGTGGTCAGAGGTACCCATCACCTTCTCCCGCGCGGATCAATGGACCAGCTTCTCTGAACCAGGACGGTTCCCCCTCGTCCTGAAGCCAACGGTGGCGGGCTCCAAACTCAACAAGGTCCTCATCGACGGTGGAAGCGGGCTCAACGTCCTCTTCACCAAGACCTTGAAGAAAATGAAGCTCGACATCACTCTCATGCTCACCAAGAGCAGCATGCCCTTCTACGGCATCGTCCCCGGCAACGCGGCTATTCCACTAGGCTCAGTGGTCCTGCCAGTTTCTTTCGGGGCAACTCGGGACAACTACCGTACCGAGTACATCAAGTTTGAGGTCGCGGACTTCGAGACCTCCTACCACGCCATCCTCGGCAGACCGGCCATCGCCAAGTTCATGACGGTGCCCCACTACACCTACTTGGTACTCAAGATGCCAAGCCCAGCCGGTGTACTCTCCCTCCAAGGGGACCTCAAGATCTCCCACGACTGCGACACAGAAGCCGTGGAGATCGCCTCCACAAATCAAGTGCCCAACGCGATGATGGAGGTCTACGCTGCGTCGAAGAAGCTTGCCACAAGTGAACTCGACATCCCAGAGAAGTCTGACAGTGCCAACAAGCCTCAGCCACCTGAGGAGGTACTCGTCAAGGCGATTGACCTTGGAACAGGCGATCCCAGCAAGACCACCACCATCGGGGCGGGCCTCGACCCCAAATAGGAAGACGCGCTCATCGTCCATTCGGGCTAACCGCGACATCTTCGCGTGGAAGCCAGCGGACATGCCAGGAGTGCCCAGGGAGCTGATCGAGCACTGCCTCAACGTCAATCCTAAGGCCACCCCCAAGCGACAACACCTCCGACGCTTTGCCGACGACAGACGGGACGCCATCAAGAAGGAACTCGCCAAACTACTCGCGGCTGGCTTCATCAGAGAAGTCTTCCATCCTGAGTGGCTCGCCAATCCCGTCCTCGTCCGCAAGAAGAACTCGAACGAGTGGAGGATGTGCGTCGACTACACCAACCTCAACAAGCACTGCTCCAAGGACCCCTTCGGGTTGCCACGGATTGATCAAGTCATCGACTCCACGGCGGGCGCGACCCGCTCGCTTCCTCGATCGCTACTCCGGTACCACCGGATCGCGATCAAGGAAGAAGACCGAGAGAAGACCGCGTTCATCACCCCGTTTGGCGCGCATCGCTACACGACCATGTCCTTCGGGTTGAAGAACGCCGGCGCTACCTACCGGCCGAGCTATCCGGAGCTCGCTTCAAGAGGCAGCTCAACAAGAACGTTGAGGCCTACGTGGATGATGTGGTCGTCAAGACCAGAAACTCCAGAACCCTCATCGACGATCTTAAAGAGACTTTCGCATCACTGCGCGAGTATCGTTGGAAGCTCAACCCGAACAAGTGCGTCTTCGGCGTACCTTCGGGAAAACTACTCGGCTTCATCATCGCCAGCGCGGCATCGAAGCCAACCCCGAGAAGATCTCCGCCATCACCAGCATGCAAGCTCCCACAAGCATCAAAGACGTCCAGAAGCTGACAGGATGCATGGCGGCACTGAACAGATTTATCTCGAAGCTTGGAGAGCGGCGCCTACCCTTCTTCAAACTACTCAAGCACCAAGAGAAGTTCGTGTGGACTCCAGAGGCGGATCAAGCCCTTGCCCAGCTCAAGGACTTCCTGTCAAAGCCACCGGTCCTCACGGCTCCCCGCAAAGGCGAGCAGCTACTGCTCTACCTCGCTGCGACTACTCACGTGGTCGCATCGCCATCGTTGTCGAGCGGCGGGGAAGACGGCCACGCCTACCCGGGCCCGGGGCCGCCCCGTCTACTTCGTCGGCGAGGTTCTATCGAGTCCAAGTCCCGCTATCGGCCGTGCGAAGCTACCGTACGCGGTACTCATCACCTCGCGGAAGCTACGACACTACTTCCAGCAGTACTCGATCTCCGTCGTTACCGACTACCCGCTCGGTGACATCCTGCGGAACCAAGATGCTACTGGAAGAATCTCCAAGTGGGCGGTCGAGCTCGGCGCCCTCACCATCGACTTCAAGCCACGCACAGCCATCAAGTCGCAGGCACTAGTCGACTTCATGGCAGAGTCGCGGGAGAACCAGCTACCCACTCCCACCGTGCGACCAGAGCATTGGGTGATGTACTTTGATGGCTCACTCAACCTCGAGGGCGCAGGTGCAGGGGTACTCCCCGATCTCTCCAACGGGCGAACAACTCAAGTACGTCCCCGCATCTTCTGGAAGGTCTCAAACAACGAAGCCGAGTACGAAGCCCTCTTACACGGGCTCCGCCTCGCGGCTTCACTGGGAATCAAGCGGCTACTAGTCTACAGCGACTCCACAGTGGTCATCAACCAAGTCAACAAGTCCTGGGACCGCAACAAGGAGAACATGGACGCCTACTGCCTAGAAGTCCGCAAGCTCGAGAAAAGTTCTATGGCCTCGAGTTCCATCACATCGTTCGCGACAACAACGTTGTAGCGGACATCCTCTCGAAGCTTGGATCCACCCGCGCTCAAGTACCAGCGGGCGTCTTCGTCCACGAACTTCACGCGCCATCCATCCCGGAGTCAGCGCCACCGACCACTGTCCCAACCCATCCACCAGCTGGGCAAGAGGTCATGATGATCGACGTGGACTGGAGGCAACCCTTCATCGACTACCTCAGCGAGCAGAAGGTCCCCTCCGACAAGAACGCGGCCGAGCAACTCGTCCGCCGCGCCAAGTCTTACGCCCTCGTCGGAGACAAGCTTTACAAGCGGGGCGCATCCTCCGGAGTACTCATGAAGTGCGTCCCCCGTGAGGAAGGCAAGGACATCTTGGAGGAGATCCACAAAGGCGTCTGCGACAACCATGTGTCCTCACGTACGCTGGTCAGCAAGGCCTTCCGGCGAGCTTTCTACTGACCCACAACTTTGGGCGATGCCGAAGAACTCGTCAGAAGGTGCCAAGGATGTCAGTACTTCGCCAAGCAGCAACACGTCCCAGCCTACAAGCTAGTTACCATACCGCCAACCTGGCCTTTTGCCTGCTGGGGGCTCAACATGATTGGGCCACTACCAACTGCGCCAGGTGGTTTCAACAGAGTACTAGTGGACATCGACAAGTTCACCAAGTGGATCGAGGTCAAGCCGGTCACATGCCCCAAGGCTGACAGAGTACTCGACTTCCTGGATGAACTCATACACCGCTACGGACTACCCCACCACATCATCACAGACTTGGGCTCCAACTTCAACAACCACCAGTTCTGGGAGTACTGCGAGAACAGCGGGATCGACGTCCGATACGTCTCAGTTGCCCATCCACGGGCCAACGGACAAGTCGAGCGCGCCAATGGGATGGTGCTCGATGCTCTCAAAAAGCGGCTACACGACGCTGCCAACTCCAAAGGGGGCAAGTGGATCAAGGAACTACCCAATGCACTGCGGGGGGCTACGGACTCGCCCATCCAAGCCAACGGGGCAATCCCCCTACTTCCTGGTCTACGGCTCCGAAGCAATCCTCCCCGCCGACGTCATATGGAACTCGCCAGCAGTGGAGCACTATGACGAAGGCGTCTCGGAAGACGACGGACGAGTTGACATCGACAGACCTCGAAGAAGCTCGGCCGCGCCGCCCTCGTCCGCGCCGGCAAGGTACCTAGAGGGTATCCGACGCTACCATGATCGCAACGTCAAGGAACGCTCCTTCAACGTTGGTGATCTCGTCCTCCGCCGCATCCAGAACACGGAAGGACTACACAAGCTCAGTTCCCCCTGGGAAGGTCCCTTCACCGTCGCAAAGGTGACCGGGCCGGGCTCCTACCGCCTCCAAACACTTGAAGGTGAAGACATCAACAACTCGTGGAACGTCGACCAACTCTGTCGATTCTACGCCTAGTCTACACGACTACTCTGGGGTTCAAGTCTACACGACTACATCAACACCCCTCCGCTGTAAGCGGCCTCCGGGTCTTGGCTCCAGTCTCCGGACTACACCTCTCCAGGATCCAGCCCGCGCGGCTACCTACAGATCCCGGGCTGCGACGAGCGTCAAGGACTCTAGCAGCGGTCTACCATGAGACCACCCTCTAAGATCCAGCCTCCGTGGCTACCTACGGATCTACGATCCAGCCTACACAGCTACTTACGGATCAAGCCGTCGGAAGCGCCTACCCGCTCCAGGTGCTACTCGGTCGTAAGCGGCCCTCCGGGTCCAAGCGACTACTCTGTAACTACGGCCCTGGCCATCCAGGTGTACCTCTTCAGTAATAAAGTTTGATCATTCATCAACTTTTTTACTGTCTACTCCCTAACAACGGGACCACTACTGCTGAGTACTACTACTCGCATCCACTCCACGATGGGGGCTCCGCACTCTGAGATCGCGGCTACGAGTACTCATTGCTGGAAGTTTTCTTTCATTGATACTTAAGCAATTCATTACAATTGTTTTTTGTACAACCCTGGCTACTAGCTATCTATTACAGGGCTACTGGAGGTTAAGCTTCTCAGCTACTTGCTCCGCGATGGGAGCCATCTGCTCCAGCAGCTCTGCATACTGCTCATCAGTGCAGTTGGCGGCTACCGGCGCCGACGACTACCTCCACTGGGGCCTTCGGGAAGTACGACTTCATGAAGGCCAAGACTTGTCTTGGGATCGACCTCGCCATGTGCTTCACGTAGGCTGCCAGCCGGCTCGGCGCTTCCTTGAGGCGGTCTACCAGCGGGGCAATCTTGGGGCCGCCCGGGTGCGGCACCAGGAGTCTTGCGATCGGCAGTGCGGCTTCTTCGAGCTCCCTCAGTTGGGCCCGCAATGCCTCGCAGTCTTCATTCAACTTCTGCAAGGATTGTAGCAGTTGACGGAGCTCCATGTGCTTCTCGCACTCGAAGGCAAGCTCTTTGTAGTCGAGCTCGAGTACCTGGCGGGCTTCTTGCTCCCGGTAGAAGAGATTCTTCATGCTCGTCTCCGAGGACTTCAGCTGCTCCACCCGGTCCTCAAGCTCTGCAAACATAGCAACAATGCATTGGGTCAGACCACTTCTCGACCTCCAACAAGTACCCGACAAGTTCAGCGGCGTACCTTTGTTCTTGTTGCGGAGGCTCTTATTCTTCCGCACCAAGTCGTCGCCCTTCGCCTGCAACTCCAGGACATCGTTGTGGTATTTGGCGAAGGCGGCATCAAGCTTCGACTGCATGGTGTTGGGGGTACCCGAAAAATTCGGAATACTACCCTAACACAAGTGAAAGTTCTTAACACGTTCAATAGCACAGTTAGGGCACAAAGCGACTGAAATCCCTCCTGCAAATAGCACAAGTCCCAAAAAAGTCTGAATCCGTTTACATGTGCCCTCGCGCCCCCTTTTATAGGGAGACGAAGGGACTTTTACATTCCGATAACACCCTCGGGCTCGGAGAATATTCCTAATGTGAACACACACAAGAATGTCTTTTCCCCCCTTACACATTTACAAGTCCGCCACTAGTTCACACTCTAAACCCGGACTTTTTGGGACTACAACTTTGACTTTGCTTCTCCCGTGATTCGTGAATGTCTTCGCCCGAAATTCCCGAACTAGGTCTTCTACGGATTCCCGAAGTGGCTCTTGCTTCCCAGCAGGTTCGTGCGTGTCCTTGCGCCTGAGTCCCGAACAGAGTCTTCATCAGATTCCCGAATCGGCAAATCTCTGAAGTTCGGACCATCAACAGTTGAGATTCCGGGCTTCCGCATGTTCATGACTCCGCCTCTTCACCGACTCAAGATTCCCGAACTCTGCACATTCGCGAATTCGAGACTCCGCAGGTCCTAGACTTTCGAGAATCGCGAATTCCCTGCTCCTGAAAACATGCTTTGAGAATTCCGTTAAACTCGACGTTTCGAGGGTGACGGGTTTTCCTGAATTCCCCAACACTAGCCCCTCGGGGAAGCGGGTTGACTCTGACGATCCGATTCCACGAACCTTTCGGAAATTTAGTAAAAAACGTCACCCTCGGAACGTCGGAGGGGACACACGTCACCCAGGGAGCCAAAGGCGGTTAAATCGAGGCGCACTTCGCAAAACTACCCCCCCCGGCCCTATAAATAGCGGGCTGGCGCTGTTAAAAATCTTTTTACTGCTCTCGAGCTTTTCACTATTCGCGCATCTCTCTCTTCGCGGATTCTGGTTTTCTGCTTGAAGGCTTACGAACTCCAGGCCTTGTTCGTGCTCCTCTAAGGTATTTTTTATCCATGCTTCGTTGATTCATTATTTCGTTAAATTTAGGTGTAGAGACATCGCAAATTCGCGAGTTTCATTTTCGAACATTATTCTCACCTGTTTGGATGTTCGTGTTTATTAGGTGGCTCGGGTTAAAAGTACAGCTAGGCCCATGACTACTGAAGAGCTGATCGCTGCCGGTCTCCCACTCAATCCAACCACCAAAAGTGCGGATCGTGATGCTCCGGCCGAAGATGTTGGTTCACCCAGCGGTTCCCGAAGTCGCGAGGACGGAGAGGTTGGGTCCGACGGCGGCGAAGACGTCGGGGATGTGGACGCCGGTGTTGACGATCTCGTCATGCGCCGAGGACTTCGGCCCACCGCCGCCCTCACTCTCCTTCGGAGAGTCGAAGGTCACAAGCAACATTATTCGCGAGTACGAGAAGGCCGGATTCTTCTCTCCTGGCGCTGGGCGTGCCCCACTTGATGAACTAACTCCTACTCCCAAGGCCGGAGAAATTGTGGTTTTTCGAGACTTCTTCATCTGTGGGCTGCGGTTCCCTTGTGATCCAATCTTGCCAGCAATTCTCGATGCATTTTCGGTGAAGATCCACCAACTTACCCCGACGTCCTTCCTCGAAGTGTCGAAGTTTATCTGGATCTTGAAGACCTTTGGCTGCAATCCTATTGTCGATGGTTTCACTCGGTTCTACGAGTTGGTGATCATCCCCGAAGTTATCAAGGGCGACGATGGGCAGTTTTACCATAGTCGGCACGCGTGCCGCACCTTCAACACGCGACGCCGGGAACACCCGACGGGGGATCACTCGAATCCGGATCGCTCCCCTCGCCGCAAGAGCAACCTCACCGACGATTGGAGATCTTATTGGTTCTACTTGAAGGTTGATGAGCCGAAGATGTCAAGCCCGATCGCGCCCCTCGCGGCGGTAAATGTAGGAAGATACAACCGGCGGGCCTTAGGAATCGAAGTTGCGAAAGTGCATTTCATCCGGCCAAAGACGATACTCGGCGGCCGTGACATTATCGAAGAATTTGTCGCCGCGCGATCCGGCCTATTTCGAACGGGCCGGTCCCCCGCCGAAATCGTATACTACAACGTCAACCGGCGGATCGGCGGGTTCCTTTCCCGAAGTTCGGGATTAATCTTCGCGAGGGCCGTAGCGCCAAGGACTTCATGGACGAAGTTGAGAAAAGGGTCAATGTCATGGTAGGCGAATATACCATGAACGAGTACAAAGCATACAAGGCCCTGGTGAAGCACAAGAAGAAGATCAATCGTGTCTTTTCGGAGATCAGCGGTGATAAATTTTTCAGCTCTCGAGGCCCTGGTCCCAAGTTGAAACTTCCCGCCGTCGCCGTGGCCAGTGCTCGCCCGCCCCCATCAACGCTCCCCCGAATCAGGTCGTCGAAGCGAAACCCGTCACCTGCCACCGAGGGAACTTCTTCGGGAGTGAAGCCTTCGAGGACTAGATCACTTGAGTCATCGAAGCGGAAACGAAAGACCTCGGAATTTCAAACCTCAGAAGCTGAACTCCAAGGCCGCCGGGGCTTGCCCAGATGAGCTGCAAGAAATTGAAGAAAGCTGTGAAGAAAGTTTCTTCCACTGGAGTTCGGCGGGTCCCATCCGCCTTCGACGACGACACCCTCACGAAGACAGATAGTCTAAAAGGTGTTTTCCTCTGGCCATTATTTAACTTTCGAGACAAGTTGCTTCGCCGGTTCCGAAAATGAATTCGTGGATATTGATTCCTTTTCGGATGTTGTTCCCGAAGTTCGAAGAGAGCCATCTCCCCGCCGTTGTCGATAAGTCCGTTATTGCTGCTGAAGTTGTTGTTCACACCGAGTCCCCTGCTGCTGCCAAAACCCCTGCTGTTGAGGTCGCTGCCGCTGATGAAGTTTCCTCCGAGTTCGCTCGGGACCTTGAGTGCACTATCCAAAGGGAGGGCCACTCTACCGAAAATGTTCCTTTGGTCGAAGTTCGGGAGGTCGTCCCCGAAGACTAGGTGCCCTCTCCTTCCTTGGCCGCTTTTAACAAAAGCTTTGGTACGTCTCATCGCGGCAAACTATTGCGTGTTGGTTTCGAGACAAGTGGCGTCGGGGGCAAGGCGTCCAAGTTTTTAACTCTATGGAAATCGTCCGCCATTGTTGATGAAACAGGGGAGGAAGCGCCCGAACGACCTGAAGAGGCCGCCCAAGGCTCTAAGAGAAGGCCCCTCTCTGTCTCCGAAACCGCTCCTTCGCCTCGAGGGAAAACTTCTTCGGGTTCGAGCAAACAAGTTACCATGCAGCGGTTCTCTAAAAAAGGTTCGTCCTTCCTTACTATCTTTTCATACGTTTCCCAGTTTTTGAGTCTTAGTCTGAGACTTTCTCTTGATCTTCGCAGAATTCAAGAATCCGTTACACTCGTATTCGCCTTCAAAGCTTGCACGATTTCATGAAGACTATGCCCTCAAGTACTCGATGCTCGGGAAGGTTGCCGTAGACCGGCTTTCGAACGGTGAAGATTAATGAAGAACTTTCTCGAAGTCGAAAGAGCCGGAGCGCAACTTCACCCTCGCACAATCCACGAATCCGGAACTCGAGAGGAAGGTGTCCGAGCCGGGCAGAGGCTGCGAAAAGAAGTCGGGATGAAAAGAAAGTGGCCGAAGCGCGCGCTCGAGGAATCGAAAAAGGATCTCGAGAAAATTCGGAAATCTCATGAAGATGATTTGAGCGTAATCGAAAAACTTCGGCAAAAGCAAGAGCGAGACGCGAAAATCGCTGAAGATCTTCGCATCAACAATGCCAGCCTCGCTAAGTCACTGAGCTCAAAGGATCGGAAGATCGTGGATCTTGAGAAGGCGCGCGGTAGAGCAAGGTGAAGCTTCGAAGAAAAACACTTCGGAAATTTTGGGGAAGCCGAAATTGCTTTATGCGTCGAGTACCGAAGTCCCCGAATGAGTACGGTGTTCGTCCGAGCCCCCCTCTCCCGGATGACATTGATATCCCCGATTTCATGGATTGGCTAGAGGATGAATTCAAGGCTCTTCCCGAAGTGATCTCGGTGCCGCAACTTCGCCGTATCTTTTTCTCGTGGAGAGTATTCTGAAGGTCCTTCACGATTACGACTGTGTGGACTTGGCGAAGTTTCGCGCGAACCTTTCTCAGTTCACAAGCGTTACCAGCGATACGATACTTCAAGCAAACTCTGACATTGTGGCTATAAAGTTGAAATTCGTGAAGGAATTCTGGCTGGTTGGCGGGGCGGATATTGCTAAGACTGTTGCGCGGGCAAAGCTTGACGAGGTAATTTCTTTTTGCTCGATTTCGTGACTTATGTTCGTCACAGGTGTTCCAGTTTCTTAAGCCTTCCTTACTCTTCTCTTCCTTTCACAGCTGAGAGAAAAGGAGGACCAAAAGGGCGTCGCCGCGTCTCCCGAAGGATCGACTTCCGGGGAGAGTTCGGGTGGGTCCGGCGAGGACGGCTCAGGTGGCGGCGGCAGCAGTAGCGGCGGTGATGATGGCAACGACGGTGGACAAGTCCCCGAACAAGAAGAAGATTCGCCGAAGGTGGATGTTGCGAATTGAGCGACATGTCTAGACTCTTTTTGGGTGAATTCGAGATCGGCCGTAGATTTATGTAGATTCATCAAACTTCTCCGAACAATTTGTTTTGTAAATTTTAACCTGCGCAGGTCCTGCAAGCTGGGCCTGCGCAGGACGTGCTACCACTTCGGATTCATCGAGACGATATGTTCGTTAGTGGTGAAGCGTGGCGTCTATTCAAGCGGGCACATCCCGAACAAGATTTTTCCGATTTTTGGCTTGAGGCTTCGCTTAAGTTTTCTATAGGTTGTTTTGACCTTTCCTCGTTTTTCTTACTTCGTAAGAAGGTTCGTTCCGCGTCATCTACTCCGCCGCCCGCGAAGGTTCCCAAGATGGAGCCCCTTAGCCCCTTAGCTGATGCATCTGACTTCGCCTATGCCAGTGATACGGCTGAAGACAATGTTTGTAAACCGGGACATGTTGTTGAGCTTTCGTTTTGAGTTTTACGCCAAGCGTTGTAATTACCAAAGAACTGTTCGGAAGTTTTTATGCGAATAAGGCAATGAATTTGTTTTTTCTTCGAAAAAACGTCACCCTCCCCCACCTTGCCGTTTCTCATGAAAACTAAATTGCAAGGTCGCGAATTTTACTATTCGCAAACTTTTTTAGCGCATCCTTAGGAGGAATCTTCGTTAATTTTTGAAAATTTCTACCGTCGTTACGCAAGTCGACAAAATTTGTTTTTCGAATTTTGTGGACTTGCCCCACTTGGCGAGCTTGCCTCGGTTGAAATTGCAACCTTCGGTTGCTTCAACCAAGATTTTTCTCGCGAACGTCCGATGGAGCCCCTTGCCCTTTTCTTATAATGGTGATACCCGAAAGAATTTTCAACAATTTGAACTAGGTGAGAATACATAGGCGAACCCCTAGGCATTCGTTTTCTCGATATTGTCATGCGAACTTCCCGGTGGGAATCCCTTCGTGGATGGGATTTTTCTAGGCCACAACTTGTTGTTGTCTCGGAGCCTTTTTTGATGGGAATCCCTCGATGGATGGGATTTTTCTAGGCCACAACTTGTTGTCTCAGGCCTTTTTTGATGGGAATCCCTCGATGGATGGGATTTTTCTAGGCCACAACTTGTTTTTGTCTCAGGCCTTTTTCACATAGCCTTTCTCACAAACTTTATCTTTTTTATCGATGGGATTTCGGCTATCAGGAAGTCCTTTCTCATGAACCACTTCTTTTTTCACGATGGAATTTCGGCTATCAGGGAGCCTTTCTCACGAACCACTTCTTTTTTCACGATGGAATTTCAGCTATCAGGGAGCCTTTCTCACGAACCACTTCTTTTTTCACGATGGAATTTCGGCTATCAGGGAGCCTTTCTCACGAACCACTTCTTTTTTCACGATGGAATTTCGGCTATCAGGGAGCCTTTCTCACGAACCACTTCTTTTTTCACGATGGAATTTCGAGACACAAAATACGAACCATGCAATTTGGGGGAAGACTCTCTTCATATATATATCAGAAAGAGTATTTTACATGGGATCCGCCTCGTTAAAAACCTTGCCTCTTGATTTAGAGCCCCCTTTGCAAGGAAAAGAGTACGGTCCTTCTTATTCTAGTACTATGATTAAGAAGTAAGACTAGCTTTCCCCGAAGTCACTTATAGACACATGATTCGGGTTTTTATTTTCCTACAGTTTAAACTTACGAAAATTGAAAAACTACTACCTACTATACTTATGTACAACTATGGTCTTCATGGATAATACCTCTTTAAGCTATCGGCATTCCACGAGTATGGCAATTCTTCGCCAGTCTGCTCCATCAGGCGAAAAGCCCCTGGCATGTCTGTTTCCCTAGCTATGTAAGGGCCTTCCCATGACTCATGAAACTTTCCTGGGTTCTCCCAATTTTTCTTTCTTTTCAAGACAAGATCACCAGTTTTGATGTCCTTCCGGACTACTTTTTTGTCTCTCCATGCCCTTGTCTCTCTCTGGTACTTCTCAATGTTTTCTGCTGCTTCGAGGATTGTCAGCTCTATCATGTCTTTCTCCACCTTCTTATCAATTTCCTCTATCTCTTTTCCTTTCAAGACTCTCATGCTTTCATTCTTGATCTCCTCTGGTGTCATAGCCTCAGTCCCGAAGAGTAGGCGAAAAGGTGTGAAACCTGTTGCCCTTGAAACTGTGGTGTTGTGAGACCGGATCACCTTTGGAAGTTCATCCACCCACTTTCCCTTTTTCGATCAAATAAGCATTTCTTGATTCCCGAAAAAAATCGGGCCATTGGCTCTTTCAACTGCTCCATTGGATTGTGGATGATATACTGACGAAAATTTCGCTTGTGTGCCTAGGGTTTTGCAATACTCTTTGAAGGTGTAGCAGTCAAACCGTTTGCCATTATCAACCGTCGGTTCTCTAGGAACTCCGAACCCCGAGACTACGTTACGCCAAAAGAATTTCGAACCGTTGCCGTTGTGATGTTCGCGAGTGGTTTTGCTTCTACCCACTTCGTGAAATAGTCGACCGCTACGGCCCGCGAATCAGCAATTACCCCGAGCGTTGGCAACGGGCCTACTAGGTCCATGCCCCATCTTTGCGAGAGGCCGAGGTTGGAGGAATTAAATGAACCGGCATTGAAGGCGGTTCTGGCTGATTTCCCGTCTTCTAGCATGCTTCACATTGCCGAACCAACATCTTGGCGTCGATGTTTATGGTTGGCCAATAGAATCCTTGTTTTATCGCCTTGCCAGCCAAAGCCCCGGTGCCTATGTGTGCCCCACAAAATCCCTTTGTGAATTTCTTTTAGGAGTTCACGACCTTTTTCGGAGGTGATGCAGCGTAGCCAAGGCTCAGTGACTCCTGATTTGTACAATTCTCCATTTACCACTGTATAGCCCCGAGCCCTTTGCCTCAACCTTTTCTCTTCCAGTTCATCTTGTGGTTCGTAATGTCCCCTTAGGTAGGCCATTATTTCTGCTCTCCAGTCTGGAATTTCCACCATATTCACGATTTGAGTTCTTGAATCTTTGATGGAAGGTTCTCTGATGATTTCAAAGAACACATCCGGTGGTAGCTCTTGATTTCGTGTCGTTGCCTTCACCGGTTATCCACCTCATTGTTATCATCCCTTGGGATGTGCTGGACTGAATATCCTTTGAAGTGTCTTTCCATTTCTCTGACTTTTTCAAGATATTTCATGAGAACCGGATTCCTGGCCTCGCTTTCCTTCTCGATGTGTTCCTGGATTACTTTCGAATCCGTTCTGATTATGAAGGTCTGCTGCCCCAAGGCTTTCATTTTTCTCAATGCCGGCGGAGAGCTTCGTACTCCGTTGTATTGTTCGTGGAGTATTCATTGTTCGCGAATATGAGCCGTGCTGCATATCTTATGACCACGCCCGTCGGCGATGTTACAACGGCCCGAAATTCCAACCCCCTTGTAACACCATGCTCCATCACACCGCACTACCCAAGGTTCGGGCATATTTTCCTCTAGATTCCGAGTAGGTGAGGTCCGGTCCACGACGAAATGCCGGGACTTGCGATTTTATTGCACTTCTTCTTTCGAAATCCACCACATACTCGGAGAGTTCAGCACCCCACTTGATGATTCGGGTGGATGCCTCCCCTGTTTGCGAACAGGTCACTTAACGGTTGGTTGGTGATAACTCTTATTCCGTGGCCCTCGAAGTAGTATCTTAGCTTTCTTGCTTGCCATGATGACCGCATACGCGATCTTCTCCGGTTCGGAATAAAAAACCTTGGAACCGAGACAATGCTTCGGAGGCGAAATATACGGGAATTTGCCCGAGCTTTCCTTCTTCTTGCTTTTCTGTACCAAGATCGCGCTTACATCGCCGAATTTGATGCGGACACATACGGCGAAGCGGCGATTTTGGCTCGGGAGGACAGAGTTTGGTCATCTTTGGACAAGTAGTTCTTTAGTTCGTGAAAGGCACGCTTCCGAGGTTCGGACCACCGGAATTTCTTGGCACTTCGAGAACTTGGAAGAATGGCAAACTTCTTTCTGCGGCTACGGGGATGAATCTGTTGAGGGCGGCCACTCTCCCCGTCAACCTCGAACATCTTTCACCGAGGGCTGGCTCTTGCATTTCCATCGAGCCTTTATCTTGTCGGGTTTGCTTCAATGCCTTTCGTTGAAACTAGGCATCCAAGAACTTTTCCCTTGTGAATTCCGAACACACATTTTTCGGGTTTAGCTTCAAGTTTCTTTGTCCTCAAGTTCGCGAACGTTTACGCCAAATCACCGATATGGTCTTTTCTCCGAATACTTTTGACAACTATGTCATCCACGTATGCCAAGATATTTCTCCGAATCTGTTTGGTGCAGCACTATTGCTATCATCCTTGAAAACGTGCACCCCGCATTCTTCGCCCCTCCGGCATTCTTACGAAACAAAATGTTCCGAAAGGAGTGATGAAACTTGTCTTCTCTTCGTCCTCTTTGCGAACTACGATTTGATGATACCCGAGAGAACATGTCCGGGAGCGAAAGCATCTCACCGTTGGTTGCATCATCCACGATTTTGTCTACCCTTTCCAAGGGAAAATCGTCCTTCTTGCACGCCTTGTTTAAATCGGTGAAGTCGACACACATTCTCCATTTGCCATTTTTCTTCTTGAGCGGCACGGTGTTGGCTAACCGGACCGGGTACTTGACCTCTCCGATCACTTGGGCATCCTGTAACCTGCGAACTTCGCTTCCACCGCCTTGACCTTTTCGTCGGACATTTTCCGAAGTTTTTGCTTCTTGAGCGGTATCTTGTCATCTGTTTCGAGGACATGTTCGATTATGTCTCTGTCAACGCCTTGCAAATCTTTGGGCGACCATGCGAAAACATCCTTGTTTCGTTCGGGAAGCGTATGAGTTCATCATCCTCTTCGGCGGCGAGGTTCGCCCCTATTATGACTGCTCTGTCGGGCATGTCGTCCAGATACACTCTCTTTGTTTCATCTTCTGCGGCTATGTTATTTTTCTCTTTATCCCGCTTCGGCTCTTCATAGGTTTCCTTCCTCTATTCAGCTGCTTTCAGCTGATACACATTCGTTTGACCAGGCGTGTGGCCCTTTTCTATGTTCCTAGCCTCTTGTTGATTGCCGAATACTGTGATAACCCCTTTGGGCGCAGGCATCTTCATGCATAGGAACTGTTGCCTTATGACAGCATCGAACTTGTTCGTGAAACCCCCGCCGAAGATCGCAAGATACGGGTGATATATGTCAACCACATCAAAGGTGAGGTTCTCAGTTCTGGCATTCTCAAGATCTCCGAAAGAAACTGGGAGTGATATTTTTCCAACCGGCTTGATGGGCTTCCCTCCGAACCCCTGCAATGGGTACTATGGTGGGTCCAACATGTGCTGACTCAGATTCATTTTCTCGAATGTTTTCAGGAATAGGATGTCCGCCGAACTGCCGTTGTCCACCAAGATTTTTCCTATGACCCATCCAGCAATGTTGACTTCAATCACCATGGCATCATTGTGGATCACGGATTTCAGCCTGAAATCTTCTTCGTAAAGGTGATTGGCACCTTCGCCCACTCGGGCGGGCGGTACTGGGCCATCATTGATGATGGTATTCGAGAGATGCGAAGTAGTTGCTTCGTTGCTTCTTTGTTTCAAATTCCATGGCGGATCCACCGTGATTGGCATGATAGTCCCGAATGATGGCAATGCTTTGGAGTTCGAGGTCCCGAACTTGACCGAGGCCTTGATGAGCTTTACGGAGGCGGTGGCAAGATTTCCCGAATGGGCCGCGGCCGCTCGGATCGACCGTATCGCTTGCGACCGAGGGAAGAATTGTTGTGAGGGCTGCCATGCGATTGCGATTGTGGAAATTGCGGGCGGTACGAGCTTGATCGCGGACTTGCGACTGCGGCTGCCAGAAGTTCGGCCGAAACTGGGTTGGCATCGAGGATGCGATGCTCATCAGTGCCTTTTCTTGTTGGATTCGTGCCATGTTCTTCTTTGTCTCTGGGCACCCTTCGGTGCTATGGCCTCTTCCATGATACTGGCAGTAGAAGTGTGGATCTCTTGGGTTGTGGTTCGGGAGGCTTGGGGTTCCTCTTCCTCTCCCCCTTCCTCTATGACTGAATCCTCCCCTGGCACTTGGCCTGCTTTCTTGCTGTTGTTGAGGATTTGCAACACTGTTTACATTTCGTGGATCTTTGGGGTGGTGCCCGCTGGGTCATATCTCTTGCCGCCTGTCTTGCCTCGTTTCGTTCGGCTACTCTCTTGCGGTGGTCATCATCAGACAGAATGTAATCCTCCAATTCCCGAAATAGTTCTTCAACTGTCTCAGGCTTCTTTCTTGTGAGATGGGAGGCTGTTGGCCCTGGGGTGAGACCCTTGATCAGTGCCTTGATCGTTGTCTTGTCATCAGCGTCGGGGATCCGAGACCTCGTTGCATGAATCTTCTCACGAAGTTTCGCGGTGGTTCCTCGTCCTTCGCTTGCGGTTATACAAATGCGAGGCTTCGGTACGTTGTATCATGGAACATCTGAAACGCTTGCATGAACTTTGTTTTGAGATCTACCCAGCTGTAGATCGAGTGTGGAGGCAGCAATGAGTACCAATTCAGTACTGGTCCTTCGCAAGCTATGATGAAGGATTTGGCGAGTGCAACATCATCTCCTCCTGCCGAATTCACAGCTGACTCGTATCTCATGAGAAATTGCCTGGAATTTCCGAAACCGTTGTACTTGGGAAGAGAGACTGGCTTGAACTTCGGCGGCCAAGGTGCTATTTGCAGCCCTATTGACAGTGGTGATTCAGAATCCACGAAGTGTGAGACTCCGTTTCCCGCGAAGTAGTTTTCCTTCGGGGATTCTCTTGCGGCACGGGGTTCTCTTGCGGTGTTTCTTGCCACGGGGAGCTGTTCTCTTGCTCTTTCATTTCGTCAATTTCTCTCTCGTATTGCTTGTATTTGTTCTTTTGCTTTGTTCGATTTGCTCTAGTTTTTCGAGAGATTTTCCTCTTCGCCCGCAACCGAGCCGCGAACTTTTCTTTGTCTTCCGTTGTCGTTGTATCTTTTGGTGGACCATGGCTAGCTCTCTGTCTATGGAATCATCATCGGCATCAACATTCTCGTGCTCTTGCCGTTCGGCGGAGTTGTTCTTGGATGTGAGTCTGTTTTTTCTCGCTCTTGCCTTCATGAGGGCTTCGAGCTTCTCTCTTCGCCGCCGGTCCGTTACGTTCGAGGATTCGGGAACAAACGAATTTTCGTTCCCCCGGGTGAGATGGCGATCTTCCTGGTTGGCCTGCACTGGAGCAGTCTTCTTTGACTTCTTCTGAGGTGGCATCGTGAGTTTCTTTTCGGCTGGAACACGGTGGGCGCCAATGTTGGGGGTACCCGAAAAATTCGGAATACTACCCTAACACAAGTGAAAGTTCTTAACACGTTCAATAGCACAGTTAGGGCACAAAGCGACTGAAATCCCTCCTGCAAATAGCACAAGTCCCAAAAAAGTCTGAATCCGTTTACACGTGCCCTCGCGCCCCCTTTTATAGGGAGACGAAGGGACTTTTACATTCCGATAACACCCTCGGGCTCGGAGAATATTCCTAATGTGAACACACACAAGAATGTCTTTTCCCCCCTTACACATTTACAAGTCCGCCACTAGTTCACACTCTAAACCCGGACTTTTTGGGACTACAACTTTGACTTTGCTTCTCCCGTGATTCGTGAATGTCTTCGCCCGAAATTCCCGAACTAGGTCTTCTACTGCATTCCCGAAGTGGCTCTTGCTTCCCAGCCAGGTTCGTGCGTGTCCTTGCGCCCGAGTCCCGAACGAGTCTTCATCGATTCCCGAATCGGCAAATCTCCGAAGTTCGGACCATCAACGATTGAGATTCCGGGCTTCCGCATGTTCATGACTCCGCCTCTTCACCGACTCAAGATTCCCGAACTCGCACATTCGCGAATTCGAGACTCGCAGTCCCGGACTTTCGAGAATCGCGAATTCCCTGCTCCTGAAAACATGCTTTGAGAATTCCGTTAAACTCGACGTTTCGAGGGTGACGGGTTTTCCTGAATTCCCCAACACTAGCCCCTCGGGGAAGCGGGTTGACTCTGACGATCCGATTCCACGAACCTTTCGGAAATTTAGTAAAAAACGTCACCCTCAGAACGTCGGAGGGGACACGCGAGACCTCTCCGCGACGTCCTGCAAAGACAACCCAAGTCACACGAGTACTCAACGACAGAGGATTGACTACTTAGAAGCTACGGCTACTCACCTTCATCCACTGCTCGGCCTGGCGGATCGCCTCCAGGTGCTTCGCCACCGTCGCAGGCTCGACAAGATCATCTGCGAACAGCTCTATCCCGCCGCGAGTACTCGCGGTGGCCTCCGTCATCGGCGCAGAGCGGATGGGCTCTGCGTCCTGGATCTCCGGGGAGCGGATAGCCACCTCCAGAGCAACCTCTGGCGATGTGGTGACGCCCTCTCCCCCGGCCGTCACGGCGGCCTCCTCGACGACTTCCTCCACGGGCTCGGGGGCTCCTCCCGCAGCCTCCGGGGCCCCTGGTGTCGACTTCTGCATCGGCACCCCAGCAGGGATGTCGCTGCCTTCAGCTTCAGCGCCTGTCAAAAGAGAAGACAAATGCATCAGCAATTGCGACTACTCCTAGAGGAGCTCCACAGCTTCAAGAAGAGTACTCACCTTCAACAACGCTGGCCTCCGACAACGTCGCCTTGGTAGCCGGTGGCTCGAGTACCGCCTGGGTAGCGGGAGCGGACTCCTCGGCGGGCGGCGCGACTTCTTCCGCCACCGCTGAAGAGGGTTCATCCCCCTCCCAGGACAGATCAGTGGATTTCCTGCAGAAGTACACACAATTGGTCGTCAGTCAACCTCGACTACTACAACAAGTACTACTCGCGAAGATGCAGTACTTACAAGTTCGACCGGACTATTGTCACGGCCGGGGCGCCAAGGATGCTGGCGATGTCGACCAGTCCACCCTTGGCGGGCGCCTCCTCCTGCGCCCCTGCGGCTACCGCCTCCTCTACAGCAACGGCGGCCGGCGCAGCGCCCTCTTGCGCTCCTGAAGCCACCACCTCTTCAACGGCGGCAGCTACAGGCTCCGTGCTCCCCTGTGGAGCAGGGGGCTGGCGCTCCAGCTGCACCAAGAGCTCCTCGACAGTGGGGGCTGGACTACGACTCCCAGCTGGCTCCCCCACTGTGTCCCACACGCCTTCGTCGCCCTCTTCGGTGGGCTCCGTTGGTGGCACCTCCTGCATACAAGGCAGACTACTCATCAGCAAGGGTACCCATGCGACGAGTACTCGACTACTCTAGTCAAGACAACTTACCTCCTGAGGCGTGGTCTCTGAGACCTTAAGTTTCTTCGTCACCCGCTTCCTGGCGGGGTTGCGCGGCCTCCGTGGCGGCGCAGCCAGGCTAGCCTCCAGGCTAACCGGGGGGTCTTGCACCAGAGGAACATGAGGCAAGCCTGGGCGACTAAATCTCGACCACAGCTGGAAGCGGTCCTGCAACGTCTCGTCATCGTCATCGTCGTCGTCGTCGGTGGTATCCTCCACGACGACGGTGTCATCGCCTTCACCGACTTCTCGCCGCTCCTTCGCCTTCCCTTCCTTCGGGATCTCGATCCTGCTCGGAGGCGGCTGCGGCTCGGAGATGAACTTCTTCAAGTCATCCTGCAAGGCACAAGACGTCAGCAAGTCTACATCAAGTAATAACTACTCGACTAAGGGAGTACGACTACTCACCTCCTTTGGCGGGCGCGAGGCGGAGTACTCTTGGACAAGGCACGCCGTGTACGGCGGCATATCTTTGAAGATCCGCGACAACCTCTCGATGATGTCGCTGTCGTCCAGCTCGCCTCCGGGCATCCGCGACGTGTCATCGTCGCCGGTGTACTCGAAGCCTAAGGTGTCCCGAGCCATCAACGGCTGCACCCTCCGCTTCATGAAACTGAAGGCCACGTGCTCGGCCCTCAGTCCCGCCTCCCTCAGCACCTTGATGTGTGCCAGCAGCTCGGGAAGTTGGATTCCCTCTTGCATGGTGGGCTCCGTGTTCCACCACTCGTGGTGCCTGGGCTGCCGTCCGCTCGGCTTCGGCAGGCCGGGGTGATGATTCGTGACATAGAACCATCTTGTCTTCCAATCAGTGTTGGAGTCAACGAGCTTGTATGCCAGATATTGCTCCGCGGCGTCTTCTCTCAACTGGATGTCGGCTCCTCCGACTACCCTTGGGCTGGTGGCACTTGGCTGCGGCTTGACGCGGAAGAACTTCTGGAATAGTATCCAATGTGGCTTAATCCCAAGGAAGGCTTCGCAGAAATGCACGAAGACTGCGGTGTGGAAGACGCCGTTGGGATTCAGATTCAGGTACTCGATCCCGTAGTACCTGAGCGGCCCTTTGAAGAAATCGCTGGCTGGGAGCGCAAGCCCGCGCTCCACAAACCGCGAGAACATGGGGATCTCATCTTCGGCCTTCTCCATTGGATACGGATCTCCAGCAGCGGCCCTCCACATGTCGACTTACTTCTCCCGGATGAACCCACTGTTCTGGAGGGCCAATAGATCTTCTGTCTTCACCTTGGATTTCTTCCACTCGCGGCTCGGGTCGGCCCGCGGTGGAGACATGGGCGGCGCTGCTCCGGTGGCAGCCGCGGCGGCCTCTTGGACGTCTTGGATGGTGACGGCTTCATCCTCCAAGTGCAGGGTGTCTTCACGCGCATCCGCTCGGGGGCTACCCTAAAGGCTTTGGGTGGCAGCGCACTTGAATCTACTACGGCGGCAGCAAGCGCTGGGAGTGGATCAACTTCAGATGGAATCGAAATGACTGCAGCTCGGATGGGTGAAAAACCCTAAGGGTTTTGGCTTCTATTTATAAGTCAAACAGGCTCCGCAACGGGCGGCTGGATAAGTCCACGCGCGGCTGACTCAGCGGCTGTGCGTGACCCTTTGTATTCTACTAGTCGACGCGCCTCACCTCGGGGGCTCGGCTACTTCTACTCGACTACCTGGGAAGCGGCTAGTCTCAAGAGCATCTCAAGACACATTCTTCAAGATGACCCTTCAATTCGAGAGGAAGTACTCGACTCAAGTCTCGGGGGCTCCGTGCCACGTGTCCTTCGGTTTTTTCTCCGGATTTTTCGGGATCTTCTTGTCAAGACTTCAAATGGACCCTACGCCAGAGCCTGCGGCTCAATCTAAGGATCGGGGGCTACTCCATACGGAGTGCGATTTTGCAAATCGCACCTCCATATCAGCTCCGGCTTCAAGATAAGACAGGCAGTTTTCTGAAGACCTTCGAAGGCAGCACTCAAGGACGCTTGGGACTACTCGAGAAGACTTCAAGATTGCTCAAACATCAGCTGGAGTACATTCCAGCCTCGGGATGCTTCGACTACTCTTGAGGAATTTCGACTTGTAGCACTCAGGGACGCTTGAGGACTACTCGTTAAGGCCGTCAAGACTACTTGAAGCTATCCTTCTCGACTACAAAGTACTCGGGGGCTTGTCGTATGGACCTCCCTGGGCCCACTACCTTGATGGGTATCGGGACCGACTACTCGGTGGGCCCACGGGACTACCGGCTTGCGCTACACGGCACCCGAAGACGTGGAGCACAAGGACTACACGGGGAGTAGTACTCGGGGAGCCGTACATGTTCCGCACTTGTATAGAGGACTCCTAGACGTACTCGACTAGTACTCTCTCCCTACTGCGACTTGTAACCCTGCCTCCCGGACTATATAAGGCGAGGCAGGGACCGATCTCAGGAGGACCTCACCTCATCCAATCCCCTACAACTCACGTCGCACTATTGCACCATCTTGTAATCGTGCCCAATCAATCCAGAGCTACGCAGCATACAGGACGTAGGGTATTACGCACCTCGCGGCCCGAACCTGTCTAAATTGTGTGCCACGTGTCTCTTCCTTCGAGTTACCGATCTCGGCGAGTCACATTCATCTACTTCGGGTACTCCCCTTAGTAGGTTGCCGGTCTAAAACATCGACAGGAGTCGCCACCTCTGTTGCGGTGTGCTCCTCTACTAGAGCTAGTGGTGTTCCCTCCGGGAAGGGAACCGAGTCGAGGTAGACGACGCAACGTGAGTTCCCGTCTGTCAGGTCTGCGGGCTTGCGGTCTGGCCAATAGACGAATCTTCCGGCGGTTGTAGATGTTATAACCAGGCTGGAAGCTGGTCCTGACAGCGGTTGCTCGGTCGTGGAGTTCTCGGACTCGGGCTTGTCAGGGTCCGATCCGAAGTCGAACACGTAGGAGTCCGAGTAGTAGCCGGAGGCGGGGTTGGAGTCCGAGTCGTGCTCGGAGACGATGTCCTTTCCGGCCCGGCGCATAGTGAGAGCCTTCGCGTGGGCCTTGCTGGCGTTGCAGAGGTCGTATGGGAAGTGCTCATGGAGTGGGAAGTCCGCACATGATGGCTGAGTAGCCGGCTCACATGCGATAGCCCACGGGGACGTCGAGTTCGAGTTGGAGGCAGATCCAAACTCGAAGTCGGCGTGTTGGTTGTAGAGCAAAATTTCGCCGAATTTTCCGGCGAGATCGCCCGTGATCATTTCGGGAAGCGTCACAAGCCCGGTCTTCGGGTTGAGCGTCATGGTGAGGCGGCGTTGGAAGGATCCGGCGCCGTCAGCAGTGCAGACCCAGGAGCCAAAGATGAAGGTGTCGCCGCGGTTGAAGGCACCAGTTCGCTTGATGAAGATTGAAGCCGTCGAGTTCGTCATGAGATCTTCGGCGAGAACCCCTACCTAGTGCGCCAGCTGTCGGTGTTTTAGACCGGCAACCTACCAATGGGTATACCCGAGGTAGATGAATGTGGCCTCGCCGATATCGGTAACTCGAAGGAAGGGACATGTGGCACACAATTTAAACAGGTTCGGGCCGCAAGGTGCGTAATACCCTACGTCCTGTATGCTGCGTAGCTCTGGATTGATTGGGTGTGTTTACAAGATGATGCGTATCTGAGAGAGAAGGGTCCCTGCCTCGCCTTATATAGCCCGGGCGGCAGGGTTACAAGTCGGTTTGAGGAGAGAGTACTAGTCGGGTACGTCTAGGAGTTCTCTACACAGTACAGGACATGTATAGCTTCCTATTCGAGTACTCCTCCACCGTAGTCCTTGCGCCTCACGCCATCAGGTGCCATGTGGCACAAGGCGAGTAGTCCAAGGGGCCCACCGAGTAGTCGGTCCTGGTACCCACCGAGGTAGTGGGACTAGGGAGGTCCATACGACATGGACCATGGTGAGGTAACATCCTCACGTTTTAAAAAGAAGAAGAAGAATGACAAGCGCCGTCGCGACGAAAATTTTGTCGCGGCGGTGGAACGCAAGGCTTCACGCCCCAAGGGCAATCAGGGCAAGCCCGCACCGACCAGGGACCACTTCGAGAAGCTCCTGGATGCACCGTGCCCACACCACGAGGTCCCCGGCAAGCACACGCTCAGGGAGTGTCGGCTCATGAAGAACTACGTTAGAAGCACCCTCAAGCCGAAGACGGCGGACCAGCCCGACAAGCAAGGCCCCTCCAACGACAACGATGATGGTGCGGGGGCTGTATTCCCCGGCGAAGACGGCGCGGTGCACATGATCTTTGGAGGATCACCAACGAGACCCTCAAGGCGGCACAAGAAGCTCATCCGCGCGTGAAGTCATGAACGCCGACGTCGTGACACCGTCCTACCTAAAGTGGTCAGAGGTTCCGATAAACTTCGACCGCAAGGACCATCCCGACACCGTACCTCAGCCAGGATCCTACCCACTAGTGGTAGCCCCCTGTTCAAATCCAGAAGGATCCACAAGGTCCTGATGGATGGGGGAAGCAGGATCAACATGCTCTACGCGTCTACGCTGGACGAGATGAGCATCCCGCGGTCCGCGCTGAGGCCGCCGACAGCGCCATTCCATGGGATCGTACCTGGAATCTAGGCGCTCCCCCTCGGGCAGATCGATCTGCCCGTCACGTTCGGGGACGTGTGAAACTTTCGCACAGAAACCCTCACCTTCGAAGTGGTGGGGTTCTCGGGGATGTACCATGCCATCCTCGGGAGGCTGGCATACATGAAGTTTATGGTCATGCCTAATTATACGTACCTGAAATTGAAAATCCCCGGACCGAGGGGTATCATCACAGTAGGGCCTACGTACCAGCGCGCATACGAGTGCGGCGCTGAGTGCTTTTTGTTCGCTGAAGCAACCATCCGGTCCGAGAGGCTCCACGCTGAGCCTCCTTCCGAGGAACAGGTGTTAACACCAAAAATTGGTACAGGAAGGAAGCTTATTTGTGCGCCGAGTTTGGTAACAAATTCCATTCGGTAGAAGAAAATCTCCTCAGAGGATTCAGTAAAGGTGCCTACGGTCGGCAATGCGTCTTCGTTCGGCAAAGGGACTGTTTGCGCTGAATTTTCGGGATTGCGTGGTGACGTGGCCCGGACGGAAGGAAAGGACGAATGGATGGATGGGCATTTGCACTTGGGCATTAATTTAGGTATTAAATATTGTGCTCGTAGTCCACCAGGAGTCATGTCAGAATAGGGTATAAATATGAACCCTGGATGTATGTAATGGTATCGAACATTTTCTCAACAAACCGGCTTTACGCCAAACTCTCGAGTCCTTTAGTCATGTCGTCGAGTTCTTCGAGAGAATTCATCGATCCGTCGACCTCTGTAAGTACCGGCAACCTTGTATCATGTTTAGTATCATGCGGTGGATTTAGATAGTGATGCAAGTAGTCTTGTTACCATGCTTAGTATCATGCGGTGGATTTAAGCTTGGTTCAAGAGGGTTTCTTGTTAGATCATGAGTCATGCGGTAGGCTAAGATCTAGCTTGGAGCTAGTTATCGGCTCTATTAGATTTGGCAAGATCTAATAGATTCATCAAGTTATCCCGTGTTGCTTTGAATTTTGCTTTAAGTTTAGTTCATGTCACACTCTTTTTGCCCAATTTAGATTGGTTAGGATTGGCTTTATCTTGTTTCATGATCCTTATGTTGTACGTTTAAGTTCTAAACCCGATATGGTGCATGGATCACGTGTTCTTAAATAGCCGAACCCGAATCAATCTAGATTGTCACGTGTTGTGGGTTCAAGTGTGTCAATCTTGTTTAGATCTTGACAGAACCGGGTATCATGCGGTAGATGCAGGTTTTTTGGTTGTTTTAGAGCTAATCATCCGGTGGATTAGATTTTGATTTAATCTAATAGATTTATCATCGTTGGCCATGCTTGTTCCTTCTCCACGGATCCCGATTCGGCTGTACAACCGTATTCGGCAATTTTCTCACAAGTGGAACGTGCTTATGGTTTTCACTTTAAATAATGTATGCTTTTAGCTTTCCATGTTTAGATTGTATCATGTGGTGGATTAATCTTTTCATGGATAGTGGTGTGATCTCAAACAAGTTGTATCATGCGGTGGATTAACTTTGTTTGATTTCGTGCTTGACGGGTTTTCAAGGTGTCTAGACATGCGGTAGACTAGCGCTTTGGGACTATGCATGCTTGTTTATTGGGAATTCATGATCATGCTTTCACGTTTATTTATTTAACATGTCTTTGATAATCGGTTACAGATATTTGTTATAATGTTACTCATTCAATAACCGATCTTTCATCACGATTACGTCATGCATTCGGCTATATCCTGTTTTCACATTTTAAAGTTCCCGAATGATATTTAATCTATTGACAGATAGCTTTTCGTAGCTATATGTCTTCTTACATGGCTTTCTATCCGCAAATATGGGACTGTCCGGTACCACCCGGCAAGTTCCAAGCTTTGGTATTTAACTGCTTTTCATCTTTTGTCAATTTCAGGAAAAATTGACTGGCATGCTTTGGAATCTGCTCGTGTGTTAAGCCAGCTTTGTTCGGCTTGCTGTGTGCTTGGCGTGGGGTGCGGATTTTGCGTCAACACACTTTTTGGCACGCCTAGTGGGACCTTTTCCATCTGATTCAAGATGCCTGACATTCACGATGTCATGGATGTCGCTTTTGATGAACTGTCTCCAGAACAGCAAGTGCAGCTCAAGGATGCCATTGACCAGTTTCAACAGAAATGTTTGATGTAATTTGGCAAGAACAGGAGTGGTGTGACGTAACTCAAATCTAACATGCCAAGGGTTCTGTTGCCAGGGGAGCCTGATTCTACGTCTATTCAGGAGAAACAGGAGGCCTTGGAAGCTTTTCGGGAGACTATAGAGACCGTCATGATCAAGCATCACACTGCTTTCTTGAACATGTTCAAGCAGATGATGGTTGGGATCTTTGGCCCAGGCATGGAGAGGACACTTAGTCGTGTGTCTCCTCAGATGTCTGCTAGGGAGATTGGAGAAACTAGTACTGCTCAACCGGTTCGAAACACGAGTGCTCAACCGCCTCTACAAGGTATGGTAGGCCAACCAATCCAGCCACCTTTGCAAGGTGCAGGAAGTCAAGCTCAGCCGCCTCCGCAAAGCATGGGAAGTCAACCAATTCAGCCGCCTCTACAAAGCAATGGAGGTCACCCAGTCCAACAACTAAACCCGTACCAGGCAAATAGGCCTACATATGGAGATCTGGCGTTTGGTTCATCTGGAGTGCCACCTAACTCTACTTACAAGATAGCCCTGACCAATAACAGGCTGTAAAAGAATATGTATGGTGGGGGATATTTAGAAGTCATGGACTATGGTGCCATTGATGCTTTCCCAAACCCTGGATATGGTACAACTGCAGGAATGCAAGATGCTAATGATGATATCTTGGTGCAGAAAATGGCTGATGTTTTGCAAAATCAATTCGGCCTTAAACCTAAGATGCAGGGACCAGCTTATACGCCTCCTTTCCCAGAGTGATACCATAGGGTGATCTTGCCACTGAGGGTGAAACCTCCTACAGAGTTCACAAAGTTCTCTGGGCAAGATGATACAAGTACTGTGGAGCACATTGCCCGATACTTGATGCAGCTTGGGGAAGCTTCAGCTGATGAGGCGTTCAGGGTCAGATACTTCCCTTTGTCATTGACCAGCTCGACCTTTACATGGTTTTCTTCTTTGCCTCCTCAATCAATCGGTACCTAGAAAGATTTGGAGCAGAAGTTCCATGCTCATTACTTTAGTGGCAGTACTGAGAAGAAGCTAATTGATTTGGCTACCTTGAGACAGAGACACAATGAAACGCCCATGTAATTTCTCAGAAGGTTCAGAGAGGTCAAGGGCATGTGCTTCTCTTTGAGTTTGCCAGATGATCACTTGGCTGACATGGCTGTTGCAGGTATGCTGCCAGCTATTCGGGAGAAGCTGTTTGGCATGGAGTTTGAAAATCATGGTAAGCTATCTCAGAGGTTGTCATTAATGAGCAATCAAGCTTATGGATTCAAAAAGGACTCCAGGTTTGCCAAACATAATGACATAGCTGACATCTATAACCAATTCCTCGAAAAGGCTGATCAAGTGGACGAATTCGATGATGACGAGGAAGTGGCAGCAGCTGAGATCATGTGGGCCAAAGAGCCGCTCACTGTGAACCAAAGATGGATAAAGCAGGCTAAGGGTACATACGATTTTGATGTGACTAAAGCTGACAAGCTATTTGAGTTCCTTGTGAAAGAAGGCCGGATCAAGTTGCCAAAAGGGCATTCTATGCTTCGGCCTGATGGAGTTAAAGAGAAACGTTACTGTGGATTTCATGACAGAAACTCTCACTCCATTAATGACTGCAGGGTTTTCAGGATGAGGATCCAGAAGGCTATCCAGGAGGGTCACTTAAAATTTGACAACAAAATGAAACTGAATGGCAACCCTTTTCCTCAGAACATGGTTGGGTTTGCTGTTAACATGGTGACAGCTGAGGAGAAAGGGAAGGTGAAGGTCCTGACTTCAGCGCGGACAAAACAAGATGGATCAGTTGACCCCACTCGGCAGATAACAGTGGAGCAGGTCCACAAAGAAGCACCTCGCATCCTGAGAAGCCAAGCTGAAGTTGGGGAGTCTTCTGGAACCAAGCCCAGGGTAACCACGCGTATCCTTCTTAACAAATGGCAGCGCCAGTAAGAGAAAGAGTGCTACCAAAAACAGAGATACGAGGAGGAGAAACGGAGGCTTGAAGAAGAAGCGCACAGGAGACAACTAGAAGAGCATGCACGAGAGCAGGAGCGTGCACATTGGGGATGCACGTTCTTTAGGCATTGCTGGAATGAGGGCTTGAAACTCCCTACATTGAACAATTGCCCTGAGTGCAGCGACAAGTACACTGAATATAGGCAGGATGCTGTCAATCGCCGATCCGTTCACGAAAGAATTGGGAGAATATATCCTAGTGACGGTCGGCGCGTAAAAATAAATGAAGTTAATGATCACCCAAGAAAAAGATATGCTGATCAGGAATGGGTCGATCATGAAGAACAAGAGCGCGAGTACGTCTGGCAGAAAGGACAGTGGTGCCCACCTGGCTTGAGGAAAAGCCAAAAAAGAAGAGTTCAACGCTTGAGGAATTAGGAGTTGAAACAAGCATGAGTCAAGAGGAAGCAGGTGTGGCGTCCTAGGGATAGGCCTGATGAACCTGGTCGTTCGGCTCCAACATGCATGGTATGCTTTTTGCCAAATGAGTTCATGGCTCCAGCTAACCAAGTTGTGTAGGATGAGGCTTCACCAGACGTCAACGAAGATGAGCAACTTGGGGGGTTGATGGCACAACTGGTGTTGGCTAAGCAGGCTACCTTTAACAAGCCGGCCAAGAATCGACACATGGGGACGTTGCACTTGAGAGGATACGTCAATGGCAAGCCATTGACCAAGATGTTTGTTGATGGTGGAGCTGCAGTCAACGTGATGCCATATACCACATTCAGGAAGCTTGGCATGGGCCCCGGAGATTTAACGCCAACAAGCATAATTCTGAATGATTTTGCTGGGAATCCTTCAGATACCAAGGGCTGCGTGCATGTGGACTTGATGATCGGGTCCAAGACTTTGTTCATGACCTTCTTTGTCATTGAGGGCAAAGGGGCTTATAGATTGCTGCTTGGACGGGACTGGATCCATGCTAATTGTTTCATCCCATCTACCATGCATCAACAGCTCGTTCAATGGGTAGATGATGATATAGAAGTGGTCCAAGCTGATGATTCAATAAGCGTAGCAAATGTGGAACCGACCTTCTGGGAATATGAAGGCATAGATTGCTTCTCAGGCAAGGACTGGGGTGAAGGTCCTGTTGAACCAGTCAACAGTGATCAACGGCCGATCCAAGCAGTCGGCTCTCATAGCAATTTTTAATGGAGAACCCAATTGATGGAACGGATGGAAAGTTGGGACGTGGATTCATGTCGGCTGAAAAGTTGGAAAAAATTGATATTGGAGATGGTGATAAGCCAAGGCCGACATTTATCAGTGCTAACTTGAATCCAAATTTCAGAGAAGAATTGATCAAGTTGTTGAAAAAATATAAAGATTGCTTCGCTTGGGATTATTCGGAGATGCCAGGTTTGGACCGTTCTATTGTTGAGCATCGGTTGCCAATCAAACCTGGTTTCAGACCATACAAGCAACCTCCCCAAAAAATCTACAAGGATGAAGTATTGGCCAATGTGAAAAAGGAAGTTGAAAGATTGATTGAAGCAAATTTCATTCGGCCATGTAGATATGCAGATTGGATCTCTAACAACGTCCCTGTTTACAAGAAGAATGGAAAAATGAGGGTTTGCATCGATTTTAGAGATCTAAACAGAGCTACTCCCATGGATGGGTACCCAATGCCTGTTGCTGATTTGTTGGTTGATGCCGCTGCTGGACATAAAGTTATCAGTTTCATCGATGGCAATGCAGGGTATAATCAAAATTTTATGGCAATGGAAGATGTATCAAAGACAGCCTTCAGATGCCCTGGGCACATAGGCCTCTTTGAGTGGATTGTCATGACGTTTGGGTTGAAAAATGCTGATGCAACCTATCAAAGAGCTATGAACTATATTTTTCATGAGTTGATTGGCAAAATTATTGAGATATACATTGATGATGTTGTGATCAAATCTTTAGATCATGAGGCACATTTGAAGGATGTGAAGAAAACTCTAGAGTGCACCCGAAAGCACAGGTTGAACATGAATCCAAACAAGTGTGCCTTTGGAGTTTCAGCTGGAGAATTCTTGGGTTTTCTGGTACATGAAGGAGGAATAGAAGTTGGCAAGAAAAGCATGAAAGCTATCGATGAAGTTGTTCCTCCAACCAATCTCAAGGAGTTGCAATCACTGCTTGGCAAGATCAATTTTGTGAGAAGGTTCATTTCAGATTTATCACAGAAGGTTTTGCCTTTTTCTCCGCTGCTAAGGATAAAGAAAGATCAGAAGTTTGTATGGGGTGACGAACAACAAAAGGCTTTCGATGAGATCAAGCGGTACATGAAGGAACCACCAGTGTTGGTGCCTCCACAGTTGAACAAGCCTTTCAAGTTGTACGTGGCGGCCGATACCCAAACTATTGGATCGGCCCTTATGCAAGAATTTGAAGGAAAGGAGAGGATAGTAGTGTACCTTAGCTGAAAATTGCTTGATCCTGAGACCAGGTATTCGGCTGCGGAGAAGCTTTGCTCGTGTGTTTATTATTCATGTACAAAGTTTCGGCACTACTTGTTGAATACTGAATGCGTTGTATATTCAAAGTTTGATGTAATTAAACACATGTTATCTATGCCAATTTTGAATGGACGGATTGACAAATGGATTTTGGCTTTATCTGAGTTCGAACTGAAGTTTGAATCAGCAAAAGCTATTAAAGGTCAGGTTATTGCCGATTTTATTACCGAACATCGTGATCCATCAATTGATTTGCTTGAAATTACTCCTTGGGCTTTATTCTTTATGGATCATTGTGTGGTAAAGGTGGCGGAGTATGAATTTTGTTGATTTCGCCCAGAGGTGAGTTGTTTGAATTTGCTATCCCTATTCAGCCTACTGTCGCAAATAATCAAGCAGAATATGAAGCATTGCTTAGAGGGCTTCAATATTTGAAGGAAGCAAAGGCCATTTCAGTTGAAATATATGGAGATTCAGAGCTGGTTATAAAACAATTGAATGGCCAATATGAATGTAGAAGTGATATCCTGAGGAATTACTACAAAGAGTGCAAGGAAATCTTGAAAAGTTTTCAGTTAGTAATTCTACAACACATTCCTAGAGAACACAATGAAGAGGCAAACAGGTTGGCTCAAAGTGCTTCGGGCTATAGAGAGAATCAAGAGGTGTTTGCCATGGAGGTGTGTGCTTTCGGGAGTGACCTAACAGAGGATGATTGGAGAAAAGAGATTGTTGATTATTTGGAAAATCCTTCCCGAAAGGTCTCTAGGAAGCTCCGGTACAAAGCTATAAAATTTGTTCTTCTTGATGGGCGTCTATTTTACAAATCATTAGATGGGGTGTTGCTGCAATGCCTGGGTCCAGAGGAAGCAAAGAAAATGATGAGCGAAGTACACGGTGGGCTATGTGGAGCACATCAATCGGCTTATCATATGAAATGGGTTATCAGGCACACTGGATGTTTTTGGCCGACGATGCTGGAAGATTGCTTTGAGTATTACAAAAGTTGTCAAGATTGTCAGAAGTTTGGGAATATCCAAAGAGTTCCAGCATCAGCTCTGAACCCTATTATCAAGCCATGGCCATTCAGAGGATGGGGTATAGATTTGATTGGCCAAATAAATCCACCATCTAGCAAGGGGCATAAGTTTGTGCTTTTAGCAACAGATTATTTCACCAAATGGGTTGAGGCAATTCCATTGAAGAAAGTGACATCAGAAAACATGGTTGAGTTTGTTAAAGAACACATCATTTACAGATTTGGAATTCCTCAGGCAATTACAACTGATCAGGGAGCACAATTTGTGTCCTCAGAGTTCAGGGAGTTTGCTGAGAGCATGGGGTTCAAATTACTGAATTCTTCTCCTTATTATGCTCAAGCTAATGGTCAAGCAGAGGCTTCCAATAAGATCATGATTAAGATTTTCTAGAAGAAGATTGATCAGAAGCCTAAGAGGTGGCATTCGGTACTCAATGAGGCTTTATGGGCTTACCGAATGGCTCCTCATGGAGCTACAAAAACATCTCCTTATGAGTTGGTTTATGGGCATCATGTTGTTTTGCCCTGGGAGATACAATCAGATTCAAGGAGAGTGGTTTTACAAAAGGATTTAAGTTCCAAAGATTATAGTGGCTTAATGATGGACGAATTGGAGGATTTGCATATGATTCGTCTTAAGGCCCTAGAAAATATTGAAAAGAACAAGATGCGGGTTGCTAAATATTACAACAAGAAAGTAAAGGTTAAGCAATTTGCAGAAGGAGATTTGGTTTGGAAAGCGTTACTGCTGATCGGGACTAAGTACAGTACGTTCGGCAAATGGTCCCCGAATTGGGAGGGTCCTTTTCGGGTAGTCAGATGTATACATGGTAATGCTTACATATTGAAACTTTACTAGGAGAAGAATTTTCTGTTGCTATAAATGGAAGATATTTGAAGAAATATTATCCTAGTATTGAAGTTGATCGTTGATAACAAGCACCAGAATTACAGGCATCTGATACACAGGAATAGCCGGCGTTCGGGAAAGAAGCCGCCTTTAGAACAAAAAATCCTAAACAGAGGAGATGGCCAATACTGAGATGTATTGTCCTTAGCACAAAAATATTCTACATTGCAAATGTTTCTTGCAGGCTTTTATTTGATAACCCAGCTACCTAGGATTACAAGAGGGTGGGAAGCAGAAGGCCTGGAGGAAGAAGCGAAAGTATGCTTCATTCCTTTGATTCTTTGTTTTTCCTCTTCAGCTCTTCCCTCTTCAACCGTTCCAGGACCACCGTAACAGCAACCAGGAAGCTTCTGGGGTGACCATGACTTGCAGCTTCCATTAGGCTGTCCCAGGAAGCCTTCAAGTTGTTACAGATAAATCTGAAGGAGGGAACAGTTGTTAGATATGAAGATCTGAGCTCAGGCATGGGAGTCAAATGAAGATGCAGATTTTACCCCCTATCAACGCCTCTAGGCCCATGCGGCGTTCGCGTTCGGCATTGTAGCGGGCGGTGATGTCCCGCAGGTTGTGCTCCAGGTGCCGAATGCGGCGGCGCAGCTGGTGGTTGATCCTCTGTTCTGGCGTGGCATTTTCTTCTTCAGTGGAGGAATCGGAGAGGATGTACTCAGGGACCTCCTCAGTTCCCAAGATTTCTTCAGGAAGCAAGTCAAGGCTGAATGAACAGAGGAGGATGAACTGTGAGATTGCAAACAGGGGCAAGATAAAAGATTAACAGAAAACTCACTCTCGAATGGTACGCTTCTTTGGTTGATCGCTGCCTTCCTTGATGGGTTGCTTTCCTTTGTCTGCCATGGCTTTGGGGTTTTCTCCCTCTGGAGCAGGAGGAGAAGATGTGAAATGATGGAGGAGTATGCGAGTGGGTTTGCAAAGCACCCAGTGGGTTATTTTATTGACTGTGAGGAGCGCGTTGGGAGTAATGACTGGTTGGCGTGCGTTAATGGAATACCAAGTGGTAGGGCTTCCTATCCGAATGCAAGGGGTTTTCATTGAACATTGTCTTTGATTCCAAAATTGAGGATTTTTTTGCGGATTTTGTGCCAAGGGGCAGGAGTTTTTGCGTGTTCGGCTAAGATAAAGTTCCCGAATTCGTTCAAAAAATAGTAAAGTTCGCATTCACAAACAGAAAGGGGATCATCACAATTCAAACACAGAGGTTGAAATTTCATTGTTTACTGTCGAAATCCAAACATCCCTAGTACAAACTAATCAAAAAGCTTGTTTAACACAGACTGGGGATGGATGGTATCAGCAGTGGCGTCGCCGTGGCCATCGAGGCGCTCCAGGATGACCTCGATATCGTCGATGTCCTCTGGTGCGCCGCCCTGGAAGCCGCGCGGCTGCGTGGAGTAATCGACGCCGGTGTGCGTCGCCATAGCGGCCAGGCGTAAGGTGGTGCCCAGGCGGACACCATGGAGGGCAACCTCATCAATGCATTCCACCGCGGCGATGCGGTCTGCCGGCGTGTCCCCGGCGGCGTTCACCTTGTCTGCCAGTTGCTTCACCAACGTCTTCAGCCAGTTGAGCTCGGCGTCGCGGTCTGCAGCATTGTGAGATGATGGCAGTTAATTCAAAGTTGGGTTAAATTAAAGCGGATCAAGAAATCTACCATCAATGGTCTCCAACAGCTGCTTGCGCTGATGCTCCCATTCAAGCTCAGCGATTCCAGCCTTCTTGGAAACATCTTCCAGCTCGCGCTAGGTTTCCTCAAGTTCCGCCTTGAAGTGGAGGGCGTCGCGTTCGCCTTACGGCACGGGAGAGTAGTTGTTCGACTCCAAAGAGTCGTCAGGCAGGGCCGGATTTGTGGTCGGTGCCGGCGCGGGGTTCCACTGGATGAGTCTAAAAAGGCAAAGGGGTCGTCAGGAAACAGAAAGAAATCTAAAAGGAATCGTAAAGGAGTTGATGATCACCGCCTCCGACGAGCGCCGGCGCGGCTTCCTTCTGCCTCATCGCTGGCGCGACGCCTATTGCCACTGTTCGCCATCAAATTTTTGGGAGTACTAGTGCTGGGGAAGAAAATTTAGATTGGTGAAGGCTTGGAGGCGAAAGACTTGGTGAAAAGGCTGGGGGTACCTACTATTTTATTTATGAGAGATGTCAAAGAAATCGTGGCCCTGGATCGTGGTGCATATCCCGAGAAATTTGGAAGGTGGAGAGGCTTCCTTAACCGAATCGCCGTCGGGATGTTTGGAATTCAAGCTGAGTCATATTCGGTTGACTGGCTCGGCTGGGTTGCGGTCGGATTGCTATTCGGATATGGTACTGTTTGGCTAGAGTTGCCGAATGGATCGTCTAAAATTGCAAACAAGATGAGACAAAAAAGGAAAATGAAGTTTATGAAAGACAAAATAACAAAAGACGATCAATCATTCGGTTACAAATTGCTTAGCACGATCAAATGGTCAAATACTTTGCAATTACACTAGAAGCATTTGATGTCATCTGGTTGATGTTCTCCAGCAGTTTCTGATAATCTTCTTGAGCATTGGACAGGGCGGAAAGTTTTGCCTTGAGCTGGTTTGATTCAATCATGGCTGCCGATGTTTCCTTTTGAATTTTCTCTGTTAAATCAGGAAGTTCAGCTATCTTTTTCCTATCAACTTCAATTTCAGCCGTCAAAGTCCTCAACTCAGCTTCTAGTGCGGCTTTTCTGGCGATCTTCAACTCAAGAGCAGGCTGTAGTTTAGCCAGTTGTTCCTTGTTGTTCTGGACTTGAGCCTGTGATTCTTTCTCAAATTTCTTAGCTTTGGCTATCTTTTGCTCAAGGACTGGAAGGGAGGATTGAATCTTCGAAGCTCGCCTCACTGCTGCATAGTGATTATCCATATCAGAGATGGGCTTCCAGGAAGCTTTGATGTCATCAGGGAGTTCTTGATCGATAGATTCAAGTATTTCTTCAAAGTGATCAACATCTCTGACTTGATATTGGGCATCTCTTTGCAACCAGGAAAAGATTTCTTTTAGCTTTACCTGATTTTCCTCTGACAGAACTTGATTTGAAGATGCTTCATCGCCTTTTTCGGCAGTTGGATCATCCACAATAAATGGAGAGCTTGGTGGTGATGTAACCTGATCATGAGAAGGAGGGTTTGCCGAATTAAGGATGGTTTATTGGAAGGAAATAACAGAGTTGGGTGCCTGCACTTACCTCATGTCTGGCCTCCTGAGTTGGGGCAGGGGTTTGTTCAGGCTCAAGAGGGATTTCCTGGGTGACCAGCTGAAGAGGAGTTTGAGGAGTTCCTGGCAAAGCTGAAGCTTCTACTTGAGGGGAAGCTGGTTGTTGACGGTCGATTTTGGTGCACTTAGCTATAAGTTTACTGTCAACATTTGCACGTATTTGATATTCTAACCAATGGTACTAACCCCCCGGAGGTATCAAGTTCACTCTCGCATGTCGATTTTGGAGTTTGTTGTTTACGCTGGAAATTAACGTTAAAGAGGAGTCTTTCGGGATAAGTTCATCAAGCACTTCAATAGAAGATCATGAAGCCCGTCACAAGTCAAGACACGCGATGAACATGACTCCAAATGACCCAAGGACCGAAGCGTCAACATGCAAGTCTTCAGGGACTCAACCAGAAAACAGCGAAGCTTGCATGACAAGGATTCAAGCCTAAACCGTGAAGGAAACGACGTCAAAGGCCCACATGCAAGTGCACACAAATAAGGGATCACGTGAGAAGCAACCGGGGAGCGAGACGGGGCCGAACCGGGCCAAAATGGGCCTGGGCCGGTCGGCCCAGGCCGGCTGGCCCAGCCTGATCCAAGCCCGGTTCGCGTCCCCCTTTTGCCCTGGGTGCTTGTCTATTTATTGCCTCTGCCTCCGCCGACCGCCACATCCATCCTTTCATCAGAGAGCCGCCGAGACGAAGGAGAAGCACCGGGAGGAAGCCGACGGCCGCTGCGAGTCCTCGAGTTGCCTAGGATATGGCTTAGGCCATGCCCTAGCCGCCATGGTTGGCCCTGTGTGGTGAAGCCATGGTGGAGTTCCGGAGCCGCGACTTGAATTCGTCAAGTCATTTGTACCTTCAACATTCGGTGATGTAACTATATCTTGTCATACTTTGATCTACTATGAGTTATACTTATTCATATGTGTTGCTACCATATGCCTTTAGTAGGACTAGATCGAATCATGGTGATTAGTCTTGTCTTGCGGACACACCGTAGTAGTGCACGGACCAAGGTTCTTGCTCGGTGATGATTATCCTCGCGTAGTGACAGTACGAGAGGGGAGAAAGTGGCGAGTGAACGTGCATCGGACCACTCCATATAGGGTTACTCCATATCACGTGTAATCCTTATCGTAGTATAGGTTTAGATTGGTTTATCACATTGGCCGGAACGGCAACAAGAAGATGATAGGCTAGGTTTACCTTTGGTTTGCTTACCTTTATGGCTAGGTGGGTGTGATCCATACATCCCTTCGTGTTTGTATGTTATCTTTATGCAATCAACACTTCACGTAGGGTTAGACTGGTAGGTTAGATAGAGAACCTTGGTGGTTTGCTTCCGATCATTGGATTGACAAATCTAGGGAGAACCCTCCTTGGTGAAAAAAGCACCAAGTCATCCGTAGGCTTGCGGTGAACTTGAGCACGGTTTTACACCGTCAACAAGCCCCTTTTTCTGGTGCCGTTGCCGGGGATCGGCAACTTGAACCCTAGGGCGATCTATCTTTCTTTTAACTAACCCTAATTTTTATCATTGCATATACGCTTGCTTTCTTGTTTGTGTCCTTGAAAGTAGGTGGAAAACTAGACACAAAGCGATCGAAAAAAGTTCTCGACATTCGGACTTCAACAAGTCCAACCTTGCCCAACCAAGTTTATGGCTACACATGTTTTGCTCTTTAGTGGTAGGTGCTAACCTTGGTTAGTGGACCAACATCCGCTATTGAGCCCCCACCCAAAGCAAACAAAGATGAACAAGGTATGCCTACATGTGTCAATTAAGTTTTTAGACTAATGTCTTTTGGAGGATTGTTTGTCCAAGCTATAGGTTTCGGAAACAACCATGTCAAGCACGATGGAGAAGGATTCCATTACCATCATGCTCATGCAGCGATGGTTATGATTTTTGAAGCCAAGGGATGCGTGACATGGTGCCCTAAAAGATTTCAAGATGAAGACCACACACACATCTCCGGATTGATGGACGAAAGGATAATGATGTCATCGCGATGTTTGCATGATCCTCAGTAGAAAACAATTAGATATATTTGGATTTGCAGAAGCTGCATGAAGCATACGCTCCAACAAATCAAGCGGCAAGGCAATCGGAGGTTCCTACAAGCGGATATGGCCGAATCACCGATGGTTGCACATGCTGAAATTCTGGACAGCAAGCAGTGCTGAAGTGAAACAGCCATAGCTCCCTCATTCAGACTCCGATTAAGGCGAATGAGTACCCGTTGGAAAGGTAATTTTATAAATTTTTCAATAGAACTATATTTTGGTATATGTTCTGTTCTGGATGCAGGGGTAAATCACTAAATCCACGAAGAAGAGGCAGCAGCAAGGCGATGACGACAAGATAGAGGAGATGGACACAATGATAATAAATAGAAGATGGGGCAATGGTTCCACAACACGTACATGATGAAATTCAGAAGCTAAGGACTAAAACAAACCCTCCGGAGCAGGGATGAATGAAGACACAAGAGGCACCACTCAACACATGATGACGTTGGAAGCGAACCACGATGGATTTCCTAAAGGCAACATCAAGCTGCATGGCTACTTTGGATTCTCGCACAAGTAACCATGGCTTCACGACAATAAAAAGGTAAGTGAGAAAGTCGAGCTCTATGACTTTAAATGAAGCGCTTTGCGGGAGGCAACCCGATCTTTTTATATATCTATATAAACTATGACAAGTCTACATTGTGTTCTTTATTTGAAAACTTCAAGTAACATCGTACTATTGTTCTAATAAATGTCACAACCACACGTTGTATGCTTTAATATATATATACACACATTGAGCGAGTACTTTTCATTCACATACTTTTTCACATACTTTGTTATGGTTTAGACGCATTGAGCGAGTACTTTTCATTCACATACTTTTTCAAATACTTTGTCACAACATACTTTGCTACTTGAATTTTGGGAAACTTGTAGACCCCTTTTTTGTGTAATGTTTAGAGTCTTTTTATTTGTGTCTTTAGAGAGAAATATGAAGCATGATCCCTTTTGATTCTAAACTTGTGGCTAGTTAACTTAGGCTAACTTTTGCTTTTGGTTTAGATCACCACCATATCATGTCATATCATTTTGTTCATTCATAATCATGTTTTAGTTTATTCCACTTTGTTCTCCACCTTTGCATTATGTTGCATGTTGCATCTCATCTTTTATAACCCTTAAAAAAATCTCATCTTTACCTAAACCTTCCTATCAAAGCACACCTAGAACCTAGGCCAACAAAGGGTGGGATCGACTTATGTCAATCCGGCCAAGTCTATCTCTATCCCTTTCTAATTAAAATTTTGACTGACCTCTTCCTAAACCCTTAGGGAAAAACCCTCATACCTTTAGTAATCATAAAACCATAGGTTTTTTTTTCATCCGAAAATCTAACCCTTGCTTTTCTTCTTTTTCAAAACCACCTTAGATAGAATTTCTTCACCCGACTTATCTTTTCAAAATTCTTGTCTTAAGCCAAAATATAGGATACCCATAAGCCTTACATTAAAACCTTGTTAGCATGTTTTACTTTTGATAAAATACTTTATTGCCAAAACTCTACCTCTCATAAAGTGACTTGCTTGTCATTATTGAGGAACAACTTCGAAAGCCTTTTTTCAAACATTGCTAACCCTTTTTACTAACTCCTTTGCATTTTGCATCAACCTCATTGTCATCAACCCCCTTTGTTCTATCATGCATAGGTTAGCTTGGCTTCTTCGCGAAACTTTTTGATGAATGCTTTATTTCCTTAATGGTGCTTCGCGCGCGAGGCATTTTCTTTTGCGATCTTGTGTAAACGTGGTGTTTAGACTTGATTGCGTTCAATCATCATTTGAGTTTTTAAAGCCTTGTTAATTTATATTGCATAGGTTGGTTTATAAGCTTTGCAATGCACTTTAACTTTCTTGTGGCATAAAGAGTTATTAACCTTGAAATGAACATGGTGTTTTGACCTTGGTTAAATCTTTATGGTTATCTCTACCTAATATTAAAGCAAGGATTGCTTCTGCTCAGTTTTTTCGTCCATCGTTACGTTGCTGATTCGGAATCGGTGATTATAACACACGAAACAGCGAAGAGCCGGCGAGATACCGCGGTGAAGCGGACGATTAAAAGAAAATCAAAACAGACCAAGCGAACCGGCCGGAGTTACACAGGGGAAAAACAAACAACAAGCCCTTCTTCTCGTGGTCTGAACATCCTCCACTGAGCCCAGCTAGGTCCACCAGGAGGCCCATCAGAAATAATCAATTCAAGCATTAGAAAAAAACTTGTCTATACCACCGCGGGAGCCTCCATTCTTGGTCAGGTCGGAGAAGCCCAGCAGGAGCCGACGAGCGGCACAAGTACATTTGACCCGCTCTCAAAAAAGTACATTTGACGCAAACCAAAATTTATCGAGTTAGAAAATTATAACTTGTAGGAACATCAACACGCATTAGGTTCAAGAAAAATTGATCCGCATCAAAATGCCGCAATTCTCTTCTTTATACAAAATATTTCATGTTCATGTTAGTCTTTTATAAATTCAGTTTTTATTTACATTTAAGCCATTGCGGTCTCTTAAACATGGTAACTTTCAAACCTCTTTTTTTGCGCATAGTGTTATTGTTATTTTTTAAATTGCCTAGCATTACAATTTTATGGAAACGTAGTTATCACTATTTACAGGAGATAGATATCTATGTATCATTATTTATCATTAAGCAATTATGTTTGAGTTGCAATGGAAAAAATAATTTTCGTCTCACCCTTGCCGTCGTACGCCCTATCTGCACCGTCACCCATCGCCCCCAAGCTCTCGAACCTCATCGTCGTCCCATCCCATCTGCCGTCGTTCGCATGAAATGGGCAACAGCGGGCGAGCGAGGTTAGGGTGGTGCGGGCGTGGCGGAGATGATGATGAGGTTGGAGAGGTGAAGGGCAGTGGGGTGATGACACTGTTGGGGGTAAACAAATCGATGCGAGGATAGGATGGCACATGCGCGATGGAAGCCAGAAAGACAAGGATGATGACATCAGGCGGGGAGGATGACAGTGAGACTGGGAAGGTGCACATGACAGCTGACGAGGTCGGGTGACATGCACACGACGGGAATGATGACGTGACCAGAGAAGGTGAGGTCAGACAGATGATAATGAGGTTCGAGAGGCGTATACACCAATGGGCAAGGTCGGGATATGATGTCGTGGGCGCGACGAGGTATAGGAGATGGGTGTAGTGGGGTGATGGTACAACAGCAAGAGCAAGGCGCGCGCGAAATAGTTTCTCCCATTGCAACGCACGGGCATTATTGCTAGTATAGAAATAAAGCAATCTGGTTGTAAACATGGTGTTTAGAACTTTGTGCAAACATTGTAATTGTTTATATCCCTTCCTTTCATTTGCATTTTCACCTACACGCACGTACACCCATTAGATTCTTCTTTTCTTCTTGCTAGGTAAGCTTTGCCACAAGTTAAGGTCTTAGGGATGCATTTGGTTTGTTGGCAATTGTTTCTACTCCCGACCATCACCCCAGGGGTAGAATGTGGATTAGATTTGTTTTGTAGGCATGGAGAAGTGTTCCCATGAGTTCTTGACCAATTGCAATCAAGATCGTTAGTCATCTACAAGGCTTGAGAGGGGAGTTGCTGTTTCCATCAAGATTTGAGCGCATGTTCAGAGATGTACAATAGAAGAAAATTTAATATTCAGAAGCTCCTTCAAACCTTCTTTCCAACGCATCAAGAATCATCAATTTTGAAGACCCGTACAATGAGATATGACAAAACCATTGAGCGCTGCGCAGTCTGAAATCAGCCTTGGACAGCCGGAGTAAAATTGACACAACTCTCTTGTTCGGAACCCGTTTCATGCATATGATGGCTCGTTGAAAAGATAATTTCATAAACTTCAACGTGGAGGGGTGTTTCAGTACATTTTATGTTCTGGAGGAAAAATAAAAACTGTGGAAGATGAGGCAGCGACAAAGGACGGCATTGAAGTCGGTGATGACGATATGACGAAGGATTGGAACCATGGCTTGATGATGATAAGAAAAAGTTGAGGGACAAATGAGCAACAAAGGCAAGGAAGTGAGTACGATTCTCAAACACATGGTGAATTACAAGCAATTCAAGTTCTTCCACACTTAGCAACATGCTAAGCATGGGGGAGGATTTGAAGGACGAAAGAGAAAGGCCACATGGAGTACAAGGATCACCTTCAACACAAGATGCTCATCATTCTTTTTCCATGCTAAGCACAATGCTTAAGCATGGGGGAGGCATCGCTGCACTTCATTACGAGCATCGAAAAGGATGGTAACTCACCCTTAACTTTATCTTTGTTCATCGCCTTTTAAATGCTTGCACATATATGCTTTCAACCATAGACAACCTTTGTATTTATCTCTCTATCAATAATATGGCTACTAGGAGGACAACCTAAGTTAGTTAGTTTTTACTTTTCAATAAATAAATCACCATCTCTTTTGAGCTTACCACGATGATATTATTTGTATATCTTGATTATGAAAAAATGATGAAAGTTGCCGCCTTGTTTTACTTGCATGATGTTTTATATAACATGACTATTTGCTCTCTATTAAATAGAACTTAAATTGATTAAATACCGGCTCTTTTATTTGTGGAGGTTAAATGATTAATCTTTAGACACACATACTTTATGTTGCTCTTTGATTTAAGTTTACCAATGACCTACGCCTTGTACTTGTTTTATTTAAAATTATTATGCTATCTACATTTGTGAATCTCTTGCAAGGCTCTACCTACCAAAGCCTATACACATACAAGTACTTTAATGATATAACCTTTAGTTTGCAAACCTATATCTTGATGAGTTGGATTAGGATTGATTTCTGTGGTACGAGACTAAGAAGCTGGTCATTCCTTTGCGTATCTTTTTCATTCTAGCCATTCTTGTCCATGCATTGTGAGTTTCTACATTGGAAATTTCACAAACTTCGCTGGGCATCCACCCTAAACCCAAAACATCTTTTTGTGATTACCTCCTTGACCACAACCCAAATTGAGTATGGATGATCTTTCAACGAATTTTCTGAAGAATTTCTGGCAAGATTTCAAGCGAGTTTCAACATGGAGGATGCCCTTGAAGATTTCAAAAGATTTGTAAAGGAATACAAGGATTTTGTACTTCTTTAGCAGCCATAAGCCCCCTCACTTCTATGCTCGAGGACGAGCAATCATTTAAGTATGGGGGAGGATTGCTATAGCAAGTACTTAAAGTACCCATGCCACACTTCGATCTCAATCTTCACATGTTAATTGTTCTATGTTCAATGCTAAAAATTGGAGGATTTCAGTTCTGAAAATTATCTTAAAACCCTTGTAATAAAGGTTAGCAAAACCTCTTTTTCCAAGTTGAGAGTAAGAAAAAAATCCTATACAAAGCCAATTTATTTTTTTTGCTCCACCATAAGTGTGATTAGCACGATGAGTTAAGCTAGGATCCTTCTCTCTTGTGAGTTCTAATTTCGAGCAATGATCATGTTCTTGTGCTTATCTTTTGTTGCTAGCCTCGTCATACATTAGGTAACGTGACTTTCACATTGGAAGTCCCGTACATTGCCGAATTCCATACCCAACCCTATACATCTCTTTTGTACACAACCTACTTTCAAAGTTTCGTCTCGTCTCTAGCATGGTTTAATTAAAATTTCAGATTGTATGCATGCGAGAAAGAGAGGAGTTGAGAGCTTTGAAAAGCTGTCAAGAGAGGGAAAAATAAAGAGAAAAGTATGAGTATGGAAAAGAATGAAAGAAGAAAGAAGAGGTAGCAATAAAGATATGAGAGGGATGGATCAAGTGAAAGAAAAGAAAAATAAAGTGTAAGGAAGGATGTCACGTTGTTGAGAGACGAAACATTCATTCTTTTTCATGTGCAATCCGACAACGAGGACGTCATCGGTGCCTTGTAGTCACAATTTTCTTTTGCCCTTGCACATGTCCACCATTCTAAATCTTCTCATCCTTGATATCCCTACATATGGTTAATTCTCATGATCGTTGGCTTTGAAAGGTAAACAATCATTAGAGGAAGCTCTTAGTTTGACAACACTTGTGTTGATTGCACTAGCCCTACCTATAGCTCCACTTTACATGTTATATGAGAGACTTATGGGAGGTGAGAGTTTTATAAAAATTGGTTTAGGATAGCCACCTCATATGTGTGACTTGAGAGAGCTTGGAGAAAGGTTTTTGTCTAATACTTGTTGCAGGAATTTTGTTTTTAAAATCATAAAAACCCCCCGATGGAAGCAAAGAAATAAGCATGGCTGAAATTGAAGACTTCGAGTGAAGAGTTTGAGTTGTGGGGTAAATCTTGACGTGGTACTATGTTGCTTAAAAGATCAGAGGAGCATAAACAAATGATGAATAAAAAAATATATGAAGAAGAAAGAAAAAAATAAGAAAACAAAAAACAAAAAAAAGAGAAAAATAAAAATGCTCCTCGGTTCTTTTTAGTTTCATTTAAATCTTAGAGAGCTTTGAAGACAAGTCCATACTCAAACTTATCCAACCATGTGCAATCCGATAACGAGAACTACATCCGTGTCTCGGGATCACCCATTTGCCACTTGCATATGTCCACCTTTCTAAATGTGTGTGTTCCATCTCTCTCCCTTTCCAACATTTATTTTCCATGGCCTTTTTGACTAGTCTCGTTAATTCCAATAGATCTCTCTCTTAGTTTTACAATATTTCAAGTATAATGTTTTGCTAGGATTGTTTTTACCTTCCAAGCTCCACATAAGCTTTTCACTTCCACATATGAGTAGAATAGGTTGAGAATAATCTAGTGTAGGCTTGAGTGACTTGACGAGTGTTTCCATGAGCTTTTGCAAGAGAACCTCACTTATGTTAGATGTGCAACATTTTGAAAACTCTTCACGATGCAACAAGGTAAAGGTTTGAAGTTTGCTTAAGTTCGAGAGCACTTGTTTTATTTTATTGTGGCATGTTCTTTAATGATAGTCTATCTTCCATAATGAAGTAGCCGGTAAAAACTTGAACCTTAAATGCTAAATACTTGAGAGAGCAATATGTCTTGTTGTGTATAACTAAGTGCGGGGAAGACATTGAAGGGCAACGCTGATTTCCAAATTAAGCAAAGATCTTGGACTTGCTCGAGGACGAGCAAGGTTTAAGCATGGGGGTCTGTTGACGGTCGATTTTGGTACACCTAGCTATAAGTTTACCGTCAACATTTTCACGTATTTGAAATTCTAACCAATGGTACTAACCCCCCGGAGGTATCAAGTTCACTCTCGCATGTCGATTTTGGAGTTTGTTGTTTAAGTAGGAGATTAACGTTACAGAGGAGACTTTCGGGATAAGTTCATCAAGCACTTCAATAGAAGATCATGAAGCGCGTCACAAGTCAAGACACGCGATGAACATGACTCCAAATGACCCAAGGACCGAAGCGTCAACATGCAAGTCTTCAGGGACTCAACCAGAAAACAGCGAAGCTTGCATGGCAAGGATTCAAGCCTAAACCGTGAAGGAAACGACGTCAAAGGCCCACATGCAAGTGCACACAAATAAGGGATCACACGAGAAGCGACCGGGGAGCGAGACGGGGCCGAACTGGGCCAAAACGGGCCTGGGCCGGTCGGCCCAGGCTGGCCGGCCTAGCCTGATCCAAGCCCGGTTCGCGTCCCCCTTTTGCCCTGGGTGCTTGTCTATTTATTGCCTCTGCCTCCGCCGACCGCCACATCCATCCTTTCATCAAAGAGCCGTCGAGACGAAGGAGAAGCACCGGGAGGAAGCCGACGGCCGCTGCGAGTCCTCGAGTTGCCTAGGAGATGGCTTAGGCCATGCCCTAGCCGCCATGGTTGGCCCTGCGTGGTGAAGCCGTGGTGGAGTTCCAGAGTCGCGACTTGAATTCGTCAAGTCGCTTGTACCTTCAACATTCGGTGATGTAACTATATCTTGTCATACTTTGATCTACTACGAGTTATACTTATCCATATGTGTAGCTACCATATGCCTTTAGTAGGACTAGATCGAATCATGGTGATTAGTCTTGTCTTGCGGACACACCGTAGTAGTGCACGGACCAAGGTTGTTGGTCGGTGATGATTATCCTCGCGTAGTGACAGTACGAGAGGGGAGAAAGTGGCGAGTTAACGTGCATCGGACCACTCCATATCGGGTTACTCCATATCGCGTGTAATCCTTATCATAGTATAGGTTAGATTGGTTTATCACATTGGACGGAACGGCAACAAAAAGACGATAGGCTAGGTTTACCTTTGGTTTGCTTACCTTTATGGCTAGGTGGATGTGATCCATACATCCCTTCGTGTTTGTGTGTTATCTTTATGCAATCAACACTTCACGTAGGGTTAGACCGGTAGGTTAGATAGAGAACCTTGGTGGTTTGCTTCCGATCCTTGGATTGACAAATCTAGGGAGAACCCTCCTTGGTGAAAAAGGCACCAAGTCACTCGTAGGCTTGCGGTGAACTTGAGCACGGTTTTACACCGTCAACACTGGTGCAGTCCCTGGTAGATTTGAAGCTTGTGGCTGAGGTGAAGATGGATTCCTCCCTGGTGAAACTGGAGCTTCTGCTTGAGAAGGGGGTGATTGAATCCTTGGTGAGTTTGAAGTTTCTGCTTGAGAAGAAGATGGTTGAACCATTGGTGAGATTAGATCTGAGGCATGCTGAGGAGAAGAGCTCTCCATGGGTTGTTTCACCAATGTTTCTTATGCCAATAACAGATAATGATTAAATGCCAATGTAAGGTATGGTTTTTTGGAAGGAAAGTAAAGTAACAAGGACCATACCAGCAGATGAGGCATTGGCAAGTTCTGAAGTTGTTGATGGTTGCTGAATTCTAGTCTGAAATTACACAAGATAAATTTGTCAAATATGAACAATGGTTTTATGTTCAAAAAGGGAGAAGTGTTACCTCAATAAGAACCTTTTTGGTAGTTCTTTTCTTCTTGGCAGCTGGAGGGGCAACCAGAGGCGGAGCTTCCCTCTTATCAGAAGTTGAACTGATAAGGTTTGGGTCTGATGTAGCATATCTGGACATCAGCTGAGCCAGGGTTGTAGAATTGAAGCCCAAAGCAGAAATTGGGCCAACGACATTGTAAGAGAATGTCCTGGCTCGAGGGGCAGGCACTGTGTTCTGCAAAAAGTAGCAAAGAGTTATGATCAAAGGACATGCTTGGGAAGGAAGCAAATAAGTGCATTACCTCTGAGGTTGGCTGGAAGTCAGGCATTAGCTCAATACAAAAAGAGTGTACTGGCTCATTGAAGATATGGTCATGAAATTCTTGCCACCAGGAAATGAAAAGAGGATGAGCTATTGATGTTGGTGTGAATGGCCAAGTATAAATGTTTGGACTACATTGATATTCAAAGACTCTTCTGGCTTGTATGCTCTCTTTGATTTCCTCTCTAGGTTTGAGGAACTCATGAAGAAATAGCCGTGGAGGCACTTGGCCACATCCTAGCTGTCGAGCCATCATGTTTGGCTGATAATATTCATAGGTGCTGTGGTTTTGCCTTCCTCCACAGAATTCTGCTAGCAAGATGCATGGATGAATGAAGATATTGAAAATTTCTATGGATCTTGCATCATGGCATCCAGTTTCAAAGGAGAATTCATAGGGGAGGGTCAAGTTATCATTGTTCAAATAAGGAAGCCAAAGGGGATTGGTGAAACCTCTGAAGAAGAGCTCAAAAAGTTGACTGACATTTTGATCAATGGATATGGTTGAGGCAGCTTCTCCATAGGTTTGGCATCCTTTGGTGATCTGAGCTTCTCCTTCCTTATGACTGGATGAAGGGAAATGCCGATTGTTGAAATTAATGCCAACAATCTGGTGCATATATAGTTGCAGCCACATCTGTACAAACCACCAGAGGCCATTGACGCATGATATCTTCTGGCCAGTATGCATCTGAGAGGTGGTCTGGTGGAGCATATGATACACGCTCCCTAGGAGATACTTTCCAAGGGGAACACGATGACCAAGAACCAAATCTTCAGCCATTGCAATATGGTTCAGGGTTGGCTCATTGGCTTTGCCACAGAAGATAAATCTACAAAGCCACATGTTCAGGAAGGCCCTGTATTCGACTTCATTCAGAGGGCCATCTTTCATGTGATTCTGGATATATGCTTTGTATCCGCTTCCTGTCTTCACTCCTCTTTGCCTAGTGGAGCCTTTGTACTGGAAAGGATACACAGGTCCTGTGATATCAAGGCCGGTCATCATGTATACATCGGCCAGGGCAGGAGACATTGGGTCATGACCAAAGAGGAAGGCGTTGACACCATTTGACCAGAAATGGCAGGCTGCTATCAGAAGATTTTCGTTCTTGGGGGTTTCGGCTAGAGATAACTCCAAACACTGGGTAATACGAAGGCTGTCCCAATTGCTGGTTTTTGCGTTGTTATCTGCAAGTATCCTCTTGTACCAGTTTCTCCAACCTGCAATTGGGGGCAGGGGCCAGTTTTTGAAAGCATCTTGCCACATATGAGGTCCTGATAAAGCCGCTTTAAAGGGGATTCTTTTGGATTCGGCTTTGATAAACTCACGGGGATCAGAGACTCCCACAAGTCTGAGAAAATAGGATGATGAATTGTCCTCGGTGTGAATCAAAAGCTCGGTGGATAGCGCCTATCAAGAAAAGGCGGAAGAAGAAATCTAAGGTGGGAGTCGAACAAGTAATGCCGAATGGACCTTGAAGGGATGAGATTTACCTGAACAGCTTGATTTTGGTCCGCCATTGAAGATTTGAGCTTGGGGGATTGACGAACTAGGGTTTGGATTTGAGCGGAGGCTCCGATGGATCGCAGGAGGAGAGAATGGGTGTTGAACAGATTTGGCTCAAAGATATTGGGTGTTTATGGTCAATTTCGGAATAAAATCACTTTTATCCCGTAATTGAAGGGGCATATGTTAACACCAAAAATTGGTACAGGAAGGAAGCTGATTTGTGGGCTGAGTTTGGTAACAAATTCCATTCGGTAGAAGAAAATCTCCTCAGAGGATTCGGTAAAGGTGCCTACGGTCGGCAATGCGTCTTCGTGGATGGGCTGAATTTTCGGGATTGCGTGGTGACTTGGCCCGAACGGAAGGAAAGGACGAATGGATGGATGGGCATTCACACTTGGGCATTAATTTAGGTATTAAATATTGTGCTCGTAATCCACCAGGAGTCATGTTAGAACAGGGTATAAATATGAACCCTGGATGTATGTAATGGTATTGAACATTTTCTCAACAAACCGGCTTTACGCCAAACTCTCGAGTCCTTTAGTCGTGTCGTCGAGTTCTTCGAGAGGATTCATCGATCCGTCGACCTCTGTAAGTACCGGCAACCTTGTATCATGTTTAGTATCATGCGGTGGATTTAGATCGTGATGCAAGTAGTCTTGTTACCATGCTTAGTATCATTCGGTGGATTTAAGCTTGGTTCAAGAGGGTTTCTTATTAGATCATGAGTCATGCGGTAGGCTAAGATCTACCTTGGAGCTAGTTATCGTCTCTATTAGATTTGGCAAGATCTAATAGATTCATCAAGTTTTCCCGTGTTGCTTTGAATTTTGCTTTAAGTTTAATTCATGTAACACTCTTTTTGCCCAATTTAGATTGGTTAGGATCGGCTTTATCTTGTTTTATGATCCTTATGTTGCATGTTTAAGTTTTAAACCCGATGTGGTGCATGGATCACGTGTTCTTCAATAGCCGAACCCGAATCAATCTAGATTGTCACGTGTTGTGGGTTCAAGTGTGTCAATCTTGTTTAGATCTTGACAGAACCGGGTATCATGCGGTAGATGTAGGTTTTTGGGTTGTTTTAGAGCTAATCATCCGGTAGATTAGATTTTGATTCAATCTGATAGATTTATCATCGTTGGCCATGCTTGTTCCTTCTCCACGGATCCCGATTCGGCTGTACAACCGTATTCGGCAATTTTCTCACAGGTGGAATGTGCTCATGGTTTTCACTTTAAATAACGTATGCTTTTAGCTTTCCATGTTTATATTGTATCATGCGGTGGATTAATCTTTTCGTGGATAGTGGTGCGATCTGAAACAAGTTGTATCATGCGGTGGATTAACTTTGTTTGATCTCGTGCTTGACGGGTTTTCAAGGTGTCTAGACATGCGGTAGACTAGCGCTTTGGGCCTATGCATGCTTGTTTATTGGGAATTCATGATCATGCTTTCACGTTTATTTATTTAACATGTCTTTGATAATCGGTTACGGATATTTGTTATAACGTTACTCATTCAATAACCGATATTCCATCATGCTTACGTCATGCATTCGGCTATATCCTGTTTTCACGTTTTAAAGTTATCGAATGATATTTAATCTGTTGACAGATAGCTTTTCATAGCTATATGTCTTCTTACATGGCTTTCTAGCCGCAAATATGGAGCTATGCGGTACCACCGGCAAGTTCCAAGCTTTGGTATTTAACTGCTTTTCATCTTTTGTCAATTTCAGGAAAAATTGACTGGCACGCTTTGGAATCTGCTCGTTTGTTAAGCCAGCTTTGTTCGGCTTGTTGTGTGCTTGGCGTGGGGTGCGGATTTTGCGTCAACACCAGGATGTCCCCGAGTCGTCTAAGCGTGCGGCCTGCTCTTTCGAGCCCGCCAAGGACGTCAAGGATGTGGTCGTCTCCGACGATGGCTGCAAACTCCGTATCGGGACAGTGCTCGATCCTAAATAGGAAAGCACGCTCGTCGACTTCCTCAAAGCGAACCTCGACGTGTTCGCATGGAAACCCTCCAACATGAAGGGGATCCTGAGAGAGGTTGCCGAGCACAAACTGAACATCAAGACGGGATCGAAGTCGGTGAAACAGCGCCTACGCCGCTTCAACGACGACAAGTGCAAGGCGATTGGCGAGGAGATCTTGAAGCTCCTTAGTGCAGGGTTCATCTGTGAAGTCTACCACACCGAGTGGTTAGCAAACCCTGTACTTGTAAATAAGAAGAATAAGAAATGGAGGATGTGTGTTGACTATACGAGCCTTAACAAGGCATGTCCCAAGGATCCGTTTCCTTTGCCTCGCATAGATCAGGTAGTCGATTCAACAGCAGGGTGCAAGACCCTCTGTTTTCTCGATGCGTACTCCGGGTACCACCAGATTGCGATGTGCATAGCGGACTAACTCACAACCTCATTCATTACTCTGTTCGGTGCGTACTGTTATGAGACGATGCCCTTTGGGCTAAAAAATGCGGGTGCAACTTTCCAACGATGCATGCGACGCGTCTTCGGGGAGTGATAGGCCGCATCATAGAAGCGTATGTCAACGACATTGTGGTCAAGTCGAAGAAAACAGGGGATCTGGTCCCTGTCAGGCATACACCCCGTGTACTCATGCAAGGAAGGAAGAAGACGGACTCCTACAAGAATTCCCATGTAATTCTACTAGAACTCGTTCTGTGTAATCCTACTAGGACTCCTACCTTGTAACCGACTAGGAACCCGCCCCCTGGACTATATAAAGGAGGGTCGGGTACCTAGCCGAACATCCACAATCCCTCCGGGGACAACACCAAGCGCAGGGCATGATATACTACTCCAAACTGGACATAGGGTAGCTACTCTAGCTACCTGAACCTGTATAAATCTTGTGTCTTGTGTCCTCGCACATACCTTCGGGTTCTAGATCATGATGATCCCCACCTTCTACCTTGCTGCGGGTACCTCCTATGGAGGTCGAGAGGTTTAAACACCGACAGCTGGCGCCCACCGTGGGGCCATCGTCACGATCATTGGCGAATTTGAAGGACCTCTTCTCAAAATCAATCTACTCAACAAGAAAGCGAAGTCATCAAGTACCAATCTGAAGCTGATGCGAGAAGTCTGCGGGAGATCAATTGGTAGATATGATCATCATCCATGCCTCTGTACATGCTAAGGCTGCGCCACGTCTCCCGTGGCTCCAGGCGACACTCAAGCTCAGGCTGCTCAGCTCCACGTTTGGCGGAAAAAACATACCAGCGGTGGCAGAATTAATTTTTCCGGTCTCCGACTAGAAGTCCAAGTTGAATAATCTAAAATCAAAAGCAAGTTCCAGCGGGACCCGTGGAATTAATTTTGTGGTTGTTTCTGCGCGAGTTCGAGTCCGAGACAGAAGACATGATGCAAGCTCCAGCAGTTCATCCATGTTTGCTGGTTCAATTTCTGAGGATGATTAAAAATCTTTTTCGGTTTGGAATCGAGCGTCTACGCTGACGCACGTCATGAGGCATCAGGAAAATTGCGTGTACCTGAATTCTAGGAGCATCTCGTACCAAGCAAAATGCACCCTGTAATCCCAGGAGCATCTCGTGGCGCAAGCAAAATTTGAAGATTTGTGCTAACCGCACATGGAGATTTACCAGGAGACCTCAAGACCTTCACTTGTCGCACACGCCAAATTTACACAAGTACCATTACATCAACGTCTGGCTGCACTAACTCCTGTACGACTACCTCGACTAGTCTCGACTAAAAAACTAGTCGAGGACGGCTCTCGCGGCATCGACAACTAGTCGGATCCACCTCTGACTAGTCGACTTCAGCAACAACCGTCGCGGCTCCATCACCGACTGCTACGGCTTCGTCGACACTCGTCCGCGAATCAAGCTAAGTCACTTATTTTAATAATTTTTTCTTCAGCTTGTTTTCTGCATACAGGAACCAACGTTGAGGACTACTTCGTGTACGCCTCTCAACGGCCACTTGCCAACAGAGCTACACCGTGCCAATTATTCTTTGGGGATGTTGACCGACTGCACAGGCTTAGTGCACCAAATTAGGAGGCTCTTGCCATGACGTTTCGTATACTGATTGCTGGAAGCGCACAACGGCAACACCCTGAGGAGGCACTGAGCAATCTTGCTCTCCGCCATGCGTAACAACGAGCAAACACGCTCTCTCCTGTCGCCTCGCCGACTACTTTCATCTACCTCTTAATGGTCTTGCTCCAGTAGCACACGCCTTGATCTGCGAAAAGCCTCGGCTCTCGTGTCATGCCTCCACACCCCCAACGGCGATGGCTAAACAGGCTCCTCAGAGGTCGGGCGCTTAAACCAGCTCTCCTGTCATGCCTCCACGCCCCCAGCGGCTATGGCTAAACAGCGACCAAAGAGACTGGACGCTTAACCGCATCTGGCTAACTACTCGACACCTTACGACCACAACAAGAGCATGACACATGACATTTACATCTATATTCATATTTGTATTTGTCATTAGTAGATTCAATTTCTACAAAAATGCTATATAATGTACGCATCTTTACTTTCAGGTCAAGCTCCGACGACGACTTTCCAGTACGCTCCGTGTACCTCCATCGGCGCGGCTAGTTCCCAAACTCGGGGGCTACACACCAAATTACTACTCGACAACAACTCGAGTAGTCTCTGCTAGCTCTCTAGCTCAGGGGCTCAGCACCAACAACTACTCGACATGGCTCCTACGGCTCACCTGGCGACGAGCTCGGGGGCTGAACGCTACAAGAGTACTCAGATGATGACTTCCGCAAACACTGAAGACCCTTGGATTGATTCTTCAATCGTTCCAAGGCTCAGGGGCTACTAGGCTACACCCATCAGTTGATTTTTTCAAGATGGAAGCAGAATCAAGATTGACCCTCAGCCAGAGTCTACAACTCAACCTAAGGCTCGAGGGCTACTCCATATGGAGTGCGATTTTGCAATCGCACTTCCATATAAATCTCGACTTCAAGACTAATGAGCTGGACCACCTTCCAGTCTCGTGGCGGTTCAAGTACTATTGAAGACTTCTCCAAGCAGTACTCGAGGACGCTCAAGCACTACTCGAGGAGGCTTCAATACTACTCGAACTACTACTCTCGACTACAACGTGCTCGGGGGCTTGTCGGGCATACACCCCGGGTACTCATGCAAGGAAGGAAGAAGACAGACTCCTACTAGAATTCCCATGTAATTCTACTAGGACTCGTTCCGTGTAATCCTACTAGGACTCCTTCCTTGTAACCGACTAGGAACCTGCCCACTGGACTATATAAAGGAGGGCCGGGTACCTAGCCGAACATCCACAATCCCTTCGAGGACAACACCAAGTGCAGGGCGCGATATTCCACTCCAAACAGGATGTAGGGTAGCTACTCTAGCTACCCGAACCTGTATAAATCTTGTGTCTTATGTCCTCGCACATACCTTCGGCTTCCAGATCATGACGATCCCACCTTCTACCTTGCTGCGGGTACCTCCTGTGGAGGTCGAGAGGTTTAAACACCGACAGTCCTTGACCTCACCGAGGTCTTCGCGAAGCTACGACTGCACGGGGTGAAGCTGAACCCCGAGAAGTGTGTTTTTGGGGTTCCGAGGGACATGCTTCTTGGCTTTGTAGTGTTGGAATGCGGCATCGAGGCTAACCCCGAGAATATCTCGGCCATCATGGACATGGGGCCAATCAATAACCTAAAGAGCATACAACGCATCACGGGCTGTCTCGCAGCTCTGAGTCATTTCATAGCACGACTCAGAGAGCGCAGCCTGCTATTGTACAAGCTGATGAAGAAGTCTGACCACTTTACATGGACCCCCGAGGCGCAAGAGGCACTCGACTCACTCAAGAACATCCTCAAGAGTCCTTCGATATTGACTGCTCTGACCACGGAAGAGCCAATGCTCCTATACATCTCGGTGCGCGGCTTTGGTGGTAGAGGAGGAAGAACCTGGGAGGTCCCAAAAGGTACATCGGAGAGGAGAGGCGGCAGCGATGACGGAGGAAGAGAGGCGAGAGGCGGTGATTTGGGGGAAACAGCTAAGTGCCGATCTGGAAGGCGACGGGGCTTAAATAGATTATAGAAACCCCCACCTTTTGTCACAGGTCGTGTTCCCACGGATATTTAATTATGAGGGGTCGGTGGTGGGGATGCGAGGGGGCAGAGATGGGAGGAGAGGATGCGGCGGCGGTCTTTGAGGCGCCGCGGGGATGCGAGTGGGCGACGTCGGGTGGAGAAGGAAAGGGCGATGCGTCCCACGGGTGGAGGAGGGGTTGACGTCAGCAAATGACGTGGATGAGCTGTGAGTTCAACATCAAAGATTGTTCATGACAAACATAACATTGTTCAACATCACAGATTGTTCATAAACACAACCAATTCAACATCACACCAACATAGTTTAGCCTACAACCACATGCATTCCCTACTAACATAGATTCAACATCACAAACATTGTTGGGATCCCAACCTTCGTACTACTTCTTCAACATGTAACCTAACTGAACACCCATGAGTCCTACAACCACCACACCCAATAACACCATGCCATACATCATCTGCTCCACTTTGGCCTCCAAATGCTGCTTCTGCTGCAGGTTCCTTGTTGCAGACTGAACCTCTCCTTCATCTCTTCCTTCCTCAGATGGGCACAGCTGAATCTGGTCGGCTTGAATTAACTCCAAGAAATATGCCTTTTGCCACCTATAGTAGTCACACCGTTCTGGCAGCTGAACAAGAGGAAAAAATCAATCTTTGCCAAATCAAATAACCGGGACCGAAATACCAAAGTCAAACTCACCCATTTTTCATTCCTTGCACACTTAATGTAAATCCGACCGTAGTTTGTGGACGAATCTTGCTGCGTGCACCGCTCAATCACCTATGCCCTCTTGCAGTACGGGCACACGATCAAAGGCAAACCCGTATCCTTACCGAAATGGGGGTAATGGGGGTAGGGATCTGCTACCTGCCTCCTTGGAGCTGACGATCCGGATCCTGGCAACCTTCCACCTGATGAAGCCCCTTGCTGCGCCATTGCTTGCTTGCGGTGGCGAACGGCGAAGAAGATGGCGTCCACCGGGGCCGGGCGAGCGGAGACGAACTAGCAAAGGAGCAAGAGGACGGAGCAGATGGAGAGGACGAGGCTCTGCGGGATCCAAGCCGCGGGTTTTAGGGTTGTGGCAAGGGCAATGGAGTCATTTCCTCGGCCAAATCCACGCTGGAGGGGGGATGTGGGCAGAGACCGAGTTCAGTGCACGCTGTGCGCGCCCCTGCATCACCCTTAGTTGGGGATCGTACGATGCACGGGACGGGCAGCGGCATCACGGGATGGGCAGCTGCAGCACGAGAACGGCAACAAAATCATGGGGAGGGCAGCGACAGGCCCATTGGACAGCCGCAGCATGCAAGGGCGCGCACGGCGCGCACCCTATTTTTTTCCTTTGGGCATGTGGCGTGCCACCTCATCAATGGTGGCAAATCCATTGACTTAAAATCTGCACGATGGCAAGAACGTAAGAGCCACTATAAAGGTCCCATATGAAGGAGTGGCTTTTCTTGCGATGGCAAATAATTATATATCCCAAGGTCCCAACCGAGACTAAAGGCCCTTTAGTCCCAGGAGGTCTTACCACCCCAGGCTACTGGCCCCCCTTTTGTCACGGGTGGTCTCAAGACCCGTGACAAAAGGGGTATTTCACACGGGATCCCTCTATAGGTGAATTTTCGCCCTTTAGTCCCGGGTGGTGACACCAACCGAGACAAAATCGGGTCCTTTTGTCTCGGGTGGTAACACCACCTGGGACTAAAGGGCAATTTTGCGCAGGAAGTTATCATTTCTCTTTTCCTTGCTCATTTATCTCATCCACTAGCTAATTAATACAAGTTCATATAAAATTCAAATTTGTGAAAAACAAATAAATAAGAGAATGCTTATTAATACAGGGAGGAAAAAGGAGGTACAATGCTTATATGGATGCCGGCCATTAGTCCCTGGCGGTGTTAGTCTCGGCTCGTAACACCACCCGGGACTAAAGACCGGTGGCAATTTTTGCCGGATGGAGCCGTTGGGAGCGCTGTTGACGGATAAAATACGTATCCACCTACAATTCGCAAGCGTATGGACCTACACCTTTTTCACCACGGGATTCCCGAGGTTCTTGTCAATCCACGGAGCAAGGGGATTACAAGCGTTTGATCTACCTCTACTCACTAACTACTCAAACCCTAACTATAATTAAACTGGAAAATGACTAAACTACACTAGAGAGAATGATTAAGCTATCAAGATAGGAGACACTCTCCCATGGGTCTATGATACTAGAACATGCAATCGTTTTAAACAAGAAAACTGATCTAATCTATCGGGGGTTGTGACCATGGTTTCGCCCTTTCCCTCCTCTCGTACTGTCACTACGCGAAGGTAATCATGACAAGACCTATGATGGACACGGCGTATTGAATGGATCCAAGGAAGCATTAGAGCTCTACTCCCTTTACGGCATGGTAGCTAACCTTAAGCATTAAAGCAAATTCAACACATGATGATAGATAGATATTCCAACAAAGTACGATTACATCTCAAGATCGATTACAACCCATGGACGAATAAGGAGATTACCCCATCAAGGTGCTAGACATAGCACCGTTGATCATGGTCACCCTTCTGACGGTGTCTTCCTTCTTCTCCACTTGTGGGTGCTTCCTTCGAGGTGGTCGATCCCCCTCCGGAGATCTCCCTCCTCTCTCTCTAGCTTGTGGATGGCCTCCTGGTGCAAATGGCTCTCCCCTCTGTGAATGGCGGCGCCTCCAGGGTTTTAGGGTTGAAGATCCTTCGGGTGCAAGGAAAGGGGGGCCGAACCGACCTTCGAAGTGGGCTGGGCCGGCCGGCCTGGGCCGACCGGCCCAGGCCCATTTCGGCCCGGTTCGGTCGCCCCTTCGCTCCCGTGGGTCCTCAGGTGATTATGCACTTTGCCCCTTCCACTTGCATGATTTTGACGATGTCATCCTCGCGTCCAAGATGGAGGTTCTCCGTGCATGAAGTTCGATCTTTTACGCTTCAATCCCCGGGGGTGTTCCTACGTAGCACTTCGGTCCTTGCCACCATTGGAAGTGATTTCATCAAGCTCATGAACACGAACAAGACTCCGTAAATACTCCCTTGAACTTGTTGCTCCGTCCTTTATGTCCATGTTTTCCTACATAAACACAACACTTCCAAATGCATGCACATAGATGAACTTGTTATATGATTAGTGTGCCTAGTGGCGGGTTAGTTCCATAATCAAATCCAAACCAAAGTGTAATGAACATGATTGGTGTACCAAAATACACAGTCAACATCTTCTCCACGCTTAGCTCTTGCTCGTCCTCGAGCAAGTACTCGTAAAAGAACTTTGTCCAAAGTGTTGTAATCATGTACCGCTAATCCTTCTTCACAAGTTAGTCAATCTTTTGTCTTTAATACATAAACATAAAGTAATGATCATCATACATAAACATGGGCGTTTAGAATCTTTACCACTTCAAGATTTACCCCACAACTCAAACTCTTCACTCGAAGTATTCAATTTCAGCCATGCTTACTTCTTTGCTTCCATCGGAGGGTTTTCGTGATTTTCAAAAATAAAATTCCTGCAACAAGCGTTAGACAAAAACCTTTCTCCAAGCTCTCTCAAGTCACTCATATGAGGTGGCTAGCCTAAACAAGTTTTATAAAACTCTCACCTCCCATAAATCTCTCATATGACATGTAAAGTGGAGCTATAGGTAGGGCTAGCGCAATCAACACAAGTATTGTCAAACTAAGAACTTCCTCTAATGGTTGTTTACCTTTCAAAGCCAATGATCATGAGAATTAATCCATATGTGGGGATATCAAGGATGAGAAGATTTAGAATGGTGGACATGTGCAAGGGCAAAATAAAATATGACCACGAGGCACTGATGACGTCCTCGTTGTCGGATTGCACATGGTTGGAAAAAGATTGAAAGTTCCGTCTCTCAACAACGTGACATCCTTCCTTACACTCTATTATTTTTTTTCTTTTACTTGATTCATCCCTCTCATATCATTATTGCCACTCCTCTTTTCTCTTTCATTCCATACACATATTTATTTTTCTTTCTTTCTTTTCCATACACATACTTTTCTCTTTATTTTTCCCTCTCTTGACATCTTTTCTCTCTTTCCAAAGCTCTCAACTCCTCTCTTCCTTGCATGCACACAATCTGAAATTTTAAATAAACCATGCTAGAGACGAGACGAAACTTTTGAGAGTAGGTTGTGTTCAAGGAATGCGATGTACAAAAGAGATGTATAGGGTTAGGTATGGAATTCGGCGATGTACGGGACTTCCGATGTGAAAGTCACGTTACCGAATGCATGACGAGGCTAGCAACAAAACATAAGCACAAGGACATGATCACTGCTCGAAATTAAAACTCACAAGAGAGAAGGGTCCTAGCCCAACTCATCATGCTAATTACACTTATGGTGGAGCAAAAAATAAATTTGGCTTTGTATAGGATTTTTTTGTTACACTCAACTTGGAAAAAGAGGTTTTGATAACCTTTATTACAAGGGTTTTTAGATAATTTTCAGAATTGAATTCCTCCAACTTTTAACATTGAACATAGCACAACCAACATGTGAAGCTCAAGATCGAAGTGTGGTATGGGTACTTTTAGTAGTAGCAATTCTACTAAGCAGCACGATAAACGTTTTTCAAACCACACACTTATGTTCATATATCAAAAACTAAAGATGAACAAACGAGTAAATTAAGATACGCAACACACAAGACACAAAATTTATAAAGGACTCTTTTTATTTGATTTTCTTTGACGCAACACTAAATTAAGACACTTGCAAAAATTTAAAAGCACACTCAAAAACTAAATACTCACTCAAAAACTAAAGACTCTTAAACTCTAAAACTCTCTCGAAAACTAAACTCTCTCGAAGACAAAACCGAACCAATCTAAACTTGAAGCTCAAAAACTAAAAGGAGCTAGCTAGCTCTCCCCCATGCTAAAATCATACGACGTCCTCGTTGTATCTTACAAAATTTCCTTAGGGGGAAAACTAAACCTAGTGGTACTTCCAGCAACTATTGCACCACTTGCCCTCCATGTTCCCAACCATGCCAAAAAGTTTGCGCACGTTACGGTTTAGGAACTTGTAGTCTTCTTCGACCACGCGCTCCAAATCCTCTATATGCTGCCTCATCGCCTCCATGGCCTAGAAACTTTCGTCGACCGATGTGTAGAGCTCCGAGATGGAGTGCCGGCAAGCCACACAACACATCGGATGCATCCTGAAAGGGTCGTCGTCGCCAGGTTCTCCGCCGTAGTCGCCATCACCATTGTCGTCACCGCCGTCGTCGTTGCTGCCACCGTTGGGGCCTTCGGGAGTCTTCTCCTTGGGCACCTCTTCCCAAATGTAAAGATCGTTATCATCTCTTCCGGCGGCCGCCCACGAGCTCGGGCTACTATCGTCGGAGTAATCGCTATCCCCATAGTACTTAGGCTCGGGCGACACCTCCTTGTAGTCCTTCCGCTTCATGCCTCGGATGCGCGCCGACCTTCGAACAGGAGTAGAGACCTTCTCCTCCTTGACGGGGTTGCAAGATGCGATAGCTCCGGTCGGGACACGCCCTCCGCAACGGATGCGAGCGGTCCTCTTGATCTCGACGGGTAGGTTGAGCTCGCATCACTTCGCCTCCTCCATCGATGGCTCCTCGGCGCCTTGCTTCAACTCTACACTCCTCGGGGACACCATGGCTACTGCGTGGGTGCAAAAGATTGCTAGATGGGATTGATTCCCGAGCTCCCAATTCGGCCAAATAAATAGTCTGAAAAGGAAAACCCTAGAAACCTCATTTTCCTTATTTAAACTTCCCTTAAAATTTTCTGACCGAAGAAGGAATTTGAAAAGGAGCAAATCGGGGAAAACCGGGTCGAACCGCCGCCTAAACCCTGCTGGGCCGGTCGGACCGGGCCGGCCGGCCCACCCTGTTTCGGGGGCCGGTCCGGTCCAGTTTCCCATGTACCGCCCTTTTTTCACTTTCTTAGCCCATGGGGAAAAAGTTGGCCCAGTAAATCTTCGTGAGAAAATCCAGAACAATAAAAGAAAAACTATTTACAAGAATTCATGCCTTGTTTTTCGTCCTAGGCCGGACGTTCGGGCTCTTCTTCCATGGTGAAGACATCAACATGGTTAAGGGGCATAACGTCGGGTTCGTAGTAAACCTTAAGTCGTTGACCATTCACCATAAATTGATCACCTTTCACATCCATAATGGTTACTGCTCCGTTGGAGAGCAGCGAATGAACAACATAAGGTCCGTCCCACTCGCTTTGCAATTTCCCCTTTCCGAAGGTTTTAAACCTCGAATTGTAGAGGAGGACCTTATCTCCTTCTTTAAACTCTTTATTTTCCAACCTTTTATAATACCAATTTTTAATTCTCTCCTTGTATATGCTTGCATTCTCGTATGCTTTCAACCTCATCTCTTCTAGCTCGCTTATTTGAATCCTTCGTTTTACCACCGCGGCATCGATATCAAGGTTCATCTCTTTAATCCCCCAATAGGCTTTATGTTCCAACTCAACCAGAAGGTGTCAAGCTTTTCCATAGAGAATTGATAAGGGGTCATACCTATCGGTGTCTTGAACGCCGTTCGATAAGCCCACAAAGCTCCGTCTAATTTCTTTGACCAATCCTTGCCTCCCTTCTCTATGGTTTTGCAACGAATCAATCGTGGTTTAGCATCCTTCTTAGCCAAGAGATACTTGATGGCCGCGTGATCGGTGTAAACAATGACCTTCGAGTTCACGATGTAAGATCTGAATTTTTCGAAGGCGAATACTACTGCTAGCAACTCCTTTTCCGTAGTGGCATAATTTAATTGTGTCTCATTAAGAGTTTTGCTAGCGTAGTAAACGGCATGAACTCGGCCTTCCTTTCTTTGACCCAAAATTGCGCCTACGGCGTAGTCACTTGCGTCACACATGCTCTCGAAAGGTTGGCTCCAATCCGGAGGTTGAATAATGGGAGCACTCACCAACACACTTTTCAAGGTCCGGAATGCCGCTAGGCACTTGTCATCGAAGTCAAAGGCCACATCCTTTTGAAGGAGATGCGTTAAAGGCTTAGTGATCTTTGAGAAGTCCTTAATAAATCTTCTATAAAATTCGGCATGGCCTAGAAAGCTCCTTAAGGACTTAACATCCGTCGGAGGTGGGAGTTGCTCAACCGTTTCTACCTTAGCCTTGTCCACTCCAATGCCTCTCTCGGATATAACATGTCCGAGCACTATGCCTTGCTTAACCATGAAGTGGCACTTCTCCCAATTTAACACCAAGTCTACCTCCGCACACCTCGTGAGGACCTTATCCAAGTTTGCCAAGCAGTCCATGAACGTCTTCCCATAAACGGAAAAATCATCCATGAACACCTCGACTATTTCTTCGATGAATTCTGAGGATACGGCCATCATGCAACGTTTAAAAGAGACCAGAGCGTTGCATAGTCCGAAGGGCATCCTTCTATATGCAAACGTTCCATAAGGGCATGTGAACGTTGTTTTATGTTGATCGTCCAGGTGAATGGGAATTTGCATGAACCCTGACTACCCATCGAGAAAGCAAAAATATGTGTGGTTCGCTAATCTCTCGAGCATCTCGTCAATGAACGGTAGGGGGAAGTGATCTTTCTTCGTTGCTTTGTTTAGCTTTCGATAATCGATACACATCCGCCACCCGGTCACGGTTCTTTGCGGTATCAACTCATTCTTCTCATTCTTCACCACGGTTAAACCTCCTTTCTTCGGTACACAATGTATCAGGCTCACCCACTTGCTATGCGGAACCGAGTAGATGATTCCGGCATCAAGTAACTTGATTACCTCTTTCTTTACTACCTCTCGCATGGCATGAGTTAGCCTCCTTTGGTGGTCCACTATGGGCTTACATTGGTCTTCCATTGGTATACGATGAGTGCAAAAGGCTGGGCTAAGACCTTTGAGATCATTGATTGAATATCCAATGACCTTCCTATGTTTTTTCAATAAAATCAGCAACTTCTCATTTTCTTCGGGACTCAACTCGTCGCTCACAATGACTGGATAAGTCTTGTCTGGGCCCAAAAATTCATACTTTAATCCTTTGGGCAAAGGTTTAAGGTCTACCTCGGGCACTTGTTGCGAATTCATCCTTTATGTCCATGTTTTCCTACATAAACACAACACTTCCAAATGCATGCACATAGATGAACTTGTTATATGATTAGTGTGCCTAGTGGTGGGTTAGTTCCATGATCAAATCCAAACCAAAGTGTAATGAACATGTTTGGTGTACCAAAATACACTGTCAACAAGCACCCCCTTTTGTCATGGTTGGTAATACGAACCGAGGCTAAAGGGGTACCGGCTACAACAGCCATGTTGGTCCACGTCGATGAAACCCCTAGTCCCGGCTCCAAAGTTGAACCGGCACTACATTGCTACACGTCAGTTGTCCCATAGGTCGTCCCATGCAATACCACATACGACTTTTCATGATGTGGAGGAGAGATAGCGAGGAGAGAGAAAGAGGTCGTTGCTTCGCGAAACAACCACCTCAGGGAAAGTACATTGGTGTGGTCTGATAGACTTTCCAATGCATTTACCCGTAATCTTGGGTCAACTCAACAGACAACCTATACAATGAGTTTTCTGGTAAGTCGTCTAGTAGATCTATATAATTTTTTAACTTATGCACATTAAAAGGGAATATTATGAGTTGCATGGCAACAACAACTCATACAATGGTTGTGGAGTTGTCTCATGAGGTAGTTGTTTCGCTCATGAGGTGGTTGTTTCGTGAGGCAACGACCTCTTTCTCTCTCCTTGCGCTCTCTCCACCACATCTTCAAAAATCCTATGTGGCACTGCATGGGACGACCTATGGGACTGCTGATGTGTACCAATGTACTTGCTCTCATGAGCGAAAGAACCACCTTATAAGACAACTTCACAACCATTGTATGAGTTTTTGTTGCCATGCACCACCACTTTGTCAGAATTAATTGAATGGTGTGTCCATGCAAGTTTTATCTTACTGGAGGATGTTCGAGGAGAGATAACAGATGATTTTGGAGTTGAGAGATGAAACAAGTCCTAGGCGCACCATTCAGGTAGGTAAATAGGACTTCCTTCGAAGGAAAAGCCCATTTGGGCGCGACGTGGGAGGCGTGTGTGTCGAGGGAGAAACTGTGCGCGGGATTTGGCGGCGTACCTTACGTCGCATGACCCGTAATTATAGGATCTAAATTTCTCTTTTCTTCACTACAGAAGCCGCCTACTATTCGTCGTTTCTCTCTCTTCGTTGCTCTGCGATCTGGTACACGGCACAGGAACCATGGACACATCAGGAGCTGGCGAGGGGACGCCCACAACGCCGATCAACAATAATGGGAGAGGTATGTTGGATTGGTGTTAGTGGTTATAGTTGGTAGGACGATTCGGCTGGTGAACAGCGTCGACGACGAGTTGACGGCCTCATCGGCAAGTCCCTCGCGGCGCTGCGGCCACGAATAGCACAGCTAGGGAGGAGACCAGCACGGCCATCGCGTGGAGCTCGTCCGCACGCTTGTGTGGAGGGTTTAGGTGCACCAAACAGGTTTAGGCTCCGTAATGGGTTTTCAATGGGTAGAATCTGAGGTTTATGATGGTAAAGCATGATTGCATTTGTGGGGATCGGGTTGTACATGACGAAGTTTGGAGCGGGGTGGGTACTATTTTCTTTGCATGGTACAATTAATTGGTGTCATTTTGGGTTCTCCTGTGATGCCAAATTGAAGATTTATTGTTTGCAACATTTATGCAGGGAGAATGGTATCAAGTATCGCAGTAACAATGACCACAATGGGTCCATCAGCATGGTATGAAGTTTTATTTTCCTTTACGTTGCCTAGTTTTTCAATAGCAACTTAGCATCGCCAACTGGTTGCAGCAGCACAGTAAGATGCGTTTGACGCAATCTCCTACGAGATTTTATAAAGCCGTGGCAAATTTCAAGGATTCTCAACCGCACGTAGACGCTATTGAGTCTATTGCCTTTGGCAGACTGCTTCAAATGCCTAATGTCGCTTTGAGGAAACAAATGATACTGGACATTGTAAAAGCATAAGACACCAGGGAACAAGGTTTAATGATATTAGGTCAACTAGTTAGGGTTACTTTGGATGATGGGCACCATATAATGGGACTCGAGACTGGAGGCAATGATGTAACAGAACATATAAACAACAAACCGAATAGTGAAAATGAAACTGCCGACAATGAACTTTTCAAAAGGTTTGCATGCAGTGATAACCACAAGCTCGAGCTAGCAGGGCTGGAAGACATGCTTCAGAAAGATCGACCTCCGGACGAAGACTTTCTGAGAGCCTTCGTCCTGTTCACGATTGGTGTCATCATAGCATCACCCACAGGATCCTACATCAGTGCGAAGTATATAAAAGTTGTTAGAGATGTACGACAAATTCGACATTTCAACTGGGGCCAATATACTTTGAATTATCTATTAGAAGCACTGGTTACTTTCAAGCATACTGGTGAAAAAACCCTGAAGGGTAATTTGGTTCTTCTACAGGTGAGTTCTTTACTGTACATCATACTCTTTAAACAATGTTTATTTTTTGACTTACTTATGTGCTTATTTTTAAAATAGTTTTGGTTATATGAGCAACTTAGAGTGGACGATTGTTATCACATCAACTATGCTGATGAAAGGAGAACCCAACCACAGGTTATGGTCTTCTGGGATGAAGAAAATGCCAAGCGTAGATCAATTGCTTGGGAGCATGGAAAGTTGGGGAAAGGAATGGTAAGTTTGCAAACACAACACATATATTTAGGCAGTTCTGTGTTTAAGCACATCTTTAACTAGTTCAACTATTTATAGCATAATTTGGTTGCCACTTCACAAACCAACGAAAAACGAGAAACAACTGTGTCAGCAGCAAAAAAGCAAATTATGCACATGAGGGTCGAAGGAGCAACCTAGAAGTAAGTATGACATATGTTTAAGTGTCATATTTCATTTGTGTGCTTAATTCACAATATAGTAAATTGGTAGGCGCAAAGCCTTCAACATTGGATGAAAGCGACAAAATTTGAGCTTAAACTAGATGTGGAGCAGAAGCTTCTTGAATTGGAACACAAACAGGATAAGAAGATTCTGGAACAAAAGAAGGAATTTGCTTTGTTTAGAAATGACAACATCCTGGAAGAGAGGTTCAATTAGCTAGAAGCTAAGGTACAAGCAGAACAGGAACACACACGAACGGACTTGCAGGTATCTAGGGTGATCTTATTCAATTTAACGTACTATAATGGTTTAACCTTCAACATTGTCTCAACTAACAGGAACTCCGTGACCTAGTGGGCAAACTTATAGAGCAAACTTCATCTCAAACTACCCATGCTCGACAACAGATGCCTTCATCTACATATGTTGAGGTCTTGTATGTGAACTTGTTTGATCATTGTTCGTGTTTGACGATAGAAATGATACTTTGTAATCGAAAAAAAACATTACCAATTGCAGGTAACGCCACACACACATTTCAAAGTGGCGCAGGATAAAATATACGCTGAACCAGGCATTTCCAAAAATGATATGACCATGAAGCAGCACGGCAACCCCCCTAAAATGGGACTCAAACGAAGAGAGCCAATTATTGACAATGATTTCAATATAGGACCAGTTGACAGAGAAGCTGCCAAGTTCTTAGTTCAGAGTTACGAGGACGATGTGGTTGTGGACATAGACGACCACTCGCTTAAAGCGGGAGAATTGGTCGGAAATGTCTCAGAGCAGCTTATATTTGGAGAGGTAATATTCTTTCACATCCATGTCGTCAGTAAACACATGCGCACCTAATGTTTACTTTTCCCATATTTTGCAAGTAATAAATACATATGTCCATTTTAGCAACGTTGAGAATGAATCAACGTCATTCATACATACGTTTGATGTTCAAAGTTGACGCAACCAGAACGGGGGATAAGCGAAAAGTATATGAAGCGTATAGCGAAAAAATGTGTGGGAAAACATTTGGTATGCAATCTTGATTTTTTTTTGTGTATTGATCTGTGTTAGTATCTCATGATATCCTTTTTGGTTTGAAGCCATGCATTCATACATCTTTCAACAGGTCTTCGCACCAATGAACATTAATGGCAACCACTGGGGTCTCCTAGTCCTAAACTTTGAAAAGGAACAGGTACAGATTCTTGAATCTTTGACTATGCGAGATGAAGAAAAAGCGAAGACATTGGTAACTATATGTAGCACCTTTTATGTACTCACGGACGAGCACATGATCAAACTTCACATGTATATACCCATTCATTGTAGGTGGAAAGCATACAGTCTTGCGTTGACTATTCGTCCAAGAAAGGCTGGGTTAAATTCGAGATTCCATTTGACATTCGCGACTAGTGAATACTACCATATATACAAATCCCGAGACAAGGCAACGGGTAATCTTTTCATTTTGTATATGAACGATGTAATTCAGTTACTCAAGTTATGGTACAACGTTGCAGTTTTACATGTGCGGTGTTCGTAATACAATATATTCTGGCATGGGATGGAGAGAAACTGGCTCATCATTTCACAAGTGTGAGTCTTAGAGTTTGTTTTTTCAATTCAAAAATTTATACAAATTGCAATGAAAGGTGTTATGTCACTATGTGCACTACATTTCTCATGCACAGCAAGAAATGGAAAGTTTTTTCCACAGGATATGCACGAAGCTGCTACATTCTAATCGCAATAAACGTCGTTTGGAATCATACGCAAAACCTATCACGGTATATGCATTTACTACAACTGTACAAAAAAATGTTTACGTAGATTCTTCCTTGCGTCATTAAGTAATCTTGTTTAACATGTTGTGTTCATGATTACATAGAAGGAAGCCTACTTGTTGGAATACCCTGAAGAAGGAGTGGGGCATCGAGAGGATAGTGATGTAGACGATGATGTGGTAATGGCAACTCAAAGCAAAGAAGAAGCAAAAGCAGCCTCAGAAAAATCTAAGCCGAAAAGACCACGAGGACGGACGCGAAAGACTATGGTTGATGATGGAGCCACAACAGTTATAGGAGTTGCTCAAGGAACTTCAAATGGTGCAGGACCTGCATCTAGAAAAAGAGCAAACCCCTTGAGGAGAACAGTTGACAGTGCTCCTCGTACTGTCAGGGATGATTTCACTCCGGAAGCTATCTCTACTCGTGTCAGCAAATGGATGGGTTCAAAAGGAAAACTCCTAAAAAGCCCTTATCAGCCTATGTAGGTTCATAATTTGCACACAATTAGTGGCGTCATGACTGCATTATTTTTATGTGATGAACTTCTGGCAAACAATCACAACGTGTGTTCACACGACGAGAATGTTGTTTTGTTCAGAGTGATCCGAGTTCTATTAGTTCGGTCCGAGTGCTTTTAGCTCAGTCCGAGTGCTTTTATGGAGTACTATCTGGTTTTGCAGCGCAGCCGAGTGGTTTGGTCCTTCTCTCGCGGCTGCTGGGAGGTCGAGAGATCCCCCCTTGATTAGACTCATGATTTACACCGACGAGGCTCTCCTGCCGTTGGGTGCCTGCATTTGGGACACTGACGTGTCGGGCCAGACCCACGTAACAGGGACCCAATGGCAGAGGTGCGAGGATAGCTCTACGAGTTTAAATCCTTGATATGCAGTAACTTGAGTAATTTCGTTTGCAAGTTTAAACTAGCCATTGCTTTTGCAGCAAAGGGAGCAAAGTCATTTTAGCTAGCCTCTTCGAGTTGCTGTAATGGCGTCTTAGGGTGATGGGATCCGTTGGGAGACTACAGTACTACACCAGAATGGTTGAGGTGGGAGAGCCTTTGTACATGGGGAAAACACAAAGAGGCTTGAAAAGCGCGTGGAGGCAAGTCAACGCGCAAGTCCATTTCTTGAGAACAAAACCGCACCGTCGGCGAACGTGGCGTGGTGATTGGACGGGCCGGGCCCACCACTTCCCCTTTCCGTCATTCGCATTTAAGGCGTGAGCAGGCCAGCACCGCGAACCGCTTCGCATTCCATAGGAAACCGCACACACTCCTCCATTGCCGCTATTGTCGTATGGACCTCCCTGGGCCCACTACCTCGATGGGTACCAGGACAGACTACTCGGTGAGCCCCTGGGACTACTCGACTTGTGCTGCACGGCACCTGATGGCGTGAAGCGCAAGGACTACGGTGGAGAAGTACTCGGATAGGAAGCTATACAGGTCATGTACTATGTAGAGAACTCCTAGACGTACCCGACTAGTACTCTCTACCCGAACCGACTTGTAACCTTGCCTCCCAGACTATATAAGGCGAGGCAGGGACCCTTCTCTCTCATACGCATCATCTTGTAAACACACCCAATCAATCCAGAGCTACGCAGCATACAGGACGTAGGGTATTACACACCTCGCGGCCCGAACCTGTCTAAATTGTGTGCCACGTGTCTCTTCCTTCGAGTTACCGATCTCGGCGAGGCCACATTTGTCTACCTCGGGTACTCCCCTTGGTAGGTTGTCGGTCTAAAACACCGACAGCTGGCGCGCCAGGTAGGGGATCTCGCCGAAGATCTCATGGAGAACTCGACGGCTTCAATCTTCATCAAGCCAACTGTCGCCTTCAACCGCGGCGACACCTTCGTCTTCAATTCCTGGGTCTGCACTGCTGACAGCACTGAATCCTTCCAACACCGCCTCAACGTGGTGCCCAACCCGAAGACCGGGCTTGCGACGCTTCCCGAAGTAGTCACGGGAAATCTCGCCAGAAAGTTCGGCGAAATTTCGCTCTACAACCAACACGCCGACTTCGAGCTCGGATCCGCTTCCAACTCGAACTCGACATCCCTATGGGCTATCGTATGCGAGTCGGCTACTCAGCCATCGCGTGCGGACTCCCCACTCCATGAGCACTTCCCATACGACCCATGTAACGTCAGCAGGGCCCACGCGAAGGCTCTCACTACGCGTCGGGCCGGCAAGGAGATCGTCTCCGAGTACAACTCGGACTCCAACACCGTCCCCGGGCTACAACTCGGACTCCAACCCCCTCTCCGGCTACTACTCGGACTCTTCCTACGAGTTCGACTTCGGGTCGGATCCTGACGAGCCCGAGTCCGAGAACAACACTACAGAGCAACCGCTGTCGGGACCAGCTTCCGGTCTGGTTATAACATCTACACCCGCCGGGAGATTCATCTATTGGCCAGACCGCAAGCCCGCGAACCTGACAGACGGGAACTGACACTGCGTCACCTACCTCGACTCACTCCCTTTCGAGGAGGGAACCCCGCTCGCTCCAGCTGAGGAGCATACTCCAACAGAGGTGGCGACTTCCGACTCCAGTCTCGGCAGCCCCGATCGCCAAGTCTTCATGGCTGCTGGCGAGACATCGGGACCCTCAGGGACACGCCCTGACCGATATCTCGAGGATATCTCAGCAGACGAGTTGTCTGCCAATGCACCCGCAGATGAAACCGACGAGAACAAGACTGCCCGACGTGAACGCAACAGGAAGCGGAACGAACGGCGTCGACATCTTCGTGAGACCCTACCCATCTGAAATCTCGCAGAGGCTCTCGACCAAGTCGAGAATCGGGTGCACAACACCCCAGAGCAATGCCTTATGTCTATCACCACGATAGCATGTCAAGCTTAGGGGATGCGCGCGGGAGAAGTCATCGCCAAGCTCGCGGAGGATGCCTACTTCATGAGAGTTGACAACATAGTTGCTCAAGTGCCCCCCATCAGAACTCGCCAACCCGAAAACAACGAAGCTACAAGTCGCAGTCCAGCGGACAATGGACGCAACCGTACTCGAGCGGAACTGTCGGCTAACCCCAACTGTACTCGGGCATCGGCCGGTGGGCCCTCTCAGGGTGGCAACAGCGTCGGCGGTGCTGGTGGTAATCGCGATGTCGCCCCTCATCGTTTTCCTGGTGGCGGATGCAGTGGCGGCGGGAGCTCCTCACATGGGGCTGGCAGGAGAGCCGGTGGCAGAGGCGATCGCGGCGGCCGAGGCCACGCGAACAGCCACGTCTCCGGAGTCTCACGTGGCGGACACGATGCCTGCCAAAAAATTGAAGAACTACGACGTAAGAAGTCCTCCACGGCAGGCGACAACGACGGCTTCCCCGCCTTCTCTGCTCGGCTTTGCAACCTACTTCTCCCAAGGAAATTCAAACCTCTGGGGATCACCAAGTACGACACGAAGAAAGACCCAGTACAATGGCTCAGATGCTACGCCCTCTCCATCGAAAACGCTAGTGGCAACAACGACACGAAGTGCCTCTACTTCCCTTTCTGCCTGGACCAAGCTCCGCTTACATGGCTCGAGTCTCTCGAGAAGTACTCGATCGACAAGTGGGACCAACTCAAGGAACAATTCACCAGCAACTTTGCGGGCGCTATGGGTTGCTCGGGTACTCGCATAGACCTCGTAATGGTGAAGCAGAAACAGGGCGAGACCCTTCGCAAGTACATGCGGCGCTTCTTCGACAAGCGCGCCACCGTAGTAGACGTCACCGACAAGGAGGTCATCAACCTCTTCCAAGACGGTCTCTGCCACCGTCGCACCTTTGAAGACTTCGGTCGTCGCTGCCCGAGCTCTATCACCCACCTTAAGGACATGATCACCTTCTGGGCTGATGAAGAAGACAAGGCTAATGCCAAGTACGACGCCATCCGTGGCAAGAGCAAGCAGAACACGGGCGGCAACAACAACAACAACAACGGGAACCAAGGCGGTCGCAGCAACAACTACTCGGGTCCTAATCGCAAGCGCAAGCCAGACAACACTGTTGCGGCTATCCAGCGCCCTGCGAAAGACAACTCGAAGAAGACCTCCGGTGGCTTCAAGGACTTGCTGAAAGAGAAGTGCTCGTGGCATCTAGATGGCAACCACACTACCGAGCAGTGCTACCAACTCCGGCGAGCACTCAAAGAAACTCTAGAGCCACGGCACCCTCATGACAAGAAAGTCAAGAAAAAGGCCGACGAAGGCAACGGCGACTTCCAGGAACCCGACAAGATGGTGAACGTTCTCTTCGGTGGACTACCCAACAGACGGGCTCAGAAAGCCACTCGACAGGAAGTCTTGAAGATTGAACCAGCGGTCCCAACACCTCTCAGGTGGTCGGAGGTACCCATCACCTTCTCCCGCACGGATCAATGGACAAGCTTCTCTGAACCAGGGCGGTTTCCACTCGTCCTGAAGCCGGTAGTCGCGGGCTCCAGGCTCAACAAGGTCCTCATCGACAGTGGAAGCGGGCTCAATGTCCTTTTCACCAATACCTTGAAGAAGATGAAGCTCGACATCACCCACATGCTCACCAAGAGCACTTCGCCCTTCTACGGCATCGTCCCCGAGAACGCGGCTATCCCACTAGGCTCAGTGGTCCTGCCAGTTACCTTCGGGGAAACAAGGGAAAACTACCGCACCGAGTACATCAAGTTCGAAGTTGCGGACTTCGAGACGTCCTACCATGCCATCCTTGGCAGACCAGCTATCGCCACGTTCATGGCGGTACCTCACTACACATACTTGGTACTCAAGATGCCAAGTCCGGCTGGTGTACTCTCCCTGCAAGGGGACTTGAAGATATCCTTCGACTGCGACACAGAAGCTGTGGAACTCGCAGCCACAAATCAAGTACCCAATGCAATGATGGAGATCTACGCTGCATCCAAGAAGCTTGCCCCAAGTGAACTCGACATCCCAGAGAAGTCAGACAACACCAACAAGGCTCAGCCAGCTGAGGAAGTGCAAGTCAAGACAATCGACCTCGAGACAGGCGACAGCAACAAGACTACCACCATCGGGGCGGGCCTCGTCCCGAAATAGGAAGACGCGCTCGTCAGCTTCCTCCGGGCTAACCGAGACATCTTCGCGTGGAAGCTAGCGGACGTGCCAGGGGTGCCCAGGAAGCTAATCGAGCACTCACTCAACATCGACCCTAAAGCTACCCCGAAGCGACAACACCTCCGCTGTTTCGCCGACGACAGACGGGATGCCATCAAGAAGGAACTCGCCAAACTACTCGCGGCTGGCTTCATCAGAGAAGTCTTCCATCCTGAGTGGCTAGCCAACCCCGTCCTCGTCCGCAAGAAGAACTCGAACAAGTGGAGGATGTGCGTTGACTACACCGACCTCAACAAGCACTACCCCAAGGACCCCTTCGGGTTGCCGCGGATAGACCAAGTCATCGACTCCACGGCGGGCTGCGACCTGCTCTGCTTCCTCGACTGCTACTCCGGGTACCACCAGATTGCTATCAAGGACGAAGACCAGGAGAAGACCACGTTCATCACCCCATTTGGCGCGTACTGCTACATGACCTTGTCCTTTGGGTTGAAGAACGCCGGCGCTACTTACCAGCGAGCCATCCAGGCCTGTTTCAAGAGGCAGCTCAACAAGAACGTCGAAGCCTATGTGGATGATGTGGTCGTCAAGACCAGAAACTCCGACACGGTCATCGCCGATCTTGAAGAGACTTTCGCATCCTTGCGAGAGTACTACTGGAAGCTCAACCTGAGCAAGTGCGTCTTCGGCGTACCGTCGGGAAAACTACTCGGCTTCATCATCAGCCATTGCGGCATCGAAGCCAACCCCGAGAAGATCTCTGCCATCACCAACATGAAAGCTCCCATGTGCATCAAAGACGTGCAGAAGCTCACCGGGTGCATGGCGGTCCTGAACAGATTCATACAAAGCTTGGAGAACGGGGGCTCCCCTTCTTCAAATTACTCAAGCACCAAGAGAAGTTCGCGTGGACTCCAGAGGCAGACCAAGCCCTTGCTCAGCTGTTGACGGTTAATAGTTGTATCAAAGTTCGTTTAGTCTTGCAAGCGGACAAGTCTCCCGTCGTAGTCAAGGGACCCTTCTTTCCTCGAGTGGTGAACCCAAGGTATCGAATCCGTGGAACAATGTGCAACGCAAGGATTCAATCTAGTAAAGCAAGCAAAGATATCTATTGACGAATCAAATTGCATCTAATCTAAGATATCATAAAGAAAACGAATCTAATCTAATCTACTAAAGAGGTAGCAGGAGAAAGCAAGAGATAACCGATCTAGAGAGTCTAGATCATGCTTATGTTGTAGCTCCAAACAAGATAGATGAAGATAGAAAAGCAAATCTCATTAAAAGCATCTTTGAATCGTGGCCTTCCTTCCGACTCTGAAAACGCCCGCCTTTCGGAACCCCCGTTCTGTCACAACGTATCCCTATTCATGTGGGTAGTCTAGGGCGAGTTCGATAGAACAAGTTGAAATCACTTGGCCGGTCCGGTATGCACCTCTAGCCACCGCGGCTACAAGAGCACCCTAAGTAATATATCTTAAGTATAGATCGTAGAAGAAGCAAAACCAAGAAGAAAACAAAATCATCGAGAAGGCACTTGATCGCTAGAAATCGGATTCACTAAAGACTTCACCATGAATGATTACATGAACAAGATCACCACCAGGGCCCTACCTCGATCTTGATCCTCGCTCCGGAGCTCTGACGTGGTCTTCCATGCAAGGTTCCCACGTCGGCTGGGGAAACCCTAGGCAACTAGCATGACCCTCATCTCCGAGATGGTGTCCCTCAAGCTTCTCGGCTCCTCGGCGGCGGATTACGACTTGATTTATGCGTGGCTCTCGGTCAGGGGGCTATAAATAACCCGAGATGCAATTAGGTCAAAGGGGAGGCCGACTGGGCCCCAGAACAGGCCAGGCCGGCCGGCCTGGGCCCTTCCCGGCCCAGTTCATGGCCTACCTCTCCCGGTGTTGCTTCCCGCGTCTTCTAGATCCTCTCCCCTTTTGCATGTGGGCCCTTGTCGTCGGTTTATCTCCGAATTGGACGAAGCTCCTTCTCTTCCAAGATTCAGCACTTTTCTGGCTAGGTCCTCGGAGTTTGTCATCTTCTCAGCCTTGGTCCTTGGGCTCTTGGAGTCATGTTCACTTCATTGCTTGACTTGTACCGGGCTTCAAGGTCTTGTCATGAGGTGCTTAATAAACTTATCCCAGAAGTCTTGCTTTCAACGTTAAAACCCTGCGTAAACACTTAACTCCAAAACCGACATGCATAAGTGAACTTGTTATACCACGGGGGTTAGTACCAATGAATAAGATACAAAAGTCATGCCAACACTGAAGGTAAACTCATGGCTAGGTTGACGGATTTTCACCGTCAACTGCTCCCCCATGCTTAAACCTTGCTCGTCCTCGAGTAAGCCTTCGATGGATATCATCGTTTCCCTTCATTGTTTAAACCTTGCACTTGATCATACATGAAAAAACATAATGCTCTCAAAAGTTTAATTCATTAAAGTTCCATAATGTACTAGCCTTCATCCCTACAGAGGGTAGATATTTAATTAAGCTTATCCCACAAGTATTAACATGTTCCCAAAATTCAAATGGATCTCAGAAATTTTGAAATAAAGAACAAGATGAAAAAGAGTTGAACCAAGTTCACAAATTTAAACCACTTTGCATCTTGCTCATGAACTCTCATCTCATCTTGTCTCTCAAGCATATTTATTCTACTCCTTTCCCTCTCATAACACATACATATGTGGTAGGCTTTATATGGAGCTTTTTGAGAAAGTTTAGTCCTACCAAGATATTATAAATGAGATGTTGTCAAAACAAGACAAGATTCTCATGGTCTTACCGAGACTCGTCAAAAAGGTCATTGGAAAATAATGTTAAATCAAGGAGGGGGAGAGAAAAATACGCACGCTTGAGATAGGTGGACATGTGCAAATGGCAAAGAGTGATCCCAAGGCACAAAGGAAGTCCTCGTTATCGGATTGCACATGGTTGGAAAACGAGTATGGATCTTTTATTCTTGAAATCTTGAAATTCCTAATGCACTTTAGAGAACCGGGGAGTTCACTTTATTTTATTTTTATATTATACATACTCATATTTTTCTTTTCTCATTTTTTTCTTTATACTCACCTTTTTCGTTCTTTTTTCTTTCTTTCCTTTTTTCTCATTTTTTTCTTTTTCTTTTTCATCAAAAATTTTTTTATTTGCTCCCCTTGAACTCTAAAATTGCATTGTACCTACCTCCTCCCCCATGCTTAGACGTTTGCTCGTCCTCGGGCAAAGGGTGATAGAGATAAGGTAGATACCAGAAATACTTTTCCTTTGGATAGATACTTGAAATCTTCAATAATGACATCGTCTTGCTATCTTCCTTGAATTGATGATCCATACTCAACGATAGGTTGTGGTCAAGGAGGTAAACACAAAAGATGATATTTGGTTTTAAGGATGGATATCCGGCGAGGTTTGTGAGATCTCCGATGTGGGGATACACAATGCATGGATAGAAAGGCTAGCAAAAAGATAGATACGCAAAGACGGAATGACCAGCTTCTTAGTCTCGGGCCAGAGAAATCAAGGCCTGAAATAACTCACCCAAAAATAAACCTTGTATACTAAGTTTTTGCACTCAAATATATATATATGGCTCTGGATAGGTAGAGCAACATGCAAGTGGTATTTATGACAAGGTTAGCATCACAATTAAGAACAAAAATAAATCATCTTTAATCCATCTAAAACTTGAGAGCACATAAAACACTATGGGTCTTTATTTTTATCATTACCTCCGCTAAAGATTAAGCTAGCGTTTAGATAATTTCATATTTGTATTTTTAAGAGAGCACTAGCTTAAACATGCATAAATCAATTACAAAGATAAACAAAGCGGCAATTTTAATCATATATCATCATGGCACAAACTTTGTAACTTTACCAAAGGTAAAAACTAGGTGGTGACATTATTCATGATGAAAATAAACACTAACACACATGCTGAAAATTAAAGTAAAAACTAAAAATTAAAGTAAAAGCTGAAAATACTACGCATACATAGGTGCAAACAAGCTAAAAATTAAAGAAAAGGGGGTAAAGGAAAGATAACTAAAGCTCCTCCTCTCTCTAATCTTCCGCCGGTGGTTGATATTAATAGTCTTGGTTATTGCACCCTTGCTCACAATAACAATGCACTACTCCTCCTATGAGTTGTCTGACGGTGCGAGGTGAAGGTGTCAAAGCTCATAAGCGATGTTTGCATTTCCTTCACCCATTTGGTTTGCATTGGTTTGGATGGCTGCAATAATTTGCATGTTTCTTGCAGCGTATCCTCCAATGGTGGCCACATTATGTTGTGGTTGAGGAAGGTGTGCATATGGCTCCGCAAAGACTACATTGGGCACCGCAATTTGGTGGGGATATGGCTGCACCACTCCCCCATGGTTGCATTGGTACACCACCGTAGTAACTTGGCGGCACCAGAATTCCTCCAAATGGTGGAACATAATTTTGTTGTGCACCTCCTCCTTGGGCCATAGAAGATCCTTCTCCTATAATCCTTCTCTTTTATCTTTCTTCGCCGACACAAGAAGTCCTTCCTCTAACCAATCTTCTTTCCCCTCAAGAAAAAGACTTAATCTTCCATCCAATAGGGGCAAATTTACTTTGGCCACTTTGAAGCCTCCTCTCTCATCTTTACATTATATATTTTACTTTCTTCAAATCTTAGGGAAGTCCGGGTAGGAGATGCTTCGGGTTACTTGTAATACCTGGTCTTAAAGAGATAGCCAACATGGAGAGGTAACACCCCGAACCAATATCTCCCGAACTCCATGTTGCCACAACACCACCGGTTGATCATAGGTGAGTGGGGTCGATTGGCTGCCTGGCAATCAAAGCTGAGTAAAGCCAACTCAACTCCGTGTCGGTTACCTTTGTTTATCTCATTCTCCCCAAAATCATTTTGCACATCCATGAGTGAATCACTTGGATGATGGGGTTCCGGATAAAATTTCTTCGTTGATGGTCTTCTCCCGCGATCATACTCCAAAAAAAACTTCCAATGTGCCTCCATGCACATCCACTTGTTCCGGGGCTCCCTTTGAAAACCGAGTTATTCCCTAATACATAGACACTCTCCCATGGGTCTACGATACTAGAACATGCAATCTTTTCGAACATGAAAACCAATCTAATGTATCGGGGGTTGTGACCACGGTTTCGCCCTTTCCCTCCTCTCGTGTTGTCACTATGCGAAGGTATTCATGACTAGACCTATGATGGACACGATGTGTTGAATGGATCCAAGGAAGCATTAGGACCCTACTCCCTTTACGGCTGGTTGCTAGTCCTTAAGCATTAAAGTATTTTCAACACAAGATGATAGATAGAAATCCGACAAAGTGTGATTACATCTCCAGATCGATTACAACCCATGGATGAAATGAGATCACCCCATCAGGGTGCTAGACATAGCACCGTTGATCAAGGTTACTCTTTCGACGGTGTCTTCCTTTTTCTCCACTTGTGGGCTCCCTCCAAACAGAATGAGAGATTCAGCACTCCTTCATCAAAGATATGCGCCATGGTCATGAGAATTTCCTAGGCGAATTCCTTGTGGGTGTTTGCCGACACTCTGTTAGAGAATTGCACCGGTGTCCCGTATGAAAACCCAATATGTGGAGAGCTTGGTCGTCGAAGTCGACGTTCGCTACAAGCCTCTTCTCAAGGAGAGCGAGCTTCTTCTCCTCCTCCTCTGTCATGATGACAAATCCTTCGGAATACCGCGGAGCGGATGGAGGTGGAGCGGATGATCGTGTCGAGTGGTGAGGTCGGACGGGCGGCTCCTCCATATGTCCTTCAGGTTTGGTGAACCTCATAAACGAGTTTCGTGTGGCCCTTATGCCACCAAGGAGAAGAGTGTGGTTCCTCCTTGGTGGTGTCATGTCCTCCTCAATACTCCGAGGAGACTCGGAAACCGAGTGCCTCCTCGAAGAGGATGATGGCTTAGACGACGATGATCCCTTCTTCTATGGTGAAAAGGCTTGTAGTTTTCTTCCATGATTGCAGCACTCTCCCTCACAAATAAATATCCGGGGTTTTCAACCGGTAATAAGGTACACAAATATTATTTTGGAGTCTGGACTTTGAGTGGATTAAGGATGTGATTTGTTGCACGAAACAAACGAGTTGGATGGCTAAGTCTAAGATGGTTCCGGACTACAAACTAGAGCACACGAACAAAGAGCTGGATGGGAGACTTACCTCTCTCCTCCTCTTGGCTCGGTTCTTCTCTAGCGCACTTCGTGACCGCGTGCACCTTCCAAACGTTCCCGACCACTCCTTCACTTGCATTATTGCTCCTTCCACTTGATGTTTTTGCTTTGACTCACTTCCATACTCCCTTGCCTCACATGCCTCCATGATATTCCTACAAAACAAAGCCTTGTCTGCCCCCCCCATGCCTGTACTTTGCATGTGGTTTGATAAAAGATGTTGGAGGGGCATCCCATGATGTATCATGGTGCATGCATGGTTAGGTTGACTAGATTGCCTCCCTCTAATCATGTTTTAACGCTAAGCAATCCTCTAATTTCGAAAATTAAAAATAAATTCAGAGCTATGGGAGAGCTCAAGCATAAATTTAGAGAAGGTTTTAAAGCATTAAAAACAAGTGTAAGTCGAAAAATATTTCCGACTACTTTTATGTTGGTCTTACCGGTATTGTTTGCCTTCATTAGTTAAGAGCATGCTTTTCCTGGCTTGATCATAGGGGCATAGGTTTAGGTTCTAATTTTGATTAGATAAGAGAGATTTTGAATGAAATAAAATTAAATGAGGCTTGGAAAAATTCTAATCTTAGAGAAACCAAGGATAAGGATTTTTAAACCAACCAAAAATCAAGTTTCTAGGTCCACGCGAGTCCTACCACGTGCTGAAAATTAAATAACATCTGGATACAAGTCGTAGCTCTACTCGTGTGTTTTTGGCATGTAAAACAAGTCAACCACAACATCATAAAGGGGATAAATGATTGAGTTAGGTTCTGAATTTATTTGGTTGTGGTTTCTCGAAAAGAAGAAAACAATCACATAGGATGGTTCATGTAAAGGGTTTATGATCAAGCAAAATATTCAACCAAGAATTATGTCTCTAATATTGTTCAACCATTCTAAGTCTAATGTTTTCTGTAGTAAATTTCAAAACTGAATTATAAAAAAGACTCGAAAAACCTGGAATCGGGTTGTCCTCCCGGTAGCTTATTCTTGACTCGACGAAACGGGTTGCCTCCCGCCTAGCACTTCGTTTATAGTCCATGGCTAGACTTCTTCACTTGATTACTTCGGATCAATGCTCTTTGCGGGCGTTGCAATCTTGGGTACCCACTTCCGCACCATCTTGGGCACGGGCTTATTCTTCGGCTTAGTCATATTTTTTTGGTCTTCACAGGCTGGCTTTGTCCTTTGGTCTTGACAGATGCAACAACTTCCTTCATGTAGTGGCTCGGCATCTCAAACTCCGGTCCTTTGGTCGTGATCTTCATGGTCTCCTTAGTGTGATCCTTCATCTCTCCCGAAAGAGTTTGAGTAGCCTTCGCCTCTTGGGACCTTGGAGTTGTCTCGGAAATTCTTCTTTGTTACCCATCGGGCGCCCGGCAAGTTGTCCCACTTGCGTCTCTAGCATCTTCATCGCGATGAACACTTCACGTATAGAGCTTCCGACCTCCGTCACCTTGCCATCTAAATTCTTCAATATTTTCTCCATAGCCTTGAACTTAGTGACAACATCCTTGTTGATCTTAGCTTGCTCGTTAATGAAGTCCTTGAATTGTGTACAAAGAGGAACCAAATCTTGGATGGACGAACTTGCATTAAATCGGGGTTACCTTGGACATGGTCGTACTCCTCACACTCCTCGCATGTGGATCTTGCCTTGGCGGCCTTTAGGTGTTGAGCTTCTTTCTCTATCTCCATCTTCTCCATCCTCCTCTTAAGTAAACCGATATGCCACTCAAGGAATCCGGCTCGTATGCATTCAGCTCTCGCAATCATCATGCGGATAGTTGAGACCTTGATCTTGAACGGCCTCCCGGTGTCTTGAAGGTTTATGATAGGTAGATCAACAATGTCCGGGGTGCATAGCTCGATCTTGCACTCCGGTGGTTGAGGTTGATCTTCCTTTGGACTTGGAGGTGGTGATTCCCTTGGAGATTTTAATGGTCCTTCGACTTTGGCTTTTGGATCTAGGGTTTCAAACCCTTTAGCTTGTGTTGCACGTCACCTTTGCCTGTAAAGTTTTCCTGGATCATCCACAAAAAAGTTTGGGTTTCTTGGAGGGTAGCCAACCATCTCCGGTTAGGGTTAGCAAAACTAAAAATCTAACAAAAGAAAATTAGGGTTAAACAAGAACTAGATTAGATTGATTTTTTTTCTTTTTGAGGATGATCAAACTTAAGAGATGCAAAAGAAAATCAAAAGAAAAACTGAAAGATAAGCGATACTAGATAGGATCTTGATTGCTTGTTCCCCGGCAACGGCGCTAGAAAAAGGGGCTTGTTGACGGTTAATAGTTGTATCAAAGTTCGTTTAGACTCGCAAGCGGACAAGTCTCCCGTCGTAGTCAAGGGACCCTTCTTCCCTCGAGTGGTGAACCCAAGGTATCGAATCCGTGGAACAATGTGCAACGCAAGGATTCAATCTAGTAAAGCAAGCAAAGCTATCTATTGAAGAATCAAATTGCATCATAAAGAAAACGAATCTAATCTAATCTACTAAAGAGGTAGCAAGAGAAAGTAAGAGATAACCGATCTAGAGAGTCTAGATCATGCTTATGTTGTAGCTCCAAACAAGATAGATGAAGATAGAAAAGCGAATCTCATTAAAAGCATCTTTGAATCGTGGCCTTCCTTCTGACTCCGAAAACGCCCGCCTTTCGGAACCCCCGTTCTGTCACAACGTATCCCTATTCATGCGGGTAGTCTAGGGCGAGTTCGATAGAACAAGTTAAAATCACTTGGCCAGTCCGGTATGCACCTCTAACCACCGCGGCTACAAGAGCACTCTAAGTAATCTATCTTAAGTATAGATCGTAGAAGAAGCAAAAACAAGAAGAAAACAAAATCATCGAGAAGGCACTTGATCGCTAGAAATCAGATTCACTAAAGACTTCACCATGAATGATTACATGAACAAGATCACCACCGGGGCCCTACCTCGATCTTGATCCTCGCTTCGGAGCTCCGACGTGGTCTTCCATGCAAGGTTCCCACGTCGGCTAGGGAAAGCCTAGGCAACTAGCACGACCCTCATCTCCGAGATGGTGTCCCTCAAGCTTCTCGGCTCCTCGGCGGTGGATTACGACTTGATTGATGCATGTCTCTCGGTCAGGGGGCTATAAATAACCCGAGATGCAATTAGGTCAAAGGGGAGGCTGACTGGGCCCCAAAACAGGCCAGGCCGGCCGGCCTGGGCCGACCGGTCTGGGCCCTTCCCGGCCCAGTTCGTGGCCTGCCTCTCCCGGTGTTGCTTCTTGCGTCTTCTAGATCCTCTCCCCTTTTGCATGTGGGCCCTTGTCGTCAGTTTCTCTTTGAATTGGACGAAGCTCCTTGTCTTGCAAGATTCAGCACTTTTCTGGCTAGGTCCTCGGAGTTTGTCATCTTCTCAGGCTTGGTCCTTGGGCTCTTGGAGTCATGTTCACTTCATTGCTTGACTTGTACCGGGCTTCAAGGTCTTGTCATGAGGTGCTTAATGAACTTATCCCGGAAGTCTTGCTTTCAACGTTAAAACCCTGCGTAAACACTTAACTCCAAAACCGACATGCACAAGTGAACTTGTTATACAACGGGGGTTAGTACCAATGAATAAGATACAAAAGTCATGCCAACACCGGAGGTAAACTCATGGCTAGGTTGACGGATTTTCACCGTCAACATCAGCTCAAGGACTTCTTATCCAAGACACCAGTCCTCACGGCTCCCCGCAAAAGTGAGCAGCTACTGCTCTACCTCGCTGCAACTACTCATGTGGTCAGTACTGCCATCATCGTCGAGCGGCAGGAAGACAACCACGCCTACCCAGTCCAACGACCATTCTACTTCATCAGTGAGGTTTTGTCGGAATCTAAAGCACGCTATCAACCAGTGCAGAAGCTACTTTATGCAGTGCTCATCACCTCACGGAAGCTACGACACTACTTCCACGAGTACTCGATTTCCGTCATCACCGACTACCCACTCGGTGACATCCTGCGGAACCAAGATGCTACTGGAAGAATCACCAAGTCGGCGGTCGAACTCAGCGCCCTCAACATCGACTTCAATCCACGAACGGCCATCAATTTGCAGGCTCTAGTCGACTTCATGGCAGAGTGGTGGGAAAATCAACTACCAACTCCAACCGAGCGTCCAGAGCACTGGGTGATGTACTTCAACGGCTCGCTCAAGCTCGAAGGCGCAGGTGCAGGGGTACTCTTGATTTCCCCAATAGGCGAACAACTCAAGTACGTCCTGCAGATCCTCTAGAAGGTCTCAAACAACGAAGCCGAGTATGAAGCTCTGCTACACGGGCTTCGCCTCGCAGCTTCACTTGGCATTAAGCGGCTACTAGTCTACGGCGACTCCGCAGTGGTCATCAACCAAGTCAACAAGTCCTGGGACTGCAACAAGGAGAACAAGGACACCTACAGTTTAGAAGTCCGCAAGCTCAAGAACAAGTTCTATGGTCTCGAGTTCCACCATGTCATCCGCGACAATAATATTGCAGTGGACGTCCTGACGAAGCTTGGTTCTACTTGTGCTCAAGTACCAGCGGGTGTCTTCATCCACGAGCTTCACGCGCCATCCATCCCGGAGCCGGCGCTGACGACCACTGACCCAGCACCTTCCCAGTTGGCTAAGAGGTCATGGTGATAGATGTGGACTGGCGACAACCCTTCATCGACTACATCCGCAAGCAGAAGGTTCCAATGAACAAGAACTTGGCCGAGCAACTCGTCCGCCGCACCAAGTCCTACGTCCTAATCGGAGACAAGCTCTACATGCGGGGCGCATCTTCTGGAGTACTCATGAAGTGTGTTCCCCGAGAAGAAGGCAAGGGCATCTTGGAGGAGATCCACAAAGGCGTATGCGGCAACCACGCGTCTTCACGCACGCTGGTCAGCAAGGATTTCAGACGAGCTTTCTATTGGCCCACAGCTCTGGGCGATGCCAAAGAACTCGTCAGAAGGTGCCAAGGGTACCAATACTTCGCCAAGCAACAGCACGTCTCGGCCTACAAGCTAGTTACTATACCACCAACCTGGCCCTTCACCTGCTGGGGGCTCGACATGATTGGTCCTCTTCCGACTGCGCCAGGAGGATTCAACAGAGTCTTGGTGGCCATTGACAAGTTCACCAAGTGAATCGAAGTCAAGCCGGTCACATGCCCCAAGGCCGACAGAGTACTCATCTTCTTGGATGAACTCGTGCACCGCTACGGACTACCCCATTGCATCGTCACAGACCTGGGTTCTAACTTCAACAACCACCAGTTCTGGGAGTACTGCGAGAACAGCGGGATCGACGTCCGGTATGTCTCAGTCGCCCATCCACGGGCCAATGGACAAGTCGAGCATGCCAACGGGATGGTACTCGACGCTCTCAAGAAGCGGCTGCACAATGCTGCCAACACCAAAGGAGGCAAGTGGATCAACGAACTACCCAATGCACTTTGGGGGCTGCGTACTCAACCCTCCAAGCCGACGGGACAGTCACCATATTTCCTGGTCTACGGCTCCGAAGCTATTCTCCCTGCCGGTGTCATGTGGGATTCGCCGACAGTAGAGCAATACGACGAAGCCATATCTGAAGACAGCAGACGAGTTGATATCGACAGACTCGAAGAAGCTCGCTGTGCCGCCCTCGTCCAATCAGCAAAGTACCTTGAGGGTATCCGACGCTATCATGATCGCAACGTCAAGGAACGCTCCTTCAATGTTGGTGATCTCGTCCTCCGCCGTATTCAGAACACGAAAGGACTACACAAGCTCAGTTCGCCATGGGAAGGTCCCTTCACAGTTGCAAAGGTGACCGGTCCAGGCTCATATCGCCTCTAGACTCTTGAAGGTGATGACGTCAGCAACTCGTGGAACATCGACCAGCCCTGTCGATTCTACGCCTAGTCTCTGGACTACCCTGGGGGCTCAAGTCTACACGACTACTCCAAGACCCCTTCGTTGTAAGCGGCCTCCGAGTCCAGGCACTAGTCTCCAGACTATTCTACTTCAAGATCCAGCGTTAACGGCTACTAACGAATCTCGAGTTGCTCAGAGCGTCAAAGGACTCTAGCAGCGGTCTACCAAGAGACCATGTACTTCTAGATCCAGCCTATACGGCTACTAACGGATCTCTAGTTGTAAGCGGCCATGCGCCCTAGCACTACTTGCCATAGGCGGCCTTTGGGTCCTGGCGATTACACCTGTAAAACAGCCCTGGCCATCCAGGTGTACTCTTTCAGTAATAAAGTTTGATTTTCTATCAACTAACTTACTGTGTCTCCCTCAACAGGTCTACTAGCGAGTACCACTACTCGCGACAACTCCACGATGGGCACTCTGCATACATACATCGCAACAACGAGTACTCATTTATGGAAGTTTCTCTCATTCAAATTTAAACAAGTTCATTACAACTTTGTTTATAAAACTGTTGCTACAAGCTAACCCTACAGGACTAGTGGAGGTTCAACTTCTCGGCGACTTGCTCAGCTATTGGCGCCATCTGCTCCAGGAGCTCCGCGTATTGCTCATCAGTGCAATTCGCGGCTAGTCCACCCACGACTACGTCCACCGGAGCCTTAGGGAAGTACGACTTCATGTACGCCAAGACCTGGTTGGGGATCGACTTCGCCAGATGCTTGTCATACGTCGCCAGACGACCGGGAGCCTCTCTCAGCCGGTCAACCAACGGAGCAATCTTCGGCCCCCCGGATCAGGCACTAGCAGCCTTGCAATGGGAAGTGAGGCTTCTTCAAGTTCCTTGAGTTGGCCCCGCAACTTCTCGCAATCTTCGTTCAGCTTCTGCAAAGATTTATAACAGTTGACAAGATCACGATCCGAGGCAATCCGAAGCTCCATGTGCATATTACACTCATGGGCCAGCTGCTTACATTCATACTCAAGTACCTCGCGAGCATCCTTCTCTCGGTAGAACAGGTTCTTCATGTCGGTCTTTGATGCCTTCAGCTGCTCAACCCGAGCCTCAAGATCTGCAAAACAACTCAAAGGGAGATGTCAGACTACCATAGGGTACTCGCAATAAGTACTCGATAAGGCGACATCAACATACCTTTGCTCTTCTGGCGTAGAGACTTGTTCTTGCGCACCAGCTCGTCGCTCTTCGCCTGCATGTCTTGGACCTCATTGTGGTATTGGGCGAAGGCACCATCAAGCTTCGACTGGAGCATGACGGAGTGCTTCCTGGCTTTGGTGAGTTCTTTCTCCAATGATTCCGCCCGGAGCACCGTATCGCCATATCCTTGGAGCATATCAGATCTTTATCGGGATCTTTCCACAACATCCTGCAGCAAACAACACTTGTTACTCGGGTACTCAGCACTTATGGCAGATTGACTATTCAAGGGTACTGATAACTTACCTTCATCCATTGCTCGGCCCGGCGCATCACCTCCAAGTTGCGTGCTACCGCCGCTGGGTCGACGAGATCGTCCGCCAGAAGCTCGATTCCACCACGACTAGTCGTGGCGGCCTCGGACATCGGCACCGAACAGATCGGCTCCACATCCTGAATCTCTGGCGAACGGACGACTACTTCCAGGCTTGACTCTGGCAGTACGTTGTCGCGCTCCTCTTTGGCCACCCCGGGGGCTCCTTCGCTGGCTATCTTCGCCGGCTCGATCGCTGTTCCGGCGGCTCCTTGGGCTTCAGGCACCACGCCTTCAACGGGCACAGCCTCGGGATGGTGCTTCCCTCGACTTCGGCCCCTGTCCACAGCAGGCACACGGGGTTAGTTTCCCGGGGGCTATGACTACTACTCGAGGAAGACTGCGTCTGTGCAGTGTACTCGCCTTCTACTATGCTGGCCTCCGACAGTGAAGCCTCTACGGCTGGCGCCACGGTCTCGGCCTAGGGGAGGGGAGTGGAATCCTCGGCGGCCGGCGCGGAAGCTTCTTCAGCCACCGCCGCGCTGGGTTCATCTCCCTACCAAGACAAGTCCGTCGATTTCCTGCACAGTACACAATCGGTGGTCAACCAAGTATGACTAGCAAGCTAAATGTACTACTCAAGAAAGATCTTCACTTACAGGCCTGACCGGACAACAGTCACGGTCGGGGTGCCAAGTATGCTGGTGATGTCGACAAGCCCGGCTTCGGCGGGTGCCCCTTCTTCGGCTTGAGTCGCTGTTGGTTCTTCAGCAGTGGTAGTCGCGGCCGGCTCCGTCCTGCTTTCGTTGACCGGCGCCTGCGGCTCGACAGCTATAGTCGACCATCGTGTCAATTGCGACACGAGTTCTTCTACGGTGGGGGCTGGGCTGCTGCTTCTTTCAGCTGGATCCCCCACCGTCTCCCAGTCGCCTTCATCCCCTTGGTCTACGGGGTCGGAAGGCGGAATCTCCTGCAAGCACTCGGAATTCAGTTGTCAGCATACACAACATTGCAAGACAAGTACTTGACTACTCTACTCGAGGACCATACCTCTTGAGACGTAGTCTCGGTGATCTTCAACTTTTTCGCAACACGCTTGCGTGCTGTGTTGCTCGGCCTCCTTGGCGGCGCAGGCAGACTAGCCTCAGAGCTAGTCGGAGGATCGCCGACGAGGGGCACATTGAGCAGTCCAGGGCGGCTGAACCTGGACCGCAGCTGGAACCGCTCCTGCAGTGTCTCCCCGTCCTCCTCGTCGGACGTATTTTCAAAGACGACGATGTTGTCACCCTCGCCGACTTCGCGGCGCTCCTTCTCCTTGCCTTTTCCTTCCTCCGGGATATTCACAAGTCGGGGAGGCGAAGCAGGCTCAGAGACAAACTTCGCAATGTCATCCTGCAATAAGTACATTGAGTGAGCACGACTACTACCACACAATCAGTACTCGGACTCTGAGCACGGCTACTGACCTCGTTCAGCGGATGAGCTGCGGAGTACTCGGGGACCGGGCAGGGCGTGTATGCCGGCATGCCTTTGAAGATCCTGCCCAGTCTCTCGACGATGTCGTCATCATCGATCACACCACCGGGCATCCGCGACGAGTCGTCCTCGCCGGTGTACTGGTAGCCAAGGGTGTCGCGAGCCATCAGTGGTTGCACCCTCTTCTTCATGAAGCTGAAGGCCACATGCTCGGCCCTCAGCTTGACTTCTCTCAAAGCCTTGATCTTCAGCAGCAGCTCGGGTAGCTGGATACCCTCCTGCATCGTCGGCTCCGTATTCCACCAAGGTTGGTGCTTCGGCTGCTTCCCGCTAGGCTTCGGCAGCTCCGGGTGGTGGTTGGTAATGTAGAACCATTTCGACTTCCAGTCTTGGTTGGAGTCGATTAACTTGTATGCCAAGTATTGCTCTGCGGCATCTTCGCACATCTGGATGTCGGGCCCTCCGACTACTCTTGGGTCGTTGGCGCTCGGTTAGGGCTTCACGCGGAAGAACTTCCGGAACAGCACCCAGTGGGGTTTGACCCCCAGGAATGCTTCGCAGAAGTGGATGAAGACAGATACGTGGAAGATGCCATTGGGGTTCAAGTTAAGGTACTCGATACCGTAATAGTCGAGAAGACCTTTGAAGAAGTCGCTCACCGGGAGAGCCAACCCGCGCTCCACGAATCGCGTGAACATTGGGATCTCGTCGGGGTTCTTCTCCATCGGGTACGGATCTCCCACGGCGGCGCCACATGTCAACCTCCTTCTCCCGGAGGAAACCGCTGTTCACCAGTGCCAACAGGTCCTCAGTCTTCGCCTTGGACTTCTTCCACTCCTTGTTCGGATTTGGGTGCGGGGGAGACGCCGGCGGCGTTGACCCTTCAGCGGATTCGGCAGCCTCCACACGGGACCACTTCTCCCGGGCGGCGGTCTTCATGCTCTTTGATGGTGAGGGCTTCATTCTCCAAATGCAGCGGGTTTTCAATCGCATTCGCTCGGGGGTTGTGGCCGAGGCAAGCAGCGGCGGCGCGTGTGGATCTACAGTCCACAGGGCGGTGGCAGTGTGCACTGACGGCGGCCTCTTAGCTCGATCTGCTTTGAATGGCTGCAAGTGCGGGGTGTAAAAAACCCTAAGGGTTTCGGCTTCTATTTATAAGTCAACCGGTGGCTCCGCAACGGCCGGATGGATATGTATCGGCAGCTGACTCAGCGGCGGCCGCCTGACTCTTCAACTTCCAGTAGTCTATGCGCTCTATCTCGGGGGCTCGGCTACGACTACTCAACTTCCTGGGTGGCGACAAGATTCAAGAGCAACTCAGGACACCTTCTACATTCAAGATGACCCTTCAATAAGAGAGGAACTACTCGACTCAAGGCTCGGGGGCTCCGTGCCACGTGTCCTTCGGTTTTTTCTCCGGATTTTACGGGATAATCTTGCCAGAACTTCAGATTGTCCGTCAGCCAGAGTCTATGACTCAACCTAAGGCTCGGGGGCTACTCCATATGGAGTGCGATTTTGCAATCGCACTTCCATATAGATTTCGGCTTCAAGACAACACAAGTATTATTGAAGACCTTCAAGAGGAGAACTCGAGGATGCTTGGGAACTACTCGAGAAGACTTCAAGACTACTCAATGATCAGCTGGAGTACCTTCCAGCCTCGGGACGCTTCAAGTATTCTTGAGTACTTTTGGCTTGTACTACTCGGGGACGCTTGAGGACTACTTGTCAAGGCCGTCAAGACTACTCGAAACTGTCATGCTCGACTACAAAGTACTCGGGGGCTTGTCGTATGGACCTCCCTAGGTCCACTACCTCGATGGGTACCAGGACCGACTACTCGGTGGGCCTCTGGGACTACTCGACTTGTGCTGCACGGTACCTGATGGCATGAAGCGCAAGGACTACGGTGGAGAAGTGCTCGGATAGGAAGCTATACAAGTCCTATACTATGTAGAGAACTCCTAAACGTACCCAACTAGTACTCTCTCCCTGAACCGACTTGTAACCTTGCCCCTCGGACTATATAAGGAGAGGCAGGGACCCTTCTCTCTCATACGCATCATCTTGTAAACACACCCAATCAATCCAGAGCTACGCAGCATACAGAACGTAGGGTATTACGCACCTCGCGGCCCGAACCTGTCTACATTATGTGCCACGTGTCTCTTCCTTCGAGTTACCGATTTCGGTGAGGCCACATTCATCTACCTCGGGTACTCCCCTTGGTAGGTTGCCGGTCTAAAACACTGACAGCTGGCGCGCCAGGTAGGGGATCCTGCCGAAGATCTCATGGCAAACTCGACGGCTTCAATCTTCATCAAGCCAACTGTCGCCTTCAACCATGGAGACACCTTCGTCTTCGGTTCCTGGGTCTGCACTGCTGATGGCATTGGATCCTTCCAACACTTTCTAGATGTTTGATAAAATGTCTCTTGTTTGAAAGGCCCGTCAGGCGTTCACCTCGGAGGCTCCGTTGCCGCACACCGTCCAGGGGAAGGACACCAGGACCGGGAGGCTGTGGGAGCTCGCGGAGATGGAGCACGCAAAGGCGACCGAGCGGCAGAGTAGTGATGAAGGAGGCGGCAACGAGACCACGGCGAAGGGGAAGGAGCCTAAGGCCACCAAGAGGCAGGAGGCGCGACGGGCTCCACCCGGCTCGTGCAAGCTGAGGCCGGTGAAACGGTGTAAAGTGGTGTTCCAGGACGACTCGGATGAGGAGGATTGGGACCACCTGCCGCGCGCAGATTCACTGTGGAAGGAGACTGCGGTGCACTTGCCGGTCAGGGAGGAGGCGGCGCCCGAGGAAGTGCTGGGTGAGCCTATTCTTCATTCCCCACGACCTTCTCTTCAATCTTCTCCAACTTCACAGACGCCAGTCCGCCAATCTTTGCCCTCTCCGTCGTCTGGACACACTACTTCGCCTACTCTTCCGCTGTGAGACGCCGCCGTTGCTGGGGCGGCCACCCAGACGCCGCCGCCACTGGGGCGATCTGCGCAGAGTCCTGTGAAAACGTCGGCGGACGCGGAGAGCGCGGGGAGTGGCGCAGGCAGCAGAAAGCGGTAGGCGCCGCTTGGTGGCCTGTTCTGGCAGAGCATCAAGATCCGTGTCTCAACCCAGTAAGTAAAACTACATGATCCAGCTGCCTTGTTCTTGTGTATATATTGTGATGAAATGTTGTGCTCTATGCGAATCCTTTTGCGTAGGGAACCATCTGATGATCCTATTTCTGAGGGGGAAGTGTCCGAGCCATCCATCACCCCAGTCTTGCCTCCGCTGAGTGCTTCGGAGCCATCCATCTCCCCGGCCATGCCTCAGCCGAGTGCTGTGGAGCACTCGAGGACTATGCAGATAGAGGACATCCCTCGGGCGGCGAGGCAGCAGGAGCAATCTCTGTCGTCACAGATGCGCATAGCATACATCTATAATGATGTGGTAGAGGAGTTCCTTGACGACGCAGAGATTGACACCAACGAGAGCCAAAAACTGCTGGAGGCATTGTCGGAGGCCTCTCGTATCGCCAAGGTGAGTACCGAAGCTTGATTTTTGGGTCATTTTTGTGGACAGAAAGTGTTTTAGCATGTTGTATGTTGCAGAGCGTGGTTTCCCGTTCCGTTTGAAAGAGAGATGTGCTGGACAAGATGGCCTCCAGCTATGAGGAGAACAAAAACCTGTGAGCTCGGGTGTGACGTACGGAGGAGCATGCGAGCCAGAAGCGGGAATCGTCGAGCAAGGAGGTCAAGGAACTGTGCAGGGACACCACTGCGGCCAGGCTAGCTGCTGTCACGGCACGCGAAGAGGCGGAATCCCTCAAGAAAGGTGAGTACCTGATCTGCCGAGTTTTCTCAACCATCCCGAGTGGTTCTTGTGGTTGACTTGTCATGCATTTTAGCACAAGAGGCGGAGGCCGCAACTCGAAAGGAGGAATGTGCTAAGGCTGCTGAGGAGGCAAAGGCTCTGGTGGACAAGGCCAAGGTGCTCGCGGCCAAGGTTGAGGAGTACTCCGCTGAGGCTTCCACGGTGAAGAAGATGTTTGCTAGTGAGTGCATCGCCATGGGTCGGTCCTTAATTGCCTGATTGTATGTACTGCTGACCTGAAAACAGCATATCGGCACAAAATCCTTGCCCAATTTGCAGATCTTGAGGCGCGTGTGCAGTCTGAGCGCGCACGAGCTGATGCGCTTGAGGACGATATTCGGCCACTGGTCGACGAGCTAGTGCTGCTGATGGACCTGTGCCTCGTCAGTTTGGAGATCCCAGACATTCTAAACATCCCAGCTTGATGGAGTGGCTGCAGCAGGTCCTGGACCGGCTTTGTGAGTACATCTGGACGATCAGCTTGGCGAGCACCACCCATGTACTGGCCATCTTCAAGTCCCTCTACCGGCCATGAACTTGAACAGGTCAATGGGCGGCTACGCGCATGGCACTACCACGATGCGCATCAGCGAACTGCACGTGGAGGTCAATGTTGGTGTTTTAGACCGGCAACCTACCAAGGGGAGTACCCGAGGTAGATGAATGTGGCCTCGCCGAGAACGGTAACTCGAAGGAAGTGACACGTGGCACACAATTTAGACAGGTTCGGGCCGCGAGGTGCGTAATACCCTACGTCTTGTATGCTGCGTAGCTCTGGATTGATTGCGTGTTTACAAGATGATGCGTATGATGATCGTGTGAGAGAGAAGGGTCCCTGCCTCGCCTTATATAGTCCAGGAGGCAGGGTTACAAGTCAGTTCAGGGAGAGAGTACTAGTCGGGTACGTCTAGGAGTTCTCTACACAGTACAGGACTTGTATAGCTTCCTGTCCGAGTACTTCCCCGCCGTAGTCCTTGCGCTTCACGCCATCAGGTGTCGTGCAGCACAAGTCGAGTAGTCCCAAGGGCCCACCGAGTAGTCGGTCCTGGTACCCACCGAGGAAGTGGGCCTAGGGAAGTCCATACACAAGCCCCCGAGTACTTTGTAGTCGAGCAGGATAGTTTTGAGTAGTCTTAACGGCCTTGACAAGTAGTCCTCAGGCGTCCCCGAGTACTACAAGCCAAAAGTCCTCAAGAATACTCGAAGTATCCCGAGGCTGGAAGGTACTCCAGCTCATCCTTGAGTAGTCTCGAAGTCTTCTCGAGTAGTTCCCAAGCGTCCTCGAGTTCTCATCCTGAAGGTCTTCAATAATACTCGCGTTGTCTTGAAGCCGAAATTTATATGGAAGTGCGATTGCAAAATCGCACTCCATATGGAGTAGCCCCCGAGCCTTAGGTTGAGTTGTAGACTCTGGCTGAGGGTCCATCTGAAGTTATCCCGTAAAATCCGACGAAAAAACCGAAGGACACGTGGCACGGAGCCCCCGAGCCTTGAGTCGAGTACTTCCTCTCGAATTGAAGGGTCATCTTGAATGTAGAAGGTGTCCTGAGTTGCTCTTGAATCTTGTCGCCACCCAGGAAGTTGAGTAGTCGTAGCCGAGCCCCCGAGATAGAGCGCATCGACTACTGGAAGTTGAAGAGTCAGGCGGCCGCCAGTGAGTCAGCTGCCGATACATATCCATCTGGCCGTTGCGAAGCCACCAGTTGACTTATAAATAGAAACCGAAACCCTTAGGGTTTTTCACACCCCGCACTTGCAGCCATTCCAATTAGATCGGGCAAAAGATCCACCGCCAGTGCACACTGCCACCTCAGTGGAAATCGTAGATCCAAGCACGTCGCCGCCAGTAGCCACTGACGTAGCCCACGAGCGAATGCGAGTGAAAACTCGCTGTACTTGGAGAATGAAGCCCTCACCATCCAAGACCATGAAGACCGCCGGCGAGAAGAAGAGATCCCGGGAGGAGACTGCTGGATCCACCGGAGGGTCAACACCGCCAGTGTCTCCTCCGCGCCCGAATCCCAACAAGGAGTGGAAGAAATCGAAAGCGAAGACTGAAGACCTGTTGGCGCTGCTAAACAGCGGATTTCTCCGGGAGAAGGAGGTCGACATGTGGCGTGCCACCGCGGGAGATCCATACCCGATGGAGAAGAATCCTGATGAGATCCCCATGTTCACGCAATTCGTGGAGCGCGGGTTGGCCCTCCCAGCAAGCAACTTCTTCAAGGGGCTTCTTGAGTATTACGGTATTGAGTACCTCAATCTCAACCCCAATGGCATCTTCCACACTTCTGTCTTCGTCCATTTTTGTGAAGCATTCTTGGGGATCAAGCCCCACTGGGTACTGTTCCGGAAGTTCTTCCGCGTGAAGCCACAGCCGAGCCCCAACGACCCGCGAGTAGTCGAGGGGCCGGCATCCAGATGCGCGAAGGCGCCGTCGAGCAGTACTTGGCGTACAAGTTGATCAACTCCAACCAGGAGTGGAAGTCGAAGTGGTTATACATCACCAACCACCACCCGGAGATGCCGAAGCCCAGCGGGAAGCAGCCGAAGCACCGGCCCTGGTGGAATACGGAGCCGACGATGCAAGAGGGTATCCAGCTACCCGAACTACTGGTGAAGATCAAAGCTTTGAGGGAAGCCGGGTTGAGGGCCGAACATGTGGCCTTCAGCTTTATGAAGAGGAGGGTGCAGCTGCTGATGGCTCGCGACGCCCTCGGCTACTAGTACACTGGCGAGGGCGACTCGTCGCGGATGCCCGATGTCGAGATTGATGATGACGACATCATCGATAGGCTGGGCAGGATCTTCAAGGACATGTCGTCGTACACGCCCTGTCCGGTCCCCGAGTACTCCACCGCTCATCCGCCAAACGAGGTCAGTAGCCGGACTTAGTGTACGAGTATTGATTATGTAGTCGTAGTCCTGCTCACCCAATGTGCTTGTTGCAGAATTATATAGTCAAGTTTGTCTCTGAGCCGGCTTCGCCTCCCCGACTTGTGGAAATCCCAGAAGAGGGGAAAGGCAAAGCTAAGGAGCGTCGCGTAGTCGGCAAAGGGGACGACACCGTCATCATTGAGGACACATAAGATGAAGAAGACGAGGAGACGCTTCAGGAGCGGTTCCAGCTGCGGTCGAGGTTCAGCCGCCCTGGACTGCCCAATGTTTCTCTCATCCAAGATCCTCCGACTAGTTTAGAGGCTAGTTTGCCTGCGCCGCCGAGGAGGCCGCGCAACGTGGCACACAAGCGCGTTGCCAAGAAACTAAATGTCACTGAGACCACGTCTCAAGAGGTAAACTCCTCAAGTAGAGTAGTTGAGTTCTTGACTTGCAATTGTATGTATGCTGACGACAAAATTCCAAGTGCTCGTAGGAAATTCCGCCTTCCGACCCTGTAGACCAAGGGGACGAAGGCCACTGGGAGACGGTGGGGGAGTCGGCTGAGAGAAGACACAGCCCAGCCCCCGCCATGACAAAAGTCGAACCACATGAGCCGGTTGCTGAGAGCAGGACGGAGCCGGTCGCAGCACCTGCTGCGGAGGAACCAGCGGCAACTGAAGCCGAAGAAGAGGCGCCTGCTGAAGCCGGACTTGTCGACATTGCCAGCATACTTGGCGCCCCGACCGTGACTGTTGTCCGGTCGAGCTTGTAAGTGAACATCTTTCCCGAGTAGTACATGTAGGTTGGTAGTCGTATTTGGTTGACAACCAATTGTATATTGTGCAGGAAATCCACAGACTTGTCCTGGGAGGGAGATAAACCCAGCGCGGCAGTGCCTGAAGAAGGTTCCATGCCAGCCGCTGAGGAGTCCGCTCCCCTCCCCCAAGCTGAGATCGTGGCGCCGGCCATGGAGGCTACGCTGCCGTAGGCCAGCATAGTAGAAGGTGAGTACACTGCGCAGACGCAGTCTTCCTCGAAGAGTAGTCGTAGCCCCCGGGAAACTAATCTTGTTCGTCTTCTGTTGACAGGAGCCGAAGCCGAGGGAAGCACCATCCCCGAGGTTGTGCCCTTTGAAGGCTTGGTGCCAAAGACCCGAGAGGCTGCCGGAGCAGCAACCGAGCCGGCGGAGGTAGCCAGCGGAGGAGCCCCCGCGATGGCCGAAGAGAAGCGCGATGAAGTACTGCCAGATTCAAGCCTGGAAGTAGTCATCCGTTCACCGGAGATTCAGGACGCGGAGCCGATTCGTTCGGCGCCAATGTCCGGGACCGCCACGACTAGTCGTGGTGGGATCGAACTTCTGGCGGACGATCTCGTCGACCCAGCAGCAGTAGCGTGCAACTTGGAGGCGATGCGCCGGGTTGAGAAGTGGATGAAGGTAAGTTATCGGTACCCTTGAGTACTCAATCTGCCATAAGTGCTGAGTACCCGAGTGACAGTTGTTGTCTGCTGCAGGATGTCGTGGAGAGATCCCGACAAAAATCTGACATGCTCCAAGGATACGGTGATACAGTGCTCCGGGCGGAAGCATTGGAGGAAGAACTCGCAAAGGCCAAGAAGCACTCCGCCATGCTCCAATCGAAGCTTAACGGCGCCTTCGCCCAGTACCATAATGAAGTCCAGGAGATGCAGGCGAAGAGCAACGAACTGGTGTGCAAGAACAAGTCGCTCCACAACAAGAACAAGGGTACGCTGCTGTCTTGTCGAGTACCCATTGGAAGTACCTTGCAGTAGTCTAACCCCACCTTGATTGTTGATTGCAGAGCTTGAGACCCGGGTCGAGAAACTGAAGGCCTCAAAAGTCGACATGAAGAACCTCTTCTACCGGGAGAAGGAGGCCCGTGAGGTACATGAATATGGTTATAAGCAGTTGGCTTACGAGTGCAACAAGCACATGGAGCTTCGGATTGCCTCAGATCGTGATCTTGTCAACTACTACAAATCTCTGCAGAAGCTGAACGAAGACTGCGAGAAGTTTCGGGGACAACTCAAGGAACTCCAAGAAGCCGCACTTCCCATTGCAAGGCTGCTGGTGCCGCATCCGGGCGGGCCGAGGATCGCTCCATTGGTTGATCGGTTGAGAGAAGCTCCCGAACGTCTGGCAACGTATGTCAAGCACTTGGCGAAATCCATCCCCAATCAAGTCTTGGCGTACATGAAGTCATATTTCCCCAAGGCTTCAATCGACGTAGTCGCGGGTGGACTAGCCGCCAACTGTACTGACGAGCAATATGCGGAGCTCCTGGAGCAGATGGCGCCAATAGCTGAACAAGTCGCCGATAAGCTGAACCTCCAGTAGTCCTGTAGGGTTAGCTTGTAGCAATAGTTCTAGATAAACAAAGTTGTAATGAACTTGTTTAAATATGAATGAGAAAAACTTCCATAAATGAGTACTCGTTATCGCGATGTATGTAAGCAGAGTGCCCATCGTGGAGTTGTCGCGAGTAGTGGTGCTCGCTAGTAGACCCGTCAAGGGAAACACAGTGAGTCAGTTGATAGAAAATCAAACTTTATTACTGAAAGAATACACCTGGATGGCCAGGGCCGTTGTTACAAGTGTAGTCGCCAGGACCCGAAGGCTGCCTACGGCTAAGTGGTGCTAGGGCGCATGGCCGCTTACAGCTAGAGATCTGTTAGTAGTCGTGTAAGCTGGATCTAGAAGTACATGGTCTGTTGATAGACCGCTGCTGGAGTCCTTTGACACTCTGAGCAGCCCAAGATCCGTTAGTAGCCGTTAACGCTGGATTTTGGAGTAGAGTAGTCCGGAGACTGGTGCCTGGACCCGGAGGCCGCTTACAGCGAAGGGGTCTTGGAGTAGTCGTATAGACTTGAGCCCCCAGGGTAGTCGAGAGACTAGGTGTAGAATCGACAGAGCTGGTCGACGTTCCACGAGTTGCTGACGTCTTCGCCTTCAGGAGTCAGAAGGCGGTATGAGCCTAGTCCGGTCACCTTTGCAACTGTGAAGGGACCTTCCCATGGCGAGCTGAGCTTGTGTAGTCCTTCCGTGTTCTGGATGCGGCGGAGGACGAGATCGCCAACGATGAAGGAACATTCCTTGATGTTGCGATCATGGTAGCGTCGGATACCCTCAAGGTACCTTGCTGATTGGACGAGGGCGGCGCAGCGAGCTTCTTCGAGTTCATCGATATCAACTCGTCTGCTATCATCAGATATGCCTTCGTCGTATTGCTCTACTGCTGGTTAATCCCACATGACGTCTGCAGGGAGGATTGCTTTGGAGCCGTAGACCAGGAAATATGGAGATTGTCCCGTTGGCTTGGAGGGTTGAGTACGCAGCCCCCAAAGCGCATTGGGTAGTTCCTTGATCCACTTGCCTCCTTTGGTGTTAGCAGGGTCGTGTAGCCGCTTCTTGAGAGCGTTGAGTACCATCCCATTGGCACGCTCGACTTGTCTGTTGGCCCGTGGATGGGCGACTGAGACATACCGGACGTCGATCCTGCTGTTCTCGCAGTACTCTCAGAACTGGTGGTTGTTGAAGTTGGAGCCCAGGTCTGTGATGATGCGATGGGTAGTCCGTAGCGATGCACGAGTTCATCCAAGAAGTCGAGAACTCTATCGGCCTTAGGGCATGTGACCGGCTTGACTTCGATCCAATTGGTGAACTTGTCGATGGCCACCAAGACTCTATTGAAACCTCCTGGCGCAGTCGGAAGAGGTCCAATCATGTCAAGCCCCCAACAGGAGAAGGGCCAGGTTGGTGGTATAGTAACTAGCTTGTAGGCCGGGACGTGTTGTTGCTTGGCGAAGTATTGGCACCCTTGGCACCTTCTGACGAGTTCTTCGGCATCGCCCAGAGCTGTGGTCCAATAGAAAGCTCGTCGGAAGGCCTTGCTGACCAGCGTGCATGAAGACGCGTGGTTGCCGCAGACGCCCTTATGGATCTCCTCCAAGATGCCCTTGCCTTCCTCTCGGAGAACGCACTTCATGAGTACTCCAGAAGATGTGCCCTGCCTGTAGAGCTTGTCTCCGACTAGGACATAGGACTTGGCGTGGTGGACGAGTTGCTCGGTCAAATTCTTGTCCGTTGGAACCTTCTGCTCGCGGATGTAGTCGATGAAGGGTTGTCGCCAGTCCACATCTATCATCATGACCTCCTGGCCAGCTGGGGATGGTGCTAGGTCAGTGGTCGTCGGCGCCGGCTCCAGGATGGATGGCGTGTGAAGCTCGTGGACGAAGACACCCGCTGGTACTTGAGCGCGAGTAGAACCAAGCTTCGACAGGACGTCCGCTGCAACGTTGTTGTCGCGAACGATGTGGTGGAACTCGAGACCGTAGAACTTCTTCTCGAGCTTGCGGACTTCTAGACAGTAGGCGTCCATGTTCTCCTTGTTACAGTCCCAGGACTTGTTGACTTGGTTGATGACCACTGCGGAGTCGCCGTAGACTAGTAGCCGCTTGATGCCAAGTGAAGCTACGAGGCGGAGCCCGTGTAGCAGAGCTTCGTACTCGGCTTCGTTGTTTGAGACCTTCCAGAAGATCTGCAGGACGTACTTGTGTTGTTTGCCCGTTGGAGAAATCAAGAGTACCCCTGCACATGCGCCTTCGAGCTTTAGCGAGCCGTCGAAGTACATCACCCAGTGCTCTGGGTGCTCGGTTGGAGTTGGTAGTTGATTTTCCCGCCATTTTGCCTTGAAGTCGACTGGAGCCTACGACTTAATGGCTGTTTGTGGTTTAAAGTCAATGTTGAGGGCGCCGAGTTCGACCGCCCACTTGGAGATTCTTCCAGTAGCATCTTGGTTCCGCAAGATGTCGCCGAGCGGGTAGTCGGTGACGACAGAGATCTAGTACTCCTGGAAGTAGGGTCGTAGCTTCCGCGAGGTGATGAGCACTGCGTAGAGTAGCTTCTACACTGGTTGATAGTGTGATTTAGATTCCGACAAGACCTTGCTTACAAAGTAGACTGGGCGCTGGACTGAGTAGGCGTGGCTGTCTTCCTGCCGCTCGACGACGATGGCAGTACTGACCACATGAGTAGTCATAGCGAGGTAGAGCAGTAGCTGCTCACTTTTGCGAGGAGCCGTGAGGACTGGTGGCTTGGATAAGAAGTCCTTGAGCTGAGCAAGGGCTTGGTCTGCCTCTGGAGTCCATGCGAACTTCCCTTGATGCTTAAGTAATTTGAAGAAGAGGAGCCCCCGTTCTCCAAGCTTCGAGATAAATCTGTTCAGGGCCGCCATGCACCCGGTGAGCTTCTGCACGTCTTTGATGCACGTGGGAGCTTTCATGTTGGTGACGGTGGAGATCTTCTCGGGGTTGGCTTCGATGTCGCGATGGCTGATGATGAAGCCGAGTAGTTTCCCCAATGGTACGTCGAAGACGCACTTGTTCGGGTTGAGCTTCCAGCGTTACTCTCGCAAGGATGCGAAACTCTCTTCAAGATCGGCGATGAGCGTGTCGGAGTTTCTGGTCTTGACGACCACGTCATCCACATAGGCTTCGACGTCCTTGTTGAGCTGCTTCTTGAAGCAGGCCTGGATAGCTCGTTAATAAGTAGCTCCGGCGTTCTTCAACCCGAAGGACATGGTCGTGTAGCAGTACGCGCCAAACGGGGTAATGAACGCGGTCTTCTCCTGGTCTTCTTCCTTGATAGCGATCTGGTCGTACCCGGAGTAGCAGTCGAGGAAGCAGAGCAGGTCGCAGCCCGCCGTGGAGTCGATGACTTAGTCAATCCGCGGCAACCCGAAGGGGTCCTTGGGGCAGTGCTTGTTGAGGTCGGTGTAGTCGACGCACATCCTCCACTCATTCGAGTTCTTCTTGCGGACGAGGACGGGGTTGGAGAGCCACTCAGGATGGAAGACTTCTCTCATGAAGCCAGCCATGAGTAGTTTGGCTAGTTCCTTCTTGATGGCATCCCGTATGTCGTCGGTGAAGCGACAGAGGTGTTGTCGCTTCGGGGTAGCTTTAGGGTCGACGTTGAGTGAATGCTCGATCAGATTCCTGGGCACCCCTGGCATGTCCGTTGGTTCCCACGCGAAGATGTCTTGGTTAGCCCGGAGGAAGCTGACGAGCGCGTCTTCCTATTTCGGGTCGAGGCCCGCCCTGATGGTGGTAGTCTTGCTGCTGTCGCCTGTCCCGAGGTCAATTGTCTTGACCTGCACCTCCTCAGCTGGCTGAGGCTTGTTGGCGTTGTCCGACTTCTCTGGGATGTCGAGTTCACTTGGGGCAAGTTTCTTGGACGCAGCGTAGATCTCCAGCATTGCGTTGGGTACTTGAATTGTGGCTGCAAGCTCCACAGCTTCTGTGTCGCAGTCGAAGGATATCTTCAGTCCCCTTGCAGCGAGAGTACACCAGCGGACTTGGCATCTTGAGTACCAAGTAGGTGCAGTGGGGTACCGCCATGAACTTGGCGATAGCAGGTCTGCCGAGGATGGCATGGTAGGACATCTCGAAGTCCGCGACTTTGAACTTGATGTACTCGATGCGGTAGTTTTCCCTTGTCTCCCCGAAGGTAACTGGCAGGACCACTGAGCCCTGTGGAATAGCCGCGTTCCCGGGGACGATGCCGTAGAATGGCGAGGTGCTCTTGGTGAGCATGTGGGTGATGTCGAGCTTCATTTTTTTCAGGGTCTTGGTGAAAAGGACGTTAAGCCCGCTTCCACTGTCAATAAGGACCTTGTTGAGTCTAGAGCCTGTGACCACCGGCTTCAGGACGAGTGGAAACCGCCCTGGTTGAGAGAAGCTTGTCCATTGATCCGCGCAGGAGAAGGTGATGGGAACCACCGACCACCTGAGAGGTGTTGGGACCGCTGGTTCAATGTTCAAGACCTCTCGTCGAATAGCTTTCTGAGCCCGTCTGCTGGGTAGTCCCCGAAGAGGACGTTCACCCTCTTGTCGGGTTCCTAGAAGTCGTCGTTGCGTTCGTCAGCCTTTTTCTTGCTTTTTTTGTCATGAGGGTGTCGTGGCTCTAGAGTGTCTTTGAGTGCTCACCGGAGTTGATAGCACTACTCGGTGGTATGGTTGCCATCCAAATGCCATGGGCACTTCTCTTTCAGCAAGTCCTTGAAGCCGCCGGAGGTCTTCTTCGAGTTGTCTTTCGCTGGGCACTGGATAGTCGCGACAGTGTTGTCTGGCTTTCGCTTGCGATTAGGACCCGAGTAATTGTTGTTGCGACCGCCTTGGTTCCCGTTGTTGTTGTTGTTGTTGCCGCCCGTGTTCTGCTTGCCCTTGCCACGGATGGCGTCATACTTAGCGTTGGCCTTGTCTTATTCATCAGCCCAGGAGGTGATCATGTCCTTGAGGTGGGTGATGGAGCTCGGGCGGCGACGACTGAAGTCTTCAAAGGTGCGACGGTGGTAGAGACCGTCTTGGAAGAGGTCGATGACCTCCTTGTCGGTGACGTCGACTACGGTGGCGCGTTTGTCGAAGAAGCACCGCATGTACTTGCGAAGGGTCTCGCCCTGTTCCTGCTTTACCATTGCGAGGTCCATGCGAGTACCCGAGCGGCCCATAGCGCCCGCGAAGTTGCTGGTGAACTGATCCTTGAGCTGGTCCCACTTGTCGATCGAGTACTTCTCGAATGACTCGAGCCATGTAAGCGGAGCTTGGTCTAGGCAGAAGGGGAAGTAGAGGAACTTTGTGTCGTTATTGCCACCAGCGTTCTCGATGGAGAGGGCGTAGCATCTGAGCCACTGTATGGGGTCTTGCTTCGCGTCGTACTTGGTGATCCCTAGAGGTTTGAATTTCTCTGGGAGGAGTAGGTTGTGAAACCAAGTAGAGAAGGCGGGGAAGCCGTCGTTGTCGCCTGCCGTGGAGGACTTCTTACGTCGTAGTTCTTCAATTTTTTGGTGGGCATCGTAGCCACCACGTGAGACTCCGGAAACATGGCAGTTCGCGTGGCCTCGGCCGCCGCGATCGCCTCCGCCACCGGCTCTCCTTCCAGCCCCATGAGAGGAGCTCCCGCCGCTACTGCCTCCACCACCAGGGTCGCGATGAGGAATGATATCGTGATTATCGCCAGCGCTGCCGGTGCTGTTGCCACCCTGAGAGGGTCCACCGGCCGATGCCCGAGTACGGTTGGGGTTAGTCGGTAGCTCCGCTCGAGTACGATTGCGTCCGTTGTTGGCTGGACTACGACTTGTAGCTTCGTTGTTGTCGGGTTGGCGAGCCCTGATGGGGGGCACTTGAGCAACTCTGTTGTCAACTCTCATGAAGTAAGCGTCCTCTGCGAGCTTGGCGATGACTTCTCTCGCGCGCATCTCCTGAGCTTGACATGCTATCGCTATGATAGACATGAGGCTTTGCTCTGGGGTGGTGTGCACCCGACTCTCGACTTGGTCGAGAGCCTCTGCGAGATTCCGGATGGGTAGGGTCTCACGGATACGTCGACGTCGTTCGTTCCGCTTCCTGTTGCGTTCACGTCGGGCAGTCCTGTTCTCATCGGTTTCATCTGCGGGTGCATTGGCAGATAGCTCGTCTGCAGAGATATCCTTGAGATATCGGTCAGGGTGTGTCCCTGAAGGTCCCTGCGTCTCGCTAGCAGCCATGAAGACTTGGCGATCGGGGCTGCCGAGACTGGAGTCAGAACTCGCCACCTCTGTTGGAGTGTGCTCCCTGGCTGGAGCGAGTGGTGTTTGTCGGTGTTTTAGACCGGCAACCTACTAAGGGGAGTACCCGAAGTAGATGAATGTGGCCTCGCCGAGATCGGTAACTCGAAGGAAGAGACACGTGGCACACAATTTAGACAGGTTCGGGCCGCGAGGTGCGTAATACCCTACGTCCTGTATGTTGCGTAGCTCTGGATTGATTGGGTACGATTACAGGATGTGTAATAGTACGCCGTGGGTTGTGTTTAGATGAGATGCGATGATCCTAGAGATTGGTCCCTGCCTCGCCTTATATAGCCCGGGAGGCAGGGTTACAAGTCGGAGTAGGGAGAGAGTACTAGTCGAGTACGTCTAGGAGTCCTCCATACAGTGCGGAACATGTACAGCTCCCTAACCGAGTACTACTCCTTTGTAGTCCTTGTGCTCCACGCCATCAGATGCCATGTAGCGCAAGCCGAGCAGTCCCAGGGTTCCCACCGAGTAGTCAATCCTGGTACCCACCGAGGTAGTGGGCCTAGGGAGGTCCATACGACAAACCCCCGAGTACTTTGTAGTCGAGAAGGATAGCTTCAAGTAGTCTTGATGGCCTTAACGAGTAGTCCTCAAGCGTCCCCGAGTACTACAAGCCAAAAGTCCTCAAGAGTAGTCAAAGCATCCCGAGGCTGGAATGTACTCCAGCTGATGTTTGAGCAATCTTGAAGTCTTCTCGAGTAGTCCCAAGCGTCCTCGAGTGCTGCCTTCGAAGGTCTTCAAAAAATGTCTGTCTTGTCTTGAAGCCGGAGCTAATATGGAGGTGCGATTGCAAAATCGCACTCCATATGGAGTAGCCCCCGAGCCTTAGGTTGAGTCGCGGGCTCTGGCTGAGGGTCCATCTGAAGTCTTGGCAAGAAAATCCAGAAAAATCCGGAGAGAAAAAACCGAAGGACACGTGGCACGGAGCCCACGAGCCTTGAGTTGAGTACTTCCTCTCGAATTGAAGGGTCATCTTGAAGAATGTGTCCTGAGATGCTCCTGAGTCTTGTCGCTTCCCAGGTACTCGAGTAGAAGTAGCCGATCCCCCGAGGTGAGGCGCGTCGACTAGTAGAATGCGAAGGGTCACGCGCGGCCGCTGAGTCAGCCGAGCGCGGACTTATCGATCTGGCCGTTGGAGGGCCGGTTTGACTTATAAATAGAAGCCAAGACCCTTAGGGTTTTTTACCCATTGCTGCCGTGGCCATTTCGAATCGATCTGAGTTAGATCCACTTCCAGCGCACGCCGCCGCCGCAGTAGATCCAAGTGTGCCGCCACCCAGAGCTTCCAGAGTAGCTCCCGAGCGGATGCGCGTGAAGACGCCCTGTACTTGGAGAATGAAGCCTTCACCGTCCAAGTCTGCGAAGGTCGCCGGGAAGAAGAGGGGTCGTGAAGAGGCCGCCGCGACTGCCACTGGAGCGGCGCCGCCAATGTCTCCACCACGAGAAGATCCAAGCCGTGAGTGGAAGAAGTCAAAGGTGAAGACTGAGGATCTGTTGTCCCTTCTCAACAGCGGATTTATCCGGGAGAAGGAGGTGGATTTGTGGAGGGCCGCCGCTGGAGATCCATACCCAATGGAGAAGGCTGAAGACGAGATCCCGATGTTCGCGCGTTTTGTGGAGCGCGGACTCGCGCTTCCGGCTAGTGATTTCTTCAAGGGCCTCCTCGGGTACTATGGAGTTGAGTACCTCAATATGAACCCTAACGGCATTTTCCATACCGCGGTCTTCGTCCATTTTTGCGAAGCGTTTCTTGGGAGCAAGCCACACTGGATCCTCTTCCGAAAATTCTTCCGGGTGAAGCCACAGCCAAGTGCCAGCAATCCGCGAGTAGTCGGACGAACTGGCATCCAGATGAGAGAAGACGCCGCTGAGCAGTACCTGGCGTACAAGCTCATTGACTCCAACGCCAATTGGAAAGCGAGGTGGTTCTACATCACGAACCACCACCCCGGCCTGCCGAAGCCGAGTGGGAGGCAGCCCAGGCACCGTTACTGGTGGAACACGGAGCCCACAATGCGGAGAGGGGGATCCGGCTCCCCGAGGGCCGGCACGCATCAAGGTGCTCGAGAAGGCCGGAGCGAGGGCCGAGCACGTGGCCTTCAGTTTCATGAAGCGGAGGGTGCAGCAGCTGATGGCCCGCGACACCTTGGGCTTCGAGTACACCGGCGACGATGACACGTCGCGGATGCCCGGAGGCGAGATGGACGATGACGACATCATCGAGAGGCTGACGCGGATCTTCAAGGACATGCCGTCGTACACGGCGTGCCCCGTCCAGGAGTACTCCGCCGCGCGCCCGCCAAAGGAGGTGAGTAGTCGTATCCCCTTAGTCGAGTAGTCCTTGCTTGTGAGTAGTCGCGCTGATGTCTTGTGCCTTCCAGGATGACTTGAAAATATTCGTCTCCGAGCCGCCGCCGCCCCCTTAGGGAATTGAGATCCCGAAGGAAGGGAAAGCCAAAGCCAAGGAGCGGCGAGAAGTCGGCGAAGGCGATGACACCGTCATCGTGGAGGACACCTCCGACGACGGCGACGATGACGATGACGACGAGGAGACGCTGCAGGACCGCTTCCAGCTGCGGTCGAGGTTTAGCCGCCCAGGCTTGCCTCATGTACCTCTTGTGCAAGACCCGCCAGCTAGCCGGGATGCTAGTCTGGCTGCGCCGCCACGGAAGCCGCGCAACCCCGCTCGCAAGCGGGTGGCGAAGAGGGTGAAGGTCTCAGAGACCATGCCTCAAGAGGTAAGTTGTCTTGACTAGAGTAGTCGAGTACCTTCGTGCGAGTACGCTTGTTGATGAGTGAGCCCCCTTGTATGCAGGAGGTGCCGCCAACGGAGCCCGTTGCTGAGGGCGACGAAGGCGAGTGGGACACAGTAGGGGGAGCTCGCCGGGAGTCATAGCCCGGCCCCCCATCGTCGAAGAGCTCTTGGCGCAGTTGGAGCGCCAGCCTCCTACTCCTCAGGGGAGCACGGAGCCCGTAGCCGCCGCCGTTGAAGAGGTGGTGGCCACAGGAGCGCAGGAGGGCGCAGCACCGGCTGCCGTCGCTACAGAGGAGGCAATGGCCGTCGAGGTGCGAGAAGAAACGCCCGCCGAGGGTGGACTGATAGATATTGCCAACATCCTCGGTGCCCCAGCCGTGACGATAGTCCGATCAAGCTTGTAAGTACTGCATCTTCCCGAATAGTACTTGTTGTAGTAGTCGAGGTTGACTGACGACCAATTGTGCGTGCTTCTGCAGGAAATCAACAGATCTATCCTAGGAGGGGGATGAACCCTCTACGGCGGTGGCGGAAGAAATCGCGCCGCCCGCCGAGGAGTCCGCTCTTGCTCCCCAGGGTATGCCTGAAGCACCGGCTACTGAGGCGTCGTTGCCTGAGGCCAGCGTGGTCGAAGGTAAGTACTCTTCTGAAGCTGTAGAGCTCCTCAAGGAGTAGTCGTAGTCACTGATGCACTTGTCTTCTCTTTGACAGGTGCCGAGGCCGAAGGGAGTGACATCCCTGCGGGGGTGCCTATGCAGAAGTCGACACCAGAGGTGCCGGAGGCTACCGGTGGAGCCCCCGAGCAGATGGACGTAGCCGCCGAAGAGGCCGCCACGGCGACCGGAGGAAAGGAAGTCACCATGTCGCCAGAGGTCGCTCTGGAGGTGGCGATCCGCTGCCCGGAGATCCAGGACGCAGAGCCCATCCGCTCTTCGCCGATGACGGAAGCCGCCACGAGTAGTCGTGGCGGGGTAGAGCTGCTAGCTGACGACCTGGTGGACCCGGCGACGGTAGCCAAGCACCTGGAGGCAGTCCGCCAGGCTGAGCAATGGATGAAGGTGAGTAGTCTGAACTCCTGAGTAGTCAATCCTCTGTGTTGAGTACTCATTTTGACATGTGTTGTCTGTGCAAGACGTCGTGGAGAGGTCCCGTGAGAAGTCGAGCATGCTGCAAGGCTTCGGCGACACGGTGCTCCGGGCTGAGGCGTTGGAAGAGCAGCTCTTGAAGTCGCAGAAGCACGCGGCCGCCATGCAGTCCAAGCTCGACGCCGCCTTTGCCAAGTACCACAATGATATCCAAGAGTTGCAGGCAAAGGGCGATGACTTGGTGCGGAAGAACAAGGGCCTCCGCAACAAGAACAAAGGTACACCACTTGACTTGTTGGGTAGTTGCTGGAGGCGAGAGGTAGTCTGACCCGTTGTGCTTTGTTATATTTGCAAAGCTTGAGGGCCAAGTGGAGCAGTTGAAGTCCTCGGAGACGAGTATGAAGAACCTCTTCTACCGGGAGCAAGAAGCCCGCCAGGTACTCGAGCTCGACTACAAAGAACTTGCCTTCGAGTGCGAGAAGCACATGGAGCTTCCGATTGCATCTGACCGTGATCTCGTCAACTGCTACAAATCATTGCAGAAGTTGAATGAAGATTGCGAGGCGCTGCGGGCCCAGGTGAAGGATCTTGAAGAAGCCGCGCTGCCGATCGCGAGGCTCTTGGTTCCGCATCCGGGCGGCCCCAAGATCGCTCCGCTCGTGGATCGCCTCAGGGAAGCCCCCAGCCGGCTGGCGGCTTATGTGAAGCACATGGCGAGGTCGATCCCGAAGCAGGTCTTGGCCTTCATGAAGTCCTACTTCCCGAAGGCCCCGGTGGAAGTAGTCGCTGGCGGGGTAGCCGCCAACTGCACCGATGAGCAGTACGCGGAGCTGCTGGAGCAGATGGCTCCCGTCGCGGAGCAAGTAGCTGATAAGCTCAATATCCAGTAGCCCTGTAATAGTTAGCTAGTAGCCAAAGTTGTACAAAAACAATTGTAATGGAATTGTTTAAGTATTAATGAAAGGAAAATTCCAGCAATGAGTACTCGTAGTCGCGATCTCAGAGTGCGGAGTCCCATCGTGGAGTTGTCGCGAGTAGTCGTACTCGGCGGTAGTCCCGTTGAGGGAAGTAGACAGTAAAGAAGTTGATGAACGATCAAACTTTATTACTGAAGAGGTACACCTGGATGGCCAGGGCCGTAGTTACAGAGTAGTCGCCTGGACCCGGAGGCCGCTTACAGCTAAGTGATGCTAGGGCGAGTAGCCGCTTACAGCGTAGATCCGTAAGTAGCCGTGTAGGGCCGGATCTTGGAGTACATGGTCTCTTAGTAGACCGCTCGCTAGAGTCCTTTGTCGCTCGTCGCGGCCCGGGATCCGTAGGTAGCCGCGTGGGGCTGGACACTCGGAGAAGAGTAGTCCGGAGGCGGGGCCGGGGACCGGAGGCCGCTTACGGCAGAGGGGTGTTGATGTAGTCGCATAGACTTGAACCCCAGAGTAGTCATGTAGAGTAGGCGTAGAATCAACAGAGCTGGTCGACGTTCCACGAGTTGTTGATGTCTTCGCCTTCAAGTGTCTGGAGGCGATAGGAGCCCGGCCCAGTCACCTTTGCCACGGTGAAGGGACCTTCCCAGGGGGAGCTGAGCTTGTGTAGTCCTTCCGTGTTCTGGATGCGACGGAGGACGAGATCACCAACGTTGAAGGAGCGTTCCTTGACGTTGCGATCGTGGTAGCGTCAGATACCCTCCGGGTACCTTCTTGCCGATTGGACGAGGGCGGCGCGGCGAGCTTCTTCGAGGCCGTCGATGTCAACTCGTCTGTCTTGTCTTCGAGACGCCTTCGTCGTAGTGCTCCACCTTTGGTGAGTTCCATATGACGTCAGCAGGGAGGATTGCTTCGGAGCCATAGACCAGGAAGTAAGGGGATTGCCCCGTTGGCTTGGATGGCTGAGTCCGTAGCCCCCAGAGTGCGTTGGGTAGTTCCTTGATCCACTTGCCCCCTTTGGAGTTAGCAGCATCGTGTAGCCGCTTCTTAAGAGCGTCGAGCACCATCCCATTGGTGCGCTCGACTTGTCCGTTGGCCCGAGGGTGGGCAACTGAGACGTATCGGACGTCGATCCCGCTGTTCTCGCAGTACTCCCGGGTGGTGGTTGTTGAAGTTGGAGCCCAGGTCTGTGATGATGCGGTGGGGTAGTCCGTAGCGATGCACGAGTTCATCTAGGAAGTCGAGTACTCTGTCAGCCTTGGGGCATGTGACCGGCTTGACCTCGATCCACTTGGTGAACTTGTCGATGGCCACCAATACTCTGTTGAAACCACCTGGCGCAGTTGGCAGTGGCCTAATCATGTCGATCCCCCAACAGGCAAAGGGCCAGGTTGGCGGTATGGTGACTAGCTTGTAGGCTGGGACGTGTTGCTGCTTGGCGAAGTACTGGCATCCTTGGCATCGTCTGACGAGTTCTTCAGCGTCGCCCAGGGCAGTGGGCCAGTAGAAAGCTCGTCGGAAGGCCTTGCTGACCAGCGTGCGGGAGGACGCGTGGTTGCCGCAGATGCCCTTGTGGATCTCCTCCAAGATGGCCTTGCCTTCTTGCCGAGGAACGCACCTCATGAGTACTCCAGAGGATGCGCCCCGCTTGTAAAGCTTGTCTCCGACGAGGACGTAGGACTTGGCGCAGTGGACGAGCTGCTCGGCCGAGTTCTTGTCTGAGGGAACCTTCTGCTCGCTGAGGTAGTCGATGAAGGGTTGCCTCCAGTCCCCGTCGATCATCATGACCTCCTGTCCAGCTGGTGGGTGCACTGGGACAGTGGTCGTTGGCGCCGGCTTCGGGATGGATGGCGCGTGAAGCTCGTGAACGAAGACACCCGCTGGTACTTGAGCGCGGGTAGATCCAAGCTTCGAGAGGGCGTCCGCTGCAACGTTGTTGTCACGGATGATGTGATGGAACTCGAGACCGTAGAACTTGTTCTCGAGCTTGCGAACTTCTAGGCAGTAGGCGTCCATGTTCTCCTTGTTGTGGTCCCAGGACTTGTTGACTTAGTTGATGACCACTGCGGAGTCGCCGTAGACTAGTAGCCGCTTGATGCCTAGTGAAGCCGCGCGGCGGAGCCCGTGTAGGAGAGCTTCATACTCGGCTTCGTTGTTTGAGACCTTCCAGAAGATGCGGGACGTACTTGAGTTGTTCGCCCGTTGGAGAGATCGGGAGTACCCCCGCACTGTGCCCTCGAGGTTGAGTGAGCCGTCGAAGTACATCACCCAATGCTCGGTCGCACGGTTGGAGTAGGTAGGCGGGTTCTCCCGGCACTGCGCCATGAAGTCGACTAGAGCTGCGACTTGATGGATGTGCGTGGCTTGAAGTTGATGGTGAGGGCGGCGAGCTCGGCCCGCCCACTTGGAGATTCTTCCGGTAGCATCTTGGTTCCGCGGGATGTCACCGAGCGGGTAGTCGGTGACGACGGAGATTGAGTACTCCCGGAAGTAGTGTCGTAGCTTCGCGAGGTGATGAGTACCGCGTACGGGAGCTTCGCACGGGCGATAGCGTGCCTTGGACTCGATAGGACCTCGGCCCGACGAAGTAGACCGGGCGGCCGGGATCGGGTAGGCGTGGCCGTCTTCCCGCCGCTCGACAATGATGGCGATGCGACCACGTGAGTAGTCGCGAGAGAGGTAGAGCAAGAGGGCGCTCGCCTTTGCGAGGAGCCGTGAGGACCGGTGGCTTCGATAGGAAGTCCTTGAGCCGGGCAAGGGCTTGATTCGCCTCTGGAGTCCACACGAACTTCTCTTGGTGCTTGAGTAGTTTGAAGAAGGGTAGGCCCCGTTCTCCAAGCTTTGAGATAAATCTGTTCAGTGCCGCCATGCACCCGGTCAGCTTCTGGACGTCTTTGATGCTCGTGGGAGCTTTCATGCTCGTGATGGCGTAGATCTTCTCGGGGTTGGCTTCGATGCCGCGCTGGCTGATGATGAAGCCGAGTAGTTTGCCCGAAGGTACGCCGAAGACGCACTTGTTCGGGTTGAGCTTCCAGCGGTACTCGCGCAGAGATGCGAAAGTCTCTTCAAGGTCGTCGATAAGGGTACTGGAGTTTCTGGTCTTGACGACCACATCATCCACGTAGGCCTCGACGTTCTTGTTGAGCTGCTTCTTGAAGCAGGCTTGGATAGCTCGTTGATAGGTTGAGCCGGCGTTCTTCAGCCCGAAGGACATGGTCATGTAGCAGTACACACCAAACGGGGTGATGAACGCGGTCTTCTCCTGGTCTTCTTCCTTGATCGCGATCTGGTGGTACCCGGAGTAGCAGTCGAGGAAGCAGTCGCAGCCCGCCGTGGAGTCGATGACTTGATCAATCCGCGGCAACCCGAAGGGGTCCTTGGGGCAGTGCTTGTTGAGGTCGGTGTAGTCGACGCACATCCTCCACTCGTTCGAGTTCTTCTTGCGGACGAGGACAGGGTTGGCGAGCCACTCAGGATGGAAGACTTCTCTGATGAAACCAGCCGCGAGTAGTTTGGCGAGTTCCTTCTTGATGGCGTCTCGTCTGTCGTCGGCGAAACGTCGGAGGTGTTGTCGCTTGGGGGTGGCCTTAGGATCGACGTTGAGGCAGTGCTCAATCAGCTCCCTGGGCACTCCTGGCATGTCCGCTGGCTTCCACGCGAAGATGTCGCGGTTAGCCCGGAGGAAGCTGATGAGCGCGTCTTCCTATTTGGGGTCGAGGCCGGCCCCGATGGTGGTGGTCTTGCTGGCGTCGCCTGTCCCGAGGTCGATCGTCTTGACAAGGATCTCCTCAGCTGGCTGAGGCTTGTTGGAGTTGTCAGACTTCTCAGGGATGTCGAGTTCACTTGTAGCAAGCTTCTTCGACGCGGCGTAGACCTCCATCATCACGTTGGGTACTTGATTTGTGGAAGCGATCTCCACGGCTTCTATGTTGCAGTCGTGGGAGATCCTCAAGTCCCCTTGGAGAGAGTACACCCGCTGAGCTTGGCATCTTGAGTACCAAGTAGGTGTAGTGGGGCACAGCCATGAACTTGGCGATGGCCGGTCTGCCGAGGATGGCATGGTAGGAAGTCTCGAAGTCCGCGACCTCGAACTTGACGTACTCGGTACGGTAGTTGTCCCGAGATTCCCCGAAGGTAACTGGCAGGACCACTGAGCCCAGTGGAATAGCCGCGTTACCGGGGACGATGTCGTAGAAGGGCGTGTTGCTCTTGGTGAGCATGTGGGTGATGTCAAGCTTCATCTTCTTCAAGGTCTTGGTGAAAAGGACGTTGAGCCCGCTTCCACCGTCGATGAGGACCTTGTTGAGCTTGGAGCCCGCGACCACTGGTTTCAGGACGAGGGGGAACCGTCCTGGTTCGGAGAAGTTAGTCCATTGATCCGCGCGGGAGAAGGTGATGGGTACCTCCGACCACCTGAGAGGGGTCGGAACCGCTGGTTCAATGCTCATGACTTCTCGACGGGTAGCCTTCTGCTCCCGCCTGCTGGGCAGTCCGCCGAAGAGAACGTTGACAGCCTTGTCGGCTTCCTGGAAGTCGTTGTTGTCGCCGTCCTTCTTCTTGCCCTTTTTGTCGTGAGGGTGCGGTGGCTCCGGTGTATCCTTAAGTGCATGCCTGAGTTGGTAGCACTCCTCGGTGTTGTGGTTGCCGTTTGGATGCCACGGGCACTTCTCCTTCAGCAAGTCTTTGAAGCTTCCGGAGTTCCTCTTCGGGTTCTCCTTCGCAGGGCGCTGGATAGCCGCGACAGTGTTGTCTGGCTTGCGCTTGCGGTTGGGACCCGAGTAGTTGTTGTTGTTGTTGTTGCGACCGCCTTGGTTTGCGTTGTTGCCGCTGCCGCCGCCCTGGTTCTGCTTGGTCTTGCCACGGATGGCGTCGTACTTGGCGTTGGCCTTGTCTTCTTCATCCGCCCAGGACGTGATCATGTCCTTGAGGTGGGGGATGGACCTGGGGCGGCGGCGACCGAAGTCTTCGAAGGTGCGGCGGTGGTAGAGGCCGTCTTGAAAGAGGTCGATGACCTCCTTGTCGGTGACGTCGACGACGGTAGCGCGCTTGTCGAAGAAGCGGCGCATGTACTTGCGGAGGGTCTTGCCTTGTTCCTGCTTGACCATGGCCAGGTCTATGCGAGTACCCGATCGGCCCATGGCGCCCGCGAAGTTGCTGGTGAACTGCTCCTTCAGCTGGTCCCACTTGTCGATCGAGTGCTTGTCCAGCGACTCGAGCCATGTGAGTGGGGCTTGGTCCAGGCAGAAGGGGAAGTAGAGGCACTTGGTGTCGTTGTGCCGCCAGCATTCTCGATGAAGAGGGCGTAGCACCTGAGCCACTGGATGGGGTCCTGCTTTGCGTTGTACTTGGTGATCCCCAAAGGCTTGAACTTGACGGGGAGGAGTAAATTGCGAAGTCGAGGTGAGAAGGCGGGGAAGCCGTCGTTGTCGCCTGCAGTGGTTGACTTCTTCCGCGGCAGCTCCTCAATCTTCTGGTGGGCGTCGTAGCCGCCCTATGAGGCACCAGAGGCGTAGCTGTTCGCGTGGCCGCGGCCGCCGCGACCGCCGCCGCCGCCGGCCCTCTGTTGGCTCCGTGGTTGGAGCTTCCGCCGTCGATGCCGCCCTCGTCGGGGTCGTGGCCGCCGCCACCGGCCGGAGGACGGTGGGGGGACAACCTCGCGGTTCTTTGTTTCCATCTTGTGGAGGTCCGCCGGCGTGGGAGCGAGTACGGTTGGGCTGAGTTGGGAGCTCAGCTCGTCTATGGTTGGGACCGTCGTTGGCGCTGCGACTTGTAGCTTCGTTGTCGCGGTGCCTGGTAGGAGGAGGTTGGTTGACTCTATTGTCGACCTGCATGAAGTAGGCATCTTCAGCGAGCTTGGCGATGACCTCTCCAGCGCGTATGCCCTGAGCCTGACGTGCGATCGCTGTGATCGACATGAGGCATTGCTCAAGGGTAGTGTGTACTCTGCTCTCGACCGCCTCGAGAGATTCCGCAAGGTTGCGGACGGGGAAGTTGTCGCAGAGGCGTCGGCGACGTTCGCTGCGCTTCCGGTTACGCTCACGTCGAGCGTCTCTGTCTGCAGGGTTCTCGTTTGCTGGAGCGTCGGCAGAGAGCTCGTCGGAGGAGATGTCTTCCAGGTACCTGTCTTGGGTAGCCGTCCCTGAAGGCCCTGGGGCGTCGCCAGCAGCCATGAAGACTTGGCGATCAGGGGTGCCAAGGCTGGACTCAGAAGGCGCCACCTCAGTTGGTGTGTTCGAGTTAGCCTGGGCCAGTGGTGTTCCCTCCTGGAATGGGAGAGAGTCGACGTAGGCGACGTAGCGTGAGTCCCCGCTTATCAGGTCAGCGGGCTTGCGGTCTGGCCAGTAGACGAATCTCCCGACCGGTGTGGATGTTATAACCAGCCCAGAGGCCGGCCCTGACAAGGGGAGCTCAGTGGAGTTGTCCTCGGACTCGGGCTCCTCTGGGTCCGACCCGAAGTCGAACTCGTAATCGGGGCTCGAGTAGAACTCGGAGAGAGGGTTGGAGTCCGAAGCGTGGCCGGGGGCGGTGTCGGAGTCCGAGTTGTACTCAGGTACGCGCTCCTTGCCGGCCCGGCGCGAAGAGGGAGCCCCCGTGCGGGCCCGGCCGAGGATGCGGGGGCCACGCGCGGAGCGCTCACGAGGTGAGGGGACCGCCTGCGATGGCCCATGGAGACGTCGAGTTCGAGTTGGAGGCAGACTCGAGCTCGAAGTCAGCGTGGTGGTTGAAGAGCGAAATTTCGCCGAACTTGCCGGTGAGTTTGCCTGTGACAACTTCAGGAAGCGTCACGAAGCCGGTCTTCGGGTTGGGCGGCATGGTTAGGCGGCGCTGGAAGGAGCCCGCGCCGTTAGCAGTGCAGACCCAGGCGCCGAACACGAAGGTGTCGCCGCGGTTGAAGGCGACAGTTGGCTTGAAGTAGACGGGAGCCGTCGAGTTCGCCATGTTATCTCGGGCGAGATCCCCTACCTGGCGCGCCAGCTGTCGGTGTTTTAGACCGGCAACCTACTAAGGGGAGTACCCGAAGTAGATGAATGTGGCCTCGCCGAGATCGGTAACTCGAAGGAAGCGACACGTGGCACACAATTTAGACAGGTTCGGGCCGCGAGGTGCGTAATACCCTACGTCCTGTATGCTGCGTAGCTCTGGATTGATTGGGTACGATTACAGGATGTGTAATAGTACACCATGGGTTGTGTTTAGATGAGATGCGATGATCCTAGAGATCAGTCCCTGCCTCGCCTTATATAGCCCGGGAGGCAGGGTACAAGTCGGAGTAGGGAGAGAGTACTAGTCGAGTACGTCTAGGAGTCCTCCATACAATGCGGAACATGTACAGCTCCCTAACCAAGTACTACTCCTTTGTAGTCCTTGTGCTCCACGCCATCAGATGCCATGTAGCGCAAGCCGAGCAGTCCCAGGGGCCCACCGAGTAGTCGGTCCTAGTACCCACCGAGGTAGTGGGCCCAGGGAGGTCCATACGACAGTGTTCCCTCCTAGAAGGGAAGTGAGTCGAGGTAGGCGACGCAGCGTGAGTTCCCGTCTGCTAGGTCTGCGGGCTTGCGGTCTGGCCAGTAGATGAATCTCTCGGCGGGTGTAGATGTTATAACCAGGCCAGAAGCTGGTCCTGACAGAGGTTGCTCTGTAGTGTTGTTCTCGGACTCGGGCTCATCAGGATCCGACCCGAAGTCGAACTCGTACGAAGAGTCCGAGTAGTAGCCGGAGTGGGGGTTGTAGTCGAGTTGTAGCCGGGGACGGTGTTGGAGTCCGGGTTGTACTCGGGTACGATCTCCTTGCCGGCCCGGCGCGTAGTGAGAGCCTTCGTGTGGGCCCTGCTGACGTTGCGGGGGCCGCATGTGAAGCGCTCACGGGGTGGGGAGTCCGCACGCGATGGCTGAGTAGCTGACTCGCATACGATAGCCCACGGGGACGTCGAGTTCGAGTTGGAAATGGGTCCTAGCTCGAAGTCGGCGTGTTGGTTGTAGAGTGAAATTTCGCCGAACTTTCCGGCGAGATTGCCTGTGACTACTTCGGGAAGCATCATGAGCCCGGTCTTCGGGTTGGGGATTACGGTGAGGCGGCATTGGAAGGACCTAGCGCCGTCAGCAGTGCAGACCCAGGAACCGAAAACGAAGGTGTCGCCGCGGTTGAAGGCGACAGTTGGCTTGATGAAGATTGAAGCCGTCGAGTTCGCCATGAGATCTTCGGCGAGAGCCCCTACCTGGCGCGCCAGCTGTCGGTGTTTTAGACCGACAACCTACCAAGGGGAGTACCCGAGGTAGATGAATGTGGCCTCGCCGAGATCGGTAACTCGAAGGAAGAGACACGTGGCACACAATTTAGACAGGTTCGGGCCGCGAGGTGTGTAATACCCTACGTCCTATATGCTGCGTAGCTCTAAATTGATTGGGTGTGTTTACAAGATGATGCGTATGATGATCGTGTGAGAGAGAGAGGTCCCTGCCTCACCTTATATAGTCCAGGAGGTAGGGTTACAAGTCGGTTCAGGGAGAGAGTACTAGTCGGGTACGTCTAGGAGTTCTCTACACAGTACAGGACTTGTATAGCTTCATGTTCAAGTACTTCCCCACCGTAGTCCTTGCGCTTCACACCATCAGGTGCCGTGCAGCACAAGTCGAGTAGTCCCAGGGGCCCACCGAGTAGTCGGTCCTGGTACCCACCGAGGAAGTGGGCCCAGGGAAGTCCATACAACAGTAACGATGTGGCGACCAAGCTGGCCGACGACGTGATGTCTTCAGACGACAACAACGACGACGATGATGATGGCACCCCTGCGACTGCTGCTTTGACCATGTGATGAGTGTTTGCTAAGTGATGTGGTTGGAAACAATTAGTATTTGTCTGCACTTAAGGGCCAGTAGGTCCGAGTACTTTCGTGTTAATCCGCTTTGGTGATGCTTTTGTGTTAACTCTTCTTGCTACTTTGCGTTTTGCATCTTACGATTAATTGCGGATAGTGCTAAGTTTCTCACGTGCGGTTTCCGGGCCAGTTTTGCAAACATTCCAAAAATGTTCACCCGTGTTGCCCCCCTGATTTGTTTCCAAGATTAACTGCACCCATCACCCCCCCCCCCCCCCCATTATCTCGGTGTAGTTTCGCACGCGCGTTTTCCGCGCCCCTATCCCCGCACTCTAACCAAGACGGTTCCCGAACATTATTAAAATCGCCAACAGTAGCCCTTGACCTAGCCCGTGCACCACCCTAGCCGACGCACTTGGAGGTCGACTTCCAAGCCACCGCCGCCGCCTCCGCCTCTCATCTCCGCTTCGACGGCATTGACGGCCACGAGACCCGTTCCACCTCATACATTGTGAGGTGAGCAATCTTCCGTATAGTTTACATCTAGGATCTAATTATTTTCAAAGTCTTCAACTTCGAATCTACAAAAGGAGAAACAGTAATGTTATCTGTGATGTTTAACCAATGCAAAAACTATGCTTGGGTTAATTTTTAATCCTGAAAATTTTGCATTCAGTGGGGTTACCAATGTCCTTTCCATTGATTGATTCTCGTGCGTAGTAGAGCAACATTAGATCACCCTACTGCTTGGATCAAGAACATTATTAAATAAGTACATACTTGTTTTCAATTAAAATCTTCTATTTAGAAAACACAGTTATACTGACTTGTTTTAGATTATGGCACTAGGCACTGGATGTGCGTTGCTAGGGTTGTACATGATTTTTTTTATTTTATTTTTTTCCATATAACTAATTCTATGTTGTAAATTGCTAGGTGTCATGGATCAAGTTAAGAGGTCCCTCCAAGAGATTGAGAAGAAGGCAACCACACGCAAGAAGGAATTTGAGGATGAGTATTCGAAGGTCATGCTTCAACTTACCAGATCGTACGTCCAGAAGATGAAGGAAGAAGAAAAAAACTGGGAAAGACATGAGTGATGAGCATGACCAGTTGGAAAAAGAACGAGACAAAGAGCTTTCTGAAGTAGCCAGAAGAACTGAAAAAGAACATGCTGCCCAATTGAAGAAAGCGCTACATGAACACCGTGTTGTCTTTGACGGATTAAAAGAACGTCAACGTGTTATTGCACATAATGTCTTTCAGAAGACCAGTAAAGAAAAAATGAGATCATACAAAAACACGAACAAAGTATCGATACCTTCACCTACCAAGCAAAGATGCATTTCAAAGAGTTGGAGAATGACATGTCAATGTTGAAGGGTATGATTGAGAACTTGATCCCCTTGTTCAAACAACAGGAGGTCCCTGGCAATAACGCAGTCGAGGTACCCACCAGAGTATTTTATTTATAATATTAATGTTAGGTATTGTTTAGGTAGGCACCTCAACATTTGCCCTTTAAGGAAGATGAGATCCACATATCGAAAAGGAACCTGCGTATGTTAATGGACAACAAATGTCGCTCGGTATGTGTAAATTTGTTTATGGTATACTAATTTTTACAAACTCCTTTCAGCCAAATGATATTTGTTCGTGTAATCTATATACATCTACGATGTTGTAATGCGATTCAAGGTGCACACAGTGATGGAACTTTATCCGGATCTGAACAATTACTATGACAATAGGGAAGAAGCTGACATTGGCATGTTTAACATTGTACATCCAACCATTACTATTGAGTGGGCTATGATGTCAGATGCTTTGAGGCCTTTTGGATACAACGGAGCTGCAGAGTTGTACTACATGAATCCCGCTGTAGGAGGGAATGAGCTATCAATTGGGTATGGGTTAATAAAGATTGTAGGTCGACAAGAAGAGGTGAATGAAATGGTGCGCGCTCATGGTGGTACCAAGATTTGCCATCTCTACATAGTGGGACCTGAAGAAGTGAGTATTGGTTTATATTCACAAATATTTCCCTTAATACAACCGATAACATGTCAACAACTTAATGCAGGACATGATGTACATGGAGTACTAAGATGACAGAGAAGTGGGGATAGTGGTGACGACATCTAAGGAGGCTTTCCTTATTAATTTAGCTATTGGTTACAAACTTGTTAGGTTGCATTATCTATTTGTTCAAAATTGGAAAAAGTGTGTTATGCCTTTACTCCAAGTTCGGTTGAAGTTTGATTGTCTTATATTTATTTAAGATGTGTGTGTTTGAACAAAGATTTCGTGTTCTTTACCAATCATTCATCCTTATATGTTTGGGTAATCAAGCAATGTGTGAAAGTGGCAGTAATTGCGGCGGTGAGGCGCATTTGATAGGGAATCACCAGCCGGCTGTAACACCAAAAAAAACACCAAATGACTCATTAGCTGAATCACCAGCCGGCAGCCAAGCCCAAAAAAATGTCTCCCGAACACTGCTTCCCCGGCTGCCCTACTCGATAGAATACAGCCCAGCCAAAAAAAGCCCTCCTGAACCATTTGGTGTTACAAAGTTGTCAGAGAAGGACTGTGCCTGACCCTGGGCCAGAGCCCAGGCCATCTCGGCCTTACTCCCCCATTCACAACATGGCCGGCCCACCTCCGCCACGCGCGCACTGTCCGGATGATAAGGGCAAAAAGGTAATTGAAGATGGACCCTTAGATGCGCCCGTGCATGCCCTAGACGCAGATATTTATAATCCTATCTCGTATAATGGGCCCACAAATACTCCTATGTTGCAGTTGAGCGAGGATGTAGCGCAAGCACCATTCTAATGGTGAAACTCTCGGAAGGCTCCCAATATGTTGCAGTTGAGCAAGGATGCAGCGCAAGCACCATTCCAATGGCGAAACTCTCAGAAGGCTCCCAAATATCCATCACCTCTCCTCGCCGCCGGGATTTCTTCATACGGCAACCCTCACTCATCTCTTCTCTCCACTTCTTCCTTCCGCACCATCACAGCTCACCCGTCTCAATCCCCTTCCTCCGCGGCCTGCAGCTCCACCTCCTCCCCGCCCTCCTTCATCTCATCGTCTCAATCTTCCTCCACTGCATCGTCGTATCCATGGCGGAACCCGACCTGCAGGCAGTGCTCCCGCATCAGGTCGCTCCCGTGCCGCTACTCCTAGAGCTCCCCCACCTCGGCCTTTCGAACCCCCATGTCATGCGCACTCCTCCACGGGTTGACCACCATCTCACGACAGATCTGCGCCCTCGGCTCCCCCCCCCCCCCGAGACCCCCCTCCTCAAATCCGCGCCATCGATGTTGACCGGCCGCCAGGTCAACGAGGAGGAGACGATGGCGGTCGCATCGATGTCGGCCCCCGCATCTAGGCGCACCGACGCCAGCTCCAGCGCAAGGAGCCTCGCCGGGACCTTGCTGCTGCTTGACGAGTCTCCTCCGTCACCGCTGTCGTCGACTCAGCAGTCTCTGCCGCAGCCAGGATAGATCCTCTACCCCGCATCACAGAGGTCACTTTCGGTATTCCCTCTGGGGGATGGAGCACAGCTCAGGCAGTCGAGATATCCGCTCCCTTTCTGGGACCTTGGGTTACGCTGGGCCGCAGCATTGAGGTAAAAGATTTTGTCAGGAGTCCTCTCCAGACAGCCTTTTCCATTGCAGTCGCCTCTATCCTGGTGATTAAATGGGAGAGGTATTTGGCTCCCATTCGTCGGTGATGGATCCGGCGCAACATGGCCCCCGAGCTACCCATCTCTACTTCCCAGTCAGCACAGTCACGGCTGAACTGGTGGTTGCGCCAGATCATGATGGTGTTGCTGCTCAGCGTAACCTCGTGAAGGATCGGATGGTGACTAGAGAGGGGGGAGTGAATAGGAGCCGGTAAAAATTCTTCTCAAAGAACCTGGTCTATACCCTAGTCAAATCCCGGTCACACACAAGCGATGGATCGAATCACACACCAATCGCCAAGACAACGAGGTTATGGATCAACCTCAAGTCTTATGAACGACTCCTTGAAGCACGAGCGGAAGCACGAAAGAAACGAAGAAGGAATCGAACCAAAGAACAAAGCAGCCAGGCTCTGGCGGACCGTCCGGCCAAGAGGGGCGGACTGTCCGCATGGGCCACGCAGACCGCCCGGCAAGATCCCGCGGACTGTTCGCACGGGTACGGCGGACCGTCTGGCTCGGGCCGCGAACTGTCCGTAAAAGCCAACAGAACCTCTAGTAGCGAACCCCGAAAACCGGACCGTCCGCGAGGAGCACGCGGACTGTTCGCCAGGCACCCGCGGACTGTCCGCCCGGTACACGCGGACCGTCTGAAACCTCGCCCAACCAAAACTCGAAACCACAACGGATCGAAACCGAAGACGTGCAACACAAGACGAACACGCGAAGAACACGAAGCACGCGGACCGTCTGCCACAGGCACGCGGACTGTCCGCGCCTTACAGACAGAGCAGAAAACTGCTCGACCTCGAAGGTCACTCCAACTCATCATCAGATCTCCCAAACGTAGAAGCTGTTGAGACAAGGGTTTGGGGACTTGAAAAGCGTCACACAAGGATGCTATACCCCAAAAATCTTGCCTCCTAACTCCCTAAATCACCGGGAATCGCGAATCCTTTGAGCACCACCAAAAACTAGAGCTCCGACCGAAAATCCTCGAATCGAAGTGGTTTCCCGGCATTTGAGGGCACAAGATCAATCACAAAGATGCACTAGACATTCATCCATGTTTCCCTCAAAGAAATCTGGGCAGAAACGCACTCAAATCCGCGGAATCACACCAAGAACAAAGGCACCAAAAACAAGCACGAAAAAGACCACGAAAATCACAACTCCGAATCTTCTATACAAACCAGGAAAGATTCACAAGGTCTACCATGCCGCCCTAACATCCATCCCTCTCAACAAATCTCTCATGAAGCTCTCATGCTAGCCTAGAGAAAATGGAGAAGAAAATAGCTAAGGAAAAAGAGAAAGAGGAGGGGGGAATGAAACCCTAAGTCGCGGAGAGAGAGCCATCCACACACACTCATGGCTTATATATCGGGTCCCACCGGAGTGGTAAATGACTCGACTACCCCTAACTCAACTACTGGCGATACAACCCACGCAGGGGCATTTAGGTAATGTTTGTGGGTCTTGCCATCGGACGGCCACGCCTTTGCCGCACCCCGCGTCCTCCCGACGCAAGTCATGCGATCCCGACGCGTGTCCTCCGCTTCGAAGCTTCCCGACACGCCTGGATCCCGTCTCCGTCGTGATGGGCCCTCAGACTTGGTTTTGAGGCCCAAACCAAGAAACCATCCTCTGATGGTTTTGTGGGCAAACCACCAAACCCCGTGTGCTTGGTCCGGCCTCCCGCCAAGCCTCTTGACTCGATCGCCACCGTGCACCGGCTCGATCGTCCATGACTTCATCTTGCTCGTCTCGCCACCATGTGACCCGCACCTAGTCCCGCTGTCCACCGGGTCCCTCGAACCGAGCCTACTTGTCTCCATCTCCCGGAGGCCCCTCGAGGCTGAAGGCCTTTCGCGCCCGTTCTTCACCTGCAACAACACGAACTAGGCCGCAGCCGACACCTGCACACTAAGCCAAGAGTCAGTCCAACACCCATTGTCAATCACTCATCACTGAGGAGCGGTCATCCATCGACCACTGGGATGCTCCTAGTCCTCAATCTCCCCCTTTATGAGTGCATTGACAACACACAATGCGAAATGAAATTCGGAGAAAGAAAGTAAGAAGAAAGAAAAACAAAGAAGCTCAACTCATGATCAAAACCAAGGAAAGGCAAAGAAAGGTCACAAGCCGAGCAAAGCACAAACTCCACACTGAAAACAGCAAGAAAGCTCCCCCTGAACAAATGCAAACTTCCAAATTTTCTGAATTTTTCATGAAGCTCACCTCTTCTCCCCCTTGTTGACAATGTATGAATCAAGGTGAAAATGCATAAACATGAGACAAAGCATATAAACATCTACATGAGCTTCTCAAATAGGCCAAATCTAGTGTCAAAGGCTAGAAATGAGACAAATATCACACAAATGAATCATAGCATAGTCAAAGCATTGCCACAAGTAATATATGGAAATACAGGCATGTGACAAAGCAAATTTCAGATTGGAGCAATTTTATCAAAAGATGGCTCGCTTCAAATGTAAAAGCCGATCCATGTCACACTCGAGCCAAAAACATGCATACCATTCAGAGATCATACAAGGATATCAAAATATCAACAAAAGATCATTGTAAACACCCATAAAGCAAAGCATGTCATGTCAAAGCTCATGAGCCATGTGTCCACTTCGGGGAGACTTCTCCACTGGTGAACATCATGCAACATGTTTTGCACCCATATGTGAAAGATAAGACATTTTAAGCATAGACATGATGGATGGAGCATTTTTCAAGCATACACACTTCTTTTCAAGATTAATTCATTTCATGGTACATGAAGTGCCTTTGCGGAAAAAAGAAGCTTATGCTCCTCCATGAATGCAACATAGGCTAAACATTCACAATGATATCGGCCTTTGGCCCAATTGCAAGAAAAAGACATCCAAGCACAATCTAAGCATGAAAAGCACATTTAGACCAAAACTTGACATGGATACACTACTACACATGAGTGGAGCACATTTCGCCAAATTTAGTCAAGATTAGCATTTATTTCAAAAAGGGCTATCTCACCACACATATATCTCAAATATTCCAAGAGCATAGCCTCACATCACCATTTCTCCACATATATAACCAATATCTCACAAATAGCCAAAGAGACTCAAATAAGGCATATGAAAGAAGCTCATCATCCTAAAATGCAATATGATACAAATGCAACATGATATATAACAAGATGGCTATCCTACCATGGTTTGTACATCAAGCAAAGCATGTATATACATCAAAGTAAAGCATGGTATGATACATATGGTACAAAAATGAAACCCCCAAGAATCAACTAGAAAGGGCAACAAACCCCAAGTTCCCCCCGCAAGTGCACAAATGTAGCTTGGTCAAGAGGCTTTGTAAAGATGTCTGCAAGCTGATCTTGGGTAGGGACATGACTCAACACAATGGTTCCTTTTTCCACATTGTCCCTCAAAAAATGATACCTCACTTCTATGTGTTTGGTTCTATGTGTTTCGCACTGGTGCTATCACAAAGAAGTGGGATCTAGGTGCACTCCTCACCAAAGTCTCTCAAAGTGTATGAGATCCACAACAGCTGGGAACAACAACTCGCGGCTGCAACATACTCCGCCTTGGTGGTGGACTGAGCTACACTAGACTGCTTGCGGGAAGACCACGAAACCAATGAAGACCCAAGAAACTGGCAAGTACCAGAAGTAGACTTCCTCTCAACTCGACAACCAGCGAAATCCGCATCTGAAAACCATGAAGCGAAAGAGTCGAGGAGGATGAATACCAAAGGCCAAGACCAGGGGCAGACTGTAGGTACCTAAAGATCCTCTTGACGGCCTGTCGATGTGATGTCCTCGGCGAAGCCTGAAAACGAGCGCACAGACACACGCTGAACTGTATGTCTGGCCTCGTCGCCGTCAAGTAGAGGAGGGAGCCGATCATGCTCCGGTACTCTCGCTGGTCCACTGGTTCTCCATCCTCGTCCGCATCCAAAGTGGCCGTACTCCCCATGGGTGTCGACATCGGCTTCATATCTTGCATCTGGAACTTCCTCAGCATGTCTTTCGTGTACTTGGTCTGGTGCACGAATGTTCCATCCTTCACTTTCTTGATCTGCAACCCGAGAAAGTACTGCAACTCTCCCATCATGCTCATCTCAAACTCCCTGCTCATCTCATCTGCAAACTTGGCAACAAGGTTATATGACGAGCCACCAAAGACAATATCATCCACGTATATCTGCACAATCAACAAGTCATTTCCATGCTTGAGGAGAAACAGGGTCCTATCCACGGTACCCATCACAAACCCTCTGCTCCACAGAAAACCTCTCAATCTCCCATACCAAGCACGGGGCACCTGTTTCAACCCATACAGAGCCCTTTTCAAACTGTACACCCTGTGTGGGTACAACTCACTCTCGAACCCAGGTGGCTACTTCACATAAACCTCCTCCTCTATGACCCCATTCAGAAAAGCACTCTTCACATCCATCTGAAACAACTTGAACCCTTTAGCCACGACAAAGTCTAGAAGGATCCGAATTGCCTCAAGACGGGCCACAGGAGCAAAGGTCTCCTCATAGTCGATCCCCTCCTTCTGACTAAAACCCTGAGCAAAAAGTCTGGACTTGTTCCTCACAACCATCCCATTCTCACCCTCTTTGTTCTTCCAAACCCATTTGGTTCCTATAGGATGGCAATTTGGAGGTGGTTCAACTAACTCCCACACCTGGTTCCTCTCAAAGTTTTCCAACTCCTCATGCATAGAATTGACCCAGTTTGCATCAGATAATGCGTGTCCAATGTCCTTGGGCTCAAAGGTGGCAACAAATGCAATATGAGCGAAATGAGAGGAATTCCTGGACCTTAACCGCGTAGTACGTTCGTCGATGTCCCCAATGATCTTCGATAGGGGATGCACTTCTTGAATCCGCCTGGGAGCCTCACGCCTCGAGACTACCTCCCCCTCAACTTCAGCTTCTCTCGCCTGGTCCTCTTGTCGCACCGTCGTTGTCCATGAAGTAGACGGTTCACGCTTCGTAGTGGTCATAGGGGAAGTAGTAGGTACACACTCAGCTTCAGGCGCATGGTTCTCTCCATCATCATCTCCAGCTTCATCCTTCTCCTCTTCAAAGAGGTCCTCGGCCATCTCCTCATCACCTGCACATTCAAAGCCAAGAGAGGTACATGGCATTGTCTCATCGAAGGTTACCTCGCAAGTCTCCATGATTTTGTTAGTCTCAAGGTTAAGCACCCTATAGGCTCTAGAGTGATTAGCATATCCAAAGAAAATCCCATCACTAGACCTAGCCTCAAACTTGTCGAGTTTTCCCTTCTTAAGAATAAAGCACTTGCAGCCAAAGACTCGAAAATGACTCACCTTGGGTGCCCGTCCATGCATAAGCTCATAAAGGTCTTCCTCTTGAAAGCTCGCAATAAAATCCTGTTGGAGACATGACAAGCCGTATTGACCGCCTCAGCCCAATACCTCCTAGGAGTCCTGTGCTCATCGAGCATCGTCCTAGCCATCTCACAAAGAGTCCGATTTTTCCTTTCCACGACTCCATTTTGAGGGGGCACATAAGGGGTCGAATACTGATGTTCAAGACCTAGATCACGACAGAAGGCATCAAAACGAGAGTTCTTGAACTCTGAGCCATTATCACTGCGGATAGCTCGGATGGCATTTCCATGCCTCTCGTTCCTCAACCTCACGATCAGATCTCGAACAAAACCAAATGTCTCACTCTTGTCCTCCAAGAAAAACACCTAGGCATAGCGAGAGTAATCGTCCACCACAACAAGGACATACCACTTCCCACCCACCGAGCGAACTCGAGCTGGCCCAACAAGGTCCATGTGCAGCAGCTCTGTCGGACGCTCGGTCATGACATCGGTCAGGGTGGATGGGGAGTGGCTACCATCTTGCCATGCCTACACGGAGCACAAACCAAATCCTTCTCAAGCTTCAACCTCGGCAATCCTCGGAAAAGGTCAAGACCACTCAAGCGGGAAACCAAATCAAAGCTCAAGTGTCCCAACCGCCTATGCCATTTCCACAAATCAGAAGAAGGACCGGCCATCAAACAGCGAGCAGGACCCAAAGAACGAGAGAAATCAGCCCTGAAAATCTGACCCTCGGGGATGATCATACAGACAAAATCACCTCGAGAATCCAGCAAACGAGACTCACCAAACTTGAAACGCACCTCAAAGCCCTCATCAAGCAACTGAGAACCCGAAAGCAAATTGAAACCAAAAGACTTCACAAGAGCAACCCTCTTCAACGTTACCTTATCACTCACATGCACGACACCCTCAGAAATCACCCTTCCTTGTCCATTATCCCCAAATGTGATGCACATCTTTTCCTTCACTGGGGTGAGGCTGGAGAACCACTTCTTGTCTCCGGTCATGTGTCGGGAACTTCCGGAGTCGATCAACTAAATGTTCTCTAAGCCTCCTGCCTGCAGTCAGAAACAAGAATGAGAATGAGCCAACGACTCGACACTGGGGTTAGCACATAGAAAGTTGGACCAGTGTCAGGACATTTGCTCAAAAGAGGGGTTAGCAAACATCATTCCCTTGCCACCAAATTTCCCATGTCCCATGGAAGAAGTACGAGCACCACAAGGGGGAAAACGTGGTCCGTAGTTCCTCTAGAACCCAAAGCTGTGATCATCTCCCCTAGACCCGTATTGAGGACGAGTAGGGGACATCCAGCAAAACCACCACGAGCCCGACCAAATCTCTCACCAGCACGCACACCATCTTCTCTCCTCTCAAACCTCGCACCACCACCTCTTTGTGGGAACCTGCCAACATTCCTCACACTTCCCACACCCCGTGGAAGTGGCACTCTAGGCTCAGGAATACCATGAGACTTGCGATACCTGTCCTGGTTTGCTTGCTCTCTAGCAAGCCTCTCATCCCTCTTCCTCTTGTAGCAAAACTCTGCAAGATGCCTCTCCTTGCTACAATACTCACACCTGAAGGGGATGGGTTTTGGCTCTGGCTCTGGCTTCTCTCTAGGCTTCACACCCTTCTTACTCACGAACTTCACCGGTTTGTGGAAGTCATATGCTTTTGGTGGAAATTTGGGTGGATCTTGGGTTGTATCAAGCTTGTTGAAAAGGTGGTTGGGCTTTGGTGTGAAAGAGTTCTTGGGTGCTTTTGGAACTGGGACTTGGATGTCTCCGATCACCTCAAACTCGGGGGTGGACTCAACACACTTCTCATACACACTCTCCCCACTGTTCTCCCCCACTTTCTCACCCAACTTCTCAAAACCCAAACCACGACCATCCGCTCTCTTGAACTCCTCAATCATGATTTTCAATTGAGGTTCTCGCCCAGACAACCAACCCAACACCTTCCTCAAATAGTCATTCTCCTAATAGATGACATCCAAACGGGAAGTAAGTTCAAGATTGCGCAATATGACTTCATCACAACTAGAGCATGCATTTGCAACAGGAGATTTCAAAGAAGCTTCCAAAGTGCTAATGGTAGAACGAGCATCAACAAGCTTAGCATGCGTGGTAGGACATGATTTACAAGCACCAAGCAAAGTGGGTCTAGCCTTAAGCTCATCATACCCAGTCCTAAGAGCATCTAGTTTAGCCAAAGTAGAAGCATTCTTCTCATTAAGCAACTTGATCTCATTCAACCATGCATCACACTCAGAGCATTCAACATCATCAGAAATAGTAGGAGAAAGTTCCAAAGAGTCATTCTCAAGTTTCAATTCAAGCAACTTAGACTCTAACTCTCCTACTTTCTCACTAGCATTCTCAAGTTGAGCCCTAAGATCTTTTCTCATCTTCTTAGCATCTCTCAACACACTATCACGGTTGTCAATCAAGCCATTCAACCTAGTAATCTCAGCAAGCAAAGAGTCAGGGTCATGGTTTACCTCATCCTCCGAGTCGAGGTCGCTGTTTTCCTTCTCGCTCTTCTTGCTGCTTGAGCTATGGGCCATGCTACAAAAGCCTCCAAGCGCCACACAGCTCAAACCACTGAGGTTCCGGCTTGCACTCTTCTTGCCCTTGCGCCTCTCGGCGTCTTCATCTTCACTGCTTGAGCTTGACTGCGCGTCGCTTGAGCTTGAGTCGACGTCGCTTGCACCGGCCACCATAGCTCTTGCCTTGTCCTTCTTGTAGCCGCCCTTTCTCGGTCGTCGCTTGTCCTTGTCCTTGCTCTTGGACTTGTTGAAGTGCTTGCCCTTGGAGGAGTACTTGTCTTCACGCCTCGGGTGCGCCTTGTACTCGCTCATCTTGTACTTGTTCTCCTCCTCTTTCGGGCACTCGGCAATGAAGTGTCCACGCTTGCCACACTTGTAGCATGTCCCCGAGCTTCGCCTTGCATTCCTCCGACTCTCGTGTAGTCGATCAAACCTCCTTGAGAGCAAGGCTAGCTCCTCCTCGCCCAGCACATCAAACTCCTCATCTGGAATAGACATAAGAGAAGACAAGGAAAACTGTCGACAGGAAGGGTTAGCTTTACCCTTTGATCCGCCCACAAGAGCAAGACTATGATCAGTCGAGCCCTCATGCTTGGATTGCAACTTCCTGTCAACCTCAGCCGACTTGAGCTTTGAAAAGAGGTCATCCAACTCAATGGTCAAATATTGCCCAGACTCCTTGATGGCCTCAACCTTAGCACCCCAAACATTTGGGTCCAAGATATGCAAGAGCTTCAGAGCTTGATCATGCTCAGTGTAAGGGAAATCCTCAACATTTTCCTTCATGTTGTTCACGATGGCGGTGAACCTCTGAAACATCGCATCAATGTCCTCACCGGGAAGTTGAGTGAAGTTCTCATATTGTATCCCAGGAAGAGACAAAGAGGCGAGCCTTCACATGGTTATCACCACCGTGAGCAACCAACAACTTCTCCCAAATTTGCCAAGCAAGATTCAAATGGCGAACACGCTCAAACTCAGGATCACACAAGCTTCGGACCAAGTGATCCACGGCTTTTGCATTTGCCTCATACTTGGCCTTAGCACCGGCATCGGTCACCATAAGAGTATGGATGTTGGCCGTAATAGCATAGGTCTTGTCAAGCACAATGAAATCCAACAACTTGCCACGAAGAAAGATCATCATTCGGGCCGCCCACTTGTGGTAACCCTTTCCATCGAAGTGTGGCAGACCGCCCCGCTCAATGTACGCCATCTTAGGATTCAAGACTTGTCAAAGTCACAAAGAATCCGGCACCAAGCTCTGATACCAATTGAAGGATCGGATGGCGACTAGAGAGGGCGTAGTGAATAGGAGCTGGTAAAAATTCTTCTCAAAGAACCCGGCCTATACCCTAGTCAAATCCCGGTCACACACAAGCGATGGATCGAATCACACACCAATCGCCAAGACAACAAGGTTATGGATCAACCTCAAGTCTTAGGAACGACTCCTTGAAGCATGAGTGGAAGCACGAAAGAAACGAAGAAGGAATCGAACCAAAGAACAAAGCAGCCACGCTCTGGCGGACCGTCCGGGCAGGAGGGGCGGACTGTCCGCACGGGCCACGCGGACCGTCCGGCAAGATCTCGCGGACTGTTCGCACGGGTAAGGCAGACCGTCCGGCTCGGGCCGCGGACTTTCCGTAAAAGCCAACAGAACCTCCAGTAGCGAACCCCAAAAAACGGACCGTCCACGGGGAGCACGCGGACTGTCCGCCAAGCACTCGCGGACTGTCCGCCCGGTACACGCGGACCGTCCGAAACCTCGCCCAACCAAAACTCGAAACCACAACGGATCGAAAGCGAAGACGCGGAAGAACACGACGAACACGCGAAGAACACGGAGCACGTGGACCATCCGCCACAGGCACGTGGACTGTCCGCGCCTTACGGACAGAGCAGAAAACTGCTCGACCTCGAAGGTCAACTCCACCAACTCATCATCGGAGCTCCCAAACGGTAGAAGCTGTTGAGACAAGGGTTTGGGGACTTGAAAAGCGTCACACAAGGATGCTATACCCCAAAAATCTTGCCTCCTAACTCCCTAAATCACCGGGAATCGCGAACCCTTTGAGGACCACCAAAAACTAGAGCTCCGACCGAAAATCCTCGAATCGAAGTGGTTTCCCGGCGTTTGAGGGCACAAGATCAATCACAAAGATGCACTAGACATCCATCCATGTTTCCCTCAAAGAAATCCGGGGAGAAACCCACTCAAATCCGCGGAATCACACCAAGAACAAAGGCACCAAAAACAAGCACGAAAAAGACCACGAAAATCACAACTCCGAATCTTCTATACAAACCAGGAAAGATTCACAAGGTCTACCATGCCGCCCTAACATCCATCCCTCTCAACAAATCTCTCATGAAGCTCTCATGCTAGCCTAGAGAAAATGGAGAAGAAAATAGCTAAGGAAAAAGAGAAAGAGGAGGGCAGAAATGAAACCCTAAGTCACGAAGAGAGAGCCATCCACACACACTCATGGCTTATATATCGGGTCCCGCCGGAGTGGTAAATGATTCGATTACCCCTAACTCAACTACTGGCGATACAACCCACGTAGGGGCATTTAGGTAATATTTGTGGGTCTTGCCATCGGACGGCCACGCCTTTGCCGCACCCCGCGTCCTCCCGACGCAAGCCATGCGATCCCGCCGCGTGTCCTCCGCTTCGAAGCTTCCCGACACGCCCGGATCCCGTCTCCGTCGTGTTGGGCCCTTGGACTCGGTTTTGAGGCCCAAACCAAGAAACCGTCATCCGATGGTTTTGTGGGCAAACCACCAAACCCCACGTGCTCGGTCCGGCCTCCCGCCAAGCCTCTTGACTCGACCGCCACCGTGCACCGGCTCGATCGTCCATGACTTCGTCTTGCTCGTCTCGCCACCATGTAACCCGCACCTAGTCCCGATGTCCACTGGGTCCCTCGAACCGAGCCTACTTGTCTCTCCATCTCCCGGAGGCCCCTCAAGGCTGAAGACCTTTCGCGCCCGTTCTTCACCTGCAACAACACGAACTAGGCCGCAGCCGACACCTGCGCATTGAGCCAAGAGTCAGTCCAACACCCGTTGTCAATCACTCATCACTGAGGAGCGGTCATCCATTGACCACTGGGACTCTCCTGGTCCTCACCTCGACCGGGTTTTTTTGGGTCTTGTTGTACTCCCTCTTGACCATTTCCCCCAAGCCGACCTTGATGATCAGAGTACAGGTGGTGTTCTTCATCAAGACCTGCATGGTGTTGGGGTCCCTGTTGTGGGACTTGATTGATGGACCAGGTTTGGGTCAGGGTCAGGATTTGGCTAGAACTGACGAGGCGCCTGGAACTGTCTGAGGCTCGGGCGGCACAAGTTCGACATTGAAGCATCTTCCACACCTGTTACTATTTAGGAATTATCAGGTATGCTATCTTCAATCTCAAGGCCAATCAGGAGGACTTTGCTAGTTGTGTACAAATTAAGCAAGTAATGAGCAGTATGGACTAGTCTGTATATATGGTGATCTTCATCACCAATCCACTAATGTAATATTGGGACCATGTGTTGAACTCTGTCACACTTAATCGCTTTATGCATATGTTTTGTACGGGTGATCACAATTCAATCGTGCATGTCAATGAAAAGCTTGATTGTTCTTTGCATATTACCCATGGTACGGATCTGAGTATGAGACAAACCTAAAAATAAGCTTCCTGGGTGCTTCTGATCATCTAGTATTTTGTCTGAATTCCTAATATGTTCCCCCCATCTCATTATATTTGCATGCCTGCTCGAACACCAGAATAACACACAATGTGAAGGGTACTTTTTCCTATGTAAAGTAAGTTGGATTTTAGGGTGTACCTTCATTGCTATTTCCCCAGAATTAGGTATGCTAAGTTTTTGTAATGCTCTAACCGGGCCAGGCTATATGCTCCTCTTTGTAAGCCCCATCCATTCCCAGGGGTATTCATTGAATTTCTCTCCCATTTCTTGCATCTCCAGCTGATCTCTCAAGGATTCTATACACTATACAAGTAACTAAAACAAAAAGTTCAACCAGATACAAGTATAAGTTCCAGTTTCAACTAAAAACGGTGAATAGTGAGGTTTTATGGTCCAACATTGGAATGGACTTCAACGTTATCTAGTCACCAATAATTCACCCAATTCTTCACTGATAATAAGTTTGCCAACTGTATCAATGCAGCTAATCCCTCTGATGCACCAGATTGGAGGACCAAACCCTTTTCCCAGTGTATTGTTGCCTTGTTAACAGGTTCCTCTAGGGTCCAGAACATACCCAGAGCTCAAAACCAGATGGCAGACTCAGTTGCTACAAGTGTCTTCCTTCATTATGCGATGTCCCGAGACATTATCATGTGTGCCCTCATTTGTGTGCACTCCAGCTTGTAACCTTCAACAGTGTAATGGTTTTAACAGCTTCATGCTATTAGTTATGAATGAAGAGTCAGCTTGTGACCACTAACAGTGTCATGAAATGTTTTTTTAAAACCATGGATAGGCTACTTGGGACATGCTAACATGGTATGTTAACTTGACGTGGTATGTTAACTTGATGTGGTATAGTAACTCGACGGCACGCCACCTCTCTGCGACGTGGCAATCTAAACAATGATATGTTAACTTGCCATGTTAACTTGACGTGGTATGTTGGTAACTTGACGGCACGCCGCCTCTCTGTGACATGGCAATCTAAACAATGATATGTTAACTTGCCATGTTAACTTGACGTGGTATATTGACATGGCAATTTACACAATGATATGTTAACTTACCATGTTATGTTAACCAATGTTTTGGCATGTTAACTTAGATGCTATGTTAACTTGCGGTGCGATAGCTACAACGTGGTGCCTATTAGTGATGTTAACTTAGATGTTATGTTAGGTCATGTTATGTTGCGTCATTTTATGATGCGTTAGCTTATCCACATATTACATGTTAACGTAACGACGGTATGTTAACGTTCCTTTGCACTCTCAATCAACATAAAATGCAGCGACCGAAACGAAAACATGATCCACATGTCAAATGATAAATTCCTCATTGCAAAGGTTACATAGACTGATTGAGAGAACCGCCTAATTACATTTTTAGTGTCGTCTGAGTGCTTATAGCTTCATCCGAGTGCTTATAGCTTCATCCATTTAGCTTCGTCCGGGTGCTTTTAGCTTCGTCCGAGTGCTTTTAATGAGTACAATGATGCATCTGAATGCTTCAGTAAGAGTTGAACACATCCTTGCCGAATCATTTATCCAACACATCCTCAGGGAGCATTTTATCCTACAAATGAAGAGGGAGATTAACAAAAACTACACATGGCTCACAGACAATAAATTAAACAGTTTGATCACAATTACTCTTAGCTTACCTCATCTCTCAAGTAGCATGTTCGCCGATTGTGACCCCGATCTTTACATAGGGTACAATGTTTGTCAGATCTATCTGAACTTGACTTCAACTTTTTCTTCGGGGCCCCTCTGCCAGGCACGCGTATGGGATCTAATACATTGCAGCACTCCGTAGAATCAACATCCAGCGCTTGTGGAAGCACAGGACCAAACGTCTTGCATCCACCCTCTCCTATATTTATAGGAATCGTAGCAGCTTCCTCTTCAAGAACGCATTTGAGCCGTTCAAATGCTTCTTGTGATTGAGCTGCTGCGAAGGCTGCCGTTCGACCGATATTGTGTAGGTCATTGTACCTCTGTACGCTATCAGAGTAGTCATACATTGTGTTCTTCCTTGTAGGAGGAAATCCATGCTTGGCACCCATCGTCCACCTTTCCAATACACAGCGGTCTGGAAGCTTATTTTCTCCGTGATAGCGCAACACAAAGAAGATGTGTGAGCATGGGGTTTCAAGGGACTGTAACTTTAGACAAGAACATGAAATTTCATTGACCTTATCCACATCAACATGTATGTCACAGCTCACATAGTATCGTTTTTCTCCTTTGTCAACCCTTCCAACTTCATGCACAACAGTTTCATAGCTATCCAATTCCTCAATCAAATAGCACTTCTCAGCTGCTTTCAGATTGTACAGCACATCATCATAAAAACACTTGTTGTGAACCTTTTTGTAGCCTCATGCACAAAAAACGAAGCATCTGGTTCCAAGCATGGTGTGTAATTGGATACAAAATCCAGAGTCGCTTCTCTAGTTCGCAGCTTTTCAAGACAATTGTCAAAGTGTTGAAACAGCTCTACCAGTGTTATTTTCCGATCTAGGTTAAACTGGAACCTAGAGTATAGGCTTTCGCTACGCTGGTTGCTCCTCAATCCTAAATAGCGCTTACCAGCATGATACGCATCGCACCAGGATTCCCTCCTCTCATACATCTGATATAGTCGCGATTTCTCATCTGTGACCTCATGCTTCTTCAAGAAAACCTTCCATTTCAACTCAATCGCTTCTATAGAGCAATGATCATAAAGAAAGCACATAATCGCTTCCTTCACATCATCGTCCTTAATATTACTCACAATATTATTCTCAATATGCCATCCGCATAGCCGATGTGATGCATGCGGCCACACAATACTGATTGCATTCTGCATAGCAAGGTCTCCGTTGGTGATCACAGATTCTGGATGTTTCTGAGACATGGCTTTAGTGAATGCCCTAAGAAGCCACACATAGGACTGAGTATCCTCATGAGCAACAATTCCACAAGCGAAAAGAATTGTGCTTTTATGATGATTCACCCCAACAAAAGGAACAAGAGGCGGGTTGTATTTATTGGTTTTGTAAGTGCCATCAAATACGATGACATCACCAAATGCTCTATAATCCATCTGAGATTGGAAGTCGCACCAAAGCACTCCCGTCATATGCCCTCCCCCATCTCTCTTGTGGTCGAAATAGAAATCTGGATCTCTATGTTTCTGAGCTATCAAGTAATTCATGATTGTTTGGGCATCACCAGCGGAGAGCATCTGCAACTTATTGCGATGGCAGAAATTGTAAAGGTCCCTTGCTGTAAATCCAACCTTATCATAACCACCATGCCGCTTCAGCATACTGTCCATTATCTGGTGTTTGCGGATTCCATAAACCTGCATATGCACAATCTCTGCTTTCTGCTCATCAGTAATTTTTCTGTGAGAACGCAAGAAACAAGATAGGTCTAGTGGAATCATCGGATGGTTGTGTTCGTTGATGAAATCCTTCACATACCACTGCTCTGTCTCATAATCCAGTGCAATCACAAATTTAGCACGGCCTCCGCAACTTGTTCTCCCTCTTAAGGTGCTTCTATGCGCGGAAACCTTCACTGCTGCAAACAAATTTGCGAAGGTTCCTCTCATCCCGGTCCCTGTCCCACTCACAGTAATCCTTCCTCACACTAAATCCCTTCTCATAAGCGTAGTTGTTATAAAAGTGAAATCCTTCATCCTCACTGTTAAACATCTTCATAACTATTTCATTGTACTCCAGCAAAGAATCAACATCGGACATTGCCTGAAAAGAAAACAATTCAGTGAGCAAGTGTTGCTGCCTGCAACATCTAGTAATTTGGAGTATGACTTGCACAACTAATTTGTCACCTACATCTACGAGATCCAGAAAACGAATCAAGAACTACTGCATCTATCTACAGGGGGGTGCCTACACTAGATCAATAACCTGTAAATGACTCAAGAAATACTACATCTGCAAGGTTCTTATTCATGATTGAAGAAACCCTAAAAAGCATGGGAGAGATTAGGAGAAAGGCGTGGTTGCTTGACTCACCGGCGAGAAGAACAGGGTCCGATGGGGATGGGTGCTTGAGGCAAGAAGACTGTGTCGGCCGGCCTTGCCGCCCGGGCTCGACGTCCAGTGAGGCAGGGAGATGTCGACGTCCTGAGGCGGTGGCGCGGCAGGCCACCGGTGCAACGCCTTACGAGGGCGCCGACGGGAGCAGGAGGGAGCGAGAGATGAGGGCTGTGTAGGCTACGGAGCACTGAGGCGTCAGGGATTGCCACCGTTCGGATCCACGTCCGAGGAGCCGTCGCCGCAGTGCGTCGCCTCTCATTTCGCGTGATGTGTGCGTGTCGTCTGAGGGGCCTGGATGTGGGTCGGGTCGCGGGGGCGTGCGGGTTAGGGATGACCCACAACCGCAAAATGACCAAAATACCCTTTGCGGGAATAAAATACTTTGGGTGGAGGAAATGGGAGGGAATGGGAAGAAATTTCAAGCACCATAACATCACTCTGAGCTAGAGGTTGTAGATTGAATTCATGTTCATGGATTCAGTATTCAATATGGCGGGTGAAAAAACTGTTGTGGCAACTAAAACAAGCCAGTCACATGAACACCAGGACAGACATGACAGCTAGGGACAACTGGACAAGACACGCATCTACATACGCGGATACGCCACCCGCAACGCCGGCAGTGAACTGCTATCCGTCCCGACCGGTGGCCAGCTGCTCGGCTTCCGCGAGACTGCGACGGCCGCCAAAACCCACCTTCGCCCACGCCGACCCTCGTCACCGGTGGCACCTCTCGTAGCCCCGCGGCGCTGGTCCTGCCCAGCGCTGCCGGCCAGCAACAACCAACAGGGGAGATAAGGGTACTACTGCAGCAGAATATTATTTGGAAGGTGAAATTCTGAACCCTTCAAATCTAATTTTTAGAGCATCTCCAAGAGACTCTCTATATTCTTTCTAAATTATAGAAATAAAGATTTTAGTGAAAAAATGTCTTCCAACAGCTTAGAGAAACTCCAAGAGTCTCTCTAAAAAATCACTATCTAAAATCCTGATTTGGCTAGTATGTAAAATGAAATAGCTAGCAAGAAGTTGATGAAATCCAACAGATTAGCTAAAATCAACTCTCCATATGCTCTACTAATAGTGGGTCCCGTCTGCCATACTCATGTACGAGGGGATAGCTAGCAAGACTAGCTAGCCAAAGATGGCTAGCGAAGCCTCCGGTTTAGCTAGCGAAGGATAGCGAAGGATAGCGAGGGCAAGTTTAGCTAGTTTGTTGGATTGAGTTTTTGGACAAAATTTCCATTTTTTAGCTAGTTAAGCCAAGATAGCTAGTCTCTTGGAGTTGCTCTTTATCTAAATGGTTACAGCCATATTCTATTTCGGATTTTTCGCTAGTCAAATATAGAAGACGAGAATGACTCTCTAGAGTGCACATAAGAAATAGAGAAGTGTTGGAAAGTGAAAAAAAGATAGAAAACGATTTTCATGCAAATAGCTCTCTAAATGATGATTTAGAATAAAATTTAGAAAGACTCTTGAACATGCTTTTAGAGAGTGAATTTTAGAGTCTACACTTGCAATAGATTTTGAAGCACGCTAGGCTCTGGCCCAACGTCCCCGAACGAGGCGATGCTTCTCCGCTAAAACTGTCTAGCTTCCAGTGTTTGAGATTGATGCAGCATCCTCATCTATTAGGGCTTTGTTTGGCAAAACTCAGCTTCACCAGTAGAGTTGTTTTTTTAGAAAACAACTTGATGAGCAACTTCATGAGCAGGGAGAGCTATGTTTTTGCAACTTCACCGTGTGCTTAACTCTGTGAGAGAGAGTTTTCAGAGAAGCTGACCAGAGAGCTAGGCAGAGAGCTGATCGTTTGGCTATTGAAGTTGTGAAGCGGCTCGTGAAGCCGCTTGTGAAGCTGTACCAAACAACCCCTAGATGTACTATGATGTATCCTTTCTTCCTCAATTCTATGCTTGCTCCTTCTGTTCTCTGTGTAGGCGCCACCGCCTGCCATCTGCTTGCTCACGTCATCACGGCTCGCGCGTGCCATCGTCCACACACGCGCGCCCCTGTTCTGCACGCATCGATTCTGGGTGTCGTTGGACCCGCGCGCTTCCACCCTGGGTGTGGGGTCACAAGCTCAGGGCGTTGCTGTCGATCGGTCTGCTGCTCGCATGCGAGGAAGAAGAGGAAGCGGGGCACGCTCTATGCATGGGCGACATGTGCGACCGCCGAGGGCCCAAGCCCACATATTATATAATACATGTACATAAATTTGTATAGACACCTAGGGAGGGAGACGACTCAAAATACAGGAGGCTTTTACCTGTATGCCATTAAAAAGATGATGCTGACATGTGTGCCACTGAAAAAGTTACTCGCACCTGTGTGCCATCAATCTAAACTTCTTTGCCCTCTATGTCATTCCGTCCACATTCTGTTAGAAATCCACACTGACATGTGGGACCGGGCATGCGAAATGTCCATCTTACCCCCACCAAATTGACTTGTTGACTCCTATCGGTTCCCAGTTTTCCCCGTGCTCCTCTCTGCTTTATCAAATCCATCCCGATCCTCAAACCTAGGGGCGGCGGCGGGCAGTCTGGCTGGGGCGCGACGGAGCGAGGTGCCAAGCGCGCGCGGAGCGAGGGCGCCGCGGCACCCGGGCGCGTGCGGAGCGAGGCGCGAGGCCGAGGCGGGCGGCGTGGTGCGGGCTGAGGCGGGCGATGAGGGCTGACCAAGCCTCCCTCCCCTGCCTGGCCGATCGCCAGTGGAGAATGACAGGCAGCGGAGCTTGACGTCGAACAAGGGCGTTCTTTTGGTTATTGATTTTGTTTATTGTGTGATGGATTTCAAAACAAGTGACGAATTATGTGATGAATTATGCGTTATGTGCCTTAACTGTGATGAATGATTTGGAACGAGGTGACATAATGTTGGATATTATGTGATAAATTTGAAACAAGTGGGTATTTGTAATGTTGATTATTATGTGATGAATGAATTTGAAACAAAACTCATATATTTAAACTAATGGACGTCAACTAAATAAGAACGGTGAGTATTTGTTATGTTGGTTATTTTGTCAAGATATAATTTGAAAAAAGTGAGGTGTTTTTTTTGAAGAAATAAAAATGTTGATTATTCTGTCCATTTACATAACAATGAGTTTGTTGTTCCGATTTTGATAAATGAGTGGCATATAGGTAAAACAAAGGTGTTGTTGTGATTTTGAAAAAATGAGTGGCATAAAGGTAAAATAAATTTGAGTTTGTTGCTGATGGTTGGAGGGGTAAAATGGTCATTTCCCATGTCCATTTAACACTGTTACCTCCAAAAATTGACAGAATGACACAGAGGGTAAAGAAAAGTTTAAGCTTCAATGACACACATGTGTGAGCCATCTTTTAAGTAGCATACAGATCGATACTATTTTTCTTAATGGCATACATGTAAAAGCCTCGGAATCGGATATATTAAAACCTGCCCGCCTTTGCTCGCACCGCAGCGATCCAAGGGGTACGTGGCGCGCAGCCACGAATTCGGTGATTTTGCGAAAAAGCCCTCCGGTTTGTAAGGAATCGCGAAAAGGTTCAGGAAGTCCAAACCGCACAGGAACAACATTCAAAACATTTGCACAAATGCCCTCATACTAATCTTTATTTCTACGCTGAGAAGAGAAAATTCGATGTTGGTGTCATTTTTACAAGCGCCCCCCGACGCTTTTGCGAGAACCCCCTCCCACCACCCTACCACCTTGCCTAATACCCCAACCACCCACCCGACGCCGACCCTAATCTCACTCCCCTCTCCTCCCGTGTCGTCCCCTCTCGCCCTGCTCTCCTCCCCATCGCCGCCCCCCTCCCTCTCCCGACCAAGCAGCCAGGGACAACCTCCTCTGGTGGCGTCATGTGGCGATGGGGGTAGGCGGAGCTCCGGCTGTGATGGCTCCCTCTCCGGAGGTCGCGGATCGACGACGACGTGCACGACCAGGCTTCTCCCGTGGCGGATCTGGACGAGGACGGCCGACATTCATGGAGCTTCGGCGGCAACGGCACATGCTCGTGGCCCTACTCCCAGGCAGCGGCGAGAGGAGCTCCCTGCCTCCTCCCTCTGCAGATCTAGCAGCAGCATAGCCGAGCACAGCCTCAGGGCGGCGGAGGAGCTGGGGTCCGCGACTCTTCCTCTGCGGGAGCAGAGGCGGCTCTTCTCCGGCGGCATCGACCAGATCCGGCGCAAGGAGCAGCTGGCCCTCTCGTGGTTCGCCCTACCATCTTCCCGGCGACGGCGGTGGCAGTGAGCTCCCAGGCATTGACGGTGACGAGCTCATCTTCTCTCTCCCTTCCGGCTCCCAACGCGCTCTGCCGGGAGGCTCCATGATCGAGCAGTTCGTCAATTTCGTCATCCGGTCCCCTGGTACGCGCCCTGTCTGTCCCTCCTCATATCCCAAGCTGATGCATTGGTCGCTTGTATGTATTAATTAACACATTAAGATTTGCCCATGAATAAATGGAATAGAGAGCAAAACTAGAACAGAAACTTAAGCATGAATCGAGATGAGCTTGACCACGGAATTCTTTATGTAGCCTGAGGGGCAAGAAGATCATCTATGAGGTAGACATGGGACTAAATCTTTTTGTAGAGAAAACAACATGGGTGAATCCAAAAGCGTGGCATCTCAGAGATTTGAAAATTTTACATCCACTAATATTTTTTCTTATCATAATTTGGAGATGGTTGAAAGTAGTATCATATCTGTGAATCCATCAAAATATGTTGCTTGTGTTTCATTGGTCGAACTCAGTGGAAAATGTTGTGACATGTTTGATGGAATGCATCTCAGAGAGAGAAAATTTAGCATCCACTAATATTTTTGTGTACTTTGGAGATGGTCAAAATTAATATCATATCTGTGAATCTATCAAAATATGTTGTTTGTGTTTCATCAATCAAACTCGATGAAAAAATAGGTTCAGGCCTTGAAATTTTCCATCAAATTTGGCATTGTTTATATGCAGCAAAGCGAGCCATATTGCCCTGTATTCAGATCATTATGAAATCCCACAGGAACGGGGTAGTTAGCAAAAAAAATTTTTCCCATTCACTTGAGAGCATTATTGGCATGGAGATCTTTTAGGTGTTTTTAACAGATGGAGCTACCACTTTGACCGATACTAAGTTTCAGTAGTTGTAACGATTCCAATCCTTTTTAGTGAAAAGGTCACTAACTTTTAACTTATTTCTAATGTCCAATCAGGTGGCATAAAGATTTGCTTCAGCTTAGTGGATAAGCAGTGAGGTGAGATATCATCTTCTGTAATTACTGTTAACAAGAATAACTCCAGGTTTAGTTTGGAGCACTGAGGATCAAGTCCGGATTTAGTTCATTTTCTTTCATTTCAGGATCAAGTACTGACCATATAATTTGATGTTCACTGCAGTTCACACTATGGAAGAGCTAAACCTTACTGGTGACCATCTAAACGGCTTACGGAGTTTAGTAGGACCTATTGTGATTTGTGAAATCGAAAAGTTTGCTTTGTCCTAAAGTATCACACATTGATTTCTGATGATAGAATTTAGCATGTGTGCTATCTTCCTACTTTTCTGCAACAGGCAAGGTGATTCATGTTCAGCCACTTTGTTCCTAAATCTAAATATACTGTTTCCTTTTCCCCAGGATCTGTTATCATTTACAAAGAGAAATGTGTTAGAGGCGAACACAGTCCAAAGGAGTTCTGTTGTATTGCTCAACTTGAAGATGTAAGTTATATTACTCATCCTCTTATTTAACAAAGAAGAGAGAGTGACTGATGCGTTATTGGGTTGTAGGTCAAGGAAGATTTTGCTGGGGGAGGGAGTGTTGAGGCCAGCTAGCAGGTATACATTTTCTATCCCTTTGCCAATGCAGGTGAATCCACATTCCATAACAAATTCATAAGATATGGGAGTGGTCCAAAGAATTTTCTTCTGAAACAAATAACAATGCTGAATTGGGTTGAACATTGATCTGAAGAAAAACATCAAAATCGCATCTTCAATTTTCTCTCTGGTTTGTGAATATTTGACCAACTTTGCAATGTCGAGATGTGGTGCCTAATATTCATCCACTGAAGTAGAAGCAAAAAAGTTGGAAAGTTGCAGTTTTACTGCAATTAATAGTTATGGGACTGAAAATGTTTTTTTCCTTCTCTCCCCTAAATCACAATGCAACCTAATCCATTTAGGAGAAAATTGAAACTGTTTCAGTTTTAATCGTATGCAGAACCAATTACCTTATGATATTTAGTATAAGAGAATGATAGAATAGTCATCCAAACTCATGTTTTTGTTATTGGACTATATTTGTGTATGCCATACATAGAATAATATTTGCATAAGCTCCATAGTTATTTGCTTTGGTCATTGTTGCAGGGCTCTATTTGCATAATCCTTTTGTTGCCTTATATAGAAAGATATGTCATTGTTGCAGGGCTCTATTTGTTCCTCTTCATTTCTCATAATTTCTACCTTATTGCTTATGTTGCAGTGCTGGAGCTGTTGATTGTTGAGACTGCAAAGGAAGTATTTTTTTGGTGAGGATTACTGACAAACCAAAGTATACAGTATAAGCCCTATTCAAACCTATTGCTCTATGCTTGATCCATTCAGAGCTTTTGTCAAACAGCTAGATGTATTGCAAACTATGTAATTGATATAGAATCTTTGTGCTTAGCTGGGATTAAACTGACCCTTTTTTAACGGGAGATTGTCCTCTTAGGATATTTTGGGATGCATTTGTTCCTGACTTTTGTACGCTTTCTTGTCTTCATGGCATGGCCATAATTTTGTTTAGGAAGTACAGCGGAAAGGCCGAGGGGCGGCGCGACGCAGCGTGGTCTCGCGCGGGTGACAAAGCAACGGACGGACGACGACGGCACCCTCGCGTCAGTCGCGTCTCATGTTATTCCGATCGCGGTGCGGATCGCATGCGGCACGCTGCCGGCCAGCGGCCACTGGCCAAGGCCAGAGGGCGACGGGCCGACGACCACCAGGAGGCAGAGGTAGGAGCGAGAGGATTCCCGTCTGTTTGGGTACGCATCCACTTCTCTGGTTCTCCTGTCTCCAATTCTCCAATATGCAGGCATTTTAATTTTTTAAATTATTATGTATAATATTTCATACTCTAATCTAGTATTTCTGTGGCCGTATTATTCTTCTAATTTAGGTGTCAGAATTAAAGAATGCTACCTAAGAAACATTTGTTAGGGGCTCACAAAGAAAAAGACAAAGACAGCAAGAACAACTTATTCAGTCACAATGGATGATCGGATATTATGGAGTAAAATATAAGGTAATAACATTAATTCTAGAAGTACGAATGTATTGTTGTTTTAATGGATAATATATTTGTTTTCTCTTTTTAAGAAAAATTATTGTGTGTGTATATATATGTATGTATATTATAGGATTTTATATGAATTCTAGACTTTAGAGGGGCCGGCACAACGAGTTCGCTAGAGGGCTCTCGAAATCCTAGAGCTGGCACTGAGAGAAAGAAATTGGAATGTTGAATCTTGATTGTGTAAATGTTGAAATAGATGTTGAGAAATGTTGAATGTTTGTGAAAAATGCTGAATGTAGTATTTTTTTACATGTTCGTCTATTTCTCAGAAAATGTTGAATGTAAATTTTTAAAATGTTAAATTTTTTCATCTGTATATGTTGAACCTATTAGTTGAGCTCACTGTAAAGCCATGTCGCGTCTCCCTGGCTCTTGCCTTTGCCGCCGTTGGAAACTAGGCCTGTTTGGTTGAAGGTCAAAAGTGTCAAATCAAAGTTGTGGTCATTTTAAATTTTGACTATCAATTCAAAATCTTGACCAATTTTGACAATTCAAATGAACTAAGGTGCATAAGATGAACCTTTTTAGCCACTCATTCATTTTGAAAATCGGTCAAAATTTTGAATTGGTTGTCAAAATTTAAAATGATCAAAACTTTGGTTTGGCAGTTTTGTCCTTCCAACCAATCAGACCCTAAAAATCAACGATTCAGATTGTTTGGGCCCGTTTGCCAGCCATGTGAAACTGTGAAAGAAGGTTAATGCTCAGCTCAGCTGGTTATGCGGCCCAGCCCAGACCCAAACCCAAAGAGATCACCGGCGAAGGGAGCGCCGCGGCAGCGATGGGGGTGGCGGCGGCGCGACCATGAGGACACTTGGCTACGCCAAAGGTATGCCCTCTGGAACTGCACGCGCTCTTCAGCTCACGCGCATCTCGCAGTGCGTTTAGCATTTGTTGCCCGCATCACTCCTATAGTTGTTCGTACTCATTTGATCTTTGAGATCAATCTAGAGCGGTAGTGAAATTATGGTTTCCGTGAGGCTTACTGGTTTGGTGAATCAGAGATTGAAGCTAGTGGAGTTTTGTTTCTTATCCCCACATGCTTTGGTACAACGATGAAGTTGGTACAACGATGATATTTAGGATTTTTATTTAGTAAATAGGGAATGTATGGTGTTCAGAAACTCAGTTTTGTGGTCTATTCACAGAGGCTTGTTTGGAACCTCGAATAAACCCATTCCCTCCCAATCTATGTTTTCTGGAGTGAAAAATGAGCTAATTCCCTCCTCAGACCCTGCTGATGCTTATGGCTTGGAGAGGATTACTATGTTCTCAAACAAGCCAGGAATGAGTACACGAAATTAGTTTGCTCTATTTATGCCTAATAACCAATAAGATCAAACCATACTTCTTCCACACAGCATGATGAGCAAAATGCTTGAGCTCAAATCTTGCATTTCAACTTTTAAAAGTAACAAACATTTGGATTCTGTGACCATATCATACTTGTACAGATGCACAGGTGCTATAAAGATACATCACTCTATTCAGATTTTGAGCGGAGCTCTACTAGTGCAGCGTAGGCTCCACCTTTGATGCGCATCAGGGCTTCATGCCTTCCCTTATCTACAATCTTGCCCTCCTTGAGGACTGCAATCATGTCAGCCCCTTTGATCGTGGAGAGGCGGTGTGCCACCACAATGGTGGTGCGGCTTACCATCACTCGATCCAATGCGTCTTGAACAATGCGCTCAGATTCGGCATCCAGGGCACTGGTTGCTTCATCAAGTAGTAGTATCTTAGGGTCCTTTATTACGGCCCTTGCAATAGCTACACGTTGTTTCTGCCCACCAGATAACTGAATCCCTTTCTCTCCCACCACGGTGTCATATCCTTGCGGCAAGCCTGATATGAACTCATGGGCATTGGCTGCCTTGGCCACAACCATAATCTCTTCCTCTGTTACCTCACCATGCTTCCCGTATGTTATGTTGGCACGGATGGTATCATTGAAAAGCACTGGCTCCTGGCCTACGAGCCCCATTTGATCCCTTAGCCAGCTAACTTTTAGGCTCTTAATTTCAACACCATCTAGTGAGATTCTACCAGAATCAGGATCATAGAAACGCTCCAGTAAAGCAATTATCGTGGACTTGCCACTACCGCTCTCTCCAACAAGTGCTACTGTCTGTACAAAAGGAAGGAAAAACGTTGCATCAAACTGTTCCAGTGCTTGGGAAATATTAGCCTTGACTAAAGCAGCAGATGGATACATATATAGTGCCACTGAACTGTATACATTGGGTGCAGTTATTTGGGCAAGCTTACTGCAACAAAATGAACAGAAGTTATTACATATAGCAAGTTCAATTTTACCTTTCCAGAAGGAATGTGCAAGGTGAAGTCACTGAATATCTGGACATCAGGACGTGATGGGTACTTAAAACTGACATTGTTGAAATTAATATTGCCAGTGACATTCTCCAGTACCATCCCATCATCACTACTTGAGTTAATTTTCGACTTCCTATCCAGAACACTGAAAATGGAAATAGCAGACTCCCTTGCCTTTGTTGCATCAGAAGCCAGTGCACTACCCTGTGAAACCCCAATAGTTGCCAACAACAAGGCGAAGAAAACCTGGAAACCATCCAATCAGTTTGTGAATGATTTATAAAGTTATTAATATCTGTGCACTGAATGGTAGATAATATTAGTAGGTATCTTACCTTAAAAACATCTGGAAAAGTAGTTTTTCCCTGACGTATGAACTGGGCACCAACATAGAAGCAAAGACCATATGCGAGATACATAATTAAGAAAGAGAAACCAAAGCCAAGCCCTCCAACAATTCCACTACGAATTCCCTGTTTCCTTAGAGCTCCACATTTCTCGTTGTATGTTGCGACCACTCTTTTCTCAGCGCAGAAAGATGCTACAGTTCTGATACTACCAACAGCATCAGTTGCAACTTGACTTGCATTTTCATACATCTCCTGCATTATAGGATCACTTTGTCATGACAAAAATCTTAGGGATGATATGAAGAGTTCACGCACAATCAAACAGGAAATGATGCTCTATAGTTTTCACAATCACCTTAGCATCTTCGCTAAACCCCTTCAAGTACTTTACTTGAGCATAACCTTGTGCGCCTAACAAAGGAATCACACATGTGATGACCAGGGAAAGCCTCCAGTCTGCAGAAAAAGCTATGACAAAACCAGTTGTTAATGCAGCTATGGTCTGCACTATAAGGGCCAAATTATCTCCTACTAAGCGCCGAACATTTAACGCGTCAACTGAGAGCCTTGTACCAAGTGCCCCACTGCAGTGATAAAGAGTACTCTTAGTTCTGAGGTGAACGGTGAACCTAAATATGTTTAGAAAACATAAAAATAAGTAAAAGGTCAAATGATTATCATACCTGGAATTTGAGGCATTATCAAACCAAGCAACTTCCTGGTGCACAATGCTTTGAAATAACAAAGTCCGAATACGCTCTATAAGCTTTCCACCAGCAATTGCAAATAGAGAATATTCTGCTGGGATTGAAATTATACACGCAGCCCCCATGGCTACGCATATCAGCGCCCAAAAGCTACTATCCTTTTTCACCTTATCTGGTGTCTGATAGAATGATTTTATAGCACCAGACATTATTATACCAAACAATGGGAAAATGACTCCATGTACTGATGCTGCTATAGAACCTAACAGAAGAACTGGCACTTCTGGCATGTTTAGCTTAAAGAGACGTCCAATTGGTGCTTTCTTAAGCGCCACAACATCAGAGAGCTCTTCTGTTTTCTGTTCACTTGTGATCCTATCTTCATATAATTCAACCGACAATCCTAAGTTGTTCTTGAAGGAATATCTGTTGCTATTGCCAAAAGAATCTTTATTCATTGACCGTCTGAGTGACAAGCTGGTGCTTTTTGATCTGGAATCTGGCACCCCAGAGTCTGCTATTTTACGCCTTTCATCAGTACGAGTCTCTTGTAGCCTAATAAGCTGGGAGTAGGCCCCATTGGGATCCTTGACCATTGCATCATGAGGGCCTGTATATAAAATATATGTATGTGCGACAAATGGATTAACACAGTTTCACAAGGGAATTTTTCACAAAGTAAAAATAAGTATGTGAGATAATCTAACCTTGTTCGACTATTTTCCCTTGACGAACAACTGTTATGCAGTCAACATTCCTTACAGTGCTCAAACGATGAGCAACAACAATTGTGGTCCTTTCCACCATTATCCTATTCAGTGCATCCTGAACTATCCGCTCAGATTCCACATCCAATGCACTTGTTGCTTCATCAAGCAAAAGTATCTTTGGGTCTTTAAGGATTGCTCTTGCGATTGCAATTCTTTGCTTCTGTCCTCCAGAAAGCTGTGCGCCACGTTGCCCAACCAATGTGTCATAGCCCTGTTATAAAAGGGAACATTGTTAATTGCTTATTAAAATAATATTAAAGTGTCAAGTAGATATGGCAAATATTCAAATTTCTCCTTTCCATACATTTGGTAACTTGTCAATGAAGTTTGCTGCATTTGCAAGCTCAGCTGCTCTCTTGATCTCTTCAAGTGTTGCATCTTCTTTGCCATACATTATGTTATCTTTAATGGAGGTCATGAAGAGCACCGGTTCTTGGCTGACCAGACCGATCTTCTCTCTTATCCAATTAAGCCTGATATTCTTGATGTTAATGCCATCTATCAAAATTTCACCAGCTTGTGGGTCATAGAATCGTTCAACTAGGCTGATAACAGTTGACTTGCCACTTCCACTCTCTCCAACTATGGCCATTGTTGTCCCACTGGCTACTTGTAATGATAATCCGTCTAATATCAATTGATCAGGTCTTGAAGGGTAACAAAAGTGAACATCTTTTAGCTCAACATTTCCATTCATATCTTCCAGGACCAGGCCGCTGGTATCACTTGAGTCTATCTCTGGTTTCCTTTCAATGGTTTCAAACAATCTGTATGCTGCAGATTGACCCTCCGCAATTGCAGAAACAGATGGTGTTGCATTACCTAAAGAACTGTTGCAAAGAATTGTGGCATGTTCAGGATGTTATTGTACTAGATGCAATGATAAAATTTAAGTTTATTTTTTCTGGATATGAGGTAATCATTGCATAACTACTGTTCATGTCCTGCATTGCATGTATGCACTTTTTGTTGATGAAACATAAGAGATATCATGAAGGTAGTATCACTGAAATACAGGGTTCAAAGCCTCAAACTGTACGGTTTCGTATTTCTAATGTTAGGGTTCTGGAAACTCACGTAGCACCGATTAACACAGCAATCAATACTGTAATAATCTTCCCTCCAGTATAGCCTTTGTCAACTATTAGCTGTCCACCATACCAGAAAGCTAGGCCATAGCTGCAGAACATAATGCATAAGACAGATCCCATGCCAAAACCATTGGTAAGGCCTTCCAGAATATCAGTCCTGTACGCCTTCTTGATAAATTTTTTGTACATCACAACAGCTTTGTTCTCTCCACTGAACGAAACTACCTGCATATTGAAACAAAGGCATCTTACTTACTGTCCTGTATCAATGCACTGTGAAATAATTGGCATGACTTGAAGTCACCGTTCGTATAGCTCCAATGGTCTGTTCAACAGTATCCCCAGCATCCCCGTAAGATGTCAGTTTCTTGCTGGAAACCTTGGTTAGAAAATGCGCAGACACTGCGCCGGCAATAGCAACTAGCGGTAGTGACGTTAGCATGACAAGAGCAAGGAGCCAGCCTCTTGTGAATGCTATTATAAAACCACCAAAAAAGCTAGATGCGAGCTGTAGAATCTTTCCTGCCTGTAAATGATAAGTTAATAGATTCATGAATAGCTCAGCACCAGCAGCACAAGGTAATACTCTATGCAGAATATGAAAAAGTACAATTAGCTAACACACACAAAAAAAAAAACTAATGTCCTCCATCCATTTTGCTGAAAATGTACTGCATTATCTTGCATTTTTTGCAGGTCTGTGCACGCTTGTGTTTGTGGCATGTGGTAGGAAAATAAATGTAATACCTTCTCTCCAAGAGCATCCTGAACCACGAGGGTATCACTTGACATCCTGGAAACTGCTTGGCCTGTTGTCAACTCTGTATCGAAGAATGCAATATCTTGTCTCAGGACTGCATTAAGGTATAAAGAACGGATGCGGGCTGACTGCCTTTCTCCGGCCATCGTCCAGCAAGACACCTCTGGGACAAGTGAAAGGTGAGCCTTGTATTAGCATTTGAACCATACGAGTACAAATTCTCTAACAAAGAAATGACTACATGAATGATTCGTACATACTTCCTTTGAGACTACTAATGGTTATATTATATGTATTGGGTGGTTTTGGTTTGGTTTGCACAGTACTAACAATTCTTCCCTGTATAACTTCTTCTCATCCATGATTTCAGTGACAGAGCTATCGTTGATTCTGAAAACAGAGTAAAATTCCACTTACGAAGGAAGGAGACAACTGAAGCTCCGGTGCCCAAATATATGAAATTCAGAACAACCTGGAGGAAGAAGGACCACGGTTAGAACCGGTGTCTCATGAAGCCGCTTGCTACCGGAGGATGGAGCTGATGCGGGGCCACCAGGGCAGTGCCCTGTTAACGGCAAAGGTGCACTCACCTTGTTCACACGGCGGGCGATGCTCTGCGCGCTGCTTTCGCCGAAGGAGTCGATGACGTTGCCGAAGAGGACGGTCACGAGGGGCTCCGCCATGCCGTTGGCCACGGCCCCAACCGTGCCCACCACCATCAGCAGCACGTCCAGGCGGTCGGCGTACCGGAACATGCCGAGCAGCGACACCTTGTTGGCCGCCACGGCATCGGCCTTCTTCTCCTTGCCGTCTCTACCAGTTCCATTCCGATCGTCGCCGCTAGCCGTCGCGTCGTCCATGGTGGCGCCCGCCAATGCAAGCTCAGCTTTGCTGTGTCGTGCCGGGAACTGAAAATCTCTGTGCTCGTGTGGAGTACGAAGGTCTTGTGGTGGAAGCACAATATATATGGCGTTAGACTTGCCCCAGCGGTATTAGAGCTTGGAAGCGACCCGGAAAGATGACTGGATCACCGGTAGATCGCTTCGGAGAAAATGCATAGACAGGCCGACTTATGTGGCTATTATGCAAAGCATCAGTATCAGTTCCATAAAACGGGTGCAAATGCTTTGTTTCTTCCGATGTCGTTACAGAGCGTGACATGGATCAAGTAGTGACATTTCCTACCCCGCTATCCAAAAAAAAATCATCTTCCGAATTTTATGACAGATTAATAATGAGATTAAAATGATCTCACTTGCTTCTATGTATTAGTCATATTTGGTTATAATTTATGGTTGCATATCTATATGCACATGTGTGATATGTTCTTTGGACAAATTGTGAATTCTAAAATGACAACTGTATGAAATAATAATAAACATTTTCTCGTTGACGTGCTTCTTTTGGGTTAGGTGGGTGCAGTCAATTTAGACAACGACACGGTCTGTAGAAAGGTTATTTGCAGAGAAGTTCGTTCGCCTTGGGTTGCATTTAGCTTAGGTGCAGGCATCCAACCTTTTCGACGCTTATTTCAACGAAAATAAAAATCCTCGACGCCCTCCCCTTCCTCGAAGATTACGGTTGGACCGGCCATAAAAAATCTGAAACATTTTTTTACACCAATCTCCTAAGAGGTTGTTTATATGTGCAAATTTGGCACTATTCACTCATGTCACGTCTTCTCTCACAACACGTGTCTTAATGTGCACTTTCGTAACACTTTACACTCTAAGACCATTATGAGTGCAAGATTTATGGGCACAGCTACCTAGACTGAAAACTAGGTACTGTGCCAGTGGAGTTTCATAGTGATGAAACTCTCCCCACGCATGAAACTCTCATATTCTCTCTTCGCCACGTCAGCCTATTTAATGCAATGAAACTCTCTATGAAACTACACTGAGGCCTAATAAATGCATTATTCATTTATGGATAAAACTCAGCCAACGGAGCATGGCAGGGTTTGGTTGGGAGTGTACAAAAATTACTAACTTTACCCGTTATTTAGGGGTATTAAATGAAGTCAATTTTCAAAACTACCTCCACAACCCCGCGTAAATTGTGAGACGAATCTAATGAGTTCTTTGACCACATGATTAGAGAACAGTTATTGTAGCAACATGTGAATTAATTATGATCATTTAGACTCGTCGCACAAAGTTACACTTATTTGTGAAAAGATTCTGTAAATAAACTTTCAGTTCGACTCCGTGGGTGCAAGATCCATCCGAACATGGTTAGGCACAAGGTGTGCGACAGAGCACGCGTACGACAGCGCCTTGACATCACGATTCTCCTGCGTTGACCGCGCGCGTGCTGGCTGGATGTACCGTTCGTACTTGCTCCATTATCTGCCGATCTGCGATAGGTATTTCACCGTGGCTTCGTCTCCAAGAAGCAGACGCGCACCCGTTTCTTTGACTTGTTGCCCTGGCAGAGAACCTTTGGCTGGTCGAGCCTTTGCCTTGACTTGTCTAGCTCCGGTGCGGCTGGAGAGTGGAGACGAAGGAGACGAGGACGGATCGGGTGGACAGGCGCAGCAGGCGTTCCTTGCATGCCAAGCATGCACGGGTACTAGGCTCCTAGTAGTACGTAGCTATGGTTGGAAAATCGGAATCTGGAAGCCTGGCCGCCGCACGAGGAAGGTGTGCTCACGTCGCAACATGCACGGTGCACCGGACCGTGATGCTGACTTCGGTCGTCGTGCAACTCCACCGGTTGTCAACATTCCAAACGGCTCCTCCCTCCTGCTCGACGCTTTTGGAATTTTTTTTATTTTTAGTATTATCTTTTACAATTTTGCGAAAACAACAACCCACAGTATAAAATTTATCAAAACTAGCTTTTCTGCTGCCGTTGAAATGGCGATAAGGTTCATTCAGCGGTAAGGCTAGCTCCCGCAATACTATAATGCTATAGCAGTCGTCTTACCGCCGGTTGAAACGACAGCACCTCCCATTGTATAATGTTAAAATCATAACTTTTTCATATCATATCGTCGTGATGCACAACTTTGTAGTTCAAACTATTTTCATTTGGGGTCGCCTTGGTACTCAAATAATCAACACAAGATTCAAATTTTAGATTTGTTTTTAAATCTGAATATGTGTCTGTTATTTGAGTACGAAGATGATTTTAAATAAAAGTTAAACTACAATTGTAGATCGCGGCGAGATTTCCATTCGATTCATATGAAAAAAAATATGTATATTAAATACTATAGCGCTACAGTACCGGAGGGCCTTATCGCTGGTTGAACCGGCTGTACGTGCTTAGCGCCAATTAAAACAGTGGTTCCCCTTCACGTCGTTTTCTCCAGCGACATACTGTTAGTTTTGGTAAATTTTACCAGGTGATGTTATTTTTCCAAATTTATAAAAAATAAAATAAAATAAATTCAGTCTTGACACAAACATATATATTAATTATTTCACTATGAAGATGATTTCAAATGAAAAAACTTTGAACTACAAAGTTGTATATCTCGTCGAAAGCTACAATTTTTATATAAAATTTACCTCCATCCGAGTTAAAAAAAATAATTTTTTTTGAAAACAGACTGGACCCCTACTGCCGTGACCCACGGCAGTAGCAGACGCTACAGTGCCGCTCGCGCCCCTAACGCAGTGGGGCACGGCGGTAGGTCCCTGTCGCCGTCCCCCACAGCGCTAGATGTATAGTTTTGCAAAAAAAAATTCCGTACCATATATTTTTGCAAAATTGAGAGAAAAATATATGAAAAAGAAAAAATCACAAAACCGCAACCCCCAAAGCCGGTGGGTGGCGGCTGGCTCACTGAGTCGGTGGACCTTGTTGTTCGTTGTCCCGGCGCCAGTGTGTTAAAAATTTTATATTGGGCCATGCCGAGCAAGAAATCCTAAAATATAAAGATTTAGGGGCAGCAGCCAGCATGGGCCATCGTCATTGTGACAAGCTAAAGAAATCAATGCAATCGGTTGAACGCCCGGCCCAACAATCGTGGCAATCATGCATCGCCTAGAAGAGGCAAGCAACTGCAAATCACTCCACCGAGCGAGATCGATCACTCCGACTTGGGAAGGGTAAAGCGTGCGCATGACTGCATGACAGCATGAGCGAGGCAATGGCCGTGAGCCCCCGAGCCCGTGACACACGACACGATGAGATGCGATGCGACGCGACGCGACGGCAGGAAATCCACCACCACCGAGATTGCCGCGGAATCCCCTCCGTTTCCCGAAACGCAGCAGACCGGCGCGCGCAAGGCACCAACCACCGCCACCGACCCTTTCCCTCCCCGGGGGTGGTGGCGGAGCCCCGCGCGCAAAAGCGAGCGCGCGCCCCCCACTCGACTCGTGAGGAAACAGCACGAAAGCGACCTGACCAGGCCTCTCGATCGGGCGATCGAGCGCGTCAGCTGCCTCTGCCTGGTCACAGGTGATCGATCGAGCCAGCAGGGCTCTCGGCAGCCTAAGCTAGCCAGTAGGGGCCGGGGTCGGACAACGGACATGACGCGGAAGCAGCCAGCGGCGCGGCGCGGGGGCGGCGTCGCGGGCGAGGCGGTGGCGGCGAGGGCGGCGCTGAAGCGGGGGGCGTGGACGCCGGAGGAGGACGAGCTTCTGGCGCGCGCCGTGGCACGGGAGGGGGAAGGGCGGTGGCGCACGATGCCGCGGCGCGCGGGCCTGCTGCGCTGCGGCAAGAGCTGCCGCCTCCGCTGGATGAACTACCTCAGGCCGGACATCAAGCGCGGGCCCATCGCCGCCGACGAGGAGGACCTCATCGTCCGCCTCCACCGCCTGCTCGGCAACCGGTGCGTCGTCGTCCTCACCGTGCCGCTCTAGTGTTGGTGGTGTAGTAGCAGCTAGCAGCTCAAGCAGCCCCGCCGGCGCCCGTAATAATGCTTCCTTACTGTATACATCGTGCGCGCGTGCGTGTGTGCAGGTGGTCGCTGATCGCCGGGCGGCTACCGGGGCGCACGGACAACGAGATCAAGAACTACTGGAACTCCCACCTCAGCAAGAAGCTCGTCGCGCGGGGGATCGACCCGCGGACGCACACGCCGCTGGCCACCGCCGCAGCTGCCGCTCCTGCTCCTCACAAGACGCCGCCGCCGCCACCGCCACCGGCAGTCAAGCTCGAGCCTCCGGTGGCGCCGCCGCCAGAGCAGCCAGGCTCGTCGTCCGGCGCCGGCAGCTTTGGAGACGGCGCCATGACGGGCCTCAACGCTGATGTCTTCGAAGGACTGGACGATCCGTTCTGCGCCCAGGACGGCGCGGGTCGTGGCGGCTTCAACACGGGCTGCGCCATGGCCGACGACGGCACCTTCTCCACGTTCCTGGACTTGCTGGTCAGCGAGAACCAATTGGCCGATTACTTCGGCGATCACGAGAACGCTGATGGTGGTGGCAACGATCAGACTAGAGCTTAGCTGATGATCCACAGTTCCCAGGACGTAGTAGTAACTTCATCTGCACTTTAAATCTTTATAATCGTCAACTGTTCAGTGCATTAGCTAGGCTAACCATGGTCCATGGAGCAGCTATACAAGTACTGCATTCTTGTCTTTGCGGTGATGGTGTTCGTATGTGTGATACCGTGATGAAATCATGGGAACTATTGGAGATATCACGAACGACTGCATTGCTACGGTACTGCAATTGCAAGTGGGTCTGGTTTAATGTCTGCACCTACTGCTCATGTGTGCGCATTATGTCAGGCGAGCAGTTTCAGCGGTTACAGGTCACAAATTAAAACTGCATGGTCCACCCATCTATATATACACACGCACAGCTTAATAGCTTACTGTATTCGACAATCGCTACCTATTGCATTGCAATTGCAACAAACTGTCTCGACTCGGTTTGTTTGTGTTTTTGCTAAATCCATGCTGGTACTGGACTGTCTGAAATAAGGCTGTCAAAGAGCTGGGGAATTTTAGACTGCCATTTTTTTTTAAAAAAAAGATGAATGAAGAATACCTCTTACCAACAAGGAATAATGAACAAAACCACTAAAACTCACAACATCTAAATACGCGGATACACAAATTTTGAACCATTGAAACCTACCAATGGATGACGTAAATCTGCTGCAATGGACCATGGTTCCGCTTCCAGTCCCTCGCTCATATAATCCCTGCATATGCTGTCATGCTGACGAGGAATGCTTAGGACGGTACTCGTGCATCCAAATCCAAGGAAAAAGAATGAGGAGAAAAATTTCAGGTGTACAGATAGCACAATCGGCATCTGAATGTCTGAAGCATCAGCAATTCAGCATATAAAGCTAGTGCTGTAGAACTTAGCAGAGCAATTTGTGAAGCCAATGCGAAAGGATTTCAACAGGCGAGAAGAGACGGTGACCTGTGGAGCGAGAGAGAGTATCCAGCCCTTCAGCCTTCAGGCACACGCTGATGCTGATGATGCAGCCCTGCATTGCTTGATTGCTTCCCCCACCCCAGCTTCAGCTCCATGGCCAAGGCGAGGCTTCAGCTCCATGGCCAAGGCGAGGCTTCAGCTTCCGGTCCCAAGCCACCGCATGGCGCTGGAGGAGAGAGGCACCAGCCGCGTGTGCGTGCTCGGCTATATAGCGTGACGCTGGTCGTGCACCGTGTGAAACGGACCGTCAGGTTGGACCGGACGACCAAGGCAACAACGAACGCGGTGGATGTGACCTTCTTTTCCCTGTGTGTCTGCTTACTGGGGTCCATTCGCATAGAGAGAAAGTGATTCACTGACTCGATGTCCCGGATTCAAGTGTGTTGTTTTGTAGTACAGTCTCGACTGACTGGCAGTTGCCAGTTTTTTTGTTTGGGAGTTGAAAGCCTGAGAATTCAGTGAATTCAACCTGCACTTACTTCCCTGTAAAATGTACTTACCGTGGATGAGGCCAAGCGACCAAACCATCCAAACTACTTCCTCAGAATATAGCTACACGAAGCAGATTGAGGAGAGATTAAGGAACTGTGTACAAGGGCAGCGCCGCACGAGAGATACAGCTCTTGTACGCGCGCAACATTCATCGTTCGTTCTTGTCTTGCATTTGCAATTTTGCACCTACCGGCACGTTTTCCACGACCGGCTGGGCCCTCGTCCCGAGGCTCGCGTCGGCCGCCACCGGCAGCGGTGCCGCGGCCAGACACGGTTGATTCACGGCCTCGTACCGAGCCCCGCGCCGCCCCTTGCCCATCTCGTCGTATCCGCTCCATCATCGTCCATCCCGGGCGAGATTCAAGTCCACCTCGAGTCGACGCCGACGGGTTCATCCAGGTGCGCAGCAAACGCTCAAGCCGCAGACGCCGCCAACGCCGAGCGCTTCGGGTGCAGCAAACCCCGGCCGCCGCCCCGCGCATCCCCGCAGCGTTCTCCCGTAAGTGCTTCAACTGCCTCTCCACCAAGCACCGGGCGGCGACGTGCACAAGACCGACTCGGTGCCTCCGCTGCCATGGTTTCCGGCACCTGGTCCGGGACTGCAAGAAGCCGCGGAGCCCGGCCAGCTCCGACTCTCCTTCCGCCAGGGAGCGCCGCCACTGGGTTCGCCGCCGTGAGCGCTCACCGCTGAGACCCACTAGTCGGAGCACCTTGGGCCACCTCCTCCCCTCAGTCGGAGCGCAGGGACCGTCGTCAAGCTTCTCCAACACCCACCGGCAGCAGAGCCCGCGGACGGTGACGCCCCAGGTTTTTAATTAACGTCATTAACGCTAATGACCGAATCAGTCGAGTCAAACCGGCCGACACTGGTCAAACCTAGGTCAACCTGGGTCATCACCTGGGATACCTCGCCAATGAACCCTATTGAACCCCTTGACCAAATCTACACACACCCGTGGTCAACCCTTGGTCAAAGACACGGTCAAACCCGGCTTAACCATTGATGTCGGCGAATGTCGTCCGGAACTTTTGCCGCGTTCTCCAAATTTCACCTAAACACTTCAAAATCTACCTTTATGAAAGTTGTGGACACAACTTTCATGTAGATTGGCATTTCAAATTTTGAGTGGAAATTGGTGAAAAACTTGGTCGACTGACAGTACCTCCTATTTACCGGAACATGGTGACATTCAAAGTTCGGCAGCGTTTTGTGCAAAATCCGTGGAGAAAATCACTATACGGCCTTTGAGAAAGTGGTAGAGGGTAGTGAGATCTACAACTTTCCTGTTCACCGCTTGGTGCTCTTCTGTTCAAATATTGGGAGAAAAACCAGCTCGAAGTAGCCTAATCCGAAACTGCAGCGCAAGAACCGGGCCGCGTCGCGACGTCGCCGCGCCGGCGCGCCGCGCGCGCGCGCGCCACGGCGCCCACCGCCCTCGGCTTCCGGTCCGCGTGCCGACCGAGGCCGCGCGCGCCTTCCCAAGGCGCCGCGCCCCCCGAGGGCCCCCTCGAAGTCCCCCCTGCCACGCGCAACGAGACCCCTCACCGGTCGCGCGTCGCTCCTTGGACCGTCGGTCGGTTCCGCGCCTCTCCCTGCCATGCGCTCCTACCGAGGCCGGCGCATGCTCCTAGAGGCGTCATCGTCGGTCCCTTGATTGCAAGCAGGCACGCAGGTCGCCCATAAGGGGCAGCTGCCCTTTGCATTCTGTGCAGAGCCGCGTCCCCGCTCCTGTCCTCCGCCGTGCCCGCCATTGGGGCCGCCACGACAAACCTAGGGTCCGACCAGCCGATTTCCCCAACTAACGCGCCCTCCGCCTTCTCTTGCACCTACTGTTGCTCGCCGTCTTGCTCCCGTGTTCCACCGAGCAGCCACCTCGCCGGAACGCCAGCTCCAGCGGCGACCGCCGCCTGGCGCCGCGGACCACCCTCGCCGGCAGCCTTTCTCCACCAACCGAGCCCACAAACCGTTCTCCGGCGAGTCCCTAGTCAACCTCCCCGCCTTCCCTGGCCAAGTCCGGCCACGAGCTCGCCGGAATTTCGCCGCCCGCGCCGGCCGCCGCCCGGAGGACGACATTGCAAGGAATCAAGAGTTTCCAAGGTGTTTTTCGTGAGCCAGGGGCATATTTGTAAGAATCTAAAACTTTCCAGGACCCCGCTGCAAAAGTGATTCTCAAATAGTATTGTTGTTTTGTAGAATCTTGTAAAATCCATATAAAATCGTAGTAAAATTGGAAAAATGCAAACCCAATTTTGTTGGATTCGAGATGAAAAATCCTACAACTTTTGTTATTCTTGCCTGAGCTAGTTCCTGATAGTTTTTGCATGAAAAATAGAAATGTGAAAAACCTAGATCTGCCATATCTCAAAATCTATAAATCCTCTGTGTCTAATTTTTGGATATGTTATGTTTTATGTCATGACTACATCATGTACCAAAAATTGCACAAAGTTATGATGTAAATCGTTTTATAAAAAAAATTCCATCTCTTCAGAATCTTCATAAATGATTTTTTAGCTAAAAATAATTAGATTTTTGCAAGCAACTTTTGCATACTGTCTTGTTATTCCAAAACCCACCTCTGGTGAATTAATCACAATTTTATAATTACCAGAAATATTTATTCTTGAATTATGCTTGTTTTTCTTAGTAATTGCACAAGTCAAGTTTCATAATAGTTCTAAGTGTATATGCTGCATTCCTAGGATAGTTTTGGACCATATAACATGTGTGAGAAAGTTCGGATCATTTTGTTGAGTATTTATTTTTGTGTGCATTTACCTTGTTCTTCTAGCTAGCTTCTGTCATTTTCAAAAATAATTAATTTCTAGCTATCCAAAGCATGCATGTTTGTCCAGTGGCTTGTTATAGGTGTTTAGTGTTTAATACACCCTTCCACTGAATTTTATTAATTAATTTCATGAATAAAAGCTATGAAGGCCATTAAGGGCTTAATAGTCCTTTAAATGAGAAAAATCATCAACCATCCCTAATAACCTTGTGTGGTTCTGAATCATTTTAAAAGACTAAATATACCCACCCACTACTGTTTGTGAAGTTAAATTAAATTATTTACATGTATATGTACACAACCACTATTAAAAAGAATTTTAATAAAGGACCGAATACTGTTCCTTTTTGGAAGAGTATGCTGAATGTACTCTTATCTAGGTGAATGTGTCCAACTAATACACCCCATGGTTGTCATTTATTGTTTATGGTTAATTAAATTAAAAATCGTCGAATAAATCTTGCATTCGCATCTTCGTGTAGATCTTTCCGACGGTAGACGTACGCTCGTGCCGGAAGGAGGAGACGAAGGTGCCGACGAAGAGCTGCAGTACGTGGACGTAGCTCAAGACCTGGACCCAAGTCCAGAAGGGCCCAAGGCCAACCTTGCCAGCAAAGGCAAGCCCCGGATCATCAACCCCGTCTTTTAAAATTATGCAATTATGTTTGCTACGATTGTGCATTTACGTTTCAGGAGTTGAATTGAAACCCTAGATGCATGATCCCTAGGTACCTATGCTCTATCACTAGTATGCTAGGTCGATAGCTGCTTTGCTATAGGACTGGTACAAGTTGGGTGATGTTCGTCACTCGTGAGAATAGGTTCTTATGTTGGAATCATAAAATCTTTATAAATGAATCACTCATATGTGGTAAGAGAATGGGATTTGGGCTCCGGTCCAGTGGCTTTCGTGGGCTAACCTTTTGAATGTACTAAGCACTTGCCGGGAATGGGACCGGTAAGCCTAGTACCTTAATGAGACGACGCGGGAACTTTTCCCTACTACTCTTGAGTATTCACCTAACCGGCTAGCTACCGGGAAGGGGGGTGCATATGTGACACTAGGTACCTTGCGGGGGTATGCCAGCTAACCTTGTACCCAAGATTGTAGGCTCTGTTCCCAACCTGAGGACTTTTGGGAACTACCTAGAAAGTTGTCCTTGCGGGGGCAGCCTACTGTGTGTTTAGGTTTACCTTGCAAGGTTTAAATCAATCGATTGTCGGCCTCTCACCGTTATCCAAGACTGCTTAATCAATTGGCCATGATATCCCGTAATGATGGAACTCGGTGAATATTGCTGTATGAATTAATTGCTTGTCTAATTCTTGATTGAATTAGTTGGCACACTTAGAAATGGTAAGCAATCAGAACTTGTGCTAAAATACTGAAACTAAGGACCTACTCTTAGTAGCTGTTCAGCAAAAGAAACTCCACCGGCCAAAAGCCTTTCATGTCTAGAGTTTGGTGATGTAGTTATCAACCGACTGTTAAGTCTTGCTGAGTATTAGTATACTCAGCCTTGCTTTAAAACTGTTGTGCAGGTGCGTTTGACAGGGTGGAGGACGACAAGTGATGACATCACGGATGGCCTCCTGTGATGTTTACCGTTGCGCTAGTTTATTTTATTTCCGTTGTTTTCGAACTGTGAACATTTCCTCCATGTCATGAACAATGGTTTGTAATAAATTGGCTTTAATCGTGTTGTACTCTGGACTCGCCTTCGCGTGAGTTTTAATGCATATGTCGATCCTCTGTATGCACTCCAAGTGATTTACCGGGCGTTAACCCGGCAACTAACGACAGGATGATACTTTACTATTGCTTAATGACCAAAGTGGATTGGTCTTGGGCGATAGTACGGTATTTTCCTGGGCGGGTTGTAACACGGACCCACCCCCGCTCCACCGCCTGGGCGCGGTAGGCGCCGCCGCGGTCGTTCCTCCGGTCCCCGCGGTGCCGGGCCGTGGCGGGGATGGCTTCGCGCGCCTCCACCATCATCCGTCCGGCGGTCGGCGGCGCGCCGGCGACGCGGCGGGCGACCTGTCGTCCTCCATGGCGCGGTCCGACGTGGTTCAGCACGTGCGCACGCCACCACCACCTGACGTGACGTATTCGACGGCGGCGGCGACGGTGCCAGCGACGGCGATAGATTCTACCATCGCTGGCGAAACCACCGTGGATCCCATCGCTGACGGGCTTACACCGATGCCAGGGGCTGTTGCTGGCCAGCGGCTACCTCTGGACCGCCGCGTGACGGCCAGCGAGCCGTTGGGGACGCACGGCGGCCGCATCCCCAACATGGAAGCTTTTGCCGAAAGCAACTTTTCCCAAAAGGAGGTAGAAGAAGTGTAAGTGCAATCAAGCCCTATGAGGGTTTTGGTGATGTTGACCACACAATTAAAGAGCTAATGAGCCTTTGAGTCTACTGTGCAGCATAGAGTTATTGTCACAAGTGCAAAAGAAAGATTGGAGACCCCTCAACTTATTAAATAAGGATGCCTATGCTACTTGAAGGAGTTTTATTTATTTTACTTTTTGAATTTGAGTATAGGGCAATCCGTACTATCAAGAGGGATACTAATGGTGAGTTAGGGTGGTTTCAAGTGCTCATATTCCATCTTTCTTAAACCTTAATCCTCACCCCAAGGGAAGTGACCTGCAGCTGTTTTGCCCCTGCTGTTTGTTGTTCGGAGGTTCCGAAGTTTTTCTCGGAGGTTCCGACCGTACGGGCTACGATCCGTAGAGTTTTCAAAAGTCGGAAGTTCCGAGATTTTTCTCGGAGGTTCCGAACTCTGGAATATAGCCGTTCATCGTTCTGGATCTAGGGGTATTTATACCCCTTGGTCCCCCAACGGTTATCTTCTTCCTCCCACTGCACAGAACGCCGTTCTAAGCTGTTTCTCTCACCTTGTATTCACTCCTAACCTACTCTCTTCCAAATCCTTGCCTAGCATTGATTGAGAGTGGTTTCTTGAAGTGAGTTAGTGAGCCAATCTCTCTCTCCTTGGTACTTGAGCACTTGGAAGAACCCTAGCAAGCTTGGTGGATCTATTACTCTTGGAGCCTTGCTCCTAGACGGATAGAGGTTCTTGGAAGCTCTCCAAACCGATTTGTGGAAGCTCCAAGGTGTTTGTATTACCCTTTGTGATTCTAGTGGAAAGCCTCCACCTATTACCCAAAGTAATAGGTGTGAGAGAGGAGTTGATCTTTGTGGTCACTAGCCTTTGTGGCTTCCTCAACAACGTGGACGTAAGCAAGCCTTTGTGGCGAGCTGAACCACGGGATAAATCTTTGTCTCATGCGTGCTCTTGTTTACTTACTTGTTCATGCTTGTTCTTGACTAGATCTATTAGGGTTTGCTCCCGATCTACTTTGTGGTACCTTCCTAGCTTGTCCTTTGCTTAGAAATCTTCTTGCTAGGTCCTAAGTACCTCCTAGAATTTAGTAGATCCGGGTTTTCATTAAGTTATTCGCAGCTCAAGTTATTTATGCTCTGTTCTAACGGAATTTGTCGGAAGTTACGAGTTTATTCTCGGAGGCTGCCTCATTCGGAGGTTCCGAGAATAATCTCGGAGGTTCGGAGTCCGACGAGTTGTTTTCGCGAGAAAAAGTTTAAATTTTGTGTGCGAGCCTATTCACCCCCTCTAGGCCATATTGCCTCGATCCTTTCAATTGGTATCAGAGCAGGTTATCCTCGTAAACACCTAACCGTGTGAGGACATGGCAAGTGATGATGACAAGCAAGAAGAAGAGGAGTTTGAGGACATACCAAGCGAGGCTGAAAGTGATGCCTCGGAAGTGGGCAACACGTCAGCCCAGGAGAAGTTCGAAAAGCTCAAAAAGGCTGTGAAGGAAAGCTCCAAGGAAGGAAGCAAGAAAAGCAAGAAAGAGAACAAGAAGAAAGAAGAAGAAGAAAAGAAGAAAGAAGAAAACAAGCAAGAAAAGAAAAAGAAGAGAAAGAAGGATGAAAAGAAAAGAAGAAAAAGAACACCTTCACTATCTCCATCACCATCCTCGTCATCCTCATCGTCGTCCTCATCTAGTGAGAATGGAGATGATGATGATGAGTACTACGGCACAAGAATTCCCAAGCGAACAATCAAGCCTAAGTCGAAGCTCAAAGCAAAGAATGACTACAAAAGCGTATCCTTTAATTATGACTCCTTGGATGTCAAATCCAAGGATGATGTGACTATTCCCGTTGGCAAATTACCCCAATTCGATGGGACTAACTTTGCCAAATGGAAGCATATAATGAAAGCTTATCTAATCGGCTTAAGTTTGGAATTGTGGAATATTGTGTGTGTAGGTTTTGATGATCCCAAAGATTTTAGAAACCTCACTCCAAGTGACCGTCGCAACATTAGGAGGAATGGTCAAGCTACAAGCATACTCCTTAGTGCCTTGAATGCCCAAGAGTACAACCGTGTTAGTGGACTTGAGATTTCCAAGGAGATTTGGGACATTCTTCACATTGAACATGAGGGTGTTGACAAGGTCAAGAAATCCAAGATCAACATATTGATGGCTGAACTCAATAGCTTTACTATCTTTGATGGAGAAGGGCCACAAGAGATGTTTGATAAGTTGATGGTCATTGTTGGAAAGATAAGGGGTCTAGGTGGTGATGAGCTAGATGACCACTTTGTTGTGAAAGTGATGTTGGAGGCCTTTGCTCCAAGAAATCCCACTCTAGTCACCTTGATTAGAGAGAAGAAAAGGTTTGAGGAGCTCTCTCCAAATGATGTTCTTGGGAGAATTCTTACACATGAGCTCATGGACAAGGAAATCCGACATAGAAAGAAGATTGGGGAGTTGGAAGCTAAGTTAAACAACTTGAAAGTTAAAGAGTTGCTCTCCATTCCCACAAGTCAAGCAAACCCTCCTCTTCATCCAAGTACACTACTTCTTCCAAGCCTCTTAAGTTAAAATCCAAAAGGGTGGAAGTAGAGAGCTCCACAAGTGATTCGAGTGAAGATGAAAATGAAGGTTCTCATGTTGAGATTGGGGACATGGCCTTGTTCATGAAGACTTACAAGAGAGGATTGAAGAAGCAAGGGTACAAGTTTGCCAAGAGGAAGTTTCCCAACAAGAAAAAGAGAACTTGCTACAATTGTGGAAGCACCGAGCACTTCATTGCTGATTGCCCTAATTAGAAAAGTGAAAATAGAAATGACAAGGGTAAATGGAACTAAAAGAAAGACCAAAAACCACACTACAAAAGAAGACACTATGGTGGAGAAGCCCACATTGGTCATGAATGGAACTCCGGAGATGAAAGCTCTAGTGAAGAGGAAGGGAAGAAAATTGCAATCGTGGCTATCAAGAAGCTTCCCTCTACCTCAAGGTTGTTCAACAATTTAACCGATGATGAAGAGAGTACATCCATTCATTGTCTCATGGCCAAGGGCGAGAAGGTAAAAACTAACCCAAAACCCTTTCCTCAACCTAGTGATGAGTCGGAAATGGACTCTAGTGATGATACTAGTGATGAAGAAGCAAACCAACTTGTTCGTGAAATGGATGAGCAATCTAGAGATTTTATGGCTAAGCTAATAGTAGAACTAGAGAAAAGCCAAGACACCATTATCTCCGATAGAAGTGAGATTGAGGCTTTGCGTTTGGAAGTCAACCAAGCGGAGAGTGTCATAGCTACTCTCAAGGAGGACCTTGCTGCCACTCAAGCTCAATGTAATTCTCTCAAGTTGAGGAATGAAGAGCTTGAGGAGCAATATAGCCTCCTTTGGAGTAGCACTTCACATCCCTCGAAGGTAAAAGGCGACTCTAGTGCTTCTACTAGCAAGGGTTGTGATAGATGTTATCATATTGATATTGAATCTTATGCCACTAACCTTGCTAACATGGAAGCTTTAAAGAAAGAAATTGCTAGGTTGAACTCAATCATAGCTAGAGGATGCATGGGTGAAGAAAACAAAAGAGCAAGATTCACCAAGAGGAAAGTGTTAGAGAAAAGCAAGAATCCAGGCTTTGGATATATTGAAGGTGGCAAGACCAATGAAAGAAAAATCATCAAATAAAAAGAATGCCTTGAATTCAAGAGTTCTGGATTCCTGTTCTCCCATACCCCGGAGGTTCCGACCTCCAAGCCCGGAGGTTCCGGAGTCTGGAAGCCTCGAGCCACTCAGACAGCCAAACTCGGAGGTTCCGAGAAAATTCTCGGAAGTTTCGGGGACTGTAAAGACAAGACAAAGAAAAAGAGCAAGACTCAGAAGCAGCATGTTTCCAAGGGCTCTAACACTTGTATGCAGGTTCAAAATCATCCAATAATGCCTAGAAGAAACTTGAATCCCAACAAGAGCAAGGCCCATGCATCTAGAGACATACCTGCTAGCTATGTGTTGAGACGCAACAATGTTGGTAAAGTTGTTGCCACGTATGTTGGAAATGAGTCCAACATATATGTGAAAAGATCACTATGGGTTCCAAAAGTTTTGGTCACTAACGTGGAAGGCCCCAAGTCAAATTGGGGACCTAAAAGAAGGAACTAAATTGTTTTGTAGGCATACTCCTCCGGTGGATCAAGTTGGGTGCTTGATAGTGGATGTACACATCATATGACCGGAGAGAAGAGTATGTTCTCATCCTATCTCCATTTGGAAGGATCAAAGGAAACCATTGCATATGGAGGGGATACAAAAGGAGAAGTCATCGGCGTAGGTGATATCCCTATATCTCAAAATTATTCAATTACAAATGTTCTTCATGTTGATCCGTTGGGTTACAATCTATTATCGGTTTCACAACTTAGTGAGATTGGTTTTGATTGCCACTTCTTGGATAAGGGTGTGTCCATCATAAAAAGGGAGGATTCCTCTATTGTCCTCACGGGTCGCTTGAGGGGGAGGCTTTACCTAGTTGATCTCAACAAAAGTAAAGTTTCTCCCAAGACTTGTCTAGTGGCAAAATCTAGCATGGGTTGGCTATGGCATCGCCGTCTAGCCCATGTTGGCATGAGGAACTTGGCCAAACTTTTGAAAGATGAACACATCCTTGGACTAACAAATGTACATTTTGAGAAAGATAGGATTTGCAAAGCATGCCAAGCCGGAAAGCAAGTAGGAGCACCTCACCCACCAAATAGCATCCTCACTACTTGAGGACCATGTGTGGTTCAAGGACCGGTGGATGGTCGCTTCCTTGTGTGATGAGTGATTGACAACGTTGTGTGGACTGATTCTTGGCTAAGTATTGCAGGTGCAGGTTGCGGCTTGACTGGTATTGGTGCAGGTGAAGAACAAGCGCGAAAGGTCGTCGCCGGTGAGGCCTCCAGGTGTGGAGAAGACAAGTAGGCTTCGTTCGAGGGACCCGGTTGCCAGCAGGGTCAAGTGCGGGCCGCATGGTGGCATGAACAGCAAGATGAAGTCGTGGACGGTTTCTTGGTTGAGCCTCAAAACCAAGGTCGAGCCGGGACTACGTGGGAGCCAAGTCATTAGTGGAGATTGGCGGAGGCTACACCGAGTTCGCGGGGTTTCCGGTGGTTCACCAGAAAACCACTGGGTTCCTTGGTTGATCCACAAAGCCAAGACCGGAGAACCGAAGACGGAGATGCAACAGCTCCAGACCGGTCTGACCGGTGGGTCTGACCGGTGGGGACCGGTCTGACCGGTGAGGAGCACCGGTCTGATCGGTGTGCGACGACGCAGTCCGGAATCTTCGAAGCGGAGGACACGCGTCGGGATCACATGGCTTGCGTCGAGGCTACGCAGGGTGCGGTCGCCGGGCATCCGTCCGATGGTGAAGACATCAAGAATTCCAAATCCGCCCTTGAGGGGCTTGTATCCCTAGTTAGTAGAGAAGGGCATTTTAGACATTCGGTTGCCTCCATATAACCCAAGAGGTGAGAGGATGGCAGCCAACTCTTGGAACCCTAGCTCATCGGTTTTCCTATTTTCCACCTATTTTCCTTAGGTTTTCTTTAGGACTAGCAAGAGAGCTTCACGGAGAGATCTTGTTGAGAGGGATGGATGATCGGGCGGCTTGCTAGACCTTGTACGAACCTTTGTTTCATGTATAGATGATTCGGCGTGGTTCCTCAAGGTTTGGATGTGTTTTCCCCGGTTGTTCTTGGTGGTGATTTTCGGAGCCCTCTCTAGGTGATTTCTTTGGATTGTTTTCGGGACCTTTCTCTTGGGGATTTGATGGGGGAAATTTGTGGGAACCCTTCGTGGTTCTTTGGGCTGTGATTCCCCTCCCAAATCCGTGAGTAAAGGTGCTCGATTTTGGGGTTTCTTGAGTTCTTGGGTTGGAAGTGCTCTTGGCGGGATTTCCTTGATTTCTCCTTTTTTGGACGAGTTTTGGTGGGATTAAACTTGGCTATGGACTCCTCATGAGGTGTTCCCGATATCCCTAAAGTCTTGTTCAAGTCCGTGGAGCGATTCGGGAGATCGAGATTTGGATTTGGGGGAGTTGACCCGCGGGTGCTGTTCATCCCGAGTCGCCCGAGCTACACCGGTCGGCCGGGTGCTCCGACCGGTCTGACCGGTGCGAGCCCTTGTGGGATTTTGCTCGGGTGAACGTCTTGGTGTGTTCGTTGTTGTCCCGTGTTGCTGCTGTTTCGAGTTTGGGTCAGTTTGGTGGTCGGTTGGCCTGTTTGGTGCCTTGGGGGCTTTCAGGCTGCCATCGGTTTGACCGGTGTGTCTCACCGGTTTGACCGGTGTAGAGCCACTTAGTGGAAGTTGCTCAGTTTCACCAGCAGGGACCGGTCTGACCGGTGGTGCTTACCGGTGTGGGTCTGTAGACTCGAGGTTTGGTTTTTCCGCTGTGTTTCTCGGGTCGGAAGGTTGTGTGTTGGTTCCTAGGTCTAGTGGCACTCCAGTGGCTACGTGGGCTTGGCCAACCTTGGTAGTGAGTCGGAGACATGTGTTGGAAGCCGTGTTCATCTTGTTGGAGTTTCCATCTCCTTCGAGAAGAATTTTTATCGGCTCCCATTCACTCCCCCCTCTCTGGTTCGCCGTATCGGTCCTTCACTACTTCAAGCCCATTGGAGCTCATCCACATGGATCTATTTGGACCGGTGGCCTACATAAGCATTGGCGGTAACAAATATGGCTTGGTTATTGTTGATGATTATTCTCGCTTCACGTGGGTGTTCTTTGTGTTTGACAAGAGTGAAGTGCAAGGAAAGGTGAAGACCTTCATTAGAACAAAGACAAAGGGATTTCGGGCTACCAATCAAGAAAGTGAGAAGTGATAATGGCTCGGAGTTCGGAACACCTATGTTGAAGAATTTCTTGATGAAGAGGGTATCAAGCATGAATTTTCAGCACCTTATACCCCTCAACAAAATGGGGTGGTTGAGAGGAAGAATAGAACTCTTATCGAGATGGCAAGAACCATGTTGGATGAGTACAAGACTCAAGACATCTTTTGGGCTGAAGCTATCAACACGGCTTGCCATGCAATCAACCGCCTCTATCTTCACAAGTTTCACAAGAAGACCTCCTATGAGCTTATTACCGGTAAAAAGCCCAAGGTGTCTTACTTTAGAGTGTTTGGGTGCAAATGTTTCATTCTAAACAAGAGGCCCCGAACCTCTAAGTTTGCACCAAAGGTTTACGAAGGATTTCTTCTTGGTTATGGTCCAAATGAGCATGCTTATCGGGTCTTCAATCTAACCACCGGGAGGATTGAAGTCACGGTAGATTTGTCCTTTGATGAATCTAATGGCTCTCAAGTGGAGCAAGTTGATTTGAATGTTGAAGGTAATGAGAAGCCATCTTGTGAAGCAATCAAGCAATTGGCCATAGGTGATGTTAGACCAGTTGAGGCACAAGAGGAAGATGAAAACCAAGCATAAGCTTCAACACCACTCGAAGGGCCAGAAGCCACTGGTTCAGGAGCTGTGTAGACTTCGGAGGTTCCGAGAAATTCCTCGGAGGTTCCGAGAACTGGCACTGAAATCCAACCTCCGAGAAATTCCCTGGAGGTTCCGGGGTTCGAAAGTCCAACACCACAAGACACCCTGAACCAGCAAGTTGATCAGCAAGGGGATGTCCAAGCAAGCACATCTGAGCCCCAAGCTGATGAAGATGATGAAGATCAACCTCTACACCAACCTCTTGGACCATCACATCCTCGTGTACATCAAGTCATACAACGGGATCATCCCGTTGACAATATTCTTGGGAGCATAATGAGAGGGGTAACAACACGATCTCGTCTTAAGAAATTTTGTGCATTTTACTCGTTTGTTTCCTCTCTTGAACCAACCAAGGTAGAGCAAGCTCTTGAGGATCCGGATTGGGTGGTGGCCATGCAAGAGGAGTTGAACAACTTTGAAAGAAATCAAGTATGGGAGTTGGTGGAGAGACCAAACACAAACATCATCGGCACCAAATGGGTCTTTCGGAACAAGCAAGATGAGTTTGGTACTGTGACTAGGAACAAAGTGAGATTGGTTGCTCAAGGGTACACCCAAGTTGAAGGGCTACACTTTGGAGAGACATATGCACCGGTAGCAAGACTTGAAGAAATTCGATTTCTACTAGCTTTCGCTGCCCATCATGACTTCAAGCTCTATCAAATGGATGTCAAGAGTGCATTTCTCAATGGACCACTCTCCGAAGAAGTATATGTTAAGCAACCACTGGGTTTTGAAGATCCCAAGCGTCCTAATCATGTCTACAAACTCCATAAGGCGCTCTATGGGCTAAAGCAAGCACCAAAAGCATGGTATGAATGCCTTAAGGATTTCTTGCTTAAGCAAGGCTTTGAGATAGGCAAAGTCGATGCTACTCTCTTTACTAGAAAAGTTGATTGTCATATTTTTGTGTGCCAAATATATGTCGATGACATAATATTTGGTAGTACTAATGAAACTTTTTGTGAAGAGTTTAGTAGGGTGATGACAAAGAGGTTTGAAATGTCCATGATGGGTGAGCTCAAGTTCTTTCTCGGATTTCAAATCAAACAAGCTAAAGAAGGGACGTTCATATGTCAAACCAAGTATACAAGGGATATGTTAAAGAAGTTTGACATGGACAAGGCAAAGCCCATCAAGACTCCAATGCCTACCAATGGACACATGGACCTCAATGAAGAAGGGAAATCAGTGGACCAAAAGGTATATCGCTCCATGATCGGCTCTCTTCTTTACTTATGTGCATCTAGGCCGGATATTATGCTTAGTGTGTGCATGTGTGGTAGATTTCAAGCTAACCTGAAAGAGTGCCATCTCATGGCCGTAAAGAGAATCTTGAGATATCTAGTGCATACCCCTAACCTTGGCTTGTGGTATCCTAAGGGCTCCACTTTCGATCTACTTGGCTATTCGGATTCCGATTATGCCGGTTGCAAAGTAGATAGAAAGAGTACATCGGGGACTTGCCAATTCCTTGGTAGGTCTCTAGTGTCTTGGAGTTCTAAAAAGCAAAACTCAGTAGCCCTTTCCACCGCCGAGGCCGAGTATGTTGCAGCCGGCGCATGTTGTGCTCAACTACTTTGGATGAAGCAAACCTTAAAAGATTACGGATGTCACTTTTCCCATATCCCACTTTTGTGTGACAATGAAAGTGCCATAAAGCTTGCAAACAACCCCGTAAGCCATTATCGCACAAAACATATAGACATCCGTCATCACTTCTTGAGAGACCACGAAGCCAAAGGAGATATCGTTTTAAGTCATGTGAGCACCGACAAACAACTAGCCGATATCTTCACTAAACCTCTCGATGAGTCAAGGTTTTGTAGCTTAAGGAATGAACTAAATATTCTTGATTCTCGTTGCGTGGTTTGATCTCTAGCATGCCATAATTGTTTGCTTCAATCTGTTAGTTTTCTTTGAAAATTTGTTTGAAAAAAGTGTGTGTGAAAACACTATCTTAAAGGTTTTTCAAAATCTATTTTCTTATCCCTAACTTGTCTTAAGTGGCTATAGTTGTGTGTGTGTGATTGTGTGTTTTTCTAGCCACTTGAGTCAAGGGTACCATGACCTAAGAATCTCAGTTAACAGAAAGTTCAAAATCTCAAAGGGGTAGAAGTGAACTGTCTCTGGAATTCAAGTTTCGGAAGCTCCGAGGAAATTTTTGGAGGCTCCGGGCCTCGGAAGCTCTGAGAAAATCATCGGAAGTTCCAATCTTTACAGTCTTAGCGCTCATTCTCAACTGAGGGGGAGTTAAAAGGAATAAAGCATCTGAAGAGAATATTCCTTTACCTAGGGTAAACCCGTCGTTCCCTTTCACTGCAGTCATTTCTCTCAGATCCAGTTTACCCCCTCTCTCTCTTTCTCTCTCACGACGTCAACCGCACCGCACCCCTTTCCTCCACCGCGCCACCGCCGCTGCTTACCTCACCGTCGTTGACCGCGCTCCTCGTGGGTCACACGTGCGAGGCCGTGCATCTCTCGTCGTTGGTGGGTCGCAGCAGAGAGGGAAGGAAGGAACCGCTCCTGAAGACCTAGATCCGCTCGGTACGGTACGGAGAAGAAGAAAGAAGCCTTGTTCTGCGCCTCTACGCACCTGCGTTGTCGATCTCAAGTCATCACTCTCCATCTCTTTCATCCCAATCAAGGTAATCTGAGGCCTAACCCTAACCCTAATTCCTAGGTCTATCTGCTGTTAGGGTTCTAGTTCTTGGATTTGTAGAATGCTGCCTTTTGCCCTGTCCCGAATGCCTGTGATGCAAGTGTAGTTTAGGTTCAGTTGAAAGTTGAATCAAATTTCAGAGTGCAGTAAGGTTGACAGAGTCTCGGAGGTTCCGAGAAAATTCTCGGAGGTTTCGAACCCTGTAACCTACTGTAGGCTGACCTTGATTCAAAGTTCCACTGAATTTCACTTCACCTGCAACACCTTATCTCATATCTGTCGTAAGCCAAATTCCATCATGTCTGCTTTTTGGTTAAGATTCAGTTGAAAGTTGAATCAATAAACTGTCCCCTGTCAGTACATTGACTTCGGAGGTTCTGAGAAAATCCTTGGAGGTTCCGAAGTCTGTACTAACAAGTGACAGTCTATGATTCAAAATTCCACTGGAGGTTAATCAATTGAAGTTCATGCCTATCCTGATCCACAGTCCTTATCTGTCCTGATCCCACTCTTATCTGCTACTCTTGTTTCTCCCTGGCAGATGTCTGGCACCCCTGCTGACAAGACATATACCAAGAGGCAGAGGCCACTTTTTGAGACACCTGCTGGTGAAAGAGCTTTCAAACTTGCAGCAAGGGCAACTGCTGGTGGCAGTGGCAGCAGCGGGAAAGCCACCCCTAGGAGAGGCAAAGGGGGCAGTCTATCAGGAGGGAGAGGATCTGGGTCAGCTGCACATGTAGAGGACAATGGAGGCACAGAGGGAAAGACCATTCCCATAGAGCTTGAGGATGACATGCCATTAGGGGAAATTGACTCCACCTACCTGAAGTATCACAAGGGGCTGCTCAAGAGACACCCTCCAACGAAATATGATAATTCTGTGTACATTGAGCACACCAATTATGATGGAGCAGGGTTCTTGGTCAAGAAAGCCAGAGAAGAGAATCCATATGTGAACCCCAAGATGGCAGCAATAGACTATAGGTTTTGGTCTGTTTTCCATTTCAAGTTCTATGAGACATTTCTAAACACCAAGATGAAGCTGATCAAAATGAAGTGGATTGACTTTACACATCTAGAGGCAGCAGAGGAACCTGTAAAGGACGATGTGCTTGAGTTGGTGGACAAGTACAAAATGAGAGATATCATGAGCTTCAAGTATGACTGGAACATAGAGGTCTTAGCGCAGTTTCATGCCACCTTCTTTCATGAAGACAACAAGGAGACCATACATTGGATGACTGAAGGTGTACACTACAAGATTGACTTTGTCACATTTGCTAGGTTGTTTGGTTTCAGCAAGGAGGACAGGGAGGCTAGCATCATTCACTTTGAGGCTCATATGAACCCCAACAAGATTGCTGCCACCTATGAGTATGATGAGCTGGCAGATGGCTCCACCACTACCTTGAAATCTGTGTACTATGTGCTCAATAACATGTTTAGGGAAACCATCTATCCAAAAGGAGGAAGTGACTCAACCAGCCTTAGGAGATTTGCACCAAATCTGCTAGCTAGGTTGCTGCCAGGAGCTAGACCATTTTCTGTTAGCAGGTTTATCTGGTACAACTTGGTGGAAGTGACAGAAAGCGGGAAGTGCAACCTGCCCTATGCTCCATACATAATGTACATGATTGAGATGGTCTCCGGTGTTAGCTTCAAGAAGGATGTTGGGCGTGCATCTTACCAGGTCAAGCAGTGGCAGCATCAGAAGAAGCAACATGTGGTGGAGGAGCACATTCTCAAGAAGGCTAGCACCAAGCAGCACAAGTCGGGTCCAGAAGGAGGAGAAGAAGGACCCAGCAAGGCACCCATGCCTGCTGGACTGCACAAGCTGAGGGGCATGGTGAGGGACACCTGGAGGTACTGCAGATGGACAACACATCAGCTGTTTGAGCTCAGGGAGGATATGAACAGGCTGCTGAAGCACCAGGGGCTGTCTTTCGATGCCATTCACCATCCTCCACCTCTCTTTCCCGATTTTCCAGAGTATACTACTAGTGAGGAGGAGGGTGAGAAGGAGCCTGCCAGTCCTATGGCTGAAGATACACCTGCTGCTCACTCTGAGGAAGATGAAGAAGATGCTGAGCCACTCGGTGCCAAGATGACTAGACTTAGGAAGGAGGCTGCTGGTAAGAAGACCATGGGTTCCTCATCTGGTGGTAGGGTCAGAAGAAAGGCCACTGCTGGAAGACCTGTCAGAAGGCCCATAGACTTGTCCTCGGGATCTGGCTCTGACTTTGGATCTGACAGCACAGTCCCTGAAGCGGAGGAGGATGCCTCTGACTTCAGTGATGAGGAGTGATTTACCTAGGTCCTGCTCTCACTTCCTCTCTTCTTTCCTCTCCTTTTTGTTAAACTGTTGACAAAGGGGGAGAGATATGAAGATTGAGAAGAATCTGAAGACCTGGAGCTTCTTCTGGTGGCTGGCTAACAACAAAAATTCTTTTGTTCTTTTGGTGAGATGAGAGTGCCAACTATTCTCTCATAAACTCCTGGTGGTTAATGTTGAACTGCTGTAAAGCTTTTAGCTTGCCTCTGTTGGCAAGCATGTTCTGGTCATGGTCATTTGTGGGATTTGCAAACTTTAAAACCTATGTGATGGATGTAATAGGGCTAGATGTGTTGGATGCTGTTATCTTTATCTAGCTGCTATTTCTGGTCATATTGTTGCTCTACCTGTGTATTGTTATTTGTTGGAGTATCTGTTGCAGACCTCGGAGGTTCTGAGGATTTTTCCAGAGGCTCCAACTCCTGGAGGTTCCGGAAACTTTCTCGGAGGTTCCAAACTCTACTAACAGATAACTCTCTGATTGTTTTCACATGGCATATGCATCACGTGTTATCTGCTACACTTCTTTTGCACCCCTCGATGGCTTGAGTACAACTTTCTTGACACTTTTACTCACAATGTATGCAAATTAATTGTCAGTTAAGACATTTCACCCTATTCAAAAGGTACACGCATACATTGAGGGAGCGACTTGTACTCAAATCATCAAAAGCTCAATCTTTCAAATTAAATTGTAAACTTTAATTGGGTTGTCAACATTTACCAAAAAGGGGGAGATTGTAAGTGCAATCAAGCCCTATGAGGGTTTTGGTGATGTTGACCACACAATTAAAGAGCTAATGAGCCTTTGAGTCTACTGTGCAGCATAGAGTTATTGTCACAGGTGCAAAAGAAAGATTGAAGACCCCTCAACTTATTAAAGAAGGATGCCTATGCTACTTGAAGGAGTTTTATTTATTTTACTTTTTGAATTTGAGTATAGGGCAATCCGTACTATCAAGAGGGATACTAATGGTGAGTTAGGGTGGTTTCAAGTGCTCATATTCCATCTTTCTTAAACCTTAATCCTCACCCAAGGGAAGTGACCTGCAGCTATTTTGCCCCTGCTATTTGTTGTTCAGAGGTTCCGAAGTTTTTCTCGGAGGTTCCGATCGTACGGGCTACAGTCTGTAGAGTTTTCAAAATTCGGAAGTTCCGAGATTTTTCTCGGAGGTTCCGAACTCTGGAATATAGCCAATATTATTCTGGATCTGGGGGTATTTATACCAACTTATTAAAGAAGGATGCCTATGCTACTTGAAGGAGTTTTATTTATTTTACTTTTTGAATTTGAGTATAGGGCAATCCGTACTATCAAGAGAGATACTAATGGTGAGTTAGGGTGGTTTCAAGTGCTCATATTCCATCTTTCTTAAACCTTAATCCTCACCCAAGGGAAGTGACTGCAAGTTTGTTTTGCCCCCGTCGTTTGTTGTTCGGAGGTTCCGAAGTTTTTCTCGGAGGTTCCAATCGTACGGGCTACAGTCTGTAGAGTTTTCAAAAGTCGGAAGTTCCGAGATTTTTCTCGGAGGTTCCGAACTCTGGAATTAGCCGTTACTGTTCTGGATCTGGGGGTATTTATACCCCTTGGTCCCCCAGCGGTTATCTTCTTGCTCCCACTGCACAGAACGCTGTTCTAAGCTGTTTCTCTCACCTTGCATTCACTCCTAACCTACTCTCTTCCAAATCCTTACCTAGCATTGATTGAGAGTGGTTTCTTGAAGTGAGTTAGTGAGCCAATCTCTCTCCTTGGTACTTGAGCACTTGGAAGAACCCTAGCAAGCTTGGTGGATCTATTACTCTTGGAGCCTTGCTCCTAGACGGATAGATGTTCTTGGAAGCTCTCCAAACCGATTTGTGGAAGTTCCAATGTGTTTGTATTACCCTTTGTGATTCTAGTGGAAAGCCTCCACCTATTACCCAAAGTAATAGGTGAGAGAGAGGAGTTGACCTTTGTGGTCACTAGCCTTTGTGGCTTCCTCAACAACGTGGACGTAAGCAAGCCTTTGTGGCGAGCTGAACCACGGGATAAATCTTTGTCTCATGCGTGCTCTTGTTTACTTTTTTACTGTGCAAAGCGGGAAAAAAGGCCACACAGTCTGCACAGCGTTGTAAAAAAAGCCTCTCTCGGCATTTTTTTCACTAAAATCCAAAACGAAATGAGCAAGTGGAATGAACGTGGAGGGAACTGACAATGCAAACAATATGTCAAAAAGGTTGGCAAAAATATGCCAAGTCCTTATTGTCGTATTTTAGAGGGTTCATGGTTGGGATTATATAAAGATTACAAAAATAATATATATATAGGAGGTGTTTGTATTCAGGGACTAAAGTTTAGCTTGGCAAATCTTTTAGGAGTTGTCAAATCACAAGATTTGCTAAGTTTAAAAACAGCAAACTCTTGGAGAAGTCCCTTTTCAAGAGGATTAAACTATTTACATAAATGAACGAGAAACATCGTGATAGATCCACTAAGCCTAATTAATTTGACATTAGAGATTGTTTATTGTATCATGATGTTATCTAATCATGACATAAGTAGACTGATTAGATTTGTTTCAAGTTTTGAGGTTTAGACTGTAGAATGAGTTTTTGTTATTATTCATATTTAATATTACTAATTAGCGTCATAAGATTTTTTGATGGGTGGAGGGAGGAATTTTAAGAAGTAAACCAGGTAAAAAAATTACACTGCATTCGGCAGACTGTGCGGTCTTTTTTTTACTTCACAGCATGTCCCACCACGCCTCATCCCGGCCTCCCCTTCCCAAGGCAAGAGCAAAGTTACACCGTGCCCTGAAGACGGAAAACCAATTTAGCATCCGTCCGCTTGGACGCGTGCCAGCGACCGATCAGCAGGTGCCCTTCGCGCTTTCCCATTCTCTTTTCTTTTCCCATTGCCGCACGTGATGCAGCTGGCCCACGCGGGAAATAGCGGACGAAAGCAGCTGGCGCACGCGGGGAAAGCATGCTCAGCAGGTATTGTTTTCTTTTTAATTTATTTTTTTACAATTTGTACCAAGAAATTATGATATAAGTTTTATTATCAGAAAATGTTATGTGTATAAATTATGCATATGTATTACAACTTTCTACAAAAAATCAACTTATACACATAATTTGTTCTAAAAAAAGTGATACACCTAAATTATTTTTAAGAAAAAAGTTGTCTGCATAACTCGTCGTTAGGAAACAATTATGCACATAACTATCGTTAATAAAATAGTTATGCACATTTGTATCGGATATTTTTACCTCTGCTTGAGAATCAGGCATTTGTCCTTAAACTTTTTCATTTGTATCGTATATTTTTACCCCTGCTACAAAAGAGATTATTTGTACCAGGTGGGGAGAAGGAGGCCCTAACGCGCCCCGTGCGCAAAACCAATTTAGCATCTGTCTGCATAATTAGTCGTTAAGAAACAATTAGTCGTTAGGAAACAAGTATGCACATAACTATCGTTAATAAAACAGTTATGCACATAACTTGTCGCTAGAGAAAAATTATGCACATAACTCGTCGTTAGAGAAAAAGTTATGCACATAACTCAGTCGTTACACATAAAGTTATGCGCATAACTTGTCGTTACAAGTAAATTTATGCACATAACAGGTCACTGCAGATAATGTTATGCGCATAAATTGTCTTTAGTAAAAAAAGTTATCAACATAACTCGTCTGCTGAGAAAAGGTTATCTGAATAAACTTGTCATAATAAAAAGTTATGCGTATAACTCATTGGTAGGGAAAAAGTTATGTGTATAAATTGTTAATTATACACATAAATTATCATAGGAAAAATTATACATCGAATTTATGTATATATATTTCAAAAGTGAAAAATTGTGTATAAATTACCGTAGGAAACATTATGCTTGAAATTTATGTATATTCAAAAGAAAAATACTCAAAAGAAAATGGGAACCAATAGGGTGCGCGGAAAAAGGTACGAAAAGAAAATGGAGACCATCGAGGTGTGTGGGGCAAGTGTGGAAACAAACCGAACTGACGTGCCCATAAAGAGAAAGAGAATGGACGCATGGACGAGCGCGTGAAAAAATATTCCAAATGTGGTAACAACAGGTTGGTCGGAATTCGATTGTTGGGAGCCTTGCGAGCGAGCGCGCGCTAATTAGCATCCCCGCCTTGAAGAAGCCAAGGCACTGGATCCGCGTCCGGAGGGAGGAGGGGGGAGCGCTGGTGGGCGGGCGCGGGCCGTGAGGTGAGGTGAGGGAGATGGCCTTCGCCGTAGCGCTGCCGCTGACGGTGGCGCCGCGTGTTGCCCTGGTCGGATGGAGGCGGCGCCCAGAGGCGGCACCTTCTCGGTTCGCCGTCGTCCTGGCAGCGTCTAGCGGAGTCAGCGGCGAACGGGCCCCGCCGACGTTCGGGCGGCTGCGGGAGGAGCTCCTACAGCTCCACGCCGAAGCCGACCTCACCCAATCCAAAGGTAACATGGCTACCACTGGAATGTTCGATGCTGCGTTCATGGAACGGGTGTATGCTCAGTACTATTTTACCCTCCAATTTTTCTGCTACGGCAAGTATGGTTCCCAAACTGCAGTCTGATTTATCTCTAGTGACTTGTGTTTTCGACCTAGCCATCTTAGATGGGCCTGATGTAGTGACGCGTACTCAGAGGATGAGACCTGTGTTGTGTTGTGATGTGAATATGGTGTGCATGCTGTACTGTAGCATCTGATTAACTGCGTCCCGAGCACCCTTGTAACAAATCTTGTGCCTTCTATTTTATTGTAGCGAATAGCGCGAGGGTGAGGCTTGTGCGATTGACCGAGGCTGCTGAGAACCTTAAGAAACGAGCCGCAGCCAGTATCCGAATGGGTAAAGAGAACGAGGCTGTGGATTTACTTGTGCAGAAGAAGAAATTGACCAAAGCCCTGGAAAACATTAAACAGCGCATTGAACTACTTGACAAGCTTTCGGCAAAGATAAGTGAGGTGATGATATGGACTTTTATTATCATGTAAAATGGGACCTCTTTCTTTTCTTAAAAGGCCGTGTATTCTTTATGCCAGTAACTCAAAATTACCTCCCAAGCCATTCACACCGTTCCTGCGGTGGTTCTGTTGATCATCACACCTGAAATTGACATGACAAGTGCTTGTTTTGACTATGGCATATAACAAGCTCATATATGACGTTTCCATTACTCGGGAACTGATTGTTTTAAATTTCTGTTCATGTATCTTATGGTATGCACAATCCTACAATGGTTACCATTTTTTTGTGTATTCAGGCAATTTCGATAAAGCAGAACATGTTAATTGAGTACGCATTGCGTCCAGGGACATCTAATGGTGAAAACTCCAATGACATGATAAGGGTTTTCTCCAGTACAGTCAACAGTGGAGTCAATGGGTCTGAGAGTAGCACTTCGCGTCCAAAATCAGTTGAAAATGAATCTTTTGAGTTGAAAAATGAGGCACATGGAAGCATGACTGGTCACCATGAGCAAAGTGCATTTCGGACGGTCGATGGTTTCTCATTTTTAAATGGTCCTGATGCAGCAAACAGCATAAATAATACTTCTCCATATGATGGATTTCTAGAGCATATTGATTTACAGTTGAAATCATTAGAATATGAAATTGCACAGTTCATCAGTTCCCAATCAGTTGATGAGGTGGGCAATGAGAAGCAGAGTAATGACAAGTGGCAAAGATTATCTGACATACAGATGATTTTAAAAGAAACTAGAGAAAGGTGAGTCTTTGATGCAAAACTTGATAAATTGAAAGTGTGTAATTGTTTCCCATTCTAATCGCATTTATTTCATCATGGTACAAGATATGGTTGGGCCTCGTTTGATTAATTAACTATTTCAGGGTTGCAAGGATTTTGGATCTGACAGTAAAAGAGACTGAATCTGGAGACTTGAGATGATAGCAAACCACAAGTCATTGAATTGGTGGCATCCGCCTCATCTCTTTCATGGTAAGTTTGCTCTCTGTTGCTTCAGTTGTACTCCTGTGTATGAAACTATCTTAAGTGTATTTAATGCATATATTCTGTTATTCTTTGTGTTTCTTCTTGTATTTTGTACACCTTGCAATTTTTGCCCCATTCTTTGCTGTCAACCAGCTCTTGAACTTTTAGTTCAACTGCCATACAACAATGCACGACTTTCATATTTGAGTTGACTGCAACAGATAATGTATTTGAATACTCATGGTAAGCAACATTATTAAATATGTCACACATACATGTGCAACTTAGGAAGGTGTGGGAGGATGTCTGTCATTGTGATATGGGATATTCGCAGTTAATAGTAACTTATACTAGATTCATAATTTTCCAATTATATCTACAAGAGGGATCCTTTCACATTTTCCAAACTCCTGCTGATCGAACTGGTCGGAGATTATTGCAATGTCTTTCTCATCGATCTTCCCCATGTCCTTGAGCTTGTAGATCACAAAGTCTGATTTGCTGTTTCATAGGAGCAAGCAGATTGCTAATGAGTGACCATTGACAACTATATAACTTGAATATGTAATACACAGACACTGTAAGTAACACAAAGATGGTATCCTTTCAGATTAATATGATACGAAATATAAGAGCTGTGAGCAAAGAAAGGAAAATTTTTTAGGGGGGTGAGGTGTTGATCTTCATGCCCGTTCACCACAGACATGTAATCGTTCCCTCTCTATCTAATTATAGAATGTTAGTGTCACTCACTGTCTCTACTGCGTTTTTTTTTTGTTAAAATTATGACATTTTGGGCCTTGTTTCATCAAAAATAAGAAAAAAGTTTGGCTTTTACAGATGGTTGTCAGGAAACATAGTTCGGCAGAGATTCTTTTGTTTACTAGTGCATGCAGGCTTTTGAAGTTGTATATTCAGCACATATACTACCCTCACAGTAATTTTTTCATTGTCTTAGTAAAGAAAACTTATTTTCTTAGGAAGTCTTATCATGCATAATGGGCTAATGGCATTATACCTGTCCTTTTGTATTATATAACAAATTGTCCTTGTTGATAGAAGGCATAACAAATTGTTGGCTCTTTGTCATGTAATAAGAATTTAATAAAGTACACTTTATTAAATAAACAAACTTCATAGTTTTAATCATTGAACTAAAGATAAGCAGCAGATTAGTAGTTGAGTTGCTCTGAAAAAGTTGTTTCTTTTTTCAGGTATTAATCGTTTATGAGAACTGTCAGGTATTAATTGTTGAAAGGCAACTTTAAATTATAAATTTCAAGAAAAAACTGTAGCATACCTTACAGCAGGATCATTGTCTAGGCCTGCGACAAGTGGCTCATTGTCCATTTTCTTCTGGAGGATCCATTTTGTAGTCCGCCTGTTTCTTCTGTCCATCCTTAGATCTGTTAGGAACAAGAAGGCCTTCGCAACTGCCAAAGTGCTTACCAACAGGCACACAGTGGCAGTGAGCCTTCCTGCTGTTGTTGAGAAGCTTTTGTCCCCATATCCAACTGTCGTAACAGAAATAACTGATAAATAGAAACTATCGATCCAGCTTAGGCCCTCCACTTCATGCACTATGATAGTGCAAATTGAGATAGTGCCTGCTACAACCACTAATGCAAGCATTACTTTCATCCTCCCTCTTGACCTTTTCTGTTTAGCATCAATCATATAGGTGTCAAACACCTTATTGAGCTTGTTATCATCCATTGTGCTAAGTAGAACTGCCCTCTGCTTGTCCAGCACATTTGTCAACAGCCCGTTTAGCATAATGTCGACAAAACGAACACCAACTAGTAGGAACAAGCATGTGAACACCTTTGTGAAGGTAGTACAAGGGACTATGTCACCATATCCTATTGTGCACAAACTAATGATGGTGAAGTAAAGGGCATCCACTAGCTTGAATGTGGACTTTCCCTTGAAGCCTTCGACATTTGTCATGTATACAAGGACCCCTATTGAGATGTACAAGATGACACTGACAATAGCCTGCCTTGCAATTGATGGTGTATATTGTGCAGTAGTAGCATGACTTTGGTCATCAGTCTCATCTGCACAGGGTATCTCTTTGCTTGATGTGAATATAGAAGGTGAAGAGTGCACACGCTGGATGTTTGATGGGGGTACCATATTGGTATCTTCATTAGTGGGTGGCAGATGATTGGGAGTATTGAAGTTGGCTTTGCAATTACTTTTTGGGCAAAAGGAAGTTGCGCACCTGCTTGGAACATCACAGGATCTTCTTCTGTCTTTCTTGGAAGTGTACTTTTGGTCGCGCTGGACCAGAGGTAGCAGAGGCTCTTTCATGGAAGACATATTGGAGCTTGGATCACTTTGTTGCAGCTTGCAGTTCTCAGGCAGGATCGTCACTTTATATCCATGGTGGTTCTGCTGAGATCTTGTCCATGGAAGTTGCGAACATCAGGCATCCGGGGGTGTACACTTCCCTGACGTTTCTGGGATGAAAGAGCAGGAGTACATCATATCTTGAAACATATCTTTCTTATTTATTGCAACACTTATATCGTGCAGTTTCTAGTATCTTGCATGGTAGCTGATGCAATAGGCAACTGATGAAAAGGAAAGAAATGGCGGTCATATTCTTCTGTTGATATCTGAAAGAGCACTGTTATTTTTATCTTGTCATTCCCGTGTTGTGGCTGGGGTATCACCCAGGCAGTTGGTTCACCTCTGGTGCACTTAATACGTGATTTTCAACTGATCATGAATTAAATCTGGTGTTACGTTTTGGCGCAGGTATCCAAGTTGACGATGGCTTATCAGCAGTCTGATCTTGCAAGTTGGCTTCCGTCCTTGGGGTGATCCACTGGATTTGAGGCAGCGGCAGTGCCATATTATGCAGGACTCCACCCCTACAACTGGTGGGATTGCCTTCTTTTCTGGACAGAAACATGCAGATTTGTTTCTGTGCAGAGATCTGGATGTCGGTGATATACAGTACAGATCGCACCGACTGGAATGCTTCTCAAGTTGAAAGATCTTGGTCGAAGGAACTTGGTTGTTGATCATCTCTGTTTCTGCAAGTAGTCGTTATTATATGGACCTTGATTGAAGGCAATCTTGTTCTCGGCCAATCGTATCTGAGTGCATACGTCTGAAGGGAATGAAGAAGTCAAAATGGTACTAACTTTGTCTAGATTTCACCCCAAGACCGAAGAATTTGAAAGTGCAGGACCTTGTTCTGTCCTTTTTTTGGAAACAGATGCCTCAGTGCCCTGTCCCATTCCACTAAACTATGACACTATGCCCTGTTCACGGTGTAGTATTCTTTCTTGTTTTTGAAGCTTTCTGAACGGGATGGAATGGTTAAATTTTGCATTGAGTTTTTCGTATTCGCTATCCAGCCGGCGTAATTTATCGAGTACAAAATGCTGGAAGATCTGTGTGCCATACGCGCTCGCGGTCTGCTATCAGCGCTGGAGCCTAGGGGGCAGTGTTTTTTACCGTTGGTAACCGTTGCGGTTACCGCGGTAACCGTTATTACCGCCGCGGTGCGGTAACGGTACCGCGCGGTATATACCACTAGGGGTTTTCAAATTTGAATTTGAATTCAAAAAATGAAAAAATCAATAAAAAACTCCAAAAAACAGTTCATGATTTATAGAATCTGATGGTGCTGAAAGTTTTCAAATTTGAGTGCATTTGGTATTTATTTCGAGGTTTAGAAGTTATAAAAAAAAGAAAAAGAAAAAATGAGTCGGCCCGTTAAGGCCCATGAGGCCCAAATTCCTTGGACGACCCTAGCAGCGCCTGAACGGCTCCGCCCGTGACCCTCACGCCTCCGACAGTGTGTTTCCTCCCCCGTCTGCAAGTGGATCTTAGCAGTCCGCCGCCGGAGCTCCCGACCGCGCCGCCGCCGCCGGTATACCGCGGCCCGGCGCGTATACCGCGCGGGAGCCGCGGTAAGCCGCCCCGCGGCCGGATCCGCTTGCTCCCGCTCGGCCGGGGCGGCTTACCGCGCGGGAACAACGGTATACCGCGGTCAGGTATGCTTCTTTTTTTTCATTTGTGTAGAAACTAGAAAGTAGTTTTAGGATTTAGGTATCATTTGCATTCAGGTAGGATCTGTGTTAGGATTTAAGTTTATTTTGCTTTAAGATTTTAGGTAGGATTTAAGATGTGAGGTAGAGGTAGAAATAGAATTGTTGCTTTAGGATTTGTATGTAGGATTTAGAATCCATAGTTGACTGTAGGGGGGACTGAATTCACACATGCTACTCAGGATCGCGACCATGGAGCACCGGAGTCGCAGAGGAGAACGGTTGGAGCATCGCAATACGACCTGGCGTACTCTTCTTCCTCCCACAGTGATACCTCCTAGTCGCGGTCTTTTTATCTCATTCCTGACATCAACGCGCAGCCACAGACGACATGGGTGTATGAATGGGAAGACCTCGATTTTTACAACATGTTAGTCGATGAATGGCGAACAACATCGGCGTGGACGGGTCTAACTTGACAACAGTACAAGGGTGAGTTGCTTAGGACGAGAGGCTTGAATGTCATGTCCATCGCCGAGTACCACTCCGCGACCCAAATGGGGATCTTTCCTTTCTACCATTGAACTTGTGTTGTATGACTTGTATGATACCGCGGTTATTTGTATTTGAAATTTGTATTTGAACTATCAACTCACTTATGCACGTCTAATATTATTGTGTTTGGTGTAGTATTTCTATGCATAACTATAAATTATTGATTGGGGTGGTATTTAACACTAATTTGTGCCAACATCATGCCAAAATTTTCATTTCCTTCAAGCCAGAGGCCCTTTTTCATTGCACTGATTTTAATTTATTACCGAGCGGTTTAAATTCTTACCGCAGCAGTATAAATACTTTATACCACGGTATACCGCTGGTAACCATTTGTATAGGCGATTTTTGGTTTGGATTTTGAATTCGAGCCGCACCGGTATACCGTTACCGCTGGGTAGCGGTATAAATATACCGGTCGGTAAAAAAACCCTGCTAGGGGGTGCTCCCGCTGCCATCTTCTTCCTCCGGCTCCCCGCTGGCTCCGCCGCTGTCTGCTATCCATACGGCAAGACCCACCGGGAGAGAAGTAGGTGATTTTTTTATTTTTATATTTTTTTCGATTTTTCAAAAAAAAAAAGCTGCGGATCTCAAATTTAGCAAACTAGACTACAAGGCCCAGGGCGGTAGCAGGTGCTACAGTGCCTAACTGTTGTGGCCCGGTTAGGGTCAGCCTGTTTTAAAAAAATCGTAACTTTTTTGTATGAATACATATGGAGATAAACTTTATACAAAACTTGTAGCTTTCGACGAGATCTACAACTTTGTAATTCAAATTTTTTCATTTGAAGTCATTTTGGAGCTAAAAAAATTATCTAGATATTATATTTTTCTTTTTGAGCCCAAGATGACTCCAAATGAAAAAAGTTTGAACTACAAAGTTGTAGATCTCATTGAAAGCTACAAGTTTTGTATAAAGTTTAATTCCATCCGAGTTCATAAAAAATTATGATATTTTAAAAAACAGACTGACCTTAACCGTCATGGGCCACGATGTGGCGTGTACTGACTGTAGCACCTGCAATCGTTATGACCCATGGCGGTAGGGTCAAACCGCCATGGGCCACGACAGTGGTATGTTAGTTTTGCTAAATTTTGAAACGATCTGCGACAGACTCATTCCAGTTGTATTGGGCTTCTTGGGTTTTTTTTGGTCGTAAGAATATGGGGTTGGGTGATAGTAAGAGGCCGCTGAGCTTTTGTGGGATTGGCAACCGTGACGTCGTGGTTGGTACTGTAGCACCTGCAACCGCTGTGGCCTATGGCGGTGATAGGGTCAAACCACCATGAGCCATGACGATTGTATGTTAGGCCCTGTTTGACAAGGCTCCATGAGCAGCTCCACGAGCGGCTCCGCCCGGAGCCCTGCCAAATGGTGGAAATCGCACCGGCTCCGGGTGTGGAGCCGGTGATGGAGCCCCTCGCAGCTTTCAAAGGGGAGGTGGAGCCACGTTTTCGTGGCTCCATCCGGCTCTGTCTCCTTTTTCCAGCGAATGCCCTCAGGTGGCACCCACGGCAGTAGTAGCCGGCAGCAGGAGGGAGGGGTGGAGCTGGGCGGCGGCGGGCCGTGGCACGGCGAGGCGGAGGGGAAGGCCGAGGCGGCGGCGACCCGTGGCGTGTCGAGGTGGAGTAGAAGGCCCGTGGCGCGTCGGGCCGCCGCGCCGGCGGAGGGGGGGGCGCCGCGCCGGCGGAGGCGAGGGGGAGGTGGGGCGCCAGCGGAGGCGAGGCGGAGGTGGGGCGCCGCACCGGCGGACAAGAGGTGGCGGCAGAGCCCGTGAGGGAGGAGGGGAACGAATAAGGAATGGAGGGGGAACGTGAATAGATAGGAAGGAGCGGATGGCAAAAGGGGGGGAAGGAAAAAAGGAAAAAGGAAAAAAGAAAAGGGGAAAAAGAAAAAACGAAAAAATAGGAAAGGGTAATTTGGACTTTTTACAACCTCAATCCAATAGGTGAAGTCGTTTTGCCAAACGTTTTCCAAAACGGCTTCAGCTCCATCAGAAAAGCCGCTCCACCAGAGGAGCCAGAGCCGGAGCTGTTTTTGAGGAGTCGGAGGCCCTTAGTTTTGCTAAATTTTAAAATGATAGTATAATTTTCCAAAATGAAAAAAGTAAATTTAAAAAATAAAATTCAGTAGGCGATGGGCTAACTCCAGTTGCATTGGGCTTCTTGCGGTTTTTTTTTGGGTCGTAGGCCGTAATCTGGGGGTGTGCGACAGCAGCAAAAGGCCGCTGCGCTTTTGTGGGCTTGGCAAATGACAAGTCGAATGAGAAAGTCTCGCCGCTAGAGAAGAAAGTGTCGCTACGGACGGTTACGTAGGAAAACGAGCTCCTCCGGCTGGCACGTGAACAGTGCTCGGCTGGCTTTTTTTTACCTCTTTCCTCTCACATAATACTATTCATTCTATTAGCTGAGCACTATTCATTCTATCAGCCGAACACTCCTAACGTCTCCAGAAAAACTTACACGTAAACAGAGTGTTCGTTTGGTTGGTGGCTCGTTGCTGGTTTGTTCTGAAAGAGAAGTACTGCCGGATGGTTACTGGTGACTGATTTGTTTTGAGAGAAAAGTATTGTTGGCTGGTGGCTGATAAGTCAAACGAACAGTCTGAAAAAACTAGCTTTTCTTTTTTTCTATTGTCGTGGAAACCTACTTTGTACAACACAGTAGCATTTCCCAAAATATAGAGAAGTCAACATTTTTAAACTTGGATCAACAACATCTCTAATAATTTACTTCAAGTAAGAAAGATTACACAGTATAATAGTTTATTTCATCACAAATCTAATAACATTATTTTTATTTGTAGTTAACGTTTTTTTTTCAAAATATCTAAATGTAGCTATATATTTTGAGATAGAGGAAGCAGTTAGCAACAAACAAATGAACAAAGTCAACATGACATCCCGTATAAACTAAACTTGCTTTTCCTCGTGGATGTGCGATCTTGATGCAGCGTCGTGATACAGTAGATCGAGCATGCGACGTGCGTTCGTGCTGTTCCCATCATCTTTTAAGAAAAAAAAATATCGTAGTAGATGTTTTATATAGCGAGGCCACGATGAACAGAGAGGCGTAGACAGCTTGCTGCGCTGCGCTTCCTTCTAGAAGGTCTTGGTGTGTACTCGTACTCCGTAGGAGAAAGAGGAAAAACGGAGAGACCCCTCGAGATGCCCCTAATTGATCAGGAGTTCTGCGCGTCAGGTCAGATTACAGGGTTCCGCGCAAATCGTATCCTTTTGATTAATTCGATGCCCCCGTAAGTCGTACGGCGAGATCACCAAAAGCAAGCTGCGAGGAATCCACTCGATCAGTGCAACGGATCAGCTGCGCGCCTGGTCTGCTGATCAATGCGCAACAGGTCAGCTGCGCCCTGCGCGCATGCACGCAGATCAGGCGTATGTTCAGCAGATTTTCTCTTGATTTTTATGATTGATTTATTCTAAGAAAAAAATACTAAATGCTGATTTTACGATTGATTTGTTCTGAAAAAACAATAGTACGCAAAAAGGAAAAAAATAGAGAAACAGAACAGACTGCAGATGAGAGGCCGTTGTTACGGACGGGATTACATTTGAGAATTAAGTAACCGTGCACCCGGTTCAAATTCCGCTGCTGCTACAGTAATTTGGGACGCAGAGTAGTTACCTGCTATCTGCACCTGAACATTGCACAGTATAGTTATTTTATAATTAAAAGGATTGGAGGTGATGGTGGTAAGGGTCATGAACATTAAATTTCCTGCCACATCAGCAATTTATGAGAGAGAATAGGGAATGTTATGGAATGAGAGAAGTGGGTTATCACACCATGACCCTCCACTAGCACGGTTCTTAAAGTTCTAGTCTCGGTAACTGTGTGATGACCTCTTCCATTGAGACTGGTATAAAGATATTCTTGCAGTTGAACGCTACGGGATCAGTTTAGTTTAATCAAGTTGACCCTCCTCGGCCACTTGCCCGCTCCTTGGGAGCGAAGCATGAGCCTTGACGACCAAGCTGGCTGCTGTACGACTAGAGCATCTTCATTCGGATGCCCTGATTTAAAAAAGGGTGAGGGTGCTGCTCATGAGCATGAGACAAAATCCATCTGCGCGCTGGCTCATGGCATCGTAGCTCCGTAGCACACGATAAGAGGGTGATCGTTATAGTAGTTTATCTCATCACCAAATAATACACTGCATGATGAGTGTTTGACCAGGATTCAGCATGCATGGGAAATGGAGCTAGCTGAGCTTACCTTGGATGCAAAGGAAGAGGAAGTAGACTTTTTTCCTAGCTGAGGTTCCATTATTCCACCTAACAGGATCTTATGTGATATACTCCGGACCATTTACACTATCAGTGCAGGATTATGTTACTGTGTGTGTATACGCACGTGATGCATCGGGGCACCATACCATTATTGCATTTCTCTGTTGTGCGCAGGCGCGCGCGCAGCTAATTAAGGCTGTTTAGATGCGCAAAAGTGGAGCAAAAATAACACTATTTATCTACACATCCATCATATTTTCTCTCACAAAAAGTTATTATTTCAACACTATTTATATGCACAAATTTACTCATCTTTGCATGGATATATATCACACTGGACACTGACGGTTTCTGATCGGCTCTCGCCACGTACGGCACTCCCCCCCTCTGATTGACTGGTCAACTGTGTGTCCAAACCAATGAACGATCGTTAGCTTGAACTTGAACCTTTCAAACTCCAGATGGTAAGGGAGGGGACAGACGCGGAAGCAAAAGCGACCGGCGACTTTTGATTGTTGCTTTATTTGTTCAGACGAAAGTCAATCGTTTTTCGTGATCAGCTCATATAATAACAAAAGAAAACTACTAACATTACCCACAAATCTTAACGGTCAAGTACGATGTGATGATGGCGTACGTGGTGCTCGATTATTCATAATCGCATTTCTGTGACATCACACACTAGTGACCAGTGCAAACAGCTAGCTGTAACTTTCACTATGCCTCTAGAGGGTGACAATTCTTTTTTCAACAATTATCTATAATGACTGAGGGTATTATTCTTCATCACAATTCTTTTATCAATTGGACGAAGGTATTGCAGTATAATTTGTATAACCTCTGTCTCAAAAAGAATGTCGATTTATGATTGTCCTAAGTTAAAAAGAATAATCTTGATCAAGAATATGTATAGAGAAACTACACATATTTATGGTATAAAATAAATACCATTAGATACATCATGAGATCTATTTTATAATAAATCTACTTGGTGTTATAAACATTGACACTTTTCTATTTGGTGTCGATTCATAGATGGAGGGAGTACAAGCCCCGCGCGGGGAGGGGGGCTGGGATGAATTAGGAACCAAGAATCACCGACCAAACAAATACAGTAACTCTTAAAAAAATCTTAATTATACTGAAAGCATTTACCTATTTTCTAGTGCAGTTTCCCGGGCTTTTCCGCAGCGCAACCGTCTCGAGAGCATCAGAACAAACATGTGGGTGTGCTCACCATACCTAGCCCCCCTATGGCCCTATTGTCTTGAAGATGCTTGGTGAGAATGTTAGAGAAAACTGATGTACTTAATTAAAACACTTAGACCTAATTGAACTTAACCAGGATCTCTAGTCAAAATAGATCACACCTAATACTGAAATTAATGCGGAATAGGTCAAATAGATCTAATACCAGGCAATGGAGGAATCCATCTCGCCGGTCTCAGTCGGTGTAGAGGTCGTGTAGACGATGACGCCGGTCGGTGTAGTGCAGGGGCGTCTTCTCTGCGGCGGTGGCCTTCTGGTCGACGCCGTTATCGCCTGCGGCAGGAACTCGTGCTTCCGAACCTTCCAGCGCCCTTATTAATCGGTAGACAAGAGTTTCGGTGGAAACCCTATAGATGGATTGGCTTCAGGTCGCCCAGGGGGGGCTTCCTCTCTTATATAATGGCGCTGTAGGCAAGGGGCCGAGCCCAATGGGCTTAGTGTTTGCCTCCCGATCACTGGCAAACGGGCTGACGCACGGGAGAGGCTTCTCTGTACGGTTTGGCCGACTTGAGGTCAACCAAAATATCTAGCATTCTCCCCCCGACCGAGGGTCAACAAACAAACTTTTACAATTTGTCAATTTCATTGATCATGTGCAGGTGGATACACATCAATCAACATTCTCCCACTTAATCGAACAATCTTAGCTTAAACTTATGTTCGTCTCATGTTCACACTCAATGCTACAGCAAGACCTAGCGAATGCGTCATCGGCAGACATTACAGACATACCGGGACACCATTAACTAAAGTTCACTGTAACATCTCGATAGAACACTTATTTGCTTATTTGGAAGTTTATTTATTCGGCCTCATCCAGAATCATATTTCAGATTTATCACCAATCCAAACTAATTTCGCGAAAAATAGGATAGGTATCAAATCCTCAATTAGTCATGTTGCTAGCATCTTACTTAAAGCCTTAAATATGACTACGATCCTGGGACCCTTCATTCATGTCATAATTTATTATCAATGGGCTTGACACCATCGATTATATGTCATTACTTTGAAGGAATACTGTAATTAAATACAGTGACATTGATTTCAATCAATGTTAACTTAACAATAATACCAGAACTTATTTCTTATGCTTGCCTGCATTAAAACATGCCATACTCAAAATTAGCTTGTTAAGCTAACTTTGTTTTAGAGCTTTCTGCAGAATCGCTCATAAATGCAAGAGTGAAGGATATAAACTTATTGTGCACTTTTATATCCATACATTCTTACAAATCTCATCTGAATAATTCTTAACTAAGCATGTTATCATGGTGCTTTAAACTTTTAGCACCTTTTCCAGTGGACCTCTCCTGGATTGAGACTTATCGGTTTTGTCAAGCATTCCGGCTTGTAGTGCTAAGTCAATTACTTATCATAGATCTTAGCATACAGTTTCAGGAACGTCTTCCTTTTAACTTAATCTTAATTTTATAATCTTTATGAAAATTTGATTATCAAATCAAAACAGGCATAGCTGAATATGCATTCACTATTTATCACTTAAGCAATTATCTAAACTTTTGCCCTTCAGTGATAATCTTAATACTCACTTTTGTCCTATCTCAGTGTTATGCTCCCCCAGATCTTGGGAGAGCTTCATTAAGATGTATCTAATCATGTGATGAATACTTTTCCCCTTTCTTGGAATGCATACTTATTTTCCATTAGCTTATGGAGAAAGCATTCACCTAGAGTATCAAGATAATAAGTTTTCCACCTTAACCTTACAAATAATCATGGTTGCCCATGATACTTACAAAACTTATTATGAGTTATGAACTTAGCATCTCAGTTTCTTTTGGAATCACTCTTGAGTATGTAGACCCATTATAGCCTACTGTCTTGACTCCATTAGAAAATTGCTATTAAAACTTATGTTAAAGTACTTATACCCCTTTATAACCTCTTCTTTACAAATATTAATTGAGGTTCTTACTATTGTGCCCAAAATTAATCTTATCGCTAAGTTTCACACATTTCTATAGCGGTTAATCAACTAAAGAAAACCCTTAATAGAAATTATGTATGAAATGGAGGTACACTTATGGCACAAATTATATATATATGATAAATCATATACTTTTTGTCTTAAGTCATCAATATAAAGAAAAATTACTCTATATCTCGTTAAGATTTTGTTTCCTCCTATGTGAGCTGCCATTAATCTTTGCTCACTCTCGGAAGAGAACTATCTTATGTCTGGAACCTTAATGAAATAGCTGAAAGCATTAAGGTGTGTCGCCCCTTAATCTTAATTGAATAACTTATAATGGTAGCTCTTTAATTTCTTTAGGTTTGGCACGACACTTAGTTTGTCTTTCTTAGATACCGTAGAGAAACTTCCCTTGCTAACCTAACTCACAACAGCGTTGGCCAGAAAATGAATCAGAGTAGCAAGGTTATGATTAAATGCTCATCAAACAGCGTAGGCTAGAAAGGTGAACATAAACCATACTTCAATCGTCTCTGGTTCTGTTGAAATAGTCCACAACAGCGATGGCAAGAATATGGACTAGAGCAACAAAACCTGTGAAAATTATCCCGTACCCGGCGGTGGCCGAATAAAGAATAAAATCACTCTCATTTGAGACAATTGGTAATTATGGAGTAGCACTCCAATCCTAATGATATCAAGACAATCTTATCTCGATAATCTTATCTCGCAATAAAACAACACCCTTGAACTTATAGTTATTCTTAATGGGTATTAAAATAGTGCGAGAGTAAATATCCAAAATGCATCTTATTATTTGGAGTATTTTCTTAATTCATTTCTTAGCTGTCAAGAACGTCTCTTATTTTACTAATCGGAGCATCTCAGTACTGATGAGACATTCCTTTCTCCCCCTCGAATTTGTGGTCTAAACGAAAGTGTACCACATGTTCGACAAGGTCTCATCATATCTTTATGCATATATCTTAAATAAGGATCAAAGACAAATGCGAGGAGAATATAACAAGCTTGATAATGTTTTTATTACGTATTGGGAAATACAAAACTTAATAATTTCACAATACATAACAAAATGATTATAATTCACACTTAATCTAAGGTACATCATCAGCTAATAAAATCGAAAATAAAGCTAAGAACTTAATGATTAATGTGAAGCTCCATAATCTCTGATTTCAAGGATGTCTTGTGGACTTTACTCCCCCATTTCTCCCTCTCTTTATGGCTCATTAAAGTCCGAGGAAGAAATGAAAGTTGCAAATGGGCCTTAGTCAATCCACCATGGGAGTAAATAGTCTCGAATAATCTTAATAAGGCCTATGAGACAAGTTTAATTACCCATCCTCTGAAGCCATGACTTAAACTCAAGACACAACTTCAGTATATGGCCGGGTGATACAAAAAAAAAAAATTGCAGATTACTTGAGCATAATTCTAATCAAGAGCATGCCTCTCATAATTCTCATTAAGAGAAGCCATAAATTTATTGCACAAGTTCACCGTCAGAGATGGACTTCCCAAGTGCTTTTAACTTAGTGGCTATGTCATATATGCTCTTAATGTGTACGCTCGACGCACCTTTATCATTATTTCATAATTTTGCCATGAGGAAAGCGACTAACTTATCTTTATTGCTTCCCTCAATGGAGTTTAATAACTCCTTAGCACTTAGCATAAAGCCATTCCTTTAATCAGGAAATGCTCCCCTTAAAACTTCAATGATCGAATGCTTAATAATCGGATATGTGCCAATTTTTCTAAACTGGAGACGTACTCCCTCATTTGCTTGGCAAGATCCTCATACTCTTAGTGGGAGCAATAGGTTAGTCCTCCCGAAGTGCATAATCAAGATCATGAATCTTGAGAATGCAAAGCACATTCTTAGTCCAACTAGGGAAAATGTGCCATCATAATGCTTAAAGGTGCTTAGTAAGTCTACATAAATAACTCAAAGTACAAAACCAATCATGTCTCATGAATAGTACAATGAAGATGCACATGAGAGCACGATAATAACCTTACGGTGGTCCGATTAAAATCATGCGATAAATTTCAATTTGCATCACCGGTGGGGAAAACAAACGAAATTCATCTAAGACTCATGATTAAAACAACGGTGGTCAGAATTAATCACAAGTTTACTCTAACTGAACTTCCCGGTGGTTCCATTCAATCAGAGGCATCTTATATGTACTTAGGCGAAAATATAATTTTCAACTTAAAAGAAGCAAATTAATGCAACTTATAATCTTAAACTTAGAGGAAACATGAATGAACTTATATTAAAAGTTGATCTTATGCCTATTTTATAATAGGACTTAAACTTAATGTAATCATGTCATAAAGTATAGAATGTGCGCATAAATGACTGGCACATCAAAACTTAATCCTCAAAATTACTCAAGGATTTATCATCATGATAATTCTCAAATCTTAACTTAATTCCTCAAAAATTAGTGGATTTCTCATGAGAGTAGAATTAGCCTTAACTTAATTGCCTTAGTAATCATATGCAATGAGATGCACATAAAAGCATGATAATAACCCTACGGTGGTCTGATTAAAATCACGCGATAAATTTCAATTTGCATCACCGGTGGGGAAAACAAACGAAATTCATCTAAGACTCATGATTAAAACAACGGTGGTCAGAATTAATCACAAGTTTACTCTAACCGAACTTCCCGGTGGTTCCATTCAATTAGAGGCATCTCAATGCATAGTGGTGGATTTAAAATACACTAAAATGACATGAATATCAACCACTTAATTAACATGCATAGAAGTTATAACTTAGCGTAAATCATGAATTAATAATAGCTTAAATAAATAACATAATTTATGCTATAAATATCTCAACTTAAAAGAGGACTAAATAAGTAGCGTTAATAACATATAACTTATGGAATCTTATAACTTAGATTAAAACAAGAATTAATAATAGCTTAAATAAACTTATCTGAATACAAAAATTAAAACTTAACTGAAAACAGTAAATAAAACTGCACTTAAATGGAAAATACTGAAATTCGTAAATAAAATACGAAACTTAAAAATGAGCCTGATTGCTAATTCGGCCCAAAACGGCCGACTTAGCCTCTAACTCGTGCGCGGCCTAAAAGGCCAGCGCGGCCCACTGAAGCGCTTTCGCATGGCCCGCGGCCTAAAGGCCCAGCGTAGCCCATGGGGGAACGGCTCACGCGGCTCAGCGGCTCGACCGGCTCGGCTCGCTCGCCTTGGCTCGCTCGGCTCGGCTTAAAAGGAGCTGGGTTCAAACTGAAATGGGACGCGGCTCGGCTCTGCTCAAGCTGCGGCTCGCAGCTCAGCTAATGCCTTGGGCGCAAACTTAAATGGGCCCGAGGCCCAAAAACCAATGGCCGGGCCGGCTGCTGAAAACGGCCCAGCAATGCCGCGCGTGCCCCGCCTTGATCTCGACCGTTCATCCAGATCCAACGCACGACATGAGAGACTGGCTTGGGCCGGCTCGTATATAAGCCGCACAGGGGTGTGGGAAACCCTAACTCACTCATTCCCTCCCCTCACTCTTCTGTGTAGTCCAGGCGGCGGCCCCGGAGCGCGCGCCGGCGGCCGCGCGCCGGTCCCCGCGCCGGCCGGTGGAGGTGGCGGCCACGGCGGCCGGCCGAGTTGAGCAGAGCCGTCGTGAGCCCCTCCCCGCCGGTCCGAGCCGGCGGCGGCGCGGCCGGCCGGCCGGCGGCCCTCCCCTAGCCGCTTCTGCCGGATCTGAGCGGCGCATGGCCGGCGGCCGGCGAGGTCGCCGCCCCCTATCCTTTCTTTCTACACAACAGATTTGAGTGTGTGTGAGGACTTGTGGAGGGCCAACTCTGAGGTGACTGGGGCGACGGCCGGCCGGCGCGTGTAGGAGCCAGAGGCTCTACCGCGGCAGCTGACCAACGTCTTCCCCAAGTCCGGTCGCCCGGGGGCCTAGGGGTTCCTCGCCGGCGTCGCGTGCAACTCATGCGCGCGGCCCGTCGAGGTCCTCCTGTGGCCTCCCATGCAGGCGCCACTGATGTGGGTTTGGGGCATGGTGGCGGCGCGGCGTCGGCCGGTGGCAGCTCATGTCCGGTCGGCGCCGTCCCCACGGCCCTATCTTTTTTTTTTTTTTTTTTTTTTAAGAATCTGATGGCGGCTCGGCCGCCGAGGAGATGAACCTCTCTGAGATGATGGCGGCTATGCCGCCTAGGCCAAAGGCCTCTATTACTTATTTGCATCTGTTGCTTATGCTTGGGGTGACTTAGATCGGGTTAGGGTTTCGGGGATGTTTGCAGATATCTGAGTTGCAATGTTCCCCTCCTTCTAATTGCTTCGTCTTAAAACTGAGATATATGAGATGGCATATATGTATGTAACAGAACGTGTAGATCTAGGACACGCGAAACCCTAACTCATAAAACTTAGGCTTAATCGAGATTAAACTTAATGATGCGTACTGATCTGAACTTAAATAACTTAGCTAAGCATGAAGACCATATTGATCCATCTAATCTAAGCATGAATCACAACTAATCATGATCTTAGACAGGAACTAAACTTAAATCTACACCTTAACTTAGATTGAACCGACATGAACAGAGGGCTTAGGGTTCAACTAGGGGATCTAATCTGACTAGATTAGGCGACTGATACCAATTGTTAGATAAAACTAATGTACTTAATTAAAACACTTAGATCTAATTGAACTTAACCAGGATCTCTAGTCAAAATAGATCACACCTAATACTGAAATTAATGCGGAATAGGTCAAATAGATCTAATACCAGTGCAATGGAGGAATCCATCTCGCCCGTCTCGGTTGGTGTATGAAGTGGTGTAGACGATGACGCCGGTCGGTGTAGTGCGGGGGCGTCTCCTCCGCGGCGATGGCCTTCCGGTCGACGCCGTTATCGCCTCGCGGCGAGAACTCGTGCTTCCGAACCTTCCGGCGCCCTTATTAATCGGTAGACAAGAGTTTCGGTGGAAACCCTATAGATGGATTGGCTTAAGGTCGCCCGGGGGGGGAGCTTTCTCTCTTATATAATGGCGGCGTAGGCAAGGGGCCGAGCCCAATGGGCTTAGTGTTTGCCTCCCGATCATCGGCAAACGGTGACGCACGGGAGAGGCTTCTCCCGTACGGTTTGGCGACTTGAGGTCAACCAAAATATCTAACAGAGAAAGCATCTCCAGCCATTTTTTTTCATTGTTCATTCCCCATCGATAGAGAAGTCAAACCCACAGCCATATCCCAGCATATGGACTAGGAGTCTAGGACGACTATTTTACAATATATATCAAGAACACTGTAACCAGGCACTCGATCATATGAGAAATTTGACCTGGCAACTGATAAACTTAATTTGGTGGTCAAGCATTTTTCTATGCACTGATCGTCCCCGGCATCTTCCTATTTTTGCCCATTCTTTTGCATCCAGTCGTGCATGCATACGGCGTACCTGATACTGATAGCTGGTTTCATTGTTCCCCTTAGCTGCACGGGCTTTCATTATTCCCTGTCGTCCACTGATGTGTTTGTACGTGCTCGTCGTCGTCTTCTTGCTGCGCACGCAACAAGCTAGCTACCACGTCGTCATGGCGTCTGCATCAAAATGTTTACAATTAGTAGAATTGTTAAAGCTGCAGGACACCATAAACTAGTACTAGCTAGCGAGTGGTTTGTAGATCGACAAGGCGCGTCCTCACATGCCGCCATGCAAAAATGTTAATAAATTCACAGGCATGTTGAAAAAATTCACAACGCATGCTGGTATATATATGACAACACAGCAAGTTTTTTTTTTAAAAAATAAAAATTGGTACAGGTCAAATTGGATAGGAACAAACAGTGAAGTAGACTTGTTCTTTATGCCTAAAAAACATCAGTCTTTGTTTCTGGCACCCCGGCCTGAATGCACAAAAATAGCTTATATATATCTACTAGCTAGCTATTCATCAATCATCAATTTCTTAGAACCAGGCGAGGGCGACTAAATGACAAAAGAGGTTAGTTCACCTAATCCACACAGTTCACACGACCCTTTTAAGCATGTGCAGTCAATTTGCATTTTGCGTGGGAAGCTTCGTCACGGCGGCGCGCTGTGTGAGCCTGTGACGCTTGTACACATTATAGGAGTATCATACAACTCATACGTGTCCATACATGTTTTGTTGGACTGAGTTTTGGTTTACTTCAAAACAAATCTCGTTTAGCTAATGATTAGTATGCCAAAATAACGTCATTTTTCACTTTGAAGGACCGATATAATTTCTCAAAAATACATCACACTTCAGTATATACCATATTTTGTAATAAGTACATTAATTCAATAATGATTGGTGCAACCCAATGGAGTAATTCACTCCAACTCTTCCAATACCGTAGTTGAATTATGATAAGATTTTTGGAAGGCTAAAAAGTAACTATGGATTTTCAAAAAAAAGTAACTCTCTTGTAATTGTAACAATGAAATGGTGGAGATGGTTAGCATATCCTCATAAATTAGTGAATGGGAGACCGTTGGAAATCTCTTTAAAAAATATAAAAAAACTACTCCGAGCGAGGTGGACAGCTCGCGCACAACCCAAAAGGGGGCTCTCGAATCTCGATCGGCCCCCAGCCTCCGTTTGACCTGATCACGTCGGCGCTGACGTCAGTCGCGCCTCGAGCACCCGTGCCGTGAGGTACGTTTTTTTTTTTGAGAAAAAAACTCGGTGGCGCGAAAGGTGGGCGCTGGATTGGGGACGTTTTTTTAATTTTAACCCTTTTTTAAATTTTATTTTAAAAATAACACTACCGAAATTTTATTTGCAGATCTAACCCGTTTGCCCGCGCCGGCCCACGTGGCGCGGCAGGTCCACTTTGCCGCGCCACATGTAGTGGCGCGCGTGGGCCCGCCACGCCGGCACGGTGGGGCCGACGAGCCTTCCTCCCTGCCGCGCCACATGCATTGGCGCGGCAACGTGATCGTGTCGCGCCGTGTTGGGCGGCGTGGCGGGGAGGTTCCCAATTAAATTTTATCAACTTTGAACAATCGAAATAAAATAACATTTGAACTTTAAATGTTATAAAATTTGACATGCTCGTTATATAAGATACTGACATTCCATTTCATTATCACATACAACACTAAGTGTTACATATTTTAAATTTTTTAATTTCAAAGTAGGCTATGTATTATCCTTGTATCACACTTAGGGTTCTCGTTAAATAGTTATCTATCTAGGATGATATCAATTAAATATCATTTAAATATTGATTGTCACGAAACTTGTCACGCACATTGTATAAGGTGTAAAGTTCTCATTTGGATAACATGTAAAGAGTAAAGTGCTACATATTTTGAATTACATAATTTCAAAGTAAGCCGTGTATTATCTTATTAACCGACTTAGGTTCTTTGTTAAATGACTATCTACTTAGGAGGACCTTAATTAAATATCTTTTAAACTTTAAATGTCACAAAAATTGTCATGACATTGTATAAGATGTAAAGATCTCATTTTATTTACATGTAAAAAGTCAAATTCTACATATTTTGAATTACATAATTTCAAATTAAGCTATATATTATCCTTATATCCCACTTAAGGCTCTCGTTGAATGGTTATCTATCTAGGATGATATCAATTAAATATCATTGAAATATTTATTATCTCAAAAAATTTTAAATATGTAATACTTGGCCTTGTACATGTTGCTAAAATAGAATGTTTATATCTTATATATCGTGCATGTCAAGTTTCGTAACATTTAAATTTCAAATACTATTTTATTTATAACGTTCAAAATTGATAAGTATAACTGAAGTACTCCTGTAACGCAACCAAGTTGGCGCGACACCATCAAATAACACATATTTGAAATTATGTAGTTCAAAATACGTAGCACTTGACTTTTTACATGTAAGTAAAATGAGATCTTTACATCTTATACAATGTGCATGACAAATTTTGTGACATTTAAAGTTTAATAGATATTTAATTAAGGTTCTCCTAAGTAGATAACCATTTAACAGATAACCTAAGTCGGATAATAGGATAATACACAGCTTACTTTGAAATTATGTAATTCAAAATATGTAGCACTTTACACTTTACATGTTATCAAAATGAGAACTTTACACCCTATACAATGTGCATGATAAGTTTTGTGGCAATCAATATTTAAATGATATTTAGTTGGTATCATCCTAGATAGATAACTATTTAACGAGAACCCTAAGTGGGATATAAGGATAATACATAGCCTACTTTGAAATTGAAAATTTTAAAATATGTAATACTTAGTCTCGTAAATTTCACTAAAATGGAATGTTTAGACCTTATATAACATGCATATCAATTTTTGCAACATTTGGAATTCAAATATTATTTTATTTAGATGATTCAAAGTTGGTAGATTAAATTGGAGAACCTCTTACCGCGCCAGCCTACATGGCGCGCCAACGTCACGTTGCCGCGCCGATGCATGTGGCGCGGCAGGAGGAGGCCTCGTAAGCCCACAGTGCCAGCGTGGCGGGCCCGCCGCGCCGTTGCATGGGGCGCGGCAACGTTATCCTGCCGCGCCACGTGGCCCGGCGCGGCCAAAAGGGTTAGATCTGCAAATAATGTTTTTGAGGTGTTATTTTTAAAAATAATTTTGGAAAAAGGTTAAAATTAAAAAATCGTCCCTGGATTGGAGAGGGGAGGGGAGAGCTGCTGCCGGTGCCAGCCAGCAGAGTCCAAATGGTGCCGGTAGTTTGGGAAACTCGTGCGCTAGGCGGCTAGGCCGTATGCGATCTCAGGCTCGTTGAGTTGAGCAGGTGGTCTCAGCAGGTGACAAGTCAGAAAACTGCGGTACCTTATTCTACGCATAACGCTAGGAGCTCCTACTAGACCAAAAATAAAAAAAAGCTTTAAAAACAAAAAAAATTCGTTAAAAACAAAAATAAAAAAACACGCTAGGAGTTCCTTTGCTTCTTCAAATACTTCTCTGCCTACTTTCAATTATCTTTGACAACTACGAGTGTGTCAATGTAATAAATCTAGTATAGATACAAACCATTGAAAATAATCTAGAGTTTTTCCTTGTAATCTAGTATATGAACGTTGCACGTTGTTCTATTAGAAGAAAAAAACATCCACAAGGAATTCATCCATTCTCCCTTAAAAAAGAGTGAAAAAAGTCATTGAGTCATATTTCCTGAAGTCAAAATATAATTTGCGTAAAACGTTTCGCAACAGAGGTTGGGCAGCATGCTGGGTTGGCTGATGGATACTGCGACCATCGAACCCAATAAATACTACCCCTTGCAAAGCAGCCAGAGCCGTAGGAAGCAGCTGCCCCAAAGGGCCAAAGGCAGGCAGGGCGCCCGCCACCTACACGCACATACACCGAGAACCGCGAGTAATGGACGCAGCGGGAGGGATGGATGGCGAGGAGAAGAAGGGCAACGGCGGCGGCGCCGCCGACGATAAGAGGGTGTCGTTCACGGGTCTGTTCCGGTACGCCGACGGCACGGACGTCCTGCTGATGATCCTCGGCACGGTGGGGTCGCTGGCCAACGGCGTCACGCAGCCCATCATGATGGTCATCTTCGGCCAGGTCATCGACGCCTTCGGCGGCGCCGTCGGCCTGGACGACGTCCTCCGCCGCGTCAACAAGGTGAGCTCGCCGGAGCCTGGAGCAAGGCACCTCCGCCATGCTAGCTAGCTGCCTCGTCGCCTGCCATTATATTCTCTTCTCGGCAGCACATGTATGATGGCCGCGGAGACGCGGCAGTAGCCGGGCCGAGGTCAAATTCCCGTCTCACGGCGGTCTCTGATCAGACCGCGATAGAAAGCTCTGTTAAATCTTGGCGTTTGTGCTTTTCACTGCCCCGGGAGAAATGATGGGGGCGCGTATCTTGACTTTTGGCGCCATTTTAGTCCTCTGGTGTTTGCTCTATCTCCCTTCATCTTTTTATTTCTTCTTCCAATTCGAAATTCTCTCCCCGTTTTTGTTCTTGAATTTTGATATAAAACTAAAGGCGGAATTGATGCCAATCGATGATTCCATGATCTGTATTTTGAAAGGAGCTTAACTAGTCACGTCTGATATCCACTAGACGCCTTTCAATTCATCCGCGAAAAATGCTTTGCGTGCAAAATATTGCACCGCTCCTTCTTTCGTCTTGGAGTAGATTGTTCTCATCTGTTAGTTCAGCCATGCGTTTGAACCAAGTTTTAATATTTTCAGACCAAGGGAGCAAACTTCTGGGGTTACCGACCGCTTACAACAGTCACCAAAAATAGGCCGGATCGTGTTTCAAAAAAAAAGGCCCGTTTCAGGAGGACAAACAACTCAACAACTAGCATAAATTTTCAAACTTAATTTTCTTCAGGCAATGTTTTTTCTTTCTTTTGTTTTTCACATGGCAACTCACTTGTAAAAGATAAAATGTGTAGTCCCCTTACAATGTGCTTTTTTTTTCTTCTTCTGAAAGCTACCTTTCTGAAGTAGCTAAAGACAGTAACTTTAGATTATTCCAGTTGATTGCAAGTTTGCAACCTGTATAATATAATAATAACTTAACAAGAGACCATGTGGAACAGAGTTACTATAATTGATAACAAACCACCACAGGTAATGGCTGGAATCTTTCCTGATCAAAGATTCGGAATTCTGCGAAGAATAGGGTTGTCATCCACACTGTCAAATTTGTCGGTTGCATGTTGTTTGGCAGCAGTTTTTTTTAATATGGTTCCTGAATAAAATAGTCATGGCAAAAATTTCATCAAATACTACTCCACTGAAAATTTATTTCCATACATTCTTTTTTATTGAAACATGAGTACATTTCTAACCCTGCTGCTATTCCACCTTACTTTCCTTTCAGGCAGTTCTGAATTTTGTTTACCTGGGCATTGCAACAGCAGTTGTTTCCTTTCTCCGTAAGTATGAGTGGACTTCATTAACCATTTAAATCTTGAAATGCACTTGCACTATGCATCACAAGCTGACATTGCTGCAATACGGCTGCCAACGAATCCCATCAATATTTAAAAAGAATCTTGTGTTATGTACAATGACAAGATAAGCTTGAAAAAAGAAGCTTGTTGCATATACCAGCTTTCGCTCATACCAGTGTTTCAACTTTCAAAACATGGAAGCTATCATCATGGAGCAGAGTCCCACTTTGACTTTTGTAATAAACTTTTAAAAAAGGGTAAAGAGAGTTTTTGTTCAGCAGTTCATGATAGTGGTCACAAAACCAACATGTTGGAAAGTGGCACAATTAAAAGTACAATTAAAGCACTACTTTCATCAGCAAACTGATTCTAGAAAAATCTGAAAGAATTCTGGTACATGTTTAAGGCATACAGTATATAAGATGCTTGTACCAATATAATTGAATTCAGTGAATTGTTTATGCAGAGGTGTCATGCTGGACAATGACAGGAGAAAGGCAGGCAGCACGAATTAGATCTCTGTACCTTAAATCAGTCCTGAGACAAGAAATAGCATTCTTTGATGTAGAAATGACGACTGGGAAAGTAGTTTCAAGGATGTCTGGTGATACCGTGTTGGTTCAGGATGCTATTGGTGAGAAGGTAAATAGCTCCCCTCTATAAAAATGAAGAGTGCAGAAGCAAACTTTCTGTTTACTATCACCAGCTTATATCAAAGCCGCACAATTTGACTCTTACAAAACTCCTCAGGTCGGCAAGTTCCAACAACTTGTTGCTACCTTCATAGGTGGCTTTGCAGTAGCATTCGTAAAAGGATGGCTTTTATCTCTTGTCATGTTGGCATCCATACCTCCAATTGTTTTGGCTGGAGGAATGGTCTCAAAAATGCTTTCTAAAATCTCTAGCAAGGGGCAAGCATCATACGCTGAAGCAGGGAATGTCGTCGAACAGACTCTTGGGGCCATTAAAACAGTGAGTTCAATGCACTGAGTGACTGAATAACAACAAAGAGAAATCACTACATTTTCAATGTTACATGCACTGATGCACTGACCAGTTTACTTACGACTACATCTGTAAAACAGGTTGTCTCCTTCAATGGTGAGAAGCAGGCTATTGCAGTGTACAATAAACTTATACACAAGGCATACAAGGCAGCTGTTGAGGAAGGAATTACCAATGGTTTTGGCATGGGTTCTGTTTTCTGTATACTATTCTCGAGCTATGGTTTAGCCATATGGTATGGTGGCAAGTTGGTTCTTAGTAAAGGTTACACAGGAGGAGATGTCATCAGTATCTTGTTTGCTATAATGACCGGGGCAATGTGAGTTTCTCTAAATCAAGGCAAAGAAATTCTTATGATGATCCATAATGTTTTATGACCCATGGTTTTGATTTCCACCATTTTGTGCAGGTCGTTAGGTAATGCAACACCCTGCATGGCAGCCTTTGCAGAAGGACGAGCTGCAGCATACAGATTGTTCGGAACAATCAAGAGGAAACCGGAAATTGACCCTGACGACCCAACCGGCAAGCAGTTAGAAGACATCAAGGGTGATGTTGACCTAAAGGATGTGTACTTCAGCTACCCAGCAAGACCAGATCATCTAATATTTGATGGATTCTCATTACATGTGTCTAGCGGCACTACAATGGCTATAGTTGGGGAGAGTGGAAGTGGCAAGTCAACTGTCATAAGTCTTGTAGAGAGATTCTATGATCCACAGGCTGGTGAGGTTTTAATTGATGGCATTAACATTAAGAGTATGCAGCTTGATTGGATAAGAGGCAAGATCGGTCTTGTTAACCAAGAACCATTGCTTTTCATGACATCTATCAAAGATAACATATCATATGGCAAAGAGGATGCAACAATTGAAGAGATCAAAAGAGCAGCAGAGCTTGCTAACGCAGCAAATTTCATTGACAAATTGCCCAATGTATGCCATAGATCCAATGAATTAACTTCTGTACATCCTATATCTTATATTATATAAGCTCAGTGCTAATATTTTTCTGTTTCTCTCATACCAGGGCTATGACACAATGGTTGGCCAACGAGGCGCTCAGCTCTCAGGGGGGCAAAAGCAAAGGATTGCTATTGCAAGAGCAATAATTAAAGACCCCAGAATTCTGTTGTTAGATGAGGCGACTAGTGCATTGGATGTGGAGTCAGAGCGGATTGTCCAGGAAGCACTGAATAGGATCATGGTGAATAGAACAACACTAGTGGTTGCACATCGTCTGAGTACTGTGAGGAATGCCGATTGCATATCAGTTGTTCAACAAGGGAAAATAGTTGAACAAGGTTAGGATCCCTTTTCCATTGTGCAAACCTCATTTGCATTTATTACATGCACAGCATGTTTTAACTAAGCAATCAATTGCTTGAATCGATTAATATTTCGCAGGACCCCATGATGAATTAATAATGAACCCTGATGGTGCTTATTCTCAACTTATTCGTCTGCAAGAAAGCCAACAAGAAGAGGAACAGAAATTAGAACGGCACACATCTGATAAAAGGTCTAAAAGTAGAAGCCTCTCACTGAAGCGATCGACAAGCAGAGGTTCTGCAGGAAACAGTAGTCGGCATTCTTTGACGGTCCCATTTGGTATGCCTGGTTCACTTGAGTTGCTCGAAAACAATGATACGAATGGAGAGAATCAGAAAGAGCAGGTTGATGATAGTGAGACCCCAAAGAAAGCTCCTATGGGACGGCTTGCTGCTCTAAACAAGCCAGAGCTACCGATTCTTTTGTTAGGAGCACTAGCTGCTGGAGTCCATGGAGTGCTTTTTCCAATGTTTGGGCTATTGCTCTCCAATGCCATCAAAACTTTCTATGAGCCACCTCACAAACTAAGAAAGGATTCAAGCTTTTGGGGTTTGATGTGTGTTGTGCTGGGTATTGTATCGATAATATCAATACCAGTGGAGTTTTTCTTGTTTGGTGTTGCGGGAGGAAAGCTTATCAAACGTATTCGTGCCTTGTCATTTCGGAGCATTGTGCATCAAGAAATTGCTTGGTTTGATGATCCCAAAAACTCCAGGTGACTACCATCATTTTTTTCACTGTAGTATTTTCTTTATTTCTACATAAGGATTACTAATGGCCAAATTCCAACTTACAGTGGAGCGCTCGGTGCAAAGTTGTCAATTGATGCTCTGAATGTCCGAAGATTAGTGGGTGATAACTTGGCCTTGTTAGCTCAGGTCACTTCAGGGCTAATCACTGGATTAGTCATTGCTTTTGTGGCAGACTGGAAGCTCACACTGATCATCCTTTGTGCAATGCCACTATCGGGTGCTCAAGGATATGCCCAAGTAAAGTTCTTGAAGGGCTTCAGTCAGGATGCCAAGGTAATATATGTAAAAAAAGCAGGCCTTCAGGGTGTTATTGTAACTACACAAAATATGAAATCACAACTGAAACTAAGATCTGCATTTGTTTTGTCACTGAGGTCATCAAATTACATAAGAATAATGATCACTCTAGATATTATTCTTTGAATACATGCTAAATGACAATGTGTTGTTGTTTCAGATGATGTATGAAGATGCAAGTCAAGTGGCAACTGATGCAATCAGTAGTATCAGGACTGTAGCTGCTTTCTGTGCTGAGAAAAGAGTCATGACAATCTATGATCAGAAATGTGAAGCTTCAAAGAATCAAGGTGTCAGAACAGGAATGGTTGGTGGCCTTGGTTTTGGTTTCTCATTCATGATGATGTACCTTACATATGGCCTTTGTTTCTATGTTGGAGGGCAATTTGTGCGTCATAACAAATCTACTTTTGCAGACGTTTTCAAGGTTTGAAAATGCATCATGTTAAATATTATTTCCATCCTTCAACTGCCTATTGAAGATATGATTTTAACACGTCTTGCAGGTTTTCTTTGCACTGATGTTGGCAACAATTGGCATATCTCAAACAAGTGCATTGGCTTCTGACTCTACAAAAGCGAAGGATTCTGCTGTCTCCATATTTGCTTTATTGGACCGAAAGTCGAAAGTCGACTCAAGCAGTGATGAAGGTTCGACATTAGACGAGGTCAAGGGTGATATTGACTTCCGACATGTTAGCTTCAAGTATCCAAGCCGTCCAGATGTTCAAATCTTCAATGATTTTACCCTGCACATTCCCTCCGGGAAGGTTAGCCTAACATCTCTCTGCCACGCCATACCTTCTCAGTGATATAATCAATAGCTTACTCCCGTTATGTTTTTATACAGACTGTTGCACTTGTGGGAGAGAGTGGCAGTGGCAAATCAACAGTAATTTCTTTGCTGGAACGATTTTACAATCCTGACTCTGGTACCATCTCACTGGATGGGTTAGAAATCATGAGCCTAAAGGTCGATTGGCTAAGGGACCAAATGGGGTTGGTGGGCCAAGAGCCTGTGCTATTCAACGACACAATACGCACCAACATAGCATATGGGAAGCACGGGGAGGTCACTGAGGAGGAGCTCATCAAGGTCGCAAAGGCAGCCAATGCGCATGAGTTCATATCAAGCCTTCCCCAGGGTTATGACACCACTGTTGGAGAGAGGGGGGTTCAGCTATCTGGTGGCCAGAAGCAGCGGGTGGCCATCGCAAGGGCCATACTAAAAGATCCAAAGATTCTTCTACTTGATGAGGCAACAAGCGCCTTGGATGCTGAGTCTGAGCGAATTGTGCAAGATGCCTTGGACAATGTGATGGTTGGCAGGACCACAGTTATTGTGGCGCATCGCCTCTCGACGATCAAAAGTGCTGATATTATTGCAGTTCTCAAGGATGGTGTAATAGTGGAGAAAGGAAAACATGAGACACTGATGAACATCAAAGATGGATTTTACGCTTCGCTAGTTGAACTTCGTTCAGCTTCGTCATAGTACCTAGGTTAAGAATTTTGTTCGCATCACTAGGCGCAGTACATCTTCCTTCATTCTTCTCTTTGTTTTTATATAGCTATACATTGTGCTACGAATTCATTGGGATTTAGCGATTATACAGTAAAACTTCGAGAAGTAAACTTCTCTTTGCATCATTGTAAACATTTGGTTGACATTTTGAACGGTGTAATCTGAGTGTACTCTGTGTAGATACGCAAAGAAATCATGATTTGTGCAGCTATGTGGCTCTACTAATTCCCCAAATACTTCAACACAAACTGTTTGGAGGGGCAATTTGGATCCTGATCCTATGCAGCCTATTGATCTTGGAGGTCTGGGAATCTTAAACCTGGAGGTCATGGGCTGGGCCCTTCAGCTGTGCTGGTTATGGGTGGAGAAAACAAATCAAGGTCAACCTTGGGCTGGACTTGTCATTCCAGTTCATCACAACACTGCAGCGATGTTTGCAATTGCCGTGACAACATCTGTTGGCAATGGTGCGAACACCTTATTCTGGTCTGACCGCTGGCTGTTAGGAAAAAGCATTGCTGATCTTGCTCCGGATGTTTACAAGACTGTCCCAGCTCGCCTTCGCAATTCAAGAACGGTGGCTGAAGCTTTGTGTGGGAATAATCGGGTAACTGATATAAGGGCGGCTCTCAGCTGGCGTGGTCTAATGGAATACCTTGACCTTTGGGCAACACTATCAGATTTCCATCTAAATGACCTTGAAGATACACATCTTTGGCGGTTCGAGAACTCAGGCACCTTCTCTACAAAATCAGTATACAAGGCTTTCTTTGTTGGGGCAATCAAGTTTAAACCTTGGAAACGTTTGTGGAAGTCATGGGCCCCAAACAATGCAAGACCTTCATCTGGCTTGCAATTCGTAATCGCTGCTGAACATCTGATCGCCTTCACAGGACGGGGCTCCCACACCCAGATCACTGTCCCCTCTGTGATCAAGAGGATGAAAACATTCAGCACATCCTCACTTCCTGTGTTTTCGCCCGGGAATTCTGGTTTAATATTCTCCGGCCTCTAAACATTGCTAATCTAGTGCCTATGTTATGAACTGCGATGCGAGGTGAGGTGATTGGAGGATTTGGGGGCTGATTTGTGGAGAATTAGGGTTGCGAGCTACAGTACCCGCGGTGCTACAGTAGTAGCGGGTACTGTTCATGCGGAGAAGGTTGAGAGAGGGGCAGCTAGGGTTGCTGGGTCGCGAGTATTGAGTTGCATGCACCAACCAGTTCAACCCAAAAGCTTAAGCTGATGAGGAAAGGTGGACAATTCACTTATACTCCAACACTCCCCCTCACGTGCAGGCTACCTCAGGCCGCATACGTGGATATTGGAGTGGGCTGTAATTATTTTAATTAACGCGCCTGCCAGGATTCGAACTCGAAACCTCTGGCTCTGATACCATATTGAGTTGCATGCACCAACCAGTTCAACCCAAAAGCTTAAGCTGATGAGGAAAGGTGGACAATTCACTTATACTCCAACAGCGAGGAACGCCGGCCGCGGGGCTTCGCCCATGGCCGACAAGAGAGAAGGGTTTTCCTTCTAATCTCTTGCTTGCTTTGATTGATACATCTCTCCTCCTTATAAAGAGAGGATTCCTTGACCCCTAAGTAAGGACTTGATCTTATCCCTAAACGTAACCCTAATGGGCCTGTCGAGCCGGCCTATTACACCCGGCCCATTAGTCCCCTGACACCTGACATTACCCCGCCCTTTTCCGAGCCGCTCGTCCTCGAGCTGCAGCATGGGCACCTTGACGATGACTCGACTCCACACAAACCTATGACCTAAAAATAAGCCTTTTACATCTCGGCTTATTTGATTATTCTTAATCTGAAATAGACTCACTTTTTATTGTTTGACTCCCCGACGGTAGGCACCATCTGCCACCTAGATCCCATGGAGACCATCTGAACGAGAGGGGCGCAGGGGCACAACCACCTGGAGGCAGTCGCGACGAAGACCAACGGAGACGTCCTCGCGGTGGTCGGAGACGGAAAGCTGAGGCGCTAGGCAGCGCGTCCCCGCTGGTGACAAGGAGCAACACACCTCCCCTTCCATCGTCTCTGCAGAGTTGGAATACGCCGTCTGCGAGAAACACACCATGCGCACCCTTGGACACAGCAACAGATTGGCACAATTGCTGGTAGCCATCGAGGGAGTCGAGATCGCATCCCTCAGCATTGAAGGCGAAGGTGACCGCTGCAAAGGCTGCCTCCCGATCCTGCATCGGCTTGTGCGTCTTTTGTAGCCGCCGTCGCGCTAGGAAGCCGCGCGCCGCCGCATGCAGCCGCAACGCCGCCTGAAGTTGCGCTGTCGTGGTCGCCTCCTTTGTGTGGCAACGAACAGCCTGAAGGAACTGCAACGGGGTGCGTGGCTGAATTAGCTGTAAATCAAGTAGCCACCCCACCGCCGCACGCCAGAGGCCGCGTCTTGCGCCCCTGCGCGACGCACGGCCGTGGACTGCTCGATCTGCTGCACCTCCCCACCTCCGTGGTGGATCCGCTCGGTGTTGATGGTGGTGGCCGGCCGGCGGCCGCGGACGGCCCCGACAGCGGCGCCAGTGCGGATGGCGAGGGCGCACGCAGCGGCGCAGGACTGGCGCCTAGCAGGATATTCGCCTCATCACGCCCCAAACTGTCGCGCGCAAGACTGATGATGACCGTCGTCAGCTGCTCGCTTGTGGTGACAGGGCCTGCCGATACGTCGAGGGGCGCCAGCGGAACGACGTCGTACGCCGCCATCCATGCTGAGAGCGCGGGAGATAGAGGTGTCAGCGGCGCCTAGATCGCGGTCATCCACTCGGAGAACAGCTCCGACAACAAGTAACCTGGCATCTCTGATACCAAATTGTTATGAACTGCGATGCGAGGCAGAGGTGATTGGAGGATTTGGGGGCTGATTGTGTAGAATTAGGGTTGCGAGCTACAGTAGCCGTGGTGCTACAGTAACCGCGGGTACTGTTCACACGGAGAAGGTTGAGAGAGGGGCAGCTAGGGTTGCTGGGTCGCGAGGAACGCCGACCGCGGGGCTTCGCCCACGGCCGACAAGAGAGAAGGGTTTTCCTTCTAATCACTTGCTTGCTTTGATTGATACATCTCCCCTCCTTATAAAGAGAGGATTCCTTGACCCCTAAGTAAGGACTCGATCTTATCCCTAAACGTAACCCTAATGGGCCTGCCGAGCCGGCCTATTAGACCCGGCCCATTAGTCCCCTGACCCTGCCTACCTAGCGGACTACATTCTTTGCTTATTGGTGGAGGAAGTCTTGGAAAATGTTGCATACAAATTCTAGGAAGGGATTTAATTCGCTGGTCATTCTTGGCGCATGGACCCTCTGGAAACATCGTAACTCCTGTGTTTTTGAAGGGTCTACTCCAAGCGTTCAGGCTGCTGTCTAGGCTTTCAAGGATGAGGCCAATTTGTGGCTAGTTGGAGGTGCTAAGCACCTTGCTGGCCTGGGGCCTTGGAATCTGTAGGGTTTTGGTCTTGAGGAGTAGCTGTCTTTTGTTTGTCTAGGGTCAGGTCCTTCCTTTATTATTTGGTTCACAAACACCTCTGGTTTGGGTCTTATGCCTCTCACCTCTATGATCCATGGTGGTGTTAGGCCTTGTAATTGGATCATTTTCTCCTCCTTAATACAATGGTACGCATCTCTCCTGCGTATTCGAGAAAAAAAATTATAAATCTGAACAAAATCCTAATAATTCATATAGCTATCCAAGGAAGATTTTTCCTAAGCATTTAAAGCGCTCCTCATCCAAATCAACCATCAAATCAAGGCTGCGTTTGGAAGTTGACATTGAGGGTCGGAATCGTGAATTGGCATTGAACACACTCAATTCAGCTGTTTGAATGGCTTGGCATTGGCGGATGGAAACGATGCGCCAATACCGTGAAGTATTCAGTCCTCCTAGCTATGCCCGCCCACGATTCGGAGCCCTCCCGCTCGGTATTGCTTGCATGACAACATCTTTATTCCCCACCTCCCCGCGTACCGGTTCGCTCTCTTCGCGAGAAAACAAAAGAAACGAGGGCTAGGAAGGGAGCAGGCGAGCCACGAGCGCTGCCGCCGGTCCTCTCCTTGGTCGCGCCCCCTCATCTTCCTCCACTGTCACAACCACCTCCGTACCGCCCCCTCCACGCCGCTCGTCTCCCTCCACGTCGGCCCCTTCGGGATCCCTCCGCACCAGTCGTCTCCCTCCGTACCACCCCCCTCCACGCCGCCTGTCTCCCTCCGCACCGGCCCCTCCGCGCCGGCCCCTTCGGGATCCCTCCAATGGCCACCCCTCGAGCAATCCGCCGGCCACTCGAGCTCCCTCCACTGTGCGCCTCGAGATCCCTCAGCCGCCCCTCGAGCTTCCTCAGCCGACACGCCGGAGAGGGAGGAGACGGCCGCGGAGTGAACGAGCAGTCGCACCGCCCCTCCAACTCCCTTCACTGACCGCGCCGGAGCCGAAGACGAAGGCCGCGCCAAAGCTGGAGACGAAGGCCGCACCAGAGCTAGAGAAGAAGGTCGCGCCGCCTTCCAGTTCGCTCGTGCCCCTCCGCCGGCGAGGCTTTGTTGGTGGGTTCTATCTGAAAGTGCATCTAGGCCCCTAAGTGGATTTTGGTGAATTGAATGACAAGGCGATTAAAGGACTAATGTTTTTGTCTAAAATTGTGAGCAGGTTTTCTTTCTAGATTCATGAGCAACCATTGAAGTATTTTAATTATGGATGTATTTTATGGCTCACATCTACAAAGACAAGTATATGGTGCAAGACTTCATGAGTTTATCGAAAGAGAACAAGATGATGAGTGTACACACCATGGTTCTAAAAAATTGGAAGCTTGCATATTCGTTGTCAATCAAGATCAAACATTTGAAGCGGGATTTTCAAATGAAGGTTAATTGCGTGTGAAGCAAAGTGGAACTCAAAGTGGTTTGGATAAGTGATGAAGAGATCAACCGAGATGTCTAGGGTGAGGGACTAAGCAATCTTTGGGGCCGTAGCTAAGCCGCCATTCGTGTTTTGCTAGGGTGAAGGTCTAGCATCCGTGGGGTCTTCAAGTATCATATTCAAACCTTAACCGAGGGAAGCTTTGCAAGTCATCAACTCGTTAAGATTGGCAACATGGAGTGACTATGGATCCAAGTGTGCATTCTTATGCTATATGGAAAGATCCTAAGTCAAGTATGGACGTGCTCAAGTCAAAGGCTATGTTGAAAGCCCTCAAGTGGTTATTGATCAAGTATGGCAAGAATTGAAGTTGTTCAAGCTCAAGAGGTCATCGAAGATCTTTTATTCTTTTCTTGAGTATAGGTATGCCGTACTATCAAGAGGGATGCAACTTAGCGAGTTGACCAAGTCGAAGTGCTCTTTAGTTGACCTAAGTGAGAATTAGCCTTAGAGTGTGCTAACAAACCCTCCTAACCTAACCTGGGTCATTTCATCTTGGTGGTGAAGTGCTAGTTTCTTTAAAAGAGGTTTTGGGGGTAACTCGGGCCCGACCGGTCCGCCGGCCGAGGCACCGTCCGACCGGTGCCGCTAGCCCAACGGCTAGTTTTTCGAACACCGGTCCGACCGGTGTGAGGCACCGTCCGACCGCAGGGGTCTTTGCCCGGGGACTAACGGCTAGTTTTCTCCTTTGAGGGGTATAAATACCCCAAGCCTTCTTCAAGTGAGGGTTGCTGTTTCTAGTGAATTTGCTGAGGTCCCAAGCCATTTCTAACTAGCTCTAAGCCTTAGTGGCTCTCCCCAACCATCTCTTTGTGAGATTTGTGGATTCAAGCCATCATGTTTGTGTTGGGTTGAGGAAGTGAGCTTAAGAGTGACTTTGTGAGCTAACAAGAGCAGTTTCCATAGCTTGAGCACTTTGGTTTCGCGTCTACAACCTTTGAAGCATTTGTTACTCTTGGAGGTTTGCCTCCTAGACGGCTAGGTGTCGCCGGCTAGCTCCCAAGGTTGTGGTGAGCAGCGGGAAGTTTGTAAGGGCTGCGATCTTGCCTTTTCGTGGAAAAGATCACCTTAGTGGAAAGGAGGAAAGTGGTTGAAAGAGACCCGGCTTGTTGTGGGAATTGTCCCTTACAAGCTCCTCAACGGAGACGTAGCCATTCCTCAGTGGGTGGTGAACTTCGGGAAACAAATCCTTGCTTCTTCGTGTGGTTCGACTCTCTAAGTTGTTCATTCTAGCATATTACATTTGCTTCCGCTTCGATCTACTTGGGTGTGTTACTTGTGTGTGCGGGGGCTCATTACTCGCTTGTGATCATCTACAAAGGCCACACCCCGAGTTTAGTTCGTGCTAGAAGCCAAGAGGTGCTTGAAGTTGTTTTTGCGTGTTCTCTTTGCTACACCGGTCGGCCGACCGGTGAGGCGCACCGGTCGACCGGTGTCACTCGTGAAGTTCGGTTCGACCGGTCTGACCGGTCATCGCCACCGGTCTGACCGGTGGAGCACTGTCAGCTCAAGTGTTTGGGGGAAAAGAGTTTAAATTGGTCGTCTCGCCTATTCACCCCCCCTCTAGGCGACATCAAGGTCCTTTCACTATCATCTATGCGTGACCAAGGTGTGACCAGGGTGGAAGAAGCTAGCAAATAGCAATTTGATGCTTGTGTACATCCAAACTCAAAACGGAATTGATTTCTTTCCAACGATTCCAAACTCAAATACAATGACATCCAAACAATAGAATTGAAATTGCATCCTATTTCAATACAATGGCTGATTTGGTATTGAACACAATTCAATTCCATGCCCTCCAATGTCTACTTCCAAACACAGCCTTACTAAAATTTGAGGTGCCTTAAGGAACTAGATGAGAAGATGCCAAACATACCGACATGACAACAACACCGTGGTAGGCAGATTAGTGAGGTCGTGTGCACCGAAGTACCGAGCTCCAAACAGCCAACGGTCATGGAATCGTCTAGGCTCGGCAGGCTACACCCACGGCCACTGCGGCATTGGCCACCGCCACTGCTACTCGAGGACTCGAGGTCCGTCACTATGAAGTGGAGCGACCAATGCCGGTCCCAAGAGCGCTCATGGAGTAGGTTGGTATCAATGGTGGTGGCAGGCTGGCCATGGGTGCCGCCGTGCAGCTCTTTGCGGTGTAAGGCTTCTGCTGCGAGGAGAATGGGCCCACAAGTTGCATCTTGGCCTCCGATTCTAGCCAGGCTCTTACTCCATTTACATTGTTGTTTGGGGTCACTGCACGGTGGCGAAAGACATTACGTGGTGAGCAGGTTTGCCTTGTGTATTTTGAAACGCAAAAATTGAATTGTGCACAAGGCTCGTGGTATTCAAAGATTTTTTCAAGTGCTCTTTTTAAAATGACAGAGTTATTGTTTTTCTTACCATTTTCTTAGATATGCAAAGAGAGGCGTGGATTTTTGTTTTCTATTGTCATAACTATGATGTTCATTTAAGAAAACAACCCATACGCCTGCAATTCCACATTAATATGCTATATCCAAACTGTGCATACGAATTAACAAATTAATCCTACTCCATCCAGTTCATCCCGCAAGCGTTTTGCTACCATTTTTCAGAAATCAAAGAATTTCACAACAACAGCACAAGTGCACATACTTATCACTGAAGGACTCCTATTTTAAGAACTCAAAACCCCTTGGAATTCGCCATGAATCTGGAGTAAAGGCAGAAATATTCGTAGATCAATTCCCCACATCCGAACACACATCTTCAAATTTCTTAGCTAGCTTGTCGAATCAGTTGATGAGAATGGCAAACTCACCACCACGCCAGGAATGGCATACTGGGCGTCGGATGGGAGGAGAAGCCGCTCGCATCAACATACTCGGGTAGCTCGCGATGCCCGCAGCCGCGGCAGCGTGGATAAGACTTCACCGCCGGTGTCGGGCTGGCGGCGGCGGCGTCCCGGCGCCACCGCACCTCCTGTGGGACCTGGCTGCCGCACATCGTCGTGAAGCGCGATGAGCGTGCAGGAGTAGGTTTTCTTTCTTAGTGGAGGCCCATGGGTTTTAGTCGGAGGAAGGCCACAGTCCAGTTAGCGACCGAATCCGTAAACAACTACTCCCTCCTTTCTCTTGCGACAGACACCACACGGTTTTTCAAACTATAATTTGATCATAATTCTTCTTATATTATTTTATTTGTGGTTATGAACGTATAACCATTAGAAACAACATTTGAATACAAATTCAACCATGTCAAATTTACATCACAAAACAAAAAATATGATGAGTAAATTAGTAGTCAAAGATTGTAAAGTTTGAATCTTCTTATACGTGCGTGCCTTATAAACGAGAAGGGAGAGTAGTAGAAACAGACGAGCTTATACATCGTGTGATCCAGATGATTACTGCCGAGTCAACAATTCTTTCAGTCAATCAAGGTTACCTAATTTATCGTTTGCCTGATTTCATTTCATTGTCAATGGATAATACTTGAGAGCTTCACTTTATATTTTAGTATTACGAACTCCAATGTAGCAGGTGCATATTAGATAAAGATAAAGAAGCAATTGTTCGAACATCACAAGTCACAACAATCACAGATGATTTTAAGGCTAACAACGAAGAGGCCATGTGTATAGCAAATAACAGTATGCAGGTTTTGTACATTTCTGGAACAAAATGAATGTGGTAATGGTATATCATAATAGCATATGCACACACTCTCTTAGCTCTGGTTAGAAAGCACTGGTTATTTGCATGAGGCCTGTGAAGACGTATTTGATGGTAAGACACGAGAGCCTGCAGGTTGCTAAAAAGTTCAGAGAATTAATCCGGAATCCATCATAGTTTTGCTCACTTAAACAAAAAGTGTTCTGTAGGCCATGCCCCCATAAATATCATCGTGATAAGATTCCTCAGGCAACATTTACGAATTACGATGCTTTTGCAAATCAAGCTGTGAGATGGTTGTGTGGGGTGGAGCCATGTCTGAGTTAGAGAGAGCACCGATTGTAGTACCTAGTCCAAAGGATTGGAAGAGATCCGCAGCCTGTTCGTTCTGCTTATCAGCCACCAGCCAGCGGTACTTTTTACTCAGAACAAATCAGCCACCAGCAATCAGCCAGTAGTACTTTTCTCTCAGAATAAATCAGCACCAGCCATCAGCCACCAGCCAAACGAACACGCCCCTAGCTGGTTACAAAATGGAAAGGCTGCACTGCTGGCATTTTGCAAAGGAATGATGAATTCACTGGAGAAGCATACGAGCATAACATACGTTCACTGAATTACCGAAAACTTACAGCCTGTTCGTTCGACTTATCAGTCACCAGCCATCGGATACTTTTTTTTCTCGAACAAACCGGCCACCCGGCAATCGATCGGCGATACTTTTCTCTCAGAACAAATCAGCACCAGCCATCAGCCACCAGCCAAACGAACAGGCGTGTCAGGGGCAGATTGCTTCATAGACCCGGTACCCGGAGCATCAGAAATGAGATTACACAAATCGAAGAGGCCTTCCGTTTTCATCAAACTTGATATATCCAAAGCTTTTGGCTCATTGAATTGGGTGTTCCTCATAGAGACAATGAAAGCACTAGGGTTTGGCCAAAGGTGGCGGGATTGGATCACTACACTCCTTTCGACAGCTTCCTCTAAAGTCATTCTTAATGGTGAACCAGGGAGAAAATTTAAACACGCTAGAGGTCTAAGACAAGGAGACCCTTTATCTCCCATGTTATTCATTCTTGCGATTGACCCACTTCACAATATGATTGAGACAACGACAACTAGAGGTTTGCTCCAACTAATCCTACCCAGAGCAGCTAAGTTGGTGTTCTTTGTACGCAGATGATGCAGCAATTTTTGCAAACCCAGACCGAATGGAACTCTACAATATCAATACAATTTTAAAAATCTTTGGTGACTGTTCAGGACTGCATGTAAATTTAAACAAGACAGAGATCTTCCCCCATTAGATGTTCAGATGAGTTGATCTCAGAAGCTTTATCTGATTTCCCTGGAAAGATATGTAAATTCCCAGGAAAATACTTAGGGTTACCCTTACACACAAGAAAGTTGAGAAGAGTAAAATTTCAGCCACTCCTTGACAAAATTGGAGGTCGGTTGCCAGGTTGGGAGGGTAAACTTATGTCTTTGGCTGGTCGGGAAACACTCGTCAAATGTGTCCTTACCGCACAACCAATTTACCATTTGACGGTTTTTCAAGCACAAAAATGGCTTATTGCACAGATTGACAGGATGAGGAGGAGTTTCCTTTGGAAGGGGGAGGAACGGGAGAAGGTCAGTGGCGGTCACTGTCTGGTTAACTGGCCAACGACTTGCACGCCCAGGGCCCTTGGGGGGCTTGGTATCCTGGACTTGGAACGATTGGCGAGAGCTCTACGACTTCGTTGGTACTGGTGCAAATGGAAAGATGATGGCAGACCATGGTCAGGGTTGGACATCCCAACTGATAAGGCTGACAAAGCGTTGTTTAATGCATCAACATCTGTCACGGTACGGAAGGGCAACAAGGCACAATTCTGGCGCTCTAGCTGGATCAATGGGACGTCACCATTAAGCATTGCCCCAAGTCTATACCAAAAATCAAAGCGAAAGAACATCACAGTGCTCAAGGCATTACATAACAATACTTGGATCACACACATATCTCCTCTTCAATCATTGGTGGAGGTTCACGAGTATGTGAACTTATGGGAGGGGATTCACTCAATTGACAGGAACGAAGAGATAGATGATCAGATCACATGGCGTTGGACCACGAATGGCGAGTACTCAACAAAAAGTACATACCACATTCAGTTCACGGGACGTTTCAAAAAATTGGAATCACACCCATCTGGAAGGCAACGGCTGAACCAAAATGTAAAAGTTTTGCCTGGATCTTGCTGCAACGGAAAATCCTCACAGCTAATAACCTTGCCAAACGTGGCTGGCAACATGATCCGCTCTGCAAACTGTGCCATGTAGCGCCAGAAACGCCAGTACACCTCTGCAAAAACTGCTCTTACACTTCTATTGTTTGGGACCAAATAATCAGATGGTTCCCATTACAGAGATTACCGCCCATCAGTGGAACAAATTCAATCTATAGTTGGTGGAAAAAGTGTCGTCGTCAGGTCGATCGAGAACACAAAGGCGCTTTTGATGGTCTCATTCTTCATTTCTGGTGGAACATTTGGAAAGAACGGAACCGATGTACTTTTCAACAAGTGGCGAAACTTCCTTTAGATGTTGCTTATCTCATCAAAGAAGATATACAACTCCTTCAGTCTGCAAGACGCGCAAGACCTCATACAGAGTAGTAGTTGTTCGGTTACCTGGAGGAGTAGATTCTTTCATAGTTTTTTGGTTCGGGTATCTTGCTGGTTTTGGTTCTGTTGGGTGGTCCGGACTGTCAGGTGCTTGGCGCCTTGGGGTGGAGTTGTGTGGTGGTCGAGTTGTTGTGTGTTGGTTGATTTTGTTTGGCTATGTTTTTTCCCTTAAAATTACGGTAAAGCTTTTGCCGCTCTGTTCAAAAAAAAGAAATGAGATTGTTCAAGGGTCACGGGTACGGTTGCTGAAATCAAATTGCAGAGGCAAATGGCAAGTTTCATGGACTGGAATTCAAAGCATAATAAGCATAGCTTGTCACAAACATCTGTTGGCAACAATATCATCATTGGAGAAACCAAACAGGATCAAGCTCTGCATAGTATGTATCAGTGGACTATCACAATAATCCACAACTGTGTGTATCAGTTGACATTTTAATTTGAATGTGAGGGCTCTACAATTAAATGACAGTAACATACCTTTTCAGTTTCGTTTTCAAGGACCCCATTCGTAGTTACCCATGCTGTCATTTCATCAAGCAGATCAAGTTTATCCAGAAAAATAGCTTCATTGCACGCAGTGACAGCGGCTAGCACGACCTGGAGCCGAGGCCTAGGCTTATCTGTAAAGAATCAGATACTCGTTAGCCTAAGAGGGGGAGGGGGTGAATTAGGCAACTTAAAACCTTAACCTACGACTTCACTAATTTTACACAAAAGTAAACTAGAACATACTATCTAGATGTGCAACTAATGTTGTTCTAGTGTGACACTCCCATCCCAAAACAAGGTTTGCAACCTATAGCCAATCCTAGCATGATACTACTCTAGGAAAGTAAAGGCAAGCAAAAATTGCAAAAGCGTAAATGCGGAAATGTAAAGGGGATGTGAGGAAGCAAACTCTTGACATGCGATTTATCCCGTGGTATCGGTAGGCACTAAGCCACCCCTAGTCCACGTTGAAGCACTCACACAAGAGTATTGCTTCCCGGTCACCAAGTCTCTCCCAAGAGCACCACTTGACTCGCCACAAAGGCTAGCCACTTAGGCACTTGCCAAGCTCTCTTGGTCACCTTGATGCCGCCTCCACTAAGGAGCTTCTCCACCAAGGAAGGGGGTCTCCACGTCCCCCGCACAAAGTGTCCTCTCCACTCCATACTAAGCCTGAGGGTCGATGACGATTGCCAGTGAGCGACTTAGGACCCAAGGCTTCCGGCCAACCTTGTACAACTTGATTCACTCAAGAATCACCTCACAAGGTTGGCACAACCTTGCACTCACTCAGCTCTAAGCTAAGCCTAGCACTAAGCACATACACAAAGCATATGCAAGTCTAAGGATGAGCAATTAAGCACTTGGATGGATTGGATATGATCTTCAATGTGACTTGAATTCCTCTGCACTTCCACACAATCCAGCAACCTCAAATGGGTGAGTGGAGGGGTTATAAATAGCCCAAGGCATCAAACTAGCCGTTGGCTAACGGCCACTGAAAAAGGTAGCGTCGGATGAACCGATGCTAGATTTTCCAGGGCGTCGGTTCATCCGGTGCCCCTCCCACGTCACATAGCCGTTGAGATTCTCTGACACAATTGCTCCGACGCTATGCACCGACGGTGCGTCGTATCATCCGGTGTTGAATACCCCGCGTCCAAGTCGCCTCTGTTAGCTTCCACGCGACCGTCGGATAGACCAACGCTTCATCTTGACCAAGGCGTCGGATCATCCGGTGCTGAAGGTTTCGTCTTGGCGTGTATCTGTCTCGATTCAAACTGAGCGTCGGATAGACCGACGGTGTCCCCACTCAGACCGTCGGATCATCCGGTGCTACTGCCTTCGCTGCTCTTCCTCTGCAACTCGTCCGACGCTACTAAAAGATGGACCGTCGGTTCATTCGATGGTACCTAGGGTTTCACCTTGTGTACCAACTCGTCCGACGATTGCACCGACACTTGCTATATTGATACCGTCGGTTCATCCGACGGTGACTTTTCTTTTCTTTTCTTGCTCGGTTTTGACCCTTTATTTTCTCATTTTGGCATGTGGTTTTGTTGCATCCTTGGGACCTAGAAGTGTCTACAAAGACATGCTAAAACACTATGGTTAGTCCCAATGATCATGTTGTCATTAATCACCAAAAACAAACTCGAACTAATGGTATATGAGGCCATGCTCGCTACCATATCCAGCTGTTCCTTTTGCATGGTCGTCGATCGCACATGACTGCTTCATGGATAGACAGAGTCACAGAGCTGCATGCCCAGCGAACTGGCGATCGTGTTGCTCGTCGCCGTCACGGGGAGGCCCTTCTCACCAGAGGCAATGGTCTGCGTTTGAGGGGTACTGCATGGGCGAGTTGGCCACAGCCCTGCCCGGCTTGCGTTCCCTAAAGCCGCTCCTGCCTGACAGCTCGGCCGGCTCGGAGGATGGCAAAGCTAGTGCATATCCAGAAAATTTTCCTGACCTCCTCCGGGCTGCACTGATTTATTTCTATCTCAGAGAGGAGGGCCGCAGTCTCAGAACTTTGGAAGTAACTGTTAACACTAAAATTTGGTAAGGAGTCTGACTTGTGGGTCCAGCTCGATGAGGAGTCCGTCTGGCGGAAGGAAGGTTTCTTCAGATGCATTCGGCAGAAAAATCCGTGGTCAGCTATCTGCTTTCGTTCGGCAAGAGAACAGTTGAGCTGATTTTGCGGGATTGTACGGTGACGTGGCTCAAGCAGGAAGGACGAATGGATGGATAAGCGATCAAGTTTAGAGATAAATTAGGTATCAAATCCATTCGAGGTTGTGCTTGGCAGGGTATAAATATGAGCCCTGAATGTATGTAACATATACGTAATCATTCTCAATACAAACCGGCTTTACGCCAAACCCTAGAGTCCTTTTGTCGTGTCGTCGAGTTCTTCGAGAGGGTTCATCGATCCGTCGACCTGCGTGAGTACCGGCAACCTTGTATCATATCTAGTATCATGCGGTGGATTTAGATCTGATGCAAGTAGTCTTGTTACCATGCTTAGTGTCATGCGGTAGATTCAAGCTTGGTTCAAGAAGGTTTCTTGTTAGGTCATGAGCCATGCGGTAGGCTAAGATCTAGCTTGAGGCTAGTTATCGGCTCTATTGGATTTTGGCAAGATCCAATAGATTCATTAAGTTACCCCGTGTTGCTTTGAGTTTTGCTTTATGTTTAAATTCATGTAACACCTTTTGCCCAATCTAGATGGGTTTGGATTGGCTTTATCCCTTTTGATGATCCCTATACGAGTCAAGTTCGACCCTTTGGCTATTTTAATACGTGGATCACGTGCTCCTTGATAGCCGAAACCGAATCGATCTAGGTTGTTACGTGTTGTGGGTTCAAGCTTACCGATGTTTGTATAAATCTTGAAAGAACTGAGTATCACACGGTAGATGCAGGTTTTTGGGTTGCTTTGGAGCTAGTCATCCGGTGGATTAGATTTCAAATCAATCTGATAGATTTATCTCATTTGGTAATGTTCGTTCCTTCTTCATGGACCCTGAATCGGTTGTTCAGTTGCATTCGGTTATGTTTCTCACGAGTAGAACACGAGCGTAATTTATGCTTTAAATAATGTATGCTTTTAGCTTTCCATATTTAGATCGTATCATGCGGTGGATAGATCTATTTGTGGAAAGTGGTACGATCCCCATGCAAGTTGTATCATGCGGTGGATAGATTTGTTTGGCGTCGTACCCGACGGGTTTTAAAGCACCTAGACATGCGGTAGACTAGTGCTTTGGATCTATGCATGCTTGTTTATTACATGTTTATGCTCGCGCTTTACTTTATTTATTTTATTTAATGTTGATCACCACGGGGATCGGTCACGGTCTTCCGCACGTGCATCTTTGCCCAAACAAAGATCGATTGTCGTCATGCTTGTGTCATCCATTCGGTACGTGTTACCTTTTCCTTTTTAAAGCTCCCGAATGGTTTCGGTTCTTGCGGCGTATAGCTTTCTATAGCTATATGTCATCTTATTTGGCTTTATAGCCGTAAATATGGAACCGTACGGTACTACCCGGCAAGTTCCAAGCTTTGGTATTTAACTCGCTTTGTCTTTTGTTAATTTTCGGGGAAAATTGAGCGGCATGTCTAGTGATTCTCTGCACGTGTGAAGCCGGCTTGTTCGGCTTGCTTGTGTGCTTGGCGCTAGGTGCACATTTTGCGTCAACACACCTTTTGGCACGCCCGGTGGGACCACGGCCGAAAATCAAGATGCACGACATCGGGGATATCATGGATGTCAACATTGAGGACCTCTCTCCGAACAACGGCGGCAGCCTCCGGGACGCCGTGGACCAATTCCCGGCGAAGTGTATGCTGTCCTTCAAGAAGAACGAAGTGGCGTCCGTACCGAAAAATGAGATGCCCGGGGTATTGTTGCCGGGGGGAGAGCGATGCCACGACCCGGCGGGGAGAGGGAGGAATGCATACGGGCGTTCGAGATGCCGCGGACCACGTCTTGAGCAGGCACCACGGAGCTTTCCTTGGTGCGTTCAAACAAATGATGGTGGGTGTCTTCGGTCCGGGCATGGAGCGAGGCATTCAAGCAAGACACCCATTCAAGGAGGCACCGTGGAGTTGGGCGAGTCCGGTTCTCAACCGCCATTGCGAGCCGGCCCGGCCCAACCTCCTCCTCATAGCTGCGGGAGTCAAGCTTTCCGACCTCCTCCACAAGGTGCCGGGGGTCGCCGGTTCGGCCCCCCACTTGCGGGCCGCGGGGAGGGCGACCGGTCCCGGCCACCACCGCGGGCGGCATGGGTCAGCACGTGCAACGGCCGAACCCGTACCGGCCCACGTACGGGGGAGTTGGCATTCGGCTCGCCCGGGGCCCCGCTTGCTTCCGGCCACGGGATTGCTCCGCAAGCAAGCGGCTACGGAGAGGAATCTATACGGCGGAGGCTACCACGAGGTGGGGAACTACGGAGCCATCGACGCTCTCCCGAATCCGGGTTACGGACCAAGCTGCGAGGCACGCGGAAGGACGACATCCTGGTGCGAAGATGACCGATTTGATGCGGAATCAATTCGGCCTCAACCGAAAATGCAAGGACCTACCTACATGCCGCCGTTCCCGGAGTGGTACTACAACGTGATCCTTCCGCCAAGGGTAAAACCTCCGACGGAATTCACAAAGTTTTCCGGGCAGGACGACACGAGCACGGTGGAGCACATTGCTCGCTACCTGATGTAGCTTGGAGAGTGCTCGACCGAAGAAGCGTTCGAGTCAGATACTTCCCCGCGTCCGCGACGGGCGCGGCGTTCCAATGGTTTTCATCTTTACCCCCGCGGTCGGTCAGCACATGAAAGGAGCCGGAACGGAAATTCCACGCCCACTATTTCGGCGGCGGCTCGGAAAAGAAGATAATCGACCTCGCTACCCCGAAGCGAGAGGCACGGTGAGACGCCCTTGGAATTCCTCGGGAGGTTCGGGGAAGTTAAGGGCATGTGCTTTTCGCTCAACTCTGCCGGATGATCGGTTGGCCGACATGGCCGTTCCGGGATGTCGCCGGCCGTGCTTGAGAAGCTGTTTGGCATGGAGTTCGATAACCACGGGCCGGCTTTCCCAAAAGCTGTCGTTAATGAGCAACCAAGCATACGGTTTCAAGAAGGATGCCAGGTTCAGCAAACAGCACGACGTGGCGGATATCTACAACCAGTTCTTGGACAAGGCCGACCTGATGGAAGATTCTGATGATGAACAGGACGTGGCTGCGGCCGAAATCATGTGGGGAAAAGAGCCATTGACTATGAATCAGCGCTGGGTCAAACAGACCAAAGGTACCTACGATTTCGACATCACAAAAGCTGACAAGCTGTTTGAGCTCTGGTAAAGGAAGGCCGAATCAGATTGCCTGAAGGGCATTCCATGCTTCGGCCCGATGGAGTAAAGGAGAAACGTTACTGTGGCTTCCACGACAGGAACTCGCACTCCATCAACGACTGCAGGGTCTTCAGAATGAGGATCCAGAGAGCCATCCAGGAGGGGCACCTCAAATTTGATAACAAGATGAAGCTGGATGGCCACCCTTTCCCTCAGAACATGGTGGGTTTTTCGGTCAACATGGTAACAGCTGAGGAGAAGGGCAAGGTCAAAGTCTTGACCTCGGCCCGGGGCAAGGCGGGGATGGAGCAAGAGACCGGAGCGTCTGGTGACTCTGGAGCAGGTGCATGGTGAAGCCCCCCGCGTTCTCAAGAGCCACGTCGAAATCGGGGAATCATCCAGAGCCAAGCCCAGGGTGACCACGCGTATCCTCCTCAATAAGTGGCAGCGCCAGCTGGATAAAGAGCGCTACCAAAAGTGAAAATACGAGGAGGAGAGACGCAGGGCCGAAGAGGAAGCACGCAGAAGAGATCTAGAGCAATACACACGCGAGGCGGAGCGCGCGCGCGGGGATGTGCGTTCTTCGGCACCGTTGGAACGAGGGTTTGAAGCCGCCCACGCCGAGGAACCGCCCGAGTGCGGTGATAGGTATTTCGAGTACGGGGGGGGGGGGGAGAGCGCCAACCGCCGATCCGTCCATGAAAGAATTGGAAGGATACATCCTAGCGAGGATCGGCGCCAAAAATTTGAAATCATTGATCATCCCGGGAAAAGGCAAGGCTGATTTAAGGTGGGCTGATCAAGAGGAAGACGAGGACGAGTACATCTGGCAGAAGGGGCAATGGTGCCCGCCTGGCCTAAGAAAGAGTCAGAAGCGAAGGGTTCAACGCTTGAGGAACCGTGAACTGAGGCAGGATGGGATCCAGACAAGGCAGGTGTGGCGTCCAAAGGATAAACCTGAAGGGTCAAAACGTTCGGCTCTAGCGTGCATGGTATATTTTTTGCCGAATGAATTTATGGCTCCTGCTAATCAGGTTGTGCAGGAAGAGGCGTCCCTGGATGATGAGCAGGTTGAGGGGTTGATGGCGCAGCTGGTGCTAGCCAAGCAGGCCGTCTTCGACAAACCGGCCAAAAATTGACACATGAGGCCACTGTACTTGAAGGGATATGTCAATGGCAAGCCATTGACCAAGATGTTTGTCGACGGTGGAGCGGCGGTCAATGTAATGCCGTACACCACCTTCAGGAAACTTGGCATGGGCCCTAGCGATCTGACGCCTACAAGCATAATACTGAACGATTTCGCCGGGAATCCTTCAGACACCAAGGGATGCGCTCACGTGGATCTGATGATCGGGTCCAAGACGCTGCTCACGACCTTCTTTGTTATCGAAGGTAAAGGAGCCTACAGCCTACTGCTTGGACGGGACTGGATTCATGCCAATTGCTTGCGTCCCATCCACCATGCATCAGCAGCTCATCCAATGGGTGGATGATGATATTGAGGTGGTCCAAGCGAGATGACTCCGTGAGCGTAGCAAACATGGAACCGGCTTTACGGGAGTATCAAGGCATTGATTGTTTCTCGGGGAAAGAGCGGGGAGAAGGTCTGTTGAACTGTCGGCAGCGATCAACATCCGATTCAAGCGTCGGCTCTTATAGCAATTTTTAATGGAGAACCCCGTCGATGGTACCGATGGCAAGTTGGGGCGAGGATTCATGTCGGCCGATAAATTAGAAGAAGTTAACATTGGAAGCGGTGACAAGCCAAGGCCGACGTTCATCGGCGCAAACTTGCAATCGGACTTCGGGGGAGGAATTAATCAAGCTACTCAAGGAATATAAGGATTGCTTCGCACGGGATTATTCGGAGATGCTCGGACCTGGATCGCTCCATCGTTGAGCATCGGTTGCCAATCAAATGCGGTTTCAAACCGTACAAGCAACCACCCCGGAAAATCTATAAGGATGAGGTATTGGCCGATGTGAAGAAAGAAGTTGAAAGATTGCTTGACGCAAACTTCGTTCGGCCATGCAGATATGCGGAGTGGATTTCTAACATTGTCCCCGTTTACAAGAAGAATGGAAAGATGAGGGTCCGCATAGATTTCGGGGATTTGAACAGAGCTACTCCGATGGATGGTTACCCCATGCTCGTTGCCGATTTGTTGGTTGACGCCGCATTTCTTTGGGCACAAAGTTATCAGTTTCATGGATGGCAATGCGGGATACAACCAAATTTTTATGGCAATAGAAGATATATCAAAGACGGCCTTCAGATGTCCTGGTCATATAGGCCTGTTTGAATGGATAGTCATGACATTTGGGTTGAAAAATGCCGGTGCAACTTATCAGCGAGCCATGAATTACATCTTTCACGAGTTGATCGGCAAAGTTGTTGAAATTTACATTGATGATGTCGTGATCAAGTCCCTAAGTCATGACACACATTTGGAAGATGTGAAAAGGACCTTGGAGTGCACCCGAAAGCATGGTTTAAAGATGAATCCAAACAAATGCGCTTTTGGGGTGTCAACTGGAGAATTCTTGGGATTTTTGGTCCACGAAGGGGGGATTGAGGTTGGCAAGAAGAGCATGAAGGCCATCGATGAAGTTATCCCTCCAACTAATCTCAAGGAGTTACAATCGCTGCTCGGCAAAATTAATTTCGTAAGGAGATTCATTTCAAATCTGTCACAGAAGGTTTTGCCGTTCTCTCCATTCTTTGAAGCTAAAGAAAGATCGGAAATTCACATGGGGCGACAAACAACAAAAGGCTTTTGATGAGATCAAGCAATACATGAAGGAGCCACCAGTCTTGGTTCCTCCTTAGCCGGATAGGCCTTTCAAGTTGTACGTGGCGGACGATACCCAAACCATTGGATCGGCCCTTATTCAAGAATTCGAAGGAAAGGAGCGGGTAGTAGCATATCTTAGCCGAAAATTACTTGATCCCGAGACCGGGTATTCGGCGCGAGAGAAGCCGTGCTTGTGCGTATACTACTCGTGTACAAAGTTTCGGCACTACTTGTTGAATGCCGAATGCACCGTGTATTCCAAGTTCGATGTAATAAAACATATGTTATCTATGCCAATTTTGAATGGCGAGGATTGGCAAATGGATCTTGGCTTTATCAGAGTTTGAGTTAAAGTTCGAATCGGCAAAAGCTATTAAGGGACAGATCATTGCCGATTTTATAACTGAACATCGAGATCCGTCAATTGATTTGCTTGAAATTACTCCTTGGGCTTTATTTTTTGATGGATCATCATGTGGTAAAGGTGGGGGAGTAGGGATTCTACTAATTTCGCCTAGAGGTGAGATGTTTGAATTTGCCATCCCTATACAGCCCACTGTTACAAACAATCAGGCCGAGTACGAGGCATTGCTTCGGGGGCTTCAATATTTGAGAGAAGCCGGGGCCGTTTCGGTTGAGGTTTATGGAGATTCAGAGTTGGTGATCAAGCAATTGAACGGCCAATACGAATGCAAAAGTGAAGTGCTGAGGAGTTACTACGAAGAATGCGGGGAAATCTTGAAGAGCTTCCCGTTGGTAACTCTACAGCATATTCCTAGGGAACATAACGAAGAAGCAAATAGGTTGGCTCAGAGCGCCTCTGGTTACAAAGAAAGTCAAGAGGCGCTTGCGCGAAGATATATGTGCACCGGGGAACGGATCTTGCGGAGGATGATTGGAGAAAAGAGATCGTTGACTATCCGAAAGATCCATCCCGAAAGGTCTCTAGGAAGCTCAGGTACAAGGCCATAAAATTCGTTCTTCTGGATGAAAATTTGTTTTACAAATCATTGGATGGGGTATTGTTACGATGCCTGGGTCCAGAAGAAGCCAAGAAGATGATGAGTGAAGTGCATGATGGGATATGTGGAGCACACCAATCGGCCTACCGCATGAAATGGGTTATCAGGCAAGCTGGGTGCTTTTGGCCGACGATATTAGAGGATTGCTTTGAGTATTACAAAGGATGTCAAGATTGCCGAGAGGTTTGGAGATATTCAAAGGGTCCCCGCGTCGGCATTAAATCCCATTATCAAGCCATGGCCATTCGGGGGTTGGGGTATAGACTTGATTGGCCGATTAATCCACCATCTAGCAAGGGGCATAAGTTTGTGCTCTTGGCTACGGACTATTTTACTAAATGGGTTAGAGGCAATCCCATCGAAGAAGGTGACGTCGGAAAACATGGTTGAATTTGTCAAGGAGCACATCATCTATCGGTTTGGAATCCCTCGGACAATCACAACCGATCAAGGGGCCCAATTCGTGTCCCCGGAGTTCGGAGAGAGTTTGCCGAAAGCATGGGAATCAAATTGTTTAATTCTTCTCCCTATTATGCCCAAGCTAATGGTCGGGCGGAGGCTTCTAATAAGATCATGATCAAGCGATACAAAAGAAGATCGACCAGAAGCCAAGAAGGTGGCATTCGGTACTCAGTGAGGCACTGTGGGCTTACCGAATGGCCCCTCATGGAGCTACAAAGACGTCTCCTTATGAATTGGTTTATGGACATCATGCGGTTCTACCTTGGGAGATGCAATCAGATTCCAGGAGAATCATGTTACAGAAAGATTTAAGCTCCAAAGATTACAGTGGCCTAATGATGGATGAGCTAGAAGATTTACACATGATCCGTCTCAGGGCCCTGGAAAACATCGAGAAGAACAAGTCTGCGGGTTGCCAAGTATTATAACAAGAAAGTAAAAGTCAGGCAATTTGCAGAAGGGGATTTGGTTTGGAAAGCGCTATTGCCGATTGGAACCAAATACAGCGAATTCGGCAAATGGTCCCCTAGCGGGAAGGACCCTTTCGCGTGGTCAGATGCGTCCCTGGTAATGCATACATATTGAAAACTTTACTAGGAGAAGAATTTTCCGCTGCAATAAATGGGAGATATTTAAAGAAATATTATCCTAGTATTGAAATCGATCGGTGATCACCAGCAGTGGGATTACATGCATCTGACACAGGAATAGCCGGCGCTCAAAAACGAGGCCGCCTTTAGAACAAAAAATCCCAAACAAGGAAATGGCCGGTGCCTAGATGCATTGCCCTTAGCATAAAACTACATTACAAGCGCCTCTTGCGGGTTTACATCCAACAACCCCGGTGATCGGGACTTCGAGGAGGTGGGAAGCGAGAAGGCCCGGAGGAAGAAGCGAAAGTATGATTCAATCTTTTCTTTGCTTCTTCGGTCGCTCCCTCTTCGGTTGCTCCGGGACCACCGTGACGGCAACTTGGAATGCACGGGGGTGAACATGATTCGCGCCTCCACCAAGTCGTCCCAAGCCGCTTTCGGTTTGTTGTACACCGTCGAGACATGCGAAACGAGAGGAGCGGTTGTTAGGGGCAAGAAATCCGGATGTGAGCGCGAGGCCAAGAAGGAGTCGAAACATTTACCTCCCACTAATGCCTCCAAAGCCATGCGACGCTCGCGTTCGGCACGGCAACGAGCGGTGATGTCCCCGAGGTCATGCTCCGGTGCCGAACGCGGCGGCGCAATTGATGGGCGGGTCCGCCGATCGGGCGCGACATCCCTCGCTTCGAGGGAGGAATCGGAGGAGATGTACTCGGGCATGTCTTCGGTCCGATGACTTCTTCGGGAAGCAAATCGAGGCCGAAAGAGGAAAGATAGAGAGGAGGTAAAGCGCAAGATCATATGCGGAAACAAGGAGTAAATCAAGGGAAAACTCACTCTCGAATCGTGCGTTTCTTCGGAGTACTACTCTCCGGGGTTGCTTGCCTTTGTCCATGGCCTTGGGGTTTTTCCTGCGAGGACGGGGGAGGAAATGAGAAGTGATGGATGAGTGTGCGAGTGGATTTACGGGGCATCTCGGCGGACTATTTTATTGACCGAAGGGGTGCATTGGGAGTGATGAGCGGCCGGCGTACACCGTTGGAATACCAAGCGGCGGTGGTTTTCTTCCCGAATGCGAAGGGTTTTCGCTTGAACGGTGCTTACGGATTGCCGATTCGGGGGATCTTCCGTGGATTTTGCACCAAGGGGCATCCGTTCTCGCGTGTTCGGCTCAAGACGGTTCCCGAATATGTTTAAGGAAAAACAAGATTCACGGATGCAAAAATGAAGAAAATCATCGCGGTGCAAGCACGGAATTCAAAAGTTCTTTATTCATTGCCGATATTCAAACATCCCTAATACAATCTAGTCAAAGAGCACGTTCAACACGGATTGGGGATGAGTGAGTTCGGCAATGGTGTCGCCGTGTCCATCGAGGCGCTCCAAGATGAGCTCGATCTCCTCGATGTCTTCGGCGCGCGCGCCCGGAAGCCGCGCGGCTCGGTGGAGTAGTCGACGTAGGTGTGCGTCGCCATGGCGGCCGGGCCCAAAGTGGTGCCCAAGCGGACGCCATGGGTGGCCACTTCATCCACGCGGTGCTCCACCGCAGCAAGGCGCTCCGCCGGCGTGTCTCCGCCGGGCGTTCACCTTATCGGCCATTGCTCCACCGGCATCTTTAGGCGGTTGAGCTCGGCATCACGGGCTGCAAAGTGCAAGAAAAAAAAGTTGATTAGCATCAAAGGCCGGATTGGATCAAAGAGCGGTCTCGGAGCCGTACGCGTCGATGGTCTCCGGCGGCTATTTGCGCCGGTCTTCCCACTCCAATTCGGCTATGCCGGCCTTCTTGGAGACGTCCTCTAGCTCTCGGCCGGGCCACCTCCGGCTCCGCCTTGAAGCGAAGAGCGTCGAGTTCCCCGTAGGGCACGGGGGAGTGACCGTTGGACTCCGAGGAGTCGTCGGTAGGGGCGGCCGGCCGGCGCGGGAGATGGATTCCATTGAATCAACTTCGAAAAAGGGATGATCGTCAAAACAAAAGGAGATCGAAGATGAATCGAGAGAAGAGGGATTGATAATCATTGCCTCCGGCGCGCACCGCGCGGCTTCCCTCCGCCTCATCGGAGGCGCGGCGTCGGTTGAGGGCCGCGCACCATGCTTCGCGCTGTTTGGAAAAGAAGAAGAAGACTTGAGATTGGCGAAGATTTGAGAGCTAAAGGCTTGATGGAGAGTTAGGGGCACCTACGGTTTTCATTTATAGGCCCGGCAAGACAGATCGTGGCCTCGGGTCGTGGCTCTAGATCGTGGCGCATATCCCAAGAAAAATCGAAGGCGGAGAGGTTTCCTTGACCGGTCCGCCGACGGGTCGCTTGGAGTTCTAGGCCGAGTCATATTCGGTTGGTAGCTCGGCCTAGCGAAAGGAGTCAAAGTGCCATTCGGGTATTGGCATCTCTTTACCGAATGGGTCGTTCGAGCGTTGCATCTAAGGATGCGCGAGAAGAAAAGAGGAATAAAATTGCAAGACCAAATGTTACAAGAGCGACCAATTTGGTTACACATCGATTGAAACGTCTAGATGTTCAAATATTTCACAATTACACCACGGACATTCGATGTTGCTTGGCGAAAATTGTCCATCCGCTCTCGATAATCTTTACGGGCGGCGGGACGGGGTGGTAAGTTCTGCATCACACTGGTTTACCTCAGCTATGGCCGATATTGCTGCCTCTTGGGTCTTTTCTATCAATCCAGGGAGCTCGGCTATTTTCTTGTCATCAGCCTCTATTTCAGCTGACAGATTTCTCAGTTCTGCCTCCAAAGCGGCTTTTCTGGCGATCTTCAATTCACGAGAAGCTTGCAGTTTGGCCAGTGTATCTTTGTGGTTCTCGGTCTGAGATTGTGCCCCCTTCACGATTTGTTCGGCTGCGGCCCTCTTCTTTTCAACGGCTGAGTGGGAGGACATCTTTCTCTCGAGCTTGTCTTATGGGCACATAATGAATTTCCGGAGCGGAGATGGATGCAAGTGAGGCATTGATGTCCTCGGGGAGTTCTTGGGTCGATGGATTCAAGCATTTCTTCAAAGTGATCGAGATCTTTGAACTGATCTCGCGCATCTTTTTGCAGCCAGGCAAAAATCTCCTTGAGCTTTTGCTTGCACTTCCTCCGATAAGGTTTGAGGTACCCTTTCCCTCGCCTCGGCAAGAATCGGATTGTTCCCCATTGATAGGCTTGATGATGATGGGGCTTGATCCTAAGAGAGCAATATTGCCGAGTCGGGAGTGTTGAAAGTAAAATAGCGGGGGTTGAGTGCAAATAAGTACCTCATGTACGATTTCCGAACCGGGAGCGAGGATTTTGTTTAGGGGCGCTCCGGTGAAGGAGGTGTTCCGGGCAAAGGCGAAGCTTCGTGTGAGAGGGCACCGATGCGGTTTCGGCAACTCGGGAGCTTCGGGCCGAGGAAGAGATGGGTTCACCTCTACCGGGGTTGATGTTTTTGCTTGCCCGGTGGGTGATTGAGCCCTTGGAGGACTTGATGGCTCCGGTTGGATTGGGAAACTCATCTCCGGCGAGTTTGGTGCTTCGTCCGAACAGGGGGGTGATTGAGTCCCTGATGAAGATGAGATTTCCACTTAGACAAGTGGCTCAACCACGGGTGGACTTGCTTGTTGAGACACCGGGACGTCCACAAGTTGATCCTTCATTGTTTCTTCGCAAATGCCAAATTAGGAATGAATGCCGGTGTTCGTCCTCAAGAAAAAGACAAGAAAGGTCATACCAATGGATGGAGCATTGGCGAGGTTACGAAGCGAGGATTGCGAGTTCTAGTCCGAAAATGCACAAGATATGATTTATCGAAACAGAGTAATCCGTGATCGAGAAAGGAAGAAATTTTACCTCAATAAGGACTTTCTTGATAGTTCTTCTCCTCTTGGCATTTGGAGGAGCAATCGGAGACAAGCCTTGCCTCCGTCGGCGGTAAGGCTGGACGAGTTGGGTCCGTTGTGGCATACCTAGCCATTAAGCGAGCCGGGGTTAGTGATTTGAATCCCAATGCCGAGATTGGGCCCTCTTGCATTGTAGGCAATATCCCCGGCCGGAGGAGCGAGGCATTGTGTTCTGCGGGCAAAAGAAATAAAATCGAATCATGATTGGAAGAGGAAATGTCGATTTAAGGGTTAATCATATTACCTGCGAAGTTGGTGGAAATCGAGGCATCAACTCTGCGAGAACAAGTGTACGAGCTCACCGAAGATGTGATCATGGAATTCTTGCCACTAGGAGTTGAAGGTGGGGTGAGCTATTGTTGTGGGTATGAAAGGCCAGGTGTAAACAGAAGGACTGCACACATACTGAAAGACTCTACTAGTTTGAGTAAGTTCTTTGATTTCCTCTCTAGGCTTGAGGAATTCATGCGAGAACACGGTCTTGGGGGCATCTGGCCACATCCAAGTTGCCGAGCCATTATGTTGGGCTGATAATATTCATAAGTGCTATAGTTCGGCCTTCCTCCACTGAATTCAGCCGGCAGAATGCATGGGCGGATAATGATATTGAGGATCTCCGGGAATCTTCCATCTTGACGTTCGGTTTCAAAAGAGAACTCACAAGGGAGAGTCAAATTGTCATTATCCAAATAAGGGAGCCGAGAGAGGATTTTGGAAATCTTTGAAGAAGAGCTCGAAGAGGCGGGCCGACATTCGCTTGATGAGGACGGTTGAAGCGGCTTCTCCATAAGTCCGGCATCCTCCGGTGGCTTGGGGTTCCCCTTCATGATGATTGGATGAAGGGAAGAGCCGGGTGTTCAAATCAACACCAACAATCGATGCATGTGCGAGCTGCGGCCACATTTGAACAAACCACCGGGGACCGTTGACACATGCTATCCTCCGGCTAGTGTACATCCGGGTGACAGTTTGATGAAGCATATGATACACACTTTGCCTAGAAGGTATTTCCCAAGAGGGAAGCGATTGCCATTGACTAGGTGTGAAGCCATTGCAATATGATTCGGGGGTAGGCTCATTGGCTTTACCACGGAAGATGAACCTGCATAGCCACATGTTCAGAAACGCCCTGTATTCAACTTCACCAAGGGGGCCATTCTTCATATGGTTCAGGATATAGTTTTTGTATCCGCTCCCTGGTTTTACCCCTGTTTGTCTTGAGGAACCTTTGAAATCCCAGGGGTGAACGGATCATGTAATGTCAAGGCCGGTGATCATATACACATCGGCCAGAGTTGGGGACATTGGGCCGTGACCAAAGAGGAAGGCGTTGACGCCATTTGACCAGAAGTGGCAAGCCGCTATCAAAAGGTCTTCGTTCTTGGGGGTCTCGGCCAAAGATAACTCCAAGCATTGAGCAATGCGAAGGGTATCCTAATTCGGGTCGGGCACTCTTGTCCGCAAGAATCCTCCGGTACCAATTTTTCCAGCCTGCGATTGGGGGCAAGGGCCGGTTCTTGAAAGCATCCCGCCACCGAGGAGGTGTGGTCGGATCCGCTTTGAAGGGGATCCTTCGAGATTCGGCCGCGATAAAATCTCGAGGATCGAGAGGTTCCCACGGGACCAAGGTAGTAGGATCTTGAATTGGCCTCGGTATGAATCGAAGCTCGGTGGAAGGCTCCTGAAGGAAAGCGGGAAAGAAATCTCAGGTAAAAATTGAAAACCTAAATGCCGAATGAAGCTTATGGAAGGGGAATTTACCTGAGCAGCTTGATTTTGAGCCGCCATTGGGGATTCGAGCTCAGAACAAGGGGATCTAGGGTTTGGATCTAAACGAAGATTCCGGCGGATTGCGAAGAGAGAGAATAGGTGTTGAACAGATTCGATTTGAAGACGTTGGTGGCTGGAGTCAATTCCGGAATAAAATCACTTTTATCCCGCAATTGAAGGGGCATGTGTTAACACCAAAATTTGGTAAGGAGTCTGACTTGTGGGTCCAGCTCGATGAGGAGTCCGTCTGGCGGAAGGAAGGTTTCTTCAGATGCATTCGGCAGAAAAATCCGCGGTCGGCTATCTGCTTCCGTTCGGCAAGAGAACAGTTGAGCTGATTTTGCGGGATTGTACGGTGACGTGGCTCAAGCAGGAAGGACGAATGGATGGATAAGTGATCAAGTTTAGAGATGAATTAGGTATCGAATCCATTCGAGGTTGTGCTTGGCAGGGTATAAATATGAGCCCTGAATGTATGTAACAGATATACGTAATCATTCTCAATACAAACCGGCTTTACGCCAAACCCTATAGTCCATTTGTCGTGTCGTCGAGTTCTTCGAGAGGGTTCATCGATCCGTCGACCGCGTGAGTACGGCAACCTTGTATCATATCTAGTATCATGCGGTGGATTTAGATGCGATGCAAGTAGTCTTGTTACCATGCTTAGTGTCATGCGGTAGATTCAAGCTTGGTTCAAGAAGGTTTCTTGTTAGGTCATGAGCCATGCGGTAGGCTAAGATCTAGCTTGAGGCTAGTTATCGGCTCTATTGGATTTTGGCAAGATCCAATAGATTCATTAAGTTACCCCGTGTTGCTTTGAGTTTTGCTTTATGTTTAAATTCATGTAACACCTTTTGCCCAATCTAGATGGGTTTGGATCGGCTTTATCCCTTTTGATGATCCCTATACGAGTCAAGTTCGACCCTTTTGCTATTTTAATACGTGGATCACGTGCTCCTTGATAGCCGAAACTGAATCGATCTAGGTTGTTACGTGTTGCGGGTTCAAGCTTGCCAATGTTTGTATAAATCTTGAAAGAACTGAGTACCACGCGGTAGATGCAGGTTTTTGGGTTGCTTTGGAGCTAGTCATCCGGTGGATTAGGTTTCAAATCAATCTGATAGATTTATCTCATTTGGTAATGTTCGTTCCTTCTTCATGGACCCTGAATCGGTTGTTCAGCCGCATTCGGTTATGTTTCTCACGAGTAGAACACGAGCGTAACTTATGCTTTAAATAATGTATGCTTTTAGCTTTTCATATTTAGATCGTATCATGCGGTGGATAGATCTATTTGTGGAAAGTGGTACGATCCCCATGCAAGTTGTATCATGCGGTGGATAGATTTGTTTGGCGTCGTACCCGACGGGTTTTAAAGCACCTAGACATGCGGTAGACTAGTGCTTTGGATCTATGCATGCTTGTTTATTACATGTTTATGCTCGCGCTGTACTTTATTTATTTATTTAATATTGATCACCACGGGGATCGGTCACGGTCTTGCGCACGTGCATCTTTGCCCAAACAAAGACCGATTGTCGTCATGCTTGTGCCATCCATTCGGCTGTGTTACCTTTTCCTTTTTAAAGCTCCCGAATGGCAGTTTGCTGGCAGATAGCTTTCTATAGCTATATGTCATCTTATTTGGCTTTATAGCCGTAAATATGGAACTGTCTGGTACCACCCGGCAAGTTCCAATCTTAGGTATTTAACTGCTTTGTCTTTTGTTAATTTTCAGGGAAAATTGACTGGCACGTCTAGTGATTCTCTGCACGTGTGAAGCTTGACTTGTTCGGCTTCTTTGTGTGCTTGGCGCTAGGTGCACATTTTGCGTCAACAGTAACAAAGGGTGGTAGGGTGCATAAGTTGGAGCTTGGCTACCATAAGTCCGTCATTAGTCTAAACCTGGTTAGACCTACCATTCTAGTCTGTGTTTGGTAGAGTGCATAAGGAGTTTTGGTCTATACAAGTATGTGATTGGTAGAGTGTTTATGTTAGTGAGCTAACATTGTGCACAACTCAAGTGAGGTTACCCCTTCCCAATGTCCTCTCCCACGTTCGTCTTCCTCACACCGACATCACTTTTTGTCTCCTCTTCTGAGCTCCTTCTCTCGTCCTCTGCCCTAAGCAGATCCGTCGGATCCTTCCCACCTCGAGCAGATCCCCGTCGACCCTCCCCCGCTCTTACTCCCACCTCCTGTGTCGTAGTTGAATCAATCTCAAGCATGGCCTCCCCCACATCGAGCAGATCTCATCGGTCCTCCCCCGCTCTTGCTCCCACTTGCTTGCCACCGAATCGAAGCCATTACGCCACTTGTCATGGCTAGTGGGCAACTGGAGCGTCGCCGCCTCCCGAGCTCTAACATCTCCATCGCATGGCTTTGTTCAATCTCGACCACCATCACTCTCCCTGCATACAAGGATGAAGAAGTCCAAGAGCACGTGTGGATCTCCCCGCCAGCGGTGCTGGTGGCACTATGCCTCAGCCACGAGTTGTCGACGCTAGCGGTGAGAAAGTGGGAAGGTGAGAATAAAGCAAAGAGGTGGCCAAGCCAAGCCTGCATTGCTGGAAACACACCTCGTTCTTGTTTCCAACAAACCTGGCTAACTCCTCTTAGTTGCATTAGCTAAGCCTGGCTAAAGTCCTTATGCAGCCTACCAAACATGGTGAAGCTGCATTATGGAAGTCCAGACAAGCCTTATGCAGGTTGCCAATCACCACCAAAGAGAAAAAGAGACGACATAGGAGGGAGGAGAAAGTAGTGGCCGCGAGGGCCAAGTAGCCGATGAGAGATCGTGGGCTCATCGATGATGTCCCTTCCCACTCCGACCAGTCGCCGACTCGCCACGGCCGCTCGCGCGGCTTGCAAGTCCAGATAGTGGGACGGCTGAGCACACAGAATGTCATGAGGAACGATGATGAGTCACGAAGACTCACAAAGGCGCTAAAGGCTATCCGCACTGGGTGCAGTGAAAATGGATGGTACGCCACACCCACTACCGATTGCTAGTGAAATTAGCCACAACGGCAACCTGAAAGCCATACGCCACAAAATCGTATGGCATCTGATCCCCCAAATCTAGCGCAGGTCGAGGAATGCGCTATCATGTCACGACAGACACACTGCCAACTACCTCGCACCTCCCTTCACTCCTCCGCCATCACTGCCCCTTCGCGTCGGCCTGTTCCACCGTCAGGGCTCCTCCTCCGTCGCTATGCCATGCGACTGAGAAAGAGAAGACGGTTAGGGACTGTCGTTGAGGGGGAGAAGCAGGGGAGGGTGCACCGTCGAGGTCGCAGAGCTCGAGCCGCCACCGCCACTCCATCGCCATTCGAGGCTGCTACGAGGCCTGCCGCTGTTACTCTAACATCTCCGATGCAGAGGCGCCATGGATCTGACGGAGGAAGGGGCCGTGTCGCTAGATTCACGCCACCGAAACTCGAGGTAGGCCCGTCGCCATGCCGATGTCCCTCCTCATCCACCGCTATACCATTACACCGGAACAGGGGAAGAGGGAGAGAGAGAGGATAACCCTGATCCTCCTCTGTGCTGATTGTGACACCCCAGTTTTTAATGAGCTGAAAATAAATAGATTTTTGTGCTCAACTTCTGCATGTGATCTCGTTATGTCTAAGTGCACCTCTGGTGAATTAATCATGATTTTATATATGCCAGCAATATTTATTCTTAATTTACGCTTAGTTTTTAATATAAATGCATAGCTCAAGTCTAGCTCTTGATGTGTTTGTTGCTTGCCTAGTCTTGATTTGAGTCATAGAACCGGTGGGAGAAATTTGGAATCCATTTGTTGTGTACTTATTTTTATATATGCTTGTCTCATGTTTTGGTAGCTAGAATTTGCTATTTTTGATATAATTAATTTTGTAGCTCATGTGAATGTGAACCTTTTCGCAGTAGCTTTATTTTGATTTGAAATGCTTCAGAAACACCCCCACTGAATTTTATGAAGTTATTTTATGAATAAAAGCAATGGATGCCATTTAAAAGCTTAATATTAAATTAAATGGAAAATAATCAACACACACCTAATGACCTTATGTATGTGATGTAAATCATGCTAAAGGCTAAGTATCACTACCCCTTGCTGTTTGTGAATTTTAATTAATTTATTTACATAAATATGTACACAATCACTATAAAAAAGACTAGTTAATAAAGATCCACATATTGTTCCTTTCTTGGAAGAGTATGCTGAATGTATTCTTATCTAGGTGAATGTGGCCAACCATACACCCCAGGGTTTTCATGTGTTGTCTTGTAATTAAAACTATCCATTAAATCTTGCATTTGCATCCTCGTGTAGATATTCCCAACGGTAGCTATACGCTCATGCCGTAAGGAGGAGACGAAGGTGCTGACGGTGAGCTGCAGTACATGGACGTAGCTTAGGACTTGGACCAAAGTCCAGAAGGGCCCAAGGCCAACCTTGCCGATGAAGGCAAGTCCCGGTGCATTAACCTAAGCGTTTTTGAAAATTTATGCAACTATCTATGGATGTTTGTGCATTTAAGTTCAGGAGTTGAAATGAAACCCTAGATGCATGATCCCTAGGTACCCTTGTTATAGGACCGTACAAGTCGAGTGATGCTTGCCACTCGTGAGAATAGGTTCTTATGTTGGAATCATAAGATCTTTATAAATGGAATTACTCATGTGGTAAGAGCATGGGATTTGGACTCCGGTCCAATGTCTTTCGTGGGTTAAGTGTTTGAAAGTACTAAGCACTTGTCGGGAATGAGACCAGTAAGCCTAGTACCTTAATGAGACGGTGAGGGATCTTACTATTACTCATCTTGAGATGCGTCTCATGGCTAACTACCGGTGGTGCATGTGTGATTCTGGGTGCCTTGCGGGTATGCCAGATAGCCTTGTACCAAAGACTGTAAGATTTGATCCTGAGCTGAAGAGTTTTGGGAACCACCTAGTTGGTGTACTCTTGGAGAGGGCACTCTTCCGTGTGTTTAGGTCCACCTTGCAAGGTTCAAACCAATCGGTTGTTGGCCTCTCACTGTTATCTGAGACTACTTATCCAACTGGCTATGAGATCCCTTATGATGGAACTTTGTGAAAATTTATGTTTAATTAATTGAATTGCACAACTTATGTTTGTAGTAGCTTGCTCATGTTGAAAAGAGTAATCAACTATAATTTGAGCTAAAATATTGAAAGTAAGCACATACTCTTTGTTGCTTTTCAGCAAAAGAACCCCACTGGCCAAAAAGCCTCTCATGTCTAGAGTTTGGTGTTGTAGTTGTCACCCAGCGGGTAAGACTTGCTGAGTATTAGTATACTCAGCCTTGCTATAATTTTGTGGATTTCAGGTAATGCCTTTAGTGATGTGTGGCATGGAGATATCCCACCTGACTGGGAGCTGAAGTGGGTGGAAGACGACGAGTGAAGGCATCATGACAGGCCTCCTGTGATGCTCACCACACCGCTTAGTTTAATTTCCGCTGTTTTCGAACTCTGAACCTCGTTTATCATGTCAAGTACTTTGGTTTGTAATAATTAAACCCTTCAGGGAAGATTTGGATTTAATCTATGTGTTGTACTCTGGACTCGCCTTCGCGTGAGTTTTAATGCATGTTGTCGATCCTTTGTTGCTATGTAAGTGATTTTACCGGGCTTGACCCGGCAACCAACGACAGGATGATACTTTATTACCGCTTAATGACCAAAGTGGATTAGTTTAGGTGATAGTACAATATTTTTCTAGGCGGGTTGTCACACTGATGCAACACTGGATCTCTACTAGAGAGGAGCGGCCGTCAGAGGGAAGGGAGGGGGCCGCTGCTGATGTCCTTCCTCCACCAGAGAGAAGGCAGAGGCTCCTCCTCCTCGTGCCTCAGAGGCAACACAAGAGGCGTGCAGAGGGAGCGGCCACCGGAGCCTCGGAGGGGAGGGGAGAGAAAGGACACAAGGAGAGGCGGTGCAGCTCGCTTACCGGGGAGGGAGGGGGCGCACTCGCTAGCCGGGGAGGGGGAGGACGACTGGGGGATGGCCGGGGTGTGGAGATATGCTCCTCCGGCGTCGGGAAGCATGGAGAGAGAGGATGGTGGGGCGGGTCTAGTGCTGGTAGTTGACATGGAGTACGAGATATAAAGGATTATGGGTCCAGGAAAACTTAAACTATACTGTAAAATTTTGATGACTAGCTAGAAATATTCTTTTTTGGGGGTAAATATAGAGTACGATGAGTGGATAGCCTAAGACTTGACGGACGCAGTTTGGCTGTAGATAGAGATGACGATTCAGATGAGATCGGACGACAAGGGGTGGTAATACGCCATGACGTTAATGCATTCTTCACAATCTGTTGACGAAAAATCAGCACCTCACACCAAGCACACAACAAGCCGGATTAGCTGGCTTCACACACGTGGCCTGGGTGTCGAAATCCGGAAGCGTGCCAATCAATTTTCCCTGAAACTGACAAAGGATGAAAACGGTTAGATAAAACCTGGAACTTGCCGGGTGGTACCACACAGTTCCATATTTACGGCTATAAAGCCAGTTAGAACGACATATAGCTACAAACAAGCTATCTGTCAGCAATTTAAACATCATTCGGGAATTGATAAAGCGTGTAAACAGAGCACTGCCGAATGTATGACGTAAGCATGATGAAAAATCCGTCTTTATTTAAACAATCGTTACAGCACGTAACCATGACCGATTATCAAGGTAAAGCATGATAAATAAAATAAAAGCGAAGCATGATCATGAATTTGCAGTAAACAAGCATGCATAGGCCAAAAGCACTAGTCTACCGCGTGTCTAGGTACTTCAAACCCGTCAAGCATGACATCAAACAAGTTAATCCACCGCATGATACAACTTGTTTGAAATCACACCACCAACCAAGAATAGATCAATCCACCGCATGATACAATCTAAACATGGAAGGCTAAAAGCATACATTATTTAAAGCAAACTCATGAACATGTTTCACTCGTGAGGGGACTACCGAATACGGTACATGCAGTTCGAATCGGGTTCCGTGGAGAAGGAACAAACATTGCCAGGGATGATAAATCTATCAGACTGAATCGAATTATAGTCCACCGGATGACTAACCCTAAGACAATCCAAAAACCTGTATCTACCGCATGATACCCGGTTCTGTCAAGATCTATGCAAGATCAACAAGCTTGAACCCGCAACACATGACAATCTAGATTGATCCGAATTCGGCTATAGAGAACGCATGACCCGCTTGCCACGTCAAGCCAAAGACTTGAGTGTGCAACACGTGGATCACAAACAAGATAGAGCCGAATCTAATCAATCTGAATTGGGCAATAAGAGTGTTACATGAATTAAACACAAAAAGTAAAATTCAAAGCAACACATGGTAACTTAATGAATCTATTAGATCTTGCCAAATCTAATAGAGCCGATAACTAGCTCCAAGCTAGATCTTAGCCTACCGCATGACTCATGATCCAACAAGGAAACCTTATTGAACCAAGCTTAAATCCACCGCATGATACTAAGCATGGTAACAAGACTACTTGCATCACGATCTAAATCCACCACATGATACTAGACATGATACAAGGTTGCCGGTACTTACGAAGGTCGATGGATCGATGGCTCTTGTCGAAGAACTCGACGACACGACTAGAAGGACCCGAAAGTGGGCACGGGGCCGGTTTGTTGTGAAATTGTTCAATCCCTATTACAAACACTAAGGATTTATATTTATACCCTGGTTCTAACATGACTCCTAGTCGACCACAATTACAATATTTATTACCTAAGATTAACATCATGGCATCATGTCCGTCTCGTATCCATCATCAACTCGTCTCCTTGTTTGTATCCAATCCACGTCATCACGCACTCCCGAATGCTTCCGCTTTCATCCGTGGAACAGCTCTCCTGCCGAATGACGATGTACTCCCGACCGCAGACACCTCTACTGAATGCTTTGAGGAAAACCTCCTGCCAAATGGTGTTCTTCTGCCAAATTCGGCTCACATGTCAGTGTCTTCCCTGTACCAATTTTTGGTGTTAACATATGCCCCTTCAATTACGGGATAAAAGGTGATTTTATTCTGGAATTGACCATAAATACTCAACGTCCCCAGGCGTCTAGATCCAAACCCTAGCTCATCAAATTTTCAAGCTTCAATCTTCAAATGGCGAACCAAGACCAAGCTCTCCAGGTAAATCTTATTCTCCTCAAGCACATTCAGTATTACCTCTCTCGAATCCCATCTCAAATTCCCCCTTTCGCCCTCTTTTGTTCTTGATAGGCTCTAGCCGCCGAAATCTTGATTCCCGTCGAGGAACAAGCAGCATCTTATTTTCTTGGGCCCGTAGGAGTTTCTGATCCCTCTGAGTTTATTGCAGCCGAATCCCAGAGGATTCCTTTCAAGATGTCACTGACGAAGCCTCACGAGTGGCAGGACACTTTCAAGAACTGGCTCTGGCCCCAATTGCAGGCTGGAGGAATCTGTACAAGAGGGTACTTGATGACAAAATCCCCAAAACAAAAAATTGGGAGAAACTTCGTATTTCTCATTGCTTAGAGTTGTCCCTAGCCGAAACACCAAAAAATGAGAGCCTTTTGATTGCAGCCTCCCACTTTTGGTCTAACGGTGCAAATTCCTTCCTTTTCGGCCATGGGTCAATGTCTGCCACCTTGGCCGATGTTTACATGATAACTGGCCTGAAAGTCACAGGAACTGTGTATCCATATAAGTACAAGGGCTCTTCCAAGCAAACAGGAGTAAAGACAGGAGTTGGATACAATAGATATATCCAAAACCATATCTCTGATGGCCCTCTGACTGATGTTGAATACATAGCTTTCTTGAATATGTGGTTATGCAGATTTATGTTTTGTGGCAGAGCTAATGAGCCAACCCTGAACCATATTGTGATGACTGAAGACCTGGCTGCTGGTACACCTATTCCCCTTGGGAAGTACCTTCTAGGAAGTGTCTATCATATGCTTTATCAAACCACCTATCTGATGCACACCAACAAAAAGATCCCCTGTGTCAATGGTCCTTGGTGGTTTGTTCAGATGTGGCTGCAATTATACATGCACCAGATTGTTGCTATTAACCTCAACAATCGGCATTTCCCTTCAACCAACTACAAGGAAGGAGAAACCCAAAGCACCAAAGGCTGCCAAACCTATGGAGAAGCTGCTTCCACTGTGTCTATCAACAAAGACATTGGCCAACTATTTGAGCTCTTCTTCGGAGGTTTTGCCAATCCTCTTTGGTTCCCATATCCGGACAATGACAACCTGATTCTTCCTTGTGAATTTAGTTTTGAAACTGGATGTGATGATATACATTCCATAGCAATCTTCAATGCTTTCATCCATCCCTGTATTCTGCCAGCAGAATTCTGTGGAGGAAGGCTGGTTCAGAGTACCTTTGAGTACTACCAGCCAAAAATGATGGCCAGACAATTAGGATGTGGCCAAGTGCCCCAAGGTTATTTCTCCATGAATTTCTCAAGCCCAGAGAGGATATCAAGGAATCCATGGAAGCAAGAAGGATTTTTGAGTATAAATGCAGCACGACTATTTATACACCCAAGCCCTTTGTGCCAATAACATTTGCTCGTCCTTCTTTCATTTTTTGGTGGCAAGAACTTCATGATCACATTTTTAACATGCCAGTACACCCTCTCTGTCTTGAATTAATGCCTGACTTCCAACCAACTTCAGAGGTAATATGTTCATCTCCCTTTCTTACATCTATTTTTAATCATACTCCTCCTCTCTGATTATGATTCTGTCATTTTGCAGGATACAGTACCTGCCCCACTTGCCAAGACAATCCTTTACGAGATTGAAGGCCCAATCTCTGCTTTGGGATGTTGATCCCCTACTCTGGCTCAACTGATGTCTAGCCATGCCGTGCTAGATCCAACTCTTATCAGGCCAGTTTTTGACAAAAGGAAAGCCCCATCTCTGATTGCTTCTTCAACTGTCAAGAAGAAAAGAACAAGCAAAAGGCTAGTTATTCAGGTCAGAATACCTTCCCCTCCTGAACATAATGCCATTCTTCATTCTGATCATCTTTATCTTTGCATGATTTTAGACCAAAACACAGCAACCAGTGGTTATTACAAATTCTGCCAATGCTTCATCAACTGGTAAAATTTTCACCATCTTATTCTTTAATCATTTTTCTTCATGGCACTCACCCCCTACTTTTTAGTTACAGAGGAAATTTTGGTGGATCAAACTGTGGGGAGTTCTTCTCCTCATCATGATTCAGTCCCAGTCTCACCAAGGATTCAACCAGCTTATCCTCAACCAGAACTCTCAGCTTCACCAAGAAATCATCCAGTTTCTCCTCATCCAGATGTACAAGAGCCTTCCATTGAGCCTGAGAAGCCTTCTTCTCCCATTCGGGAAACTAGGAATGATGTAAGCATGAGCATGCATCTTTTCTATTTTCACCTAATAGATCATCATTAATTTGGCAAGAATTTCTTTTCAGGAGAAAACTGTGTCATCACCCGGTTATTCCTTTGCTGTGGATGACTTGGTTGCCGGAAAAGGAGATGAAGCATCTTCTAGTCAAGCTTTATCAGAGGAAAATCAAGCAAAGCTGAAGGAAATCCTCTCCTTGCTGCAAAGGGACTTCCAAGACCAAGTCAGGGATGCTGTTCTTCTAAGAGAAGCGCTTGAATTTATCGATCAAGATCTCCCTGCTGATATCAAGGCTTCTTTAGAACCTGTTTCCCAATTGGATAATCACTTTGCCGCAGTAAAACAGGCTTTGAAGAACCAATCCTCCCAACCAGCTCTGGAACAAAGGAGAGCTACGACCAAGCAATATGTGAAAGATTTGCATGCTCAGATTCAGAACAATAAGGAATTGCTAGCCAAATTGCAGCCTGCACTCGAGCTGAAGAAAACCAGAAAAGCTGCATTGGAGGCTGAGTTGAGAAACTTGACAGCTGAGATTGAAGCTGACGAGAAGAAGATAGCTGAACTTCCCAAATCAACGGAGAAAATACGAAAGGAAGCTTCAGCATCCCTGAATGTAGAAAGGCAGCTCAAGACAAAGCTCTCTGCTCTGTCTAAAACCCAAGAGACTGATCAGAAATTGTTGGAGAATATCAACAAGATCATATCAGATGCCACCAATGTAATTTCAAAATACTTGGGTGTGTAATTGTAACAAACAATTCGTAGCCGAATGCTTTTATCAACTTTGTAGTTTCGCTTTCTGTTAATCTTTATTCTCCATATTTGCTTTGCCTTATCTTGACGAGTAGCCTCTGGATGATTCATTCGGCAACTTTGACCACAACAGTGTTAGACCCGAAAAACGACCCTAACCGCAACACAGCCGAATCCTAACCAGTCAAACCGAATATGACTCATCATGAATCCCGAACAACCCAGCGACCGTTCGGTCGAAGGAGTCTCTCCACTTCCCAAATTCCTTGGGATATGCGCCACGATCTCCGGCCACCATCTCTTCGTGAGTTCCATAAATAAGGACCTCGGGTGCCCCTAACCTTTCACTAAATCCTATGCCTTCCAAGCCTCTGCTAGCTCGAGCTCTTTCTCTTCAAGCACTAGTACTCCCAATAACTTCATGGCCAATAGCGGCAACAGGCGCCCGGCCAGCGACGAGGCTGAAGGGAGCCGCGCCGGCGCTCGTCGGAGGTGGTGATTGTCTGCTTCTTCACAACCTTCTTTTAAATCTTGTCTCATCCCTGATGATTTTTCTTTGCGCTTTCAGGCTCATCCGATGGAACCCCGCTCCTGCTCCAGCTGCAGCTCCGGCCGCGGTGGGTGACTCCTCGGGGTCATCCAGCCGATCCTACTCCTCCAGGTCTTCTGGTTGGGACTCGCGATATACTGACCGCGACGCCCGTAGGTTCCTGGAGGAACGCGACGCGACCTGACACGAATTGGAGATTATCTCCAAACAGGCCGGGATCGCTGACCTCGAGTGGCAGCATCAGCGCAGGCAGCTGCTCGAGGCCATCGATGGTGAGTCCTGCAACTTGCTCAATTTCAATTCAATCTTGAACAATACTAACTGCCGTTGCTCTGTGACCCCCGCAGATCGCGATGCCGAGAATCGGCTAAAGGAGCTGGTCGAGAAGCTGGTGAACAAGGTGAACGCTCCCAGAGACACGCCGGAAGTTCGCCTTGGCGCGGTGGCAGCCACGTCAACGAGGTGGCCCCGCATGGGGTCCGTCTGGGCACCGCCTTGGGCCTGGCCGCCATGTCGACGCGCACCGGCGTCGACTACTCCACGCAGCCGCCCGGCTTCAACAGTGGCGTGCCGGAGGACCTTGACGACATCGAGGCCACTATGGAGCGCCTCGATGGCCATGGTGCTGCCATCGCCGACTCCATCCACCCTCAATCTGTTCTGACCAGGCTGTTTGATTAGTTTGTATTAGGGGTCATGGAATTTCAGAAATGAAAATGAAAATTTATCTTTTGCAGTTGTCTTGTGATAACTTTCCTAATTTGTGCATACGAATCTTCATTGTTTTGAACGCATTCGAGAACTTTTCCTCTAGCCGAATGCGCACAAACTTTTGCCCCTTGGCGCAGAATCCGCAGAGAATCCTCATTCGGGAATCATGAACACTATTTTGTTGAAAAAACCCTTTGCATCCAAGGAAAACCCCCCGTCGTTTGGTATTCCCATCAATGCGCGCCGGCTACTCATCACTCCCGATGCATTTCCACTGCTAATAAAATAGCTCTCCGGTGCTCTGCAAATCCACTCGTACACACTTTCATCATTTCATTCCCTCTCGTCTTCCTCCTCCAGAAAAAAACCCCAAAGCCATGGCGGACAAGGGGAAAACACCATGCGAGGAGAACAACCTCCCACCAAAGAAGCGAACCATCCGAGAGTAATCTTCTCTTCCCATTCCTTTCTCTTGATTTTGATTGCAATCTTGTGATTCATCTTTCTTTGATTTCAGCTTCAACCTACTGCCGGAGGACATTTTCGGCACTGAAGAAATTCCTGAGCACATCCGTCCGACTCCTCGGCTGAAGAAGAAGACGCTACGCATGAGCAGAGGGCCAACCATCAACTGTGCCGTCGCATTCGGCACTTAGAGCATGATCTGTGTGACATCACCACCCGTTGCTGTGCCGAACACGAACGCCGCATGAGCTTGGAGGTGGTGATAGGCGGTGAGATCTTTATCCCCCATTGAATCTCATGTTCAAGTTCAGATCCCGTGTTTGATGAGAATCTGTTCTTCTTCTTCAGATATGTCCGACAGGTACAACAACCTGAAGGCCGCCTGGGACAGTTTGATGGAAGCTGCAGAACACGCCAGCCCCCAAGGTTTCCGCGTCACTGTCATGGTGGTGTTGGAGCAGCTGAAGAGGGACGAGCTCAAGAGGAAAGGCGCCGATCCAAAGAAATGAAGATTCTTTCGCTTCTTCCTCCAGGCCTTCTGCTTCCTGCAGGCCTTCTCTTGTAATCTTAAGTAGTTGTATTGTTAATAGAAGAACCTGCAAGAACGTTTGTGATGCAGAAAATATTTTTGTGCTAAGGGCAATACACTTTAGTATTGGCCATTTTCCCTTTGTTGGAATTTTTGTTCTGAAGGCGGCTTCCTTCCGAATGCCGGCTATTTCCGTTTCTCTAACGCTTGAAACAGCAATCAACGATCAACTTCAACACTAGGATAATATTTCTCCCATTTATAGCAGCAGTGAATTCTTCTCCCAGCAAAGTTTTCAAGATGTATGCATTTCCAGGCGTGCACCTAACCACCCGAAAGGGACCTTCCCAATTTGGAGACCACTTACCGAATGCACTGTACTTACTCCCAATCGGCAATAATGCTTTCCAAACCAAATCTCCTTCTGCAAATTGCTTGACCTTTACCTTCTTGTTATAGTACTTAGCAACTCACATTTTGTTTTCCTCAATATTTTCCAAGGCCCTAAGACGAATCATATGCAAACCTTCTAATTCGTCCATCATTAAGTCATTGTAATCCTTGGAACTTAAATCCTTTTGCAATATTATTCTCCTTGAGTCTGATTGCATCTCCCATGGAAAGATAGCATGATGTCCATAAACCAACTCATAAGGAGATGTCTGTGTAGCTCCATGAGGAGCCATTCGGTAAGCCCATAAGGCTTCATTGAGTACCGAATGCCACCTTTTTGGCTTCTGATCAATCTTCTTCTGTATAATCTTGATCATGATCTTGTTAGAAGCTTCTGCCTGACCATTAGCTTGGGCATAATAAGGAGAAGAATTTAATAATTTGATCCCCATACTTTCAGCAAAATTTCTGAACTCTAAAGATGTAAACTGAGTTCCTTGATCTGTTGTAGTTGTCTGAGGAATTCCAAATCTGTAAATGATATGCTCTTTGACAAACTTAACCATATTTTCTAATGTCACCTTCTTCAATGGAATTGCCTCAACCCACTTAGTGAAATAATCTGTTGCTAAAAGCACAAAATTATTCCCCTTGCTAGATGGAGGATTTATTTGGCCAATCAAATCTATTCCCCATCCTCTGAATGACCATGTCTTGATAATAGGATTTAGAGCTGATGCTGGAACTCTCTGAATATTTCCAAACTTCTGACAATCTTGACATCCCTTGTAATATTCAAAGCAATCTTCCAGCATTGTCGGCCAATAATATCCAGTTTTCCTAATGACCCACTTCATTCGGTAAGCCGACTGATGTGCTCCACGCAACCCATCATGCACTTCACTCATCATCCTCTTCCCTTCTTCTCGACCCGGGCATTGTAGCAACACTCCATCCATAGATTTGTAATACAAACATTCATCAAGAAGAACAAACTTTATGGCTTTGTACCTGAGCTTCCTAGAGACCTTTTGGGATGGATTCTCCAAATAATCAACAATTTCTTTTCTCCAATCATCTTCTGCTAGACCACTCCCAAAAGAATATACATCGATGGAAAACACTTCTTGATTCTCTCTATAACCCGAAATACTTTGAGCTAGCCTATTTGCCTCTCCATTGTTTTCTCTAGGAATATGTTGTAGAATTACTAACTGAAAGCTTTTCAGGATTTCTTTGCACTCCTCGTAGTAATTCCTCAGGATATCATTTCTGCATTCATATTGGCCATTCAATTGTTTTATAACTAGCTCCAAATCTCCAAAAATCTCAATTGCAATGGCCTTTGCCTCTCTCAAGTATTGAAGCCCTCTGAGCAATGCTTCATACTCAACTTGGTTATTTGTGACAGTAGGTTGAATAGGAATAGCAAATTCAAACACTTCTCCCTTGGGTGAAATAAATAAATACCTACTCCACCACCTTTTCCACATGAAGATCCCTCAAAAATAAAGCCCAAGGAGTAATCTCAAGCAAATTAATTGATGAACCATGATGTTCGGTAATGAAGTCAGCAATAATCTGTCCTTTAACAGCTTTTGCCGACTCAAACCTTAATTCAAACTCGGACAAGGCTAAAATCCATTTGCCAATCCTTCCATTCAAAATTGGCATAGACAACATGTGTTTAATTACATCAAATTTTAAATATACAATGCATTCGACATTCAACAAATAGTGCCGAAACTTTGTACATGAGTAATAAACACACAAGCAAAGCTTCTTTGCAGCTGAATACCTTGTTTCGGGATCAAAGAATTTTCGGCTAAGGTATGCAACTACTCTTTCTTTTCCCTCAAATTCTTGTATGAGGGACGATCCAATGGTTTGGGTATCGGCCGCCACGTACAACTTAAAAGTGTTGTTCAATTGTGGAGGTACCAATACTGGTGGTTCCTTCATGTATTCGTTGATTTCGTTGAAAGCCTTCTGTTGTTCGTCAACCCATACAAACTTCTGATCCTTTTTGACTCTTAACAGTGGAGAAAAAGGCAACACCTTTTGTGACAAATTTGATATGAATCTTCTCACAAAATTGATCTTGCCAAGCAGTGACTGCAATTCCTTAAGATTGGTTGGAGGAACAACCTCATCAATAGCTTTCATGCTTTTCTTGCTAACTGCTATTCCTCTCTCATGCACCAGAAATCCTAGGAACTCTCCGGCTGAAACTCCAAAAGCACATTTGTTCGGGTTCATCTTAAGCCCATGTTTCCTAGTGCATTCTAGAGTTTTCCTCACATCAGCCAAATGTGATTCATGATCCAATGACTTGATCACGACATCATCAATATATATCTCCACAATTTTGCCGATCAACTCGTGAAAAATATAATTCATGGCTCTTTGATAAGTTGCACCAGCATTCTTCAACCCAAATGTCATGACAATCCACTCAAATAACCGTATATGTCCAGGACATCTGAAGGCTGTCTTTGCTACATCCTCCATTGCCATAAAAATCTGATTGTACCCTGCATTGCCATCCATGAAGCTAATAACTTTATGCCCAGCAGCAGTATCAACCAACAAGTCAGCAACAGGCATTGGATATCCATCCATGGGTGTAACCCTGTTTAGATCTCTAAAGTCTATGCAAACTCTCATATTTCCATTTTTCTTATAAATAGGAACAATATTAGATATCCATTCTGCATATCTGCATGGCCGAATGAAATTTGCTTCTATTAATCTCTCAACCTCTTTTTTCACGTCGGCCAATACTTCATCCTTGTAAATTTTTCGGGGAGGTTGCTTGTAAGGTCTATAACCAGGCTTGATTGGCAACCGATGTTCAACAATGGAACGATCCAAACCAGGCATCTCTGAATAATCCCAAGCGAAGCAATCTTTATGTTCTTTTAATAGCTTAATCAACTCTTCTCTGAAACCTGAATCCAAGTTAGTACTGATGAATGTCGGCCTTGGCTTGTCACCATCTCCAATGTCTATTTCTTCTAATTTATCGTCCGACATAAATCCACGTCCTAACTTCCCATCATTTACATCAATTGGATTCTCCATTAAAAATTACTATAAGAGCCGACTGCTTGAATCGGCTATTGGTCACTGCTGACTGGTTCAACAGGACCTTCACCCCAGTCCTTGCCTGAGAGCAATCTATGCCTTGATACTCCCAGAAGGCTGGTTCCACATCAGCCACGCTTACCGAATCATCTGCTTGGACAACTTCCACGTCGTCATCTACCCACTGAACAAGCTGTTGATGCATAGTAGATGGAATGCAGCAGTTCGCATGGATCCAATCCCTTCCAAGCAGCAAGCTATATGCCCCTTTGCCTTCAATGACAAGGAATGTTGTAAGCAGAGTCTTAGATCCGATCATCAAATCTACATGTACACAACCTTTGGTGTCTGAAGGATTTCTAGCAAAATCATTCAGAACTATGCTCATTGGCGTCAAATCTCCAAGGCCCATGCCAAGCTTTCTGAATGTAGTATATGGCAACACATTGAGAGCAGCTCCACCATCAACAAACATCTTAGTCAATGGCTTCCTGTTGACGTACCCTCTTAAGTACAGTGGTCTCATGTGCCGATTCTTGGCTGGCTTATCAAAAGTAGCTTGCTTAGCCAGCATCAATTGTGCCATTAACCTAAATTACTCGGCCTCATCCATATCTGGCAATATTTCCTCTTGCACAATTTGATTGGCAAGAGCCATGAATTCATTCGGCAGGAAACACACCATGCATGTATGAGCCGAACGACCAGATTCATCGGGTTTGTCTTTTGGACGCCACACTTGTCTCTTCTTAATTCCTGCCTGCTTCAGTTCCTGATTCCTCAAGCACTGTACCCTTCTCTTCTGGCTTATTCTTAAACCAGGTGGGCACCACTGTCCCTTTTGCCAGACATACCCATGATCTTCTTCTTCTTCATGATCAACCCACCTGTGATCAGCATACCTTTTCCTCGGTTGATCATCAATCTTATTTATTTTTAGGCTTCGACCATCATTAGGATGCACCCTTCCAATTCTTTCATGGATGGATCGGCGATTGACAGTGTCTTGCCTGTATTCGGTATACTTGTCGCTGCATTCGGGACAGTTATTCCGTGTGGGAAGCTTTAAACCCTCATTCCAACAGTGTCTGAAGAAGGCACATCCCCAATGTGCACGCTCTTGTTCTCGCATATATTCCTCTTGTTCCTTCCTATACATCTCTTCTTCATATCTCCGCTTCTCCTCTTTGTATTTGTGCCTTTGGTAGTGCTCCTTTTCTTGCTGACGCTGCCATTTATTGAGGAGAATACGCGAGGTCACTCTGGGTTTAGAGGATTCACCCACTTCAATTTGACTATTCGGGAAGCGAGGCTCTTTCTTGTGAATCTGTTCAAATGTGACTTGTCGAGTGGGATCAATTGAGCCATCCTGCTTTGTCTTTTCCAAAGTCAAAACTTTCACCTTTTCTTTCCCTTTAGGCTCAACAGCGTTCACCATGTTAATTGAGAACATGATCATGTTCTGAGGGAATGGGTTACCATCCAATTTCATCTTATTATCAAACTTCAGATGTCCTTCTTGGATAGATTTCTGAATCCTTACTCTAAAGAACCTGCATTCATTGATGGAATGAGAATTTCTGTCATGAAATCCACAGTATTTCTTATCTTTCACTCCATCAGGCAGAAGCATACAATGCCCCTCTGGCAACTTGATCCGGCCTTTTTTCACGAGGAAATCGAAGAGCTTATCTGCCTTGGTTACATCAAAATCATAGGTGCCTTTAGTTTGCTTGATCCACCTCTGATTTACTATCAATGGCTCCTTTCCCCACACTATCTCTGCTGCAACTATTTCCTCTTCATCATCATATCCATTTCCTTGATCTGCCCTTTAGAGGAATTGATTGTAAATTTCAGCTACATCATTGTGCTTGACAAATCTGGAGTCTTTCTTAAAGCCATATGCTTGATTGCTCATCAATGACAATCGGTGTGACAGCTGGCCAAGGTCGTCGAATTCCATCCCAAATAGCTTCTCCCGAATGGCTGGCAACATTCCCTGTTCTGACCATACCAGCCAATTGATCATCTGGTATGTTCAGAGAGAAGCACATGCTTTTTGTCGCTCTGAATCTGCTGAGGAACTCCATTGGTGTTTCATTGTTCCTCTTCCTCAAGGTAGTCAGATCAATTAGCTTTTTCTCATTACTACCAGTGTAATAATGGGCATGGAACTTTTGCTCCAAATCTTTCCAAGAGCAGATTGAATGAGCAGGTAGAGAAGTGAACCATGTGAATGCTAGGTCCGTCGAGGACGAGAGGGAAGTATCTAATTCGAAGGCTTCATCGCGAAGCTTCCCCAAGCTGCATTAGGTACCGGGCTATATGTTCCAGAGTACTGGTATCATCTTGCCCTGCAAACTTAGTGAATTCTGTGGGAACTTTCACCCTGTTTGGTAGTGCTACCCTTTGGTACCATTCTGGGAAGGGAGATGTATCCACATGTCCTTGATTCTTAGGCTTTAGACCGAATTGATTTTGCAGCACATCGGTCATTCTTTGCACCAGGAGATCAACATTGGTGTCTTGATTCCCTGGCCTCCCAGCAGGCATCCCTGTAGCACCACCATACCCAGGATTCGGGAAAGCATCGATAGCACTATAGTCCATGAACTCTGAATACCCATTCCCGTACATATTCCTTTGCAGCCTGTTACTTGTTGGGGCTATCCTGTAAGTAGAGACAGGTTGAACTCCAGTAGTACCGAATGCCATCTCACCATATGTGCGTGGATTAGGTATTGCTTGATGAGGGTTCTGCTGGATCGGTTGACTACCCACATGTTGAGTTGGCTGAACACTCATACTTTGCTGAGGCGGCTGAGAACTTGCATCTTGACGAGGTGGTTGGCCATTAGCAGTAGCACTTGATTCTCCTGTTTCATTAGCCGTCTCATTACCATTAGGCCCCTGAGGTGGTGTTCGACTAAGCACCTGACCAGTTGGCCCTTGTGCTCGCTCAAAATGTTTGTTCACGCTTGGGCCAAAGACACCAACCATCATCTGTCAGAAGCTATTTAAAAATGCAGTGTTGTATCTAGCCATTATTTCTTCCATAGCTTGCCGCACCATAGAAAAAGCTTCTTGTTTCTCTGCAGTAGTAGTGGTATCAGTCTCTCCTGGCATCAGAACTCTTGGCATCTCTGTCCTGAGGAATGGCACACCACTTCTATTCTTGGAAAAAGACAATAGACACTTATGCTGGAATTGCTCCACAACCTCTTTCAGTATCAGTTGATATTTTGAAGACAGTTCATTTAAGGTGACATCCAGGACAACTTGGATTTCAAGCATCTTGATCAACTTAACTGTCCCGCCGAGCGTGCCAAAAAGTGTTTGACGTAAAATCAGCACCTCACGCCAAGCACACAACAAGCCGGAATAGCTGGCTTCACACACGTAGCCCGAGCGTCGAAATCCGGAAGTGTGCCAGTCAAATTTCCCTGAAACTGACAAAGGATGAAAACGGTTAGATAAAACCTGGAACTTGCCGGGTGGTACCAGACAGTTCCGTATTTACGACTATAAAGCCAGTTAGAACGACATATAGCTACAAACAAGCTATTTGTCAGCAATTTAAACATCATTCGGGAACTGATAAAGCGTGTAAACAGAGCACTGCCGAATGTATGACGTAAGCATGATGAAAAATCGGTCTTTATTTAAACAATCGTTACAACACGTAACCATGACCAATTATCAAGGATAAAGCATGATAAATTAAATAAAAGCGAATCATGATCATGAATTTGTAGTAAACAAGCATGCATAGGCCAAAAGCACTAGTCTACCGCGTGTCTAGGTACTTCAAACCCGTCAAGCATGACATCAAACAAGTTAATCCACCACATGATACAACTTTTTTGAAATCACACCACCAACCAAGAATAGATCAATCCACCGCATGATACAATCTAAACATGGAAGGCTAAAAGCATACATTATTTAAAGAAAACTCATGAACATGTTTCACTTGTGAGGGGACTACCGAATATGGCTGTACAGCCGAATCGGGTTCTGTGGAGAAGGAACAAACATTGCCAAGGATGATAAATCTATCAGATTGAATCGAATTATAGTCCACCGGATGACTAACTCTAAGACAATCCAAAAACCTGCATCTACAGCATGATACCCGGTTCTGTCAAGATCTATGCAAGATCAACAAGCTTGAACCTGCAACACGTGACAATCTAGATTGATCCGAATTCGGCTATAGAGAACGCATGACCCACTTGCCACGTCAAGCCAAAGACTTGAGTGTGCAACACGTGGATCACAAACAAGATAGAGCTGAATCTAATCAATCTAAATTGGGCAATAAGTGTTACATGAATTAAACACAAAAAGTAAAATTCAAAGCAACACATGGTAACTTAATGAATCTATTAGATCTTGCCAAATCTAATAGAGCCGATAACTAGCTCCAAGCTAGATCTTAGCCTACCGCATGACTCATGATCCAACAAGGAAACCTTCTTGAACCAAGCTTAAATCCACCGCATGATACTAAGCATGGTAACAAGACTACTTGCATCACGATCTAAATCCACCGCATGATACAAGGTTGCCGATACTTACGGAGGTCGACGGATCGATGGCTCCTCTCGAAGAACTCGACGACACGACTAGAAGGACTCGAAAGTTGGCACGAGGCCGGTTTGTTGTGAAATTGTTCGATCCCTATTACAAACACTAAGGGTTTATATTTATATACCCTGGTTCTAACATGACTCTGAGTCGACCACGATTACAATATTTATTACCTAAAATTAACACCATGGCGTCATGTCCGTCTCGTATCCATCATCAACTCGTCTCCTTCTTTGTATCCAATCCACGTCATCACGCACTCCCGAATGCTTCCGCTTTCATCCGTGGAACAGCTCTTCTGTCGAATGACGATGTACTCCTGACTACAGACACCTCTACCGAATGCTTTGACGAAAACCTCCCGCCAAATGGTGTTCTTCTGCCAAATTCGGCCCACATGTCAGTCTCTTCCATGTACCAATTTTTGGTGTTAACACAATCCAATCAAATCTTATTACTTTTTAGCTTAAAATTTTATATTATTATGGTTCGGCTCTTATATGGTCTGATTCTTAAATTTGCTGGACTAAATTATTTATTAATATCCCTACGAACGACTGATAAATGGACGTGACGTGACACAATCCCTTATCCGAGCTTAAGGGTAGGAATCAGACATTTAAAATATAGGTTTCAATTTGTCTGACATACTGGGGTTTATGGTTTATAGTTTAGTCATGTGACACTCGTCTCGATATATATAACTGGGTGGGGGGAGGTCTGCGGCCGGCGGGTGGCGGCACGCAAATGCAGAGGAGGGATGGGTAATGTGGCTAGTGTTTAGATAGAGATCCAATGTATCACATTGGTTGTACGAATGTCCAATAGTGAAAAATTTAACCACTTTTCACCTCCAGAAGATGGATAAGATTTCTTTTTTTTGACGGCACGTGTGCATGTCACAATGAGACTTACTCAACTTGAAACATAGCGTCATAATGAGTACCAATTTTCATTATCAATGGTTTTGTAGTTGGAAAGATCATACCTATGAGTAAATTATAATACAATGCACAATAGATAGTTTATTGAGAATGACACATTTATTAACAAATATTTAAATATATAACATAAGTATAAAATAAATATTTCCATAAATATATATCCTTTAACAATATAGTAAATGTTGGCACCTTCTGGAGCCAACAACACGTAAAGTCAGCTGTCGCAGTGCCTCTGCGTCGACACTGGTCAGACCGGTGCGGTAGACCGGTCAGACCGGTCGCCGGGAGAATTCCGGCGGTAGACTTCCGAATGTCGTCCGGGCAGGATCCCGTCAGGGAGGCACGTAGGGTTGCTCTAGGGTCGGCAAGGCCACCTAGAACGCCTTCAGACGTCGCGGAGACAAAGGAAGAACAACAAGTGATAGATTAGAAAAGTTGGGAAGAGGTAAAAGTAATACGAGACAAAGGTAAATAAATTTGATCGATTGGATGATGAATCTCAATCGGTCCTGGCCCTTTATAATTATAGGGTGGGGAGGTCTTGCCCGTTTACGAGACCAATCTATCAAGACTCCTCAATTTGGCTCGGAATTGGGGAGGAACCGGTCTGACCGGTGAAGGGCACCGGTCAGACTGGTGCACCCGATGTGTAGATCTTGGAGAAGTCATATCTCCCTCATCCGGACTCCGATTTGGATGTTCCACATATGGATTTTGATCTACTCGAGGAGACCTATCCAATGGTGAAATCCAAATAGGATTTCGTGAACTTTGACCACACCGGTCTGACCGGTGGGGCCCATAAGTCTGGCCGGTCGAATGAGACCTGCCAAATTTGGATGCGAACGGTAAATAAGTACATAAATACAGATGTAATCTATTGTTCTTTCCATTGCTCTTTCCCATCGAACAAGAACTCAAACCCACAGCCATAGCCGCCCATATGGCCAAGGAGTCTAGGGCGACTATTTTACAACGTGTCAAGAAATTATTTGACCTGGCAACTGAAAAACTTTGGTGGTCATGCATTTTTGTATGCACTGATCGTCCCCGGCGTCTTGCCAGTCGTGCTTACGGCGTACCTGATAGCTGGTTTCATTTCCCTTTCTGTTATAAAGCTGCACGGGCTTTCATTATCCCCTGTCCACTGATGTGTTTGTAATTTTGTTAGTTTATTTGTGTATAACGTGCTCGGTCGTCGTATTCTTGTCGCGCACGCAACAAGCTACCACGTCGTCATGGCGGCTGCATCAAAATGTTTATAATTACTAGAATTATTAAAGCTGCAGGACACCATAAACTACTAACTACTAGTGTAGTTGCTAGTGGTTGTAGACAAGGCGTCCTGACATGTTGCCATGCAAAATTTTTAATAATTCATAAGCATATTAAAAATTCCACATGCTCTGGTATGGAAGCAAGAAGTTTTTTTTTTAAAAAATGTACAGGTCTAAATGCATAGAAATAAATAGTGAAATAAACTTGTCCTTTATCCGTGTGTGTTTGGTTGGGGAGCAGCGGGAGCGGAGTGGAGCCGACCCTCGTTTTGGGGACGGCTCCAACCCTTCTCATGTTTGGTTGCAAAGGTCGGGTTGGAGTGTCTCCAACCTTTTTTTTGTTTTGTTGGAGGAATGAAATAAGGAATGGATGTCAATTTTCGCTCCGTTATGTGACAGACCGCCTAAAATAATTACGTATTATCGCCTAAGTCTGTACACGTGACCATTAAGCAATAATAAGAACTATTTTGTCGCCTCTGCCGGGTCATGTCCAGTGAATCACTTACAATAGGATCGCTGATATGTGCAAAGCCCACACGAAGGCGGGACCAGAGTACAAGTTCAACATTACATAAAAGTCCACAAGTTCACATTATTACAAACCAGGTTTTCATACAGAAAAGTAAAGGTGATTCAGAGTTTAAACATCAAAATAAAACTCGCAGAAGATACACATGGGAGGCCATCCATAGAGTATCACTCATCGTCAAACTGCTCCCACTCAAGTTCCCAACCATCTGGAATAGAACCAGGCCAGATGAGGTTACCTGAAAACAACAACAAAAGCAAGGTTGAGTATACTAATACTCAACAAGACTTTCCCGACAAAAATAAAACAAGACTAGACATGCAAAGCTTTTTGGCTGGTGGGTTTGTTTTGCCAAAAACGACTAAGAGTTAATTCTTAATTCCAAATTTTAGCTCCAATTATAGCATGTTCACCATTCTAGGTGAGCACGATCACTAAACAAGCATGTTGTGCAAATAAAATTAAACAAAATTAAACAGACAACAATATTAATCCAACTGTTCCATAAATAAGTGGGGTAGCCAATGGTTAAGCAGTCTCATGTAACGGCGAGAGACCGACGATCGATTGATTAAATCCTTGCGAGGCAAACCCAAACACACGGAAGAAGGTAGACCCCAAGAAATCAAATAAAAGCGACTGCGGGGTCTACCCCAACCAGGCGGTTCCCGTCATTCCTCAGATTAGGGACATGTGCTACAGTCCTAAGTACAAGGTTACTGGAACGCCCTCACACGGCACGTCCAGGATCACACTTGCACTACCGGGATCAAACCGGGAGAAGCATCTCAAGAGTAGTAGCGATAAAGTCCCCGCACTGGTTCCTTAGGTACTAGGCTTACCGGTCCCATACCCGACAAGTGCTTGGTACGTTCAAAAGCTTAACCAACACATACTACTCGGTCGAGACCGATCCCATTGCTCTTACCACATGAGCGAGTCCATTTAAACATATCTTATGATTCCTACATAAGAACCCTATATCTCGCGAGCAATGAGACATCACTCGACTTCTACCGTATTCTTAAAGCACGACATCTATCGAGCCTATCTTACTAGTAAAAGAGCATAGGAACCTAAGGATCATGCATCTAGGCTTCAAAACAACTCCTGAAACTTAAATGAACAAAGTAAAACATAAATACGGAAAAGGTAAAAGTTAAGAGATTTTATTAAAAAGGTTATATGAAAACCGGTGCTTGCCTTCTTCTAAGTTAGAAATAACCTTGGGCTCTCCGAACTTTGGTACAAATCTTTCTGCACACCGAGCTGGTTCACCTCTCCATCAACTATCCCTTCTCCCTCCTGGGTCAGCGTGTATGTACCGTTTGGTAAATCTACACGTATACATGCACATGCATTAGATTATGGTGAGGGTGAGAGAATTGCCACAAAACCAACTCTTGTTGGCCATATTCATCTAAACATTAATATCTTCTCACAAACATTAATAGGGTGGTGTGATGATGAACAAAACACAACTTTGATGGTGATTGTGTGCACATCTAAGCAAATAAGTTACTTTACTTCACCAAACAATATGAGGGTGTGTTTAAATTATTAAAAACAGGAACAGACATGAAAACCTTGATTAAACTTAAATAATAAACATAAACCTATTTATTCAATTCCTAGCTAGTCATTCATCTAAAATTCATATAAAATTAAAAACACATCCATTGCTCCTAAATTTTGGTACACAGCAACATATACCTAGACTAAGCTCACATAGCAAAATGTCGGTTAAGATCATTTATAAATTAATTTATATGAAAAAGACAAATTCCAGCCTAGCATAACACAAATAAATCTTATAAAAAGATTTATTAATCTTTTTGTCTCAGATTTCTACTACAAGTCATACATGTCAAATATAAGTCTTTGGCCAAACCATAAGTGCATATTCAAATTATTTTTAAAATTTTGAATTTAAACTCCTACATAAGATTAAATCCTAAATATGTAACAAAACACATCCTAAAATGACATACAACCTATCAGAGGTACTATTCATCAAGACAAAGCCCTAGGGTGCACTGGTGCTTAAATAAAAGTTTACTAAAGGGGCTATAAAAAGCACCAAGCTTAAGCTAACATAAAGCTTACATAAATCCTAACTGAATATCTACACATCAAAATCATGCCAACTTTGGTCACAAATCTAAAAATTCCATAAAGAGCAACATAACCAAAATTCAACTTTATATCATGAGTATATTTTAAACTACACCAAAAACACCTCAAACTGAGTTTGAATTTTAATTCAAAACTACAGAGAAAAACCCTATATAACCTTTCTAGAAAAGCTAGAGTTCTACACCAGGAACCCAACAAAATTAGATTAGTATGTTTCTGATTTTTCTATGATTTTAATGATTTTTCGAAGTCGTAGCTAAACACCCTAGAATGCAATTACAGACCAAAGAAGTTTCCAAAATTACAAATACGCCCTTCTTCACAGAAAACATTTTGGAAGGACTGAAATCAAAGGAATGTAGTCCTTGGGCGCGATGGCCGACGGGGAGGACCAAAATCCGGTGAGCTGATGGCAAGATTGACCGGGGAAAGTGGTGAAAAAAGTGACGAGGGTTCACCTAGGGTTCGATTTGGGGCAATTCGGAGGTCAGAAGGTGCTCCGGGCGGTCGACAGCGTGGAGGTGGCCGGTGGCCACCGCTGTGCTCCTGGCTCGGCGAACTTCAGCGCGGGTGGCCCACCGACGGCCGGGCTTGCTATGGGAGCGGAGGTGGAAATGGCCCGCACAGTGGACGGCCGGCTCGACTCCAAGGCGGCACTGGCCGGCAGCGGTGGTGAGGGCAGGGCGCGGTGGTGACCTGCTCTGCTTCGGAGCGACCCAGTGCGGTGGCGCACGAGAAGAGCAGGTGGCGAGCTTGACAACGTGAACGAGAAAAAATGAACCTTCTTCTGCTCCCCTCGCCATTAAACGCAGCCATCGCTAGACTGGTCTCGCCTGTGCACGTCGAAGCTGGCGGACGCCGCTGCAGGCGCGTGGTGCAGATGGCGCACAGGCGCAGGTAAGCGTGGCGTACGGTGAAACAGCGAGGCGGAAGCCCCACGGTCGAGGCATGGATCCATAGCGGGTATTACCGGGCTATCGTACGTGTGACAACCCGCCCAGGAAAATACCGTACTACCGCCTAAACCAATCCACTTTGGTCATTAAGCAGTAATAAAGTATCATCCTGTCGTTAGTCGCCGGGTTAACACCCGGTAAATCACTTATATAGCAACAAGGATCGACATATATGCATTAAAACTCACGCGAAGGCGAGTCCAGAGATACATCATAATTAACAACAGAAATTCCCCCTGAAGGGTTTAATAATTACAAAATGAAGTCTTTGGCATGAAAACGCAGTTCAGTGTTTTTGAAATAGCGGAATTAAACTAAGCGGAAAGCGAGAACACCACGGGAGGCCAACCATGATGCCTTCATTCGTCATCCTCCACCCACTCCAGCTCCCAGCCGGGCGGGATCTCTCCGGGCCACACATCACCAAAGGCATTACCTGGAGCAACATATTATAGCAAGGCTGAGTATACTAATACTCAACAAGACTTACCCGTCGGTGATAACTACTTCACCAACTCTAGATATGAAAGGCTTTTTGGCCACTGGGTTCTTTTGCTGAAAAATAACAAAGAGTATGTCCTTACTTTCAAGATTTTAGCACAAGTTCTAGTGGGTTTATTCTATTCTAAGTTAGCCATCTATTACAAACAAAGTTGTACAATACAATTAATCAAGCATAATGTTCATCAACTTCCATCATTAGAGATCTCATGGCTACTGGAGTAAGTGGTCTCAGATAACGGTGAGAGGTCGACTATCGATTGATTCAAACCTTGCAAGGTAGACCTAAACACATGGTGGGATGCCCCCGTGAGGACAACCACCAAGCGGTTCCCAAAACTCTTCGGGTCGGGATCGAATCTTACGGTCTTTGGTGCAGTCTATCCGGAATACCTCGCGAGGCACCGGACTCACATACACCACCGGTAGCTATCCATGAGACGCATCCCAAAATGAGTAATAGTAAGATCCCTCACCGCCTCATTAAGGTACTAGGCTTACCGGTCCCATTCCCGACAAGTGCTTAGTACATTCAAACACTTAACCCACAATAGCCATCGGACCGGAGCCCGCATCCCATGCTCTTACCACATGAGCAATCCATTAAGGAGATCTTATGATTCCTACCTAGGAACCTATTCTCATGAGTGACATCATCACCCGACTTGTAGCGGTCCTATAGCATGGCAGCTATCGACCTAATATACTAGTAAGGACACAGGTACCTAGGGATCATGCATCTAAGGTTCCATACAACTTCTGAACTTAAATGCACAAGCATTCATAAATAATTGTATATCAAAATTGAAAAACTGGTTATATGCACTGGGGCTTGCCTTCGTCAGCAATGTTAGCCTGAGCACCCTCGGTGTCTTCGAGTACTTCCACGTACTGCAGTGCAGCCTCCGCTTCTCCTTCCTCGGCTTCCCGCACGAGCGAGTAGTCACTGTAGGGAAGGTCTACACGGAATGCAATGCAAGGTTCAGGTGATGTGATAGATTATTTAAATTATCCAACTCTTGTTGGACACATTCACCTTAACAATTAATTAATTATTCATTCCTTTTATGAAGGTTATTATTGATATGTTTTTATTCTTTTTAATTAAACACTTAATTAATGTTTCCTTTTATAAGTGTTATTTCATGTGAGGATTTATCATTTCATTCCTTTAATAGCAAAGGTGTGCACAAAAGATAGTTAATTATATTTAATTCTTTAAACAGCAAGGGTGTATTCTTGGATCTTAAATAAGTTTTGCAAACATTTCGCAAAAGAAGGGGGTATAAAGAATAAAAGGCATTTTCCTAATTTAATCAAATCATTAATCTATAAAAGGCCTCCAAAACTTTTATTTAACAAAGAATTATTCACAATTTCAATGGGGGTTCCTCAAGCATCATAACACATATACTAAGCCACTGAACACATTTGAAATGCTTGGAAAGCTACAAAAATAATTATTTTGAAAATAACAAAAGCTAGTTAGCAAATCAAGTTAAATGCATACAAAAATAAATAAATATCCAAATGTTCCAAACTTCCTCACACATTCTCTTTTAACCTACACCATCCTAGGAAAGCAGCAAGCACACCTAGAACTACTACTGGTCTTGCATTATTAAATTACAAAGGAAAACATACATATATTAAGAATAAATACTTCTAGTCAATAAAAAATTGTGATTAAATCATCAGAGGTGCAACTTGGCATAACAAGGCCACATGCAGAAGTTGGGCTCAAGAACATAATTATTTTTGGCTACAAAAATCATTAAGCAGAGTGAGCATAAATGGAAAATAATTCATATAAAAAGATTTACATCATAACTTTGTGCAATTTTTGGCATAGGAGCTAGTCATAACATCACACACAACGTATCCAAAAGTTAGATACATAGGACTTAGGATTTTGAGATATCACAAATCTAGGTTTTTCACATTTTATTTTTCATGCCAAAAATGTTAGGAACCAGCCTAGGTGAGTATAACAAAACTTGTAGTGCTCCTCACCAGGAATCTAGCAAAATCGAGTTTGCAATTTGCTGAATTTTCTACAATTTCTAGAGAATTTACAAGATTCAGCAAATGTGCTACACTATTGAAGTTACCTTTTTGCACCAGGGGCCCTACAAACATTTGGAACGTTACAACCATGCCCCTGGTTTGCGAAAAACACCCTAGAAAGAAAAGGGGCCTTGCAATGTGGCCCTTGGCCATGGGGGCGGCGCGGCTCGGCCGATTCCGGCGAGGCCGGCGGCGCTCCCGACCAGGCAGGGGCGCGGGGAGGAGGGTGAGTTCACCTAGGGACCGTGGATGCTCGAAGTTTGGGCGGAGAGGCACCCGACGGCGGCGACGGCCGCAGTGTGCGGTGGCTTTGGCGACGGCGCACAATGCCAGGCAAAGAAGCGACGACGCACGCCTCTAGGGGTCCTAGGTAGTCGGTCAAGGTGGCTAGCCGACCGGGAAAACGAGCAAGCAGGCGAGCTCGACGGGAGGGCGGCAATGGCGGCCAACGGCTCGGTGTGGCGCCCAGAGAGCAGTGACGGTGGGGTTTTAATCGGCGAGGCCTCCTCGGTGACGTCGCCGTGACGACGGAGATACCGCCGTAGCACGACCACCTCGGCCGCGCGCGCGTACGGCGGGGGGTGCCGCCGACGGACCGGCGGTCCGCGGGCGAGCCCCCGGCCGGGTACGGCGCGGCGCGCGCGCGCGAGGCCCGCGAGGACCCGAGGAGCCTCGGGGTGCGGTGCATGGGGAAGGGGTATGCCTCGGCCGGCGTGTGGCCTTGGGCGGCGCGTGGCGCGCACGCCGAGGCCGGCCGGCGCGCGGGCGCGCGCGGCGTCGCGGCGCGGCGACATTCCGGGCTTGAACGTACTGCTGGCCCACTGTTTGAAATTGAATAACTCCAAAAATTTGTATAAAAGTGCACGAAACTTTGAATACGAAAGTTGTAGATCTCAATGCCACCTACAACTTTCACAAAGGCCATATGGGGTTTTTCTCAATAGATTTGGCACAAAGGGTTTGCCAACTTTGAATGCCACTCAATTTCAGTGAACAGGGGGTACTGTCATTTGGGCAAATTTTTCACCTTTTTCTACTCAAAATTTAAAATGCCAATCTACATGAAAGTTGTGTCCCTCAACAAACTGGACAACTTTCATAAAGGTTGATTGTTAAGTGTTTAGGTGAATTTTGGAGAACGCGGCAAAAGTTCCGGAAGACATCCAGAGTCACTAGGATTTAGGTGGGGTTTGGCCAAGATTTTGACCAAGGGTTGACCACATATGTGTGTCCACTTGATCAATGGTATCATTAGGGTTGGTTGGTGAGGTTTTCGAGGTGAGGACCCAGGTTGACCGTGATTTGACCACTATCAGCAGAGTTGACCGACGAATAAGGTTAATTAAAAACCTGGGGCGTCATAGTACACCGGAACAAGGCATGCACGACACGTGGCAGGCGTGGCTCCCGATTGTCCAACACGCGCTTCGGTTTAGAGGTGCGACGACAACGTCAATCCTACTTCGTGATCCAGTTTTCGAAATTACGAAACTCCAAAAAGTGTCAACAAACTCGAAGATCTCCAAAAATAAAAGTTGTACAGGAGCTATAGACCTATAAGTTTCACAAAGGGCGACAAATGTTTTGATCAACGGATTTGTGACAAAAACGCGTTGAAGTTCCAGCAAATCTCGACCCCCAGTTACTGTGCGTAGAAACTTCGTCTCAAATTTAAGCGTCTTTGCACTCAAAATTGGAATGTCCGCCAATTATGAAAAATGTGTTCCTGGAAATAAAGAAGAACTTTTAAATTGGTCGGTTTTGAACTTTTATAGCAAAATTTGGAGAACGCGCAAGAAAACCAAATCAGCCTTTTAGAGATCTAGGGTTTTGACCACATATTTGGACTTTGACCAATGGCTTTTGCGCAAAAGTGCACATAATCATGTCAAACATGATTAAAAGCTAATTAATATTGATTAACCCAACTAAGTAAGGTATTTATTATTAATAAACACCTGGGGTGTTCCACGTTAGTGGGTCCCACATGTCATAGGGTTTAGGGTTTAGTGGGTCTTACATGTCATACAACATTCAATCCCCATCCTCATCCGATCCCCACACGGTGGAGTTCGCAGCAGCAGGGGCACCGCCCTGGGCGAGCGCAGTCGTGGGCGCTGGCCGCCACTGCCACAAGATCTGTCGGTGCAAGATCCGCCTTGGAGCGACTCCTCGCGTCACGGCCGCGACCTGCGCCGAGCGCGGCCGGCCGCGCGCGAGCTCCGCAGCGGGCGGGCGAGCGACCTCTGCTGTTGACTCCGACACCGGCCGTCACTCCAACGAGCTCTGGGTGCGAGAGACAGGAGAGATGGAGGGAGACGCGAAAGGAGAAACCAGAGCAGAGTGGCTCCGTTCCTCGAATTCTGAGGGACGGAGCGAACCCGCGCCGCACCCCATGTCTCCCACCGTCGCCGGCCTCCTCCATCCCATCCCGCCGCCTCCTCTCTCTCTCTATGTATCCCCTCCCTTGTCTCTGCTGCGTGGAGGGCGCATCCCCTGATGGGGCCCCTCCTTAACCAGAGCTCTTCCTCATGGCGGTGGCGGTCGACAGCGGGGAGCGAGGGAGACGTCCTGCTGGCGGCGAATCGAGAGGATGGTGGCGGCAGGATGGATCTCGCGACTCGCGAGAGGGAGGGGAGGCGACGGGTCCAGAGGGAGAGAGAGGGGGAGGGACCAATAAATGTGGAGAGAGAGGGTTTTAGTCACCAAAAGTTGGGTCACCCCTGACTAGAGACTAGACTAGTTTTAGTCACCCTTTAGTCAGGGGTGTTTGGAGGTTTAGTCCCCTAAGTGACTAAAATTAGTCTCCTAGTCTCTAGTCACGCGATCTCCACCGGCCGCACGCGAGCTCCGCAGTAGGCGGGAAAGCGAGCTCTGTGGTGGACTCCGACGCCGGTCGTCACACCATGGACCGTCACGAGCTCCGGGCGCGAGAAACAGGAGAGAGACGGAGGGAGACGCTAGAGGAGAAACCGGAGCAAAGCGGCTCCGTTCCTCAAATTCTGAGGGACGGAGCGAAACCGCATATTCACTCACGGTATGATGTTTCCCCTACATACCCAAGACATCACTCTGTTTCTGACAGCAAACAACACCAATTGCCCATAAATAATATTGTAATGGGACACGTTATGGCCGCTGCTCCCAGACATTGGCGCCCTCTATATATCCTCCGCATAAATAATATTATAATGATCCTCTAAAAATCTCTAACCTCTAAATAACATTCATTCTGTTTCGGCTTCTCTGTTTCTCTACTTTTCTCTTAGAATAAAATTGTCGTACAAATCAGCATGCAATACTTTTCTCATAGAAAATATGTCATACAAATCATTCTAATATTTGTTGAATAGAGCCACTCCATTCACTGCGCTCCCCCACACGCTCGTCGCTATGCGCGCCGATTAAGGATGATTCAGATGTCTGGAAATTTTGTACCCACTAAAAAGTTAATATGAAATATTTATTCACATTCGTTTTTAATATGAATGTCAGATGGATGTATTCGAATCCGAGGTGAGGGGTCATTCTTGAAAATACTTTACTTTCCGGTCTAATCATAGAAATAGTTTTACAACAGGGTTAGAAAATGAAAAAAATACACAAAATAGCCCATCTTGATGGAACTCCCTTCGTATCAAAATACTTGTCGTCATTGACTTTTTTCTACAACTTTGACCATTCGTCGTATTCAAAAAATTATGCAAATACCATATATTTTGTTTGCTACATGCTTTATTATGGAATATTGGTGTTTTTACCCTTAGTTTGAAAGTAAATAGTGATTTTACCCCTATTTTTTCATATTTGTGATTTTGCCCCTGTTTTTTCAAATTGAAGACTAAGTTTGCCCCTATTCCATTTGAACGACTTAACAAGCTTGACCTTGCTATGAAATGACAATTTTGCCAATCTGAATTAGCTAGGCATATGTTCTTGTGTTGAGCTGGCCCCATCACGTGCTCTGTCTCCTTCGGCGTGCACTCGATAGAGTGCAGGCACAAGTACGGCGAGTAGGCACCTCACGCCGGCGTTCGGTCCAGGGGGGTCGCGACTCACGCCGGTGGTCGGCCCAACATCTGGTGGTCGGATGCAGTTCAATTTGTCCTCAGGCGTGGTGACGGTCATGATGTTCGTGTCCATCCTCCTCTCTGCACCTACTGTCGTTGTTCCCAGCAGTGAGCCACTCGCCATCACATAGAAATTTGCATCTGTGCCATCCTCAAAAGTGGGCTTCACTCTTTTACCATCTCGCAAATTGGCTTCGCTAAAATGCCATTCTCAAACGAGCACACACTGTTGAAATGTCTTCTTGGACCGAAATACCCTCACCCTTCTTCTTCCTCACCCCAGCACCGCAGCCACCCGCCCTTGGAGGCCCTGCCCCTCCATGCTTCCGGTCGGCGGCAGTGACGCGGGCCCGATGGCCTCCCAGAGGCGTGGGGCTGGCAGCCGACAGCTCCCTTTCCTCCCTCATCCTTCTTCCCGCATGGAGATCCCGTCGACCATGAAGGTGGTGCCCCGCGCCGAACTTCCTCCTACTCATGTCCTCAGCCGCAGCCTTCTCCTCCACGTGGCGGTCGCGCCACGGCCTCCCTGTCCTCTTCCTCTCCAAGCTCCTCCGGTTAGGTCGGTGGTGGTATGCGGTGCTAGGTGAACGGGTAAGCGGCAGCGAAGTGGGTGGATTGGGCGCCTCCGGGGTCGTACACGGGGCGGGACCCGGACGTAAAGAAGCCAACGTGGCTGCGGTCCCATTTTCCGTCGCCGCCTGGATGGGGCCACCTCCACTTCCCACCGCTCCGAGCGTTGAGGGAGGAGAGCGGCACACCACTGGGGGTGCAGACCCCCAGGGTGTGAGTGGCGGAAGCTCGTGGCGAGGAGGCCACCCGTTTGCCCCTGATTTATATGCATTAGGGGCGGTGGCAGGTGGCTGAGGCGTTGGGGTGAGAAAGGAGAAGGGTGCGGGTATTTTAGTCCAAGAAGGCATTTCAGCGGTGTGTGCTCGTTTGAGAATGGCATTTTAGTGAAGCCATTTTGCTGGATGGTGATAGATTTGAGGATGGCACAAGTGCAAATTTCTCTGCCATCGCAGGGGTGCATCGCCACGTCCTGTGCGAGCTCGTCCTAAGAGCAGCGCTCTTCCTCTGGCCCTCTGCCGTCGTGCTCCTCTCGTGGTGCCCTACGCGACAGCCATCAAGAAGGGTCTCCCTGTGGACAGCACGGGAGCTCGATGCTCCAATTTCCGCCACCGCGACAGCATCGATTCCTACCTCCGTCGTCTCTATTTTTGCCTCCTCACCTCGATATTGTCCTCAATCTTCGTCAGTGCGCTCAATTTGGCCCCCTCCTTCGTTGCTCAATGACGAGGGCTCGGATTAGGGCCCCCTTTGATGGTGAAACAGTCCCGCTTAAGCACAAGGTAGCCCAACACTGTTGACAACGTGAAGGCCAAGATTGACAACATCAAGACCAAGATTCGAGATGAGGAGGACTAAGGACCCTGGTCAAGACCCACACTGGCAAGACGTCAAGTCTCCGACCAGCCGCCAGCATCTCCGACCAGTTCCCTACAAGAGGGATCCCCACGACAAGTCTTCACCTCGCACGACCTCCCCCCCAGCTCCGACTGGTGCGTGTGCCATGACAAGCAGCGTGAGCCCAGGGTGAGAGTGCCACCACCGAAACACATGCAGGAACGATTCCCCGCACCATGCAAACACACCAGCTGGCGGTCATGCAAGCAGCTGAACCCGAGAAGAGCCTTAATGTTGGTCAGTCCGGCTGCGCAACCATCCCATCAACATCATCACCAATCTGCCACACGCAAGCTCAGCCCGAGGCACTCAAGCACCCTCTACGATGCACTCAAGCCTAGACTCAGGCCCAAGCGTGGCGGGCTGGTCAAGTACTAGGGCAGACTAAGGCAACAACGAACTACTCGGAGGAGATGCCAGGCGTCCCGGGGTGAACAACCACGCCCGGCCACGCGGCAGCTCCCACGACCTGGCTGCGCAACTCCACCTCAATGCGTTCCGATGGACAGTGACGCACGATGGGACATCCCATCGACCAAGCATTGTGTTTATTTTTACTTCCCCCTTCTTCCCCTCCCCTTGTGACTATAAAAGGGAGAGGAGGGCAACTGTTACAAGGGTTAGACCTTCTACAGATCAAACACCACTTCAAGGGACTTGGGCTCGACACCCTCTCCCGACCAGCTTGTAACCCCTACTACAAGCACTCCTAGCTCGGGAACACAGCAGCTCGACACTGGACGTAGGGTATTACTCCTCGGAGGCCCGAACCAGTCTAAATCCCATTGTATCCTGTGCTAACCATCCGAGCCTGACACACGATCGATACAAATTTACTGCCGGTGGTAGAGAACCCCGACAGTTGGCGCACTAGGTAGGGGCACATCGTGTGTCTCGACGAACTTCAGCGGATCGGATGGACGACCGCAAGATCTCGCTTACTCCTGGGGCCACTCTGCGCTTCGGCTCCATCGGCTTCGTCTACACCGGGTTGGCGGAGTCCGTCACCAGGCGTACCTTCACCCGGCCGCCTCGTCCCAATGCCCTAGCGGGGGCTGCGGGACGTGAGGCATTCGTCCGAGGGTTTTCGGACGAGACCATCATTGGCATGTTGGTGCCAAACCCAACGCAGGAGCGTTTTAGGCTCACTGCCTACTACCACACCGGGCTTGCTTTCCAGGATAGCGGGGATGAACCGCTGTCTTGGGGGAGTTCAGGGAGCGGTACACCGCGTTGTACCCCATGGACAGCCCGGCCTCCCGGATGACCCGGTGATGACCTAAGTCAATAACCTCCGCGCGACCTGCGCCGCCCCTGGGTCTACGACGACTCGGAGGGCACAGACCATGCGACACCATGATCCCACGTGGGATTGCAACGTCTGCGTGGCCTCAGCATCGAGCAGCTCCGAACCGGAGCTGGCTCCGCACCACCGACGCCCAGCAGCGAGGCGCTAGCTCGATGAGGAGCTGGCCCTTCTTCACCAAGAGCTGGGAATGGATGCCGAGCCCCGCGACCGGTGACCTACACAAGACATCCCCATGCAGGAGGAGCCCCGTGAGGGGAATGGCGATCGGCGTGAGTGCCGTCTGGCTGCCGAGCAGCCGCACGACCGCGCGTCAACACCACCGATACACGGGCCGGCACGCGACAACAACCGACACGCCAACAAAGGCGCGGACATCGGCGCCGACACCGACACTGACGCCCCGCCGCACTTCAGGCGGGTGTCGCATACCTTACCTGCTGCAGCCATGTTGCTACGTGGCTGCCCGGAGGCAGCGACCTCCGAGGAGCGACGAGTACGCCAGGAACTGAAGGCGTTGCTCGAGGCGGCGGCATCACAACAAGCGGAGAGCTCGGCCTCGCACCAGCGCTCGGAGCGCGGACGGGTAGGAGCACCGTCTGCACACGGCCTGAATCCGCCTCCTTCCCAGCATCGAGAGCGCGAGGAGGGAGGTGGAGCCGCGTCATCGGCGGTCAGGAGCCGCCTCGGGCCCAACCGCGACGTGTAGAACACCATTGAGGCCCGACGATGGGCCGAGAGCATCGACAACCACCGCGACAACCGCTCGCGCCATCACGACGATCGTGGACGTGGGCGGCGCCACGACAGCGACGACGACCGCCACCGCAGCTGGTTGCCAAACCAAAGGGGTCCACGGGCCTTTGGCCAGAGCATCCGCGACGCAAAGTTCCCTTCGCGCTTCCGTGCTCCGACCAACATACCTAGGTACGACGGGGACACCAACCCCAGCGTGTGGCTCAAGGACTACCGACTTGCTTGCCACGCCGGGGGCGATAGATGACCTCTTCGTCATCAAGAACCTGCTGCTCTACCTTGGTGACTCTGCGCGGACATGGCTCGAGCACCTGCCACGGGACAAGATCAACGACTAGACCGACCTACATCGGGTCTTCGTCGGGAACTTCCAAGGCACCTACATGCGCCCCGGCAAATAGTGGAAGCTGCGCAATTGCAAGCAGCAGTCGGGGGAGAGTCTCCGCGAGTACATACTGCGCTTCTCCAAGCGCTGCATTGAGCTCCCCTGTGCGACCGACAACGATGCCATCTCGGCATTCCAGAATGGCATGACGTGTAAGTCCCTCATCCACTGACTCGGACGCCGCATGCCTCACTGAAAGTGCATCTAGGCCCCTAAGTGGATTTTGGTGAATTGAATGACAAGGTGATTAAAGGACTAATAGACTTGTCTAAGATTGTGAGTAGGTTTTACTTATATATTCATGAGCAACTATTGAAGTATTTATTTATGGATGAATATTATATGGCTCACTTTGGAGAAGACAAATATATGGATGATCCGAATGCTTAAGTGACAAATATCAAGCAATAAATGAAGATAAACATTAGGATAATTTGAGAAGATCAATTCATGGTTACCCATATGAAGATGTAGCTTGATTAAAATTATAAGGATCACAAAAGAGAAGATGGTAATTCTCTAAGTCAAGTGCAAGGCTTCATGTGCTTATTAAAGAAGAACACAATGATGAGTGTATACGTTCTGGTTCTAATTTGGAAGCTTGCACATTTGTTGTCAATCAAGATCAAGCATTTGAAGTGGATTTTCAAATGAAGGTTAATTGTGTATGAAGCAAAGTGGAACTCAAAGTGGATTGGATAAGTGATGAAGAGATCAACCGAGATGTCTAGGGTGAGGGACTAAGCAATCTTTGGGGCCGTAGCTAAGCCGCCATTAGTGTTTTGCTAAGGTGAAGTTCTAGCATCTGTGGGGTCTCCAAGTATCATATTCAAACCTCAACCGAGGGAAGCAATGCAAGTCATCAACATGTTAAGATTGGCAATATGGAGTGACTCATGGATCCAAGTGTGCATTCCTATGCTATATGGTAAGATCCTAGGTCATTAGCTCATGTATGGACATGCTCAAGTCAAAGGCTATGTTGAAAGCCCTCAAGTGGATATTGATCAAGTAAGGCAAGATTGAAGTTGTTCAAGCTCAAGAGATCAACAAAGTGTTTTCATTCATTCTTGAGTATAGGTATGCTGTACTATCAAGAGGGATGCAACTTGGCAGGTTAACCAAGTCAAAGTGCTCATTAGTTGACCTAAGTGAGATCTAGCCTTAGAGTGTGATAACAAACCCTCCTAACCTAACCTGAGTCATTTCATCTTGGTGGTGAAGTGCTAGTTTCTTGAAGAGGTTTTGGGGGTGTCTCGGGCCTGATCGGTCTGACCGGTCAGAGGCACAGGTCTGACCAGTGCCGCTAGCACCAACGACTAGTTTTTCGAACACCGGTCTGACCAGTGTGGGGCACCGGTCTGACCGGTGCCGCCCCAGGACCAACGACTAGTTTTCTCCTTTGAGGGGTATAAATACCACAAGCCTTCTTCAGTGAAGGGTTGCTATTTCTAGTGATATTCATGAGGTCCCAAGCCATTTCTAACAAGCTCTAAGCCTTAGTGGCTCTCCCCAACACTCTCTTTGTGTGATTTGTGGATTCAAACCATAATCTTTGTGTTGGGTTGGGAAAGTGAGATCAAGAGTGACCTTGTGCGCTAACGAGAGCATTTTCATAGCTTGATCACTTTGGTTTCGCGTCTACAAGCTTTGAAGTGTTTATTACTCTTGGAGGTTTGCCTCCTAGACGGCTAGGCGTCGCCGGCCAGCTCCCAAGGTTGTGGTGAGCAGCAGGAAGTTTGTAAGGGCTGAGATCTTGCCTCTTTGTGGAAAATATCCCTTTAGTGGAAAGGAGGAAAGTGGTTGAAAGAGACCCGTCTTGTTGTAGTAATTGCCCCTTACAAGCTCCTCAACAGAGACATAGCCATTCCTTAGTGGGTGGTGATTTGAGTCATGGGTACCCCTGGGTCCCCACCGACCAGGCTCTCGGCCATCCCCGACAAGTGGGTTTGGCCTACTAGAAAACCTGCCGACCTGTCTGTGGGCCCAAGCGTCCTAGTTGGCGGCCCACATGACCTTCTGAAGACCTTACAGAAGACTCCCTATACGACCTAATCCATCACGACTTCAAGACTTGGTGTACAAGACAAGACCTCGGTGGATTTCGCCCAAAAGCAGATCAACAGGATATGGAAAGAGTTGTAATCAACTAGACTTAGGTTTCCCTGTTGTAACCGATTTGGACTCCGGTCCACCCACCTTGTCCGTCGCCCAATATAAGGCAGGCAAGGGCGTCCTCCCGGGGACAGGTTGCCATGTAATCTCGCCACGCCAGCAATACAAACCAAAGAACTAGACGTAGGGTTTTACTCTCCGGAGGCCCAAACCAGTATAAATTGCCTTGTCCTTGTGTCTCGTCGTAATTTCCGTGTGCTATGCTAGCATAACCATCGCGCTCTTAGCTCCTAATCTCCCCGCTGAACAACTAAACCACAGGGATTAACACTCCCGTGGACTGTCCAGATCTCACCATCTGACAGTTGACGCGCCAGGTAGGGGTGATCGCGAGCTCTTCGTGCAACGTGATTGCAGTTCGCTTCGGCGACCTCTTCAGTGACGACACAAAGGATATCTCCGCAGCGACCTGCTCGCTGCCACTCTCCGATCTAATCATGAGGTCGGCGTCTTCGTTCCGTGGATGGTGCACCAGAAAAAATTTTCGCGTCCGCACACTCGCCCAACGATCTACGGCGGTGGCCTCACATCAATTACGTATCAATTATGTACGTCATCATGGCAAATCCGTTTGCAAGAAGAATGAAGATTGGTGGCAGGCCTTGCATGCGTGTGTTCACTCTGTGTTCTTCACGTGCACGTCGTCAAGGCCGAGTTGATCTCCAAGTCGTCTACGTGAACAAGGAAGTCATCAGGCCCTTTCTTTTGTTTCTTTATTAATCTATTTTGTATATTTCGATCTGCTAACAATGCATGGCAACCAGCCAACCATGCTAAGTAAAACGGCACATGTTGTATCTGTTTCCAACATACAACTACAAGGACTCAATGTCATCTTTTTCATGAGTAATAGTACACGATGACCGTGACTCCACGGCAGCCACGCATGCAGCCACTGCGTGCGGCTGACGGCCAATGTGCATGGGCGAAAGAGTCGGCACATCTCTACGACGACACTTCGACAGCCCGGCATAGCTCTACGACGACGTCTCGACAGCTCGACACGGCTCCAGCTTATGCCGCCGACTATAGGGTCTGATCTCAGCTACACCCAAGCTAAGTATTATTTGCAATTAAATATTTTACGGATTCAATTTATTTTGTAGACCTTCTCTACATGTTTTGTCTGCTCTTCCGATCCCCCCTCGACATGCTCGGGGGCTTGGCCATGCCAACACGTAGGTCTCCAGACCTGAGGGTTCAAATTTTTTTATCTTGTGCTATGTTCCCCACCCCCTCGACATGCTCGGGGGCTTGGACTTGTGAATCTAAAGGTTTCCAGACCTGTGGGGTCCTACTTCTCCTATGTGTTCTTCCTTTAACTGCTTGACTCTCGTTGTGAGTATTCGATGTTGTGTGGTTGCAAAACCTGGGTCCTAGGCCCCTCCCCATGCGTTGGCTACATCTAAGCCTCCCTGCTGAGCATTGTAGAGGGGTGAAACACTTTGCAGCTTTAGAGCTTTCGTGTTCGCATAATGCATGTTTGGCACGATAAGTGGAATGCCCTTTTTAAAAAAACAAGACATAGCACAAGAATGTTCAGCTCTGGCTAGCATTACTCAGCATCTGCTTGATTAGCTCAGGCTATCATCATATTTATATTCGACAAATTGATACACCACCTTGGTGTTTAATTTTATTTTACAGGACCAGCTCTTTGCTCCGGCATCACTGGCGTTAGGTCGTTAGACCTCCTTGCAGCTCCGGCATCGTCTTCGTCAGGTCGCTAGACCTTCCCCCGGCTTCGTCGTCGCCTTCGTCAGGTCGCTAGACCTTCCTCCAGCTTCATCACCGCTCTCATCAAGTTGCTAGACCTTTCCCCCAGCTTCGTCATCGCTCTCGTCAGGTCGCCAGACCTTCCTCCGCCTCTGTCGTCGTCCTCGTCAGGTCGCCAGACCTTCCTACGGCTCCATCATCGCCTTTGTCAGGTCACTAGACCTCTCTTCGGCTCTGTCATCACCTTCGCCAGCTCGGAAGACCTCCCCAGGGTTTTATGTCGGGAATGAAGGCCTCCATATGGGGTGCGTGCGTAATGGCCCTGCCAAGTATTTCCGCGTGCTTGGTCGCTTCTTGATTTGAGACCTTCTTGAGGTCGGCATGCCTTGGGTGGCCCTGCCAGACTCCTCGCAGCCATGCAGGATATCTGGATGTCTCTACACTCCATAAGTTCAAGATTAACATCACTTTGCCAAACTTCATCATTGATAACTTCTTCATTTAACGCACCTTTCAAGACCTTGCTGGGTATCCTCGGACACTAGACGCCATCGATTTGAGACCTCTTTAGGGTCGGCACGCCTACAAGGCCTCCTCGAGGTCGGCCCTGCCAGACTCCTTGCAGCCATGCTAGGAGATCTGGGTGTCTCTACACTTCATTAGATCAAGACCATGACTCAGTTTTCTTCTTGGAGCATCAAACCAGCCATGATGTTTGCTTCAATGCTCGGGGACTACTCTACGAGTGCGTCTTCGACGCCCTCTTGTTTTCCTTGTCGTACCGACCTGATTGGGAAATCTATTTCTCATCACGTCGTTACTTGACCTACTTTTTCTTCTTTTTTGGACCATCATACCGGCCATCCTGCCTGCCATGATGCTCGAATACTACTCATGAGTGCATCTTTGATGCCCTCTGAATTTTGTCATCGTCATTTCGATCTATTGGAAGCCTCCTTCCTATAGGTCGTCACTCGACCTCTCTTCGTTCGGCAAGACTCCAAACAGGTCGGCTGCTAAGCTGACTTGTTCTTTCTTATTTTTTGGACCGACGTGCATGCTATTCGACCTGTCGATAGCTCTACGACTTCGTCATGACCTTTCTAAGGTCGCTGCGCATACACCTCGCTCGGGGGCTTGTGAGACATGGGTACCCCTGGGTCCCCACCGACCAGGCTCCCGGCCGTCCCCGACATGTGGGTCCGACCTACTAGAAGACCTGCTGACCTGTCTGTGGGCCCAACCGACCTAGTTGATGGCCCACACGTCCTCCTGAAGACCTTCCAGAAGACTCCCTCGACGACCTAATCCAGCACGACTTCAAGACTTGGTGTACAAGACAAGACCTCAGTGGATTTCGCCCAAAAGCAGATCGACTTGATATGGAAAGAGTTGTAATCAACTAGACTTAGGTTTCCATGTTGTAACCGATTTGGACTCCGGTCCACGGACCTTGTCCATCGCCCAATATAAGGCGGGCAAGGGCGTCCTCCCAGGGACAGGTTGCCATGTAATCTTGCCACTCCAGCAATAGAAACCGAAGAACTGGATATAGGGTTTTACTCTCTGGAGGCCCGAACCAGTATAAATCGCCTTGTCCTTGTGTCTCGTCGTAATTTCCGTGTGCTATGCTAGCATAACCATCACGTTCTTAGCTCCCGATCTCCCCGCCGAACAACTAAACCACAGGGATTAACACCCCCGTGGGCTGTCCAGATCTCACCATCTGACAGGTGAACTTCGGGAAACAAATCCTTGCTTCTTCGAGTGGTTTGACTCTCTAAGTTGTTATTCTAGCATATTACATTTACTTCCGCTTCGATCTACTTGGGTGTGCTACTTGTGTGTGCTGGTCTCATTACCTTGCTTGTGATCATCTACAAAGGCCACTCACCAAGTTTGGTTCGTGCTAGAAGTCAAGAGGTGCTTGAAGTTGTTTTTGCAAGTGCTCTGTGTTAACACCAAAATTTGGTAAGGAGTCTGACTTGTGGGTCCAGCTCGGTGGAGAGTCCGTCTGGTGGAAGGAAAGGTTTTCTTAGATGTATTCGGCAGAAGGATCCACGGTCGGCTATCTGCTCCCGTTCGGCAAAGGAACAGTTGAGCTGATTTTGCGGGATTGGACGGTGACGTGGCTCAAGCAGGAAGGACGAATGGATGGATAGGCGATCAAGCTTAGAGATAAGTTAGGCAGCGAATCCATTCGAGATTGTACTTGACAGGGTATAAATATGAGCCCTGAATGTATGTAATACACACAATCATTCTTCAACAAAAACCGGCCTTACGCCAAACCCTAGAGTCCCTTTGTCGTGTCGTCGAGTTCTTCGAGAGGGTTCATCGATCCGTCGACCTCCGTGAGTACCGGCAACCTTGTATCATGTCTAGTATCATGCGGTGGATTTAGATCTGATGCAAGTAGTCTTGTTACCATGCTTCGTGTCATGCGGTAGATTCAAGCTTGGTTCAAGAGGGTTTCTTGTTAGGTCATGAGCCATGCGGTAGGCTAAGATCTAGCTTGAAGCTAGTTATTGGCTCTATTGGATTTTGGCAAGATCCAATAGATTCATTAAGTTACCCCGTGTTGCTTTGAATTTTTACTTTATGTTTAGATTCATGTAACACATCTTTGCCCAATCTAGATGGGTTTGGATCGTCTTTATCCCTCTTGTGATCCTTATGCGAGTTGAGTTCGTGTTTTGACACGTGGATCTTGTGCTTTCCGATAGCCGAAACCGAATCGATCTAGGTTGTTACGTGTTGCGGGTTCAAGCTTGCCAACGTTGGTATAAATCTTGAAAGAACTGAGTATCATGCGGTAGATGCAGGTTTTTGGGTTGCTTTGGAGCTAGTCATCCGGTGGATTAGATTTCAAATCAATGCGATAGATTTATTCACTTGGTAATGTTCGTTCCTTCTTCATGGACCCCGAATCGGTACATTCGGCCGTATTCGGTTATGTTTCTTCACGAGTAGAACACGTGCGTAATTTATGCTTTAAATAACGCATGCTTTTAGCTTTCCACCGCATGATACAATCTAAATATGGAAAGCTAAAAGCATGCGTTATTTAAAGCATAAATTACGCACGTGTTCTACTCGTGAAGAAACATAACCGAATACGGCTGAACAGCCGATTCGGGGTCCATGAAGAAGGAACGAACATTACCAAGTGAATAAATCTATCAGATTGATTCGAAATCTAATCCACCGGATGACTAGCTCCAAAGCAACCCAAAAACCTGCATCTACCGCATGATACTCAGTTCTTTCAAGATTTATACCAACGTTGGCAAGCTTGAACCCGCAACATGTAACAACCTAGATCGATTCGGTTTCGGCTATCGGAAAGCACAAGATCCACGTGTCAAAACACGAACTCAACTCACATAAGGATCACAAGAGGGATAAAGCCGATCCAAACCCATCTAGATTGGGCAAAGATGTGTTACATGAATCTAAACATAAAGTAAAAATTCAAAGCAACACGGGGTAACTTAATGAATCTATTGGATCTTGCCAAAATCCAATAGAGCCGATAATTAGCTTCAAGCTAGATCTTAGCCTACCGCATGGCTCATGACCTAACAAGAAACCCTCTTGAACCAAGCTTGAATCTACCGCATGACACGAAGCATGGTAACAAGACTACTTGCATCGATCTAAATCCACCGCATGATACTAGACATAATACAAGGTTGCCGGTACTCACGGAGGAGGTCGACGGATCGATGAACCCTCTCGAAGAACTCGACGACACGACAAAGGGACTCTAGGGTTTGGCGTAAGGCCGGTTTTTGTTGAAGAATGATTGTGTGTATTACATACATTCAAGGCTCATATTTATACCCCGTCAAGTACAATATCGAATGGATTCGTCGCCTAACTTATCTCTAAGCTTGATCGCCTATCCATCCATTCGTCCTTCCCGCTTGAGCCACGTCACCGTCCAATCCCGCAAAATCAGCTCAATCGTTCCTTTGCCGAACGGGAGCAGATAGCCGACCGCGGATCCTTCTGCCGAATACATCTAAGAAAACCTTTCCTTCCACCAGACGGACTCTCCACAGAGCTGGACCCACAAGTCAGACTCCTTACCAAATTTTGGTGTTAACACTCTGTGCTACACCGGTCTGACTAGTGAGTCGCACTGGGCTGACCGGTGTCACCTGTGAAGTTCAGTGCTTGACCGGTCTGACCGATCACCACCACCGGTCTGACCGGTGGAGCACTGTCAGCTCAAGTATTCAGGGAGAAAAATTTTAATTTGGTCGTCACGCCTATTCACCCCCTCTAGGTGACATCAAGGTCCTTTCACTTGCACGACCCGCGAGCTCCTCGACATCATGAGCAACCACGCCGACGGTGAGGAAGCGGTTGCCGCGACGCTCAACACCCCTCAGGGAAAGAGGAAGCAAGTCGTGGACCACGGCGAAAGGATGTCCTCGCGCTTCAAGAAGAAGAAGAAGAACGACAAGCGCCTCCGTGATGACAACTTCGTCGCGGTGGTAGAGCGCAAGACATCGCGTCTCAAGGGCAACCCGATCAAGCCTGCACCGTCCAAGGACCACTTCGAGAGGCTCCTGGACGCACTGTGTCTGCACCACGAGGTCCCCGTCAAGCACTCGCTCAGGGATTGCCGACTCATGAAGAACTACGTCAACAGCACCCTTAAGCCAAGAATGGCGGACTAGCCCAAGAAGGGAGGGCCGTCCCCCGACAACGACGATGGAGCGGGGGCTGCGTACCCAGGGGAAGACGGCATGATGCACATGATCTTCAAGGGATCTCCGACAAGACCCTCGAGGCGGCGCGAGAAGCTTATCCGGCTAGAAGTTTTCAGCGCCGACGTCGCAAAGCCGTCCTATCTAAAGTGGTCAGAGGTTCCGATAACCTTCGACCGCGAGGACCATCCCGACCACGTGCCTCAGCCTGGATCCTACCCACTAGTGGTAGCTCCCCTATTCAAGTCCAAAATGGTCCACAAGGTCCTGATGGATGGGGGAAGCGGGATCAACGTGCTCTATGCGTCAACGCTTGACAACATGGGCATCCCGCGGTCCCAGGTGAGGCCGTCGACTACACCATTCCACGGGGTCGTATCCGGGATGGAGGCACTCCCCATCGAGCAGATCAATCTGCCCGTCACGTTTGGGGACATGCGGAACTTCCACACGGAAACCCTCACCTTCGAAGTGGTGGGGTTCTTGAGGACGTACCACACGATCCTCGTGAGGTTGGCATATACAAAGTTTATGGCCATGCCGAATTATACGTACCTAAAACTGAAGATTCCCGGTCCGAAGGGGATCATCACAGTAGGGCCAACGTATCAACGCGTATACGAGAGCGACGCTGAATGCTCGATCCGAGGACCAGGATGTCCTCGAGTCGTCCAAGCAAGCGGCCTACTCTTTCGAGCCTGCCAAGGACGTCAAGGATGCGGTCATTTCTGACGACGGTCGTACGCTCCGTATCGGGACAGAGCTCGATCCTAAATAGGAAAGTGCGCTCGTTGACTCCTCAAAGAGAACCTCGATGTGTTCGCATGGAAACCCTCCGACATGAAGGGGATCCCGAGAGAGGTTGCCGAGCACAAGCTAAACATCAAGCCGGGATCGAAACTGGTGAAACAGTGCCTTCACCGCTTCAACGACGAGAAGTGCAAGGCGATTGGCGAGGAGATCATGAAGCTCCTTAGTGCAGGGTTCATTCGAGCAGTCTTCCACCCCGAGTGGCTAGCAAACCCTATACTTGTAAAGAAGAAGAATATAAAATGGAGGATGTGTGTTGACTACACGAGCCTTAACAAGGCATGTCGCAAGGATCTGTTTCCATTGCCTCACATAGATCAGGTAGTCGATTCAACGGCTGGGTGCGAAACCCTCTGTTTTCTCGATGCGTACTCCGGGTACCACCAGAGAGCGATGTGCATAGTGGACCAACTCGTGACTTCATTCATCACTCCGTTCGGCGCATACTGCTACCAGATGATGCCCTTCGGGCTCAAGAACGCAGGCGCCATGTTGACGGTGTATAATCGTATCAAACTTCATATGGATTTGCAAGCGGACAAATCCCCCGTCGTAGTCAAGGGACCTTTGTTCCCTCGAGTGGTGAAACCAAGGTATCGAATTCGTGGAACAATGTGCAACGCAAGGATTCAATCTAGTAAAGCAAGTAAAGCTATCTTTTGAAGAACCAAGTTGCATCTAATCTAAGAGATCATCAAGAGAACACATCTAACCTAATCTACTAAGAGGTAGCAAGATAAAGCAAGAGATAACCAATCTAGAGAGTCTAGATCATGCTTATGTTGTAGCTCCAAACAAGATAGATGAAGATAGAAAAGCGAATCTCATTAAAAGCTTTTTTAAACCGTGGCCTCCGGTCTGATTCCGAAAACACCCGCCTTTCAGAGCCACCGTTCTGTCACAATGCACCCCTATTCATGCGGGTGGTCTAGGGCGAGTTCAATAAGAACAAGTTGAAATCACTTGGTCGGTCCGGTATGCACCTCTAGCCACCGCGGCTACAAGAGCACCCTATGCAATCTATCTTAAGTATAGATTGGGGAAGAAGCAAAACCAAGGGAGAACAAAATCATCGAGAAGGCACTTGATCGCTAGAAATCGGATTCACTTAAAGAATTCACCATGAATGATTACATGAACAAGATCACCACCGGGATTTTACCTCGATCTTGATCCTTGCTCCGGAGCTCCGACGTGGTCTTCCTTGTAAGGTTCCCACGTTGGCTAGTGAGACCCTAGACAACTAGCACGACCCTCATCTCCAAGATGGTGTCCCTTAAGCTTCTCTGCTCCTCAGCGGCCGATGACGAATTAATTCATGCGTGGCTCTCAGTCAAGGGGCTATAAATAGGCCGAGAGGCATCTAGGTCAAAGGGGGGCTAACTGGACCTCGAAATGGGTTAGGTCGGCCGGCTTGGGCCCATTTCGGCCCAGTCCGCGGCCTCCTTCGCCCGGCGTTGGTTCCCGAGTCTTCTAGATCCTTCCCCTTTGCATGTGGGCCCTTGTCGTCAGTTTCTCTCCGAGTTGGACGAAGCTCTTTGTCTCGCAAGATTCAGCACTTTTCTGGCTAGGTCCTCGGAGTTTGTCATCTTCTCGGGTTTGGTCCCTAGGCTTCTTGGAGTCAAGTTTGCTTCATTGCATGACTTGTACCAGGCTTCAAGGTCTTGTCACAAGGTGCTTGATGAACTTATCCCGGAAGTCTTGCTTTCAACGCTAAAACCCTGCATAAACACTAAACTCCAAAACCAACATGCACAAACGAACTTGTTATACCAAGGGGGTTAGTACCAATGGATAAGGTATAAAAGTTATGCCAACACCGAAGGTAAACTCATGGCTAGGTTGACGGAATTTCACCGTCAACATCTCCCCCATACTTAAACCTTGATCGTCCTCGAGTAAGCCTTCGATGGATATCATCGTTGCCCTTCATTGTTTAAACCTTGCACTTGATCATACACGAGAAAACATAATGCTCTCAAAAGTTTAATTTGTTAAAGTTTCATAATGTACTAGCCTTCATCCCTATGGACGGTAGATTATTAATTAAGCTTATCCCATAAGTATTAACATGCTCCCAAAATTCAAATGGATCTCAGAAATTTTGAAATAAAGAATGAGATGAAAAAGAGCTAAACAAAGTTCACAAGTTTAAACCACCTTGCATCTTGCTCATGAACTCTCATCTCATCTTGTCTCTCAAGCCTATTTCTTCTACTCCTTTCCCTCTCAAAACATATATGTAAGTGGTAGGCTTTATATGGAGCTCTTTGGGAAAGTTTTAGTCCTACCAAGATATTATAAATGAGATGTTGTCAAAACAAGACAAGCTTCTCATGGTCTTACTGAGACTCGTCAAAAAGGTCATTGGAAAACAATGTTATATCAAGGAGGGGAATAGAAAAATACACACACTTTGAGATAGGTGGACATGTGCAAATGGCAAAGAGTGATCGCGAGGCACAAAGGAAGTCCTCGTTATCAGATTGCACATGGTTGGAAAGATGAGTTTGGATCTTTTAAATCTTGAAACCTTGAAATTCCTAATGCACTTTAGAGAACCGGGGAGTTCACTTTATTTTTACTCATACTCACATTTTTTTCTTTTCTTTTTCTCATACATATATTTTTTTCTTTATTTCTTTTTTCTTCTTTCTTTCTCTTTCTCATTTTTTCTCTTTCTTTCTCATCAAATTTTTTGTTTGCTCCCCTTGGAACTCTAAAATTGCATTGTACCTACCTCCTCCCCCATACTTAGACGTTTGCTCATCCTGGGGCAAAGAGGAGATAGAGATAAGGTAGGTACCGGAAATACTTTTCCTTTGGAGAGATACTTGAAATCTTCAATCTTGGCACCATCTTGCAATCTTCCTTGAATTGATGATCCATACTCAATGATAGGTTGTGGTCAAGGAGGTAATCACAAAAGATGATATTTGGTTTTAAGGGTGGATATCCGGCGAGGTTTGTGAAATCTCTGATGTGGGGATACATAATGCACGGATAAAAAGGCTAGCAAAAAGATAGATACGCAAAAACGGAATGACCAACTTCTTAGTCTTGGGCCAGAGAAATCAAGGCCTGAAATAACTCACCCAAAAATAAACCTTGTGTACTAAGTTTTTGCACTCAAATATGTATACGGCTCTGGATAGGTAAAGCAACATGCAAGTGGTATTTATGACAAGGTTAGCATTACTTTTAAGAACAAAAACAAAACATCTTTAATCCATCTAAAACATGAGAGCACATAAAATAGTATGGGTCTTTATTTTTATCATAACCTCCGCTAAAGATTAAGCTAGCATTTAGATAATTTCAGATTTGTATTTTAAGAGAGCATTAGCTTAATCATGCATAAAATAAGTACAAAGATAAACAAAGTGGCAATTATAATCATATATCATCATGATACAAACTTTATAACTTTACCAAGGTAAAAACTAGGTGGTGACTTTATTCATGATGAAAATAAAAACTAACATATATGCCGAAAATAAACTAACAAACATGCTGAAATTTAAACAAAAACTGAAAACACTACGCACACATAAGCAAACACAAGCTGAAAATTATAGAAAAGGGGAAAAAGGAAAGGTAACTAAAGCTCCTCCTCTCTCTAATCTTCCGCCGGTGGTTGATATTGATAGTCTTGGTTGTTGTACCCTTGATCATAATAGGGTTGCACCGCTCCTCCTATGAATTGTCTTGGCGGTGCTAGGTGAAGGCATCCAAGCTCATAAGCGATGTTTGCATTTCCTTCACCCATTTGGTTTGCATTGGTTTGGATGGCTGCAATATTTTGCATGTTTTTCGCAGCGTATCCTCCAATGATGGCCACATTATGTTGTGGTTGAGGAAGGTGTGCATATGGCTCCGCAAAGGCTATGTTGGGTACCGCAAAGTTTGGTGGGGGCATGGCTGCACCACTCCCCCATGCTTGCATTGGTACACCACCGTAGTAACTCGGCGGTGCCGGAATTCCTCCAAATGGTGGCACATAATTTTGTTGCGCACCTCCTTCTTGGGCCATGGAAGAACCTTCTCCTATAATCCTTCCTCTTTTATTTTTCTTCGCCAGCACAAGAAGTCCTTCCTCTAACCAATCTTCCTTCCCCTCAAGAAAAAGTCTTAATTTTCGATCTGATAGGGGAAAATTTACTTTGGCCACTTTGAAGCCTCCTCTTTAATCTCCACTTATATATTTGCCTTGCTCCACATAATCAAATCCTAGGGAAGTCCCGGCTCCCTTTTGAAAACAAATCAATTCCCTAATATACTCATAGGGAACCACTTGTTGAACTCCCTCCAAACGGAATGAGAGACTCGACACTCCATCAAGGATAGGCGCCATGGTCATGAGAATTTCCTAGGTGAATTCCTTGTGGGTGTTTGCCGACACTCCGTTGGACAATTGCACCCAACCTAGGTGTCCCAACATGTAATAAATATCCATATGAAAACCCAACACTTGGAGAGCTTGATCATCGAAGTCAACGTTTGCCACAAGCCTCTTCTCAAGGCGAGTGAGCTTCTACTCCTCCTCCTCCTCTGTCATGATGATAAACCGATCGGAATACCACAAAGCATATGGAGGTGGAGCGGATGATCGTGTCAAGTGATGAGGTGGGACGGGCGGCTCCTCCGTACGTCCTTGAGGATCAGTGAACCTCATAGATGAGCTTCGTGTGGCCCTCATGCCACCGAGGACAAGAGTATCATTCCTCCTCGGCGGTGCCGTGTCCTCCTCTATACTCCGAGGAGACTCGGAAACCGAGTGCCTGCTCGAAGAGATTGTCGATGATGGTTTAGACGACGATGATCCCTTCTTCTTGGTGAAAAGACTTGTAGTTTTCTTCCACATGGTTGCCGCACTCTCCTCACAAATATATATCCGGGGTTTTCAACTGGTAACAAGGTGCACAAATATTATTTTGGAGTATGGACTTTGTGTGGATTAAGGATGTAATTTGTTGGGCAAAACAAATGGGGTGGATGGCTAAGTCTAAGGTGGTTCTGAACTACAAGCTCAAGCACACGAACAAGGAACTTGGCAAGTGACTTACCTAAGGAAGATGGGCATCGGGGGATCTTCTCTAGTGCACTCTGAGGACCATGTGTGGTTCGAGGACCGGTGGATGGTCGCTTCCTTGTGTGATGAGTGATTGACAACGTTGTGTGGACTGATTCTTGGCTAAGTATTGCAGGTGCAGGTTGCGGCTTGACTGGTGTTGGTGCAGGTGAAGAACAAGCGCGAAAGGTCATCGCCAGTGAGGCCTCCAGGTGTGGAGAAGACAAGTAGGCTTTGTTCGAGGGACCCAGTGGCCAGCGGGGTCAAGTGCGGGCCGCATGGTGGCATGAACAGCAAGATGAAGTCGTGGACATTTTCTTGGTTGAGCCTGAAAACCAAGGTCGAGCCGGGACTACGTGGGAGCCGAGTCACGAGTGGAGATTGGCGGAGGCTACACCGAGTTCGCGGGGTTTCCAGTGGTTCACCAGAAAATCACTGGGTTCCTTGGTTGATCCACAAAGCCAAGACCGAAGAACCGAAGATGGTGCTTGCAAAGCGGTGCGACCGGTCCGACCGGTGGGTCCGACCGGTCCCCGACCGGTGGGTACCCGGTCGACCGGTGAGGAGCACCGGTCTGACCGGTGTGCGACGACGCAGTCTGGAATCTTCGAAGCGGAGGACATGCGTCGGGATCGCATGGCTTGCGTCGAGGCTACGCAGGGTGCGGTCGCCGGGCATCTGTCCGATGATGAAGACATGAAAACTTCCAAAACGGCCCTTGAGGGGCTTGTATCCTTAGTTATTAGGAAAGAGTATTTTAGACTTTCGGTTGCCTCCATATAACCCAAGAGGTGAGAGGATGGCAGCCAAGCCTTGGAACCCTAGTTCATTTTGCTTTCCTATTTTCCCTTCCTATTTTCTTAGGATTTCCATAGGACTAGCTTGAGAGCTTCATGGTGAGATATTGTTGAGAGGGTTGGATGATCGGGCGACAAGCTAGACCTTGTATGAACCTTTGTGGCATGTATAGATGATTCGGTGTGGTTCCTCAAGGCCTTGTTGTGTTGTTCCCGGTTGTTCTTGGTGGTGATTTTCGTAGCCCTTTCTTGGTGTTTTTCTTGGGTTGTTTTCGGGAACTTTCTCTTGGGGATTCGATGGGGGGAATTTGTGGGAACCCTTCGTGGTTTTTTGGGCTGTGATTCCCCTCCCAAATCCGTGAGTAAAGGGGCTCGATTTTGGGGTTTTCCGAGTTCTAGGGTTAGAGGTGTTCTTGGCGGGATTTCTTCGATTCCTCCTTTTTTGGACAAGTTTTGGTGGGATTAAACTTGGCTATGGACTTCTCATGAGGTGTTCCTATTATCCCCAAAGTCTTGTTCAAGTCTGTGGAGCGATTCGGGAGATCGAGGTTTGGATTTGGGGGAGTTGACCCGCGGGTCTCGTTCATCCCGAGTTGCCCGAGCTACACCGTTCGACCAGGTGCTCTTGACCGGCCTCGACCGGTGCAACCCTCGATGGGTTTTTGCTCGGGTGAACGTATGGGTGTGTTCGCTCGTTGTCCCGTGTTGCGACTCGTTTTGAGTTTTGGTCAGTTTGGAGGTCGGTAGGCCTGTTTGGTGATTTGGGGGTTTTCAGGCTTGGACTGGTCTGACCGGTGTGTTACACCGGCCTGACCGGTGTGAAGCCATTTAGTGGAAGTTTCCAACTCTCACCAGCAGGGACCGGTCTGACCGGTGGTGCTCACCGGTCTGACCGGTGTTGGTCTGTAGACTCGAGGTTTGGTGTTGCGCTGCGTTCTCGGGTCGGAAGGTTGTGTGTTGGTTCCTAGGTCCAGTAGCACTCCAGTGGCTATGTGGGCTTGGACAAGTTGGGTAGTAAGTCAGAGACGTGTGTTGGAAGTCGTGTTCATCTTGTTGGAGTTTCCATCTCCTTCGAGAAGAATTTTTATCGGCTCCCATTCACTCCCTCCTCTCTGGTTCGCCGTATCGGTCCTTTAAGTGGTATCAGAGCTGGTTCGGGTCTTTATTGACTCTAACCAGTCTAAGATCCAAGGATGGCGTACCAGGAATGGGGTTCGGGTCCTCCACACTTCGATGGCAAGAACTACCAGATGTGGAGTAAACGGATGGCTGCATTTCTCTGAGGAAAAGGTCAGATCCTTTGGGATGTCACGATGGACACAGCTTATGTCCAGCCGATGAACTTCCTCGCTCCAGGATCGAGGGACATGTTCGACGCCAACAATAAGGCGGTCGACTACTTGTTTCGTGCTTTGTGTCAGCCTGAGTTCGATCGGGTGCACACCGAGCACTTGGCTTGTAGAATTTGTACGGTGCTGCAGGAGGCTCATGTTGGGAATGCCCAAGTTCAAGCACGGATGTATGCGACCTACCGGAGAGAGTACGAGAACTTCACTCATCTCCCCGGTGAGTCCATCGATGATTTGTTTCAGAGGTTCATGGTGGTTGTGAACAACATGAGGGCCAATGTAGACGTGCTCCCGTACGATGATCATGATAGAGTGTCAAGCTCTTACACTCTTTGGATCGTACAATGTGGGGCAGAAAGTTCGAGGACATTGTGGAGTCAGAGAAGTATGACACTCTGACGGTGAACGAGCTGTTCTCGAAGCACAAGTCGGCTGAGGTGGATAGGGGCATGGCTGCCAAGCTCGAGGGTCCGACTGATTCCCATAGTCTTGCCCTCGTTGGTGGTTCGAAAGGAAAGGCTAACACTAACCCATCCACCAGGATGTTCTCTTTGTCTTCTTTGATGTCTATGCTAGATGAGGAGTTTGATGTGCTTGGAGAGGACGAGCTGGCGCTCCTGACGAGGCGGTTCGAGAGGCTGCACGAGAACCGAGTGAACATGAGGAGGAACACAAGGACATGCTTCCAGTGCGGCAAGCCGGGACACTTCGTCGCCGACTGCCCGGAGAAGGTCGAGAACAAGGACAGCTACAAGCACAAGTCGAGGATGGATGGCAAGTACCGGTCAAGGCGCGACCACAAGAGCAAGTACAAGAGCAAGCACAAGGACGAGAGACGATCGAGGAAGAAGGAGAACCGAGGCAAGGCCCGAGCGATAGTTGGAGCGAGCGACATCGACTCCAGTTCTGCATACTCCACCTTGAGCTCGAGCAGCAGTGAAGATGAAGGTGATCGTTGCAAGAGTAGGAAGTCGTCCAAGAACCTGAGCGGGCTGAGCTGCTTCGCGAGAGATGGCTTCTACACCATGGCGCTGAGCTCCGGCAGCAAGAAGAGCACACAGAGCGACTCGGACTCTGATTCCGACGACGAGGTGCGTGATGAACTTCCCTTCTTGCGCCAGGAAAATGAGAGGCTTGGCTCTTTGCTGGATAACCGTGATGACATGCTTAGAGAGGCCAAGAAAATGAGAAAAGAGCTTAGGGATTCACTCGAGGATGCTAGGACTAGAGTGGCTGAGCTAGAAACACAGGTTCTTGATAGCAAGCTTGAGATTGATTCCCTTAAGGCTAGCCCTGTTGTTTCGGATGAGGTTGATTGTGCTGATTGCTCCATTTTCCTTGCTGATCTTGCTTTGTTCAAGGAAAAGCATGCCTCCAAGTGTGAGGAACTAGATGTGCTTAGGGTTGAAGTGGCTGAGCTTAAATCTAGACCTGCTTTGCTAGGTGCTTGCACTTCTTGCCCTGTCTTGCATGCTAAGATTGATGAGATGCATGCTTACACTAGTTCTCTTGAGGCTAAGCTGAAAGAACCCATGCCTACATCATGCTCTACCTGTGAAATGCATGATTTGAAAAATTTAGAACTTGCACATTATGTTGATCGTTTGCAGGATGAGAATGATGAGCTGAGAAAGTTGATGGGTTGGTTGTCTGGTCATGAGCCTCAGTTGAGGATGATGATCGAGGCATTTAAGAGGCAGGATGGTGAGGTACTTGGGGCAAACAAGGTTGGTGAGGGAAGTGGAGAGAATATCCCAAAGCCACCAAAAACCCACCACAAAAATGATTTCCCCCCAAAACCTAACCATGTTAGGAACCGACTAGACACAACCCCAGCTCCACCCGTGTTTCCTAGACCCACAAATGATCTCCAAAAGCCTATCAAGTTTGTGAGCACTTCGGGGAAAGTGTTCTTTGGGAAGGAAAGTGAGAAGGCTAATGAGGAGAAACTGATGGAGAAGTTGAGTGGAGAGAAACCAAGTGAGCAGCCACAGCCCAAACCTAAGCCTAAGCTTGTGAGGTTCCATTGTGGCTATTGTGGGAGAGATGGCCATAAGGATGAGTTTTGCTTCAAGAGGAAGCGAGAGGAGAGAATGGCAAAGGAGTGGGCTAACAAGGACAAGTACCACCCTTCCCATGGTGTACTTGAGCCTCGTGTGCAGATGTCCAGGGCTAAGGCGAGTGTGAGGATAGTTCGGGCTTGGGGCGGAAGACTGTTGGAGGTGTTGCTGCCCAGGCTACACCGGTCAGACCGGTGTGGGGCACCGGTCATACCAGTGCAGGCCTGGACAGGCAGCAGTTTGGGTTTCGTGCTCGTACAGGTGCGAGAGTTGTTTTTGGAGGTCGTGGTTCTGGTGGTTGGGCTGGAGAGTTTACAGGAGGTCAGGTGGCTAGGCATTCTCCCCCTCGAGTTCACTACGGGGATGGGAGGAGTCGTAGCTTTAAGAAGGAGAGGAGGGACGTTCCACGGGCCTTCTTTCGTGGTTTTGGTCCTCCTCCAGGCAGAGAGGGTTGGTTCCCTCAGGGTGGTTACCGCGGTGGTGTTCGTGGAGGTAGCTTTGGTAGAAGAGATGGTTTGGTTTGTGCTAACCCCACTTTCGAGCAAATGGCTCGGCACTGGTTTTGCTCTTTTGGTACTAACCCCAGTGCTGAGTCGTTTGTTCGCTCACGTGCTCGTTTCAGAATTTCAGGTGGGAGACTTGAAGAACATTTGGTTGATTGACTCCGGTTGCTCGAGGCATATGACCGGAGACAGGGGGTGGTTCTCAAGTCTCGTCCCAGTGGTGACAAAGAGGTACATCTCCTTTGGGGACAATGGGCGTGGGCATGTGCTTTCAGAAGGTGAGATTAAGGTGAGTGACAAGATCACTCTGAGGCGTGTTGCTCTTGTTCAATCGCTGGGGGTACCACTCGCTTCGTGTCCCGCTTGTTGGATGAGGGTTTTGAGGTGTTGTTTCGGCCTGGTGGTTCTTGGATTTTGGACTCTCGAGGGGACCTTGTCCGTATGGCCGTTCCCGAGGGTCGGTGTGTTTCGTGCTAATTTTTCCCGGTCTTCGGGTGTGGAGCGTTGTTTCTTGGTCGGTTCTTCGAGTGAGTTGTGGAAGTGGCATAGGAAGTTGGGTCACGTGAGCTTTGACCTTTTGTCTCGCTTGAGTAAACTCAATTTGGTCCGAGGATTGCCACAGTTGAGGCTTGAGAAAGAGTTGGTTTGTGCGCCGTGTAGGCATGCCAAGATGGTAGCCTCTTCTCACCCGCCTCTCACCGATGTGATGACCGAGCGTCCATGCGAGCCGCTCCATATGGACCTTGTTGGCCCGGCTCGTGTGCGATCCGGGCGGGTGGGAAGTGGTATGTCCTTGTTGTGGTGGACGACTATTCTCGGTATGCGTGGGTGTTCTTTCTCGAGGATAAGGGGGAGACGTTTGGTTTTGTTCGAGATCTAGTCTTGAGGTTGAGGAACGAGAGGCACGGAGATGCCATACAAGCAATCCGCAGTGAGAATGGCTCGGAATTCAGAAACTCTCATTTTGAAACCTTTTGCCATGACTTGGGTCTTGAACACCAGTTCTTGAGTCCGTATACGCCTCCCTAGAATGGTGTTGTGGAAAGGAAGAATAGGACCTTGTGCGAGATGGCTCGGACGATGCTTGATGAGCATAGGACTCCGAGGAGGTATTGGGCTGAGGCGGTGAATACCGCATGCTATGTGTCAAACATGATCTATCTTAGAGTGCACAAAAGAAAACATGCTATGAGTTGATGCATGGTCGCACACCCAAGGTGAGTCACTTCCATGTCTTTGGTTGCAAATGCTTTATTCTGAAGAAAGGCAAGAAGTTGGATAAGTTTGAGGCTAGGTCTGTCGATGGTATTCTCTTTGGTTATGCATCTCATTCTAGAGCATGTCGTGTGCTCAATCTTGAAACTAACCAAATCTTGGAGTCTTGCGAGGTAACCTTCGACGAGACACAGCCACGTAGTCAGCTTGTCTTTGAGTGTGCAGGTGATGATGAGCTTGTCTAGGATATCTTTCAGGAGGAAGAGCATGAACATGGAGACGATGAAGATGGCGGTGTGGTGCCCCCGGCTGAACATGTACCCACTACTTCGACTACGGTGGTGGACGGACCCTCTCCTACACCTATGACGACAAATCAAGAACGAGGAAAAGCTGTTGTTGAGGGGGAGGTAGCATCGAGGCGAGAACCTCCCCGGCGAGTACAAGTGGATCACCCAGCTTCGAGGATCATCGGCGACATGAATGAATGCACTACATGGTCGAGGGTTCAGAACAATTCTCATTTCTCTCATGGTGCATTTGTTGCTACTTTTGAGCCCAAAGACATTGGACACGCACTATCTGATCACAATTGGGTTAATTCGATGCATGAGGAGTTGGAGAACTTTGAGAGGAATCAGGTTTGGGAGTTGGTTGACCCTCCCCCAGGGTGTAAGCCGATTGGTACAAAGTGGGTGTGGAAAAACAAAGAGGGAGAGAAAGGTGAGGTTGTGAGAAACAAGTCGAGGCTTGTTGCTTAGGGGTTCAGTCAGAAGGAGGGGATCGACTACGAGGAGACCTTTGATCCCGTAGCCCGTTTGGAGGCGATTAGGATCCTTCTAGCCTTTTCCGTGGCTAAAGGGTTCAAATTGCACCAAATGGATGTGAAGAGTGCTTTCCTGAATGGTGTGTTGGAGGAAGAAGTGTATGTGAGGCAGCCTCCGGGGTTTGAGAGTGAGAAGTACCCCCACCGGGTGTACAAGTTGAGGAAGGCGCTGTATGGGTTGAAGCAGGCGCCTAGAGCTTGGTATGGCGAGGTTGAGGGGGTTCTTGTTTGAGAGAGGTTTTGAGATGGGGAAGGTCGATCGGACCTTGTTTTTACCGAGGCGGGGTAGCGGAGATATCCCGATTGTGCGGGTGTACGTGGATGATATTGTCTTTGGTGGCTCGTCTAACTCTCTTGTTGGAAGGTTTGCAGAGGATATGAGCATGGAATTTGAGATGAGCATGATGGGCGAGTTGCAGTTCTTCCTCAGGCTACAAATCAAGCAATCAAAGGAAGGAACATTTGTGCACCAAGTTAAGTACACCAAGGACATTGTGCGGAAGTTCAAGATGGAGGATTCCAAGGCTATGACGACGCCGATGAGTACGACTACGGCTCTTGATGCGGACGAGGAAGGTGAAGACGTGGACCAGAAGGAGTACCGGAGCATGATCGGGTCACTCCTCTACTTGACGGCGACGAGGCCGGACATCCAGTTCTCGGTATGTCTGTGTGCTCGTTTTCAAGCGTCTCCGAGGACTTCGCATCGGCAAGCGGTGAAGCGAATTTTCAGGTACTTGCGTCACACTCCCGACTTTGGCCGTTGGTACTCCGCGTCCTCTTCTTTGGCGCTTCATGGTTTTTCAGATGCAGATTTTGCCGGGTGTCGGTTGGATAGGAAGTCCACTTCTGGGACTTGCCAGTTTTTGGGTTCTTCTTTGGTGTCTTGGTCTTCCCGCAAACAGTCAAGTGTTGCTCAATCCACTACCGAGGCCGAGTACATTGCCACTGCTAGTTGTTGCTCTCAGCTCCTTTGGATTTCATACACCATGAGTGACTTCGGTGAGGAGTATACCCATGTCCCACTTCAATGTGATAGCACTAGTGCCATAAGCGTTGCAAAGAACCCAGTGCTCCATTCCAAAACCAAGCACATAGAAGTGAGGTATCATTTTCTGAGAGACAACATAGAGAAAGGAAAGATAACTTTGATCCATGTACCCACACATGACCAACTAGCCGATATTTTCACCAAACCCCTAGATCAAGCAACTTTCACTCGTTTGCGGGGGGAACTTGGTGTGTGTTTGATTTCTTGAGTTGGGCCTGTGGGAGCTCCTTTGTATAATATGTATAACTTTCCTTTGTGCATTTCTTGCATTTGGCATGGCATATGTAACATGATGTATATGCATCCTTGTATCTTAGTTTGCATGCATTTTGTATCATATGCATTGCATAGGAAAAGCTTCTCCTATATACATTGTTCACCATGGAATGCTATATATGTCTTTGTGAGCTTGTTTGGTATGCTATGGTTAGTTTGGCTTAGCTCTTGATGATCTTGATGAATAATCCATGGTTGATGGCTATGTTTTTGAAAAATGTCACATATATGCTCTCTCATGTGTAAATGCCTTCACATGATCTTGACATGTTTTAGTGGCTTTGCTATGCTTAATTTGTGGTTGGATAGCTTGTTTATTGATCATATGGGGCCAAAGGCTCATTTACCATCATGAATGTTTAGCCCTCTTGCTTTATCTTATGGAGGGGCATAAGTTCCTTTTTGTCGCAAAGACATTTCATGTACCATTTACAAATCTGAAAATGAAATGGAAAATGCTTGGAAAATGTGCTCCCATGTCATATGTGCTGAATTTAATTTGCTTTGGGTGCTAAACCGTTGCATGATGCCTACCAATGAGAAGTCTCATACATAGAAGTAGGCACATGGCTCGGTGGCTTTGACATGACATGAGGTGCTTGGGGGTGTTTGTGATGGTCTTATGATTAGAATGGCTGTCCTAGCATGAAGTTTGTGTGGCTTTGCCATTTTGATATGTTTTGATCATGTTTAGGACTTTGCTCATGAGAGGCAAGTTTTTCGCAAAATTGCCCAAATCTATCTTAGCTTCGTCCAATGGTTGTGAAACTTGGTGATCATGTAGTTGAGATCGATACGAAGCTATAGAGTATCTAACTTGCTCATTTCGACATGTGTAGCATTCTTTGTTGAATTTTGTCTATTTGAGAAACTCTAGGTTGAAAATTTTGCATTTTTGGCTTGATTCATGCATTGTCAACAAGGGGGAGAAGTTTGAGCTTGAAATGGCTTGCTGGATGCATTTAGAAGGTTTTTAGGTGGTTTCGAGCCATTTCTGGGCTCTGGTGTGCACCGGTCTGACCGGTCGAGGTCACCGGTCTGACCGGTGGTGGTGACCGGTCTGACCGGTGTGAGCTGAAGTTGTTGCAGCTGCCCTGTTTTCAAGTGGTTTGCATGCATTCGTCCAGGGGGAGTTGCATTGGTTCAGGGGGAGCTTGCCTATGTGCAGAGGGAGCTCTTTGTGGTTTTTCAAGCTTTGTTTCGGAGGTTTGCGCTCTTTGCTTGAGTTTTGTTTTGTCTCGGATGTGTCGAGCCGTTGCCCTTGCCTAAGGGGTCCGAGACTTGTCTTCTTCAAGTGATCTTGCTCTTTGCCTTTGTTTGGCTTTCGATCGCTTGTTGGAGTTTCTTTTTGTTTGTTTCTTCTTTTTCTTTTCTCTCTTGTTACTTTCGTGTGGGTGATGTCAATTCACTCATCAAGGGGGAGATGGAGGACCATGTGTGGTTCGAGGACCGGTGGATGGTCGCTTCCTTGTGTGATGAGTGATTGACAACGTTGTGTGGACTGTTTCTTGGCTAAGTATTGCAGGTGCAGGTTGCGGCTTGACTGGTGTTGGTGTAGGTGAAGAACAAGCGCGAAAGGTTGTCGCCAGTGAGGCCTCCAGGTGTGGAGAAGACAAGTAGGCTTCGTTCGAGGGACCCGGTGGCCAGCGGGGTCAAGTGCCGGCCGCATGGTGGCATGAACAACAATATGAAGTCGTGGACGGTTTCTTGGTTGAGCCTGAAAACCAAGGTCGAGCCGGGACTACGTGGGAGCCGAGTCATGGTGGAGATTGGCGGAGGCTACACCTGAGGACGAGGAGCGTCCCGGTGGTCGGTGGATGACCACTCCTCAGTGATGAGTGATTGACAACGGGTGTTGGACTGACTCTTGGTTCAGTGCGTAGGTGTAGGTTGCGGCCTAGTTCGTGTTGTTGCAGGTGAAGAACGGGCGCGAAAGGTCTTCAGCCTTGAGGGGCCTCCGGGAGATGGAGAGACAAGTAGGCTCAGTTCGAGGGACCCGGTGGACGGCGGGACTAGGTGCGGCCCACATGGTGGCGAGACGAGCAAGATGAAGTCGTGGACGATCGAGCCGGTGCACGGTGGCGGTCGAGTCAAGAGGCTTGGCGGGAGGCCGGGCCGTGCATGCGGGGTTTGGTGGTTTGCCCACAAAACCATCGGAGGACGGTTTCTTGGTTTGGGCCTCAAAACCAAGTCCGAAGGCCCAACACGACGGAGACGGGATCCGGGCGTGTCGGGAAGCTTCGAAGCGGAGGACACGCGGCGGGATCGCATGGCTTGCGTCGGGAGGACGCGGGGTGCGGCGAAGGCGTGGCCGTCCGATGGCAAGACCCACAAACATTACATAAATGCCCCTGTGTGGGTTGTATCGCCAGTAGTTGAGTTAGGGGTAGTCCAGTCATTTCCCACACCGGCGGGACCCGATATATAAGCCATGAGTGTGTGTGGATGGGGCTCTATCTCGGCGACTTAGGGTTTCTTTCCCCCCTCCCATTTCTCTTTTTCCGGGACTATTTTCTTCTCCATTTTTCTCTAGGCTAGCATGAGAGCTTCATGAGAGATTTGTTGGGAGGGATGGATGCTAGGGCGGCATGCTAGACCTTGTGAAATTTTCCTGGTTTGTATAGAAGATTCGGCGTTGTGAATTTTGTGGTCTTTTTCATGCTTGTTTTTGGTGCCTTTGTTCTTGGTGTGGTTCCGCGGATTTGAGTGGGTTTCTCCCCGGATTTCTTTGAGGGAAACATGGATGGATGTCTTGTGCATCTTTGGGATTGATCTTGTGCCCTCAAACGCCGGGAAACCACTTCGATTCAAGGATTTTTGTTCGGAGCTCTAGCTTTTGGTGGTGTTCAAAGGATCCACGATTCCCGGTGATTTAGGAAGTTAGGAGACGAAATTTTTGGGGTATAGCATCCTTGTTTGACGCTTAACTTGTCCCCAAACCCTTGTCTCAACTGCTTCTACCGTTTGGGAGATCCGGTGATGGATTGGGGGAGTTGACCTTCGGGGTCGAGCAGTTTTCTGCTCTGTTCGTGCCTCGCGGACGGTCCGCGTGGACCTGGCGGACGGTCCGCACCGTGCGTGTTCGTCGCGTGTTCTTCGTGTTCTTGCTCGGCTTCTCTTTCGATCCGCGGTGTTTTCGAGTTTTGGTTGGGTGAAGTTTCGGACGGTCCGTGTGTGCTGGGCGGACGGTCCGCGGGTGCCTGGCGGACAGTCCGTGCGCTCCCCGCGGACGGTCCGTTATTCGCGATGCGTTTCTGGAGGTTCTGGTGTCTTTTTCGGACAGTCCGCGGCTCAGCCGGACGGTCCGCGGCAAGGGTGCGGACGGTCCGCGACACCCTGCCGGACAGTCCGCGCCGCCTTTGCGGACCGTCCGCCCCGCCTGGCCGGACAGTCCGCCAGAGGCTGGCAGCTTTGTTCTTTGGTTCGATTCCTTCCTCCTTCTTTCGTGCTTCCGCGTGTGATTCAAGGAATCGTTCCTAAGACTTGAGGTTGATCCATAACCTCGTTGTCTTGGCAATTGGTGTGTGGTTCGATCCATCGCTCGTGTGTGACCGGGTTTTGTCTAGGGTATAGGCCGGGTTCTTTGAGAAGAATTTTTACCGGCTCCTATTCACCCCCCCTCTCTAGTCGCCATCCGATCCTTCAATTGGTATCAGAGCTTGGTGCCGGATTCTTTGTGACTTTGATAAGTCTTGAATCCTAAGATGGCGTACGTTGAGCGGGGCGGTCCGCCGCACTTCGATGGGAAGGGTTACCACAAGTGGGCGGCCCGAATGATGATCTTTCTTCGTGGCAAGTTGTTGGATTTCATTGTGCTTGACAAGACCTATGCTATTCCGGCCAACATCCATACTCTTACGGTGACCGATGCCGGTGCTAAGGCCAAGTATGAGGCAAATGCTAAAGCTGTTGATCACTTGGTCCGGAGCTTGTGTGATCCTGAGTTTGAGCGTGTTCGCCATTTGAATCTTGCTTGGCAAATTTGGGAGAAGTTTTTGGTTGCTCACGGTGGTGATAACCATGTGAAGGCTTGTCTCTTTGTTTCTTACCGGATGCAATATGAGAACTTTACTCAACTTCCTAGTGAGGACATTGATGCGATGTTTCAGAGGTTCACCGCCATCGTGAACAACATGAAGGCCAATGTTGAGGATTTTCCTTACACCGAGCATGATCAAGCTTTGAAGCTCTTGCATATCTTGGACCCAAATGTTTGGGGTGCTAAGGTTGAGGCCATCAAGGAGTCCGGGCAGTATTTGACCATTGAGTTGGATGACCTCTTTTCTAAGCTCAAGTCGGCAGAGGTTGACAGGAAGTTGCAATCCAAGCATGAGGGCTCAACTGACCATAGTCTTGCTCTTGTGGGCGGATCAAAGGGCAAAGCTAACCCTTCCTGTCGACAGTTTTCCTTGTCTTCTATTATGTTTATTCCAGATGAGGAGTTTGATGTGCTGGGTGAGGAGGAGTTGGCCTTGCTCTCAAGGAGGTTCGATTGAGTACATGAGAGTCGGAGGAATGCAAGGCGGAGCTCGGGGACATGCTACAAGTGTGGCAAGCGTGGACACTTCATCGCCGAGTGCCCAGAAGCGGAGGAGAACAAGTACAAGATGAGCGAGTACAAGGCGCACCCGAGGCGTGAAGACAAGTACTCCTCCAAGGGCAAGCACTTCAGCAAGTCCAAGAGCAAGGACAAGGACAAGCGGCGACCGAGCAAGGGTAGTTACAAGAAGGACAAGGCAAGAGCCATGGTGGCCGGTGCAAGCGACGTCGACTCAAGCTCAAGCAACGCGCAGTCAAGCTCAAGAAGTGAAGATGAAGACGCCGGGAGGCGCAAGGGCAAGAAGAGTGCAAGCCGGAACCTCAATGGATTGAGCTGTGTGGCGCTTGAAGGCTTTTGTGGCATGGCCCATAGCTCAAGCAGCAAGAAGAGCGAGAAGGAAGACAGCGACTCCGACTCGGAGGATGAGGTAAATCGTGACCCCGACTCTTTGCTTGCTGAGATCACTAGGTTGAATGGCTTGATTGACAACCATGATAGTGTGCTAAGAGATGCCAAAAAGATGAGGAAAGAACTTAGGGCTCAACTTGAGAATGCTAGTGAGAAAGTAGGAGAGTTAGAGTCTAAATTACTTGAATTGAAACTTGAGAATGACTCTTTGAAACTTGCTCCTACCATTTCTGATGATGTTGAATGTCCTGAATGTGATGCATGGTTGAATGAAATCAAATTGCTTAATGAGAAGAATGCTTCCACTTTGGCTAAACTAGATGCTCTTAGGACTGAGTATGATGAACTTAAGGCTAGACCCACTTTGCTTGGTGCTTGTAAATCATGTCCTACTATGCATGCTAAGCTTGTTGATGCTCGTTCTACCATTAGCACTTTGGAAGCTTCTTTGAAATCTCTTGTTGTCAATGCATGCACTAGTTGTGATGAAGTTACTTTGCATAATCTTGAACTTACTTCCCGTTTGGATGTCATCTATGAGGAGAATGATTATTTAAGGAAGGTGTTGGGTTGGTTGTCTGGGCAGGAACCTCAATTGAAAATCATGATTGAGGAGTTCAAGAGAGCTGATGGTCATGGTTTGGGTTTTGAGAAGTTGGGTGAGAAAGTGGGAGAGAACAGTGGGGAGAGTGTGTATGAGAAGTGTGTTGAGTCTAACCCCAAGTTTGAGGTGATCGGAGACATCCAAGTCCCACTTCCAAAAGCACCCAAGAACTCCTTCACTCCAAAGCCCAACCACCTTTGCAACAAGCTTGACACAACCCAAGATCCACCCAAATTCCCACCTAAAACAAATGACTTCCAAAAACCGGTGAAGTTTGTGAGTGAGAAGGGTGAGAAACCTAGAGAGAAGCCAGAGCCAAAACCAAAACCCTTCCCCTTCAGGTGTGAGTATTGTAGCAAGGAGAGGCATCTAGCAGAGTTTTACTACAAGAGAAAGAGGGATGAGAGGCTTGATAGGGAGCAAGCAAACTAGGACAGGTATCGCCAGTCTCATGGTATTCCGGAGCCTAGAGTGCCACTTCCACGGGGTGTGGGAAGTGTGAGGAGTGTTGGTAGAGTCGGAGCTCAGGGTGGTAGGTTCCCACAGAGAGGTGGTGGTGAGAGGTTTGATAGGAGAGATGATGGTGTGCGTGCTAGTGAGAGGTTTGGTCGGGCTCGTGGTGGTTTCGCTGGACGTCCCCCTACTCGTCCTTAATACGAGTTTAGGGAGATGATCGCAGTTTTGGGTTCAAGAGGAACTACGGACCACGTTTTCCCCCTCGTGGTGCTCGTACTCCTCCCATGGGACATGGGAAGTTTGGTGGCAAGGGAATGATGTTTGCTAACCCCTCTTTTGAGCAGATGGCTCGACACTGGTTTAACTTTCTTTGTGTTAACCCCAGTGTCGAGTCGTTAGCTCATTCTCATTCTTGTTTCTGACTACAGGCAGGAGGCTTGGAGAACATTTGGTTGATCGACTCTGGATGTTCCCGACACATGACCGGAGACAAGAAGTGGTTCTCCAGCCTCACCCCAGTGAAGGAAAAGATGTACATCACTTTTGGGGACAACGAACGAGGAAGGGTGATTTCTGAGGGTGTGGTGCAAGTGAGTGACAAGGTAACGTTGAAGAGGGTTGCTCTTGTAAAGCCTTTGGGTTTCAATTTCCTTTCGGTTTCTCAGTTGCTTGATGAGGGCTTTGAGGTGCGTTTCAAGTCTGGTGAGTCTCATTTGTTGGACTCTCGAGGTGATCTTGTTTGTATGATCATCCCCGAGGGTCAGATTTTCAGGGCTGATTTCTCTCGTTCTTTGGGTCCTGCTCGCTGTTTGATGGCCGGTCCTTCTTCTGATTTGTGGAAATGGCATAGGCGGTTGGGTCACTTGAGCTTTGATTTGGTTTCCCGCTTGAGTGGTCTTGACCTTGTCCGAGGATTGCCGAGGTTGAAGTTTGAGAAGGATTTGGTTTGTGCTCCGTGTAGGCATGGCAAGATGGTAGCCACTCCCCATCCACCCCTGACCGATGTCATGACCGAGCGTCCAACAGAGCTGTTGCATATGGACCTTGTTGGGCCAGCTCGAGTTCGCTCGGTGGGTGGGAAGTGGTATGTCCTTGTTGTGGTGGACGATTACTCTCGCTATGCCTGGGTGTTTTTCTTGGAAGACAAGAGTGAGACATTTGGTTTTGTTCGAGATCTGATCGTGAGGTTGAAAAACGAGAGGCATGGGAATGCTATACGAGATATCCGCAGTGATAATGGCTCAGAGTTCAAGAACTCTCGTTTTGATACCTTTTGTCGTGATCTAGGTCTTGAACATCAGTATTCGACCCCTTATGTGCCCCCTCAAAATGAGTTGTGGAAAGGAAAAATCGGACTCTTTGTGAGATGGCTAGGACGATGCTCGATGAGCACAGGACTCCTAGGAGGTATTGGGCTGAGGCGGTCAATACGGCTTGTCATGTCTCTAACAGGATTTTATTGCGAGCTTTCAAGAAGAAGACCTATTATGAGCTGATGCATGGTCGGGTACCCAAGGTGAGTCATTTCCGAGTTTTTGGTTGCAAATGCTTTATTCTTAAGAAGGGAAAACTCGACAAGTTTGAGGCTAGGTCTAGTGATGGGATTTTCTTTGGTTATGCTAATCATTCTAGAGCCTATAGGGTGCTTAACCTTGAGACTAACAAAATCACGGAGATTTGCGAGGTAACCTTCGACGAGACAATGCCATGTACATCTCTTGGTTTTGAATGTGCAGGTGATGAAGAGATGGCTGAGGACCTCTTTGAAGAAGAGAAGGATGAAGCTGGAGATGATGATGGAGAGAACCATGCGGCTGAAGCTGATTGTGTACCCACTACTTCCCCTACGACCACTACGGAGGGTGGACCGTCCACTTCATGGACAACGACGGTGCGACAAGAGGACCAGGCGAGAGAAGCTGAAGTTGAGGGGGAGATAGTCTCGAGGCGTGAGGCTCCCCAGCGGATTCAAGAAGTGCATCCCCTATCGAAGATCATTGGGGACATCGATGAACGTACTACGCGGTCAAGGTCCAGAAATTCCTCTCATTTCGCTCATGCTGCATTTGTTGCCACCTTTGATCCCAAGGACATTGGACATGCTTTATCTGATGCAAACTGGTTCAATTCTATGCATGAGGAGTTGGAAAACTTTGAGAGGAACCAGGTGTGGGAGTTAGTTGAACCACCTCCAAATTGCCATCCTATAGGAACAAAATGGGTTTGGAAGAACAAAGATGGAGAGAATGGGATGGTTGTGAGGAACAAGTCCAGACTTGTTGCTCAGGGATATAGTCAGAAGGAGGGGATCGACTATGAGGAGACCTTTGCTCCTGTGGCCCGTCTTGAGGCAATTCGAATCCTTCTAGCCTTTGCCATGGCTAAAGGGTTCAAGTTGTTTGAAATGGATGTGAAAAGTGCTTTTCTGAATGGGGTCATAGAGGAGGAGGTGTATGTGAAGCAGCCACCAGGGTTCGAGAGTGAGAAGTATCCACACAGGATGTACAGGTTGAAAAGGGCTCTGTATGGGTTGAAACAGGCGCCCCGGGCTTGGTATGGGAGATTGAGAGGTTTTTCGGTGAGCGAGAGGGTTTGTGATGGGTACCGTGGACGGGACCTTGTTTCTCCTCAAGCATGGGAATGACTTGTTGATTGTGCAGATATACGTGGATGATATTGTCTTTGGTGGCTCGTCACATAACCTTGTTGCCAAGTTTGCAGATGAGATGAGCAGGGAATTCGAGATGAGCATGATGGGCGAGTTGCAGTACTTTCTCGGGTTGCAGATCAAGCAAGTGAAGGACGGAACATTTGTACATCAGACCAAGTACACGAAGGACATGTTGAGGAAGTTCCAGATGCAAGATGTGAAGCCTATGTCGACACCCATGGGGAGTACGGCTACTTTGGATGCGGACGAGGACGGAGAACCAGTGGACCAGTGGGAGTACCGGAGCATGATCGGCTCCCTCCTCTACTTGACGGCGACGAGGCCAGACATACAGTTCAGTGTGTGTCTTTGCACTCGTTTTCAAGCTTCGCCGAGGACATCACATCGACAGGCCGTCAAGAGGATCTTCAGGTACCTACAGTCTGCCCCTGGTCTTGGCCTTTGGTATTCTTCCTCCTTGACTCTTTCTCTTCATGGTTTTTCTGATGCGGATTTTGCTGGTTGTCGAGTCGAGAGGAAGTCTACTTCTGGTTCTTGTCAGTTTCTTGGGTCCTCGTTGGTTTCGTGGTCTTCCCGCAAAGCGATCCGGTGTAGCACGCGTCTACCCTTTGCGACGAGTATGTTGCAGCCGCAAGTTGTTGTTCCTAGCTGTTGTGGATCTCATACACCTTGAGAGACTTAGGTGAGGAGTGCACCCAGATCCCACTTCTTTGTGATAGCACCAGTGCCATAAGCATAGCGAAAAACCCAGTGCTTCACTCCAAGACCAAACACATAGAAGTGAGATACCATTTCTTGAGAGACAATGTGGAGAAAGGGACCATTTTGTTGAGTCATGTCCCTACCCAAGATCAACTTGCAGTCATCTTTACAAAGCCTCTCGACCAAGCTACATTTGTGCACATGCGGGGGGACCTTGGGGTTTGTTGCCCTTTCTAGTTGATTCTTTGGGGATTTTCTTTTGTACTATTTGTATCATACCATGTTTACTTTGATGTATATACATGCTTTGCTTGATGTATAAACCATGGTAGGATAGCCATCTTGTTATATATCATGTTGCATTTGTATCATATTGCATTTTAGGATGATGAGCTTCTTTCATATGCCTTATTTGAGTTTGTTTGGCTATTTGTGAGATATTGGTCATGTGTGTGGAGAAATGGCTATGTGAGGCTATGCTCTTGAATATTTGAGATATATGTCTTGTGAGATAGCCTCTTTTTAATCAAATGCTAATCTTGACTAAATTTGATGAAATGTGCTCCACTCATGTGTAGTAGTGTATCCATGTCACGTTTTGGTCTAAATGTGCTTTCTATGCTTAGATTGTGCTTGGATGTCTTTTTCTTGCATTTGGGCCAAAGGCCGAATATCATTGTGAATGTTTAGCCTATGTTGCATTCATGGGGGAGCATAAGCTTCTTTTTGCCGCAAAGGCACTTCATGTACCATGAAATGAATTAATCTTGAAAAGAAGTGTGTATGCTTGAAAAATGCTCCATCCATCATGTCTATGCTTAAAATGTCTTATCTTTTACACATGGGTGCAAAACATGTTGCATGATGTTCACCAGTGGAGAAGTCTCCCCGAAGTGGACACATGGCTCATGAGCTTTAACATGACATGCTTTGCTTTATGGGTGTTTGCAATGATCTTTTGTTGAGAATTGGATATCCTTGTATGATCTCTAGATGGCATGCATGTTTTTGGCTAGAATATGACATGGATAGGCCTTTACATTTGAAGTGAGCCATCTTTTGATATAATTATTCAAATCTGAAAATTTGCTTTGTCACATGCCTATATTTCCCTATATTACTTGTGGCCATGCTTTGACTATGTTATGATCCATATGTGTGCTCTTTGTCTCATTTCTAGGCTTTGACACTAGATTTGGCCTATTTGAGAAGCTCATGTAAATGTTTATATGCTTTGTCTTACATTGCTGCATTTTCACCTTGATTCATACATTGTCAACAAGGGGAGAAGAGGTGAGCTTAATGCAAACTCAGAAGAGATGAGCTAAAATTTGGAAGTTTGCATCCACATGTTCAGGGGGACCTTGCATTTGTTCAGGGGGAGCTTGCATTTGTTCAGGGGGAGCTTTCTTGCTGATTTCAGTGTGGAGTTTGTGCTTTGCTCGGCTTGTGACCTTTCTTTGCCTTTCTTTGGTTTTGGTCATGAGTTGCGCTTCTTTGTTTTTTCTTTCTTCTTTCTTTCTTTCTCTGAATTTCATTTCGCGTTGTGTGTTGTCAATGCACTCATCAAGGGGGAGATTGAGGACCAGGAGCATCCCGGTGGTCAGTGGATGACCGCTCCTCAGTGATGAGTGATTGACAACGGGTGTTGGAATGACTCTTGGCTCAGTGCGCAGGTGTAGGCTGCGGCCTAGTTCGTGTTGTTGCAGGTGAAGAACGGGCGCGAAAGGTCTTCAGCCTTGAGGGGCCTCCGGGAGATGGAGAGACAAGTAGGCTCGGTTCGAGGGACCCGGTGGACGGCGGGACTAGGTGCGGGCCACATGGTGGCGAGACGAGCTAGACGAAGTCTTGGACGATCGAGCCGGTGCACGGTGGCGGTCGAGTCTAGAGGCTTGACGGGAGGTCGGGCCGTGCACGCGGGGTTTGGTGGTTTGCCCACAAAACCATCGGAGGATGGTTTCTTGGTTTGGGCCTCAAAACCAAGTCCGAAGGCCCAACACGACGGAGACGGGATCCGGGCGTGTCGGGAAGCTTCGAAGCGGAGGACACGCGGCGGGATCGCATGGCTTGCGTCGGGAGGACGCGGGGTGCGGCGAAGGCGTGGCCGTCCGATGGCAAGACCCACAAACATTACATAAATGCCCCTGCGTGGGTTGTATCGCCAGTAGTTGAGTTAGGGGTAGTCGAGTCATTTCCCACACTGGCGGGACCCGATATATAAGCCATGAGTGTGTGTGGATGGGGCTCTCTCTCGGCGACTTAGGGTTTCTTTTCCCCCCTCCCATTTCTCTTTTTCCGGGACTATTTTCATCTCCATTTTTCTTTAGGCTAGCATGAGAGCTTCATGAGAGATTTGTTGAGAGGGATGGATGCTAGGGCGGCATGCTAGACCTTGTGAATCTTTCCTGGTTTGTATAGAAGATTCGGCGTTGTGAATTTCATGGTCTTTTTCGTGCTTGTTTTTGGTGCCTTTGTTCTTGGTGTGGTTCCGCGGATTTGAGTGGGTTTCTCCCCGGATTTCTTTGAGGGAAACATGGATGGATGTCTTGTGCATCTTTGGGATAGATCTTGTGCCCTCAAACGCCGGGAAACCACTTCGATTCAAGGATTTTCGTTCGGAGCTCTAGCTTTTGGTGGTGTTCAAAGGATCCACGATTCCCGGTGATTTAAAAAGTTAGGAGACAAAATTTTTGGGGTATAGCATTTTTTTGACGCTTAACTTGTCCCCAAACCCTTGTCTCAACTGCTTCTACCGTTTGGGAGATCCGGTGATGGATTGGAGGAGTTGACCTTCGGGGTCGAGCAGTTTTCTGCTCTGTCCGTGCCTCGCGGACGGTCCGCGTGGACCTGGCGGACGATCCGCGCCGTGCGTGTTCGTCGCGTGTTCTTCGTGTTCTTACTCGACTTCGCTTTCAATCCGCGGTGTTTTCGAGTTTTGGTTGGGCGAAGTTTCGGAAGGTTCGCGTGTGCTGGGCGGACGGTCCGCGGGTGCCTGGCGGACAGTCCGTGTGCTCCCCGCGGACGGTCCGTTATTCGTGGTGCGTCTTTGGAGGTTCTGGTGTCTTTTTCGGACAGTCCGCGGCTCAGGCCGGACGGTCCGCGGCAAGGGTGCGGACAGTCCGCGACACCTTGCCGAACAGTCCACGCCGCCTTTGCGGACCGTTCGCCCCGCCTGGCCGGACAGTCCGCCAGAGGCTGGTAGCTTTGTTCTTTGGTTCGATTCCTTCCTCCTTCTTTCGTGCTTACGCGTGTGCTTCAAGGAATCGTTCCTAAGACTTGAGGTTGATCCATAACCTCGTTGTCTTGGCGATTGGTGTGTGGTTCGATCCATCGCTCGTGTGTGACCGAGTTTTGTCTAGGGTATAGGCCGGCTTCTTTGAGAAGAATTTTTACCGGCTCCTATTCACTCCCCCCACTCTAGTCGCCATCCGATCCTTCAACACCGAGTTTGCGGGGTTTCCAGTGGTTCACCAGAAAATCACTGGGTTACTTGGTTGATCCACAAAGCCAAGACCGAAGAACCGAAGACGGTGCTCCAGCAGTGCCAGACCTGTCTGACCGGTGGGTCTGACCGGTCTAACCGGTGGGTACCGGTCTGACCGGTGAGGAGCACCGGTCTGACTGGTGTGCAATGACCCTGTCCGGAATCTTCGAAGCGGCGGACACGTGTCGGGATCGCATGGCTTGTGTCGAGGCTACGCAGGGTGCGGTCGCCGGGCATCCGTCCGATGATGAAGACATGAAAACTTCCAAAACCGCCCTTGAGGGGCTTGTATCCTTAGTTATTAGGAAAGGGTATTTTAGACTTTCGGTTGCCTCCATATAACCCAAGAGGTGAGAGGATGGCAGCCAAGCCTTGGAACCCTAGTTCATTTTGCTTTCCTATTTTCCCTTCCTATTTTCTTAGGATTTCCATAGGACTAGCTTGAGAGCTTCATGGTGAGATCTTGTTGAGAGGGTTGGATGATGGGGCGGCAAGCTAGACCTTGTATGAACCTTTGTGACATGTATAGATGATTCGGCGTGGTTCCTCAAGGCCTTGTTGTGTTGTTCCCGGTTGTTCTTGGTGGTGATTTTCGGAGCCCTTTCTTGGTGTTTTTCTTGGGTTGTTTTCGGGACCTTTCTCTTGGGGATTTGATGGGGGGAATTTGTGGGAACCCTTCATGGTTCTTTGGGCTGTGATTCCCCTCCCAAATCCGTAAGTAAAGGGGCTCGATTTTGGGGTTTTCCGAGTTCTAGGGTTAGAGGTGTTCTTGGTGGGATTTCTTCAATTCCTCCTTTTTTGGGCAAGTTTTGGTGGGATTAAACTTGGCTATGGACTTCTCATGAGGTTTTCCTATTATCCCCAAAGTCTTGTTCAAGTCTGTGGAGCGATTCGGGAGATCGAGGTTTGGATTTGGGAGAGTTGACCCGCGGGTGTCGTTCATCCCGAGCTGCCCAGGCTACACCGGTCTGACCGGTGCTCTTGACCGGTCTGACCGGTGCAACCCTTGGTGGGTTTTTGCTCGGGTGAACGTCTGGGTGTGTTCGCTGTTGTCCCGTGTTGCAGCTGTTTTGAGTTTTGGTCAGTTTGGAGGTCGGTAGGCCTGTTTGGTGATTTGGGGGCTTTCAGGCTTGGACTGGTCTGACCGGTGTGTTACACCAGCCTAACCGGTGTGAAGACATTTAGTGGAAGTTGCCAACTCTCACCAGCAGGGACCGGTCTCACCGGTGGTGCTCACCGGTCTGACCGGTGTTGGTCTGTAGACTCGAGGTTTGGTGTTCCGCTGTGTTCTCAGGTCGGAAGGTTGTGTGTTGGTTCCTAGGTCCAGTGGCACTCCAGTGGCTACGTGGGCTTGGCCAAGTTGGGTAGTAAGTCGGAGATGTGTGTTGGAAGCCGTGTTCATCTTGTTGGAGTTTCCATCTCCTTCGAGAAGAATTTTTATCAGCTCCCATTCACTCCCCGCCTCTCTGGTTCGCCGTATCGGTCCTTCACACACATGCTTGCTTTGTTGCTTCGTGACCGTGTGCTTCACGGGGTTGCACCTTCCAAACGCTCTCGTCCACTCCTTTGCTTGCATTATTGGTCCTTCCACTTGATGATTTTGCTTTGAGTCACCTCCATGCTCCCTTGCCTCACATGCCTCCATGATATTCCTGCCAAACAAGGCCTGCCCCCATGCTTGTCCTTTGCATGTGGTTTAATGAAAGATGTTGGAGGGGCTTCCAATGATGCATCGTGGTGCATGCATGGTTAGGTTAACTAGATTGCCTCCCTCTAAGCATGTTTTAAAGCTAAGCACTCCTCTAATTTAGAAAATTTAAAATAAACTCAGAGCTTGCAATGAGTTCAAAAATAAATTTAGAGGAGTTTTTAAAGCATTAAAAACAAATGTAAGTCGAAAAATATTTCCGACTACTTTTATTTTGGTCTTACTGGTATCGTTTGCTTCCATTAGTTGAGAGCAAGCTTGTCCCGGCTTGATCATGGGGGCATAGGTTTAGGTTCTAATTTTGGTTAGATGAGAAAAATTTTGAATGAAATAAAATTAAACGAGGCTTAGAAAAATTCTAACTCTAGAGAAACCAAGGATAAGGATTTTTTTAAACCAACCAAAAGTTAAGTTCTAGGTTCACGCGAGTCCTACCACGTGCTGAAAATTAAATAACATCTAGGTACAAGGTGTGGCTCTACTCGTGTGTTTTTAGCATGTAAAACAAGTCAACCACAACATCATAAAGAGGATGAATGGTTGAGTTTGGTTCTGAATTTTTTTGGTTTTGGTTTCTCGAAAAGAAGCAAATAACACATAGGATGGTTCATGTAAAGGGTTTATGATCCAAGCAAATTATTCAACCAAGAATTATGTCTCTAACATTATTCAAACATTCTAAGTCTAATGTCTTGTGTAGCAAAATTCAAAACTAACTTACTTGAAAAGACTCGAAGAATCTTGGAGCGGGTTGTCCTCCCGATAGCTTATTCTTGACTCGACGAAACGGGTTGCCTCCCGCCTAGCGCTTCATTTATAGTCCATGGCTAGACTACTTCACTTGATTACTTCGGATCAACGCTCTTTGCGGGCATTGCAATCTTGGGTACCCACTTCCGCACCATCTTGGGCATGGGCTTATTCTTCGGCTTAGTCATATTTTTGGTCTTCACAGGCTGGCTTTGTCCTTTGGTCTTGACGGATGCAACAACTCCCTTCATGTAGTGGCTCGATATCTCAAACTCTAGTCCTTCGGTCGTGATCTTCGTGGTCTCCTTATTGTGATCCTTCATCTCTCCCGAATGAGTTTGAGTAGCCTTCGCCTTCTCGGGACCTTGGGATTGTACCGACAATCTTCCTTTGCTACCCATCGGGCACCCGGCAAGTTGTCCCACTTGCGTCTCTAACATCTTCAACATGATGAGCACTTCACGGATAGAGCTTCCGACCTCCATCACCTTTCCATCTAAATTCTCTAATATTTTCTCCATAGTCTCAAACTTAGTGACGACGTCCTTGTTGATCTTAGCTTGCTTGTCCATGAAGTCCTTCAATTGTGTACAAAGAGGAACCAAATCTTGAATGGACAAACTCGCATTAAATCGGGTTTACCTTGGACATGGTCGTACCCCTCACACTCCTTGCATGTGGATCTTGCCTTGGCAGCCTTTAGGTCTTGAGCTTCTCTCTCTATCTCCATCTTCTCTATCCTCCTCTTAAGTAAACTGATATGCCACTCAAGGAATTTGGCTCGCATGTATTCATTGAAACGCTCCAAAGCTTCGGTGAAAGGCGAGCGTTGCACCATGCGGATAGTTGTCACCTTGATCTTGAACGGCCTTCCGGCGTCTTGAAGGTTTATGATAGGTAGATCAACTACGTCCGAGGTGCATAGCTCGATCTTGCGCTCCGGTTGTGGTTGTTCTCCCATGGGTGGCAGTTGAGGTTGATCTTCCTTTAGACTTGGAGGTGGTAATTCCCTTGGAGATTCTAACGGTCCTTCGACTTCGGCTTTTGGATCTAGGGTTTCCAACCATTTAGCTTGTGTTGCACGTCTCCTTTGCCTATAAAGTTTTCCTGGATCATCCACAAAAAGTTTAGGGTTTCTTGGAGAGGTAGCCAACCATCTCCGGTCAGGGTTAGTAAAAACAAAAATCTAACAAAAGAAAATTAGGGTTAATCAAAAACTAGATTAGATTGATTTTTTTTCTTTTTGAGGATGATGAAAGTTAAGAGATGCAAAAGAAAATCAAAAGAAAAACTGAAAAAAGCGATACTAGATCGGATCTTGATTGCTTGTTCCCCGCAACGACGCCAGAAAAGGGGGCTTGTTGACTGTGTATAATCGTATCAAACTTCATATGGATTTGCAAGTGGACAAGTCCCCCGTCGTAGTCAAGGGACCCTTCTTTCCTCGAGTGGTGAACCCAAGGTGTCGAATCTGTGGAACAATGTGCAACGCAAGGATTCAATCTAGTAAAGCAAGTAAAGCTATCTTTTGAAGAACCAAGTTGCATCTAATCTAAGAGATCATCAAGAGAACACATCTAACCTAATCTACTAAGAGGTAGCAAGATAAAGCAAGAGATAACCAATCTAGAGAGTCTAGATCATGCTTATGTTGTAGCTCCAAACAAGATAGATGAAGATAGAAAAGTGAATCTCATTAAAAGCTTCTTTAAACCGTGGCCTCCGGTCCGATTCCGAAAACACCCGCCTTTTAGAGCCACCGTTCTGTCACAATGCACCCCTATTCATGCGGGTGGTCTAGGCCGAGTTCGATAAGAACAAGTTGAAATCACTTGGTCCGTCCGGTATGCACCTCTAGCCACCGTGGCTACAAGAGCACCCTATGCGATCTATCTTAAGTATATATTGGGGAAGAAGCAAAACCAAGGGAGAAGAAAATCATCGAGAAGGCACTTGATCACTAGAAATCGGATTCACTTAAAGACTTAACCATGAATGATTACATGAACAAGATCACCACCGGGATCCTACCTCGATCTTGATCCTTGCTCCGGAGCTCCGACGTGGTCTTCTATGCAAGGTTCCCACGTCGGCTAGGGAGACCCTAGACAACTAGCACGACCCTCATCTCCGAGATGGTGTCCCTCAAGCTTCTCTGCTCCTCGGTGGCGGATGACGAATTAATTCATGCGTGGCTCTCGGTCAGGGGGCTATAAATGGCCTAAGAGGCATCTAGGTCAAAGGGGGGCTGACTGGGCCTCGAAACGGGTTGGGTCGGCCGGCCTGGGCCGACCGGCCTGGGCCCATTTCGGCCTAGTCCGCAACCTCCTTCGCCCGGTGTTGGTTCCCGAGTCTTCTAGATCCTCCCCCCTTCTGCATGTAGGCCCTTGTCGTCAGTTTCTCTCCGAGTTGGATGAAGCTCCTTGTCTCGCGAGATTCGGCACTTTTCTGGCTAGGTCCTCGGAGTTTGTCATCTTCTTTGGTTTGGTCCATGGGCTTGTTGGAGTCAAGTTTGCTTCACTGCATGACTTGTACTGGGCTTCAAGGTCTTGTCACAAGGTGCTTGATGAACTTATCTCGGAAGTCTTGCTTTCAACGCTAAAACCCTGCATAAACACTAAACTCCGAAACCGACATGCACAAACGAACTTGTTATAGCAAGGGGGCTAGTACCAATGGATAAGGTATAAAAGTTATGCCAACACCGAAGGTAAACTCATGGCTAGGTTGACGGAATTTCACCGTCAACACGCCACATTCCCACAACGCATGCGACGTGTCTTTGGGGAGTTGATAGGACGCATCATAGAGGTGTACGTCCACGACATCGTCGTCAAGTCCAAAAAGATGGGGGACCTAGTCCCCGACCTCACTGAGGTCTTCATGAATACACGGGGTAAAGCTAAACCCTGAGAAATGCGTTTTCGGGGTTCCGAGGGGCATGCTCCTTAGCTTTGTCATGTCGGAATGCGGCATTGTGGCGAACCCCGGGAAGATTTCATCCATCATGGACATGGGACCGATCAAGAACCTGAAGGGTGTGCAGCACGTCACAGGCTGCCTCGCGGCTCTAAGTCGCTTCATCGCGCGACTCAGAGAGCGCAACCTGCCACTGTACAAGCTTATGAGGAAGTCCAACCACTTCACGTGGACCCCCGAAGCGCAAGAGGCACTCAATTCTCTCAAGAATATGCTCAAGAGTCCTCCAATTCTGACTGCACCGACCCCTGAGGAGCCGATGTTCCTGTACATTTCAGCGACAACTCAGGTGGTCAGTGTGGCGTTGGTGGTCGAGCGAGAAGATCCCGGGAGGTCGCAGAAAGATAAAATAAATAAACTTCTCCAAAGAGAATAGGGATCCTTGTTCATGTAATTGAGGGGTCTCCTTTTATTCTTTTGCACCTGTAAAACATTCTTGTACTGCACAATAAACTCAAACACTCATTAGCTCTTTAATTGTGTGGTCAACATCACCAAAACCCTCATAGGGCTTGATTGCACTTACAATCTCCCCCTTTTTGGTAAATGTTGACAACCCAATCAAAGTTTACAATTTAATTTGAAAGATTGAGCTTTTAATGATTTGAATACAAGTCTCCCCCTTAATGTGTGCATGTCCCTTTTGAATAGAGTGATATGTCTCATGTGACATTTGAATTGCATACATTGTGAGTAAAGTGACAGGATATGTTGTATTCACATCATCGAGGGGTGCAAAAAGAAGTGTAACATGTAATACGTGATGCATATGTCATGTTATACACACAGAGAGTTGTCTGTTAATAGAGTTCGGAACCTCCGAAAAAATTTCCGAAACCTCCAAGATGAACCCAGAGTTGGAGCCTCCGGAAAAATCCTCAAAACCTCCGAAGTCTGCAACAGATACTCTAATAATCAATCAACTATAGTTAAGGCAATAACATGTACCAGAAATAGCAGCTAGATACCGAAGAAACAATTCACCTCTAGCCCTATTACACACATAACTCAAGGGTTTTAAAGTTTTCACATCCCCAAGTTCAACCATGACCAGACCATACTTGCCAACAGAGGCAAGCTTAAAAAGTTACAGCAAGTTCATCAACAAAACCACCAGGAGTTCATGAGAGGCCCCAAAGAACAGTTAGCACTCTCATCTCACCAAAAGAACAAAAGATTTTTGTTAGCCCCCTACCAGCCAGCTAGCAAGGTCAATAGATCATCTTAATCTTCATCTTTCTCCCCCTTTGTCAACACTTAACAAAAAGGGAAGAAAAGAAGAGAGGAAGTTAGATTGGGACCTGCAGAAAATCACTCTTCATAACTGAAAACAGATTCCTCCTCAGCTTCAGGAACAGTGCTGTCAGATGCATTTCCAGAATCAGTGTCAGAGCCAGAGGAGAGATCAGCAGGCCTCTTGACAGACCTCCCAGCAGTGGCCTTCCTCCTTGCTCTGATAGGAGTGGGAGTCTCCATGGCTTTCTTCCAGCAGCTTCCTTCCTCAGCTTGGCTATCTTAGCACTAAGGGGCTCAATGTCTTCATCTTCTTCAGATTGAGCAGCAGGCATGTTTCCTTTAGCCAATGGGCTACCAGTGTCCTTCTCACCCTCATCTTGATCCTTACTAGTAGTATACTCAGGTAAATCTGGAAATATGGGTGGAAGAGGGAGCATAGCATTAAAGGACAGCCCTTGATGCTTCAGCAGCCTATTCATGTCTTGCCTCAGTTCATGCATTTGTGTTGCTGTCCAGTTGCAAAACCTCCAGGTGTCCCTCACTATGCCTCTCAGCTTGTGCAGACCAGCAGGCATAGGTGCCTTGTTGGGTTCCTCTTGCTGCTCAGACCCTACTGTCTTCAAGATATAATCTTCAACCACCTGCTGCTTCTTCTGATGCTGCCATTGGTTCACTTGATAAGAGGCATGCTCCACATCCTTCTTGAAGCTAATGCGTGACACCATCTCAATCATGTACATAATGTAAGGTGCATATAGCAGATTGCATTTTCCACTCTTAGTCACTTCTACCAGACTGAACCTAATAAACTTACTGACAGAGAAGGGTTTTGCCCCAGGCAGCATCCTTGCAAGAAAATTTGGAGCAAATCTCCTGAGACTGGTAGAGTCACTCCCACCTTTGTGATGAATGGTCTCTCTGAACATGTTGTTCAACACATAGTAGACAGACTTGAGAGCAGTTGTAGAGCCATCTGCAAGGTCTTCATACTCATAAGCTGAGGCTATCATGTTGTGGTTCATGTGTGGCCCAAAGTGGATCACTTCAGCATCTCTGCCTTCCTTGCTGAACCTAAATAGCCTGGCAAAAGTTGTGAAGTCAACCTTGTAATGTACCCCCTCAGTTATCCAGTGGATGGTCTCTCTGATGTCCTCATGGAAGAAAGTAGCATGGAACTGTGCCAGCACTTCAATGTTCCAGTCATACTTGAAGCTCATGATGTCTCTCATCTTGTACTTGTCAACCAAATCAAGCACATCCCTCTTTACTAGTTCTTCTGCTTCTTCCAAGTGTGTAAAGTCAATCCACTTCATCTTGATCAGTTTCATCTTGATGTTCAGCACGGTCTCATAGAACTTGAAGTGAAAACAGACCAGAATCTATAGTCTATAGTAGCCATCTTGGGGTTAACATAAGGATTTTCTTCTCTTGCTTTCTTGACAAGGTATCCTGCCCCATCATAGTTATGATGCTCAATGTACACTGAATTGTCATATTTTGTTGGGGGGGCGCCTTTTGAGCAAAGCCTTATGGTACTTCAGGTAAGTGGAGTCAATCTCTCCAAGTAGCATATCATCTTCTAGCTCTATGGGGATGGTCTTGCCTTCAGTTCGCACATTGTCTTCCACATGGGCTGCTCATCCAGAGCCTCTGCCACTAGACAAGCTACCACCTTTTCCTCTTATAGGGGTTGCCTTCCCCCTACTGCCACTGCCACCAACTGTCTCTCTTGCTGCAATCTTGAAAACCCTTTCTCCAGCAGAGGTTTCATAGGGCTGCCTCTGCCTCTTAGCATAGGTCTTGCCACCAGGTGCCCCAGACATCTGTCAGATAAGGTACAGATAACAGATAAGGAAGGGAACAAGAAGTGTAGGTGCAGAGGATCAAAGACAGAGATTGAAGATCAGTTGGTTAAGGTTCAGTGGAATTTTGAATCACAGACTATCCTTTGTCAATACAGACTTCGGAACCTCTGAGTCTGGGCACTAACAAAGGATAGTTTGTTGATTCAACCTTCAACTGAAACCTATCCAAGGGATGCAAACTGGATGGAATTGAACTAAGACAGAGATAAGGTGAGGTGTTGCACGTGGATTGGAACTCAGTGGAACTTTTAATCAAAATCAACCTACAGTTGGTTACAGAGTTCGGAACCTCCGAGAATTTTCTCGGAATCTCCAAGACTCTTTGAACCTTACTACATTCCATTTTCAACTAGATTTAATCAACACATGACAACATCCAGAATAAGGCACATGATAGCATCTCTACACTACAAAACCTAGAACCCTAAGATAACCGATAGGTCTGGATATTAGGGTTAAGGTTACGGTTACCTTGAATGGAAGAAGAGAAGAGTGAACCCGACAAGATTTGAGAAGCTTTTACTCCAGGAGACATAGCCCAGAGGTCCCCTCCAGATCTGTGATCTGGTAGCGCTGAAGAGGAATAACTCACGGGAATGGATCCAAGCGGTGCAATGTCGTTCCCCTTCTGCTTCACAAAAAGGTCGGCGAGGACGAAACGAGTTGATGTAGATTGGGACGTCGTCCTTCTTCTCCTTCACTTGAACAGTATGGATCTAGGTCGAAACCCTGCGTGGCTCCCCCTCCATCTTCTGCTTCCGCGGCCTGTCGACGAGGAAGAGTGCGCAGCCTCACACGCGGGACGCACGAGAATGTATGGTCACCGACGGTGAGGAAGAAGGGCAGCGACGCAGCGGTGCGGCAGTGGAGAGAGAGAGGCGATGCGGGTTCCATCGAGAGAGAGAGAGAGAGGGAAAGGCTGCGGTGAAAAGTAGATCTAAAGATTAACCGCGCGGTGAAAGGGAAAGATGGGTTAACCCTAGGGGTAAAGGAATATTCCATGGAATGTGCTCGATTCCCTTTAACTGCCCCTCTGACGAACTGAATGTTGAGTCAATAAAGATTGGAAGTTCCGAAGATTTTCTCAGAGCTTCCGAGGCTCAGAACCTCCAAAGATTTTCTCGGAGCTTCCGAAACTTGAATTCCAGAGACTGTCAACTTTCACCCCTTTTGAGATTTTGAACTTTTGATCAGCTGAGATCCTTAGGTCATGGCATCCTTGACTCAAGTGGCTAGAAAACAAGCAATCACACATACAACTATAGCCACTTATGACAAGTTAGGGATATGAAAATAGATTTTGAAGCACTATCAAATCAAGATTTTCACAAAAGCTTTTTTAAAGGAATTTTCAGAGAATATCAACATTTTGAAGCAAACAACCAAGGCATACTAGAGAACAAGCCACGCAATAAGAATCAAGAATATTTAGTTCATTCCTCAAACTACAAAACCTTGACTCATCGAGAGGTTTAGTGAAGATACCAGCTAGTTGTTTATCGGTGCTCACATGACTTAGAGTGATATATCCTTTGACCTCGTGGTCTCTCAAGAAGTGGTGACGGATGTCTATATGTTTTGTGCGAGAATGGCTTATGGGGTTGTTTGCAAGCTTTATGGCACTTTCATTGTCACACAAAAGTGGGATATGGGTAAAGTGACATTCGTAATCCTTTAAGGTTTGCTTCATCCAAAGTAGTTGAGCACAACATGCGCCGGCTGCAACATACTCGGCCTCGGTGGTGGAATGGGCTACTGAGTTTTGCTTTTTAGAACTCCAAGGCACTAGGGACCTACCAAGGAATTGATAAGTCCCCGATGTGCTCTTTCTATCTACCTTGAAATCGGCATAATCTGAATCCGAATAGCCAACTAGATCGAAAGTGGAGCCCTTAGGATACCACAAGCCAAGGTTAGGGGTATGCACTAGATATCTCAAGATTCTCTTTACGGCCATGAGATGGCACTCTTTCGGGTTAGCTTGAAATCTAGCACACATGCACACACTAAGCATAATATCCGGCCTAGATGCACATAAGTAAAGAAGAGAGCCGATCATGGAGCGATATACCTTTTGGTCCACGGATTTCCCTTCTTCACTGAGGTCTATGTGTCCATTGGTAGGCATTGGGGTCTTGATGGGCTTTGCCTTGTCCATGTCAAACTTCTTAAGCATATCCATTGTGTACTTGGTTTGACATATGAACATCCCTTCCTTTGCTTGTTTGATTTGAAACCCAAGAAAGAACTTGATCTCACCCATCATGGACATCTCAAACCTCTTTGCCATCACCCTATTAAACTCTTCACAAAAAGTTTCATTAGTAATACAAAATATTATGTCATCGATATATATTTGGCACACAAAGATATGACCATCAACTTTTCTAGTAAAGAGGGTAGCATCGGCTTTGCCTATTTCAAAGCCTTGCTTGAGCAAGAAATCCTTAAGGTATTCATACCGTGCTCTTAGTGTTTGCTTGAGCCCTAGAGCACCTTACGGAGTTTGTAGACATGATTAGGACGCTTGGGATCTTCAAAACCCGGTGGTTGCTCAACATATACTTCTTCGGAGAGTGGTCCATTAAGAAATGCACTCTTGACATCCATTTGGTAAACATTGAAGTCATGATGGGCAGCGAAAGCGAGTAGAAACCGAATTGCTTCAAGTCTTGCTACTAGTGCATATGTTTCTCCAAAGTCTAGTCCTTCAACTTGAGTGGACCCTTGAGCAACCAATCTTGCTTTGTTCCTAATTACAATGCCAAACTCATCTTGCTTGTTTCGAAAGACCCATTTAGTGCCAATGATATTTGTCTTTGGTCTTTCCACTAACTCCCACACTTGATTTCATTCAAAGTTGTTCAACTCCTCTTGCATAGCCACCACCCAATCCGGATCCTCAAGAGCTTCTTCTACCTTAATGGGTTCAAGAGAAGAAATAAACGAGTAAAATGAGCAAAAATTCTTAAGATGAGATCGTGTTGTTACCCCTCTCCTTATGCTCCCAAGGATATTGTCAACGGGATGATCCCATTGTATAACTTGATGTACACGAGGATGTGATGGCCCAAGAGGTAGGTGTAGAGGTTGGTCTTCATCATCTTCATTAGTTTGGGGCTTAGTTGTACTTGCTTGAGTAGCCCCTTGCTGATTAGTTTGCTGGTTCACAATGTCTTGTGGTGCTGAGTTTCCACACCCCAGAACCTCTAGAGAATTTCCCAGAGTTGAGTCTCAGTAGCAGTTCCCAGAACCTCCGAGGAATTTCTCGGAACATTCGAAAAGTCTGTACATCTGCTGAACTAGTGACTTCAGGCCCTTCGAGTGGTGTTGAAACTTGGATTTGGTTCTCATCTTCCTCTTGTTCTTCAACTGGTCTAACATCACCTATGGCCAATTGCTTGATTGCTTCACAAGATGGCTTCTCATTACCGGCAATATTTAAGTCAACTTGCTCTACTTGAGAGCCATTAGATTCATCAAAGGTCAAATCTATCGTGACTTCAATCCTTTCAGTGGTTAGATTGAAGACTCGATATGGACGTTCATTAGGACCATAGCCAAGAAGAAAACCTTCGTCAACCTTTGGTGCAAACTTAGATGTTCGGGGCCTCTTGTTGAGAATGAAACATTTGCACCCAAACACTCTAAAGTAGGACACCTTAGGCTTTTTACCGATGATAAGATCATAGGAGGTCTTCTTGTGAAACTTGTGAAGATAGAGGCGGTTGATGGCATGGCAAGCCGTGTTGATTGCTTCGGCCCAAAAGATGTCTTGAGTCTTGTACTCGTCTAACATGGTTCTTGCTATCTCAATATGAGTCCGGTTCTTCCTCTTAACCACCCCATTTTGTTGAGGGGTATAATGAGCTGAAAATTCATGCTTGATGCCCTCTTCATCAAGAAATTCTTCAACATTTGTGTTCCGAAATTCCAAGCCATTGTCACTTCTTACTTTCTTGATTGGTAGCTCGAACTCCCTTTGTGCTCACCTTATGAAGGTCTTCACCTTCCCTTGTACTTCACTCTTGTCAAACACAAAGAACACCCACATGAAACGAGAATAATCATCAACAATAACCAAACCATATTTGTTACCACCAATGCTTATGTAGGCCACCGGTCCAAATAGATCCATGTGAATGAGCTCTATCGGGTTTGATGTAGTGAGGATGCTATTTGGTGGGTGAGGTGCTCCTACTTGCTTTCCGGCTTGGCATACTTTGCATATCCTATCTTTCTCAAAATGTACATTTGTTAGTCCAAGGATGTGTTCATCTTTCAAAAGTTTGGCCAAGTTCCTCATGCCAACAAGAGCTAGTCGGCGATGCCATAGCCAACCCATGCTAGATTTTGCCACTAGATAAGTCTTGGGAGAAACCTTACTTTTGTTGAGATCAACTAGGTAAAGCCTCCCCCTCAAGTGACCCATAAGGACAATAGAGGAATCCTCCCTTCTTATGATGGACACACCCTTATCCGAGAAGTGACAATCAAAACCAATCTTACTAAGTTGTGAAACTGATAATAGATTGTAACCCAACGGATCAACATGAAGAACATTTGTAATTGAATATTTTTGAGAGATGGGGATATCACCTACACCGATGACTTCTCCTTTTGTATCCCCTCCATAAGCAATAGTTTCTCTTGGTCCTTCCAAATGGAGGTAGGATGAGAACATACTCTTTTCTCCGGTCATATGATGTGTGCATCCTCTATCAAGCACCCAACTTGATCCACCAGAGGAGTATGCCTACAAAAAAATTTAGTTCCTTCTTTTAGGTCCCCAATTTGACTTGGGGCTTTCCACGTTAGCAACTAAAACCTTTGGAACCCATAGTGACCTTTTCACATATATGTTGGACTCATTTCCAACATACGTGGCAACAACTTTACCAACTTGGTGCGTCTCAGCACATAGTTAGGAGGTATGTCTCTAGATGCATGAGCCTTGTTCTTATTGGGGGACAAATTCCTTCTAGGTATTATTGGATGTTTCTGAACCTGCAGACAAGTGTTAGATGTCTTGGAAACATGCTGATGCTGAGCCTTGCCCTTCTTCTTTGTTCTGTCTTTACAGATCCCGGAACCTCCGAGAATTTTCTTGGAACCTCCGGGTTCGGCTGTTTGTGTGGCTCGAGGCATCCAGACTCCGGAACCTCCGGGCTTTGAGCTCGGAACCTCCGGGGTCTAGGTAAACAGAGACCCAGTGCTCTTGAATTCAAGACATTCCTTTTCTTTGGTGATCTTTCTTTCATTGGTCTTGCCACCTCCAACATATCCAAAACCTGGTTTCTCACTTTTCTCCAACATCTTCCCCTTGGAGAACTTTCCTTTCTTATTCCCTTCACCCAAGCATCCTCTAGCTATGATTGAGTTTAACATAGCAATTTCCTTTTTCATATCTTCCATGTTAGAAAGATTAGTAGCATAGGATTCAATATCAAGATGATAACACCTATCACAGCCCTTGCTAGTAGAAGCACTAGAGTCACCTTTTACCTTTGAGGGATGTGAGGTGCTACTCCAAAGGAGACTATATTGCTCATCAAGCTCTTCATTCCTCGACTTGAGAGAATTACATTGAGCTTGAGAGGCAGCAAGGTCTTCCTTGAGAGTAGCTATGAAACTCTCCGCTTGGTTAACTTCCAAACGCAAAGCCTCAAGCTCACTTCTTTCGGAGATAAGATTGTCTTGGCTTTTCTCTAGTTCCACTATTAACCTAGCCATAAAATCTCTAGATTGCTTATCCATCTCACTAACAAGTTGGTTTGCTTCCTCATCACTAAATTCATAACTAGAGTCCATTTCCGACTCAACACTAGGTTGAGGAGAGGGTTTTGAGTTAATTTTTACCTTCTCGCCCTTGGCCATGAAGCAATGAATGGATGAGCTCTCTTCATCATCAGTCAAGTTGTTGAACAACCTTGAGGTAGAGGGAAGCTTCTTGATAGCTATGGTTGCAATTTTGTTCCCTTCCTCTTCACTAGAGCTCTCATCTCCGGAATTCCATTCATGACCAAAATGAGCTTCTCCATTATAGTTTCTTCTCTTGTGATGTGGTTTTTGATCTTTCTTGTAACTTCCCTTGCCCTTGTCATTCTTGTTCTCTCTTTTCTCATTAGGGCAATCCGCAACAAAGTGCTCAGTGCTTCCACAATTGTAGCAAGTTCTTTTTTTCTTGTTGGGAAACTTCCTCTTGGAAAACTTGTACCCTTGCTTCTTCAAGCCTCTTTTGTATGCCTTCATGAACAAAGCCATGTCCCCAATCTCAACATGAGAGCCTTCATCTTCATCTTCACTTGAGTCACTTGTAGAGCTCTCTACTTCCACTTTCTTGGATTTTGTCTTGGAGGGCTTGGATGGAGTAGAATGCTTGGATGAAATAGTAGGCTTGCTTGACTTGTTGGAATGGAGAGCAACCTCTTTGACCTTCAAGTTGTTTAACTTAGCTTCTAGTTCATCAATTTTCTTCCTATGTTGGATCTCCTTGTCCATAAGCTCATGAGTAAGAATTCTCCCAAGAACATCATTTGGAGAGAACTCTTCAAATCTTTTCTTTTCTCTAATCAAGGTGACTAGAGTAGGGTTCCTTGGAGCAAAGGCCTCCAACATCACCTTCACAACATAGTGGTCATCCAACTCATCACCACCTAAACCTCATATCTTACCAACTATGACCATTAATCTATAAAACATCTCTTGTGGCCCTTCTCCATCAAACATAGTGAACCTATTAAGCTCGGCCATCAAAATGTTGATCTTGGACCTCTTCACTTTGTCAACACCCTCATGAGCAATGTGGAGGGTGTCCCAAATTTTTTTGGCAGTCTCTAGTACATTAACTCGGTTGTACTCTTGAGCACTCAATGCACTAAGGAGTATGATTGTAGCTTGATCATTTCTTTTGATGTTGCGGCGATCACGTGGGGTGAGGTTTCCAAAGTCTTCGGGATCATCAAAACCTACACACAATGTTCCACAACTCTAAACTCAAACCGGTTAGATAAGCTTTCATCATATGCTTCCATTTATCAAAGTTGGTCCCTTCAAATTGTGGCAACTTTCCAACGGGTATAGTGATATCATCCTTAGATTTAGTCTCCAAAAAATCATAGTTAAAGGATACGCTTCTATAATCATCCTTGGACTTGGCCTTGAGATTTGGCTTGGGCTTGAGTGTTCTCTTGGGAATTCTTGTGCCATAGTACTCATCTTTCCCATCTCCATTCTCACTAGATGAAGATGATGATGAGGATGATGAAGATAGTGAAGGTGTTCTCTTTCTTCTCTTCTTTTCTTCTTTCTTCCTTTTCTTCTTCTTTTCTTTCTTGTTGTCCTCTTTCTTCTTTTCTTCTTCTTTCTCTTTCTTCTTGTCCTCTTTCTTGCTTTTCTTGCCATTATCCTTGGAGCTTTCTTTGACAGCCTTCTTGAGCTTGTCAAACTTCTCTTGAGCTGAGGTGTTGCCTACCTCCGAGGCATCACCTTCAACTTCACTTGGCAAGTCTTCAAATTCCTCCTCCTCTTGCCTGTTATCCCCACTTGCCATATCCTCACACAGTTAAGTATTTGCAAGGATAACCCGCTCTGATACCAATTGAAAGGATCGAGGCAATATGGCCTAGAGGGGGGTGAATAGGCCTGCACACAAATTTAAACTTTTTCTGCAAAATGACTGTCAGGGTTCAGAACTTCCGAGATTATTTCCGGAACCTCCGAATGGGGCAACCTCCAAAAATAATCACGGAACTTCCGAGATCTATTAGAACAGAGAGGATTCGAAATATACTGCGGATAACTTGATGAAAATAGATCTAGCAAATTCTAGGAGACCATTAGGACTGAGCAGGATGATTTATAAGCAAGGAATCAACTAGAGAACAACTAACAAGTAGATTGACAACAAACCCTAATAGATCTAGTCAAGAACATGCATGAACAAAGATAAGCGAGAATATAAATCACATAACACACGAGAAAAGAATTTATCTCGTGGTTCAGCTCGCCACAAAGGCTTGCCTACGTCCACATTTCAGGAAGCCACAAAGGCTAAGGACCACAAAGATCCACTCCTCTCTCTCACCCATCACTTTGGGTAATAGGTGGAGACTTTCCACTAGATTCACAAAGGGTAATACCAACACCTTGGAGCTTCCACAAATCGGGTTGGAGAGCTTCCAAGAACCTCTATCCGTCTAGGAGCAAGGCTCCAAGAGTAATAGATCCACCAAGCTTGCTAGGACTTCTCCAAATGCTCAAGAACAAGGAATGGAAGGTTTTGCTCACAATCTCACTTAAATTTCCACTCTCAATCAATGCTAGGCAAGGATTTGGAAGAGAGTAGGTTTGGAGTCAATGCTAGGTGAGAGAATGATGCTTGAATGGGTTACTGTTCGGGGGAGAAGAGAGAATGACCGTTGGGGGACCAAGGGGTATAAATACCCCTAGATCCAGAACAGTAACAGTCATATTTCAAAGTTCGGAACCTCTGAGAAAAATCTCAGAACTTCCAAACCCTGAAATCTCTGTTGACTATAGCCGTACGGTTGGAACCTCTGAGATAAAACTCGGAACCTCCGAATAATGAAACAACAGGGGCATAATAGTAGCAGGTCTCTCTCCTTAAGGGATGGGTTAGGATTTATGATAGATATTCTATGAGCACTTGAATCCACCCTAACTCACCATTAGTATCCCACTTGATAGTACGGATTGTCCTATACTCAAATTCAAAAGATAAAATAAATAAACTTCTCCAAAGAGCATAGGGATCCTTCTTCATGTAATTGAGGGGTCTCCTTTCCTTCTTTTGCACCTGTAAAACATTCTTGTACTGCACAATAAACTCAAAGGCTCATTAGCTCTTTAATTGTGTGGTCAACAACACCAAAACCCTCATAGGGCTTTATTGCACTTACACTTACGCCTCTGCGGCTATGGCACGAAGACTTGCGAACACTCTCCGAGTCCACAGGTCTTCGTCCGACCTCTTTTCAAAAAGCATTCGAGTGACTGCCTGGACTCTGGTCCAAAAAGCGATTTCACAAGCAAAACCACGTCAAGTTACCTCCCGGACTTTTCGAGTTCTCGCGGGCTGTGAACAAGTGGTTGCACTTAGCGGACTTAGGAGGCTGAGCTTTCCGACTCCTATGCCTCCATGGCTCTAGAGTAAGGCTCGGTCGTCTCGGTTTTCGAAGATCGACTACGTGTTGCTGCAGTCGTCCTCGGGCACTCGGAAGCGGTCGGGATGTAATGCAGCTTGAATAAAGTACATAGCTACACGGCTTGTAGCCTTACGACTTGTTCAGGTTATTACATAAAACAAATTATGGTACAATTAACTTTAGGGCTCGGGGGCTTCCGGGTCCTCTGATGCATCCTATGGCAGCAGCTCCAGGTCCTTCAAGGCGGCGTCGGCCATGGTGCGGGCGAAGAAGGCGCAGTCTTCTTCCAGCTCATCGCACTGCGTGTCTGAGATGCCAGGGGCCCAGCCGCCGCTCAGCGCCATGCGGTCCAGCCCTTGGTAGTGCGACTCGATCATAGCGAGGACTCGGTGCACTACTTGTCGTGCCGTTGCCAACTCAAGCTCTCGAACCACGCCTGGGAGGCGCCCGACCTCTTCGACCAGCGTCTCAGGAGTCACTAGCCCAAGCGACACGCCGAGCCCGGCCATAGCCGTGCTCATCACTCTTCCAAGCTTGGCTAGGTCCTCGATGGTCTTCTGGAGGGTGGCCTCCAACTTACGCTGGGCATCCCGGGCTTGGTGCAGGGCAGTCGCATCCTGCTCCCGAGCCGTCTGCAACTGCTCTAGCTTGTTTTTGACCTCTGAAAGATGAATAGAACGACAAAGTTATGGCGGGTCCGCAGAAAGGGGGAAGACAGAGCCAAGGTCCAACACTTACTCTGAAGCTACTCCGACAGGCGCCTGATTGCACCATACTTCTCGATGACCTTGAGGAGGGCGGCACTCAGCTCCTGCTTCTGCTCCGCCAACTTCGCGGTAATCCCGGCGTGGTACACGCGTGCCCCGGCGACGACGACCAGTGAATCAGAACACAACAAGAAATGAGCAGCGAGGAATACAAAGAAAGAAAGCAGCCACACGACTCACCCTCGAGGTCCTCCAACAGCTTGGTATTGCTCTCGCGCAGTCGTGTCGCCTCCTCGGAGACCTCCTGAAGCTGGTTGGAGACCTGGGAGAACTGTCGGCTGGCCATCGCCAGGTCCGTGGTGGCAGTGCTCAGGTCGCGCTCCAGCTCCGACACCCTCGCCTCGAGCATCACTTTCTCGCGAGTTGCAGCCTGGGCAGCGTCCTAGGCGGCAGTTTCATTGGCGGCAGCGGTGGTCCTAGCTGTTGACGCAAAATCAGCACCTCACGCCAAGCACACAGCAAGCCGAACAAAGATGGCTTAACACACGTGCCAGATCCGAAGCGTGCCAGTCAATTTCCCTGCAATGACAAAGGATGAAAAGAAGTTAGATAAAACCTGGAACTTGCCGGGTGGTACCAGACAGTTCCGTATTTACGGCTAAAAAGCCAATTAAAATGACATATAGCTACGACAAGTTATCTGTCAGCGATTTAAATATCATTCGGGAGCTTTAAAACATGAAACCAGGATATAGCCGAATGCATGATGTAAGCATGACAAAAGATCGGTCTTTGTTTAAACAACATTGCTCGCACGTGGTCATGACCGATTTTCGAGGATAAATAACAATAAAAATAAATAAGGTGAAAACATGATTATAAATATGAAGTAAACAAGCATGCATAAGTCAAAAGCACTAGTCTACTGCATGTCTAGGTACTTTCAAACCCGTCGAGCATGACACCAAACAAGTTAATCCACCGCATGATACGACTTGTTTGAAACCATGCCACCAGCCACAAGTAGATTAATCCACCGCATGATACAATCTAAATATGGAAGGCTAAAAGCATACATTATTTAAAACAAACTTATGAACACGTTTCACTTGTTGTAGAATTGCCGAATACGGCTGTACGGCCGATCCGGGTTCTGTGAAGAAGGAACAAACTTTTGAAAAGTTAACAAGCTTGAACCCGCAACACGTGACAATCTAGATTGATCTAAATTCGGCTATTGAGAGCACTTGATCCTTTTACAATAAACCAAAAGACTTGAAAGCGTAACAAATGGATCTCAAAGGGATAAAGCCGAAATTAATCGATCTAGATTGGGCAAAAGAGTGTTACATGAATTAAACATAAAGCAAAATCCAAAGCAACATGTGGTAACATAATAAATCTATTAGATCTTGCCAAATCTAATAGAGCCGATAACTAGCTCCAAGCTAGATCTTAGCCTACCACATGGCTCATGATCTAACAAGAAACCCTCTTGAACCAAGCTTAAATCCACTGCATGATACTAAGCAAGGTAACAAGACTACTTGCATCACGGTCTAAATCCACCGCATGATACTAGACATGATACAAGGTTGCCGGTACTTACGGAGGTCGACGGATCGATGGCTCCTCTCGAAGAACTCGACGACTTGACTAAAGGACTCGAAGTTTGGCACGGGGACAATTTTGTTGTGTAGATGTTCGATCCCTATTACAGACATCAAGGGTTTATATTTATACCCTTGTCCTAACACGACTCCTGGTCGACTACGAGTACAACATTTATTACCTAAACTAATGTTCCGGCACCAATGGCCATCTCGTACCCGTCATCAATTCGTCCCTTCCTTATATCCGGGCCACGTCATCAAATATTCCCGAAAGCTTCCTTTTTTAAGCGCAAACAGTCCTTCTGCCGAATGATGGTGTACTGCCGACCGCAAGTATCTTTACCGAATCCTTTGAGGAGATTTTCCTGCCGAATGGCATTTCTTTACCAAACTCGGCCCACAAGTCAGTCCCTTTCCTGTACCAATTTTTGGTGTTAACATATGCCCCTTCAATTACGGGATAAATGTGATTTTATTCCTGAATTGACTATAAATGCTCAACGTCTCCAAGCTAAATCTGTTCAACACCCGTTCTTTCCTCTTGCAATCCGCTGGAGTCTTCGCTTAGATTCAAACCCTAGTTCATCAATCCCTCAAGCTCAAATCTTCAAATGGCGGACCAAGACCAAGTTCTCCAGGTAAATCTCATCCCCTTAAGGCCTTTTCGGTATTACCTTTTTCGATTTCCATCTTAGATTTTTCTTTTGCCTTCTCTTGTTCTTGATAGGCTCTAGCCGCCAAGATTTTGATTCCCATTGAGGACCAATCACCATCCTACTTCCTCGGGCCCGTGGGAACCTCTGACCCTCTCGAGTTCATTGAAGCCGAATCTCAGAGGATCCCTTTCAAAGCAGCTTTGTCGAGACCCCATGAATGGCAAGATACCTTCAAGGACTGGCCCCTGCCCCCAATTGCAGGTTGGAGAAACTGGTACAAAAGGATGCTAGATGATGACAGTGCTAAAACTAGCAATTGGGACAGCCTTCGCATTGCCCAGTGTTTGGAATTATCCTTGGCTGAAACTCCCAAAAATGAGAATCTTTTGATTGCAGCCTGCCATTTTTGGTCAATTGGTGTCAATGCTTTTCTCTTTGGCCATGGACCAATGTCTCCCACTGTGGCCGATGTATATATGATGAACGGCCTTGATATCACAGGATCCGTGTATCCTTACAAATACAAAGGCTCCTCCAGGGAAAAAGGAGTGAAAACAGGAGTTGGATATAAGATGTATATCCAAAAACATATATCTGATGGCCTTGTGTCTGAAGTTGAGTATAGGGCCTTTCTGAATATGTGGCTATGTGTGACAACCCCACCCGAGATAATTCCGTACTATCGCCTAAACCACTCCATTTGGTCATTAAGCGATAATAAAGAAGCATCCCGTTGAGTGTTGCCGGGTTTACACCCGGTAAATCACTTGGAAAACACAGAGAGGATCGAACGAATGCATTAAAACTCCCACAAAGGTGAGTCCAGAGTGCCTTACACCTTAATACTAATCTCCCCGTAGGGTCCAATTATTACAAACCATTAATTCCATCACGGTAATAAATCATTCAGAGTTTTACTAAAACAGCGGAAGTTCTAACAACGATACGTTACAACATCACTAGAGGCCATCTGTGACGCCGTTACTCAACGTCCTCATCCACCTATTCCAGCTCCCAGCCGGGTGGAATCTTACCGGGCCAAACAACTTCACCTGAAAACAACGATTATAGCAAGTCTGAGTATTCTAATACTCAGCAAGACTTACCCGACAAAAGTTACCTCTAATCATGTAGGCCTTTGGCTAGGGGGTTTGTTTTGCCAAAAAGCAGCTAAGACCATGGATCCTTACTTTCAATATTTTAGCTTGGTTTCTAGTGAGGTTATCATTACTAGGTGAGCAACTGATACAAACAAGAATTGTACAACACAATTAATTCACGCAGAGAGTTCACATAGTTCCATTATTACGGGATATCATGGCCAGCTGATTAAGTAGTCTCAGATAACGGTGAGAGGCCGACAATCGATTGATTCATACACCTTGCAAGGCAACCTAAACACACGGAGCGGTGCCCCACAGAGCTGACACCGACCAAACGGTTCCCAAAAATCCTCGGGTTGGGATGATAGCCTACAGTCCCGGGTACAGGGCTATCTGGAATGCCCCACACAGTGCATCCAGCCTCACACATGTACCCTCCTTCCGGTTGCAAGCCGGGCAGGAGACGAATCGAGATTAGTAGTAGTAAAATCCCGTACCGTCTCATTAAGGTACTAGGCTTACCGGTCCCATTCCCGACAAGTGCTTAGTACATTCAAAAGCTTAGCCCACGAAGCCACTGGACCGGAGCCCAAATCCCATGCTCTTACCACATGAGCAATTCATTAATTTACTTGAGAGTTCCACAAAGGAGATCCTATTCTCACGAGTAACGAACATCACTCGACTTGTACCGGATCCTTAGAGCATAGCATCTAGCGACCTAGCATTCTAGTAGAGGAACATAGGTACTGATGGATCATGCAACTAGGGTTTCATTTCAACTCCTGAACGTAAATGCACATAGAATAACATAGATTGTTGCATAAAGTTACATAAAGCATGGGTTAATGATAGAACCGAGGCTTTTCTTCACTAGAACAAGCAGTTAGACAATCTTCCGGACTTTGGTCCGGGTCTTGCTCTATGGCGACGTAGTGCACGCCTCCTCCGGCTCCCTCGTTCACGTCTTCTGACACGAGCGTGTAATTACCGTCGGGGACTTCTACACGGGGGATGCAATGCAAGACTTAAGTGACCATTTGAAATTAATTAATTTCAAACAACTTATGACAAACAAGAGGTGCATGCTTGAACACATTCACCTAGATAATAATACATTCAGCATACTCTTCCTATAAAGGAATAATATGTGTTGCTTTATTATCTAGACTTTTACGGTGACTGTGTACATATATATAAACAATTTAATTTAATTTACATCAGCAAAATAGTAGCAAAGCTACGATTTGGATAGGGTTGGTCCTATTCACCTTAAGAAAAGCATTCAAACATTCACTTATTTGAAGCAACACAAAAGACTATGTGACACTTGCATGATGTGAAAAACAGCATGATTATAAAGAAAATTACCTTTATTTACTAACAGCAATGAAATTTACTTTTAATACCACCATTTGACTTCCTTAGCTCAACCCTTAACTTATACACAAAGAATGCATTTTTCCTATTTTTCCCTCTACTAGATTAAACTAGTTTAAACTCCTTGTAGCCAACTAAAGCATGCCAAATTTAACCAGCAGCACCTACTGGTCCTACTGACCAGGAGCACTTGCCTTGGGCAGCAAGAAAAGGGGTTTTAGCACCACTGCAACTAATTACACAAATTATGGGCATTACTAGCTAGCATATAAGGGAATATTGCATATTACAATAATCACAACAGAATTGAGTCCAAACTTCCTCTCACACCTGCCTTGGTCCAAAACAAGCTTAAAGATCTAACAAACATACATATAGCCTTTAGGAAACATGCTACACATATTTATGATTAAAAACATGCATAAATGAGGAAATAATATTTCTAACAAAGATAAAATCATGGTAAACTCACCAAGGATGCAATTTGGTAACAAAAGACAGTAGACAGAAGTTGGGCTCAAAAATAATTATATTTGGAGCTACAAAAATTATCTAGGCAGATTTATCGATTTCACAAAATGATTTTTATAAAGATATTCTTCCAGTAACTTTGTGCAATTTTTGGCACAGATCCTAGACTTACTAGTTCCCACAACATATCCAAAGCTCAGCTCTAGATCAGTTGTATAGTTTACAGAATCACAGATCTAGGTATTTTACATTTGTATTTTTCAAGCAAAACCTAAAGCTCAAAAATATCTATACCTTTGGACAAAGTTGTAGTTTTAGGTATACAGAGCACAACAAAATTGGGTTTGCTATTTTTGGATTTTTCTACGATTTTTAATCGATTTTACAAGTTCCAGCTAAAACACATCAAAGAGTATAGAATCTTTTAGCACTCGGGTCCTGGAAGTTTCAAAGCTTTTGCAATCAGGTCCTCCCTTCCCCTTCCCATGGACCGACGGCGACGGCGAGCTCGCCTGCGGCGAGGGGAGGCGCGGCAGGCAAACAAGCTAGGGGGATTAGCAATTAGGCTCACCCTCTTCCGATTGGCGGGGGTGGTTCGACCAGAGACGTCGCCGGCGAGCGGCGGCGGCGGACCGGTGGGGGTGCGGCCGCGGGCGCTCGAAATCCGGCGAGAACAGGGGCGGAGTTGGTCAACGTGCGGCGCGGGCAGTTCCACTGGGACCTAGCGGTGGTGCTGAGACGACTGGTTGGCTCGGGGATTGCGCGGGAAGCAGAACTCGGCGGTGGCCGTCCGGCGGCGACCGCAGAAACACTTGCTCCGGTGAGCTGGCGACTCGGGAAGAATAACAAGCATGCGTAGGAGCTACTGGGAGTTCTAGTGAAGTGAGGAGTAGCGCGTGTTTGCGAAGGAAAGCTGGCGGGGGTGGAGTTCACCGAGTGGCGCCCATGGCGGACGGCGGCGGCACGGGCTCGCGCGGGGAGAAGTCTGGCCGGCTTTAAAGCCATGCGCAAGGCGTTTGAGGCGATGTCTTGGGCACCAAGTTGAAGCTAATCCAGGTATGGGCCACGGCATGGCCGGAGTACGGCGTGCGGGCGGCGACGCGCGTGCGGCCGTCGGCCAATGGCGGCGCGTGGGCGGCGCGGCGTGACCGGTGAGCTGGCAGCACGTGGCACTATCCAGGAGACCCTCACGCGTCATGTACCGGGACTAGGGTCCGGTGTTCGACCCAACGGGCGCAGGCCTGCCTCGGCGTTCGTGTACGGCGGCCTGGCGGCATGCCGACGCGTCTGGTGTGGCTTAACGCGCGATGTCGTTCGAGCAGACGTTCAGCCTGCTTTGCATTTCGGCCTAGCCCTGTTTGACCGCCTTTTGCTCAAAATTTTACAACATAAGTGGACCAAACGACCAACAGCAAAGTTGTAGATCAACTAACCCTCTATCACTTTCACAAAGGGCGTCTAGCCTTTTTCTCAATAGTTTTTGCACAATTTGCATGCCAAGTTGCAGAATTTCTCAGCTCCAGTGAATAGTACTGGCACGCGTTGACTTGAACTTTTCACCAATCTCCACTCCAAACCAGCAATGCCACTCAACATGAAAAATGTGTCCCTCAACAAAATGCACAACTTTTGTATTGGGATAATTTGAAGTGTTTAGGGAAAATTTGGAGAACGCGGCAAAATTTCCGGCTGACATGGATGGGTCAACAAGTAGTCAAGGGGTTTTTGAGTGGGGTTTTGACCAAGGTGAACTTTGGTTGACCAATAGGTGTCATTAGGGTTCGTCGGTGATGTTTTCGAGGTGATGGCCCAGGTTGACCGATTTTTGACCAAAGTCATCCCAGTTGACCAGATCGTTAGGGTTGATTAACCTGGCCGAAAACCTGGGGCGTCACAGCCTACCCCCCTTAAACAGAATCTCGTCCCGAGATTCGACAACTATAGCGGGGCAACTCTTTCTAGCAAGACAAGGATTACAGATGAAATATGCACTCGCTTACATTTCTAGGTAGCGAGACTTCATATAGGGCAAAAGATACATGGGACTCTCCTCATTACTTCATTGTAGTTCATGAGGGAGAGGACGATGGATATGTACATGGAAAAGTAAAAGAAGACAAACTCCGCCGACTACGCAGAGGTACATCGCTACAAGCGTCCAGCGGAGGAACTCAAACATCTCCACGATCTGGGACATGGTCGACGATGGAGGTGGGGTTTTTCCTTCGGTCTTCTTCGAGCTTCTTCGGAAGGCGGTTGACGAAGACAGCTAACCAGCTTACTCGGCGAGTGGGCGAAGCAGCAGAGATGGACTAGTAGTGGGTTGGCCAAAACTAGCCGGAGGACAAATAAGAGTGGCGACACTGTCTGTCAAACTCGAAGGCAGGCGAGACTTGGCAATGGCAACACCGCGGGAGGGTTTCTCCTTTAAATAGCTCACGAGACGCAACGGTCATCCCAACTGACTGAGGTAGGGGCCCGCGGGCGATCCAGCGGTTGCCACACGGGGCTCGATAATGGTCGGCCCGTGAGGTCTCGACGACGTGATCGTGGTCGCGGGAAAAGAGATGGCAGGGCGACGCTACGGCGTCGTACCGTCGCGGCACTGAAACGAATGGGGTCCAACGGTCCAAGGATCTGACCGTGATTTCTCAAGAAATCTTTGATCCTACTCCTTCAACTTATCCGGTTTATTGGTGTGAAACTTGGGGATTCCGGTGGAAGACTAAGTTGAGAAGAGCTGATTTTACTTTTCTATGAAGAAAGGGAAGACTAGTAAACAAATGTGTCATTACATTTGTTCACCAAGATTCCCGAGTTTAGCTCTTAAACAATTAGAATGTGGGAAAGGGGTAGGTCCCATCATTAAAGTAAATGGTATGAAGGCATGCTCTCGGATAGAAAGGGTTACCCGTGAAGTTAAGCTGACCTTGCTTTACTTGCATCATGGGCTTCTTGTCACGATTGCCCTTAGCTACCCCGAGGCTCGGAGTTTGTTGCTCGGTCTTGATCCTCTTATGGTTTGGGCACTCGTTGGCATAATGCCCGGGTTGTCTACAATTGTAGCAAACACGGGGTTGGAATTCCTTTGGCTTGAAGTCTTGTGGCTGAGCCTGGCGGTACTGAAAATTTCCCGAAGGCTTATACTGGGACAGAGTCATTCTCCAATGGCCTGATGCGGATGATTGGAAAGAACCATGCGCATTCTTCTTGACGAAACAAAATTTCTTGCCTGACCCAATTCCCGAAACAATTTCCTGAGGCCTCTTCTTCTCCTTCTGTACTTTCATCATGGCATCCTCTTGCGAGATAGCTTTGTTCACCAGCTCATGATAACTGTCTGGCTCCACTAGGTTTAACCTTTTATACAACTCACTCCTGAGACCATCACGAAAACGTTCCATCTTTTTGGCGTCGGTGTCCACGTGATGTTCTCCATACTGGCAGAGGCTATTAAACTTCTGTGCATACTGATACACAGTGTCATCACCTTGCTTAAGAGCGAGCAGCTCTTTCATTTTTCTAACCATGAGCCCTTTTGGGATGTGGTGGTCTTTGAAAGCTTTCTTGAATTTCGTCCAAGTAACTTCATGTCCAGCAGGTTGCATGATCTTAAAGTGCTCCCACCACATTAAGGCTTCTCCACGAAGCTGCAAAGCTGCAAATCTAGCCTTGTGCTCCTCAGAACACGGTAGGACAAATGCAGAGAATTTGGCCTCAATGGCCCTAACCCATGCATCTGCATCAAGGGGTTCTTCTGCTTAGGCGAAGGTTGGGGGCTTCTGTAAAACCCCGGATTTTCATAGAAAATCCGAATCCCTGTACCATCGTGATAGTCCCTGGATCAGTGGCTATCGGGTACAGAACGTCTCACAGATAAATACACGAAGTCATACATCGCATCACATAAAGAGAGTAGTACACGAATTTATTACAAGTCCATTATGGAGTACATCAATACAAGCCTCTTGGCTGAATCAGAGTGAAAATTCTACGCAACAGTAGCTATCTTCTCAGAAGGGTCTCCATCTTTATTCTTCCCGCCACGGAGCAAACTCGAGCGCGAGCCGACGCATCCCTCGCCGTACCATCCGTCGGCGTTGCAGTCGAACTCGGACTCGTACCCTGCACACCCAAAGTCTATCCCCAAGGAGTGGGATAGGTTCACGTCACCAACTGTATGCAGCTTTAAGTGGCCTAACATCTAAAGGGAAAAGAAAGTAGACAAGGAAGTGGCTTTAGTTTCCTGAGCAGCAGCAGCAGAGTACAAACAAGGTATCTCCATCAATATCCCCAAATCCCAAGTCTCTCAACACAGCTCGGAATCACCTGGTCACCCAGAAGACCCGTCTCCACCTCCTACTCCTGTCTAGGGTCGATGCGAGAACTTCCTCTCCTCGCACCTCAATGGTTACAACCGGATCGACGAGGTAGATGGAGCCTCTCTCCTCTAGCCGGCTGCAACCACGGCTCACCACACACTCTCCTATAGGGGGAAGGTAGGAATCCCAAAACATGAGGAACAAATATGTTTTCTAGGCAGTGTCCATGACCGAGGACGCAGCTATAGCTATAGATCGAACAACTCTGCAGAGTGTGTACACCTGTACCCATCCCGGAATGGTACCCGGCCGGTGTACGGCCGACCGAGCCCATCCTATCGGCGAACTCTCGGTAGTTACGGTCCCATCCTGCATCCGGCCCTCAAAGCGGTCCCCTCCGCAGCGAGAACAGCACCGGAACTATGAAATGCTCCCGTGTGGCCACACGGGAGACGCTCTGAGAGGGTGGTCTCACCTCCACCGCTCCCCCACAGATACCCTCTATCCTTCCTAGGCAGCTATGGTTCCGCACTTGCCGAGCTCAACTCGGCCCTATCCCCACTCTCAGTGGGGTGGTGTGTACGATGTCCTATAGACAAGTTGATCCACTCGGTTTCAGACCGGGGCGAGCTCATATCCTCCAAGCACAAGTAAAACCCCAACACCTAGGCTCCAAAAATCGTAACAGGAGGAATACACTGAGGAGTGCACCCCTATCCCCGATCCCAGATCGGTTGTTTCGAGCTCACCCTCGCCAAAGTACCCAAAACGCCTTCTCCTGCCGATTTTTACCCCACACACGCCAAGAACCACTATTCCCATCCCAACACATGCATCGCGAAGCTCGGCGTATATACACGCTCTCATAAACATATAAATACAGTAGTAGTAGGGCAATCAAGGACAGGGTAAACAAAGAGGCAGTGCAAGGTTCATCATCATGCATATATAAAGTAAAGCGCTACCAATTCTACTTAGCAATGCCTAATAGGTATTTCAGAATCAGTCAGGCGTGAAACTGGGGTCGGGTAGTCCTCCGCGGTGAAGTCGTCGGCGTAGTCGTACTCCGGGATAAGCTCCCCGGCTCGAGCTGCTCCTAATAGCGCGAAAGGAAAAATAAATAGCGGTCCTAAACAGGGTCAGCCGCACGGGATCCCCGGATCGCGGGTGCGGTCGGGATCCCTGCGGTCCGCGCGGTGGCTGTCCCGCTACTGGCCAGCCGCACGGGATCCCAAGGCGGCTGGTGCGGCCGGGTTCAAAGCGGGCAAGCGTATGGCCTGGATATGAGTGGCGGGCTGCACCGGATCCGAGCGGATCGGTTGCGGTCACTCCCACATGTAGTCCCCTGTGTACAAAGGTCCCCTGCGGTTTCGAGGACAGCTCAAGGTGTTCGATGGAATGAGCCTGAGGGTGACGGCGGCGGGACACGGCCTTGCCGGCGGCGAGATCCCACAGCGCCTGGCGCCTGGACTCCTCACGGTAGCCCCGCAGGCTCCCCTAGGGTTGCTGGCTCGAAGGGTCACGCACCAAAGGGTGACGGCGTTCGCAGCGTGGTCGACGCCGGCGCGGGGCGCGACGGCGACGGCCCGACGGTGGTGGTGGCGCGGGTACCTCTCTCCGGTCGAGGGGCGCGCGACGTGCACGTGAAGGCGAGCGCCGGGGTGCGCGTGAGCGGAGGGGTGATTGACACGGGCTTGGCCCCGCACGCGGTGGACACGGACGGCGTGGCGGTGCTTAGGCCGGCGCCATGGGTGGCGGCGGACCCGACGGCCGCACCGGGCTCGTACGCGCGTGGGAACGACGGTTGGTGGCGAAACGCGCTCTCACCGGTCAAGAGGGCGGCGCTCCCTCCCTCCGCGTCCGCGTGCGCGAGGCAACCCCCGCCACGGCGAGGCCATGGCGGCGCGGCGGCGAGGTGGGCGAGCCGGGAGGTCCCATGCAAGAGAAGGGCCAAAGGCCCGGCCCTCGCCTCTAGGGTTACGGTGCGCGCGTGCCGGATGCACGCCGCGCGAGGGCGTCGCGGCCCGCACGGACGCGCGCGCGAACGCGAACGCGACGCGAACGCACCGGCACGACGCGACGGCGACCAAGACGGGGCGGCTTCCTACGGCTAGAGGGGCTAGGCTAGGCGGCACGGCATGCGCGCGTTGGTGAAGGCTGCGGCACCTGCAAGAGATCGCGTCCCAGCCTGGCTCGATGGCCGGCATCACCAGCAGAGGCGCGGCGGCCCGGAGCAACGGGCATTCTGCCTCGGCTCGAAGGCCGTGGCGTCCACAAGTGGGGAGAAACGGGTGTTCTCACCTCGGTGGCCACTGGAAGAAGTGGAGCGCGGCGGTGAAGTGAGGCGGCGCGGCTTGTCGGCGAGGAAGAAGACGAGGGCGGCGGCGCGACGTCGAGGAGGAAGGGGAAGTAGTGGAAGTAGGCGTTCACGGTGGGTCCGGCTCCTCCCACGGGCGGCTCCGGTCTTCACGGCGTACGGCTCTCCCGTGGGCGGCTCCTCTCCCCCCTCCTTCTCCTCCTGCACCCCCTTCTCCTCCGGCGGACGGCGTGGGCGGTCAGGGGCGGTTCCCCTGGTGCGGCTAGGGTTTGGGGCTCCCTCCCGGGCTCAGCGGCGGCTTTAAATAGGGCGGCACGGCTTGGGACACGCGGACGTCCCGGATGCGCCGGGCGCGCGGCACGCCGCGGCGGCGAGCCTCGCGGCCGGCGCTCCCCCCACCTTTGCCTTTGGGCATCGCCCAAAGGCGAAAGGTAGGGGATGACGCGCTCACGTCACCGCGGGGCCCGGGCCGACGCGGGGGCGCGGGGCCCGCCGGTCGGCCGACCCGGTGCGTGCGGTAGGTGGCAGCTGCGCGGGGTGGCTAGCTGGGCTGGCAAATGGGCCGAAAGCGGCTGTGGGCCGATTGGTTGGTTGGCGGCCTGTTTAACATAGTAATGCTTCCCTTTTTCCTTTAGGATATTCACTTGATTCAAATTTTAATTCAATTTCAAATTTGAATCCACTCAAACAAAACCCATATAAAATCCAAAGGAAGATCCAACTTCTCACACTAGCATATTATAAGTCCTAAAATTACTGTTGGTGCCAAAATTAAATCTAGGAATTGGGGAAAGAAACAAGAAGACACTCTTATTTGTTTCATGAGCACTCAATTTCAATTCAAATTTTTGAAATTCCACAATTTGTATTCATACCAATTCTAAGGATGTTATAGAACTCCCCCCTCACAAGAATCTCGTCCCCGAGATTAAGAAGTTACCTCCGTTTCGAAGAGATGAGGGTATTTCTCCCTCTACGCGGACTCCTTCTCCCACGTGGCTTCGCGCTCGGAGTGGTTACTCCATAGCACCTTGCAGAAGCGCGTGGTGGTGTTCCTGGTCAATTTCTCCACCCAGTCCAGGATCCGAACCGGGTACTCCAAGTACTTCAGGGTTTCCTGGACGTCGAGTGCCTGAGCGGGCACTCTCTTCTCGACGACCACACACTTCCGAAGCTGGGACACATGGAACACCGGATGCACTCCGGTAAGCTCCGGAGGTAGCTCGAGTTGGTAAGCTACCTTCCCGACCCTATTCACAATAGGGTAGGGGCCAACGTACCTAGGGGACAGCTTCCCCCTGATGTGGAACCTCTTCGTGCCTCGGAGGGGTGACACCTTCAAGTAGACGTGATCCCCCACTTCAAACGAGACGTCTCTCCGTTTCGGGTCGGCATAGCTCTTGTGCTCGCTTCCGAGCTATCTTCGTGTTCTCCCTGACCTTGGCGACATTTTCTTCGGCCTCAAAAATGGCGGCGGGACTGAAAAAGGTTCGTTCCCCCACCTCGGACCACATCAACGGTGTCCGACACTTTCTGCAGTACAGGGCTTCGAAAGGAGCCATCTTCAAGCTGGCCTGGTAGCCGTTGTTGTACGAGAACTCGGCATAGGATAGACTCTTTTCCCAATCGGACCCGTAGGTCAACACACAAGCTCTCAATAAGTCCTCTAGGACTTGATTCACTCTCTCTGTCTGACCATCAGTCTGGGGGTGGAATGTTGTGCTGTAGTTCAGCTTGGTGCCCATGGAAGCATGCAAACTCTTCCAGAACTGGGCAGTGAACTGAGGCCCTCTGTCCGACACAATGCTCCTCGGAGCTCCATGAAGCTTTAAAATATTGTCCACATACAGCTCTGCAAGTCAGCTCACGCGGTAGTTGGTTTTCACGGGCAAGAAGTGTGCTACCTTGGTCAATCGATCAACAATCACCCAAATGGAGTCATTTCCTTTCTGTGTGCGCGGCAAACCTATAATGAAGTCCATACTGATGTCATCCCACTTCCACGTGGGTATCTCGAGCGGTTGTAACAGTCCGGCAGGCCTCTGGTGCTTGGCCTTCACTCTCTGATAGGTGTCGCATCGAGCGACGTACTCGGCAATGTCTTCCCTCATCTTTTCCCACCAGAATCGTATCTTCAAGTCTTTGTACATCTTGGTACAGCCAGGGTGGATCGAGTATCGAGAGTCGTGAGCCTCCTCAAGGATCGAGTCCCGAATTTCCTTGTTCCGAGGTACGCAAATACGGTCCTTCAACCACAGTGTGCCCTGGTCATCGAGGCGTCAGCTGCTTTACCACTCTCCATCAGGCATTTTACCTCTTGAATCTCTGGGCACTCCTTCTGAGCTTGACGGATCTGGTCTTCGAGTGTGTATTTCACCCTCAACTCATTCAACTGCCCCTCTTCTACTATCTCCAAACTCAGCTTTTCCAGCTCCTCATGCAAGGCTGGCTGTTCCTCTCGCACCATCAGGTTGCTGCAGTAATGCTTGCGGCTCAGAGCGTCGGCTACGACGTTTGCCTTACCGGGGTGGTAGTGAATGTTCAGGTTGTAGTCCTTGATCAGCTCTAGCCATCTTCTTTGCCTCAGATTCAATTCAGACTGGGTGAAGATATACTTCAGACTCTTGTGATCAGTATAAATGTCGCACTTGTTTCCCATCAGATAGTGCCTCCATATCTTCAAGGCGTGAATGACAGCGGCTAGCTCGAGGTCATGTGTAGGGTAGTTCTCCTCATGCTTCCTAAGCTGTCGTGAGGCATAGGCTACTACCTTGCCTCCTTGCATCAACACGAAGCCGAGTCCTTGCCTTGACGCGTCACAGTACACCACGAAGTCCTTGCTCGCATCGGGCAGGGTCAGGACCAGCGTAGTGGTGAGACGAGTCTTGAGCTCCTGGAAGCTGGCCTCACACTTGTCTGACCACACATACGGCGTGTTGCTCTTCAAGAGTTCTGTCATGGGCTTGGCGATCTTCGAGAAGTTCTCGATGAACCGGCGGTAGTATCCGGCCAAACCGAGAAAACTGCGGATCTCTGTCACGGACTTTGGTGAGTGCCACTTGGACACTGCCTCAATCTTGCTCGGGTCTATGGCAACTCCTTTGGCTGACAACACATGACCCAGAAACGCGACTTCCTCCATCCAGAACTCACACTTGCTGAACTTGGCATACAACTGATGCTGCCTGAGCTTCCCCAACACGATCCTCATGTGCTCCTCGTGCTCCTCTGCTGTTTGGGAGTAGACCAGTATATCGTCGATGAAGACGACAACACACTTGTCCAACTCATCCATGAAGACCTTGTTCATCATGTTCATGAAGTATGCCGGGGCATTGGTCAGGCCAAACGACACGACTGTGTACTCGTACTGCCCATACCGGGTTACGAACGCCGTCTTATGGATGTCCTCTGGGCGAATCTTCATCTGGTGATAACCTGACCGGAGGTCAATCTTGCTGAAGTACTTGGCTTGCCTTAGCTGGTCCATTAGGTCATCGATCCTAGGTAGTGGGTACTTATTCTTGATGGTTACCGTGTTTAGGGCGCGGTAGTCGACACACAGACATTGAGTCCCATCCTTCTTCGGGACGAACAGTGCTGGTGAACCCCATGGTGAAGCACTTGGTCAGATGAACCCTTTCTCGAGTAGTGAGTCTAGCTCTGCCTTCAATAGTTTCAGCTTGACCTCTGCCATACGGTACGGACTCTGGGCTATCGGTGCCGTTCCTGGCACCAAGTTAATCACAAACTCCACATCACGATCAGGAGGCAACCCGGGCAGTTCCTCTGGGAACACATCCTCATACTCACAGACTACCGGCACATCCGATATGGCCATCGTGTGAAGGTTGTACACTGTCGGTATGTCTCGAGACTTCATCGGCTCGAAGGTAACTCTCGTCCCGTCATGGTGCACTAGAGTCACAAGTCTCGGCGAAGTGGAGATGACACCTTTGTGGGCAGTGATCCAATCCATTCCCAGTATCACGTCGATACCATGGGATGGCAGCATGGTCAGATCCCCATAGAACGTGTGGTCTTGGATGACCACTTCCACTCCTTTGCACAGCAGGGTGCATCGGATATCCCCGAGCGGAGAGCTCGTGATAATGGGTATCAATCGGGTGGTTGTAGGGAGGGAAAGTTTATTCACGAACCGAAAGGTAATATACGACCCGGTCGCACCGGTGTCAAAGAGAACCAGAGCAGAAGTACCACAAACTAAAAACTTACCGATCACGATGTCGGGGGCGTCGGCAGCCTCCTCCTCAGTAAGGTGGTTCAGCCTCCCACGGCCGGCAGCTGGCGGTGGCGCGGCCTGAGGAGGTCGGCCTGTTGGAGCAGGTGCCCTCGCGGGGGTGGCAGCGGTCTTCTTGTCGGGGCACTCGAAGGACTTGTGGCCTAGCTTGCCACACGCGAAGCAGGTGACAGTCAAGCCTCCTGCAGCGGGTCTCGCGGTGCTCGGTGGAGCATGAGTGTAGCCTCCAGTCTGCTGGGGGGTAGCCGGGGTTCCTCCCTCCGGGGAACGGGCTACGTGCACCTCCTCCGAAGCCACGCCCAGGCTGGTTGTGCCCCGGGCGGTAGCTCCCCCTCAGCATGTTGCTCTGTCCGCTCCTCGGCTTATGGAAGGATCTGTCAGGCTGGTCCCGATCCCCCATCCTCTTCTTGCCCCTCATGCGTTCCTCGTGGCCCCTCCTCTCATCCTCGACCGCGATGGCGCGGTTGAGGAGATGGCGAAGGGACTTGTGCTCACTTGCCTTCAGTGCCTGGCGAAGGCTGTGGTGAAGGCCTCGCAGAAACCAGAACTGCTTCTTCTGTTCAGTGTTGGTGTCGTCGGGGGCATACCGCATCATCTTCATGAAGTGACGCTCGTACTCCTCGACCCTCATTGCACCCTGAGTCATGGTGCGGAACTCCTGCGCCTTCTGGACCAGCAGCTCATCGGGGAGGTACTGCTCGCGGAACGCCTCGCAGAACTCCAGCCAGGTGATGAAAGCTGGGTTCGGGTGGGTGGCAGTGTAGTTGTCCCACCATGCCTTGGCAGGACCCTCCAGCTGGTGCGCGGCGATAGCGACGCACTCCTCGTCGGAGTAGACGGTGAGGTCGAGCTTGGTCTCAATCACCCTCAGCCAGTCGTCGGCCTCGAGCTGGTCATCCGAGTAGCTGAAGGTGGGGGCCTTCAGGTGGATGAACCTCTCGATCTTCCTCGTGAGGTCCTCATCCTGCGGAGCGACGCGGTTCCCACCGTTGCCACAATGCTCCATGGCTTCAGCCATCCTCTGCATCAGCTGAGTTTCAAGCGCCATCACCTCTACCAAGTTAGGTAGGGGTGGTGGTGGCTGGTCCGGCTCAGGCTGGCCTCGCTCGGGTGCTCCTTGCTCAACCTCGGCCTCAGGGTTCTCGGGCGGTGGTGGCGGTGCTTCGTCACCTCGGGCCCTAGCTCCCACAGCTCCTCCACGCAGGGGTGGGCGTCCACGGCCACGTCCGCGTCCACGCCCCTGCTGGGCTTCTTCCTCAGCAGCTGCCTCCTCGAGGCGAGCTATCAGCCGGTTGGATCGGCGGATCGACATCCTTCTATAACCATAAGAAAAGAGGAAAATTTACATACGTCACTCACCAACACACACTTGAGTCTAGAGCAAACATGAAAATAATTCTAATTATAACCTACATTCATGGAGAAAAAGCATTAAGACGCGAATAACACCATTAAGATCCAAGCACACATCAAACATGAGTAATATACTTGCTCCCCTGAGGTTGACTCAGACCTTGGGGGTAGCAGCAACAAGTCAATGATCTAATACATCGGTACAATCTCAAAAAGGGGTAGGGTCTACATGGTGTGGCATGACTCTCTTCATGCACCGGAACATGCTCGCAGCTGCATGGAACAACTCAAGGAAACTACTAGCACATTGCACTACTCTAGGTCATGCCCCTCGCTCAGCTCTCTACTCAATGCGCGCCCTCTGGTACGAGACGGGGTAGCGGTCCTCAGTGGGGTAGTCCGGCGGAAAGATCCGGGACACCAAGGCGTGAGCCTCTCGAACCTCCTCGGTCTCGACGGGGGTCGGCAGACGGGCCATCGGGCACAGGTGAAGCTTGAGGCGTGACTGGTGCAGCTCGAAGGTCTCGGTGCGGATCTCACGCTGAGACTCGGGGGGTAGCTCTCCGTTGAGCTCGAAGAGCTCGTCCACGCGAAGCGAGTCGGCGTCCTCCCAAGTCCTCCTCAGTCTCTCGGCCTTGTCTCTCAGGTAGGGGGCCGTGCGTGTGAGCCACGCGATGTTGGCGATGTTGTCCGCCCGGCTCTTCTCCAGCTTCTCCACCTTGAGCCGCTCACATCCGAGCAGGTGAGCGCGTACCGTGAGCAGGTCGTCCTTGCGCTCGAGCTTGTCCTTCAGCCTGTTCTGACTCGCTGTCAGCCTGCGGAGGTCCTCCTTGGCGTGCAGCATCTCCTCCCGGGTATCCACCCTCTCCCTCTCGGACTGCAGCAGGACAGTGGTCGCGCGGTCGAGGCTCAGCTCGAGCTGGCGAACACGGTGGCGTAGGGCGCTGTTCTCTCTCTCCAGCTCGGCACAGCGGGGCTGGTACTGGAGGGCGTCGATGGTGGCGTCCCTGACCTGGCCGTAGAGGGTACGTGACTCGTCCTCCAGTCGGCGTGCGTACTTGTCGAGGTCGACCAAGTAGCTGGCGGTCTCCACCAGGGTCTCGTCGGACTCGCAGAAGGGAGCAGCGTCGACGTCGTCCTGGATCCCCTCGTACGAAGGAACTCCATCCACGAGCGGTGCGAGGCGCCAGTAGTCTCGGGGTAGCAGCCGAAGAGTCCCGGACTCGAAGGAGGCGCGGTACTGCCCGAGAAGGCAGCCCAGTGCCTGGCGGCAGGCGACGTCCAACGCGGTCGCGACGGTGAGTGCAGCGCTGTAGCAGACCTCTCCCTTGAACCCCGGGAGACTCGGGTGAGGGAGCATGACGACCGTGCAGAGCACCATCCGCCCAGTCACGGCGGGTACGTACTCGGTGCGGTACGTGATGTAGGTCGGAGGGACTCCAAGCCTGAGAAGGGCCCTCTCCATCCAGTGGCAGATCGCCCCGCACGTCTCGGTGGTGATCTCAGCGACCTGGTGCTCCATCTCCTGTGAAACGCAAGAATTTTTTTTTTTTCTCGTCGGCGCGCAGTGAGTAAGAAATTTTCAAAGAGGGAACGAGTTTTATAACATAGCTCAAGGGTATAACTATAAAGGTAGAGCGTATAGAGTCCTATCTCTATCGACCTTTCCTAGGGATACGTGCTACGGTCAAGCATGGCTCTGGTACCACCTGTAAAACCCCGGATTTTCATAGAAAATCCGAATCCCTGTACCATCGCGATAGTCCCTGGATCAGTGGCTATCGCGTACAGAACGTCTCACAGATAAATACACGGAGTCATACATCGCATCACATAAAGAGAGTAGTACACGAATTTATTACAAGTCCATTATGGAGTACATCAATACAAGCCTCTTGGCTGAATCAGAGTGAAAATTCTACGCAATAGTAGCTATCTTCTCAGAAGGGTCTCCATCTTTATTCTTCCCGCCACAGGCAAACTCGAGCAAAGCGACGCATCCCTCAGTCATACCATCCGTTGGCGTTGTAGTCGAACTCGGACTCGTACCCTGCACACCCAAAGTCTATCCGCAAGGAGTGGGATAGGTCCACATCACCAACTGTATGCAGCTTTAAGTGGCCTAACATCTAAAGGGAAAAGAAAGTAGACAAGGAAGCGGCTTTGGTTTCCTGAGCAGTAGCAGCAGAGTACAAACAAGGCATCTCCATCAATATCCACAAATCCCAAGTCTCTCAACACAGCTCGGAATCACCTAGTCACCCAGGAGACCCGTCTCCACCTCCTACTCCTGTCTAGGGTCGATGCGAGAACTTCCTCTCCTCGCACCTCAATGGTTACAACCGGATCGACGAGGTAGATGGAGCCTCTCTCCTCTAGCCAGCTGCAACCACGGCTCACCACACACTCTCCTATAGGGGGAAGGTAGAAATCCCAAAACATGAGGAACAAATATGTCGTCTAGGCAGTGTCCATGACCGAGGACGCGGCTACAGCTATAGATTGAACAACTCTGCAGAGTGTGTACACCTGTACCCATCCCGAAATGGTACCCGGTCGGTGTACGGCCGACCGAGCCCATCCTACCGGCGAACTCTCGGTAGTTACGGTCCCATCCTGCATCCGGCCCTCAAAGCGGTCCCCTCCGCAGCGAGAACAGCACCGGAACTGTGAAATGCTCCCGTGTGGCCACACGGGAGACGCTCTGAGAGGGTGGTCTCACCTCCACCGCTCCCCCACAGATACCCTCTATCCTTCCTAGGTAGGTATGGTTCCGCACTTGCCGAGCTCAACTCGGCCCTATCCCCACTCTCAGCGGGGTGGTGTGTACGATGTCCTATAGACAAGTTGATCCACTCGGTTTCAGACCGGGGCAAGCTCATATCCTCCAAACGCAAGTAAAACCCCAACACCTAGGCTCCGAAAACCGTAACAGGAGGGATACACTGAGGAGTGCACCCCTATCCCCGATCCCAGATCGGTTCTTTCGAGCTCACCCCCGCCAAAGTACCCAAAACGCCTTCTCCTGCCGGTTTTTACCCCACACACGCCAAGAACCACTATTCCCATCCCAACACATGCATCGCGAAGCTCGGCGTATATACACGCTCTCATAAACATATAAATACAGTAGCAGTAGGGCAATCAAGGATAGGGTAAACAAAGAGGCAGTGCAAGGTTCATCATCATGCATATATAAAGTAAAGCGCTAGCAATTCTACTTAGCAATGCCTAATAGGTATTTCAGAATCAGTCGGGCATGAACCTGGGGTCGAGTAGTCCTCCGCGGTGAAGTCGTCGGTGTAGTCGTACTCCGGGATCAGCTCCCCGGCTCGAGCTGCTCCTAATAGCGCGAAAGGAAAAATAAATAGCGGTCCTATTGCAATTTAAATCCAAAGAAGAGCAATTAAGAGCCAAAAGAGAGCAAACACCAACCCAACCCGGAGTTTAAGATTTTAGAAATTCTCTGGAAAAGGTTTTACAATTTTTTGAGTTAAAATGGATTTTCTAGGATTTTTCAAAGGAAATAATCATTTTCTAGAATTAAAGTAATTCAAATCCCCCCTAAACAGGGTCAGCCGCATGGGATCCCCGGATCGCGGGTGCAACCGGGATCCCTGCGGTCCGCGCGGTGGCTGGCCCGCTACTGGCCAGCCGCACGGGATCCCAAGGCGGCTGGTGCGGCCGTGTTCAAAGTGGGCAAGCGTATGGCCTGGATATGAGTGGCGGGCCGCACCGGATCCGAGCGGATCGGTTGCGGTCAGTCCCGCGTGTTGTCCCCTGTGTACAAAGGTCCCCTGCGGTTTCTAGGACAGCTCAAGGTGTTCGATGGAATGCGCCTGAGGGTGACGGCGGCGGGACACGGCCTTGCCGGCGGCGAGATCCCACAGCGCCTGGCGTTTGGACTCCTCACGGTAGCCCCGCGGGCTCCCCTAGGGTTGCTGGCTCGAAGGGTCATGCACCAAAGGGCGAGGGCGTTCGCGGCGTGGTAGGCGCGGGCGCGGCGGTGGTGCTGGCGCGGGTACCTCTCTCCGGTCAGAGGGGCGCGCGACGTGCACATGAAGGCGAGCGCCGGGGTGCGCGTGCGCGGAGGGGGTGATCGACACGGGCTTGGCCCGGCACGGGGTGGACACGGACGGCCCGGCGACGCTTAGTCCGGTGCCATGGGTGGCGGCGGACCCGACGACCACGGGCCCCGGGCTCGTACGCGCGTGGGAACGGCGGTTGGTGGCGAAAAGCGCTCTCGCCGGTCAAGAGGGCGGCGCTCCCTCCTCTCGCGTCCGCGTGCGCGAGGTACCCCGCCACCCGGCGAGGCCATGGCGGCGCGGGCGGCGAGGTGGGCGAGGCCGGGAGGTCCGGTGCAAGAGAAGGGCCAAAGGCCCGGCCCTCGCCTCCGGGGTTACGGTGCGCGCGTGCCGGGGTGCACGCCCGCGCGAGGGCGTCGCAGCCCGCACGGACGCGCGCGCGAACGCGACGCGAACGCGCCGGCACGGCGCGACGGCGACCAAGACCGGGGCGGCTTCCTACGGCTAGAGGGGCTAGGCTAGGCGCACGGCGCGCACACGTTGGTGAAGGCGGCGACACACCGCAAGAAATCGCGTCCCAGCCTGGCTCGATGGCCGTCATCACCAGCGGCGGCGCGGCGGCGCGGAGCAACGGGCGTTCTGCCTCGGCTCGAACGCCGTGGCGTCCACAAGTGGGGAGAAATGGGTGTCCTCACCTCGGTGGCCACTGGCCGAAGTGGAGCGTGGCGGTGAAGTGAGGCGGCGCGGCTTGCTGGCGAGGAAGAAGATGAGGGCGGCGACGCGACGTCGAGGAGGAAGGGGAAGTAGTGGAAGTAGGCGTTCACGACGGGTCCGGCTCCTCCCACGGGCGGCTCCGGACTTCGCGGCGTACGGCTCTCCCGCGGGCGGCTCCTCTCCCCCCTCCTTCTCCTGCACCCCCTTCTCCTTCGGCGGACGGTGTGGGCGGTCAGGGGCGGTTCCCCTGGTGCGGCTAGGGTTTGGGGCTCCCTCCCGGGCTCGGCGGCGGCTTTAAATAGGGCGGCGCGGCTTGGGACACGCGGACGGCCTGGATGCGCCGGGCGCGCGGCACGCCGCGGCGGCAAGCCTCGCGGCCGGCGCCCCCCCCCCCCCCCCCGCCTTTTCCTTTGGGCGTCGGCCAAAGGCGAAAGGTAGGGGATGACGCGCTCGCGTCACCGCGGGGCCCGGGCCGACGCGGGGCGCGGGGCCCACTGGTCAGCGACCCAGGCATGTGCGGTAGGTGGCAGCGGCGCGGGGTGGCTAGCTGGGCTGGCAAATGGGCCGAAAGCGGCTGTGGGCCGATTGGTTGGTTGGCGGCCTGTTTAGCATAGTGATGCTTCCCTTTTTCCTTTGGGCTATTCACTTGATTCAAATTTGAATTCAATTTCAAATTTGAATCCACTCAAACAAAACCCATATAAAATCCAAAGGAAGATCCAACTTCTCACACTAGCAGATTATAAGTCCTAAAATTACTGTTGGTGCCAAAATTAAATCTAGGAATTGGGGAAAGAAACAAGAAGACACTCTTATTTGTTTCATGAGCACTCAATTTCAATTCAAGTTTTTGAAATTCCACAATTTGAATTCATACCAATTCTAAGGATGTTACAGCTTCAGCCCGATAAACTGGGAATATGTGGTAACCATTTGCGGTCCATCTTGGTTAGCTCCCACTGGTGGTCTCTGGTGCATCTGTTGCGCGATCTGTAGCTGCATCTGCAGAATCTGGCGCAACACTTCAGTCTGAGCGGCCATGAAAGTCTCCACTGGCGTCATGGGTGGCGGTGGTGGTAAATAACCATTACCCGATGCGTCAAAACCGTTGGGAGTGTTACGTGTCGGTCCGACCATCTGAAAATTTTGAGCTCTCATTAAACACATATCCGTAAGCTTGCTCATGTAATTAACAAGTAGAATATGTTTGACGAAAACTCATTCGAGGCGACTTTTCAGAATCGGGCCGCACGACGGTCATAAGCATAGAGCTCATGTTCCTTGCTTATACACCAAAAATTCTCATTTTTGTCAGTGGATGCATGATTTCATGTGCTCCAAGGTTAGTTTTCAACTTTAAGTCAATTCCCAACATCGTCATGCCCGTAAAATTCTGTAACCGAGACTTCGCCTAGCTGTTTTCACATAAGTCCTGGGCGTACGTAAATCCCCATAACTCTCGGTACGGACATTCAAACATGATACAATCAGTGAGCCAGATTTCCCAACATTTAACCTAAATTGATATTCATCACATGGTCCATGTCAAGCACATCCAATGTCATTTCAAGATCCATTCTTACAACACATTACTTTATTGAAAGCGTAACTAACATCAACTAGATACACTTCTAGCCTAAGTTCACTTAAGGTGAAGCGGGTCCAGACTCCACTCCAGATTCTCCTTGGATCTCTACGGGATCTTCTTCCTCTTCTGGATCAGGAGGTGGAGCTGCTACAGCTTCTAGTTGATTCTCTAATTCAAGCACATATTGATCATTGTGCTGCAACAAGAAGTTCTGTTCATGAATGACTTCGCTTAATCCTTGTATTGTTCTCTTGTCCTTTCTTCTTTTCTTCTTAAGATTGGCTATCGTTGCTCGAGCTTCCTTCAACTCTTGGGCGATAGCTCCTGCACCGTTGACTTGCTGTCTATAAATTTGGTGCCTATAGAACATACTTTCTCCAACCATTGATTGATAGAGGTCCATCATAGCTTTGGAGAAACGGATTGAGGTGTCAAGTTCAGGACTAAGGTGGGGATTATCCTAAGCTGAGAGAGAAACTTCGCGTTCGGTACCCTGCCCGGAATGCGACTTAGGTAAGGGAATCACCTTACCCGTAGCACTAGCTACCAAATCGGCATGCTTCTCACAAAAAGTTGTGAGTGCTTCCAACGCAGCCTTTTGCACGGTGCCAGCCAATTTCCATCCTTGTGCTTTCACCTCCCACTCTTCCCAAGTAGGATGTGTCGGACACACGGGGATCTTTACATTCACTTCCCAACGAAGCAGTTGGCCTGTTGTCATGAGCTCACGTGCCGAGTACTCGGGATACACTGTGTACCCGAAGTCCTTTAGGGTATCCCACAAAAGTGCAGGAAGACCACCCTCCTCGAGGCAGTTCACGTGAGTCCACGCCTGCGCGTCAACGTTCACAGATCCGGAAGCAGACATCTGGAACAAGTGACACATGTCAGAACCAGAACGTTCACACGTACAGGGGTAAGTTCTCATGATTACAAGGGAATGTCGCCTATACAGACCACTACTAAAGGTTTCCTACTCTCACTAGATTTTAGTTAGAATAAGGGTAATTGGATTACCAATTTTGGTGATACTCAGGGCAGCCATTAGCGCAAGGTGCAAGATACGCCCCAAATCTCGAAATGAGTACGCATAAAATGATGGCGTAGAGTTCGGGGGTTGTCTCAAAAGTCATAACTAAGAGCCTATAACCCTAAAAATTACCAATCCTTGATAACAACTCGGTGACTTAATTAGGTACACCTTTGGTATTCAATAGCAGGGCTAGATTGGATTGGAACATGATCGAAAAATTCCTTTTGCGGTAGGGGGCTGTTCTGAAAAACAGCAGAACAGAGACTCGCTAAACTGAGCATAACTTTCTACAGAAAATTTCTAAAATCCTAGAAAATTCACAGTGGATGCTTAACTTCATAAGAAAAAACTTTCCTAAAGGGTGCCTATTCAGATTCCTTACAGATTTGGCTACAAAAATTGAGAACTACAGAGACAGAATCTGCCCACATTTTCCTAATTTCAAAAGGGAGGAAAACTTATCTAAGATCAAGCAATTCACCCTGGAAAAGTGATTCAAGCAATTGGGAAACAATTTTAGGCTTATCCAGATTTTAATTATGCATGCACACGCCTAGAACGACCTCACACAAATGGATAAAAAAGACGTAGTTAGTGCCGGTGGCAAGCTTATAATCGGCTCTCCTTATAATAACTAGTCGGAGCTACTCGATTCGCACTTAACGATTTACGAGCGCGGTTAGTGTACCTGCAGAAAATGAAACTTTTGTGCCAGCACGTCATGAAAGCGTCCACAAACATTACCGTTCACTTTTAGAAACGGTATCCATGCGTAAAGCCGCTGCATGGACAACGTCCAACCTCGGAAACCCTCCGTTTGAATGGAGTGTATCCTTGCCTCGCATGATCAACATGCGGAATGCACACGTATGAACACGTGGCGACACTACAACTCATATCTAGACGCGAAGATGGGATCCATGGAAGGGATCACTCCATCAACCCTCGCAATTCCCGTGATGCGGAACTGCGCACGTATGAAACACGTGGCTCATCTAGTTTGGTTGTGCAATAAAGTAAGTCTGACAGAAGTAAAGTGCTGGAAGTTAGCAAAATAAACCATAGATTCTTATGCCACCTTAAAGAACCCAAAATTTCCCTCTAGGGCCTCTCGATCTAGATCATTCCTTAACGATCCAACGGATTTTCGAAATCCAATCAATCTTGGCAAGTTTTATTGTAAAACATGTGATTAGTATTAAGCTAATCACTCCGGTGCATTCAATCACTCTGATACCAGCTGTGACAACCCCACTCGAGATAATTCCGTACTATCGCCTAAACCACTCCATTTGGTCATTAAGCGATAATAAAGAAGCATCCCGTTGAGTGTTGTCGGGTTTACACCCGGTAAATCACTTGCAAAACACAGAGAGGATCGAACGAATGCATTAAAACTCCCATAAAGGTGAGTCCAGAGTGCCTTACACCTTAATACTAATCTCCCCGTAGGGTCCAATTATTACAAACCATTAATTCCAACACGGTAATAAATCATTCAGAGTTTTACTAAAACAGCGGAAGTTCTAATAACGATACGTTACAACATCACCAGAGGCCATCTGTGACGCCGTTACTCAACGTCCTCATCCACCCATTCCAGCTCCCAGCCGGGTGGAATCTTACCGGGCCAAACAACTTCACCTGAAAACAACGATTATAGCAAGTCTGAGTATTCTAAAACTCAGCAAGACTTACCCGACAAAAGTTACCTCTAGTCATGTAGGCCTTTGGCTAGGGGGTTTGTTTTGCCAAAAAGCAACTAAGATCATGGATCCTTACTTTCAATATTTTAGCTTGGTATCTAGTGAGGTTATCATTATAAGGTGAGAAACTGATACAAACAAGAATTGTACAACACAATTAATTCACACAGAGAGTTCACATAGTTCCATTATTACGAGATATCATGGCCAGCTGATTAAGCAGTCTCGGATAACGGTGAGAGGCCGACAATCGATTGATTCATACACCTTGCAAGGCAACCTAAACGCATGGAGCGGTGCCCCACAAAGCTGACACCGACCAAACGGTTCCCAAAAATCCTCGGGTTGGGATGATAGCCTACAGTCCCGGGTACAGGGCTATCTGGAATGCCCCACACAGTGCATCCAGCCTCACACATGTACCCTCCTTCCGGTTGCAAGCCGGGCAGGAGACGAATTGAGATTAGTAGTAGTAAAATCCCGTACCGTCTCATTAAGGTACTAGGCTTACCGGTCCCATTCCCGACAAGTGCTTAGTACATTCAAAAGCTTAGCCCACGAAGCCACTGGACCGAAGCCCAAATCCCATGCTCTTACCACATGAGCAATTCATTAATTTACTTGAGAGTTCCACAAAGGAGATCCTATTCTCGCGAGTGACGAACATCACTCGACTTGTACCGGATCCTTAGAGCATAGCATCTAGCGACCTAGCATACTAGTAGAGGAACATAGGTACTGATGGATCATGCAACTAGGGTTTCATTTCAACTCCTGAACGTAAATGCACATAGAATAACATAGATAGTTGCATAAAGTTACATAAAACATGGGTTAATGATAGAACCGGGGCTTGCCTTCGCTAGCACAAGCAGTTAGACAATCTTCCGGACTTTGGTCCGGGTCTTGCTCTATGGTGACGTAGTGCACGCCTCCTCCGGCTCCCTCGTTCACGTCTTCTGACATGAGCGTGTAATTACCGTCGGGGACTTATACACGAGGGATGCAATGCAAGACTTAAGTGACCATTTGAAATTAATTAATTTCAAACAACTTATGACAAACAAGAGGTGCATGCTTGAACACATTCACCTGGATAATAATACATTCAGCATACTCTTCCTATAAAGGAATAATATGTGTTGCTTTATTATCTAGACTTTTACGGTGACTGTGTACACATATATAAACAATTTAATTTAATTTACATTAGCAAAACAGTAGCAAAGCTACGAGTTGGATAGGGTTGGTCCTATCCACCTTAAGAAAAGCATTCAAACATTCACTTATTTGAAGCAACACAAAAGACTATGTGACACTTGCATGATGTGAAAAACAGCATGATTATAAAGAAAATTACCTTTATTTACTAACAGCAATGAAATTTACTTTTAATACCACCATTTGACTTCCTTAGCTCAACCCTTAACTTGTATTGTGATGATTTCCTTTGATTTGTCATGCGAACTTTACTGTTTCGAACGCATTCAGGAACTTTATTCAAGCCGAACACGCACAAACTCTTGTCCCTTGGCGTAGAATCCGCAGAAAATCTTCATTCGGGAACCATGAACATTGTTCAATGAAAAACCCTTCGCATTCGAAGAGAAAACCCTGCTGTTTGGTATTCCCATTAATGTACGCCAACCAGTCATCACTCCCAATGCGCTCTTCACAGCTAATAAAATAGCCCCCTCGATGCTCTGCAAATCCACTCACATACACTTCCATCACCTCACGTCTTCTCTCCCTGCTCCAGAGGAAAAACCCCCAAGGCCATGGCGGACAAGGGAAAGCAGCTCATCGAGGAGAGCAGCGCTCCACCAAAGAAACGCACCATTTGAGAGTAAGTTTTCCGTTAATCCTTTCTTTTGCTCTCGATTGCAATCTCACGGTTCACCCTTCTTCATTTTCAGCCTTGACTTGCTCCATGCGGAGATCTTTGGAACTGAAGAGGTTCCCGAGTACATCCTCTCCGATTCCTCCGCTGAAGAAGAAGACGCCACATCGGAACAGAAGATCAACCACCAACTGCGCCGTCGCATTCGGCATCTAGAACACAATCTGCGAGACATCACCGCCCGCTGCAGTGCCGAACGCCCGCATGAGCTTGGAGGCGTTGGTAGGGGGTAAGATCTTCATCCTCATTTGATCCCATGTTTAAGCTTCAGATCTCACATTCGACAAACTGTTCCCTTCTTTAGACGTCTCTGACAGGTACAACAACTTGAAGGCTTCCTGGGATAGCCTGATGGAAGCTGCAAGTCATGGAAACCCTCGAAGCTTCCACGTTGCCGTGATGGTGGTTCTGGAACAGCTGAAGAGGGAAGAACTGAAGAGGAAAGACGCAGAATCAAAGAAATGAAGCATACTTTCGCTTCTTTCTCTAGGCCTTCTGCTTCCCACCCTCTTGTAATCTTAGGTAGCTGGGTTGCCAAATAAACAACCTGCAAGAAACATTTGTAATGTAGAACATTTTTTGTGCTAAGGGCAATACACTTCGGTATTGGCCATTTCCTTTATCAGGATTTTTTGTTCTGAAGGCGTCTTCTTTCCCAAACGTCGGCTGTTTCTATATTTCTGATGCTTGTAATCCTGGTGCTTGTAATCAACCATCAACTTTAATACTAGGATAATATTTTTTCAAGTACCTCCCGTTTATAGCAGCAATGAACTCCTCTCCTAGTAAAATTTTCAAGATATATGCATTTCCAGGCGTGCATCTAACTACCCGAAAAGGCCCTTCCCAATTCGGGGACCATTTGCCGAACGTACTATACTTAGTCCCAATCGGCAATAGTGCTTTCCAAACCAAATCTCCTTCTACAAATTGCTTGACTTTTACTTTCTTGTTGTAATATTTAGCAACTCACATCTTGTTCTTCTCAATATTTTCCAAGGCCCTAAGACGAATCATATGCAAATCTTCTAACTCATCCATCATTAAGCCATTGTAATCTTTGGAACTTAAATCCTTTTGCAAAACCACTCTCCTTGAATCTGATTGTATTTCCTAGGGCAAAACAGCATGATGCCCATAAACCAACTCATAAGGAGATGTTTTTGTGGCTCCATGAGAGGCCATTCGGTAAGCCCACAAGGCTTCATTGAGTACCGAATGACACCTTTTTGGCTTTTGATCAATCTTCTTTTGTATAATCTTGATCATGATTTTGTTAAAAGCCTCTGCCTAACCATTAGCTTGGGCATAATAAGGAGAAGAATTTAGCAATTTGATCCCCATGCTTTCAGCAAATTCCTTGAACTCTGAAGATGTAAATTGACTTCCTTATCAGTTGTAATTGTTTGAGGAATTCTAAATCTGTAGATGATGTGCTCTTTAACAAATTCAACCATATTTTCTGATGTTACTTTCTTCAGTGGAATTGCCTCAACCCATTTAGTGAAATAATCTGTTGCCAAAAGCACAAACTTATGCCACTTGCTAGATGAAGGATTTATTTGGCCAATCAAATCTATACCCCATCCTCTGAATGGCCATGGCTTGATAATAGGATTCAAAACTGATGCTGGAACTCTTTGGATATTCCCAAACTTCTGACAATCTTGACACCCTTTGTAATACTCAAAGCAATCTTCCAGCATCGTCAGCCAATAACATCCAGTGTGCCTGATAACCCACTTCATTCGGTAAGCCAATTGATGCGCTCCACATAGCCCATCGTGCACTTCACTCATCATTTTCTTTGCTTCTTCTTGACCCAGCCATTGTAGCAACACCCCATCTAATGATTTGTAAAACAAGCGTCCATCAAGAAGAACAAACTTTATAGCTTTATACCTGAGCTTCCTAGAAACCTTTCGGGATGGATTTTCCAGATAATCAACAATTTCTTTTCTCCAATCATCTTCTGCTAAATCACCCCCGAAAGCACACACATCTTCGGCAAACACTTCTTGGTTCTCTCTATAACCCGAGGCACTTTGAGCCAACCTGTTTGCCTCTTCATTGTGTTCCCTTGGAATATGCTGTAGAATCACTAACTGAAAACTTTTCAAGATCTCCTTGCATTCCTCGCAGTAATTCCTCAGGATATCATTTCTACACTCATATTGGACATTCAATTGTATTATAACTAGATCTGAATCTCCATAAATTTCAACTGAAATAGCCTTTGCTTCTGTCAAATATTGAAGCCCTCTAAGCAGTGCTTCATATTCAGCTTGATTATTTGTGACAGTGAGCTGAATAGGGATAGCAAATTCAAACATCTCACCTCTGGGTGAAATTAATAAAATTCCTACTCCACCACCCTTGCCACATGAGGATCCATCAAAGAATAAAGCTCAAGGAGTAATTTCAAGCAAATCAATCGATGGATCACGATTTTCAGTAATGAAATCAGCAATAATCTGACCTTTAACAGCTTGTGCCGATTCAAACTTCAATTCAAACTCAGACAAAGCTAAAATCCACTTGCCAATCCTTTCATTAAAAATTGGCATAGATAACATGTGCTTAATTACATCAAACTTCGAATATACAATGCATTCGGCATTCAACAAATAGTGCCAAAACTTTGTACATGAGTAATAAACACACAGGCAAAACTTCTCCGCAGCCGAATATCTTATTTCAGGATCAAGTAATTTTCGGCTAAGGTATGCAACTATCTGTTCCTTTCCCTCAAATTCTTGTATAAGGGCCGATCCAATGGTTTGGGTATCGTCCGCCACGTACAACTTGAAAGGCTTGTTCAATTGTGGAGGCACCAACACTGGTGGTTCCTTCATGTACTTCTTGATCTCATCAAAAGCCTTTTGTTGTTCGTCACCCCATACAAACTTCTGATCCTTCTTGATCCTCAACAGTGGAGAGAAAGGAAACACCTTTTGTGACAAATTTGAAATGAACCTTCTCACAAAATTGATCTTGCCAAGCAGTGATTGCAATTCCTTGAGATTAGTTGGACGAACAACTTCATCAATAGCTTTCATGCTTTTCTTGCCAACTTCTATTCCTCCCTCATGCACCAAAAATCCCAAGAACTCTCCAGCTGAAACCCCAAAGGCACACTTGTTCGGGTTCATCTTAAGCCCATGTTTACGGGTGCACTCTAGAGTTTTCCTCACATCAATCAAGTGGGATTCATGATCTAAAGACTTAATCACGACATCATCAATGTATATCTCAACAATTTTGCCGATCAACTCATGAAAAATATAATTCATGGCTCTTTGATAAGTTGCACCGGCATTTTTCAAACCAAATGTCATGACAATCCACTCAGAAAGGCCTATGTGTCCAGGACATCTGAAGGCTGTCTTTGATATATCTTCTATTGCCATAAAAATTTGATTGTACCCTGCATTGCCATCCATGAAACTAATAACTTTATGTCCGGCAGCGGCATCAACCAACAAATCAGCAACAGGCATTGGATATCCATCCATAGGTGTGGCTCTGTTTAGATCTCTAAAGTCTATGCAAACCCTCATTTTCCCGTTTTTCTTATAAACAGGGACAATGTTAGAGATCCACTCCGCATATCTGCATGGCCGAATGAAATTTGCTTCGATCAATCTTTCAATTTCTTTTTTCACGTCGGCCAATACTTCATCCTTGTAAATCTTTCGGGGAGGTTGCTTATAAGGTTTAAAACCAGGCTTGATTGGCAACCGATGCTCAACAATGGAACGATCCAAACCAGGTATTTCCGAATAATCCCAAGCGAAGCAATCTTTATATTCTTGTAATAGCTTGATCAACTCTTCTCTGAAACTTGAATCCAAGTTAGCACTGATAAATGTCGGCCTTGGTTTATCACCATCCCCAATATCAATTTCTTCCAATTTGTCAACCGACATGAATCCACATCCTAACTTTCCATCAGTTCCATCAATTGGATTATCCATTAAAAATTGCTATAAGAGCCGACTGCTTGAATCGGCTGTTGATCACTGCTGACTGGTTCAACAGGACCTTCACCCCAGTCCTTGCCTGAGAAGCAATCTATACCTTGATACTCCCAGAAGGCTGGTTCCACGTTAGCCACGCTTACTGAATCATCTGCATGGACCACTTCTATATCATCATCCACCCATTGAACAAGCTGCTGATGCATGGTAGATGGGATGCAACAATTTGCATGGATCCAGTCGCGTCCAAGAAGCAAGCTATGTGCCCCTTTTCCCTTAATGACAAAGAAGGTTGTGAGCAAAGTCTTAGACCCGATCATCAGGTCCACATGTACACAGCCCTTGGTGTCTGAAGGATTCCCAGCAAAATCATTCAGAACTACACTTGTTGGCGTCAAATCCCTAGGGCCCATCCAAGCTTCTTGAACGTAGTGTACGACATCACATTGATCGCAGCTCCACCATCAACAAACATCTTGGTCAATGGCTTCCCATTGACATATCCCCTCAAGTACAGCAGTCTCATGTGTCGATTCTTGGCTGGCTTGTCAAAGGTCACTTGCATGGCCAAAACTAGTTGTGCCATTAGCCCAAGTTGCTCAGCCTCATCGATGCCTGGCAACGTTTCTTCCTGCACAACCTGATTAGCTGGGGCCATGAATTCATTCGGCAAGAAGCATACCATGCATGTAGGACAATTGTTTGGACGCCACACCTGTTTCCTCTTGATCCCTGCTTGTTTCAACTCCGTATTTCTCAAGCGCTGAACTCTTCTCTTTTGGCTTCTCCTCAAGCAAGGTGGGCACCATTGTCCTTCCTACCAGACATATTCACGCTCCTGTTCTTCATGATCAACCCACTTATGATCAGCATATCTTTTCCTTGGGTGATCATCAACTTCATTTATTTTTATGCGCCGACCGTCACTAGGATGTATCCTTCCAATTATTTCATGGACGGATCGGCGATTGACAGTATCCTGCCTATCTCAATGTATTTGTCACTACATTCAGGACAATTGTTTAACGTGGGGAGCTTCAAACCTTCATTCCAACAGTGCCTGAAGAACGCACATCACCAATGCGCACGCTCTTGCTCTCGTGCATGCTCTTCTCGTTCTCTCCTGTGTACTTCTTCTTCAAACCTTCGCTTCTCCTCCTCGTATTTTTGTTTCTGGTAGCATTCTTTCTCTTGCTGACGCTGCCACTTGTTAAGGAGAATACGCGAAGTCACCCTGGGATTGGATTTGGAGGATTCCCCTACTTCAATTCGGCTTTTCAGGATGCGAGGCACTTCCTTGTGGACTTGTTCCACTGTTATTTGTTGAGTAGGGTCAACTGATCCATCCTGCTTTGCCCTTGCTGAAGTTAAAACCTTCACTTTTCCTTTTTCCTTAGCAGTCACCATGTTGACCGAAAACCCAATCATGTTTTGAGGAAAAGGGTTGCCATCCAACTTCATTTTATTGTCAAACTACAAATGACCTTCTTGGATAGCCTTCTGAATCCTCATCCTGAAAACCCTGCAATCATTGATGGAGTGAGAATTCCTGTCGTGAAACCCGCAATATCTTTTCTCTTTAACTCCATTAGTCTGAAGCATAGAATGCCCTTCTGGCAACTTGATTCGACCTTCCTTTACAAGGAACTCAAAGAGCTTATCAGCCTTGGTCTCATCAAAGTCATATGTGCCCTTGGCTTGCTTGACCCATCTCTAGTTCACTGTTAACGGCTCTTTGCCCCACACCATTTCAGCTGCAGCTATTTCCTCTTCATCATCAAATTCCTCTCCTTGATCAGCTCTTTCGAGGAATTGGTTATAGATGTCAGCTATATCGCTGTGTTTGGCAAACCTGGAGTCTTTCTTGAAGCCATAAGCTTGGTTGCTCATTAATGATAATCTGTGTGACAGTTGGCCAAGATTGTCGAACACCATGCCGAATAGTTTTTCCCGAATAGCTAGCAACATACCCGCTACAGCCATATCAGCCAATTGATCATCTGGTAGATTCAAAGAGAAGCACATGCTTTTAGTTTCTCTGAACCTCCTGAGAAACTCCATGGGTGTTTCATTATGCCTCTGTCTTAGGGTGGTTAGATCAATTAGCTTTTTCTCATTACTGCCAATGAAGTAATCAGCATGGAACTTCTGTTCCAAATCCTCCCAGGAAAAGATTGATTGAGTAGGCAAAGAAGCGAACCATGTAAAGGTCGGGCCTGTCAGTGATAAGGGAGAGTATCTGATCCTGAATGCTTCATCCGCTGAAGCTTCCCCAAGCTGCATCAAATATCAGGCCAGTGCTGGTATCATCTTGCCCAGAAAACTTTGTGAAATCTGCAGGAGGTTTCACCCTGTGTGGCAAAGCCACCCTGTTGTACCATTCTGGTAAAGGAGGTGTATATACTTGCCCTTGAATCTTGGGTTTCCGGCCGAATTGATTTTGTAATACATCGGCCATTTTCTGCATCACAAGATCAACGTTAGCGTCTTGATCCCCTGGCCTTCCAATTGGCCCAGTAGGCATTCCTGCGGTCGTACCATATCCAGGATTTGGGAAAGCATCAATGGCACCGTAATCCATGAATTCCGAATACCTTCTCCAAACATGTTTTTCTGTAGCCTATTGTTTGCTGGGGCAATTCTATAAGTAGAGCCAGGTGGAACTCTAGAAGAACCAAATGCCAAATCCCCATAAGTAGGCCTGTTGGGCATTTCCTGATAAGGGTTCTGCTGCTGGACTGGATGACCCCCAGTGCTTTGCAGGGGCGGCTGAATTGGCTGACCTCCTGCACTTTGCGGAGGCGGCTGGATAGGTTGACTTCCCATACTCTGTAGAGGCGGTTGAGCACTTGCATCTCGAGCTGGTTGGCTATTGATAGCAGCACTCGTTTCTCCTACCTCTACAGTAGATCCTTGGGGCGATACTCGGCCAAGCATCCTTTCCATGCCTGGGCCAAAGACTCCAACCATCATTTGTTTGAACATACTCAAGAAAGCAGTATGGTGTTTAGCCATTATGTTTTCCATAGTTTGCCAAACTGCATTCAGAGCTTCCTGTTTCTCTTCAGCAGATGTGGTGTCAGGTTCTCCTGGTAGCAGAACCCTTGGCATGTCAGATTTAAGATATGGCACACCACTTCTGTTTTTACCAAATGACATTAGGCACTTCTCTTGAAATTGGTCAATGGCATCCTTCAATTGTATTTGCTGCTCTGGAGACAGGTCATCCATGGTGACATCCATGACATCATGAATATCAGTCATCTTGATCAGCTAGATGTGTCCCACCGAGCGTGCCAAAAAGTGTGTTGACGCAAAATCAGCACCTCGCGCCAAGCACATAGCAAGCCGAACAAAGCTGGCTTAACACACATGCCAGATCTGAAGCGTGCCAGTCAATTTCCCTGCAACTTACAAAGAATGAAAAGTAGTTAGATAAAACCTGGAACTTGCTGGGTGGTACCAGATAGTTCCGTATTTACGGCTAAAAAGCCAATTAAAATGACATATAGCTACGACAAGCTATCTGTCAGCGATTTAAATATCATTCGGGAGCTTTAAAACATGAAACCAGGATATAGCGGAATGCATCATGTAAGCATGACAAAAGATCGGTCTTTGTTTAAACAACAATGCTCGCACGTGGTCATGACCGATTTTCGAGGATAAATAACAATAAAAATAAATAAGGTGAAAACATGATTATAAATATGAAGTAAACAAGCATGCATAGGCCAAAAGCACTAGTCTACCGCATGTCTAGGTACTTTCAAACCCGTCGAGCATGACACCAAACAAGTTAATCCACCGCATGATACGACTTGTTTGAAACCATACCACCAATCACAAGTAGATTAATCCACCGCATGATACAATCTAAATGTGGAAGGCTAAAAGCATACATTATTTAAAACAAACTTATGAACACGTTTCACTTGTTGTAGAATTGCCGAATACGGCTGTACAGCCGATCCGGGTTCTGTGAAGAAGGAACAAACATTTGAAAAGTCAACAAGCTTGAACCCGCAACACGTGACAATCTAGATTGATCTAAATTCGGCTATTGAGAGCACTTGATCCTTTTACAATAAACCAAAAGACTTGAAAGCGTAACACATGGATCTCAAAGGGATAAAGCCGAAATTAATCGATCTAGATTGGGCAAAAGAGTGTTACATGAATTAAACATAAAGCAAAATCCAAAGCAACACGTGGTAACTTAATGAATCTATTAGATCTTGCCACATCTAATAGAGCTGATAACTAGCTCCAAGCTAGATCTTAGCCTACCGCATGGCTCATGATCTAACAAGAAACCCTCTTGAACCAAGCTTAAATCCACCACATGATACTAAGCAAGGTAACAAGACTACTTGCATCACGGTCTAAATCCACCGCATGATACTAGACATTATACAAGGTTGCCGGTACTTACGGAGGTCGACGGATCGATGGCTCCTCTCGAAGAACTCGACGACTTGACTAAAGGACTCGAAGTTTGGCACGGGGCCGGTTTTGTTGTGTAGATGTTCGATCCCTATTACAGACATCAAGGGTTTATATTTATACCCCTGTCCTAACACGACTCATGGTCGACTACGAGTACAACATTTATTACCTAAATTAATGTTCCGGCGCCAATGTCCATCTCGTACCCGTCATCAATTTGTCCCTTCCTTATATCCGGGCCACGTCATCACGTATCCCCGAAAGCTTCCTTTTTTAAGAGCAAACAGTCCTTCTGCCGAATGATGGTGTACTGCCGACCGCAAGTATCTTTACCGAATGGCACTTCTTTACCAAACTCGGCCCACAAGTCAGTCCCTTTCCTGTACTAATTTTTGGTGTTAACACTAGCCTCCCCGGCGGACGCCGCAGCCTGGCGGAGCTTCTCAACCTCGGCCTTGGCGAGAGCCAGCCTCGACGCCTGAAGGACCAATACAGCAAACCAGAGAGGGGGGGAGTGAATGGGAGCCGATAAAAATTATTCTCGAAGGAGATGGTGACTCCTACAAGACGAACACGGCTTCCAACACACTTCTCTAACTCACTACCCAAGTTGGCCAAGCCCACGCAGCCACTAAAGTGCTACTGGACCTAGGAACCAACAAACAACCTTCCGAGCCAAAACACACCAACACGCACAGCGGAAACTTGCACGTCTTGCTACCTGTGCTGCACCGGTCAGACCGATGGCCTGCGCCGGTCAGACCGGTGACACCGGTCAGACCTGTGGACAGAGCCTATCAGGCCGGTGGCTACAGCAGCCGCACAACAATCGTTCCAGAAAGCCTCAGTGACTTCTCTAGGCCCTGGAACAAAAACACCCCCAAAACACAACCTGCACGGAAGGAAAACCCTACATAAAACCTAACAAAACAACTCTGAAAAGACCAAGAACTAACCAACAGCACCAAGACCCAAAGACACACGGGTCAAGCAGTTCACCCGAGGCAAATCCCACAAGAGACTTGCACCGGTCAGACCGGTCAAGAGCACCAGTCAGACCGGTGTAGTCTGGGCAGCTCGGGATGAACAGCACCCGCGGGTCAACTCCTCCAAATCCAAACTTCGATCTCCCGAATCACTCCACGCACTTGAACAAGACTTTGGGGATAATAGGAACACCTCATGAGGAGTCCATAGCCATGATTTTGTCCACCAAAACTTGCCAAATCAAGAGGAATCAAAGAAATCCCGCCAAGAACTCCTCTAACCCTAGAACACCGAAAACCCCAAAATCGAGCCCCTTAACTCACTGATTTGGGAGGGGAATCACAGGCCAAAGAACCACGAAGGGTTCCCAAAAATTTCCCCCAACAAATCCCCAAGAGAAAGGTCCTGAAAACACCCCAAGAAAACCACCGAGAGAGGGCTCCAAAAGTCACCACCAAGACAACCGGGAACAACACAACAAAGCCTTGAGGAACCACGCCGAATCATCTATACATACCAAGGAGGTTCATACAAGGTCTAGCTTGCCGCCTGATCATCCAACTCTCTCACAAAATCTCACCATGAAGCTCTCAAGCTAGTCCTATCGAAATCCTAATAAAATAGGAAGGGAAAATAGGAAAGCAAATGAACTAGGGTTCCAAGAGATGGCTGTCATCCTCTCACCTCAGGGGTTATATGGAGGCAACCGAAAGTCTAAAATGCCCTTACTTAATAACTAGGGATACAAGCCCCTCAAGGGCGGTTTTGGAAGTCTTCAGATTTTCTCCATCGGACGGATGCCCGGCGACCGCACCCTGCTTAGCCTCAACGCAAGCCAGGCAATCCCAACGCGTGTCCTCTGCTTCGAAGATTCTGGACTGCGTCGTCGCACACCGGTCAGATCGGTGCTCCTCACCGGTCAGATAGGTACCCACCGGTCGACTAGTTAGACCCACTGGTCAGACTGGTCAGACCCACCGGTCAGACTAGTCTAGCGCTGCTGCAGCACCGCCTTCAGTTCTTCGGTCTTGGCTTTGTGGATCAACCAAGGAACCCAGTGGTTTTCTGGTGAACCACTGGAAACCCCGCGAACTCGGTGTAGCCTCCGCCAATCGCCACTCATGACTCGCCTCCCACGTAGTCCCAGCTCGACCTTGGTTTTGAGGCTCAACCAAGAAACCGTCCATGACTTCATCTTGCTGTTCGTGCCACCATGCGGCCCGCACTTGACCCCGCTGGCCGCCGGGTCCCTCGTACGAAGCCTACTTGTCTTCTCCACACCTGGAGGCCTCACCGGCGACGACCTTTCACGCTTGTTCTTCACCTGCACCAACACCAGTCAAGCCGCAACCTGCACCTGCAATACTTAGCCAAGAATCAGTCCACACAACGTTGTCAATCACTCATCACACAAGGAAGCGACTATCCACCGGTCCTCGAACCACACATGGTCCTCAATCTCCCCCTTGATGAGTGAATTGACAACACCCACATAAAGTAACAAGAGAAAAGAAAAGGAGAAGAAACAAACAAAAAGGAACTCCAACAAGCGATCGAAAGCCAAACAAAGGCAAAGAGCAAGATCACTTGAAGAAGAGAAGTCTCGGACCCCTTAGGCAAGGGCAACGGCTCGACACATCCGAGACAAAACTATGCTCAAGCAAAGAGCACAAACCACCAAAACGAAGCTCAAAAAACTACAAAGAGCTCCCCCTAAACACATGAAAGCTCCCCCTAAACCAATGCAACTCCCCCTGGACGAATGCGTGCAAACCACTTGAAGAAAACAGAGCAGCTGCATCAGCTCAGCTCTGACCGGTTAGACCGGTCACCACCACTGGTCAGACCGGTGCCCAACAAATGAACAGGGCCAGCACTCTGACCGGTCAGACCGGTGCACACCAGAGCCCAGAAATGGCTCGAAACCACCTGAAAACCTTCTAAATGCATCCAGCAAGCCATTTCAAGCTCAAACTTCTCCCCCTTGTTGACAATGCATGAATCAAGGCCAAAATGCAAAACTTTGAACCTAGAGCTTCTCAAATAGACAAAATTCAACATAGAATGCTACACATGTCCAAATTAGCAAGTTAGATACCCGATAGGTTCGTATTGACATCAACTACAAGATCACCAAGTTTCACAACCATTCGACGAAGCTAAGATGGATTTGGGTAATTTTGCGAAAAATTCACCTCTCATGAGCAAAGTCCTAAACATGATCAAAACATGTCAAAATGGCAAAGCCACACAAACTTCATGCTAGGACAACCATTCTAATCATAAGACCATCACAAACACCCACAAGCACCTCATGTCATGTCAAAGCCACCGAGTCATGTGCCTACTTCTATGTATGAGACTTCTCATTGGTAGGCATCATGCAACGGTTTAGCACCCAAAGCAAATTAAGTTCAGCACATATGACATGGGAGCACATTTTCCAAGCATTTTACATTTCATTTTCAGATTCATATTTGGTACATGAAATGTCTTTGAAACAAAAAGGAACTTATGCCCCTCCACAAGATGAAGAAAGAGGGCTAAACATTCATGATGGCAAATGAGCCTTTGGCCCCATATGATCAATAAACTAGCTATCCAACCACAAATTAAGCATAACTAAGCCACTAAAACATGTCAAGATCATGTAAAGCCATTTACACATGAGAGAGAGCATACATGTGACATTTTTCAAAAACATAGCCATCCACCATGGATATAAATCAATATTATCAAGAGTTAAGCCAAACTAACCATAGCTTACCAAACAAGCTCATAAAGACATAAATCTCATTCCATGGTGAAAAATGTATATGAGAGAAGCTTTTCCTGATGCATATGATACAAAATGCATGCAATCTAAGATACAAGGATGCCTATACATCATGTTACATGTGCCATGCCAAATGCAAGAAATGCACAAAGGAAACTATACATATGCTACAAAGGAGCTCCCACACACCCAACTCAAGAAATCAAACACGCACCAAGCTCCCCCCGCAAACGAGTGAAAGTTGCTTGATCTAGGGGTTTGGTAAAAATATCGGCTAGTTGGTCATGTGTGGGTACATGGATGAAAGCTATCTTTTCTTTCTCTATGTTGTCTCTCAGAAAATGATACCTCACTTCTATGTGCTTGGTTTTGGAATGGAGCACTGGGTTCTTTGCAACGCTTATGGCACTGGTGCTATCACATTGAAGTGGGACATGGGTATACTCCTCACCAAAGTCACTCATGGTGTATGTGATCCAAAGGAGCTGAGAGCAACAACTAGCAGTGGCAACGTACTCTGCCTTGGTAGTGGATTGAGCAACATTCGACTATTTGCGGGAAGACCAAGACACCAAAGATGATTCCAAAAACCGGCAAGTCCCAGAGTGGACTTTCTATCCAATCGACACCCGGCAAAATCCGCATCCGAAAAACCATGAAGCGCCAAAGAAGAGGATGCGGAGTACCGAAGGCCGAAGTCGGGAGTGTGACGCAAGTACCTGAAAATTCGCTTCACCGCTTGCTGATGAGAAGTCCTTGGAGACGCTTGAAAGCGAGCGCACGGACATACTGAGAACTAGATGTCCGGCCATGTCGCCGTCAAGTAGAGGAGTGACCCGATCATGCTTCGGTACTCCTTCTGGTCCACATGTTCACCTTTCTCGTCCGCATCAAGAGCTGTAGTCGTACTCATTGGCGTCGTCATAGCCTTGGAGTCCTCCATCTTGAACTTCCGCACAATGTCCTTGGTGTACTTAGATTGGTGCACAAATGTTCCTTACTTTGATTGCTTGATTTGTAGCCCGAGGAAGAACTGCAACTCGCCCATCATGCTCATCTCAAATTCCCTGCTCATATCCTCTGCAAACCTTGCAACAAGAGAGTTAGACGAGCCACCAAAGACAATATCATCCACGTACACCCGCACAATCAGGACATCTCTGCCCTGCCTGAGTAAAAACAAGGTCTGATCGACCTTCCCCATCTCAAAACCTCTATCGAATAAGAACCCCCTCAACCTACCATACCAAGCTCTAGGCGCCTGCTTCAACCCATACAGCGCCTTCCTCAACTTGTACACCGGTGGGGGTACTTCTCACTCTCAAACCCCGGTGGTTGCCTCACATACACTTCTTCCTCCAACACACCATTCAGGAAAGCACTCTTCACATCCATTTGGTGCAACTTGAACCCTTCAGCCACGGAAAAGGCTAGAAGGATCCTTATTGCCTCCAAACGGGCTACGGGAGCAAAGGTCTCCTCGTAGTCGATCCCCACCTTCTGACTGAACCCCTGAGCAACAAGCCTCGACTTGTTTCTCACCAATTCACCTTTCTCTCCCTCTTTGTTCTTCCACACCCACTTTGTACCAATCGTCTTACACCCTGGGGGAGGGTCAACCAATTCCCAAACCTGATTCCTCTCAAAGTTCTCCAACTTCTCATGCATCGAATTAACCCAATTATGATCAGATAGTGCGTGTCCAATGTCTTTTGGCTCAAAGGTGGCAACAAATGCAGCATGAGTGAAATGAGAATTGTTTCGAACCCTCGACCGTGTAGTATGTTCATTCCTGTCGCCGATGATCCTTGAAGCTGGGTGATCCACTTGTACTCGCCGGGGAGGTTCTCGCCTTGATGCTACCTCCCCCTCAACTGTAGCTTCGCCTCGATCATGATTCGTAATCGTAGGTGTAGGAGTGGGGCCGTCCACCATCGTAGTCGAAATAGTAGGTACATGTTCAGCCGGGGCACCACACCGCCATCTTCATCGTCCCCATGAACATGCTCCTCCTCCTGAAAGATCTCCTCGCCAAGCTCATCATCACCTGCACACTCAAAACAAGCTGACTACGTGGCTGTGTTTCGTCAAAGGTTACCTCGCAAGTCTCCACGATTTGGTTAGTTTCAAGATTGAGCACACGATATGCTCTAGAATGAGAAGCATAACCAAAGAAAATATCATCGACAGACCTAGCCTCAAACTTATCCAACTTTTTCCCTTTCTTAAGAATAAAACATTTGCATCCAAAGACATGGAAGTGACTCACCTTGGGTGTGCGACCATGCATCAACTCGTAGCATGTTTTCTTCTTATGCACTCTAAGGTAGATCCTGTTTGACACATAGCACGCTGTATTCACCGCCTCAGCCCAGAACCTTCTCGGAGTCCTATGCTCATCAAGAATCATCCGAGCCATCTCACACAAGGTCCTGTTCTTCCTTTCCACAACACCATTCTGGGGAGGCGTATACGGACTTGAAAACTGGTGTTCAAGACCCAAGTCATGACAAAAGATTTCAAAACGAGAGTTTCTGAATTCTGAGCCATTGTCACTTCGGATTGCTCGTATGGCATCTCCGTGCCTCTCGTTCCTCAACCTCAAGACAAGATCTCGAACAAAACCAAACGTCTCCCCCTTATCCTCGAGAAAGAACACCCACGCATACCGAGAGTAGTCGTCCACCACAACAAGGACATACCACTTCCCACCCGTAGATCGCACCCGAGCTGGGCCAACAAGGTCCATATGGATCAGCTCGCATGGATGCTCAGTCATCACATCGGTGAGAGGCGGGTGAGAAGAGGCTACCATCTTGGCATGCCTACACGGCGCACAAACCAACTCTTTCTCAAGCCTCAACTGTGGCAATCCTCGGACCAAATTGAGTTTACTCAAGCGAGACAAAAGGTCAAAGCTCAAGTGACCCAACTTCCTATGACACTTCCACAACTCACTCGAAGAACCAGCCAAGAAACAACGCTCCACACCAGAAGACTGAGAAAAATCAGCACGAAACACCTGACCCTCGGGAACGACCATACAGACAAGGTCCCATCGAGAGTCCAAAATCCGAGAACCACCAGGCCGAAACAACACCTCAAAACCCTCATCCAACAACTGGGACACAGAAAGCAAATTGTACCCAAGCGATTGAACAAGAGCAACACGCCTGAGAGTGATCTTGTCACTCACCTTAATCTCACCTTCTGAAAGCACACACCCACGCCCATTGTCCCCAAAAGTGATGTACCTCCTTGTCACCACCGGGACGAGACTTGAGAACCACCCCTTGTCTCCGGTCATATGCCTCGAGCAACCGGAGTCCATCAACCAAATGTTCTTCAAGTCTCCCACCTGAAATTCAGAAACGAGCACGTGAGCGAACAAACGACTCAGCACTGGGGTTAGTACCAAAAGAGTAAAACCAGTGCCGAGCCATTTGCTCGAAAGTAGGGTTAGCACAAACCAAACATCTTTCCTACCAAAGCTACCTCCACGAACACCACCACGGTAACCACCATGAGGGAACCAACCCTCTCTACCTGGAGGAGGACCAAAACCACGAATGAAAGCCCGTGGACTATCCCTCCTCTCCATCTCAAAGCTATGGATTCTCCCATCCCCGTATTGAGCACGAGGGGGAGAACGCCTAGCAAACTGACCTCCTGCAAACTCTCCAGCCCGACCACCAGAAACAAGACCTCCAGAAACAAACCTCGCACCTGTACGAGCACGAAACCCGAACCGCTGCCTATCCAGGCCAGCACTGGTCTGACCGGTGCCCCTCACCGGTCTGACTGGTGTAGCCCGGCCAGCAGCACCTCCAATAGCCTTTCGCTCTCCCCAAACCAGAACTGTCCTCACACTCGCCTTGGCCCTGGGCATCTGCACACGAGGCTCAAGTACACCATCAGAAGGGTGGTACTTGTCCTTGTTAGCCCACTCCTTCGCCATTCTCTCCTCTCGCTTCCTCTTGAAGCAAAACTCATCCTTATGGCCATCTCTCCCACAATAGCCACAATGAAACCTCACAAGCTTAGGTTTAGGCTTGGGTTGGGGCTGCTCACTTGGTTTCTCTCCACTCGACTTCTCCACGGGTTTCTCCTCACTAGCCTTCTCACTCTCTTTCCCAGAGAACACTTTCCCCGAAGTGCTCACAAACTTGATAGGCTTTTTGAAATCATTCGTTTGTGGGGGAAACACGGGTGGAGCTGGGGTTGTGTCTAGTCGGTTCCTAAGATGGTTAGGTTTGGGAGGGAAATCATTTTTGTGGTGGGTTTTTGGTGGCTCTGGGATATTCTCTCCACTTCTCTCACCAACCTTGTTTGCCCCAAGACCCTCACCATCATGCCTCTTGAATGTCTCGATCATTATCCTCAACTAAGGCTCATGACCAGACAACCAACCCATCAACTTTCTCAGCTCATCATTCTCATCCTGCAAGCAATCAACATAATGTGCAAGTTCCAAATTCTTCAAAGCATGCATTTCACAGGTAGAGCAAGATGTAGGAATTGGTTCTTTTAGCTTAGCCTCAAGAGAAGCAGTGTAAACATGCATCTCATCAATTTTAGCATGCAAGACAGGGCAAGAAGTGCAAGCACCTAGCAAAGCAGATCTAGTGAAGTTCTCGTACTCTCTCCAGTAGGTCGCATACATCCGAGCCTGAACCTGGGCATTCCCAACATGAGCCTCCTTCAACACCAACCAGATTCTACAAGCCAAGTGCTCGGTGTGCACCCGATCGAACTCAGGCTGACACAAAGCACGAAACAAGTAGTTGACCGCCTTATTGTTGGCATCGAACATATCCCTTGATCCTGGAGCAAGGAAGTTCATCGGCTGGACATAACCTGTGTCCACCGTGACATCCCAAAGGATCTGACCCTTTCCGCGGAGAAACGCCGCCATCCGCTTACTCCACATCTGGTAGTTCTTGCCATCGAAGTGTGGAGGACCCGAACCCCATTCCTCGTACGCCATCCTTGGATCTTAGACTGCTTAGAGTCAATAAAGACCCGAACTGGCTCTGATACCACTTGAAAGACCAATACGGCGAACCAGAGAGGGGGGAGTGAATGGGAGCTGATAAAAATTCTTCACGAAGGAGATGGAGACTCCTACAAGACGAACACGGCTTCCAACACACTTCTCTGACTCACTACCCAAGTTGGCCAAGCCCACGCAGGCACTAAAGTGCTACTGGACCTAGGAACCAACAAACAACCTTCCGAGCCAAAACACACCAACACGCACAGCGGAAACTTGCACGGCTTGCTGCCTGTGCTGCACCGGTCAGACCGATGGCACCGCGCCGGTCGGAGCCGGTGACACCGGTCAGACCTGTGGACAGAGCCGGTCAGGCCGGTGGCTACAGCAGCCGCACAACAATCGTTCCAGAAAGCCTCAGTGACTTCTCTAGGCCTTGGAACAAAAACACCCCCAAAACACAACATGCACGGAAGGAAAACCCTACACAAAACCTAACAAAACAACTCCGAAAAGACCAAGAACTGACCAACAGCACCAAGACCCAAAGACACACGGGTCAAGCAGTTCACCCGAGGCAAATGCCACAAGAGACTTGCACCGGTCAGACCGGTCAAGAGCACCGGTCAGACCGGTGTAGTCTGGGCAGCTCGGGATGAACAGCACCCGCGGGTTAACTCCTCCAAATCCAAACTTCGATCTCCCGAATCACTCCACGCACTTGAAGAAGACTTTGGGGATAATAGGAACACCTCATGAGGAGTCCATAGCCATGATTTTGTCCACCAAAACTTGCCAAATCAAGAGGAATCAAAGAAATCCCGCCAAGAACTCCTCTAACCCTAGAACGTCGAAAAAACCCCAAAATCGAGCCCCTTAACTCACGGATTTGGGAGGGGAATCACAGGCCAAAGAACCACGAAGGGTTCCCACAAATTTCCCCCAACAAATCCCCAAGAGAAAGGTCCTGAAAGCACCCCAAGAAAACCACCGAGAGAGGGCTCTGAAAATCACCACCAAGAACAACCGGGAACAACACAACAAAGCCTTAAGGAACCACGCCGAATCATCTATACATACCAAGGAGGTTCATACAAGGTCTAGCTTGCCGCCTGATCATCCAACCCTCTCACAAAATCTCACCATGAAGCTCTCAAGCTAGTCCTATCGAAATCCTAATAAAATAGGAAGGGAAAATAGGAAAGAAAATGAACTAGGGTTCCAAGAGATGGCTGCCATCCTCTCACCTCATGGATTATATGGAGGCAACCGAAAGTCTAAAATACCCTTACTTAATAACTAGGGATACAAGCCCCTCAAGGGCGGTTTTGGAAGTCTTCAGATTTTCTCCATCGGACGGATGCCCGGCGACCGCACCCTGCTTAGCCTCGACGCAAGCCATGCGATCCTGACGCGTGTCCTCCGCTTTGAAGATTCCGGACTGCATCGTCGCACACCAGTCAGATCGATGCTTCTCACCAGTCAGACTGGTACCCACCGGTCAGACCCACCGGTCAGACCGGTCTAGCGCTGCTACAACACCATCTTTGGGTACCTCAAACAAAGCCTACTTGTCTTCTCCACACCTGGTGGCCTCACCGGTGACGACCTTTCACACTTGTTCTTCACCTGCACCAACACTAGTCAAGCCGCAACCTGCACCTGCAATACTTAGCCAAGAATCAGTCCACACAACGCTGCCAATCACTCATCACACAAGGAAGCGACCATCCACCGGTCCTCGAACCACACATGGTCCTCAACGCCAGCGAGTCCCGCTCGGTAGCGGCTGAAGTAGCGGCGGATTGGGCAGCGGTGGCACAGTCCTCCGGAGAATGTCGGGCGGCTTCAAGGGACATTCGCATCGACGCCTCGCTCGCCACCACTGCGGTCGCTGCTACCCGAGCCACGACGAGCTGCATTTCCAGTTGGGCCCGCTCCGCGCGGAGCTCACATGCCGCGCGCGCTCGCCTCTGAACTGATGCCGCAAGGGTCTGCCCCGAGCGAGACTAGAATAAGCCACACTTCTCGGAAGAACCAGGAAATCGAAAAAATGAGCCATTCAAGCAAGAAAACTTACCGATGTCGCGGGGAGGATCAACACGTTGAACGCGCGATGCGCCCAAGCCAACCCGCGCTCAAAGGTGTTGCGCGCCACGACCTCCTCGTCGTCCTCGGCATCGTCACCGGCCTCGAAGGCAGCCGTCCACGTTGTGCAGGCGAGCTCGAGGGTCTGGGCCTCACCGCTCATGGCGCCTTGCGACAAGGCTCCGCCCGAGCCCTCTTCGGCCTCCTGGATCTCCAGGGAGGCAGGCCTTGTCGTGCCCTCGGGGGCGACACGCTCCTGAGGGGCCGTGGCGGGCTGGCCCGCCACAAGGACCTCCTCCGCAGCAGCAGCGACCGACCGGGGCGACAAAGGCCCCTCCCCTCCGACAACACCCTCCGCCACATCAACCACCGTAGCAGCGGGTGCGGCTGTGACTACTTCAGCGGGCTGGGCAGGGATGCGCCCGTGCCCTCTCTGGCCAGTGATGGTGGGGACACGACCACGACCGACTTTGTGCCAGCCGTGGACTCCTCGAGAACCCCTTCTGCCACCTCCGATGCGGCAGGGAGCGCTGAGCCGCTAGCACCCTCGTCTTGACACCGCGCTGACGCGACCGACGCAATGGTGTCCAAGATTGACAGGTCGGCAAACATCCGCTCCGTCGCCACCTCCAGCATCTCCCAGTGATTGCTCGGGAGTTTAGGGGCATCGAGGTCGATGGTCTCGATGCCGGGGAAGTCCACGTATCGGCACGACGCCAAGTCCACCGCGTCCTCGACCGACGCAGCGCCCACGGCCGGTGAAGGCTCAGGCACCGATGACGTTGCGACACCGCGCTCCCCCCGGTGGGGGTGGTGCCGAGTCATCGTCCACAGGCACCATCAACACGTCTGCATTACTTGGGCCGGTCCCGGCTGGTGTCTCCAATGCCGCCTGGGGGCGGTCATCTCTGTGACCGTCTGTCCCTCCTCAACAATGGCGGCGGTCACCGGCAGAGGCGGTGCACCCGACTCCTCCACCACGGTGGCCACGACCAACCCCTTCTCGACCTGCACCGGGAGCGGCTCGGCGTATGGAGGCTGCGGACAGGGCTCGGAGGGCACGACCTACGCGCTCAAGGCCAAGCGCTTCAGGGGCGCGAGGCTGAGCACGCCGGTGTCAACATGCCTACGAGAAGATATAATCAAGGTTAGCAAGCAAGATAAGTCGAAAAGTTTGCAATGGAGGCTCCGAGGATGAGAACTTACATCTTGGAGCGCACCTAGGACTTCTTCGCCGGGCGGCCCGAGGAGCCCTGCTCGGGGGCTGCACGCTTGGAGACCGCCAACTCAGGGGCTGCTCCGCTTCAATCCACCGCCTCGACGGCGGCGCTGCGCTCCCCCAACTGCTCGGGGGTTGATCCTCCGACCTCCGCCACGGCTGGGGTTTATCCTTGGCCCCACCAGCGACGAGGGAAACATGGACGTCTGGGCTCCCCCACCCCGGATAAGTAATGACTGCAGCCGCCGCGGGGCGACGCCAGAATCCACCTCTTGCGGCGCACTCGGTGCCGACGCCGAGTCTGTCGACCTCGCCCACGACCGGCGCCTTTGTAGGGAGTCCGAGTCGGGGTGGTCGGAGCCGTTGAAGAGTTGGCAGACAGGAGCCGGTCGCTCCTCCGACCGCCTCGGAGGGTCCGCCTAGAGAGGCTGGGCTCTCTGCGACTCGGGGGCACCCGTTCCGCTGGGCGCCACACAAGGACGGACCGTTCACTGGCCCTCTCGGGCGGGGCGAGCTGCTGGTCGTTAGCTCGAGCCCACATTCTTATCACACGTGGCCATCTGCGGCCGCCGCGATTATGACACTTCTATGGCGCGGGGAGGCGACAATGAGTACGACCCCGACGTATCGCTCCAATCCACCGCTGTAACACCCCGTGTTTTTGCTCAGTGGTGATTTGTGCTAACAAACCTCTTAATATCTTCTCAAACTACTCTTGAGAACCCTAGGTCAACCCTTGGTCAAAACCCTAGCTTAAAACCCTAGTGTTCCCTTTGGCCCCCTTGTGCCATTCTAGAACTTTGGCACGTTCTCCAAAATTTCACTAAACACTCCAAAATCACCCAATGGGAAAAATGTGCAGATTGTCAAGGCACACAGCTTCTCTGTTGGGTGGCATTGCTAGTTTGGAGTGTAAGCTTGTGAAAAATGCAAATCAAGGTGCTGGGTCACTGTTCACAGGCGCTGAGTTTTCAGTCAAGTTTCCCTGCAATTTCTGCTCGATCTGTTGATCAAATCACCCGGGAGTCTTTAGCATTCTTGTAGAGGGTAACTTGCTGGACAACTTTGGTATTCAAAGTTTGGAGCACTTCTGTTTGAATTTTTGGAGAAAAATCAATTTGAAAAGGGCTAAACGAAACGGTGTTTGAAACATCGGTGCTCCTGTGCACCACGTCGCGTCGCGCGACGCCACGTCAGCTCGTCGTACCCCGGTTGTGCACGCACACCGAGGCGCTGGAGTGACAACCGGTCCGAGGCCCGCGCCACCGCCACTGTGCCACTAGCGCCCGTGACGCACGCGTGGAGGCTTAGGCCGGTGCCACGCGGCCACGGCCGACTCGCCCTAGCGCGCGCGCGCCTTCCGCCATTGGCTGTCGGCCCCGCCGCACGTCGCCACTGCCTCGCGCCCATCCCCTAGCTTCTGTAGGCCATGCTGCTACCGAGCAACTGCCTTGGCATGCTCCCGGGCCTATAAAACCCCCTACCCCTTTTCCCCTTGCGCGCCTGAGCCAACCGCCGCCGCCCGCCATTAGCGCCGCCGGTGAGCTCGCCTTCTCGCTTGCGCCCGTGACCAACCCGTGACTCTAAGCTCTTCCCTAGCCGACACGTGAGCCTCCAAAATTGTTGGATATGTTGTATATGTTGTTGGATTTTGGATATGTTGTAGATACTAGCATGTGTAGGTCTTGTGCCAAAATTTGCACAAAGTTACTAAAGGAATCTTTTTATATGAATTATCTTGTGATATTATCAAATCTGCCTACATGATTTTTGTAGCTTAAAATATAATTATTTTTGAGCCCTACTTCTGGATATTATCATGTTATGCTAAAATGCACCTCTGGTGAATTTACCCTGATTTTATCTATGTTAGAAATATTAATTCCAAATTTATGCTTATTTTTAATCATAAATGTATAGATCAAGATCTATAATAGCTCTAGGTGTATTTGTTGGTTTCTTGGGCTTGTTTTAGGCCAAAGCATCTGTAGGAGAAAGTTGGGCCTCATTGCTGTTATATTTATTTTTTATATGCATTAATCCTTTAAATGCTAGCTAGAAATGCCTTTAGTTGTGTGCATTTATTTTTTGCAGTGGATCAAACTTGTTGCTTGCTGTCCAATTAGGTGTTTCCTGGTCAGTAGGACCAGTGGGTACTGTTGGACAAGTTTGAAGTGTGATTGGTTGATTAAAAGGTTGCAAACTAGATTAGTCTAGTGAGGGAAAAATAGGAAAAACAAATCCTTTTGTGCATAAGCTATATAAATGAGTTAGGAAAGTATTTTTGTGGCATAAAAGTAACTTTCCTTGCTGTCTTTCTTTTAAAGTAAGTATTCTTTTATAGATGTGCACACAATCATCTTAAAGTGAAGGGTAGTTAAGCTTTTGATTTTCCCTTAAAAGGAAAAATGTTTAAATACCTTTTAAGGTGAATATGACCAACCTTGTACTCCTAGTGGCTGTTTACTACTGTTGTTAATTAAATTAAATTAATCACCCTCCTAATCACTACATTGCATTCCCCGTGTAGAAGTCACCGACGGTAGCTATACGCTCGTGCCGGCTGACGAGGACGAGGGAGCGGGAGGAGACGTGCACTACGTGACCGTAGAGCAAGACCCGGACCAAAGTCCGGAAGGTTGTCTGTCTGCTTGTGCTGACGAAGGCAAGCCCCGGTTTAATCATTTAACCCATGTGTTTACTTTCAAGTTCTGAATTTTATTATTGCTATCTTATGTGCATTTACGTTCAGGAATTGATTGAAACCCTAGTTGCATGGTCCATAAGCACCTATGAACTTTTATTAGCATGTTAGGTCGCTAGTTGCTATGCTTTAAGGATCCGATACAAGTCGAGTGTTGTTCTTCACTCGCGAGAATAGGATCTCCTTTTTGGAATCACCATATTGTTTAAATGGATTGCTCACGTGGTAAGAGCATGGGATTGGGCTACAGTCCAATGGCTTCGTTGGTTAAGTGTTCGAAAGTACTAAGCACTTGTCGAAAATGGGTACGATAAGCCTAGTACCTAAATGAGACGGTGCGGGAACTTTGCGCTACTAAACTTAGGGTTGCGGCCCCGGGCTCGCCACCCGAGTACTTGCGTGAGGCTAGGTGACCTTGGTGGAGTAGCCCAGTAAACCTCGTACTTGAGACTGTAGCATCTGATCCCAATCCGAGGAATGATGGGAACCGCCTGGTTGGTGAACTCTTGGTAAGGGCACCTCCCGTGTGCTTAGGTCCACCTTGCAAGGTTCGAATCAATCGATTGTTGACCTCTCACCGTTATCTGAGACTATTTAATCTACTGGCCATGATATCCCTTTATGATGGAACTTTGTGAAGATTATTGTCGATTAATTGTTTGTACAACTTTGATTGCAATAGTTGCTTATCTAGTAATGATTACCTCTACTAGAACATGAGCTAAAATGTGAAAGTAAGGATTCACTACTTAGTAGCTTTTTGGCAAACAAACCCACTAGCCAAAAGCTTTATTTAATATCTGAGTTTTTTTGGCAAAAGTTTTCGAGAAAATGCGCTTCCAAGCGACAGTCCGCGGACCCCAGGCGGACGGTCCGTTATTCTTAACAGAACTGGGTGCAGCTCGGTGGACCAGGCGGACGGTCCGCGGCCTGCCCGCGGACAGTCCCTAGGGCCCAGGCGGACCGTCCGTGGGGTCGTGGCGGACGGTCCGCCCGGCCCAATGGTCAGTCTCGCCAGCCGTTGACTTCGTGTTTTTACCGTTGGAATTCAAACGTGGACAGTCCGCGAGGGCATCGCGGACAGTCTGCGAGGTACGCGTTTTGCCCATAATGGCTAGTAACGGGAACGGGGAGTATATATACTCCAAGCCTGGGGTTGGAGAGTCTCTCTTGGCACTTTGAAAGGTCCATACTCCCTTGTAGAGCTCTCCCACTCCTCTCTCTCACTCACTGGGCTTAGTGGTTGTATTCTTTGTGAGATTGAGAGCTTCTAGTGCATTGCATCAATGTTTTGATCTTTGTGGCACTAGGGAATCATCAAGCAAGTGGTTGATTTGTTACTCTTGGAAGTTGCCACTTCCTAGACGGCTTGGTGGTTGAAGAATCCATTGAAGCTCGCAAGAAGATTGTGCGTGGCTCCGGATTTCGTGTTGTGAGAGATATTGTGCTCACCTCACCGGAGCGGTAAAGAGCAACTCTAGTGGAATCGAGGTGTGGAGTGGTTCTTTGGTTCTAACCAGCTCAAGATCAAGCGGTGTCTTGATAGAGGAGCGGTTGAACATTGAATCCACCTCAACGTGGATTAGGGGTGACTGGCAAGTCATCGATACCACGGGATAAAATTCGTCTCTTGTGCTTGGTTATTTCTTTGCTCAATTTCCTTTCAAGTACTTTACTTTGAGCATTCAATTTCTAGAGATTGTTTTATATCTTGTCACCCTAGGCCGCAAACCCCCAACATAGGAATAGAATAGGTAGAGATTTAATTCTCCTTGTGGTTCTAATTCAATTTCTCTAGTGTTGTGATTTTAGATTTTAAACCGCCTATTCACCCTCCTCTAGTCGGTATCCTAGATCCTACAAGTGGTATCAGAGCTAAGGACTCCTTATTTGAGAGATTTAACCATATCGGAGTAGGATAAATGGCTGAGTAAGATAAGTTTCATGTTGGGAAGCCACCGGTCTTTGATGGGAACAATTATGACTATTGGAAGAAAATAATGGAGGTTCACTTCAAGGCCTTGGGAAGAGAATTATGGAGAATTGTAATGGAAGGATATGTTATTTTGGATCCTAAGAATAAGTCGGATCAAGATGATAAAAATGAAAAACTCAATGATAGAGCCTTGAGTGTACTTTACAATGCTCTTGCTCATAGTGAATTTAATAGAGTGAAGGGACTTGAGAAGGCAAATGAGATATGGGAGAAGCTTATGGAAATCTACGAGGGAACATCCACCGTTAAAGAAGCAAAGCTCTGTGTGTACAAGGGAAAGTTCAATGAGTTCACCATGAAGAAGGATGAAGATGTTTCAACCATGTTCAACCGGTTGAATGATATAGTGAATGAACTCAAGCGTCTTGATTTTGATGTCTCAAACAAAGACTTCTCTCTTAAGTTCCTTAGATGCCTTCCGGAAAAATATGAGACAATTGTGACTTTGCTTGTGAGAAGTGACTTGAGTAAGATGTCTCCTACGGAGGTGCTTGGTGAAGTGCAAACTCATGACTTATTCAAGCAATCACAAAAGGAAGTTCAAGGCCAATCAATGAATGAAGAGAAGAAAAATATTGCTATCAAGGCCAAGGCTACTCAAGAAGAAAATGATGATGATAACCAAGACATTGACTCCGATGAGGAAATGGCTCTTATTGTAAAAGGGCTTAGAAGAATTATGAAGAAGAAGAAGTTTGGCAAGATGGGGCAATCTTCAAAGAAGAATCCTTTTGAAGGCAAAGATTGCTTCAATTGTGGTGAAATTGGACATATTTCAATTAATTGTCCAAACAAGAAAGAAGACAAATATGGCAAGAAGAAAGACAAGAAGAGTGTACCTAAGAGGAAGAAATATTACAAGAAGGAGAAAAATGACCAAGCATACTTTGTTGAGTGGGATTCCGATGCAAGCTCCGATGAAGATGATGATGACAAGCCTTCAAGAGGTCTTGCCGGGGTTGCTATCAAGGAAGCTCCTTCACTCTTCTCCAAGCCATATTGTCTTATGGCAAAAGGTGAATCAAAGGTAATAATTGACGATGATGATGATGATTGTGATAGTGATAATGATGATAATGCTTTATCTTATGATGATCTTGTTGCCACGGTCATTAAGTCCGATGACAAATTGCGCATGGAGAGATAAAAGTTGAGGGATTTGGAGTTGAAAAATATTTCACTTCAAAAATTTTATTCTATGAGCTAAAGACTACTTATGAAAATCTTAATACTTCTCATGAAACACTTAACATTTCCGACAAGCATGAGAAGCTTAAGGAAGCTCACAACTCTCTCCTTGCACAAGAAGTCAAAGGAAAAATGAGCATGGGTGTTGAATGTAATATATTGAATACTTCTCCATGTTCATCTAACCCATCTTGTAGCACAAGCACTAGCTCTTGCATTAGTGAGGATATGTCTTACGACTCTCTATTATTGGAAAATGAATCTTTGAAGAAGGAGATTGAGTGCTTGTCTAAGGATCTTGCACGGTATTTTGGAAGTCATGTTCGTTTTAATCATATTGGGACAAATCAAAAATTCACCTTAGATAAAGATGCACTTGGTTACTTGCCCAAGAAAGGAAAAGAGGCCTTCGTTCCTAAGGAAAGTATCTTTGTAAATTCAAATGTTTCCTTTGAGGAAGAAGAAAAGATGAAGATGTGTCATAAGTGCAAGACAAGGGTTGATGTGGATCACCAATGCAAGAGCAAGAAGACTGTATCCTTGATCCTTCCTATATTCGTAAGAAAGATTCTAAGGGTGTTGTTTATGCTCAGTATGTTGGTCGCTCTCTTGGTAGTAGTAGTAAAAAGAAATCTATTTGGGTGCCTAAAATTTTGGTCACTAACGTTGAAGGACCCAAGAAAATTTGGGTACCTAAAACAAAGTAATTTCTTTTGTAGGTGAACTATAAAGCCAGAGGAAGACATTAGGTAATTGATAGTGGTTGTACAAACCACATGACCGGCGAAAGAAAAATATTCTCTCATCTTGATGAAGACATTTCCGATTTTGATAACATCACTTTTGGAGATGATAGCAAGGGAGGTGTAAAAGGCATTGGTGAAGTACCCATCCCTAAAGATTATAATCTCTCTAATGTCTTGCTAGTTGATTCTCTCAATTTCAATTTGCTATCTATTGCTCAACTTTGTGACAATGGTTATAAATGTACATTCACTAGCAATGATTTTGAGGCTACCTCACTTGATGGGAAAGAGTCTATTTTTAAGGGCTTTCATCATGAGAGCTTATATCTAGTGGATTTCTCATCTAAGAAGGCTAATTTGACTACTTTCTTTTTCTCAAAAGCCTCTATGGGTTGGTTATGGCATATAAGACTTGGTCATGTTGGTATGAAACAACTCAACCGGTTGGTGAAGCATGACTTAGTTCTTGGTTTGAAAGATGTAAAATTTGAGAAGGATAAATTGTGTAGTGATTGTCAAGCCAGAAAACAAGTTGCCAATCCACATCCTAACAAGAGCACTATGTCAACCACAAGACCGTTGGAATTACTACATATGGATTTATTTGGTCCTACTACCTATAGAAGCATTGGTGGCAATACCTATTGTCTTGTAATTGTGGATGATTATTCAAGATACACATGGGTATTTTTTCTTCATGACAAAGCTATTACTTGTGACATTTTCAAGTCATTTGTGAGAAGATCCGAAAATAAATTTGAGCTAAAGTTGAAGAAAGTTAGAAGTGACAATGGTAGTGAATTCAAGAACACAAATGTTGAAGAGTTTTGTGATGATAAATGAATCAAGCATGAGTTTTCAAATACATATACACCGGAACAAAATGGTGTAGTTGAGAGGGAAAATAGGACATTGATTGAGATGGCAAGATCAATGCTAGATGAGTACAAAGTTTCAGATTCTTTTTGGGCCGAAGCTATCAACACCGCTTGCCATACCTCTAATAGGCTATATTGTCATAGATTCTTCAACAAAACACCATATGAACTTCTAAATGGAAGGAAGACCAATATTTTCATATTTTCGGGTTTTTGGTTGCAAGTGCTATATCTTGAGGAAAGGATCTCGGTTGTCTAAATTTCAAAGCAAGTGTGATGAGGGATTTCTTCTTGGATATTCTTCAAATTCCAAAGCTTATGGAGTATACAACAAGTCCAAGGGATTTGTTGAGGAAGCATATGATGTGCAATTTGATGAACCATTGGGATCTCAAGATGAGAAAGAGAATTTAGATGATGTGAGAGTGAAGGATCAGATGGCGACTAGAGAGGCGGGGAGTGAATAGGAGCCGGTAAAAATTCTCCTCAAAGAACCTGGCCTATACCCTAGACAATTCCCAGTCACACACAAGCGATGGATCGAATCACACACCAACCGCCAAGACAACAAGGTTATGGATCAACCTCAAGTCTTAGGAACGATTCCTTGAAGCACACGCGGAAGCACGAAAGAAGGGGGAAAGGAATCGAGTCAAAGAACCACGCTGTCAGCCTCGGGCGGACAGTCCGGCCAGGCAGGGCGGACCGTCTGCAAAGGCCGCACGGACAGTCCGGCCAGGTGCAGTGGACAGTCCGCAAGGAACACGCGGACCGTCCGGCCGGGGGCCACGGACCGTCCGTTAAACACAACAGAACCACCCGAACCGACCCGAGAAAAACGGACCGTCCGCGAAGACCGGGCGGACCGTCCGCATGGATCCCGGACCGTCCGCTACTGAAGCTCGGACCGTCCGCGAACCAGCTGCAACGAAAACCTAAAACCAAACCGGATCGAAAGCAAAGACGCGCAAGAACATGACGAACACGCGACGAACACGCAACCCGCGGACTGTCTGCCACCTCCCCGCGGACCGTCCGCGCCGCACGGACAGAGCAGAAAACTGCTCGACCTCGAAGGTCAACTCCTGAAGGACAGATTAGGCGACCATGTAGGGGGGGAGTGAATGGGAGCCGATAAAAATTCTTCTCGAGGGAGATTGAAACTCCGACAAGACGAACTAGCACGGTCGAACCCCCGAAATCACACGCTCCGCACTTCTACCTTCCGTTTGCCAAAACCACGTAGCCACTGGAGTGCTACTGGTCCTAGGAACAAACTCTACCAGCAACCACAACACACACGCAGCAACGACGGCGGAAACAACTCGAAAGCCGGCTAACCGAGGGGGCGGTTAGACCGGGTATAGGGGGCGGTTAGACCACCTCCACACGGTAACCAAGAAATCCTCTGAAATGCCTCTTCCGAGTACCAAAACTCACCACGGTTTCACCAACAAAGATATCTGGTCAAGGCCATGCTAGCTACCATAAAATCTTGGCGAAAACCAAAACTCCACCCAGGGGCCTAGGGGCGGTTAGACCGGCTACCAGGGGCGGTCTAACCTCCCGTACCCAAAGAACGAACTCCAACCAAGGAACACACGGCAACCGCACGAAAACGACCCCAAATTTCACCCGGACGCTCCTCCGATCAAGGCGAACAAACTCACGAGAGGAAAATCCGGTGAAACAAAACTTCGACACCGGAAACACCCGGGGCGGTTAGACCGCCCCCTGCGGGTGGTTAGACCGCCCCTTCCAGAAAACGAACCCGCGGGTCAAACCTCAACTTCCTCGCGCCCGATCTCCCAAATCACTCCACGGATTGCAGCAAAACTTCGGGAATAGCTGGGTTACCTCCTGGGCAACCTCTACCTTAAAGGAATCGACCCGAAACGCTCACAATCAAGAGGAATCGAAGAAATCGCTTCTCTAGGTCAAGAACTCACCCAACTCGAGAAACCACCAAATCGAGTCAGAGGCAAAGTCACCAGCCAAAGAGGCACAAGAACCTCATACGTGACACCCACCAAAAACCCCAAGAAATCGTCCTCAAAACACCGCCAACAAAGAGCTCCGAAAATCAACACAAAAGAGAAGGGAAAACCACCATGATGAACAACGTCGAACCATCTATACATGCCATGAAAGGTTCGTACATGGTCTAGCTTGCCACCCAAACATCCATCCCTCTCTCTAGATCTCACATGAAGCTCTCAAGCTAGTCCTCTAAAATCCTAAGGAAAATGGAGAACGAAAATGGAAAAACAAATGAGCTAGGGTTCCAAGAGTTGGCTGCCATCCACCCATTCAATGAGTATATATGGAGGCACCCAAAAGACTAAACTACCCTTCACTAATAACTAGGGATACATGCCCCTCGAGGGCGGATTTGGAAGTCTTCATGTCTTCACCATCGGACGGATGCCGGCGACCGCAACCTCGCTTAGCCTCAACGCAAGCCTTGCGATCCCAACGCGTGTCCTCCGCTTCAAAGCTTCTCGGCGCGGCGGCGGGGCGGTCAGACCGCCCCCCTGGGCAGTTAGACCGGCCCTGGAGATCTGACCGGCCCCAGGCGGTCTGACCGCCCCTCCTGGGTGGTTGAACCGGCCTGGGTGGCCGCACCCCCTCGTCAAGTCTTCGGCCTCGGTTTTGTGGCTCAACCGAGTAACCCAGTGGTTTTCTGGTGAACCACTGCAAACCCCGCGAACTCGGTGTAGCCTCCGCCAATCTCCACTCATGACTCGGCTCCCACGTAGTCCCGACTCGACCTTGGTTTTGAGGCTCTACCAAGAAACCGTCCACGACTTCATCTTCCTGTTCATGCCACCATGCGGCCCGCACTTGACCCCACTGGCCACTGGGTCCCTCGAACGAAGCCTACTTGTCTTCTCCACACCTGGAGGCCTCACCGGCAACGACCTTTCGTGCTTGTTCTTCACCTGCACCAACACGAGTCAAGCCGCAACCTGCACCTGCAATACTTAGCCAAGAATCAGTCCACACAACGTTGTCAATCACTCATCACACAAGGGAGCGACCATCCACCGGTCCTCGAACCACACATGGTCCTCAATCTCCCCCTTGATGAGTGCATTGACAACACCCACACGAAAGTAACAAGAGAGAAAAGAAAAAGAAAAGAAACAAACAAAAAGAAACTCCAACAAGCGATCAAAAGCCAAACAAAGGCAAAGAGCAAGATCACTTGAAGAAGACAAGTCTCGGACCCCTTAGGCAAGGGCAACGGCTCGACACATCCGAGACAAAGCACAGCTCAAGCAAAGAGCGCAAACCACCGAAACGAGCTCGAACACCACAAAGACCTCCCCCCGCACATATGCAAGCTCCCCCCGAGCCAAAGCACACTCCCCCTGAACAAATGCAGTAATGCAACGCGGGAATGCAACAAAGAGCAAAAACCTGCTCACTCTGCCCAGGGCGGTCAGACCGCCTATACAGGGCGGTTAGACCGCCTGTGCCACAACTGACCGCCTTGGGGGCGGTTAGACCGCCCCATGAGACTGGCCCTGCACCAAACTGCCCAAAATTTGCCCGAACCAATTGGAACACCTTCCAGGTGCCCAAAGCATGCACAAACTTCTCCCCCTTGTTGACAATGCATGAATCAAGGCAAAATGCGAAAACTTTCAACATATAGCTTCTCAAATATACAAAATTCATCACAAGGAGCTACACAAGTCCAAATGAGCAAGTTAGATACTCGACAGGTTCGTAATGACCTTAACTACGTTATCACCAAGTTTCACAACCATTGGACAAGGCTAAAAAGGATTTGAGTAATTTTGCGAAAAGTTACTCTCTCATAAGCAAATACCTAAACATGAGCAAAACATATCAAAATGGCAAAGCCACTCAAACTTCATGCTAGGACAGCCATTCTAATCATAAGACCATCATAAACACCCAAAAGCACCTCATGTCATGTCAAAGCCACCGAGCCATGTGCCTACTTCTATGTATGAGACTTCTCATTGGTAGGCATCATGCAACGGTTTAGCACCCAAAGCAAATTAATTTCAGCACATATGACATGGGAGCATATTTTCCAAGCATTTTTCATTTCATTTTCAGATTAATAATTGGTACATGAAATGTCTTTGCGACAAAAAAGAACTTATGCCCCTCCACAAGATGAGGCAAGAGGGCGAAACATTCATGATGGCAAATGAGTCTTTGGCCCCATATGATCAATAAACTAGCTATCCAACCACAAATTAAGCATAGCAAAGCCACTAAAACATGTCAAGATCATATAAAGGCATTTACACATGAGAGAGCATATATGTGACATTTTTCAAAGATTTAGCCATCAACCATGGATCATTCATCAAGATCATCAAGAGCTAAGCCAAACTAACCGTAGCATACCAAACAAGCTCACAAGAACATATATAGCAACCCATGGTGAACAATGTATATAGGAGAAGCTTTTCCTATCCAATGCATATGATACAAAATGCATGCAATCTAAGATACAAGGATGCCTATACATCATGTTACATATGCAATGCCAAATGCAAGAAATGCACAAAAGAAAGCTATACATATGCTACAAAGGAGCTCCCACACACCCAACTCAAGAAATCAAACACACACCAAGTTCCCCCCGCAAACGAGTGAAAGTTGCTTGGTCTAGGGGTTTGGTGAAAATATCGGCTAGTTGGTCATGTTTGGGTACATGAATCAAAGCTATCTTTCCTTTCTCTACGTTGTCTCTCAGAAAGTGGTACCTCACTTCTATGTGCTTGGTTTTGGAATGGAGCACTGGGTTCTTTGCCACGCTTATGGCACTGGTGCTATCACATTGAAGTGGGACATGGGTATACTCCTCACCAAAGTCACTCATGGTGTAGGTGATCCAAAGGAGCTGAGAGCAACAACTAGCAGTAGCAACATACTCGGCCTCGGTCGTGGATTTAGCAACACTCGACTGCTTACGGGAAGACCAAGACACCAAAGAAGAACCCAAGAACTGACAAGTCCCAGAAGTGGACTTCCTATCCAACCGACACCTGGCAAAATCCTCGTCTGAAAAACCATGAAGCGCCAAAGAAGAGGACGCGGAGTACCAAAGGCCGAAGTCGGGAGTGTGACGCAAGTACCTGAAAATTCGCTTCACCGCTTGCCGATGCGAAGTCCTCGGAGATGCTTGAAAACGAGCGCACAGACACACCGAGAATTGTATGTCAGGCCTCGTCGCCGTCAAGTAGAGGAGTGACCCGATCATGCTCCGGTACTCCTTCTGGTCCACGTGTTCACCTTCCTCGTCCGCATCAAGAGCCGTAGTCGTACTCATCGGCGTCGTCATAGCCTTGGAGTCCTCCATCTTGAACTTCCGCACAATGTCCTTGGTGTACTTAGCCTAGTGCAGAAAAGTTCCTTCCTTTGATTGCTTGATTTGTAGCCCGAGGAAGAACTGCAACTCGCCCATCATGCTCATCTCAAACTCCCTGCTCATATCATCTGCAAACCTTGCAACAAGAGAGTTAGACGAGCCACCAAAGACAATATCATCCACGTACACCTCGCACAATCGGGATATCTCCGCCCCCGCCTCGAAAAAAACAAGGTCCGATCGACCTTCCCCATCTCAAAACCTCTCTCAAACAAGAACCCCCTCAACCTCGCCATACCAAGCTCTAGGCGCCGCTTCAACCCATACAGCGCCTTCCTCAACTTGTACACCCGGTGGGGGTACTTCTCACTCTCAAACCCCGGAGGCTGCCTCACATACACCTCTTCCTCTAGCACACCATTCAGGAAAGCACTCTTCACATCCATTTGGTGCAACTTGAACCCTTTAGCCACGGAAAAGGTTAGAAGGATCCTAATCGCCTCCAAACGGGCTACGGGAGCAAAGGTCTCCTCGTAGTCAATCCCCTCCTTCTGACTGAACCCTTGAGCAACAAGTCTCGACTTGTTCCTCACAACCTCACCCTTCTCTCCCTCTTTGTTTTTCCACACCCACTTGGTACCAATCGGCTTACACCCTGGGGGAGGGTCAACCAACTCCCACACCTGATTCCTCTCAAAGTTCTCCAACTCCTCATGCATCGAATTAACCCAATTGTGATCAGATAGTGCGTTTCCAATGTCTTTGGGCTCGAAAGAAGCAACAAATGCAGCATGAGCGAAATGAGAGTTGTTTCGAACCCTCGACCGTGTATTGCGTTCATTCATGTCGCCGATGATCCTCGAAGCTGGATGATCCACTTGTACTCGCCGGGGAGGTTCTCTCCTCGATGCTACCTCCCCCTCAACATCAGCTTCACCTCGTTCTTGATTTGTCATAGTAGGTGTAGCAGAGGGTCCATCCATCATCGTGTCGAAGTAGTGGGTACATGTTCAGCCGGGGGCACCGCACCACCATCTTCATCATCTCCATGTTCATGCTCCTCCTCCTGAAAGATCGACTCGCCAAGCTCATCATCACCTGCACACTCAAAGACAAGCTGACTACGTGGCTCTGTCTCGTCGAAGGTTACCTCGCAAGTCTCCACGATTTAGTTAGTTTCAAGATTGAGCACACGATATGCTCTAGAATGAAATGCATAACCAAAAAAATGCCATCGACAGACCTAGCCTCAAACTTATCCAACTTCCTGCCTTTCTTCAGAATGAAACACTTGCAACCAAAGACATGGAAGTGACTCACCTTGGGTGTGCGGCCATGCATCAACTCATAGCATGTCTTCTTCTCGTGCACTCTGAGGTATATCCTGTTCGACACATAGCACGCGGTATTCACCGCCTCAGCCCAATACCTCCTCGGAGTCCTATGCTCATCGAGCATCGTCCGAGCCATCTCGCACAAGGTCCTATTCTTCCTTTCCACAACACCATTCTGGGGAGGCGTATACGGACTCGAAAACTGGTGCTCGAGACCCAAGTCATGGCAAAAGGTTTCAAAACGAGAGTTTCTGAATTCTGAGCCATTATCACTGCGGATAGCTCGTATGGCATCTCCGTGCTTCTCGTTCCACAACCTCAAGACTAGATCTCGAACAAAACCAAACGTCTCCCCCTTATCCTTGAGAAAGAACACCCAAGCATACCGAGAATAGTCGTCCACCACAACAAGGACATACCACTTCCCACCCGCAGATCGCACACAAGCTGGGCCAACAAGGTCCATATGGAGCAGCTCGCATGGACGCTCAGTCATCACATCGGTGAGAGGCGGGTGAGAAGAGGCCACCATCTTGGCATGCCTACACGGATCACAAACCAACTCTTTCTCAAGCCTCAACCATGGCAATCCTCGGACCAAATTGAGTTTACTCAAGCGTGACAAAAGGTCAAAGCTCAAGTGACCCAACTTCCTATGCCACTTCCACAACTCACTCGAAGAACCGGCCAAGAAACAACGCTCCACACCCGAAGACCGAGAAAAATCAGCACGAAACACCCGACCCTCGGGAACGACCATACGTACAAGGTCCCCTCGAGAGTCCACAATCCGAGAACCACCTGGCCGAAACAACACCTCAAAGCCCTCATCCAACAACTGGGACACAGAAAGCAAATTGTACCCCAGCGATTGAACAAGAGCAACACACCTCAGAGTGATCTTGTCACTCACTTTGATCTCACCTTCTGAAAGCACACGCCCACGCTCATTGTCCCCAAAAGTGATGTACCTCGTTGTCACCACCGGGACGAGACTTGAGAACCACCCCCTGTCTCCAGTCATATGCCTCGAGCAACCGGAGTCAATCAACCAAATGTTCTTCAAGTCTCCCACCTGAAATTCAAAAATGAGCACCTGAGCGAACAAACGACTCAGCACTGGGATTAGTACCAAAAGAGGAAAACCAGTGCCGAGCCATTTGCTCGAAAGTGGGGTTAGCACACATCAAGCCATCTTTCCTACCATAACTACCACCACGAACACCACCTCGGTAACCACTCTAAGAAAACCACCCCTCACTGCCTGGAGGAGGACCAAAACCACGGAAGACAACCCGTGGACCGTCCCTCTCCTTCTCAAAGCTACGACTCCTCCCGTCCCCGTAGTGAACTCGAGGGGGAGAATGCCTAGCAAACTGACCACCTGCTGTCTCTCCGGACCAACCACCAGCAACTCCACCTCCGGACACCGAAACCTCTCGACTCACCACCTCGAAAACCACTCCGCCCGAGTGCGGGGGGCGGTTAAACCGCCTAGCCGTGCCGGTCTAACCGCCCCCCTCGGGCCGGGCCGGCTCCGACCGCCTAGCCGGGTCGGTCCGACCGCCCCCCCCTCCATAATCGCTCCTCGCCGCGGGAACTCGCATCTCCCCATGCCGGAACACTTTTCACCACAGCCTTACCCCTGGGCAGTGGCATACGAGGCTTAGGTACACCATGGGAAGGGTTGTACCAATCCTTGTTCGCCCACTCCTTTGCCATCTTCTCTTCCCGCTTCCTCTTGAAGCAAAACTCATCCTTGTGACCCTCTTTCCCACAATGGCCACAACGGAACCTCACAAGCTTAGGTTTAGGCTTGGATTGGGGCTGCTCGCTTGGTTTCTCTCCACTCAACTCCTCCACCGATTTCTCCTCACTAGCCTTCTCACTCACTTTCCCAAAGAACACTTTCCCGAAGTGCTCACAAACTTGATAGGCCTTCGGAGATCATTTGTGGGTGTAGGAAATATAGGTGGAGCCGGGGTTGTGTCTAGTCGGTTCCTAAGATGGTTGGGTTTTGGAGGGAAATCATTTTTGTGGTGGGTTTTTGGTGGCTCGGGATATTCTCTCCACTTCCCTCACCAACCTTGTTTGCCCCAAGACCCTCACCATCCTCGCCTCTTAAACGCCTCGATCATCATCCTCAACCGAGGCTCATGACCGGACAACCAACCCATCAACTTTCTCAAGTCAACATTCTCATCCCGCAAACGATCAACATAATGTGCAAGTTCCAAATATTTCAAAGCATGCATTTCACGGGTATAGCATGATGTAGGCATGGGTTCCTTCAATTTAGCCTCAAGTGAACTAGTGTAAGCATGCATCTCATCAATCTTAGCATGCAAAACAGGGCAAGAAGTGCAAGCACCTAGCAAAGCAGGTCTAGACTTAAGCTCAGCCACTTCAACCCTAAGCACATCTAGTTCCTCACAATTGGAGGCATGCTTCTCCTTAAACAAAGCAAGGTCAGCAAGGAATATGGAGCAATCAGCACAATCAACCTCATCCGAAACAATAGGGCTAGCCTTAAGGGAATCAATCTCAAGCTTGCTATCAAGCACCTGTGTCTCTAGCTCAACCACTCTAGTCCTAGCATCCTCGAGTGAATCCCTAAGCTCTTTTCTCATTTTCTTGGCCTCTCTAAGCATGTCATCACGGTTATCGAGCAAAGAGCCAAGCCTCTCATTCTCCTGGTGCAAGAAGGGAAGTTCATCACGCACCTCATCGTCGGACTCAGAGTCCGAGTCGCTCTGTGTGCTCTTCTTACCGCCGGAGCTCAGCGCCATGGTGCAGAAGCCGTCTCTCGCGAAGCAGCTCAGCCCGCTCAGGTTCTTCGACGACTTCTTGTTCTTGTGATGATCACCTTCGTCTTCACTGCTACTCGAGCTCGAGGTGGAGTACGAGGAACTGGAGTCGACGCCGCTCGCTCCCACCATCGCTCAGGCCTTGCCTCGGCTCTCCTTCTTCCTCGATCGTCGCTCGTCCTTGTACTTGTTCTTGTGCTTGCTCTTGTGGTCGCGCCTCGAACGGTACTTGTCGTCCATCCTCGGCTTGTGCTTGTAGCTGTCCTTGTTCTCGGCCTTCTCCGGGCAGTCGGCGACGAAGTGTCCTGGCTTGCCGCACTGGAAGCATGTTCTCGTGTTCCTCCTCATGTTCACGCGGTTCTCGTGCAGCCTCTTGAACCGCCTCGTCAGGAGCGCCAGCTCGTCCTCTCCAAGCTCGTCGAACTCATCATCTGCCATAGACATCAAAGAGGAGAAAGAGAACATACTGGTGGATGGGTTAGAGTTAGCCTTTCCTTTGAAACCACCAACGAGGGCGAGACTATGGGAGTCGGTCGGACCCTCGAGCTTGGCAGTCATGCCCCTATCCACCTCGGCCCGAATTGAGCTTTGAGAACGGCTCGTTCACGGTCAGAGTGTCATACTTCTCCGACTCCACAATGGCCTCGAACTTTCCGCCCCATATCGTACGATCCAAAGAGTGTAAGAGCTTGACCGCTCTATCATGATCATCGTACGGGAGCACGTCCACATTGGCCCTCATGTTGTTCACAACCACCGTGAACCTCTGAAACAAGGCATCGATGGACTCACCGGGGAGATGAGTGAAGTTCTCGTACTCTCTCCGGTAGATCGCATACATCCGTGCCTGAACCTGGGCGTTCCCAACATGAGCCTCCTTCAACACCGCCCAAATCCTACAAGCCAAGTGCTCGGTGTGCACCCGATCGAACTCAGACTGACACAAAGCACGAAACAAGTAGTCGACCGCCTTATTGTTGGCGTCGAATCTGTCCCTCGATCCTGGAGCGAGGAAGTCCATCGGCTGGACATATCCTGTGTCCACCGTGACATCCCAAAGGATCTGACCCTTTCCGCGGAGAAAAGCACCCATCCGCTTGCTCCACATCCGGTAGTTCTTGCCATCGAAGTGTGGAGGACCCGAACCCCGTTCTCGGTACGCCATCCTTGGATCTTAGATCGGTTAGAGTCAACAAAGACCCGAACCGGCTCGATACCACTTGAAGGACCGATTAGGCGACCGGAGAGAGGGGGGGAGTGAATTGGAGCCGATAAAAATTCTTCTCGAGGGAGAATGAAACTCCGACAAGACGAACTAGCTCGGCCGAACCCCCGAAATCACACGCTCCGCACTTCTACCTTCCGTTTGCCAAAACCACGTAGCCACCGGAGTGCTACCGGTCCTAGGAACAAACCGTACCAAAGCAACCACAACACACACGCAACAACGACGGCGGAAACATCTCGAAACCCGGCTAACCAGAGGGGGGCGGTTAGACCGGGTATAGGGGGCGGTTAGACCGCCTCCACCTGGTAACCAAGAAATCCTCCAAAATGCCTCTTCCGAGTACCAAAACTCACCACGGTTTCACCAACAAAGATATCTGGTCAAGGCCATGCTAGCTACCAGAAAATCTTGGCGAAAACCAAAACTCCACCCAGGGGCCTAGGGGTGGTTAGACCGGCTACCAGGGGCGGTCTAACCTCCTGTACCCGAAGCAACGAACTCCAACCAAGGAACACCTAGCAAACTGCACGAAAACGACCCCAAATTTCACCCAGACGCTCCTCTGATCAAGGCGAACAAACTCACAGAGGAAAATCCGGCGAAACAAAACTTCGACCTGGAAACACCCAGGGCGGTTAGACTGCCCCCTGCAGGTGGTTAGACCGCCCCTTCCAGAAAACAAACCCGCGGGTCAAACCTCAACTTCCTCGCGCCCGATCTCCTGAATCACTCCATGGATTGCAGCAAATCTTCGGGAATAGCTGGGTTACCTCCTGGGCAACCTCTACCTTAAAGGAATCGACCCGAAACGCTCACAATCAAGAGGAATCGAAGAAATCGCTTCTCTAGGTCAAGAACTCGCCCAACTCGAGAAACCACCAAATCGAGTCCGATTCAAAGGAGATTTGGGGGCAAAGTCACCAGCCAAAGAGGCACAAGAACCTCATACGTGACACCCACCAAAAACCCCAAGAAATCGTCCTCAAAACACCGCCAACAAAGAGCTCCGAAAATCAACACAAAAGAGAAGGGAAAACCACCATGATGAAGAATGCCGAACCATCTATACATGCCATGAAAGGTTCGTACATGGTCTAGCTTGCCACCCAAACATCCATCCCTCTCTCTAGATCTCACATGAAGCTCTCAAGCTAGTCCTCTAAAATCCTAAGGAAAATGGAGAACGAAAATGGAAAAACAAATGAGCTAGGGTTCCAAGAGTTGGCTGCCATCCACCCATTCAATGAGTATATATGGAGGCACCCAAAAGACTAAACTACCCTTCACTAATAACTAGGGATACATGCCCCTCGAGGGCGGATTTGGAAGTCTTCATGTCTTCACCATCGGACGGATGCCCGGCGACCGCAACCTGCTTAGCCACAACGCAAGCCTTGCGATCTCGACGCGTGTCCTCCGCTTCGAAGCTTCTCGGCGCCGGCGGCCAGGGCGGTCAGACCGCCCCCCTGGGCAGTTAGACCGGCTCGGGAGATCTGACCGGCCCCAGGCGGTCTGACCGCCCCTCCTGGGCGGTTGAACCGGCCTGGGTGGCCTCACCCCCTCGTCGAGTCTTCGACCTCGGTTTTGTGGCTCAACCGAGTAACCCAGTGGTTTTCTGGTGAACCACTGCAAACCCCGCGAACTCGGTGTAGCCTCCGCCAATCTCCACTCATGACTCGGCTCCCACGTAGTCCCGGCTCGACCTTGGTTTTGAGGCTCTACCAAGAAACCGTCCACGACTTCATCTTACTGTTCATGCCACCATGCGGCCCGCACTTGACCCCACTGGCCACCGGGTCCTTCGAACGAAGCCTACTTGTCTTCTCCACACCGGGAGGCCTCACCGGCAACGACCTTTCGCGCTTGTTCTTCACCTGCACCAACACGAGTCAAGCCGCAACCTGCACTTGCAATACTTAGCCAAGAATCAGTCCACACAACGTTGTCAATCACTCATCACACAAGGGAGCGACCATCCACCGGTCCTCAAACCACACATGGTCCTCAACTCCCCCAAATCATCATCGGATTTCCCAAACGGATGAAGCTGTAGAGACAAGGGTTTGGGGACTTGAAAAGCGTCACACAAGGATGCTATAGCCCAAAAATCTTGCCTCCTAATTCCCTAAATCACCGGGAATCGCAAATCCTTTGAGCACCACCAAAAGCTAGAGCACCGAACGAAAATCCTCGAATCGAAGTGGTTTCCCGGCGTTTGAGGGCACAAGATCAATCACAAAGATGCACAAGACATCCATCCATGTTTCCCTCAAAGAAATCCGGGGAGAAACCCACTCAAATCTGCAGAATCACGCCAAGAACAAACGCACGAAAACAAGCACAAAAAGACCACGAAAAACACAACTCTGAATCTTCTAAACAAACCAGGAAAGATTCACAAGGTCTAGCATGCCGCCCTAGCATCCATCCCTCTCAACAAATCTCTCATGAAGCTCTCATGCTAGCCTAGAGAAAATGGAGAAGAAAATAGCTACGAAAATGAGAAAATGGGAGGGGGAAATGAAACCCTAAGTCGCGGAGAGAGGGAGCCATCCACACACACTCATGGCTTATATATCAGGTACCGCCGGAGTGGTAAATGACTCGACTACCCCTAACTTAACTACTGGCGATACAACCCACGTAGGGGCATTTAGGTAATGTTTGTGGGTCTTGCCATCGGACGGCCACGCCTTTGCCGCACCCCGCGTCCTCCCGACGCAAGCCATGCGATCCCGCCGCGTGTCCTCCGCTTTGAAGCTTCCCGACACGCCCGGATCCCGTCTCCGTCGTGTTGGGCCCTCGGACTTGGTTTTGAGGCCCAAACCAAGAAACCGCCCTCCGATGGTTTTGTGGGCAAACCACCAAACCCCGCGTGCGCGGTTCGGCATCCCGCCAAGCCTCTTGACTCGACCGCCACCGTGCACCGGCTCGATCGTCCATGACTTCGTCTTGCTCGTCTCGCCACCATGTGGCCCGCACCTAGTCCCGCTGTCCACCGGGTCCCTCGAACCGAGCCTACTTGTCTCTCCATCTCCCGGAGGCCCCTCAAGGCTGAAGACATTTCGCGCCCGTTCTTCACCTGCAACAACACGAACTAGGCCGCAGCCTACACCTGCGCACTAAGCCAAGAGTCAGTCCAACACCCGTTGTCAATCACTCATCACTGAGGAGCGGTCAACCACCGAACACCGGGACGCTCTTGGTCCTCAATCTCCCCCTTGATGAGTGCATTGACAACACACAACGCGAAATAAAATTCAGAGAAAGAGAGAAAGAAAGAAGAAAGAAAAACCAAGAAGCTCAACTCATGACCAAAACCAAAGAAATGCAAAGAAAGGTCACAAGCCAAGCAAAGCACAAACTCCACACTGAAAACAGCAAGAAAGCTCCCCCTGAACATGTGGATGCAAACTTCCAAATTTTAGCTCACCTCTTCTAAATTTTCATTAAGCTCACCTCTTCTCCCCCTTGTTGACAATGTATGAATCAAGGTGAAAATGCAGAAATGCAAAACAAAGCATATAAACATCTACATGAGCTTCTCAAATAGGCCAAATCTAGTGTCAAAGGCTAAAAATGAGACAAAGATCACACATATGAATCATAGCATAGTCAAAGCATTGCCACAAGTAATATATGAAAATACAAGCATGTGACAAAGCAAAATTTTCAGATTTAAGCAATTTTACCAAAAGAAGGCTCGCTTCACATGTAAAAGCCTATCCATGTCACACTCGAGCCACAAACATGCATACCACTCAGAGATCATACAGGGATATCAAATTCTCAGCAAAAGATCATGGCAAACACCCATAAAGCAAAGCATGTCATGTCAAAGCTCATGAGCCATGTGTCCACTTCGGGGAGACTTCTCCACTGGTGAACATCATGCAACATGTTTTGCACCCATATGTGAAAGATAAGACATTTTAAGTATAGACATGATGGATGGAGCATCTTTCAAGCATTACACACTTCTTTTCAAGATTAAATCATTTCATGGTACATGAAGTGCCTTTGCGGCAAAAAGAAGCTTATGCTCCTCCATGAATGCAACATAGGCTAAACATTCACAATGATATCGGCCTTTGGCCCAATTGCAAGAAAAGACATCCAAGCACAATCTAAGCATGAAAGCACATTTAGACCAAAACGTGACATGGATACACTACTACACATGAGTAGAGCGCATTTCACCAAAAATTAGTCATGATTAGCATTTATTTCAAAAAGGGCTATCTCACCACACATATATCTCAAATATTCCAAGAGCATAGCCTCACATCACCATTTCTCCACACATATGACCAATGTCTCACAAATAGCCAAAGAGACTCAACTAAGGCATATAAAAGAAGCTCATCATCCTAAAATGCAATATGATACAAATGCAACATGATATATGACAAGATGGCTATCCTACCATGGTTTGAACATCAAGCAAAGCATGTATATACATCAAAGTAAAACATGGTATGATACATATGGTACAAGAAAAACCCCCAAGAATCAACTAGAAAGGGCAACAAACCCCAAGTTCCCCCCGCAAGCGCACAAATGTAGCTTGGTCGAGAGGCTTTGTAAAGATGTCGGCTAGCTGATCTTGGGTAGGGACATGACTCAACACAATGGTTCCTTTTTCCACATTGTCCCTCGGGAAATGATACCTCACTTCTATGTGTTTGGTTCCGGAGTGAAGCACCGGGTTTTTAGCTACACTTATGGCACCGGTGCTATCACAAAGAAGTGGGATGCGGGTGCACTCCTCACCAAAGTCTCTCAAAGTGTATGAAATCCACAACAAGTGGGAACAACAACTCGCGGCCGCAACATACTCCGCCTCGGTGGTAGACTGAGCTACACTAGACTGCTTGCGGGAAGACCATGAAACCAACGAAGACCCAAGGAACTGGCAAGTACCAGAAGTAGACTTCCTCTCGACTCGACAACCAGCAAAATCCGCATCGGAAAAACCATGAAGAGAAAGAGTCGAGGAGGAAGAATACCAAAGGCCAAGACCAGAGGCAGACTGTAGGTACCTGAAAATCCTCTTGACGGCCTGTCGATGTGATGTCCTCGGCGAAGCCTGAAAACGAGCGCACAGACACACGCTGAACTGTATGTCTGGCCTCGTCGCCGTCAAGTAGAGGAGGGAGCCGATCATGCTCCCGTACTCCCCGCTGGTCCACTGGTTCTCCGTCCTCGTCCGCATCCAAAGTGGCCGTACTCCCCATGGGAGTCGACATCGGCTTCACATCTTGCATCTGGAACTTCCTCAGCATGTCTTTCGTGTACTTGGTCTGGTGCACAAATGTTCCGTCCTTCACTTGCTTGATCTGCAGCCCGAGAAAGTACTGCAACTCGCCCATCATGCTCATCTCGAACTCCCTGCTCATCTCATCTGCAAACTTGGCAACAAGGTTATGTGATGAGCCACCAAAGACAATATCATCCACGTATATCTGAACAATCAACAAGTCATTTCCATGCTTGAGGAGAAACAAAGTCCTATCCACGGTACCCATCACAAACCCTCTCGCTCAACGAGAAAACCTCTCAATCTCCCATACCAAGCACGGGCGCCCGTTTCAAGCCATACGAGCCCTTTTCAACCCGTACACCCCGTGTGGGTGCAACTCGCTCTCAAACCCGTGTGGTCGCTTCACATACACCTCCTCCTCTATGACCCCATTCGAAAGGCACTCTTCACATCCATCTGAAACAACTTGAACCCTTTAGCCACGGCAAAGGCTAGAAGGATCCGAATTGCCTCAAGACGGGCCACAGGAGCAAAGGTCTCCTCATAGTTGATCCCCTCCTTCTGACTAAACCCCTGAGCAACAAGTCTGGACTTGTTCCTCACAACCACCCCATTCTCACCCTCTTTGTTCTTCCAAACCCACTTGGTTCCTATAGGATGGCAATTTGGAGGTGATTCAACTAACTCCCACACCTGGTTCTTCTCAAAGTTTTCCAACTCCTCATGCATAGAATTGACCCAGTTTGCATCAGATAAAGTGTGTCCAATGTCCTTGGGTTCAAAAGTGGCAACAAAAGCAGCATGAGCAAAATGAGAGGAATTCCTGGACCTTGACCGTGTAGTACGTTCGTCGATGTCCCCAATGAGCTTCGACAGGGGATGCACTTCTTGAATCCGTCGGGGAGCCTCACGCCTCGAGACTACCTCCCCCTCACCTTCAGCTTCTCTCGCCTGGTCCTCTTGTCGCACCGTCGTTGTCCATGAGGTAGACGGTCCACGCTCCATAGTGGTCGTAGGGGAAGTAGTTGGTACACACTCGGCTTCGGGCGCATGGTTCTCTCCATCATCATCTCCAGCTTCATCCTTCTCCTCTTCAAAGAGGTCCTCGGCCATCTCCTCATCACCTGCACATTCAAAGCCAAGAGAGGTACATGGCATTGTCTCGTCGAAGGTTACCTAGCAAGTCTCCATGATTTTGTTAGTCTCAAGGTTAAGCACCCTATAGGCTCTAGAGTGGTTAGCATATCCAAATAAAATATCATCACTAGACCTAGCCTCAAACTTGTCAAGTTTTCCCTTCTTAAGAATAAAGCACTTGCAGCCAAAAACTCGGAAATGACTCACCTTGGGTGCCCGACCATGCATAAGCTCATAACAGGTCTTCTTCTTGAAAGTTGGCAATAAAATCCTGTTGGAAACATGACAAGCCGTATTGACCGCCTCGCCCCAATACCTCCTAGGAGTCCTGTGCTCATCGAGCATCGTCCTAGCCATCTCACAAAGAGTTCGATTTTTCCTTTCCACAACTCCATTTTGAGGGGGCACATAAGGGGTCGAATACTGATGTTCAAGACCTAGATCACGACAAAAGGCATCAAAACGAGAGTTCTTGAACTCTGAGCCATTATCACTGCGGATGGCTCAAATAGCATTCCCATGCCTCTCGTTTTTCAACCTCACGATCAGATCTCGAACAAAACCAAATGTCTCACTCTTGTCTTCCAAGAAAAACACCCAGGCATAGCGAGAGTAATCGTCCACCACAACAAGGACATACCACTTCCCACCCACCGAGCGAACTCGAGCTGGCCCAACAAGGTCCATATGCAACAGCTCTGTCGGACGCTCGGTCATGACATCGGTCAGGGGTGGATGGGGAGTGGCTACCATCTTGCCATGCCTACATGGAGCACAAACCAAATCCTTCTCAAGCTTCAACCTCGGCAATCCTCGGACAAGGTCAAGACCACTCAAGCGGGAAACCAAATCAAAGCTCAAGTGACCCAACCGCCTATGCCATTTCCACAAATCAAAGAAGGACCGCCCATCAAACGGCGAGCAGGACCCAAAGAACGAGAGAAATCGGCCACGAAAATCGACCCTCGGGGATGATCATACGGACAAGATCACCTCGAGAATCCAAAGCAAATGAGACTCACCAGACTTGAAACGCACCTCAAAACCCTCATCAAGCAACTGAGAAACCGAAAGCAAATTGAAACCCAAAGACTTCACAAGAGCAACTCTCTTCAACGTTACCTTGTCACTCACATGCACAACACCCTCAGAAATCACCCTTCCTCGTCCATTATCCCCAAATGTGATGTACATCTTTTCCTTCACTGGGATGAGGCTGGAGAACCACTTCTTATCTCCAGTCATGTGTCGGAACATCCGGAGTCGATCAACCAAATGTTCTCCAAGCCTCCTGCCTATAGTCAGAAATAAGAACGAGAGTGAGCTAACGACTCGACACTGGGGTTAGCACAAAGAAAGTTAAACCAGTGTCGAGCCATCTGCTCAAAAGAGGGGTTAGCAAACATCATTCCCTTGCCACCAAACTTCTCATGTCCCATGGGAGGAGTGCGAACACCACGAGGGGGGAAAACGTGGTCCGTAGTTCCTCTGGAACCCAAAGCTGCAATCATCTCCCCTAAACCCGTATTGAGGACGAGTAGAGGGACGTCCAGCAAAACCACCACGAGCCCGACCAAACCTCTCACCAGCACGCACACCATCATCTCTCCTAACAAACCTATCACCCTGAGCTCCAACTCTACCAACACTCTTCACACTTCCCACACCCCGTGGAAGTGGCACTCTAGGCTCAGGAATACCATGAGACTGGCGATACTGTCCCGGTTTGCTTGCTCCCTAGCAAGCCTCTCATCCCTCTTCCTCTTATAGCAAAACTCTGCTAGGTGTCTCTCCTTGCCACAATACTCACACCTGAAGGGGATGGGTTTTGGTTTTGGCTCTGGCTTCTCTTTAGGCTTCTCACCCTTCTCACTCACAAACTTCACCGGTTTCTGGAAGTCATTTGTCTTAGGTGGGAATTTGGGTGGATCCTGAGTTGTGTCAAGCTTGTTGAAAAGGTGGTTGGGCTTTGGTGTGAAAGAGTTCTTGGGTGCTTTTGGAAGTGGGACTTGGATGTCTCCGATCACCTCAAACTCGGGGTTCGACTCAACACACTTCTCATACACACTCTCCCCACTGTTCTCTCCCACTTTCTCACCCAACTTCTCAAAACCCAAACCACGACCATCAGCTCTCTTGAACTCCTCAATCATGATTTTCAATTGAGGTTCCCGCCCGTACAACCAACCCAACACCTTCCTCAAATAATCATTCTCCTCATAGATGACATCCAAACGGGAAGTAAGTTCAAGATTGCGCAAAGTAACTTCATCACAGCTAGTGCATGCATTGACAACAGAAGATTTCAAAGAAGCTTCCAAAGAGCTAATAGTAGAACGAGCATCAACAAGCTTAGCATGCATAGTAGGACATGATTTACAAGCACCAAGCAAAGTGGGTCTAGCCTTAAGCTCATCATACTCAGTCCTAAGAGCATCTAGTTTAGCCAAAGTGGAAGCATTCTTCTCATTAAGCAACTTGATCTCATTCAACCATGCATCACATTCAAGACATTCAACATCATCAGGAGTAGTAGGAGCAAGTTTCAAAGAGTCATTCTCAAGTTTCAATTCAAGCAATTTGGACTCTAACTCTCCTACTTTCTCATTCGCATTCTCAAGTTGAGCCCTAAGATCTTTCCTCATCTTCTTAGCATCTCTCAACACACTATCACAGTTGTCAATCAAGCCATTCAACCTAGTGATCTCAGCAAGCAAAGAGTCGGGGTCACGATTTACCTCATCCTCCGAGTCAGAGTCGCTGTCTTCCTTGTCGCTCTTCTTGCTACTCAAGCTATGAGCCATGCCACAAAAGCCTTCAAGTGCCACACAGCTCAATCCACTGAGGTTCCGGCTTGCAATTTTCTTGCCCTTGCGCCTCCCGGCATCTTCATCTTCACTGCTTGAGCTTGACTACGCGTCGCTTGAGCTTGAGTCGACGTCGCTTGCACCGGCCACCATAGCTCTTGCCTTGTCCTTCTTGTAGCCGCCCTTGCTCGGTTGCCGCTTCTCCTTGTCCTTGCTCTTGGACTTGCTGAAGTGCTTGCCCTTGGAGGAGTACTTGTCTTCACGCCTCAGGTGCGCCTTGTACTTGCTCGTCTTGTACTTGTTCTCCTCCGCTTCCGGGCACTCGGCGATGAAGTGGCCACGCTTGCCACACTTGTAGCACGTTTCTGAGCTCCGCCTTGCATTCCTTTGACTCTCGTGTAGTCGATCAAACCTTCTTGAGAGCAAGGCTAGCTCCTCCTCGCCCAGCACATCAAACTCCTCATCTGGAATAGACATAAGAGAAGACAAGGAAAACTGTCGACAGGAAGGGTTAGATTTGCTCTTTGATCCGCCCACAAGAGCAAGACTATGGTCAGTCGAGCCCTCATGCTTGGATTGCAACTTCCTGTCAACCTCAGCCGATTTGAGCTTAGAAAAGAGGTCATCCAACTCAATAGTCAAGTATTGCCCAGACTCCTTGATGGCCTCAACCTTAGGACCCCAAACATTTGGGTCCAAGACATGCAAGAGCTTCAAAGCCTGATCATGCTTGGTGTAAGGAAAATCCTCAACATTAGCCTTCATGTTGTTCACGATGGCGGTGAACCTCTGAAACATCGCATCAATGTCCTCACCGGGAAGTTGAGTGAAGTTCTCATATTGCATCCGGTAAGAGACAAAGAGGCGAGCCTTCACATGGTTATCACCACCGTGAGCAACCAACAACTTCTCCCAAATTTGCCAAGCAAGATTCAAATGGCGAACACGTTCAAACTCAGGATCACACAAGCTCCGGACCAAGTGATCAACGGCTTTTGCATTTGCCTCATACTTGGCCTTAGCACCGGCATCGGTCACCATAAGAGTATGGATGTTGACCGGAATAGCATAAGTCTTGTCAAGCACAATGAAATCCAGCAACTTGCCACGAAGAAAGATCATCATACGAGCCGCCCACTTGTGGTAACCCTTGCCATCGAAGTGCGGCGGACCGCCCCGCTCAACGTACGCCATCTTAGGATTCGAGACTTGTCAAAGTCGCAAAGAATCCAGCACCAAGCTCTGATACCAATTGAAGGATCAGATGGCGACTAGAGAGGGGGGGAGTGAATAGGAGCCGGTAAAAATTCTCCTCAAAGAACCTGGCCTATACCATAGACAATTCCTGGTCACACACAAGCGATGGATCGAATCACACACCAACCGCCAAGACAACAAGGTCATGGATCAACCTCAAGTCTTAGGAACGATTCCTTGAAGCACGCGCGGAAGCACGAAAGAAGGGGGAAAGGAATCGAGTCAAAGAACCACACTGTCAGCCTCGACGGACTGTCCGGCCAGGCAGGGCGGACCGTCCGCAAAGGCCGCGCGGACAGTCCGGCCAGGTGCCGCGGACAGTCCGCAAGGAACACGCAGACCGTCCAGCCGGGGGCCACGGACCGTCCGTTAAACACAACAGAACCACCCGAACCGACCCAAGAAAAATGGACCGCCCGCGAAGATCGGGCGGACCGTCCGCTACTGAAGCTCGGATCGTCCGCGAACCAGCTGCAACGAAAACCTAAAACCAAACCGGATCGAAAGCAAAGACGCGCAAGAACACGACGAACACGCGACGAACACGCAACCCGCGGACCGTCCACCACCTCCCCACGGACCGTCCGCGCCGCACGGACAGAGCAGAAAACTGCTCGACCTCGAAGGTCAACTCCCCCAAATCATCATTGGATTTCCCAAACGGTTGAAGCTGTAGAGACAAGGGTTTGGGGACTTGAAAAGCGTCACACAAGGATGCTATAGCCCAAAAATCTTGCTTCCTAACTCCCTAAATCACCGGGAATCGCGAATCCTTTGAGCACCACCAAAAGCTAGAGCACCGAACGAAAATCCTCGAATCGAAGTGGTTTCCCGGCGTTTGAGGGCACAAGATCAATCACAAAGATGCACAAGACATCTGTCCATGTTTCCCTCAAAGAAATCCGGGGAGAAACCCACTCAAATCTGCGGAATCACGCCAAGAACAAACGCACAAAAATAAGCACAAAAAGACCACGAAAAACACAACTCCGAATCTTCTATACAAACCAGGAAAGATTCACAGGGTCTAGCATGCCGCCCTAGCATCCATCCCTCTCAACAAATCTCTCATGAAGCTCTCATGCTAGCCTACAGAAAATGGAGAAGAAAATAGCTACGAAAATGAGAAAATGGGAGGGGGAAATGAAACCCTAAGTCGCGGAGAGAGAGAGCCATCCACACACACTCATGGCTTATATATCAGGTCCCGTCGGAGTGGTAAATGACTCGACTACCCCTAACTTAACTACTGGAGATACAACCCACGTAGTGGCATTTAGGTAATGTTTGTGGGTCTTGCCATCGGACGGCCACGCCTTTGCTGCACCCCGCGTCCTCCCGACGCAAGCCATGCGATCCCGCCGCGTGTCCTCCGCTTCGAAGCTTCCCGACACGCCCAGATCCCGTCTCCATCGTGTTGGGCCCTCATACTTGGTTTTGAGGCCCAAACCAAGAAACCGCCCTCCGATGGTTTTGTGGGCAAACCACCAAACCCCGCGTGCGCGGTTCGGCCTCCCGCCAAGCCTCTTGACTCGACCGCTACCGTGCATCGGCTCGATCGTCCATGACTTCGTCTTGCTCGTCTCACCACCATGTGGCCCGCACCTAGTCCCGCTGTCCACCGGGTCCCTCGAACCGAGCCTACTTGTCTCTCCATCTCCCGGAGGCCCCTCAAGGCTGAAGACCTTTCGCGCCCATTCTTCACCTGCAACAACACGAACTAGGCCGCAGCCTACACCTACGCACTAAGCCAAGAGTCAGTCCAACACCCGTTGTCAATCACTCATCACTGAGGAGCGGACAACCACCGACCACCGGGACGCTCCTGGTCCTCAGAGAGGTGAAGAATTGAGAAAAGCAATGAAGGCCATGGCTATCGGGGATATCATGCCTAGAGAAGAAGAAGATGATGAAGGTCCATCAATATCTATTCAAGCAAATCCATCTACTTCCACAACAAATGATCATGATCAACAAGAGGGTAACTCAAGCAACAATGACTCACATCAAGAAGATGATCAAATGGTCCATATGACTACACCTTCTCCATCAACTCAAGAACCAATTAATCAACCAAGAATTCATCATCAAGTCGCCAAAGATCACCCCATTGATCAAATCATGGGTGACATTAGTAAGGGTGTTCAAACTCGATCTCGTGTTGCTTCCTTTTGTCAACATTATTCTTTTCTTTCTTTTCATGAGCCTAAGTGTGTAGATGAAGCACTTAATGATCCGGATTGGGTTATTTCCATGCAAGAAGAATTAAATAATTTTACTAGAAATGAAGTTTGGGAGTTGGTTGAAAGACCCAAGAATAACAATGTCATTGGTACTAAATGGGTCTTCCGAAACAAAGAAAATGAAGATGGTATTGTTGTGAAGAACAAGTCTAGATTAGTTGCTCAAGGCTATACTCAAGTGAAGGGATTGGATTTTGATGAAACCTTTGCTCCCGTAGCTAGACTTGAAGCCATAAGGATCTTGCTTGCTTATGCTTGTTCTCGCAATATCAAGTTATATCAAATGGATGTCAAAAGTGCTTTCTTGAATGGGAAAATTAGTGAACTAGTATATGTTGAGCAACCTCCCGGTTTTGAAGACCCCACAAAGCCTAATCATGTATACATGCTCTCTAAGGCGTTATATGGATTAAAGCAAGCTCCTCGTGCTTGGTATGAAAGGCTTAGAAATTTTCTTCTTTCAAAGGGCTTAAGAATTGGAAAAGTTAATACTACTTTGTTCACCAAAAAAATTGGAAATGACATCTTTATTTGTCAAATTTATATGGATGATATCATCTTCGGTTCAATAAATGGAGATTTTTGTAAAGAGTTTGGAGAAATGATGTCTAGGGAATTTGAAATGTCTACGATTGGTGAATTGAGTTTATTTCTTGGTCTTCAAATCAAACAATTGAAGGAAGGCACTTTTGTTTGCCAATCTAAATATGTGAGGGACATCTTAAAGAAATTTGGCATGGAAGATGCAAAACCCATCAAAACTCCTATGTCTACTAATGGACATCTTGATCTTGATGAGGGAGGTAAACCGGTTGACCTTAAGCTTTACAGGTCTATGATTGGTAGTTTGCTTTATCTTACCGCATCTAGGCCCGATATCATGTTCGGTGTGTGCATGTGTGCTAGATTTCAAGCCGCATCTAAAGAATGTCATTTGACCGCCGTAAAGCGGATTATGAGATATTTGAAGTATTCTCCTAACATTGGTCTTTGGTATACAAAGGGTGTTCAATTTGAGTTAGTAGGCTTTTCGGACTCGGACTACGCCGGTTGCAAGGTTGATAGGAAGAGCACTCCGGAGGTTGTCAATTTCTTGGGCGGTCACTTGTTTCTTGGTCATCTAAGAAGCAAAATTCAGTGGCTCTTTCTACCGCCGAAGTGGAATATATCTCGGCGAGAAGTTGTTGTGCTCAATTGCTATGGATGAAGCAAACACTTCTTGATTATGGTGTGAAATTCAAGGAAATTCCTCTCTTATGTGACAATGAAAGTGCCATAAAGATTGCCAGCAATCCGGTTCAACACTCTAGAACCAAGCATATTTATATTCGGCACCATTTTCTTAGAGATCATGTGAGCAAAGGGGATATTAAGATTGATGGAGTGAGCATGGATGATTAATTGGCGGATATATTTACCAAGCCTTTGGAAGAGTCTCGATTTTGCAAATTGAGAAATGAGTTGAATGTCATTGACATCTCAAATGTGGGTTGAGAGTTAGCACATGTGTTTATCCATATGCATTTGTTTATCTCTCTTATCTATTTCTACTTATCTCTTGTTTACTTTTTGTTCTCTAACTTTCGTAAAGCTTGATTTTGCATATTTTACTCGTATTATTTGGCACATTGCATCATTCGATAATTTTCCTTCATTATTCTTGAGCAATGATCCCAAAAGATATCTTTGCAAATCTTTATCTCGAGTTATATCAAGCTAAATTTAAAAGGCGAGGTCGGACTGTCCGCGGCAACAGGCCGGACCGTCCGGCTGCTCCTGGCGGACTGTACGACAGGGCGGCGCGGACCGTTCGCATGGCTCGTGGGGAAGAGGAGCGGCACTGGTCGTTCTGGAAGCAATAACGGACCGTCCGCGCCGGGGCACTAGACCGTCCGCGCGCCTTGCGGACTGTCCGCGGAGGCGTCACGGACCGTCCGTGCATGTCGCGCGCGTGTGGGACCCAGGTCGTAGGGATGAAAACAAGCAGGACTCCTTCTCTTCCCCCAACCCGACCCAAGTCATCTCCTTTCTCACTTTCTTGCTCCCTCTCAAAGAAAAGGTCTCCCTCTTAGGGATTTCAATTGGAGCACTCCCCGGACCGTCCGAGCACATCCCCGGACTCTCTGCAAGGTTCTCCACCATGTCATCCAGGTATTTTTCGAATCTCTCATTCTATTTCTCGGATTTTGAGCAAGAAGGTGATTAGGGTTTGGAGGTGTGATCTTAATTTCGTCCATGGTTTCAAGATAGCTTGGTGAATGAGTTTGGGATATCAATGCGGTGTTGTGGCAAAATTTTGGTGAAGAAATATTGGATTTTGATCAAGTTATGAGGATGGGAAAAATCAGACCTACTGTTCAAGGCGCCAGCCGGCCGGGACCGGGCGGACTGTCCGCAGCCTCTGCGCGGACGGTCCACGTGGCCCCGGCAGCGGCACCTGTGCCCAGTAGCTTCTAGTTTGGGGTTTCACTCTCACTTATAATTGTTTCCAACTGTTAATACTCATTTAAATACATAGTTTTTGACAGTGCTCGCAAGGCTATAGCTTCACTCACTAGAAAGGTGACCAAAAAGGGCACATCAAAGAAGAAGAGCAAGGATGTTGGGACATCCAAGAAGCGTAGAAAAGATGATACCTCTAAGGAAGAAGAGGAGCCCGACAATCCTAATGACAGTGACTTTGATCCGGCCGATGAACTGGCCAGTGCCTCATTCATGGTGGATGAACATCAGATAAATCAAGGGGGGGTAATAATGCTGACATCATTGATGTGATTAATTACACGGCTCCTAGAAGGCAGTGGACACAAAGAGAGTTTGCTATTTCTAGAAATGACAATGCTTATAGTCAACCCCGGGACACCCACAATTTGTATTTCCACACCACTGTGCAAGAGCAAGCTTTTTTTAGTAGTTTGATGGAGTGCACAGTTTTTACTCATCAAAGGTTGATTTTGACTATCTTGAGTCTAAACCTGTCTTAGCTGGGGTGGCAACAAAACTTGAAAATTTGGGCTTGAAACCGTTTCTTCAGCATAGATGTGATTGCAATGATACCATAGTTAGACAATTCTATGCAACATATGAAATGGATTTTATAGGGAAGAAAATCAGGTGGATGACTTGTAAGAGTGAGTATGAGGCCACTTTTGCAGAATTTGCAGCTGCCAGTCTTCTTAATTATTAGTATTTTAGTGATGGTGTTGATGTTTATAATGAGGATATTCTTGAAAACACTGTTGTCTTCTATGAGCCTGGCACCTCAAATGCAACTATAATGAACTGGCTAGCAGCAGGACTTAGACATCATCCGGCTGACATTAACAACATCATCAGACATACCTTTATGCCTAAAAGTGGTAATAAGGATAAGGTCCGAGAACATTATTGGAATGTGATTGATCACATCATGAATGGAACTAAATTTGATGTTGTGAAGCTTATTCTTCATCAAATGATTTGCAAGAAGCGTCTTGTCAGAGATAGTATTTATTTTGCTCCTTATATTATGTCTTTGATCAAGACCAAGACGGGGTTCAATGGTCTATGTGATGTGAAGCATGAACTTTATTGTCCATTTTACAATGCTAAACCTTTTCTCAACAAGCCATTGACACCTTATGGGCAGGATGCAGAGGCTCATGCTAGTGATGATGAAAATGCAAATGTTGGTAACATGGGTTATGCTAATATTGATGAGGGTGCTTATGCTATGCCACCTCCTCATCCTCCAGTTCATCCCATGCAGCCACAGTGGGAGCCTCCTGCTGGATACTTTGACTCTTACTCTGCTAATATTCAGCAATCCATGTACTCTCAGTTTCAACAGATGCAATCCGGGTTCAACTCTCACTTTGAGGCATATGGGCAATAGATGAATGATACTTTTCAGACTATGCAGCAGGGCTTTCAGCAGCAGATTGACACTAGTCTGAATAATTTTGGTCATCATGTCTATAACACTATGCATGATCCCATGATGCAAAGGTTGAGTGATATGCAGACAGATCTTCAGAATGACCTCAGTACCTTGAATGACAGATTCTCTCAGATGTCCACCTCAGAGTAGTATCAGCAGTTATATGATCAGCAGACTCAGCTTCAGAACAATGTCAATGCCCTGAACACTGCTTTTGGAGATTTCAGAGATCATTTTTATCATTACTATCCAGCTCCAGCTCCACCACCACAGTTCTGTCCCCCTCCGCCATTCTGTCCTCCTCCGCCACCACCTCAGGATGACTAGACCTTTTGGTATTTGATGCCAAAGGGGGAGAGATTTGGAGGAGTGATGTGTGATCTTTAGGGGGACCTCACTTTCTTTGGATGCATTTGGAACTCTTGCATTGCACTTGCATGTTTAATTTCGGATATGCATGAACTTTGGTTGGCTTGTAATAATTTGTGAGACTTATGTTTTGGTGTGTGATGTGGTTGAGAACTAGAACTTGTGGTTATCTTGTGATGATCTATGGTTGTGATCTCATTTTGCTTATCTTATGGCTTGTTCTAGTTCCCGTAGTAGTTTTGAGGCTAACCCTTGCTTAATCTTTTGGATATATATATATATATGTATATGTATATATATATGGTTGTTGCCTTGATCTCTATTTTGGGAAACTCCGTCAAAATTACTATATTTATGCATATGTGTGAAAATCAAATGAAAATTATATGCACATATGTAGGGGGGGTTCTCTCTATATTCTTGTTTTGGAGACGTTCACTCTATCTATTTATTGAATTTATTTAAGAAGAGTAAGTGATTCCAAAAACACAAAACCTTTCTTATATCACTCCTTTAAATGGTTGTCATCAATTACCAAAAAGAGGGAGATTGAAGGCATCTACGCCCCTAATTTGTGTTTTGGTAATTAATGACAATCATTATGGACTAACATTTTTATTTGAGTTATAAGAATAGGTTAGTCCGGTGAAATGATGAGATCATGCGGTATAAACGAGAAAGACTTGTATGGCATGTGTTGGAAAGAGCTCAAGGCAAAGGTAAAAGATAGGGTTTTATTTTTGCCGGTCATAAGGTGATTAGAGGATGTTAAATGACCGGGTTGATAGGATAGATAGCCGTACTATCAAGAGGGATCATTTTCATTGGCTTGACCTTCCATAGTGCCACTTGGCTCAAAAATTTGCATGCATCACATTTAGATGACTAGCGGTTTCTCTTGGTAAAAGGGTTTCATTGAAAATCTTAAGAAATATCAGTTTTCAGGTGTTGGGCGGACAGTCTGGGCCCTTGGGGCAGACGGTCCGCAGGTTTTTGATATTTATTTAATATCTGAGTTTTTTTGGCAAAAGTTTTCGAGAAAATGCGCTTCCAGGCGGACAGTCCGTGACCCCAGCGGACGGTCCGTTATTCTTAACAGAACTGGGTGCAGCTCGGTGGACCGGGCGAACAGTCTGCGACCTGCCCGCGGACAGTCCGCAGGGCCCAGGCGGACAGTCCGCCCGGCCCAACGGTCAGTCACGCTAGCTGTTGACTTCGCATTTTTACCGTTGGAATTCAAACGCGGACAGTCCGCGAGGGCATCGCGGACAGTCCGCGAGGTACACGTTTTGCCCATAACGGCTAGTAACGGGATGGGGGAGTATATATACTCTAAGCCCGGGGTTGGAAAGTCTCTCTTGGCACTTTGAAAGGTCCATACTCCCTTATAGAGCTCTCCCTCTTCTCTCTCTCACTCACTTGGCTTAGTGATTGTATTCTTTGTGAGATTGAGAGCTTCTAGTGCATTGCATCAATGTTTTGATCTTTGTGGCACTAGCAAGTGGTTGATTTGTTACTCTTGGAAGTTGCCGCTTCCTAGACGGCTTGGTGGTGGAAGAATCCGTTGAAGCTCGCAAGAAGATTGTGCGTGGCTCCGGATTTCGTGTTGTGAGAGGTATTGTGCTCACCTCACCGGAGTGGTAAAGAGCAACTCTAGTGGAATCGAGGTGTGGAGTGGTTCTTTGGTTCTAACTAGCTCAAGATCAAGCGGTGTCTTGATAGAGGAGCGGTTGAACATTGAATCCACCTCAACGGGGAATAGGGGTGACCGGCAAGTCATCGATACCACGGGATAAAATTTGTCTCTTGAGCTTAGTTATTTCTTTGCTCAATTTCCTTTCAAGTACTTTACTTTGAGCATTCAATTTCTAGAGATTGTTTTATATCTTGTCACCCTAGGACGCAAACCCCCAATATAGGAATAGAATAGGTAGAGATTTAATTCTCCTTGTGGTTCTAATTAAATTTGTCTAGTGTTGTGATTTTAGATTTTAAACAGCCTATTCACCCCCCTCTAGTCGGTATCCTAGATCCTACACTAACAACGTTTCCTAAGTCGATAAGTGCGAATCGAGTAGCTCCGACTAGTTATTATAAGGAGAGCTGATTATAAGCTTGCCACCGGCACTAACTACGTCTTGTTGGATCCATGTGTGTGAGGTCGTTTAAGACGTGTGCAATCATGATTAAAATCTTGTTGAACCTAAAATTGGTCCTTGCTTGCTTGAGTAATTTTTCCTAGGGTAATTGCTTGATCTTAGGTAAGGTTTTGCTCTCCTTTTATCTTAGGAAATTTCTTGCAGATTCTGTTGCTGTCATTTCTCAATTTTTATAAGGTTGTTTCTTATCAAATTGAGCATCGACTGTGAATTTCTTCAAGATTTTAGGAATTTTTTACAAGGAGTTATGCTCAGTTTAGTGAGTCTCTGTCCTGCTGTTTTTCTGGGCAACCTTCTTCTGGAAGTGTAATTTTTTTTGAGTAGGATTCAATCCAATCTAGATCCACCCTTGATTACCAAAAGTGTGCATGATTATGTCACTGAGTTGCTGCAGAAATTTGGGGATTTTTGGGCCCTGGTTTTTATGTTATGAATTTTTGTTCATACCTACCAGATTTTACCCCTTTTGCTCGTATTGATGTCATTTGATGTCTAACGTGTAGTCCCTAATTTTTGTACAGATGGTGCAGCCACCGATCTACGAGATCGACGCGGATGGTACCATTCATATTGATGCCCTTCACTGGGAGGGTTTTCCCCGCATCTTGTGGGAGACCCTTAGTGAGGTGGGCTACACTACGCCGCCGATGTACGAGGTGGTCTCTTTTTGGGACCAGGGTGCTCCCTACGCCCGCACGACCGCGACCATGCTACCCCACCCCGAGCACCCGGAGTGGGCGGACTTGAGCATGATGTTCTTTTCTCACCGTGGTGTCGAGTCAGTTGAGTCCGCGGCCATGCGGATCCTTCACACCTTCTGCGAGCAGCACCCGGACGAGGTGATGCTTACTACGCTGGGGTTGTTCCCGGCCATGGACCCACTTGACCCGGCTTGGCGTGAGCATATCTCGCTCACCGGCGCGTTGCTCATGACGGACCCTCCAGAGGTCGTTGTGCGCCAGCTTCTGAGGTTGTTGGAGGCGGTGTACAACATGCAGGTGTTTCGTATTTCCACTCAGGGTATGCTCTCGGTTGTGTTGATGGACTCCACAGTGATGAGGGATATACTCGCCCTCGACCTTCAGTTCGAGCGACAGACCATTGCTCACCTCCAGCAGGAGCTTGTTGCGTTTCAGGACGAGCGTATACAGTGGCACCAGGAGCGTGCCGAGTTCACAGAGCAACTGCACGCTCGAGACCACGCTCTCTAGATGACTCAGGTGTAGCTAGCCCACACAGAGGCCCAGTGTTTTGACTTGGTGCAGAACATGGCGGAGATGCAGAACCAGGTAGCTGAGATGGAGATAGAGGTGGAGGTGTGGCAGGCGATGGCCCACCAAGGGCAGTAGCCGCCGATTGCACCACCGGCTGCACCTGCCGCTCCGGACGAGCTACAGGGAGCTTCGGGCTTGAGCGAGGCCAGTGTTGGCGGTCCACCACCCGCTTCTCCAGATACTAGCGCTGGATCCGCTGCGGGCTATTAGTGGTTTAGTAGTTGTCTTTTGGAGGAAAATCATGTACTCTTAGTTTAGCCTCCTCAGCTAGCTTTTGTGTAAGGGTAGAGACTGATATGAGTTTTCCTTTTTGCATATTCTTCTTGTGGATTTTGTAAACAAGCTTCTGAATATGTAGCTAATGAAAACCTCATGAATTTCAGATGGTGGGACAAACCCGAGCTTCCCCTAACGGTTTTGGCCCAAGTGGGAGTGACGCTCCGCCACCTCCTCCCAACATGACCATTCAAGAGCAATTTATGGTCACCCAAACTGAGGTGATGCGTCAGCTCTTGCAAACGCAGCAGCAACTTGCTCAACAGCTGCAGAACAATCCCTGTGGGGAGAATATTGATGGCCAGCCTCGAGTCACCAAGTATGAGCATTTCTATGCCATGAAGCCCCCGACTTTTGAGGAGGCCAAGGAGCCACTGGCTGCTGATGCGTGGATCAGGGCCATTGAGGCCAAGTTCTCCGTATTCACCTTGCCCTGCTCAGAAGAGTGCAAGGCCAGCTTCGCTGCTCTCCAGCTCCGTGGTGCAGCGTTGATATGGTGGGAGAATTTCAAGACCATGATTACCGTGGGACATCAAATCACATGGGCTGAGTTCAAGCAGGCCTTCAAGGAACATCACATTCCTAAAGGTCCCATGGATAGAAAGATGAAGGAGTTGCTTGCTCTAAAGCAAGGTTCTGACATGGTGTACGAGTATGCTAAGAAGTTCAATGCCTTTTGTCAGTATGGTGGGCATCACGTTGACAACGATGCCAAGAAGATAGAGCGTTTCCGTGATGGGTTACACGGGGATCTCTATGAGAGGCTTAATCTTTATGAGCCTAACAGTTATCAGGACCTTGTGAACAAGGCCATTTCTCAGGAAGATGCCATGTCAAAGGCTCAGAAGGATAGGAAGAGGCAGGCCGGATTCACTACTACCGGTGGGTCAGGAAAGAAATTCCGATTTGTCAAGAAGGGTACTCAGGGTCCTCCCCAGTCATCTTGAACTGGACACTGGAGGGTGACCCCGTCTCAAAACAAGCCACCCAGAAATTTTCAGTTCCGTAAAGCACAGCAGCAGCCATACAAGCCTAGTGCACCCCCAACTAGCAACCACAACAGCAATGCCGCTAAAGACCGTCGCTGCTATAATTGTGGCCAGCCCGGGTATTACATCAGTGAGTGTCCCAAACCCAGGCAGAATAAGTGTCACACCCTGAAATTTCCAATTTCAGGATGTGAATAGAGAGAATTAAATAACGATTTTTTCAAAATTTTTAAAATGTGTCCAACATTTATTTTCTTTACAGGAAATATAGTATAGGAAAATTCCTTTGTTTGATTTTCTGAATAAAAACAAAGTTGAGAGTGTTTCATTCATGCCAATGCATCTTGGCGCTTCTTGAGTGCAAAAGGTTTCAAAAATGCGTTTAGGAGCTGTCCTAACTCTCCCGAGAATTTTTCGGATTTTTTTGGAATTTATTCTCATTTTTCCTTGAGCTGTTTCTATTTATTAGAAGGCTCTGAAGTCTTTTTCATGAGCTCCAAATGCTTTATTTGGATTGTTCATGTCTTAATCAATCTCTAGGAATTTTCCTGGAATTTTTGGGATTTTCTGAGTATTTTTAGTGCTTTAAATGAATTACTGGAGTTTCTCTCGAATTCTTTTGTACTGAAAATTTATTTCAGAAAAATTAAAAAAAGGAAAACCAATCCTATCTAACTGTGCCGAGCCCGAAGGCCCGACCCAGTCCGCGCCGGCCCGGCCGGCGGCCCGCGCGGAGCCCATCCGGGCCCCGCCCGCGATCCGCGCCGGCCGCCGCCCGACTCCGCCGGAGTCCGGCGCCCGCACGCCTTGGCTTCCGTGCCGAGCACCGCAAGTTGCACGCCTATAAAGCGGCGCCGCCTCGAGCCCTCTCCGCACCCGCCCCTACATCTCACCGCCACGCGCGCCGCATCCCGCGCCGCCTTGCGCCGCCGCCTAATCTGCCGCTTCCGTCGACTTTCGAGCCGAGCCAGCACCACCAGGAGATCCAGGCCGTCGAGTTGTGCATCCTCCGCCCCTTCCCACGACCAGAAGTGCACCAGAGCACCACCGCCGCGTGAGGCTGCCGTCGGCCGCCGCTGCTTACCACCGACGGCCCCCCTGCCGTCTTCCCCCTCCAAGGTGAACACGTCCCCAAAATCCCCTCGATCCCCTCTTCCTCCTGCACCTGCCACCCGAGCCCCTAGCTCGCCCGAGCACCGGCGCCGCCGGCCACCAGGGCCGCCGCCGCCCCCTGGTTTGCCCTGTCTGCTCTGTCTAAAGGAGGAAGATGGCGGTTTTGCACTTAACCCCCTGAGTTCCCCTGAATCTATTAGATCCAATTGTGTGTCTTAGATCTTTTCCAGATAACCCCCTAGATTTATTAGATCTTCACAATCAGATCCACCCAACACTCTTTTACAGATCTAACCCCGAGCTTTATCAGTTTCATGAGCACTGTTTACTGTGTCTCGGGAATCTTTTCTGCTACCCCTTGAGATCTATAGTTAATTGTGTAAAGGTCCTTTCAATCTTGTTTCCTCCATAAAATCTTTGTTCTAACTTCGTTTTAATCCGTTCAAGTTGCGTTAGGTTCATAATAATGTAAAGAACGCGCTAGTGGTGAGTTTTCATCAAGTTTTGTTTTCTGAAAATAAAATTAATATTAATTTTGATTAATGTCTAGTTATACATGACTTTTCCAAATAAAAGCTATATAGATCTATACATCGTTTTTCTTAAGCAAAATTTAATTTGATTAATATTTCTATCACATGTGTTGTACATAAAAGTTAATTAGATCTTTATCTCGGTTTCCGTAAACCAAATGTTAATTTGTTTAATAGTTAATTAATCTTTCCTAATTAAAATTTGATTAGGCTTTTACATCGGCTTTTATAATAAATATTAATTTGATTAATGTCAGTTCCATAATGTTTTTAATAATAATATGATCTACTCGAATTACACAGTTTCGTTTAGATTGTTCATATAGTTTAGTTTTTTTAAATTAAATGTTTAATCGGTTTAATGAAAATATGAATCTTTACAAATAAAACTTGACTAGTTCTTTACACCGGTTTTGTAAATAGAGTTTAATCTGCTTTAACTCCAACTGAGGGTATTTTCTTTATGAAATATCCTTACATATATTTTGTTAATTAAAATAAACCTAGCTGAAAGCTTGATCGCTCATATATACGTGCAAATCAATCGTTAGACGTTCCTTACCTCAGTATCTCTTTTGATCAAGTCTATCTGAAGCTCTAAATCTTTCTAGTGTTAGCTCAAGCTCAAACCATGTCCAGCTATTCAGATCTTTCCCTTCTAAGCACGGTTTGTGTGCTTTGGTGATCCTAGTAGATATCTTAGAGTTTCTGTTCTACATTTCTTTATCAAGTAATCCTATAATGATTATTTCATGTTTCTCTTAGAATCTCATTCATTAATATCTAGTTCATGCCTATCTTATCTCAGTTAGGTTGTCTCTTTATGAATTAGTTGTGTTCTTGTACCTAATCCATCATAGCTACCTTTCTTTAGAGTTTGCCCTGTTATATGTTTTTCCTGTCAGATCAGATCACCCTTGGTTAGTGTGTCAGTTGTTCATCCGAGTTCTCTTTGTAGACTAGTCCTCCTAAACCCTAGCCTAAGGTTTGTGCGTGTGTTATAGTTCGCTTTCACCGTTCTAGTTCGTTCCACCTTAACTTGTACGTTAGCATTTGTAACACTTGTTACTTGTTTGAATACTAAAGATGCATGTTATTCTTGACTAATTCTTATTCCAATGCTTTTATAAATAAAAAGTGATTTGGTTCTAATCCGGTTTTCTTTAATCATGATGTAATTGGTTGATTCCTATTTATAGCTAGCTTTCTTTAAATAAAAGATGTTAGAGTTAAACATTGGTTTTCATAATAAAGTTAATATGCCTAATGACATCATAAATGTCTTTTCAATATTTTGAACACGTGACATAAAGTTACTCGCCTAGATATCTGATACTTGCTTTATCTTTCTAAAGTAATTGTTAATTTGACATTACTTCCACTCGAATGTTATAAATAAATTATGATTAGGTTTATCGTGATTTCTTTAATTAAATGTAACTTGTTTAATGGTAACAAAGAGTATTTCTCTAAAATATTCTTTCACATGATTTCTTAATTAAAATATGCCAAGCGTAGTCTCTTGTTGTTTGAAAATGATCTCACGATAGTTTCAAGCTTAGTTATGTTTCAACATTTCTTGCGCTTGCGTAACCATTAGAATCGAGCTCTATATCTGTGTGATCTTTCCGATCCTTGCTCAATCTTCCGCAATCATCTCTTCAAAGTTAACCAAGCCTTTCCCTTCCAAGCACACTTTGTGTTCTTTAGTGATCCACCTAATCGAGCCTATCCTTTAGTGCGTTCTTTTAAAGTTTCCCTTTTGATTGATGCTTTGTTCTTAGTTGTTTGTTTGTTTGCTTTGTATGTTTGTGCCCGATGATTGATGCGATTAGAGCAAACGTTGTTCAAGAATCGAGAGCTTTGGAACAGTATGAAGATGAAGAATTCTAAGCAACATCACTACTATGGATAAAGGCAAGTCTGTCCTTGTTCCTTTGTCCCAATAACTTTATTAATCACTTTGCATTGCTTTGCATTAAAATGGGTTCCTATTAAAGATGACTAGCCTCATTTGACCATTATCTTGAATCTGGTTCTTAATTAATATTGATGGTAGATGTTGCTTAGTGTGCTCAACTGGGTTGGTAATAATCAACATGGTTATCATTTTATGCTCTATGTTCCTTTATGATAATTTTAATACTAGATCATTGTGCATTAATCGGAACATGGGGAACCACCCAGGAAAATAGTACAACCACAAGAACTAACAGGCAACGGTCTTGGCTGAATAATTAGGAACTTTAGCTTGGGATGATCTTACCCGATAAGGACAAGGGATCGGCGGTACTGCGGGGTTTGGACTCGCTCTAGCAGGGAGTTGGGTGAGTTATTCTTTTTATGGTGGGGTATCGACCTGTTAGGGGACTTTATACCTTGCTAACTGATCCGGACCTTGTGGGTCACTACTTGTTGGAGAACCTTTGTAAAGGCCTTGTAGCATCCCTATGCAACCACACCTCGGTATTGTGGTATGGTGCCTGATCAGCATCGCGTGGTTGGGTTGAAAGTTTTTCGGAGCTTTTACGCTGCTTGTGGTGAAAGTGTACAACCTCTGCTGAGTGTAAAACTAACTAGTTAGTCGTGCTCACGGTCAAGAGCGGCCTGGACCCTCACATGATAACTGAACTTGAAGATGGACTTAAATTGTGATATGTGTTATGGTTATGTTTGCCATGTGCTCATGGCGTATGTCTTATCTTTATGCTTAATTGTTGGTTGGTATAAACTTATACTTTATTAGTAATCAGGTGCTAATAAAGCTTGATCAACTAAAATGCTAAATGCTTATAGCTCAGTTCACTAAAAAGCCTTTGCATTCATATCTTTCCCCACACTTAATGAGTACGACAAGTGCTCACCCTTGTTATAAACAAAGTTGCTCAGAAGGAGGAAGCTACTTTGAAGTCTTGTGAAGATGTTGTGGAGTTCTAGGCGTACGCAACCAACAGTCGACTGCCTGTGATGTTTGGTGTCTTCGTTTCCAGGATAAAGCATAAAACTCTGATAGTCTTCCTTTTTCTTACGTGATATTGTTTCTGTTATTCACTTATGTCAACTATATGCATGAAAATTGATCCTGGCATGCATATAGGTTTGCACTTGGTTTTCTTTGAAAAACAGTGTGACAGAGTGGTATCAGAGCTATATCGACTGTAGGACGTAAGCCTAGATAGCAATGGTCATTTCCTAAGGTTTCCTTTGATCTAAAAATTCATCACTACCTTTCCCTTGAACTCCGTGATGAATATTCTCGCTTCTTGAACCATTATCTTTCATCAATCCTCCTTGATGGCTCACCGTTGACTGTCACATTTTCATTTGCACATCATGGTTTTGCAAATGATTATGATCTCTACCCTTTCCTAATTATTTACTCTCCCCTTGGTCTTGATCTTGTCTCTCTTCCACTTCTCTCAAGCAATTCCACCAATAAGTCAAAAGGTGAATTGTTACCCTTGACATTCTATCTGTTCGCGCAGCTCTCCGACACACCAGCGCTGTTTTTATTCTTTCTCAATCTACAGAACTCCGATTGACATGAAACCAGTTGGGTTAGTTCCTAAATTTCATAATTGAATCTCTATCAAAAATTCAGACCTATCCAGTATATATTCCAGGAGCTATGCTCGAAACATTGGAGCTATCAGAATCTGTAAACTCTGCTGACCTAGTTACCTTCATTATTTCATATCGCGGGCTATGGACCTCCGATTGAGGTAAATCCAATTGGAGTAGTTCAGGAATTTTATAAGATTCACTCTGACCAAAATTCATTAATTTTGGTTGCATATGCAGAGAGTTATGCCCGAAACTTTGGAGGTTCTCGAATCTGTCAACACCGCTGACATAGCCATCTTGTTTAATTCATATCCCGAGTTCTAAACCTCCGATTGAGGTGATTCCAGTTGGGATGAACTCATAATTTCGGCCTCCTTGACCTGGGAGAAATCCATCATTTATGGATATCCTTGCTTGGAGCTACACCTCATCTATTAGGAGGATACCCTCAGACTTTATTAACAACGTGTAGTTTGTTCCCTTGACTATGTCTTGATTGGTGGAATTCAGTGCTTGCATGATGATGCCTGGTTTTATGTCGTTGTTTGTGTTGATTCTTTGAAGTGAGTGTTTATGTATTGTGGATCTTATATCTGCAATGACATCTTTTGCTTAGTTGGGTTCTTCTTTTGTATCTTCCACCTCCTTGCTCGTCCCATTCTATTTCTATACTCTTCAGTCTATCTCCTTTGATCCTATCACAAATACCCAATCATATGGAGAGCTCCAACACAAATCATGAAGATAAAGATAATGAAGGAAACATCAACATTCCTCTGGCAACCTCATCATGGGAGTGCAAGATGTTGGAGTATATCGCTGCACAAACTCAGGCTTTGCAAGCAATGGCTCAAACCATGGTTAAGATTCATCAGTCCATTACAAAGCAAGCTCCACTTCCTAAAGGTCACGATGCGGTCACCAATGATAACCATCAAAACATGACTCCTCCACCATTTGATAAAGAGAAGCTATCGGCTATGCAGACTCAAGTCTCACAAGGAAGGATGCAGCCTAGCGCAACCTACTTTCGTAATGAGATGGCCACAGACAGAGTTCCCATTGGGCCAGTGAAGAGGCAAGTTATTGAAGCATGGAATAATCAAAGAAAGAAGAAGAAGCATGAAGCACTGAAACTAACAATGGAGAAACAACATGAGGTTAACAAGGCTCCAGACATGTGTCCGGGTGATAAGCACGATGGTCTTTCATGTCCCCAAAAGGAAGCTAGTCTTATGACAGAAGAAGCTCGCGCCCTATAGATATCAATAAGCAGAAGATGTTGTCCACCCAAAACCCAACTCAAGAAGAAGGTTCTCAAGCTGAAGGTCATACTCAAACCCTAAACCTTGATGATTGGATTATCACTTGCGAGGAATACAAACCTGGTAGACGCAAGCGATCTAACAAGCAAGACCGTAGAACAAGACGAGAGAAGAAGTTATCACATCTAGGGGCAGATAATGGTACTGAGTTAGGTTCCGACAAACCCCAGCCTAGGATTGTCCGACCTATATATGTCACTCCTATCAAGAAGAATCCTGATGCACAAGTTGAACTACCAAGGACTATGATGGAGCAAAGCGAAGAGTGAAGAAAATCACAATGATAGAAGGATGGATAAGTTACAAGTGGGACCAGACTATATATTCCTAAACAAGTCCAATGAGTTATCGAAAATAGAAGAGCATGTTTGGTACTTGTGTAAGGAAGGGCGATATGAGGAAAGTTGATAAGCTTTGGATAATCCCCATGTGAGCCTTTGTTTCTTGCTAACCTTTCTCGAATCTCGGGACAAGATTCCTTTTCAGGGGGGTAGGTTTGTCACACCCTGAAATTTCCAATTTCAGGATGTGAATAGAGAGAATAATTAAATGACGATTTTCTGAAAATTTTTAAAATTTGTCCAACATTTATTTTCTTTACAGGAAATATAGTATAGGAAAAATCCTTTGTTTGATTTTCCGAATTAAAACAAAGTTGAGGGTGTTGCATTCATGCCGATGCATCTTGGCGCTTCTTGAGTGCAAAAGGTTTCAAAAATGCGTTTAGGAGCAGTCCTAACTCTCCCGAGAATTTTCCGGATTTTTCTGGAATTTATTCTCATTTTTCCTTGAGTTGTTTCTATTTATTAGAAGGCTCTAAAGTCTTTTTCATGAGCTCCAAATGCTTTATTTGTATTGTTCATGTCTTAATCTATCTCTAGAAATTTTCCTGAAATTTTTGGGATTTTCTGAGTATTTTTAGTGTTTTAAATGAATTACTAGAGTTTCTCTCAAATTCTTTTGTACTGAAAATGTATTTCAGAAGAATTAAAAAAAAAGGAAAACCAATCCTATCTAACTGGGCCGAGCCCGAAGGCCCGACCTAGGTCCGCGCCGGCCCAGCCATCGGCCCGCGCGGAGCCCATCTCGGGGCCCGCCCGCGATCCGCGCCGGCCGCCGCCGGACTCCGTCGGAGTCCGGCGCCCGCACGCCTTGGCTTCCGTGCCGAGCATGGCAAGCCGCGCACCTATGTGCGCGGCGTCGCCTCGATCCCTCCCCGCGCCCGCCCTCGCATCTCACCGCCACGCGCGCCGCATCCCGCGCCGCCAGAGTCGAACAGCGCTGCCGACGCCTAATCTGCCGCTTCCATCGACTTTCGAGCCGAGCCAGCACCACCAGGAGATCCAGGGCGTCGAGCTATGCATCCTCCGCCCCTTCCCACGGCCGGAAGTGCACCAGAGCACCACCGCCACGTGAGACTGCCGCCGGCCGCCGCTGCTTACCGCTGACAGCCACCCTGCCGTCTTCCCCCCTCCAAGGTGAGCACGTCCCCAAAATCCCCTCGATCCCCTCTTCCTCCTGCACCCGCCACCCGAGCCCCTAGCTCGCCGGAGCACCGGCACCGCCGGCCACCAGGGCCGCCGCCGCCTCCTGGTTTGCCCTATCCGCTCTGTCTAAAGGAGGAAGATGGCGTTTTGCACTTAACCCCCTGAGTTCCACTGAATCTATTAGATCCAATTGTGTGTCTTAGATCTTTTGCAGATAACCCCCTAGATTTATTAGATCTTCACAATCAGATCCACCCAACACCCTTTTACAGATCTAACCCTGAGCTTTATCAGTTTCATGAGCACTGTTTACTGTGTCTCGGGAATCTTTTCTGCTACCCCTTGAGATCTATAGTTAATCGTGTAAAGGTCCTTTCAATCTTGTTTCCTCCATAAAATCTTTGTTTTAACTCCGTTTTAATCCGTTCAAGTTGCGTTAGGTTCATAATAATGTAAAGCACGCGTTAGTGGTGAGTTTTCATCATGTTTTGTTTTCTGAAAATAAAATTAATATTAATTTTGATTAATGTCTAGTTATACACGACTTTTTGAAATAAAAGCTATATAGATCTATACATCGTTTTTCATAAGAAAAATTTAATTTGATTAATATTTCTACCACATGTTTTGTACATAAAAGTTAATTAGATCTTTATCTCAGTTTTCGTAAACCAAATGTTAATTTGTTTAATAGTTAATTAATCTTTCCTAATTAAGTTGATTAGGCTTTTACATCGGCTTTTATAATAAATATTAATTTGATTAATGTCAGTTCCATAATGTTTTTAATAATAATATGATCTACTCGAATTACACAGTTTCGTTTAGATTGTTCATATAGTTTAGTTTTTTTTAAATTAAATGTTTAATCGATTTAATCAAAATATGAATCTTTATAAATAAAACTTGACTAGTTCTTTACACCGGTTTTGTAAATAGAGTTTAATCTGCTTTAACTCCAACTGAGGGTATTTTCTTTATGAAATATCCTTACATATATTTTGTTAATTAAAATAAACCTAGCTCAAAGCTTGATCGCTCATATATATATGTGCAAATCAATCGTTAGACGTTCCTTACCTCAGTATCTCTTTTGATCAAGTCTATCTGAAGCTCTAAATCTTTCTAGTGTTAGCTCAAGCTCAAACCATGTCCAGCTATTCAGATCCTTCCCTACTAAGCATGGTTTGTGTGCTTTGGTGATCCTAGTAGATATCTTAGAGTTTCTGTTTTGCATTTCTTTATCAAGTAATCCTATCATGATTATTTCATGTTTCTCTTAGAATCTCGTTCATTAATATCTAGTTCATGCCTATCCTATCTCTGTTAGGTTGTCTCTTTATGAATCAGCTATGTTCTTGTACCTAATCCATCATAGCTACCTTTCTTTAGAGTTTGCCCTGTTATCTATTTTTCCTGTCAGATCAGATCACCCTTGGTTAGTGTGTCAGTTGTTCATCCAAGTTCTCTTTGTAGACTAGTCCTCCTAAACCCTAGCCTAAGGTTTGTGTGTGCGTTATAGTTCGCTTTCACCGTTCTAGTTCGTTCCACCTTAACTTGTACGTTAGCATGTGTATCCCTTGTTACTTGTTTGAATACTAAAGATGCATGTTAATCTTAACTAATTCCTATTACAATGCTTTTATAAATAAAAAGTGATTTGGTTGATTCCTATTTATAGCTAGCTTTCTTTAAATAGAAGATGTTAGAGTTAAACATTGGTTTTCATAATAAAGTTAATATGCCTAATGACATCATAAATGTCTTTTCAATATTAAATATGTTTAGTTGAACACGTGACATAAAGTTTCTCGCCTAGATATCTTATACTTGCTTTATCTTTCTAAAGTAATTGTTAATTTGACATTACTTCCACTCGAATGTTATAAATAAAATATGATTAGGTTTATCGTGATTTCTTTAATTAAATGTAACTTGTTTAATGGTAACAAAGAGTATTTCTCTAAAATATTCTTTCACATGATTTCTTAATTAAAATATGCCAAGCGTAGTCTCTTGTTGTTTGATAATGATCTCACGACAGTTTCAAGCTTAGTTATGTTTCAGCGTTTCTTGCGCTTGCGTAACCATTAGAATCGAGCTCTATCTCTGTGTGACCTTTTCGGTCCTTGCTCAATCTTTCGCAATCATCTCTTCAAAGTTAACCAAGCCTTACCCTTCCAAGCACACTTTGTGTTCTTTAGTGATCCACCTAATCGAGTCTATCCTTTAGTGTGTTCTTTTAAAGTTTCCCTTTTGATTGTTGTGTTGTTCTTAGTTGTTTGTTTGTTTGCTTTGTATGTTTGTGTCTGATGATTGATGTGATTAGAGCGAACGTTGTTCAAGAATCAAGAGCTTTGGAACAGTATGAAGATGAAGAATTCTGAGCAACATCACTACTCTGGATAAAGGCAAGTGTGTCCTTGTTCCTTTGTCCCAATAACTTTATTAATCACTTTGCATTGCTTTGCATTAATTTTGATGGGTTCCTATTAAGGATGACTAGCCTCATTTGACCATTATCTTGAACCTGTTTCTTAATTAATATTGATGGTAGATGTTGCTTAGTGTGCTCAACTGGGTTGGTAATAATCAACGTGGTTATCATTTTATGCTCTATGTTCCTTTATGATAATTTTAATACTAGATCACTGTGCATTAATCGGAACATGGGGAACCACCCAGGAAAACAGTACAACCACAAGAACTAACGGGCAATGGTCTTGGCTGAATAATTAGGAACTTTAGCTTGGGGTGATCTTACCTGATAAGGACACGGGATCAGCGGTACTGCGTGGTATGGACTCGCTCTAGCAGGGAGTTGGGTGAGTTATTCTTTTTATGGTGGGGTATCGACCTGCTAGGGGACTTTATACCTTGCTAACTGATCCGGACCTTGTGGGTCACTACTTGTTGGAGAACCTTTGTAAAGGCCTTGTAGCATCCCTATGCAACCACACCTCGGTAGTGTGGTATGGTGCCTGATCAGCATCGTGTGGTTGGGTTGAAAGGATTTTCGGAGCTTTTACGCTGCTTGTGGCGAAAGTGTACAACCTCTGTAGAGTGTAAAACTAACTAGTTAGCCGTGCTCACGGTCAAGAGCGGCCTGGACCCTCACATGATAACTGAACTTGAAGATGGACTTAAATTGTGATATGTGTTATGGTTATGTTTGCCATGTGCTCATGGTGTATCTCTGATCTTTATGCTTAATAGTGGGTTGGTATAAACTTATACTTTATTAGTAATCAGGTGCTAATAAAACTTGATCAACTAAAGTGCTAAATGCTTATAGCCCAGTTCACTAAAAAGCCTTTGCATTCATATCTTTCCCCACACTTGCTGAGTACGACAAGTGCTCACCCTTGCTATAAACTATGCTGCTCAGAAGGAGGAAGCTACTCTGAAGTCTTGTGAAGATGTTGTGGAGTTCTAGGCGTACGCAACCCCCAGTCGACTGCCTGTGATGTTTGGTGTCTTCGTTTCTAGGATAAAGCGTAAAACTCTGATAATCTTCCTTTTTCTTACGTGATATTGTTTATGTTCTTCACTTATGTCAACTATATGCATGAAAATTGATCTTGGAATGCATATAGGTTTGCACTTGGTTTTCTTTGGAAAAACAGGTGGGACAGTAAGCAAGGTGAAAGCTCCGGAATCCGCCAGGGAAATTAAGGCAAGAAACCTGTGATGCAAGTCAAACAGGGCAAATTGAACTACACCTCCATGATGAACACACCAGAAGGAGTTGCGGTGCTCACGGGTATATTCTCTATCCGAGGCTTTTCCGTTAAAGTCTTATTCGATTCTGGTGCAACTCATAGTTGATTGAAGAGTTGTCATATGAACCGACCTTTATGGATAACTATGCCGGGTGGGCGAGTTACCACTGGCAGTTTAGTCATGAGAGTGCCACTTGAGTTAGGTAGCAAAGTTGCTCCCGCAAATCTTTTGGCTTTGAGCTTAGAGGGCATCGATGTGATCCTAGGGATGGATTGTTTGACCCAATATCAGGTTGTTTTGGATATTGCCACAAGAATGGTGGAAATCCATTCCCCTACCAGTGGTCAAACCACCTTGCACTTGCCCAAGACAGAAGGCATAAATCCTTGTTCCTATGCTGTTGTAACCGTCCAGCTAGAAAACATCCCAGTAGTGTGTGAGTATCCAGACATCTTTCCCGATGACTTGCCTGACATGCCACCAGATAGAGACATCGAATTTGTCATAGAGCTTCAGCCCGGTATCGCACCAATCTCTAAGAGACCCTACCGAATGCCACCCAAAGAGCTAGCCGAGTTGAAGAATCAATTGCAAGAATTGCTTGATAAAGGGTATATCCACCCAAGTTCTTCTCCTAGGGGAGTCCCGCTCTTTTGTGAAAAAGAAAGATGGTAGTTTGCGGATGTGTGTTGACTATCGTCCACTCAATGCGGTGACAATCAAGAATAAATATTTGTTGCCCCGCATTGATGTTCTCTTCGATCAATTGGCTGGTGCCAAAGTCTTTTCCAAGATCGATCTTCGATCGTTCTATCATCAAATTAAGATTCGAGCGAGTGACGTCCCGAAGACAGCCTTCTCCACCAGATATGGTCTTTATGAATTTCTGGTGTTGTCCTTCAGACTCACAAATGCACCTGCCTATTTCATGTACCTTATGAACTCAGTCTTCATGAATGAATTGGAAAAGTTTGTAGTGGTATTCATTGATGATATCCTTATTTATTCCAAGAACGAAGCCGAGCATGCGAAGCATCTTCGTATTGTCTTGCAGCGATTGAGAGATCACAAACTCTATGCCAAATTCTCTAAATGTGAATTTTGGCTGGATAGTGTGAAATTTTAGGGTGACACTATTTCCAAGGATGATATGTCCGTGGATCCCAGCAAAGTTCAGGAGGTCATGGATTGGAAGCCACCCAAGTCGGTGCATCAAATCCGCAGTTTTCTGGGTCTAGCGGGCTATTACCGTCGGTTTATTCCAGATTTCTCCAGAATAGCTAAACCCATGACTGAACTGTTGAAGAAAGGTGTCAAGTTTGTGTGGAGTGAGGAGTGTGATAAAGCCTTCCATACCTTGAGGGAACACTTAACCTCAGCTCCCGTGTTGACACAGCCCGATATGTCCAAACTGTTTGAGGTGTTTTGTGATGCTTCGGGCACTGGCCTTGGTTGCGTGCTTATGCAAGAAAACCGAGTCATTGCCTATGCCTCACGGGCACTTCGACCCCATGAGAAGAATTACCCTACTCACGATCTTGAGCTAGCAGCGGTTGTGCATGCCTTAAAACTTTGGCGGCATTACTTGATGGGTAATCGCTGCAATATCTACACAGATCACAAGAGTCTCAAGTATATTTTCACTCAATCCGATTTGAATATGAGGCAAAGAAGATGGTTGGAATTGATAAAAGACTACGATTTGGAAGTCCATTATCATCCCGGCAAAGCTAACGTGGTTGCAGATGCGCTTAGCCGCAAGCATTGCAACTATGTGACGTTAGAGTCGTATAATGAAGCTTTGTGTGAAGAAATGAGGAAGCTCAACTTGGAAATGGTCGAGCATGGAAATCTTTATGCGGTCTCGATCAAATCTCCTCTCCATGAAAGAATTGCTATGACTCAACTCATCGATGAAGAGGTTCAGAAGATCAAACGGAAGTTAGAAGAAAGAGATCCCAAGTTTGATTGTTTCCGGAGGGATGACAAAGGAGTTGTTTGGTTCGGTCAGAGATTAGTTATTCCCCAGGATCAGAACCTAAAGAAGGAGATTTTGGATGAGGCCCATCTCTCTAAATTCACCATTCATCCGGGAAGTACCAAGATGTACCAAGACCTTAGGGAAAACTTTTGGTGGTCAAACATGAAGGGTGAAATAGCCGAGTATGTGTCTGGTTGTGATACATGCCAAAGGATCAAGGCTAGCCACCTAATGACCGCAGGTCAAATGCAACTATTGTCCATTCCTGCATGGAAGTGGGACGATATAAGCATGGATTTTATTGTCGGATTACCTCTCACACCCCGGAAGCATGATTCCATTTGGGTAATAGTGGACTGGCTTACCAAGACTGCTCACTTCGTTCCCGTTCACACTACTTATTCAGCCGAGCGCTATGCGGAAATCTATGTTGATCTCATAGTGCGCTTGCACGGTGTTCCAAAGACTATTTTGTCAGATCGAGGCACTCAATTTGTTGCTCGCTTCTGGGCACAAGTGCATGAATCTTTGGGAACCAAGCTAATCCATAGCTCCAGCTACCACCCCCAGACTGATGGTCAGACGGAAAGAGTAAATCAAATAGTGGAAGATATGTTGAGGGCTTGCGTCATTCATTTTGACAAATCTTGGGACAAATGCTTAGCCCTAGCAGAGTTTACTTATAACAATAGTTACCAAGCTAGCTTGAAGATGGCTCCGTTTGAAGCCTTGTATGGAAGAAGGTGTCGTACCCCTTTGAATTGGTCACAAGCGGGTGAGCAAACCTTGTTTGGTCCAAAGCTAGTACAAGAAGTCGAAGAGAAAGTGAGGGTGATTAGGGAGAATTGGAGAGCAGCTCAGATGAGACAAAAGAGTTATCATGACAAAGCTAAAGCTCCCCGAGAGTTTGAAGTTGGTAATTATGTATACCTAAAGGTATCTCCAACCAAAGGCGTGCAATGCTTTGGAGTAAAAGGGAAATTAGCTCCACGCTATATTGGCCCTTATGAAGTCACCGAAAAGTTTGGTACGGTTGCCTACCGTATTCCACTTCTGGACCGACTATCCACAGTGCACGACGTGTTTCACGTCTCACAACTAAAGAAGTGCGAGTAGATCCCGGAAGCACAAATAATTGAGGAGACCAATGCAGAAATAGAACCCGATCTATCCCTAGCAGAGTATCCAATGAGGGTTTTGGACCAAAAGGAAAGGCAAACCAGGAGACAAAGGGTGAAGATGTACAAGATACAATGGAGTCACCACACTGAAGAAGAAGCTACATGGGAGACCGAGCAATTCTTAAACACCAAGTACCCAGACTTTCTTCCGAGTCAAACTCGTAAGTGAACTCTCCTCGCTTACTCTTTGATTTCGAATCTCGGGACGAGATTCCCGTTAAGGGGGGTAGGCTGTAACACCCCGTGTTTTTGCTTAGTGGTGATTTGTGCTAATGACCCTCTTAATATCTTCTCTAACTACTCTTGAGAACCCTAGGTCAACCCTTGGTCAAAACCCTAGCTTAAAACCCTAGTGTTCCCTTTGACCCCCTTGTGCCATTCTAGAACTTTAGCACGTTCTCCAAAATTTCACTAAACACTCCAAAATCGCCTAATGGGAAAAAATGTGTAGATTGTCATGGCACACAACTTCTCTGTTGAGTGGCATTGCTAGTTTGGAGTGTAAGCTTGTGAAAAATGCAAATCAAGGTGTTGGGTCACTGTTCACAGGCGCTGAGTTTTCAGTCAAGTTTCCCTGCAATTTCTGCTCGATCTGTTGATCAAATCACCTGAGAGTCTTTAGCATTATTGTAGAGGGTAACTTGCTGGACAACTTTGGTATTCAAAGTTTGGAGCACTTCTGTTTGAATTTTTGGAGAAAAAACGATTTGAAAAGGGCTAAACGAAACGGTGTTTGAAACACCGGCGCTCCCGCGCACGACGTCGCGCCGCGCGACGCCACATCGGCTCGCCGTACCTCGGTTGTGCGCGCACGCCGAGGCGCCGGAGTGACCGCTGGTCCGAGGCCCACGCCACCGCCACCGTGCGCTAGCGCCCGTGACGCACGCGTGGAGGCTTAGGTCGGTGCCACGCGGCCACGGCCGACTCGCCCCAAAGCACGCGCCGCCTACCGCCATTGGCCGTCGGCCCCGCCGCACGTTGCTACCGCCTCGCGCCCATCCCATAGCTCCTGTAGGCCATGCCGCTACCAAGCAACCGCCTCGGCATGCTCCCGGACCTATAAAACCGCCTACCCCTTTTTCCCTAGTGCGCCCGAGCCAACCGCCGCCGCCCGCCATTAGCGCAGTTGGTGAGCTCACCTTCTCGCTTGTGCCCGTGACCAACCCGTGACTCTAAGCTCTTCCCTAGCCCACACGTGAGCCTCCAATCGCGCCTGATGTCCTAGCTTCGCCGGCGTTTCACCGCAACCCGAGCTGCGGCGGCCGTGCTGCAACTGCCTAGCCGCCGGCCATCGCCGGACGTCTCTCCGTCCGAGCCACCAGTGCGATTCAGCCACACGTGAGTCCAATCGCACATCCCCTCGCTTGTTTGCCTCCTCCGGTCCGACCTCGCCGCCGGCGAGCTCACCCCGCCGGGGGAGGGTACTGTTGTGAAGGGGGATTGTCCCCGAGGGCCTGCGTGTTAAATGCGAGGGCGTGGTTGTGAAAGTTCAAAAGTTCTAAGGGGCTGAGTGCTATTAGATTCTTCCAAGTTTTGTGAATAGATCCAGTGACTTGTAAATTTCATATCAATTCGTAGAAAAATTCAAAAATAGCAAATCCAATTTTGTTGTGCTATGTGAAACTAGAACTACAACTTTCTCAAAGCATGTATATACGTTTGAGCTTAGTTTTTGCTTGAAACATTGAAATGTGAAATACCTAGATCTGTGTTTCTGCAAAATCCATACATGATCTTGAGCTGGATTTTTGGATATATTGTAAATACTAGCATGTGTAGGTCCTGTGCCAAAATTTGCACAACGTTACTGAAGGAATCTTTTTATATGAATTATCTTGTGATATTGTCAAATCTGCCTAGATGATTTTTGTAGCTTAAAATATAATTATTTTTGAGCCCTATTTCTAGATATTATCATGTTATGCTAAAATGCACCTGTGGTGAATTTACCCTGATTTTGTCTCTGTTAGAAATATTAATTCCAAATTTATGCTTGTTTTTAATCATAAATGTATAGATCAAGATCTATAATAGCTTTAGGTGTAATTGTTGGTTTCTTGGGCTTGTTTTAGGCCAAAGCATGTGTAGGAGAAAGTTGGGCCTCATTTCTGTTATATATATTTTTATATGCATCAATCCTTTAAATGCTAGCTAGAAATGCCTTTATTTGTGTGCATTTATTTTTTGCAGTGGATCAAACTTGTTGCTTGCTATCCAATTAGGTGTTTCCTGGTCAGTAAGACTAGTGGATACTGTTGGACAAGTTTGAAGTGTGATTGGTTGATTAAAAGGTTGCAAACTAGATAGTCTAGTGAGGGAAAAATAGGAAAAACAAATCCTTTTGTGCATAAGCTATATAAATGAGTTAGTAAAGTATTTTTGTGGCATAAAAGTAACTTTCCTTGCTGTCTTGCTTTTAAAGTAAGTATTCTTTTATAGATGTGCACACAAGCACCTTAAAGTGAAGGCTAGTTAAGCTTTTGGTTTTCCCTTAAAAGAAAAAATGTTTAAATACCTTTTAAGGTGAATATGACCAACCTTGTACTCCTAGTGGTTGTTTGCTACTGTTTGTTAATTAAATTAAATTAAATTAATCACTCTCCTAATCACTACATTGCATTCCCCGTGTAGAAGTCCCCGACGGTAGCTATACGCTCGTGCCGGCTGACGAGGACGAGGGAGCGGGAGGAGACGTGCACTACATGACCGTAGAGCAAGACCCGGACCAAAGTCCGGAAGGTTGTCTGTCTGCTTGTGCTGACGAAGGCAAGCCCCGGTTTAATCATTTAACCCATGTATTTACTTTCAAGTTCTGAATTTTATTATTGCTATCTTATGTCCATTTACATTCAGGAATTGATTGAAACCCTAGTTGCATGATCCATAAGCACCTATGAACTTTTACTAGCATGTTAGGTCGCTAGTTGCTATGCTTTAAGGATCCGATACAAGTCGAGTGATGTTCGTCACTCGCGAGAATAGGATCTCTTTTTTGGAATCACCATATTGTATAAATGGATTGCTCACGTGGTAAGAGCATGGGATTGGGCTCCGGTCCAATGGCTTCGTTGGTTAAGTGTTCGAAAGTACTAAGCACTTGTAGAAAATGGGTATGATAAGCCTAGTACCTAAATGAGACGGTGCGGGAACTTTGCGCTACTAAACTTAGGGTTGCGGCCCCGGGCTCGCCACCCGAGTACTTGCATGAGGCTGGGTGACCTTGGTGGCGTAGCCTAGTAAACCTCGTACTTGAGACTGTAGCATATGATCCCAATCCGAGGAATGACGGGAACCGCCTGGTTGGTGAACTCTTGGTGAGGGCACCTCCCGTGTGCTTAGGTCCACCTTGCAAGGTTCGAATCAATCAATTGTCGGCCTCTCACCGTTATCTGAGACTACTTAATCTACTGGCCATGATATCCCTTTATGATGGAACTTTGTGAAGATTATTGTTGATTAATTGTTTATACAACTTTGATTGCAATAGTTGCTTATCTAGTAATGATTACCTCTACTAGAACATGAGCTAAAATGTGAAAGTAAGGATTCACTACTTAGTAGATTTTTGGCAAACAAACCCACTAGCCAAAATCCTTGCATGATTAGAGGTAAAGTCTTTCTTTTAGACGGGTAAGCCTTGCTGAGTATTAGTATACTCAGCCTTGCTTTATAAATGTTGTTTCCAGGTAATGCATGTGATGTGTAGCCCGGAGAACTTCCACCAGGCTGAGAGCTGGAATGGGTGGATGACGAAGAGTGATTGCATCATGGACAGGCCTCCAATGATGTGATCGTATCGTTTAGTTATCTTCCGCTGTTTTCAATAAACTCTAAACTATTTACTTTCTTGTCAAAGAACTATGTTTGTAATAATGGACCCTACGGGGATTTGATGTTAATTTGTAAGGCACTCTGGACTCTCCTTCGTGAGAGTTTTAATGCATATGTTTGATCCCCTCTGTGTTGTCAAGTGATTTACCAGGTGTAAACCCGGCAACACTCAATGGGATGATCCTTTATTATTGCTTAATGACCAAATGGAGTCGTTTAGGCGATAGTACGGAATCATCTCGGATGGGGTTGTCACAACCGCCGCACTGGCTACGTCACCGCTCCACGACGACTCCGGCGACGGATCTTCATTGGAGGAGACACCACGCTCCCATGCCTTCCGCCTCTTGATGTGGTTGTCATTCTGATCGCGCTTGGCGATCTCACGCTCTTTGTGCTACGCCTTGCGCGCAGCACGCCGCCTCTCCGCGGCTGCCTTGTTCCGGTTGAAGATCGCCTCCTTCGAGAGAGGCGCCTTGACCGAAACGAGATGCGCACACTTCAACTGCAACGACAAGAAGGTAGAGAAGTCAGTTGGAGTAGAAGTCCTTTGAGAAGATCGACACCACAACAAAAAACACAGAACAAACAAGATGCATCGAGAAGACGGTGACTTACAAATTTCTCAGTACCCTCGTGGGGGAGCATCGGGAGGAGCTGCACCAGCGGCCACGAGTAGGTCGACCTCCCGATCGTCTGCGCCATGCGGCGCTGGACCTCGAGGGGCGACAGGAGGCTTGGAGCGGTCACAGTCCCCATCTAGGGGGGCCAGTCAGCCATCATCTCGCAGAGCCGGAGCGGCCGCCTGCGGAGCGGCACAACTCCTCGGGCATGGTACTGCCTGAGAACTTCCAACAAGGTGACCTCGGTTCCTCGGAGGTGCCTCAGCACCGCCCAGTGATCCTTGAGGATCTTCTCTTGCTCCATCTTCGCGGGGCCGTCTGACCAGTTCCTCCGTGACTCGCTGATGGAGTTTCCGGTGAACGCCAGAAGCGTGAACTCGGGGTCGTTCTGCAGATAGAACCACCCCTCGTGCTATCCTCTATTCGAGCTGGTCAGGGACGCCGGGATGTAGTCGTCGCCCCGGCCCTGCTTCATCTGAAGGTTGGCGCAGCCGATCGTCGCTGCCCGGGAACCCTCCCTCAAGCACGCGAACTTGAAGAAATACCGGAAAAGATGCCAATGGGCACTGATTCCCAGGTACCCCTCGCACATCGCCTCGAATGTCGCATCTGCTGAATGTTGTTCGGGTTGAGGTGCTGCAGCTGGAGCCCATACTCGAAGAGAACTCCGCGGATGAACCGCCCGACGGGGACGGAGAAGCCGCGCTCATGCAAGGCCACGAACGAGACCACAAACCCCTTGGGGCGCGGCACGGACTCATCGCCGGGAACCTTCCACTCCACGGTGACGGTGAGCGGAGGAAGCTGGCCGGCATTGACGAGACGAAGCAGCTGCTCGCGGGACACGTTGGAGCGCGTCTAGTTCGACATCGTGGCAGCGGAGTCTCGAGCGGGCTGTAAGTGCAAGAGGTGATGGCGTTGCGGATGCGAAGGAGCGCAGGGAGCGGGGCATGAGCGCGGAGGAAGAAGATGATGGGAAAAAGCAAAGTCCTGAACCCGTGCCCGACGCGCAGTTTTAAAGGGGCAAGCGCGGCCCCTCGCCTTCAACGTCGGGCCCGCCGTGTCAGCGAAACGCTCGCCCACGTGCGCGCGCCTGTTGACGGTGAATTTCTGTCAACCTAGAGTACTTTTTATACATTGGTTTCGATTATGATTAGCAACTAACCCGCCATTAGGCATACTAATGATGTAACAAGTTCACACTTGCATGTCGATTTTGGAGTTTGTTGTTTACGCAGGAAATTAACGTTAAAGAGGAGACTTTCGGGATAAGTTCATCAAGCACTTCAAGAGAAGATCTTGAAGCCCGTCACAAGTCAAGACACAAAGTAAACATGACTCCAAACAATCCAAGGACCAAAGCATCAACAAGCAAAACTCCAGTGACTTGGATGTTTACCAACGAGATCAACTCAGCCCGAGAGATATTCTCGCAGCCCAGGATAACATGATCTTTCAGTGCAGATTTGGAGACTTAAACGGCCTTTAATGGTAAAAGTTTGACTACTAAAGTTGTGGGCCTCGACTATATCTTCGATTTGGACATGTGGAAGGCCAAATTCGGATAAGGGAGCTAGGAGATAAGGCCCCCGAAATCCCTGCTGCGCAGTCAGTCCGAAATCAGAACAGATTATCTTTCAAGGCCGATTTGGAGATCTTATCTTCGTTTCCAAGGAAAGAAATGAATACCAAAGTTGAAGATAATTTCGTGGCACACAACCTGTACACCGAATTTGCATTATTTGGAGTCCGGAAGTGGGAGATATGGCGCCGGCAAGAAAGGGCTGCGAATCAGGAAAATCTGGACAAGGCTGATTTTATGAAAACCAAGTTCCCTTCTCTCCCAAGGAAGATCTCGTGGAAGGCAAGGTGGAGCATGCCCCAAGACTCCCCAAAGGCATAAATATAACCCCTAGGCACCCAAGGAGAGGTTACCGTTCAGATCCAATCATTCTACCAACCTCTATTCGTCATCCGCCGCCACAAGACCGAGAACAAGAAGCAGATTGGATCGCGAAGGGAGCACTCGTGGCCTTCATCTACTTCGGAGGATTCTACACCATGATCAGCGCTACAATGAGTAAAGTTATGGGGTAAAGTCCTTGTTTGTCCTAGGGGTTGAAGGGGGATCTTGAGTTGTAATCACCGAACCTATGTTTTGAATCTTTTGCTATCATATTCATGTTCATGTTGATGGTGCTTTAATCTTATTGGTCGGCCGGCTTTCTTTGGGGATGCATCGCTCGTAGCTTCGCTATCGTGTTCCTTTTTTGTTTTTTATGCTATTACTGTCGTGTAGTGACAGTGCGCGGGAGGGAAAACATAATGAACTTGGTTCACACCTTTGATCATGCATGCCTAGAACACATCAACGTCTTCTGCACTTGGTGTTCGATCACGGATTACCCTCGTGTAGTGACTAGTATGCGAGAGGGAAAAGGTTAGACTCCTTGCACTTTTACCTTTGATAGTTTAGATCGGTTTGTTCTTGCTAGGTGGTTACATCTTCAAGTGATCCTAGATCCCTTGGACAAGCGTTCTACGTTCTTGAGATCTCCTTTCCATAGCTCTCTACTTTGTCTTCTTTAACCTAGATTAAATTAGATAAAGTTCCTTACTTACACATATTTGATAAAGAGTTTTAAATCAACAACATTAGTGCTTAGTTAAGCATAGCAATCCACTTGTTCCACGGATTGATTAACCTTGGGGGAATACTCTAAGGGAAAAGCTACAACCGACCCGTGCGCTTGCCGCTCGAAACTTGACGTGTTATTTAACTATCAATAAGCTTTTCTGGCGCCGTTGTCGGGGAACAAGCTAGTTTGCTACGTTTAACTTTGTATTAATTTTGTTGATTACTAACACCTAACCTTTTGTCTAGAAATCCTTGTTTTTTTGTTTTGTTTTTGTTGTCTAGATGGCTTTTGTCAATCACCCCACGGAAGAAGAAGAAAAACCACTATGGTACTATGCTAGCCCGCAATTGGAGGATAGTAAAGTCCAAAAATCAGATTTGATACTCGAGCCTACCGAGTACAAGATCAAGCCTTGAATGATTGAGATGGTGGAAGCCAACCTATTTAGAGGGGTGAAGACGGACAATCCATATAGGCACGTCGAGCGTTTCACTATGCTATGCAACACGGTGCAACAAGAAGGAGTTCCCGTCGATTGGTACAAATGAAATCTTTTTCCATACTCACTTGCGGATAAAGCAAAATGATGGCACTCACTTGCATCCTTCGAGGTGGAAGGAAATTGGAATCGATTGGTGAAGAAATTTTGTGAAAAAATCTTTTTGATAAGTAGGGTTCAAAATGTGAGGAAGCAAGTGATAAATTTTGCGCAAGGAGAAAAAGAAGGAATAGATCAAGCTTGGGAAAGATTCAATGGATTAATCAAACAAGGACCAAGACTAGGGTTCTCCGGTGATGTACTCTTGCATACCTTTTATTTTTCCCTAACCCCCAAATGCATGTGGTATGTTCAAATGTGTGCAGGAGGAAATATCATGGAGAAAACACTCACGGAGGCCACCCAATTACTACAAAGAATAAGCGAGGGGTGGCCATGCAAAGAGTGGGAAGAACATATTTCGGGAAGCGTTGAGCAAGAAACTTGTGTGGAGGTACTTGCTGGAATTTCAAGAAAAGAAGCCCCGAAAGTGAAGAAAGAAGAAGCAAGGCAAGAGAAGGTTGAAGGGGCAACCCACAATGAAGGAGGACCAATCCAAGACATTAATATTCGCAAGCTCGAAGAGTTACAAGGAAGAAGTTTGGCGAATGCAAATCCGTTAAAGGAGTTCGAACAAATGGATTGGATCCCAATTAACTTCGAAGAAATATTCAACAAGAGGAGACCATACCCGAACCAAAAGGAGTCGGTGAGAGCTATAGAATTCAACTTTCCAAAGGAGAGGCACTCGGGGTATGAGTTGGACAAAGAATTGACCAAAGAGATTATACGAAGGCTTTTCAATGAGGAAGAAGAGGTAGATCCGGATCACATTGCCAAAGTAAAGAGGATTATGGGAGTGAAACCAGAGGCCTCGCCATATGCACACCTAGCCGAGGTGTACGCGATAGGAGCCGACCATGTCGAAGGTACCTCTCTTCCGACACCTCACATAAGTTGCAACATTAATGGAGAGAAAATTTGTAAAGCCTTATGTGACATAGGAGCTCATGTTAGTGTCATGACTTCCAAGATTTATTATGAGCTTTTTAGTAAAACTTTAAATCTTGCTCCAACACAAATAAAATTTATCATGTGAGATGGTAGAACAACAAAACCTTTGGGTGTGCTTAGAGATTTAGATGTTGTTATCTCAGGTAAAATTATTCCAACCGAATTTTTCGTAATCGATGCTTGCCATAATGAACATGATGATATAATTCTTGGTAGGCCTTTTCTTAAGTTGGTCAATGTCGTTCTTGATGCCGGAAAGGGTAGAGTTACTATTGATCTAGATGGAACTAAACCCACTTATGATTTCCTACCCTCTTCTCGTATTGCTCTACCTCTACCTCTTGATAACGAAGAGGTGGAGGATCTTCGTTTTGTTAATACTTTCAAAGACCCTCTCCAAAGAGCAATGGAGAATGATGCTATGTATGGTGATCAAGACAAAGAACTAGCGGAAGCAATCGAGGGGTTGAAGGAACAAGATGAAAGCTTGGATGAAGAAAATTACGAAGATATTGGAGATTTGCAACAACAAGAACCTGAAATGCCCTATATTGAGTTAAAGCCACTTCCTAAAGGATTAAAGTATGAATTTTTAGGAGCTGATAAGACGTACCCGGTCATTGTGAGTGATGAATTAAGTCCGGGGGAGATGGATAAGTTGTTGAATTTATTGAGGAAACACAAGAAGGTGATCGGGTACTCGATAAGTGACTTGAAGGGTATTAGTCCAGCCTTTTGCACCCACTGCATACCACTTGAAGAACAATGCAAGCCTATTGTTGAGCCTCAAAGAAGATTGAGTCATGCCATGCACGAGGAAGTGAAGAAGGAGGTGATCAAATTGTTGGATGCCGGAATAATATACCCCGTGCCACATAGTGAATGGGTGAGCCCGGTGCATTATGTACCAAAGAAAGGAGGAATAACGGTTGTAAAGAATGAGAAGGATGAGTTGATACCACAACGGATCGTGACCGGATGGAGAATGTGCATCGACTATAGGAAGTTGAACAAGGCAACAAGGAAGGATCACTTTCCGCTACCCTTTATCGACGAGATGCTTGAAAGGTTAGCTAAACACTCTTACTTTTGTTTCCTTGATGGATACTCGGGGTTCATGCAAGTTCCCATTCATCCGGATGATCACCAAAAGACAACCTTCACATGCTTGTATGGAACTTTCGCATATAGAAGAATGCCATTTGGTTTATGTAATGCACCAGCCACTTTTCAAAGATGCATGACGGCTATATTCTCAGATTTTATTGAAGAAATTATGCAGGTATTCATGGATGACTTCTCGATGCATGGTACGTGTTTTGAAAGTTGCTTGAAAAATTTGGAAAAGTTCATGAAAGGTGTGAAGAAATTGACCTCGTGCTTAATTGGGAGAAGTGTCACTTTATGGTGAAACAAGGGATAGTCTTGGGACATGTAATCTCCGAGCGAGGAATAAAGGTGGACAAAGCTAAGATTGAAACGGTTGGCTGCCGCCTCCGACAAATATCAAATCGTTAAGAAGCTTTCTCGGGCATGCCGGATTTTATAGAAGATCTATAAAGGATTTCTCAAAGATCACCAAGCCATTGACACGACTTCTCCAAAAAGATGTGGAATACGATTTTAATGAAGAATGCTTGCATGCTTTCCGGATGTTGAAGCAATCTCTCATAAGTGCACCAATTATGCTACCTCCCGATTGGAATCTACCATTTGAGATAATGTGCGACGCAAGTGATTATGCCGTTGGAGCCGTTCTTGGACAAAGAAAGGAAGGGAAGGTACACACAATTTATTATTCAAGTAAAATTTTAAATGATGCTCAAGTGAATTATGCAACTACAGAGAAGGAATTGCTTGTCGTAGTGTTCGCATTTGAAAAATTTAGATCTTATATTGTGAACTCGAAGGTGATTGTGTACACCGACCACGCTGCAATCAAGTACCTTTTGTCCAAGAAAGATGCCAAGCCACGTTTGATTATATGGATTCTATTATTACAAGAGTTTGATATGGAAATTAGAGACAAGAAAGGGTCAGACAATGTCGTAGCCGACCACCTATCAAGGATGAATCATGGAGATGATGGGATGGAGCTAATTGAAGATAGAATGAGAGATGACCATCTATATCGAGTACTTGATAGAAGAGGATGGATGCATGATATCATAAGATGCCTACGGAAGATGCCATTAGAACACTTGGACAAAAATGCTAAAAGAAGGGTAATTGCCGAGAGCAGAAAATTTTATTGGGATGCACTATACCTATATAGATGTGGAGATGATAAAGTGCTAAGAAGATGTGTGCCGCGGAAAGAAAGAGAAGAAATTCTAAGAAAATACCACTCGTCGGAATATGGAGGACACTATGGACATTTTAGAACACAAGCAAAGGTATGGGCAAGCGGATTCTATTGGCCTGAGATGCACGAGGATGCTAAAAGGTTTGTTGCAACTTGCCCGGAGTGCCAAAGGAGTGGAAATATATCACAAAGGAATGCAACCGCTGAATTATAATTTGCAAGTTGATTTATTTGATGTTTGGGGCATCGACTTTATGGGACCATTCGTGAACTCGAATGGATATGAACACATCTTGGTCGTAGTTGATTATGTATCAAAATGGGTTGAAGAAATTCCATGTCGGAAAGCATCTACGGAAGAGGCTATTCAAATGATCAAGACGGTGATATTCCCTCGGTATGGTGTTCCTAGAATTTTAATAAGTGATGGTGAATCACACTTTATTGGCAAGGATTTTAAAAGATGTTTGGCAAAGTTGGGAATCGAGCATAGGGTGTCTACGGCCTATCATCCACAAACAAATGGCCAAGCGGAAACATCAAACAAGCAACTCAAAGGAATCCTGATGAATACGGTGACTAAAGGAGGAAAAGATTGGTCAAAGAAGCTAGACGGGGCATTGCGGGCATACCGGACCGCACATAAAACACCGATAGGTATGACCCCTTATCAATTTGTTTATGGAAAAACATGTCATTTACCGGTAGAACTAGAGCACAAGGCTTATTGGGCAATAAAGGAGATGAATCTTGATATTGATGCGGCACGAATAAGCGGAGGATTCAAATAAGTGAACTTGAAGAGCTAAGATTGAAGGCATATCACAATGCTAGCATCTATAAAGAAAGGATGAAGGGATGGTATGACAAAAGATTGCATAAGAAGGAATTCAAGGAAGGAGACAAGGTCCTACTATACAATTCTCGATACAAGGTCTTCGGCAAAGGAAAACTACAAAGCAAATGGGATGGACCGTACGTCGTACATTCAGTGTCACCATCGGGAGCGGTAATAATCATGGAAGATCAATATGTTGTGAATGGACAATGACTCAAGGTATTCCTGGAGCCTGACGTTGTGCCTATTAAATACATTGATGTCTACACCTTGGATGGTTACCCGGATCATCAAGACTAAGCGACGAAAACAAGGTAAGTTGTAAATAGCCTTCTACTTTATTTAATTTTCAGCATGTGTGTTAGTGATAAAGATCACCATGAATAAAGTTTTCCACCTTGATCAACCTTAGGTAAAAATATTAAGTTGATGCCATGATAATATGATGAGAAGTTGCCACTTTGCTCAACTTTTGTACTTGTTTCATGCATGATTAAGCTAATGCTCTCTTTAATATGAATCTGAAATTAATTAAATGATAGCTTAATCTTTGTGGAGGTTATGGTAAACATAAAACCCATAGTGTTATTTTCATGCTCTCAATTTCAGATGAGTTAAAGATGATTTGTTCTTAAAAATATATGTGCTAACCTTGTCAATTAATGCTATTTGCATTTTGCTCTACCTATCCAAAGCCATATATATATGTTGAGTGCATAAACCTTAGTGTACAAGAATTATTTTTGGGTGAGTTATTTCAGGCCTTGATTTCTCTGACCCGAGACTAAGAAGCCGGTCATTCCATTTTTGCGTATCTCTCTTTTTGCTAGCATTTCTATCCGTGTATTGTGTATCCCCACATCGGAGATTTCACAAACCTCGCCGGATATCCACCCTTAAAACCAAAAATATCATCTTTTGTGTTTACCTCCTTGACCACAACCTATCATTGAGTATGGATCGTCAATTCAAGGAAGAATGCAAGATGGTGCCAAGGTTGAAGATTTCAAGTATCTCTCCAAAGGAAAAATATTTCTAGTACCTACCTTATCTATCACCTCTTTGCCCGAGGATGAGCAAATGTCTAAGCATGGGGGAGGAGGTAGGTACAATGCAATTTAGAGTTCATGGGGAGCAAATAAAAAATGATGAAAAGAAAAAATGAAGAGAAAAAATGAGTATAAAGAAAAAAAGAGAGATAAAGAAAATTATGTATGAGAAAAGAAAATAATAATAATAATAAAGTGAACTCCCCGGTTCTCTAAAATGCATTAGGAATCTCAAAAGTTAAGATCCAAACTCATCTTTCCAGCCATGTGCAATCTGATAACGACTTCCATTGTGCCTCGGGATCACTCTTTGCCATTTGCACATGTCCACCTATCTCAAAGTGTGTGTATTTTTCTCTCCCCCCTCCTTGATATAACATTATTTTCCAATGGCCTTTTTGATGAGTCTCAGTAAGACCATGAGAAGCTTGTCTTGTTTTGACAACATCTCATTTATAATATCTTGGTAGGACTAAACTTTCACAAAAAAAACTCCACATAAAGCCTACCACTATATATTGAGAGGGGAAAGGAGTAGAATGAATAGGCTTTGAGAGACAAGATGAGATGAGAGTACATGAGCAAGATGCAAGGAGGTTTATTTTTGAGCTTGGTTTAGCTCTTTTTCTTCATATCGCTCTTAACGTCAAAACTTCTAAGATTTATTTGAAATTTGGGAGCATGAGGTAATTACTTGTGGAAGTGCTTAAATTAATATCTACCCTCCATAGTGATGAAGGCTGGTACATTATGGAACTTTAATGATTAAATCCTTGAGAGCATTATGTTTTCTCATGTATGATCAAGTGCAGGGTATAAAGCAATGAACGGCAACACTGATATTCATTAAAGGATTACTCGAGGACGAGCAAGGTTTAAGCATGGAGGAGTTGTTGACGGTGAATTTCTGTCATCCAAGAGTACTTGTTATACATTGGTTCAATTATGATTTGCAACTAACCCGCCACTGGGCATACTAATGATGTAACAAGTTCACACTTGCATGTCGATTTTGGAGTTTGTTGTTTACGCAGGAAATTAACATTAAAGAGGAGACTTTCGGGATAAGTTCATCAAGCACTTCAAGAGAAGATCATGAAGCCCATCACAAGTCAAGACACGAAGTAAACATGACTCCAAACAACCCAAGGACCAAAGCATCAACAAGCAAAACTCCAGGGACTTGGATGTTTACCAACGAGATCAACTCAGCCCGAGAGATATTCTCGCAGCCCAGGATAACATGATCTTTCGGAGCAGATTTGGAGACTTAAACGGCCTTTAATGGTAAAAGTTTGACTACCAAAGTTGTGGGCCTCGACTATATCTTTGATTTGGACATGTGGAAGGCCAAATTCGGATAAGGGAGCTATGAGATAAGGCCCCTGAAATCCCTGCTGCGCAGTCAGTCCGAAATCAGAACAGATTATCTTCCAAGACCGATTTGGAGATCTTATCTTCGTTTCCAAGGAAAAAAATGAATACCAAAGTTGAAGATAATTTCGTGGCACACAACCTGTACACCGAATTTGCATTATTTGGAGTCCGGAAGTGGGAGATATGGCGCCGGCAAGAAAGGGCTGCGAATCAGGAAAATCTGGACAAGGCTGATTTTATGAAAACCAAGTTCCCTTCTCTCCCAAGGAAGATCTCGTGGAAGGCAAGGTGTAGCATGCCCCAAGACTCCCCAAAGGCATAAATATAACCCCCTAGGCACCCAAGGAGAGGTTACCATTCAGATCCAATCATTCTACCAACCTCTATTCGTCATCCGCCGCCACAAGACCGAGAACAAGAAGCAGATTGGATCGCGAAGGGAGCACTCGTGGACTTCATCTACTTCGGAGGATTCTACACCATGATCAGCTCTACAGTGAGTAACATTATGGGGTAAAGTCCTTGTTTGTCCTAGGGGTTGAAGGGGGATCTTAAGTTGTAATCACCGAACCTATGTTTTGAATCTTTTGCTATCATATTCATGTTCATGTTGATGGTGCTTTAATCTTATTGGTTGGGTGGCTTGCTTTGGGGATGCATCGCTCGTAGATTCGCTATCGTGTTCCTTTTTTGTTCTTTATGCGATTACCGTCGCGTAGTGACAGTGCGCGGGAGGGAAAACATAATGAACTTGGTTCACACCTTTGATCATGCATGCCTAGAACACATCAACGTCTTGTGCACTTGGTGTTCGATCATGGATTACCCTCGTGTAGTGACTAGTATGCGAGAGGGAAAGGGTTAGACTCCGTGCACTTTTACCTTTGATAGATTAGATCGAGTTGTTCTTGCTAGGTGGTTACATCTTCAAGTGATCCTAGATCCCTTGGACAAGCGTTCTACGTTCTTGAGATCTCCTTTCCATCGCTCTCTACTTTGTCTTCTTTAACCTAGATTAAATTAGATTAAGTTCCTTACTTACACATATTTGATAAAGAGTTTTAAATCAACAACATTAGTGCTTAGTTGAGCATAGCAATCCACTTGTTCCACAGATTGATTAACCTTGGGGGAATACTCTAAGGGAAAAGCTACAACCGACCCGTCTGCTTGCCGATCGAAACTTGACACGTTATTTAACCGTCAACAGCGCCCCGACGAAACAGGCATCCACTCACACGATGCCTCGATCCCCGCAGAGTACGGTCCTGCAACGCCTGCGCACGGTCATGATGGAACGGTCACGTCCGCCATGTCGGCCAAAATGCTCGCGCCCACTACTACGCCCGCATTTACCACGATGGCCACGACTACCCCGACGAGGCGTCCCCGGACTACAACGGCTACAATCACACATAAAAGCTTGCGAGCGAGTCTTCAACTCACTCACGAGCTTGGGGGCTACATCCGGCGGATGCGCTCGCTCGCACCCACTGAGAACACGAAGAACACCATCAACACTCGGATCGTCCAACTAAGCCTAAGCGTGACTCCTTGACTCCCTCTCAGGCTCGAGGGCTACTGACGAGGGCCCGGATTAGGGCCCCCTTTGACGGTGAAAAGGTCCCCCTTAAGCACAAGGTAGCCCAACACCGTTGACAACGTGAAGGCCAAGATTGACAACATCAAGGCCAAGATTCGAGACGAGGAGGACTGAGGACCCTGGTCAAGACCCGCACTGGCAAGATGTCAAGTCTCCGACCAGTTGGCAGCATCTCCGACCAGTTCCCTACAAGAGGGATCCCCACGACAAGTCTCCGCCTCGCACGACAAGTCTCCGCCTTGCACAACAAGTCTTCGCCTCGCACGACCTCCCCCCAGCTCCGACTGGTGCGTGGGCCATGACACGCGGTGTGAGCCCAGGGCGCGAGCGCCACCACCAAAATGCGTGGGGGAACGATTCCCGTGCCATGCAAACACACTAGCTGGCGGTCATGCAAGCAGCTGGCCCCAAGAAGAGCCTAAATGCTGGTCAGTCCGGCTGCGCGGCCATCCCATCAACATCATCACCACTCTGCCACACACAAGCTTAGCCAGAGGCACTGAAGCACCCTCTACGATGTGCTCAAGCCTAGACTCAGGCCCAAGCGTGGCGGGCTAGTCAAGTACTCGGGCAGACTAAGGCAACAGCGAACTACTCGGAGGAGACGCCAGGCGTCCCGGGGTGAACAGACACGCCCGACCACGCGACAACTCCCACGACCTGGCTGCGCAACTCCACTTCAATGCGTCCTGACGGACAGCAACGCGCGACGAGACATCCCAACGACCAAGCACTGTGTTTCTTTTTACTTCCCCCTTGTGCCCCTCCCTTGTGACTATAAAAAAGAGAGGAGGACAACCGTTACAAGGGTTAGACCTTATACAGATCGAACACCAGTTCAAGGGACTTGGGCTCGACACCCTCTCCCGGTCAGCTTGTAACCCCTATGTTGGGGGATTCGGAATCAGGCCTTTCATACGGTGAATTGAGAGATCTTTGCAGTTAGTCAGGCTCAATTCGAAAGGCTCGAATGCGAAGCCCCGGGAGATTATAAGTCCATCTTTATTTTCCCGAGTCTATCTTTCGGCCAGGACCCTTTGTCGGCAGCATAACGGCCAAGTCAGCGCAGGGATTCAAAGCGTTGGAGTTTCGATTGGGCTGTTCGGTTTTATTTGAGACGAAACCCCGAGGGCGAATCCCACCTACCCAATATGTTGCAGCCAGGGTTTCGCCCGGTGGGCTTCGTCGTCCTTAACGATTAATGTTTTTGAGTTTGGATGTGACTTGTGTTTCAGGGATGCGCCAAATGAAAGGGAGTTCTCCAAAGGGTTTGTGGTTTTCTCCCGGCGAGCGCCTGCGATGATGGCAAAAAGGCACCGCAAGTTGTGGCGTGACATCACGGGGCGCCGGTTACGAGAAGACCTAATTGGAGACTTCCCAAAACTAGCCTAGCATATTCTAGTTTGATTCGTTTTACACGAGGGTATTCTCGGAATGTAAAAAGTCTGTTTGCCTCCCCTATAAAAGGAGACGAACCGGTACTTGTAAAGGGGATCGCCTTTTGAGAAATCTACTGTTGAGAAAGAGCTTTTGGTTTTTCCTTTGGTTTGTGTTCTGGTTTTGGTTCTTGAGCTGTAGTTTCTTTTCATTGTTTGTGCTAGGTAGCTTCGCTACCCCCACAACACCCTACTACAAGCACTCCTAGCTCGGGAACACGGCAGCTTGACACTGGACGTAGGGTATTACTCCTCGGATGCCCGAACCAATCTAAATCCCGTTGTCTCCTGTGCTAACCATCCGAGTCCGACGCACAATCGATACAAATTTACTGCCAGCGATAGAGAACCCCGACACTCAACCACTATTGTTCGTCAGGTCACATGGAACATGTTGGGACAGATATTCAGGTGCTAGATGGCTTCTCACGGGATGACCTTAGTTATTGGATAAAGGCAGGGGTGCTTTGGTCTTTTCCTATTCTGCAAATGTTTTCCTTCTCTTTTTTAAATCAGTTTAATCCAACTGCTTCTAACAACATATAAATCAGAGGCAAACGGCTGCTTCAAACAAAAAAAGTAGGGTAAAATTACAAAGTTGGGAAAATGGGGTTAAATCACCATTGAGGTTCAACGTAAGGGTATAATCACCAATGTCCTTTTATTATTGCAGATATTTTAAACTTGACTCACTATTTTACATATTTGCAATAATTTTTGAATAAGACGATTGGTCAAAGTTGCAAAAGAAAAGGTTAACGGTGACAAATATTTCAATACGGAGGAAGTATTCATCAATTTCTTAACGGTGACAATTCAATACGCAGGTGCTGACGTGCCCCCCTTTAGTCTCGGTTCGTAATACCACCCGGGACTAAAGGATCCTTTAGTCCTGGTTCATTCACCTGGGACTAAAGGAGGGCGTTTTGTCTCTCATCATTTGTCTCGGTTAGACTTGAGAGACCTATTCCCCTTACTAACCGGGACTAAAGGTCCTCTCCCTACCACCAGTGCTACCATGTGACTAAATGAAAAAAAGAGGTTAGCTCATCTAATCCACACAGGTCGCGACCTTTTTGAGCATGTACAGTCGATTAGCATTTTGCGCGGGAAGCTTCACGGCTGTTTTACGCTGTATACTGTGCTGCGTAGATCATGCCACCCCGTATATGTTTTGTTAGATTCAACTGACTGGCCTTCGCTTCAAATTAAAATAGATCCAGGTGCATGCAGCCACCGATTGGATTCTGATGACCGATCTTTGAGATTTTTCCACAAGGGATAAAACCTAATTTTGACGTAAGAATGCGTGCAATTGCCTTATCCGTCTTGTATGGCATTTTAATTTTTTAATTCATAATACTATATACTACTATATATCTAGATATAAGAGTGGTTTGGGAGCACTTCACCTTTCAAAACCCAACTCCACATAGAAAAATCAAGACGACCACACTTTGAAAACGAGAAGTATATTGAAGCAAAATACCAAAACTGTAGAAAAGGGAATGCATCGCGTGACTATTGTACAGCTAGTGCTAGTATTCGACATTATCATTCTAAGGAGCAGATCAACAGAGTGGACGACGTACTTCTTATAATATTGATCAAATAATAGTACATAATTAGTACTATTAGATAGGCTAAATTTGTTTTCAAATAAATTTATTTAGAAATATAAATATTACTAATATTTTTTTACATATGTAGTCAAAGTTAAAAAAAATTGATCAGTACGAATACTATAGTTATATTTATTTTGGAGCGAAGTGACTACTACATACATACGCGAAATTAAAATCGAGGAGGACGCGGGAGAGCGGCGCGTGGACCTTTTTGTTTATGATGAAGTGGCAACGCTGGCACGGCCCCGCCCCCCGCGTGCGCGCGTCCCGTCCGGTCGTGAGATTTCGCCGTCCCCGCACTCAACGCACGGCTCCGAGGCGGCCGCGCAGCCACATGCGTTTCCGTTTGGACCTGTTCACGTCGGCGCTGACGTCACGAGCGCCGCGTCGGTGGAATTAAACTTGTGCAACTCGAGGGCGCGCACACCGGCACGCGGGGCCGGCCGGAGTACTCCGAATGGCACACACATACATGCTTTGCTTGTAACGTAACGTAACGTAACGTAACGTAGCTGCGTGGAGCTCCTGTGCCGCTGTGCGCCTGCCAGCGGGTGGGGGGCCATGCGAGCCGGACTCGTTGAGGCAGCAGAGCAGGAGGCTCCGCGCTGCGGTCTGTACTGCAAGCGGTCAAAGTCAAAATTAATCTGCGCTACTTGCTTGTTTTGCCTTCTTGAAATATCCTTCTCCTTTTAAATTTTTCTTTGACACCTTATGTCAAATGTAAAAAATCTAGTTTAAACAGTAGTATTGAATAAAAATCCTAAACCTCTTTGTTAAAGGAAAAAAAGAAACCATAACGCTCAATCGGCTGTCCGTTGCAAAGGTTGGAAACATCACCTTTTTTTAAAAAAAAAAAAGTCATGTGCCCGGATTGTGATATACTTTCTCTATTCTAAATTATAGATCGTTTTCGCATTTCTAGATTTGTAGGTTATGTTATGAACTAGATATATAGTAAGAGCTATGAACCTAAAATTGCTAAAAACAACCTACAACATGAGACGGATGAGTATATACACTATGTCAATATGCATAATAAATCTTATAAATTAAAAAAATCAAAACAACTTATAACTTGGGACGGAGGTAGTAATGATAAGTAAAGATGTGCCAATTAGCCCTTAGTTTTTCCTACGTTTCCTATGTTCTGAATGCTATTTTTGTATCTTCGACACAATGCTTAGCAGCTGCCGAAAACAAAATTATGCTGAACGTAGCTCAGAGATGGAGTAGTAAAAAGCATGTCCATTTTTTTAAAATAAAAAACTCATTTGTTCTCTCAATCGCCCAAGAGCACCATCGTTCAAAATTCGGAGCACGAACGTGGCACGTTGCTCTTTTAAAAATCATCTATTCACGAGGAAATAATTCTTCCCTCTAAATAAAATCAGGGAATAACTCATTGCGTCATCTCCTCCCAATCAAATCCATTTGCGTAGAACGTTTTGCAACAGAGTTTTTTTTTAGAAAGTTTTGCAACAGAGTTTTTTTAGAAAGTTTTGCAACAGAGTTTTTTTAGAAAGTTTTGCAACAGAGGTTGGACAGAGACTAGACTACTACTGCTACTGGCCAGCCAACTCAATAAATACCCCTTGCAAAATATACCCAGAGCCGTCGCCCCCAACGGCAGGCAGGGCGCCCACGGTACCACCGTAAACACACCGAGAGCCGCGAGCAATGGACGACGGCGCGGCAGGGAGGGATGGCGCGGAGAACAAGGGCGACGGCGGCGAGAAGAAGGTGTCGTTCACGGGTCTGTTCCGGTACGCCGACGGCACGGACGTCCTGCTGATGATCCTCGGCACGGTGGGGGCGTTGGCCAACGGCGTCACGCAGCCCATCATGACGCTCATCTTCGGCCAGGTCATCGACGCCTTCGGCGGCGCCGTCGGCCTGGACGACGTCCTCCGCCGCGTCAACAAGGTGAGCTCGCCGGAGCCTCGAGCAAGGCACCTCCGCCATGCTAGCTAGCTAGCTGTTTCGTTGCTTGCCATTGTATTGTATTCTCTTCTCTTCAGCACATGTATGATGGCCGCGTAGCCGGGCCGAGGGCAAATTCAATTCCCGTCTCATGGCGGTTTCTGGAGAGATGGAGGGGTAAATGCCAAATTTACCCATAATAACGTGTTAAATATGTGGAGCAAATGTGTAGTTTTGCCTCTTAATTCTATTTATTTTAATTAGCAAACTAGAGCAAAATTGTGGTGGACTCCAACCCCATCTCTCATCCACGTCTACATTTACGCCCTCAATATAAACACCTCAAGAAACCTCAAGAAGTAAATATTATTAGAGGTAAATGGAATTGACAAAACATTTAACTTTGGGTAAACATTTACCCTTGCATCCACTGATCTGACCGAGATAGAAAGCTCTGTTAAATCTTGGCGTTTGCGCTTTTCACTGCCCCGGGAGAATGAAGGAGGGGGGCACGTATCTTGACTTTTGGCGCCATTGCAGTCCTCTGGTGTTTGCCCTCTCTTCATATTTTAAGTTCTTTCAGAATTTTATCTCCTTTTTTGTTCTTGATTTCTAAGATTACCAGTTTCGATTGGCATCATTCTGTTGGTCCAGTATCACAAATGCAAAATATTGCACCGCTCCTTCTTTCTTCTAGGAGTAGATTGTTCTCATCTGTTAGTCCAGCTATGCGTTAAGTTTTCATATTTTCAGACCAAGGGAGAAAGCTTGCATTGGCCAGGTTTAAAAGAATGAACAGCCTTCTATGACTGTTTAAGGAGGACAAAACAACTCAACAACTAGCATAAATTTTTAATTATAATTTATTTTCTTCCCGGATGTTTTTTTTCCGACATGGGAACTTGTAGAATATAAAATGTGTAGTCCCCTTACAATGTGCTTTTTTTCTGAAAGGTACCTTTCTGAAGTAGCTAAAGACAGTTAACTTTAGATTATTCCAGTTGATTGCAAGTTTGCAACTTGTATAATATAATAATAACTTAATAAGAGGCAATGTGGAACAGAGTTACTATAATTGATAACTAACCACGACAGGTAATGGTGGGAATCTTTCCTGATCAAAGATCCAAGAATAGGGTTAAAGATCATCCACACTGTCAAATTTGTCGGTTGCATGTTTTTTGGCAGCAGTTCTTTTAAAGTCATGGCAAAACTTTCATCAAATACTACTCCACTAAAAAAATTATTTCCTTACATTTTTTTTGAAATATGAATACATTTCACCTTACTTTCCTTTCAGGCAGTTCTGAATTTTGTCTTCCTGGGCATTGGAACAGCGGTTGTTTCCTTCCTCCGTAAGTACGAGTAGACTTCATCAACGCTTTCAATCTTCATATCCGCTTGCACTCTGCATCACAAACTGACATTGCTGCAATACAGCCGCCAACACTCCCATCAATATTAAAAAAGAATCTTGCATTACGTACAATGATAAGATAAGTTTAAAAAAAATAAGCTTGTCGCATTTACCAGCTTGCGCTCATACCAGTGTTTCAACTTTCGAACATGGAAGCTGCCATCATGGAGCAGAGTCCCACTTTGACTTTTGTAATAAACTTTTAAAGAGCAAAAAGAGTTTGTGTTCAGCAGTTCATGATAGTGGTCACAAAACCAACATGGCAACATGTTGGAAAGAGGTACAATACAAAGTGTGCAATTAAAGCACTCTTCAGCAGCAAACTGATTTTAGAAAAAACTGAAAGAGTTCTAGTACATGCTCAAGGCATATATTACGATGCTCCTATAGTCACACCAATATAATTGAATTCAAAACATTCTTTCTGCAGAGGTGTCATGCTGGACAATGACAGGAGAAAGGCAGGCAGCACGAATTAGATCTCTGTACCTAAAATCTGTCCTGAGGCAAGAAATAGCATTCTTTGATGTAGAATTGACAACTGGGCAAATAGTTACAAGGATGTCTGGTGATACCGTGTTGGTTCAGGATGCTATTGGTGAGAAGGTAAATAGCTCCCCTCTGAAAATGAAGAGTGCAGAAGCAAACTTCCTGTTAACTATCACCAGCTTATATAAAAAACTGCACAATTTGACTCTTACAAAACTCTTCAGGTCGGCAAGTTCCAACAACTTATTGCTACCTTCATAGGTGGCTTTGTAGTAGCATTCGTAAAAGGATGGCTTTTATCTCTTGTCATGTTGGCAACCATACCGCCAGTTGTTTTGGCTGGAGGAATGGTCTCAAAAATGCTTTCTAAAATCTCTAGCAAGGGGCAAACATCATATGGTGAAGCAGGGAATGTCGTTGAACAGACACTTGGGGCCATTAAAACAGTGAGTTCAATGCACTCAGTGACGGAATAACGACAGAGAAATCACTACATTTTCAATGTGACATGCCTTGATGCACTGACCGGTTTACTTGTGGCTACATTTGTAAAACAGGTTGTCTCCTTCAACGGTGAGAAGCAGGCTATTGCAGAGTACAATAAATTCATACACAAGGCATACAAGGCAGCTGTTGAGGAAGGAATTACCAATGGTTTTGGCATGGGTTCTGTTTTCTGTATATTTTTCTCAAGCTATGGTTTAGCCATATGGTATGGCGGCAAGTTGGTTCTTAATAAAGGTTACACAGGAGGAGACGTCATCAGTATCTTGTTTGCTATAATGACTGGGGCAATGTGAGTTACTCTGAAAGTCTAAATCAAGAAAAAGAAATTCTTATGATGACCCATAGTTGTATGACCCATGGTTTCGATTTCCAACATTTTGTGCAGGTCGTTAGGTAATGCAACACCCTGCATGGCGGCCTTTGCAGATGGACGATCTGCAGCATACAGATTGTTCGGAACAATCAAGAGGAAACCGGAAATTGACCCTGACGAATCAACCGGCAAACAGTTAGAAGACATCAAGGGTGATGTTGACCTAAAGGATGTTTACTTCAGCTATCCAGCAAGACCAGATCAACTAATATTTGATGGATTCTCATTACATGTGTCTAACGGCACTACAATGGCTATAGTTGGGGAGAGTGGAAGTGGCAAGTCGACTGTCATAAGTCTTGTAGAGAGATTCTATGATCCACAGGCTGGTGAGGTTTTAATTGATGGCATTAACATTAAGAGTTTGCAGCTTGATTGGATAAGAGGGAAGATCGGTCTTGTTAACCAAGAACCATTGCTCTTTATGACATCTATCAAAGATAACATATCATATGGCAAAGAGGATGCAACAATTGAAGAGATCAGAAGAGCAGCTGAGCTTGCTAATGCAGCAAATTTCATTGATAAATTGCCCAACGTATGCCTCAGATCCAATAAATTAACTTCTGTACATCCTGTATCTTATATTATGTAAGCTCAGTGCTAATATTTTTCTGTTTCTCTCATACCAGGGCTATGACACAATGGTTGGCCAACGTGGTGCCCAGCTCTCAGGGGGGCAAAAGCAAAGGATCGCTATTGCAAGAGCAATAATTAAAGACCCCAGAATTCTGTTGTTAGATGAGGCGACTAGTGCATTGGATGTGGAGTCAGAGCGGATTGTTCAGGAAGCACTGAACAGGATCATGGTGAATAGAACAACACTAGTGGTTGCACATCGTCTGAGTACTGTGAGGAATGCCGATTGCATATCAGTTGTTCAACAAGGGAAAATAGTTGAACAAGGTCAGGATCCCTTTTCCGTTGTGCATAGAGCATTTGCATTAATTACATGCACACCATGTTTTAACTAAGCAATCAATTCCTTGAATCAATAAATATTTCACAGGGCCCCATGATGAATTGATAATGAACCCTGATGGTGCTTATTCTCAACTTATTCATCTGCAAGAAAGCCAACAAGAAGAGGGGCACAAATTAGAACGGCGCGTGTCTGATAAAAGGTCTAAAAGTAGAAGCCTCTCACTGAAGCGGTCGATAAGCAGAGGTTCTATAGGAAACAGCAGTCAGCATTCTTTGACGGTCCCATTTGATAAGCCTGGTTCAGTTGAGTTGCTCGAAGACAACGATACCAACGGGGAGAATCAGAAAAAGCAGGATGGTGATAGTGAGGCCCCAAAGAAAGCACCTATGGGACGGCTTGTTGCCCTAAACAAGCCAGAGGTACCGATTCTTTTGTTAGGAGCACTAGCTGCTGGAGTCCATGGAGTGCTTTTTCCAATGTTTGGGCTATTGATCTCCGAAGCTATCAAAACTTTCTATGAACCACCTCACAAACTAAGAAAGGATTCAAGCTTTTGGGGTTTGATGTGTGTTGTGCTGGGTATTGTAGCAATAATATCAGTACCGCTGGAGTTTTTCTTGTTTGGTGTCGCAGGGGGAAAGCTTATCGAACGTATTCGTGCCTTGTCATTTCGGAGCATTGTGCATCAAGAAGTTGCTTGGTTTGATGATCCCAAAAACTCCAGGTGGCTACCATCGTTTTGTTCACTGTAGTATTTTCTTTATTTCTACTTTAGAGAATACTAATGGCCAAATTCCATCTAACAGTGGAGCACTTGGTGCAAAATTGTCAATTGATGCTCTGAATGTCCGAAGATTAGTCGGTGATAACTTGGCCTTGTTAGCTCAGGTCATCTCAGGGCTAATCACCGGGTTAGTCATTGCTTTTGTGGCAGACTGGAAGCTCACATTGATCATCCTTTGTGCAATGCCACTATCGGGTGCTCAAGGATATGCCCAAGTAAAGTTCTTGAAAGGCTTCAGTCAGGATGCTAAGGTAATATATGTGAAAAACAGGCCTTCAGGTTGTCATCATCATTATACAAAATATGGAATAACAATTGAAATTAAGGTTTGCATTTATGTTGTCATTTTAGGTCTTCAAATTACCTAAGAATAATGATCGCCCTAGACATTATTTTTTGTATACACGCTAAATGACCATGTATTGTTGTATCTGCAGATGCTGTACGAAGATGCAAGTCAAGTGGCCACTGATGCAATCAGTAGTATCAGGACTGTAGCTGCTTTCTGTGCTGAGAAAAGAGTCATGACAATCTATGATCATAAATGTGAAGCTTCAAAGAATCAAGGGGTCAGAACAGGAATGGTTGGTGGCCTTGGTTTTGGTTTCTCATTCATGATGATGTACCTTACATATGGCCTTTGTTTCTATGTTGGAGGGCAATTTGTGCGTCATAACAAATCTACTTTTGCAGACGTTTTCAAGGTTAGAAAGTGCATCATGTCAATAGTATTTCCATCCTTCAAGTTCCTATTGAAGATTTGATTTTATCACGTTTTGCAGGTTTTCTTTGCACTAATGTTGGCAACAATTGGCATATCTCAAACAAGTGCATTGGCTTCTGACTCTACAAAGGCGAAGGATTCATCTGTCTCCATATTTGCTTTGTTGGACCGAAAGTCAAAAGTGGACTCAATCAGTGATGAAGGTTCGACATTAGATGAGGTCAAGGGTGATATCGACTTCCGACATGTTAGCTTCAAGTATCCAAGCCGTCCAGATGTTCAAATCTTCAATGATTTTACCCTGCACATTCCGTCCGGGAAGGTTAGCCTCACATCTCTCTGCAACACCATATCTTCCTAGCGATATAATCAGCTGCTTACTCCTTTGATGATTTTATACAGACTGTTGCACTTGTGGGAGAGAGTGGCAGTGGAAAATCAACAGTAATTTCGTTGCTGGAACGATTTTACAATCCGGACTCTGGTACCATTTCACTGGATGGGGTCGAAATCATGAGCCTGAAGGTCGATTGGCTGAGGGACCAAATGGGGTTGGTGGGCCAAGAGCCTGTGCTCTTTAACGACACAATCCGTGCCAACATAGCATATGGGAAGCACGGGGAGGTCAACGAGGAGGAGCTCATCAAGGTTGCGAAGGCAGCCAATGCACATGAGTTCATATCAAGCCTTCCCCAGGGGTATGACACCACTGTTGGAGAGAGGGGGGTTCAGTTATCTGGTGGCCAAAAGCAGCGGGTGGCCATCGCAAGGGCCATACTAAAAGATCCAAAGATTCTTCTTCTTGATGAGGCAACGAGCGCCTTGGATGCAGAGTCTGAGCGAATTGTGCAAGATGCCTTGGACAATGTGATGGTTGGGAGGACCACAGTTATTGTGGCGCACCGCCTCTCAACGATCAAAAGTGCTGATATTATTGCAGTTCTCAAGGATGGTGTGATAGTGGAGAAAGGAAGACATAAGACACTGATGAACATCAAAGATGGATTCTACGCTTCGCTAGTTGAACTTCGTTCAGCTTCCTCATAGTACCTAGGTTAAGAATTTTGTTCGCGTGACTAGGCATTGTACATCTTCCTTGATTCTTCTCTTTGTTTTTATATAGTTATATGGTGTGCTACGAATTCATTGGGATTTACCGATTTACAAAAGAACTTCGAGAAGTAAACTTCTCTTTGCATCATTGTAAGCATTTAGTTGACATTTTGAACGGTGTACGCAAAAAAAGTCATGGTTTGTGCAACCGTGGCTCTACTAATCCCTAAAATACTAAAATGCAAACTGTTTGGAGGGGCAATTTGGATCCTGATCCTGATCCTTATGATCTATTATATTTATATATCTGAACAAAATCCTAATAATTCATATAGCTATCCAAGGAAGATTTGTCAAGAGCATTTAAAAGGCTCCTCATCCAAATCACCCATGAAATCATTTACTAAAATTTTTGAGGTGCCTTAAGCAACCAGATGAGAAGATGCCAAACATACCGACACAGCAACAACGCCATGGTAGGCAGATCAGCGACACTACTGTGTGCACTGAAGTAGCAAGCCCTGAACACAACCGTTGTCGCAGTGTCTAGGCTCGGCAGGCGACGCCTGCGGCCGCTGCGGCATTGACCACCACCACTGCTGCTCGAGGAGTCGAGGTCTGTCGCAGTGAAGTGGAGCGCTACGCCAGTCGCAGCCGCCCCAGATTGGGCAACCAATGCCGGTCCCGTGAGCGCTCATGGAGTAGGTTGGTATCAACAGGGTGGCCAGCTGGCCGGGGGCGCCACCATGCAGCTCTTTGCTTCGGAAGGCTTCTGCTGACTCTTCCATTGACATTGTTGTTTGGGGTCACTGCGTGGCAAGGAAAGACATTATGTGGTGGGCAGGTTGCCTTGTGCATTTTGAAACACAACAATTAATTTTCAAGATTTTTGAAGTGTTCTTTTTTAACAATGCTGTTTCAAGATTTTTCAAGTGTTTTTTTTAAATGACTACTGAGTTAATTTTCTTAGATATGCAAACAGAGACATGGATTTTTGTTTTCTGTTTTCATAACTATACTGTTCCTTTAAGAAAACAATCCAGACTTCCAGAGCTTCCATACGCCTGGAATTCCACATCAAAATGCTATATCCAAACTGTGCATAGGAATTAACAAATTAATCCCACTGCAGTTCAGCCGCAAGCGTTTTGCTACCATTTTTCAGAAATCAAAGAATTTCACAACAACAGCACAAGGGCACATACCCATCACTGAACGATTCCTATTTATGTCAAGAACTCAAAACCCCTTGGACTTCGCTATGAATCTGGAGTGAAGGCAAAAATATTCGTAGATCAACCCACATCCGAACACACATCTTAATTTTCAGTTAAGTTTCAGTTGAAGAATGACAAACTCACCACCACGCCAGGAATGGCATACTCGGCGTCGGATGGGAGGAGACGCCGCTCGCATCAACAACCTCGGGTAGCTCGCGTCTCGCGACGCCCACAGCCGCGGCAGCGTGGACAAGCCTCCACCACCGGTGTCGTGTCGGGCTGGCGGCGGCGGCGTGCCGGCGCCAGCGCCACCGCGCCTCCTGTGGGACACTGGGACCTGGCTACCGCACATCGGCGTGACTTCCGCGATGAGATTCGTGCACGAGTAGGTTTTCTTTCTTAGTGGAGGCCCATGGGTTTTTGTCGGAGCAAGCTCGGTCAACAAAGCGACCGAATCCGTAAGGCTCCATTTGGATGTTGATATCGAAGACCTTAGCATTGAATTGAGTTCAATATCAATTCAATCTCGACAATGAAATTGGTTTAATATCAAAGCTAGTGTTTGGGTGTGATATAATTGCTAGGTTTAATTCAAAAGAAAGTCAAATGACAATTCAGTGTTTGGATGTGCACCTGGTGACATTGGCAATTGACTCATCGTCATCTCCTCTACAATGCTACTCACCCATCGTCACCTCCTCTTCACCCCTGCAGAGGAGAAGCTTGGGCTCAGGTGAGGGGGCGCCGCCGGCCGCCGCTGTGAAGGAAGAAGAGGGGCGCCACCGGAATTGAGGAATAAGAGGAGGTCGACGGTCGCGAGCCAGTGCAGGCGCGCCCAGATTGTCGTCGGAGGCCTTCCCTCCGCGTGGCCACACCCGGGCTGTCGTCTGACAGTCCCTCCGCCCAATCATGCTTGGGGCGCCGCCGACCTTCCCTCCACGTTGTAGGATCTACGATACGGACTAGAGGGCAGTGAATAGGCGGTTTAAAATCTAAAAACACAACACTAGATAAATTTAATTAGAACCACAAGGAAAATTAAATCTCTATCTATTCTATTCCTATGTTAGGGGTTTGCGGCCTTCGGTGACAAGATATAATTCAATCTCTAGAAATTAAATGCTCAAAGTAAAGAATTTGAAAGGAAATTGAGCAAATAAATAACCAAGCACGAGAGACGAATTTTATCCCGTGGTATCGATGACTTGCCAGTCACCCCTAATCCGCGTTGAGGTGGATTCAATGTTCAACCGCTCCTCTATCAAAACACCGCTTGATCTTGAACCGGTTAGAACCAAAGAACCACTCCACACCTCGATTCCACTAGAGTTTCTCTTTACCGCTCCGGTGAGGTGAGCACAATACCTCTCACAACATGAAATCCAGAGCCACGCACAATCTTCTTGCGAGCTTCAATGGATTCTTCCACCACCAAGCCGTCTAGGAAGCGGCAACTTCCAAGAGTAACAAATCAACCACTTGCTTGATGATTCCCTAGTGCCACAAAGATCAAAGTCTTGATGCAATGCACTAGAAGCTCTCAATCTCACAAAGAATGCAACCACTAAGCCAAGTGAGTGAGAGAGAGGAGAGGAAGAGCTTTACAAGGAAGTATGGACCTTTCAAAGTGCCAAGAGAGCCTCTCCAACCCCGGGCTTGGAGTATATATACTCCCCCTTCCCGTTACTAGCCATTATGGGTAAAACGCGTACCCCGCGGACTGTCCGCGATGCCCTCGCGGACTGCCCGCATTTGAATTCCAACGGTAAAAACGCGAAGTCAACGACTGTCAGGAGTGGCCGTTGGGCCAAGCGGACTGTCCGCCAGGACCCCGCAGACTGTCTGCGTGGGCCCCGCGGACCGTTCGCCCGGTCCACCGAGCTGCACTCCGTTCTGTTAAGAATAACGGACCGTACGCCTGGGGTCCGCGGACTCTCCGCCTGGAAGCGCATTTTCTCGAAAACTTTTGCCAAAAATCTCAGATATTAAATATATATCAAAAACCCGCGGACCGTCCGCCCTAAGGGCCCGGACTGTCCGCCCAACACCTGAAAACTGATTTTTCTTAAGATTTTCAAAGAAACCCTTTTACCAAGAGAAATCGCCACACATCTAAATGCAATGCATGCAAATTTTTGATCCAAGTGGCACTATGGAAAGTCAAGCTAATGAAATTGATCCCTTTTGATAGTACGGCTATCTATCCTATCAACCCGGTCATTTAACATCCTCTAATCACCTTATGACCGGAAAAAATAAAATCTTATCTTTTACCTTTGCCTTGAGCTCTTTCCAACATATTCCATAAGAGACTTCCTCGTTCATACTGCATGAGCTCATCATTTCACCGGACTAACCTATTCTTATAACTCAAATAAAAATGTTAGTCCACAATGATTGTCATTAATTACCAAAACACTAAATAGGGGCCTAGATGCCTTCAATCTCCCCCTTTTTGGTAATTGATGACAACCATTTAAAGGAGTGATATAAGAAAGGTTTTGTGTTTTGGAATCACTTACTTTTCTCAAATAAATTCAATAATTAGATAGAGTGAATGTTTCCAAAACAAGAATATAGAGAGAACTCCCCCTACATATGTGCATATATTTTTCATTTGATTTTCACACATATGAATAGATATAGTAATTTTGACGGAGTTTCCCCTACAAAATAGAGATCAAGGCAATAACCACAAATATATATTCGAAAAGATTAAACAAGGGTTAGCCTCAAAATCACTACGGGAACTAGAACAAGTCATGAGATAAGCAAAATGAAATCACAATCATAGATCATCACAAGATAACCACAAGTTCTAATTCTCAACCACATCACACACCATAACGTAAGTCTCACAAATTATTACAAGCCAACCAAAGTTCACGTAAAACCGAAATTAAACATGCAAGTGCAATGCAAGAGTTCCAAATGCATGCAAAGAAGTGAGGAAATTAAACATGCAAGTGCAATGCAAGCGTTCCAAATGCATGCAAAGAAGTGAGCTCCCCCTAAAGATCATACATCACTCCTCCAAATCTCTCCCCCTTTGGCATCAAATACCAAAAGTTCTAGTCATCCTGAGGCGGCGTCGGAGGAGGATAGAATGGCGGAGGGGGACAGAACTGTGGTGGTGGAGCTGGAGCTGGATAGTAATGATAAAAATGATCTCTGGAATCTTCAAAGGCTGTGTTCAGGGCATTGACATTGTTCTGAAGCTGAGTCTGCTGGTCATATAGCTGCTGATACTGCTCTGAAGTGGACATCTGAGAGAATTTGTCATTCAAGGCACCGAGGTCATTCTGAAGATCTGTCTGCATATCACCCAACCTTTGCATCATGGGGTCATGCATAGTGTTATAGACATGATGACCAAAATTATTCAGACTTAGTGTCAATCTGCTGCTGAAAACCCTGCTGCATAGTCTGAAAAGTATCATTCATCTGTTGCCCATATGCCTCAAAGTGAGAATTGAACCCGGATTGCATCTGCTGAAACTGAGAGTTCATGGACTGCTGAATATTAGCAAAATAAGAGTCAAAGTAACCAGCAGGAGGCTCCCACTGTGACTGCATGGGATGAACTGGAGGAGGAGGTGGTGGCATAACATAGGCACCCTCATCAACATAAGCATAACCCATGTTACCAACATTTGCATTTTCATCATCACTAGCATGAACCTCAACATTTTCGGTAACATTTTGAGATTCTGCATCCTTCCCATAAGGTGTCAATGGCTTGTTGAGAAAAGCTTTAGCTTGTAAAATGGACGATAAATTTCATGCTTCACATCACACAGACCATTGAACCCCATCTTGGTATTGATCAAAGACATAATATAAGGAGAAAAATAAATGCTATCTCTGACAAGACGCTTCTTGCAAATCATTTGATCAAGGATGAGCTTCACAACATTAAATCTAGTTTCATTCATGACATGATTAATCACATTCCAATAATGTTCTCGGACCTTGTCCTTATTTCCACTCTTTGGCATAAAGGTATGTCTGATGATGTTGTTAATGGCAGCCGGATGATGTCTAAGTCCTGCTGCTAGCCAGTTCATTATAGTTGCATTTGAGGTGCCAGGCTCATAAAAGACAACAGTGTTTTCAAGAATATCCTCATTATAAACATCAACACCATCTATAAAATACTCATAATTAAGATGATTGGCAACTGCAAATTCTGCAAAAGTGGCCTCATACTCACTCTTACCGGTCATCCACCACATTTTCTTGCCTATAAAATCCATTTCATATGTTGCATAGAATTGTCTAACTATGGTGTCATTCCAATCACATCTATGCTGAAGAAACGGTTTCAAGCCCAAATTTTCAAGTTTTGTTGCCACCCTGGCTAAGACAGGTTTAGACTCAAGATAGTCAAAATCAACCCTCTGATGAGCAAATATTGTGCACTCCATTAAACTACTAAAGAAGGCTTGCTCTTGCACAGTGGTGTGGAAATATAAATTGTGAGTGTCACGGGGTTGATTATAAACGTTGTCGTTTCTAGCAATAGCAAACTCTCTTTGTGTCCACTGCCTTCTAGGAGTTGTGTAATTAATCACATCAATGATGTCAGCATTGTTACCTCCCCCTTGATTTATCTCATCTTCATCCACCATGAATGAGGCACTGGCTGCTTCATCGGCCGGATCAAAATCACTGTTATTAGGATTGTCGGGCTCCTCTTCTTCCTGAGAGGTATCCTTTTTTCTACGCCTCTTGGATGTCCCAACATCCTTGCTCATCTTCTTTGATGTGGCCTTTTTGTTCACCTTTTTAGTAAGCGAATGTTGACGGTGAAGTTCCGTCAACCTAGCCATGAGTTTACCTTCGGTGTTGGCATGACTTTTGTATCTTATCCATTGGTACTAACCCCCGTGGTATAACAAGTTCACTTGTGCATGTCGGTTTTGGAGTTTAGTCTTTATGCAAGGTTTTAGCGTTGAAAGCAAGACTTTCGGGACAAGTTCATTAAGCACCTCATGACAAGACCTTGAAGCCCGGTACAAGTCAAGCAATGAAGTGAACACGACTCCAAGAAGCCCAAGGACCCAACCCGAGAAGATGGAAAACTCCGAGGACCTAGCCAAAAAAGTGCTGAATCTTGCAAGACAAGGAGCTTCGTAGAATTTGGAGAGAAACCGACGACAAGGGCCCACATGCAAAAGGGGAGAGGATCTAGGAGACTCGGGAAGCAACACCGGGCGAAGGAGGCCACGGACTGGGCCGAGATGGGCCCAGGCCGGTCGGCCCAGGCCGGCCGGCCCAGCCTGTTTCGGGGCCCAGTCGGCCTCCCCTTTGACCTAGATGCATCTCAGACTATTTATAGCCCCCTGACCGAGAGCCACGGAGGAATCAATTCGTCATCCGCCGTCGAGGAGCCGAGAAGCTTGAGGGACACCATCTCGGAGATGAGGGTCATGCTAGTTGTCTAGGGTCTCCATAGCCGACGTGGGAACCTTGCATGGAAGACCACGTCGGAGCTCCGGAGCAAGGATCAAGATCGAGGTAGGATCCCGGTGGTGATCTTGTTCATGTAATCATTCATGGTGAAGTCTTTAAGTGAATCCGATTTCTAGCGATCAAGTGCCTTCTCGATGATTTTGTTTTCTTCTTGGTTATGCTTCTTCCCCAATCTAGTCTATAGCTAGATTACATAGGGTGCTCTTGTAGCCGCGGTGGCTAGAGGTGCATACCGGACCGACCAAGTGATTTCAACTTGTTCTTATCGAACTCGCCCTAGACTACCCGCATGAATAGGGATACGTTGTGACAAAACGGGGGTTCCGAAAGGCGAGCGTTTTCGGAGTCGGACCGGAGGCCACAATTTAAAGATGCTTTTAATGAGATTCGCTTTTCTATCTTCATCTATCTTGTTTGGAGCTACAACATAAGCATGATCTAGACTCTCTAGATCGGTTATCTCTTGCTTTCTCTTGCTACCCCTTTAGTAGATTAGATTAGATGTGTTTCCTTTATGAGTTAGTAGATTAGATGCAATTTGGTTCTTCATTAGATAGCTTTCCTTGCTTTACTAGATTGAATCCTTGCGTTGCACATTGTTCCACAGACTTGATACCTTGGGTTCACCACTCGAGGGAAGAAGGGTCCCTTGACTACGACGGGAGACTTGTCCGCTTGCAAGTCTAAACGAACTTTGATACAACTATTAAATGTCAACAAGCCCCTTTTTTTGGCGCCATTGCTGGGGAACAAGCAATCAAGATCCAATCTAGTATCGCTTATCTTTCAGTTTTTCTTTTGGTTTTCTTTTGCATCTCTTAAGTTTGATCATCCTCAAAAAGAAAAAAAATTAATCTAATCTAGTTTTGATTAACCCTAATTTTTCTTTTTAGATTTTTGTTTTATTGCTAACCCTAACCGGCTCCAAGAAACCCAAATATTTTTGTGGATGATCCAGGAAAACTTTACAGGAAAAGGAGACGCGCAACACAAGCTAAAGGGTTGGAAACCCTAGATTCAAAAGCCAAAATCAAAGGACCGTCAAAATCTCCAAGGGAATCACCACCTCCAAGTCCAAAGTAAGATCAACCTCAACCGCCACCCATGGGAGAACAACCACAATCGGAGCGCAAGAGCTATGCACCCCGAACATCGTTGATCTACCTATCATAAACCTTCAAGACGCCGGAAGGCCATTCAAGATCAAGGTCTCAACTATCCGCATGACGATTGCGAAAGCTTTGGAGCGTTTCAATGAATACATACGAGCCGGATTCCTTGAGTGGCATATCGGTTTACTTAAGAGAAGGATGGAGAAGATGGAGATAGAGAAAGAAGCTCAACACCTAAAGGCTGCCAAGGCAAGATCCACATGCAAGGATTGTGAGGAGCACGACCATGTCCAAGGTAACCCCGATTTAATGCAAGTTCGTCCATCCAAGATTTGGTTTCTTTTTGTACACAATTCAAGGACTTCATGGACGAGCAAGCTAAGATCAACAAGGACGTCGTCACTAAGTTCGAGGCTATGGAGAAAATATTGAAGAATTTAGATGGCAAGGTGACAGAGGTCGGAAGCTCTATACATGAAGTGTTCATCGTGATGAAGATGTTAGAGACGCAAGTGGGACAACTTGTCGGGCGCCCGGTGGGTAACAAAGGAGAATTTCCGAGAAAATCTCAAAGTCGCAAGGAGAAGGCTACTCAAACTCATTCGGGAGAGATGGAGGATCACACTAAGGAGACCATGAAGATCACGACCGAAGGACCCGAGTTTGAGATGTCGAGCCATTGAAGGAAGTTGTTGCATCCGTCAAGACCGAAAGACAAAGCCAGCCTGTGAAGACCAAAAATATGACTAAGCCGAAGAATAAGCCCGTGCTCAAGATGGTGCGGAAGTGGGTACCCAAGATTGCAACGCCCGCAAAGAGCGTTGATCCGGAGTAATCAAGTGAAGAAGTCTAGCCATGGACTATAAACGAAGAGCTAGGCGGGAGGCAACCCGTTTCGTCGAGTCAAGAATAAGCTACCGGGAGGACAACCCGATTCCAGGTTTTTCAAGTCTTTTTAATAATTCAGTTTTGAATTTTACTACGCAAAACATTAGACTTAGAATTGTTGAACAATATTAGAGACATAATTCTTGGTTGAATATTTTGCTTGATCATAAACCCTTTACATGAACCATCCTATGTTGTTTGCTTCTTTTTCGAGAAACCAAAACCAAATAAATTCAGAACCTATCTCAACCATTCATCCTAGTTATGGTGTTGTGGTTGACTTGATTTGCATGCTAAAAACACACGAGTAGAGGCACGACTTGTATCTAGATGTTATTTAAATTTCAGGACGTGGTAGGACTCGCGTGGACCTAGAAACTTGATTTTTCGTTGGTTTAAAAATCCATATCCTTGGTTTCTCTAGAGTTAGAATTTTTCTAAGCCTCATTTAATTTTATTTTATTCAAAATCTCTCTTGTCTAATCAAAATTAGAACCTAAACCTGTTGACGCAAAATCCGCACCCGCGCCAAGCACACAGCAAGCCGAACAAGCTAGCTTAACACACGAGCAGATTCCAAAGCGTGCCAGTCAATTTTCCCTGAAAATTAACAAAAGACAAAGTAGTTAAATACCAAAGCTTGGAACTTGTCGGGTGGTACCAGACAGTTCCATATTTGCGGCTAAAGAGCCATGTAAGATGACATAAAGATATGAGGAGCTATCTGCCAACAGATTAGAAACCATTCGGGAGCTTTAAAGCGTAAAACAGAACATAGCCGAACGGATGACGTATGCATGACGATAGATCAGTCTTTGTTTAAAAACATTGCTCGTGCACAAGACCATGACCGATCCTCGAAAATAAATAACGATAAACAATAAATGAAGTAAAGCATGATTACAAACGTGTAATGAACAAGCATGCATAGGCCCAAAGCACTAGTCTACCGCATGTCTAGGTACTTTAAAACCCGTCAAGCATGAAACCAAACAAGTTAATCCACCGCATGATACAACTTGTTTGAAATCACATCACTAACCACAAAAAGATCTATCCACCGCATGATACAATCTAAATATGGAAAGCTAAAAGCATGCGTTATTTAAAACATAAATTATAAACACGTTTTACTCATGAAAGCATAACCGAATACAGCTGTACAGCCGAATCGGGATCCGTAGAGAAGGAACAAACATTGCCAAAGATGATAAACCTATTAGATTGAAACGAAATCTAATCCACCGGATGATTAGCTCTAAAACAACCCAAAAACCTGCATCTACTGCATGATACCCGGTTCTGTCAAGGTTTACACAAGATTAACAAGTTTGAACCCGCAACACGTGACAACTTAGATCGATTCGGTTTCGCCAATTTGAGATCACATGATCCACGTGCCTTACTGAGGCAAAGATGTGAGCGTGCAATGTAAAGATCATAAAATAAGATAAAGCCGATTCAAATCAATCTAAATTGGGCAAAAGAGTGTTACGTGAATTTAAACATAAAATAAAAACTCAAAGCAACACGTGGTAACTTAATGAATCTATTAGATCTTGCCAAAATCTAATAGAGCCGATAACTAGCTCCAAGCTAGATCTTAGCCCACCGCATGGCTCATGATCTAACAAGAAACCCTCTTGAACCAAGCTTAAATCCACCGCATGATACTAAGCATGGTAACAAGACTACTTGCATCACGATCTAAATACACCGCATGATACTAGACATGATACAAGGTTGACGGTACTTACAGAGGTCGACGGATCGATGAACCCTCTCGAAGAACTCGACAACACGACTAGAGGACTCAAGGGTTTGGCGTAAAGCCGGTTTGTTATGAGAATGTTCGATTACAATTACATACATCCAGGGTTCATATTTATACCCTGTCGTGGCATGACTCCTGATGGACTACGAGCACAATATTTGATACCTAATTTAACACCCAAATGCGAATGCTTATCCATCCATTCGTCCCTTCCGCTCGAGCCACGTCACCATGCGATCCCGCGAAATCAGCGCAAACAGTTCCTTTGCCGAACGGAAACAAAACTGCCGATCGCAAGCATCTCTGCCGAATCTTTTGAAGAAATCCTCCTTTGCTGGACGGGATTTTTTACCAAGTTAGGCCCACAAATCAGACTCCCTCCTGTACCAATTTTTGGTGTTAACATATGCCCCTTCAATTACGGGATAAAAGTGATTTTATTCCGAAATTGACTGCAATTGCCAACGTCTTCAAGTCAAATCTGTTCAACACCTATTCTCTCTCCCTGCAATCCATCGGAGTCTCCGTCCAGATCCAAACCCTAGGTCATCTTCTCCCCAAGCTCAAATCTTCAATGGAGGGTCAAAATCAAGCCGCTCAGGTAAATTTCATCCCCTTAAGACTCATTCGGCATTATTCTTTTCGATTTTTCCCTCAGATTTCTCCCTCCGTCTTTTCTTGATAGGAGCTTTCCACCGAGCTTTTGATTCACACCGAGGGCAACTCAACATCATATTTTCTTGGACCTGTGGGAACTTCTGATCCCCGCAAGTTCATTGAAGCCGAATCCAAAAGAATCCCCTTCAAAGCGGCTTTATCAAGGCCCCCTCTATGGCAAGATGCTTTCAAGAACTGGCCTTTGCCCCCAATCGCAGGCTGGAGGAATTGGTACAAGAGGATACTTGCGGATAACAGCGCCAAAACCAGTAATTGGGACAGCCTCCGCATTGCTCAGTGCTTGGAATTATCTTTGGCCGAAACTCCAAAGAACGAAGATCTTCTGATAGCAGCCTGCCACTTCTGATCAAATGGCGTCAACGCTTTCCTCTTTGGTCACGTTCCAATGTCTCCTACTTTGGCCGATGTATACATGATCACCGGCCTTGACATTTCAGGATCCATGTATCCCTTCCAATACAGAGGCTCCACAAGGCAGAAAGGAGTGAAGACAGTAGGTGGATACAAGTCCTATATCCAAAATCACATGAAAGACGGCCCTCTAGGTGAAGTTGAATACAGGGCATTCCTGAACATGTGGCTGTGCAGATTCATTTTCTGTGGCAAAACCAATGAGCCAACTTTGAATCACATTGCCATGGCTACAGATTTGGCTGCTGGTCGTCGCATTCCTCTTGGAAAATATCTCCTAGGGAGTGTGTATCACATGCTCCATCAGACGATCTCCCAAATGCACGCCGGCCAGAAGATATTATGTGTCAATGGCCCTTGGTGGTTTGTGCAAATGTGGCTGCAACTGTATATGCACCGGATTGTTAACATTAACCTTAACAATCGTCATTTTCCTTCATCCAGCCACAATGAAGGAGAAGCTCAGATTACCAGAGGATGCCAAACTTATGGAGAAGCTGGTTCAACCATATCTATTGACCAGAATGTCAGTCAGCTTTTTGAGCTCTTCTTCAGAGGTTTCCCTGATCCCCTTTGGCTCCCTTATCTGAACAATGACAATTTAACTCTCCCCTTTGAATTCTCCTTTGAAACTGGATGCCATGATGCAAGATCTGTAGAAATCTTCAATATCTTCATCCATCCATGTGCCTTACCAGCAGAATTTTGTGGGGGAAGGTTAAATCACAGCACCTATGAATATTATCAGCCAAACATGATGGCCCGACAGCTAGGATGTGGCCAAATGCCCCCAAGGCTATTTCTTCATGAGTTCCTCAAACCCAGAGAGGAAATCACAGAAAACATTTAGGCCAGAAGGGTCTTTGAATACAACTGCAGCCCAACTCTTTATGCCTGGCTTTTCACACCAACAACAATAGCTCACCCTCTCTTTATCTCCTGGTGGCAAGAATTCCATGACCACATCTTTAATGAGCCAGTGCACTCATTCTGTCTTGAGCTGATGCCTGATTTTCAACCAACTTCAGAGGTAACATAATTATCTTTTCTTTGACCAGGCATACTCTTCACTACTAATCATGATTTTGGCCACCCTTTGCAGAATACAGTACCTGCCTCTCGAGCCAGGACATTTGCTTATAATGTGGTAGGCCCAATCTCTGCTTTGGGATTCAAGTCCACAACTCTGGCTCAGCTGATGGCCAGATATGCCACAATGGACCCTACTCTCACCAGCTCTGACAAGAGAAAAGCTCTACCCTTGGTTGTACCTCCAGCCGCCAAGAAGAAAAGAACCACTAAAAAGGTCCTCGTTGAGGTAACATTTCTTCTTTCTTGAACACAAGACCACTCTTATTCTGATAAATTTCATCCTGTGCAATTTCAGACTAGAACCCAACAACCATCAGCTTCAGAACCTGCCAATGCTTCATCTATTGGTATGACCTTTATTACTTCTTTTCCCTTCAAAGATCATTGTTTACACTAGCATTTAGTCTTCATCTGACATTTGCAGAAGAAATATTGGTGGACCATCCTGTGGAAACCTCTTCCCCTCAGCACACAAGTTCACCAAGGGCTGAACCATCTTCTGCTCAAGTAGAGACCATAACTTCACTAGGGACCCAATCACCCCCTCCTCAAGCAGAAGTGCCAGCTTCACCAGAAATGAACCCATTAGATCAACCAAAAGCTTCAAGTCCTCTAAGGGTTCAATCTCCCCTTGACCAAACAGAAATCCCGGTCTCAACAGGGACAAATCCATCTTCACCTCAGCCAGAAGCCTCAAATTTGCCAGGGACTGCACCAGCTTCCCCCCAAGTAGAAGCTTCAGCTTTGCCAAGAGCCCCTCAGACTCCTCTTCCACCAGTTGCCCAAGAAGTTCCCCCTGAACCTGAACAAATCCCTACCCCAATTCAGGGAATCAGGCATGAGGTAAGCGCATGCACCCAACTCTATTATCTTCTTTTAATAATCCATTCCTAATTCGGCAACCCTTCTTTTTTCAGGATCAGACTTCATCACTATCAAGCTCATTTATGGTGAATGATCCAGCTGCCGAAACAGGGGATGGAGGAACTCCAAATCAGGTTCTACCGAAGGAAACTCAAGCAAGGCTCAAAGAAATCTTTTCCTGGCTGCAAAAGGATGCTCGAGATCAAATCAGAGATGTTGATCACTTCGAGGAAATGCTTGAACCCATCAGTCAAGAACTCCCTGAAGACATCAAAGCTTCCTTGGAGCCTATCTCAGGTCTAGATATCCATTACGTGGCGATAAGGTGAGCCTTGAAAAGCCAATCCTCCCGACCAGCCGTTGAGCAAAAGAAAGCCAGAGCTGAGCAAGCTGTGAAAGGATCACAAGCCCAAACCGAGAGCCGCAAGGAAATGTTGACCAATCTGCGATCCGCTCTCGAGTTGAAAATTGTCAGAAAGACTGCACTAGAAACTAAGCTGAGGAATTTGTCAGCTGAAATTGAGGCTGACGAGAAAAAGATAGCCGAACTCCCTGGATTGATAGAGAAATCCCAAGAGGAAGCATCAGCGGCCATGACTGAAGCGAATTAACTCGAGGCACAGCTCTCCATCCTGTCCAATACTCAGAGAGATTATCAGGAATGGATGAAGAACATTAATCAGATAATATCAAATGCCTCCAATGTAATTGCAAAGTACTTGAACATTTAGTTGTACTGAGCGATGTATAACTGAATTAACCGTCCTTGTAACATTTGCCTTTTATAAACTTCATTTCCTTCCCTCTGCATGACTCTGTTTGCAACTTGGACGATTTATTCAGTAGCCATGGTCAAACAGTGTATACCCGAACAACACTCCGACCGCAACTCAGCCGAGCCAGTCAACCGAATATGACTCAGCTTGAATTCAAAATGACCCGACGGCGATTCGGTTAAGGAAACCTCTCCACTTTCCAAGTTTCTCGGGATATGCACCATGATCCAAGGCCACGATCTCTTCATCATCCTTATAAATAAAACCGTAGGTGCCCTAGCTTTTCATCGAGCCTTTAGCCTTCAAGCCTTTGCCAATCCAAGCCTACCTTTTCCACCACCAGCGTAGCTCCAAGAACCAATGGCGGGCAGCAGCAACAGGCGCCGCGCCGCCGACGAGGCGGAAGGGAGCCGCGCCGGCGCACGTCGGAGGCAGTGATCGCCAACTTTCTTTATGATTTGTCTTAGATTTTCTTCTATTTCTAACGATCTTCTCGTTTTCAGGCTCATTCAATGGAATCCGTCCCCTGCGCCGGCCATGAACCCGGCCCTGCCGGGCGACTCCTCGGAGTCGAAGAGCTACTCCCCGGTGCCCTACGGGGAGCAAGACGCCCTTCGCTTCAAGGCGGAGTGCGACGAGTCCCGGCGCGAGCTGGGAGAAGTTTCCAAGAAGGCCTGCATCGCCGAAATCGAGTGGGAGGACCAGCGCAAACAGTTGCTGGCAACCATCGACGGTATATCCCTTAGATCAATCTTCAAATCCAATTCTCCTTTCGATACTAACCGCCATGGTTTTGCAACTTTGCAGCCCGCGACGCCGAGCTTGACCAGCTGAAAATGCTGGTGGAGCAATTGGCTGACAAGGTGAACGCTCGTGGAGACACACCGGCGGAGCGCCTTGCTGCGGTGGAAGACCGTGTGGACGAGGTGGCTACCCACGGCATCCGCCTGGGCACCACCCTGGGCTTGGCTGCCATGGCGATGCATACCGGCGTCGACTACTCCATCCAGCCGCGCGGCTTCCAGGGCGGCGCACCAGAGGACATCGACGAGATCGAAGTCATCTTGGAGCGCCTTGATGACCATGGCGACACCATTGCCGAACTCACTCATCCCCAGTCTGTGCTAAACAGGCTTTTCAATTAAATTGTACTAGGGATGTTTGATCTTCGGCAATAAATAAAGAATTTTAATTTCCATGCTTGTATCCTGATGATCCCCTCCTGCTTATCCCTGCGAACTTTACTGTTCTCAACGAATTCGGGACTTTCACTTGAGCCGAATACGCGAAAACAACGGCCCCTTGGCACAAAAATCCGCAGAAAATCCTCAATTCGGGAACCACAAACACTGTTCAATGAAAACCCTTCGCATTCGGGAAGAAAACCCCTGCCGCTTGGTATTCCAATAACGTACGCCAACCAGTCATCACTCTCAATGCGCTCTCTCAGTCAATAAAATAGCCTTCTGAGATGCCCTGCAAATCCACTCGCACACTCATCCATCACTTCACATCTTCTCCCTCGCTCCAGAAGAGAAAACCCCAAAGCCATGGCGGACAGAGGCAAGCAACCCATCAAGGAGGACAGCACCCCACCAAAGAAGTGCACCATTCAAGAGTGAGTTTTCTTTTAACCTGCTTCTTTCTCTCATTTGCAATCTCATGTTTACCCTTTCTTGTTTTTTCTCCAGCCTTGATCTGCTTCCTGAAGAAATCCTTGGGACCGAAGAAACGCCTGAGTACATCTCCTCTGACTCCTCCCTTGAAGAAGAGGACGCCACGCCAGAACAGAGGGTCAATCACCAGTTGCGCTGCCGCGTTCGGCATCTGGAGCATGATCTGCGAGACATCACCGTCCGCTGCCATGCCGAACGCGAACACCGCATGGCCTTGGAGGCGTTAGTAGGGGGTAAAACTTCCATCTTTATTTAACTCCATGCTTGAGCTCAGATCTCTGTTTCTAACAACTGTTCTTCTGTCTTAGATGTTTCCGACAGGTACAGTAACCTGAAAGCTGCTTGGGATAGCCTGATGGAGGCTGCGAGCCACGGTCATCCCCAAAGCTTCCAAGTTGCCGTCACGGTGGTCCTGGAACAGTTGAAGAGGGAGGAGCTGAAGAAGCAAAGAAAGAAAAATGAATGAAGCATACTTTCGCTTCTTTCGCCAGGCCTTCTGCTTCCCACCCCCTTGTAATCTTGAGCAGCTGGACTGTCAAATAAAAACCTGCAAGAAGTATCTGTAATGTCACGTAGTTTTGTGCTAAGGGCAATACATCTTAGTATTGTCCATTTCCCCTGTTTAGGATTTTTGTTCTAAAGGCGGCTTCTTTCTTAAACGCCGGCTATTTCTATGTCAAATGCTTGTAATCCTTGTGCTTGTGATCAACGATCAACTTCAATACTAGGATAATATTTCTTCAAATATCTTCCATTTATTGCAGCAGAAAATTCCTCTCCCAGTAAAGTTTTTAACATGTAAGCATTGCCAGGCACACATCGGACTACCCGAAAAGGTCCTTCCCAATTTGGGGACCATTTGCCGAACGCACTGTATTTGGTCCCAATCGGCAATAATGCTTTCCAAACCAAATCTCCTTCTGCAAATTGCCTGACTTTCACTTTCTTGTTGTAATATTTAGCAACTCGCAACTTGTTCTTTTCAATGTTTTCCAGGGCTCTAAGACGAATCATATGCAAATCTTCTAACTCATCCATCATTAAGCCACTATAATCTTTGGAGCTTAAGTCCTTTTGCAAAACCACTCTCCTAGAATTTGATTGCATTTCCCAAGGCAAAACAGCATGATGCCCATAAACCAATTCATAAGGAGAAATCTTTGTAGCTCCATGAGGAGCCATTCGGTAAGCCCATAAAGCCTCGTTGAGTACCGAATGCCACCTCTTCGGCTTCTGATCGATTTTCTTTTGTATAAGCTTGATCATGATCTTGTTAGAAGCCTCTACTTGACCATTAGCTTGGGCATAATAAGGAGAAGAATTAAACAATTTGATCCCCATGCTTTCGGCAAACTCCCTGAACTCCAAGGATACAAACTGAGCTCCTTGGTCAGTTGTAATTGTTTGAGGAATTCCAAACCTGTAGATGATGTGTTCTTTAACAAACTCAACCATGTTTTCTGATGTTACTTTCTTTAGTGGAATTGCCTCAACCCATTTGGTGAAGTAATCTGTTGCTAAAAGCACGAATTTATGCCCCTTGCTAGATGGTGGGTTAATCTGGCCAATCAAATCTATACCCCAGCCTCTGAATGGCCATGGCTTGATAATTGGATTCAGTACTGACGCTGGAACCCTTTGAATATTTCCAAACTTCTGACAGTCTTGACATCCCTTGTAATACTCAAAGCAATCTTCCAACATTGTCGGCCAAAAACATCCTGCTTGCCTAATAACCCATTTCATACGATAGGCCGATTGATGTGCTCCACATAGCCCATCATGCACTTCACTCATCATTTTCTTTGCTTCTTCTGGACCCAGGCATCGCAGCAACACCCCATCCAACGATTTGTAAAATAGACTTCCATCCAGAAGAACAAATTTTATGGCTTTATACCTGAGCTTCCTAGAAACTTTTCGAGATGGATCTTTCCAGATAATCAACAATTTCTTTCCTCCAATCATCTTCTGCAAGATCATTCCCGACGGCACACACCTCCATGGAAAACTCTTCTTGATTCTCTCTATAACCTGAAGCACTCTGAGCCAACCTGTTTGCCTCTTCATTATGTTCTCTAGGAATATGCTGTAGAATTACTAACTGAAAACTCTTTAAGATCTCACTGTATTCCTCGTAGTAATTCCTTAGGGCATCACTTTTACACTCATATTGGCCGTTCAGTTGCTTTATAACCAACTCGAAATCTCCATAAATCTCAACTGAAACAGCCCCGGATCTTTCAAATATTGGAGCCCCTAAGTAGTGCCTCGTACTCAGCTTGATTGTTCGTGACAGTGGGCTGAATAGGGATAGCAAACTCAAACATCTCGCCCCTGGGTGAAATCAATAAAATCCCTACTCCCCCACCTTTACCACATGATGATCCATCAAAGAACAGGGCCCAAGGAGTAATCTCAAGCAAATCAATCGATGGATCACGATGCTCAGTTATAAAATTGGCAATAATCTGACCTTTTATAGCTTTTGCCGATTTGTACTTCAACTCAAACTCAGATAAGGCCAAAATCCACTTGCCAATCCTTCCATTCAAAATTGGCATAGATAACATATGTTTTATTACATCAAACGTGGAGTATACAACGCATTCGGCATTCAAAAAGTAGTGCCAAAACTTTGTACACGAGTAGTAAACACACAAGCATAGCTTCTCCGCAGCCGAATACCTGGTTTCAAGATCAAGTAATTTTCGGCTAAGGTACGCTACTACCTGCTCCTTTCCTTCAAATTCTTGTATAAGGGCCGATCCAATGGTTTGGGTATCGGCCGCCACGTACAACTTAAAAGGCTTGTTCAACTGTGGAGGCACCAGCACCGGTGGTTCCTTCATGTATTGCTTGATCTCATCAAAAGCCTTTTGTTGTTCGTCACCCCATATGAACTTCTAGTCATTCTTGAGCTTTAACAATGAAGAAAAGGGCAAAACCTTTTGTGACATATTTGAAATGAACCTCCTCACAAAATTGATCTTGCCAAGCAGTGATTGCAACTCCTTGAGATTGGTTGGAGGGACGACTTCATCGATAGCTTTCATGCTTTTCTTGCCAACTTCAATCCCTCCTTCATGTACCAGAAATCCCAAGAATTCTCCAGCTGATACTCTAAAAGCACACTTGTTTGGATTCATCTTCAATCCATGTTTTCGGGTGCACTCCAGAGTTCTCTTTACATCCTCCAAGTGTGAGTCATGATTCAAAGATTTGATCAGGACATCATCAATGTAAATTTCAACAATTTTGCCGATCAACTCATGAAAGATATAATTCATGGCTCGTTGATAAGTTGCACCGGCATTTTTCAGCCCAAATGTCATGACTATCCACTCAAACGGGCCCATATGGCCAGGACATCTGAAGGCCGTCTTCGATATATCTTCTATTGCCATAAATATTTGGTTGTACCCTGCATTACCATCCATAAAACTGATAACCTTATGTCCAGTAGCAGCATCAACCAATAAATCAGCAACAGGCATTGGGTATCCATCCATAGGAGTAGCTCTATTCAAATCTCTGAAATCTATGCAGACCCTCATCTTCCCATTTTCTTGTAGACAGGGACGATGTTAGAGATCCACTCCGCATACCTGCATGGCCGAATGAAGTTTGCATCAAGTAATCTCTCAACTTCTTTTTTCACATCGGTCAATACTTCGTCCTTGTAGATTTTTCGGAGAGGTTGCTTATAAGGTCTAAAACCAGGCTTGATTGGCAACCGAAGCTCAACAATAGAACGATCCAAACCAGGCGTCTCCGAATAATCCCAAGCGAAGCAATCTTTATACTCTTTTAACGGCTTGATTAACTCCTCTCTGAAATTTGACTCCAAGTTAGCACTGATAAATGTCGGCCTTGGCTTGTCACCGTTTCCAATATCAACTTCCTCTAATTTGTCAGCCGACATGAATCCTTGCCCTAACTTTCCATCAGTTCCATCAACTAGATTTTCCATTAAAAATTACTATAAGAGCCGACTGCTTGAATCGGCTGTTGATCACTGCTGACAGGTTCAACAGGACCTTCACCCCAGTCTTTTCCTGAGAAACAATCGATGCCTTGATATTCCCAGAAAGTTGGTTCGACGTTTGCCACGCTCACTGAATCATCTGCTTGGACTACTTCAATATCGTCATCCACCCACTGAACGAGCTGTTGATGCATGGTAGATGGGATGCAGCAGTTGGCATGGATCCAGTCCCGCCCAAGCAGCAAGCTATATGCTCCTTTGCCTTCGATGACAAAGAAGGTCGTAAGCAATGTTTTGGACCCAATCATCAAGTCCACGTGCACGCAACCCTTGGTATCTGAAGGATTTCCAGCAAAATCATTCAGAATTATGCTCATTGGCGTCAAGTCCCCGGGGCCCATGAAGCGTCCCCTCATCAGAGGTGACTAAATGTGACACAAATACCAGTCCCAGGAGGATGGTAACACATTTATTACAACAGGTGGAATAAGTCTTTTACATCACGGCGACACAGAGGGCACGGTAGTGCCAACACTACAAGGAACAACACCAACGCTAACGACCACACTACTATAGCAAAGGCTTCCATAGCCTCCTCAGAGTACCACACCATGGAAGCTTTCGGTAGGGCCCTGGTACACAGGCACGGTTGGGTGTAGGGCACGACCTACTCAACATCTTCGGGAATGTAATCGGGATCCTCCTCTATAAATTAGTTAGTAAAACAAGGGTGAGCACGTACGTACTCAGCAAATCCAACCCCACCCACGGAGGGGCTTATAAGCATAATCATGCATAAAGTAGAACAAGGATCAGGTTATGGTTCATTTTGCAAACTTACTCATGCAGGGGTTCATTTCAAAAAGGTTTTCGCAAATCATTTTCATAACCCAAGTAACTCAAATGTTTTAGGAAAACCATTGTGGAACTACCGGACTTCCCGTCCGTCGTAGCCCGAGCACACGGCCACACACTTCTCCCGAGAAAACAACTCACGCCGGAAAACATCCCATCCCAAACACTAGTTTTTGTGACCACACCGTGACTCGTCCAATACCGTGGACACGGCTATTCGAATAGGTTTGACACTGCGAGAGGTTGTACATCTTTACCCACAAGTAGGGTACGCGTCACACGGACACCTCGGTGCGGTACGGATCCTATCAAAGCCATTACCCACCTTAGCTAACACTACGAGCCACCACGGAAGCACCCAAGGGGTTATACCACATAACCAGGGCGTACCTCACACAGAGCGTACCCCTGCTCCTTGGTCTCCCGCTGCTCACCCGCACACCAGATGGCAAGTAGATTAACTAGTGGGATTTATGCTAAGTCGTTGCCACATACAACAGTCGAGTGGTTGTACGAGGATTTGGGTCAGGTGAGATGTCACGCAACCCGGTCCTTAACCGACAAGATGGACAACTCCCAACACGCTCAACCACACAGGTACGAGCTCACCCATACTCCTGACACACACGTCCATCCCGTCTACCCAGTTCTTTACTCATTTCCCAAACATATCCCCTTTTTGTTTTTAAAGCACTCACACATTTTGAAAGCACGCACACATTTGTAAAGCAAACATTTAGGCCAAAGCAAGTTTCAATCATAGCAATCAAGGGTGGCTATCCTACCATGTTTTGCAATAAAACAATATGCAATTTATAAATCGGGTATAGGGTATATTTATAAAACTAGGACAGAAGCATGCATCAAAGGATGAGGGTGAACTTGCCGTCTTTGAAGTCTTCGGGGAGTGCCGGCTCGGCGTTCAGGGCTTCGGGCTCCCGCTCGCAGTAGTCCGCTTCGATCTCCGGCTCGGGGTACCTTCCTCCGTCTACTCCGTCGGCTATAGCGCACACACAGGCAAGCAAGCAATATTAGCACACATATTTCCTGCCGAGCTCGAGGAGGGGAAATGAGCGGAGAGGGGGTATATATAAGTCCTAGGAAGGGGATTGGTATGGCGGGGGTACTACTGGGAAAGGTGTGGTGAACTTTGGACTTAACCGGGAATAAAAGGCGTGCATGAAATGCTAGGTTAAGGAGGGGTTATATTGATTAAGGACCTATTAGTAATTTCTACTAATGGAGAAAGGGTGTGATTATGTTAATATAAATTGGGTTAGGGCTTTGTTTGTAAATTGTTTAGGGCTCAACAGTAATTAATCATTAACCTTAGGTGCTATTTGGAAGGAAAAGGAGAGAGGCGGAATAGGATTAAAGAGGGGCTCGGGATAAAAGAAAAGGCCGGGGGGCTTTGGGAAAAAGTGCCCTTCTTCCTCCCCCCGATTCGAACGGGGGGAGGGAGGCGGGGCGGCCTCGGTCCGGCGGCGGGCGGCGGCATCCAGGGGCTGGCGGCGGCCGGGGACAGGGGGAAAAGGAAGAGGGGGGCGAGGGCTTGCCACTCCCGTGCTCACCTTGGTCAGGGATTGCTTGAGGGGGTGCCTCCGCGGAAAGGGGGCGGCTAGCGGTGGAGGTTGAGGGCGGCGGCGCAAATGGTGGCGGGGCGGTGCAATTGGGTGCTCCTGGAAGCCTGCGGCTGGGGTGAGGAGCGGCGAGGAGGGGTGCCGGCCTTTTATAGGCCGCGTAGTTCGGTTTGGAGGAGGATATATTTTCCGGCGAGGGAGGGTCGCCGGCGGGCGGCGGCCGGGGCCGGCCGGGTCCGGTCCACCGGGCGACGGGACGGCTCGGGCGGGGGCGGAGGTCGTCGAGCGACCGATGGGTCACGCGGCGCGGGGGATGGGACGGATCGGCCGGGCGGTGGAGGTGACCGGTCGGCGCGGTGTGGTGGCACCCCGGCGGTCGGGGACGCGTCGCGTCGTCGGCGCGGCACGGTGGCGTGCCGAGGAGGGGGCTCTTGCCGGTCCGAAGGCGTGTGGAGGAGGGCGGCGTGCGGGCGCTCGGCCCCCGGGTCAACGACACCAGGGGCGCCGGTCGGGGTCGCGAGGTCCTGGCCGCGCGGGAGGAAGGAGAAGGAAGGGGAGGAACAGAGAAGAAGAAAGGGAAGGGAAAAAAGAAAGGAGAAAAAGGAAAGGAGAAAAGGAAAAAATCTCTTTCTTGAGCAGCTCTGTCATGGGCCGGGCGATCTTGGAGAATCCCTCGATAAATCTCCGGTAGTACCCGGCTAAACCTAGGAAACTCCTGATCTCACTCACGTTGGTTGGTTGCGCCAGTTGGAGACCTGTCTCAACTTTCCGGGGTCTCTGCCTACTCCTTCTGCAGTCAATATGTGCCCAAGGAAGGATATTTTCTCCAGCCAAAAGTCACACTTGTTGAACTTGGCGTATAGCTTGTGTGCCCTCAATTTTCCCAGCACTACTCGAAGATGTTGTTCGTGCTCCTCCACGCTCTTGGAGTAAACAAGTATGTCGTCAATGAAGACCACGACAAACTTGTCCAGTTCCTCCATAAACACCTTATTCATTAGGTTCATGAAGTAGGCTGGTGCATTGGTTAGTCCAAAGGACATCACCGTGAACTCATATTGCCCGTAGCGAGTGACAAAGGCAGTCTTGGGGATGTCACTTTCCCCGATCTTGAGCCGGTGGTACCACGATCTTAGATCCACCTTCGAGAAATATCCGGCTCCCTTCGGTTGGTCAAACGGGTCATCTATTCCGGGAAGAGGGTACTTGTTTTTAATAGTGACCTCGTTCGGCCGAGCGATAGTCCACGCACATCCTCATGCTCTTATCCTTCTTCTCCACGAAAAGCACCGGGGCTCCCCATGGTGATGAGCTTGGTACGATGAACCCACTTCGGCGGAGTTACGCTAACTTCGCTTCTTCAATTCGCCAACTCCGGGCTGCCATCCTATAGGGTCTCTTGGCTATGGGAGAGGTTCCAGGGATAAGGTCAATTACGAACTCTATATCCCTGTCTGGTGGCATTCCAGGGAGTTCTTCGGGGAACACATCTGGGTATTCTCGTACTACTGGGACGTCCTCTATGGACTTGGCTTCTATGTTGAAAACCATTATGTCTGGCCTGTGTCCTCGGGTGTGGCAGGTCACTTGTATCCCGTCTGGGTTGGTCAGGTGCACTACTTTATCGGCGCAACTTATGAGGCCATGGTGCTGGCTTAACCAGTCCATCCCAAGGATCACATCTATCCCTTTGGATTTCGGTACTACCGGAGTCCGCTAGGAACTCTACCCCACTTAAAATAATCCTTACCGGGGGCATCCCGAGTTGACACTTAATGTCGCCTCCGGCGTTCGAGTTATTAGGGGTGCTTTTAGTAGTAATGTGGGTATGCTATGCTTTTCCACAAAGCTTGAGGATATGAATGAGTGTGATGCTCCGAATCGAACAAGTATGGTAGCCAAAAGCGAGCCGACCGGGAACTCACCGAGTACTACGCCTTGTGCTTCCTGTGCCTCTTGCGCATTGATGTGATTGACCCGGGCGCGTCCATACGACTGCTGGGGCTGCCTCATCTGCTGGTTGCTGTTGTTGTTGCTGAAGTTATTGTTGCTGCGTACTGGCATGCGGTTGGCTCCTGATACAAGCGGCCTTGGCCTGTTCACCGAGTTGGAGTAGGTGGTGGTGGTTGGCTTTTTGGCATAGGGGCAGTTGGCGATGAAGTGCCCGGTTTCTCGGCAGTTGAAACACACTCGGGAGTGGCTGTTGTTGTTGTTGGCGGTGATCCGGGCCGGTGTTGTTCTGTGGGGGCTTCATGGCACTCTGGTTGTAGGAGGGCTTGAACTGGGCTCTGGGGGCTTGCGAGCTCGTGGCTTGGGATTGGGTTCTGTATTGCATAGGAGCTTGGAACCCGGACATTTGGTGTCCAAAGTTTCTCGGCCTCCGGGACCGCTCTTCTTCGCTTGGCCTTGTGTTCCATGAACTTGCGCTTGTTTTCCTTCTTCTCTTCGGCCCTTGCTCTCTCCGTGAGTATTGCCATGTTCATGAGGGTGTTAAAGTCCGGGTAGATGCGAGGAGTCGGCGGTGTCCTCGGTTACGGAGTCGGCCCCTTCTTGAACATTTCTTGCTTTTTGGAATCTTTATCCACCTCCCACGGGGGCGTAGCGTGCCGGCTCTATGAAGCGGTACGTGTATTCCTCCACGGACATGTTGCCTTGGCGGAGTTCGCGGAACTCGTCCGCCTTCCGCTTCGGTGTGGCCTCCGGGATGTGGTAGCGACGGAACTCCTCCACGAATTCATCCCATGTGATGGCGAGAGGGATCCTTGGGCGCGGCGCGGTAATTTTCCCACCGAGGCTAGGGCTGTCCGGTGGCCGGTGAGCTGCCAGGAGAACCTTGTCGCGGTCCTCACAGTTGAAGGGCTCTAGCTTTCTCAGAATGGCTCTCAGCCAATCGTCAGCATCCAAGGGATTCACCGACCCGCCAAAGGTGGGCGGCTTAGTCCTGAGGAACTCAATCAGCTTCTCGTTCATGCCCAAAACTCGGGGTCTTGGGCGGTTGACGGCGTTGAAGATAGCCTCCATCAGGACAGTCTGGTTGGCTAAGACTTGTGCCAAGTCAACGGGAGGGGGTGGCGGTGGCAGGACCACGTTCTCTCCTCCATCTTCATTTTGGTTAACCTCCTGGTTGTGGAGACGCTCCCTCCGATCGGCTTGCGATCCTTTAGCGTCCGATCGGTGGGTCCTGACAGGGCGCCTGGAAACCATCTGTAAAGAAGCGGGTTTTCTAAGAGATCTAGTTTTATGTGATGTTTAAGTGGATTATATCGGATTTCTTTTGAAAAGGCAGGGTCTACTCCTGCCGGTAAGCACACAACAAGCACATAGCAAACAAGCAAGCACAAACAAGTTTTTATTACAAACCAGCGAGGAGGATACATCCCGACTACGCGGACACACTACACGACTAAGGGCGCGACTTGGACCAGTACGGCTTCATTCCCTGGGTCTTGGGGCACACTACTCGCGAGGGGAGCTGTCTTCTGGGGTCGAGTGTTCTTCCAGCGGAATGAGCAACTCGTCATCGTTTCCGCCTTCGGGGTCTCCGTTTTCCTGAGGCTGTGCTGCGGCTTCAGCGGTCGCTGTTGGGGGTTCGGTGACTGCTGGTGGTGCTGGGGGGACTTCGATAGTTCCTCCCCATCCTACAAGGGGTGTTCCCAGCAGGACTTGAGCTTCTCCAATGGCTGGAACGGGGTGTTCCGCCGTTGGTCCATTCTTGCATGCGTTGGTCCTGGATTCTCCTGAGGCTTTCCTGGGCAACGGCTTCACTGCTTATGGCGGCCGCGGTCCTTGCTTCAGCTTGAGCCACTCGGACTTGGTGCATCCTCACCGTGACTTCAGCTTGCTCGGCCCGACCGATTTGTTCCCTCAAGTGCCCGGCTCTGGTCATCAAAGAGCTTATCCGGGGAGACAAGGTAGGCGACTACGTGGTACGGCGGGTCTTCTTGGTGGCGGCGTCGTTCCGGGTTTCTCATGCGGGCCCGCCAAAGCGGGGTTCGATGGCGGGGAGGGAAGTACCTCATCGGTGTGGGGACGAGGTGTTCTTCGTAGATCCGGCACGGGTAGCGGAGGGCTTTTACGAGGGCCAAAGGATAGGTGTCTCGGTGTCGAAACCCCGTGGCGGTCACGCGCCACGGCTCGATGTTGGTGTGGCGGTTGCTTCTAGCGACGGAGAGGACCACTCTACAGCGAAGAGTGCCGAGTTGCTCGTACTCTCTGCTGTAGTACCTAGGGCGCTCAGTGATACCGAGGCGCTCTAAGGAGTTGATGAGCAGGCGAGCAAAACCAGGCTCCTCCTGGCACACGCCTTGGGTCCATCCATCTTCCGCCATCTGAAAACAAAGGTAGAGTTGAACAGGTTGTGGTGGGGTACAAGAGATGGATAACTTTATTTAGTAGGAAGGTTGGGGTACATCCTTCGGGGTACACTTATTATTGCTAGGACTCGGTTTCTAGCCTAAACACCCTAGTCTTATCCTCATGGTGATTCTTCCTCTAGCTGGATACGGCGCTTCTTCAGTGGAAGATCTTGCTCCAGTATCCCATCTTCAGTCTGGGTCCCTTTGTCCCAGTGAGTTTCTTCGGGTTCTTCTTCATCCAAGTCGGCTTCTCCTCTTCGCCTTCTACGTTCCCTGTGGAGCTCATCCCATAGCTGTTTGTGAAACATCTCCGAACGTTCTTTTTCCCTGAGGTAGTCTTGCTCCATGTTGTGTCGTTCAACTTCTGCTATGGTTGTCTTTACCCTCTCCAGTTCTATCCTCTGCTCCGCTCTCTCCGCTCGTCAATCTCGTCGCTTCGATTCTTTGGGCTTGCTCTTGATAAAGGTGGTCTAGGCCTCTGAGGTATATGGATAGGTGGGAAACTACCTCTTCTAAGTCTTCTTCCTCTCGTTCTAGTCCTCTCATGCGATCAATTCACGAGCGTCCTCTTCCTCCGGAGGGTGGAAAGAATCCCATTGGAGTCCTTCGGAGGTTGCTGTCTATAAACCACTCGTAGCCGTCGCGGGAGGCCTTCCGAGCGGCGCCCTTGGGGTAGGTGTCGGCAAAGCGAAAACCGGTGGCGGAGACGAACCATGGTTCTATGTCGGGGTAAAGCGTGCTTCTTCCCACAAAGATCGGCGACTTACACCGAGGGGTGTCGTAGCGTTCGTACTCCCGTAGACGAACTGCGGCGGATCCCTTACTCCGACGCGCTCTAGGGCCGAGTAGCAACGAGTTAGGGAGGCCGAGGGCCGGGACGGGCAGATTCCTCCGTTCCATCCGGGGTTAGCCATCTGGAAACAGGCAAGAATCAAGGTAAGGATTTGGGAAAAGTTGAGCTTAGCAAAGGAAAGGTTAGAGACGGCCAGAGGAGGTATCGTATCCTAGGGGTCATGTCTTACGGCCAACCTACAGCTCTGATACCACCTGAAGCGTCCCCTCATCAGAGGTGACTAAATGTGACACAAATACTAGTCCCAGGAGGCTGGTAACACATTTATTACAACAAGTGGAATCAGTCTTTTACATCACGGCGACAAAGAGGGCACGGTAGTGCCAACGCTACAAGGAACAACACCAACGCCAACGACCACACTACTATAGCAAAGGCTTCCATAGCCTCCTCAGAGTACCACACCATGGAAGCTTTCGGTAGGGCCCTGGTACACAGGCACGGTTGGGTGTAGGGCACGACCTACTCAACGTCTTCGGGAATGTAATCGGGATCCTCCTCTGTAAAATAGTTAGTAAAACAAGGGTGAGCACATACGTACTCGGGAAAACCAACCCCCCCCACGGAGGGGCTTATAAGCGAGAATCATGCATAAAGTAGAACAAGGATCAGGTTATGGTTCATTTTGCAAACTTACTCATGCAGGGGTTCATTTCAAAAAGGTTTTCGCAAATCATTTTCATAACCCAAGCAACTCAAATGTTTTAGGAAAACCATTGTGGAACTACGGACTTCCCGTCCGTCGTAGCCCGGTGCACACAGCCACACACTTCTCCCGGAAAACAACTCACGCCAGAAAACATCCCATCCCAAACACTAGTTTTTGTGACCACACCGTGACTCGTCCAATACCGTGGACACGGCTATTCGAATAGGTTTGACACTGCGCAGAGGTTGTACATCTTTACCCACAAGTAGGGTACCGTCACACGGACACCTCGGTGCGGTACGGATCCTATCAAAGCCATTACCCACCTTAGCTAACACTACGAGCCACCACGGAAGCACCCAAGGGGTTATACCACATAACCGGGCGTACCTCACACGGAGCGTACCCCGCCGCTCCTTGGTCTCCCGCTCGCTCACCCGCACACCGGGATGGCAAGTAGATTAACTAGTGGGATTTATGCTAAGTCGTTGCCACATACAACGGTCGAGTGGTTGTACGAGGATTTGGGTCGGGTGAGATGTCACGCAACCCGGTCCTTAACCGACAAGATGGACAACTCCCAACACGCTCAACCACACGAGTACGAGCTCACCCATACTCCTGACACACACGTCCATCCCGTCTACCCAGTTCTTTACTCATTTCCCAAACATATCCCCTTTTTGTTTTTAAAGCACTCACACATTTTGAAAGCACGCACACATTTGTAAAGCAAACATTTAGGCCAAAGCAAGTTTCAATCATAGCAATCAAGGGTGGCTATCCTACCATGTTTTGCAATAAAACAATATGCAATTTATAAATCGGGTATAGGGTATATTTATAAAACTAGGACAGAAGCATGCATCAAAGGATGAGGGTGAACTTGCCGTCTTTGAAGTCTTCGGGGAGTGCCGGCTCGGCGTTCGGGGCTTCGGGCTCCCGCTCGCAGTAGTCCGCTTCGATCTCCGGCTCGGGGTACCTTCCTCCGTCTACTCCGTCGGCTATAGCGCACACACAGGCAAGCAAGCAATATTAGCACACATATTTCCTGCCGAGCTTGAGGAGGGGGAAATGAGCGGAGAGGGGGTATATATAAGTCCTAGGAAGGGGGTTGGTACGGCGGGGGTACTACTGGGAAAGGTGTGGTGAACTTTGGACTTAATCGGGATTAAAAGGCGTGCATGAAATGCTAGGTTAAGGAGGGGTTATAGGGATTAAGGACCTATTAGTAATTTCTACTAATGGAGAAAGGGTGTGATTATGATAATATAAATTGGGTTAGGGCCTGTTTGTAAATTGTTTAGGGCTCAACAGTAATTAATCATTAACCTTAGGGGCTATTTGGAAGGAAAAGGAGAGAGAGTGAATAGGATTAAAGAGGGGCTCAGGATAAAAGAAAAGGCCAGGGGGCTTTGGGCAAAAGTGCCCTTCTTCCTCCCCCGATTCAGAATAGGGGAGGGAGGCAGGGGCGGCCTCGGTCCGGCGGCGGGCGGTGGCGTCCAGGGGCTGGTAGCGGCCGGGGACGAGGGGGAAAAGGAAGAGGGGGCGAGGGCTTGCCACTCCCGTGCTCACCTTGGTCAGGGATTGCTTGAGGGGGTGCCTCCGCGGCAAGGGGCGGCGGCGGTGGAGGTTGAGGGCGGCGGCGCAAATGGTGGCGGGGCGGTGCAATTGGGTGCTCCCGGAAGCTTTCGCGGGCCGGGGTGAGGAGCGGCGAGGGAGGGGTGCCGGCCTTTTATAGGCCGCGTAGTTCGGTTTGGAGGAGGATATATTTTCCGGCGAGGAGGGTCGCCGGCGGGCGGCGGTGGGGCCGGCGGGTCCGGTCCCACGGGCGACGGGACGGCTTGGGCGGGCGGAGGTCGTCGAGCACCGATGGGTCACGCGGTGCGGGGGGGATGGGACGGATCGGCTCGGGCGGTGGAGGTGACCGGTTGGCGCAAGGTGTGGTGGCGCCGGCGGTCGAGGGACGCGTCGTGTCGTCGGCGCGGCCGCGGTGGCGTGCCGAGGAGGGGGCTCTTGCCGGTCCCGGAGGCGTGTGGAGGAGGGGGCGGCGTGCGGGGCGCGCGGGCCCATGGGTCAACGGCGCCAGGGGCGCCGGTCGGGGTCGCGAGGTCCTGGCCGCGCGGGAGGAAGGAGAAGGAAGGGGAGGAAGAGAGAAGAAGAAAGGGAAGGGAAAAAAGAAAGGAGAAAAAGGAAAGGAGAAAAGGAAAAAGGGAAGAGAAGGAAGAAAAGAAAAGGAAGAAAAGAAAAAGGAAAAGGGAAGGAAAAATGGAGAAAGAAAAGAAAAGAAATAGGGGAAGAGGTTTTAGAAAATCTGGAAAATTGCTAGGAAATTAGGGGAAGGGTTTTGCGGGATTTTCCCGATTTCCGGGCGTCGGCGCGTTTTCCGGGACGGCAGTGATGGCGAGGCGGACCGGCCGGCGGGACCGCGGCGTGCGCGGGATTCCCGCACGGTGGCCGACCGCGGCGTTGGGAAGGCGCGCATGGGTGTTGGCCTAGGTGCGGGCGGTGCCGGCGGGATTCGCGGCATGCGCGCCGGGGTGAGAGGGAGGGACAATGACTAGGGTTTGAAGGGGGTAATTGAGCTCGGCTGGACAGTTTTGAAAATACGCATGATTTATTAGGTGATTTATTTGGAGCTAAAAACTCGGGCGTTACAGCCCATGCCAAGCTTCCTGAAGGTAGTGTACGGCATCACGTTGACCGCAGCTCTGCCATCAACAAACATCTTGGTCAATGTCTTGCCATTGACGTATCCCTTCAAATACAACGGCCTCATGTGTCGAATTTTGGCCGGTTTGTCAGAGGTGGCCTGCTTAGCCAACACCAGTTGTGCCATTAATCCCCCATGCTGTTCATCATCATTGATATCTAGAGACTTTTCCTCCTGCACAACTTGGTTAGTGAAACGACCCGGATTTCCGCGAACGGAACCCCGAATCTTAGCACCTCGGTGGTAGTCCCGGGAGGCTACCACGTGCAATCCCCGTCTCGGCCGATTCCAAAATCCATACGAAAAAAATAAAACAAAGAATAGAGTACAACATTTATTTTATTACATTAATCGAGTACATCTCTTCGGCACATGCCGGGTACAAGTCCATCGGGGACCGAATCAAACGAAACAAATCGTCTAGCGGCGGCTCCATGCAAGCGCGGGGAAACTCCCATATCCGCAGCGACTCAAGTGTAGGAAGAGCTCGGTCCACCCGGCCGTCGTTGTCGAAGTCGTAGTCCGGCTCGCGTCGGAGTCACCGGGGTCTACCCGATAAGCGGGTAGGTCATGTCGCCTTCCCAACAAAGAGGCAAAAGCGGTGTATATTCTACTATGCATGAGGTAACCCTAATCGGGGCCGTAGAAGGCTTAAGCAAAACGACGGGCAACATTCAAGGTAAGCAGAGTATAGCAATGAGGTCCACACCTCGGGGAAGCCTTCGCTTCCGAGGTTCACACCTCAGGGGTCCACACCCCGCTCAAGGAACACCACACCAAAGCACCGGATCTCAACCACGATCCAGAACCCAACTCTCATCTGCGATGTGGGGCCACCGGCTCCTATCCCCACATCTCAACGGCCGAAGCCGGGCTCACACACTCGGGGGAGAGAAGAAGCACAAGAGAAGTGTAACTAGTCAGGTGAGAGATCGAAAGACTGTCCATAACCGGTGGACACGGACTATAGCTATAGGTTTAACACTCGCGGAGGTTGTACAACCGTACCCCGCCCGAATAGGTCCGAACCGGCCGTCATCCGTGTCCGACCCTACCATACGGCTGAAGCCCAAGTAAGTGGATAGTACCCTTCTGCATCTCCGAGCCTGGCCCAGCCTCCGCGGCAGAGCTCATACTACCCGCGAGAGGTCCCTCGAAGCTGTGGAACCCTTCCCCGGCCTCGCCGGGCAAAGTCTACTAAGGAGGGACAGGCCACTCCCGACACGATCACACCGATCCTCCTACAGGAGGGTGCTATCCACTACAAGTCTCACCCCGCACCCCCGCCCAATACAAGGCGGGCGGTCTGTACGAAAGTAGTCATTCGATACAAGGTCAAGCGACGGTCGGTCCTTAAGGGGCCGAGAGCGAGCACTCAACATCTCCATCCCACACGACACGACCCTCGGGTAAGAGGCCAGATCGCATCTTCCCTCGGCAGCCGTTCACAAGTAACCGGCGGCTCGCTCCCGCCAAAACACGGCAAGGGGGTACACAACCCCGAACACACGCTAGAATCACACCGAGATACCCACATCTCAGCTCAAACCCAGATCACCATCCATAATCAAGCAACAAAAGTATGGATAGTTGAAGTATGGGACTAGCTAGGGGTCTGTAGCTAGTCCCGCAGTAGAAGAACAAGGTACGAGATATAAAAAAAACATCAAGGCATGGCTAGTAAACAAAGTTATGCAATTCATCGAACAATGCATTAAAGTAAAGCACTAGCAGCTAGATATCAACATGGGATCTATATGGTTGGGAGTGACATGACACCTTCGTTGCCGTTGAAGCGGCCGTCGTCCGAGCAGATGTACTCGGGGTCCTCCACGTCCTCACGAGTCGAAGCTCGGGTCCGCGGCACGAGATTCGACGCTAAAATATAAATACGGTGCACATCTAAGCAATAACTCCAAATAAAATCCAACTTAGAAAATCCAAAAGAGCCCGAACTACCTACAATCGGCAAGGTTTTGCAAATACGGATTTTTAGAAATTAGTTTTGTATTTTTCGGAGCTCCCTAGAATTTATTACTAATTTTTAAAGGTCAAAAACATTCTCCGGAAATTTTTATACGGAAAGAGAAATAGGTTTTTCGGAAAAACCCCGCCGACGTCGAGCATGACGTCAGCGTCCTCGGTTAACAGGCCGAAATGGGGCCGGAATCGTCGCCGGGCCGAGAGTGGCCCGGGGCCGGACTCCTTTTCGCCCGGGTCTGGGTTTCGGCCCAAGTGGACCCGGCGTCACAGCCCATCTTTCCAGACGCAGAAGTCTGATTTTCACCCCGCCCTTAAAGCCTTCCGATCTGGGCCTTCGGCCTGCTAAAGAAAACCAGGCGGGCTTAGCCCGAGATCCGGCCGGTGGCCCATCACTCAGCTTAACTCGCTCAGGGCAAACTCGCACTCCAGGTGCTCGACGATTTGCCGGGGCGGCGCCGCGCCGCGGCGCGCCGCCGGCGTTCCGCTCCGGGGCCACACGAACACGATGCCTCACTCACTTGCAACGACCAACGGTTCGGCTGCGCACGCGGGGTGTGCCGCCGCCTGTGTCCCCGCACCCGTGCGTCCGCGTGCGGCGGGCGGCGCGTCGGCCGAGAGGCCGGACACGACGCGCGCCGCCGCCGGCGTTTCACGGCGCAACGGCGCCCCCACCCGCACACACACGATCCGCTCAAGTCACGGGTCGAAGCCCGGATCACAACACGACCGCGCGCTCGCCCCAACGCTCGGCCGACAACGCAGCGGCGCCACGGCCACAACTAGCACCTACGGACGCGACGCGCGCTCGGCCCCGGGCTCGATGGCGCGGCGCGGCGCGCGCGACGCGGGAACGCGCTCCCAACTTTCCACCTGCACACAAGGCATGGCACGAAGGCCAGCTTACCATCCACCCAACTCAGGGGTTCACGGCTCGACGGTCAACCCCACGTTCTGCCCACGCACGGCGACGGCGTGCACCGGGGAGAGCTCGCCCGCCGGCCTGGGGTAGCCGCGGTGCGACGCACCCCTGTTCTGCTCAACAGCTCACCAGCACGAGTCCGCGTCGCCCTTCGCACGGCGACGGCGGCGCTCAGGGACACGACCGGCCCAAGAGCCCCATCCGTCACGGCACGGTGATGCTGCGGCGCGAAGGCCGGCATCCAGGCAGATAGATCACGGCGACGCGTCTCCACACAAGGGTGCCATCACAGGAAGGTTCCAAGGGGGAGAAGAGAGAAAGTGGGCCGGGGTGCTCACGGTGATGCGACGGTGTAGACGTGGCCGGCCTGACGAAGGCGTGTCGTAGAGGTTCTGGCGTGATGGCGTTCCGGCGATGCTGCTGTCCCCGACGTCGCGCTCCTCCCTTGACTCGACGTCGCGGCTTCGTGTTCACGCCGCCGTCCCCCGGTGCTTGGCTCCCTCCCCGGTCCCTCGGCTTCCGCCGCCCCCGTCCCGCACACGCGGCGCCGCGGCGCTCCGCCTTCTTCCCCAACGGCGCGGCGCGGCAGCGCGCGCCCGCCCTCTTTCTTCCTCCCCGAGCCCGCCGCCGAACCGAGGTGGTGGAAAACCCCAATGGGGTGGTTGGTCTTGCCTTCGCCTCGAACTGCTCCCCTCCCCTTTTGAATCCACGCCGCGGGGCTTCGATCCGGAAATGCCCACCTTGCCCTCGACCCGCCGCCGCCTCGGGCCAGGTGGTAGCCGCGGCGTCGCTTGCCCCGCCTCGGATTCTTGGGGAGAAAGGGCAACGGGGTCATTCCCCCTTTTTCCCCGCGGTCGCCCCGGACCCGCGCGCTTACGCCGGCCTTGGCGTGCGCGCCCGGCCGGCCGGCTCGCGCCGCGCGCCCACCCCGCGCGGGGCCGGCGCGGGCCGGGACCGGCGGCGCGGCCGCCTGGCTCGGCCGTCGGGCCGGTCCGGGTCAATGCGTCGAAGGAAAGGGGAAGAAAGGAGCTGGCGGGTGGGGTCCCCACGGCAGCGAGAGAAGAGGGGGAAAGGGTGCGGCGCTGGGTAGTGGGCCGAAAGGCTTTAGGTGCTGGGCCGCAGCGACACAGGGTGTTGTTGAAATCGGCCCACCGCCCCAAGAGCTCTCTTCAATTATCTCAGATTTATTTGGTCTAGGTTTAGAAACTTGGTTTGAATTTGATTCCCCTTTCAAATTCAAACCACACTCAATTGAACTCCAAGAAAACCAATGAAAAACCAAAACTCTAATTATACCATATTTTAAATATAATTTTTATAATTAGGGTATATTAGTGGAGAAGTTGGTGAGTGGCTAGCAATTCGGTTCAAAAATTGATAGCACTCCATAGCAAACAAAAAGTTTTAAATTTTTCGCAAAATTCACACACCTAGATTCCTGGGTTGTTACATTCTCCCCCACCACCGAGAATCTCGTCCTCGAGATTTAGTCCTCGGCCTCCTCCGTGAACAAGTGAGGGTACTCCTTCCTGAGATCGGCTTCCTTCTCCCATGTTGCCTCTCGCTCGGTATGATTGCTCCACAACACTTTACAGAAGGGAATGGTAGTTCTCCTTGTTTCCTTGACGGCTCTCGTCCAAGATTTTCTCAGGATACTCTGAGTACTCTAGGTTGTCTTGCAAGTCAAGCAACTCCATGGGCACTTGCTTTGCCTCCACTGCCTTCTCACTCTTCTTCAGCTGTGACACGTGAAACACTGGGTGAACTCCTGCCATTGTCTCGGGTAGTGCAAGCTGGTAGGCCAAACTCCCAATCCTTCGGGTGATAGGGTACGGTCCCACGTACCTCGGTGCAAGCTTTCCTCTCACCAAGAACCTCTTAGTTCCTCGGAGCGGTGAGACTTTCAAGTACACTCTGTCGCCAACTGCAAAGGTCAACTCTCTCCTTCTCTTGTCGGCATAGCTCTTCTGACGACTTTGAGCGATTCTCAGGTTCTCTCGAACTTTCTCAACCTTCTCCTCTGCTTCCTTAATGATTGCTGGTCCGAACAGAGCTCGCTCTCCAACCTCTGACCAAGCTAGCGGGGTCCCGCACTTTCGACCGTAAAGTGCCTCGAAGGGTGCCATCCGGAGACTTGCACGAAAGCTGTTGTTGTACGAGAATCCGCGAACGGCAAACTGCTCTCCCAATCAGTACCATAGGTGAGTGCACAAGCTCGTAACATGTCCTCCGGGACCTGGTTGACTCTCTCTGTCCGCCCGTCGGTACGTGGGTGAAAAGGCGTGTGCGTAGCCGAGAGTGGTGCCCATAAGCTTGTGGAAACTCGCCAAAACTTGGAGACAACCGTGGCCCTCGATCGGACACGATACTTACGGGTGCCCCGTGTAGCTCGAGTATGTGTTCTACGAACGGCTACGCCAACTTCTCGGTTGCATACCTGGTCTTCACCGCACAAAGTGAGCCACTTTAGTCGGCTCGTCCACTATGACCCAAAGCGAGTCGTTTCCTCTTGGTGTTCTAGGGAGTCCCACCACAAAGTCCATGGAAATGTCCTCCCACTTCCACACCGGGATATCCAACGGCTTCAACAAACCGGCGGGTTTCGATGTTCAATCTTTACCCCTGCTACGGGTGTCACAACGAGCCACGTAGTGTGCTATGTCCTTCTTCATGTCCCTCCACCGGTACACTGTCCTTCGGATCTCTCGTACATCTTGGTCTGCTCGGGTGAATCGAGTACCTCGAGTCGTGAGCTTCTCTCATGATCTGTTCTCGGAGTGCCTTGTCTTGTGGTACACAGATCCGTTCTTTCAACCACACAGTGCCCTGTTCATCAACCCGATAGTCCTCTGCTTTGCCCTGCTTCATTAGTTCTCGCAGCACTTTGATTTCTGCACACTCTTTCTGGGCTGTACGGATTCGCTCCTCCAGGTCATAGGTCACTTGCATCACGTTGACTTGGCCTTGATCCACAATCTCGATTCTCAGCTTCTCTAGCTCTTCATGCAAAGCAGGTTGCTCTTCCTTTATCATGAGGTTGTTGCAGTATGTTTTCCGGCTCAGTGCATCCGCCACGACGTTAGCTTTGCCTGGGTGGTAGTTGATCTCGACGTCGTAGTCCTTGATCAGCTCTAACCACCGTCTCTGCCTCATGTTCAGCTCGGTCTGTGTAAAGAAGTACTTCAGGCTCTTGTGGTCGGAAAACAGCTCACACTTGTTCCCTATCAGGTAGTGTCTCCAGATTTTGAGCGCATGCACAACAGCTGCCAACTCCAAGTCGTGTGTCGGGTAGTTCTCCTCGTGTTTCTTCAGCTGTCTGGAAGCATAAGCCACAACTTTCCCTTCCTGCATCAGCACACAACCAAGTCCTTGCTTTGAAGCGTCACAGTAGACCACAAAGTCTTTCTTGATGTCTGGCAAGGTAAGCACTGGGGCTGTGGTGAGTCTCTTTTTCAGCTCTTGAAAGCTCTTCTCACATGCTTCGACCACTCGAACTTTGTGTTGTTCTTGAGCAATTCTGTCATAGGCTTAGCAATCTTAGAAAAGTTCTCAATAAACCTCCGGTAGTAACCTCGCCAACCCAAGGAAACTCCCCGACATCCGTCACGTTTAACGGTTGCTCCCACTTGGTCACCGACTCAACCTTGGACGGATCCACGGCTATCCCCTCTGCCGACAACACGTGTCCCAAGAACGCGACCTTCTCCATCCGAACTCGCACTTGCCGAACTTGGCGTACGGTTCGCTCGCCTCAGCCTCTCTAGCACAACTCTCAGGTGCTCCTCGTGCTCCTCAGTGGTTTCAGAGTAGATCAAGATATCATCGATAAACACCACTACAAACCGGTCCAACTCTTCCATGAAGACCTTGTTCATCAAGTTCATGAAGTAGGCAGGGGCGTTGGTCAGCCCAAAGGAAACCACCACAAACTCGTACAAACCGTAGCGTGTGGTGAAGGCTGTCTTGGGTATGTCCTGCTCTCGGATTTTCATCTGGTGGTAACCTGACCTCAAGTCGATCTTGGAGAAGAACCTTGCCTTTTTGAGTCTATCCGGCGGATCCTCGATTCGGGGCGGTGGGTACTTGTTCTTGATTGTCATCGAGTTGAGCGTGCGGTAGTCAATGCACATCCTCTTTGTACGCGTCTTTCTTCTCCACGAAGAGCACTGGTGAACCCCACGGTGAGGCACTCGGCCGAACAAACCCTTGCTCGAGCAACTTCTTAAGTTGTTTCTTTAACTCGTCTAGCTCGTCGGACGACATCCTGTACGGACTCTTTGCAACGGGCCCCGCCCCTGGCATCAGCTCAATCACGAACTCCACGTCTCGGTTTGGGGGTAACTCCGTAAGCTCCTCTGGGAACACGTCCGGAAACTCACGGACCACTGGAATCTCTTCAATTTCTTTCCCACTCATGTTGCACATCATTGTAGCAACCTTCGGACTCGCGGCTCGATCCGTACCGTAGTCCCCCGCCGGGGTGTTCAAGTTGTATCACTGCGGGGTTGCAAGAAACTATCCCGTTGTGCTTTGCCAACCAATCCATCCCTAAGATCACATCTATCCCGGAAGACTCCAAAGCTGTCAAGTCCGCCGTGAACGGTAGCCCCTCAAACACCATCCTCACTCCCCCGCACTCTAACGTGCTCCTCTTCTCTCCTAGCGGAGAGCTAGTCAAGATAGGCCTTGGTCGAGGCTTAGTTGGTAAAGACCTTTCTTTAGCAAACTTGGTAGAAATATACGAAAACCGAGCTCCGGTATCAAACAAAACGAGTGGCCAAAACCGAGTCAACAAGGAACTCACCGAGGGTGACGTCGGGTGCGGTCGCTGCATCCTCGACGGTGAGGTGGTTCGGACGGCCCCGAGTAGCCGGCGGCCGAGCCGACCTCTCGCCGAGTACGAGGTGGCTGTCCTCTCGGTGCCTGGGTGGCTTCGCCGGGGTCCGGAACCGAGTACCGCGGCTCGACTCCCCGGTGGTACCTGCCGGGGACACTCAAACGACTTATGCCCCACCTGACGGCAGTTGAAGCACGTCACCTTGGACCTGTCCGCTGCCTGCGGTGGTGGCCTCGGCTTCCAACTGTTCTGACCTCCACTCCCACCGAGTGGGTCCTGCTCCGTGGGCGGGGGCGAGAGGCGTGGTGCCTCTGCTGAGTCTGGTGGCCCTGTGCGTAGCCTGTCCTCTGCCTCTGGGGCGGACCTGAGCGTCCAGCCTGGTCGGTGCGCTTGGTCTTGCTCCCTCGTACCTCCATGTACTCCAACCTGGACCTCTCCACTATCAGAGCCTTGTCGATTATGGAGCGAAGTGTCGGGCAGTCGTGCGCGGACAAGTGGTGTGCCATACCCTTGTGCGGCCCCTTCACGAACCGGTACACCTTCTTCTTTTCGTGTCGGTATCGTCGGGCGCGTACCTCATCGGCTCTGGTAACGGTTGGCGTACTCCGAACCGACATGTTTCCCATCTTGAGGTGCCGAACTCGTCGGCCTTTTCGTCCATCCTTGCGTGCGGGATGTGGTGGCTCGGAAGGCCTCCACGAACTCGTCCCACCCGATGTGTAACGGGTCCGGTGCGAGTCACGGTCGGTCCCACCACGCACTGGCCGTGCCAACCAGCTGGTGCGCGGCCACAGTCACACACTCCTCCTCTGTAAGCTCAGTCAGCTCCAGCTTCTTCTCGATCTCACGCAACCAGTTATCCGCATCCATCGGGTCCGCTGAGTGGTCAAAGGTAGGCGGGCGCAGCTTGTTGAAGTTTTCAACCTTCTTCTGGAATCCCTCTGGTGCGTTGCGGTTCTGGCCCCTAGGGTTGTTGTGGTTGTTGTTCGCGGGCTAGCATCCGGGTGATCGTACGCATCGCGCGAGTTTGCACGCCATCACTTCGGCCAAGTTCGGGGGGAGGTGGCGGTGGTGGCACCTCGTGTCCCCCGAGCACGGCTTTGCTCCTCCCTGCGGCCGGGGTACCGCTCGGGCTCGAGCTCCGCTCCGAGCTCCCTCGTCGTCGCGCGCGGCTCCGCGACCGCCGACTCGGCCTCCTCGGCCTCCGCGGAGCCCGCCTCGTGGCGCGAGACCTCCACGACGTCCACGGCCTCTCGCTCCCGCTGGGTTAGGGGCATCCTCCCCTCTGTCGTCCCCAGCGACCTCCTCGAAACGGGCTAGGAGTCGCCCGGACCTCCTTGACCCCGACATCTGTTCCAGTTGCAAGAGTTAGTAGCGGTAGGGAGAATGTATTTTAATCAGGTTATAAACTATAAAGGAGTAATCCTGCTAACAATCATAAAATTTCAGACAGACATTAAGAAGCATGAAAGCCGAAAGAAACCATGAAGATCCATGTCACTCAATCAATGCCACCATACAAAAGGGGTGCACCTCGAGGTTTACTCCTACAACCTTCGAGGGTACACGGCAACACATCCTGCTAACGCATGGTACATCATGGGGTAGCTACTACAGGCATGTCACATGAACGGTAGCATTACATCTAACTCATTACATCTACTACGAAGGCGCTACATGATCTCTACTCCCATCACCGAATACTCGGAGGTGTCTCGGAGCGGTGTCTGTGGAACGAGTAGAACGGTGGTGAGTGGACTCTGGATAACACGGCACCCACGATCGCCGGTCCCCCGTAGTAGTCACAAGTGTCTGCGAGCACGATCCATCTCCGCTGTGTCCCTGCGAACCTCTCGGGTACGGCCGCACTCGTGGAAGGAGCGTCGGGGGAAGCTCGAAGGTCTCCATCCTCGGCCGGGTCTCTTCTTAGGCGGTAGGCGTGCGGAGAGCGCCTCCGGCTCGGCCGGCCCTCTGGCCGGTCGGAACGCTCCCGAGCCGCGCGGGTCCTGTCCGCCGGTCCCTCTCCTCGTAGACCCGTCCTCCCGGAGGTAACACATGTGGTGGTAGTTGTGTCGGCTCGCCTCCTGTAAGTCCCACACCTTGACCGGTAGTCGGCGCTGCGGCTCCGATCGACTCTACGGTCTCGAGCCCTGCCCGCCCTCACTCGATCCTCTCGCGCGGCCTCCACCGAAGCCGGTGAGCCTCCCGCTCTCGCCCTCAACCGTGCCTCCAAAGTAGCAATCCTCCGAGAGTCTCTCTCGGTCTTGCCGTGCGGCCGGCTGCTAGCCCAAGCCGCACTAGCTCTCCGTTCCTCACGTGCGCCGCCTCCAGCTCGTCCAGTAAGTCCTCTCTGTCCTCCTCCAAGTCCCGAACCTGCCGCAGGGCAACGTCACACCTCCACCGAAGGTACAGTGTCTCTCCGTCCGCCCAGAACAGTGCCTGGTCCTGAGCCAGGATGCACCGCCTGGCTGCGAGCATCGCCTGGTCCTCCCCGTCCACCGGAGCCACCTCCCGGGTACCGCGCTCGGTCACTCGAGTCCCAGCGACCGTGGTCGAAGATCTCCGCCGGAAGTACCCGAACGGTGTGTCCTTCGACCTCTCTGCGAGCGAGGTCACATGTCTTCTTGAGAGCCTGCGTGCTCGGTCCGGTGCGCCTCCGTGACCGAGCTCTCGAAGCGACACCACTACCTCCTCAAACTGCGGCACCGCGGGTCCGCCGGGTACCGTGACGGTCGGTACGTGGGAGTCCGCTCCAAGTGCCCCATGGCCCTCCCCCTGTGGGCGACACCGTCGGTCTCCACTCTGCGGCCTCCGGGCACTCCCTCGGCGAGGTGGCGAAGCCTCCGTAGCTCTTGCCGTCGACTCCAAGGTAACCCACGTCGGTTCCGCCATACGCACAACGTTGTTAGAGCGTAGTTAGTAAGGCGAGTTAGTGAAAGTTAATCAAGATAATGCATATATATAAGTATAGTTATATACATACGGAAGCCAAGGAGTTTATATAAAGTTTCAAGGTTCGGAAACGGCTTCCTATGCTATCGACCATTCACGGGGCTCGTCCTACGGTCAAGCATGGCTGCGGTACCAGCGAAACGACCGGATTTCCGCGAACGGAACCCGAATCTTAGCACCTCGGTGGTAGTCCCGAGAGGCTACCACGTGCAATCCTGTCTCGGCGATTCCAAAATCCATACGAGAGAAAAATAAAACAAAGAATAGAGTACAACATTTATTTTATTACATTAATCGAGTACATCTCTTCGGCACATGCGGGTACAAGTCCATCGGGGCCCGAATCAAACGAGAAACAAATCGTCTAGCGAGCGGCTCCATGCAAGCGCGGGAAACTCCATATCCGCGGGCGGCTCAAGTGTAGGAAGAGCTCGGTCCACCCGGCCGTCGTTGTCGAAGTCGTAGTACGGCTGCGTCGAGTCACCGGGGTCTACCCGATAAGCGGGTAGGTCATGTCGACTTCCCAACAAAGAGGCAAAAGCGGTGTATATTCTACTATGCATGAGGTAACCCTAATGCGCCGTAGAAGGCTTAAGCAAAGCGAGCGGTGCAACATTCAAGGTAAGCGAGAGCAAAGCAATGAGGTCCACACCTCGGGGAAGCCTTCGCTTCCGAGGTCCACACCTCGGGGGTCCACACCCGCTCAAGGAACACCACACCAAAGCACCGGATCTCAACCACGATCCCGGAACCCAACTCTCATCCGCGATGTGGGGCCACCGGCTCCTATCCCCACATCTCAACGGCCGAAGCGGGCTCACACACTCGGGGGAGAGAAGAAGCACAAGAGAAGTGTAACTAGTCGGTGAGAGATCGAAAAGGCTGTCCCATAACCGGTGGACACGGACTATAGCTATGGGTTTAACACTGCGAGAGGTTGTACAAGCTGTACCCGCCCGAATAGGTCCGGAACCGGCCGTCACCGGTGTCCGACCCTACCATACGGGCCGAAGCCCAAGTAAGTGGATAGTACCCTTACGCATCTCCGAGCCTGGCCCGGCCTCGCGGCGAGCTCATACTACCCGCGAGAGGTCCCTCGAAGGCGTGGAACCCTTCCCTGGCCTCGCCGGGGGCAAAGTCTACTAAGGAGGGGTAGGCCACTCCCGACACGATCACACCGATCCTCCTACGGGGAGGGTGCTATCCACTACAAGTCTCACCCCGCACCCCCGCCCAATACAAGGCGGGCGGTACGTACGAAAGTAGTCATTCGATACAAGGTCAGGCGACGGTCGGTCCTTAAGGGGCCGAGAGCGAGCACTCAACATCTCCATCCCACACGACACGACCCTCGGGTAAGAGGCCGGATCGCATCTTCCCTCGGCGGCCGTTCACAAGTAACCGGCGGCTCGCTCCCGCCAAAACACGGCAAGGGGGTACACAACCCGGAACACACGCTAGAATCACACCGAGATACCCACATCTCGGCTCAAACCCGGATCACCATCCATAATCAAGCAACAAAAGTATGGATAGTTGAAGTATGGGACTAGCTAGGGGTGCGTAGCTAGTCCGCGGGTAGAAGAACAAGGTACGGGATATAAAAAAAACATCAAGGCATGGCTAGTAAACGGAGTTATGCAATTCATCGGAACAATGCATTAAAGTAAAGCACTAGCGGCTAGATATCAACATGGGATCTATATGGTTGGGAGTGACATGACACCTTCGTTGCCGTTGAAGCGATCGGCGTCCCGGGCAGTGTACTCGGGGTCCTCCACGTCCTCCTGGTCGAAGCTCGGGTCTGCGGCACGAGATTCGACGCTAAAATATAAATACGGTGCACATCTAAGCAATAACTCCAAATAAAATCCAACTTAGAAAATCCAAAAGAGCCCGAACTACCTACAATCAGCAAGGTTTTGCAAATACGGATTTTTAGAAATTAGTTTTGTATTTTTCGGAGCTCCCTAGAATTTATTACTAATTTTTAAAGGTCAAAAACATTTTCTGGAAATTTTTATACAGAAGAGAAATAGGTTTTTCAGAAAAAACCTGGCGACGTCGACGCATGACGTCGGCGTCCTCGGTTAACGGCCGAAATGGGGCCGGAATCGTCGGCGGGCCGAGAGTGGCCCGGCGGACTCCCTTTCGCCGGTGCCGGGTTTCGGCCCAAGTGGACCGGCGTCACGCGCCCATCTTTCAAGACGCGAAGTACGATTTTCACCCCGCCCTTAAAGCCTTCCGATCCCCGGGCCTTCGGCCTCGCTAAAGAAAACCAAGCGGGCTTAGCCCGGTCCCGGCCGGTGGCCCATCACTCGACTTAACTCGCTCGGGGCAAACTCGCACTCCGGGGTGCTCGACGATTTGCCGGCGGCGCCGCGCCGCGCGCGCGCCGCCGGCGTTCCGCTACGGGCCACACGAACACGATGCCTCACTCACTTGCAACGACCAACGGTTCGGCTGCGGCACCGGGGTGTGCGCCGCCCGGTCCCTGCACCGTGCGTCCGCGTGCGGCGGGCGGCGCGTCGGCCGGTGGCCGGACACGACGCCGCCGCCCCGCCGGCGTTCCACGGCGCAACGGCGCCCCCACACACCGCACACACGATGCTCAAGTCACGGGTCGAAGCCGGATCACAACACGACTCGCGCGCTCGGCCCAACGCTCGGCCGACAACGGAGCGGCGCCACGGCCACAACTAGCACCTACGGACGCGACGCGCGCTCGGCCCCCGGGCTCGATGGCGCGGCGCGACGCGGCGCGACGCCGGAACGCGCTCCCAACGTTCCACCTGCACACAAGGCATGGCACGAAGGCCAGCTTACCATCCACCCAACTCAGGGGTTCACGGCTCGACGGTCAACCCCACGTTACGCCCACGCACGGCGACGGCGTGCACCCGGGAAGAGCTCGCCCGCCGGCCTGGGGTAGCCGCGGTGCGACGCACCCCTGTTCGCTCAACCAGCTCACCAGCACGAGTCCGCGTCGCCCTTCGCACGGCGACGGCGGCGCTCGGGGACACGGCCGGCCCAAGAGCCCCATCGCGTCACGGCACGGTGATGCCGCGGCGCGAAGGCGGCATCCGGGCGGATAGACCACGGCGACGCGTCTCCACACAAGGGTGCCATCACGGGGAAGGTTCCAAGGGGAGAGAGAGAGAGAAAGTGGGCGGGGTGCTCACGGTGATGCGACGGTGTAGACGTGGCCGGCTCGACGAAGGCGTGTCGTAGAGGTTACGGCGTGATGGCGTTCGGCGATCTTGGTGTCCCCGTCGTCGCGCTCCCTCCCTTGACTCGACGTCGCGGCTTTGTGTTCACGCCGGCGTCCCCGGTGCTTGGCTCCCTCCCCGGTCCTCGGCTTCCGCCCCGTCCCGCACACGCGGCGGGCCGCGGCGCTCCCCGCCTTCTTCCCCAACGGCGCGGCGCGGCCGGCGCGCGCCGCCCTCCTTCTTCCTCCCGGGCCCGCCGCCGAGCCGAGATGGTGGAAAACCCCAATGGGGTGGTTGGTCTTGCCTTCGCCTCGAGCCCCGCTCCCCTCCCCTTTTGAATCCACGCCGCGGGGCTTCGATCCGGAAATGTCCACCTTGCCCTCGACCCGCCGCCGCCTCGGGCCAGGTGGTAGCCGCGCGGCGTCGCTTGCCCCGCCTCGGATTCTTGGGGAGAAAGGGCAACGGGGTCATTCCCCTTTTTCCCCGCGGTCGCCCCTGGACCCGCGCGCTTACGCCGGCCTTGGCGTGCGCGCCGGCCCGGCCGGCTCGGCCGCGCGCCCACCCGCGCGGGGCGGCGCGGGCCGGGCCCGGCGGCGCGGCCGCCCGGCTCGGCCGTCCCGTGATTCGGTACGGTCAATGCGCTGAAGGAAAGGGGAAGAAAGGAGCTGGCGGGTGGGGTCCTCACGGCAGCGAGAGAAGAGGGGGAAAGGGTGCGGCTGGGTAGTGGGCCGAAAGGCTTTAGGTATTGGGCCGCAGCGACACAGGGTGCTGTTGAAATCGGCCCACCGCCCCAAGTTGCTCTCTTCAATTATCTCAGATTTATTTGGTCTAGGTTTAGAAACTTGGTTTGAATTTGATCCCCTTTCAAATTCAAACCACACTCAATTGAACTCCAAGAAAACCAATGAAAAACCAAAACTCTAATTATACCATATTTTAAATATAATTTTTATAATTAGGGTATATTAGTGGAGAAGTTGGTGAGTGGCTAGCAATTCGGTTCAAAAATTGATAGCACTCCATAGCAAACAAAAAGTTTTAAATTTTTCGCAAAATTCACACACCTAGATTCCATGGGTTGTTACGGTTAGCGGGAGCCATGAACTCATTAGGCAAAAAGTATACCATGCACGCTGGAGATGAACGACCCGATCCTTCAGGCTTGTCTTTTGGGCGCCACACTTGCTTTCTCTGGATCCCCGCCTGCTTCAATTCCCGGTTTCTCAAGCGTTGAACCTTCTCTTTTGGCTCTTCCTCAAGCCAGGCGGGCACCACTGTCCTTGTTGCCAGATGTACTCACGCTCCTCTTCTTTTTGATCAGCCCATCTTTGGTCAGCTTGCCTCTTTCTTGGGTGATCAATGACCTCATTTATTTTTAGACGCCGATCGTCATTAGGATGCATCCTTCCAATTCTCTCATGGACGGATCGGCGATTGACAATTTCCTGCCTGTATTCAGAATATCGATCACTGCACTCAGGGCAGTTCCTCAATGTGGGAAGCTTCAAGCCTTCATTCTAGCAGTGCCTGAAGAATGCGCATCCCCAATGTGCACGCTCCTGTTCCCACGTGTACTTTTCTAGTTCTTTCCTGCGCGCCTCTTCTTCAAACCTGCGCCTCTCCTCCTCGTATCTTTGCCTCTGGTAGCGTTCTTTTTCCTGCTGACGCTGCCATTTGTTGAGGAGAATGCGTGTGGTAACCCTGGGCTTGGTCCTGGATGATTCCCCAACTTCAACATGGCTCTTGAGGATGCGAGGGGCCTCCCGTGAGGCTTGCTCCCGGCGTCACTTGCCGTGTGGGATCCACTGATCCACCCTGTTTCGCTCTAGCTGAAGTCAGGACCTTCGTCTTCCCCATCTCCTCAATAGTCACCATATTGACAGAAAAGCCAACCATATTTTGAGGGAAAGGGTGGCCATCTAGTTTCATCTTATTATCAAATTTCAGGTGTCCCTCCTGGATAGCCTTTTGGATCCTCATCCTGAAGACCCTGCAATCATTGATGGAGTGAGAGTTTCTATCATGAAAACCGCAGTAACGTTTCTCTTTAACCCCATCGGGCCGAAGCATAGAATGCCCTTCAGGCAACTTGATTCGGCCTTCTTTTACCAAGAACTCGAAAAGCTTGTCAGCTTTGGTGACATCGAAGTCATACGTGCCCTTGGTTTGTTTGATCCACCGCTGGTTCACAGTCAAAGGCTCCTTGCCCCACATAATCTCAGCGGCAGCCACTTCCTCGTCATCATCAAAATCTTCCACCTGGTCAGCTTTCTCGAGGAACTGGTTGTAGATGTCAGCTATGTCATGGTGCTTGGCAAATCTGGTGTCCTTCTTGAATCTGTAGGCCTGGTTACTCATCAGTGACAGCTTCTGAGACAATTGACCTAGGTTGTCAAATTCCATGCCAAACAACTTCTCCTGAATAGCCGGCAACATCCCTGCAACAGCCATATCAGCCAGCCGATCATCCGGTAGAGTCAAAGAGAAGCACATGCCCTTAACTTCCCTGAATCTTCTGAGGAATTCCAGAGGCATCTCATTGTGTCTCTGCTTTAAGGTAGCCAGATCAATCAGCTTCTTCTCTGTGCTACCACTAAAGTAATGGGCGTGGAACTTTTGTTCTAGCTCCCTCCATGTGCCAACTGACTGAGGAGGCAAAGAAGTAAACCACTCGAATGCTGAGCCCGTCAATGACAGAGGGAAATATCTAACCCTGAACGCCTCATCAGCTGAAGCTTCTCCAAGCTGCATCAAATATTGAGCAATATGCTCCACCGTGCTTGTATCGTCCTGCCCAGAGAACTTTGTAAACTCCGTAGGAGGCTTCACCCTTGGCGGCAAGATCACCCTGTAGTACCACTCTGGGAAGGGAGGCGTATAAGCTGGTCCTTGCATTTTAGGTTTGAGGCCGAATTGATTTTGCATCAGATCGGCCATTTTCTGTACCAGAATATCATCGTCTTGCATTCCTGCAGTTGTACCATATCCAGGATTTGGGAGAGCGTCAATAGCGCCATAATCCATAACCTCATGCTGGCTGGAGCTATCTTGTAAGTGGAATTGGGCGGCACTCCAGATGCACCGAACGCCAGTTCCCCATATGTAGGCTGATATGGGTTCGGCTGTTGAACGAGTTGACCTCTATTGTTTTGCAGAGGCGGCCGGACTGGCTGACTCCCCATGCTTTGTATAGGGGGTTGGACCGGTTGACTCCCAAGACTCTGTACAGGGGGTTGGATTGGTTGACCCCCAAGGCTTTGTGGAGGAGGCTGGATCGGCTGGCCCTGCAGCGGCAGTTGAGCTCCCGTTGGTTGAGAAGAACTGGTTTCCCCGACCTCTGCCGATGATGGATGAGGGGATACTCGACTAAACACCTTTTCCATGCATGGGCCGAACACGCCAATCATCATCTGTTTGAACATGCTCAAGAAAGTCGTATGATGCTTTCCCATCACAGCTTCTGCAGTCTCCCGAAAAGCATTCAGAGCCTCTTCTTTCTCTTGAAAAGCGGTAGTATCAGGCTCCCCCGGCAACAGAACCCTGGGCATTTCAGTTTTAAGGTACGGGACGCCACTTCTGTTCTTGCCGAACGACATCAAGCACTTCGTCTGGAATTGGTCAATGGCGTCTTTCAGCTGTGCTTGCTGTTCCGGAGTTAGGTCATTAATGGTGACGTCCATAACGTCGCCAATTTCAGGCATCTTGTTTCAGCAAAACGGTCCCACCAGGCGTGCCAAAAAGTGTGTTGACGCAAAATCCCCACCCCGCGCCAAGCACACAGCAAGCCGAACAAGCTAGCTTAACACACGAGCAGATTCCAAAGCGTGCCAGTCAATTTTCCCTGAAAATTAACAAAAGACAAAGTAGTTAAATACCGAAGCTTGGAACTTGCCGGGTCGTACCAGACAGTTCCATATTTGCGGCTAAAGAGCCATGTAAGATGACATATAGCTATGAGGAGCTATCTGCCAACAGATTAGAAACCATTCGGGAGCTTTAAAGCGTAAAACAGAACATAGCCGAACGGATGACGTATGCATGACGATAAATCAGTCTTTGTTTGAATAGCATTGCTCATGCACAAGACCATGACCGATCCTCGAAAATAAATAACGATAAACAATAAATGAAGTAAAGCATGATTACAAACATGTAATGAACAAGCATGCATAGGCCCAAAGCACTAGTCTACCGCATGTCTAGGTACTTTAAAACCCGTCAAGCATGAAACCAAACAAGTTAATCCACCGCATGATACAACTTGTTTGAAATCACACCACTAACCACAAAAAGATCTATCCACCGCATGATACAATCTAAATATGGAAAGCTAAAAGCATGCGTTATTTAAAACATAAATTATAAACACGTTTTACTCATGAAAGCATAACCGAATACAGCTGTACAGCCGAATCAGGATCCGTAGAGAAGGAACAAACATTGCCAAAGATGATAAACCTATCATATTGAAATGAAATCTAATCCATCGGATGATTAGCTCTAAAACAACCCAAAAACCTGCATCTACCGCATGATACCCGGTTCTGTCCAGGTTTACACAAGATTAACAAGTTTGAACCCGCAACACGTGACAACTTAGATCAATTCGGTTTCGGCTATTTGAGATCACGTGATCCACGTGCCTTTCTGAGGCAAAGATGTGAGCGTGCAATGTAAAGATCATAAAATAAGATAAAGCCGATTCAAATCAATCTAAATTGGGCAAAAGTGTGTTACGTGAATATAAACATAAAATAAAAACTCAAAGCAACACGTGGTGACTTAATGAATCTATTAGATCTTGCCAAAATCTAATAGAGCCGATAACTAGCTCCAAGCTAGATCTTAGCCCACCGCATGGCTCATGATCTAACAAGAAACCCTCTTGAACCAAGCTTAAATCCACCGCATGATACTTGTCGGGGACAGCACTAGGGGTCCCCTTAAACAATGGGGAAACCCTCACTTAAACCCCGGCATCGAAACACGCTAAGCCTAACCATGCGGGTAACTAACCATGCGGGATATGGCCTACGCGGCGGGACTCGGCGGCCCACCAAGACGGCCCGCTTAGAAGACCCCTCGAAGCAGGCTCCGCCTCGCTCGAGGGGCGCGCCCCTCCTCGAGCGGGCTCCGCCCCGTTCGAGGGGCAGCTCTTCCCTCGAGTGGTCCCGCCCCGCTCGAGGGGCTCGCTCCCCCTCGAGTGGATCTCGTCTCGCTCGAGGGTGCGCTCCGCCCTCGGCGGGGCCCGCCACGCTCACGGGCGCCCCGCACGCGTGCGCCGGTCTGTACACGGGCATTTAACGCCACGACGCCGCGGGGACGGAGCCATCATGCGCCGGGGCTCGCACCCCCGTGCCGCCGCACCAACTCCCCGGGGAGGAGCCCATCCCCGCCCGCGTGGAGATGGGACCGTGCGGTACGGCCGGCGTCGGTCCCGTGACACCGAGCGCCCACTACGGTACGGCTAACGCGCCCGCCCTCGAAAGGGGGCCGGGCGCACCCTCGATTTCACTTTCCCGTGACCCCACGGAGTTGGGTGGGGGCGCTAGGCCGGTGGATGGCCATCCCGGTCCACCGTAACGGTGCGGCCGTCGTACCCACGCATGCGGGCGCACGCCGGCCTTGCGGGCGCCCGCCGGCGCGTAGCAACCACTCCGCTACCACGGAGCGCATTGGGAAGGAACGCCGTTCGCTTGCTCCGTGCCCCGTACCGGCCATCATCGGCACCTCCCCTCGAAGCCTATCCAAGGACGCCACCACCGTCGCCGCCCTCCTACCCTCGAACGCCATTGTTCGGGTACGGGGGTAGGCCATCGTGGCCGGATCGTAGCGAAGATCGCCGGACGGCCGCCCACTCTACGGCGTAGCACGACGTGCACCCCCACGTAGGTGGATAGCGCGGCGTGCATGTAACTCGGCTGCCCCCTTGGCCTATAAAAGGGGAGGCGAGCCCCGCGCCGCGGGGGGGGGGGGGGGGGGACGGACGAACGAGCACAACACTACACACCGTGCACTCACTCTCTTATTCTCACACAACATCTTCGGCCACTCGACCGGGGATTTGGAAGCCACGCTTCCTCTCCCGCCTTGCTTGTACTTGCCCCACTACAAGCACCCCGGTGCCGAGCAATATAGTGCCACGAGCACGCCCCTGCCGGGACGTACGGCCCCCTCGGCGGAACCGGGGATAAAACCTTGTGTCATTTGTTGCTTGGCATCGACCATTGAGGGATAGACCTAGGCGTTATCTACTGGTTAGTGTCGGGACCATATTCCGCACCGAGCCGGTTGGCGCCCACCGTGGGGCGAACGAGCGCCCGAGGTCATTTCGCCAACTCCCTCCATGGTGATCCGCACCGAGTACGCGTGCTACGCGCTACAACATGGGTAGCTCGGACCCTCTCCCGGCCGGGTTCGAGATCCGCTTCGGGGGACCCGAACTTTCGGGCCACGGGGAGACGGCTATCTCATGCGCCTCACCAATCGCGAGGAGCTTCGCGCGCGGCGCCGGGCCGAGTCCGCCCTGGTCTCCGCCGCACGCACGGCCCGGCGCGGACGCCCGCGGGCACGGATGCGCGGGTCCGTCGCCGCCGCGACGCCGTCGTCGCTGCGGGCTACGCTCACGCCGGGCGCGGTCGCGGCGGCGGCCGAGGGGGGCGCGCCGCCGCCCAACGCGGTGCGCCCACCGTCACGACGGCCGCCACCGCCCGGCGGGGCCGCGTGCGATCTCGGACCACGCGTCCCCATCGGGGCTGCGTGGCGCCACGACGGCCCATAACGCCAACGTGAACACGACGATGCGCCGGGTTCCGCCCGGCCGTGACGTCTTCGTCGCTAGGGACCCCGGCACCTCGGCCGGCGGACGAGTCGTCCCCGGGCTCCGTCGACACGATGCCGCCCGCCAACCGCCACGGGTGCGCGGAGTGGGACTTCTCCGGCGTGCGGACCCCGGTCGCGTTCGGGGCGCTTCCTCGACGCCACGGACTACGGGTTTGGCTGCTCCGACGACTCCGATGCGGGAGCTACGACCCCCACGCGGGAGTGTTGTCTTGTCATCACCAACGACCCGGCCGGCGCCGCCGGTGCGGCGGGCGGCCGGGGACGGGGAAGTCACGCGCCCCGGGGATCGCCGCGCGCGCCGGCCGCGGGGCCGAGCGCTCCTGCTGGGGCCGACGTCGACGCACAGCTGGCCCAAGCCCGCGAGCTCGAGGCCAAGCCGGCAGAGGAACACGGACGATACGGCTACTCGGGTGCCTCGATGGCGGGGGGAGGCCTCCGCGCGCGGCGAACGCGCGCGGGAGCCGGGCCGACAAGTCCGCGACCGCCTCAACACCGCCCCCAACGTGGACAACGCGGACGTCCCGCCGCGAGCAGAGCGCGAAGCTCGTCGCCGCCGCGATGTCGCTACGGGCCATGCCGGCACCCTCGACCCCCGAGGCTCGAGATATGCACCGCGAGGTGCAAACTCTCATCGAGCAAGCGGCCGTCCAACGGGCGAGAGCTCGGCCTCACGCATTCATCAACGGGGGGGATGCGCGGGGCGATGAAGCCGCACCGGGAGGGCGAACCCTCGGTGCACGCGAGCCAACCTGGCCGACCGAGGGACGCACGCCGGCCAAGGAACGACTCCTTGACACGCGCGCGGGCGGCCGGATGGCGATGCCCGCAACGTCATCAACGCCGGGAGCACCGGCAAGGCGGACGCACGAGCGGCCGGGGGGCTACCACCCTCGAAGGGGTGGACGCTACGACAGCGGTGAGGATCGCTCCCCAACGCCGGAGCCCCCGGGCACCCGTGTGTTCAGCCGGGAGATCCGCACGGCGGCGTTCCCCCAGCGCTTCCGTCAGCCCTCGACAATCGTCAAATACAACGGGGAGACGGACCCCCGCGTCTGGCTCAACGATTACCGCCTAGCCTGCCAGCTGGGCGGGGCCACTAACGACGAAGTGATCATCCGCAACTTGCCCCTGCATCTGGGCGACGCGGCCCGGACATGGCTCGAGCACTTGCCCGCCGGCCCGGATCCATAAGCTCGGGACGATCTAGTCCACACGTTCGTGGGCAACTTCCAGGGCACGTACGTGCGCCACGGGAACTCTCGGGACTGCGCTCCCGCACGCGAAGCCGGCGAGTCGTTGCGGGACTACATACGGCGCTTCTCCAAGCGTTGCACGGAGCTCCCCAGCGTGGCACAGTCCGAGATCGTGCACGCGTTCCTCGAGGGCACCACGTGCGGGACCTTGTGCGCGAGCCGGGACGCGCCCGCCTACGGACTCAAACGAGCTGTTCGACATCGCCACCGGCTTCACCTCGGAGAGGAGGCCGTGGGGGCAATCTTCGACGGCAAGAAGGGCAAGCGTTCGAGGACACGCCGCGGAGGGCGGCGGGTCCAAGGAGCCGCGCCGCAGCGACAAGCGGGGCAAGAAGGGGAAGAAGCCGCGCCGCGGGCGCGCGAGCAGGGGCGCAACGGCGGCAACGGCGGGGCCCTCGGCGGCGACCCGGCTCGACGGGGCCCTCGGCCGGCCCCTCGAGGCCGGGGGTGTTTGACGACATGATGAAAAAGCCATGCCCCTACCACAAGACTCCGTGAACCACACTCTCGAGCAATGCGACATGCTCAAGAAGTTCTACGGCCGCGCCGCCGCGAAGGAGGCAGAGGCCAAGAAAGATGGAGGCAATGGCGACGCGGGTGGCTTCCCCGCTGTCGAAAATGTGTTCCTCATCTTTGGGGGACCTCCGTCGACATGTCGACCCGGCGGCGCAAGAAGGAGCGGCATGAAGTCCTCGCCGAGAGAGGGCACCTCCGGCCTTCCTCAGCCGGTCGAAGGATGCCATCACCTTTAGCCGGGACGACCACCCAAACCGCATTCCGAACCGGGCCGGTACCGCCGGTGGTCGATCCCATCATTGAGAACGCCGGTTTCGAAGGTCCTTATGGACGGAGGCGGCGGCCTCAATATCCTCTTCGCGCATACTTTGCGCTGATGGGGATCGGGCCCGGACCCGGTACGGCCCCGACACGAAGCCGTTTCACGGCATCGCGCCGGCAGCGGGTTCAGCCACTCGGGCGGATCGATCCGCGGTGCAGTTTGGGACCCCCAAGAATTTCCGCAAGGAAACCCTCACCTTCGAGGTGGTGGGGTTCAAAGGGGCCTACCATGCCATACTTGGGCGACCTTGCTATGCCAAGTTCATGGCGGTCCCCAACTACACGTACACGAAGATGAAGATGCGGGTCCAAACGGCGTCATCACCGTCGGGTCGTCGATCGAGCACGCATTCGGCCGCGACGTCGAGTGCGTGGAACATGCGAGAGGCACTAGCGCGGATGAAGCGGGCGGTGAACACACTTGGAGAAGATGGTCAACGACGACCTCGGCTCCGCCGCCAAGCACGTCGGCACCTTCGAGGCCGCCGAGCAAACCGGAGGGGTCCCCCTCGAGCCGTCGGCCCCGAGGGCAAGGCGTTGAGGGTCGGCTCGACCCTCGACCCTAAATAGGAAGCGTGCTCGTCGACTTCCTCCGCGCCAACGCCGACGTCTTCGCGTGGAGCCCCTCGGACATGCCGGGCATCCGAGGGAGGTCGCCGAGCACTCCCTTGATATCCGCAAACGCCCGCGGCTGTACGGCGGCGGGCCGCGCCGCTTCGACGAGGGGAGCGGTGACGGGCGATCGGAGGCGGAGGCCGCGGAAGCTCCTCGAGGCCGGGTTCATCAAGGAAGTGTTCCACCCTACGTGGCTAGCTAATCTGTGCTTGTAAAAAAGAAAAATGGGAAGTGGAGGATGTGTATAGACTACACTAGTCTCAATAAAGCATGTCCAAAAGTTCCCTTTCCTTTGCCACGCATAGATCAAATCGTTGATTCGACAGCTGGGTGTGAACTACTCTATTTCCTTGATGCCTACTCGGGATATCACCAAATAAAAATGAAGGAGTCCGACCAGCTCGCGACTTCGTTCATCACACCGTTCGGGACGTTCTGTTACGTCACGATGCCTTTTGGCCTCGAAACGCGGGCGCAACATATCGGCGCCGCATGCGGCACGTTTTGGGGATCACATCGGGCGGACGGTCGAAGCCTACGTGGACGACATCGTCGTCAAAACCGAGAAGGCGGACGGCACCCCGGTTAGCGACCTTGGCGTCGCGTTCGATCGCCTACGGGCCAACGGGGGTCAAGCTAAACCCCGAAAAATGTGTCTTTGGAGTGCCGCGGGGCATGCTCCTAGGATACATCGTCTCCCGACGGGGAATCGAGGCCAACCTTTGAAAAGGTCGCGGCCCTCGAGCGAATGGGTCCAATTCGGGACCTCAAAGGGGTGCAGAAGGTGTTGGGGTGCCTCGCCGCCTTAAGCCGCTTCATCTCGAGGCTCGGTGAGAAGGGCACGCCCCCTCTACCGACTGCTCAAGAAGCACGAGCGCTTCTCCCGGACCACCGAGGCCCGGGACGCGCTTGACAAGGCCGAAGGCGTCTCCGACGCACGCTCCAATCCTCACGCCGCCGCGAGACGGCGAACCCCTGCGGCTCTACGTGGCCGCAACCACCCGAGGGTGGTCGGCGCGTGATCGTCGTAGAGCGCACGGAGGAGGGACACGCCTTGCCGTGCGAGAGGCCGATCTACTACATCGGCGAAGTCTGTCGGACACGAAGACGCGCTACCCCCGGGGTCCGAAGGCGCTATACGCGGTGGTCCTCGCGCGGCGCAAGCTCCGCCACTACTTCGAGGCCCACCCGGTCACGGTGGTCTCTTCCTTCCCCGGCGGGGAGATCATTCGCAACCCCCGACGCGGCGGGCGGGGATTGCCAAGTGGTCCGTGGAGTTGATGGGCGAGACGCTCGCCTACGCCCCCGCGCAAGGCCATCAAATCGCAAATCCTAGCCGATTTCGTCGCCAAATGGACGGACACGCGTTGTCGCCCCCTCAAATTCCGCGAGTGGCTTTGGACTCCCGTTCTTCGACGGCTCGGGGATGAAGACGGGGAGCGGGCGCGGGCCACGCTCTTCGTGTCACCCCTCGGAGAGCACATGCGCTACGCGGTGTGCCTCCACTTCCCCGCGTCCAACAATATGGGCGAGTACGAGGCCCTCCCCTGCGCGGCCTCAAAATCGCCATTGAGTTGGGCGTCAAGCGCCTCGACGTGCGAGGGGACTCACGGCTCGTGATCGATCAAGTCATGAAGAACGCGAGGCGCCACGATGACAAGATGGAGGCCTCCTCTTGTAAAGCCGTGCGGGCCCTCGAAGACAAGTTCTACGGCATCGAGCTTAATCACGTACCCCGCCGGTACAACGAGGAGGCGGACGTGGCGGCGAAGATCGCGTCGGGCGAATCACCGTTCCCCCAAACGTTTTCGCGCGCGACATCGCGCAGCCCTCGGTTGCCCTCGAGCCCTACCCCTCGAGCGACGGTGGACCCTCGGGGGCTCCCTCGAATCCAGCGGGTGCGGAACCCATGGATGAGGACCCCTCGAACGAGGCGTACGTGCTCTCCCTTCTCGAGGGGTACGGCTCCGTCGAGGTCGATGCGATGGACATAGAACCGGCGAGGCTCTGTCCCAGCGGATTGGCGGGGGAAAAATACATCGCCTGGATCGATCGAGGGGAACTCCCCGCGGACCGGGCCGCGGCCGAGCGCACCGCCGAGATGGCCGTCTTTCACCCTCGTCGACGGCGAGGCGTATAAGCGCGCCGCGTCGGGCATCCTCCGGCGGTGCATACCCATTCCCGAGGGGCGCGAGCTCTCGCGGGACATCCACGCGGGGATCCGTGGCCACCACGCCGCGCCCCGCACCCTCGTCGGCAACGCGTTCCGCCAAGGCTTTTGCGCGCCCCCCGCGGTCGCGGACGCCGGCGAGATCGTGCGCACTGCGAAGGGTGCCGTTCTACGCCCGCAAATCCAACCCGCCCGCTCATGCCACCGCAAACGATCCCCCGTGACATGGCCGTTCGCCGTGTGGGGGTTGGACATCGTCGGGCCCCTGCGGAAGGCGCCCGGGGGCTTCACCCATCTGCTTGTCGCGATCGACAAATTCTCCAAGTGGGTGGAGGTGCGCCCCATCACGAATTTAAGGGCTGAGCAGGCGGTCACGTTCTTCACCGACATCGTCTACCGCTTTGGAGTGCCAAACTCCATCATCACAGACAATGGGTCCCAGTTCACGGGCCGGAAGTTCTTGGAGTTCTGTGATAAGTTCCACATCCGCGTGGATTGGGCGGCTGTGGCACACCCACAGACCAACGGCCAAGTAGAGCGTGCCAACGGCATGATCCTACAGGGCCTCAAGCCTCGAATTTTTGACCAGCTCAGCAAATGCAGGCGGAAATGGCTCCAAGAACTACCAGCAGTCGTGTGGAGCCTAAGGACCACCCCAAGCAGAGCCACCGGGTTCACCCCGTTTTTCCTAGTCCATGGCGCGGAGGCCGTCCTCCCCACGGACCTGGAATATGGGTCGCCCAGGGTTCGAGGCTACGACGAAGATGCTAACCAGCGAGCCCGCGAGGACTCGCTGGACCAGCTAGACGAAGTACGCCTCGTGGCGTTGATGCACTCCGCAAGGTATCAACAGTCCCTACGACGTTACCAAGCACGCAAGATACGTCGGAGGGATTTCGACGAAGGGGATGCGGTCCTAAGGCTACGCCAAGACAACCGAGGGCGCCACAAGCTATCGCCCCCATGGGAGGGACCCTACGTCGTGGTGAAGGTGCTCAAGCCGGGCACGTACAAGCTGGCCAACGAGGACGGCGAAGAACTCACCAACGCTTGGAACATCCAACAAGCTACGTCGCTTCTACCCTTAGCTAGGATTTCCAAGTACTTTCGTTGTAAAAACACATGGCCAACACCCCGGTTGGTGTCAACTATGTAAATACTCCAAGTCTAATAAAAGGGCAACTCGGCTTTCCCCCGGAAACCCAAGTTACCCTCGGGGGCTCTTGCGGGGGGCACCCCCCCCCAAAATGGTCCCATTTTTTCACGCAAAAAACAAAACAACACGCGCTAAGTTTGTTTCCTACTTCAACCCCGAGCCACGATTCGAACGGGCGCGGGCGGCACGGCGGCGGGGAGCGTGCGAGCCGAGAGATAGCCTACGCCGCGTGGCTATGGCCCTTCTCTCTCACCTCCAACCCGGCGGGCCCCCTACGAAAATCGAACTCCCCTAACTAGAATCTACTCGGGAAGAAGGAGAAACAAAAAAGCGTGACAAACAAACGATTTCATTTACATCAAATGCCCATGTTCATGAAACGACTTGTTTATTTACAAAAAGGCCACGAGGCCAGGGTTCGATACACATAAACAAAAAAATGGGCCTAGCGCCCAGCGCTCGGGGCGGGAGGAGCGACAGCATCGGCGGCGTCGGGAAGAGGAATTCTTCGAAGGCCTCGGCGAGCGACCCGGCGGCGTCGGCGAGCCGAGCGCATCCGCGCGCTCCATGGCCACCTCGTCCTCGACGCCCTCGGGCACGACGTAGCCTTCCGCCGGCGCCTCGAAGTTCACCTCGTAGTGGGATCGCACCACTCGAGGGCCTTCGGACACCCGGACGCGCAACGCCCGGCGCATCCGCTCGGTGACATGGCCACCGAGGGGCACGCGAACGGGCGGCCGAGGAGGGCGCCGGCACAGGCCTCGCCCTCCTCGACGACGTGGCGAGTGTCTCGAGGGCCGCATCGCGCAATTCCTGCAACTCTGCTCGGAGGAGTCGTAGGAAGCCTGCGGCCCTCGGCCGCTCGGCAGCGTGCCCGGGGCGGTGCGCAAGCACGGAATCGACAAGACGAAAAGAAATCGTAAAAGGGAATGCGAGTCCCCAAACAAAAAACCAACAAATAAGAGTCAAACAATGGCTCACCTTCGACTTGCTTCCTCTCCATCTCGAAGTCCGGCGCACGGCCTCGGCCGGCGGCTCGAGGTCTTTGGAGCGGTTTCGCCACTGCTCGCGGAGGGCCGGCTCTGCGGTTGGCGTTGCGATGCGCCGAGCACGAGCGCCTCGTCCTCAACTTTGGAGAGCGGTGCTCGCTCCTCCCGCGACTTCCCGCGTCCCCTCGTGGGCGGCGCGCTCCGCTCCGGCGCGCACGGGCATCGACGAGGGCGGCTGCCCCTCGCCGGCCGCTCCTCGGCCCCTTGGCGGGGCGGCGCTCTCTTGCGAGGGCCGCTCCTCGGCGGCCGACGAGGGGCCCGCGGCCTTGGCGTCGAGGGGCGGCCTTCGGTCGTCCGCCTCCTTGGCCTTGTTGCTCCAGCCGCGCGCCGCTCCTCGGCTGGCGGCCCGGTGCGCCTGCGCCCCCTCGGCCGACGTGCGGAGCTCCCGGGGCTTCGGCGCGAGCGGTGGCCACCTTCGCCTCCCGGTTGGCGGCCAACGTCCGCGTCTTCTCCCGGTCGCGCGCGCGCATTCCACGGCGCCTCGTCGCGATCAAGAGAGCCGCGCGGACCCGCTCGAGGCTCGAGCGACGCGCCGCGTCCTGCCTCGAGCTCTCGGGGGCTCATCGAGCCGGAGCCGGGCCGTGCGCCAACCGGTTGTCCCCGGCGTTCTAGAGCGTACGCAAGCGCGTCGAAAGCGGTTGCATTGCTTCGAAGCGGCCCCGGGCCTCGGCGTTCACCGGTCGAACGCGCCGTATTTGTCGTGGGCGCGGCGCTCGAGCTCCTGGCATCCACACGTCCAAGTCCCGTGAGCGCCAAGACTTGAATGTAGCATGCGAAAACAAAAGGGAAGAGGGCGAGCAACCATGGCTCACCTGGAAGGCCGAGCCGGGCGGGCCGCCATGGACCGCCGGCGCCTCGTTCAACGCGCGGTTGAGCGTGGCGCCATGGCTCGGAGCTCGCCCCGGAGCTCTGCTCCCCTGGCGTCGGCGAACGCGGGGGATCCTCACGGCCCCCTCCACACAGGCGGGGGCGGCCGGCGTGGGAGGGCGAGGCCTCGGCAGCCGTGTCCTCGGCCCCCACCACCATGTGACCCTCGTGCCGCCTCACGAGGGCCCCCCCTCCCCGGGGCTCGGGGGAGTTCGTGGGCCGGGCGCGCGGTTCCATCCGGGCGGCGTGGAGTCATCCGAGAGCTCCACCACCTCCGCGCCCGCGTCGCCGGCGGCGCAGTGCTCGCGCCGCCTCCAGCGGCGCCTCCCGCGCCTCGCGGCCACGGGCGCTTGTTGTGCCCCGCCCGTGGCCCCGCCACCCCTCCCGGCCGTGCGCGCCACGTCGCGGGCGCTCCGCCGAGTTGCGCCCGCGCCACCTCCCTCGCGGGTAGCGACCACCGCGGGCGCACCTCCGCCGTCGCCCGCGCGCGCGCCGCGTCTCCCGTGGCGCCGGCCGCGGCCCGTCCGGGCCCGGCCGGCCTACCGCGGGCGCGCCGCGCGGGGCGTCTGCCGGGCCCCGGGGCCTCGAGGGCCCCAGCCGGATCCCTTCCTGGCTCGCGCCCCGCCGCCCGTGCTTGTCCGCGAGCGCGACCCCCTCGACGAGCGCCGCCAGGTGGGGATCGATGCGTCGGTCCTCGGCACCTTGGGCGGTGCCAAGAGGAGGAACGGTTGGCACCGCCTGGCGCGCGGGCACGAACGGAGGTCGAGCACTTGGTCATCGACGAGCCAAACCAAACGGGAGAAGGACAGGCTCCTTGCCTCGCGAGAGGAAAAGGCCCACTTCCTTTTCCTCGAGGCCTCGCGGACGAGGGCCGGCGCGGTGTCGCGCTCGCACGCGCCTCCGGTGGCGCCGCCACGCGCGCGGGGCACACCCGCCCCATGCGCGGGCGCGCCGGGCGCACCTCCCAAGGCGCCACCGCGCGCGGGGGCACGCTCGCCCCGCGCGCGGGCCGCGCTGCCGTCCACGCCCCTTGACGATGACGCCGCGCGCGCGGGCGCGCTCCCCTCGCGCGCGAGCACGCACCGCCGCACGCCCCGGGCGCGTCCGCCGCCCGCCGTACCTCCGCGGCGCGCGCCGGCACCTCCGCGGCGCGTGCCGCCCACGATGACGGTGCCTCGCGGCGGGCGCCGGTGCGCCGCCCCGGACCCAGCCGTCCCCGGCCCGGCCGGGTTCGGGTGAGCGGGGGCGCGGCCCCGCCTTACCTCGGAGGGGCCCTCCCCCTCGGCCTCTTCCTCCTCGTCCTCGTCGAAGACGAGGGCTCCTCAATATCCGGGGAGGAGAGCCCCCGGCTCCCTCGCGCCGGCGGGGGTGCTCGCGGCCGCCGCGCGGTCGCGGCGCGCTTGGCCCCGGCGCACGGCGTGCTCCCCCTCTTGCGCGCGCGCCCGCTCTGCTGCTCCCGGCTGGCCGGCCGGCCCGGCGCACGGGGAGTCGGGGGGGTGGGTGGAACGGACTTGGCGATGTTGAACTCCACCAGCTGCGCACAGGGACGACAATGGCGCATCGAGAAGCTCCGAAAGCAAGACCAAGAACTAAAACAAAATCGGGAACCCAACTCACCCACGGGCCCGTGGGGGAGCATCTCAAGGTCCCACGGGGTCCGGCCCGCGGTGGCGGCGTCGGTGTCGACGGCGTTCCGCGCCCGGGTGAGCGGATACGGCCGCTCCGGCGGCGTCGGGGAGCATCCGCGACCTCGCCGGGTCGACGGGGGTTGGCGCCTCCGTCATCTCGAAGATGCGAGGTGGCCTGCGTCGGGAGGCACGACCCGCGGTGGTGGAGGAAGGCGGGGACGCCCGTCGCGTTGAGCCGTGCTTCGCCGGCCGGCGCGGGCGGCGAGGACGGGCTCTTGCCGCGCCGTCTTTGGGCGCGTCGACCGCGTAGCCCCGGGGAGTCCCGGCCTCTTCTTGAACACCGGCCGGTGTAGGGAGGAAGGCGGGCTCGGCGTTGCGCGGGGTAGAACCATCCCCGCTCCCGGCCGGCGTTGTTCGTCGTCATGGTGCGGGGGATGTAGAAATCCTTGAGGGCGCCCCCGCGGGGCAAGCGACATCCCGGCCGGCGGCGCACGCGCGCGGCGGTCCTCGGCTCCGGCGTGGGCTGCGTGATGAGCTCCCCGGCGGAAAAGGTGAACCCGAGAGTCCCGGTTGGCGGGATCCCCCGAGGGCCACCCTTCGCGAGACGCCCCCGAACGTGGTGGCCGCTGCTTCGGGTCGCGTTGGGGGCGAAGTTGTGCGGCTCCACCCCAGTAGTAGTGGCACATCGCCGCGCGCCAGGGTGCTCGCCGGCGCGTTGAAGCCACGCTCGTGGTAGCGGAGGACGCTCACCCGTGGCCCTCGGCGGGTTGGGCTCATGGTGCGCCGCGGCGGCACGATCCCTCCGCCGGGCGCCGTCTTCGTTGGCCGACGGGCGGCGGCGCGGCCCGGCTCGCCCGGAGCAAGGCGGGTCACCGTCGACCTCTCCCGGGCGTGCGGCTCCGGGATCCTAACGGGGAGGGCGGCGGCGCCATGAGGAGGAGCGGAGCGAAATGCGAAGGCGGAGGACGAGGAAACGGAGGAAAAGCTTTAACGAGCGAGCCCGCGCGGTGGGGGGCAAGAGCAAGACGAAGGCGAAGGGGCGGAGGGCCCGAAAACGGTGGGAAGCTAAGGTAAAAAGCCACGGAGTCCCCGCTTCTTCCCCGCGGTTTATAGGCCGACGGGCGAGGGCTCTCCGAGAGCGGACGCCCCGACTAGCATTAGCGCGAGGGAATCTTCCCATCGCGTCGACGGATGGGCCCCACCACGCCGCGGCCGGCTATAACACGCTGCGGGCGGGTCATCATTACGGCAAAGGCCAAGGCGGCGGCCAGGGCAAAACCGTCACGTCGCCCCGCCGCGCCGCCCACTACGCGCGCGCGGCTGCGGCGCACGGAAAAGGCGCGCCGTGGCTGCAAGCGCGGCGGCCACGGCCATCGAGGCATTTAAATGCCGGGTCCCTTGCCAAGCAAGGGCACCCTCGAGGGGGGCGGACCCCGGCTCGAAAGCAAGGCGACCCTCGATGGGATATCGGCGTGAGAAGGCCGTCCGGGAACCCACCGCTCGGTGTAGAGCGAGCAGCCGCGGGCACCCATGCCACGAAAACCCTCGAGCGGCATGACCCTCGGCTCGAAGCAAGGCGACCCTCGATGGGATGTCGGCGTGAGAAGGGCCGTAGGGACTGCTCGATGTAGAGCGAGGGCAACGCGGGCACCCATGCCACGGCGGACCCTCCCGGCGGCATGAGGCCCCTTGGCTCGAGACAATGTCAACCCCCTAAAAGGAAGCACATCTGCTGTGCCAACCGGCACCTCGAGGGTCGACACGCCCGGACCCCTCGGCGGCCGCAAACGTGAAGACGGGGCGCATCCCGGACACGGCCCCGCACGGCCTTGCGATCGAGAGGTTCGAAGCGACCCTCGACGGGTTCGAACGGGCGCCTCGGATCACGAGTTGGGGCCGACGAGGGCACGCGCATTCGGCCCGTTCCTCGAGGGCTCGTTGGCTCGGGGTGCCCCATGTCGTGTTCGAGAGCCGACGAGGGCGGCCTAGCCGGGGGGGATCCCCGCAGGGGGGAGAGCTTCCGCGCCCTCGGTCCTAGCGAACGGGGACCGAGCCCCACCTAGCAAACCCACGCAAGCGCTTCCATGGACGCGTCTCGGACCCGCGCGGCCTACCCTTATCGAACGGGGCATGGGCGTCCGCCCGACACCACCCACCCGCCGGCTCGACGAGGAATCCGCGATTCGCGCCCGCTCGATGGGAGTCGTGGAGCCCTCCCCCTCCGTCCGCGGAGGGAGGGACGGCGGGCGCGTTAAAAAACAAGTCGTCGAGCTCGACCCCGATCCGCCTCGAGCGGGCCAAGGCTCGGGGGCTTGACGCACGGCTACACCTCCTTGAAATTGCACCCGCCGGAGAACGGTGACGGGGGAGCGTGCACCCCCGAAGCCGAAGGGAACCACCCCAGGTCCCGGTTGGCATATGTGCCCGCCTTTCGACCAAAGTTCTCGCGGCCAACCGAACACTTACTAATGTCACCCATGATTTGATCAATGGGGTGATCTTTGGTGACTCGATGATAAATTCTTGGTTCATCAATCGTTCTTGAGTTGATGAAGAAGGTAGTCATATGGGCCATTTGATCATCTTCTTTGGGTGAGTCATTGTTGTTTGAGTTACCATCTGTTGATCATGATCATTTGTTGTGGAAGTAGATGGATTTGCTTAAATAGATACGATGGACCTCATCGTCATCTTCTTCTCTGTGCATGATATCCCCGATAGCCATAGTCTTCATTTCGCTTTGCTCAATTCTTCTACCTCTCACATCATCTAAATTCTCTTTCTCATCTTTGAGAGCCCAATGTTTCATCAAATTGCACATCATATGCTTCCCAACAAATCCTTTGGACTTGTTGTTCTTATGTGCTTTGGAATTTGAAGAATATCCAAGAAGAAATCCTCATCAGCGCTTGTTTTGAAATTTAGACAACCGAGATCCTTTCCTCAAGATATAACATTTGCAACCAAAAACCCGAAAATATGAAATATTGGGCTTCCTTCCATTCTGAAGTTCATATGGTGTTTTGTTGAAGAATCTATGACAATATAGCCTATTAGAGGCATGGCAAGCGTGTCGATAGCTTCTACTTCAAAAGAATCCGAAACTTTGTACTCATCTAGCATTGATCTTGCCATCTCAATCAAGGTCCTATTTTTCCTCTCAACTACACCATTTTGTTCCGTGTATATGTATTGAAAACCATGCTTGATTCCTTTCTCATCACAAAACTCTTCCACATTTGTGTTCTTGAACTCACTACCATTGTCACTTCTAACTTTCTTCAACTTTAGCTCAAATTCATTTTCTGGGCTTCTTCTCACAAAATGACTTGAAAATATCACAAGTAATAAGCCTTTGTCATGAAGAAAGAATACCCATGTGTATCTTGAATAATCATCCACAATTACAAGACAATGTATTTCCACCAATGCTTCTATAGGTAGTAGGACCAAATAAATCCATATGTAGTAATTCCAATGGTCTTGTGGTTGACATAGTGCTCTTGTTAGGATGTGGATTGGCAACTTGTTTTCCAAATTTTTGACAAGCACTACACAATTTATCTTTCTCAAATTTTTACATCTTTCAAGCCAAGAACTAAGTCATGCTTCAATTAACCGCTGGAGTTGTTTCATACCAATATGACCAAGTCTTCTATGCCATAACCAACCCATGAGGCTTTCTTTGAGAATAAGCAAGTAGTCAAATTAGCCTTCTTAGATGAGAAATCCACTAGATATAAGCTCTCATGACAAACCCTTAAAATAGAATCTTTCCCATCAAGTGAGGTAACCTCAAAATCATTGCTAGTGAATGTATATTTATAACCATTGCCACAAAGTTGAGCAATAGATAGCAAATTGAAATTGAGAGAACAACTAGCAAGACATTAGAGAGATTATAATCTTTAGAGATGGGTACTTCACTAATGCCTTTACACCTCCCTTGCTACCTAAAGTGATGTTATCAAAATCTAAAATGTCTTCATCAAGATGAGAATATTTTCTTTTCGCTTCTGGTCATGTGGTTTGTACAACCACTATCAATTACCCAATGTCTTCCTTCTAGTTTCTTTATAGTTCACCTACAAAAGAAATTACTTTGTTTTAGGTACCTAAATTTTCGGTCCTTCGATGTTAGTGACCAAAACTTGTGCACCCAAATAGATTTCTTTTTACTACTAACAAGAGAGCGACCAACATATTGAGCACAAACAACACCCTTAGAATTTTCTTAAGAATATAGGAAGGATCCAAGGATTCTGCCCTTCTTGCTCTTGTGAATGTGATCCACATCAACCCTTGTCTTGCACTTATGACACATCTTCATCTTTTCTTCCTCAAAGGAAACATTTGAATTTACAAAGATAGTTTCCTTAGGAATGAAGGCCTCTTTTCCTTTCTTGGGCAAGTAACCAAGTGCATCTTTATCTAAGGTAACTTTATTTGTCCAAATATGATTAAACCGAACATGACTTCCAAAATACCGTGCAAGATCCTTAGACAAGCACTCAATGACCTTCTTCAAAGATTCATTTTCCAATAATAGAGAGTCATGAGACATATCCTCACTAATGCAAGAGCTATTGTGCTACAAGATGGGTTAGATGAACATGAAGAAGTATTCAAGATATTACATTAAACACTCATGCTAATTTTTCCTTTGACTACTTGTGCAAGGAGAGTTGGTTTGGGTGCTATCGTGGTCCCGACACTAACCAATAATGAGCGCCGAGGTCTATCCCTCAATGGTCGATAAGCAATCGCAGACACAGAAGTTTATCCCGGTTCCCGCCGAGGAGCCGTACGTCCAGCCAGCGGGTGTGCTCGCGCACTCATATTGCTCAAGACCGGGTGCCCGTAGTGGGGCGCGCGCGCGGGAGAGGAAGTGTGTGGCTTCCAAGTCCCCGGGTGAAGTGGTCAAGATATCGTGGGAGAATTGGAGCACAGTGTGTGGAGTGTTGCGTCCAAACTTGTCCGCGTGTGTTCTCGTGTGTCCGTCCCCCGCGCAGGGGGTTCGTCCTCCTTTATGTACCCGCGGAGAGAGCGAATCACATGCATGCCGTGCTATTTAGCTACGTGGGGAAGCGTGGGTGTTATGCCAGAGTAGGCGGCCGCCCGGACCCGTCCTGCCACGATCCGCCCATCATGGTGCATTCGAGACCCGAACAGGGGTGGCCCCCGAGGGTAGGAGTGCGGCCGGACGGGCCGTGATGTCTTCAGCGATTCGAGGGAGCTGTCGACGTCGCGTCCGCACGCGCGCGCGCGGGGGGGGCGGCGCCCCGTCTCGCACACTTCATAGTGCCTAGGCCGCGCGCGCCGCCCGTGGGTTTGTACGCACGGGCCGCCGCCATGCCGGCACGCGGCGGATGGCGCCCGCCGCCCATCCGCCTCCACCTAACCCCCGCAGTCACAAGAAAGCAAACGAGGGTGCGCCGCCCCTTCGAGGTCTTCTACGTGTTAACCGCACGGAAAGAAGCAAGGCGGCTGGCCACGACCGGGCACGGCCACGCCGTTACGCTCCCCTGCGCGCGGCGGGATGGGTTCCTCTCGGGGAGCCGGGTGCGACGCACCGGGCGCGAGCCCCGTGCGCATGATGGCGCCGCCCGCCGCACGCACCCCACGCCCGCACGGAACAGCGCGTGTGCAGGCGTAGGCCGCCCCTCAGCGAGGCGCAGCCCGCTCGAGGGCGAGCCGACCCTCGAGCGAGGCGAGCCTCGCTCGAGGTAAGCGCACCCCCTCGACCGGCCGAGCCCGCCCGAGGGAGAAGGGTAGCCCTCGAGCGCCAGGGGGAGCCTGGGCTTCGAGGGGATCTTCGAGGCGGGGGCCGCCTTGGTGGGCCGTTCGGGCCACCGCGCATGGGCCATGCCCCGTGTGCTTAAGTGAGGTGCGCTCGCTTTGGCTTGTTGGGGCCGATGGGATTCCCGCTTGTTTAAGGGGACCCCTAGGGCCGTCCCCGACGCAGCCCCCGAGCATCCGCGGCTTGCCATCGAGGCCCCGGCGCATGCGTGCTTCATCGATAGGACGTTCTTCCTCCTCGGTCTGCGAACGCTTTCCGTGGGGCCGCGTCAGCAGACCCGCGGGTCTAGCCCCCGAAGCCCTACGGAAGCGCGGGCGTTCCCGTAGGGGTTTTACCGCGAGACTTGGTCAGAGGGCGTGGTACATGTTTCAACCGGCTCGCAATGTCTCGCCCGCCCCGCGACGCACGCCGCCGGGCACTGTCCCTACGGGGTGCGGGGCCTCCGAGAGGTGTAGCCGTGCGTCGAGCCCTCGAGCCCGGGCCTGTTCGAGGCGACCGGTAGAGCTCTACGACTTGCTTTTTAACGTGCTCGCCGTCCCTCCGCGAGACGGAGGCGAGGCTTCCGCAACCCCCATCTGGCCGGTCGCGGAGCCATGGGATTCCTCGTTGAGCCGTTAGTGGTGGCCCGAGTGGACGCCCATGCCCCGTTCGATAAGGGTAGGTCGCGTGGTCCGTAGACACGTCCATTGAAGCGCTTGCGTGGGTTTGCTAGGCGGGGGCCTTGGCCCCGTTCGCTAGGACCGAGGGCGTGGAAGCTCTCCTGGGACCCCCCGCTAGCTGCCCTCGCCGTTCTCGAACACGACATGGGGCACCCCGAGCCGAAGCGGCTCGAGGAACAACTCGAATGCGCGTGCCCTCGTCGTCCCCGACTCGTCGATCTGGGGGCGCCCGTTCAAACCCGTCGAGGGTCAGCTTCGAACCTCCACGCAGGGCCGCGCGGTGGCGCCTAGGCGGCCCCGTCTTGCATCCGCGAACTCGAGGGGCCCTGGGGCTGAGCTGCCCCCCGAGGCGCCGATCAAGAAAGTGGTGCGGGCGCGCTAAGCGCTCCCGGCCTGGGCATCCGCGAGCCATCGAGGGGTCCGGGCGAGCGCCCGAGGCGCCGATCGCAAAGTGGTGCGGGCGGCTGCCAAGCGCTCCCGGCCGACTCGCGAGCCATCGAGGGTCCGGGCGAGGCGCCCCCGAGGCGCCGATCAAGAAAGTGGTGCGGGCGGCGCTAAGCCGTGCACCCCCGAAGCCGGCCGAAACACCGCCGATGCCGGCTGGCATATGTGCCACGCCTTTTCGACCAAAGTTCTCGCGGCCAACCCCGCGCGAGAACCCACACTCCCGCGGGGCTTCGGGGGGCTAGACCCGCGGGTCCGCCGACGCGGCCCCACGGAAAGCGTTCGCAAACAAGGAGGGAAGAACGTCCTATCGCAGGGTTCCAAAGCACTCGCGGGGAGCCTCAACGGCAAACCCGCATGCTCGGGGGGCTACGTTCGGGGACAGCCCCTAGGGGTCCCCTTAAACAATGGGGGAACCCTCACTTAAACCCCGCATCGAAACACGCTAAGCCTAACCATGCGGTGTGAACTAACCATGCAGGATATGGCCTACGCGGCGGGACTCCGGCGGCCCACCAAGACGGCCCGCTTAGAAGACCCCTCGAGCCGGGCTCCGCCTCGCTCGAGGGCGCGCCCTCCTCGAGCGGGCTCCGCCCCGTTCGAGGGGCAACTCTTCCCTCGAGCGGTCCCGCCCTCGCTCGAGGGCTCGCTCCCCCTCGAGTGGATCTCGTCTCGCTCGAGGGTCTCGCTCCGCCCTCGGCCGGGCCCGCCACGCTCACGGCGCCCCGCACGCGTGCGCCGGTCCCGTACACGGGCATTTAACGCCCCGATGCCGCGGACGGAGCCATCATGCGCCCGGCTCGCACCCCGGTGCCGCCGCACCAACTCCCCGGGGAGGAGCCCATCCCCGCCACCGTGGAGATGGACCGTGCGGTACGGCCGCGTCGTCCCGTGACACCGAGCGCCCACTACAAGGTACGGCTAACGCGCCCGACCCTCGAAAGGGGGCCGGCGCACCCTCGATTTCACTTTCCCATGACCCCACGAGTTGGGTGGGGGCGCTAGGCCGGTGGATGGCCATCCCGGTCACCGTAACGGCGGCGGCCGCCGTACCCACGCATGCGGCGCACGCCCGGCACCTTGCAGGCGCCCGCCCGGCGCCGTAGCAACCACTCCGCTACCACGGAGCGCATTGGGAAGGAACGTCGTTCGCTCCCGCTCCGTGCCCCGTACCGCCATCATCGACACCTCCCCTCGAAGCCTATCCAAGGACGCCACCACCGTCCGCCGCCCTCCTACCCCTCGAACCGCCACCGTTCGGGTACGGGGTAGGCCATCGTGGCCGGATCGTAGCGAAGATCGCCCGACGGCCGCCCACTCTCAGCGTAGCACGACGTGCACCCCCACGTAGCCGGATAGCGTGGCGTGCATGTAACTCGCCGCCCCCTTGGCCTATAAAAGGGGAGGCGAGCCCCCGCCCGCGGGGGGGACGGACGAACGAGCACAACACTACACACCGTGCACTCACTCTCTTATTCTCACACAACATCTTCGACCACTCGACCGGGGACTTGGAAGCCACGCTTCCTCTCCCGCCTTGCTTGTACTTGCCCCACTACAAGCACCCCCGGTGCCGAGCAATATAGTGCCACGAGCACGCCCCTGCCGGGACGTACGGCCCCCTCGGCGGAACCGGGGATAAAACCTTGTGTCATTTGTTGCTTGGCATCGACCATTGAGGGATAGACCTAGGCGTTATCTCTCGGTTAGTGTCGGGACCATATTCCGCACCGACAATACTAAGCATGGTAACAAGACTACTTGCATCACGATCTAAATCCACCGCATGATACTAGACATGATACAAGTTTGCCGGTACTTACAGAGGTTGACGGATCGATGAACCCTCTCGAAGAACTCGACGACACGACTAGAGGTTTCGAGGGTTTGGCGTAAAGCCGGTTTGTTATGAGAATGTTCGATTACAATTACATACATCCAGGGTTCATATTTATACCCTGTCGTGGCATGACTCCTGATGGACTACGAGCACAATATTTGATACCTAATTTAACGCCCAAATGTGAATGCTTATCCATCCATTCGTCTCTTCCGCTCGAGCCACGTCACCATGCGATCCCGCGAAATCATCGCAAACAGTTCCTTTGCTGAACGGAAGCAAAACTGCCGACCGCAAGCATCTCTGCCGAATCTTTTGAAGAAATCCTCCTCCGCTGGACGGGATTTTTTACCAAGTTAGGCCCACAAATCAGACTCCCTCCTATACCAATTTTTGGTGTTAACAAAACCTATGCCCCCATGATCGAGCCGGGAAAAGCTTGCTCTCAACTAATGAAGGCAAACAATACCGTTGAGACCAACATAAAAGTAGTCGGGAATATTTTGACTTATATTTGTTTTTAATGCTTTAAAACCTTCTCTAAATTTATGCCTGAGCTCTCCCATAGCTCTGAATTTATTTTTAATTTTCGAAATTTGAGGGAGGCAATCTAGTTAACTTAACCATGCATGCACCATGATCCATCGCGGGATGCCCCTTCAACATCTTTTATCACACCACATGCAAAGTACAAGCATGGGGGGCAGCCAAGGCTTTGTTTTGTAGGAATATCATGGAGGCAGGTGAGGCAAGGGAGTATGGAAGTGAGTCAAAGTGAAAACATCAAGTGGAAGGAATAATGCAAGCAAAGGAGTGGACGAGAACGTTTGGAAGGTGCACGCGGTCACGAAGTGCGCTAAAGAAGAACCGAGCCAAGAGGAGCAGAGAGGTAAGTCTCCCATCCAGCTCTTTGTTCGTGTGCTCTAGTTTGTAGTCCGGAACCACCTTAGACTTAGCCCTCCACCTTGTTTGTTTCGTGCAACAAATCACATCCTTAATCCACTCAAAGTCCAGACTCCAAAATAATATTTGTGTACCTTGTTACCAGTTGAAAACCCCGGATTTATATTTGTGAGGGAGAGTGTTGCAATCATGGAAGAAACATACAAGCCTTTTCACCGAAGAAGAAGGGATCATCGTCATCTAAGACAATCTCTTCGAGGAGGCGCTCGGTTTCCGAGTATCCTCGGAGTATTGAGGAGGACACAACACCGCCGAGGACGAACCACACTCTTCTCCTCGGTGGCATGAGGGCCACACGAAACTCGTTTATGAGGTTCACCAGACCTCAAGGACATATGGAGGAGCCGCCCGTCCGACCTCACCACTAGACACGATCATCCGCTCCACCTCCACACGCTCCGTGGTATTCCATTGGGTTTATCATCATGACGAAGGAGGAGAAGAAGCTCGCTTGCCTTGAGTAGAGGCTTAGCGAACGTCGACTTCGACGACCAAGCTCTCCACATATTGGGTTTTCATACGGGACACTGAGGTTGGGTGCAATTCTCTAACGGAGTGTCGGCAAACACCCACAAGGGATTCATCTGTGAAATCATGACCATGGCGCATATCCTTGATGAAGGAGTGCCGAGTCTCTCATTCCGTTTGGAGAGAGCCATTCGCACCAAGAGGCCATCCACAAACTAGAGAGAGAGGAGGGAGATCTCCAGAGGGAGATCAACCACCTCGAAGGAAGCACCCACAAGTGGAGAAGAAGGAAGACACCGACGAAAGGGTAACCGTGATCAACGGTGCTATGTCTAGAACCTTGATGGGTTAATCTCCTTTCATCCATGGGTTGCAATCGATCTTGAGATGTAATCATGCTTTGTTGGATTATCTATCTATCATCTTGTGTTGAATATACTTTAATGCTTAAGGTTAGCTACCATGCCGTAAAGGGAGTAAGGCCTCAATGCTTCCTTGGATCCATTCAATACGCCGTGTCCATCATAGGTCTAGTCATGAATACCTTCGCGTAGTGAGTACGAGAGGAGGGAAAGGGCGAAACCGTGGTCACAACCCCCGATAGATTAGATTGGTTTTCATGTTCGAAATGATTGCATGTTCTAGTATCGTAGACCCTTGGGCGAGTGTCTCCTATCTCGATTGAACAAGCGGTTCCCTATGTTAGGGAATAACTCGGTTTTCAAAAGGGAGCCCCGGAACAAGTGGATGTGCATGGAGGCACATGGAAGGTTTTTGGAGTATGATCGCGGGAGAAGACCATCAACGAAGAAATTCTATCCAGAACCCCATCATCCAAGAGTTTCACTCTTGGATGTGCAAAGGGATTTTGCGGAGAATAAGAGAGACAAAGATAACCAACACGGAGTTGAATTGGCTTTACTCGGCTTTGATTGCCAAGTGGCCAATAGACCCCTCTTACCTCATGATCAACCGGTGGTGTTGTGAAGCAACATCGGGTTCGGGAGATATTGGTTCGGGGTGTTACCTCTCTATGTTGGCTATCTCTTTGAAACCGGGTATTACAAGGAACCTGAAGCATCTCCTACCTGGGACTTCCCTATATGAAGAAAGGAAAATATATAAGTGGAGATGAGAGAGGAGGCTTTAAAGTGGCCAAAGTAAACTTACCCCTTCCGGAAGGAAAGTTAAGACTTTTTCAACTGGGGAAGAAGATAGGTTAGAGGAAGAACTTCTTGTGCCGGCGAAGAAAAATAAAAGAGAAGGATTATAGGAGAAGGATCTTCTATGGCCCAAGAAGGAGGTGCATAACAAAATTATGTGCCACCATTTGGAGGAATTCCGGTGCCGCCAAGTTACTACGGTGGTGTACCAATACAAGCATGGGGGAGTGGTGCAGCCATACCCCCACCAAATTTTGCGGTGCCCGACGTAGCCTTTGTGGAGCCATATGCACACCTTCCTCAACCACAACAAAGTGGCCATCATTGGAGGATACGCTGCAAGGAACATGCAAAATATTGCAGCCATCCTAACCAATGCAAACCAAATGGGTGAAGGAAATAAAAACATCGCTTATGAGTTTTGACACCTTCACTTAGCACTGTCGAACAATTCGTAGGAGGAGTAGTGCATTCCTATTATGAGCAAGGGTGCAACAACCAAGACTATCAATATCAACCACCGGCGGAAGATTAGAGAGAGGAGGAGCTTTAGTTATCTTTCCTTTTCCCTTTTCTTTAATTTTCATCTTATATTAGTTTGTGTTTGCGTAATGTTTTCAGTTCTTATTTAAATTTCAGCATGTGTGTTAGTGTTTATTTTCATCATGAATAATGTCACCACCTAATTTTTACCTTTGGTAAAGTTACAAAATTTGTGCCATGATGATATATGATTATAATTGCCGCTTTGTTTATCTTTGTAATTGTTTTATGCATGTTTAAGCTAGTGCTCTCTTAAAATACAAATATGAAATTATCTAAACGCTAGCTTAATCTTTAGCGGAGGTTATGATAAAAATAAAGACCCATAGTGTTCTATGTGCTCTCAAGTTTTAGATGGATTAAAGATAATTTATTTATGTTCTTAAAAGTAATGCTAACCTTGTCATAAATACCACTTGCATGTTGCTCTACCTATCCAGAGCCATATATATTTGAGTGCAAAAACTTAGTATACAAGGTTTATTTTTGGGTGAGTTATTTCAGGCCTTGATTTCTCTGGCCCGAGACTAAGAAGCTGGTCATTCCGTTTTTGTGTATCTATCTTTTTGCTAGCCTTTCTATCCGTGCATTGTGTATCCCCACATCGGAGATCTCACAAACCTCGCCGGATATCCATCCTTAAAACCAAATATCATCTTTTGTGTTTACCTCCTTGACCACAACCTATCATTGAGTATGGATCATCAATTCAAGGAAGATAGCAAGACGATGCCATTATTGAAGATTTCAAGCATCTCTCCAAAGGAAAAGTATTTCCGGTACCTACCTTATCTCTATCACCTCTTTGCCCGAGGACGAGCAACGTCTAAGCATGGGGGAGGAGGTAGGTACAATGCAATTTTAGAGTTCAAGGGGAGCAAATAAAAAAAAATTGATGAGAAAGAAAATGAAAAAAATGAGAAAAATAAAGAAAGAACAAAAAAATATGAGTATGAGAAAAAAGGAGAAAAGAAATATATATATATGAGTATGTATGATATAAAAATAAAATAAAATGAACTCCCCGGTTCTCTAAAGTGCATTAGGAATTTCAAGGTTTCAAGATTAAAAGATCCAAACTCATTTTCCAACCATGTGCAATCCGATAACGAGGACTTCCTTTGTGCCTCGGGATCACTCTTTGCCATTTGCACATGTCCACCTATCTCAAGCGTGTCTATTTTTCTCTTTCCCCTCCTTGATATAACATTATTTTCCAATGACCTTTTTGACGATTCTCAGTAAGACCATGAGAAGCTTGTCTTGTTTTGACAACATCTCATTTATAATATCTTGGTAGGACTAAACTTTCCCAATAAGCTCCATATAAAGCCTACCGCATATATGTGTGTTATGAGAGGGAAAGGAGTAGAATAAATAGGCTTGAGAGACAAGATGAGATGAGAGTTCATGAGCTAGATGCAAGGTGGTTTAAATTTGTGAACTTGGTTTAGCTCTTTTTCATCTTGTTCTTTATTTCAAAATTTCTAAGATCCATTTGAATTTTGGGAGCATGTTAATACTTGTGGGATAAGCTTAATAATCTACCCTCCGTAGGGATGAAGGCTAGTACATTATGGAACTTTAACGAACTAAACTTTTTGAGAGCATTATGTTTTCTCGTGTATGATCAAGTGTAAGGTTTAAACAATGAAGGGCAACGATGATATCCATCGAAGGCTTACTCGAGGACGAGCAAGGTTTAAGCATGGGGGAGCTATTGATGGTGAAATTCCGTCAACCTAGCCATGAGTTTACCTTCGGTGTTGCCATGACTTTTGTATCTTATCCATTGGTACAAACCCCCGTGGTATAACAAGTTCACTTGTGCATGTCGGTTTTGGAGTTTAGTGTTTATGCAGGGTTTTAGCGTTGAAAGCAAGACTTCCGGGATAAGTTCATTAAGCACCTCATGACAAGACCTTGAAGCCCGGTACAAGTCAAGCAATGAAGTGAACACGACTCCAAGAAGCCCAAGGACCCAACCCGAGAAGATGGAAAACTCCGAGGACCTAGCCAGAAAAGTGCTGAATCTTGCAAGACAAGGAGCTTCGTCCAATTCGGAGAGAAACCAACGACAAGGGCCCACATGCAAAAGGGGAGAGGATCTAGGAGACTCGGGAAGCAACACCAGGCGAAGGAGGCCACGGACTGGGCCGAGATGGGCCCAGGCCGGCCGGCCCAGCCTGTTTCGGGGCCCAGACAGCCTCCCCTTTGACCTAGATGCATCTCAGGCTATTTATAGCCCTCTGACCGAGAGACACGGAGGAATCAATTCGTCATCCGCCGCCGAGGAGCCGAGAAGCTTGAGGGACACCATCTCGGAGATGAGGGTCATGCTAGTTGTCTAGGGTCTCCCTAGCCGACGTGGGAACCTTGCATGGAAGACCACGTCGGAGCTCCAGAGCAAGGATCAAGATCGAGGTAGGATCCCGGTGGTGATCTTGTTCATGTAATCATTCATGGTGAAGTCTTTAAGTGAATCCGATTTCTAGCGATCAAGTGCCTTCTCGATGATTTTGTTTTCTTCTTGGTTATGCTTCTTCCCCAATCTAGTCTATAGCTAGATTACATGGGGTGCTCTTGTAGCCGCGGTGGCTAGAGGTGCATACCAGACCGACCAAGTGATTTCAACTTGTTCTTATCGAACTCGCCCTAGACTACCCGCATGAATAGGGATACGTTGTGACAGAACGGGGTTCCGAAAGGCGGGCGTTTTCGGAGTCGGACCGGAGGCCACGATTTAAAGATGCTTTTAATGAGATTCGCTTTTCTATCTTCATCTATCTTGTTTGGAGCTACAACATAAGCATGATCTAGACTCTCTAGATCGATTATCTCTTGCTTTCTCTTGCTACCTCTTTAGTAGATTAGATTAGATGTGTTTCTTTATGAGTTAGTAGATTAGATGCAATTTGGTTCTTCATTAGATAGCTTTCCTTGCTTTACTAGATTGAATCCTTGTGTTGCACATTGTTACACAGATTCGATACCTTGGGTTCACCACTCGAGGGAAGAAGGGTCCCTTGACTACGACGGGAGACTTGTCAGCTTGCAAGTCTAAACGAACTTCGATGCAACTATTAACCGTCAACAGCGAAGCAATAGCCTTGCGAGCACTATCAAAAATCATATATTTGAATGAGCATTAACAGTTGGAAGTAATTATAAGTGAGAGTGAAGCCCCAAGCTAGAAGCTACTGGGCACAGGTGCCGCTGCCGGGGCCGCGCGGACCGTCCCCGCAGAGGCGGAGGACAGTCCGCCCGGTCCGGGTCGGCAGGCGACCGTGAACAGTAGGCCCGATTTTCGCATCCTCATATCTTGATCAAAATCCAATATTTCTTCACCAAATTTTTGCCACAACACCACTTTGATATCCCAAACTCATTCACCAAGTCAAAAACTTGAAATCATGGACGAAATTTAGATCACACCCCAAACCCTAATCACCTTCTTGCTCAAAATCCGAGAGATAGAATGAGATATTCGAAAAAAAAATACCTGGATGACATGGTGGAGAACCTCGCGGAGAGTACGAGGATGTGCTCGGACGGTCTGGGGAGTGCTTGAATCAAAAGTTCCAAGGTGGGGAGCTTTTTCTTTGAGAGAGAGCAAGAAAGAGAGAGGTATGAGTCTTGGGTCGGGATAGAGAAGGTCCTGCTTGATTTTCATCCCGCAGCCTGGGACCCACCGGTGCGCGGAACCCGTGGACAGTCCGCAGCACACTCGCAGACGGTCCGCGAGGTGTGCGGACGGTCTGCCACCCCGGCGCGGACGGTCCGTTATTTGTTCCTGAACGACAAGTGCTACACCTCCTCCCCACGAGCCACGCGGATGGTCTGTGCCTCCCTGGCGGACAGACCGCGAGGAGCGGCCGGACGGTCCGGCCCACTGCCACGGACGGTCCGACCTCCCTTTTCAATTTTAGCTTGATATATCTCAAGATAAAGATTTGCAAAGGTATCTTTCGGGATCATTGCTCAAAAATAATGAAGGAAACTTGTCATATGATGCAATGTACCAATTAATGCTAGAAAATTATGCAAAAGCAAGCTTCAAGAGAGATAGAGAACAAAAACAAGAGATAAGCTAGAAAAAGATAAGAGAGATATACAAAAGCATATGAATAAACACATGTGCTAGCTCTCCAGCCACATTTGAGATGTCAATGACATTAAGCTCATTTCTCAATTTGCAAAACCAAGACTCATCCAAAGGCTTGGTAAATATATCCGCCAATTGATCATCCGTGCTCACACCATCAATCTTGATATCCCCTTTGCTCACATGATCTCTAAGAAAATGGTGTCGAATATCAATATGCTTGGTTCTAACCGGATTGTTGGCAATCTTGATGGCACTTTCATTGTCACATAAGAGAGGAATTTCCTTGAATTTCACACCATAATCAAGAAGTGTTTGCTTCATCCATAACAATTGAGCACAACAACTTCTCGCCGAGATATATTCCGCTTCGGCGGTAGAAAGAGCCACTGAATTTTTCTTCTTAGACGACCAAGAAACAAGTGAACGTCCAAGCAATTGACAACCTCCGGAAGTGCTCTTCCTATCTACCTTGCAACCGACATAATCCGAGTCCAAAAATCCTACTAACTCAAATTGAGCACCCTTTGGATACCAAAGACCAATGTTAGGAGAATACTTCACATATCTCATAATCCTCTTCACGGCGGTCAAATGACACTCTTTAGGTGTGGCTTGAAATCTAGCACACATGCACACACTAAACATGATATCGGGCCTAGGTGCGGTAAGATAAAGCAAACTACCAATCATAGACCTATAAAGCTTAAGGTCAACCGGTTTACCTCCCTCATCAAGATCAAGATGTCCATTAGTAGCCATAGGAGTTTTGATGGGTTTTGCATCTTCCATGCCAAATTACTTCAAGATGTCCCTCACATACTTAGATTGGCAAACAAAAGTGTCTTCCCTCAATTTATATTTGAAGACCAAGGAAGAAACTCAATTCACCAATCATAGACATTTCAAATTCCCTAGACATTATTTCTCCAAATTCTTTACAAAAGTCTTCATTTGTTGAACCAAAGATGATATCATCAACATAAATTTGACAAATAAAGATGTCATTTCCAATTTTCTTAGTGAACAATGTAGTATCAACCTTTCCAATTTTGAAGCCCTTTAAAAGAAGAAAGTCCCTAAGCCTTTCATACCAAGCACGAGGAGCTTCTTTCAACCCATATAAGGCCTTAGAGAGCTTGTACACATGATTAGGCCTTGTGGGATCTTCAAAACCGGGAGGTTGCTCAACATATACTAGTTCACTAATTTTCCCATTCAAGAAAGCACTTTTGACATCCATTTGATATAACTTGATATTGCGAGAACAAGCATAAGCAAGCAAGATCCTTATGGCTTCAAGTCTAGCTACAGGAGCAAAGGTTTCATCAAAATCCAATCCCTCCACTTGAGTATAACCTTGAGCAACTAATCTAGACTTGTTCTTCACAACAATAACATCTTCATTTTCTTTGTTTCGTAAAACCCATTTAGTACCAATGACATTGTGATTCTTGGGTCTTTCAACCAACTCCCAAACTTCATTTCTAGTAAAATTATTTAATTCTTCTTGCATGGAAATAACCCAATCCGGATCATTAAGTGCTTCATCTACACGCTTAGGCTCATGAAAAGATACAAAAGAATAATGTTGACAAAAATAAGGAACACGAGATCGAGTTTGAACATCCTTACTAATGTCACCCATGATTTGATCAATGGGATGATCTTTGGCGACTTGATGATGAATTCTTGGTTGATCAATCGGTTCTTGAGTCGATGTAGTAGGTGTTGTAATAGAGGCCATTTGATCATCTTCTTGAGGTGAGTCATCGTTGCTTGAGTTACTCTCTTGTTGATTATGATCATTTTTTGTGGAAGTAGATGGATTTTCTCGAATAGAGATTGATGGACCTTCATCATCATCTTCTTCCCTAGACATGATATCCCCGATAGCCATGGTCTTCATTGCTTTACTCAATTCTTCACCTCTCACATCATCTAAATTTTCTTTCTCATCTTGAGAGTCTATTGTTTCATCAAATTGCACATCATAAGCTTCCTTAACAAATCCCTTGGACTTGTTGTATACTCTATATGCTTTGGAATTTGATGAATATCCAAGAAGAAATCCCTCATCACACTTGCTTTGAAATTTAGACAACCGAGAGCCTTTCCTCAAAATATAGCACTTGCAACCAAAAACCCGAAAATATGAAATATTTGGCTTCCTTCCATTTAAAAGTTCATATGGTGTTTTGTTGGAGAATCTATGACAATATAACCTATTAGAGGCATGACAAGCGCTGTTGATAGTTTCGGCCCAAAAAGAATCCGAAACTTTGTATTCATCTAGCATTGATCTTGCCATCTCAATCAAGGTCCTATTTTTCCTTTCAACTACACCATTTTGCTTCGGTGTATATGTAGTTGAGAACTCATGCTTGATTCCTTTCTCATCACAAAACTCTTCAACATTTGTATTCTTGAATTCACTACCATTGTCACTTCTCACTTTCTTCAACTTTACCTCAAATTCATTTTCGAATCTTCTCACAAATGACTTGAAAATATCACAAGTAGTAGCTTTGTCATGAAGAAAGAGTACCCATGTGTATCTTGAATAATCATCCACAATTACAAGACAATAGGTATTGCCACCAATGCTTCTATAGGTAGTAGGACCAAATAAATCCATATGTAGTAATTCCAATGGTCTTGTGGTTGACATAGTACTCTTGTTGGAATGAGGGTTGGCAACTTGCTTTCCGGCTTGACAAGCACTACACAATTTATCTTTCTCAAATTTTACATCTTTCAAGCCAAGAACTAAATCATGCTTCACCAACCGGTTGAGTTGTTTCATACCAACATGACCAAGTATTCTATGCCATAACCATCCCATAGAGGCCTTTGAGAATAAGCAAGTAGTCAAATTTGCCTTTTTAGATGAGAAATCCACTAGATATAAGCTCTCATGACGAAAGCCCTTAAAAATAGAATCTTTCCCATCAAGTGAGGTAACCTCAAAATCATTGCTAGTGAATGTACATTTATAACCATTGTCACAAAGTTGAGCAAATTGAAATTGAGAGAATCAACTAGCAAGACATTAGAGAGATTATAATATTTAGAGATGGGTACTTCACAAATGCCTTTTACACCTCCCTTGCTATCATCTCCAAAAGTGATGTTATCAAAATCGGAAATGTCTTCATCAATATGAGAGAATATTTTTCTTTCGCCGGTCATGTGGTTTGTACACCCACTACCAATTACCCAATGTCTTCCTCCGGCTTTATAGTTCACCTACAAAAGAAATTTACTTTGTTTTAGGTACCCAAATTTTCTTGGCTCCTTCAATGTTAGTGACCAAAATTTTAGGCACCCAAATAGATTTCTTTTTACTACTACCAAGAGAGCGACCAACATATTGAGCACAAACAACACCCTTAGAATCTTTCTTAAGGATATAGGAAGGATCCAAGGATACGGTCTTCTTGCTCTTGCATTGGTGATTCACATCAACCTTTGTCTTGCACTTATGACACATCTTCATCTTTTCTTCTTCCTCAAAGGAAACATTTGAATTTACAAAGATACTTTCCTTAGGAATGAAGGCCTCTTTTCCTTTCTTGGGAAAGTAACCAAGAACATCTTTATCCAAGGTGAATTTTTGATTTGTCCAAATATGATTAAACTGAACATGACTTCCAAAATATCGTGCAATATCCTTAGACAAGCACTCAATCTCCTTCTTCAAATATTCATTTTCCAATAATAGAGAGTCATAAGACATATCCTCACTAATGCAAGAGCTAGTGCTTGTGCTACAAGATGGGTTAGATGAACATGGAGAAGTATTCAATATATTACATTCAACACCCATGCTTACTTTTCTTTTGACTTCTTGTGCAAGGAGAGAGTTGTGAGTTTCCTTAAGCTCCTCATGCTTTTCTTTAAGAGTTTCCCAAGAAGTGTTGAGTGTTTCATGGGAAGTCTTAAGATTTTCATGAGCAGTCTTTAGCTCCACAAAGGAATTTTGAAGTGAAACATTTTTCAACTCCAAGTCCCTCAACTTTGATCTCTCCATGCGCAATTTGTCATCGGACTTAATGACCATGGCAACAAGATCCTCATAAGATAAGACATTATCATCATTATCACTATCACAATCATCATCATCATAGTCGTTTATTACCTTTGATTCACCTTTTGCCACGAGACAATATGGCTTGGAGAAGAGTGAAGGAGCTTCCTTGATAGCAACCCCGGCAAGACCTCTTGAAGGCTTGTCATCATCATCTTCATCGGATCTTGCATCGGAATCCCACTCAACAAAGTAGGCTTGGCCATTTTTCTCCTTCTTGTAATATTTCTTCCTCTTAGGTACACTCTTCTTGTCTTTCTTCTTGCCATATTTGTCTTCTTTCTTGTTTGGACAATTAATTGAGATATGTCCAATTTCACCACAATTGAAGCAATCTTTACCTTCAAAAGGATTCTTCTTTGAAGATTGCCCCATCTTGCCAAACTTCTTCTTCTTCATAATTCTTTTAAGCCCTTTTGCAATAAGAGCCATTTCCTCATCGGAGTCAATGTCTTGGTTCTCATCATCATTTTCTTCTTGAGTAGCTTTGGCCTTGAGAGCAATATTTTTCTTCTCTTCATTCATTGATTGGCCTTGAACTTGCTTTTGTGATTGCTTGAATAAGTCATGAGTTTGCACTTCACCAAGCACCTCCGTAGGAGTCATCTTACTCAAGTCACTCCTCACAAGCAAAGTCACAATTGTCTCATATTTTTCCGGAAGGCATCTAAGGAACTTGTGAGAGAAGTCTTTGTTTGAGACATCAAAATCAAGACACTTGAGTTCATTCACTATATCATTCAACTGGTTGAACATGGTTGAAACATCTTCATCCTTCTTCATGGTGAACTCATTGAACTTTCACTTGTACACATAGAGCTTTGCTTCTTTAACGGTGGATGTTCCCTCGTAGATTTCCATAAACTTCTCCCATATCTCATTTGCCTTCTCAAGTCCCTTCACTCTATTGAATTCACTAAGAGCAAGAGCATTGTAAAGTACACTCAAGGCTCTATCATTGAGTTTTTTATTTTTATCATCTTGATCCAACTTATTCTTAGGATCCAAAATAACATATCCTTCCATTACAATTCTCCATAGTTCTCTTCCCAAGGCCTTGAAGTGAACCTCCATTCTTTTCTTCCAATAGTCATAATTGTTCCCATCAAAGACCGGTGGCTTCCCACCATGAAACTTATTTTATCCTACTCCGAGATGGTTAAATCTCTCAAATAAGGAGTCCTTGGCTCTGATACCACTTGTAGGATCTAGGATACCGACTAGAGGGGGGTGAATAGGCGATTTAAAATCTAAAAACACAACACTAGAGAAATTTAATTAGAACCACAAGGAGAATTAAATCTCTATCTATTCTATTCCTATGTTGGGGGTTTGCGGCCTAGGGTGACAAGATATAATTCAATCTCTAGAAATTAAATGCTCAAAGTAAAGAATTTGAAAGGAAATTGAGCAAAGAAATAACCAAGCACAAGAGACGAATTTTATCCCGTGGTATCGATGACTTGCCGGTCACCCCTAATCCACATTGAGGTGGATTCAATGTTTAACCGCTCCTCTATCAAGACACCGCTTGATCTTGAGCCGGTTAGAACCAACCACCTCGATTCCACTAGAGTTGCTCTTTACCGCTCCGGTGAGGTGAGCACACTACCTCTCACAACATGAAATTCGGAGCCACGCACAATCTTCTTGCGAGCTTCAACGGATTCTTCCACCACCAAGCCGTCTAGGAAGCGACAACTTCCAAGAGTAACAAATCAACCACTTGCTTGATGATTCCCTAGTGCTACAAAGATCAAAATCTTGATGCAATGCACTAGAAGCTCTCAATCTCACAAAGAATGCAACCACTAAGCCAAGTGAGTGAGAGAGAGGAGAGGAAGAGCTCTACAAGGAAGTATGGACCTTTCAAAGTGCCAAGAGAGCCTCTCCAACCCCGGGCTTGGAATATATATACTCCCCCTTCACGTTACTAGCCGTTATGGGTAAAACACGTACCTCGCGGACTGTCCGCGATGCCCTCGCGGACTATCCGCGTTTGAATTCCAACGGTAAAAACGCGAAGTCAACTGCTGTCAGGAGTGGCCGTTGGGCCGGGCGGACTGTACGCGTGGGCCCCGCAGACCGTCCGCGAGCAGACCACGGACCGTCCGCCCGGTCCACCGAGCTGCACTCCGTTCTGTTAAGAATAACGGACCGTCCGCCTGGGGTCCGCGGACTCTCCGTCTGGAAACGCATTTTCTCGAAAACTTTTGCCAAAAATCTCAGATATTAAATAAATATCAAAAACCCGCGGACCGTCCGCCCCAAGGGCCCGGACTGTCCGCCCAACACCTGAAAACTGATTTTTCTTAAGATTTTCAAAGAAACCCTTTTACCAAGAGAAATCGCCACTCATCTAAATGCAATGCATGCAAATTTTTGATCCAAGTGGCACTATGGAAAGTCAAGCCAATGAAATTGATCCCTCATGATAGTACGGCTATCTATCCTATCAACCCGGTCATTTAACATCCTCTAATCACCTTATGACCGGAAAAAATAAAACCCTATCTTTTACCTTTGCCTTGCGGTCTTTCCAACATATTCCATAAGAGACTTCCTCGTTCATACCGCATGAGCTCATCATTTCACCGGATTAACCTATTCTTATAACTCAAATAAAAATGTTAGTCCATAGTGATTGTCATTAATTACCAAAACACTAAATAGGGGCCTAGATGCCTTCACATGTGGCCACACTCGAACCACCGCCGCCGGCCATCCCTCCGCGTGGCCGCGCCCGGGCCGCCGCCGCCGGCAGCTTCCTCCGTTTGGCCATGCCCGGGCCGCCGCCGCCCGGCCGTTCCTTCGCCAGGTCTCCACCGGATCTTAAGAGGAGCAACGAAGAGAGGTAAGGAGCGAATACCGCACAATACGGAGGGTGCGGGTTCCGAATTGGGAGAAGGAGCGCGTAGGTCAAACCAAAGCCGCACGATATTGGCCCCCAATTCCATTAACATCCAAACACTGGTATTGGTGGCTATAAATTCTAGTTCCTAATTTTGTGTCTCAATTCCAACATCCAAACGCAGTCTAAATGATATTGGTTCCAAATTTCCAATTCGTTGACATACGAATTGGATCCATACTGTGAAGAGCGGAGCGCAAATGCTGAAATGCAGAGGAGGGATGGGTAGTGTGGCTAGAGTTTAGATAGAGATCCAATGTAGTATTGCACGAGTGTCAAAATAGTGAAAGATTTAACCACTTTTCACCTTCGGAAGATGGATAAGATTTCTCTTTTTGACGGCACGTGTGCGTGTCACAATGAGACTTACTCAACTTGAAACATAGCCATAGTGAGTGCCAATTTGCATTACCAATGGTTTTATAGTTGGAAAAAATCATACCTAGGAGTAAACTATAATACAGTGCACAATAGATAGTTTATTGGGAATAACATATTTGTTAATAAACATTGAAATATATAACATAAGTATAAAATAAAATTTTCCACAAATATATATCATTTAACAATATAAATAAGTACATTAATACATACATATGTAATTCATTTATTACATAAATAATATATGTATTTAAAATTAGATGACTATAAACATATTGAAATTGAAGAAATGCTATCATTGTATATCACTGCTAATATTAGATTACCATAATTATTCATTATCATATAGATATTTTTGATATTTATGAATCTTTTTTATTAATGATATTTAAAATCATATCATTTGTAGATACCGTTAATATCATTTCTATCAAATCGAATCTAAAATCAGATGGGAACAAATACTAACATCCATATTTAAAAAAATCCAGATATGCATATTCACATTAGCTTTTTTTCGAATAATTATAATATCGAGATATCCATCCCTAACCGTCACTACTAGCTACACGACCAGCGAATCGGCCCCATAAATACCCTTGCAAGACAGAGCAGTCAACCGCCCACACTAACACACACCGAGCCGCGAGCTAGCTATGGACGCCGCGGGAGGGAGGGATGGCGAGGAGAAGAAGGGCAGCGGCGGTGGCGCCGCCGATAAGAGCGTGTCGTTCACGAGTCTGTTCCGGTACGCCGACGGCGCGGACGTCGTTCTGATGATCCTCGGCACAGTGGGGGCGATGGCCAACGGCGTCTCCAAGCCCCTCATGACTGTTATCTTCGGCCAGGTCGTCAACGCCTTCGGCGGCGCCGTCGGCGTGGACGACGTCCTCAGCCGCGTCAACAAGGTCAGCTCGTTGCTCGCTCGCTCGTTATTGCTTGCCACTCTCTTCTCCGTATAGAGTAGCACATGTAGTGCACATGAACGGGCGAATGGCCGCGGCGACGACAACGGTCAAATCCCTTCTCATGGCGGTGGTTGCTCTCTTTATTATTTTTTAATTTTTTTGCGGGCCCTCTTTATTTTCACCGTTTAAGTTCTTTCAAAATTTGCTCTTTCATTTTTTTTGAACGAATTTGCTCTTTCATTTTGTTCTTGATGAATCTTGAGATAAAAGATGGAACCGATACTAATTGAAACTGGTAGTCTGGTATCAACAACATGCCTTTCAATTCAAACGCGAAAAATGTTTTGCGTGCAAAGCTCCTTCTTTCTTTTTGGAGTAGATTGTTTTCATCTGTTCACCTATGCGTTTGAACTAAGTTTTAGATCCCAGAATTTCACTAAAAAATAATTTCAGTTCACCGTGTTCACAAAACTTTCAGCCAAACACATCCAGCTTCACCAACTAAAAAAATAGTTATGAAGTTGGGATCATATATCCATGTTTTTTTGAGTACCTCGATGTTGCTAAAAAAACAATAAGTTCCAAAAGATTAATATGACGGATTGGTACTGGTTGCTGCAGAGAATTTTTCACGTCTTGCTAAAAAGCCAAGGAGTAGAAAGGTTTTACTAGGAGTATGTTTTCGGAGATGCAGATGCTCTCAGGTTACCCACGTTGACGTGAGAAAAAAAGAAACGCTTCGTTTCCCTTCCCCTCCCCTTCTCCTGGCTGCGTCGTGGGCCTAGGCACGCTCATCACGGGAGGGAGGTGCGCACATCATCGCTAGGGCCGGAAGACGAGGGAAGCACGCAGATCATGGGGGCGTTGGATGGCCAAGCAGCGGTGACGCGCCAGGGTGCGCACAGGTGCCGCGGTGCGCACCCCGCGCACCGTTTTTTTCCCCCCACTTCCCCCGCACGGCTGCGCCGGCCTCGCCCGCCATCGAGGTATGCTGGACTCGTCTGGCCGCGCCGCCCCTGCCCGTCAGGCTGCGCCTCGCCTCGCTCCCTGCCCCCACCCGTCACGCATGGCACGAGGTACGTCGTCGGCTCGTCGCCCGCACCATCCATCCACCGATGCTGGCTGACAGCAGTGACCTGAGGCAGCCGCCATCACCGAGGATTACCACCTGCAACGCAGGCTAGATTGATTTGAGTAGAGAAGAATTAAAACAAGCACAGTTGTATTCGATTCGGTGATGGCGGAATGCTCTTTTTCTTTCTCACATGGGAGCTCACTCGCATTATGATAAAATGTCTAGCCCCTTTACAAAGTGTTTTTTTTTCTGAAAGCTACCTTTCTGAAGTATAGGAATAGGATCGATTAGCTAAACACAGTAAATTTACGTTATTCCGGTTGATTGCGACTTGTATAAGAGGAACAGAGGCCAACCACCACAGGTAATGGCTGGAATATTTCCTGATCAGGAACAATGTCCAAGTATAGGGATTGACATCATTTTACACTGTCAAGTCTGTCAGATGCATGTTTTTTGGCAGCAATTTTTTATATGGTTCTTGAATGAAATAAAGTCATTGCAAAACTTTCATCAAATACTACTACACTAAAAATTCATCTCACTGCATTATCTTCAAAACATGAATTCATTTCTTACCCTTCTGCTGTTCCACTTTACTTTCCTTTCAGGCAGTTCTGAATTTTGTCTACCTGGGCATTGGAACAGCGGTTGTTTCCTTTCTCCGTAAGTACAAGTAGACTTCATTAACCCTTTCAATCTTCATATCCACTCACACTCTGAATCACGAGCTGACATTGCTACAATACGGCTGCCAACGATCCCATCGATATTAAAAAAGAATCTTGCATCATGATAAGAGAATCTTACAAAAAGAAGAAGTTTGTCACAAATACCAGCAAGCTTTCAAACATGGAAGCTGTCATCATGGAGCAGAGTCCCACTTTAACTTTTGTAATAAACTTTTAAAGAAGGGTAAAGAGAGTGCGTGCTCAGCAGTTCATGATAGTTTTTTGAAGGAAGCAGTTCATGATAGTGGTTGCAAAGCCAACATGTTGGAAAGAGGCAAAATAAAAAGTGTACAATTAAAGCACTGCTTCATCAGCAAACTAATTTTAGAGAAATCTGAAAGAGTTCTAGTACATGTTTAAGGCATATAGTATATAATATGCTTGTACCAATATAATTGAATTCGATGTTTTGTTTCTGCAGAGGTGTCATGCTGGACAATGACAGGAGAAAGGCAGGCAGCACGAATTAGATCCCTGTACCTAAAATCTGTCCTGAGACAAGAAATAGCATTCTTTGATGTACAAATGACAACTGGGCAAGTAGTTTCAAAGATGTCTGGTGATACCGTGTTGGTTCAGGATGCTATTGGTGAGAAGGTAAATAGCTCCCCTCTATAAAAATGAAGAGTGCAGAAGCAAACTTTCTGTTTACTATCACCAGCTTATATCATAACTGCACAATTTGACTCTTACAAAACTCTTCAGGTCGGCAAGTTCCAACAAATTATCGCTACCTTCATAGGTGGCTTTGTAGTAGCATTCGTAAAAGGATGGCTTTTATCTCTTGTCATGTTGGCAACCATACCTCCAGTTGTTTTGGCTGGAGTGGTAGTCTCAAAAATGCTTTCTAAAATCTCTAATAAGTGCCAAACATCATCCGGTGAAGCAGGGAATGTTGTCGAGCAGACGCTTGGGGCCATTACAACAGTGAGTTCAATGCACTCAGTGACTGAATAACGGCAAAGAGAAATCACTACATTTTAGATGTGACATGCACTGATGCACTGACCGGTTTACTTGTGGCCACATCTGTAAAACAGGTTGTCTCCTTCAACGGTGAGAAGCATGCTATTGCAGCGTACAATAAACTCATACACAAGGCATACAAGGCAGCTGTTGAGGAAGCAATTACCAATGGTTTTGGCACGGGTTCGGTTTTATGTTTATCTTTTTCAAGCTATGGTTTAGCCATATGCTATGGCGGCAAGTTGGTTCTTAGTAAAGGTTACACAGGAGGAGACATCATCAGCATCTTGTTTGCTGTAGTGACTGGGGCAATGTGAGTTTCTCTAAATCAAGATAAAGAAATTCTAATGATGATCCACAATGTTGTATGAACAATGGTTTCGATTTCCAAAATTTTGTGCAGGTCCTTAGGTGATGCAACACCCTGCATGGCAGCCTTTGCAGAAGGACGATCCGCAGCATACAGATTGTTCGCAACAATCAAGAGGAAACCGGAAATTGACCCTGACGACCCAACCGGCAAGCAGTTAGAAGACATCAAGGGTGATGTTGACCTAAAGGATGTGTACTTCAGCTACCCCATAAGACCAGATCAACTAATATTTGATGGATTCTCATTACATGTGTCTAGCGGCACTACAATGGCTATAGTTGGGGAGAGTGGAAGTGGCAAGTCGACTGTCATAAGTCTTGTAGAGAGATTCTATGATCCACAGGCTGGTGAGGTTTTAATTGATGGTGTTAACATTAAGAGTTTGCGGCTTGATTGGATAAGAGGGAAGATCGCTCTTGTCAACCAAGAACCATTGCTCTTTATGACAACTATCAAAGATAACATATCATATGGCAAAGAAGATGCAACAATTGAAGAGATCAAAAGAGCAGCTGCACTTGCTAATGCAGCAAATTTCATTGATAAATTGCCCAACGTATGATACAGATCCAATGAAATAACTTCTGTACATCCTATATCGTATATTATATAAGCTCAGTGCTAATATTTTTTTGTTTCTCTCATACCAGGGCTATGACACAATGGTTGGCCAACATGGTGCTCAGCTCTCAGGGGGCCAAAAGCAAAGGATCGCTATTGCAAGAGCAATAATTAAAGACCCCAGAATTCTGTTGTTAGATGAGGCGACTAGTGCATTGGATGTGGAGTCAGAGCGGATTGTGCAGGAAGCACTGAATAGGATCATGGTCAATAGAACAACACTTGTGGTTGCACATCGTCTGAGTACCGTGAGGAATGCCGATTGCATATCAGTTGCTCAACACGGGAAAATAGTTGAACAAGGTCAGGATCCCTTTTCGGTTGTGCATAGTGCATTTGCATTTATTACATGCACACCATGTTTTAACTAAGCAATCAATTCCTTGAATAAATAAATATTTCACAGGACCCCATGATGAATTGATAATGAACCCCGACGGTGCTTACTCTCAACTTATCCGTCTGCAAGAAAGCCAAGAAGAAGAGGAACAGAAATTAGAACGTCACATGTCTGAGAAAAGGCCTAAAAGTAGAAGCCTCTCACTTAAGCGATCAATAAGCAGAGATTCTGCAGGAAACAACAGTCAGCATTATTTGACAGTCCCATTTGGTATGCCTGGTTCAGTTGAGTTGCTCGAAGACAATGGTGCAAATGGGGAGACTCAGAAAGAGCAGGTTGATGATAGTGAGGCCCCAAAGAAAGCTCCTATGGGACGGCTTGCTGCACTAAACAAGCCAGAGGTACCAATTCTTTTGTTAGGAGCACTAGCTGCTGGAGTCCATGGAGTGCTTTTTCCAATGTTTGGGCTATTGATCTCCAATGCCATCAAAACTTTCTTTGAGCCACCTCACAAACTAAGAAAGGATTCAAGCTTTTGGGGTTTGATGTGTGTTTTGCTGGGTATAGTATCGATAATATCAGTACCAGTGGAGTTTTTCTTGTTTGGTGTTGCAGGTGGAAAGCTTATCGAACGTATTCGTGCCTTGTCATTTAGGAGCATTGTGCATCAAGAAGTTGCTTGGTTTGATGATCCCAAAAACTCCAGGTGACTACCATCGTTTTGTTCACTGTAGTATTTTCTTTAGTTCTACTTAAGGGATTACTAATGGCCAAATTCCATCTTTCAGTGGTGCACTTGGTGCAAAGTTGTCAGTTGATGCTCTGAATGTTCGGAGATTAGTGGGTGATAACTTGGCCTTGTTAGCTCAGGTCATCTCAGGGCTAATCACTGGATTAGTCATTGCTTTTGTGGCAGACTGGAAGCTCACAATGATTATCCTTTGTGCAATGCCACTATCGGGTGCTCAAGGATATGCCCAAGTAAAGTTCTTGAAGGGCTTTAGTCAAGATGCCAAGGTAATATATGTAAAAAACAGGCCTTCTGGTTGTTATTGTCATTATACAAAATATGAAATGACAATTGAAACTAAAATCTGCATTTCTTTTGTCATTGAGGTCTTCAAAAATTGCATAAGAATGATGATCACTCTAGACATTATTTTTTGATTATATGCTAAATGACAATGTATTGTTGTATCTGCAGATGCTGTATGAAGATGCAAGTCAAGTGGCCACTGATGCAATCAGCAGTATCAGGACTGTAGCTGCCTTTTGTGCTGAGAAAAGAATCATGACAATCTATGATCATAAATGTGAAGCTTCAAAGAATCAAGGGGTCAGAACAGGAATGGTTGGTGGCCTTGGTTTTGGTTTCTCATTCATGATGATGTACCTTACATATGGCCTTTGTTTCTATGTTGGAGGGCAATTTGTGCGTCATAACAAATCTACTTTTGCAGACGTTTTCAAGGTTAGAAATCATGTCAACAGTATTTCCATCCTTCAACTTCCTATTGAAGATTTGATTTTAACACATGTCTTGCAGGTTTTCTTTGCACTGATGTTGGCAACAAATGGCATATCTCAAACAAGTGCATTGGCTTCTGACTCTGCAAAGGCGATGGACTCATCTGTCTCTATATTTGCTTTATTGGACCGAAAGTCGAAAGTCGACTCAAGCAGTGATGAAGGTTCTACATTAGATGAGGTCAAGGGTTATATCGACTTCCGACATGTTAGCTTCAAGTATCCAAGCCGTCCAGATGTTCAAATTTTCAATGATTTTACCCTGCACATGCCCTCCGGCAAGGTTAGAATAACATCTCTCTGCAACGCCATATCTTCCCAGTGATATAATCAGCTGCTTACTCCTTTGATGATTTTATACAGACTGTTGCACTTGTGGGAGAGAGTGGCAGTGGAAAATCAACAGTAATTTCTTTGCTGGAACGATTTTACAATCCTGACTCTGGTACCATTTCACTGGATGGGGTAGAAATCATGAGTCTGAAGGTCGATTGGCTAAGGGACCAAATGGGGTTGGTGGGCCAAGAGCCTGTGCTCTTTAACGACACAATCCGTGCCAACATAGCATATGGGAAGCACGGGGAGGTCACCGAGGAAGAGCTCATCAAGGTCGCGAAGGCAGCCAATGCACATGAATTCATATCAAGTCTTCCCCAGGGGTATGACACCACTGTTGGAGAGAGGGGTGTTCAGCTATCTGGTGGCCAGAAGCAGCGGGTGGCCATCGCAAGGGCCATACTAAAAGATCCAAAGATTCTTCTTCTTGATGAGGCAACTAGCGCCTTGGATGTTGAATCTGAGCGAATTGTGCAAAATGCCTTGGACAATGTGATGGTTGGCAGGACCACAGTTATTGTGGCGCACCGACTCTCCACAATCAAAAGTGCTGATATTATTGCAGTTCTCAAGGATGGTGTGATAGTGGAGAAAGGACGACATGAGACACTGATGAACATCAAAGGTGGATTCTACACTTCGCTAGTTGAACTTCGTTCAGCTTCGTCATAGTACCTATGTTAAGAATTTTGTTCGCGTCACTAGGCATTGTACATCTTCCTTGATTCTTCTCTTTGTTTTATATATAGTTATTATATTGTGTGCTACGAATTCATTGGGACTTACCGATTTACAGAACAACAAGAACTTCAAGAAGTAAACTTCTCTTTGCATCATGGTAAACATTTGGTTGACATTTGAAGGTGTACTCTGTGTAGATACCCAAAGAAGTCATGAGTTGTGCAACTATGTGGTTCTGCTAATCCCCAAAATACTACAACACAAACTGTTTGAAGGGGCAATTGGATCCTGATCCTTATGATTTATTTTAAATCTGAACAAAATCCTAATAATTCATATAGCTATCGAAGGAAGATTTTTCCTAAGCATTTAAAGGGTTCCCATCCAAATCACCCATCAAATCTGGGGCTTTGCTAAGGTACTCCCAAATGACTATGGACCGTCGATCTAATGACTACCCGTAAGAAGGTAATAGACCAAATATTTATTATATATATTTTTAATTCTGAAAATAGAAATTATCCTCAGTAGATCTTTTTTTTATTACCCAATACATCGGAGACACTCATAACGCACGCACACTCATCCCTATGAATACACGTACACAAACCCTACCCCTAGGAGCATCTTCGAAGACTGTGCCGGCAAATCCTCAAGATTGACTTAACCGCCATACACTTAAATCTATTTTTTCTCTCTTCGACGTAATAAGTTGAAGAATGTGATGCATGTTTTATCCCGTGATCTGAACGTGACAGGTACGGTGTACACATGTAATGATTTTTATTTCTTTTCTTTTGGACGTGAGACGTGATATGCATACCTGTAATGAAATCTTTTTATTCTAGATACTGGTGTAACGCAACTAGGCAAATGTGTATACTTTATCTAACTTTAATCAGAAAAATGTAATATGACACATGGCTGATCTGTAAAATTTTTTTCCATAACTTATTCCTTGTAACAAAAAAGGTAATTGGATCTGGTTATGATTTTTTGGGACACTTTGTTTATTTAAACATGACTAAAGAAACAAACACTTGTTCTTTTTGCAATGTGAAAAACAGTAATCCAAATGTTGCAAATCAAAAGAAAATTGAAATTCACCGTACGTCCACGAAGTTCTACTGGGGTCTCATCTAGGTCCGCAATCTTAAAAAATGGTCATCTAGGTCCATAAACCTTTTCCGAAGTTTCATCTAGGTCCGTCAACTAATAAGCGGTCATCTAGGTTCATGAACTTTTAAAAAGCAGTCATCTATGCCTAAAGTGGTGGCGACGAGCCATGCGTGGTCGCGAGACAGGGGCATAGTGCAACCTACTCCACCGTCGAAGCAACACCACCTCCATGCCTCACGCTGCCAGGAGGCTCATCGCCACCGTCTTGAACCTAGACGACTGCTCTTTAAAAGTTCATGGACATAGATGACCGCTCTTTAAAAGTTTATGGACCCAGATGATCACTTATTTAGTTTGCGGACCTAGATGAGATATCGAAAAAAGTTTACGGACCTAGATGACCGCTTTTTTAGTTTGCGGACCTAGATGAGATCTCAGAAAAAGTTCATAGACCTACAGTGAAATTCACTCAAAATAAATTGTACACGCACATGCAGATCTGTTCTCCTACATGCAAGGAGGAGGCTTTGACCAACATATATTCGGTTGTTTCTCTTTTTCTAATTACCCTTTTAATTATTTTATATAATTATATTTGAAGTATTACCTCCTAGGAGGGAACAGGAGTACAGTACCTTAGAAAAGCCCTTTACTAAAACATTTGAGGTGCCTTAAGCAACCAGATGAGAAGATGCCAAACATACCGACATGGCAACCACGGCATGGTCGGCAGATCATCGACGCCGTGTGCACCGAAATACCAAGCCTCGAACAGCCGTGGGCCGTGGCGGCTGCGGCATTGGGCCATTGGTCACCGCACTGCTGCTCGAGGAGTTGAGGCCCGCTGCACTGAAGTGGAGCGCTACACTAGCCGCAGCTGCCCCAAATTGGGCAACCAAGGCGCGGTCCTTAGAACACTCATGGAGTAAGTTGGGATTAACAGGGGAGTGGCCGGCTGGCCGTGGGCGCCGCCGTGCAGCTCTTTGCGACGAAAGACTTTTTTTTTTACTGGAAACATATGCTTCCATTAACCAAGGGCTCCAGGCATATCGCCGGAGACCAAATCAATTACAAAGTCTGGTGCATGGTCCAGAAACATGTGCGGATCATCCACACTCCGAGCATTGGTGTGGTCGGATAGGCCGTCTCATGCATTTACACGTAATCTTGGGTCGACTCAACAGACAACCTATATAATGAGTTGTTTGGTAAGTCGTCTGGTTTGTGCGCATAAAACGGAATATTATGAGTTGCACGGTAATAACAACTCATACAATGGTTGTGCAGTTGTCTCATGAGGTAGTTATTTCGTTAATAAGGTGGTTGTTTCGCGAGGCAACGGCCTCTTTCTCTCTCCTTTCTCTCTTTCCTCCGCATCATCAAAAATCCTATGTGGCACTGCATGGGACGACCTATGGGATACCAATGTACTTGCTCTCATACCTGCACCATAGGTAGCTAAGCCGTCAACTACTAGGTTACAATTTCTATTACAATCCGAGACCAAACAATATCAAAACTCATATAACATCATGTCTCGAATTTGTCTAAAAACAGACCAATTTGGGCTCTTGTCCCAAATAGAAGACTTGAGGGCATTGCCGAGAATTAGAGAATCCGTCTCCAACACAACGCGGGACATTCCTAACTGCGCAGCAAATTTCAAACTCCGCATTGCTGCTAAAGCTTCTGCGTGAAGGGGTCCCGATAGGTACTGAAGTGATACAGCTCCCACCTGCAAAACATATCCCTCCTCATTTCTTACCACAAATCCCCATCCTCCCTTGCCAGTGCTCTGATAATAGGAAGCGTCACAGTTAATCTTATAGTGATCAGGTGGTGGTGGCTTCCATTTCATCTTTTGCCTCGTTACTACAGATTTAGTTTTGTCATCTTCTGCTGTGAGAAGAATAGGCCCACGAGTTGCCTCCTGGCCTCAGACTGCGGCGACGGGGCGGTGTTGCCGTTTTCCAAACACACCCAAGCAGCAGGATTATTGGGCTGATGAAACCGGTTCACCTTCATTCCTTGTCAGCAATCGGGATCAACGGTGAGGACTCCATGTAACAATCAGGAGGGTCCCGTAGCACCTCGATCTCCACGGCGCCCTCCAGCATCTGCACCACCTCGTGCATGGTCGGTCGGAGCGCTGGGTTGGGCTCCTTGCAGTACCCGACCATGCCGACGAGGTTCCGGTGGTGGATCTATCCCCAGCGACTGCAACTAGTTCGCGAACTCATGCTCGTTGTACTCATTCGAGGCGACGAGCCTCTTCACCGCGATGTGTTGCGTCACCTTCGGTGACCTCAGCTCGCCTTGGTACACGAAGCTTCGTCTGCCCAGAAGCTTCTCAAAGCCGTTGGTGGGTAGAGCTCCTTTCAGCTGAAGGCTCTCATGCCCAGCAGCCGTTGTCTCTCTGTGTTCTTCTTGTTGAGGCGGTGCTGCGGCAGCGAGCCCGGTGATGGTCGCCAGCGACAGGAACGACAAGCAGCCGGTGATGATCCTATAGTGCAGGGCTGCAGGCGTGCAGCACGGCTCGCGTTCCCGGCGAGGAGGCGGCGGCGTCGACGGGCTTGGTTGTCCGCACCTTGATCAACGCCTTGGTCTTGATGTCGCTCGCCTGTCGGCCGTTCGTCAGCGTCGTCATCTCGACGCACTTTGTCCCACCGGTGAGCAGCTCGGTGGCGTAGAAGCAGCGGGTCCCGGCACTGTGCCTCCGTGGCTGGCACGAGCTTCTTGTGTGCAACGACATCTCCCAAGTCAGGTGGTGTTGGGCGCCTCCACACGAGCGAACATGTGACGCCCCAGGTTTTTTTATTTAATCATGATAGTCGGTCAACTCTACTGACAGTGGTCGAATCACGGTCAACCTGGGTCCTCACCTCAAAAACCTCACCAACCAACCCTAATGACCCTATTGATCAAGTCAACAAACACTTGTAGTCAACCCTTGGTCAAAGACTCGGTCAAACCCCACTTAAACCCTGATGTCTTTGAATGTCTTCCGGAACTTTTGCCACGTTCTCCAAATTTCACCTAAACACTTCAAAAACTACCTATATGAAAGTTGTCTAGTTTATTGAGGGACACAACTTTCATGTCGGACGGCATTTCCAATTTTGAGGGGAAAATGGTGGAAATCTTGGTCAACTGCCAGCACCTCCTGTTTATTGACACAGAATGACATTCAAACTTTGGGTGCATCTTATGCAAAATCTGTTGAGAAAAACACCATATGGCCTTTATGAAAGTTGTAGAGAATAGTTAGATCTACAACTTTCCTATTCATTTCTTTGTGCACTTTAGTACAAAATTTTGGAAAAAAATCTTGCTCAAAGTCGCCTAGTCTAAAACAGTTCAGGCCAGGGCGCCGGCCGCACCGCGCGCGCGCGCGCGCCCGCGCGTCCGTGCGCCGCGCCCGTGCGCCGGTCGCCTCGGCGTCCGCGCCCGCACGCCACCCCGGCCCGCGCACCTTCCCTAGGCGTTCGCGCCCCAATGCGCCTCGTTTTTATCCCGCGCCACGCGTCGCTTCTCGCCATCGCGCCGTATGAGCGCGCCGCGCACCGGGCGGACCATCGGTCCGTCCCGCGCCCGCCGTACACGCGCCGACCGAGACGCCGCCGTACCACGGCGATATCTTCGCCGTCACCGCTACGTCACCGGCGAGCGCCTATTTAAAGGTCGCACCCCCCTCGCGCGCGCCGTGCCGAGCCGCCGCCATGGAAGTCGCCACCACCGAGCTCTAGCCTCGCGCTATTCCTAGAGTCACCCAATCACCCGGGCACTGCCCCTAGGACTCCCTAGTGCCCCTAGTGTCGCTTGTTGCCCAGCTCGTGCGCTCCCTTCCCCGGAGTCGCGGCCGTCACCGCCTGTCATAACCGTGCGCCGCCGTCGGGTGTCCTTCTGTCCCAACTCCGAGCACAAGCGAGCCCTAGGTGAGCGTGCCCTTGTCCCTGTGCCCCTACACGATCGGGAGCGCCGCCGACCTCGCCGGATTTGGCCGGAGCCGCGCCGCCCCCACCCCAAGGGCCACATTGCAAGGCTCGGGGTCCTTCCGAGGGTTTTTATGTAAACCAAGGGCATTTTTTGATGCTGTAGATCTTTGTAGGGACCTCGGCGTAAAACCGCAACTTCAATAGTAAAGTCACTTTGCTGATTCTTGTAATATCTCTAGAAAATCGTAGAAAAATCGGAAAAATGCAAACTCAATTTTGTTAGACTCCTGGTGAAGAGTACTACAAATTTGGTTAAACTTGTCTAGGATGTTTCCTGATATTTTTGGCATGAAAAATAGAAATGTAAAACCTAGATATGTGATATCTCAAAATCCATAAATCCTCTGTAGCTAATTTTTGGGTATGTTGTGTAGTATGTTATGACTAGCTCCTGTACCAAACATTGCACAAAGTTATGATGTAAATATTTTTATATAAATTGTTTTTCTATTTATGCAGAATTTGTCCAAATGATTTTTGTAGATAAAAATAATTATATTTTTGTGCCCAACTTCTGCATGTTATCTTTCTTTGCCAAAATACACCTCTGGCGGATTATTCACAATTTTATAATTGTCAGAAATATTTATTCTTGAAATATGCTTATTTTTCTTTGTAATTGAATAACTCAAGATCAGTGGTAGTTCTAGATGTATATGCTGCATTCCTAGGTTAGTTTTGGACCAGAGAACATGTGTGGAAAGTTTGGATCAATTGGATGCTTATTTATTTTTGTATGCATGTATCTTGCTTTAGTAGCTAGCTTTTTGTTATTTTTGGTATAATTAATTTTCTAGCTTTTCCAAGCATGCATGTGTGTTTAGTGGCTTAGTATAGGTAATTTGGTGCTCAAGAAACCCTCCACTGAATTTTAATGATTTATTGTTTGAATAAAAGCTTTGGAGGCAAGTATAGGTTTAATGTTTTGTTAAATAGGAAAATGTCCTCCTTTTCCCTATAACCTTTTTAAAGTGGTTGTATAGCTTATTTAGGATCTATGAGTACACCCCTTGCTGTTTAAGAATTTAAATAGAATTAATTACATTTATGAGCACACCTTTTCTTTTGAAAGATGGAATGAGAAATCCTCACATGAAATAACATTTATAAAAGAAAACAGTCATTAAGTATTTATTAAAAGAATACACCCATGCCTATAATAACCTTAATGAAAAAGAATTAATAATTAATTGTTTGTTAAGGTGAATATGGCCAGCAAGAGTTGGGTAAAATAATTAATCTATCACATCACATGAACCCTGCATTGCATTCCGTGTAGACCTTCCTGACGATGACTACTCGCTCATGCCGGAAACCGAGGAAGGAGGAGCTGAAGCTGAGCTACAGTACATGGAAGTGATCAAAGACACCGAGGGTACTCAGGCTAACCCTGCTAACGAAGGCAAGCCCTGGCGCAATTAACCCAATATTTCAAAATTATTATGCAACTATCTATGGATGATTGCGTATTTACGTTCAGGAGTGGATATGAAACCCTAGATGCATGATCCCTAGGTACCTTTGTCCTCTAATAGTAGGATAGGTCGATAGCTGCTATGCTATAGGACCGTTACAAGTCGAGTGATGTTTGTCACTCACGAGAATAGGTTCTTATGTTGGAATCATAAGATCCCCTTAAATGGATTGCTCATGTGGTAAGAGCATGGGATGTGGGCTCCGGTCCAATGGCTTTCGTGGGTTAAGTGTTTGAACGTACTAAGCACTTGTCGGGAATGGGACCGGTAAGTCTAGTACCTTAATGACGCGGTGAGGGATCCTATTATTACTCACCTTGGGATGCGTCTCACGGCTAGCTACCGGTGGTGCATGTGAGTCCGGGTGCCTCGCGGGGTATACCGGATAACCTGCACCAAAGACTGTAAGATTCAATCTCGGTCCAAAGAGTTTTGGGAACCGCTTGGTGGTTGTCCTCGCGGGGGCATCCCACCGTGTGTTTAGGTCTACCTTGCAAGGTTATAAAACAATCGATTGTCGGCCTCTCACCGTTATCTGAGACTACTTACTCCATTGGCCATGAAATCCCTAATGACGGAAGTTGATGAATATTATGCTTGATTAATTGTATTGCTCAACTTATGCCTGCAATAGATGGCTAACATAGAAAAGAATAAACCAACTAGAACTTGTGCTAAAATCTTGAAAGTAAGGACATACTCTTTGTTATTTTTCAGCAAAAGAAACCCCAGTGGCCAAAAAGCCTATCATGTCTAGAGTTGGTGAAGTAGTTATCACTGACGGGTAAGTCTTGCTGAGTATTGGTATACTCAGCCTTGCTATAATCTGTTGTTCCAGGTAATGCCTTTGGTGATGTGTGGCTCGGAGAGATCCCGCCCGGCTGGGAGCTGGAGTGGGTGGAGGACGATGAATGAAGGCATCATGGCTGGCCTCCCGTGGTGTTTCCGCTTTTCGTTTAGTTTAATTCCGCTGTTTTAAAAACTTTGAACTACGTTATCATGTCGAAAACTTCGGTTTGTAATAATTAAACCCTTCGGGGTAAATTTCGGATGTTAATTATGTTGTATCTCTGGACTCGCCTTCGAGTGAGTTTTGATGCATATATGTTGATCCTTGTTGCTATACAAGTGATTTACCGGGCCTTAACCCTGCGACTAACGATAGGGTGATACTTTATTATCGCTTAATGACCAAAGTGGATTGGTTTAGGCGATAGTACGGTATTTTCCTGGGCGGGTTGTCACAGAACGCGTCCGGGTCATCGTCGTCGTCATCTTCGCCGCAGCTCCATGGCGCGAACTCCGGCGCGCAGCCGATGTTCTGGTGCTGCGGGTCGATGTGCGTGTACTGCTCGGGCACTCGCAGCTGAGCCGGTCCTTGGTCTCGACGTAGTAAGACCCTGGACTGGATCGCACAGGCCCTGCAGGTCGGAGATTCTCTGGCTGCATTCGTTGCTGAGGAACGCGCCAGAGATTTTTTTAGATTAAGGATAAATTCTGGTCTCAACACTCACAAGTGACCTTCTACAACCATACACGAACCAACGGACCTGCAGTACATAGACTGCCAGCAACCTTGCGTGACAACCAAGTCTAAACACCGGACACTAGCAGTATGCAGCACAGACCCTCAGCGCTAAGCAACCAGACATCAACTTACAAAGATAATAGAGATAGCTAAAAGCAAGATAACCTAGGATTGGATATGCTTTACAACATTCCACCCGTTACTCTTGAGAAACTCCTGAAAGGAATCACCCTATGCTAAGCACGGTTGCCTATCTTGGTGCACCGTGTGTCCATGTTTATATGGGGCCAATGGCCAACAAGATTACATCCTTGTGATCCAAGGAAACTCAGTTTAAGCTAACAAAGGAGTCCTAACCGAGTACATTGGATCTATCTACAACACTTGCGCATGATTACATGTTACACGATTACAAATATATTTCTATCTCTAACAGCCTCCCTCAATGTCAACCAGGTTCTTTGATCAGGTTTAGATTGCTTCGAAATTTCTCAAACATGCACGTCCCCAATGCCTTGGTGAATCCATCAGCTATCTGGTCTTTAGTAGAGACAAACCGGATTTCTAATTGTCTCTTAGCAACCTTTTCTCTTACAAAATGAAAGTCAATTTTGATGTGTTTTGCTCTTGCATGAAACACCAGATGGTCACACAAGTATGTAGCTCCAAGGTTGTCACACCATAGCCGCGGTGGACATCTAGATTTTATTCCTAGTTCTTTCAGCAAAGCTTCTATCCAAATCATCTCAGCTGTAGCATTTGCTAAATACTTGTATTCAGCCTCTGTGCTTGACCAAGAAATTGTAGGTTTCTTTATAGCACTCCATGATATAAGATTATGCCCATAGAAAATAGCAAAACCTCCTGTAGATCTTCTATCATCTATATCTCCTGCCCAATATGCATCAGAGAAACCACTTACTAATGTAGACATTGATTTTGTTATTCTCAACCCGATATTACTTGTACCCTTAACAAATCGTAAAATCCTCTTTACTGCAGTCCAATGAACTGTAGTAGGAGAGTGAAGATACTGACACACTTTGTTCACAGCAAATGCTAGATCAGGTCGAGTTAAAGTCAGATATTGCAAAGGCCCTACAACGCTCATATATCTTGTAGCATCATCGGAGGATAACAAATCACCTCCTTCTCTAGACAATTTCTCCATCGCAACTAGAGGTGTAGAGGATGTCTTGCATTTTGTCATACCCACTCTTGCTAGAATATCTGTTGCATATTTTTCTTGTTTCGAAAGAATGCCTCCCTGAATCGGAGTCACTTGAATTCCCAGAAAGTAGCTCAGTTCACCAAGGTCCTTGAGTGCAAATTCTGATCTTAGATCCTTTAGAAGAGCTGTAACTACTTCTTGTGACGAGCTAGTTACAATAATATCATCCACATATATGAGCATGAATATAGTAACACCATTTTTCGAATATATGAATAAAGATGTATCTGACTTTGAAGCTTTAAAACCAAGACCACATAATTTTGTACTTAACTTTGCATACCAGGCTCGAGGTGCCTGTTTTAACCCATAAAGCGCTTTATTAAGCTTGCACACATGATGTGGCTTATTTGCATTTTCAAAGCCTAGAGGTTGTCGCATATACACCTCTTCTTCAAGAACACCATGTAGAAATGCATTCTGCACATCTAGCTGTCTCAAGCACCATCCTTTTGACACTGCAATAGACAAGACCAGTCGCATTGTAGCTATCTTCACAACTGGACTAAATGTATCTTCATAATCAATTCCATAACGCTGCTTGTATCCTTTGGCTACTGATCTGCCCTTGTATCGTTCAATGCTTCCATCTGCCTTCCTTTTAACCTTGAAAACCCATTTGCAGTCAATAATATTAGCACCCTTAATAGGAGGAACAAGATGCCAAGTCCCATTCTTATGAAGCGCCTCTATTTCTTCTTGCATTGCTTTCTTCCAACTTGGATCATTAAGTGCCTCATCCAAACTTGTTGGTTAACCTGTGGAACTGAAATTTGCATATCGTATAGTGCCATCAGTGTAAACTTTGGGTTTAGAAATTACACTCTGTGACCTTGTTTTGGCGCGTGGTACTTCTGGTTCTGCAGCTGCAGTTGGCGCAGAAGATCCAGTCGAAGCTGCAGCCGATCCGCCATCCGCAGAAGATCCCGCGTCGCCAGGTGATGACGCCGCCGTGCCTTGTCCCAAGACGCCACGCGTCCCCGACTGGGATTTGCCAGGGCTCCCGCGTGCACCTTCGTCCGAAGAAAGGACAGCGCCCGATCTGAGGGAAATCGAATCGCCCTCGACTGCAATTCCAGGCGGATAAACTCTTGATTCAATGCCCATGTCACGTAGCGGCGGGAGTAAGAGGCGCTGATGCACAGTGCCTGGGACTCCATGTTCTTCTGAGTTTTTTTTCTGATTCTTCCTGCTCATCTCCTGATTCATCCTGTTTATTGATCACATCACTTGTAACAGCATTAGAACTATTATTAGCAAAATATTGATCATCACTACCTGCAGCCCCATGATGTGAGCCAAAGAGACGTTCAGGAAGAAGGGAGATTTCATGTCGCAATCTTGCACCAGCATTGCTATGCAATGTTGCAAAATGAAAGACTTCTTCATCAAAGATAACATCGCGAGATATATACACTCGTCCTGTAGGAATATCTAGACACTTAAAGCCTTTATGAAGAGAACTATATCCAAGGAAAGAACACCACTTGGAACAAAATTCCAATTTCTTGGAATTAAAAGGTCTAAGATTAGGCCAACAAGCACAGCCAAAGACTCTAAGAGAAGAATAATCTGGGATTTCTTTAAGGAGAAGTTCGGTGGGCATCTTGTAGCCAACAACCTTGCTAGGAAGATAGTTAATCAAGCGAGTTGCTGTAAGAAAGGCTTCATCCCAGAAATTCAGAGGCATAGATGCGTTGGCTAAAAGAGCTAGACCCACCTCAACTATGTGTCTATGTTTTCTTTCGGCTGCTCCATTTTGTTGATGAGCGTGAGGACAAGAAACACGGTGGGTAATGCCTATTTGTTGAAAGAAGAAATTTAACCTCTCATACTCGCCTCCCCAATCAGTTTGCATGGATAGGATTTTCCTATCAAACTCCTTTCTACAAAGCTTGAAAGTCACGAAAGACAGCAAAAACATTAGATTTTTTCCGAAGCAAGTATATCCATGTTTACTTAGTGTGATCATCAATAAACCTCACATAGTAGGAGAATCTCCCAACAGAGACAGGCGCAGGACCCCAGACATCAGAGTGAATTAACTCAAACGGAGTAGTGGTAATTTTATTTGAAGCAAAATAAGGGAGTTGATGACTCTTTGCTCTTTGACACGAGTCACACACAGATTCACTACTACTATCATCGACAAAAGGAAGTTTATTATCTCTAATCACTCTAGCTACTATGGGAAAGGTGGGACGCCCCAAACGACTATGCCATCTTGATGTTGATGGCTTACTAACTCCAAAAGCATTCTTGCTCCGACTCGTACTGTGACGCCCCAGGTTTTTAATTAACCTTAATAGCCGGTCAAATAGTCAACCGTGGTCAAACCTAGGTCAACCTGGGTCCTCACCTCGGAAAACTCACTAACCCACCCTAGTGACCCTAATTGAATAGTAAACACACTTGTGGGGCCAACCCATGGTCAAAAGTTGGGTCCAACCCATTGCCACACTAGTGTCCACAGGTGTCTGCCGGAACTTTTGCCGCGTTCTCCAAAATTCACCTAAACACTTAAAATTCTACCTTTATGAAAGTTGTAGATCTTGATGAGGGACACAACTTTCATGTAGATTGACATTTCAAATTTTGAGGGGAAAAACTTGAAAAATCTAGTGCAAGGCGAAATCACTTTTTGCCAAAACAGTCGACATTCAAAGTTGGCATTCAAATATCTTTTGATCTGGGCAGAAAAACCCTATATAGCCTTTGTAGAAAATGTTGTTGGTAGCTAGATCTACAATTTTGGTATTCATCACTTGGTCCAGTTTTATTCAATTTTTTGGAGAAAAATTGGTTGGAACAGGTCACCAGCAAAACAACTTGGGCCAGAGCGTGGCACGCCGCGACGTCGCGCGCTGCCCGTCGCCGCCGCCGCGCGCCGCCGGCCCCGCATCCGCGCCGCGCCTCCCGAGGCCGCGCACAGCCCAAGGCACGCTCCACCCCGTGATCCCCGCGCCCCGACGCGCCCCGTCCCGAGGCACCCCGGCGTCGGCGCCGCCGTACGCGCGCGCACGCCGCGGACCGCCGGTCCGACGGCGGCGTCGCCGCCGTCACGCGCGCCGCCCGAGCGCCGTAGTACGGCGTGGCATCTCCGTCGTCACCCTCCGCCACCCACGGATGCGCCGGGCCGCTTATAAAAGCACCCCGCGCCCTCCCACGCGCCGACCCGAGCCGCCGCCGCCATTGCCGCCGCCGCCCCGGCCGGAGCTCGCCGCTAGTGCTCACCGCCGACCGACCACTCTAGTAGCTTCCCTAGGTCCTAGTGAAGCTCACACGGCCGCTTGTTTACCGGCCCTTCGCCCCGCACGCCGCCGTTCACCGAGCCGTCGCGGTCACCACCGCCGGCCGCCGCCGCGCGCTCGCCGGAGCTCGCCCCAACCCCGCCACCGCCACCAATCAACTGGGGGTGAGCCCAATCGCCCTCCCCTGACACATGTTGCCCCGGTCCGGCCCCACATCGCCGCCGGCGAGCTCTCCCGCCGCCGCAGGGGCATAAGTGTGAATTAGGGACTGGTTTGTAATAGAAGTTATCTAAGTTTCTTTGCAGCTCAGTCCAGAGCCTTAGAAAATTCCTAGAAATTCGTAGAAAAATCAGAAAAATTCCAAACCAATTTTGTAGGGTTCAGGATGATAAATCCCACCTCTTTTGTTATATACTCATGGCTAGATTCTAAATAGTTTTAGCATGAAAAATACAAATGTGTTAAGCCTAGATCTGCCATAACATGAAATCTATAACTCCTCTGTAGCCCAATTTTGGATATGTTGTGTGTTAGGATATGACTAGATGCTGTGCCAAAAATTGCACAAAGTTATGCAGTAGATCTTGTTAAATAAATTCTTTTCCATTCCTGCAGTAACTGCCTAGATGATTTTTCTTGTTAAATATATTTATGTTCTTGAGATCAACTTGTGCACACTGTCTTGTAATGTCAAAATGCACATCTTGTGAATATCATGATTTTTGGCTTACCAGAAATAATTATTCTTGATTTATACATGTTTTACCTTGTAAATTAATAAACCAAGATCAGTAAAGTTCCTAGGTGCATATGCTGGTTCTTTAGGCTTGTTTAGGACCAGAGGACATGCATAAGAAAGTTTGGATCAAATTGATGCTTATTTGTTTTTGTATGCATTTAAGTTGAATCACTAGCTAGCCTTTGTTATTTTCAATAATAATTAATTTTCTAGCATCCAACACTTGCATGTGGGTCCAATGGACCAGGATAGGTGCTAATATGCATATGAAACACTTCTTTAATTTTTGGTAATTTAATTGCTTAATAAAAAGCTTAAAAGCCCTTTTAATATTAAAGAAAAGTTAAATAAAGAAAAACCCCTAATTAATTCTTTTCCTTTTGAAAGTATTATTTAATTTAATTAAAGGGTAATTAATTACCATTGCTGATCAGAAAGTAATTCATAAATACAAATATTAATTACACCCTTGCTTGTGAAAAGAAAAGGGACTAAAGCCTCCACATGAAATGACAAGTATAATAAAAACCTTTATTCGAATGTGGAATAAAAGGGTAACCCATGTACAACCAATAACCTTCCTAAAAGAGAAACCCTATCTAAATGCTTGTTAAGGTGAATATGACCAACCCAGGGTTGGATAAGACAACAAACTATCACATCACCTGAACTTGCAGTGCATTCCGTGTAGATCTTCCGGACGGAGATTACTCCCTTGTCCCGGAAACCGAGGAAGGAGGAGCGGAAGCGTCGCTGCAGTACGGGGAAGTACTCGACACCGAGGGTGCCCAAGCTAACCTAGCTGACGAAGGCAAGCTCCGGTGCATCTAACCTAGTTTTAAAATTCTTTATTCAATTATCTATGAATGATTGTGCATTTACGTTCAGGAGTTGAATGAAACCCTAGATGCATGATCCATAGGTACCCTTGTCCTTACTAGTATGATAGGTCGATAGCTGCTAAGCTATAGGACCGTTACAAGTCGGGTGATGACCTCACTCGCGAGAACAGGTTCCTAGATAGGAATCATACTATATCCTTAAATGGATTGCTCACGTGGTAAGAGCATGGGATCTGGGCCCGGTCCAGTGGTTATGTGGGTTAAGTCTTTGAACGTACTAAGCACATGTCGGGTATGGGACCGGTAAGCCTAGTACCTTAATGATACGGCTAGGGATGGAACTGTCACTACCCTTGGGATTCGCTCTCACGGCTAGCTACCGGTGGTGTATGGTGACTCCGGGTATCTCGCGGGGTATGCCGGATAGCCTGCACCAAAGACTGTGGCCTTTCATCCCGACCCGGGGATTTTTGGGGACGGCCTGGGAAAGTTGTCCTTGCGGGGGCAGCCTACCGTGTGTTTGGGTCTACCTTGCAAGGTTTAAATCAATCGATTGTCGGCCTCTCACCGTTATCCGAGACTACTTACTCCACTAGTCATGAGATCCCTAATGATGGAAGTTGATGAATATTATGCTTGATTAATTGTATTGTACAACTTTGTTTGTACTAGTTGGCTAATGTAGTAAAGATTAAACCTACTAGAACTTGTGCTAAAATCTTGAAAGTAAGGACCTACTCTTTGTTACTTTTTAGCAAAAGCAACCCAGTAGCCAAAAAGCCTTTCATGGTCTAGAATTGGTGAAGTAGATATCACCGACGGGTAAGACTTGCTGAGTATTAGTATACTCAGCCTTGCTATAATGTGTTGATCCAAGTAATGCCTTCAGTGATGTGTGGCCCGGAGAGATCCCGCCCGGCTGGGAGCTGGAGTGGGTGGAGGATGACTACTGAAAGCATCATGGATGGCCTCCCGTGGTGTCTCCGCTTCCGTTAGTTTATTTCCGCTGCTTTTCGAAAACTCTGAACTATTTCGTCATGACAAAAACTATGGTTTGTAATAAATAAACCCCTCGGGGTACGAATTTGGATGATAATGTTGTTGTATCTCTGGACTCGCCTTCGAGTGAGTTTTAATGCATATATTCGATCCTTGTGCTTTTCAAGTGATTTACGGGGCGTTAACCCGGCAACTAACGACAGGATGATACTTTATTATTGCTTAATGACCAAGGTGGATCGGTCTTAGGCGATAGTACGGTATTTTCCTGGGCGGGTTGTCACACGTACTCCCTTGACTCATCCCTAAAGGATAAAGACTGCCTTCACATCTTCCTTGATGAAGAGTTGTCTTCGTTGCCCGATCCTTAACGAGGAAAAAGTTTGGATGAAATTCAAGGAAGACATTATTATCGGAAGTAATGCGATGAACAGAAGCAAAGATTTTATGAGCTTTTGGTACATGAAGAATATTTTTAAAATGCAAATCTCGATTAGGGGTATGTAAAGTAGCATGACCAATATTGCTAATATTCATACCTGCACCATTGGCGTTGTGCACTTGATCACACCTTCCATACTTCTCCCTTGTTGTGAGTTTTTCCAGCTCACCGGTGATGTGGTGAGAAGCTCCACTGTCAGCATACCAATTGGTGTCAACACCATAGGCTATTGAGTACGACGCATTCTTGTTGTTGTTGCCAGGCTGAAAATCTTCCTCAAACCTATACCAGCACTCTAGTGCGGTATGGTTTGGCTTGTCGCAGATCTGACACTTTGGTTTGGAGCTACTTTGTCCACCAAAGTTGTTTGCTGCAGTGTTGTTGTTGTTGCAGCCTCCAAGGTTCCGGCCTCCTCTCCCACGGGCACGATTTGTACCGCGACTGCGATTGAAGCCACCACAACCTCTATTTGCAACATTAGCCGAGGATTGGTATTGCTGGCCACCTTGATCTTGAAGCATCTGCAACCTCATCTCATAGGAAGTGATTTGGGCATACAGATCACTAAGAGAGATTGGATCCGTACATCCGAGCACCGAGGAAACAATTGGATTGTACTCAAAATCAAGGCTAGCAAGAATAAAAGATACCATCTCTTCATCATCAACCTTCTTGCCCGTGGCTGTGAGTTCGTCAGCAATGGTCTTCATCTTGTTGAAGTAGACAGCAGTTGTCAGGCTCCCCTTCTTGAGATTCGACAGATGCATGCGTAGATTCGTCACGCGAGCACGGGATGCGCCGAGAACATATTCTCAAGCGTCTCCCATACTTCTGTCGAAGAAGATGCCATGGCCACCTGTCCCAACACATCTTTGGTGAGGGAATTAAGCAAATGGCCCAGCACGAGTTGATCCTGCGCCAGCCAGGTTGAATATAGCGCATTGGGAATTAGCTCCTTGGTCTTGTCATCCTTGATCACTTCCACCATCTTGGCCGGCGCCTTCGTGGACCCATCTAGGATCCCCTCCAACTGAGCAGCCCTTATTGGCAGCATGACTTGAGCTCTCCATAGGAGGTAGTTGTCTCGGGTAAGCTTCTCCGAGATCTTGTTACCACCGAGGCATGGAAGGCTAGCAATGGTGGAGGAAGAGGAAGAAAAAGACATGTCGATGGTCATATGGCAGTAGATGTTTCTCGAAGAAGAGGGGCTCTGATTACCATGAAAGGAATCGCCCTATGCTAAGCACGGTTGCCTATCTCGGCACACCGTGTGTCCATGTTTATATGGGGCCAATGGCCAACAAGATTACATCCTTGTGATCCAAGGAAACTCGGTTTAAGCTAACAAAGGAGTCCTAACCGAGTACGTTGGATCTATCTACAACACTTGCACATGATTACATGTTACATGATTACAAATATATTGCTATCTCTAACAACTCCAACGCACAAGTCTCCAGACACCGACATCCTTCCATCAAGATGCACCTTCCTTCTTCTATAGATAATATTGACCAGCTCCCGATCCAGAAGGTTCCCCTAAACATCACCTGCAAAATAGACTTAGAATTTGATTTTTGGAATACAACATCATTTCTACTGAGCCATAACACCCAACAAAAAAGCAGCTACCCCCACAATCAGTAAAGCCCTTTGCTTACGCGCAAAACTTCTAAGCCAAGGGCCAAAGAGGGCAGCTATATTAGTAGGTTTTGTAATCCCAAAAGTGACATTCATTGCAAACCACATCAATCTAGCCATTGGACAATAAAAAAAGAGAAGTTGAATAGTCTCATGTTCACTACAAAAGCAACAATGGGTACATCCCTTCCACTGCCTCTTAGCTAAATTATCTTTACTTAAGATAACACCCTTCCACAAATACCAAAGAAAAATCTTGATTTTCGGGGGTACTTTCGCTTTCCAAGCATCCATGTTAAGGCGGGAGGCATTTCCGACCACTTGATCATTATACATGGCTTTTACAGAGAAACTCTTGGACTTAGTCCAAATGAATGAGTTTGTCTGCTCACCGAGGCGCACATTAATAATGCTTTCCACCAATTGTAGCCACTTAACCTAATTATCTCTAACTAAAGTCCTTCTAGAAAAAACGTTTAGGGGAATCGAATTTAGTACTTGGGCCACCGAAATATTTTTCTTTCTCACAATATTATAAAGGGAGGGGAATTTTGTCATCAAAGGCTCCCTTCCAATCCATATCTAGTTTGGGTTCCATTTTGAATTTTAAACCTGCCCCTTTCCAACACTAGCTCTTTGACGCGCCAGAGACAGTCCACGACGCGTTCCTGGCGCCGGCATTCTTTGGGCGGACGTAGACACGGACAATGCCGTCGGGGTCCAATGGTCCATCCTCGCGAACTGGTAATACTTGCCGACGGTGGAGTTGGGCATGGGCGGCACGAGGTCCTGTACGGTGCCATTACGGAGGGAGTAGTACAGGCGGTCGGGTCGGGCTCGCCGAAAGAGACAAGCGTGCCGCCGCTGCCGTTGGTGTACACCTGCCAATACGCGTTGTTGGATCGTTGACGAGGAGAATGTCCACGTAGAGGACAACATTACATTGCTGTCCGCCTAGACGCCGAGGATGAACAGCCTGGTGGTGGTGAACTCCGGATCCGCGTCGACGTGCTTGGACACGAGCTTCCCGGTGGCGCCGACGTCCCAAGCGACGAACTGGTCCGGCAGGAGCATGTCCCACGAGAGGATAAGAAGATTACCAGCCCTTTTCTAATTTAGATTAATTTTTAAATTAATCATGTGGTGGAAAAAATCAAAACACTTGGTAATACTTCCTGTTACTTCACAAGTCCCGTAAAAACCTCATTTGTATAGCGCTATTTACAACATTTTAATATGAATTCAAATATGAATACAAAATGAATATATTCACATTCGAATACTTACTCAACTTGAAATGATAGTGTCATAACGAGTACTCCCTCCATCTCGAAATTATGGACGTTTTAGCTACAAGAAGTTGTGCCACAATATCTGTCGTTCGCTAGCAGTTCCATAGGTCGTACGTAGGAGCACGGTAGCTGACTGCATTGCCTGCTTGATGCCTCCTCTGGCCGGCCTTTAGGGCCTGTTTGGCAGGGCTCCGGCTCCTTCGAAAACGACTCCGGCTCTGGCTCCTCCGGTGGAGCGGCTTTTCCGAAGGAGCTGAAGCCGTTTTACAAAACGTTTGGCAAAACAGCTTCACCTGTTGTATAGATGTTGTAAAATGCCTAAAGTACCCTTCACTATATTTTGTTTTTATCTTTTTCCCTCTTATTTTCTCCTTTTCTTTTTTTCTCTCTCCCCTTTTGTTTTTTCCCTCCTCTTTATCCATCGCCGGGCCTTATCTGTCAGTCTCTTTTTTTTTCTGTTTTTTTCCTCCTTCTATCCAACACAGGAGCGAATCCCCGGTGATAGGGCGCCGCCCACGAAGAGGGCCGGGACAGCCCCGCGACCGGCCTCGACCGCCGCCCCGGCCGACAGGGGCGCGCGCCGCCGCCGTGGGTCCTCCACGTCGTCCCGTGGGTCGGCTCCTCCCTACCGCCGCGATGGGTTGTCCTCGCGCGAGCACGGGTCCGCGCCTGATCTCTGGGGAGGCTTAGGTGAGATGGCGGTGGCGCTGAGGATTCGAGCGGGGTCAAATGCGCGAGGGAGGTGATGTGGGGCCGACACCGGATGCAAGGCTCCAGCAGGTCCCGTGAGCTCCCGCCAGCCGTCCCTGTGCCGCCGCTGGCCGCCGCGAGCTCCCTCCATCGGCGTCGCGAGCTCCTTTCTCCCTGCCGGCCACCCTGCTCCTCACGGTTGTGCCTCTCCGATAGCCGTTGGCCGCACGCCCGCTCAGGCCTCAGGGGCAGGGACTGTCAAAGGCTCGGTGGAGCCGCATGAAGCCGGGCGGAGCCACGGTTTTCTGGCCCCGCCAAGGCCAAAGTGCTCCACTCAGCGGGTTTTTCGGGGCTTCTCCGCTGGAGCCGGTCTCCATCTTACCGTTTGGCAGGGCTTCAGCAGGAGCCGGTGGAGGAGCCAGAGCTGAAGCCCTCCCAAAGAGGGCCTTACCTTGCATCCTGGCATTGGTTATCGGCTCCAGATTACAGCGACTATTAATCCGAGACAGAGGGAGTACAGTTTACTTTGTCGATAGTTTTATAGTTGGTAAAAAATCATCCCTAGGAGTAATAATTAAATTGTACTAAAGTACACAATAGATAGTTTATTGGAAATAACATATTTTTTAAATAAATATTTAAATATATCAAAATAAATAAATAAATAAATTTGGAATTATATATCCTTTAATAATATAAATAAGTACATTAATACATATAAATGTATTTTATTCATTGCATAAATACTATAATGTTTTTAAAATTAATATGATTAGCCATATTAAAATGAAATAAATGTTATAATCATATGTTACTGCTAAGATTATATTAACATAATTTGTCATAGAGCATCTCTAACAGCCTTTGTAAAAATAGTTATATAGCTAAAAGTAGCAAAAATAAGCTAAAATATGGATCCAATAGTCTCTCTATTTTGGACACCCGGTTATCTCGCTAGCTATCTACACTGCTCGGCTCGCTTTCTTTGGCTAGCCGACGCCCTCGCCATCACCCGGTTATCCTGCGCGGTCCCACACCCTCATCCTCCGGAGGTGCGCAGTAGCGCCGTAGCGGGACCATCACCGATTCCTCCGCGGCGGGGACGCGACCGCCGCCGATGCCAGGAGGTGCGAGACGCACAACAGGGGAGGCCGTCGTCAAGCGCTCCGCAGCCGTCGCCGGCGCAGGGGGGCCGTCGTCAATCCCTCCGCAGCCAGGACGCTATTGCTAGCACAGGGGCGTCGTCGTTGAGCCGCCGTCGGCATAGGGAGGCGTGAGTCACGCAGCCAGTGGGCCGTCGCTGAGCCCTCCGCGGCCGGGAGGCGCACAACAGGGGACCCGTCGCTGCCGAGCCCTTCGCAGTCGAGGGCGGCCGCCTGTGACACCCTAAAATTCCATCACTAAAATACACTTAGCAACATGTCAAATAGCTTTAAGGATTTATAATGAAAAGCTAAATTAAATTGAGCTCTTAACTAATTAATTTAATTTAATTAACTTAGAGACAACAAGTGTTTGTGCATCATTATTTGGCTTTGCATAGTTTTTGATTGCTTGTGTGAAGTCTAAAAGATTTATAAAATTTTGTGAAAAGTTTGAAGGATTTTGGTTTGATTTCGTTTGAAAAAGAATTGTTTTGAAAAGGGTTTGGAAAAGAAAAAGGAAAAAAACGGACAACTCACCTTTCCCGCAGCAGCCCACGCCCCGCCGTCCTCTTTTCTTTTTCTTTTCTCCTGCTGACACGCCGGCCCCGCTTGTCAGCCTCCGTTCCCTTTCCCTTCCTTTCTTCTTCTCCTCTGTTCGCCCGGGCCGGAGCGTCGCCGCAACCCCCGCCGCACACGGCCGCCTCCATTCCCCTTCCTACCCGCCCGAGCCGGCCAATTAAGGCAGTAAACCCTCGCATTCAAACCCGGCTGTTTTCCCCTTTCCTCATTCCTGCCCAAGATGCCCGCGGCCATCAATGGCAAGTCCCCGGCCGCCGCACCCCCTCGTTCCCCCTCCTCTCTCCCTTCGCATCTATTTAAGCCCAGCTCGAGCTTCCGCACCTCCCTTTCACACCTGCAATACACCCGCTCACGCGCCCGGAGCATCGCTTGCACGCAGCGCCGCCGCCTCTGTACTTCCACCGCCGCCGTGCCATCGTCGCCGCCGGTGAAGGACAACACCCTCCACCCCTTTTTCTTTCTTTCTTGCTTCGCCAGAAGCTCATCGAGCTTGACATGCTGCAGGTTGACGACCCCGAGCCATCCCTGAGCCAGTTCGAGGGTCGCCGGAGCGCCGCCGGGATCGCCGTCGACGCGGGCTCCCTCCTTCGTTTCCCCTTCCACTCCTGCTGTCGTTTCCGGTTCTGTACGTCACGGTGAGCATTTCCCCCGCCCATTTCTCTTTCTCCTAGTGCTCATCGTCGCGCACGCAAGCTCGTCGGAGCGGCCGCGCTGCCCCCTTCCGGCGCCGGCCGTCGTCGGAGCACGAGCGTCTCCCTTGAGTCCCCTATCACGTGCGCATGTATCCCCGCTACGAAATGCACTAGCATGTGGACGTTTTGGTGACCGGGAGCATCGCCCAGGGGCAACACCGGAGAGTCGCCGCCGCGCGGGTCACCTCTCCGACGCACGCGCCGCCGTTACACGCACGTGCACGATCCTAGCCATCCGATCTTTTGCGGACGTCCCAGATTAGACGGGGCGTACCCCCTCGGGCTCGGTCCACCGTGGACCCGTGAGCCGAGCTCACGGCGCGGTTCACCGCGCTTGCACGCGTCTGCGGCCGTTAGATCTGAGATCTATGGCTCAGCCGAGCCGTTTAGCTTTAAGAGCCCCTGAGTTTTCGTAGATTTGCATGTCGGTCCTCCCACCTTATGAGAGTCTTGCAACTAGGTCCAAAATTTTACTAGCTAGCCCCTGTCTACCCTGAACAATTTTACTCGAGGTCCTTTTCTTTTGTTTTAGCAAGTTAGCCCTCCTGTTTTTAGATGAAATTATGTTTTAGCCCTGGTTTTGTTTATAAAGGTCCTGTAAAATTTAGTTTTATTGCAGATAGGTCCCTGTAACTTGTTTTAAGCATAACTTTCTTGTTTTAACTCCGTTTTTAGCGTTCTATATACCGAAATGATCGTCTCAGCGAGTAGAATCATTTAGACAGCAAGTTTTTAACTTTTGCTACTGTTTGGTGTACTGTTTATTTATTGTTTGTTGTTTATGCTTGTGCGTAGATATCGGGCCTATTTCGTCTGAGCTCCCCGTCGGAAGTGATCAGGAAGGGCCTGTCTTTGAAGAAGAGTATACCCAGCTTGTAGAGGAAGGCAAGTGGCTTTCCCCCTCTGCATTTTCTCTTTTGAACCTATAACACTGCATGCTTAAATAATATTTACTATTTCTGTTGCAATGCATTAATATGATGGGCAAACACCTTTTAAGGACCTGACTAGATGTTTTATCCCGTTACGTTGTTCAACCATGTTTATCAAATGCTTGGGTAGATAATTGCTTAGCTTGCTCAAACTTTGGGTGGTTTTATGTTGGCTATGATAATGCAACTCAGTTCTGTGTTGGATATGTTAATGTTAAGACAAGATCATCTATGGTTTAAATGGAACATGGAGAACCACCCAAGACAACAATACAACCACAGTCCACATGGCTCTGGCTTAGCCAAGTAATTAGGAGAGTGAGTTAGCTAATAGACTTTTTTCGAGAGGGGCACAAGGGGCCGGAGTTGAAGCAGTATAGCCTGGTTCTTTTGGGGTAGCAGCCTTGGCTAAGGTGCTGACCATTAGGGAGGGTTATGGTCCGCTCCGCTGCTGAACTGTTGCGGGCTGTTGGTTTCTCTTCTTTCCTTTGTAAAGGCTTCGTAGTGGACCCCTAGCCACTCACCTTGGAAGTGTTTAAGGGTAGCTAACCCGGGCAAAATGGGGAACACGAACTGTGGGTAAAGTGTACAACCTCTGCAGAGTGTAAAACTGTTATAACAGCCGTGCTCACGGTCAAGAACGGCTTGGACCCTTACATGATAATCAAACTTAAAGATAGAAATAAATCGTGGATCTTGTGGGTCTTTGGGCTTTGGATGTCTTTAAAAGTTAAGTGGATTGGTATAAATTTACATCTAGTAACTAGGTGCTGTTAACTAAAACTTGACCAACTTATAAAATGCTAACCCTGTGAACCATAGCCTATCCTTGGTAGCCTTGCATTGTTTCCCCCACTTGCTGAGCTCCAACCATAAGTGTGCTCACCCCTTGCTTACCGCTGTTCAGAGGAGAACATCGGTGAGGAGAAGTACTGGAGCGACTTCGAGGAATTCTAAGGCATGCGGATCCCCCGGTCATTATGCCTGTGGAAGCTGAAGAAGGGCTACTCGTTTTTAGTTATCGCTTTGTGTTTGGACCTTCGAGTCCACCCGTCTGAGTGTAATAAAGAATATTGTATCAGTTTAACTCTTGTACATTTTATTACTGCAATGGTATTACACTCTTTTGTCTATCATGTGTGTGTAAATTGATCCTGGCGCACATATGAGATGCATTCGGTTTGGCTTGTAAATTCGGGTGTGACAAAGTGGTACTAGAGCCGTGATGATTGTAGGTCGCAGCCTTAGTTAGAAATGGACGAAATTAAGGATTCACATTCTAGAAAACCATGTCATGCTTCAAATCATCTTATTTACGCTTTAAAAATCTAATTTAATCTTGTTTATCATTTAAACTCTATCATTTTGATTTATTTTGTACTCTGAGTTCAGTTTTACTTTGACAGATGGCCAGAACTTACCGCACTCCTCGCAAGAGCACTGATGGCCATGTTCCCACTGGACAACTGGCTTCTCGTCACCGTCTGGAGGATGTTGAGGAGGAACCCGAGGAGTTTCAGCCAGGGGCTGAAATTGAGGAGGATCCGGAGGAAGTGCAGCTGGAACCTTTAGAAGAAGAAGATCCAGAAGAAGTGGAGATGGAAGAGGAGCCAGTGGAACCGCCATAGCTGTATGATGGCACTATTCTGGAAGCTGATGCTGATGGTGATTTAGTGATTCCACCAGCACCTGTGGAAGAGGATGATGCACCTCCTGCGCCTGTTGATCCTGCACCCAATGCTGTGGGTGGTGATCCGGATGATTCGGGAGATGATAGCGGAGATGAGGATGAAGATGACAACAACGCTGATGAAAACCCTGAGGAGGAAGAAAATCCTCGTTATCGTGGAGCTAAGTACCACAAACACACCACTGAGGAGGAGAATGGCCAGTTCTGTATTCTTCTTTGTGAGGTACTGTAGCACTTGGGGTACACCATGAAGCCGCTTTATGTTACAAAGCACTTCAGTGAGCCAGGCATGAGGGACTACTACACCAGCCGAGTCTACATCCGGGCGCCTTTGAATGGCACTGATGGATGGAGGTATCGCTCGTCACACCATAGTACAGCTCACTTCTCTTCTGATGATGCTGTGGTCAATGATGCAGCAAGAAGGGCACTCTGGTCACTCTGTAATGCACGGCGTGAGCGTCTACATGGGTCCGAGTTTCGCCATGTTCCTCGTCGTGTGAGTGGCTCAGAGGAGACTGTGATTCCAGCTGGAGGTGATGATCGCATTGATGTCTTGGCTCGAGTGACTGCTGCTTTGAACACCGACCTTGAGGGTGCAACGGCTGAAATGGATAGGTACCATGAGGAGTTGCAGGCTGCACAAGCAAGAATTGCACATTTAGAAGCACGGTGGGCCGGTCGGCCGACCTCCTCAAGAAGCAATGCCGTACCAGACTACAGTTTCTCCTCCGCGCAAGAGACTCCGCTACGGCACTGCTGAAGCAACGACTCGCCTTGGCTAGGATCTTAGGATGCCTGCCTTTACCATTTAAAGTTTCGATAGATCGTTCCTGCGAGGACGTAATGCTTGTAATAAATGAATGTTGCTTGAAAACATGTTTGAGTTGGATTTTTGTTTGTGTGTGAGTTGTATGGTGGAGTGATGGCCACCGGTTGTATGAAAACATGTTTGAGTTGGATTTCTAATGGTCAGATGGTAAACACCAGATCCGGAGGAGGTCAAGACATACCGCCTGTGATCCGTGCTCATATTGCTAACCAGCAGAATCCTGCATCACACCCACCGGTTAATCAAGCAATGGATCCGGCTATGCAGCAGTTCTTTGAAGCGCAGATGCAGTTGATCCAAAACCTCACCAACACTGTGCAACAGATGCAAGTGAAGAGTATCTTGGCCCCCTAAGTGGGTTTTGGTGATTTAATGACACACACCTAAGTAGCTAATGATTTATTTAGTCCATGAGCAGGTATTAAAATTGTGTATGGCATCAAGTGCAGTTCATTGACTATGCAAAAAGAAAGTGGTGCTCTAAAGGATTCCTAAGAAGGCTTATTTATTTTACATTTTTGAATTTGAGTCCTAGGAATGTCGTACTATTAAGAGGGACAGGAATTATGTCTTCCAAGAGTCGAACAGGTGCTCTAGTTGCTAAAACAAAACCTATGAGAGACACCTTCGCACCAACACGTTCACGGGGATCTTTTTTTGGGTGCTGACCTTGGAAGGCCGGAGTATCCGGGTTTACCCCGGAGTCTCCGGACTTCCCGGAGTTTCCGGGCTTACCCCGGATACTCCGGTCTTAAAGCCTCAACGGCTATTTTCTAGGTGAGGGGGTATAAAAGCCCCCTCCACCCCTTCATTTACTCCTCTCTCCTGCCATTTCGACCTGAACACATTCAGACCTTCTTTACTCCCTCCTTAACTCCCTTTGGCTCAAGTTTGGTGAAATTTGTTGTGGGGATTTAAGAGGGTTTGAAAGCAAGAGCTTGGAGAGTGCTAGTGAGCTGATTTCCCATCTCTAGAGCACCTCGTTCTTCGCTTGGTTGGCAAAATTCATGTTTGTTACTCTTGGAGCCTTGAGCTCCTAGCCGGCTAGGCGTTGCCTTGGAGCATCCAAAGATTGTGGCTGCCCAAGGAAGTTTGTATCACCCCGACTTTGAGTAAGTAACTCTAGCTTGATCTTTGTGGTCGCTAGAGGGAGGAAAGTGACCTAGGTGTAAAGGTCCACCCTTCGTGGGTACCTCAACGGAGACGTAGACCTCAAGGTGTGAGGTTGAACTCTGGTAACAAATCCTTGTGTCTCTTGTCCTTGTTCATCTTGTTGTATACTTGTCTCTATCTTGAGCACATATCTAGGGTTTGGTGCCGATCTACTTCGTGGTGAGGTTCCTACAAGATTGGAGTGGATAAACAGGCTTGTCTCATCTCAGTGCATAACCTATTTTCATAGATTTACATTTGAGCAAGTTTAATTTCTATCGAATTTGATTCCCCCTTGACAGGCCGGAATATCCGGACATTTTCCCAGATTCTCCGGATTTCCCGGAGTATCCGGAAAAATATCCGGAAACTCCGGACTTGTATTTGACAGCTGCAAAAAGTTTGTGATTTTCAGGTTCGACTATTCACACCCCCTCTAGTTGACATCTTGATCCTTTCAATTGGTATCAGAGCCAAGTGCTCCACATTTGAAGCTTAACCGCTTGGAGTTCGGAAGATGTCGAATCCAAGTGATCAAGCCCCACCTCTCGTCGAAGGTGATCCCGTCAACAATGTTGTTGGCATGCCTCCCATCCCACCTCAAGGAGGCAACACCCATGGCGCAAGCACAAGTCATCAAGCGCATGGACATGGAGATGAGTCCTCCGATAGTGAGGATGAGGAGTTTGATGATGCAAGGTCCAACCGCTCTGCTCGACGACCATCAAGGGACTATACTCGAACCTCTTTCGATTACTCTCGCTTATCCTTTAACCATCCATCGGGTTCTAGCCACATTGGGAAGATACCCCAATTTGATGGAACCGACTATTCCAAGTGGAAGAACTCGATGGAGGAGTATTTGATGGCGGTGAATCCCGCACTTTGGACTATTGTGAACAGGGGCATTACATTTCCTAGTGGTGATGCGACGCTAACGCAAGATCAAGCTAATGAGATACAAAGAAACTATCAAGCCATACGCATCATCAAGTGTTCACTCACGTCCGAAGAATATGACAAGGTAGATGGATTGAGTCCGCTAAGGAAGTGAGGGACACTTTGTTCATCAACCATGAAGGGACAAAGCAAGTGAGAGAAGGAAGGATTCAAGCCTTAGAAAGTGAGCTAAATCGGTTTGTCATCAAAGATGATGAATCTCCTCAACCGTTTGAACAAGATCATCAACAATATCAAATCTCTTGGAAGTACAAGATGGGGAAGAAGAGAAGTGGTTGACAAGATTCTCTCCGCTTACATGGCAAGGGACGTTCAACTCCCAACTCTCATAAGGGAGAAGAGAGGCTTCCACAAATTCACTCCGGCGGATGTGATTGGAAGAATGGAAGAACACCTCATCACCGTCAAGGAGTCCAAGCTCTCACAAGAAATGTCAAAGATGCATGAACAACTTGAGAAGAACAAGGGAGTAGCCCTCAAGGCATCTAGCAAGGAGAAAAAGTCAAGCTCATCAACTTCAAGGACCGTGGTCGAGGAAGATGGTGATGAAGATAGTGACATGGACATGACTCCCGAGCAAATGGCTCTCTTTGTGAGGAAGTTCAACAAAATGTTCAAGAAGAGTGGCTTCTTCAACAAGAACAAGGACAAGGACAAGATCAAGACGAAGAGGACTTCCAAGAGACCATGCTTTGGGTGTGTCAAGGAGGGTCATTTCATTGCGGAATGCCCTAATATAAAAGTAAGGAGAAGAGACACCAACAAGTTTGACAAGAGCAAGAAGAAAGAAGTTGGTGAAGCTCATTTGGGTGAGGAGTGGGATTCAAATGATGATAGCGCCGACTCCGACATTGAAGCCGGTCTTCTTACCATATCAATTGGGAAACCAATCAACAAGTCATCACTCTTTGAAGATCTCACCGATGATGAAGATGACTTCACCCACACTTGCCTATGGCCCCTAGATGATGATAGTGAAAGTGATTTTGATTTTGAAAAAATGATCACTAGCTTTGGTAAAAAGGCAACAAAGAAAATCATGTTTTTAATGAAAGAAATTGAGAATAGAGATGGGACTCTAGAGGTGCAAGAAGAACTCTTTAGACTTGAGCGGGAGAAAACCATTGCCCTTGAGAATGCCCTTGTAATTGAAAAGAAGGGTTTCAAGGTGCAAGAGGACTCGCTCAAGGAAAAGGAGATAGAAATTTTTAGCCTCAAGAAATCCCTAGCTAAAGATGAGTTGATAGTGGATGAATTAACTAGGGAATCTTTCCTAGCTAAGGATGCTTGCAAGAAACTTGAGGGTGAAAAGCTTGAACTTCAAAAGAGCTTTGATAGCTTAAAGACTAGTCACATAGCATTAGAAGTTCAACTTGACAACCTCAAGAACAATGCTACAACTTCATCTAATGATGCTTCCTCTAACTCTCAAACATCAACAAGCAACGATTGTTCTAGATGTTATAAAATTGATATAAATGCTTGTGCTAATAATGTTGCCGAGATGAATGCCATGAAGAAAGAAATTGCTAGGTTGTCAAACTCTCTCATGGTTGAAAAGAAGAAAGAACCCAAGAGAGGTGAGTTTGAAAACCACACCAAAGGTTTTGGGTCAAGCTACATGAAGAAGTTTGGCTTTGTGGAGGGGAGGGTCTTGGCAAGCAAGAACAAGGTACAAAAGACCCCATCCCATTCATCAAGAACCACCACACAAAAGGTATGGGAACAAGAAATGTGGTGCACGACATGAAGCAAATGGGTGTCAAGAACTATGACAACCAAGTTAGATACAACACTCCTATCAAGTTCAAGAGCACCCAAGCTACGACACAAGCATCGCAATCAAAGACAAGCAAGTCAAGCAAGAAGCCCAAACCACATGCACCACAAGATAGTTTTTATGCCGATTATGTGTTGACTAGGAACCACAAGGGTAAGGTGGTTTCCAAGTATGTGGGACCCCGCACAAAAGGGACAATGATCAAAAGGAGTGTATGGGTGCCCAAGATTCTTGTGATTAACACTCTAGGACCCAAATCCACTTGGGTACCTAAAACACAAGCATAATTTGTTTTGTAGGCATACTCCTCCGATGGAACAAAATGGGTGATTGATAGTGGATGCACAAATCATATGACCGGGGAGAAGAAAATGTTTACATCTTGTGATATGATTGAAAATCCTACGGAAAAAATTGCCTTTGGAGGCAATGGTGGAGGAACGGTTGTTGCTTGGTAAAATTGCTATCTCAATCAATTATTCAATTTCTGATGTTTATTTGGTTGAATTTTTGGACTACAATTTGTTGTCCGTCTCACAACTTTGTGAAATGGGCTACAATTGTTTGTTCACCAATGAGGGTGTGACCGTCTTTAGAAGGGGCGATGACTCCGTTGCCTTTAAGGGTGAACTCAAGGGAAGGCTTTACTTGGTGGATTTTTCATCGGATAAAGCCCAACTTGACATATGCTTATTGGCAAAGTCTAGCTTGAGTTGGCTTTGGCATCGCCGGCTAGCTCACGTTGGGATGAATAATCTCAATAAGCTTCTAAAGGGGGAACACATCCTAGGACTAACAAACGTTCATTTTGAGAAAAATAGAATTTGTAGTGCTTGTCAAGCCGGAAAGCAAGTTGGTGCTCCTCATCCCGCCAAGAATGTGGTCACTACCACAAGGCCATTGGAACTACTTCACATGGATATTTTTGGTCCGGTGGCTTATGTTAGCATTGGAGGGAACAAGTATGGATTTGTCATTGTTGATGATTATTCTCGGTATACTTGGGTATTCTTTATGAAGGACAAGAGCAAAGTTCATGAAATATTCAAGAAGTTTGCCACAAGAGCCCAAAATGAATTTGATATGAAGATCAAGAGAGTAAGAAGTGACGATGGCACCAAGTTCAAGAACACCAACATTGAAGAGTATCTTGATGAAGAAGGCATTGGTCATGAGCTCTCCGTCCCATATACTCCACAACAAAATGGGATAGTAGAGAGGAAGAATAGAACTCTCATTGAAGCCGCAAGAACCATGCTTGATGAGTACAAGACTTCAGATAGTTTTTGGGCGGAAGCAATCAACACGGCTTGTCATGCTATCAACCGTTTGAATCTTCACAAGCTTCGCCACAAAACCGCCTATGAGCTCCTAACCGGTAAAAAGCCTAACGTTTCTTACTTTAGAGTTTTTGGTTGTAAGTGCTTCATTCTCAACAAGAAGCCCAAAAGCTCTAAGTTTGCATCTAAAGTTGATGAAGGTATCTTTCTTGGTTACGCCTCAAACGCTCATGGCTATCGTGTCCTCAACGAAACCACCGGTTGTGTTGAAGTCACGTGTGACTTGACGTTTGATGAATCTAATGGCTCTCAAGAGGAGCAAGTTGATGAATTGTGTGTAGGCAAGGATGTACCTGCTGAAAAGGCTATAAAGAAGATGGCTATTGGAGAAATCAAGCCTCAAGAAGAAGATGATGAGGATTGCGAAATAGAAGAAGCAGCAGCTCTACCTCCCGCTGCGAACACCGGAGTATCCGGAGAAAAATCCGAAGATTCCGGGTTTTCCGGAAACTCCGGACATTCCGGACCTGTTGCTGAAACTTCACAAAGTAGTCAAGAAACCGAGGATTTGATCCAGCAAGAAGATTCTGACCCACATCCAAGAGTTTGACAAAGTGTTCAATGAGATCATCCCGTTGACAACATTCTTGGAAGCATTCGTAGAGGGGTAACAACTCGTTCAAGACTAGCAAATTTTTGTGAACATTACTCGTTTGTTTCCATGTTAGAACCTATTAGGGTTGAAGATGCTCTTGGAGATGCCGATTGGGTGATAGCCATGCAAGAAGAGCTCAACAACTTCACTAGGAATGAAGTCTGGTCCTTGGTGGAACGCCCCAAACAAAATGTGATTGGAACTAAGTGGGTGTTTCGCAACAAGCAAGATGAAGATGGCGTGGTGACCAAGAACAAAGCTAGATTAGTGGCAAAGGGTTACACTCAAGTAGAAGGATTGGACTTTGGAGAAACATATGCACCCGTGGCAAGGCTTGAAGCAATTCGCATACTCCTAGCCTTTGCCACACATCACAACTTCAAGCTACATCAAATGGATGTCAAGAGTGCTTTCTTGAATGGTCCAATCTCCGAAGAAGTCTACGTTGAGCAACCACCGAGCTTTGAAGACCCTCAATTTCCCAACCACGTCTACAAGCTCCATAAGGCGCTCTATGGGCTCAAGCAAGCCCCTAGAGAATGGTATGAATGCCTTATGGAATTTCTCGTAAAGAAAGGCTTTGAAATAGGCAAACCCGATCCTACTCTCTTCACTCGTAAACAAGGCAATAATTTGTTTGTATGTCAAATATATGTTGATGATATCATATTTGGTTCTACTAATCAAATTTGGGTTGAAAAGTTTAGTAGGATCATGACCAAAAGATTTGAGATGTCTATGATGGGCGAGCTGAAGTTCTTTCTCGATTTTCAAATCAAGCAACTCAAGGATGGCACATTCATAAGTCAAACCAAGTACACCAATGATATGCTCAAGAAGTTTGACATGAACAACGCCAAGCCCATCAAAACACCTATGCCATCCAATGGACATCTTGATCTAAATGAGGAAGGCAAAAGCATCGACCAAAAGGTATATTGCTCCATGATTGGTTCATTGCTTTACCTTTGTGCATCTAGGCCCGATATTATGCTTAGCGTGTGCATGTGTGCAAGGTTTCAAGCTAATCCTAAGGAGTGCCATCTAATTGCCGTTAAGAGAATTTTTAGATATTTGGTTCATACTCCTAACCTTGGTTTATGGTATCCTAAGGGATCCACTTTCAATCTACTTGGCTACTCCGATTTGGATTATGCCGGTTGCAAAGTAGATAGGAAGAGTACATCCGGGACTTGCCAATTTCTTGGGAGGTCCTTGGTGTCTTGGAGTTCCAAGAAACAAAACTCCGTTGCCCTTTCCACCGCCGAGGCCGAGTATGTTGCAGCCGACGCTTGTTGTGCTCAACTACTTTGGATGAGGCTCACCTTGAGAGACTTTGGTTGCAAGTTTAGCAAGGTGCCACTCTTGTGTGACAACGAGAGTGCCATTAAGCTAGCTAACAACACCGTAAACCACTCAAGAACGAAGTACATAGATATAAGACACCATTTCTTGAGAGACCACGAAGCCAAAGGATATATCGCTTTAAGTCATGTGAGCACCGATAAGCAACTAGCCGATATCTTCACAAAGCCTCTTGATGAACTAAGGTTTTGTGCTTTGAGGAGTGAGATAAATATCTTGGATTCTCGTAACTTGGCTTGAGATCATGTACATGTTTGAATGACCTAGTGTAGAAGTTTAAAAGCAAAAGATTTGTGAAAAACTTTTGTTGAATTTGTTTTGAAAAAAATTGGATCTTTAAGAGTACAACACTTGAACTATTGTTCCTAGTGCTTGTTTGTGGCTAGTTCAAAGTGTTGATACTGCTCAGGCTCACATCTATTACATATACACTCTTCCAAATCTATCCAAAATCAAATTCCTTGAAAATCTGCTCACTGGACTCAGGGGGAGCGGAGTCTCTGGGGTTTTTCCCGGAAAGTCCGGGTTTCCCGAATACTCCGGACCTGGTCCGGAGACTCCGGGTTGTAAAGGTATAAATACCTTTTACCGCGGTCAAAGGTTCCATTCACTCCTTTTTACAGTTTGACCGAGCCCCTCTTCCTCCCCCGTCGCCTCCCTCCATCCCCATCCAAACCCTTGGGCGATTTCCACTTTCCACCGGCCAAATCTAGTGAAAGTAAGGGATTGAAGGCTCCAAGGTGTGGAGATCAAGGATCTACTCAAGATTCAAAGGATTCAAGTCTTCTCCCCTCTCTTCCCAAGGTATATCTAAATAAGCTTTTCCCGATCTACTTCTCTAGAGTAGTTCTTGCAGTATCCTCTTAGGGAATAGGTAGGAATTACTCCATAGGCTCTAGATCTGCAATATCTCTCAGTTTGGATGGATGATCTGTGCTACATTGTGAGTTAGGGTTTCGGCTGCGAAACTCGGAAACTCCAGGGTTGAAAAACCCGGACTCTCCGGACTTTCCGGAGTATCCGGACTTTTTCTCGGAGTCTCCTGGATTCACACTGAAAACCCTAATTCACAAGAGTTGTGCAGTTCTTCTATTGATCTTCTCTCACTTCCATACTCTTTTACCTATCCAGATGGTGAGAGTGAAGGTCCGTCGTGAAACCGAGGAGCGCTCCACCCAAAGGAGGACCAAGGCTAGGCACGACCCCGCCGCCTTGCGGGCCGTGCAAGAGGCCTTGGGACAAGAAGGTTCTCAGTGCAGTTCTAGGCCAAGAAGAGGTGACCCTCCTCTCTCCTATGCCGAAGGGAGTGAAGAAGAAATCGAGGAGGAAGAGGAGGAGAGGACCGAAAGTGATGGTGGTGATGAGGAAGACGAAACCTATGAGCAATCCCCTGAGCCTCCTCGTCGCCATGGAAAGGGGCCAGCAAAAGAGAAACCTCGCTAAAAGACCCATCCCAAAAAGAGCCATCAAGCCCCATATGTCCATCAAAGCCGAGCCGCTACTCGCGTCCCTCCTAAACACAAGCAAGGAGTAGCAGCCCACATATGCCCTAAGACTCCTCCTAGACTCATCCCTACCTTTCCCCAAAATGTCCGGGTAGTTGACACTCCCATCAAGCTAAGGGATCCCGGTTCCGTTCTTGGTTTCGCAGAGCATATGATAAGGGATTATTCCAAGAACTCTCTAGCGGTGAGGGAGCAAAGAGAAGACAATGTGTATTTGTATCTCAAAGGAGAAGGACTAGAGGCAATATTTTGGTGTGATTTTTTCATAGGGACTTCTATCAATCCGTCATCCGGAATCCCAAGCTAGCTGCAAAGAACATGGCTCCAATTGTGCAAATGAGGTACATTGATTGGAAATACTATGAAGAACTCAACAACACCGTGTTCAACTCCGTAATTGACAAGTGCAAGGAGGTTGGTCTCTATGATATCATGGGTTTTAGGTATAATTGGAACAAAGAAATTCTTGCACAATTCCATTGCTCCTACTATTACAATCCCGATGACAACACCATCACTTGGACAACTCAAGGGAACAAATGCACTATTGATTACATGACTTTCTCTAGGCTCTTGGGACTTGGCTCTAAGGATGAAAGGCGCACTCCCGTGCATAATGAGGAGAAGTACAAGCCCAAGGAGCTCCCTTTCATGTTTCCTAGCCGTGATTTGGCTATTGAGGGCAAGGCGGATCAACTCAATCCCTACTACTACCTTCATCAATTCTTCCGTGCCACCATTGATCCCAAGATAGGAGATGCCACCTCTTTAAGGTACTATGCTCCTAATCTCCTAAATAGGATGGCACCGGATGAGGAAGGATTTTGCATATTCGATTTCATTTGGAATGAGTTGAGAAGGGCCATGAATGATTCTATGAAGCATCTCCCCTATGCTCCCTACCTCATGTACATGATTGAGAGAGTCACAAATGTTCGGTACCCCAAGGATGTTGTGCATGAACCCCTCCGTCACCTCCATGATCAAGCCAAGAGTCCTCCCAAAGGTCGCAAGTATGTTGGCTCCTCTAGTGCAGCTCCTCGCCATGATGACTTGCCCGCTGCACGCTCTCCTCCTAGGCCTCCCCGTCGGCACCGTGGCTCCATGATAAAGAGGGTGCTTAAAAGCATCTTTAGCATGTGCAAGACAATAGCCACGGAGACTAATGAGAACCGCCGCGATATCATTGAGATAAAGTCCCATCTTGGCTTTCCCACCGATCCCTACCGCGAGCTTCCCGAGTTTGATGACCCTTTTGCGGAGTGGGACGCCCAAGATGTCCAAGAGGAAGAAGCGGAGGAGGGCAACGAAGAAGAAGAGGAGGACGATGACGACTCCGAGTGATCCAGCTGCTCCACACTTCCTTTTTGGCGCTTGATGCCAAAGGGTGAGTGAACTTATCTTTTATGTGTGGGGAACAATGAATTGAACTTTATGTATTTGAATTTGGAATTTTGGCTTGTACTAACTCTAAATTCATATGTGTGTAAGACTATGTGAGCTTGAGACATTTGGTTGTGTGCTTGTGGTGATCTACTCTGATTTTACTTTCTAAGGATGCTTCATGATAGATTGAAAAACTGTGTGAAGTCTGTTTTTTCTCTGCTGTGCCGAAAGCCCAGAGAGTCCGGAAGTTTTCCCGGAGTTTCCGGACATTCCGGAGTCTCCCCGGACAGTCCAGACTTTTCAGCATCAGATTTCTTTTGGCTTCCCTGTTGTGTGCATAATGTGTCATGAGCATCTCACTTTTATCTGTTGCACGTCACAAGCACCCCACTGGTGTAATACTCATGCTTTACTTTTTGTGCAAAATTTGGCCCTAATAGGACCATTGATATTCAAGATCAAAATGCACATATTAAGGGGGAGTATTACAAAAGCTTTTAACATTCATTGTTTATCTCTTGTATGACTTAAGTGTGTTGTCCTCAATCACCAAAAAGGGGGAGATTGAAGAGTATCTTGGCCCCCTAAGTGGGTTTTGGTGATTTAATGACACACACCTAAGTAGCTAATGATTTATCTAGTCCATGAGCAGGTATTAAAATTGTGTATGGCATCAAGAGCAGTTCATTGACTACGCAAAAAGAAAGTGGTGCTCTAAAGGATTCCTAAGAAGGCTTATTTATTTTACATTTTTGAATTTGAGTCCTAGGAATGCCGTACTATCAAGAGGGACAGGAATTATGTCTTCCAAGAGTCGAACAGGTGCTCTAGTTGCTAAAAAAACCTATGAGAGACACCTTCGCACCAACACGTTCACGGGGATCTTTTCTTGGGTGCTGACCTTGGAAGGCCGGAGTATCCGGGTTTACCCCGGAGTCTCCGGACTTCTCGGAGTTTCCGGGCTTACCCCGGATACTCCAGGTCTTAAAGCCTCAACGGCTATTTTCTGGGTGATGGGGTATAAAAGCCCCCTCCACCCCTTCATTTACTCCTCTCTCCTGCCATTTCGACCTGAACACATTCAGACCTTATTTACTCCCTCCTTAACTCCCTTTGGCTCAAGTTTGGTGAAATTTGTTGTGGGGATTTAAGAGGGTTTGAGAGGAAGAGCTTGGAGAGTGCTAGTGAGCTGATTTCCCATCTCTAGAGCACCTCGTTCTTCGCTTGGTTGGCAAAATTCGTGTTTGTTACTCTTGGAGCCTTGAGCTCCTAGCCGGCTAGGCGTTGCATTGGAGCATCCAAAGATTGTGGCTGCCCAAGGAAGTTTGTATCACCCCGACTTTGAGTAAGTAACTCTAGCTTGATCTTTGTGGTCGCTAGAGGGAGGAAAGTGACCTAGGTGTAAAGGTCCACCCTTCGTGGGTACCTCAACGGAGACGTAGACCTCAAGGTGTGAGGTTGAACTCGGTAACAAATCCTTGTGTCTCTTGTCCTTGTTCATCTTGTTGTATACTTGTCTCTATCTTGAGCACATATCTAGGGTTTGGTGCCGATCTACTTCGTGGTGAGGTTCCTACAAGATTGGAGTGGATAAACAGGCTTGTCTCATCTCAGTGCATAACCTATTTTCATAGATTTACATTTGAGCAAGTTTAATTTCTATCGAATTTGATTCCCCCTTGACAGGCCGGAATATCCGGACATTTTCCCAGATTCTCCGGATTTCCCGGAGTATCCGAAAAAATATCCGGAAACTCCGGACTTGTATTTGACAGCTGCAAAAAGTTTGTGATTTTCAGGTTTGACTATTCACCCCCCCCCCTCTAGTCGACATCTTGATCCTTTCAGCAAGCTCAGCAAAACCAGCCGCCACAGCTAGCTCCTCCGCCGCCCAGGGACAGGCACAAGGAGTTCATGAGCCACCATCCTCTTACCTTTTCGCACTCGTCTGATCCACTGGATGCAGATGATTGGTTGAAGACAATTACCAAGAAGCTGGAGATCGTTCAGTGTACTGACAGGGAGATGGTCTTATACGCTGCTGGCAGACTTGTGGGACAAGCTGCAGATTGGTGGGATGCATATTCAACTGCACATCCCAACAGGCAGAATATCACCTGGCAGGAGTTCCGCGACAATTTCCGTACTTATCACATCCCTTCAGGGGTGATCAAGCTTAAGCAGAGGGAATTCTTGTCACTGAGGCAGGGAAGCATGTCTGTGACTGAGTACTTGGACAAGTTCACTCATCTGTCTCGATATGCACCGGATGTGGTGGACACTGATCCTAAAAGACAGGAAAGGTTTCTGGATGGCTTGATTGGGCCTCTTAATTATCAACTGCAGAGCCACATTTTTCCAGACTTCAAGACACTGGTGAACAAGGCGATTGGGCTGGAGAGCAAGAGAAAGGAAATGGGCAAGCAGAAACGCAAGTTTCAGTCGCATGGACAGTCTAGCAGCAAAACTCGTCCTCGTTTCAGTTCTCAGCAGAGTCTGACTCAGTACCGTCCTGGTGGTCATAGTGGGAGGTACCCACAGAATATGCAGCTGCAGTGTTCGTTTCAGCCACAGCGCTTCAACCCACACACACCCAGAGCTCGTACTCCTCAGCAGAGTCGTCCCAACAATGGCTCTGGAGCGCCTGTCAGAAACACTACTCCTGTTCAGCCCAGTGGATGCTTCAAGTCTGGAGAGTTGGGGCACTATGCTAATAACTGTCCCAAGAGAGTGATGCAGACTCCTCAGAGAGAGTGGTAACAGGTCTGGGCAGCCATCTTCACAGGCTCGTACTCCACAGACTCCTAGCAAGAGAGGCCAGCAGAACCACGTGCGTGGCCGGGTTATTCATGTATCAGTGGAGCAAGCCCAGAATGACTCCACCATGGTATTGGGTACGTTTCCTATCAACTCTGTACCCGCTATAGTATTATTTGATTCGGGGGCATCACATTCATTCATAACTGATCAATTTGTGACAAAACATAATTTATCTATGAGCTCAATGAAGAATCCACTGATAGTTAGCTCCCCGGGAGGAGAAATGAAAACTGGTTATATATGCCCACAAGTAAAGATTAATATCATGGGAGTAGACTTTCTTGCTAATCTGGTAGTCTTAAAATCATTGGGAATAGATGTCATTCTTGGGATGGATTGGTTAAGAAGTTGTGATGGGGTTATTTAGTGTCGGAAGAAGTCAGTGTTATTAACCAGTCCACAAGAAGATAGAATAGAGTATGTGGGTACACCCTCAACTAACTATGGAACTGTGAACTCAGTAGAAAGCAAGGCCTTGGAGGATATAAGGGTAGTGAATGAATTCCCTGATGTGTTTCCAAAGGATTTGCCAGATATGCCACCTGACCGTGACATTGAATTTAGTATTGAACTTATACCTGGTACTGCTCCTATATCTAAAAGACCTTATAGAATGGATGTTAAAGATTTAGCTGAACTAAAAACAAATTGAGGAACTACTTAGTAAAGGGTTTATCCGTCCAAGTTCATCACCATGGGGAGCCCCCACACTATTCATTGATAAGAAGGATGGATCTAGGAGGTTGTGTATAGATTATCGATCTCTTAATGAGGTTACTATCAAGAACAAATACCCTTTACCTCGGATTGAGGATTTGTTTGATCAAATGAGAGGAGCTAAGGTATTCTCCAAGATAGATCTTAGATCAGGTTACCATCAGTTGAAAATCCGAGTGGAGGATATACCAAAGACAACATTCACATCTAGGTATGGGTTATATGAGTTCACTGTGATGTCTTTTGGCTTGACCAATGCTCCAGCGTACTTCATGTACTTAATGAACAAGGTATTCATGGAGTATCTCGACAAGTTTGTGGTGGTATTCATTGATGACATTCTGGTATTCTCTCGGAGTGAGGAAGAACATGAAGAACATTTGAGGCTTGTGTTGCAGAAGCTCTGTGAGCATCAGCTGTATGCCAAGTTCAGCAAGTGTGCTTTCTGGTTGAAGGAGGTCTCTTTTCTCTGGTACATTATCACAGATGGAGGGATTGCAGTGGATCCAAGCAAGGTTCGGGACGTATTGAACTGGAGTCCGCCTAAGAATGTACTGGAGATCAGAAGCTTCCTTGGACTTGCAGGATACTATCGAAGATTCATCGAGGGATTTTCTAAAATTGTGAAGCCTCTTACCACTCTGCTTGAGAAAGGTAAAGAGTTTAAGTGGGATGAGAAGTGCCAGGCTAGTTTTGAAGAGTTAAAGAAGAGATTAACCACATCTCCTGTATTGATCATGCCGGATATACATAAAGGATTTGATGTGTACTGTGATGCTTCTCGGCAAGGTTTGGGTTGTGTGTTGATGCAGGAAGGAAAGGTAGTGTTGACGGATAAAAGACATATCCCTCTACGATCCGCAAGCATACGGACCCCACACCTTTTTCACCACGGGATTCCCAAGGTTCTTGTCAATCCGCAGAGCAAGGGGATTACAAGCGTTTGATCAACAACGACACACTAGCTACTAAAACCCTAACTATTATTATACTAGAAAACAACTAAACTACACTAGAGAGAACGATTAAGATATCAAGATAAAAGACACTCGCCCATGGGTCTACGATACTAGAGCATGCAATCGCTTAAAGACATGAAAACCAATCTAATCTATCGGGGTTGTGACCACGGTTTCGCCCTTTCCCTCCTCTCATACTGTCACTACGCGAAGGTATTCATGACTAGACCTTTGATGGACACGGCGTATTGAATGGATCCAAGGAAGCATTGGAGCTCGTACTCCCTCTACGGCATGGTAGCGAACCTTAAGCATTAAAGTATATTCAACACAAGATGATAGATAGATAATCCGACAAAGTGCGATTACATCTCAATATCGATTACAACCCATGGACGAATGAGAAGATTACCCCATCAAGGTGCAGATCATGGCACCGTTGATCATGGTTTCCCTTCCGCTGGTGTCTTCCTTCTTCTCCACGAGAGGGTGCTTCCTTCGAGGTGGTTGATCTCCCGCCGGAGATCCTCCTCCTCTCTCTCTCTAGCTTGTGGATGGCCTTCTGGTGCGAATGACTCCTCCTCTCGGTGTTGGCGGCGCCTCGGGGGTTTTAGGGTTGAAGATCCTTCGAGGGCAAGGAAAACGGGACCGAACCGGTGCCGGAACTGGGCCGGGCCGGCCGGCTTGGGCCGGCCAGCCCAGCCCACCCGGCCCGGTTCGGTCGCCCCTTTTGCTCCGTGGGTCCTCGTGCACTTATGTACTTTGCCCCCTCCACTTGCATGATTTTGATGTTGTTATCCTCGCGTCCAAGATGGAGGCTCTCTTTGCATGAAGTTTGATCTTTTACGCTTCAATCCCCGGGGGTGTTCCTTGTAGCACTTCGGTCCTCGCCACCATTGGAAGTGATTTCAGCAAGCTCATGAACACGAACAAGACTCCGTGAATGCTCCTTTGAACTTGTTGTGAATCCGTCCTTTATGTCCATGTTTTCCTACATAAACACAACACTTCCAAATGCATGCACAAAGATGAACTTGTTATATGATTAGTGTGCCTAGTGGCGGGTTAGTTCCATAATCAAATCCAAACCAAAGTGTAATGAACATGCTAGGTGCACCAAAATACACCGTCAACAGGTAGTAGCTTATGCTTTGAGACAGTTGAGGAAACATGAGCAGAACTATCCTACTCATGATCTTGAGCTAGCTGCGGTTGTTCATGCATTGAAGATTTGGAGGCATTACATGATTGGGAATAAGTGTCAGATTTTCACCGACCACAAGAGTCTGAAGTACATCTTTACTCAGAAGGATCTGAATCTAAGGCAAAGAATATGGTTGGAGTTGATCAAGGATTATGGATTGGATATTCAGTATCATGCTGGTAAAGCAAATGTGGTAGCAGATGCTTTGAGTCGGAAAGGTCAGACCAACATGTTGATAGGACACTTGTTACCTCAGGAGTTATGTTGGGAGATGGCACAACTCAACTTGGGAATAGTCGCCTCAAGTGAGACTTTGACATTAGAAATCGAGTCGACACTTGAGCAGGATATTAGAAAAGGACAGTGGATTGATGAGAAGATTGCATAGTATAAAAAGCTGATAAAGTTGGGCAAAGTTCCGGATTTCAGGGAGGATGAGCAAGGAACCGTATGGTTTAAGAATAGAATCTGTGTACCTGAGATTAAGGAGTTGCGAGAAACTATCTTGAAGGAAGCACACGACTCAGCTTACTCTATCCATCCTGGAAGTACTAAGATGTATCAGGACTTGAAACAGAGGTATTGGTGGTATGGAATGAAAAAGAATGTAGCAGCTCATATAGCTTTATGTGATGTATGTCAGAGAGTGAAAGCTGAGTATCAAAGACCAGCAGGATTGCTTCAACCTCTAAAATTACCTGAGTGGAAATGGGAAGAGATTGGTATGGATTTCATAGTGGGTTTACCTCGTACTCGTGATGGGTATGATTCTATATGGGTTATTGTGGATAGATTAACCAAGGTAGCACACTTTATTCCAGTGAAGACGACTTATACCGGAGTTAAGCTGGCAGAGTTATATAATTCAAGAATAGTATGTCTGCACGGGGTACCAAAGAAGATAGTTTCAGATCGAGGCACTCAGTTTACTTCACGGTTTTGGCAGAAGTTGCATGAGTCGATGGATACTAAGCTAAACTTCAGTTCAGCATACCATCCTCAGACAGAGGGACAGACAGAGAGAACAAATCAGATTCTTGAGGATATGTTGAGAGCTTGTGCGTTGAAGAATAGTGGCAGTTGGGATAAGAGTTTACCATATGCAGAGTTTTCTTATAACAACAGTTATCAGTCCAGCATCAAGATGGAACCTTTTGAGGCTTTGTATGGAAGACAGTGTAGAACACCATTGTTTTGGAATCAAACTGGAGAGAGTCAACTCTTTGGACCAGACAGCATAAGGGAAGCAGAGGGAGGCAAGTTGAGATCATTACAGAGAATCTTAAAGCGGCACAGTCACGTCAGAAGAGTTATGCTAATCCTCGAAGACGAGAGGTGGTTTTGGAAGTCGGTGATTATGCATACCTCAGAGTGTCACCTATTCGTGGTCTACGGAGGTTTAATGTCAGAGGGAAGTTATCACCTCGATTCATAGGTCCTTTCAAGATAGTGGAACGAAAAGGAGAGGTAGCTTATCAGTTGGAATTTCCAGCACAGTTGTCAGGTGTTCATGATGTGTTCAATGTATCGCAATTGAAGAAATGTACAAGTGAAGTTAAGATAGAACCGGTACAATCGGAGGATATTAAGATGGAGAATGATTTGACTTATAAGGAATATCCTATCAAGATCTTGGATACATCGGAAAGGGTTACTAGAAGCAAAATCATCAGGATGTGTAAAGTACAGTGGAGTCACCATACAGAGGAAGAAGCCACTTGGGAAAGAGAGGATGAACTTAAGGAAGACTTTCCTCAGCTGTCCTCTAAATTTTCAGAATCTCGGGACGAGATTCTCTTTAAGGGGGTAGGATTTGTGACACCCTAAAATTCCATCACTAAAATACACTTAGCAACATGTCAAATAGCTTTAAAGATTTATAATGAAAAGCTAAATTAAATTGAGCTCTAAAGTAATTAATTTAATTAACTTAGAGACAACAAGTGTTTGTGCATCATTATTTGGCTTTGCGTAGTTTTTGGTTGCTTGTGTGAAGTCTAAAAGATTTATAAAATTTTGTGAAAAGTTTGAAGGATTTTGGTTTGAATTCGTTTGAAAAAGAATTGTTTTGAAAAGGGTTTGGAAAAGAAAAAGGAAAAACGGACAACTTACCTTTCGGCCCAGCAGGCCCAGTAGCCCGCTCTTCTTTCCCGCAGCAGCCCACGCCCCGCCGTCCTCTTTTCTTTTTCTTTTCTCCCGCTGACACGCCGGCCTCGCTTGTCAGCCTCCCTTCCCTTCCCCTTCCTTTCTTCTTCTCCTCTGTTCGCCCGGGCCGGAGCACCATCGCGATCCCCGCCGCACCCGGCCACCTCCCTTCCCCTTCCTACCCGCCCGAGCCGGCCAATTAAGGCAGTAAACCCTCGCATTCAAACCCGGTCGTTTTCCCCTTTCCCCATTCCTGCCCGAGATGCCCGCGACCATCAATGGCAAGTCACCGGCCGCCGCGCCCCCTCGTTCCCCCTCCTCTCTCCCTTCACATCTATTTAAGCCCAGCTTGAGCTTCCGCACCTCCCTTTCGCACCTGCAATACACCCGTTCACGCGCCCGGAGCATCGCTTGCACGCAGCGCCGCCGCCTCTGTTCTTCCGCCGCCGTCGTGCCATCGTCGCCGCCGGTGAAGGACAACACCCTCCGCCCCTTTTTCTTTCTTCTTGCTTCGCCAGAAGCTCACCGAGCTTGACATGCTGTAGGTTGACGACCCCGAGCCGTCCCTGAGCCAGTTCGAGGGTCGCCAGAGTGCCGCCGGGATCGCCGTCGACGCGGGCTCGCTCCTTCGTTTCCCCTTCCACTCCTGTTGTCGTTTCTGGTTCTGTACGTCACGGTGAGCATTTTCCCCCACCCATTTCCTTTTCTCCTAGTGCTCATCGTCGCGCACGCAAGCTCGCCGGAGCGGCCGAACCGCCCCCTTCCGGCGCCGGCCGTCGTCGGAGCACGAGCGTCTCCCTTGAGTCCCCTATCACGTGCGCATGTATCCCCGCTACGAAATGCACCAGCTTGTGGACGTTTTGGTGGCGGGAGCATCGCCCGGCGGCAACGCCGGCGAGTCGCCACCGCGCGCCGCCGCGTGGGTCACCTCTCCAGCGCACGTGCCGCCGTTACACGCACGCGCACGATCCTGGACATCCGATCTTTTGCAGATGGCCCAGATTAGACGGGCGCACCCCCTCGGGCTCGGTCCACCGTGGACCCGTGAGCCGAGCTCACGGCACGGTTCACCGCGCTTGCGCGCGTCTGCGGCCGTTACATCTGAGATCTATGGCTCAACCAAGCCGTTTAGCTTTAAAAGCCCCTGAGTTTTCGTAGATTTGCATGTCAGTCCTCCCACCTTATGAGAGTCTTGCAACTAGGTCCAGAATTTTACTAGCTAGCCCCTGTCTACCCTGAATAATTTTACCCGAGGTCCTTTTCTTTTGTTTTAGCATGTTAGCCCTCCTATTTTTATATGAAATTATGTTTTAGCCCTGCTTTTGTTTATAAAGGTTCTGTAAAATTTAGTTTTATTGCAGATAGGTCCCTATAACTTGTTTTAAGTATAACTTTCTTGTTTTAACTCCGTTTTTAGCGTTCTATATACCGAAATGATCGTCTCAGCGAGTAGAACCATTTAGACAGCGAGTTTTTAACTTTTGCTACTATTTGGTGTACTGTTTATTTATTGTTTGTTGTTTATGCTTGTGCGTAGATATCGTGCCTATTTCGTCTGAGCTCCCCGTCGGAAGTGATCAGGAAGGGCCTGTCTTTGAAGAAGAGTATACCCAGCTTGTAGAGGAAGGCAAGTGGTTTTCCCCCTCTGCATTTTCTTTTTTGAACCTATAACACTGCATGCTTAAACAATATTTACTATTTTCTGTTGCAATGCATTAATATGATGGGCAAACACCTTTTAAGGACCTGACTAGATGTTTTATCCCGTTACCTTGTTCAACCATGTTTATCAAATGATTGGGTTGATAATTGCTTAGCTTGCTCAAACTTGGGGTGGTTTTATGTTGGCTATGATAATGCAACTCAGTTCTGTGTTGGATATGTTAATGTTAAGACAAGATCATCTATGGTTTAAATGGAACATAGGGAACCACCCAAGATAACAGTACAACCACAGTCCACATGGCTCTGGCTTAGCCAAGTAATTAGGAGAGTGAGTTAGCTGATAGCCTTTTTTCGAGAGGGGCACAGGGGGCCGGAGTTGAAGGGGTATAGCCCGGTTCTTTTGGGGTAGCAGCCTTGGCTAAGGTGCTGACCATTAGGGAGGGTTATGGTCCGCTCCGCCGTCTTTAGAATCGTTGCGGGCTGTTGGTTTCTCTTCTTTCCTTTGTAAAGGCTTCGTAGTGGACCCCCAGCCACTCACCTTGGAAGTGTTTAAGGGTCTAGCTAACCCGGGCAAAATGGGGAACACAAACTGTGGGTAAGTGTACAACCTCTACAGAGTGTAAAACTGTTATAACAGCCGTGCTCACGGTCAAGAGCGGCTTGGACCCTCACATGATTATCAAACTTAAAGATGGAAATAAATCGTGGATCTTGTGGGTCTTTGGGCTTTGGATGTCTTTTAAAGTTAAGTGGGTTGGTATAAATTTACATCTAGTAACTAGGTGCTGTTAACTAAAACTTGACCAACTTATAAAATGCTAACCGCTGTGAACCATAACCTATCCTTGGTAGCCTTGCATTGTTTCCCCCACTTGCTTAGCTCCAACCATAAGTGTGCTCACCTCTTGCCTACCGCTGTTCAGAGGAGAACATCGGTGAGGAGGAGTACTGGAGCGACTTCGAGGAATTCTAAGGCATGCGGATCCCCCGGTCATTATGCCTGTGGAAGCTGAAGAAGGGTACTCGTTTTTAGTTATCGCTTTGTGTTTGGACCTTCGAGTCCACCCGTCCGAGTGTAATAAAGAATATTGTATCAGTTTAACTCTTGTACGTTTTATTACTGCAATGGTATTACACTCTTTTGTCTATCATGTGCGTGTAAATTGATCCTGGCGCACATATGAGATGCATTCGGTTTTCCTTGTACGTTTTATTACTGCATTGGTATTGTTCTTATTTATTTGCCATATTAGGTGCTAATTGATTGTTGCATGCATACATGCACATGCACACATGCCAAATTAAGTAAAACGTCATTCTTTTTGGGACAAATTTTGAATCCTAAAACGTCATTCTTTTTTGGACGGAGGGAGTAGTCCGTTGATTTCCTCATCATTTAGGAGGCTCTTTATTTTTTACAGAGTTGGAAAAACTTCAAATTTAGCTAAGAGTATAGCGAGTCTCTTGGAGTTGCTCTAAATCATTATTATTAACAATATTAAGATTGATATCATTTGTAAATAGTGTTGGATATTCCGCATTTTTATCGAATACAAATCTAAAATCAGATGGAAAAAGATACTTGGAATCGAATCCGGATACATTCATCTAACATCCGTATTAAAAACACATCCATGAATATCCATCCATATTAGCATTTTTAAGATACATCCATATCTCTAGCCATCATACTACCAGCTACTGCGACCAGCGAATTGACCCCATAAATACCCTTGCAAAGGGAGCCGCCCCAAAGGCAGATGCGCTTACACCACACTGAGTCGCGAGCAATGGACGCCACGGGAGGGAGGGATGGCGAGGAGAAGAAGGGGAACGGCAAGGGCGCCATCCAGAAGAGCGTGTCGTTCATGAGTCTGTTCCGGTACGCCGACGGCACGGACGTCGTTCTGATGATCCTCGGCACAGTGGGGGCGATGGCCAACGGCGTCTCCGAGCCCATCTTGATGGTTATCTTCGGCCAGGTCATCAACGCCTTCGGTGGCGCCGTCGGCGTAGACGACGTCCTCAGCCGCGTCAACAAGGTGAGCTCACCGGAGATACATCCACCACGCTACCTATAGCTCGCTCATTGCTTGCCATTGTTCTCTTCTCCGTAGCACACCTGCACTCGTATGGCCGCAGCAATGGCCACGGTCAAATCCCGTCTGACGATCTGACGTTTGGCGCCACTAGTCATATGGTTCTCGCTCTCTTTTTCATCGTTTAAGTTCTTTCAAATTTCGCTCTTTCCTTTTGTTCTTATAATCTTGAGATAAAAAAGATGGATCGATACCAATTGAAACTGGTAGTCTGGTATCAAACAACATGCCTTTTTTCAATTCAAACGCGAAAATGCTTTGCGTGCAAAATAATGCACCGCTCCTTGTTTCTTTTTGAGTAGATTGTTCTCGTCTGTACAGCTATGCGTTTGAACGAAGTTTTAGGGGTGTTTCGTAGAACTTCATTAGAAAACAGCTTAACTTCATCCTATTCCTACTCCATGAACTAAGAGTGGTTGATTGGGTGCAAAAACTATTTTTGCCACGACAAAAAAATTGCTAATTCTTTGGTCCCCATTTGGTTTGCTACCAAAAATTTGTCCACACCTCACATTTATCTTGCCAAAGTAGTGTCAAGTTTTCTACGTAATAACTTTTGATTTGTCAACACTTTGGCATGTCAAAATTTGAATACTCAACCAATCAGGCTCTAGAAATGTGGAATTGAGGGCCTGATTGGTTGAGTATTCAATCTTACCCTACCAAAACTAAGGCATGCTAAAACATGGGCAACTTTTTTTTTAGATAACACTTGGTTTTGGCCAATTTTTTGGATTTGAACCAATCAGAGTGCTAAAATGTTTTAAGCCTGCCCTAATTTTGGTTGGGCAATATTGGTATCGAACCAATCATGCCCTGAAATCAGATTTATATTTTTCCAAATATCTTGAGGGACTACTTCAAAAATTACTAATTTCAGACCTCCTTAGCATATTAGAGTTATTTATTTCACTGTTGCTAGCTACTGGTTAAGCACGTACGGTTAACGTAAGCAAAAGTAGAAGAAACCTTTTATTGGCTTTCGTTACATCAGATGCTACCAGGGGCGGACGAATGCCCAGCCCACGCCTAGGGCCAGTCCATAGATGTAATCTGTTAGCTGGGCTAGGCCTTTTGTTGGAACAGTAACTTCGTGTGTAGATTTCAGCCCAACGCCTGGGGCCATGGCCCTACTGGCCCCCAGGCGTGTATCCGCCACTGGATGCTAGGAGTATGCTTAGAAGTATTAAATGTAGATCAATGCTAAAAACAAATTTCATAATACTGGTTTTTTCGTGAGACGAATCTCTAAAACCTAATTAATGTATGATTAGATAATGTGATGCACGTGTGCTGATGATGGATAAATTACTCTTTAAGCAACTTCAACAGACATTGTAAATTTTTTTTATCGTAAAAAAAGAGAGAACACCTTTATTTTGCCTTTACAAGAGTATCGCCTATCGGCATCGCGTCGCCTCGCAATCTCATTCGGTCCGCTACGCTAGCCAAAGATGTCAAGCAAAAAGTATAAAAAAAAATGACGAGCAGTTCCGCTCCTCAACTTGCCCCGCGCGCTTTCCCGCGACTCCTGCTTTCTCTCGCGCGCGCTTTCCCGCCATCCCTTCCTCTGTCTCGTGCCCCGTCGTGTTAGTGCCGCCGTCCTCTTCTGTCAGTGCCTTAACATCGTTTCATCTCCTTCCGTCTGCGTCGGCGTCCCCTTTCTGTCCGCTGCCCTGCGCGAGGACCTTCCAATCCCAGCTGCGAATTGAAGCTCGAGGTTGGCCGTCTGGAGCACCGCCCCCCAGCGGACCAGCGGTCACAGCCACCATGCAGAAGGCCACTGCAGCGAGCTGCAGGCTGAGGATCATGATCGAAGAGAAAAGAGATAGCAGAGGGAAAACGAAAGGAAGAAAGAGTTGGTCAACGCGTAAAGGATCCACACGCTGACACGCAAGGATAAGCTCAATCCTACAAAATGTCTTCGTCACTTTACCGTATGATGATCCTTTACAGAGGTACAAAATTCACAGAGACGCGATCGTCGATGTCGACGTCCTCGCGGTGGTGGCGGCGTCGCTCTCCAAAATTAATGCATGATTTATTTAGTACCCTTAATTAGCGGTTAAAAGTAGAGTATACCCCGATAATACGACTGTTGGGTCGCATTGTGTATTGTAAAAAAACCTCAATTTTTTACTCTAACCAAACACAACTTATGTTGGATTTATCCTATACAATTATGTAGTTTTCTATTTGTATAAAATAGCTAAAATTTCAAATTTAGGTAACCGAGTCGGTTGAAGTTTTGTCTCATAAAAAACATAATACTTAGTCCTTTAAATTTATAACTAAATTAAATTTAGCCTTTTTTTTAAATAGCTTCATCCCGTTGGAAGCGTCTGGGAACCAAACAGCCGCTTCGCTCCCCTTCCCCTTCTCCCGTCGATTTTTCCCGCACAGCTCAGCCGGCCTCGCCCGCCCCGGCGGCGCCGCTACTACCCATCGAGGTATGCTGGACTCGTCTGGCCGCGCCGCCCCTGCCCGTCAGGCAGCGCCTCGCCTCGCTCGATGCCCCCAGCCGTTACGCATGGCTCGAGGTACGTCGTCGGCTCGTCGCCCGCACCATCCATCCACCGATGCTGGCTGACGGGCACCTGAGGCAGCCGCCATCACCGAGGATTACCACCTGCAGTGCAGGATAGCTTGATTTGAGTTGAGAAGAATTAAAACAAGCACAATAGTATTCGATTCGGTGTTGTCGGAATGCTTTTTCATCTTTCTCACATGGGAGCTCACTTGCATTATAAGATAAAATGTCTAGTCCATTTACAATGTGTTTTTCTGTTCTGAAGTAGGAATATGATCGATTAGCTAAACACAGTAACTTTACGTTATTCCGGTCGATTGCAACTTGTATAATATGAGAGGTCTATAATTGATAAACAACCACCACAGGTAATGGCTGGAACATTTCCTGATCAAAGATCCGGTACTCTGTCCAAGTATAGGGTTTGAGATCATCCACACTGTCAAATTTGTCAGGTGCATGTTTTTTTTTGGCAACAATTTTTTAAATATGGTTCCTTAATGAAATGAAGTCATTGCAAAACTTTCATCGAAATACTACTCTGCAAAAAATTCATTTCCTTGCCTTATTTTTCGAAACATGAGTATATTTCTCACTCTGCTGCTGTTCCACTTTACTTTCAGGCAGTTCTGAATTTTGTCTACATGGGCATTGCAACAGCGGTTGTTTCCTTTCTCCGTAAGTACGAGTAGACTTTGCTAACCCTTTCAATCTGGCATCACAAACGGGCTTTGCTGCTAACGATCCCATCGCTAGTAAAACGAATCTTGCATTACCTACAATGATAAGATAAGCTTAACAAAAAGAAGCTTGTCGCATATACCAGCTTTCGCTCATACCAGTGTGTCAGCTTTCAAACATGGAATTTATCATCACAGAGCAGAGTTGAACTTTGACTTTTGTTATATACATTCAAAGAAGGGTACAAAAAGTTTGTGTTCAGCAGTTCATAATAGTGGTTACAAAGCCAACATGTTTATATACAAGAAAACGTGTACGATTAAAGCATTTCATCGTCAGCAAACTGATTTTAGGATAATATGAAACGGAGTTCTAGTGCATGTTTAAGATGCATATTGATGCTCGTACCGATGTAATCGAATTCAATGCATTATTTGTGCAGAGGTGTCATGCTGGACATTGACAGGAGAAAGGCAGGCAACACGAATTAGATCTCTGTACCTTAAATCTGTTCTGAGGCAAGAAATAGCATTCTTTGATGTAGAAATGAAAACTGGGCAAGTAGTTTCAAGGATGTCTGGTGATACCATATTGGTTCAGGATGCCATTGGTGAGAAGGTAAATAGCTCCCATTATAAAAATGAAGAGTGCAGAAGCAAACTTTCTGTTGACTATGACCAGCTTATATCAAAACTGCACAATTTGACTCTTACAAAACTCTTCAGGTCGGCAAGTTCCAACAATTCATTGCTACCTTCATAGGTGGCTTTGTAATAGCATTCGTAAAAGGATGGCTTTTATCTCTTGTCATGTTAGCATCCATACCTCCAGTTGTTTTGGCTGGAGGAATGGTCTCAAAATTGCTTTCTAAAATCTCTTGCAAGGGGCAAACTTCATATGGTGAAGCAGGGAATATCGTCGAACAGACGCTTGGGGCCATTAAAACAGTGAGTTCAATGCACTCAGTGACTCAATAACGACAAAGAGAAATCACTACATTTTGAATGTGACATGCACTGATGCACTGACAAATTTACTTGTGACTACATCTGTAAATCAGGTTGTTTCCTTCAATGGTGAGAAGGAGGCTATTGCAGTGTACGATAAACTCATACACAAGGCATACAAGGCAACTGTTGAGGGAGCAATTATCAATGGTTTTGGCACAGGTTCTGTTTTCTGTATATTTTTCTCAAGCTACGGTGTAGCCATATGGTACGGAGGCAAGTTGATTCTTAGTAAAGGTTACACAGGAGGAGATGTCATCAATATCTTGTTTGCTATAATGATTGGGGCAATGTGAGTTTCTCTAAATCAAGATAAAGAAATTCTAATGATGATCCATAATGTTGTAGGATCCATGGTTTGTTACTTCCAAAATGTTGTGCAGATCGTTAGGTAATGCAACACCATGCATGGCAGCCTTTGCAGAAGGACGATCTGCAGCATACAGATTGTTCGCAACAATCAAGAGGAAACCAAAAATTGACCCTGACTACGGAACCGGCAAGCAGTTAGAAGACATCAAGGGTGATGTTGACCTAAAGGATGTGTACTTCAGCTACCCAGCAAGACCTGATCAACTTATATTTGATGCATTCTCATTACATGTGTCTAGCGGCACTACAATGGCTATAGTTGGGGAGAGTGGAAGTGGAAAGTCAACTATCGTAAGTCTAGTAGAGAGATTCTATGATCCACAGGCTGGTGATGTTTTAATTGATGGCATTAACATTAAGAATTTGCGGCTTGATTGGATAAGAGGGAAGATCGGTCTTGTTAACCAAGAACCATTGCTCTTTATTACATCTATCAAAGATAACATATCATATGGCAAAGAGGATGCAACAATTGAAGAGATCAAAAGAGCAGCAGAGCTTGCTAACGCAGCAAATTTCATTGATAAATTGCCCAATGTATGCCATAGATCCAATTAATTAACTTTTGTACATCCTATATCTTATATTATATAAGCTCAGTGCTAATATTTTTCTGTTTCTCTCATACCAGGGCTATGACACATTGGTTGGCCAACGAGGTGCTCAGCTCTCAGGGGGGCAAAAGCAAAGGATTGCTATTGCAAGAGCAATAATTAAGGACCCCAGAATTCTGTTGTTAGATGAGGCGACTAGTGCATTGGATGTGGAGTCAGAGCGGATTGTTCAGGAAGCACTGAATAGGATCATGGTGAATAGAACAACACTTGTGGTTGCACATCGTCTGAGTACTGTGAGGAATGCCGATTGTATATCAGTTGTTCAACAAGGGAAAATAGTTGAACAAGGTTAGGATCCCTTTTCCATTGTGCATAGTGCATTTGCATTTGTTACACGCACGCCATGTTATAACTAAGCAATCAATTCCTTGAATAAATTAATATTTCACAGGATCCCATGACAAATTGATAATGAACCCTGATGGTGCTTATTCTCAACTTATCCGGCTGCAAGAAAGCCAAGAAGAAGACGGACAGAAATTAGAACAGCGCATGCCTGATAAAAGGTCTAAAAGTCGAAGTCTCTCACTGAAGCGATCGATAAGCAGAGGTTCTGCAGGAAACAGCCGTCGGCATTCTTTGACAGTCCCATCTGGTATGCCTGGTTCAGTTGAGTTGCTCGAAGACAATGATACAAAGGGAGGGGATCAGGAAGAGCAGGCTGATGATATTGAGGCCCCAGAGAAAGCTCCTATGGGACGACTTGCTGCTCTAAACAAGCCAGAGGTACCGATTCTTTTGCTAGGAGCACTAGCTGCTGGACTCCATGGAGTGCTTTTTCCAATGTTCGGTCTATTGACCTCCAATGCCATCAAAACTTTCTATGAGACACCTCACAAACTAAGAAAGGATTCAAGCTTTTGGGGTTTAATGTGTGTTGTGCTGGGTATTGTATCGATAATATCAGTACCAGTGGAGTTTTTCTTGTTTGGTGTCGCTGGGGGAAAGCTTATCGAACGTATTCGTGCCTTGTCATTTCGGAGCATTGTGCGTCAAGAAGTTGCTTGGTTTGATGATCCCAAAAATTCCAGGTGATTACCATTGTTTTGTTGACTGTAGTATTTTCTTTATTTCTACTTAAGTGATTACTAATGGCCAAATTCCATCTTACAGTGGAGCACTTGGTGCAAAGTTGTCAGTTGATGCTCTGAATGTCCGAAGATTAGTGGGTGATAACTTGGCCTTGTTAGCTCAGGTTACCTCAGGGCTAATCATTGGATTAGTCATTGCTTTTGTGGCAGACTGGAAGCTCACATTGATCATCCTTTGTGCAATGCCACTATCGGGTGCTCAAGGATATGCACAAGTAAAGTTCTTGAAGGGCTTCAGTCAAGACGCCAAGGTAGTATACTCCTTCCGTCCATAAAAGGATGCAAGTTTAGCCTTTGTGCACATATATCAATAAATATGTAAAAAGACGCATGTGCCCCTGGATGCCATGTTTGCAATGCGTACGTGGTATGGAGAAAGTCGGAAGAACGTATGGTCCTCTGGATGCTCCTTGCGTTGTGTCGTGATGAAAAAAGGAAGGCCACAAGTTGGTGGGTTTTTATGATTTCTCTAAAGTATTCCGCAGCTAGCATGTGATGATTTAATGTTGGTGGGACCCATATTAGCTTTTGTGTTTAAGTCTTCCAGAGTTGCTTTCTTTTGTGGACAAAAATTGAACGCTAGAATTGCGCTCTTTCACGGACAGAGGGAGTATGTAAAAAAACAGGACTTCAGGTTGTACTGTCATTATACAAAATATGAAATAACAATTGAACTAACATCCGCATTTATTTTTCATTGAGGTCTTCAAGTTACATAAGAATAATGATCACTCATGCTAAATGACAATGTATTGTTGTTTCTGCAGATGTTGTATGAAGATGCAAGTCAAGTGGCCACTGATGCAATCAGTAGTATCAGGACTGTAGCTGCATTTTGTGCTGAGAAAAGAGTCATGACAATCTATGATCATAAATGTGAAGCTTCAAAGAATCAAGGGGTCAGAACAGGAATGGTTGCTGGCCTTGGTTTTGGTTTCTCATTCATGATGATGTACCTTACATATGGCCTTTGTTTCTATGTTGGAGGGCAATTTGTGCGTCATAACAAATCTACTTTTGCAGACGTTTTCAAGGTTGGAAAGTGCATCATGTCAATAGTATTTCCATCCTTCAACTTCCTATTGAAGATTTGATTTAACACATGTCTTGCAGGTTTTCTTTGTACTGATGATGGCAACAATTGGCATATCTCAAACAAGTGCATTGGCTTCTGACTCTACAAAGGCGAAGGATTCAGCTGTCTCCATATTTTCTTTATTGGACCGAAAGTCAAAAGTCGACTCAAGCAGTGACGAAGGTTCGACATTAGACGAGGTCAAGGGTGATATCGACTTCCAACATGTTAGCTTCAAGTATCCAAGCCGTCCAGATGTTCAGATCTTCAATGATTTTACCCTGCACATTCCCTCCGGGAAGGTTAGCCTAACATCTCTCAGCAACGCCATATCTTCCCAGTGATATAATCTGCTGCTTACTCTTTTGTGATTTTATATAGACTGTTGCGCTTGTTGGAGAGAGTGGCAGTGGAAAATCAACAGTAATTTCTTTGCTGGAACGATTTTACAATCCTGACTCTGGTACCATCTCACTAGACGGGGTAGAAATCATGAGCCTAAAGGTTGATTGGCTCAGGGACCAAATGGGGTTGGTGGGCCAAGAACCTGTGCTCTTCAACGACACAATCCACGCCAACATAGCATATGGGAAGCACGGGGAGGTAACTGAGGGTGAGATCATCAAGGTTGCAAACGCAGCCAATGCACATGAGTTTATATCAAGCCTTCCCCAGGGGTATGACACAACTGTTGGAGAGAGGGGCGTTCAGCTTTCTGGTGGCCAGAAGCAGCGGGTGGCCATCGCAAGGGCCATACTAAAAGATCCAAGAATTCTTCTTCTTGATGAGGCAACGAGCGCACTGGATGCTGAGTCTGAGCGAATTGTGCAAGATGCCTTGTACAATGTTATTGTTGGCAGGACTGCAGTTATTGTGGCGCACCGCCTCTCAGCGATTAAAAGTGCTGATATTATTGCAGTTCTTAAGGATGGTATGATCGTGGAGAAAGGAAGACATGAGACATTGATGAACATCCAAGGCGGATTCTACGCTTCACTAGTTGATCTTCGTTCAGCTTCATCGTAGTGCTACCTAGGTTAAGAATTTTGTTTGCATCATTAGGCGTTGTACATCTTCCTTGATTCTTCTCTTGTTTTTGTAGTTACTAGTAACATGCCCACGCGGCACGCGCGGGACAGACTCTCGGTGACTCTCGATAATCTAATTTACTCACTATGGTACCATTACTACTTCTGTTCTATTCGTATCACACATGTTTTCAAAAACCAGTTTACAAAAATATATCAACAAGAAAATAATAAGATGAGTAATTATTTGCACAAATTACATGATGTTTATAGAACCATGGAACATTATAGCAAATAAAAATGGAACATGTTAAACATTTCAATAACCGCCATGATCATTAAGCATAATTAGATCTGGCAGTATTACTCGAAGGCGTGGTTATTTTCAGCAGAAAACAAACCATTTGACCAACGCGACAATGTCTCGAATTGCCTTTCTATATCATTACATCAACCGAGCATGTGCCTTGCCACATTAGTCAGATCAACAGGTGAGGTCATGACATACCACTGTGTCAAAAATTCAAATTAAATTTTGTTTCTCGTTTCAAAAGATTTGGATGGAGAAACTGTTACTCAAAGATTCAAGGTTTAAAAGCATGCCACCAAAACATCACCAACCATAAAAGTCAAAACAAACATACCTTCGTACATTAGCAAAACTCTTTTCGGTGTCAAAAGATTTGGACGGAGAAATCTTCGACACATCGCACTACTGTTAAGTCAAGAGTCGAGCATAGCAAAAACATGCCACCAGAACATAACTAACTGTTAAAATCTGAAACAAATATACCTCCGTACATGGGCAAAACTTGCCAATGGTTGGTTCGCTGTGCGCGTGGATCCAGCCCGGACATGGCATCATGTGCAACAAAGCCATAACCTAGCAGACAATGTCGTGTGATCTCACATCACTGCTGAGGAGGAACAAAAGGAGGCAAATCCAAAGGATTATTACAGAACAATTACATCACATCTGACTATCTTGTGTTCCAAAAAAAGGAGTTGCTACTTCTAAGAATGCCACTGTTCGTTCCCTTCAACTCACTTCTTGATCTCCTCATACTCGTCCTCCAGAGCGTGATCAGCACCACTCTAAGGTCCAGATCCCGACTGTGAACCACCAGAGCCACCTCCAGACATGTGTTGCCCAATCTTTAAGACAGCCTTGTGGGCAGCCTCAAGCTTGACCTTGATCTTTTCAACATTGTTTGAGGCTATCTCCTGGCGGAGGTCAGCGATGGCTGCCTCGATCTCAGCTCTTATCGACGATGTAGATGGTTGTGCCTGTGTTTTTCTTGATGTCAATCAGGGCTTTCCTCTCTTGATCCTTTTGGGCATGCAGCTCAGCTTCTTGGACCATCTTCTGGATGTTAGCCTCAGACATCCTACCAGATGATCAGATGGTGATATTCTGCTCCTTTCCAGTGGCCTTATCTTTGGCAGAGACGGTCACAACACAATTGGCATCGGTGTCAAATGTATCCTCAATCTGAGGTAGGCTTCTTGGCGTTGGTGGAATGCCCACAAGATCAAATTCACCAAGAAGCTTGTTATCTGTAGCCATCTGACTCTCACCTTGCAATACACATTTACCTAATTGGGTCAGCAGTTGAGAACACCTGAAAAACAAGAGCCAAAGATCAGAACAGCGTAACCAGAGTTTTTTTTGGCTACCTACGAGAACATCACTAAGCAAAACTACCACCAATGAGTACATGAGTTATCAAAAGGCTCATAATACACTTCAAAAAGATGACCATGCAAATAGTCAACATGAGGCAATATCAGAAACTATGCATGAGAGAATTGTATTGCAACTTGTGACTATTCCCAATCAACCCGTGAGATTGCACAAATGTTTTGATTAAAGACTCGTCAAGTTAAATGAGATATTCCCAACAAGATAAAGTTGCATCCTCAAGAGGGGTTAGTCATATTTACCCCTAACAAAGAACAGAGATATCATAACTCACATGTTTTTTCTTTGTGGAAATTGTCGTGTTCCTGTTGATCAATCTGGTGGAGATATGTTTTTCTCCACAAGCAGAGCAAGCAACCAGGACACTATTAACCATGCTATCAGCATGCATCGCTGCTAGCCACACGCACCTGCGTGATGTGTCAGCACTCAACACACCACTAATAAGTAATAACCCAAAGAACTTAAATATATCCTGTGACAAAATAAGTAAAAAAACAAAAATCCTACTCCCTCCATTCTCAAATATATGACACCGTTGACTTTTTACTCCAATTTTGACCATCAATATATATTGAACAAATTAGTTAACTAAAGTAAAATGTATATTATCATATATATTATCCAATGTACTTTAGATTTAACTTGTTGGTTTATTGATTTGCTAAAATATTTGTAGAAAAGACGAATAGTCAAACCGACAAAAAAGTCAATGGTGTCATATATTTAAGAACAGAGGTAGTAGTAAATATAGTGGAAACATTTCAGAATTATCATTCAGTTATTAGCTCAAGGCATGACGGTCTTGGCGAAAATGAAATTGCATTTTTTTTGCCCTTACAAGTTTTAGGACTTTGCATCCCAACCTTGGCTGGTAAAGATGGTAAACTGGATAACAAGTAGATAGTTCATCTGATAAAGCAAAGGCTCAACCTAGATATTAAGGGTTAAACCTTTGCATGAGCTTTTTGTTAAGGGTGAAATATTAAGCACATGAACTATACTATCATTCCTTTGCTAAATAAATTTAACAAGTCTGTCAAACATTCTTCTCATCCATGTTGCAATGTGTAATTAGACATTTAGACATTAGAAATAGCTTGTTACATGTTTGCCGTTAAGAACAAAGCTTGACACAGGTTACTTCTCCCCATCATTTTTCACCCTGAAACACAAGAAAGTGTGACTGCGCTAATGTGTGTATAGATTTTACTATAACTGCGCAATATCTAATGGAATTACTTTAGGTATGGCAACTCAAATGTGCTACTGAAGCACTAAAAGAGAAAAAGAAAATACCAAAATAATCTCAAAGTTGAACTCTTTCAGCAATTATGCATTGGAGATCTGAAAGAAATAAAGAACGCACCTGGGAAAAAGGCTAAACCAGCGTGGCAGACTCCGAAGTGCACTCCGGTGATTCGAGCAGCACATGTTGAACCTACAACGCCGTCGTGGCCCTCTGGCCCTCCGCAAAACCTGTAGGCCGTAGGCTTAGTCCTACCACAACCTGTGACAGAGCGAAGGGAAAAGCATCAGGACCCCTCTCACGGACGTCCTGTGCCGGGGCGGTTGGGATTCAAGCAGAGATGCGGGGACGTACCAGCCGTCGATGTAGAGCTAGGTGAGGCGGGAGAGGAAGGCCATGACGAAAGGAAATCTGCTCGAGGCAACGCCGCTGGTGGCGGAGACGGCTGAGGAGGAGTACAGGGCCTTGAATCAGTGCGCTACAAATTCGTTGGGATTTACCGATTCACAGAAGGACGTCGAGAAGTATCTCTTTGCATCACTGTTTTCGTTGACATTTTGAACGGTGGACTCTTTGTATGCATGCAAAGAAGTCATGATTTTTGTGCAACTATGTGACTACCAATCCCTGAAATAAAACATACTCCCTCCGTCTTGGTAAGGCTGTCATTTTTGCTTTTTGAGAAACAAATTTGACTAATTATGTCGCAAAATATATTAATATTTATGATACAAAATTAATATGATTAGATAGATATTGAATCTAGTTTTTTAACAAAATTAATTGAAGATACAAATGTCTTTTCTACAAATTCTATAAAACTTGTGGTACGAACACCAACAACGACTATCATTTTGGGACAGAGGGAGTAAACCTATTAGTGGGGCAATTTGGATCCTAATCGTAAAATGCACGTGCAGCACGCACATGTCTAAAAACCATAATAAATAGAATTTATGTTTATAGAATGAAGGTGCATATTCACATTCAATCAAGAAACCTAACCCATATCACAATAATATATAGCTTTCAAAAAATGTTGAACACAACAATTTATACATTCATAGGTTAACCACGAATCCACTCTTGAATGCATATGAAAGCTTATGAAAGCTTCAAACACTTTATGAGTATTAGTGTGTTTCGTTGCCAAAATGGAATGATAAATGCGTTAGATGGTTCACTTTGATTCCAATCATATACAAGAAGATGATATATTGCAACACGTAACATCTGAACTTTTCGACCACACAAGGGAGGAGGAAATCTAATACATCTGAACTTTTCAACCACACAAGGGAGGAGGAAATCTAATTTGCTCCTAGCAGCACATTGTAATGGACAAAATAAACCATTTAACTGCTGAACAACCTCTCCATGCATTGGCCAGTCCTTGCAATATGCAAAAGTGTCAACATAAATTGCATTCGATAGCAGTTTTTTTCCATGCACACTTTTTTCTTCAAACAAGCATTTAGTTCAGCACAACACAAAGTTAATAAATAATACTGAGCCTGAGCATCAACTCCTTAAAAGATGAAAACGCAAAGTATTTTCACATCCGTGTCACACTATAGGAACCGGTTTTCCTACTTCGGTTCTATTGCACTTTCCATTTGTGCTAGTCGACCAAACACAATCTGTTTAGAAGCTTGCACATGTCCTTGAACAAATGCCAAAATGAATAAGTAAAAAACAATGATTGATCAAGGTGGTCCCTTTTGACTATTTTAATAAACCAACCACAGATCCATCCATTTGATAATAAAATTATAGGAATAAAACAAGCAATTTAGAATGCGAAAGCAATATAAAATAATCTCCTAGCTTGAAAGTGCCATCTGTAACATATGAATATCTCTTTTTTGCAACATGGTTATCCATGATTATATGTACTATAGAATGGAAAGTTGAGGAAGGTAGAAACCAAAATTTTCTAACCCAACGGGCAGATTGGTCAGAGAACCACAATATCGAGTTACCCCACAATAAGCTTTTCAATTAGTTCAGCCATGGAAAAGAGATTGGAAGCAAAATATGTATCTGAATAAATTTTATTAAACACAACAAGGATGAAAGTCAATCTTGTAAGTTAGTCAGCCACTAATTCTAAGAGAAGAAAGGAGCATAGTATTTAAACAACAATGTCTGCTTCTAAACTGATGGAAAGCATTTAAGATCAAACATTTCTATGAAGTTTCAGTCATGAGCTGCCCACTTAGTTTAGCCTGTAAACTTGCCTCCCAAATGATCGCGAGCAAACTCAACTCAAGAGCGCAATCTCACATAGCGTGCCTGCTTAGATCCCACATAGCCTTCCAAGTGACCATGAGCAAAGTTAGCATCCAAAAAAATCAGGATAGTTTTGATTTTTCTAGTCTGATAAAATAAACCACAAGACAAACTGTCAAGAACCGCAGAAATGGGTAAGCACCAATCTGAGAATTGTTGTCCAATAAAATTGATGCAATCCCTATCTGAGTTGGTAATTTTTTGGATGTAGCAGTTCATAATAAATACTACTCGTAGGAATAGAGAAGCACTGCATGTGTTAACCCTAAGGGAAGACATTCTTAGTCTCCTACACTCATAGAGCTAAATTCTTAATAAGTGAAATACCCAAGCCAAGGCACTAACAATCTCACAGTCATAACAACCCAATGCTATAATAAGCCAATACTTATCCAGAACAATGAAATTCAATGCTATATGAGTAGAAATTAGAGATATTATCTAGTAATTACAATTAAAAGTGATTAAACATACCTGACAATCTCCACCATTGTCATACTTCTATAGTACATTCGTTTAACCAAGTTTCAGCTACCAAACACACCATTAATCCACATAAGAGATAAGCAAGAACAAATATTGAAAAGACCATGGAGGGTTTAATCAATTATTTCATTAGCCACGTTCAAAAAAACCTAGCTAACAAAAGTTAATCACCATTAAGTACCTTGAGAAGGCATTGGAATCCGAATTATTAAGATATTCTTATCCCTGCAATATTGGTTTTTGTAATCAGTAAGGTGGTGATGTTGCAATCCCAAGTTTGGTATCAATGAATTGGGAGGGGAAATATTCAGCATGTCCTATAAAAAATGGGAAGGGAAAACAACACTGGACACTGCAGCAAAATTGGATGGAGCTAGTAGAATCCTGAAAGCAGTGTGTGCTGCTTGTGACAAAAAAATCATGTACTCGTCGATGTATCAGAAAACAATAATAACCTCAGCTATTTAAATGAGCAATGGCTGTGGCACAAAAATATTTATCATGTCCTATGTTTTAGAAAAAAATGCCAGTTGCAAACAACTCAAAAAATCAACAGGCAGTAGCAATACCACAATAGAAATAAAAACCACAAAATTGGCTAATGGGTGAGGAACTCCACTTTCTTATAGGATAAGGAAGTGAAACTCTAATGGCAAGATTCTTGTAATCAAACACTTTGAAAGCAAATATTTCTGGTTCACACACATTATATCTAAGACAATTTGCAATTCAAGCCTTCGATGGTTCACCTCCATATGCTCCCTTCACTTTCCTCCACTCCTATCCCACAAAATTCCAATAATATTTCGAACCTTAACCTACATTAAAATTTAACTGTATGGTTTGGATCATAGGGATAAGATGGTTCAGCTATTGTATCGAACATGTTAAGATATAAAAGAGAAAAATATGATAAAGGGTATGCAGGAGAAAGCAAAATCGGAGAAATGAAAAGCTACTCCTCTTTCTCGCGCTCTCCGCGTTTCACGGCCTGCGTGTCGATCAGCCGTGTGTTTGGCGATTTTGCAGAAAAACATCAGATTTGCTAGAAATTGCGAAAAAGATCCACCACGTCCCTATCACATAGTGAACACGTTGGTTTATTTTGCATACAGGCCCTCAATCTAAACTTTATTTCAACGTGAAGAAGAGAAAATGTCGTTTTTACAAACACACCCGAGCCGCTTTTACGAACACCCCCTCCCACCACCTCACTCCTCACCTAATACCCCATCCCCCCCCGCCCCTCGACCCAAACCCTAACCTCAGTTACACCCCCGTCGCCCCCTGCTCTCCCCTCCCCGGCATTTCGCCGCCACCCTCTCCCCACCTTCTCTCCTCCTCCTCCTCAGCCACTCCCGCAGCCCACCCTCTCAGTGGTCGGAGCAGGGACGAGCAGCCTCCTTGTACTCCTACATCGGGCCACCACCTCCTCCCTAGCTCGCAGCGGCCGGCCATGGAGTGGCACGAAGGAGCGCAGAGATACAATGGCGATAGGCAAGATGGAGCCTAGCGCGTGGGCGTGGAGCCGACGCGGGTTAACGGCGACGACGGCCATGGGGGACTCCGGCAGGCGACGGGGCACCAGATCTGGCGCAACCCTCCTACGCCTCCCCCCACCGTGGTGCTCCTCCCCGAGTCAGATTCGCGCTCATGACGACGACTCCCTCTGCCGCCTTTCCCTCTCCTGCTCCGGCGACAGTGACGAGACGGTGCGGCAGCGGGCGGAGGCCGGCGACAGTGACGAGAGGACGCAGCAGCGGGCGATGAGACAACGCGGCAGCGGGCGGAGGTCGGGCGACGAGACGGCATGACAGCGGGCGGAGGCTGGTGCGACCCCTTCCCCTCCTTCCCTCCCTCCCCCTACCATGCCAGGTTGGCGCTGCTGATGTGGGCACGACGGTCGTCCCGTACCATTCTCATCCTTTGTTCTCCACTATTTTGTCTCTCTGCCTTCGGATTTGAGCCATGAAACGAGCAAGACGGAGAGGGAGGGTGATGGATCCACACAGTAAGACGGCAGTGGTGCTCCCAGGTGAAGGAAGGCAGCTGCGGCCTGCTAGAGAGTAGGGGCGCAACGGTGGCCAGTGAGCTCTGCAGGTCTGCATCAAATTGCAGCTCCAGCCGACCGCGTCCCTCCGCCCCCTCCATTTTAGGCCCGAGTCAGGTACACCTTGTTCATCGTGTTGTGTTGCTATTGAGTTATTTCTTGTATGCTTGAGAGGGTGTGATTGTCTTGCAATGTGATAACTTAGCACTGATGTTGGCAAATCTGAGATAGGATGGGTCTCCATCATTGCATTCGTTCAATACCATGGATTGCCTTCTTAATCTGATTTACAGTTCAGATCATAGATTCTTACTTGTCATTGGTTGAATTGTTTTTTAATGCCATATGAAACAGAGCATTGTCATAGTTTAGATCAAAGATTCTTACAATATTCTTACAATGTTGTCATTGATCTGATTTTTTTTGAGCAAAACAGAGCTTTGCTTTTGTACTTGTGTGCCTACTATCTGCCCTATAGTGAGAAGTTTTTTTGTCATAGTTCCTTATTGTGGATCTCCTAGCATCTGAAAACTAGCAAGTGCTCATTCCAGTTCTCCATTGCAGGTTCTAGGCATCTGAAAACAATGTGAATACGAATAACAACACAATTTGTAATATCTACAGACTGATTGCTTTATATCTTTGCTTCAGCATGCTATGCAGTGTTGATACTGTGAGAGTCAGTAATCTTTTGAATGGAGAATGCATAAGCAATCAGTAGCGACCTCTATGTGCAAGATGAAAAATTAAGGAAACCCAAAATATTAACATATTGCTCTTTCCTTATTGTTGGTTGTGAACTTTTGCTACAGAAGATGTCCTATGCTTGAGGTTAGTGCTATCCACATAAAGTGCATGATGGTTGATTAAGCTTGGAGCTAGATGTCTTGTCTTGAAGCTACTGATGGTTGATGCATTACATTCTGGCCTTGTTGTTAACTTCTTTTGTCTTCTAATTCCTTAGTTTTTCTCATTCTGTAGAAAATAAACAGGTGGGGTATTTAATTATATGACAATTTTCCTTTTCCCATGAGATTGTTGTCCATTCCTTTCATACTACGCTGTTGTGCTCACTTAAAGTCAATGGGGTACCTCCGTTCTGATGCTATTGATTTTGTGCTTTGAAAGGTTTGTGAATGTCGGGGTGCATTAGACCTATCTTAAGAGCTGAGTTGAAGTTTTTTTAACAAATCTACACACACCCCATGAATTGTGTGCTAACCTCTTATTTCAGTTGTGACAGTGGTTTGGTGGTTGTGTTGAAATCAAAACAGAGTCTATGTCGTGTTTCTGCTTGTTTGTAAAGCTTGGGTCATTGGAGATGATTTTCATATGCGGGTTTATCTCCCTACTTCAACCTCCACTTTGTGAGGCCTTTCCACATCAGGTGCAAGCGTCCATGACGCCACTGCGTTCCTAATGCCATGGTGAGCTGCTTCAAGGTGACGATGTTGCTGAGGGTTCGTCTTTGGCGGCGCCTCTGAAAGGACCTTGTGATGCCTAGAGGGGGGTGAATAGGATCACTTCAAATTTCTGAAACAAAAGCAGCGGTTAAAGCACCTGTCGGTACTACCGACGTGTGCCGGTTCTACCGATGGTCTCGGTACTACCGGTACCAGGTCGGTACTACCGACAGGATAGAGTTGACTTAAAATGAAATTTGGATTCTGCAGCGGTTTTTGCAATTCTATTTGAAACAAAGTCTTAGATTAGATCCTAAGAACCACCTGCAACCACAGAGATGAGTTGGAACGCAACCAAAAGATAGATCGGGCTAAAAATGTTCTAGGCTTAGAAAGAAACAACGAATTCAAGCAAGCGAAGGAGACACAAAGATTTAATCTGAAGTTCACACCCACAAAGGATGCTACGTCTCCGTTGAGGATCCCACAAAGGGAGGGATATCACCAAGAGCCTTTTTTCCTCTTCCAACCCCCACAAAGGAAGATTGGTGCTCACTAAGAATTCTCCACCAAGGAGAGGGTAATACAAACGATCCCGGGTGCACCACACAAATAGGGCACTCACGGGCGACGCCTAACCATCTAAAAGCAAACTTCAAGAGTAACAAATGCAAATCAAACGCCCGGAGATGCTTCAAGTGCTCTTGAGAAGATGAGAATCGATGGGGCTCTCAAAGCTTGTGCACACTTCACTAGAAATCACCTCTCTACTCAAACCCTAGCTCAAGGGAACCAAGGATTAGCTCTAAGGAGAGGGGAGAGGTGGAGTGAATGCTTGAGGAAGTGTTTGTCTCGTGGTTGGTCAGCAATGAGTGAGGAGGGAGAAAGGGGTTTATATACTAAGGCTCAAAAACTAGCCGTTATTGTGCTGAATCGTGCATCCCCGGTACTACCGACACGGTGTCGGTACTACCGAGGGGGTGTTTCAGAACCCTAATAGTACTGGGTCATCGATAGTACTGACGCTGGGTCGGTAGTACCGACCCCTTGGCTAAAACTCGCCAGTGAAGCCATATCGGTATACTGACCCTAGGCCGATACTACCGAGGGGAGGTCGCCGGTAGTACCGACATGGTGTCGGTACAACCGACAAGAGCTGAGAATTTGGGAAAAGAAGAGCAACATTGCGCGTGCAAACTCACCTCTTCTCACTCACTTGGGTTACCTTCTAGAGCACTTTTAGCATCTCTTGGCTATCGATTTGCATCCCCCTTTATAGTACGCTGTTTCCTATACTCAAATTCAAAAGTAAAAATAAATTAAGCCTTGAATTGAGTTGAAAACGACGACTTGGAGTTGGGGGCCTTCCTTTGAACAAACCATAAGAGTTTCATTAATTTGAGACCAGCACACATCTTGATCAAGCATTAAATACCGCAAATTGTGCTTGTCATTATCACCAAAACAATCAGGTGCCAAGATGCACTTTCAATCTCTCCCTTTTTGGTGATTGATGACAACCACAATTTGTTTTTATAAAAGATGTGTGTATTTAACAATTTGAAAATGAAACTCCCCCTAAGTGTGTGCTTTGACTTTTATGAAGGCCTCAAATGCCTATCACACACTTAGAAGACTTTTCACTCTCAAATTGTATACTGTCACACCCGGTTTTAAAGGCAAAACCGAATGCATTGATCACGTGTGCGCCAGGATCAAGTTACACACACGCTTAGACATTATGAATACCAAAAACAGTGCCACACGAATAAAGAGTTATTACAAACCATAGTCTTAAACGAATCTTAAACAAACGAGTTCTCGTAGCGGACAAAATGCCTCCACGGGCGGTGACCGAAGACTACGCACACCTATAACTCCTGGAAATCTCCCGGACTATCTTCAAAGTTCTCCCGCTCGAGCAAATCCGGTATTGTAGATGCAAGAGAATAAACAAGCGTGAGCACATATCGTACTCAAGAAGGGAAAACAACATAACATGCAAGGCCATATGGTGGATGGCTAAGGTTCAAGCACTTTAGCATTTTAGTTGGTCAAGTTTTATTAGCAACCTGATTACTAAAGGTGTAAGTTCATACCAACCCAATTAATAAGATAAAAGCATCATAAATAAAGAATAAAACAGCAATTTAAACATTAAAGTTCCATAATTTAATCATGTGAGTGTCCAGGCCGCTCTTGACCGTGAGCACGGCTAATCGATTAGTTTAACACTCTGCAGAGGTTGTACATATTTACCCACAAGCAGCGTAAAAGCTCCAAAGAACTTTGAACCCAACCATGCGGTGCTTGCAAGACACCATATCACACTTCCGAGGTGTGATTGCATAGGGACGCTACATGGCCTTTACAAAAGTTCCCTAGCAAGTTATGACCCACAAGGTCCGGATCAATTAGCAAGGTATAAAGTCCCATAGCGAGTTGATACCCCACCATAAAAGAATAACTCACCCAACCCCCCGATAGAGCGAGTCCATACCCCACAAGTACCGCCGATCCCTTGTCCTTATCGTGTAAGACCATCCCAAGCTAAAGTTCCTAATTATTCACCAAGACCATTGCCCATTAGTTCTTGTGGTTGTACTGTTTTCCTGGGTGGTTCTCCATGTTCCGATTATTATATTAAAGTGGTCTTGTAAAGTAAAAGCTCATAAACGGAACATAGAATAACAAAAGGTAACCAAGTAGATTAATACCAATTCCCAGTTGAGCATGCTAAGCAATAACTACCACAAGATTAATTTAATTCCCGGTATCAAGGTAAAGGTAGTAAAAAGCTAGGCATGATCCTTAATAGGTTCCCATCAAATTAATGCAAGCGGAAAAGTAAAACAGTGAATTTAAATGCATGTTATGTAGGACAAGCGGGCATGCATCAAGGAATACTTGCCTTCAATAAAGCCTTGCTGCTCAAACTCTTGCACGACTTGGTCTTTAAATCCCTCGAACGAATCGCTCTCTACGGTCCACAATCATCACATACAAGCATACAATAGGAATAAATAAGAAACAGTCACCAAACAGATCAAACAGATCTAAACAGTAGCATAAAACTAATCTACGCTTCGAGACGAACGCGTGGACATAAAGAACGCTAAAATCGGAGCTAAAACGACTAAGTTATGGCTTAGGGAAGGTATAGGGACCAATCTGTAAAGATTTGAAAAGGTTTTGGGCTAAAATAAAGAAAAAGGACTAAACCGTAAGAAAACTCCTAAGGTGGAAGGGTATTTTTGTAATTATAAGAAACTCAGGGGCTTTTCTGCAAAATTGCCAGGGCTGGCGGCGGGTTTGACCTAGTTGACCGGGTCGGGTTGCTTTAGATCCATTGGATCTGGATCTAAGGGCTGAGGCTGTTTGCGGCGGCGCGGCTTAGATCGATCCGTTGGATCTCGATCCGGCGGCCGAGGACACGCGCAAGCGGCGGGCGGCGGGGAACACAAGCCGGTGGCGGCGAGCGGCGGCGGGCGGCGGCGGACTCGCCGGCGGGGACCCCGATCTAGGGTTTCCGGCCACGGTTGGGAACGCGGAGGGCACCTACGCGACGTGCGCGAACCGGCGAACCGATCTAGGGCGGCGGCTCGGGCGGAGACGCGGCGGCGCGGGCGGTCGACGCGGCGGCGCGGGGCGCGGACTCCGGCGAGGTCGCAAGGGTGGCGGGGTGCATGGGGACGGCGACGTGTGGCGCGGGCGCGACGCTCACCTCCTTGCGCGGCTCGGAGCGATTCCCCCCGGCGGCGGAAGGACGACGGCGGGATCCGACGGCGGCGGCGGCGAGCTCGAGCTAGGGTTCGCGGTTGGGGCGCGGCGCAAGAGGCGGCGGGCGGCGGCGTCTCGGGTAGGCGATCCGGGGGCGGCGGCCGGCTTATAAGGGCGCGGGGGCGGCCCCCTGGCGTGCGCGCCATGCACGGGGAGGCGTGCCCGAGCGGGACTCGGGCGGCGGCGGCGCGGGGCGAGTCCATGTCGGGGACGAGCGCGGGGGAGGGGATGACGTGTGGGCCCGGGCGGTCGGCGGCGGCGGGCGGATGGGGAGCGGCTGCGGCGCTTGGCGGGCGGCTGGCGGGCCGAAAGCCGGGTCGCGGACGCGGTTAAGGCGGCTGCGGCCTGCTAAGCTAGGCGGGGCTGGGCGGGTTGGGGCCGCTAAGCGGCGCCGGGGTTTAGCGGGCTGGCAAGGGCGTTGGGCCGAAAAGGGGAAAGGGGTAGGGTAGGAAGAGAAAAAGGGTTTAGGAATTAGTGCTTGGGTTTGGAAAAAGATTCAAACAAATAGAACTCAAATTTGAATTTGAATTCCAGCAACCAAAAATAGTGCACGAGCATGAATGCCACAAATAAATCCTATATTTTATTAACTTTATTTTAGAAAAATTTTAGATGCCTAAAAATAAATAAACAACCTTATATTCCTTAGGCAAATAAATGGTTGCTAGCAAATTTTTATAAAGCCAAAATTTTTTAATAGAATTAGGGTGTTACAAATCCTACCCCCCTTAAGAAGAATCTCGTCCTCGAGATTCGGACAGATTGGGCAAAAGATCTGGAAATTCTGCTTTCAGCTCATCCTCGCTTTCCCATGTTGCCTCATCCTCTGCATGATTACTCCATTGTACTTTGCACATCTTAATCACACTATTCCTGGTGACCCTTGTCATTGTTTCCAATATCCGAATGGGGTGTTCAACAATGGTGAGATCCTCTTTAACGTTTAGATCATCTAAGGGTAACGGCTCCTTGTCATGAGGACCAAAACCCTTCTTCAACTGAGAGATATGGAATACATCATGCACATCAGCTAGCTGGACTGGCAACTCCAACCTGTAAGCCACTTCTCCCACTCTTTCAAGAATCTTGAAAGGTCCAATAAACTGAGGTGACAACTTTCCTTTAACTCTGAATCGACGCAAACCTCTAATGGGTGACACCTTTAGGTACACATAATCGCCTTCCTGAAAGACCACATCCCTTCGTTTGCCATCTGCATAACTTTTCTGTCTAGACTGGGCAATCCTCAAATTTTCTCTGATGATCTGAACTTGTTTCTCCGCTTCTCTGATGATATCTGCCCCAAATAACTGCCTTTCGCCTGTCTCACTCCAATATAACGGGGTTCTACACTTCCTTCCATATAGGGCCTCAAAGGGTGACATTTTGAGACTAGCTTGGTAGCTGTTGTTATAAGAGAACTCAGCATACGGCAAGCTCTTATCCCAACTACAACCATGCTTAAGCGCACAGGCTCTCAGCATGTCTTCTAGGATCTGATTGGTTCTCTCTGTCTGTCCATCCGTCCGTGGATGATAAGCCGAGCTGAAATTTAGCTTAGTATCCAGAGATTCATGCAACTTCCCCCGCAAACGAGAAGTAAACCGAGTACCTCCCGTCGACACGATCTTCTTTGGTACACCATGCAAACACACAATCCTGGACATGTATAGCTCGCCAACTTAGCTCCCGTATAAGTAGTCTTTACCGAATGAAGTGAGCTACCTTAGTCAAACGATCCACGATAACCCAAATCGAATCATAACCATCTCGGGTTCGGGGTAAACCCACTATGAAGTCCATTCCGATCTCTTCCCACTTCCACTCAGGCACCTTCAATGGTTGAAGCAAACCCACTGGGTCTCGATATTCAGCCTTAACCCGGTGGCAAGTGTCACACAAAGCCACATGAGCGGCCACGTCTCTCTTCATACCGTACCACCAATACCTCTGCTTGAGATCCCGGTACATCTTAGTACTTGCTGGATGGATAGAGTAAGCCGAGTCGTGAGCTTCTCTCAAGATCGTCTCTCCGAGATCTCCCCGTCTCCGGTACACACAACCGGTTCTTAAACCACACGGTTCCTTGCTCATCTTCTCGTGAAATCCGGGGCTTCTCCTTGTTGCATACTCTCTTTAATCTTTTGTATTCCGGCATCCTCTAACCGCCACTTACGTATCTCTTGCTCCGAGTGGCTCTGTACTTCCAAAGTCACTCCTTCTGCATGTGCAACCACTTTCAAGTTGAGCCTTTCAAACTCTTTTACCAACTCGTCAGGAAACTGAATGGTCATAGCCATGTTAGTGTGGCCTTTCCGACTCAAAGCATCAGCAACCAGATTCGCTTTTCCCGGATGGTAGTGGATCTCTAGATCATAGTCCTTGATCAACTCTAACCAACGACGCTGTCTTAGATTGAGATCCTTCTGAGTAAAGATATACTTCAGACTCTTGTGATCAGTATAGATCTGACACTTAGTTCCCATAATGTAGTGTCTCCAAATCTTCAATGCATGAACCACTCGCTAACTCCGTGGTCATGCGTAGGATAGTTCAATTCATGCTTCCTCAACTGACGAGATGCATAGGCTATAACATGACCTTCTTGCATCAACACACATCCTAGACCTTGTCGAGATGCATCACAGTAAATGTCAAAGCTCTTTCGTAGATCAGGAATTACTAGAACAGGTGCTGTGGTTAACCGCTTCTTTAACTCTTCAAAAGCTCGGATCGACATGCACCGGTCCATTTGAACTCCCCCGTCCTTCTCTAGCAATGTAGTGAGAGGCTTCACAATCTTTGGAGAATCCTTCAATAAACTGACGATAGTAACCGGCAAGTCCAAGGAAACTCCGGATCTCAGACACTGTACGAGGGGCTTCCCACTTCAATACATCACTAACCTTGCTGGGATCCACTGCAATACCTCCGTTGGTGATGATATGACCTAGAAAAGACACTTCCTTGAGCCAAAACTCACACTTGCTGAACTTCGCATATAACTCATGCTCTCTCAGCTTCTGCAACACAAGCCTCAAATGCTCCTCGTGGTCCTCCTCATTCTTGGAGTAGATCAAAATGTCATCAATGAATACCACAACGAACTTGTCCAGATACTCCATAAAAATCTTGTTCATCAAGTACATAAAGTACGCGGGTGCATTGGTTAACCCAAAGGACATAACTGTGTACTCATAAAGTCCGTACCTGATAGTAAAAGCTGTCTTAGGAATATCTGAAGGCCTAATCTTCAACTGATGATAATCGGATCGTAGATCGATCTTAGAAAACACTTTAGCTCCTCTCATCTGATCAAACAAATCTTCAATACGTGGCAGAGGATACTTGTTCTTGATGGTAACATCATTAAGAGATCTGTAATCAACACACATCCTTTGTGTGCCATCTTTCTTACCCACAAAGATAACGGGTGCTCCCCAAGGTGATGAACTAGCACAAATGAACCCTTTACCCAATAACTCTTTAATCTGAGCTTTAAGTTCTTGTAACTGATCACTAGACATTCTATATGGGCGCTTAGAGATAGGGGCAGTACCAGGTAAAAGATCAATAACGAACTCAACATCTCGGTCAGGGGGCAACTCCTCGGGAAACACATCAGGATAATCGCACACTACTCGTATGTCTTCCAAGGCTGCTCCGTCGAGCTTATTCACGGCACTGGCATTTGATGGTGCGGGATCTGCTGCAAACTCAAATCTTTCACCAAATTTGGACTTGTAAGAAGGATTGATCTCTTAGCACACCGAATCACCGCATCACACGCGGTCAACCATCCCATTCCCGCATCACATCGATCCCCTTTGAATCCAAGATTATAAGGTTGGCACGGAAATCTCTCGCCCACAATCTTGAGATGGACGTTATCACATTTATAGATAGCTTTCAATTCCCCCCCCGGTGAGGTAACTAACATGTGGCGAGACATGGGACCGATAGGTAGATTATGTTGAGCTACGAACCGGGATGTAATGAAAGAATGGGATGCTCCGAGAATCAAACAAAACCGAGGCGGGAGTAGAGTTGACTAGAAACATACCGAGCACTACTCGGGGTTCTCCCGGGCGACTTCAGGCATCAACGTGCATCGCCTTGCCTCGTGCATAGCTCTGTTGTCCTTTGTTAGACTGCGGGGTTTGGCTTCCGCTCCTTGTCTGCTGCTGGTTCTGCACAGGGGTGTGTGGAGGGTTCCTTTTTGGGCAAGCATTGGCGTAGTGACCAAGCTCTCCACACTTGAAGCAAGTAGTGGTGGCAGGATTGGGCGGTGCCACGGACCTTACAGGTGTGCCAACTGGGGCTCTCTCGCCGACTCTCCGGGAAGGCCGGGCGGGGAGTCCGAGGAACAGACGCCGAAACCGCCGAGCGGCACCGCCGGAACCGCCGAGCAGGACGCCGGGACCGCCGCCGCCCAAAGTTTCCACCCCGGTCCCCCAAAGCGGAACGGGGTGTTCGGCGGTGGGTTGAAGCACGGGCGAGACGCACTCCCAAACCGCCCGCAGCCGGCGGCCTTCCTCTTCTCGCTCTCCGAGCTCCTTGCGCTTGTGCTCCAAGCGGATGGCGGCATCAACTAGGCCGCCGAAAGTTAGGGAAAGGATAGGACATCGACCATTCTTGCGGCGAACCAGCCAACCCATCCAGGAACAACTCCTCGCTTCTTCCTATCTTCAAGCAACCTCCTCGACCGCATAGCGAGACAACTCGATGAACTTGTCTCTATACTCGCTCACCGACATTCCTCCCTCGCTTTAGAGAAAGGAACTCCTTCTTTTTGATCTCCATGACTCCGGAGGGTATATGATGACTCCTGAAGTTGGTGGTAAACTCCCCGCCAAGTGATAGTGTCTGGGGCGGCATGAGCGGCGCAGTACGCATCCCACCAACCGGCTGCAGAGCCTTGAAGTCGTCCTGCAGCATACAGGACCTTCTCTCTGTCGTCACACTGACAGTAGTGAGCATCTTCGCATTGTCTTGAGCCAATCTTCTCGCTTCCGGTGGATCGGCGGCGTGAGTAAACACGGGAGGGTGATGACTCATAAACTCCCGGTGCTTGTTGCGAGGCGCGGGTGGCGGCACCGGCGGATTGTTGACCCGGGCTTGCAAGTTTGTCACGGTGGTGGTCAAGTTCGGAGGAGCCGGGTTTGTGCCTCCGGAAATGCCGCAAAGCGGGATCCATTTGTACCGGCTAGGGTGCTCTTCCCGCTGGTTGATCAACACCTGATCCCGACCTGGTGTTCACCATCCGAGTGTTAGGGACATTATTTTAGATGATTGCACCAAGGGTTAAACTCAGGAAGATAAGATAGCAATGACATTAAGATAAGACAGATTCTGTTGACTCCAAACAATCAGGCATAGCTCTCAGTACGCGTAACCAAAAATTATGTATTTTGGACTGATAAAAGGTAATGAAATTACGAAACTACTCCAACTGGAATCACCTCAATCGGAGTTGTGTAGCTCTGGTTATAAAATAAACAAGTCAGGTAGGTCAGCAGTGTTTAACAGATTCGTGAGGCTGTAATGTTTCAGTTATAACTCCCTGGTTTTCCATCCAAATATTCTGAATTTTTCACAGAAAATCAGTCACGAAATTCTTGAACTTTTCCAATTGGTTTTACTGCAATCGGAGTTCTGTAGCCCGAGATAAAATTAAAACAGTGCTGCTGACTCAGAAAACTGTGCGATCAGATTTTTGGGATCTCGAATTTGCATTAAGGGAAAGCTTAAGGGGACAAAAAAGATTAAGATAGATAACTGATTGAGACTGAAAGTTAACCCCCACAAACTTACTACTAAACCAATGTCGTTGTGGTCATCACTCCACAACACATTGCACTCAACCAAAATCCAACTCATACATTAAGCACAAAATCAAGCATTCAACCATACCTCTAAACTAAACACACTTTACCGATCGTTTACTAGCGTTTACAAAGAAATACTATCCTTAATCTTAATCCTAAGGACTATCTTCCGCCATGGCATCTGTGCGAGCGTCAGGGGAGTCGTAGTGTGGCCTCTTGGGTGACGGGGAGGTACATCCTTCTGTGGCTTCATGGGCTTCTGGCTGCTTCCTGTTCAGAAGTGCAGCTTCTAGGGCACGCCTCTACGTCTCCAGAGTGAAAATCTGCTGCTGCGCTGCATATAGTGTGTTGTTGGCATCGTCCAATGCGGTGTTCACAGCTGCAAGTAGACTCCGGACATTGTTGAGCGTCCCTTCATAGGCTGGTGCTGGGGCGATGTAAGTCTTGGCTTCCCCACTTGCTCTGAAAGGTGTGTAACGGCAGTGGGTATCCTCCAACCTGTCACGCTCCTTGTGAGAGAGCACATAGAGCGCCCTCCGAGCCGACTCGCTATCCCGCATCCATAGTAGTCCTGTGAGCCACATCATGATGCTTGGACACCTCCTTCACTCCACGACATGGAATGTACTCCTCCAAGATGGCAGCAACCTCCCAATGGGGCTCGAACCACGGATGAGTCCACAGCTCACAATGGTAGACAGGGGCTTTATCATAGCCCAGGTGGAGTACCATTGCTCTCAGGTGGTCTTCCATGGGAATGCCTACTCCATCAGCTCTGTAGTGGTACACTTCCCAGATTGCTTCCACAGCTTCCTCCTCTTGCTCTTGTTCTTCTTCCTCCATCTCTTGATCAAGGTGATCCTCATCTTCTTCTGGCGCTTGCTCCTCTAGGTTTGGTTGTTCAGCTAGCTCATCCTCCTCTGGAATCATCTCCTCCGGATCTTCCTCATCGTCAGGCACCATGATAAGGTTAGGGAAAACCATAGGTGCAGGCTCCATCTCAATCTCCTCATCTGTATCTCCATCATGCAGATCATGATACTGTTCCTGTGGTGCATACTGATGGACTGCTCCAGCCTGAGAGGTCTTCAAGCTACGAACCATCTGTAGTGTAGTGCAGAATGAGAAAGATGGTAAGGCAAAAGGATGAGAGCTAAAGCAAGCACAAGGTAAAGAATGCAGACAGCTCAAGAGTGAAGCAAAAAAGGCAAGAGTAAGGTTAGTAAGAATAAAGCAAGCATGTAAGAGAAAGCTTCTAGGAGTATAAAATCCTTAGTTCGACCATTTGTATCTAGGCTAGCGTTCCTACAGTCAACACAGCTCTGGTACCACTCTGTCACACTCAGTTTTAAAGGCAAAACCGAATGCATTGATCACGTGTGCGCCAGGATCAAGTTACACACACGCTTAGACATTATGAATACCAAAAACAGTGCCACATGAATAAAGAGTTATTACAAACCATAGTCTTAAACGAATCTTAAACAAACGAGTTCTCGCAGCGGACAAAATGCCTCCACAGGCAGCTGACTGAAGACTACGCACACCTAGAACTCCTGGAAATCTCCCGGACTATCTTCAAAGTTCTCCCCGGTCGAGCAAATCCGGTATTGTAGATGCAAGAGAATAAACAAGCGTGAGCACATATCGTACTCAGCAAGGGAAAACAACATAACATGCAAGGCCATATGGTGGATGGCTAAGGTTCAAGCACTTTAGCATTTTAGTTGGTCAAGTTTTATTAGCAACCTGATTACTAAAGGTGTAAGTTCATACCAACCCAATTAATAAGATAAAAGCATCATAAATAAAGAATAAAACAGCAATTTAAACATTAAAGTTCCATAATTTAATCATGTGAGTGTCCAGGCCGCTCTTGACCGTGAGCACGGCTAATCGATTAGTTTAACACTCTGCAGAGGTTGTACATATTTACCCACAAGCAGCGTAAAAGCTCCAAAGAACTTTGAACCCAACCATGCGGTGCTTGCAAGACACCATATCACACTTCCGAGGTGTGATTGCATAGGGACGCTACATGGCCTTTACAAAAGTTCCCTAGCAAGTTATGACCCACAAGGTCCGGATCAGTTAGCAAGGTATAAAGTCCCCTAGCAGGTCGATACCCCACCATAAAAGAATAACTCACCCAACCCCCTGCTAGAGCGAGTCCATACCACACAGTACCGCCGATCCCTTGTCCTTATCAGGTAAGACCATCCCAAGCTAAAGTTCCTAATTATTCAGCCAAGACCATTGCCCATTAGTTCTTGTGGTTGTACTGTTTTCCTGGGTGGTTCTCCATGTTCCGATTATTATATTAAAGTGGTCTTGTAAAGTAAAAGCTCATAAACGGAACATAGAATAACAAAAGGTAACCAAGTAGATTAATACCAATTCCCAGTTGAGCATGCTAAGCAATAACTACCACAAGATTAATTTAATTCCCGGTATCAAGGTAAAGGTAGTAAAAAGCTAGGCATGATCCTTAATAGGTTCCCATCAAATTAATGCAAGCGGAAAAGTAAAACAGTGAATTTAAATGCATGTTATGTAGGACAAGCGGGCATGCATCAAGGAATACTTGCCTTCAATAAAGCCTTGCTGCTCAAACTCTTGCACGACTTGGTCTTCAAATCCCTCGAACGAATCGCTCTCTACGGTCCACAATCATCACATACAAGCATACAATAGGAATAAATAAGAAACAGTCACCAAACCGATTAAACAGATCTAAACAGTAGCATAAAACTAATCTACGCTTCGAGACGAACGCGTGGACATAAAGAACGCTAAAATCGGAGCTAAAACGACTAAGTTATGGCTTAGGGAAGGTATAGGGACCAATCTGTAAAGATTTGAAAAGGTTTTGGGCTAAAATAAAGAAAAAGGACTAAACCGTAAGAAAACTCCTAAGGTGGAAGGGTATTTTTGTAATTATAAGAAACTTAGGGGCTTTTACGCAAAATTGCCGGGCGGGCGGCGGGTTTGACCTAGTTGACCGGGTCGGGTTGCTTTAGATCCATTGGATCCGGATCTAAGGGCCGAGGTCGTTTGCGGCGGCGCGGCTTAGATCGATCCGTTGGATCTCGATCCGGCGCCGAGGACACGCGCAAGCGGCGGGCGGCGGGGAACACAAGCCGGCGGCGGCGAGCGGCGGCGGGCGGCGGCGGACTCGCCGGCGGGGACCCCGATCTAGGGTTTCCGGCCACGGTTGGGAACGCGGAGGGCACCTACGCGACGTGTGTGAAAAAGTCCTTAAAAATATTTGTGAAAAAGTTTGTAAAATTGGTGTAAAAGTTTGAATTAAAAAAAAAATGAAAAGAGGTTGAATGTTTGAATTTAAAAATGTTTGAAAACGTTTTCTAAAAATCTTAGAATATTCGAATAAATTTGTGTTAAAATTTGATTTGAAAAAGATTTGAATTTGAATTTGGATTTGAAAAGAAAAGGAAAAGAAAAAAAAACAAACAAACTAACCTAACCTATCGACCGCGGCCCACCCCATTTCGGCCCAAGCCGCCCGCCTCCCTCCCCTCCCCCTCTCTCTCTCTCGACCGCCGACGTGTGGGGCCCACACGTCGGGGCCATCTTCAACCTACGCCCGCGCCCCCTTTCTTCCCCCGCACCGCCGCCGCCATCCCCTCCCCTCCCGCGCCGCCCCTTCCTTTTCCCCGCGCCCGACCGCCTCCTCCACTCGCCATCAATGCGCCGCCCCCACTCCACTACCCCCGTCCTCACCCTTTCCCCTACCGTAACCGCCCGCACCGAGCCGAGCCGCCGCCGCCATTAATGGCCGGCCGGCGAGCTCCCCAATCCACCACCTCCGCGCCTTTCTCCCTCCCCTTTCCGAGCTATAAAAGGGACAAGCACCATCTCCTCATCACCCGGCGCGCCCTCCCCCTTCCCTCCTCGCTCTCCACAGCGCCGCCGCCGCGGAGCACCGCCGCCACCGCCGCCCCTCGCCGCCGATCTCCTCCTACGGCCTCCCTCCCTCCTCTCCAAGACACCGGTGAGATTCCTCTCCTTCTCCTCTTCCTCTCCATGCCCTCGCCGTCGAAAATGGCGCACCGGAGCTCTTTCCCGGCGTTGCTCCGGCGAGCCCGCCGCCGGCCGCCGCCGCGCGCGCGCCGCCGGCCGCCTCCCGCCGCCGCCGCCGCTCGTGTGGCATCCGGGCCGTCCGATCGCGGCGGACGGTCCGGATTAAAAAGGATCGCATACCCCTTCAGTGGTCCACCGTGGACCGGTGGACCGGTCCACGGCGCCGGTCCACGCCCCGCGTCACCGCTTACGTCACGATGACGTCATCGCTTGCGTCGGCACGGCCTACCGCGAGCCGCCACGTGTCGCCGCCACGGTCCACCCGCCGGCTGCTTTGGCAGTTTTGCAAAAAGAACCCCGAGATTCCGTAAATTACAAAAATACCCTTCCACCTATATAAAGCCTTTCAAACAGTCCTTGTTTTTATGATTTGAACCCCGAGCTCCATAGTTTTCATGTTCTTTAGCCTATCCTTAACCTTTTACATATTAGACCTCCTAGTTTCACACATATTTATGTTTAGGTCCCCGAAATCTTCCGTAAAACCCCCTAAACTTCCGGTTCTTTTACAATTTAGTCCCCGAACCTTGTTTCAGCCATAACTTTTCCATCCTAGCTCCGTTTTACGCGTTCTTGATGTCCACGCGATCGTCTCTTCGAGCCCGTCATTTCTAAAAGCTTGTTTTAGTCTTTTGGTAATGTTTGATGTATTGTTTTATTTATTGTATGTTTTCTTGCATGATCGTAGCCGACACGCCGTTCGAGGAAGATCAAGTGCGCAGCTTTTCGAAAAAGGAAAGTAGCTTATCGTTGGAGAAAGGCAAGTGACCCTAACCACCCTTCTACCTATGCTTTAATCAAGAACACTATAAGTTAATCGGAACATGGAGAACCACCCAGAAAACGGTGCAACCACAGTCCATATGGCTCTGCTTAGCCAATTAATTAGGTGTGCGATTGATCCGATGGCCCTTTTCCGAAAGGAGCGAGAGGGGGATCCGGTTGCGGGGTATAGCCCGGTCCTTTTGGGGTAGCGACCTTTGCTAAGGTGCCGACCACTAGGGAGGGTTATGGTCCGCCCCGATCCGTAACTATGCGGGTCGTTAGTCTTTTGCATATCTTTGTAAAGGCTTCGTAGCGTCCCTATGCAATCACACCTCGGAAGTGTGGTATTGTGCACGATCGGCACATGCGTGGTTGGGTTCAAAGTTCTTTGGAACTTTTACGCGAACCGTGGGAAAAGTGTGCAACCTCTGCAGAGTGTAAAGCCGATCGATCGGCCGTGCTCACGGTCAAGAGCGGCCGGACCCTCACATGATTAATTGAACTTAAAGATGGATTAATATTGCTTTCCGTTATTTCGTGGCCTTGCCGAGTACCAACCATAAGTGTACTCATCCTTGCTTACGCTCGTTCGCAGAAGAATCCGGAGTGGAGTACTTCACCGACTACGAGGAGTTCCGAGGATGCGATCAACCGGTCGGATGCTCGTGGAAGATGAAGATGGAGTCGCGTCTTCATAGTTATCGTTGTTCGTGTAAAGACCTTTGTGTCTACCATCGTGAGTGTAATAAAAGTTAATAAACCTTTTACTCGTACGTTTTGAGCAATGTCTTGTGATATTACACTCATGAGTCTATCATATGTGTGAAATTGTGATCCCGGCACACATATGAGATGCATTCGGTTTTCTACGGAAAGTCGGGTGTGACGAGTGGTATCGAGCATTGCCGATCGTAGGACGCAGCCTCAGATAGAAATGGTCGATATTAAGGACTCTCTTTCTAGAAAGCCTTTCCAGCATTCAAATATCTTATTTACGCATAAAAAAATTATTTTATTCTTTATTCTTTATCAAAATCATATCTTTTGTTTTCCTCTACACTGAATCTGATTCTTGTTCTTCCACCTTGAACTACCACACGTGCTTTATAAGATAGTTTCATAAGTTGCCTACCCCTTCTACCAGTTTCGTTTCGATAGAGCCGTTCTTGTGAGGACGTGCGATGTTAATGCTTGTTGATTGTAAACATGCATGATTTGGATCTTTGACTTGATTGGAATGTTTTTGTGGAGTGATGGCCACAAATACATCAATAAAATAATTAAAGTTGAAATTTGAATCTTAGCCCCTTTCTCTTCAATCCTTATCGATTCAAAATCTTATCAGAAGTACCTTTTCCCTAACAATCAAATGGTAAACATCGGGTCGGGGCCGGACGGATATTCCGTTCATCATCAATCACCGAATCAAGTTCCCTCCTTCACAAGAATTAGCAATGGATCCCGCGATGCGGCGGTTCTTTACGGAACGGATGCGGTTGATACGAACCTCACCGCCACCGTCCCGTAATCTACAAGCACGAACAGAACCACCACCACCACAAGGACCTCCACCACCTCCACCACCGGTGAACAAGCATAGAGAATTCATGAGCCACAACCCGCCCACTTACTCTCATTCAGTGGATCCCCTCGATGCCGATGATTGGCTCAAGACCATCAACAAGATGCTGAATATTACCCAATGCAATGATCGTGAGAAGGTTTTGTATGCCTCAGGACGTCTGGAAGGTGCAGCCGCTGATTGGTGGGATGCTTACACCGTCGCACATGCTGCTGCCGACACCATTACCCGGCGGGAGTTCCGGAGAGTTTTCGTACACATCACATCCCACGAGGTGTGAAGAAGGCGAAGAAGAAGGAATTTCTAGCTCTAAAGCAAGGCAACATGACCGTTAGTGAGTATCCGGATCGCTTTACTCATTTGTCCCGCTATGCACCGGATGAAGTCAACACGGATGCCAAGAGACAAGAACGCTTTCTCGATGGTTTGATAGGTCCACTTAACTATCGCTTGCGAGCCACACATTTCTTAACTTTCAGATGTTGCTCAATAAGGCTATAGGCTTGGAGAATAAACGCAAGGAACTTCGTGAACAGAAGCGCAAGTTTCAACCTCAAGGTCAATCCAGCAGTAACACCCGCCCTCGTTACAACTCATCGCAAGACTCTCAGTTTCGTTCTAGCACACCAGGCAGAGGCCATGGACGAGTCGACGGTATCGTTCGTTTGATGAACCCGAAGAATCCAACCCAATGACACCACAGGCTCCAAATCCTCATCGAATCGCTCGGGTGCACCGAAGGGAACACTACTCCGGTTCACCCCGAGTGGATGCTTCAACCGCGGAAAATTAGGACACTATGCCGCATTTGCCCACGAGCGCAATATGCCGACACCCCGAGAGAGATAACGAGAGGAAAACGGAACAATATGCATGGTAGGGTGAACCATGTGACAAATGAAGAAGCTCAAGGAGACAAAGATGTTGTGCTTGGTACGTTTCTTATCAACTCGTACCCGCAACAGCTTTATTTGATTCCGGGCATCGCATTCATTTATTACCGAACAATTCGTGACAAAGCATGATGTACCCAAGAGTTCCATGAAGACACATTTGCTAATTAGTTCCCCAAACGGTGAAATGAAATCCACCTATGTATGCCCACATGTCAATCTTAAGATCGGAGAGATAAATTTTGAAGCGGACTTAGTGATTCTAACATCCAATGGAATAGATGTGATCCTTGGTATGGATTGGTTAAGCAAGCATGATGGAATCATTTTGTGTGCCAAGAAGTCGGTGCTCTTAACTACCCCGCAAGGAGATAGGATTGAGTTTGCCGCTACAAGCCCGAAGAAGAAGGACAAGTGAACCACTCGTGATAGTAAACCGTCATCTTTCAAGACATCTTGTATCTCCTCTTGTTTCCCGATCCCTCCGAATCTCGGGACGAGATTCTTTTTAAGGGGGTAGGATTTGTAACACCCGAAAATTCCATCACAATAAAATATTGTTAGCAACATGGTTTAGTTTTATTTTCTAAGGATTTAATAAATTTGAATAAATAAATTTGCCTTTAATTAAATTAAACAACATTTAATAATTAGAATCAAACAAGTGATTGTGCATCATGTTGAAATGCATGAGTTTTGTTTGTGGTGTGATTTTAAAAGTCTTAAAAGAAAATATTTGTGAAAAAGTCCTTAAAAATATTTGTGAAAAAGTTTGTAAAATTGGTGTAAAAGTTTGAATTAAAAAAAAATGAAAAGAGGTTGAATGTTTGAATTTAAAAATGTTTGAAAACGTTTTCTAAAAATCTTAGAATATTCGAATAAATTTGTGTTAAAATTTGATTTGAAAAAGATTTGAATTTGAATTTGGATTTGAAAAGAAAAGGAAAAGAAAAAAAACAAAACAAACAAACTAACCTAACCTATCAGCCGCGGCCCACCCCATTTCAGCCCAAGCCGGCCCGCCTCCCTCCCCTCCCTCTCTCTCTCTCTGACCGCTGACGTGTGGGGCCCACACGTCAGGGCCATCTTCAACCTACAGCCGCGCCCCCTTTCTTCCCCGCACCGCCGCCGGCCATCCCCTCCCTCCGCGCCGCCCCTTCCTTTTCCCCGCGCCCGACCGCCTCCTCCACTCGCCATCAATGCGCCGCCCCACTCCACTACCCCGTCCTCACCCTTTCCCCCTACCGTAACCGCCCGCACCGAGCCGAGCCGCCGCCGCCATTAATGGCCGGCCGGCGAGCTCCCAATCCACCACCTCCGCGCCTTTCTCCCTCCCCTTTCCGAGCTATAAAAGGGACAAGACCATCTCCTCATCACCCAGCGCCCCTCCCCTTCCCTCCTCGCTCTCCACAGCGCCGCCGCCGCGAGCGCCGCCGCCACCGCCGCCCCCTCGCCGCCGATCTCCTCCTACGGCCTCCCTCCCTCCTCTCCAAGACACCGGTGAGATTCCTCTCCTTCTCCTCTTCCTCTCCATGCCCTCGCCGTCGAAAATGGCACACCGGAGCTCTTTCCGGCGTTGCTCCGGCGAGCCGCCGCCGCCGCCGCCGCGCGCGCGCGCCGCCGGCCGCCTCCCGCCGCCGGCGCCGCTCGTGTGGCATCCGGGCCGTCCGATCGCGGCGGACGGTCCGGATTAAAAGGATCGCATACCCCTTCGGTGGTCCACCGTGGACCGGTGGACCAGGGTCCACGGCGCCGGTCCACGCCCCCGCGTCACCGCTTACGTCACGATGACGTCATCGCTTGCGTCAGCACAGCCTACCGCGAGCCGCCACGTGTCGCCACCACAGTCCACCCGCCGGCTGCTTTGGCAGTTTTGCAAAAAGAACCCCGAGATTCCAGAAATTACAAAAATACCCTTCCACCTATATAAAGCCTTTCAAACAGGTCCTTGTTTTTATGATTTGAACCCTGATCTCCATAGTTTTCATGTTCTTTAGCCTATCCTTAACCTTTTACATATTAGACCTCCTAGTTTCACACATATTTATGTTTAGGTCCCTGAAATCTTGCAGAAAACCCCCTAAACTTCCGGTTCTTTTACAATTTAGTCCCTGAACCTTGTTTCAGCCATAACTTTTCCATCCTAGCTCCGTTTTACGCGTTCTTGATGTCCACGCGATCGTCTCTTCGAGCCCGTCATTTCTAAAAGCTTGTTTTAGTCTTTTGGTAATGTTTGATGTATTGTTTTATTTATTGTATGTTTTCTTGCATGATCGTAGCCGACACGCCGTTCGAGGAAGATCAAGTGCGAGCTTTTCGAAGAAAGGAAAGTAGCTTATCGTTGGAGAAAGGCAAGTGACCCTAACCACCCTTCTACCTATGCTTTAATCAAGAACACTATAAGTTAATCGGAACATGGAGAACCACCCGGAAAACAAGTGCAACCACAGTCCATATGGCTCGGCTTAGCCAATTAATTAGGTGTGCGATTGATCCGATGGCCCTTTTCCGAAAGGAGCGGAGGGGGATCCGGGTTGCGGGGGTATAGCCCGGTCCTTTTGGGGTAGCGGCCTTTGCTAAGGTGCCGACCACTAGGGAGGGTTATGGTCCGCCCCGATCCGTAACTATGCGGGTCGTTAGTCTTTTGCATATCTTTGTAAAGGCTTCGTAGCGTCCCTATGCAATCACACCTCGGAAGTGTGGTATTGTGCACCGATCGGCACATGCGTGGTTGGGTTCAAAGTTCTTTGGAACTTTTACGCGAACCGTGGGAAAAGTGTGCAACCTCTCGCGAGTGTAAAGGCGATCGATCGGCCGTGCTCACGGTCAAGAGCGGCCCGGACCCTCACATGATTAATTGAACTTAAAGATGGATTAATATTGCTTTCCGGTTATTTCGTGGCCTTGCCGAGTACCAACCATAAGTGTACTCATCCTTGCTTACGCTCGTTCGCAGAAGAATCCGGAGTGGAGTACTTCACCGACTACGAGGAGTTCGAGGATGCGATCAACCGCTCGGATGCTCGTGGAAGATGAAGATGGAGTCGCGTCTTCATAGTTATCGTTGTTCGTGTAAAGACCTTTGTGTCTACCATCGTGAGTGTAATAAAAGTTAATAAACCTTTTACTCGTACGTTTTGAGCAATGTCTTGTGATATTACACTCATGAGTCTATCATATGTGTGAAATTGTGATCCCGGCACACATATGAGATGCATTCGGTTTTCTACGGAAAATCGGGTGTGACGAGGTGCACGGGGACGACGACGTGTAGCACGGGCACGACGCTCACCTCCTTGCGTGGCTCGGAGCGATTCCCCGGCGGCGGAAGGACGACGGTGGGATCCGACGGCGGCGGCGGCGAGCTCGAGCTAGGGTTCACGGTTAGGGGCGCGGCGCAAGAGGCGGCGGGCGGGCGGCGTCTCGGGTAGGCGATCCGGGGGGCGGCGGCCGGCTTATAAGGGCCCGGGGCGGCCCCTTGGCGTGCGCGCCACGCACGGGGAGGCGTGCCCGAGCCGGACTCGGGCGGCGGCGGCGCGGCGAGTCCGAGGTCGGGGACGAGCGCGGGGGAGGGGATGACGTGTGGGCCCGGGCGGTCGGCGGCCGGCGGGCGGAGGGGGAGCGGCCGCGGCGCTTGGCGGGCGGGCTAGGCCGGGCCGGGCCGGGTCGCGGACGCGGTTAAGGCGGGCCGCGGCACCGCTAAGCTAGGCGGGCTGCTGGCGGGTTGGGCTGCTAAGCGACGCCGGGGTTTAGCGGGCTGGCAAGGGCGTTGGGCCGAAAAGGGGAAAGGGGTAGGGTAGGAAGAGAAAAAGGGTTTAGGAATTAGTGCTTGGGTTTGGAAAAAGATTCAAACAAATAGAACTCAAATTTGAATTTGAATTCCAGCAACCAAAAATAGTGCACCAGCATGAATGCCACAAATAAATCCTATATTTTATTAACTTTATTTTAGAAAAATTTTATATGCCTAAAAATAAATAAACAACCTTATATTCCTTAGGCAAATAAATGGTTGCTAGCAAATTTTTATAAAGCCAAAATTTTTTAATAGAATTAGGGTGTTACATATACACAAGTGCATAAGTGTGATATATAAACCGTGATGCATATGACATGATATACAAATAAATAAAGTGAGAAACTACAAGCATCACAAATAGATAGGCAAGGTTCCTCACAAGCACAATTAGGTCTTACAATTAAAAGAGTTCTAGGTACTTCACCAAGCATTACACCACACAAATAGTTCATACATGTCCATAACACAAGGATAGATAGATGGATACATATGGAGATACACTCCACCCCCACATGGATAAATTATGAGCTCACTCCCCCTTTGGCATCAAGCGCCAAAAAGAGGAGGCCCTTCAATCATCATGATCATGTGGAGAGTGGGCAGCCGGAGGAGAGTCGTCGTCGTCGGTCTCACCACCACCAAAGTCCTCATCGTCGATGTCGGCCGGGGGAGCTCCATACATCATGGATGTGTCGCCGTAGATCTCCCAAGGATTGTAGAAGGTAGGTGGAGGAGGGAAGTCCATAGGCTCGCAGACGGGAGAGTGCTCGATGTTGTGTTGAGCGAGCAATGCCTTTTGACGCGTCTCCAACTTGATGAGCTGCTCATCAACGTGCTACCGATGCGCACGAATCTCCTGTGCATTGTGCTTTCCCACATTGAAACAAGCAAAGAGGCCTTGAGAGAGAAAGTTGAGAATACTCTTCTTCTTGCCGGGGGGAACGGTGCCTCTAGATGCGGATGGCCCACGAGAAGATGAGGGTGGCTCATAGGAAGATGGGCCACCGGAGGAGGTGCCACCCACGGGACCAGGACGAGGAGGGGCATGCTTGCCCAACTTGAGAAGACGCTCAATGTTGCCCTTGTTTGGCTTGTACCAAGAGTGAGACTTGTCGGGAAGAATATCAACTCCCGTCACCTCACATATCATCTTGAAGATCCAAGGAGCATATTAGCAATTCTTGTTGGAGGACACAGAACACACAATAATTTCCTCCCAAATGAAATCAAAGATGCTAAAGTCCTCTTTCCCCGGTGCCATCCTCACAAGAATTTCTTTGGCCACATTGGAGATGTTTGTATTGTCGCCGATCTTAGGACTGAGGGTGTAGCGGAAGAGTTGGTTCAACATCCTATAGACCGGTTTCATCCCATGTGTGGTACCAAACTCCACCTTTCCATACACGGAATCGTACATGAAAGCCATCTCACTGTCAAGCGGAAACTCCCCACCATGAAGCTTGGGGCGACTAAGATCCTCCTCACTAAATCCAAGAATTTGAGCAAATCGCCCATATGAGACGGAGAGGGGCTTGTCTTGAAGGAGCCAATGGAAGGTCCTTGTCTCTCGACGGATATAGAGATTGGCATAGAATTAGGCGACCACTTCTTCATTCCAATCATAGTTGATTGCCATCACATTGGTCATTCCCTTGGCGTGTCAAATATCAATAGCATCATTGACGGTCGGGATGTTGAGTGACCTAAGAAGCTCCCAATTGATAGACTTCATATCCATGGTCAAGTGATCCTTGCTAAGGATAACGGACTCATACCAATCCGCATTAAACTTAAGCCAAAAGTGGATGTCCGCATCAAATTCCTTTTGCCAAAGAGCGGGGTCGGAATACCTCTCCTTGTACACGTTGTGAGACCCCCTCGTGTAGTCCACCATCTTTACAATGCCCATTTGAGTAGCCGAATGAGGAGGTTTTGATGAACGAAGGATGAAGGATGAGAGGGTGTCCAAAGATATGTCCTCATAATCATCGTAGTGATCATCGGGTTGGTGAGCTTGCTTTGTGCAGGCGCGATGACCTTGTCCCTTGGATTGACGAGGTGCAGCAGGTGGATTGGTACGACCACGCCCACGAGGAGCTTGAGTGCTAGCTCCCACCTTTCTCTTCTGTTGAGCGAGAGGGACATCATCCTCATTGGAGCCTTCGCGAACCACTTGCTTGCCGGCACGACCCATCTGAAGGATAAGAATTGGTTGCATAAGATGGATGTGTCGAAGATGAGAAAGGATGGCTTGATTTAAGGGAGGGATGCTCTTGTTAGCACCCCATCGGTACTACCGACACAGCGTCGGTACTACCGATGGGGGCCGACCCAGAGCTTAATCCCTCGAATCCGGGAGATTTGCCCAACCAAACGATACGAAATCATGGCAATGTGACCTAGGATGGTTAAAACGATGATCCCCTAAAGCATTCCCTCTAGAAACAACTACATTGAGAGATCGATCGATGAAGATTTGAATGAATACCTTGAGATGTTTCCCGCGCGAATCGACGAACTTCCGGTGAGGATCGGATGTTCCGGAGGGTGGAGAATCGAATGGAGTGGCTAGATTTACCTTTTTACGGTTGGATTTTGAATCCCCCACTAGAGTTAAGCAAGAGAGGAGGGAGTGCGGCCTCAACGGTTGGAAAAGAAATCCTGGAACCCTAAGTCTGGCCGCGGGCTATTTATAGCCCAGCGCTAGTTATCGGTAGTACCGGCATGGCGTCGGTACTACCAGGGGTCTGGAGAAATTGTGCCAGAGAGTTCTTATCGGTATACTGAGCCCGCGTCGGTTCTACCGGGGGGTCCGGTAGTACCAACACGGCGCCGGTTCTACCGCGAAACACCAGAAAAACCAACAGTGAGCTCTTATCGGTACTACCGACGTAGTGTTGGTTGTACCAGCAGATTACCCAGAATTTGAGATGGATTGAAGAATTAGATTGAGTATGATGGAGAGAAAGAAGTATGGACATGTAGAGAACCCATAGGAGTTGGTGACTAGTCACAAACAATCAATCAAAGCTATAGTCACTAATCACTATGTAAAGATCCAAAGTTTTGTAAAACACACACAAAGAGAAGAAAAAATAACACATTTTGCTTCCTATCTAGGCAACAAACAAGTTTATGTGCAAAAGATCAAGCCAAGTTACGAGAATCTAAGATGTTTAGCTCACTCCTCAAAGCACAAAACCTATGCTCGTCGAGAGGCTTGGTGAAAATGTCAGCAAGTTGCCTTTCGGTGCAAACATGCCATAAAGCAATGTCACCCTTAGCCTCATGATCCCGTAAGAAGTGGTGTCTAATGTCTATGTGCTTTGTTCTAGAGTGTTGGATTGGATTGTTCGCTAGTTTGATAGCACTCTCATTGTCACACAAGAGCGGAATCTTACTAAACTTGCAACCATAATCACTCAACGTTTGCTTCATCCACAAGAGTTGTGCACAACAAGCACCGGCCGCCACATATTCGGCTTCGGCCGTGGACAAAGCAACCGAGTTTTGCTTCTTTGAGCTCCATGACACCAAAGACCTACCAAGAAATTGGCAAGTCCCGGTAGTGCTCTTTCGATCTACTTTGGAACCGGCATAGTCCGATCGGAGTAGCCAAGTAGATCAAAAGTGGAACCTTTGGGATACCACAAGCCTAGGTTAGGAGTATGAACCAAATATCTAAAGATTCTCTTAACAGCCATTAGATGGCACTCCTTAGGATTGGCTTGAAATCTTGCACACATGCACACACTAAGCATTATATCGGGCCTAGATGCACAAAGGTAAAGGAGGGAACCAATCATGGAACGAAATACCTTTTGGTCGACCGACTTCCCTTCTTCATTGAGATCAAGATGTCCATTTGATGCCATGGGAGTTTTGATGGGCTTGCTATCGGCCATGTCAAACCTCTTGATCATATCTTTCACATACTTGGTTTGACACAAGAAAGTCCCTTCCTTCATTTGCTTGATTTGAAATCCAAGAAAGAACTTCAATTCACCCATCATAGACATCTCAAATCTCTTGGTCATGATCCTACTAAATTCTTCACAAAATTTATCATTAGTGGACCCAAAAATGATATCATCGACATAAATTTGACAAACGAAAATATCTTTTCCATTTCTTTGTATGAAGAGAGTAGAATCGGCTTTGCCTATCTCAAAACCGTTCTTGAGAAGAAAATCCTTAAGGCATTCATACCATGCTCTAGGAGCTTGTTTAAGCCCGTAGAGCGCCTTATGGAGCTTGTACACATGGTTTGGAAATCTTGAGTCTTCAAAGCCCGGTGGTTGATCTACACACACTTCTTCTTGGAGAGGTCCATTCAAGAAGGTACTCTTCACATCCATTTGATGAAGCTTGAAATCATGATGAGTAGCATAGGCCAAAAGAATACGAATTGACTCAAGCCTTGCTACCGGTGCATAAGTCTCTCCAAAGTCCAAGCCTTCAATTTGCGTGTAACCCTTGCCAACAAGCCTAGCCTTGTTCTTTGTGACGACACCAAATTCATCTTGCTTGTTCCTAAAAACCCATTTGGTGCCGATCACATTTTGCTTGGGTCTTGGTACCAACTCCCAAACTTCATTTCTCTTGAAGTTGTTCAATTCTTCCTCCATGGCAATAATCCAATCCGGATCCTCAAGAGCTTGTTCCACACTAAGAGGTTCCAAAGAGGAAACAAACGAGTAATATGCACAAAAAATTGACAATCTAGATCGAGTTGTTACCCCTCTTTGGATACTCCCAAGAATGTTGTCAACGGGATGATCTCGTTGAACCATTTGATGTACCCTTGGGTGTGGGTCTTGAGATTGACGTTGGATAGGTCCATCATCATCATCTTCAACTTGTGGAGTATCTCCTTGAGCTTCATCACTTAGTTGTCCCCTTTGATCAAAGCCCCGTCCATGATCGTCACCATGAACTTGGCTCTCATCTTGATGAACTTGAGAACTAGGTGGTTCCACTCTTGTTGATGATGATGGATCTTGAGTGCTTGTGTCAACCAGAGTTTGTACTTGACTCTCACGAGGCATCACTTCACCGGTCCCCATTCTAAAGATGGATACGCTTGGGGCTCTTCATCATCTACAAGGTTTTCACTAACTTGCTCTCGTTGAGAGCCGTTGGATTCATCAAATTTCACATCTACCGTGGTCTCAACACAACCGGTGGTTTTGTTGAAAACATGATAGGCATGCTCGTTAGTTCCATAACCAAGTAGAAAACCTTCATCAACCTTGGATGCAAACTTTGAGGATTTGGATTTCCTGTTAAGTATGAAACACTTACACCAAAGACTCTAAAGTAATGCACACTAGGCTTCTTACCGGTGATGATTTCGTAGGGAGTCTTGTTCAAGTACTTGTGGAGGTACAGTTGGTTGGCGGCATGGCATGCAGTGTTGATGGCTTCCGCCCAAAATGAGTCTGGAGTCTTGTACTCATCAAGCATTGTCCTTGCTGCTTCAATCAATGTACGGTTCTTCCTCTCAACGATGCCATTTTGTTGAGGTGTATATGGAGCGGAGAGTTCATGCTTGATGCCTTCTTCATCTAGGAACTCTTCAACTTGTGTGTTCCTAAACTCGGAGACGTTGTCACTCCTTATGTTCTTGACCTTGAGCTCGAACTCATTTTGAACTCTTCTAATGAATTTCTTCACAATTCCCTTTCCTTCACTTTTATCTTGCAAAAAGAATACCCAAGTGAAATGAGAAAAATCATCAACAATTACTAAGCCATATTTGTTACCACCGATGCTTATGTAGGCAATTGGTCCAAATAAATCCATGTGTAGTAGCTTCAATGGTCTTGATGAGGATAGAATGTTCTTGGCGGGATGAGCTCCAACTTGCTTCCCGGCTTGACAAGCACTACACAACCTATCTTTCTCAAAAGAACATTCGTTAGTCTTAGGATGTGCTCGTCCTTTTGAAGTTTGGCCAAGTTCCTCATGCCAACATGGGCTAGTCGGCGATGCCATAGCCAACCCAAGTCGGATTTTGCCACTAAGCAAGACTTAGGGTCCACCTTTACTTTTGTGAAGTCCACATAGTAAAGCTTTCCCCGTAAATGACTCGTAAAGACAATAGAGGAATCCTCCCTTCTAGATACGGTCACACCCTCATGAGTAAAGAGACAATTGTAGCCTTTCTCACAAAGTTGTGAAACCGACAACAAGTTGTACCCCAACCCTTGCACATGATAAACATCTTCAATTGAATTTGTTGTTGAGATAGCAATTTTACCTAAACCAATGACATCTCCTTGACCATTGTCTCCGTAGATGATAGTTTCCGTAGGATTGTCATAATGATCAAGGGATGCAAATAAGCCTTCATCTCCGGTCATATGATTAGTGGCACCACTATCAATCAACCATGTGCTTCCACCGGAGGAGTAGGCCTACAAAACAAGTTTAAGCTTTTGGTTTAGGTACCCAAAATGATTTGGGTCCTTGGAGGTTAGATGCATAAACTTTTGGAACCCACACACTCTTCCTCATGGCCTTCATGGCATAGGCCCCAACATACTTGACCACTATTTTACCATTATGGTCCAAGGTTACAATGTAATCACAAGTGTAGTTGGGTGAGGGTTTGTGCTCAACCACATTCTTCGATGCCTTAGATGGGGTGTTAACCCCACTACTCCCCTTTGTGGTTTGCACTATCTTTGGCATGTCCTTGGTTGTGGTAGATGTGGTGACTTCATGGGCAATATCCATGATTGTGTTGAGGTAGCCTCCCTTGTTCCACAAGGGAATCTCATGCCCTTCCACTGCCACTCTACCATTGGCCTTGTTGTTCTTGCGATGCCTAAGTCCTTGTTTGTCCACTACCTTGGGTATGGACTTGGCACCAATGTTGCCTTGTGTGATCAACATGTTCAATCGGGCAATTTCCTTGTCCTTGCTCTTAATTTTCTCTTCAAGCCTTACATGGTTAGTCTTGAGAGCATTTATATCAATGTTAGCGCAAGAAGAACAAGTTTTGCTAGTGGAGGCACTAGAGTCCAATCTTGCCGTTGGAGTGACTTTGGTACTTTCCCAAAGACTACTAATGTTAGCTTCAAGAGTTTTGTATTTCTCCGTCAAGCTTGAGAGGCTTGATTGAAGCTCACTATGAGTAGCCTTTAGGGAAGCTAGAGATTCATTTGCCAAAGTGTAATCCTTTGACATCCTCTTGTTAGAATCATTGGCCAAGGACAAGTCCGTGGTCAACTTTTCAACCTTAGCCTTCTCCTCGGCAAGAGATTTTGCTAGAGCAAGGTTTCTTTCCTTTTCAAGGATAAGCAAGTCTTCTTGCTCATGAAGAATCTCCTTCTTTTTCTCTAGTTTGTCCAAAAGCCTTTTAATTTCCTTGTGGCCCTTTTTACCAAATTTCTTTATCATGTTATTCTCTATTTCCTTTTCCTCATCTATGTTTTCTATGTCACTACTAGGTGTGGATGAAGAAGAGATTGGAGAGGATGGGACGGTAAATTCTTGTATCTTGCTCCCCCTTGCCATGAGACAAAAGTGAGAGTGGTATTCATCATCGGAGAGGTTTTTGAAGAGGCGTGGTGAAGATGTGCCTTGTGCCATGGCAACGGTTGCCATGCCTTGCTTCTTTGGTTCCTCATCTTCATCACTTGAGTCCCATTGTTGACCCACGTGAGCACGCCCTTGGTACTTGTTCTTGTACTCCTTGCTCCTCTCCTTGAACTTCTTCTCTTCCTCATTCTTGTTCTTGTTCTTGGGGCACTCGGCAATAAAGTGTCCATACTCTCCACACTCATAACACTTTCTTTGTGACTTCTTCCTTCTTTCATATCCACCTTTTCTTGAGTTTCTTGACTTCAAAAATTTCTTGTACTTCCTTATGGCAAAGGCGGTTTCTTCATCCGTGCTTTCTTCATCGCTAGTGTCTTCCTTTTTGCTCTTGGAGGGCTTGGGCTTTTCTTCCGCAACTTCACTAGAGCTAGCTTTGAGAGCTAGACTATTGCCCATCTTCAAGGTTAGAGACTTCTCTACATCTTGGTCAACAAGTTCTTGATGCAATATTTCTCTAAGAAGTTGAGTGGGAGTCATTGTTGGGTATCTTGGATCCCTTCTTATCATTTGCGTCAAGTTCTTGTCCTTAGGGGCAAAAGCTCTTAGCAAATTCTTTGTGACTTTTGAGTCATCCCAATCTTTACTTCCAAGAGCTCTAATGTCCGAGACAAGTACCATGAGCCTATCATACATTTCTTGTACGGTCTCTCCGTCCTTCATGAAGAATAGCTCAAGCTCTCCGTTGATTAGGTCCATCTTCCCTTGTCTCACATGCTACGTTGTTGACGGTGAATTTCCGTCAACCTAGAGTACTTGTTATACATTGGTTTCGATTATGATTTGCAACTAACCCGCCACTAGGCATACTAATGATATAACAAGTTCACACTTGCGTGTCGATTTTGGAGTTTGTTGTTTACGCAGGAAATCTACGCTAATGAGGAGACTTTCGGGATAAGTTCACCAAGCACTTTGGAAGAAGATCATGAAGCCCGATAAGAGTCAAGACACGCGATGAACATGACTCCAAATGACCCGAGGACCGAAGCGTCAACGTGCAAGTCTTCAGGGACTCAACCAGAAAACAGCGAAGCTTGCATAGCAAGGATTCAAGCCTAAACCGTGAAGGAAACAACGTCAAAGGCCCACATGCAAGTGCACACGAATAAGGGATCACGCGAGAAGCAACCGGGGAGAAAACCGGGGCCGAACCGGCCGAAGTGGGCTCGGGCCGGCCGGCCCGGTCCGACCGGCCCGGCCCACTCCGGGGTCGGTTCGGTCCCCCATTTGCCCTAGGTGTTCATCTATTTATTCCCTCCGCCGCCGTCGACCGCCACATCGAGCAAATCATCCTACCGACGCCAATCACCAGAAAACCGCCGCCGCAAGATGAGGGAGAGAGTTAGATGAGCTCGTCGCAAGGATCAACGCCGGCGGAGAGAAGGAAGCAAGAGGAGGACTCCAAGCCGCTGGCCTAGGGGTGTTCCCAAGCTCCATCGCCGCCATCTTCATCGACGACGTTCTCCGGAGTCTCCATCACCCCTATGTGCTTCAATTCGTGTAAGATGATGGGGTAATGTCTCCGTTCATCCCTAGGATTAGATGGATACATGCTATGTGATCGCTACTCGATTTGTGGTTTCAATCTATTGTTTTCATGTTGATGATGCTTTGATGATTAAGGTTAGCTACCATGTTTTTCGGGCGTATGATATCCGCTACTCACATAGATTCCATCAACATACCGTGTCCATCATAGGTCTAGTCACGAATACCTTCGCGTAGTGATAGTATGAGAGGAGGGAAAGGGCGAAACCGTGGTCACAACCCCCGGTAGATTGGTTTACCGCTTTCGTGTAGTAGATGCATAGCATGTTATCCTAGATCCTAGGGAGGGAACGCTTATCTTTCTTAATCACTCTCTTGTGTTCACCCCTTTACCATCTAGTTTAACCCTAGATTTGTTTGATCAACTTAACTTAGATTAACTTAGGTAGATTGTCTTTACTTTTAGATTAATACTCTCTTTAAAGGTTTCCTTATTCAACTAGATTAGTACTTGGTTAAGCGCTAGTAATCCCCTTGCTCCGCGGATTGACAAGAACCTTGGGAATCCCGTGGTGAAAAAGGTGTGGGGTCCGTACGCTTGCGGATCGTAGAGGGATACGTCTTTTATCCGTCAACAAGCCCCTTTTTCCGGCGCCGTTGCGGGGAAGCAAGCCGCTTGCTACATTTAATCTAGTATTAATTTTGTTGATTACTAACACCTAACCCTTATTTTCTAAAAAAAAGAAAAAAAAAATCTTTTTTGTTTTTCTTTCTACTTTTCTTGTGCCTAGATGGATTTGTTCACCTCACCATTGGAAGACGAAGAGATGTCGCTAAGGGAGCTAGCAATGCCGTCAATGGAAGACATTGAGATACAAAAATCAGATTTGATGCTTGCTACAACCCACTACGAACTGAAGCCTGGAATCATCAAGTTAGTGGCGACAAAACCATTTAGAGGATTGGAGGATGACAACCCATATAGACACATTAAGGAATTCACGATGTTATGCAACACGGTCCAACAAAAAGGAGTTCCGGCCGCTTGGTTCAAGTGGAATCTTTTTCCATTCTCTCTCGAAGATGAAGCGCGAAGATGGTACACACTTGCGTCCGTTGAAGCAAAAGGAAATTGGGATGAGCTAGTGAAGAAATTTCTTTTGAAGTTCTTTCCCATAAGCAAGGTCCAAGACTTAAGGAGGCAAGTGCTCACTTTCAAGCAAGGAGAGGATGAAGGAATTGATGAAGCATGGGACCGATTTAATGAACTACTTGAGCGAGGCCCGAACTTGGGATTTTCCGGTGACTTGATGTTGCATACCTTTTATTTTTCACTAACCCCTAACTCGTCTCGTTTTGTAAGCATGTGTGCGCGGCAGTGATATATTGGATAAAACAATTAGTGAAGCCGCACAAATCTTACAAAGGATAAGCAATGGACAAAGAACAATACGAGATTGGCAAAGATGTTGTCAAGAGGAGCAAAACGACAAAAGCAAGCCCAAGGTGCTTGCTGAAATTTCTGAAAAAGATGAACCGAAGGTTAAGGAAGATGAACCGACCATACAAGAAAGTGAAGATCCACTTCCCAAGGTAAGAGAAGTCATTTCGGATGTTAAAAATGTTGAAATTAACATGAATGTAGGCCGAAGTATGTGGAATGCTAGACCATTAGCGGAGTTCAAGCAATCCGGTTGGGTTCAAGTTGATTTCGCCCCACTAATTAACTACCGAAGGAAGGAGGAACGCCGACACGTTGCCAAACTAATTGAAGATATATTTGATCAAGAGATGAGTGGAGAGTCGATCCAAAAGATGTTTGAAGAAGAAAGAGAAGAAGGAGATGAAGGATGGATCGACCGGTTTGACAACTCAAAGATTTATGATGAAGGAAGAGAAGAGTACAACCGTGATGAGCCTAGTGACTCAAAGGATAAATGGGAGGAGATAGGACTCAAGCTAGATGATAGCTTGTGTGCTATTGAAGCCTACACACTAGCAAATCAAGACATGGAAGGACTCAAGGATGAAGGAAAGAGTGAATCAACAATGAGCGATCTTGACGACATGTGGTACATGGAAGATAAAGAATGCAACATACAAGTCTTTGAAGATGAAGATCTGGTTGATAAAAAAGACTTCAAAGAAGATATGAATGCATACATAGTTGAAGGATTACATGTTCCACATGATGAGTTGAAGAAATTGCAAGATGGTGATGAAGAGGCAACTACACTTGTTGAGATCGATTCGCCTTCAACACCGCTTGATGAACCAAATATCACTCTTGTTGAAAAATCTCTAAGGCCAAGGTACGCACTGAAATCTCAAGATATTATTGGTATTGATGTTGATAAATTCAAATACTCATGCTCAACCAATAGTATGAATGATAGTTTAATGTCTATGCCTTGTTCCAATAGTGATCATGTTGATAGGCTAGATTTTCTTGAGAATGAAAAAGAGGAAACATTTATTTTTGATCCAATTAATCTCACACCTAAACAACCTTTGCCTAATGATGAGCTAAGTGCTATGCATGAAACATATGCTTCTTTTATTTACACCTTGACTTGTTGCTACAATTCACATGTGGTGTTAATTATGGACGCGTATGTTTACAATAAGTTTTGTAAATCTCGATCATGCTTTGCGCTTGGTCAAGCTAATGAACTTAAAGAATCATATGTCGGGAAAGGCCCGATTTTCACTAACCATGTAGACAAGGCTTGAATAATGAAAAAAAAAGAAGTCATGCCTGAAAGAGTTGCAAGATAAATCATCAACATCTCCGAATCCCGCGATGGATGCTGCTGTCTTCATCAATTTGAGAGCTTGTTCAGAGGTGTACAAATGAAGAAAATGAGATATTCAGAAGCTCCATCAAATTACTATTCCAACACATCAAGAACCAACAAGTTTGAAGACCCGTGCAAGGAGTTATGGAGGAAACATTGAGCGTTGCGCGTTCTGAAATTTCTGGACAGATTTCAGCGCCGAAGTAAAACGGACGTAACTCTCTTGTCCGGAGTCCGATTTGAGCAAATAAAGACTCGTTGGAAAGGAAATTTTGTGCACTGTGCAATGGAGTAGAGCTTGAGTATACTATCTGTTCTGGACATTAAAAAAATTCATAGAGTGAAGGCAGCACCGAAGGATGATAAAGAAGGAGATAATGATGAAACAAAAGGATGCTTTGGGCAAGTCTTCTATAAGTGATCAAGCACAACATGGGAAGTAAATTAAAGCTGCATTGGTACCTTTTCTTCTTGCATGAAGGGCCATGGCTATGCAACGAAAAGAAGGTATGTGAGAAAGTCGAGCTCTATGACTTTAAATGAAGCGCTTTTCGGGAGGCAACCCGTTTCTTTATATTTTTACTACTTTATTAGAGAAAATAAAAGAATGACACTATCTTATGATGATCAACTTGTGGTTATTAATCTAAGTTCAGTTTTCCTTTTTAGAACCACCATCATGTTCATGATCTTATTTATTTGCATGCATTGCATTTTGTTGTCCTCGTGATGTTTCTTTGTGTATACATGTTTTGCACATAGTTGGCTTGGTTGTTTTATATACTTAATGATGTATGCTTCATTTTCCATGTTAATACTTCATAAGGCCTTATGAGTATTTTTCTTTTGTGATCTTGTGTAAACGTGGTGTTTAAACATGATTGCGGACCATCATCATTAAGTTCGATAAACCTTGCTAGCTTTTCATATGTTTTCATGTTGCATTGGTTAGTTTATAAGCTCTGCAATGCGCTTAATTTTTCTTGTGCTATAAGAGTTATTGATTTAGGGATAGACATGGTGTTTTAACCCTAGATATATAAACCTTTATGGCTATGGAGAAATTCAGCAACCTAGTTGTAAACATGGTGTTTAGAACTAGGTGAAAACATTGTCTTTGTTTATATGCTTTCCTATCATGTGCATACACACCTTGCATCACGTACACTCATTAGGTTTTTATTCCTTATTAAACTAATTATGCCACAAGTTAAGAATCTTAGGAGACATTGTTGGATTGTTGGCAATTCTATCTACTCCCAACCGTCACCTTGGGGGTAGAATGTGCGTTTAAAATGTCTTACAGGCAAGATAAAGACTCTCACTACAAGGAAATTGAAGGATGGCTAAGAAGTGCTTTGTCTTCTTCTTCCATGACTAGCAAAATGTTAAGCATGGGGGAGACCCTGAATCTTCAACACGGAAGTTAACATCACCGGATCAATGCGCGAAAAGATATCGATCTCATCAAAATTCTGCATGGTCTCGAAGGGAAAACACTGGGTATTTTTGGATATTTAGAAGCCCCATGAAGTTACGATTTCAACAAATCAAGAATCAAAACAATCGGAGGTTTCTACAAGAAGTTATGCCCGAATCACCGAGTGCAACACGTCCTGAAATCAGTTTTGGACAGCACGCAGCGCTGAAGTAAAACGGACATAGCTCCCTTGTTTGAACTCTGTTTTCGATGAATGACCACAAGTTGGAAAGGTAATTTCATGAACTTTTCAATAGAGCTATATTTCGATATATGTTCTGTTTTGGACATAGGGGAAATCCATGAAAAAGAGACAGCAAGGAGATGATGAGAACAAGAAAGAGGAGATGGTGATGACAACATTGAAGAGAAGGGTGACCAATGACTCCATTAAGCATACAAGATCAAATTCAGAAGTTTAGAAGCATTAATAAATCAAGACAAAAGCAAAAGCCACATCTATACATGGAGATGTCGGAAGAAGGCAACGAAGAATTACAAAGGATGGTAACATCTCCATGGACCTTCTCTTTTCCAAACACAAATGCTTGTAAGTATGCCTTCAACCTCAACTAGGTGCAACCTTTTGTTTTTCTCTTCAAACAATAAAATGGCTACTAGGAGGACAACCTAGGTTTCTTTTTACTTTCAATAGATAAGCATGACCATGTGTTCATCTCGATGTTCTATATTGCCTATGCTTACGGAAAGATGATGACTGTTGCCGCTTTGTTTTACCTACATGAAGTTATACATGTCTTGGCTAATTGCTCTATATAATATGATCTGAAATTAATTTAAATACCGGCTCTTTTATTTGTGGAGGTGAAATGACTATGCTCTAGACCCACATACATATCTTTGCTCTTTGATTTAAGTTTATGGATAGCCGGATAACTTGTTGTTTTTATGAAAACTTAACTTTTATGCTATCTACATATTTGTGATGCTCTTGCAAAGTTCTACCTACCAAAGCCATATACATATATGATTTATGATAACAAAATCCGTAGATTGCAAACATATGTTTTGATGAGTTGGATTAGGATTGATTTCTATGGTTCGAGACTAAGAAGCTGGTCATTCCTTTGTGTAACGTTTTCATGCTAGCCTTTTTGTCCAAGCATTGTGGGTTTTCACATCGAAAATTTCACAAACTTCGCTGGGCATCCACCCTAAACCAAAAAACATCTTTTTGTGATCACCTCCTTGTCCACAACCCAATTTGAGTATGGAGTAAAATTCTCGATGGAGATTCAAATATTCCGCAATATTATGGAATTTATACTTACTTTAGCAGTTATTTCCCCTCTCTTTTATGCTCGAGGACGAGCATCGTTCAAGCATGGGGGAGGAGTCATTCTCTGACACAAATGCTATGTAAGTATTATGTTGCAAAAAGTTTTGAGGAGCAAAAGAAAAAAAAGAAAAAAGAGAAGAAAATGAAAAAAAATATATGATAAGAAGAAAAGAAAAGTAAGAAAAATAGGAAGAATAAAGTGAAAAAAAAAGAGAGAGAGAAAAATGAGAAGGAAATAAAATAAAGAAAAAATAAAGATGCTCCTCGGTTCTTTTTGCTTCATAAGTTCTCAAGTGCCTTGATGACAAATCCATACTCAAATCTTCCAACCATGTGCAATCCGATAACGAGGACTTCACTCGTGCCTCGGGATCATCCATTTGCCACTTGCACATGTCCACTTATCTAAATGTGTGTGTTTCGTCCCTCTCTCTTTCCAACATTTATTTTCCATGGCCTTTTTGACGAGTCTCGGTAATTCCAATAGACCTCTCTCTTAATTTGACAATATTTCGGATGTATGTTTTGCTAGGATTGTTCTTAACCTTCCAAGCTCCACATAAGCCTTCCACTATCACATATGAGTAGAGTAGGTTGAAAATAATCTAGTATAGGCTTGAGTGACTTGATGAGATGAGTGTTCCATGAGCTCTTGCAAGAGATTTTCACTTATGTTGGATATGCATCTTTTTGAAAATCTTCCATGTGACAAGGTAATGGTTTGAAGTTCACTAAAGTTTGAGAGCATCGTGTTTATTAAATGTGGCTTGTTCCTTATTGTTAGTCTATCTTCCATAATGAAAAAGAAGCCGGTCACAACATGAACTTTAAAATAAATTCTTAAGAGAGAGCAATTCGCCTCGTCATGAATGACTAAGTGCAGGGACAACATTGGAAGGCAACATTGATTTCCCTTTTAAGCAAGGATTACTTACTCGAGGACGAGCAAGGTTTAAGCATGGGGGAGATGTTGACGGTGAATTTCCGTCAACCTAGAGTACTTGTTATACATTGGTTTCGATTATGATTTGCAACTAACCCGCCACTAGGCATACTAATGATATAACAAGTTCACACTTGCGTGTCGATTTTGGAGTTTGTTGTTTACGCAGAAATCTACGCTAATGAGGAGACTTTCGGGATAAGTTCACCAAGCACTTTGTAAGAAGATCATGAAGCCCGATAAGAGTCAAGACACGCGATGAACATGACTCCAAATGACCCGAGGACCGAAGCGTCAACGTGCAAGTCTTCGGGGACTCAACCGTAAAACGGCGAAGCTTGCATAGCAAGGATTCAAGCCTAAACCGTGAAGGAAACGACGTCAAAGGCCCACATGCAAGTGCACACGAATAAGGGATCACGCGAGAAGCAACCGGGGAGAAAACCGGGGCCGAACCGGCCGAAGTGGGCTCGGGCCGGCCGGCTCGGTCCGACCGGCCCCGCCCCACTCCGGGGTCGGTTCGGTCCCCCCCTTTGCCCTAGGTGTTCATCTATTTATTCCCTCCGCCGCCGTCGACCGCCACATCGAGCAAATCATCCTACCGACGCCAATCACCGAAAACCGCCGCCGCAAGATGAGGGAGAGAGTTAGATGAGCTCGTCGCAAGGATCAACGCCGGCGGAGAGAAGGAAGCAAGAGGAGGACTCCAAGCCGCCGGCCTAGGGGTGTTCCCAAGCTCCATCGCCGCCATCTTCATCGACGACGTTCTCCGAGTCTCCATCACCCCTATGTGCTTCAATCCGTGTAAGATGATGGGGTAATGTCTCCGTTCATCCCTAGGATTAGATGGATACATGCTATGTGATCGCTACTCGATTTGTGGTTTCAATCTATTGTTTTCATGTTGATGATGCTTTGATGATTAAGGTTAGCTACCATGTTTTTCAGGCGTATGATATCCGCTACTCCCATAGATTCCATCAACATACCGTGTCCATCATAGGTCTAGTCACGAATACCTTCGCGTAGTGACAGTACGAGAGGAGGGAAAGGGCGAAACCGTGGTCACAACCCCCGGTAGATTGGTTTACCGCTTTCGTGTAGTAGATGCATAGCATGTTATCCTAGATCCTAGGGAGGTAACGCTTATATTTCTTAATCACTCTCTTGTGTTCACCCCTTTACCATCTAGTTTAACCCTAGATTTGTTTGATCAACTTAACTTAGATTAACTTAGGTAGATTGTCTTTACTTTTAGATTAATACTCTCTTTAAAGGTTTCCTTATTCAACTAGATTAGTACTTGGTTAAGCGCTAGTAATCCCCTTGCTCCGCGGATTGACAAGAACCTTGGGAATCCCGTGGTGAAAAAGGTGTGGGGTCCGTACGCTTGCGGATCGTAGAGGGATACGTCTTTTATCCGTCAACATACGTTCCCTCATGTCCTTCCTTGAGTGTATCCCAAATTACTTTGGCAATTTGGATGTTTCGTACCTTGTTGAACTCTTGTGCACACAAGGATCCCGTGATGACTCTTGTCGCTTGTACATTGCGGTGGAGGTCTTGCTCATGCTCGATAGTGAGGGCTTCTCCTTCGGCGGGTATTGTAACACCTACAACCACAATCTTCCAAAGAGAAGGGTGAAGGCCGTAGAGGTGCATTTGCATATCATAAGCCCATTTGGGATAATCCTTCCCATCGAAATGAGGAGGCTTTCCCAAATGCACGGAATAGAATTTGTCGTTGAGTTGTTGACCGGGATTTGCCCGTAGTTGTGTGGCACTTCGTAGAAGCCGGAGTGAGTGTGCTTGGCTTGCTCCTTCTTGATCATCTTCTTGAGGAGCTTCTTTGCCATCTTCTTGGCCTTCTTCTTCTTCTTCTTGGCCTTTCTTCTCATCTTTGCCGCCTTCTTTGCCGCATGGTCATCATCCTTGACATCCTCATCGCTTGAGTCGGAGTCCGAGTCAGAGTCGGAATCCGATGATGAGTCGTCGGAGCTATCGACATTGGATGGTGTTCGACTTGGGGCCCTCCCGACGAGGTCGCCGACTTGAGCTGTCTTGAGCACTCTCTCTCTTGAGCTTCTTTTGCGGCAATTTCTTTGGCGGTTGGGTTGCTTCCAATCCCCGACATCTTGATCCCTTAGCGGTTAAGCCTAAATCAAGGGATTAGGCTCTGATACCAATTGAAAGGACCTTGTGATGCCTAGAGGGGGGTGAATAGGATCACTTCAAATTTCTGAAACAAAAGCAGCGGTTAAAGCACCTGTCGGTACTACCGACGTGGTGCCGGTTCTACCGATGGCCTCGGTACTACTGGTACCAGGTCGGTACTACCGACAGGGTAGAGTTGACTTAAAACGAAATTTGGATTCTGCAGCGGTTTTTGCAATTCTATTTGAAACAAAGTCTTAGATTAGATCCTAAGAACCACCTGCAACCACAGAGATGAGTTGGAACGCAACCAAAAGATAGATCGGGCTAAAACAAGTTCTAGGGTTAGAAAGAAACAAGGAATTCAAGCAAGCGAAGGAGACACAAAGATTTAATCCGAAGTTCACACCCACAAAGGATGCTACGTCTCCGTTGAGGATCCCACAAAGGGAGGGCTATCACCAAGAGCCTCTTTTCCTCTTCCAACCCCCACAAAGGAAGATTGGTGCTCACTAAGAATTCTCCACCAAGGAGAGGGTAATACAAACGATCCCGGGTGCACCACACAAAGAGGGCACTCGCGGGCGACGCCTAACCGTCTAGAAGCAAGCTTCAAGAGTAACAAATGCAAATCAAACGCCTGGAGATGCTTCAAGTGCTCTTGAGAAGATGAGAATCGATGGGGCTCTCAAAGCTTGTGCACACTTCACTAGAAATCCCTCTCTACTCAAACCCTAGCTCAAGGGAACCAAGGATTAGCTCTAGAGGAGGGGGGGAGGTGGAGTGAATGCTTGAGGAAGTGTTTGTCTCGTGGTTGGTCAGCAATGAGTGAGGAGGGAGAAAGGGGTTTATATACTAAGGCTCAAAAACTAGCCGTTACTGTGCTGAATCGTGCATCCCCGGTACTACCGACACGGTGTCGGTACTACCGAGGGGGTGTTTCAGAACCCTAATAGTACTGGCTCATCGGTAGTACCGACGCTGGGTCGGTAGTACTGACCCCTTGTCTAAAACTCGCCAGTGAAGCCATATCGGTATACCGACCCTAGGCCGATACTACCGAGGGGAGGTCGCCGGTAGTACCGACATGGTGTCGGTACAACCGACAAGAGCTGAGAATTTGAGAAAAGAAGAGCAACAGTGCGCGTGCAAACTCTCAACTCTTCTCACTCACTTGGGTTACCTTCTAGAGCAGTTTTAGCATCTCTTGGCTATCGATTTGCATCCCCCTTTATAGTATGGTGTTTCCTATACTCAAATTCAAAAGTAAAAATAAATTAAGCCTTGAATTGAGTTGAAAATGATGACTTGGAGTTGGGGGCCTTCCTTTGAACAAACCATAAGAGTTTCATTCATTTGAGACCTGCAGACATCTTGATCAAGCATTAAATACCGCAAATTGTGCTTGTCATTATCACCAAAACAATTAGGGGCCAAGATGCACTTTCAGCCTCGACACGTGTTGACTTCCATGACACGTGTTTGCGTGTGTGCGTTTGAGGGTGTGTTTGTAATTTGGTCCTTTCTTAAGGGCTTGGTTGTAATGCTGCCTTAATCCAGTTTGTCAAAAAAATTTAACCATGATGGAGTGTGCTTTTGATAGGGCACGCATCGCGCGCGGGATTGTTCTAGTCAAATATAAAGAGTAATGGCTTCCACCAGGTTGGGAGGCTAGGGAAGTCAACGCCTGCGCCTTGCAGGCCATCATCCTCTCGGACAAGCAAACAATAATCTTAATTCAAAGCACTTTCCAACTGATCCAGTTTAGTTGAATTGAAGAACCTAATGAGAGTAGCATCATCGTATACTTGAAGAAGAATCTATAACGGTAAAAGAAAATATGAGAGAGAGGAAGAAAGGAAAGGAGATTGACATCAAGCTCCCTGGCGAGCTCCACCACTTGCTTCTGCAGCTTGAGCGCGACTCGGACGACGACACTCAGAACGGGTCATGGGGAAAACAGTGGCAGCGGATCGGGGGGGAGGAGGAGGAGGAGCGCCCATCTTGATACCCTCCGCACTCCGCGTCGTGGCATTAGGCTCGCCTGTAGTGGCCTGCGTGCCCTGCTGTCGCGGATCGAGAGCTCTCGCTGCTGGATGCCCCGAAGATTCGACTGACCATGCCACTCCCTCTCCGACCCCGTTTGGCTCGCGCTCCTTCCCTCCACTTCCAGAGCAAACGCTCCCTTCTGCCGCCGACGGAGCCCACATTCCTTCATCCGCCGTTGGAGCTCGAGTAGGTGTCGATGCCTTGGCCTTGCTCTGCCACCCCAGCCCCCGTCCTTTACCCCCGACAGAGTCCCCGACAACACCGGAGAGGGAGTGGTGGAGGGCATGGCGGGCACATTCGGCGGTGCCGTGGAAGGCGTCAACGCCATGGGCGTGGACGGGGGATTCCAGGCCAAAGGTGAGGGGGAGGAGGTGTTGGACGACGGCAGTGGCGCAGTGGGGCGGTGTTGGTATCGGAGCCGAGGGCGTGGCGTTGGCGGGGTCGCACGACGGTTCATGGGGGAGCCAGCGCGGGGCACACGTGGGAGGTGTCCTAGGCGGCGGCGGGGAGGGAGTGGTGGAGGGCGAGCCGACGGAGAGGTTGCGTGGCGGCGCGTGCGAGGGTTGGCGCAGAGTGCGGGTGGGGACGCGAGGTGTGGGTGCTTGGGCGTGGGCCCGACGCGGGTACGGGGTGGGTACGCGTGGGGTGGGTGATAAAAAATTATGTTTTTGGCAGAAACGCTCTCCAAATTGCGATTTTTATGGTCGTTCCACTTTTTTGTCATCATACGATCTTGGACAATTATTTAATTTTAACCCTTTTTTTAATTTATTTTTAAAAATAACCCTGGCGAACTTTATTTGCTCCCGGTGACCCCTTTGGTCGCGCCTGGCTGCGTGGCGCGGCAGGCAGCCACTGCCGCGCCACATGCGGCGCGCGCGCGGCTCGCCACGCCGGCCGGCCGCGGCGCACGCGCTAGGCGTGGGCCCGTCCCCTCGCCGCGCCACATGCACCGGCGCGGCGGGCCGCCGCGCCACCTCGCCCGCGCGGCGGCCGCCCGGTCCAGAGGGCCCGCGCGGCCTCCTTTCTTCTTCCTCCTCCCTCTCTTCTCTCCCAGGCCCGACCTCGCTCCTGTCCGAACCGCCACCGCCGGCCGCCGCCCCCCTGTATCTGGCGATTTGTGGCGGGGATAGTGTGGGATCTAACGAGCCTAATTATGACATGCTACAGTAAACAATCTCTGACGATGAGTTAATTAGACTTAATGCATTCATCTCACAATTTCCGGTCTATTCGAGTAATTATTTTTGTAACTAGTATCTAATATAGCTTAGAAGATGACACAAAAGTTTCACCTTAGGAGAAATTGATAATAATATTTCTTTCCTTCCGTTACGGAAGTTCCATGCACTGTAATTTTATAGGACGGCTTTCTGAACTGCGAAAACTGTGGTTGTGTGTTCTATGATCTACGGAGTACACAAAACGGCACTTGTGACAAGACAGCGAAAAAAGTCTGATAACCCTATACCCTGTCAATGTACTCTGTTTTTGTATTCCAACGGCAACAAGCTAGAGAGAGAGGATTTTCCCTAGAGAGAGATAGAGCCATAGAGGAACATGTGATCATCCGCGGCGGGGCGACTGCGAGGGCGGCGGGGCGACTGCGAGGGCGGCGCGGCAATGAGCAGCTGCACTGCCCACAGCTACCCGGAGAGCGTCGGTTCCTGCTGCCCTCCGACACCACCGACTCCCCCTCCCACTCTCCCTTCTGTGAACAACCTAGTAGAATCACAAATGGCTCTATCGATCTTACTCAAGTCTCTGTCATTGCGAATAGAAGGGATTCCAAATTGGTACTGAGCTTGGGTGTAGTGTGCACCAATTTTAGTGTTGTCCGGGAACCTAGGTACGTGTTCTTCACTTTCACCATTTCTAGTGTTCACTGGCGGCCTACTTATGTGCACTTCCCTTTCAAAGGTTCTATGGTTCACCGAGGGTCCTGCAACATAATCATGTTGAACACCATCCAAGTTAACCTCACTTAAACCAAGGAGTGCTTCAGCCGCATGTGCATTGGCATCATTTTGCTCTTCCGCATGCTCCTCATCAGACTCATCTTCAGAATCACCTTCTTCAGAGCTGTCAGATATATCATCATCGTCCATGGTTTCTTCCTCCCGCTCAAAACAATCATTGGGAAAATCATCATTCACCATCCCAACATCCCGACTAGGTTCCCTACAACCAAAGTCCTCCTCTGAAATTGTAGACTCTTGTGTACGTTTTAGAACCTCAAACGACACTTCCTCATTCATGTTAACATTACCACTAGGCCCACGAGTAATATCTACCACAACCTCCAGACATGACACATTAGCTTGACCAACTACCTTCTTATAGCGATTCCAATTTTCTTCACTTGACAAGCTCATCAACACATAATGAGCTTTAGCCTTCCCACAATCAAAACGACCTCTAAATGTCAACTCATGCATTCCAACTCCATAATTGACCGTTGCACAATCAACTACATCTTTAAAGCTTGGCGGACCATCAAATGTTTCTACTAACTCTGTCATATTCTCAAACTCTCCATTTTCTTTAACTACGCCCCCATGAAACATGCGAACTAAACAGTCCATTTACAAAATTTAAAGAACTTCATGAACTAACTTGTTTCATAAGTACATAGTACTAGAATAGATGATTTATTATAAATATACATGCAAAATTAGAATTGTGTTCAACAAAAATTATATCCATCTCGATTAGTTATATATATATATATAAATGCATGTACACATTATGCATATTCTCGTTATTCAACAAAATTGTTAGGTATTCCCCCTAATAAACGTGCATCCATATAATAGCTACACCCATTATCAACTACCCTAAACATTTGACATCAATAATATCATTAAATCGATTCATGCAACATGTTCTACACGTCAATAACACGGGCAGAGACACTACTGCGTATGAACTAATCATCATTTACATTAAAACTAATTGCATTTCGTCTAAATTTCAAATTTCTATACCTAACCCTAGGTCACAAACATCTACTCTGATCTACACAATGCAACGGTAAAAGAGGAAGAGAAGTAGGTCAATACCTTCACAAGGACGCGGGAACGAATTCCCCCACTTTTCCCACCCCAAATCCACCGATTTGAGGCCGGATTGGGGGGGGGCGGCGGCACTGCGTGGGCGGCGCGGCTCGGGCTGGGGAGAAGAAAGGGGAGAGGAGGAGGAAGAAGGGGGGCCGCGCGGGCCCTGATGTTTTGCTTGTTGTCGCGCCGGGCGGGGGTGGCGCGGCGCCCTGCCGCGCCGGCCCACGCCCGCGCGCGCGCGCGCGCGCCGGCCGGCGTGGCGGAGCCGCCGCGCTTCACAAGGACGCGGGGAACGAATTCCCCCCACTTTTCCCACCCCAAATCCACCGATTTGAGGCCGGATTGGGGGGGGGGGGGGGCGGCGGCCGCGCGTGGGCGGCGCGGCTCGGGGCCGGGGAGAAGAAAGGGGAGAGGAGGAGGAAGAAGGGGGGCCGCGCGGGCCCCGATGTTTTGCTGCTGCCGCCGCGCGCGGGGTGGCGCGGCGCCTTGCCGCGCCGGGCCCACGCCCGCGCGCGCGCGCCGCGGCCGGCCGGGGCCGTGGCGGGCCGCCGCGCCGCCGCATGTGGCGCGGCGGCGGCCGCCGCCCGCGCCACGCGGTCGGCGCGGCCAAAAGGGTCACCGCGTGCAAAAAAAGTTCGCCAGGGGTTATTTTTAAAAATAATTTAAAAAAGGCTAAAATTAAAAAAATGTCCTACAATCTTATGGGTAGGTCCGGCGTGAGGGGTAACGCGGGTCTGAATTGGATGAGAAAAGTTTTCAATTTTCTTCGCTCCTTATAGTATAATATAGACTACAAATTTGAAAAATATCATGTTCATTCATATAGCTATCCAAGAAAGATTTCCCGTGAGCATTTATTGGGCTTTCATCCTAACCACCTATCAAATCATTACTACTAAATATTTTGAGCTGCCTTACGCAACCAGATGAGGATGCCAAACTTTTGAATGATCTGGTATCAAAGGTTTCTCAACGCAACAACTGAATAAGATTTCTCATCTTCTTGTGTGCAGAGCATGTCTTTGTAGGATATTGGATTAGGCTGATAAAGTTGCTGTATAAATAAATCTTGTCCTCAATATATACCTTCTTCACCATATGTATTTTTTAGTTTTCCTTTGCGGATGGTCCAAGTTTACGTAGATTTCAAGGAAATATGTGTAGCCAAAACTATGTTTCGAAGACATCATGGTGACTGCCCATAAAATGTGTTTTTGTTCAAGAGTAACACAATATAATTTGAACGATCAAAAAGCTTTGCTTGCTCGACACTACTACCTGCATGGAAACAAATAGTCTTGCACATTGAATTATGCGTCGTCGACAATGCATACAATGCTTGATCGTGTAGCTAGGTCGTCGATTAATTTGACGCTTGGCTTCGCTCAGTCACAATCGGCAATCGCGGCCGCGAAGTGGTTAGCGGATAACGGTTAGGCGGCCTCGACGGTTCGGAAGCATATGCGGCACATGCTGTGCCTCTGCTGATCTGTTCAACGTTAAAAAATGTTTCTTTAGCCATTGGTTTGTAGTCCAATGATAGGACGACGGTCCAGTAGGACGCCCATCAGGGTTCAAATCCTGATGCTCGCACCTTTTCAGGATTTACCGGTGTTATGCGTTAAGTGGTAAGCGATGTTCCCGTCGACGACGAGTCACCAATGATGACTTCGGGAATCTCCAGATATGCCGTGCTCAGTCCTTCGGAGGTGCTTATAGGGGTAGAGTTTGTGTATGTGTATTCATAGGGGTGAGTGTGTGTGCGTGTTGTGAACGTTTGCGTTGTACTGTGTAATTTAAAAAATGCTTTTTATCAAGCACCAAGCCAAGATAGATACATGTATCATTTATTGAACCGAATGGAGGTCATCCCACATTTTTGTCAAGTTTGCTCCATCGTCCTTGTTTCGAGAACTCGTATATGGATCTCTTTGTTGTATGAGTAGTACTCCTCTCGTTCTTGAATATACGATGTTTAGGACAAGTAAGTAAATTAATAGGACAAGAAAATTAGTTCGTTTTTTAACTAACTTGTCCTAAATTATATATATTTAAGAGCGGAGGTAGTAGTACTAACATAGTGTCTAGTCTTTAGTACTTTATTTTTATAAAACAAAAAACAAAGGTAATTAAAGTCAAACGCAGCAACGTGTGAGGAGCTTCTGTACATTTCTGTGTCGTACGTCGTCGTGCTTTAACAAAAATTGAACGGTGACACTTGAAAACTGAAAATGAAATGCGCAGAAGAAGCATGTGCAAAATAGTGTCACGTGAACAGAGCGCAGACAGCTACGCTTCGTCATCGACGAACTACTTACTGCAGTAGCGTGGTACGCAACCCGGTCCCAAGAATAAATGATGATGGTCCTCTTCAACCTTCACGTTTGGATGAGAGCAAAACCATAGGGTGATAGGAAGAGCCAAACATGTTATTACCCGGATGCTCTTCACACTGCAGAATGCTTTGTTCGCACAGCTATATGCTATCCTACGGACCTCCACTAAATAAAAATAAAAAGTGGTGCATGGTTTTAGAGCGTGTTTGGGAGAGCTCCACGCAGCTCCAGATAAAAAAAGCTCAACTCCAAATTTTTTCAGCCAAACACAACCAACTCCAGCAGCTCCACCGTGGATGTGCTTTAGAAAAAAAGGTGGAGCAGACCCCAAACTCCATGGTTTTCAAGGAGTGCCTCAAGAGGTACTCCACCAAATCCAAATTTTCTATAGTTGGGCGAAATTACCCACCACTGCCACTTGTTACATAAAAACGGTTCGTTTTTCTTTTTTCCCCACTTTCCCCGCCACCCGCACCTCCTCTTCCCCGTGCCGCTCGCGCGCATCTCCTCCCCGGCGAGGTCGTGCCCGACCGACCGGCGGCGAGCCTCCCCTTCCCGCGCCGCGTGAGGCCGCCGTCCGCACCTCCCCCTTGCCGCGCCGCGCTAGGCCGCCGCCCGCCCGCGCCTCGCGCCCGCCCACGCCCCTACGAATGGCTTCCACGGCGGAGCTCGTGCGAAGGCGCGACGCAGCTCGGCCCCGGCTCCCACGGCGAAGCTCGCGCGGGGCCAAATCCGCCGGCCGCGTGCCTCGCCCGCCCGACCGACCTCGCGCCTCGTGCCCGTCCGCCGCTAGCGTGGCCGCGCGAGGCCGCCGCCCGCCCGCGCCCTCCGGCGGCGAGTCTACTCGGGCGCACCTCGTGCCGCACACGCCTTCCCCGGCGGCGCCTCGGCGGCCGCGAGGGCTTGCCCCGGCGGTGAGGCCGCTCGCGCCTTCCCCAACGGCGGCGCTGTGCCTGCCTTCCCCGGCGGCGAGGCCGGACTCGTGGAGCTCGAGCTCCATCGAAAGCTACTTGGCAGAATGGAAGGAGGAAGAAGATGGATTTTTTCCTATTGTTCTGACATGTGGGCCCTAGGTGTCATAGGGATGATGAAGAATATGGAGCTGTACCAAACGTTTTCAGGTGGGGCTGCTCCACGGTGGAGCTCCGTGGATCTGCAACTCCAGAGCTATGTTTTTAGAGCTGGAGCTCTGCCAAACACGCCCTTAGTTAAAAAATAGAGATTTTTATGGTGTATTTGTAGTATTGGGAAGTATTGAGAAGTATTGTGTAGTATTGAGAAGTATCAAGCATTTTGATATTCCCACCATTAAAAATTAACTAAATGTTGGTGTGGATCCCACCAATTTGATACTTTCTGATACTTTCCCATAGCAACTTCATGATACTTTCTGATACTTCCACCGGTAGATTTCGTAGGATGGACGACTCATAAAAAAAGCACCTTAAAATTTCTAAAAAAATAAAAGCGTCAAGGGATCAGAGGCTTGTTATTATATATTTTGTTAGTACTTCAGGTACTTTGTTTATTAATTATTTGCTGACCATTGATCTATTAAAATCAAACTGAATTGAGTAGTACATACTATCTTTTTACTTGGTGGCTACCTCTCGGTAATTTTGTCTAGATATTTTGGTACGATTTCTTTAGATGAACAATTTTTTCCCAAGCATAGTAAGCCTTTTTTTAATTTGATACAATTAGGATAACCACATGTAAGCAATCGGATGCTTGTAATCTAAGAGGGAGAGAGGTGAACTAGGCAACTTAAAAACTTAACCTATGGCTTCCACTACTTTGGATAAAGTAAAGTAGATCATTTCTATCTAGATGTGCAATATAAGGATGATCTAGTGTGAAACCCTCATTGCAAAACAAGTTTTGCAACCTGTAGCCAATCCTAGCATGATGCTATTCTAGAAAAGTAAAGGCATGTAAGGATTTTAAGATAATAATGCGGAAACATAAAAAAAGATGAGAGGAAGCAAACTCTTGACACACAATTTATCCCGTGGTACCGACAGATACTAAGCCACCCCTAGTCCATGTTGTTGAAGCACTCCACACAAAAGTATTACTTCCCCGTCACCAAGTCTCTCACAAGAGCACCACTTGACTAACCACAAAGACTCACCACGAAGGCACTCGCCAAGCTCCCTTGGTCACCTTGATGCCGCCTCCACTAAGGAGCTTCTCCAGCAAAGGAAGGGTGTCTCCACGCCCCCGCACAAAGTGTGCTCGCCACTCCACACCAAGCTGAAGGGTCGAAGACGATTGCCGGTGAGCCACTTAGGCCCCAAGGCTTCGGCGCACATTGTACAAAACTTGATTCACTAAAGAATCACCTCACAAGGTAGACACACCTTGCACTCACTCAGCTCTAAGCTAAGTCTAGCACTAAGCACACACACAAAGCATGTGCAAGTCTATGGATGAGAAAATTAACACTTTTATGGCTTGTATATGATCTTGTATGTATCTCACACTTCTCTGCACTTCCACACAATCCAACCACTTCAAATGAGTGAGTGGAGGGGGTATAATTAGCACAAGGTGTCCAAAGAGCCGTTGGCTAAAAGCTGTAAAAACCTGTACCATCAGATGAACCGATGGTCCTTTTTTCACCACTGTCGGTTCATCCGGTGCCCCTCCACGTCAGCTAGCCGTTGCATCCCGCTGACACATGTCCTCCGACGCTTGCACCGACTTCTCTTCTCTTAGCCGTCGATTCATCCAGTGTTGAAGGCTTCACGGCAAAAACCTTACTGCTAGCAAACACACAGCCGTCCGATGAACCGCTGCTACCACTGTTGGTTCATTCGGTGCTTCAGCATGTGCAACCCGCTGCTCTCTGTTTCGTTTGTTCAATCCACCAGATAGACCGGCGCTCAAACCAACCAAGCCGTCGGTTCATCCGGTGCTACTGAGTTTGCTGCTTTTTCTCCAGGAATTCATCCGGTGCAACTAAAAAGCATATCGTCGGTTCATCTGACAGTTTGTGTAAATTGAGCCTTCTTCATGTAGTGTACCAGTTCATCCGGCCATTGCACTGACATTGTCTTCCAAGTACCGTCAGTTTATCCGACGGTGTTATTTCTTCTCTTTTGTTTCTTGGTTTAGACCCTCAAAATATATACTATCTTCTCATTTGGCATGTGGTATTTTTTCATTCATGGGACATAGAAATGTCTAGAAAGACATGCTCAACAATACGATTAGTCCCATTGGTCATGTTGTCATTAATCACCAAAATCAAACTTGAAGAAATGACATATGAGGTCATGTTCGCTACAATCTCCCCTTTTTCGGTAATTTATGACAACACAATCAAAGCAAGCATAATTTTACAAAAAAATTGACAAAATTAAACCACTTGCACTTTCTTTACCATCATCCAACCTCCCCTAGATCATACTTCCCCTTTTTTGATCTTCTCTTCCTATGTTCACTCATAGCTTGCTTCTTCCATCTTTGGAAATACTAGCTTGCTTTGACTCCGAATTCTCCCCCTTTGGAATAAAATCTCTAAAAAGTGTCCAAAGCAAAAAGAGTCTCCAAAGGAAATTTGGCAAGTCCTAGCAATCATAGTTAAAAGAAAAATGTTAAATACAAAGGAGAAAGCCACATGAACCATGATCCATATGTATGATATCAATGAAGATACAACATGTTCGAATAACTAAGGTAGATAACAAGCTCATAAAACTAGCATGATACAAACTAAGCTCCCCCTAAGTGTGTGCACAATATGATAGTGTGAAAATCAAGTGCACAACTACAAACATTTATAAGACAAGTAAGATTAGAGCATATCATGCAAGGAGGTAGCTTAAAAGACAAGAGATAAGACAAGAGAGCTCTTGTAACATTACCACTTGTAGATTTTGAGCATTGCATACCTCCGAGGGTTGTTCCTTTCTACCTTGTTGGCACCACATTAAGATAAGCCACTTGAAAATGATATCACTAGGAGGTGATACCACTTGAAATAAGCTTGCAAAGAAGACACTTGGGGTACCACAAGGATTAGGAATGCATGAGTTCATTGCCATTGAACTTATATAGAGACATAAGCTCGCAAGGACATGACCCGATTGCATGAAACTCATATTGCTATATTCACTCTTTTAGAGATGTTAAATCACATTGAGAGTGAAATAGCATTCTCTTAGAATGAAGCACCGCACCGGAACGCGTCACCAAGGGACTACACAAAATAAGCTTGAAACAGTGTTAGTCCCATAACCAAATCATAGGATGAGCTCCCCCTAAATGTGTGTATCTAGTGTTTGAATCACCAACCAAATGTATGCACATTGTTTGTGACAACAAAAGGGAAGCTTACCCTATAGCTTGCTCATGATGCAAAGAGATATATATGAAAAACATGCATCATGGAGGAGCAAGTGTAGCTTTCCTACACACTAATCAAACCATGTCGGTTGCTCATGGGTTAGCACATGACACAAGGAACCTACAACATGTAAACAGCTAGGCATAACAACAAATGCAAACCTAGATAAGCAATGGAGGTACGATGATACATGAGGTGGGTTCTAGTTTCCATTATCTCAACCGGGGAACTTGAGTAACACATGTCCAACTTGCAAGCTTGACTTCTAGGATTGAATCATCTCATATTCTTTGTGTGAAGCCTCCCAAGTTCCCGAACTCGTGGCCTTAGGAATCCACACCATTTGAGGCCTCTTCATGTTGATGAGGACTTCCTTGGGCACCCAAATGGGTTCATTACAACCCCTCTCCGTCTTCATCTTCCCAACCATGTGTGCAACCACCTTGTCATTTGCCTTCTTCTTGATGACGTAGGTGTTTCTCTTGTTCTTGTTCTTGCGGTTAGGCTTGGTGCAGATGAGGGAGCTCTTGATGGTGGGGTTCATCTTCTTCTTCTCTCCTTTGTCCATCTTCTTGACAAATTGAGGGCATTTGTAGAACTTGCACCCTTCTCCATGACACTTGTATCAAGTCACAGTTGCACCCTTCTCAAGCTTCTTCACCATGGGATCACGGTTATCTTGAGAAGGTTGGACGTTGCTCTTCATGTATTGAGGGACATCCACTTGTTCCTTATTGTTCTTGCCCTTTCCCATCAAGCTAGCCAACTTCTCTCTGGGCTATTTCAATTCTTGCTTGAGCTCATCATTCTTCTTTCCTATGAGATAATCACATATTTCTACAACAACATTCTCATTGCAATGTGGTGAGAAAGATTAATCAATTAAATCAATGCAAGAAGTTGAAGCATCTACCTTGGAGATAGGAATTGCACAAGGGATAGATGATTGATCAAGCTCAAAGGAATCACTTGTTTTAGTCTCAATGCTCTCAAGCTTAAATTTTAGCTCATCACACTCCTTACTAAGCAAATTGAATTTGTAAAACAAATATTCATAATTTGTAGCAAGGGTTGCACTAAGATCATTGAGGGCATTGAGTTTTTAAATTTTATTAGTTTGTTTCTTTAGCATCCCTTTTTTCTCATGGACTAACTCAACAAGATCATCATGTGGCACATGTGTGATGATGATGAGGGACCTTGCATGAAGCGGGTGGTGAAGTGCTTTCTTGATTTATCACTTGAGCTATATGAACTTGATTCTCCATCACTTGTCCACTCACAGATGGTGACAAGTGCTTCTTGCTTTGGATTCCTTTCCTTGACCACCTTTTTCTTGGGCTTGCGCTTGATCTTGGAAAACTTGATGTGTTGATGATGATGTCCTTCTCTCAAGTGGATGTTGTAGCCGTACATGTTGATTTTCTTCATGTACTTGAAGATCTTCTTCACGTACATGGCTACCATTGACTCGACCTCTTCAACACTTGAGGAGTCTTCATCATTATCATCATCATCACTTGAGCTTCTGTGGATTGCCATTTTTCACATATCCTTCTCTTGTTGGCTTAAAAGAGCATGGCTTGCAGTTGGAGAAGATGGTTCTTAGGGCTTTTCTTGAAGCGTCTTCTTGGACCTGGGTATGATTCGAGGCTCATGGTTCTTGGGGCTTTTCTTGAAGCGTCTTCTTGGACCTGGGTATGATTCGAGGCTCATGTGCCATGATCTTACTCAAAATTTGAGATAACTTCAATTCTTCGAGCTTCTTCTCGTATATGATGGCTTTCACCAAGTCATAATCGAGCTTCCGGAGACTTTGAAGGATCTTGCGGTTTATGTTCAAGTCTCATTGGTCATGTTGTCATTAATCACCAAAATCAAACTCGAACAAATGACATATGAGGCCATGTTTGCTACACCACCCTAACACAACATACATGATAGTGGCAGAAGAATTAAATCAGTCCAATATGTCAACATATTTTTTCGAAGGGCAACATATATGCCATAAACATATGGAGGATAACCACGGAAGCAACGTGTAGGGAAAATAATATGAGAACCAGCCAACCAAATCATCTTCTACTAGATGCTTGTGGAATTTGCTTATATAAAAATGGGTTTTGGCCTACACCCCAAAACTCTAATAAATATAGGTCCATACACAGTGGCAGAGTTAGGATCAAAATTTACTTATAGCGAAGTTGTATAAATATAGTCATCAAATATGCATAAATATAGTCAAGATCATCATGTGAATAGTAATTGTATGAAAATATAGATAAATATAGTCACAAATATACTAAAAATCATCATATAAATTGTAATTATACGAAAATATGCATAAATATTGTTGGATTGGCCGGAGGCCAGATATAGCGGCTGCCGCCATATTGGTAGCTCCGCCACTAGCCATACATAAATTGACATGGTATAGTACTGATAATATCAGGTCCAAGTGATCACCCTTTGTTTTTTTTCATAATTTGTGCAAGAAGATTTCACATGATGCTTAAAATTCATCTATATTTTTCGCTCTAGAAGTGGCACTACATATAATGCATTCACTACCGGAAACCGAGCAGCTGTTGAGTGACAAACGGTTTGCCAAGAGTTAATATTCTAGCTCACAGCAAGCAGCTTCTTTGTCATGAGTCAAAGACCTGACTCTCGACAAAAATAAGACACACGGCCTCCGTGAATTTTCCCGAGAGCCCAGAGATAGAGCTCTCGACAAAAAAATGCACATGACCTCCATCAATTTTGCCGAGAGCCAGGAGATCGAGCTCTCGGCAACCACAACGGTTCACGGCAAACTGGACGTTCTGTGACGGCCGTCAGCCTGGGTCGTCTAGTTTGCCGTGAGCCACAAGGAGGGCTCATGGAACAGAGCTAAACTCTCAACAAACAACCCTGTTTGCCAAGAGCCCTCCAGCAGCTCTTGGCAAACAGATCGGTTTGTCATGAGTTAAAACCTACTCACGACAAACAATCAACAAAAAGTTATCCCATTCATCTCCAAATTTTTCTTGCCTTCAAACACATCTCTAGAAAGTACATGTTCAAATTTGACACAATTATAGCTCAGTTTTCTATATTTAACAATTTTTTCATTCCATGTATTTTTTTTGAATGCGCCTAATTTGAACTAGAAATGCATGAAATCATAGGCTGAAGTTAGCACAAAAATGATATTCATGTTTATTCGTCCTTTTTAAGACCTTTACCATGAGATGAGAGAAAAAATATTTGGTTCCTAAAACATGATGATGAAGGTGCCATCGAAAAGTGTTTTAATTGTAGATATTTGAACTACATGTGATGATTATTGTGATATTTGAACTGCCCGTGATGATTATGGTGATATTTGAAATGCATGTAATGCTTGAACTGCCTGTGATAATTTAGGTATCATATATATGCAACTGGATAAACTTAAAAAAAGAGGTTTGTCACAAGTATAATCCAAGGGTTCTCGGGAACACCAGATGTTTGTCGAGAGTATAAACCGTGGCTCATGGCATAGGTGCCATGACGTGCAAACGTGGCACCTGTGGAGGGGCGGCAAAGGCGCCTCCACAGGTGCCACGTCATCACACCTATGCCGTGAGTCGCTGACTAGGCACACTCGACACAGTTGAAATGTTTGTCGAGAGCCGGTCATCAAACTCTCAACAAACTACGTTGTCACTATTGCCCCCCTCCTCCTCGATCCTATAGAAGCTTTGCTGAGAGGCATCTTGGCCTACAATACACGTGTGCCGTGAGGCAGAGGTGCGACTCTTGGCAAATGTCTCTTTGTCGAGACAATTTATGCCAAGAGTTACTCTCGACAAACCCTTGACCGAGAGTGAACCGTCCTTTGCCGAGTGTATCCGGCACTTGGCAACCTCTTGGTTTCTCATAGTGATCCAAATTCCTACTCGCGTGTCTGTATGTAATATTGTAATTGTATCATGTTAAAGTACCAGATGCTCCAGCCGGTTATGGAAACCAAAGAGTCATGGTTTCCATGATCCTCTTCGGAAACCCGTGGAATGCTCGATGGATAACTATCAAAGTTATCATAATCAAGGACAGCTATATATTTACTACCAATTCAACAACGAAACTACTAGCGTCCGGACGTCTGTTCCGAGCACTAGCCATCAGATGGGTTCACAGCCGTCCGATTTTAAGATGCTCGACCATCAGCCGTTGAATCGTAAAGTCTAACGAGCGATGTTTCGAGCCATTACGAGCCATGTTGCGAGCATGTTGTGTGCAACATTCAAACATCAAGGGGTCTCCTCCCTCCTCCCCCCATGTTGCGACCATGTTGCGTGCAACATCCAACATCAGGAGTCCTCCCCCTCCTCGACACAACACCCAACACCACATGTCTACAATATCGAACTCAACATCCGCAACATCAAAAATTAATGTTTGCAACACCCAACATCAGGGGCCCTCCCCCCACCTCGACACAACACCCAACATGTCTGCAACATCGAAACTCAACATCCGCAACATCTAAAATTAATGTTTGCAACATCAAAAATATGTTAAAATTAGTTTAACATCCACAACATTCGAAAAAAAATAGTTGCAACATCGGGAATCAAACGTTGTGTTGGGGGATCAACATCCACAACATTGAAACATCTAGATCTACTTTTACAACATCCACACAAACACTAGCAACATCCTGGTGAGACATCTGAAACTCGTGAGACACACGCTTGCAACATGCACCAAAACCCTACCGCACGTCGCGTCTCCTTGTCACTACATGTCGCACCAAAACCCGTCGAGCTCCGCTGCGCGCGCCCGCGGTGGCGGCGGAGAGCCCCCCCCCCCCCCCCCCCCCGCCCCGCCCGGTCCGGCGTAGCTGTGGCCGCCGCCACCACATCCGGCCCGCCGCGGGAGCTGAAGTCTCCCACACTACCGCAGGAGCCGCCCTTGACGAAGGATCCGTCGGGGCCATGTCGATGGCCTTGGTGCGGCCGTCGTCGCCCTCATAGATGGAGAACTCGACCTCCTTGCCCTCGGTGAGGGAGTGCAAGCCAGAGGTCCTCGCTGTCGTCCTCGGGCTCGGGGGACATGAAGCGGGGCTGTTGACGGTTGAAACACATAACAACCTTCGATCCGCAAGCGTACGGACCTACACCTTTTTCACCACGGGGATTCCCTAGGTTCTTATCAATCCGCGAAGCAAGGGGATTACTAGCGCTTAACCAAGTACTAATCTAGTTGATGGAAAAACCTTTGAGAGTGGTATTAATCTAAAGGTAAAGACAATCTAACCTATGTTAATCTAAGAAGTCTAAGGTGAAACTAGATAGCAAAGGGTGGACACAAGAGAGAGATTAAGATAGATAAGTGTTCCCTCCCTAGGGTTTAGGATCACAAGAACATGCATCTACTACATGAAAAGGGTGTTCCCTACACTGGCTTCATGGCGGTTATGCAGCCGCTAAGCCTTTTCCCTCCACCGTACTGTCACCATGCAAGGTAATCAAACACTTTCATGTATAACCGCATCTATACCTAAGCATCCATAGGGTTAAGAGAATCACCACGGTTACCACAAACCCTACTAAGAACACATGTTGTACATACATATGTGAATAAAGCACTCACATAGACATAGACCATTAAGCATCGAAAGGCATAGTGTTCATGTAGCGATCATATAACATGTATCCATCTAACCCTAGGGATGAACGGAGACATTACCCCATCATCTTACAAGGATTGAAGCACATAGGGGTGATGAAGACTCCAGAGAACGTCGCCGATGAAGATGGCGGTGATGAAGCTTGGGAACACCCCTAGGCCAGCGGCTTGGAGTCCTCTTCTTGCTTCCTTCCCTCCGCCGACGTTGATCCTTGCGACGAGCTCATCCAACTCTCTCCCTCATCTTGTGGTGGCGGCTTTCTGGTGAATAGGCGTCGGTAGAATGATTGGATCGATGTGGCGGCCGACGGCGGCGGAGGCAATAAATAGACGAGCACCTAGGGCAAAGGGCGGGCCGAACCGGGCCAGAAAGGCTCATCTTGGCATTTTGGACTTTGTCCCCTTGATTTGTGCCATTTTGAGGTCGTCATCCCCGCGATCATGATAGGGGGTCTTCTCGCATGAAGTCCGAACTTTACGTCTTAGTCCTCGGGGATGATCCGTCATACCACCTTAATCCTTGCCACCTTTGGAAGTGATTTCTCCTTGCACTTGAACACGAACGGAACTCCTCATTTGCTCCTTTGAACTTGTTGTGACTCTGTCCCTTTTGTCCATGTGTTTCCTGCAACAACACAACACTTCCAAATGCACATACGAAGTTGAACTTGTTATATCATTAGTGTGCCTAGTGGCGGGTTAGTTGCAAATCATAATCGAAACCAATGTATAACAAGTACTCAAGGTTTACGGAAATTCACCATCAATAGGGGCCCGCCACGCCGCAGCCGACCCTCTACTCCTAGCATGAGGAGGCCTGCACCTGGCCGCGCCGTCCGGCGGGGGCGGCCCGCCGGCGGGGACGGAGGTCCACCCGCGCCTAGCCGGGTCGGTGGCTCCATGGGAAGCGGGGAAGCCTCTGGGGGAGCTCCATCCCCATCCGCCTGGGATACTGCCGCCCATCGGGAGAGCAGTGGGCCGAGGCCCCTGGTCGCACGCCCAGCCACACCCCCGGTCGTGGATGCGCGCGACGCCCGGCCGCGGGGAGCGAGGGCCGCGGCCCCCGATCACGCGCCCGACCACTCCCCCCGGTCATGGAGGGCGCGGTGACCCGACGCCTAGCCGCGGAGATCATCGGCCGCGCCCGACCGCGCCCAGCAGCACCGCCGCGCGAGCTTCCCTTTCCGCGCCGCTGCCGAGCTCCAATCATCCCCTACGCATCAGTCACATCGGAGGAGAGAGGGGGAGGGATGAGAACGGCACATCGATACACACCAAACTGGAGAGGGGAAGGGTAAGGCAATGAGGTGCGTGGCGGGACCCGCACCGAAATAGCGGTGGGGAGGGCGTCTGACTTTTGGGCCGCGCCGTTCCTGAGCATTTTCGATTCAACAAAGAATAACTACCACACGGTAATAAGCGACTAGTTTACCAACAATCTAAAAATAACCATCACATTAGAATTGGCGTATAACTTATCCATATAAATAATATCAAATATTTTTATTTTTTTAAAGAGCAACATGCTTGTAGTGCTCTCTCTGTCCCAAGTTATTATTGTATCATTTTTTATTAGATATATTTATTTTATAAGTATCTAGATAAGTGCATATCAGATAGTAGGGTCTTAAGGCCGGAATAATTGCTGTCAGCCTGTCACTGTAAATTTACGAGTCTACTTTTTATTTCTTTTTTTCGAATATACAAAAGGAATGCGCATTATGTTGTACTACGAAAGAAATTAAGAAAGTGACACCTTGCTCTTTCAGAACTGTATTCATGACTGAATACTTCTCTCCTCATCTCATCTAATACGTACCATCCTCGTAAATATGTTTCAGCTGAGCCCAAACTACCCCTTGCAACGACCAGCGCAACCCCATAAATATGCACGCAAACTGGAGCCGGAAGAGTAGGCTGAAAGTCTGAAACCTTCGGCAGACGTACGTGTGCAGTGTGCGTACAACACCGAGCCGCGCGCGAGCAATGGCGGACGCCGCCGCGGTGACAGCTGCGAAAGAGCTGGAGGAGAAGGAGGAGGAGAAGAAGGGCGGCGGCGGCTATGCGGGGAAGATGGTGCGGTTCGTGTGGCTGTTCCGGTACGCCGACGGCAAGGACGTGCTGCTGATGCTCGTCGGCACGGTGGCGGCGCTGGGCAACGGCTTCGCGCTGCCGCTCACGACGATCATCTTCGGCCAGGTCATCGATGCCTACGGCGGCGCCACCACCGAAACCATCCTCGACCGCGTAATCAAGGTGGCACACATTCGGCTCTGCCGGCAGCATATACACCTTCCGGACTGATTTCCTCCCTCTCTCTCTCCCCCCACGCATCTCCACACACGCATGCGAAGACAAAGGTCGATCAGTTCTTCCGTTTCATGGCAATCTAATTTACTGAAAACTCGGCCTCTAAATGTTTGAATAATTGTTGTCTTTGCGTGTTCGTTGGCTTAGAGGATGATATATAAGCATACACAAAAACTAGGTCGAGAGCCCTCTCAAGTTAAATGGAGAGTCCACATCCCATAAACACGCAAAAAAGAAGAGAGAGTAACATACTAACAAAGTGGCTGCCTGTGGGAGGTGGACTGTGGTGTGGAGATCGGCTGCAGCGGGAATGCTAGAGGTTGGTGGCTGGCTTACCCGAGTTGGAGAAGATGACCGACCGTAGAGGCCGAGAGGGATGGTCGGGCCGGTGCGAGGTGTTGAGGGCACCACCGTCCAGATGGCAGATGACAATTGGTGGCTGGGGTTGGTGGTGACTGGTGAGGCCCATGGATTTACGAGGTTTAGCGGAGGACGGGGTAGAGGAGAAGGTCGCCTGTAATCTCTGTGGTTAGCGAGTGGCGCAGTAGCCGCCGGTGGGACGGAGTGAGGACAATTTTTCTCCTTAGATCCATCGAGTAGACCGCTAATTGGATTGTAATCCAACTCTAACCCACTCCAATCCGTATTTAGTTAATTTATTTTTCAACCCAACTCACCCCACATTTATATTACCCAAACTCAAACCACTCCACCACCCTCCACTTGATAGAACCCATGGATTTGCTATAAAAACTCATAAATATATGAGGAATGTTACAGTGCTTGACCGGAACCAGGCAGAACAAGGAGGAACCGGTGGTTCCGGTCCACAATTACTTGGTTCTGGTCGACAATTCATAACAAGGATTAGTTCCTACTCACAATCATTTAGTTCCTGACCCACAATTACTTGGTTCCGGTCCACAAGATTGGTTTCTTGTAATAGGTTCCTGCTATTTTACAACCACCCGATCTAGACTGATGGACGGCTCATAAAAACCTCAGGTATTGAAGAAAGAGTCTAAATATATGTATGCTCATATAAAATCACCGAAAAATTGAAATTAATATTAGACCGACATGTGGACCACATATCAAGAGCCGAATCTTAAAACTAAAACATCACGTTCCCACGTCAAAATTTTAACAAAATTGATAGAAATTTGATGAAGATTGCTCACTACTTTGTACAAAATAATATGACTAAATATACATGTGAGTCTCATGTCAAGAGTCGAACCCTAGAATTAAAAGATTGCGTTCACATATTAAAATTTTACGGAAATTAGTTAAAATTTGTTGGAGATGCTCAATTTGACTACCCTCTACATTGTGCAAAATAGCAAGGTTAAAAGTACGTGTGGGCTTAGTGTTAAGAGTCGGACCCTAGAATTTCAACTTCATGAACACCTTAAAATTTAATGAAATTGATCAAATTTTGTTTGACATGACTCATTTTGACTGCCCGCTACATTGTGCAAAACAGTATGACTAAACGTACATGTGGGTTCTGCATCACGACTGGGATATGAAACTAAAACCATCAAGAGTCAAACCCTTGAATTTACAAATCAATGCAACACACTCTAAACCATCACCGAACCATTTCTTCTTAGGGGCAATTCAAACAAAACCATTTGATGAATCACCCCATTGTTTTTTAGAAATGGGAATATATTGATATTCCAGACTCTGCATTGAAAAAAGGGAGCGTATCAGGTGGAAACCAATTAAAATGTGCAAACTATATAAACTTCCATTTTGTCCACAGATCTCTCATCCGATGGCTAGGGATTCTCAGGTAGTCAAATTATGCGAAAAACCGCATGTCACCCCTTTTCTCTTCTCAGCATTTTTGCACAACACCCCTGCACATCCCCGCCCAACCCAATTCCATTGCACTCTCCCTCCCAGCACCATCGTCGTCGCCCCCTCACAGCGCCACGCCGCCACTGTCACCTCCCAGCGACACTGCCCCCTCCCTGGTCCCAGCGCCGCATCCACGTCCCAGCGCCGCCGCTCCCTCCCAGTGCCGACACCGCTCCGGCCCTCCATGTGCTGCATCCAACGTCGAGGTGCCCACCTTCGTCTTCATCGGGGATGACAAGATCATCGGTCGCTACGTCGGCTCCGGCAAGGGTGAGCTCGTCAGCGAGATCCTCAGATACAACGGCGTCAGGGTCAACTACTGAAGCCAACAGGACCTCCAGTCTTCAATCTCATTCAGCAGCACCAACAATACACACATGAACAGTCTACGAAATGTGATACAACATGGAAGATGTAAATTACTATGACATCCATCGATGATTGGTCGATTGTTAGGTTGTTTATTGGGCTCCAGAACCATAACTGTATGTTAATCAGAGTAATTCTATAGAGATAGTACACTTTTGGAGTGCAAACAGCTGCTACTCTGAAACTTTGATCCATCAGTTTGCTTCTCTAGTTTTTATTGCAAATAGCTAGTTTACATACAACGACGCTACTTTGAAACTTTGGTGACGGACTGGCCGCGGGCAGGTGTCGTGGTGGGTGTGTGAAAGGAATCGGATGTCCGTTAACCTAAGAGGGAGAGGGGGTGAATTAGGCAACTTAAAACCTTAACCTATGGCTTCACTAATTTTACACAAAGTTAAACTAGAACATAATATCTAGATGTGCAACTAGGGTTGTTCTAGTGTGAAACTCCCATCCCAAAACAAGGTTTGCAACCTATAGCCATTCCTAGCATGATACTACTCTAGGGAAGTAAGGCAAGCAAAGATTGCAATAGAGTAAATGCGGAAACGTAAAGGGAATGAGATGAAGCAAACTCTTGACACGCGATTTATCCCATGGTATCGGTAGGCACTAAACCACCCCTAGTCCACGTTGTTGAAGCACTCACACAAGAGTATTGCTTCCCGGTCACCAAGTCTCTCCCAAGAGCACCACTTGACTCGCCACAAAGGCTAGCCACATAGGCACTTGCCAAGCTCCCTTGGTCACCTTGATGCCGCCTCCACTAAGGAGCTTCTCCACCAAAGAAGGGGGTCTCCACGTCCCCCGCACAAAGTGTCCTCGCCGCTCCACACCGAGCCGGAGGGTCGATGACGATTGCTGGTGAGCCACTTAGACCCCAAGGCTTCCGGCGAACCTTGTACAACTTGATTCACTCAAGAATCACCTCACAAGGTTGGCACAACCTTGCACTCACTCAGCTCTAAGCTAAGCCTAGGACTAAGCACATACACAAAGCATATGCAAGTCTAAGGATGAGCAATTAAGCACTTAGATGGATTGGATATGATCTTCAATGTGTCTTGAACTCCTCTGCACTTCCACACAATCCAGCAACCTCAAATGGGCGGGTGGAGGAGGTATAAATAGCCCAAGGCATCAAAGTAGTCGTTAGCTAAAAGTTGCTAGAAGTAGTACCGTCGGATGATTCGACGCTATCTTTTTCCGGGCGTCGGTTCATCTGGTGCTACTAGCTATTGCCTCCACCGCACATGACTTCTCTGACACAACTGCTCCGACACTATGCGCCGATGGTGCATCAGATCATCTAGTGCTGAAGACCCCGCGTCCAAGTCGCCTCTGGTAGCTTCCATGAGACCGTCGGATAGACCGACGCTTCACCTTGACCAAGGCGTCGGATCATCCGGTGCTGAAGGCTTCATATTGGCGCGTCTCTGTCTTGATTCAAACTGAGCGTCGGATAGACCGACGGTGTCCCCACTCAGACTGTCGGATCATCCGGTGCTACTGTCTTCGCTGCTCTTCCTCTGCAACTCGTCCGACGCTACTAGAAAATGGACTGTCGGTTCATCCGACGGTACCTAGGGTTTCACCCTGTGTACCAACTCGTCCGACGATTGCACCGACGCTTGCTATATTGATATCGTCGGTTCATCCGACGGTGTCTTTTCTTTTCCTTTCTTGTTCGGTTTTGACCCTTTATTTTCTCATTTTGGCATGTGGTTTTCTTGCATCCTTGGGACCTAGAAGTGTCTACAAAGACATGCTAAAACAATATGGTTAGTCTCAATGATCATGTTGTCATGAATCACCAAATCAAACTCGAACTAATGGCATATGAGGCCATGTTCGCTACAGTGTGCTGGGTGGGCGACGTGGCGGGCGGGGTCATCTTGACGGACGAGTCGCAGGCGGTGTGACGGAACGGCGGCAATGTGGGACTCGCGTGATGGCGGTGACTTCAGGTACGACGACGTGTGTGCGAGGCGAAAACGAAGAGGCAAGGCGGCGACGTGCGTGCGTGCGTGCGTGCTGGGGATTAAGGTGGGGGGTTATTTGCTAAAAATGATGTGATTAGTGTGGCTGCCGGGGGGCAGTTTTTAGCATAATTTGACCACGTGAATCCCTAGCCACCAGATGAGAGATCTATGGACATGATCGAAGTTTCTATAGTTTGCATAGTTAGACTGGTTTCCACCTGATACGCTCCTTTGAAAAAAATGCATATAGCTATCATTATTACAAAAGGGAAAAAGCTCAATTCCTAATAGCACACAAGCCTAGGAAAAAGAGCGGAGAAGAAAAGACAAATATCTTGTAGTAAAGTATCCACCAAACGAACCACTACCTCCAAGTGACTACCATCACAATAAAAAGACACAAGGTTTAACCTAAATCTTAGTTGTATCATAACTTATTGCCATTACCTACAAGCCTCCAACACAATTAATCATGTCCAACCCGACTTCTAACATATCTTCTGCGACCATAAGCACATAGCAAACGATGGTGTGTTCCGTGCATCTTAACCCTAAATCTTAGTTCAGAGCGGTCACCATCAAGACTAACGTCTTCACTTAGATTCAATTTGCACGCTTTAAATACCATTGTCACAAATCTCGAATCTGTCCAACCCGACTTCTAACATATCTTCTGCAAACATAAGCACATAGCAAACGATGGTGTGTGTTCTGTGCATCTTAACCCTAAATCTTAGTTCAGAGCGACCACCATCAAGACTAACGTCTTCATCACTTAGATTCAATTTGCACGATTTAAATACCATTGTCACAAATCTCGAATCCATGAGCGTTCACTAATGATTTATGACAACCGGTCGTAGGACTGGATCATAGATGAAAAAAGATTAAGCCTGGTATCTTGCAGATCGAACGTCGTTGTGTCCAATATGCTAGGTGTTGTATAACTTGACCAGGGATGAACCCAGCAGACTCGCCTTCCATCTTCCTCGCGGTGATGCTTGCGACAAGTCGAACCTCCCCAACGAAACCTTCAAGAAGAAATGTGACGCCACCATCACCATTGTTGTCCAACCAAAATGATCGGGGTTTGCACCCGGGAAGCACGCAGGGAAGGGGGGCACTAGAGCGCCTCCAAGGATGTTAACAACGCCTAAGGGCATCGTCGTCATCCGCTCTCAGGCGAGCAATGGCTTTTGCTGTTGTCCCCCTCCCCGAAGCACACCACAACTGGCCGCACGGCAGGACCGCGACGCGGCTACGGGACGGCATGACCACGGCGCGAGGACGACCCAGCAACAGGTGGTGTGGCCACAGGATGACAAGACCACAGCTTAAGTAACCAATCTAAACAACTTCAAATAAAAACTCAACCCATTAAAACTATTAAACCCAACCCAATTAGAAGGGAGGAATGAAGAGGATGGTGGGAGGAGGGCGACCCTCGCACGCATCAGAGCCAGTGTCGGAGCCAGTAGGGGGCTGGCGGGGGCCATGGCCCCCCTCATGGTTCTATTTTTTCTACATAAAACACTGTAGATCAAGAAGAATTTAAACTTAGATTCTAGTGTTTACTTCCTTATCTACTTTGTTGGCTCCCGCAATCCTTCAATCCTGGCTTCATCCCTGGTCGGAGCTGATGCCGACGAGACCACGAGGGGGTGGTTGGTAGTTTAGTGGGAGAGTTGGGCAAAAAAACTGTTGACGACACGCTGAGAAGACGAGAGAAGGTGTGCTGTAGGTTTTCTTTTCTTATTGCACCACGCGTGACTATGGAGAGGGGGGTCTCGTCCATATCTTATTGGGAGATCCCTGTCTGTTTAGTAGCATCCGTGCATGACATAACTAAACTGTGTCATCTATCATGTCGGTTGTATAAACGCACCTCGAGTTATAGAATTCCAAATGGGCTAGGCACGATCAGCGGCACGAGGCACGACCTGAAAAAGCACAGCACTAGCCCGTCCCGAGGCACGATCAATAGTGCCTAGTGCTGGCCCGGCCCGACGACCTTTTAGTGCCTGGGCCGCCACCTCGGCCCGTTGGGCCGGCCCGAAGCACAACACGAAAATGAGCGGCCCGATAGCCGGCCCAAGCTGCAAATGCATCCATTCATATATAAGGAAGAAAAAACCCTAATTTCCCTCTCCACCAACTCATCCCTGTTCGTTTGGCTTATCAGCCACCAGCCAGCAGTACTTTTCTCTCAGAACAAACCAGCCACCAGGAACCAGCCAGCAGTACTTTCCTCTCACAACAAATCAGCACCAGCCATCAGCCACCAGCCAAACGAACAGGCTGTCACTTCTCTCCCTTTGCCCCTTGGAGCCGTCGCCTTCCCCTTCCAGAAGCCACGTGACCGACCGGAGCACCCGCTTGCTCGCTCGCCCGCCGCGACGCGTTCTGCCTCCCTCTCTCCCTCCTTTACCTCTGCAGCGCCCGCGCGGAGCTTCGTTGGTCGCCGTCGCCGCCGGGTCCGCAAGGCGGTGCCACGCCGGCCGCCCTCTCTTCCCTTCGGCGCGTTGACCGGGACTACGGTGCACCGTGGGATCCGCGTCGGCCGCTCCAAACCAATCTTCCTCTCTCTCCTAGCCGTCGCCCCGCCGAGATCCGCCCGCCGCCCAACCCCCGCCGGATCTCCCTCCCTCCATCCCTCCGGCCGCCGCCCCCGCGCGTGGTTTGCGCCGGCTGCCATCGAAGTCGCCGCCGCCGCGGCCGGCGTGGCGGGGCGACGGGCGGTCGAGCCCAATGGGCCAGCACTAGCCCGATGGGCTAGTCGGGCTGTTGGGCCGGCACGGCACGAAAAATGCCCTCCGGGCCGTGCTTCGGCGCCCTCGCAGGCACGGTGGCATGGCACAGCCCGGCCCGACCTGAAGTGGCCATCGTGCCTGATAGGGTCGGGCCGCTTAGTGTCGGGGCATTTAGGGCTAGGGCCGGGCGGCCCGTTTGGAATACTATACCTCGAGTCATGCTTGCTTCTTGCAACTTGAAAGTATTTTTCTTCACTGATCCTTCTATATATTCCTTGCCCCCTAATGATTAGGATGGTACCTTTCTTTGTGTTCTAGTTTCTTTCTCTTTGCTTGTGTTAACCGTACGACCGTACCGTTTGCATCTCATATCCTTCTACTAACAACCGGATCCACTTATCCTAATCCCCTCCAAGAACGAATCCAATCCACGATTCAATCTTGAATAATTGAACAAGGCATTATTCTTTTTGTCTTTTTTAGCAAACATCATACATAATTATTGCTTATTTTATCTCACCACCATCACTTGATATAGCTTCCAACTGATGTTTTATTCATGTCGTACATCCACACTCGTCAAGTTTTAATATGTACTTGAAGATGTGAAGATAGAGGTCTGTAAGGAATCGGATGCTCGTAGCCTAATAGGGAGAGGGAGTGAATTAGACAAACCTTAATCTATGGCTTCACTGCTTTTGCTCAAAGTAAATCTACAACATACTATCTAGATGTGCACCTACGGTTGTTCTAGTGTGAAACTCCCATCTTAAAACAAGTTTTGCAACCTATAGTCAATCCTAGCATGATACTACTCTAGGAAGTAAAGGCAAGCAAAGATTGCAAGAGAGTAATGCGGAAACGTAAAGAGGGATGAGAGGAAGCAAACTCTTGGTATCGGTAGGCACTAAGTCATCCCTAGTCCACGTTGTTGAAGCACTCACACAAGAGTATTGTTTCCCGGTCACCAGGTCTCTCCTAAGAGCCACTTAACTCGTCACAAAGGCTCGCCACTTAGGCACTCGTCAAGCTCCCTTGGTCACCTTGATGCCACCTCCACTAAGGAGCTTCTCCACCAAGGAAGGGGGTATCCACGTCCCCCGCACAAAGTGTCCTTGCCACTCCACACCAAGTCAGAGGGGCGAAGACGATTGCCGGTGAGCCACTTAGACCCCAAGGATTCCGACGCACCTTATACATCTTGATTCACTCAAGAATCACCTCACAAGGTTGGCACAATCTTGCACTCACTTAGCTCTAAGCTAAGCCTAGAACTAAGCACACAAACAAAGTGTGTACAAGTCTATGGATGAGCAATTAAGCACTTGGATGGATTGGATATGATCTTCTAGGTGTCTTGCGCTCCTCTTCACTTCCACACAATCCAGCAACCTCAAATGGGTAAGTGGAGGGGGTATAAATAGCCCAAGGCACTCAGCTAGACGTTGCAGCTCTGTTGACATAACTGCTCTGACGCTATACACCGAAAGTGCATCGGATCATCCGGTGTTGAAGGACTTCTCGTCAAAATGTCTATGTTGGTTTCTTTGAGACCGTCGGATAGACCGACGCTTCCTCTGACTCGAGGCGTCGGTTCATCCGGTGCTGAAGAGTCTGTCTTAAAGCGTCTCTGTCTTAATTCAAACCAGGCATCAGATAGACCGACGGTGTCCCCACTTAGACCGTCAGATCATACGGTGCTACTGTCTTCGCTGCTTCTCCTCTGCAATTCATCTGACGCATCTAGAATATGGACCATCGAATCATCCGACGGTGTATGTTGACTTGAGGGTTCTCACAGTGTACCAACTACACCGACGCTTGCACCGATGGTACCGTTGGTTCATCTGACGGTGCATTTTGCTTGTTTTCTTGCATCTTTGACTTGTTTCTTTGCTTCTTTGATTGTGGTTGCATCCATGAGACCTAGATATGTCTACAAGGACATGCTAGACGATTTGGTTAGACCCACTACTTGTGTTAGCATGAATCACTAAAATCAACTAGAACAAATGGCAAATGGATCCATGTTCGCTACAAGGCCGATGTGACGCTCGTGGGGTCGCCACCGGTGGTTCCTTGGGGTTGTCTCACCTTGTTGTGCCGTCTCCGCCCCGAACACCTAGTCCTTGGGCCGGCTTGCATCTGCCACCATTGACCCCACCGGGGTGCCGCCAGTGACGTCAGTAGTCGTTGGGACACCAAGCCGGCGGGACTGCAGCGACGACTTAGGTCACTACCGTTCTTTTCGTCTGCTGAAGTTCTCTCACTGTTGTGGTCGCTTTCTTCCTCTCCCCCTCCCCCTCGCCTTCTGCTCGATCTTCACTCCACCATGCACGCGTCATGCTCCGGTTGCTGACTTCTTGGCACGTGCCTCCCTACCTTTTGTTTTGGGTTGCTCGCTCTTCCATGATTGGTTGTCACTCGTGGGACCTCGCATCCTCTGGCCGTCTTCTTCGTTGGCAGGGTTGGGAGGATGGGTGATCTTTGTCTGTTGGGAGGATGGGTGATCTTTGTCCTCCGGTCCTCCCTTTGGTGCTTCGTTTGCCTCCTCTTTGTCGGGTGTGTTGGAGTATGGGACACCCTTGACTTGGGTATCGGTCGCTTCATGGTAGTTTGGTCGTTGTGGTTGTTCTCATGTGCCTGCATATGGTCTTGTTTCGCTATCGTTGTGGACTCCTTGCTGCAATTCTGTCGGGTTGTTTAGCTTTCGGATCTCGACGTTCTTAGGTGCGGGGATGGTGGTTTTGGTGGTTTTCAGTGAAAACCTAACCCAACATATGTCAGAGCTAACGACGGTTGAGTCCGTGGATGTAGCTCACCCTACTGAGGGTGTCGTTGTGGCCACCAAATCTAGTGCTTCTGCCAAGTGAAGACCTAGTTTGTCCCCTCGGAGACGGACAGATGATGGCGGCATTGTCGTCGTTTCCTTCCTTAAGGCGTCGTTGTGCAGGACTCACTCACTCTTCTTCTGCTGTGTTCCGATTGTTATTCAGTCGGGTGACGTGCGTGTGTTCTCAGCGCCGGGTGACGTGCGTGTGTTCTCAGCGCCTTTCTCTTGCAGGTTTCAGGGACCTTTGTTTGTGCCTTGTGTGGTGGTGGTGGTGAGATGGTCTCCCTTTCTATTTTCCTGTTTCCGTAGGTCATATTTGTTTTTCTGCACTTCAGGATTCTCCTGCAGCTAACTTTCTTAATGAAAAGTGTGCTATGCACATCTTAAAAAAAATAGAGATCGATCTGGGGTTTTTGGTAGCGTGATTTGAAGAAAAAATAACCTCTGTTTAAATTATTATTGCTTTTAGAACACTATATTGCTTCGTTTTCTAACACTAATGTTGCTGTTTTTGGGTCCTCATACTTCTGAGTCGTCCAAACTGTGATCGCCACCCACCGCCAAATATAGTTCATATGTGTTAGCAATTGTTGTGTAGTTTTCTCACTCGCCTTGGACTTGCTTTTACAACTCATTTCTTACATTTTCACAATTTTGTGGGATATGTATACATTTCTTTCTCCTCATTGTTCCTCCTTTTATCCGTCCAGGTTGTTCTGAACTTTGTGTACCTGGGCCTTGGGGCAGGGGTTGCTGCCTTTCTTCGTAAGTATGGATAGGCTTTGTTAATCTTTTTCTCTCTCAAAAAGACAGAAGCTGAGTTTCATTTTGTTACGAAAAAATAGGATTTGTAACCTTCAGTGTTCATATACATTTGCTACACCAAACTGACATTGCTGCTGCTAGTTGTTGGATAGTATATGAGGAACATAGACTCTGCATTTTTAGCCAGTAACCGATACTAACAAACTGAAAAAGAATTCTACTACATTTTGAAGACATATGTTTCTCACACCAGTGTAAGATTTGACGCCGATGTGTTGTTTGCGCAGAGGTTTCATGCTGGACAATGACAGGAGAACGGCAGGCGTCACGCATTCGATCTCTGTACCTCAGATCTGTCCTGAAACAAGATTTAGCATTCTTTGATGTAGAATTGACAACTGGAGAAGTGGTTTCAAGAATGTCTGGAGATACCGTGATAGTTCAGGATGCTATTGGTGAGAAGGTAATAGCTTTGCAACAAGTGAAGAGAAGCAAAAATCTGTCCATCATTATCACCAATTTGTATAAGAAGTCTTGCATAATTTGACTAGTGAATAGTTCTACAGGTCGGCAAGTTTCTACAACTTACATCTAACTTCATTGGCGGTTTCGTTGTAGCATTTGTGAAAGGTTGGCAGCTATCCCTTGTCATGCTGTCTTGCATACCTCCAGTTGTCATTGCAGGCGGAGTTGTCTCAAAAATGCTGTCCAAAATATCTAGCAAGGGGCAAGCATCATACAGTGATGCAGGCAATGTTGTCGAGCAGACAATCGGGGCCATAAAAACAGTAAGTTCAGGGTGCCGAACAATAGAACAATTTGAATAATGTCATTATCAGAAAGATCTCCACATTTCACTGGTTTTATTGTGGTTGCACAGGTCATATCCTTTAATGGTGAGAAGCAGGCCATTGCATTATACAATAAGTTCACACACAAGGCATACAAGGCTACTGTTGATGAAGGAATAACAAATGGCTTTGGCAGGGGTACTGTTATCTTCATATTCTTCGCCAGTTATGGTCTAGCAATATGGTACGGTAGCAAGTTAATTATTACCAGAGGATACTCAGGAGGAGACATCATTAGCATTGTGTTTGCTGTCATGGTTGGGGCACTGTGAGTCTCTCTATAAGATGGAAAAAAAGTAGATTCAGTATGATGCTCAATGCTACATAGTTGGCTGTATCAATTAATTTCAAATTATTTTGGCAGGTCATTAGGACATGCAACCCCCTGCATTGCAGCTTTTGCAGCCGGACAATCTGCAGCTGACCGATTGTTCACTACAATCAGGAGGAAACCAGAGATTGATCCAGATGATGCATTTGGTAAGGAGCTAGAGGACATCAAGGGCGATATTGACCTTAAGGACGTATATTTCAGCTACCCAGCAAGGCCTGAACAACTGATATTCGATGGATTCTCATTACATGTTCCTAACAGAACCACAATGGCTATAGTTGGGGAGAGTGGGAGTGGAAAGTCAACTGTGATCAGTCTAGTAGAGAGATTCTATGATCCACAGGCTGGTGAGGTTTTGGTTGATGGGATTAACATCAAGAGTTTACGACTTGGTTGGATAAGAGGGAAGATTGGTCTTGTTAGTCAAGAGCCATTGCTCTTCATGGCATCTATCAAGGATAACATCCGATATGGAAAAGAGGATGCAACAATCGAAGAGATCAAAAGGGCAGCTGAGCTTGCTAATGCAGCAAATTTCATCGATAAATTACCAAATGTATGATAAAAACAACAAATTAACTCCAGTATTCTATTTCTTCTGTCTGTGTGAGGTGCTAATATTTTCATTTGCCTCATACCAGGGCTATGACACGTCAGTTGGCCAGCGTGGTGCTCAGCTCTCTGGGGGGCAAAAGCAAAGGATTGCTATTGCCCGAGCGATCATCAAAAATCCCAAAATACTCTTGTTAGATGAGGCTACTAGTGCATTGGATGTGGAATCAGAGAGAACCCTTCAGGAGGCACTTAATAGGATCATGGTGGACAGAACAACCCTTGTGGTTGCACATAGATTGAGCACTGTGAGGGATGCTGACTGCATATCAGTTGTTCAAAAAGGAAAAATAGTTGAACAAGGTTAGGATCCCTTTCCCATAATTTTTATGTCCATTTGTTACATGCTCGACATGTTTAACTTAATTGAACATCTTCTTGCATGAATGGATACACAGGTCACCATGATGAATTAGTAATAAACCCTGAGGGTGCTTATTCTCAACTTATTCGGCTCCAAGAAAGCCCAAAAGACAAACAAAAATTAGATTGCCATATATATGATACAATTTCTAAAAGTAGAAGGCTTGCATCAATAAAATTGACAGGCAGAAGTTCTGCAGGGAACAGCAGTCAGCACTCTCTCATGCTCCCTTTCGGCTTGCCTACCTCAGTTGAATTGCTTGAAGGTAATGATACAAATGAGAATCTGATAGAGGAGGCTGGTGACAGTGGGATCCCAAAGCAGACTCATCTTGGACGGCTGGCTAATCTGAACAAGCCAGAGCTGCCATTTATTTTGTTAGGGTCACTTTCGGCAGCAGTTCATGGAATGCTTTTACCAGTTTCTGGTATAATAATATCAAATGCTGTCATTATTTTCTTTGAGCCGTCAGACAAATTAAGAAGTGATTCTCAGTTTTGGGGACTGGTCTGTGTTGGGATGGGTATTGTGTCAATAATAGCAGTACCGCTGGAGTACTTTCTTTTTGGAGTAACTGGAGGAAAGTTGATCAAGCGTATTCGTGTCTTGTCATTTCAAAGTATTGTGCACCAAGATGCTGCTTGGTTTGATGATCCCAAAAATTCCAGGTTGGTTTCTGTCCCTTTGTTGGTTTTTATCATTCTACTTAGGATTATGAATCTTTAGGCCTTGGGTACTGATGATCAAAATATATCTTACAGTGGAACACTTAGTACAAGATTGTCAGTTGATGCTCTGAATGTTAGACGTTTATTGGGTGATAGATTGGCCTTGTCAGTTGAGGTCACCTCAACATTTATAACAGGATTCGTCATTGCTATGATAGCAGACTGGAAGCTCTGTTTAACAATCATCTGTGTGATTCCACTGGTCGGTTTACAAGGCTATGCACAAATAAAGTTCTTAAAGGGGTTCAGTGAAGGTGCCAAGGTAATAATAACTGAAACTGGGAGTTTGTTAAGACGCAAATCTGGAAACTATTACTGAAGATACATATGCATTCATTTAAAGTCTCTATTGTATGTTTGGGTTTTGAAATACATATGCATCCTCTATTGATTTTGACACGAATTATTGGAGGCAGAAAGTATTTATAGACCCTCCTTTTCACACTTGCTAAGTTAATAACTAATGACAGTGGATTGCTGATTCTGCAGTTATTATACGAAGAGGCAAGTCAAATGGCCACAGATGCAGTCAGTAGCATCAGGACTGTTGCATCCTTTTGCAGTGAGAAAAGAGTGATGACAATATACAATCACAAATGTGAAGGCTCTAAAAATCAAGGGGTCAGAACAGGAATGATTGCAGGCCTTGGTTTTGGAATCTCATTCTTGTTGTTGAATCTTACATATGGTCTTTGTTTCTATGTGGGGGCACAATTCATACGTCATGACAAATCGACTTTTAGTGCTGTTTTCAAGGTTAAAATGGATCATCTCAATAGTATTTTTATCTTTAGAGTCTCACTTCGTCATCTTAAACATTTGACAGATTAACTCATGTCTCACAGGTTTTCTTTGCTTTGTTGTTGGCAACAACTGGAATATCTGAAACAAGCGCCTTGGCTTCTGATTCCAAAAAGGCCAAGGAATCAACTGCATCCATATTTGCTTTGTTAGACCGGAAGTCAAAAATTAACTCAGGTAGCAATGAAGGTTTGACATTAGACGATGTCAAGGGTGACATTGATTTCCGACATGTAAGCTTCAAGTATCCAAGCCGCCCAGATGTTCCAATCTTCAGTAGTTTTACACTGCATATTCCTGCTGGCAAGGTTAGCATACTTCTACTCCTCCACACTGGAGTGTCTTTATTTCTAGAAAATATAATCGATACTCACTTATGGACTTATGGTTTTATACAGACAGTAGCACTTGTTGGGGAGAGTGGTAGTGGCAAGTCAACAGTAATAGCTTTGTTAGAGCGATTCTACAGACCTGATTCAGGTACCATCTCACTGGATGGAGTGGAAATTAAGAACTTAAAAATAAATTGGCTGAGAGATCAAATGGGACTGGTGAGTCAAGAGCCTGTGCTTTTTAATGACACAATCCGTGCCAACATAGCCTATGGGAAGCAAGGGGAGGTCACTGAGGAGGAGCTCATCAAGGTCACAAAGTTAGCTGATGCACATAAATTCATATCAAGCCTTCCCCAGGGATACCAAACCACTGTGGGGGAAAGGGGAGTGCAGCTATCCGGTGGCCAGAAGCAGCGGGTAGCTATTGCAAGGGCCATACTGAAAGATCCTAGGATATTGCTGCTTGATGAGGCGACGAGTGCCTTGGATGCTGAGTCTGAGCGCATTGTGCAGAATGCCTTGGACCATGTGATGGTTGACAGGACTACAGTTATCGTGGCACACCGCCTGTCAACAATCGAAAGTGCTGATATCATTGCGGTTCTCAAGGACGGCATGATAGTGGAGAAAGGAAGTCATGAGACACTGATGAACATCAAAGATGGATTCTACGCTTCACTAGTCGAACTTCGTTCGAGCTCACCATAGTGACAGGGTGAGAAGGGGGACCTTTGTTACTATAGTGACAGGCATTGCACATCCTCCTTTGCTTGTTTTGTTTGCTTCTATGTGCCTTCTGAAATCACTGGCCTTTGGAGAATAATTTAAGATTTAAACTTTTTATTTGCTGCATTTAGTAATCAATGCAAGATGTTAGGTGGCTAGTGGCCGGTGCAGATTTGCTTTGCGAGGGAAATACTGCTAGCTGGCAGATGTCACGTGCTTGGTGCTGATTTGTTGTGAGAGAAAAATACCGCTGGCTCGTGGTTGAAAAACCAAACGAACAGACTGGTTGTAAGGGAAGTCCCAATGGTAAATTTATGATAGTTTCTGTCTATTAATTAACATGACAACTCAGTATTTTGCTGATGTGACATGAATTAATGAAGAAAGAGAGGAGAGAAGGACGAAACGATTTCTTCAAGAAAGAAATCGGGTCGACACTAGCACCGATGCCGCGCAAAACCACCAAATTGCCGTTGGGAAGTAACCAGTTGTTTCCATGTCGATCCGCTGCACCGCCGCTGCCGCGATGGCTTGCGCACACTCGCCCTCTCCCGTGCTACTACCTCCAATTTCCCTGCGCGTGCTCGCTTCTTTCCTTCGATTTCCCCCCGCACACTCACAGAGCAACGAGCCGCCGCGACCCTTGACAAGGTTGAGGTCCGGGACGACCTCGTCAGTGACGTCGATGAAGAGGTGGATCCTTGTGGGCCCACAGTGGCCCCCAAGTGGGAGGTCCGGGTCATGTGGAGCTTCGCGGACAACGGCGGCGGTGGTGAGGCATCCTCCTACATCAGCTCTATAAACGACAGGGACGAGACGGCAGCGGTGAACATAACGGTAGCGATGCGCATCTCACTCGTGCTCTGCTCTGCCATCTACGTTGTTGTGTCCTTCTTTGACCTCCTCTTCGAGGACACCACCATGACTGACGTGCTCACCAACTTCGACCGCAGCTCGAGCGTCAGCGTCCCGCGGGCTCTCAACGACTCGATGTGCCTTAGCTATGCGCTGCACCTTGTCCTCATCTTCCCGCTCCTCTTCTTGTCGCTCCGTGTCAACTTCAACGAGCTCCTATTCTCGGTCGCCGGCCGGTCGCCACAGACACGCGCTGGTTAGTGTCCCTCACAGTCGTGCTCATGGTTGAGGCTGCGGCACCCATGTGAACCACCATGGGCTTCAAGTCCTCCTGCGTCACAAATGGCGGCGGTGATGGCTATTCGTCTAGCTTATCAACCACCTGCTAGCAGTACTTTTCTCTCATACCAAATTAGAACCAGCCACCAACCACCAACCACCTACTAGCCAACGGTATTTTTCTCTCGCCACAAATCAGCACCAACCATCAACCACCAGCCCAGCGAACAGGCATGCAAGACACTAGCTATAGTTGATCCCGTCCTTTTTTTTGCATTTAAGTTTTGTTTGACAAATACCACTTATATTATATTAAAGTAACATTCTTACAACAAGGCCCTTAACAAAGGAGCCTATTACATCAAGGTCGCTAAAGGACACAAATCCAAGACCGCCACCGAAGAGAAAGTCACCGGCGGACGGCTACAGAGGCGTCACAGACGCGTGGAGCCGGAGTTGCAGAAGGGCCTCGACGAGCGTAGGCTTGAAGAGGTTGTGGACTACGTCGAGGAGATGCTTCGCCGGCGAACCAAAGATAGGGTTGTCGTCGTCAGGTAGTTAGTCGTTGTCCACAGGGCCGGTGGGAGGTTCGCTGCCGAGTCGATCGCGGAGGATGTTGAGCAAACTCGATGCCAAATGAAGTTGTGTTGCTTGGTAGAGGATGAGGGCGAGGGCGGAGGCGGAGGTTGGAGCCGATCGATGCTTTCGATGACGATGTTGAGAACATCAGAACAACCAACAAACCCAAAGGGGATCCCTGACCTGAGTAGGATGACTCAAGAGGCGGCAGCGGAAACGGAGGCGAGAGCAAATCGATGCGCTCAACGACGACGCACGTCGGAACACCCACCGAACAGCCTTCAGGACAACGCCAGTCGAATTTTGAGCGGTCGGGGAACACCACCAGTAGGGACGGCAGGAAGTCGATGAAGATGAAGCGGCCAGGAGGAAGAGGCAGTTGTGAGCAGTCCCGGGACCAGATCCACCCAAGGGGGGGACTCGATCTGTAGGAAGCAACATTGAAGCAACCTCCACATCGGCCGGATCAGTGGCGGCGGGATCGGAACTCCAACAGCAGGAGCGGGGAGGAGGAGGCGACTTTATTTTAGTACGACTCACCTGTGACGGGAGCACGACAACGACGAGGAGACCAGAGAGAACCCCGACGACGACGAGGACGGCGACAACATCGAAGTGGCGAAATCCACAGAGGGAGGAAGCCATACATGCGCAAAGGAAACTAAAAACGACCTACTACAAGGAGCTTCTGGAGGCGGGGCCCCTCTCCCGACGCGCTCTGGCAAGTTCACCGGAGATGGACGGGAGGGGGCCGACAGGGTGCGACGGAGAGGGCGAGGCGCTTTGGCTTCGTTCCTAGAGAAGGAAGACCGCTTTATTCTCTTTCTGCATTTAAGTTATTGTTTGCTCATGAAAACCAAGCCAAGAGGCATGCAAGCCACTAGCTAGTACAGTTGATCCTATCCTTTTTTCTGAGTTATTGTTTGTTTATGAAAACCATTTGAGAAAGATGATTTCTATTGATATTAATTGCTCAATTTCTCTCTTGGAATCTATGTCAAGAAATCATGCATTGGGACTGCCTTAGGCCAGTCTTAGTGGAGTTTCATGGAGAGTTTCATTGCATTAAATATACTGACGTGCCGAAGAGAGAATGTGAGAGTTTCATGGGATGTGAGGAGAATTTCATCACCATAAAACTCTACAGGCACAGTTACTACACATTTAGTACTAGTTTTCAGTCTAGATAATTGTGTCTATGAAACTTGCACTAAGACCGTCCTTGATGTGTGTTGTAGTGTAGTATATAGTATATGCAAAGGGAGGCATACATTTCTGTTCCCTGTTGTAATCAGGGTTCCCAAAACCGTGGGATCACCTGTTCCCACGGTTCAAAAACCGGCCGGTAAACCGGTCAAACCGACCTGTTCATTGAGGTTTAGACCGGTTCCACCGGGAGCCGACCGAACCGGACCGGTTCCCACCGGTTTTGCGAACCCTGGTTGTAATAACTATGGTGTTAATTTAAGTCGCAATCCAGAGCTTCCATACGCCTTGCATTTCCACATCAAAATGCTATACCTAACTGTGCAATTAATCCTACTCCAGTACGTTCTGGAAGCGATTCGATACTAAAATCAAAGCACAACAACAGCACATGTGCACATATACTCCTGACATACTACCCATCACTGAAAGACTAATGTTTATGTCAAAAACTCCAAGTCCTTGCCTTGGAATTCTCTATCGATCTGGAGTGAAGGCTAAATATTCGTAGGTCAATCCACCACACGAACACTTTTCTTTTTTGTTTACTAACTATACTTTGCCGATTCAGATGAGGAGAATGGCAGACTTACCACCACGCCAGGAATGGAATGGCATACTTGGTCGTCGGATGAGCAGAGACGCCGCGCGCGGCAACATCCTCGGGGAGCTCGCGACGGCCGCAGCCGCGGCAGCGTGGACAAGCCTCCACCGCCGCTGCTCGAAGTCGGGAATCTATTCTGGGAGACCCGGCGCATCTTTAAGAGCGGGCCTTTTCTTTCTTTTTAGTAGAGGCCCATGGGTTTCTCTGTGTTTTACTCGGGGCAACGGATTTTTTTTAATTTCTTTTCGCGATTTTTCAACAAATAAATGCCAATACAAAAAAATTCAATACTAATTTCCGGCTGAATGTTTCGAAAAAAACCTCCTGCTGCTTGAAACGGCGTATTGATGTGACACGCGGTCTGGGATCCAACCGTCGTTCAACCGCCATTCAAAACGACGGCTGGATGCCGAATCGACGGCGGTTGACGGGAACCCTCAGCCTGTTCGTTTGGCCTATTTGCTGCTTCTTGGCCGGTTTGATTTGTTCGAGAGAAAAGTCTTCTTGGTTAGTTCTTGGTGGTTGGTTTGTTCTGAGAGAAAAGTACTGTTGGCTGGTGGCCGGTAAGCCAAGCGAACAGGGCGCCTATCGGCCGATTGAGTGGACTCACCGGCCATTTCAAATGGCGTTTGATTCTTTTAAGTTCAGAGGACACTAGATTGCGACATAGAGCACCTGAAAATACGACACACAAATTTACAATGACACGTACGACATGACTACTAACCTATCATGCACCGTTGCTAATACTAACATGCCTTAGGAATTTAGAAAACGATAACAACATTATGAACAAATATACTCGTAGGAGAAGTGCCCAGAGAACTAGATCCGCCTGAGTGCTGGGAGGGCATGTAGTACCCGTACCCTGGTGGGGGTGGAGGTGGGGTGAAGGTGGCGGGGATGGAGTTACTGGTAAAGTGTTCTTATTCTCTTAGCAAGGGCAAATGCAATACTCGTCTTCACAACCGGTGTTCGTTTTGAGCACCATAGGCCCCGCCACGTGTCCGTCATCTTCACTAGATGGTGGATCTAGACGAGACAATGCCTCTGCGAGCTCCCGCTTGACGTTGTAGATGACAATTTCCTGGCGGTAGTCATTGTAGTTTCGATACGGCTAAATAGTCAGGGATCCACCCATTGCACGAAACCGTAGTTATCTGATTGGTGGGAGTAGGGTTGAAAACAGACGGGATACATCCCGTTCTGTTCCACCCCGATTTCTACTTTTTCCCGATCGAATTCATATTTTCGAACAAATGCGAAAACGGTGTGAAATACGGGATACATAATTCGAACACAAGACGAACACGGTTTAGCATTTATCCCGATCGTTTTCGTATTTCCCATTTTTCATCCGGGATACCCCGCATGTATCCCGAATTTACTTCCCAGCGGATCAAAGCCCAGCCTGCAGAAGTGTCCAACCGGCCTGTCAGCCCAACAAATCGAGCGGCCCAACAAACTTAGGGTTAACCTCCTGTCCTGAGCCCAGACCTCCACTCGATCCAGGCATCCAGTGACGGGGCAACAGGCACCAAGTAGCCGTCTCCTGCCTCTCGCACCCGCAGGCCGGCGGCCGCAGGTGCACCGTGCGCACGTGCTTGCGCCGCACCGCCACCCCATCCTCTCACCACCACGGGTCCGCGGCACTGCCCGCCCGCGCCGCTCACTAGTCACCACCGGGCACCGGCACATCTTGCTGTCAGCGCCGGAGACGATGGCCGGAGGAGCTCCTACTTCTGGATTGAAGCACAGGCACAAGACCAAGAGTGTGCGCAACCTTGTGAATACGCCGCCAGAGATGCCACCGTCAGGGATGCCTCCGTCCGGGACGCTACCACTGCCTCCAGGTACTGAGTAGACTAGTGACTCATCCTACCTTACTAATTTAGATAATTGGTCACTCATTGGGTGTGTCCATGGATTTAATTTCCCCGTTTTAACTAGTGAGGATTTCATGGCTAGCAATTAGCAATTTAGTATGTCGTAGATTCACTGAGAGTTGTACAGATTGATTATATAGATGCAAGTCGATGATTTAGCAATGTTTTCCTTTCCTTGTGTCTTGGCAGGATCTAGAAGAAAAACACTCGCATCTCGAAAACCTAGTGCTAGTGTAAGTGCTAGTCCAAGTCCAGCACTATCTGTAAGGGATTCTTCAACACCAGTTGAAGCTAGCACTGCAAATGTGGGCACCAGTGGCAGCAGTGATATTGGCGTGCCACTGCCAACACCAGATGTGCAAGGTGACGAAACTGCAACTCCAAATGTTATTAATGTTGACGACTTGGAGGAAGAAGACGATGATGAAGATGAAGAGCAAGCTCAACTGACTGGCAAGCGGAGGAAGAGGTGCACATCAAAAGTTTGGAAGTACTTTACAAAGAAAATTGAGATTGTAGAGGTGAATGGACAGAAGTATGAGCAGCTGTGGGGATATTGTAAATTTCCAAAGTGCAAGCAAAGGTATAGAGCTGAGGGACACCATGGGACAACTGGGTTTAAGAACCATTTGAAGTCACAACACAGAATTGTTAAAGGGCAGCAACAACTCAAAGTAGGTAAGAATCCTGGTACTGAAATTGTTCATGTTCAGCCCTACAAATATGATCAAGAAGTTAGTTTGCAGAAATTAAATTTGGCAATAACTATGCATGAGTACCCTTTCAACATAGTTGAGCATGAGTATCTTGCTGATTTAAAGTCTCTCCATCCTTCCTTTCCAATCAAGTCTCGTATCACTGTTAGGAAAGAAATAATGGATAAGTATTTGGAAGAGAAGGAAGCTTTGTATGCATACTTGAAAACTATGCAATGCCGCTTTAGTGCAACTATGGATATGTGGACCTCATGCCAAAATAAGGGATACATGTGTGTCACCATTCATTGGGTAGATGAGGAATGGTGTATGCAGAAGAGAATTATTGCATTTTTCAATGTGAAAGGTAGGCATACTAGTGCAAAGCTGTCAGAAACATTTACTGAAGTCATGGTTAATTGGTACATTGAGAAGAGACTGTTTGCCTTGACTTTAGATAATGCTAGTTCCAATGAAGTAGTGTTCATGATATAATTGCAGATCTGAAAGAAAATGGTAATGGCTCTCTAGTTTGTGATGGGATCTTTTTTCATGTCAGATGTGCTTGCCATATACTCAATTTGGTTGCTAGAGATGGGTTGAAAGCAATTTCAGCAATAATTAGAAAAATCAAATCACTTGTGTTGGCTGTGAAAGGATCACCTTTGCAATGAGAAAATCTTATGAAGTGTGCCACAGAAACTGGACTGGACACAAAGAGGGGTATCTCAATGGATGTGTCCACTAGGTGGAATTCTACCTATCTCATGCTGAGGGATGCTTTGTACTACAAGGATGCTTTTGTGAGGCTTAAGTCTGCAGATCGTCGTAGGTACGCCAAAATTTCCCCCTCACTTGGTGAATGGGACAAAGCACTTACCCTTTTTCATTGCTTGAAGAAATTTTACGACCTCACTGAAATTTTGTCTGGTACTTCATATCCTACTACAAATTTGTTTTACAAAGGTTTCTGTGATATAAAACTCATGCTTGATGACTGGTGCTTTAATGTTGATCCAACAATTAGTACAATGGCAACTGCAATGAAGGAAAAGTTTGATAAATACTGGCAGCATTCCAACATTGCTCTTGCTGTAGCTTGTTTTCTTGATCCTAAGTATAAGAAAAAGCTTATTGAATACTACATGAGGAAGTTCTATGGTGACAAGTTTCAACCTAAACTTGATGGGTTTGTTAGTGTGATAAAGAAGCTTTATCAGTTCTATGCTAGTTCTCCTAATGCAACATCAAAGAAGAAAAGTGGCACAGCTGGACCTAGTAATGCATCAGATATATTAATGGGTGGTATAGATGAAGACCTAGAAAACTTCTTATATTCTGCAAATGAACCTGATATTGTTGAGTCGAACGAGTTGGAGAAGTACACAGCTGAATCTCTTCAAAAAATTACTAGTGATTTTGATATCTTATCTTAGTGGAAGAACAAGAGAGAGGACTTTCCTATCCTTTCACAGATTGTTCGTGATGTGATGGCCATACAAGTATCAACTATTGCATCTGAATCAGCTTTTAGTGCTGCTGGTCGTGTAGTTGACCCCTACCATAATCGCCTTGACCCTGAGATTGTACAAGCATTGATTTGTACCAAAGACTGGGTGGCTGCAGCAAGAAAAGGTTAATATTTGTACTTTCTTTGCAGTTACAAACTTGCTTATTTTTGCATTGTGCATTGACTTCATGCATTTCTTCTTGTTTTTAGATTCCAAAAATGTTGGATCAATTGTGAGTGATCTTGAAGTTGAGCCATTGTCTACTGTCATGGCTAATCAACTTAAATTTGAGGTATGCTTTCATTTGGTAATTTTTGGTTGTGCATATCTTTACTGGTCACTAGTTCTTTCATTGCCCCTTACTGTTACAATGTTTTTCTCCAATATGGAAACTTGCAGGTGGGAAATGAGGAGGATAATGAGGTACTAGAAGACATTGGAAGTGATTCAGATGAGGAAAGTGCTGCTAAGATGGACAGCTGATCCAAATAATTATGTTTAAGTTGGTCAAAAATTCTAGAATCTAAACCTCGACCTTATTTCTTTTGTTGTCAGTTTGTCACTTCACTTGTCAGACTTGTTGTGGGTTGTGGCCTATTGGCCTGTGGACTTATGTGTTATGTGTCTTTGTGATGTGTCTCAGACTTCAGTAACTCAGTATGCGTCCATGCCTCATGCAGACAGTGAGACAGTCATGCCTGATGCCTGTGCGGTTGTGCACCTGTGTTGTTTGCTGAATTCGTGTCCCTGTGTGTGTGATTGTGAGTTAGACTCATGAGTTTGTGAGTTGTGACACCTTAGACTATGTATGCTCATGCTATTTGGACTTGTTGCCTCTGTTTACCATGGTGATTGATTGGTGTGGTTTGCTGATTTTGTTGATGTCGTGCAGCCAACATCCTAACTTCTTATGCAATTATGCTCAACTAGATTCTACATGTCGGTGTTCCCGAATTAATTTTCGTATTTCGACCGTGTTCGACATGTTTCCGATCGAATTAGTTCGTTTTCGACATCCCGTATGTTCTCTTTCGTTTTCGATTCCGACCTTTCCGAATCCGATTTCGTTTTCGTATTCAAATGTAAATGTGAAAACAATTGGGCTTATCCCGACCGTGTTTGACCACTTTCAACCCTAGGTGGGAGTACTACAGAAACAAAGATCATGTTAGTAAAAAAAGATGATGGCAAAGTTCACATAGCTTTAATTTGCTTACCCATGCTCGTGAGCACTACCAGAAGCGACGACCGGAGTTGTTCCATCCCTGGTAAACTTGCATCACGCAAAAGTCAACGTGTGCACATCTTGTCCAGTTCACCCGTCTGATTTGGTGCGTAGCTTCTAACCTCACGCATGGATTTGAAATCTCTCTGGTATTGTAATGGGAAATGGGCCTTAAAGTATATATCTTGCTCAACCCACAATGCAGGACCAACATAGTCATCATCTCTGCACGAGGAAGACATTGCTGCTTGATGTTATGAGCATCTTCCCTCTTCACCACCCTCACCTCCACCCTCTTCACCACCCTCGAGTTCTCTTGAGACTTCTCATAAACCTGGACAAATAGAATAACCAAACAACCACTTTGACATGAATTTCTAACATAATTCCTCCAATTTCTAGTGCTTTCAAGTAGCATAAGCTCCCAAAACACCAGATCACATTTGTCGAAGACCTTGTATGAACCACCGTATTAACTAGGGTTAAGACAGCTGGCATTGTCGTTGACTGTTGAGTTGGGGCTGTCTGTATGGGCATACCAAGCGTTGGTTGTTGTTGCGGATCGATTTGCATAGGCGTCTCGAGTATCGGCTGCTGAGCCGATCTCTGAGATGGAGTGGGATTTGGCCTTTGAGGTGGAATAGGAAATCTTTTCTCTATTGGTATTACCATGTGAGCATGAGCTGGACTAATCTTGAATCTCTCAAAAGTTTTGCTCTCATGATTGAAGTAGACAAACACTACTCCTTCCCCAATCATGTGCGCAGTTCCTGGAGTACCTCCAAATGTAGCTTGGTAAGACTGTGGATATTTCACTTCTAGAATTTCTTCAATCACGAAGTGATCATGAGGTAAATCCCATCCTGTAGCTTCCCATCTGAATCCCTCATAGCAGGATATTTTTGTTGATTCTGCACTGGAAGCACCTGATCCTAAACAGTAGATTGCTTTGCTGACGTGACAACATGATCTTTATCTTTACCATGACCACTTTGATTCTAAACCTGCTGGGTGTCCGATGAAGAACTAACAGCAGCTTGTGGAGATGGTGAAGCTTTTGCCGTTGGATCATCAATCGGCGGTATAGCCGATTGATCTTGCTGGAACATTGGAGGAGTTTGTTTTGGTTGGTAATATGCAGGACCCAGATATCCTCATTCTGCTCCTTCCTTGAGTGCATCAATTATGGCATTCTGAATTGTATTCGCGAATACCTTGGATTGATCAATCATTGTTTGATGCATAGCCTTGGTCATCATGTCTTGAAGTCCTTCAGGATCGGCTGAGAAGGTGACTTGCTTCGGTGTTGGCAAAGGATTCTTCTTGAAAACACCACTTTTAATCTGATCATATGATGCCAGACAAAGCTCTTCATAATGTTTCATGTAAGCCTCGAATTCAGCTTTGTCTGAATCTTTCAACTGATCCTTGGTGATTGGTTGAACATTCTCTGGATCGACTTCAGAAGGACCATTCTTCATAGACTTTGTCATTGTTGACTTTTTCGTGTCCCACTCGGCGTGCCAAAAATGTGTTGATGCGAAAATAGAACGTCGCCTCCGCTCGCAGCACACGTGACTCCCCGGTCTGTAGCGAGGCATGCCAGCCAATCTAATATGTTGATTGACAATGCAAAATATTAGGGATCAGCTAGAGAACTGATAGCATTTCAGTGACATGTGTACTAGTCAATCAGTCGATACGGGTAAAAGCGGGATCAGCCAACTCGAAAGCGACCGAAGCGTGGGTGCGATCTGCTGGATCGGCCGATCGTGACGTCAGCACTCGGGTAGACTGGGATCGGTTGCGGAGTTAGAAGCTGATAGGATCTAGTTCAAGCAGATGATAATGATAATAGCTAAAACTACAAGAATTGCTACGAAAACTTGTAGATCTAGCTAATACCGATAAGGGTGAATAAATAACTAGACAAAACCTCAGCGATGCGCCTGGAGGTTAAAGCTTAGAGTTATTCGGTAAAACGGTACTCACAAAGCTTGCCGGAGATCAGTTGATGCAGCCCGACGAACTTGAAGTACGGCGTTGTAGAAAAGAGAAAAACGCAATGGCAAAGTCGCTGAAAAGTAGATGTTGTAAAGGTAAATGCTGTAAAGTAGATGCAGTAAAAGTAAAGGGTTTGCCCAGACGCGGTTTGTTTGATATCGGTGTGTACACCTTTTTCGACCACGCAGGGTCGCTATTTATGTCTTGGGGACAAACCCGACTCCTAGCCAATTACGGTACCGTTTACTTGTATCTAAAGACAAAACTATCAAAAATAGAAAAAGGACTCCCGCATGAGTCTAAGACCTTCTAAAAAACCGACTCTTGACTCGTTGCCAATCATGGACTGACCCGCATCCACTGTACTTTCCATCTGGCGTATTTCTTTGAATACCGCCTTCTTCGTGCCCATCAGCCGATCCTATGGTTTGCCATCGGCCGATCGCTCTGACTTGCTGGTTCACTGTCAGGGCTGAACTCTTCTGACCATCTGCAAGTCGTGTTGATCGTTCTCCTCCTTCTTCAATCGGTTGATTGTACTCTGTTTTTTATCGACTGACTCTCCTTATCCTTTTTGACCTGTTTTTCCAAAAAACAGTGTCAACAATAGTGTCATTATTGACAACCTATATTACTCTGAATCTAGTGAGAATGCTTTGTACACCAAATAGTTATGCCCCCATCTTCTGTTAGCGATTTTTTTAACATCTCTCATGATTGTACTAAACATTGTCAAGTCAACTACTTCAGGACCATACATAACTTCTCCCAGTCCATAAAACAACTGCACATGAAATGTCTCTGACATGCCTGAGATCATACAGTGCAACGATCACTTGTCGGTGCGGAAAGTAGTCCCAACACTAACTAGTACGAGTGCTGACATCTATCTCTCGATGGTCGGTGCTAAGCAATATGATGACACGGGTTTTATCCTGGTTCCGACCGCGGGCAGTACGTCCAGCAGGGGTGCACTCAAGGCGCTATATTGCGTTGCACCGTTGTGCTTGCAGAGGGGGGCTACAAGCATGGCAGGAGAGGAGGTGAGGCCTCCAGGTCCCTGAGGTTTGATTGAGGCAGAGTGTCAATATCGTGGTGAAGGTGGAAACGTGCAAGTATGCAGCTATCCGTCATCCCCTTGTGGCCAGGCGATCGCCTCCTCCTTTTATAGTCCAAGGGGAGGCGGTTTACCGTCGTGTCGCACAACTCTAAGCGCTACATATGGCGGCATGGCACACAGTGCCGCGGAGTTGATGTTTGTCCTGATGAATCTTGCTCTCGTCGGGCGTCGTGGCGAGTCCTGTACCCGTATAGGAGCGGCTTCGAGGGTAGTAGTATGGGGGCTTCCCGTTCGGTCACCGTCCATACGCTGACTCGAGGGCTCAGCTGACGGAAGACCGTAGGATGCACAGGAGCGAGCGTGGTGATGTCTCGTCGTCCCGGGTTTCCACAACACTGGGGATGGTGCTGCAGTGCCCGAGATGGTGGTACATCGGCGGGGATGGCTGCACAGGGCCGAAGGTGATGGAGGAGACGCGCTCCACTGGTCCGACGTCACGGCACCGTCCCGCGCGAGTGCAGGGTTGACGCCCGTACCTCTTTTGAGGGTTCCGCCGCCCTCTTTCGAGGGGTGTGTCATGAAGGCCGTACATGAGTGGCCGGCACAGTGTCACGGAGTTGACACTGGCCTTCCCGCACAGCTCCCACACAGTGCCAGGGATGGCCGCACAGGGAGGGTTGGCGGAACAACGCCGGGATATGATTCCCAGGTGGTGTCAGAGGTCCGGCATGGCGAGGATTCTCCTTTGACCCGGGTGCCCGCAACGTGACAGAGCATTTAATGCTCTGATCAGGGGAGTGGGCGTGGTGTCACGAGCCCGGGGCGGCTCGAGCGAGGCGGAGATTCACCCGAGGGGCGCATAGCCCTCGAGCGAGGCGGAGATTCACCCAAGGAGGCGCGTAGCCCTCGAGCGAGGCGGAGATTCACCCGAGGGGTCGCGTAGCCCTCGAGCGAGGCGGAGATTCGTGCCGCGGCACCTGGCCCTCGAGTGAGACGGAAGTTCGCTCGAGGGGTGCTGAGGATGGCTGCTTGATGGGCCAGTTAGATTATTTGGGTCGTGGGCCTCTCTCCGTATTGGGTGGTGATTACGGGGGATGTGATTTGTGGTTCATGGGTTCGTTTACGCTTTCATTATTTTGCGAAAAAGGGAGTTTTCCCCAGTTTATTAGGGGACCCTTATGGCCGTCCCCGACAGTAGCCCCCGAGCCTCTGCGGTGGTATCCGTTAGGAACCCGCAGAGGTTGATGCTTGCTGATGGGACGTTCTTCATTCCTGGTTGTTGTGCCGTTTTGTGGGGGTGCGCTAGAGCACCCACGGGTGTAGCTCCCGAAGCCTTGGGGGAGCGTGGGTGCTCCTGCAAGGTTTTTTCCGCAACTTTTGTCGGTGTGCGAGGTGTTAGTTTTAGCCGGCATCGACGATGTTTCAGCCGGCCTCAGTGGTGCCGTGCGCACGTATCGACACTCATCTGCGTTTGGTGCATCTCCAGGAGGTGCAGTCGTGTGTCGAGCCCCCGAGCCTGAGCCCATTCAAGGCGATCGGGGCGAGCTCTCCCACTTGTTTGTGCGCCCCCTCGCCGTCCTTCCGCAGGACGGAGGGGTGAGGCGTCCACGACTCCCATCGAGCGTGTCACGAATCGCGGATTCCTCATCGAGCTGTTAATGGGCCATTCAAGTGGATGTCCGTGCCCCGTTCGATAAGGTCGGCTCGTGGTCCAGAGACATGTCCATAAAAGCGCTTACGTGGGTGTGCAAGGCAGGGCTCGGTCCCGCTCGATGGGAACCGAGGGCACGGAAGCTTTCCCTCGATGGGATCCCTCGACTAGTTGCCCTTGTTGGCTCTTGAATACGACATGTGGGGCGCCCTCGAGTTGATGGACTCGAGGTCAGGCTCGAATGCGCGTGCCTTGGTCGTCCATGACTTTGTTAATCTGGGGCGCCTGTTCGAATCCTTCGAGGGTCAGGCTCCGAACCACTGATTAGTAGGGCTGCTGCGAGGTGGCAGCGAGGTGCCCCCGTCTTGGTTGCATCTGTAGGACTCGTAGGGTCGCGGCTGAACCGGCCCTCGAGCTACTGATCAGTAACCCTCTGGGTCGAGGGCATCTGTGGTGCCAACCCTCGACGAGTGGGACTTAAGACCACTGATCAGTAATCGCACCCTTCGAGGGTCTGGTTTTTTCGAGCCTTCGGCTTGGGCCGCACGAGGGTTATCCTTACTCGATAAGGAACCGGGCCATTAGATGGTTGTGCTCATGGCAGTGGTCGTGCGCAGCAGGCGTGCCTTTTCAGGCGGTGCCGCCGCGTGCGTAGTGGGCGTCGTGGGGGGCGGACGTGATGGGCCGACAAGGCCCTTCGGTTGCTGCGCCATAATGATCGTGCATGCTCGCGTGTTTGTCAATTTTGGCGCGGTGGGTCCCTCCGATCCGTGGCGGACGGCGCTGCCTGCAGTTATTGCGCGCGGCGCGTGGAGTTTTCGGGAGCATGGCTCCCCTGGATCTATAAATCGCGAGAGGGGGCGGGGCGGATCCCTTACCTTGCCACTTAGCATCTGCTGCCTTGGTTTCTTGCCTCCCCCCAGCCGCGCGCTTCCTCAGTCTCGCTCTTGTTCGCTTCATTCTCTCACCACTGCCCCTTAGCTTCAGGCTTTCGCCTGCAATGGCTCTGCCACAGCTCATCGTAGTATTGGAGCCTCTGACCCTGGACCCGGTCGACGGTGACGCCATTCGCTCTAAACAAGCTAGTGAATGGCGGGCTGCTGGTGTCAAATGTGGAAGGGGCGCACCTGCGTGGATGGTCCCGCCGGCGTCGGACCGGGAGCCCAACCCGTCGTATGGGTACGTCGTCAGTTTCATCTGGCTGCACGAGCGCGACTTCACTGCACCAGCGAGCCGCTTCATGCGGGGGTTGTGCTACCACTACGGGGTGGAGCTCCACAACTTCGCCCCCAACGCCATATCGTAGGCGGCCACCTTCGTCGGCATCTGTGAGGGGTTCTTGGGGATCCCAGTGAATTGGGATCTATGGGTGCACCTATTCTGCGCCGAGCTGCACATCCTCTCCACGGGCGAGACACGGGTGCGCTACTGACATTTACGCTGCAAGGATCCGTACCCGCTGTGCACGATGACGTCTAATAACGCAGAGTGGGAGAGGGGGTGGTTCTACCTCCGCAATGACGGCGCCGACCTCCCCCTTACACCGGCAAGGTGCTGATGGTGAAGATCGATGCCTGGCACCACGGTTTGTCTCCTTCCTCATGCCAGCAGAGGTTGGAGTCGCTCACCACCGCATTGCGGAGCCTAGCGGACGCCGGGATAGGAGCGGTTTCGGTTCTCGCCAACCTCCACCACTGGCGGTTCGTTCCCCTCATGGAGATGGAGCTCCGCATTTTCGAGATGAACGACGCGGCCAACCCTACGCCGCTGGCGCGTTCGCGGCTGCTGCAAGACTGCCTTCCCCCAGAGTATGCGGTTACGAGGGCGAGGCACGCGATCAACCTCAGGACAGTGCCGCACAGCAACGACGACCTCTGGTCGTTCGTCATGCTTCCCGACGCCCCGGCGGTGAGTGGGCCTCTCCTCCCTTCTCGATCTCTTGTATCACGTTGGTGCGGGTCCTGTTGGTATTATCAGTAGAGGGTGACTGTGGACGCCGCGCGATCGGATCCGCCGACGCCCCGGCCTCGGGCGCTGATCATTCCCGCCCTCACGCCTGCTAAGGTGCTCAGGTTGGGAACACCCACGACGACAAGGAGGCGTTCCGCGAGGGCGCCGTGGGCGGCGACGGGCACGACGGTGATGAGTGAGCCATCACACGACACTACGATGGCCGCGGGGCTGCAACAGGAGTGGTGGCGGCGGCAGCGGTGGTGATGCCGCAGGTACTGGTTCCCCGCGCCCCTGCGCCGGGGCACGGGCAGGATCGTCTGGAGAGTCGGCCTGCGGGGGATCGTGAGGCGGCGGCGGACGGCGCTGACAACAATGCTCCCCCGGGTGGGGCCAATTGCAGGTGCAACCCGCGTTAGCCCCCGAGCACGTGTCGGGAGTGCTGGTGATGCGGGAGGACGACTACGTGATGGCGCGGCACCTGGCACACGACCCTAGGGCCTCAACATCTCACGCTGCACCGCCCGCCTCTAACGCTGCCGTCGCACGCCCGGAGCAGGAGCCGCGCCACGCCGGTGCGTCGCCCGCCCATTTCAATGAGGCCAAGGCCGAGCAGGCGCTGTGGCAGGAATTTCGAGACTACGGCGCCTCGATCGACAATGTGCTGACTGAGGCGTTGCAAGTCCACGGGGGGGCCTCGTTCCATATTTTCCAGGTATGTGTGTCCTGTCGGATTCGAGGTTCGTTCTCCCGTTCCCTTTCCGCTCGCGCATTTTCTAATTCAGCCTGTCTCCGCGCTCTTGACCACCGGTGACAGGAGCTGGAAAGCCGAGCCCGGGAGAGGTACGACCGCCTCGCTCGGTTGAGCGCCGAGCGGGACTGGTACCGAGACCAGTACGACTCCCTTGACGCCCTCGTGGAGGCCCTGCGGTCCGACAACGGGTGGCTGGAGTACCGGCTGCGGGCTGTGCGGGACGAGCTCTTGGATCAGTGTGCGCAGACTGTGGAGGACGCCTCTGCGGCCGACATGGTGAAGGTCGCACTTCTGGAACGAGATGAGGCACCGCAGAAGGCGCGCGAGGACCTAGCCGCGATGCAGGTTGTGGTGGCGGAGAGGGAGACGATGCTCGCTTCGGCTCAAGCCTAGCTCCAACAGGACCACGCCACCCTCGAGGGGGCGCAGTCTTGGCAGAGCCAGGCCAAGGAGAAGGCCAAGGAGGCCGAGCAGCTAGGGTTGATCTGGCGGACAAGGCCGCCTCTCTTGCCACGGTGGGGGAGCAGCTCTGTCAGGAGCAAAGTGCGCACCAGGAGGCGGAGACTCAACTCCAGGAGGAGCGGTCTGCCCTCAAGGAGGCTCAGGCCGCCCTCGAGCGCGAACGCTCGGCCCGAGAGGAAGCGCAGGGCCATGTTGAGCGGGAGCGCGCTGCGCTTGAGACGGTGCAGGCTACCATCAAGCTTCTGGACAAGGAGATCACACGGCTCTCCGGTGAGCTGGTCCAAGCGGGCGTGTCCCAGGAGGACCTGCGGCAGGCCAACAAGGAGAAGGATGATGTCATCCTCGAGCTGCAGCAGGCAGTTGCCACCGCGCGTGCCTCCCTCGAGTCGGAGAACAAGCAGGTTGAGGGTGAGTTGCTTTCCCTGTCTCTCGCCCGTTGGTTTAATTCGTTTGGGATCCGCTACCAATACAGTTCGTACATTTGTCTTCAGGCCTGCGGACAGTGCTCTGGACGCCAACGACTTAGGCGCAGGCCATCCAGACGGCCTACAACTCCTCCTAGCAGGAGCTAGAAGAGCTGGAGGCCACAGCTCTCGAGGCATGCCAGGGCATCAAGGAAGGCGAGGCGCAGGCCGGGAGCTCCATGGCGAGCCGTCTTCGCGCTCTGGGTGGGCACGTTACTCAGCGCATGCGCCGCGCACTTGTTGACGGTGAAAATCCGTCAACCTAGCCATGAGTTTACCTTCGGTGTTGGCATAACTTTTGTATCTTATTCATTGGTACTAACCCCCGTGGTATAACAAGTTCACTTGTTCATGTCGGTTTTGGAGTTATGTGTTTACGCGGGGTTTTAGTGTTGAATGCAAGACTTTTGGGATAAGTTCATCAAGCACCTCATGACAAGACCTTGAAGTCCCGAACAAGTCATGCAATGAAGCAAAATTAACTCCAAGAAGCGGGGACTTCATCCGAGAAGACGACGGACTCCGGGGACCCGACCGGAAAAGTGCGTCGAATCTTGCAAGACAAGGAGTTGAGTCCAATTCGGAGAGAAACCGACGACATGGACCTACATGCGAAGGGGGAAGCATCCGGGAAGCAAGGGAACCGACCTCGGGCAAAGGAGCCCGCGGGGCCGGGCCTAAATGGGCCCGGGCCGGCCGGCCCGGTCCGGTCGGCCCCGTGCCCATTTAGGGCCCAAATTCGTCGTCCTTTGACCTAATTGCTTCTCGGGCTATAAATAGCCCCCCGACCGAGAGCCACGCAGAACCGAAGTCGTATTCCACCGCCGAGGAGAAGAGAAGCTTGAGGGACACCAACTTGAAGATGAGGGTCGTGCTAGTTGTCTAGGGTTTCCCCGGCCGACGTGGGAACCTTGCATGGAAGACCACGTCGGAGCTCGGAGCGAGGATCAAGATCGAGGGAGGGCCCGGTGGTGATCTTGTTCATGTAATCATTCATGGTGAAGTTTGTAAGTGAATCCGATTTCTAGCGATCAAGTGCCTTCTCGATGATTTTGTTTTCTTCTTGGTTTTGCTTCTTCTACGATCTAGTTTGCGGCTAGATTACATAGGGTGCTCTTGTAGCCGCGGTGGCTAGAGGTGCATACCGGACCGGCCAAGTGATTTCAACTTGTTCTATCGAACTCGCCCTAAGCTCCCCGCATGAATAGGGATACGTTGTGACGAACGGGGGTCTCGAAAGGCGGATGTTTTCGGAGTCGGATGGGAAGGCCACGATTTAAAGATGCTTTTAATGAGATTCGCTTTTCTATCTTCATCTATCTTGTTTGGAGCTACAACATAAGCATGATCTAGATTCTCTAGATTGGTTATCTTTTGCTTTCTCTTGCTACCTCTTTAGTAGATTAGATTAGATTCGTTTTCTTTATGAGTTAGTAGATTAGATGCAACTTACCTTCATAAGATAGCTTACCTTGCTTTACTAGATTGAATCCTTGCGTTGCACATTGTTCCACGGATTCGATACCTTGGGTTCACCACTCGAGGGAAGAAGGGTCCCTTGACTACGACGGGAGACTTGTCTCGCTTGCAAGTCACAAACGAACTTTGATACAACTATTAACCGTCAACAAGGCCTCCACCCGGGGGTCCAGAAAGCCCTTGGTGTGGTGGTGTCACACTACCGGATCAACCTCGAGGCGATCTGTACGGGCTACGTCGTCCCTGTCGGCGTTGACGATGAGGTGGAGATGAACCGCGTGGGCACGCTCACCGCTCCCGCCACCAACATCCTCGTGGAAGACTTCATGGAGTTCCTGTTCTCGGATGCTCCCCCGACTGGTGGCCCTGAGGCCTGAAAATAGTTGAGCGTCTGAGCCCTTTTAGTCGAGCCATGCGGCTTTTGTAATAAACACAATTTGTTTGAAACACTTTGAATGTTTGTAAGTTTCGTTGTTTGTGCTATTCCGTCTCTTCTCCCTTTGCCTGGGCGAATTTGAGCTGGGAGGATTCGATTTCACGAGTAGCTTGTAGGTTAAGAGGCAAGGGAGAAGGGCCATAAACTGCCGGAGGCGTAGGCTATCTCCGACTTGCGCGTCTTTCCCTTTGGCTGCTCGCGCCCTGCGTGGATTCGCCTGAGGTTTTGGGTCGAGTCGTGTTTAGCGCATTTGAGGTGCGAGCTTTTACGAAAAAATGGGGCCATTTTTTTTGGGGGGGGGGGACCCCCGCAGTAGCCTTCGAGGGGGACTTGGTTTTCGGGGGAAAGCCGAGTCACCCTTTGACTTTATTTAATGATGAAATTTACATTTGTGCAACCAACTGGGGTGTTGGGTATGCTAAAACAAGAGAAAACTTGGAAATCCTTTCTGTGGATAAAAGCGACGTAGCTGTTGGAAGTTCCAAGCGTTGGTGAGCTCTTCGTCGTCCTCGTTTGCCAACTTGTAGGTGCTGGGCTTGAGCACTTTAATTACGACGTAGGGCCCATCACATGGGGGTGATAGCTTGTGGCGGCCTCGATTATCTTGGCGTAGTCTTAGGACTAGGTCTCGTTGAAGTCTCGACGTTGTATCTTCTGGGCCTGGTACCGCCTTAGCACCTGCTGGTATCTTGCTGAATGCATCAAGGCCACGGTGCGGGCTTCATCTAGTTGATCTAGTGAGTCCTCGTGGGCTCGTTGGTTGGCGCTTTCGTCATAGCCTTTGACTCTGGGCGACCCGTACTCCAGGTCCGTGGGGAGGACGGCCTCCGCGCCGTAGACCAGGAAGAATGGGGTGAATCTCGTGGCCCTGCTCGGGGTGGTCCTGAGGCTCCAAACGACCGACAGCAGCTTTTGGGGCCATTTTCGACCATACTTGTTCAGCCTGTCGAATATCCTGGGCTTGAGGCCTTGTAGAATCATGCCATTGGCACACTCCACCTGACCATTGGTCTGTGGATGTGCGACGGCTGCCCAGTCCACGCGGATGTGGTATTTGTCGCAAAACTCCAAGAACTTCCTGCCGGTGAATTGGGACCCGTTGTCGGTGATGATGGAATTCGGCACCCCGAACCGGTGGCTGATGTCGGTGAATAATGACACGGCTTGCTCTGCCATGAGGTTTGTGATTAGGCGCACCTCGATCCATTTGGAGAACTTATCCATGGCGACCAGTAGGTGAGTGTAGCCCCCGGGCGCCTTTCGCAAGGGCCCGCGATGTCCAGCCCCCACACGGCGAAAGGCCATGTGACGGGAATTGTCTGCAGGGTGTGAGATGGGAGATTAGTCTTGCGGGCATAGAAGTGGCACCCCTCGCAGGTATGTACGATCTCGTTGGCGTCGGCGACCGCGGTGGGCCAGTAAAAGCCTTGGCGGAACGCATTTCTCATGAGGGTACGTGGTGCCGCGTGGTGGCCACACACGCTCGCGTGGATGTCTCGAATGAGCTCGCGACCTTGGGGGATGGGGATGCACCACTGTAGGACGCCGGACGCGGCGCGCTTGTATAGCTCGCCGTCGATGACGGTGAACTACTTGGCCATCCTAGTGATGCGCCTGGCCTCGGACCGATCCGGGGGAAGTTCCCCTCGATCCATCCAAGCGAGGTATTTGGCCCGCCAATCCTCCGCGCGGGGGCCTGGCTCTGTCTCCATGGCCTCAACCTCATCTTCACCATAGCCCTTGAGCAGGGAGAGCACAAATGCCTCATTCGAGGGGTCCTCGTCCATGGGCTCCGCGCCCGCTGGATTCGAGGGAGCCCCCGAGGATTCCTCCTGGCTCGAGGGTGATGGTCCGAGGTCGACAGACAGTTTCGCGACGTCTCGCGCAAAAACATTCGGGGGGACAATGATTCGCCCTGATGCAATCTTCGCGAGTTCGTCCGCTTCCTCATTATACTTGTGGGGAACGTGGTTAAGCTCGATGCCATAGAACTTGTCCTCGAGGGCGCGCACGGCGTTGCAGTAGGCCTCCATCTTGTCATTGTGGCAACTCGCATTTTTCATGACTTGGTCAATCACGTGCTGCGAGTCTCCCCTGACGTCGAGGTGTTTAATGCCTGTTTCGATGGTGATTCGGAGGCCGCAGAGGAGGGCCTCGTACTCTTCCATGTTGTTGGATGCGGGGAAATGCAGGCGTACCGCGTACCTCATATGCTCCCCGAGGGGTGAGATGAGGAGCAGACCCGCACCTGCCCCTGTTTTCATCACCGACCCATCGAAGTAGAGGGTCCAGCACTCGGCCTGAACTTGCAGCGGGGGCAGCTGCGTATCCGTCCACTCGGTGACGAAATATGCCAGGATCTGGGACATAATCGCCTTGCTCGGCGCGTAAGCAAGCGTCTCGCCCATGAGTTACACAGACCACTTGGCGATCCTGCCCGCGACGTCTGGGTTTCGGATGATCTCCCCCAACGGGAACGAGGAGACTACCGTAACCGGGTGGGCCTCGAAGTAGTGCCGCAGCTTGCGCCGCGCGAGCACCACTGCGTAGAGCAACTTCTAGATCTACGAGTATCGCGCCTTAGTCTCGGACAACACCTCGCTGATGTAGTACACTGGCCTTTGTACTGATAGGGAGTGTCCTTCCTCTGCCTGCTCCACCACGATGACCGCGCTGACCACCTGGGTGGTCACAACAACGTAGAGGTACAGGGGTTCGCCGTTCTGGGGCGGTGTGAGGATCAGCACGTGGGCGAGCATCGCCTTGAGTTTGTCAAGCACTTCCTAGGCCTCGACGGTCCAGGAGAAGCGGTCATGCTTCTTCTAGAGCCGGTAGAGGGGCAAGACTTTTTTGCCGAGCCGCGAGATGAAGCTGCTCAAGGCGGTAAGGCACCCCAACACCTTCTGGACCGCCTTGAGGTGTCGAATCGGGCCCATCTGGTCGAGGGCTATGACCTTTTCGAGGTTGGGCTCGAGGCCCCGCTGGGAAACGATATACCCTAACAACATGTCGCGTGGTACCCCGAAGACGCATTTCTCGGGGTTCAGTTTCACCCTGTTGGCCCGCAGGTAGTCATCCGCCTTCATGGTTTTTATGACTATGTCGTCTACGTATGCCTCAACGGTCCGCCTGATGTGGTCTCTGAAGACGTGCTGCATACACCGTTGGTACGTAGCACCCGCGTTTCAGAGGCCAAATGGCGTTGTTACGTAACAGAACATTCCAAACGGCATGATGAAGGAAGTCGCGAGTTGATCGGACTCCATCTTTATTTGGTGGTACCCAGAATAGGCATCAAGGAAACACAAAAGCTCGCACCCCGCAGTTGAATCAACAATTTGATCAATTCGTGGCAAAGGAAAAGGAACTTTGGGACATGCTTTATTCAAACTGGTGTAATCTACACATATCTTCCACTTTCCATTCTTTTTCTTAACTAATACAGGATTGGCTAGCCACATAGGGTGAAAGACTTCATGAATCCGGCCTCGAGGAGCTTCCGCTGCTCCACTCCGATCGCCCGGCGCCGCTCCTCGTCGAAGCGCCGCAACCATTGTTGCACGACTCGGGAGTGAGGTAGGATGTCAAGGGAGTGCTCGACAACCTCCCTCGGGATGCCAGGCATATCCGAGGGGCTCCACGCGAAGATGTTGGCGTTGGCGCAGAGGAAGTCAACGAGCACCACTTCCTATTTCGGGTCGAGGGTGGAACTGACCCTCAACACCTTGCCCTCGGGGGCAGCAGGGTCGAGGGGCACCTCCTTGGTCTGCTCGGCAGCCTCGAAGCTGCCTGCATGCTTGGCTGAGGAATCGAGGTTCTCGTTGACCAACTTTTCTAGGTTCGCGACAAGCGCCTCGTCAAGCGCCAGCGCCTCAGCGTGCTCCACGCACTCGACGTCGCAGTTGAATGCGCGCTCGATCCACGAGCCCACGGTGATGACGCCTTTTGGTCCTGGCATCTTCATCTTGAGGTATGTGTAGTTCGGGACCGCCATGAACTTGGCGTAACACGGCCGCCTTAGGATGGTGTGGTACGCGCCCATGAACCCCACCACCTCGAAGGTGAGTGTTTTCTTGCGGAAATTATCCGGCGTGCCAAACCAAACCCGAGGGGCTGGACGCGCTTGCCTGGCGCGACGCCATGGAATGGCGTCATGCTGGGCCGCAGCTGATCCAACCCAATCCCCATCAGCTTCAAGGTGTGCGCGTAAAGGATGTTGAGGTTGCTGCCTCCGTCCATCAGCACCTTGGAGAACCACGAGTTGCCAATGACTGGATCGACGACCAGCGGGTACTGGCCCGGGTTGGGGATGCGGTTCGGGTGATCCTCGCGGCTAAAGGTGATGGCGTCCTCCGACTAGTCGAGGAAGGAAGGGGGAGCCTTCTCCGCAGCAAGAACCCCGTGCCACTCCCGCTTGCGCTGGCTGTTGGACATGTCCACGGTCGGTCCCCCGAAGATGAGGAAGACGTTCTCCACCACCGGAAGCCGCCGCATCTCCGTCACCACCGTCGTTCTTAGCCTCGCCGTCCTTCGCGGCGACGCATCTGTAGTATTTCTTAATCATGTCGCACTACTCGAGGGTGTGGTTGACCGGAGTCTTGTGGTATGGGCATGACTTCTTCAGCATGTCATCGAACACGCCGGGACCTCGAGGGCCCTTGCGGGTCGGGTCAACCGCGAGGGTCTCGTCACCGTCGTCATCGCGCCCCTGCCCACGTGCTTCTTGGCGAGGCTTCTTGCCCTTCTTACCCCGCTTGTGTTTCTGTTGGGTGTCTTTGGACTTGCTGCTCTCCGTGGGCGCATCGTCCACGCGCTTGCCCTTCCTGCCGTCGAAGATGGCCCCCACCGCCTCCTCGCCGGAAGCGAAGCTGGTGGTGATGTCGAACAGCTCGTTGGAGTCAACCGGTGGGCTTCGCCCCAGTTCGCGCACGAGGTCCTGGTAGGTCGTACCCTCGAGGAAGGCGTGCACGATCTCTGACTGCGCCACACTCAGGAGTTCGGTACAGTGCTTGGAAAAGCGCCGTATTGTTGACGGTGAATTTCCGTCAACCTAGAGTACTTGTTATACATTGGTTTCAATTATGATTTGCAACTAACCCGCCACTAGGCATACTAATGATGTAACAAATTTACACTTGCATGTCGATTTTGGAGTTTGTTGTTTACAGCAGGAAATTAACGTTAAAGGTAGACTTTCGGGATAAGGTCATCGAGCACTTCAAGAGAAGCTCATGAAGCCCGTCACAAGTCAAGACACGAAGTGAACAAGACTCCAAACAACCTAAGGACCGAAGCATCAACACGCAAAACTCCAGGGACTTGGATGTTTACCAACGAGATCAACTAAGCCTGAGAGATATTCTCGCAGCCCAGGTTAGCATGATCTTCCGGTACAGATTTAGAGACTTAAACGGCCTTTAATAGTAAAAGTTTGACTACAAAAGTTGTGGGTCTCGACGATACCTTCGATTTGGACATGTGGAAGGCCCAATTCGGATAAGGGAGCTAGGAGATATGCCCCCCGAAATCCCTGCTGTGCAGTCAGTCCGAAATCAGAACAGATTATCTTCCAAGGCCGATTTGGAGATCTTATCTTCGTTGCCAAGGAAAGAAATGAATAAAAAAGTTGAAGATAATTTCGTGGCACACAACCTGTACACTGAATTTGTATTATTTGGAGTCCGGACGTGGGAGATATGGCGCCGTCAGGAAGGGCTGCGAATCAGAAAAATCTAGACGAGGCTGATTTTATGGAAACCAAGTTTGCTTCTCTCCCAAGGAGGATCTCGTGCAAGGAAAGGTGGAGGACGCCCCAAGGAACCCCAAGGACATAAATACAACCCCCTAGGCACCCCAAGATGGTTACCCATTAACATCCATTCATCAGAGAGCCGCCACAAGATGAGGGATGAGATTAGATGAGTTCGTCGCAAGGATCAATGTCGGCGGAGGGAAGGAAGCAAGAGAAGGACTCCAAGCCGCTGGCCTAGGGGTGTTCCCAAGCTTCATCATCGCCATCTTCATCGACGATGTTCTCCGGAGTCTCCGTCACCCCTATGTGCTTCAATCTTTGTAAGATGATGAGGTAATGTCTCCGTTCACCCCTAGGGTTAGATGGATACATGCTATGTGATCGCTACTTGATTTGTGGTTTCAATCTATTGCTTTCATGTTGATGATGCTTTGATGATTAAGGTTAGCTACCGTGTTTTTTGGGTGTATGATATCCGCTACTCTCATAGATTCCATCAACATACCGTGTCCATCATAGGTCTAGTCACGATTACCTCCGCGTAGTGATAGTACGGGGGGGGGGGGGAGGGAATGGTCGAAACCGTGGTCACAACCCCTGGTAGATTGGTTTACCACTCTCGTGTAGTAGATGCATATCCATGATATCCTAGATCCTAGGGAGGGAATGCTTATCTTTCTTAATCACTCTCTTGTACCAACCTTTGCCATCTAGCTTAATCTTAGACTAACATAGATTAGATTGCTTTTACTTTATGTTTAATCCTCTTTTTAAAGGTTTCCCTAGTCAACTAGATTAGTGCTTGGTTAAGTGCTAGCAATCCCCTTGCTCCGTGGATTGACAAACCTTGGGATCTCCCGTAGGTGAAGAAGGGCATAGGTGACTTGTACGCTTGCGAGTCCAATCGAAACGTTAAATGAGTTTTTACCATCAACACGTATGAAGTCCCGGAGCGACTCGCGGGGCTTTTGGGTGCACGCTCGCAAGTCCCAAGAGTTCCCTGGGTGCACGTACGTGCCCTGGAAGTTCCCTACGAACGTGCGAACCAGGTCATCCCAGTTGTGGATATGATTGGGCGGCAGGTGCTCAAGCCATGTCCGGGCCGAATCTGCAAGGTGCAACGACAGGTTGGGAATAATGACTTCGTCGGTGGTGGCACCGCCTAGCTGGCACGCTGGGCGGTAATCGTTGAGCCATACACAAGGGTACATCTCCCCCGTGTATTTGTCGATCGAGGTGGGCTGGTGGAAGCGCTGGGGGAAGCTCGTCGTGCGGATCTCCCGGCTGAACACACGAGTCCCCGGGGGTTCCGGTGGCGGTGAGCGATCCTCGCGACTGTCATAGTGGCTGCCCCACTAAGGGTGGTAGCCCACCACCACTCGTGCCTTTGCATCTCCCTTTCGGCGAGCGTTGATGACGTTGCGGGCGTCGCCATCCTAGACCTACCCGCGCGTGTCAAGGACCCGCTCCCTGACCGACGTTCTGCCCTGGTTGGCCGGCTGCCCCACCGCGCCGCCTGCGTGAACGGACGCTTCCGGGCCTTGGGCACCGCCATCGTCCCGCGCGCTGCCTTGCTGGCGTATGTGGGACGCCGAGCTGTCGGACTGTTGTACGGCCACCTGCTCAATGAGCGCCTGTGCCTCGCGGTGCAGGTTTCGCGCCTCGGGCGTCGAGGGTGCGGGCATGGCCCGGAGCAGCGTTGCGGCCGCAATGAGCTTCTGGCTCGTGCGCTGTGGCGTGTTTGGGTCGTCGACGTTGAAGTCTGCGTTGATACGCTCGCGGGCCTGTTTGCCTAGCTCATGCACACGCTCACCGTGCGCGGAGGCTTCTCCTGCAATGGAAGCGCGAAGCAGACGCACCACTCGGTATTCCTCTGCAAGCTTAGCCTCGAGCTCGCACGCTTGAGACAGCTACGCGTTGATGTCCGTGCCCCCCGCAGGCGAGGTGGGGGCGCACTTGGCCCTTGGTTCCGGGGCGCACTCATCCCCGGGTCCCGGGGGTTTCTCCATTGCCAGCCCCCGCCACGTTTGAGTCGTCGACCACGTCGCCGATGGCGACCATGAAGCACTCGTGTGCGGGGTCGTAGCTACCGGTGCTGGAGGTGTCGGAGCAGCCGAACAAGTAATCCGCGGTGTCGAGGAACCGCTGGAACATCACTGGGTCTGGCACACCGGAGAAATCCCACTCCACATACCTGTGCGAGGTCGCGGGGGGCAGCTCACTAGCGGAGCCATGGTACGACTCGTCGTTGGTGGTGGCGATGAGGATCCGGACCGCCAGCAGGTGGTGGCCAGGAAGGTCCCCGTACGCCGCCACGTCGGTGCTAGCGGAAGAAGCGTAGGCTGTCGTGGCATTGCGCATCCCGTGGGGAAACCGCGGCTCGGGAGCTCCGGGCTCCCCCGTGTGGCCCGACGTCGTTCCATTCACGCCTGGCGGGAGCACTGGCCAGAATGTCGTCGGCGTCGGGGTGCTGAGGGGCTCGCAGCATCTGCCTATGCGGTCGCTGGAGCGTCAGCAGCAGGCGTGGCGGGAACCGGTCCTGGCCCGGTCGACCGCCACGGGTGGAGCTCATCGCGGTTGGTGATGCGCATGAGGTAGTCGTTCCCCCTGGCCTAGAAGTTCAGGCTCCCGAACCAGATTTCGAATCCGGCTGGGAGGGGGTTCGAGTTGCCCATGGAGTACCTCTGGGACCTGTACTCGGTGCGGATCACCATCGAGATGGCTGGTGGGAAGCTGATCTTCAGCGCGGCCCCCTACCTGGCGCCAACTGTCGGTGCAGAAAGTAGTCCCAACACTAACTAGTACGAGCGCTGAGATCTATCTCTCGATGGCCAGCGCTAAGCAACACAATGACATAGGTTTTATCCTGGTTCCGGCCGCGGGCCATATGTCCAGCAGGGGCGCGCTCAAGGCGTTGTATTGCGTTACACCGTTGTGCTTGCAGAGGGGGGCTACAAGCGTGGCGGGAGAGGAGGTGAGGCCTCCAGGTCCCTGAGGTTTGATTGAGACAGAGTGCCAATATCGTGGTGAGGGCGGAAACGTGCAAGTATGCATCTATCCGTCGTCCCCTTGCGGCTAGGGGACCGCCTCCTCCTTTTATAGTCCAAAGGGAGGCGGTTTACCGTCGTGCCGCACAGCTCTAAGCGCTACATATGGCGGCATGGCACACAGTGCCGCGGAGTTGATGGTCGTCCTGATGAATCTTGCTCCCGTTGGGCATCGTGGCGAGTCCTATACCCGTATAGGAGCGGCTTCGAGGGTAGTAGTATGGGGGCTTCCCGTTCGGTCTCCAGCGGCTTCGAGGGTAGTAGTATGGGGGCTTCCCGTTCGGTCGCCGTCCGTACGCTGACTCGAGGGCTCAGCTTATGGAAGGCCGTAGGATGCACAACAGCGGGCGTGACGATGCCTCGTCGTCCCGGGTTCCCACAGCGCCGAGGATGGTGCTGCAGTGCCTGGGATGGTGGTACAGCGGCGGGAATGGCCGCACAGGGCCGAAGGTGACGGAGGAGACACGCTCCACTGGTCCGACGTCACGGCGCCGTCCCGCGCGGGTGCAGGGTTGACGCCTGTTCCTCTTTCGAGGGTTCCGCTGCCCTCTTTCGAGGGGTGCGTCATGGAGGCCATACAGGAGTGGCGGCACATTGTCACGGAGTTGACACTGGCCTTCCCGCACAACTCCCACACAGTGTCAGGGATGGCCGCAAAGGGAGAGTTGGCGGAACAGCGCCGGGATACGATTCCCAGGTGGTGTCAGAGGGCCGGCATGGCGAGGATTCGCCTTTGACCTGGGTGCCCACAGCATGCCAGAGCATTTAATGCTCTGGTCCGGGGAGTGGGCGTGGCGTCATGATCCAGGGAGTGGGCGTGGCGTAGCCCTCGAGCGAGGCGGAGATTCGCCCGAGGAGGCGCGTAGCCCTCGAGCGAGGCGGAGATTCGCCCAAGGGGCGCGTAGCCCTCGAGCGAGGTAGAGATTCGTGCCGCGACACCTGGCCCTTGAGCGAGGTGGAGATTCGTGCCACGGCACCTGGCCCTCGAGTGAGACGGAAGTTCGCTTGAGGGGTGCTGAGGATGGCTGCTTGATGGGCCGCTGAGATTATTTGGTTGTGGGCCTCTCTCCGTATTGGGTGGCGACTACGCGGGATGTGATTGTGATTCGTGGGTTCATTTACGCTTTCATTATTTTGCGAAATAGGGGTTTTTCCCCAGTTTATTAGGGGACCCTTATGGCTGTCCCGACACCACTGTTAATAACTACTCTAAACTTAACTACACTAGATCTAATTATTCAGAACTGAATTTCTTGGAATAAAACTTTTAAATCTACTAAATCATAATCTACTAAATCTAATACACGACACTACTTAAATATAGTTAAACTAAATGGCCATCTAATCGTTTAGATCTATGCAAATCTGTTTAAACAAAAAGAGAGTTCAAATCGGCTACATACCTGAAATGAAGGATCCGGTAGAGCTTTGCTACTTCTCCTTCTACCTCCACCTCACTCCCCTCCTCCTTTCCACCTCTCTTCTTTTTCGCAATTTTTGTAACATTTCCGGGGAATTTTCGAGCTTATATAGGGGAGGAGAACTATCCGCTGTTTGGAATGGCGGTTGTAGTATTGCAACCGCCGTTTGAAGCCGCGGTTGGCCAACCGCCGTATAGAGCGGCATTTGGTGCCTAGACTGCTGTCCCAGGCAGTCAACCACCGTTTCCCACATTGGTTGCAGTTGAGGTCTGCTTGCCCAGGCTAGCCGTCAGGTTAAGCTGGCGGTTGAGCCAGTCGCCGTTTCAAATGGTTGTTCAGCCTTCAACTGCCGTTTGCAACAACAGTTGGGTTCTGCCGGCAGTGGAATGCTAGTTTTGCAATTTTTTGGGTCCAACATTTATTTTTGAAAAATTAAAAGAATATTAAAAATGTTATGAATCATAATCAATGTGGCCAATTAATGGATAGTTGGAGAGATGAGGAGTTCGAGATGAGAGATGAGAAGTGGGAGATGTGGAGCAGAGTAAATACTGTATTTACTCTCCTTCTAATGCTCATCTATAAATAGGGGTGCTTTACCCCCTTTGTGAAGAGATACATACAAGTGAAAGTAAAATACAGACTCTCCCTCTCGTCTCCTACCCTACTCATGTGCTTGTTCCTGTGTTCATACAGTTTTGGGTGTGTGTTCTAAGTGATCAAAGGACCTGATTTCTAACACGTTATCAGCACGAACTCTACCGGGCTAAGAAGGTAAAGAAGTCAGGAATCAGTTCTTCTACCTAAGCACATACACACATATGTATCACTGCACATCACAAGCACGATTTCCATATTGTATGAAGTCGTTGGTGCATCGGCAACGTCCGATGACTTGTAGGCGGCTCAGCTGCCGTCACCGTCCACCGCCGGAGACGACTTGTGCGATGCAAGGGCCCTGCCTCCGCTCGCCATTGATGGCCCTGAAGAGCCAAAAATCAGCACTGTCCTGAAGACGAGTGCGCGAATCGGGTCACCACCATCCTAGAGATGGGTGGACGGCCTTGCTGCCGGATGAAATCAAAGGCGCAGCCCCACAGTCGCCGCTGCCCACATCACCGGCGCGAAGATGTTATAGCCGACCGCCGCAGGGCGGAGTGGCGGGCGCGTGGCCCTGAAGTGCCACCGCGCGGGCACGCGCCCCCACCGACCGCCGGCCGCTAGTGGTTCTCACCACGGGCACGGCACGAGCCGGCACGGCCCCGCAGTCGCCGCCCAAGCGCATGCGAGGCACAACCGCATGGCCCCGCCGGCCGCCGCGGGCGCTGCCGTATGGACCTCCCTGGGCCCACTGCCTCGGTGGGTACCAGGACCGACTACTCGATGGGCCCCTATGACTACTCGGCTTGTGCCACACGGCACCTGATGGCGTGGGGGCACAAGGACTATGGCGGAGAAGTACTCGGATAGGAAGCTATACATGTCCTGTACTATGTAGAGAACTCCTAGCCGTACCCGACTAGTACTCTCTCCTCAAACCGACTTGTAATCCTGCCTCCCGGGCTATATAAGGCGAGGTAGGGACCCTTCTCTCTCATATGCATCATCTTGTAAACACATCCAATCAATCCAGAGCTACGCAGCATAAAGGACGTAGGGTATTACGCACCTCGCGGCCTGAACCTGTCTAAATTGTGTGTCACGTGTCTCTTCCTTCGAGTTACCGATCTCGGCGAGGCCACATTCATCTACCTTGAGTACTTCCCTTGGTAGGTTGCCGGTCCAAAACACGGACAGCTGGCGCGCCAGGTAGGGGATCTCGCCGAAGATCTCATGGCGAACTCGACGGCTTCAGTCTTCATCAAGCCGCCGTCGCTTTCAACCGCGGTGACACCTTCATCTTCGGGTCTTGGGTGTGCACTGCTGACGGCGCCGGATCCTTCCAACGCCGCCTCACCATGACTCCCAACCCGAGCACTGGGCTCGTGACGCTTCCTGAAGTAGTCACGGGCGAACTCGCCGGAAAATTCGGCGAAATTTCGCTCTACAACCAGCACGCCGACTTTAAGCTTGGATCCGACTCCAACTTGAACTCGACGTCTTTGTGGGCCATCGCATGCGAGCTGACTATCGAGCCATCGTGTGCGGACTCCCCACTCCACGAGCACTTCCCATACGGCCTCTGCGCCAGCAAGGCCCATGCGAAGGCTCTCACTGCGCGCCGGGCCGGCAAGGAGATCGTCCCCGACTACACGTCGGACTCCAAACCCGTCTCCGGCTACTACGCGGACTCCTCCTACGAGTTCGACTTCGGATCAGACCTAGATGAGCCCGAGTCCGAAACCTTCACCACTGAGCAACCGCTGTCAGGACCAGCTACCGGCCTGGTTATAACATCTACACCCGCCGGGAGATTCGTCTACTAGATAGACCGCAAGCCTGCAGACCTGACAGACGGGAACTCATGCTACGTCGCCTACCTCGACTCGCTTCCCTTCCAGGAGGGAACACCACTATCTCCAGCAAAGGACCACACTCCAACAGAGGTGGCGACTACTGACACCAGTCTCGGCTCTCCCGATCGTCAAGTCTTCATGACTACCAATGAGACACAGGGACCTTCAGGGACACAGCCTGACCGTTTCCTTGAAGACATCTCAGAAGACGAGTTGTCTGCCAATGCACCCGCAGACGAAACCAACGACGACAAAAACGCCCGACGTGAGCGCAACAGGAAGCGTAATACGGAACCTCACAGAGGCGCTCAACCAAGTTGAAAGCCGGGTGCATACTACCCCTGAACAGTGCCTCATGTCCATCACCACGATAGCACGTCAGGCTCAGGGGATGCGCGCGGGAGAATTCATCGCCAAGCTCGCGGGTGACGCCTACTTCATGAGAGTCAACAATAGAGTCACTCAAGTGCCTCCCCTTCGAACTCACGAAGCCGATCATGAAGCCACAAGCCGCAGTCCAGCCGACAAAGGACGCAACCGTACTTGAGGAGAGCTACCGCAGAACCCCAACCGCACTAGGGCATCTGCCGGAGGACCTTGTTGACGGATAAAACTCGTATCCACCTACGATCCGCAAGCGTACGGACCTACACCTTTTTCACCACGAGATTCCCAAGGTTCTTGTCAATCCGCGGAGCAAGGGGATTACTAGCGCTTAACCAAGTACTAATCTAGTTGAATGGAAAACCTTTGAAAGAGAGTATTAATCTAAAAGTAAAGACAATCTACCTAAGTTAAACTAAGTTAAGTTGATCAAACAAATATAGGGTTAAACTAGATGATAAAGGGGTGAACACAAGAGAGTGAGCAAGAAAGATAAGCGTTCCCTCCCTAGGATCTAGGATAACACGGTATGCATCTACTACACGAAAGCGGTGAACCAATCTACCGGGGGTTGTGACCACGATTTCGCCCTTTCCCTCCTCTCGTATCGTCACTACGCGAAGGTATTCGTGACTAGACCTATGATGGACACGGTATGTTGATGGAATCTATGGGAGTAGCGGATATCATACGCCCAAAAAACGTGGTAGCTAACCTTAATCATCAAAGCATCATCAACATGAAAACAATAGATTGAAACCACAAATCGAGTAGCGATCACATAGCATGTATCCATCTAATCCTAGGGATGAACGGAGACATTACCCCATCATCTTACACGGATTGAAGCACATAGGGGTGATGGAGACTCCGGAGAACGTCGTCGATGAAGATGGCGGCGATGGAGCTTGGGAACACCCCTAGGCCGGCGGCTTGGAGTCCTCTTGCTTCCTTCTCTCCGCGGGCGTTGATCCTTGCGACGAGCTCATCTAACTCTTTCCCTCATCTTGCGGCGGCGGTGTTCTGGTGATTGGCGTCGGTAGGATGATTTGTTCGATGTGTAACCACCTTGGGGCGCCTAGGGGGTTGTATTTATGTCCTTGGGGTGCCTTTGGGCATGCTCCACCTTGCCTTGCACGAGATCCTCCTTGGGAGAGAAGCAAACTTGGTTTCCATAAAATCAGCCAGATTTTCCTGATTCGCAGTCCTTCCTTTCCAGGGCCATATCTCCCACATCTGGACTCCAAATAATGCAAATTCGGTGTCCAGGTTGTGTGCCACGAAATTATCTTCAACATTGGTATTCATTTCTTTCCTTAAAAACGAAGATAAGATCTCCAAATCGGCCTTGGAAGATAATCTGTTCTGATTTCGGACTGACTGCGCAGCAGGGATTTCGGGGGCTATATCTCCTAGCTCCCTTATCCGAATTGGGCCTTCCACATGTCCAAATCGAAGGTATCGTCGAGGCCCACAACTTTGGTAGTCAAACTTTTGCCATTAAAGATCGTTTAAGTCTCCGAATCTGTACCGAAAGATCATGCTGTCCTGAGTTGCGAGAATATCTCTCGGGCTGAGTTGATCTCGTTGGTAAACATCCAAGTCCCCGGAGTTTTGCGTGTTGATGCTTCTGTCCTTGGGTTGTTTGGAGTCTTGTTCACTTCGTGTCTTGACTTGTGACGGGCTTCATGATCTTCTCTTGAAGTGCTTGATGAACTTATCCCGAAAGTCTCCTCTTTGACGTTAATTTCCTGCGTAAACAACAAACTCCAAAATCGACATGCAAGTGTGAACTTGTTACATCATTAGTATGACTAGTGGCGGGTTAGTTGCAAATCATAATCGAAACCAATGTATAACAAGTACTCTAGGTTGACGAAAATTCACCGTCAACATCTCCCCCATGCTTAAACCTTGCTCGTCCTCGAGTAAGTAATCCTTGCTTAAAAGGGAAATCAGTGTTGCCTTCCAATGTTGTCCCTGCACTTAGTCATACATGACGAGGCAAATTGCTCTCTCTTAAGAATTTATTTTAAAGTTCAAGTTGTGACCGGCTTCTTTTTCATTATGGAAGATAGACTAACAATAAAGAACAAGCCACATTTAACAAACACGATGCTCTCAAACTTAAGTGAACTTCAAACCATTACCTCGTCACATGGAAGATTTTCAAAAAGATGCATATCCAACATAAGTGAAAATCTCTTGCAAGAGCTCATGGAACACTCATCTCATCAAGTCACTCAAGCCTATACTAGATTATTTTCAACCTACTCTACTCATATGTGATAGTGGAAGGATTATGTGGAGCTTGGAAGGTTAAAAACAATCCTAGCAAAACATACATCCAAAATATTGTCAAATTAAGAGAGAGGTCTATTGGAATTACCAAGACTCGTCAAAAAGGCCATGGAAAATAAATGTTGGAAAGAGAGAGGGATGAAACACACACATTTAGATAAGTGGACATGTGCAAGTGGAAAATGGATGATCCCGAGGCACGAGTGAAGTCCTCGTTATCGGATTGCACATGGTTGGAAGATTTGAGTATGGATTTGTCATCAAGGCACTTGAGAACTTATGAAGCAAAAAGAACCGAGGAGAATCTTTATTTTTTCTTTATTTTATTTCCTTCTCATTTTTCTCTCTCTTTTTTTCACTTTATTCTTCCTATTTTTCTTACTTGTCTTTTCTTCTTGTCATATTTTTTTTCATTTTTCATTTTTATTCTTTTTTTTCTTTTGCTCCTCAAAACTTTTTGCGGCATAATACTTACATAGCATTTGTGTCAGAGAATGACTCCTCCCTCATGCTTGAACGATGCTCGTCCTCGAGCATAAAAGAGAGTGGAAATGACTGCTAAAGTAAGTATAAATTCCATAATCTTGCGGAATATTTGAATCTCCATCGAGAATTTTACTCCATACTCAAATTGGGTTGTGGACAAGGAGGTGATCACAAAAAGATGTTTTTGGTTTAGGGTGGATGCCCAGCGAAGTTTGTGAAATTTTCGATGTGAAAACCCACAATGCATGGACAAAAAGGCTAGCATGAAAAAGTTACACAAAGGAATGACCAGCTTCTTAGTCTCGAACCATAGAAATCAATCCTAATCCAACTCATCAAAACATATGTTTGCAATCTACGGGTTTTGTTATCACATATATGTATATGGCTTTGGTAGGTAGAACTTTGCAAGAGCATCACAAATATGTAGATAGCATAAAAGTTAAGTTTTCATAAAAACAACAAGTTATCCGGCTATCCATAAACTTAAATCAAAGAGCAAAGATATGTATGTGGGTCTAGAGCATAGTCATTTCACCTCCACAAATAAAAGAGCCAGTATTTAAATTAATTTCAGATCATATTATAGAGAGCAATTATCCAAGACATGTATAACTTCATGTTGGTAAAACAAAGCAACAAGTTTCATCATCTTTCCGTAAGCATAGGCAATATAAAACATCGAGGTGAACACATGTCATGCTTATCTATTGAAAGTAAAAAGAAACATAGGTTGTCCTCCTAGTAGCCATGTTATTATTTGAAGAGAAAAACAAAAGGTTGCACCTAGTTGATGTTGAAGGCATACTTACAAGCATTTGTGTTTGGAAAAAAAAAGGTCCATGGAGATGTTACCATCCTTTGTAATTCTTCGTTGCCTTCTTCCGACATCTCCATGTATCGATGTGGCTTTTGCTTTTGTCTTGATTTATTAATGCTCCTAAACTTCTGAATTTGATCTTGTATGCTTAATGGAGTCATTGGTCACCCTTCTCTTCAATGTTGTCATCACCATCTCCTCTTTCTTGTTATCATCATCTCCTTGCTGTCTCTTTTTCATGGATTTCCCCCTCTGTCCAGAACAGAACATATATCGAAATATAGCTCTATTGAAAAGTTTATTAAATTACCTTTCCAACGTGTGGTCATTCATCGAAAACGGAGTTCAAACAAGGGAGCTATGTCCGTTTTACTTCAGCGCTGCGTGCTGTCCAAAACTGATTTCAGGACGTGTTGCACTCGGTGATTCGGGCATAACTGCTTGTAGGAACCTCCGATTGTCTTGATTCTTGATTTGTTGGAATCGTAACTTCATGTGGCTTCTAAATATCCAAAAATATCCAGTGTTTTCCCTTCGAGACCATGCAGAATTTTGATGAGATTGGTGGCTTCTTGCGCATTGATCCGGAGATGTTAACGATCTTTATCATTCTATCTTCTAGAGTGTCATGTTGCACTTCCGTGTTGAAGATTCAGGGTCTCCCCCATGCTTAGCATTTTGCTAGTCATGGAAGAAGAAGACAAAGCACTTCTTAGCCATCCTTCAATTTCCTTGTAGTGAGAGTCTTTATCTTGCCTGTAAGCCGTTTTAAACGCACATTGTACCCCCAAGGTGACGGTTGGGAGTAGATAGAATTGCCAACAATCCAACAATGTCTCCTAAGATTCTTAACTTGTGGCATAATTAGTCTAATGAGGAATAAAAACCTAATGAGTGTACGTGGTGCAAGGTGTGTATGCACATGATAGGAAAGCATATAAACAAAGACAATGTTTTCACCTAGTTCTAAACACCATGTTTACAACTAGGTTGCCGAATTTCTCCATAGCCATAAAGGTTTATATATCTAGGGTTAAAACACCATGTCTATCCCTAAATCAATAACCCTTATAGCACAAGAAAAATTAAGCGCATTGCAAAGCTTATAAACTAACCAAAGCAACATGAAAACATATGAAAAGCTAGCTAGGTTTATCGAACTTAACGATGATGGTCCGCAATCATGTTTAAACACCACGTTTACACAAGATCACAAAAGGAAAATACTCATAATGCCTTATGAAGTATTAACATGGAAAATGAAGCATACATCATTAAGTATATAAAACAACCAAGCCAACTATGTGCAAAACATGTATACACAAAGAAACATCACGAGGACAACAAAATGCAATGCATGCAAATAAATAAATATGAGCATGAACTTGATGGTGGTTCTAAAAAGGAAATCTAAACTTAGATTAATAACCACAAGTTGATCATCATAAGATAGTGCCATTCTTTATTTTATCTAAGAAAGTAGTAAAAATATAAAGAAACGGGTTGCCTCCCGAAAAGCGCTTCATTTAAAGTCATAGAGCTCGACTTTCTCACATACCTTCTTTTCGTTGCATAGCCATGGCCCTTCATGCAAGAATAAAAGGTACCAATGCAGCTTTAATTTACTTCCCATGTTGTGCTTGATCACTTATAGAAGACTTGCCCAAAGCATCCTTTTGTTTCATCGTTATCTCCTTCTTTATCATCCTTCGGTGCTGCCTTCACTCCATGATTTTTTTAATGTCCAGAACAGAAAGTATACTCAAGCTCTACTCCATTGCACAGTGCACAAAATTTCCTTTCCAACGAGTCTTTATTTGCTCAAATCGGACTCCGGACAAGAGAGTTACATCCGTTTTACTTCGGCGATGAAATCTATCCTGAAATTTCAGAACGCGCAACGCTCAATGTTTCCTCCATAACTCCTTGCGCGGGTCTTCAAACTTGTTGGTTCTTGATGCGTTGGAATGGTAGTTTGATGGAGCTTCTGAATATCTCACTTTCTTCATTTGTACACCTCTGAACAAGCTCTCAAATTGATGAAGACAGCAGCATCCATCGCGGGATTCGGAGAGGTTGATGATTTATCTTGCAACTCTTTTAGGCATGACTTCTTTTTTCATTATTCAAGCCTTGTCTACGTGGTTAGTGACAATCGGGCCTTTCCCGATATATGATTCTTTAAGGTCATTAGCTTGACCAAGCGCAAAGCATGATCGAGATTTACAAAACTTATTGTAAACATACGCGTCCATAATTAACACCACATGTGAATTGTAGCAACAAGTCAAGGTGTAAATAAAAGAAGCATATGTTTCATGCATAGAGCTTAGCTTATCATTAGGCAAAGGTTGTTTAGGTGTGAGATTAATTGGATCAAAAATAAATGTTTCCTCTTTTTCATTCTCAAGAAAATCTAGCCTATCAACATGATCACTATTGGAACAAGGCATAGACATTAAACTATCATTCATACTATTGGTCGAGCATGAGTATTTGAATTTATCATCATCAATACCAATAATATCTTAAGATTTCAGCGCGTACCTTGGCCTTAGAGATTTTTCAACAAGAGTGATATTTGGTTCATCAAGCGGTGTTGAAGGCGAATCTATCTCAACAAGTGTAGTTGCCTCTTCATCACCATCTTGCAATTTCTTCAACTCATCATGTGGAACATGTAATCCTTCAACTATGTACGCATTCATCTCTTCTTTGAAGTCTTCTTTATCAACCAGATCTTCATCTTCAAAGACTTGTATGTTGGTTTCTTTATCTTCCATGTACCACATGTCGTCAAGATCGCTCATTGTTGATTCACTCTTTCCTTCATCCTTGAGTACTTCCATGTCTTGATTTGCTAGTGTGTAGGCTTCAATAGCACACAAGCTATCATCTAGCTTGAGTCCTATCTCCTCCCATTTATCCTTTGAGTCACTAGGCTCATCACGGTTGTACTCTTCTCTTCCTTCATCATAAATCTTTGAGTTGTCAAACCGGTCGATCCATCCTTCATCTCCTTCTTCTCTTTCTTCTTCAAACATCTTTTGGATCGACTCTCCACTCATCTCTTGATCAAAAATATCTTCAACTAGTTTGGCAACGTGTCGGCGTTCCTCCTTCCTTCGGTAGCTGATTAGTGGGGCGAAATCAACTTGAACCCAACCGGATTGCTTGAACTCCGCCAATGGTCTAGCATTCCACATACTTCGGCCTACATTCATGTTAGTTTCAACATTTTTAACATCCGAAATGTCTTCTCTTACCTTGGGAAGTGGATCTTCAATTTCTTGTATGGTCAGTGCATCTTCCTTGACCTCCGGTTCATCTTTTTCAGAAATTTCAGCAAGCACCTTGGGCTTGCTTTTGTCATTTTGCTCCTCTTGACAACATCTTTGCCAATCTCGTATTGTTCTTTGTCCATTGCTTATCCTTTGTAAGATTTGTGCGGCTTCACCAATTGTTTTATCCATTATATCACCGCCTGCACACATGCTTACAAAACGAGACGAGTTAGGGGTTAGTGAAAAATAAAAGGTATGCAACATCAAGTCATCGGAAAATCCCAAGTTCGGGCCTCGCTCAAGTAGTTCATTAAAACGGTCCCATGCTTCATCAATTCCTTCATCCTCTCCTTGCTTGAAAGTGAGCACTTGCCTCCTTAAGTCTTGGACCTTGCTTATGGGAAGGAACTTCAAAAGAAACTTCTTCACTAGCTCATCCCAATTTCCTTTTGCTTCAACGGACGCAAGTGTGTACCATCTTCGCGCTTCATCTTCGAGAGAGAATGGAAAAAGATTCCACTTGAACCAAGCGGCCGGAACTCCTTTTTGTTGCACCGTGTTGCATAACATCGTGAATTCCTTAATGTGTCTATATGGGTTGTCATCCTCCAATCCTCTAAATGGTTTTGTCGCCACTAACTTGATGATTCCAGGCTTCACTTCATAGTGGGTTGTAGCAAGCGTCAAATCTGATTTTTGCATCTCAATGTCTTCCATTGACGGCATTGCTAGCTCCCTTAGCGACATCACTTCGTCTTCCAATGGTGAGGTGAACAAATCCATCTAGGCACAAGAAAAGTAGAAAGAAAAACAAAAAAGATTTTTTTCTTTTTTTTAGAAAATAAGGGTTAGGTGTTAGTAATCAACAAAATTAATACTAGATTAAACGTAGCAAACTGGCTTGCTCCCCGGCAACGGCGCCAAAAAAGGGCTTGTTGACGGATAAAACTCGTATCCACCTACGATCCGCAAGCGTACGGACCTACACCTTTTTGACCACGGGATTCCCAAGGTTCTTGTCAATCCGCGGAGCAAGGGGATTACTAGCGCTTAACCAAGTACTAATCTAGTTGAATGGAAAACCTTTGAAAGAGAGTATTAATCTAAAAGTAAAGACAATCTACCTAAGTTAAACTAAGTTAAGTTGATCAAACAAATATAGGGTTAAACTAGATGATAAAGGGGTGAACACAAGAGAGTGAGCAAGAAAGATAAGCGTTCCCTCCCTAGGATCTAGGATAACACGGTATGCATCTACTACACGAAAGCGGTGAACCAATCTACCGGGGGTTGTGACCACGATTTCGCCCTTTCCCTCCTCTCGTACTGTCACTACGCGAAGGTATTCGTGACTAGACCTATGATGGACACGGTATGTTGATGGAATCTATGGGAGTAGCGGATATCATACGCCCAAAAAACGTGGTAGCTAACCTTAATCATCAAAGCATCATCAACATGAAAACAATAGATTGAAACCACAAATCGAGTAGCGATCACATAGCATGTATCCATCTAATCCTAGGGATGAACGGAGACATTACCCCATCATCTTACACGGATTGAAGCACATAGGGGTGATGGAGACTCCGGAGAACGTCGTCGATGAAGATGGCGGCGATGGAGCTTGGGAACACCCCTAGGCCAGCGGCTTGGAGTCCTCTTGCTTCCTTCTCTCCGCGGGCGTTGATCCTTGCGACGAGCTCATCTAACTCTTTCCCTCATCTTGCGGCGGCGGTGTTCTGGTGATTGGCGTCGGTAGGATGATTTGTTCGATGTGTAACCACCTTGGGGCGCCTAGGGGGTTGTATTTATGTCCTTGGGGTGCCTTTGGGCGTGCTCCACCTTGCCTTGCACGAGATCCTCCTTGGGAGAGAAGCAAACTTGGTTTCCATAAAATCAGCCAGATTTTCCTGATTCGCAGTCCTTCCTTTCCAGGGCCATATCTCCCACATCTGGACTCCAAATAATGCAAATTCGGTGTCCAGGTTGTGTGCCACGAAATTATCTTCAACTTTGGTATTCATTTCTTTCCTTAAAAACGAAGATAAGATCTCCAAATCGGCCTTGGAAGATAATCTGTTCTGATTTCGGACTGACTGCGCAGCAGGGATTTCGGGGGCTATATCTCCTAGCTCCCTTATCCGAATTGGGCCTTCCACATGTCCAAATCGAAGGTATCGTCGAGGCCCACAACTTTGGTAGTCAAACTTTTGCCATTAAAGATCGTTTAAGTCTCCGAATCTGTACCGAAAGATCATGCTGTCCTGAGTTGCGAGAATATCTCTCGGGCCGAGTTGATCTCGTTGGTAAACATCCAAGTCCCCGGAGTTTTGCGTGTTGATGCTTCGTCCTTGGGTTGTTTGGAGTCTTGTTCACTTCGTGTCTTGACTTGTGACGGGCTTCATGATCTTCTCTTGAAGTGCTTGATGAACTTATCCCGAAAGTCTCCTCTTTGACGTTAATTTCCTGCGTAAACAACAAACTCCAAAATCGACATGCAAGTGTGAACTTGTTACATCATTAGTATGACTAGTGGCGGGTTAGTTGCAAATCATAATCGAAACCAATGTATAACAAGTACTCTAGGTTGACGAAAATTCACCGTCAACAGACCTTCTCAGGGCGGTCACAGTGCCGGCCGTGCTGGCGGCAGTCGTGCTGTGGTGGCTCATGGCGACGCTGGCGACGGAGGCAGCAGCGGCGGGAGCTCCTCACATGAGGCTGGAAGGAGAGCCGGTTGCGGAGGCGATCGCGGAGGCCGAGGCCACGCAGACAGCCACGTCACCGGTGTCTCATGCGGCGGCTACGATGCCGTCGCAGAATCGAGGAAATTCGACACAAGAAATCCTCCACAGCAGGCAAGAACGACGGCTTCCCCGCCTTCTCCGCTCGACTTCGCAATCTGCTTCTCCCAGAGAAATTCAAGCCTCTGGGGATCACCAAGTACGATGCGAAGCAAGACCCAGTATAGTGGCTCAGGTGCTACACCCTCTACATCGAGAATGCCGGTGGCAACAACGACACAAAGTGCCTCTACTTCCCTTTCTGCCTCGACCAAGCCCCACTTACATGGCTCGAGTCACTCGAGAAGTACTCGATCGACAAGTGGGACCAGCTCAAGGAGCAGTACACCAGCAACTTCGCGGGCGCCATGGGATGCTCGGGTACTCGCATGGACCTGGCCATGGTGAAGCAGGAACAGGGCGAGACCTTGCGCAAGTACATGCGGCACTTTTTCGACAAGCGCGCCACTGTAGTCGATGTCACCAACAAAGAGGTCATCAACCTCTTCCAAGACGGTATCTACCACCGTCGCACCTTCGAAGACTTCGGTCACCGCCGCCCGAGCTCCATTACCAAGCTCAAAGACATGATCACTTCATGTGCCGACGAAGAAGACAAAGTGAACACTAAGTACGACGCCATTCGCGGCAAGAGCAAGCAAAATGCGGGTGGCAGCAACAACAACAACTGGGATCAAGGTGGTCGCAATAACAACTACTCAGGTCCTAATCGCAAGCGCAAGCCAGACAACACAGTCGTGGCTATCCAGTGCCCAGCGAAAGATAGCTCGAAGAAGACCCCCGGCGGCTTCAAAGACCTGCTGAACGAGAAACGCCCGTGGCATCTGGAGGGCAACCACACTACCGAACAGTGCTACCAACTCCGGCGAGCACTCAAAGACTCTCCAGACCCACGACATCCTCACGACAAGAAAGGCAAGAAAAAAGCCGACGAAGGCAAAGACGACTTCCAAGAACCCGACAAGACGGTGAATGTCCACTTCGGCAGACTACCCACCAAACAGTCTCAGAAGGCCACTCGACGGGAAGTCTTAAACTTTGAACCAACGGTTCCGACCCCTCTCCGGTGGTCGGAGGTACCCATCACCTTCTCCCGCGCAGATCAATGGATAAGCTTTTCCGAACCAGGGCGTTTTCCTATCGTCCTGAAGCCGGTAGTCGCGGGCTCTAGACTCAACAAGGTACTCATCGATGGTGGGAGCGGGCTCAACGTCCTATTCACCAAGACCTTGAAGAAGATGAAGCTCGACATCACTCACATGCTCACCAAGAGCACATCGTCTTTCTACAGCATCGTCCCCGGGAACGCGGCTATTCCACTGGGTTTAGTGGTCCTGCCAGTTACCTTCGGGGAAACCAGAGAAAACTACTGCACCGAGTACATCAAGTTCGAAGTCGCGGACTTCGAGACTTCCTACCATGCCATCTTCGGCAGACCAGCTATCGCCAAGTTCATGGCAGTACCCCACTACACATACTTGGTACTCAAGATGCCAAGTCCGGCCGATGCTATATGGGGACTTGAAGATATCCTTCAACTGCGACACAAAAGCTATGGAACTCGCAGCCACAAACCAAGTACCCAATGCCATGATGGAGATCTATGCTGCGTCAAAGAAGCTTGCCCCAAGTGAACTCGACATCCCAGAGAAGTCGGACAAGGGCAACAAACCTCAGCCATCTGAGGAAGTGCAAGTCAAAGCAATCGATCTTGGGACAGGCGACAGCAGCAAGACCACCATGATCGGGGCGGGTCTTGACCCGAAATAGGAAGACGCGCTCGTTAGCTTCCTTCGGGCTAACCGAGACATCTTTGCTTGGAAACCAGCGGACATGCCAGGGGTGCCCAGGAATCTGATCGAGCACTCACTCAACGTCGACCCTAAAGCTACCCCGAAACGACAACACCTTCGCCGTTTCGCTGATGACCGACGGGATGCCATCAAGAAGGAACTCGCCAAACTACTCGCGGCTGGCTTCATCCGAGAAGTCTTCCATCCTGACTGGCTCGCCAACCCCGTCCTCGACCGCAAGAAGAACTCTAATGAGTGGAGGATGTGCGTTGACTACACCGACCTCAACAAGCACTGCCCCAAGGACCCTTTCGGGTTGCCGCGGATAGATCAAGTCATCGACTCCACGGTGGGCGGCGACCTGCTCTGCTTCCTCGACTACTACTCCGGGTACCACCAGATTGCTATCAAGGAAGAAGACCAGGAGAAGACCGCGTTCATCACCCCGTTCGGCGCCTACTGCTACACGACTATGTTGTTCGGGTTGAAGAATGCCGGCGCCACTTACCAGCGAGCTATCCAGACCTGTTTCAAGAGACAACTCAACAAGAACGTTGAAGCCTACGTGGATGACGTGGTCGTCAAGACCAAAAATTCTGAAACGCTCATCGCCGATCTTGAAGAGACTTTCGCATCCTTGCGAGCGTACCGCTGGAAACTCAACCCAAACAAGTGCGTCTTTGGCGTACCGTCGAGAAAACAACTCAGCTTCATCATCAACCATCGCGGCATCGAAGCCAACCCCGAGAAGATCTTGCCATCACCAATATGAGAGCTCCCACCTGCATCAAAGATGTACAGAAGCTCACCGGGTGTATGGCGGCCTTGAACAGATTTATCTCGAAGCTTGGAGAACGGAGGCTACCCTTCTTCAAACTACTCAAGCATCAAGAGAAGTTCGTGTGGACTCCAGAGGCAGATCAAGATCTCGCTCAGCTCAAGGATTTCCTATCCAAACCACCATTCCTCACGGCTCCTCGCAAAAAGGAGCAGCTACTGCTCTACCTCGCTGCGACTACTCACGTGGTTAGCTCTGCCATCATTGTCGAGCAGCAGGAAGACGACCACGCCTACCCAGTCCAGCGACCAGTCTACTTCGTCAGCGAGGTCCTGTCAGAATCTAAAGCACGCTATCAACCAGTACAGAAGCAACTGTATGCAGTGCTCATTACCTCGCGGAAGCTACGACACTACTTCCAGGAGTACTCGGTCTCCGTCATCACCGACTACCCGCTCGACGACATCCTGCGGAACCAAGATGCTACTAGAAGAATCTCCAAGTGGGCAGTCGAGCTCGGCGCCCTCAACATCGACTTCAAGCCGTGAACAGCCATCAAGTCGCAAGCACTAGTCAACTTAATGGCAGAGTGGCGGGAGAATCAGCTGCCAACCCCAACCGAGCGACCGGAGCATTGGGTGATGTACTTCGACGGCTCGCTCAAGCTCGAAGGCGCCGGTGCAGGAGTACTCCTGATCTCTCCAACGGGCGAACAACTCAAGTACGTCCTGCAGATCTTTTGGAAGGTCTCAAACAACGAAGCTAAGTACGAAGCTCTACTATACGGGCTCCGCCTCGCAGCTTCTCTGGGCATCAAGCGACTACTAGTCTACGACGACTCTGCAGTGGTCATCAACCAAGTCAACAAGTCTTGGGACCGCAACAAGGAGAACATGGACGCCTACTACCTAGAAGTCCACAAGTTCGAGAACAAGTTCTATGGTCTCGAGTTCCATCATGTCGTCTGTGACAACGACGTTGCCGCGGACGTCCTATCGAAGCTTGGTTCTACTCGCGCTCAAGTACCAGTGGGTGTCTTCGTCCACGAGCTTCACGCGCCATCCATCCCGGAGCCGGCGCCTTGACCACTGATCCAACGCATCCGCCACCTGGCCAGAAGGTCATGATGATCGACATGGACTGGCGACAACCCTTCATCGACTACATCCGCGAGCAGAAGGTTCCATCGGACAAAAGCTCGGCTGAGCAACTCATCCGCCGGGCCAAGTCCTACGTCCTAGTCGGGGACAAGCTATATAGGTGGGGCGCTAGTTCTGGAGTACTCATGAAGTGCGTTCGCCGAGAAGAAGGCAAGGACATCTTGGAGGAGATACACAAAGGCGTCTGCGGCAACCACACATCCTCACGTATGCTGGTCAGCAAGGCCTTCCGACGAGCTTTCTACTGGCCCACAGCTCTGGGTGATGCCGAGGAACTCGTCAGAAGGTGCCAAGGGTGCCAGTACTTCGCCAAGCAACAACACGTCCCGGCCTACAAGCTAGTCACAATACCACCAACCTGGCCTTTTGCTTGCTGGGGGCTCGACATGATTGGGCCTCTTCCAACTACACCAGGAGGATTCAACAGAGTTCTAGTGGACATTGACAAGTTCACCAAGTGGATCGAAGTCAAGCCGGTCACCTGTCCCAAGGCCGACAGGGTACTCGACTTTTTGGATGAACTCGTGCATCGCTACGGACTACCCCATCGCATCATCACAGACCTAGGCTCCAACTTCAAAAGTCACCAGTTCTGGGAGTACTGCGAGAACAGCGGGATCGACGTCCGGTATGTCTTAGTCGCCCATCCACGGGCCAATGGACAAGTCGAGTGTGCCAACGGGATGGTACTCTACGCCCTCAAGAAGCGATTGCACGATGCTGCTAACACGAAAGGAGGAAAGTGGGTTAAGGAACTGCCCAACACTCTCTGGGGGCTGCGTACTCAACCCACCAAGCCAACAGGGCAATCATCCTATTTCTTGGTCTACGGCTCTGAAGCTATTCTACCCGCCGACATCATGTGGGAATCACCGGCAGTAGAGCAGTACGACGAAGGGATATCCGAAGATAGCAGACGAGTTGACATCGATGGACTCGAAGAAGCTCGTTGCGCTGCCCTCGTCTAGTCACCAAGGTACCTAGAAGGTATTCGACGCTACCACGATCGCAACGGCAAGGAACACTCCTTCAACATTGGCAATCTCGTCCTCCGTTGCATCCAGAACATGGAAGGACTACACAAGCTCAGCTCCCCATGGGAAGGTCCCTTCACAGTTGCAAAGGTGACCGTACCAGGCTCGTATCGTCTCCAGACACTTGAAGGCGAAGACATCAGCAACTCGTGGAACGTCGACCAGCTCTGTCGGTTCTACGCATAGTCTCTCGACTACTCTGGGGGCTCAAGTCTACACAACTACTCCCGAATCCCACGCTGTAAGCGGCCTTCGGGTCTAGGCACTAGTCTCCGGACTACTCTACTCCGAGATCCAGCGTTAACGGCTACTAACGGAACTCGGGCTGCTTAGAGCGTCAAGGACTCTAGCAGCGGTCTATCAAGAGACCACGTACTTCAAGATCCAGTCTACAAGACTACTAACGGATCTACGGCTGTAAGCGGCTACACACCCTAGCACTACTCTAGCCGTAGGCGGCCTCCGGGTCCTGGCGACTTCACTTGTAAACGGCCCTGGCCATCCAGGTGTATTCTTTCAGTAATAAAGTTTGATTATCAATCAACTCATTTACTTTGTATCCCTCAACGGGTCTACTACCGAGTACTACTACTCGCGACGACTCCTCAGATGGGCACTCTGCATACTACATCGAGACAATGAGTACTCATTCGATGGAAGTTCTTTCATTACACACTTAAACAAGTTCATTACAGCTTTGTTTATGTACAACTGCTGCTACAAGCTAACCCTACAGGCTAACTACTGGAGGTTCAGCTTCTCAGCGGCTTGCTCGGCGATTGGCGCCATCTGCTCCAGAAGCTCTGCGTACTGCTCATCCGTGCAGTTGGCAGCTAGTCCACCAGCGATTACATCAACCGGGGCCTTGGGGAAGTACGACTTCATGAACGCTAAGACCTGGTTGGGGATGGACTTCGCCAGATGCTTGACATACGTCGCCAGACGTCCTGGGGTCTCCTTCAGCCGATCGACCAATGGAGCAATCTTTGGTCCGCCCGGATGAGGTACCAGTAGCCTCGCAATCGGGAGCGTGACTTCCTCGAGTTCCTGGAGTTGACCCCGCAGCTTCTCGCAATCTTCACCAAGCTTCTGCAGAGATTTATAGCAGTTGACAAGGTCACGATTCGAGGCGATCCGAAGCTCCATGTGCATATTGCACTCATGGGCCAGCTGCTTATAATCGTACTCAAGTACCTCGCGGGCATCTTTCTCTCGGTAGAAGAGATTCTTCATATCGACTTCTGATGCCTTCAGCTGCTCTACGCGGGCCTCAAGATCTGCAAACAACTCAAAGGGAGATGTCAGACTACTACAGGGTACCCACAATAAGTACTCGACAAGATGGCATCGACATACCTTTGTTCTTCTGGCGCAGCGACTTGTTCTTCCGGACCAGCTCATCGCTCTTCGCCTGCATATCTTGCACTTCATTGTGGTACTGGGTGAAGGCGCCATCAAGCTTGGACTGAATCATGGCGGAGTGCTTCCTGGCTTTAGCGAGTTCTTTCTCCAAAGTTTCCGCCCGAAGCACCGTGTCGCCATACCCCTGGAGCATGTCAAACTTCTGTCGGGATCTCTCCACGACATCCTGCACAAGGCAACAACTCTTACTTTGGTACTCGTTCTGCTGGAACTTGACTACTCAAGGGTACAATCACGTACCTTCATCCATTGCTCAGCTCGCCGCATCGATTCCAAGTTGCGAGCTACCGCTGCCGGGCTGATAAGATCATCCGCCAGAAGCTCGAGTCCATCCCGACTAGTCGTGGCGGCCTAGGACATCGGCGCCGAACGGATCGGCTCCGGGTCTTGGATTTCTGGCGAACGGACGACTACCTCCAAGTTCACCTCCGGCAGGGCATCGCCACGCACCTCTTCGGTCACCCTGGGGGCTGCTGTCTCCATAGGCTCAGTTGCTGCTCCGGTGGCCATCTCGGTTTCTGGCATAACGCCTTCAACCGGCACAGCCTTGGGGATGGTGCTACCCTCGACTTCCGCCCCTGTCAACACAAGACACATGTGATCAGTTCCCCGGGGGATTTGACTACTACTCGAGGAAGGCTGCATTATTGTAGTGTACTCACCTTCTACTACGCTGGCTTCTGGCAGCGTAGCCTCTGTGACAGGCTCCACGGTATCGGCTTGAGGGAGGGGAGCAGACTCCTCGGCGACAGGCGCGGAAACTTCTTCAGTCGCCGTTGTGCTGGGTTCATCTCCGTCCCAGGACAAGTCAATTGATTTCTTGCATGGTACACGATTGGTGATCAACCAAGTAAGACTACCAAGCTACAAGTACTACTCGGGAAAGGTCTTCACTTACAAGCTAGAACGGACGACAGTCACGGTCCGAGCGCCAAGTATGCTGGCGATATCTACAAGCCCGGCTTCGGCGGGCGCCTCCTCTTCGGCCCTTGAGCTGGTCGCTGCGGGTCTTCGCACAACGGCGGTCGCGCTCGGTTCCGGTCTGCTCTCCACAGCCGGCACCTGCGGCTCGACAACTCTAGTCGACCGTTGTGTCATCCGCGACACAAGTTGTTCGACGGTGGGGGCTGGACTGCGGCTTCTTTCAGCCGGCCCGCCCACTGTATCCCTGTCCTCTCCTTCCCCTTGATCAACAGGGTTGGATGAGGGGATCTCCTGCGACAAGTCAGAAGTCAATCGTCAGCATACAGAATACTTCAAATCAAGTACTCGACTACTCTACTTGAGGAGCTCACCTCTTGAGATGTAGTCTCGGTCACCTTCAACTTCTTGGCGACTCGTTTGCGCGCCACATTGCGCGACCTCCATGGTGGCGCAGGGAGACTAGCCTCTAGGCTAGTCGGTGGGTCTTCGACAAGGGGGATGTGGGGCAACCCAGGTCGGCTGAACCTGGACCGCAGCTGGAATCGCTCCTAAAGCGTCTCCCCGTCCTCCTCGTCTGACGTGTCTTCTATGGTGATGGTGTCGTCACCCTCGCCGACTTCACGGCGCTCCTTGCCCTTGCCCTTGTCTGGAATATTCACAACTCGAGGAGGGGAAGCGGGGTCGGAGACAAACTTCGTCAGATCATCCTGCATCAAACAGTTTGGGTGAGCTCGAGTACTACAATGCAATGAGTACTCAAGGACACAAGTTCAATTACCAACCTTGTTTGGCGGACGAGCCGCGGAGTACTCCGGGACTGGGCAGGGTGTATATGGTGGCATATCTTTGAAGATGCTCCCCAGTCTCTCGACGATGTCGTCATCATCGACATCAGTGTCGGGCATCCTCGACGTGTCGTTGTCGCCCGTGTATTGGTACCCGAGGGTATCACGCGCCATCAGCAGTTGTACCCTCCTCTTCATGAAGCTGAAGGCCACGTGTTCGGCCCTCAGCCTGACTTCTCTCAAAGCCTTGATCTTCTGCAGCAGCTCGGGTAGTTGAATACCCTCCTGCATGGTCGGCTCTGTGTTCCACCAGGGCTAATGCTTTGGCTGCCTCCCACTCGGCTTCGGTAGCTCCGGGTGGTGGTTGGTGATGTAGAACCATTTCGACTTCCAATCCTGGTTGGAGTCGATGAGCTTGTACGACAGGTACTGCTCAGCGGCGTCTTCGCGCATCTGGATGCCGGCTCCTCCGACTACTCTTGGGTTGTTGGCGCTTGGCTGTGGCTTCAAGAGGAAAAACTTTCGAAACAGCACCCAGTGGGGTTTGATCCCCACGAAGGCCTCGCAGAAGTGGACGAAGACGGAGACGTGAAAGATTCTGTTGGCGTTCAGGTTCAAGTACTCGATACCGTAGTACTTGAGGAGACCCTTGAAGAAATCGCTCGCCGGGAGAGCCAGCCCGCCCTCCATGAACCGCGTGAACATTGGGATCTCGTTGGGGTTTTTCTCCATTGGGTATGGATCTCCCGCGGTGGCGCGCCACATGTCCATCTCCTTTTCCCGGAGGAAACCGCTGTTTACCAGCGCCAGCAGGTCTTCGATGTTCGCCTTGGACTTCTTCCATTCCTTGTTCGGATTCGGGCGCGGGGGAGAGGTTGGCGGCGTTGACCCCTGGGAGGATCCAGCCGCTTCATCATGGGACCTCTTCTTCCCGGCGACGGTCTACATGCTCTTTGACGAGGAAGATTTCATCCTCCAAATACACTGGGTTTTCACTCGCATTCGCTCGGAGGCTTCTCAAGAGGCAAGTAGCGGCGACACGCGTGGATCTGGAGCCTAGGGCGCAGTGGCAGTGTGCTCGGGTGGCTAACTCTTGGCTAGATCTATTTCAACTGATTGTGAATGCGGAGGATGGCAAACCCCAAGGGTTTCGGTTTCTATTTATAATCCAACCGGCGGCGTGGCAACGACTAGATGGATAAGTATCGGCAGATGACTCAGCGGCGGCTGCCTGACTCTTCAACTTCCAGTAGTCGACGCCCTACATCTCGGGGGCTCAGCTACATCTACTCAATTCCCTGGGTGATGACAAGACTCCAGAGCAACTCAGGACACATTCTACAATCAAGATGACCCTTCAATTTGAGAGAAAGTACTCGACTCAAGGCTCGGGGGCTCCGTGCCACGTGTCCTTCGGTTTTTTCTCCGGATTTGGCGGGATAATTTTGGCGGAATTTCAGAGTGACCCTCAGCTTGAATCTACGATTCGACTTAAGGCTCGGGGGCTACATTCCATATGGAATGCGATTCTTCAAATCGCATTTTCCATATGGTTTCTTCTTCAAGACAAAGCGAGTATTATTGAAGACCTTCAACAGGAGAACTCGAGGATGCTTGGGAACTACTCGAGAAGACCTCAAGACTACTCAGAGATCAGCTGGAGTACCTTCCAGCCTCGGGATGCTTCAAGTACTCTTGAGGACTTTTGGCTTGTAGTGCTCAGGGACACTTGAGGACTACTCGTCAAGGCCGTCAAGACTACTCGAAACTATCCTACTCGACTACAAAGTACTCGGGGGCTTGTCGTATGGACCTCCCTGGGCCCACTACCTCGGTGGGTACCAGGACCGACTACTCGGTGGGCCCCTGGGACTACTCGGCTTGTGCCACACGACACCTGATGGCGTGGGGCGCAAGGACTATGGCGGAGAAGTACTCGGATAGGAAGCTATACATGTCCTCTACTATGTAGAGAACTCCTAGCCGTACCCGACTAGTACTCTCTACTCAAACCGACTTGTAACCCTGCCTCTCGGGCTATATAAGGCGAGGCAGGGACCCTTCTCTCTCATACACATCATCTTGTAAACACATCCAATCAATCCAGAGCTACGCAGCATACAGGACGTAGGGTATTACGCACCTCGCGGCCCGAACCTGTCTAAATTGTGTGCCACGTGTCTCTTCCTTCGAGTTACCGATCTCGGCGAGGCCACATTTATCTACCTCGTGTACTCCCCTTGGTAGGTTGCCGGTCCAAAACACCGACAGGCGCGCACCGCCCCGCCGGCCGCCACGGGCACGCTCCGCCCCGCAGCCGCCGCCGCCCGAGCGCGGGCGCGCCGCCCGCCGCGGACACGTGGGCCCCACCGCGGGCGCGCGGCGCGCCGGCCCGTCGGCGCGCCGCCGGGCGCCCCCCTCTGGCGGCCGTCGCGGGCCGCGAGGGCCCCGCCGCCGCCGCCCATGCCCAGGAGCGCTGCCCTGCCTGCTGTGATGGGGATAAAATGGAGGCTAGGGTTAGGGCTTGATGCCCCCCCCTTTCTTTTTGGCCTGGGGTGAATCTGAGCCGCTCATCGTGATGAACGGCCACGAATGGCCAGGCTCCCGCGGGTCTAACAGGCCGGCCCAAGGGGGCAGCAAAATGGGTCCAGAAGGCCCATCCTGAGCTGGGATGCATGAAACCTATTGTTTTATGCGAATATAGTGGCCTGAAGCCCACTATAATACCCAAATGCGCGACCCGAAGTCCGCAAAATATTAGTGGCCTGAAGTCCACTATATTATTTATTTTATTGCATTTATTTATTTCCTGCAATTTATTTATTTATTTTCTGCTTTATTTAAATTCTTGCATATTTACTTCATCGCAATGATTTATTTAATATTGATGTAATCCTGAAGATTACACCTGGGAAATTATTGTATGGCCCTGAAGACTATACAAAGTTGTAATCCTGAAGATTACACACCGACATTGACTCCCTATACATTCATTGTGCAGGCATGTCGGACATCGCAAAGAGGGAGTTCGAGGCGCTTGCCGTGGACGACAGCAACTACCTCACTTGGGCTACCGACGTTGAGATCAAACTCGACGGCATGAGCCTCGATCATACCATTGTCCAGCCTGAAGCTGGCAAGGATGAGCGCACAAAGCCTGATAAAGCTAGAGCGTTGCATTTTCTGCGACACCATCTCTACCCAGACCTGAAGTCTGAGTATATGACGGAGAGAGATCCGCTTGTTCTATGGCAGTCCCTGAAGGACTGCCCCGCCGAAGATAGTCGACAATTGTGCTCCCTAGAGCACAACAAGCTTGGATCACCCTACGCTTCCAAGACTACAAGTCTGTGGCAGCGTACATCTCTGCTTTACACATGATTGTGACCAAAATGCGTCTATGTGGCCAGAAGATCACTGACGTTGACATGATCGAGAAGACCCTATCCACCTTCCACCCTGGCAATATAGTACTGCAACAACAATACAGAAACTCAAAGTACCAGAAGTACTCTGAGCTGAGTGAAGTACTATCGGTTGCCGAACAACAGAATGAGGTGCTCATGAGCAACCATTCTACCTGGCCCACTGGTTCTATGGCTGTGCCTGAAGCACACGCTACCGTTGCTGAGAGGTCTCGCAACCGGAAATGGGGTCGGGGAAAGAGGAAATGGAAGGGGAAAAGAGGTGCCTTGTTCAAAGGCAAGGGGAAAAGGAAGCCCAAGGGTAGACCCGAACCCGAGAAGGAAAGAGGTGATCATAGTGGGGAAGAGCAGGGCGAATGCTATAGATGCGGAGTGAGGGGACATTGGTCTCACAAATGCCGCACCCCCAAACACCTCGTTGACCTCTACCAACAGAACAAGAATAAGGGGAAAGGTCAACATGAGTCCCACTTCATCACTGAGCCTGAAGCTCAGAAGCGTGATGACATAGTCGTCAACGCAAACGATGAAAACATCCATGTGGACAGAAGTGAGGAAAACCTTCTCGATGACATGGATATTTTTTGGAACCTGCAGTAATCTCCAAAATACCATGTCAAGGCGATGTAGAGTTTGGCCATGCTCCTGAAGAGCATTTGTAACAAGGTCCAAAATTATGTAATAAATTTCCTAGGAATAAAATAAGGTTGTTTCATTTATGTTATGTACCTTATGTTAAATACTTGTTTTTATTATTATGGTATGTAACAGAGTCTGTGGGTACCGAATGGCCGAAGCGGAGATCTGTCTTGTTGACAATGGGACCACCAATACAATTCTAAGGGAAACCAGATATTTCCAAATGTTAACAAAGAAAAGTGGAAATATTATGACCATTGCCCGAAGCAATGCTCATATTGTGGGCACTGGAAGTGACACACTGGTTCTCCCCATGGGTACCCAAATCTTTGTAAAGGATGCACTGTTGTATCCCGACTCGAAGCGCACGCTTTTGAGTTTCAAAGATATCCGTGCGAGTGGTTTCCATGTTGAAACCGAGATTGAGCATGGTACTGAATACCTGCTCATTACTAAATTCGACGAGTACCAAAAGAGAGTGGTGGAAAGACTCCCTTCATCGCCATCGGGTTTGTACTATACGTACGTTAAACCCACAGAAGAGTATGTTGTGATGAAGACCATATTTCGAAACATAGAAGCATTTCGAATATGACATGACCGTTTGGGTCATCCTGGGTTGAGTATGATGAGAAGGATCATCAACAATTCTGCTGGCCATGATGTTAGAAGCTTCCCAAATCCTGAAGATTTTATTTGCACCGCATGTGCAAAGGGAAAGCTAATTAGTAGACCATCCCTCCTGAAGATTAGGGATGAGTCACCTGTGTTCCTGCAAAGGATACAAGGTGACATTTATGCACCTATTCAGCCCCTGTCGGGCCCGTTTAGGTACTTCATGGTATTGATTGATGCGTCTACCAGATGGAGCTATGTGGACCTATTATCCACGAGAAACCATGCTTTATCCAAGCTCATCGCCCAAATAATCAGGCTAAAAGCAAGTTTCCCTGATAACCACATCCAGTCCATTCGGATGGATAATGCTGGTGAGTTCAGGTCGAAAGCCTTTGATGATTATTGTTTAGCCATGGGCATTAAGGTGGAGCATTCAGTACCTCATGTCCACACAAAAAATGGTCTAGCTGAATCCTTGATCAAAAGGATCAAGTGGATTTCCTGGCCATTGTTACAGAATTGTAGGCTGCCAACCAGTTGTTGGGGCCATGCAGTGTTGCATGCTGCAGCAGTGACTCAACTCACGCCAACTGCATATCATGAATCTTCCCCCCTACAGCTGGTGCGTGGGAAAGAACCAAGTATTTCCCATCTGCGTATATTTGGCAGCGATGTGTACGTGCCAATACCACCGCCTCAGCGTACATCAATGGGTCCCCACCGGAAGTTGGGGATCTATGTTGGTTATGAGACTCCGTCCATAATCAAGTACTTAGAGCCTATGACTGGGGATCTTCATACGTCTCGGTACGCTGATTGTGTCTTCGATGAAGACCATTTCCCAGCATTAGGGGGAGACAGGCATCCTGAAGAATGCCGGGAAATTGAATGGAATGCAACTGGGATGCAATCCTTAGACCCACGCACCAGTGAATCCGAACTGGAAGTTCGGAGGATAATACATTTGCAAGGTCTTGCAAATGAGCTGCCAGATGCCTTCATTGATCCCAAAAGAGTGACAAGGTCGCATATACCTGCAGTAAATGCGCCGGAGAGAGTTCAGGTACCCCAGAAGGCTACCAACTCTATTGTCTCCCCTAATCCTAGGAAGAGGGGGAGACCTCCGGGTGCTCAGGACAAGGTCCCGCGGAGACGTCCGTAGCGGAAAGGACCTGAGCCCCTTGCCTCACTTAAGGATTCAATTGAAGAAGTTCAACCTGAAGTTGAAAATGCCCCTGAAGTGGCAACTCAATCTGAAGTTGAGGAAGTCTCTGAAGGACTCCATCCTGAAGATGGAAACCCCAATGCGTCGCACGAAGAATATCGCATGGGGAAATTGGAACACCCCCACTCAGTCGTTTTGGGAAATCATGATGAGTGGGTGGACAATCATGAGGAGATTGCCACCAATTATGTGGAATCAGGAGAGTCATATCATAGAAAGACCATTGTTGTCGACATATATTTTGCCTCAAAAATTGCTGACTCATTGGATCCGGATCAAGAACCAAAGTCCATGATTGAGTTCCGGAAGCGCTCAGATTGGGACAAATGGAAAGCAGCAATCGAGGCATAATTGCACTCGCTTTGTAAAAGAGAGGTTTTTGGGCATGCAGTCCCAACACCTCCTAATGTCATCCCTGTAGGATGCAAATGGCTCTTCCTCCGGAAGAGGAATGAACATGGCCAGGTGGTAAGATACAAAGCGAGGCTAGTGGCACAAGGGTTCACGCAGAGACCCGGCATCGATTATGATGAAACATACTCTCCTGTTATGAGTGGCATAACGTTCTGATATATTATTTCTATGGCAGCTAACTTGAATTTGAAAATGCAGTTGATGGATGTCGTGACCGCATACTTGTATGGGTCACTTGATTCGGAGATCCATATGAGAGTCCCTGAAGGACTCAAGATCCCTGGACCGAATCAAAACCGCAACATGTTCAGCGTCCGCCTGCAGCGGTCGTTGTATGGGTTGAAACAATCCGGAAGGATGTGGTTCAACCGGTTGAGTAACTTTCTCCTGCAGAGAGGTTACATCAATAATGATGATTGTCCCAGTGTCTTAATAAAGAAATCCAGTGATGGATTTTGCATCATCTCCGTCTATGTCGATGATTTGAACATCATCGGTACGACCAGAGACATTGAGGAAGCAATGGCTTACCTCAAGACGGAATTTGAGATGAAAGACTTGGGTAAAACCAAGTTTTGTTTGGGCCTGCAGCTCGAACACCTCCCTGAAGGAGTGTTTGTTCACCAGTCTACTTACACGAAGAGGGTACTTGAAATGTTTAATATGGATGAGTGCCACCCTCTGAGAACCCCTATGATCGTCCGATCATTAGAAGCGGATAAGGATCCGTTCCGACCCAAGGAAGAGGATGAACAAGGTTTGGGACCTGAAGTTCCATAGCTTAGTGCCATTGGGGCACTAATGTACCTTGCAAATTGCACACGGCTAGATATTGCTTTTGCAGTAAATCTATTGGCCACATACAGTGCCGCACCCACCAGAAGACATTGGGTTGGTGTTGACGGTTAATAGTTGTATCAAAGTTCGTTTGTGACTTGCAAGCGGACAAGTCTCCCGTCGTAGTCAAGGGACCCTTCTTCCCTCGAGTGGTGAACCCAAGGTATCGAATCCGTGGAACAATGTGCAACGCAAGGATTCAATCTAGTAAAGCAAGGTAAAGCTATCTATTGAAGAACAAAGATGCATCTAATCTAAGATATGATCAAGTAAACGAATCTAATCTAATCTACTAAAGAGGTAACAAGAGAAAGCAAGAGATAACCAATCTAGAGAATCTAGATCATGCTTATGTTGTAGCTCCAAACAAGATAGATGAAGATAGCAAAGCGAATCTCATTAAAAGCATCTTTAAATCGTGGCCTTCCCATCCGACTCCGAAAACATCCGCCTTTCGAGACCCCCGTTCGTCACAACGTATCCCTATTCATGCGGGGAGCTTAGGGCGAGTTCGATAGAACAAGTTGAAATCACTTGGCCGGTCCGGTATGCACCTCTAGCCACCGCGGCTACAAGAGCACCCTATGTAATCTATCTTAAGTATAGATCGTAGAAGAAGCAAAACCAAGAAGAAAACAAAATCATCGAGAAGGCACTTGATCGCTAGAAATCGAATTCACTTACAAACTTCACCATGAATGATTACATGAACAAGATCACCACCGGGGCCCTCCCTCGATCTTGATCCTCGCTCCGAGCTCCGACGTGGTCTTCCATGCAAGGTTCCCACGTCGGCCGGGGAAACCCTAGACAACTAGCACGACCCTCATCTTCAAGTTGGTGTCCCTCAAGCTTCTCTCGCTCCTCGGCGGCGGAATACGACTTCCGTTCTCCGTGGCTCTCGGTCGGGGGACTATAAATAGCCCGATTGGCGGCTAGGGCAAAGGGCGGCCGGATTTGGGCCCAAAATGGGCTCGGGCCGACCGGACCGGGCCGGCCGGCCCGGGCCCATTTAGGCCCGGCCCCCGTGGGCTCCTTTGCCCGAGGTCGGTTCCCTTGCTTCCCGGATGTTTCCCCCTTCGCATGTAGGTCCATGTCGTCGGTTTCTCTCCGAATTGGACTCAACTCCTTCTCTTGCAAGATTCAACACTTTTCGGTTCGGTCCTCGGAGTTTATCATCTTCTCGGGCTTGGTCCTTGGGCTCTTGGAGTCATGTTCACTTCATTGCTTGACTTGTATCGGGCTTCAAGGTCTTGTCATGAGGTGCTTAATGAACTTATCCCGGAAGTCTTGCTTTCAACGTTAAAACCCCGCGTAAACACATAACTCCAAAACCGACATGCACAAGTGAACTTGTTATACCACGGGGGTTAGTACCAATGAATAAGATACAAAAGTCATGCCAACACCGAAGGTAAACTCATGGCTAGGTTGACGGATTTTCACCGTCAACATCTCCCCCATGCTTAAACCTTGCTCGTCCTCGAGTAAGCCTTCGATGGATATCATCATTGCCAAACAATGTTTAAACCTTGCACTTGATCATACATGAAAAAAAAAACATAATGCTCTCAAAAGTTTAATTCATTAAAGTTCCATAATGTACTAGCCTTCACCTCTACGGAGGGTAGATTCTTATTAAGCTTATCCCACAAGTATTAACATACTCACAAAGTTTAAATAGATCTCGAATTTTTGAAATAAAGAACAAGATAAAGAAAAGCTAAACCAAGTTCACAAATTTAAATCACCTTGTATGTTGCTCATGAACTCTCATCTCACTTGTCTCTCAAGCCTATATAATCTACTCCTTCCCCTCTCATATATATGTGGTAGGCTTTATATGGAGCTTAGGGAAAGTTTAGTCCTAACAAGATTTTATAAATGAGGTGTTGTCAAAACAAGACAAGCTTCTCATGGTCTTACCGAGACTCGTCAAAAAGGTCATTGGAAAATAATGTTAAATCAAGGAGGGGAAAGAGAAAAATACACACACTTTTAGATGAGTGGACATGTGCAAATGGCAAAGAGTGATCCCGAGGCACAAAGGAAGTCCTCGTTATCGGATTGCACATGGTTGGAAAATGAGAATGGATCTTTTATCTTGAAGCCTTGAATGCACTCTTAGAGAACCGAGGAGTTCACTTTACGCACAAAAATATATATATATTTTTTTTTCTTTTTCTCTTTCTCATTCTTTTCTTTCTTTCTTATATATATTTCTCATTCTTTTTCTTTCTTTCTTCACCTTGGAAGTCACGTACATCGCCGAATTTTTTTTCTTTCATCATTTGATATATATATATATTTTTAAAATACTCCCTATTGAACTCTAAAACTGCACCGTACCTACCTCCTCCCCCATGCTTAGACGTTGCTCGTCCTCGAGCAAAGAGGCGAAAAATAAGGTAGGTACCGGAATATTTTTCCTTGGAGAGATACTTGAAATCTTCAACGTTGGCACCGTCTTGCGATCTTCCTTGAATTGATGATCCATTCTCAACGATAGGTTGTGGTCAAGGAGGTAATCACAAAAAGATGATATTTGGTTTAAGGGTGGATATCCGGCGAAGTTTGTGAGATCACCGATGCGGGGATACACAATGCACGGATAAAAGGCTAGCAAAAAGATAGATACGCAAAAATGGAATGACCAGCTTCTTAGTCTCGGGCCAGAGAAATCATGGCCTGCAATAACTCACTCAAAAATAAATCTTGTACACTAAGGTTTATGCACTCAAATATATATAAGGCTTTGGATAGGTTGAGCAACACACAAGTGATATTTGTGACAAGGTTAGCAATATTTTTGAGCATAAAAGACATCTTTAATCTATTCATAACTTGAGAGCACATAAAACACTATGGGTCTTTATTTTAATCATAACCTCCGCTGAAGATTAAGCTAGCATTTAGATAATTTCAGATTTGTATTTTTAAGAGAGCACTAGTTCAAACATGCATAAATCAATTACAAAGATAAACAAAGCGGCAATTATAATCATATATCATCATGGCACAAACTTTGTAACTTTACCAAAGGTAAAAACTTGGTGGTGACATTATTCATGATGAAAATAAAAAACTAAAACACACGCTGAAAATTAAACTAAAAACTGAAAATTAAAGCAAAGCTGAAAATACTACGCAAACATAGGCGCAAACAAGCTGAAAATTAGAGAAAAGGGGGTAAAGGAAAGATAACTAAAGCTCCTCCTCTCTCTAATCTTCCGTCGGTGGTTGATGTTGATAGCCTTGGTTGTTGTACCCTTACTTGTAATAGGAATGCACCACTCTTCCTATGAATTGTCTGACGGTGCTAGGTGAAGGTGTCCAAGCACATAAGCGATGTTTGCATTTCCTTCACCCATTTGGTTTGCATTGGTTTGGATGGCTGCAATAATTTGCATGATCCTTGCAGCGTATCCTCCAATGATGGCCACATTTTGTTGTGGTTGAGGAAGGTGTGCAAATGGCTCCGCAAAGGCTATGTTGGGCACCGCAAAAAATGGTGGGGGTATGGCTGCACCATTCCCCCATGCTTGCATTGGTACACCACCGTAGTAATTTGGCGATGCCGAATTTCTCCGAATGGTGGGACATAATTTTGTTGTGCACCTCCTTCTTGGGCCATAGAAGCTCCTTCTCCTATAATTCTTTTCTTTTATTATTTTTTTTTCTTCGCCGGCACAAGAAGTCCTTCCTCTAACCGATCTTCTTCCCCTCAAGAAAAGTCTTAATCTTCAATTCGGAAGGGGCAAATTCACCTAGGCCACTCGGAAGCCTCCTCTCTCATCTTCACTCTTATATTTTCCTTTCTTCATATATTCCTAGGAAAGTCCCGGGTAAGAGATGATTCGGGTTCCTTGTAATACCCGGTTTTAAAGAGATAGTCAACATGGAGAGGTAACACCCCGAACCAATATCTTCCGAACTCGATGTTGCAACAACACCACCGGTTGATCATAGGTGAGTGGGGTCTATTGGCCACTTGGCAATAAAGCCGAGTAAAGCCAATTCAACTCCGTGTTGGTTATCTTTGTCTCTCTTGTTCTCCCAAAAATCCATTTTCACAAAAGTGACACACTTGGATGATGGGTTCCGGGTAGTATTTCTTCGTTGATGGTCTCTTTCCGTGATCATACTCCAAAAGCCTTCCCATGTGCCTTCATGCATATACTTGTTCCGGAGCTCCCTTTTGAAAGTCGGAGACACTCGCCCATGGGTCTACGATACTAGAACATGCAATCGTTTCGAACATGAAAACCAATCTAGTCTATCAGGGATTGTGTTGAATGGATCCAAGGAAGCATTGAGGCCTTACTCCCTTTACGGCATGGTTGCTAGCCTTAAGCATTAAAGTATTTTCAGCACAAGATGATAGATAGATAATCCAACAAAGTATGATCACATCTCAAGATCGATTGCAACCCATGGATGAAAGGAGATTACCCCATCAAGGTGCTAGAAATAGCATCATTGATCAAGGTTACCCTTCCGACGATGTCTTCCTTCTTCTCCACTTGTGGGCTCCCTCCAACGGAATGAGAGACTCAGCACTCCTTCATCAAGGGTATGCGCCATGGTCATGAAAATTTCCTAGGCGAATTCCTTGTGGGTGTTTGCCGACACTCCGCTAGAGAATTGCACCGGTGTCCCGTGTGAAACCCAATATGTGGAGAGCTTGGTCGTCGATGTCGACGTTCGCTACAAGCCTCTACTTAAGGCGAGCGAGCTTCTTCTCCTCCTCCGTCATGATGAGTGATGACATACCCCTCGGAATACCGCGGAGCGTATGGAGGTTGAGCGGATGATCGTGTCAAGTGGCGAGGTTGGACAGGCGGCTCCTCCATATGTTATTGAAGTTTGGTAAACCTAATAAACGAGTATTGTGTGGCCCTCATGCCACCAAGGAGAAGAGTGTGGTTCCTCCTCGGCGGTGCCGTGTCCTCCTCCATACTCCAAGGAAACTCGGAAACCGAGTGCCTCCTCGAAGAGGTTGTCGATGATGGCTTAGACGACGATGATCCCTTCTTCTTCGGTGAAAAGACTTGTAGTTTTCTTCCTTGATTGCAGCACTCTCCCTCACAAATAAATATCCGGGGTTTTCACCCGGTAACAAGGTACACAAATATTATTTTGGAGTCCGGACTTTGAGTGGATTAAGGATGTGGATTTTTTTTTCTTGAGCTATCAAGCTTGGGAAGGTTGGCTATGTCTACGGAGGTTTTGAGCACACAAACTTGAACACACAAACAAAGGAAGGAGAGGGAAGCTTGCCTGCAGAAAACGGGAGCCGGGGGGGGCTCCTTATGTAGGTGAGGCCGGCCTCGGTGCTCCTCCCCGCCTCGTCTTTCTTCCAGCACGATCATTTCACCTCTGCAACTTTCCTGCCCGCGTGCTCCACGAGTTGCACCGCCCAAACGCTCTCGTCCACTCCTTTATTGGTCCTTCCACTTGATGCTTCATGTTTTGACTCACTTCCATACTCCCTTGCCTCACATGCATCCATGATATTCCTACAAAACAAAGCCTTGGCTGCCCCCCCCATGCTTGTACTTTGCATGTGGTTTAAATATGTTGGAGGGGCATCCCGTGATGTACCATGGTGCATGCATGGTTAGGTTAACTAGATTGCCTCCCTTTAAGGCTAAGCACTCCTCTAATTTCGAAATTTAAAAATATTTTTCAGAGCCATGCAAGAGCTCGAACATAATTTTAGAGAAGTTTTTAAACCATTAAAAACAAATGCAAGTCGAAAATATTTTTTTATTACGTCGATTTCGGTCTCACCGGTATAGTTTGCCTTCATTAGTTGAGAGCAAGCTTTTCCCGGCTTGATCATGGGGGCATAGGTTTAGGTCCTAATTTCGATTAGATGAGAGAGATTTTGAATGAAATAAAATTAAGTGAGGCTTAGAAAAATTCTAATCTTAGAGAAACCAAGGATATGGATTTTTAAACCAACCAAAAATCAAGTTTCTAGGTTCACGCGAGTCCTACCACATGCTGAAATTTAAATAACATCTAGATACAAGTCGTGGCTCTACTCGTGTGTTTTTAGCATGAAAAACAAGTCAACCTCAGCACCATAATGAGGGTGAAAGGTTGATTAAGGTTCTGAAATTTTTTTTTTGTTTTGGTTGTGGTTTCCCGAAAAGAAGCAAACAATCACATAGGATGGTTCATGTAAAGGGTTTATGATCAAGCAAAATATTCAACCAAGAATTATGTCTCTAATATTGTTCAACCATTCTAAGTCTAAGGTTTTGTGTAGTAAAATTCAGAACTGAATTAAATTTAAAAAGACTTGAAAAACCTCGAATCGGGTTGTCCTCCCGTAGCTTATTCTTGACTTGACGAAACGGGTTGCCTCCCGCCTAGCGCTTCGTTTATAGTCCATGGCTAGACTTCTTCACTTAATTACTCCGGATCAACGCTCTTTGTGGGCGTTGCAATCTTGGGTACCCACTTTGGCTTAGTCAATTTTTTTGGTCTTCACGATCGGCTTTGTCCTTTGGTCTTGACGGGTGCAACATCTTCCTTGTGGCTCGGCATCTCGAACTCCGGTCTTCGGTTGTGATCTTCATGGTGATCCTTCATCTCTCCCGAGTGAGCTTGAGTAGCCTTCGCCGTCTTGGGACCTTGGAGTTGTCTCGGATATTCTTCGTTGTCACCATCAGGCGCCCGGCAAGTTGTCCCACTTGCGTCTCTAGCATCTTCAGCACGATGAACACCCCGCATGTGGATCTTGCCTTGGCAGCCTTTAGGTGTTGAGCTTCTTTCTCCATCTCCATCTTCTCCATCCTCGTTGATCTTGAACGGCCTTCCGGCGTCTTGACTTGGAGGTGGTGATTCCCTTGGAGATTTTGATGGTCCTTCGAGCTTGTGTTGCACGCCACCTTTGCCTGTAAAGTTTTCCTGGATCATCCACAAAAAAGTTTGGGTTTCTTGGAGAGGTAGCCAACCATCTCCGGTTAGGGTTAGCAATAAAACAAAAATCTAAACATAAAAACTAGGGTTAATCAAAACTAGATTAGATTGACTCTTTTTTTTTCTTTTTGGGGATGATCAAACATAAGAGATGCAAAAGAAAATCAAAAGAAAAACTGAAAGATAAGCGATACTAGATCGGATCTTGATTGCTTGTTCCCCGGCAACGGCGCCGTAAAAGGGGCTTGTTGACGGTTAATAGTTGTATCAAAGTTCGTTTGTGACTTGCAAGCGGACAAGTCTCCCGTCGTAGTCAAGGGACCCTTCTTCCCTCGAGTGGTGAACCCAAGGTATCGAATCCGTGGAACAATGTGCAACGCAAGGATTCAATCTAGTAAAGCAAGGTAAAGCTATCTATTGAAGAACAAAGATGCATCTAATCTAAGATATGATCAAGTAAACGAATCTAATCTAATCTACTAAAGAGGTAACAAGAGAAAGCAAGAGATAACCAATCTAGAGAATCTAGATCATGCTTATGTTGTAGCTCCAAACAAGATAGATGAAGATAGCAAAGCGAATCTCATTAAAAGCATCTTTAAATCGTGGCCTTCCCATCCGACTCCGAAAACATCCGCCTTTCGAGACCCCCGTTCGTCACAACGTATCCCTATTCATGCGGGGAGCTTAGGGCGAGTTCGATAGAACAAGTTGAAATCACTTGGCCGGTCCGTATGCACCTCTAGCCACCGCGGCTACAAGAGCACCCTATGTAATCTATCTTAAGTATAGATCGTAGAAGAAGCAAAACCAAGAAGAAAACAAAATCATCGAGAAGGCACTTGATCGCTAGAAATCGAATTCACTTACAAACTTCACCATGAATGATTACATGAACAAGATCACCACCGGGCCCTCCCTCGATCTTGATCCTCGCTCCGAGCTCCGACGTGGTCTTCCATGCAAGGTTCCCACGTCGGCCGGGGAAACCCTAGACAACTAGCACGACCCTCATCTTCAAGTTGGTGTCCCTCAAGCTTCTCTCGCTCCTCGGCGGCGGAATACGACTTCCGTTCTCCGTGGCTCTCGGTCGGGGGACTATAAATAGCCCGATTGGCGGCTAGGGCAAAGGGCGACGGATTTGGGCCCAAAATGGGCTCGGGGCCGACCGGATCGGGCCGGCCGGCCCGGGCCCATTTAGGCCCGGCCCGTGGGCTCCTTTGCCCGAGGTCGGTTCCCTTGCTTCCCGGATGTTTCCCCCTTCGCATGTAGGTCCATGTCGTCGGTTTCTCTCCGAATTGGACTCAACTCCTTCTCTTGCAAGATTCAACACTTTTTCGGTTCGGTCCTCGGAGTTTATCATCTTCTCGGGCTTGGTCCTTGGGCTCTTGGAGTCATGTTCACTTCATTGCTTGACTTGTATCGGGCTTCAAGGTCTTGTCATGAGGTGCTTAATGAACTTATCCCGAAGTCTTGCTTTCAACGTTAAAACCCCGCGTAAACACATAACTCCAAAACCGACATGCACAAGTGAACTTGTTATACCACGGGGGTTAGTACCAATGAATAAGATACAAAAGTCATGCCAACACCGAAGGTAAACTCATGGCTAGGTTGACGGATTTTCACCGTCAACGCTTGGTGTGAAAACCATCCTCAGGTATTTGAAAGGCACTCAGGACCTTGGGTTGTGGTTTCCAAAGGGGGGGAATCTGACTATGGTGGGTTATGTGGATGCTGGCTATCTGTCCGACCCCCATAATGTCAGATCTCAAACTGGTTTTGTGTTTCTCTGTGGTAGTGCGGCCATCTCATGGCGATCTATGAAGCAGACTTTGGTTGCCACATCAACCAACCACTCAGAGATAATCGCCCTATATGAAGCCACACGAGAGTGTGTTTGGCTACGGCGAATGATTAACCACATCCAGAAGTCATGTGGTAAGGGCATTATCAACACCCCCACCATTATCTATGAAGATAATGCTGATTGTGTTGCACAGATGCATATGGGCTATGTGAAGAGCAATCTCACGAAGCATAATTCTCCAAAATTCTTTTATCCCCACGAGCTCCAGAAGAGCGGGGAAATTAAAATCCTGCAAGCAAGATCATGTGACAATCTTGCAGATTTATTCACAAAATCTCTACCGGCCTCCAGCTTCTATAAATGCATTTATGGAATTGGAATGAGGCGGCTTAGAGATTTGCAGGGTTCAGGGGGAGACTTACCCTAAGAGCCATATCCCAAGTTCGTGATCCTGAAGATCACAAGTCGGTCCTGAAGACCTGACTCGAGCATCAACTGTTGTACTCTTTTTCTCTTGATGAGTTTTTTCCCACCGGGTTTTCTCATGCAAGGTTTTTAACGAGGCAACATGTGCAACATAAGCAAAGCCTGTGATGTACTCTTTTCTCCTACCTTTTTTCCCATTTGGGTTTTTGGGGGAGTTTTTAACGAGGCATACACATGGCATGTAATTGCCCAAGGGGAAGTGTTATGAATCATAATCAATGTGGCCAATTAATGGAGAGTTGTAGAGATGAGGAGTTAGAGATGAAAGATGAGAAGTGGGAGATGTGGAGCAGAGTAAATACCGTATTTACTCTCCTCATAATGCTCATGTATAAATAGGGGTGCTTTACCCCTTTTGTAAAGAGATACATACAAGTGAAAGTAAAATACAGGCTCTCCCTCTCGTCTCCTACCCTACTCGTGTGCTTGTTCGTGTGTTCATACAGTTTTGGGTGTGTGTTCTAAGTGATCGAAGGACCTGATTTCTAACAAAAAAAATCCGGGGCAAGCATAACGGGGAGGGCTGTGAACATTAAATATCGTGCCACATTAGCAAATATATGAGGAGAAATAAAGAAGAGTGTCATGAGATGCCAGAGTAGGGTCAACATTATAACTCTTCACGAGTACAGTTCTCAAGTTTCTGGTCTTGATAAATATACGATGACTCTCACCCTTATGACGCTACTACGGTGGCATGGAGGGTTCCGCAAAATAAATAGTGAATAGTGTTTCCTTCCCATTTTGATTCGAGACTGTACTAACTGCATTAAGTGAATTGAAAGCAAAGTTCCAACTTCTGGTGCATTCATGATGCTCTGTTTGGTTTACTTGATTGTGCAAAAAAGTGCAAATAAGTTATCTATGGAAGCCAAACGTCCTAACTTAAATCCCTTGACTTATTAAGTTTATAAGTTACTCCACCTCTGTACTTAAAGTCACTTTTTCTTTCCCACTTAGAGTGGGACCACTCAAACACACTGATTTATATAAGTCATTGTAACAAAAAAACAACCGAATTAAATATAAATGACGTAATTGTTAAAAAACAACTGACTCAAATATACTCCCTCCCTTCTCGGATGTAAGGCGTTTGGACTTGATGTGCGGAGACCAAGGCACAAAGCCTGCTGCATGTGTTAGCTTTAAATGTGTTGTATCAATTAATTCCTCCAAAGGTTGCAGGCCAGTCACGCCGCAACAGGTGTGTGCGTAGTGGAGGCCGAGCCAATGATAATTCATGTTTAGTGCGAGCTGTGCCGTTCGGTTTATGTGCACTAATAAATTTCTTAGAGTTAATGACGAGAAGAGTAGTAATGATCCTGATTACCGAGAGAGCACGCCTTATTTTTGAGAAAAAGCCAAAAACTGTGAAACGTCCTATAAATGAGAAAGTAGGGAGTAATGACTTAATAAGTCAACCAAACAGAACCATGAGTTTCTAGAAAGCATCATGAGTTATGAATCACGAGTTTGTACCGTGCACATAAAACTATTGGCTGCTTTTTTCTGTTAAAATAAAATAAAATAAAATAGTAATAAACATGGCACCCATAAAACTAGCCAGTGAATTAACTGCTTATTATACTGCCACTACCAAATTAAGATACTGCCAGCTGTGGTAGCGCGTGGTTGCATGAACAGCGTAGTGCAGACACGCCCTCTGCATGATACTGGAAATGAAATAAAATACAGTTAGCCAAAGTCAGGTACGATGTCAAAGCCAGAGAAGAGAGGAGGGTAAATGTTTGTCTCCAGCCCTTGTCTATACAATACAACTATAGCATCTCAGTTTTTGTAGCGAGCGGTCGTGTGCTAACTCTTGGACATGATGATCAACATCAGCGAAACTGATAGATGATCATTAGGGACAGCGCGTGGAATCACAGCAGAATGGCTCTTGCCTCATCGTATTTGATTCCGTCTAATCGCTATCGAAGCACAGGCCCTAACTACTTGCGCGAAAGGGTTTTGCAACAGGAAACTCGGGCAAAAGGGGGAAAAATACACATATATCCAAATTCCTCTGTTCCTCCCAACTACCTGACGTGACCCAATCCCTGCATAAATGCATGCCTTTGAAAACGAGAGCCGTGGCGTGGAGTCGTGGGCGCACAGCGAACCGCGCGCGGGGTGATGGACGCAACGGCAGCTGCGACTGCTAGGGGGAGGGATGGCGAGGAGAAGAACACGGCGCAGGATGGAGGCGGTGCCGACGCCGGGAAGAAGGTGCCGTTCGCGGGTCTGTTCCGGCACGCCGACGGCGCGGACGTGCTGCTGATGCTCGTCGGCACGGCGGCGGCGCTGGCCAACGGCATGGCCCAGCCGCTCATGACGGTCATCTTCGGCCAGGTCATCAACGCCTTCGGCGGCGCCACCACCGACGACGTCCTCAGCCGCGTCAACAAGGTGAGACCTGAGACGGCTGTCTATCAAATGTGTTTACTTCAACTAGTCACTCCATGTTTGTATTAGATGATGTTTTGGATAAGGTTTGGGTCAAACATTAGAAGTATAAATTATGAATAACTTTTAAGTTGTTGAGTTTGGAAATGTGAAAATCATATCAATAGATTTGTCTTGAAAAATATTTTCATAATAATATACATATATAACTTTTCAATAAATATTTTTATAAAAAAGAGAAGTCAAAGTTGTACTTTGGAGACCGCGTCGCTGTCCTAAACATCATCTAATACCAATATGGAGGGAGTAGAATTGGCCTTCGTCGAGGGACTTAGGGAGTATGTGTTAGCAGTACCTTAGAGTCCATTTATGGACTGTGAAGCTAGCGAAGTTAACATAACCAATAAGCACCTACGAATAGTTGCCAGAATCTAATTTCTAAAACTCTTTTTCCTATTTAATTTGCCAAAATTTCACAAACTACCCGTCACATCAATTTCCGGACACTAATTAGGAGTATTAAATATAGATTAATGATAAAACTCATTTCACAACCCTTACCTTAATTTTCGAGGTGAATCTAACAAGCCTAATTATGTCCCGATTAGACAACGTTGTGCTACAGTAATCAATCTTTCATGACAGATGAATTAGACTTAATGGATTCATCTCGCAATTTTCGAGCTGCGTTCAGCAGGTGTGATGGGCAGTAGCAATGGGGACAGAGTTGGTTGGAGGGACTTGGCGGAGATTGTACTCAAAGGAGGTAGAAGGCCGTGGCCCTGGACCTCGCCGGCGCGGAGGAGCCGCCGTGATGGCTCAACCACGCACCGGGGAGGCAGGCGACGGCTTACAATTGAGATTAATCTAAAGCCTAACCTTCTCTACTAACTCCTGGGCTTATAAGACGCCCAACTCCTAACAAAACTCTAACCAACTTATCTTATCTCAAGCTAACCAAATCTTATCGCTAACTACTCCCTCTTATCTCCTGTGGCCTTGCCCTTCTGGCGCCTGCTGAAGGTGACGCCGTACATAACATCTCTCCCTCCCTGGAGACGCAGCTCGTCCTCGAGCTGGAAGTCGGGATACTGCTGCACAAAGTCGTCGAGCGCCACCCACGCTGACTCAGCCGCAGGCGCCCCCTTCCATCGAACCAGGAGCTCCTTGCGACCACGTGCCATCCTCCCCTTGAGAACCTGCTCTGGCTCCAGAAGAACCCTGCCATGGTGAAGTGGTGGAAGAGCTGGAGGCTGCGCAGGAGGCACCCCATGAAATGGTTTTAGCAAGCCAACATGGAAAACGTCATGGATCCTCGCCCCAACTGGCAAGGAGAGCTTGTAGGCCACATCCCCCACACGCTGCAGCACTTGATAAGGACCAAAGAACTTAGGTCCCAGTTTGCCACGACCTTTGATCTGCAGCGACGCCACTGGCCGGTGGAGCAGACGCAACCACACCCACTGTCCCGGCTCAAACTCGACAGCCCTGTGAGTCCTATCATACACCGCCTTGTAGTGCTGCTGAGCCTGTTCCAGACGGTCGCGGACTTCAGCCAAGAACTCATCGCGGTCCTGCAGAGCACGCTCCACGGCGGCGGGCGGGCTTCTCCCCGTGAGATAGGTCCGAACGGCGGGGGTGACCCCGCCATATACCAACTCAAAGGGCGATGTCTTGATAGCCTGCTGATAGGAAGTATTATAGCAAAACTCAGCCCAGGGAAGCCACTCTAGCCACTGCCTTGGGCGATCGCCGGTGAGGCAACGAAGATACATGGTGATGATCTTGTTCGTCGCTTCAGACTGCCCATCCGACTGGGGGTGGAAGGCTGAGGACATGTGCAACTTGACGCCAGCCAACCGAAATAACTCCCGCCAGAATTCACTTGTGAAAACAGGGTCTCGATCGCTGACAATGGACGCCGGCACCCCGTGAAGGCGGACGACCTCAGCAAAGAAAGCCCGGGCAACTGATGTCGCCGTGTAAGGGTGTCCCAACGGAATGAAGTGTGCCGCCTTAGAAAATCTGTCGACCACCGTCAAGATCACTGACTTCCCATGAACTTTCGGCAGTGCCTCAATGAAATCCATGGCCACGTCCTCCCAAACTGCCGAGGGAACACCGAGAGGTTGCAGCAGGCCGCCCGGCTGTAGGTGTTCCGTTTTGTTCTGCTGGCATACGGCGCACGCGCGGACGAAGTCCTGGAACACCCTGCGGTCATTGGGAAAATGGAAGTCTGCCCGCAGGCGATGGAGAGTCTTGTGCACGCCTTCATGTCCCGCGCCGTGAACGAGCTCCAGGAATGACCCGGTGCATATTGGAAGTCGCCCCGACATAGATGCGGCCTTTAAATAAGATCAGGCCATCCCGCACAGACCACTGGTCACCCTTAGCACCCCCTCTGATGGCGTCGCGCAGCTGGGACAAGGTGGCGTCGCCATTAATTTCCTGCCTGATGTCGTCGAACAAGGCGAAGTGGGGGGCCGACAGGGCGAGGAGCTCGCCGGTCTGCTCGTCACGACGGGACAGAGCGTCCGCCACCACATTCTGGGCGCCCGGCTTGTACTCGACGACGAAGTCGAAGCCCAGCAGCTTGCTGACCCACTGGTGCTGGGGGATTGTCGTCAGACGCTGGTCCAGGATGAAGCGCAGGCTGCGGTGATCGGTCCGCACCACAAAGCGGCGTCCCCAGAGGTACGGGCGCCAATGCTTGACCGCCTGGACTAGCCCGATGAGCTCTCGCTCGTAGGCGGCCAGTTTGGCGTGTCGTGGGGCGATGGGCTTGCTGAAGAATGCGACGGGCCCGGCACCTTGATGGAGGACCGCCCCGAAGCCCGAGCCGAGGCGTCGCACTCGACGATGAACTCGCGGTCGAACGCCGGCGGCTCGGAGGACCGGTGCTGACGTCAGCGCCGCCTGGAGCGCACGGAACGCGCCCTCTGCAGCAGCGTTCCACTTGAAGCCTTCTTTCCTGAGTAGGGCAGTGAGGGGCGCTGCGATGACGCCGAACTCCTTGATGAACCGGCGGTAGTAACCCGCCAATCCCAAGAAGCCCCTGACTGCCCTGGGCGACTTGGGCAGGGGCCAGTCGAGGACGGCCTGGACCTTTTGCTTGTCCATGGCGACGCCTTCCTGGGAGATGACATGCCCCAGGTACGCCACCGCCGGAAGGCCGAACTCGCACTTGGAACGCTTGAGGAAGAGCTGATGGTCCTGCAACGTGCGAAACACCGTGCGTACGTGGCGTAGGTGGTCCGACCAGGAGGAGCTGTAGATCAGTATGTCATCGAAAAACACGAGCACGAACCGGCGGAGGAAGGGCAGCAAGATGTCGTTCATGAGGGCTTGGAACGTCGCCGGGGCGTTGGTGAGGCCGAAGGGCATCACCAGGAACTCGAACAGCCCCTGGTGCGTCCGGAACGCCGTCTTTTCCACGTCATCGGGGAACATCAGCACCTGGTGGTAGCCCGATCGCATGTCGAGCTTGGTGAAGAACTTGGCGCCGCGCAGTTCGTCGAGCAGTTCCTCCACCACGGGGATGGGGAACTTATCCTTGATCGTCGCGTCGTTCAGCGCCCTGTAGTCGACGCAGAAGCGCCACGAGCCGTCCGCCTTGCGGATGAGGAGTGCGGGTGAAGAAAAGGCGGACGAGCTCGGACGGATGACGCCTTGACGCAGCATCTCGTCGCACTGGCGTTCCAGCTCATCCTTCTGCGTATGGGCGTAACGGTACGGTCGGACTGCCACTGTGCCCGCATTCGGCTTGAGGCGGATGCGATGGCTGAGGTGTCGCTGCGGCGGCAGGCCCTGGGGGTCGTCAAACAACCCCGCAAACTCCTCCAGGAGGTCCTCCAGTAGTGCTCCGCCTGCGGACAGTGCTGCTGCCGAGGGTCCTGGCGTCGCGTCGGTGCCGTGCCAGAGTACGCGGCGTCCTTCACGCACGAACGCCATGGTGTGGCGAGCGAGATCCCACAGTATCGGGCCCAGTGCAGCCAGCCACTGGACGCCCAACACCATGTCATAGTCGCCCAACGGCAGGGCGTGGATGTCGATGTCGAACGCCTCGCCTCCGATGTGGACGTTCTGCGCCTTCGCCGTGCCCGGGGAGGGTATCCGGTCACCGTTTGCCACGGCCACCGACAAGCCGGCGCATGGCGTGAGGTGGATGCCCGCCCGGTGCGCCATGTCGACGTCGATGAAATTGTGTGACGAACCGGTGTCCAGGAGTGCTGTCGCGACGGCGCCGCCGATGGAGACGAAGACTTTCATCGTCATGACGCCCTGGGGACGGACGCCCGTGATGGCGTGGAGGGACACCACCGGGACGTCGAGCGTGAGCGCCGCACACTCGGCCGCTGCGGCCTCATCGTCGTCCTCGGAGAAGCCCACGACCTCGATGATAAACAGCTTCTTGCAGCGATGGCCGAGGACGAATTTCTCGTCGCAGTTGTAGCAAAGGCCCTCGGCGCGCCGTTGGGCCATCTCCCCAGGTGAGAGGCGGCGTCGCGGGAGGGTCGACGTCAGGGGCGTCGACTTGCCGGACCCCTGGGCGGCGGCCGAGGTCGACGCCGGTGCGCCGCGGCGGGCGACGTGTTGGGGGCGGACGAGCTGGACGCCGGCATGGATGGCGCGCGCGCGTGCCGGCCCTGCACCGGATCTGACGGGGCCAATTGAAGGCGCTGTTCGTAGGCGCGGGCATACATGATGGCGTCGTCCAGCGATTGGGGGCGGCGGAGCGCGACGTCGGTCTTCAAGGGGTTCACCAACCCCGCCGTGTACATCTGGACCAGCTGGGGCTCGGTGAGGTCCGGATCGCGGCACGCCAGTGACAGGAACTTGTCGGTGAACTCCTCGACGGTGCCCGTGCGGCGGAGGAGCATGATTTCGCCCACGGGTCCATCGGTCATCGGTGGGCCGAAGCGTTGCTGCACCAGCTGCGCGAATCGCCGCCAGGATGGTGTCCCCGCCGTCAGCTCCAGGCGGTAGAACCACATCTGGGCGGCGCCCGTGAGATGCATCGCCGTATACGAGACACGGCGGCGCTCCGCGTGTTCTGGGCGCGGAAGAACGTCTCGCAGCGGTTGAGCCAGGGGAGGGGGTCCTCCTTGCCGTCGAAGGTGGGGAACTCCAGGCGTGCGCGCGGGTGGAAGCGCGTGTCGTTGACATCGTCCTCCTCCTCGCGAGATTCATCGCGCGGCGGTGGCCGTCCCGTGTACGGCGGCTGGTTGGAGGCGCCTTTTGGCGGCGGCTGGCCGTCGATGACGGAGCGCGGTTCGGAGTCCGCCACCTCCCCGTCGGGCGCCTTGCCGTCGCGCTGCGCCTTCTCCACGCGGATGAGGGCGAGGTTCAACGCTCGGACCTGCTCCGCGTTCTCAAAAGCAGAGGACTGGAGATTGACGATCTTGTCCGGCATGGCGGCCAGACTTGAAGCCACCGGCGCGAGCGGCGACAGGCGGTCGACCTTGGACTCCAGCTTGTTGACGGTGACCGCCAGATCGTCTAGCTTGGTCCCCAGGTTGTTGACGGTGTTCGTCAGGTCGCGGAGGCCGTCGGTGAGGGTCTTCATGTCGTCTCCCATGGACACGTTACCAGGTACAGCTGATACCAAGTTGTGATGGGCAGTAGCAATGGGGACAGAGTTGGTTGGAGGGACTTGGCGGAGATTGTACTCAAAGGAGGTAGAAGGCCGTGGCCCTGGACCACGCCGGCGCGGAGGAGCCGCCGTGATGGCTCAACCACGCACCGGGGAGGCAGGCGACGGCTTACAATTGAGATTAATCTAAAGCCTAACCTTCTCTACTAACTCCTGGGCTTATAAGACGCCCAACTCCTAACAAAACTCTAACCAACTTATCTTATCTCAAGCTAACCAAATCTTATCGCTAACTACTCCCTCTTATCTCCTGTGGCCTTGCCCTTCTGGCGCCTGCTGAAGGTGACGCCGTACATAACAGCAGGTCTTTAAGAGGAGAAACCAATAGGTTTGTTGTGAGAAGAAATATTGTGTACTAATTAAGTCGGGTGATTTGTTATCAGAGAAAAGTGCTGTAGAAAAAAACCGAAATAAGCAAGCCGAACACTCCCGGTCCATTCGTGTAATATTTTTAAATAGTCTAATATTCAATACTCCTAATAGATCTTGAAAGAAGACGCAAAAATTTGACTCTACGAACTAAGTGGGGCCGCCTAACGATCCGCCACAGTGTCACATTCAGATTGCAGTTCTTTGTAGATTTCTATCGGGAGTATTCTCAGGCCTTGTCCTATAATTTCATCTTGAAGCTGACTAAGAACCCATTTTCTTACATTTATATATTTTTGTGAAATATGTACGTTTATATTTTATCCCAGTTGTTTCTCCACCTTTCCAGGTCGTTCTGAACTTTGTCTACCTGGGCATTGGAGCAGGGATTGTTTCCTTTCTTCGTAAGTTTGGATAGACTTTGTTAACTCTTCAGTCTTCATATACAAATAAACCTTGCAAGTTGTCACCACAGAGCCTCGTTTTTCTTTTCTGTATCCTTTTCAATGGAAAACAAGAAAACTTGGTGTACCAAATTTTAAGTCAACTAATAATACTAGAAATTTTGAAATGGAATTCTACAAGGATGATACATATGGTGCTGATATCGATCGGCATGAATACTTTTGTTGCTTGTGCAGAGGTTTCATGCTGGACAATAACAGGAGAAAGGCAGGCAACACGTATTCGATCGATGTACCTCAAATCTGTCCTGAGGCAAGATATAGCGTTCTTTGATGTGGAAATGACAACAGGACAGGTAGTTTCAAGAATGTCTGGAGATACTGTGCTAGTTCAGGATGCTATTGGCGAGAAGGTAATAACTTTCGAACAGACAAATTGAACAGCAGAAGTCTCTATCGATTATTATTGCCAACTTGGATCAAAGTTTCAATAATTTGACTTCCACAAAATTCTACAGGTAGGGAAGTTCCTACAGCTCGTGGCTAATTTCATCAGTGGTTTCGTCGTAGCGTTTGTGAAAGGTTGGCTTCTGTCTCTTGTTATGTTGGCATGCATACCTCCAGTTGTGTTCACTGGTGGAGCTCTCTCAAAGATGCTATCTAAAATCTCTAGCAAGGGCCAAGCATCATACAGTGATGCAGGGAATGTTGTTGAACAGACAATTGGGGCTATAAAAACAGTGAGTTTGATGTGCTCAGAAATTAAATAATGAATAGTAAAAGTGTGGCACGAACTCACTAGCTTTCTTGTGGCTACATTTCTAAAACAGGTAGTCTCGTTCAATGGTGAGAAAAGGGCTATCGCATTTTACAATAAACTCATACACAAAGCATACAAGGCTACAGCTGAGGAAGGAATTACAAATGGTTTTGGCATTGGTTCTGTTTTCTTCATTTTTTTCTCTAGCTATGGTTTAGCCATATGGTATGGGAGCAAGTTGATTCTCAACAAGGGATACTTAGGAGGAGACATCATCAATATTTTGCTTGCTGTAATGACTGGGGCAATGTTAGTTTCTGGTTGTTGTGAAATGTGAATATTCATCTATGATTCATGTTGCATGACTTACAGTGTCCATTTTTCATTGTTTGTGGCAGGTCATTAGGCAACGCAACACCCTGCATTACAGCCTTTGCAGAAGGGCAATCTGCAGCATACAGACTGTTCAAAACAATCAAGAGAAAACCAGAGATTGATCCTGACGACCCAACTGGTAAGCAGTTAGAAGACATCAAGGGTGATGTTGACCTAAAGGACGTGTACTTCAGCTACCCAGCGAGGCCTGAGCAACTGATATTTGATGGATTCTCATTACACGTGTCTAAAGGCACTACCATGGCTATAGTGGGTGAGAGTGGAAGCGGCAAGTCGACAGTTATTAGTCTTGTACAGAGATTCTATGATCCACAAGCTGGTGAGGTTTTGGTTGATGGGATTAACATTAAGATTTTGCAACTTGATTGGATAAGAGGGAAGATCAGTCTTGTTAGCCAAGAGCCATTGCTCTTTATGACATCTATCAAAGACAACATAACCTATGGCAAAGAGGATGCAACAATGGAAGAGATCAGAAGAGCAGCTGTGCTAGCTAATGCTGCAAATTTCATCGATAAATTGCCTAATGTATATCAAAAACAAATATTCCAATAAATTAAACTTTATAAACACTACATCATCCATTTGAGCTTACTAGCTGCTAATGTTTTTCTTTGCCTTGTACCAGGGCTATGACACGATGGTTGGCCAACATGGTGGACAACTCTCAGGGGGCCAAAAGCAAAGGATTGCTATAGCAAGAGCAATCATTAAAAACCCAAAAATCCTTTTGTTGGATGAGGCTACAAGTGCACTGGATGTGGAGTCAGAGCGTATTGTCCAGGCGGCATTGAATAGGATCATGGTGGACAGAACAACACTTGTAGTTGCCCATCGTCTGAGTACTGTGAGGAATGCTGATTGCATATCAGTTGTTCAGCAAGGGAAAATAATTGAACAAGGTAGGATCATTTTCCCTTTTTTTCTTTGTCCATTCTTTGGGTACTCAAAATATTTTAGTTTGTATACTAATTTCTTGCATCACTGGATATTTCATAGGTTCCCATGATGAATTGGTAGTGAACCCTGATGGTGCTTATTCTCAACTTATTAGGTTACAAGAAAGTCGAGAAGAAGAAGAGAAATTAGATTGTTATGCATCTGACCAAAGGTTTAAAAGTAGAAGCCTTTCATCAAAGCGATCGATAAGCAGAGATTCTATTGGAAACGGTAGTTTGCATTCTTTCAATCTCCCATCTAGCTTGCCAGCTTCAGTTGAATTGCCTGAAGGCAGTGATACAGATGGGAAGAATCAGAAGAAGCAGGCTGGTGACAGTGACATCCCGAAGAAAGCTCCTATGGGACGGTTAGCTCATTTAAACAGGCCAGAGCTACCGATAATTTTGTTAGGATCACTAGCTGCTGCGGTCCATGGAGTGCTTTTGCCAATGTTTGGTCTAGTGATCTCCAGCGCCATCAAAACTTTCTACGAGCCACCAGACAAACTAAGAAAGGATTCTAGCTTCTGGGGTTTGTTGTGTGTTGTGTTGGGTGTCATATCAATAATCTCAATACCAGTGGAGTATTTCTTGTTTGGAATAGCTGGAGGGAAGCTTATCGAGCGTATTCGTGCCTTGTCATTTCGACAAATTGTGCACCAAGAAGTTGCTTGGTTTGATGATCCCAAAAATTCCAGGTTGCTTACTATCCCTTTTTTTACAGTTTGTTGGTTTCCTTATTTCTACTTGAGGAGTTTTACATTTGGGGTACTAATATCTAAATTATAGCTTACAGTGGAACCCTTGGTGCAAGGTTGGCAATAGATGCTTTAAATGTCCGCCGTTTAGTGGGTGATAACTTGGCGTTGTCAGTTCAGGAAACCTCGACGCTAATCACAGGATTTGTCATTGCTATGGTAGCCGACTGGAAGCTCACTTTAATCATCCTCTGTGTGATTCCACTGGTTGGTCTTCAAGGTTATGCACAAATAAAGTTTTTAAAGGGTTTCAGTGAAGATGCTAAGGTAATATATCTAAAGAGAGACTTCGATTTTGTTATTCTCATGAAATGACATTTTAGAATACATACTGATGAAACTGGATCTTGTTTATGATGTATATATAAATACTTTCATTTTCTAATTATCAAAGTTTGATCTTATGCAATTCATAATGCTTTTTTTCAAGAATACATAGGAGAGCTATGTGTCGTTGTATTAAGAAGAAATAGATTGTTTTGTTACAATGCGTGTGATGGGCAGTAGCAATGGGGACAGAGTTGGTTGGAGGGACTTGGCGGAGATTGTACTCAAAGGAGGTAGAAGGCCGTGGCCCTGGACCTCGCCGGCGCGGAGGAGCCGCCGTGATGGCTCAACCACGCACCGGGGAGGCAGGCGACGGCTTACAATTGAGATTAATCTAAAGCCTAACCTTCTCTACTAACTCCTGGGCTTAACCAACTTATCTTATCTCAAGCTAACCAAATCTTATCGCTAACTACTCCCTCTTATCTCCTGTGGCCTTGCCCTTCTGGCGCCTGCTGAAGGTGACGCCGTACATAACATCTCTCCCTCCCTGGAGACGCAGCTCGTCCTCGAGCTGGAAGTCGGGATACTGCTGCACAAAGTCGTCGAGCGCCACCCACGCTGACTCAGCCGCAGGCGCCCCCCTTCCATCGAACCAGGAGCTCCTTGCGACCACGTGCCATCCTCCCCTTGAGAACCTGCTCCGGCTCCAGGAAGAACCCCCGCCATGGTGAAGTGGTGGAAGAGCTGGAGGCTGCGCAGGAGGCACCCCATGAAATGGTTTTAGCAAGCCAACATGGAAAACGTCATGGATCCTCGCCCCAACTGGCAAGGAGAGCTTGTAGGCCACATCCCCCACACGCTGCAGCACTTGATAAGGGCCAAAGAACTTAGGTCCCAGTTTGCCACGACCTTTGATCTGCAGCGACGCCACTGGCTGGTGGAGCAGACGCAACCACACCCACTGTCCCGGCTCAAACTCGACAGGCCTGTGAGTCCGATCATACACCGCCTTGTAGTGCTGCTGAGCCTGTTCCAGACGGTCGCGGACTTCAGCCAAGAACTCATCGCGGTCCTGCAGAGCACGCTCCACAGCCGGCAGGCGGGCTTCTCCTGTGAGATAGGTCCGAACAGCAGGGGGTGACCTGCCATATACCAACTCAAAGGGCGACGTCTTGATAGCCTGCTGATAGGAAGTATTATAGCAAAACTCAGCCCAGGGAAGCCACTCTAGCCACTGCCTTGGGCGATCGCCGGTGAGGCAACGAAGATACATGGTGATGATCTTGTTCGTCGCTTCAGACTGCCCATCCGACTGGGGGTGGAAGGCTGAGGACATGTGCAACTTGACGCCAGCCAACCGAAATAACTCCCGCCAGAATTCACTTGTGAAAACAGGGTCTCGATCGCTGACAATGGACGCCGGCACCCCGTGAAGGCGGACGACCTCAGCAAAGAAAGCCCGGGCAACTGATGTCGCCGTGTAAGGATGCCCCAGCGGAATGAAGTGTGCCGCCTTAGAAAATCTGTCGACCACCGTCAAGATCACTGACTTCCCATGAACTTTCGGCAGTGCCTCAATGAAATCCATGGCCACGTCCTCCCAAACTGCCGAGGGAACACCGAGAGGTTGCAGCAGGCCGCCCGGCTGTAGGTGTTCCGTTTTGTTCTGCTGGCAAACGGCGCACGCGCGGACGAAGTCCTGGACCACCCTGCGGTCATTGGGAAAATGGAAGTCTGCCCGCAGGCGATGGAGAGTCTTGTGCACGCCTTCATGTCCCGCGCCGTGAACGAGCTCCAGAATGACCCGGTGCATATTGGAAGTCGCCCCGACATAGATGCGGCCTTTAAATAAGATCAGGCCATCCCGCACAGACCACTGGTCACCCTTAGCACCCCCTCTGATGGCGTCGCGCAGCTGGGACAAGGTGGCGTCGCCATTGATTTCCTGCCTGATGTCGTCGAACAAGGCGAAGTGGGGGGCCGACAGGGCGAGGAGCTCGCCGGTCTGCTCGTCACGACGGGACAGAGCGTCCGCCACCACATTCTGGGCGCCCGGCTTGTACTCGACGACGAAGTCGAAGCCCAGCAGCTTGCTGACCCACTGGTGCTGGGGGATCGTCGTCAGACGCTGGTCCAGGATGAAGCGCAGGCTGCGGTGATCGGTCCGCACCACAAAGCGGCGTCCCCAGAGGTACGGGCGCCAATGCTTGACCGCCTGGACTAGCCCGATGAGCTCTCGCTCGTAGGCGGCCAGTTTGGCGTGTCGTGGGGCGATGGGCTTGCTGAAGAATGTGACGGGCCCGGCGCCTTGATGGAGGACCGCCCCGAAGCCCGAGCCGGAGGCGTCGCACTCGACGATGAACTCGCGGTCGAACGCCGGCAGCTGGAGGACCGGTGCTGACGTCAGGGCCGCCTGGAGCACACGGAACGCGCCCTCTGCAGCAGCGTTCCACTTGAAGCCTTCTTTCCTGAGTAGGGCAGTGAGGGGCGCTGCGATGACGCCGAACTCCTTGATGAACCGGCGGTAGTAACCCGCCAATCCCAAGAAGCCCCTGACTGCCCTGGGCGACTTGGGCAGGGGCCAGTCGAGGACGGCCTGGACCTTTTTCTTGTCCATGGCGACGCCTTCCAGGGAGATGACATGCCCCAGGTATGCCACCGCCGGAAGGCCGAACTCGCACTTGGAACGCTTGAGGAAGAGCTGATGGTCCTGCAACGTGCTAAACACCGTGCGTACGTGGCGTAGGTGGTCCGACCGGAGGAGCCGTAGATCGCATGTCATCGAAAAACACGAGCACGAACCGGCGGAGGAAGGGCAGCAAGATGTCATTCATGAGGGCTTGGAACGTCGCCGGGCGTTGGTGAGGCCGAAGGGCATCACCAGGAACTCGAACAGCCCCTGGTGCGTCCGAACGCCGTCTTTTCCACGTCATCGGGGAACATCGGCACTCGGTGGTAGCCCGATCGCATGTCGAGCTTGGTGAAGAACTTGGCGCCGCGCGGTTCGTCGAGCGCTTCCTCCACCACGGGGATGGGGAACTTATCCTTGATCGTCGCGTCGTTCGGCGCCCGTAGTCGACGCAAGCGCCACGAGCCGTCCGCCTTGCGGATGAGGAGTGCTGGTGAAGAAAAGGCGGACGAGCTCGGACGGATGATGCCTTGACGCAAAGGCATCTCGTCGCACCGGCGTTCCCGGCTCATCCTTCGCGTATGGGCGTAACGGTACGGTCGGACCGCCACCGCGCCCGCATTCGGCTGGAGGCGGATGCGATGGCCGAGGTGTCACCGCGGCGGCAGGCCCCGGGGGTCGTCAAACAACCCCGCAAACTCCTCCGGAGGTCCTCCGGTGGTGCTCCGCCCGCGACGCGTCGCCGCCGAGGGTCCCGGCGTCGCGTCGGTGCCGTGCCGCAGTACGCGGCGTCCTTCACGCACGAACGCCATGGTGTGGCGAGCGAGATCCCAAAGTATCGGGCCCCGGTGCGGCCCGACCACCGGACGCCCAACACCATGTCATAGTCGCCCAACGGCGGGGGCGTGGATGTCGATGTCGAACGCCTCGCCTCCGATGTGGACGTTCGCGCCTTCGCCGTGCCCGGGAGGGTATCCGGTCACCGTTCGCCACGGCCACCGACAAGCCGGCGCACGGCGTGAGGTGGATGCCCGCCCGGTGCGCCATGTCGATGTCGATGAAATTGTGTGACGAACCGGTGTCCAGGAGTGCTGCCGCCACGGCGCCGCCGATGGAGACGAAGACTTTCATCGTCTTGACGCCCTGGGGACGGACGCCCGTGATGGCGTGGAGGGACACCACCGGGACGTCGAGCGTGAGCGCCGCACACTCGGCCGCTGCGGCCTCATCGTCGTCCTCGGAGAAGCCCACGACCTCGATGATAAACGCCTTCTTGCGCCGATGGCCGAGGACGAATTTCTTGTCGCAGCTTGTAGCAAAGGCCCTCGCGCGCGCCGTTGGGCCATCTCCCCCGAGTGAGAGGCGGCGTCGCGGGAGGGTCGACGTCGTGGGCGTCGACTTGTCGGACCCCCCGGGCGGCGGCCGAGGTCGACGCCGGTGCGCCGCGGCGGGCGACGTGTTGGGGGCGGACGAGCCGGACGCCGGCATGGATGGCGCGCGCGCGTTCCGGCCCTGCACCGGATCTGACGGGGCCAATTGAAGGCGCTGTTCGTAGGCGCGGGCATACATGATGGCGTCGTCCCGGCCGATTGGGGCGGCGGAGCGCGACGTCGGTCTTCAAGGGGTTCACCAACCCCGCCGTGTACATCTGGACCAGCTGGGGCTCGGTGAGGTCCGGATCGCGGCACGCCAGTGACAGGAACTTGTCGGTGAACTCCTCGACGGTGCCCGTGCGGCGGAGGAGCATGATTTCGCCCACGGGTCCATCGGTCATCGGTGGGCCAAAGCGTTGCTGCACCAGCTGCGCGAATCGCCGCCAGGATGGTGTCCCCGCCGTCAGCTCCAGGCGGTAGAACCACATCTGGGCGGCGCCCGTGAGATGCATCGCCGTATACGAGACACGGCGGCGCTCCGGCGTGTTCTGGGCGCGGAAGAACGTCTCGCAGCGGTTGAGCCAGGGGAGGGGGTCCTCCTTGCCGTCGAAGGTGGGGAACTCCAGGCGTGCGCGCGGGTGGAAGCGCGTGTCGTTGACATCGTCCTCCTCCTCGCGAGATTCATCGCGCGGCGGTGGCCGTCCCGTGTACGGCGGCTGGTTGGAGGCGCCTTTTGGCGGCGGCTGGCCGTCGATGACGGAGCGCGGTTCGGAGTCCGCCACCTCCCCGTCGGGCGCCTTTCCGTCGCGCTGCGCCTTCTCCACGCGGATGAGGGCGAGGTTCAACGCTCGGACCTGCTCCGCGTTCTCAAATGCATAGGACTGGAGATTGACGATCTTGTCCGGCATGGCGGCCAGACTTGAAGCCACCTGCGCGAGCGGCGACAGGCGGTCGACCTTGGACTCCAGCTTGTTGACGGTGACCGCCAGATCGTCTAGCTTGGTCCCCAGGTTGTTGACGGTGTTCGTCAGGTCGCGGAGGCCGTCAGTGAGGGTCTTCATGTCGTCTCCCATGGACACGTTACCAGGTACAGCTGATACCAAGTTGTGATGGGCAGTAGCAATGGGGACAGAGTTGGTTGGAGGGACTTGGCGGAGATTGTACTCAAAGGAGGTAGAAGGCCGTGGCCCTGGACCTCGCCGGCGCGGAGGAGCCGCCGTGATGGCTCAACCACGCACCGGGGAGGCAGGCGACGGCTTACAATTGAGATTAATCTAAAGCCTAACCTTCTCTACTAACTCCTGGGCTTATAAGACGCCCAACTCCTAACAAAACTCTAACCAACTTATCTTATCTCAAGCTAACCAAATCTTATCGCTAACTACTCCCTCTTATCTCCTGTGGCCTTGCCCTTCTGGCGCCTGCTGAAGGTGACGCCGTACATAACAATGCGAGCCAACCGGGCGCACACTCACGGGCCTACAACTCTAGGGGATAAGCACATGACTCAACAAATGCAGCTGGCGTTGTTGACCTGCCTGGCCGCAGCCATGTTCATAACGCGCAATTGGGTATTTGAATTCAATAAGAATAATGAGAAGAGTAACTTTTCTGTGCATATGGGCAGCTGCCAGCATGTCTTACTGCAAAATGCATATGCCCTGATTAGAAGAAGCTAGTTACCATTTACATTCTGGTTGCACAACTTGCAAAGTTTGTTACTCTAATTGTTGTTTCTGCAGCTGTTGTATGAAGATGCGAGTCAAGTGGCCACTGATGCAGTCAGCAGTATCAGGACTGTAGCTTCTTATTGTGCTGAGAAAAGAGTGATGAAAATGTACGACCAGAAATGTGAAGTGTCGAAGAACCAAGGGGTCAGAACAGGAATGGTTGGAGGCCTTGGTTTCGGTTTCGCATTCTTAGTGTTGTACTTCACATTTGGCCTTTGTTTCTATGTCGGGGCGCAGTTTGTACATCATAGCAAATCTACTTTTGGTGATGTTTTCAAGGTTAGAAAACACATCATATCAGTAATATTTTTTCCCCTTTAGATTCATTTCTTCTATTTGATATTTGACACAGTAAGTCATCGTGTAGGTCTTCTTTGCCCTGGTTGTGTCAACTATTGGAATGGCCCGAACAAGTGCCATGGCCTCTGATTCCACAAAGGCTAAGGATTCGGCTATCTCCTTATTTTCTTTGCTGGATCAGAAGTCAGAAATTGACTCAAGCAGCGATGAAGGTTTGACACTGGATGAGGTCAAAGGGAACATTGATTTTCAAAATGTTAGCTTCAGGTACCCAATCCGCCCAGACATTCAAATTTTCAGTGATTTTACCCTTCATATCCCCTCTGGCAAGGTCAGACTACTTCTATCCCTCCTGCAAATCATATCCTTTACAATAATCTAATTATTACCAGCAACTTACCACCATCGTGGTTTTATCCAGACCGTTGCACTTGTAGGAGAGAGTGGCAGTGGCAAGTCAACATTGATCTCCTTGTTGGAGCGATTCTACAATCCCGACTCCGGTAGCATCTCATTGGATGGGGTGGAAATCAAGAGCCTAAAGGTAACCTGGCTAAGGGACCAAATGGGATTGGTGAGCCAAGAGCCTGTGCTCTTCAACGACACAATCCGTTCCAACATTGCCTATGGGAAGCATGGGGACGTTACTGAGGAGGAGCTCATCAAGGTTGTTAAGGCAGCCAATGCGCATGAATTCATATCAAGCCTTCCCCGAGGATATGACACCACTGTTGGGGAGAGGGGTGTCCAGCTATCTGGTGGCCAGAAGCAGCGGGTAGCTATTGCAAGGGCCATACTGAAAGATCCTAGGATTCTGCTGCTAGATGAAGCAACGAGCGCCTTGGATGCTGAATCTGAACGTATTGTTCAAGATGCCTTGGATAATGTGATGATTGGCAGGACTTCGGTTATTGTGGCGCATCGCCTCTCAACGATCAAAAATGCCGATATCATTGCAGTTCTGAAGGACGGTGTCGTAGTGGAGAAAGGAAGGCATGAGACGTTGATGAACATCAAAGATGGATTGTACGCTTCACTAGTTGAACTTCGTGCATCATCACAGTACCTAGGCTAAGACTTTGGTTCTAATCACTCACTGTACATTTGTACATCTTGATTCTTCTCTTTGTTTTTTGTAGTTCTGTTGTGCTACGAATTCATTGGAGTTTACAGAAGAATTCAAGAAGTAATCTTTCTTTGTATTTGGTATTCAGTGTAAGAATTTGCTCGAGGTTTTTGAATGGTATACTGATGTCTAAATAAAGCCTAATAATTTATTGTTCTTATGTGATTCTGTCCGGGGGTATGAGCTAAGCTTGAACGGCATCTCCGCATCCTGCAGTCACGAGGACCAGGCAGATCAAGTAAATATAAGACTTTTTTAAGGAATCGGATGCTCGTTAGCCTAAGAGGGGGAGGGGGTGAATTAGGCAACTAAAAACCTTAACCTATGGTTTTACTAATTTTGCGCAAAGGTAAACTAGAACATACTATCTAGATGTGCAACTACGGATGTTCTAGTGTGAAACTCCCATCCCAAGAGAAGGTTTGCAACCTATAGCCAATCCTAGCATGATACTACTTTAGGAAAGTAGAGGCAAACAAAGATTGCAATAGAGTAAATGCGGAAACGTAAAGGGGATGAGAGGAAGCAAACTCTTGACACGCGATTTATCTCGTGGTATCGGTAGGCACTAAGCCACCCCTAGTCCACATTGTTGAAGCACTCACACAAGAGTATTGCTTCCCGGTCACCAAGTCTCTCCCAAGAGCACCACTTGACTCGCCACAAAGGCTAGCCACTTAGTCACTTGTCAAGCTCCCTTGGTCAACTTGATGCCGCCTCCACTAAGGAGCTTCTCCACTAAGGAAGGGGGTCTCCACGTCCCCCGCACAAAGTGTCCTCGCCGCTCCACACCAAGCCGGACGGTCGATGACGATTGCCGGTGAGCCACTTAGGCCCCAAGGCTTCCGGCGAACCTTGTACAACTGGATTCACTCAAGAATCACCTCACAAGGTTGGCACAACCTTGCACTCACTCAGCTCTAAGCTAAGCCTAGCACTAAGCACATACACAAAGCATGCACTAGTCTAAGGATGAGCAATTAAGCACTTGGATGGATTGGATATGATCTTCAATGTGTCTTGAACTCATCTGCACTTCAACACAATCCAGCAACCTCAAATGGGTGAGTGGAGGGGGTATAAATAGCCCAAGGCATCAAACTAGCCGTTGGCTAACGTCCACTGAAAAAGGTACCGTCGGATGATCCGACGCTATGCTTTTCCAGGGCTTCGGTTCATCCGGTGCCCCTCCCACGTCATGTAGCCGTTGAGGTTCTCTGACACAACTGCTCCGACGCTACGTCGGATCATCCGGTGCTAAAGGCCTCGCGTCCAAATCGCCACTAGTAGCTTCCAACTGACCGTCGGATAAACCGACGCTTCATCTTGTCCAGGCGTCGGATCATCCGGTGCTGAAGGCTTCGTCTTGGCGCGGCTCTGTATGAATTCAAACTAAGCGTCGGATAGACCGACGGGGTCCCCACTCAGACCGTCGGATCATCCGGTGCTGCTGTCTTCCGTGCTCTTCCTCTGCAACTCGTCCGACGCTACTAAATAATGGACCGTCGGTTCATCCGACGGTACCTAGGGTTGGACCCTGTGCACCAACTCGTCCGACGATTGCACCGACGCATGTAAATGAGGGACCGTCGGATCATCCGACGATGTCTTCTCTTTTCCTTTTCTTGCTCGGTTTTGACCCTTTGTTTTGGCATTTTTGCATGTGGTTTTCTTGCATCCTTGGGACCTAGAAATGTCTACAAAGACATGGTCAAACAATATAGTTAGTCCCAATGATCATGTTGTCATGAATCACCAAAATCAAACTCCGAACTAATGGCATATGAGGCCATGTTCGCTACACTTTTACCTGTATGCCATTAAAAAAGATGGTTGTGACCTGTGTGCCACTAAAAAAAGTTCCTCGCACATGTGTGCCATCGTCCTAAACTTCTTTGCTCTCTACGTCATTCCGTCCAATTTTGCAAGTAACAGTGTTAAATGGATAGGGGAAATGATCATTGTACCCCTCCAATCATTAGCAGCAAACTCACATTTTCTTTACATGTATGTCATCCAATTTTCAAAATCACAATATGACCTTTCTTTTACCTGTATGCCACACATTTCTCATATTCACAAGTGCAGACTCACACTACAAGAAACCATTTAATCTGTGACGACTTGAATTTGTCACGGAATGCTGGAAAACCATCACAAAAAACTTGTTATGACGGTTTTACATAATGTCATGGATTGAGGGTCACAGATTAAATCGAGTGACGATTTCAACAAAACTGTCACAGATCATGACGTTTCTAAACCGTCACGAAATGACCCAAAGTCCACTTAGCACCCACCCAGCCCAACCCAAACCCAATATCTATGACGAAAATAAACGTCACGGATGACGTGCCACGTGTTTAACCAGCCAACATGGCAGGCGACGGGGCTGCTGATGCGGCTGGATGACGTGGCTGTATGGGTGACGTGGCAGGTGACATGGCGGCTAACACGGGTGACGTGGCAACTGACGTGGTTAGTAAATGATGATGTGGCAAGGTGACCAGGCATCTGACTTATCAGGTGACGTGGATTTTTTATTTTTTAAATTTTTTTAAGGCACAACCCATTTATTAATGGGCCGATTTCATAATTGGGCCTCTAAATGGGCCAAATTTCAGAACGAAATTTTGCACAGATTTACAACCCACTAGTTCAAACAGATGAGCCCATCATACACAGATTTACCCAAAATTCAGCAGACAAGATATATAAATCAGCCCATCGAGCACAATTACCAGAATTCAGCCCATATTACCCATATTACCAGATTTCAAGGTTCACCGAAGATCGAATATAACAATACCAAATTTCAGCCCACTACCGAATTTAGCAACCACCATAACGAAGTCTACCACTACCGGATTTCAGCCCTCCCACATTACAAAAACACCCACCGTACAAGCAAGAAAGAACACTAGCAAGGCTTACAAGGCACTCTAGCACCAAAAACAACAGAAGAATGAGGTTTTCAACTGCACAAGTTTGGCTCCAACCATAAACAGAATACCATCATGTGAGTCGGTTACGACCCAGCAAAAGCTCAAGCTTGGCCTCCAAATCCACCTGCTTCTTGCTCATCTCGTCCATTTGCTTCGATTGGTTGCTGATAATTGACCGTAGTTCTCCATTTTCCACCTTCTCCGCCTCCAGTTGTGCTGCAGCATCGCGTGCACTGAGCCTTGGACGTCGCGCGGTCTCCATCCCCACATTTTGAAGAAACAGATTCTTCTTAGTCTTCTGGTCAAGCACTTCAGATACAACCTGAACATCAGACTTGGGTTCTTCACCTTCTGCTGGTTCTGCTGCCAGCCGGTTTTCGATTTCAGTCTAGCAAGCAAGCAAGCAAAAAAATGGTTCAAGATCATGGGGCAATTTACAAGCAAATCAGATTAGCACCTTTAGATAGGAGACTTACAATAACAGATTGTACAGTAGGTGTGAAGCCCTTGGTTTTCTTGCTGTAGTGGTAGGCTTGGAACAACTTCAGAGCAACAGGTTCTTTTTCCTTTTCTCCATCCTCCTCCTTATCTTCCTGGAATTTTTTTATGGAGCAAGATTACTTAATTGGTCACAACGCTAGATAGTAGCAAAAAAATGAAGAAAAAACACGAACATTCGACATTTATATTATTGCAGCAATAACTTATAATCTACAGTTATACAAAGATCTTAACAAAGATGACAAGAAAGCATTTTCACTATAACAAGCATCTTAACAGCATGACAGTAAAGCATTTTCACTAGTATAACAGGCATCTAAACTGCAGAAAAACTATATTGGAATCACATGATATTGGAATATGACCAGAATTTAATAAAGGCATGGACCCACACCAAACTATATTAAAATCAGAAAAGAATTTCCCACACTAAAGTCGTGTTCAATAAAGGCATCTTAACAACAACTAAAAATTTGGTAAAACATAACAGAACAGCATGTTCACTTGAACTTAATGGATATGCAATTACTACCAGCAAATGGAAGAACCACATTGTATGACGAGTGGATTAAGCAAAGATGTTATCTTTATATGAGACATCATGCTAACAAATGGACTACACATCGACACTTACCAAATTTTCTACAAAGACCGGATAGCTACGGAACCAGCTTTTTGAGGGAACTTGACCTTGCCTCGGTTGACCTTGTTCTTTTGACATACCTCCTACATCATAACGGAATATATGTTAGATAAGTGTCACAAGAACATGTATAAGGTGAAGGTTGGGATGAAATACCATTTTCTTTGGATTCTTCCACATTTCCTTAAGTTCAGCCCATTGAAGATCATTTGTTGATGGTATAGGAGAAGTGTTTGTAACCAAATGGAGTGGAAAAGGATCAAAATAGTCTTGCTTCACTTGTATCTCCAATTGCGAACTGCAGTCTTCATCATTTCAAGACACCCCTTTCTAACTACAGGATCCTTTGTGTCAATGTCAAACTTTGCCTATTCACATGGGAGACAGGTATAAGAAATATGATATATCAGAAAATGAATAGTTTTCAATAATGCATATTGTTACATACCAAACAACAGGTTGACAGAATCTTTTGCCCGTTGGGAAAAAGGGCAAAAATTTGTCCGGCCGGTGTCTCGAAAACGAGACCTGAGACTTCCGACCGAACGACTTTAACCATTACGCTAGAATAGGAATATCGAACACTTGATAGGAATATCGCATCCAATTCCGCATCGCTTCACAGTTCCACAGTTCCGCGTCGCTCCTATAATACCACGGTGTTATTTAAAATAGCCATCAAACAATCGAATGACTATCTCCACCATTCGGATGGCATACGCCAATTTCTAAAATAACTTAGGCAAATATAACAAGGCAATTTGTTATTATGACACCTTGAAAAACAATAATTCGAGACGTGAAAAAGAGACATCAATAATCCATCGAGTTGTCCAAGAATCTGTTATTGTTTTGATTATTGAAAAAAAAATACATTTCCCGAACATCGCCTAAAGGAGGGCATCAACGGTGGAAGCCGGAAGCAATACATTTCCCGTAACATCTTCATTGATATGATAATCTTTGATTTGAAGCCAAGGTACACATTTGACATGTGCACACTCGTAGGCCGTAGCATGGTACATTTGGAAGCTAAACATGGCATTGCATCATGCATCATCCCGCATTGTTGCATCCGAGCCGTATGCTTGGAAAGTTCATCTTGTGCGAACCGAAGCTATCACCTTCTTTTCTTCCATATGTCCATTGTTTGATCCATCGGAGGTGGAAATATCACATGGATCCTCACTATGTGGGGCGTAATGATCGTAGTCCGATTCGAACCTTCATCCATGTCCATTTGGTATATAGCTTCATGGCCGGGCTTGTGTTGATGTGAAGCGTTGTCTCTCGCCATTCGCTCAACCACTTCGGGAATTCGCAGAAGTCCACCCGAATATTGTTCTCGCAGCCGATCTCTTTCACCACCTTTTTCTCAAGCTCCATGGTTCTTTTGTTGCCGGACAACTTCCGGACTAACCGCAAGATCAAGACAAATGAACCCCCGTAAACTCCAGCTATCTCTCGTTTCAAGTTCCGAATCAATGAGATGTGGCCATAAATGAAAAGGATCTTGTTCTAGTTACCATGGGGTTGACGACACCGGTGCCCTCCTTTGCCATTGTAGCGAAGTCGCTCCAAACTTATTTGCCGGGACGGTGCGTGCAAACGGCGGCTCCGGCGTGTCGCCACACCACCCGCCGCAAACATGATCCCGGCGGCCGCCTCCCGAATGTCCTCACCACACTCACCGCACGCCCAAAGAGCAAAAATGAGGCACCTCCCAGCCGAATGGATAATCAAGTCGGCTCATATGGAGGCAACAAGAAACCGACTAAATCTAGAGAAAAAGAATTCACTTTCAAACTTAGTTGGATGCCAATTCCACAACAATTAAATCAAAAGGTTCATCTAGAAAATGGCAACCTAGCAAATTTGCGATTAACATTTTTCTCTCCACAAACCTTTCATATCACTCCGTTGAAGCCTCTCGTTAGTTCTAGTATCCCGTCGTCTAGGTTCGTTGGTTCTATGACGGATGGAAGGCTTCACTAGGTTAGGCTATGTTACTACTAGCTACAGCAATAAAATATATTCACAAGCTACAGCAATATACTATGGTAAAAATCAAAGAAGTGTGTCCGAATTTAATAGAAGAGACAAATTGTAGCATTCTGCAGAGTGTGGTAAACAAAATGTAGTACACTCCATAATCCGAAAAAGGTACAAGAACCCGCAAGGAAGCCGGCTCACGGTATGATATCAACATCCCGATCCGGAAGGTGAGCATTGAGCAATTAAAGTAATCACTAGGCCTCACTACATTAGTGCCTTCACAATCAGCACAAGAACACACAGAATCTCTACCCACTTGATACAAAAATAACCGCAAACAATCTGAAATAAACTAAATAATAAAAATAGTGCTATTCATAATCGCAAGCAATCTGAAATAAACTGAATAATAAAAATAACTCGCAGCAAACCGAAATAAACTGAATAACCGCAAGCAATCCGAAATAAACCGAATAATAAAAAAAGGTCTGAAATACAAATAGTTGGGTCTCGGATACAAATAGTCGGGTCTCAAATACAAATAGTGCTATTCATCATCACTTGTCGACCTCACTTGTGGCACCTTCTTCTTCGCTGCAACCGCAATATTCCAAAAGTGTGTCATCTTCTTCTTGTTCGCCATCACCGTAATCCACTTCTCTCGTCACTTTCTTTCAGCACCCGAGCAATTTCAGCAGCTTCAAAAACAGGACCCTCTTCATCATCTCTATTTAAAGGCTTATCATATGTAATGTCGAAACCCCTTTTCTCACGCCCTCCTCTTCACAAAGACTCATCCTCTTGATAGGCGTAGCAAGATATTGTACAGCTTCACTTTGACTTACATTGTAAAGATGCTCGTGCTCAAAAGTCCGTACAACTTGCCAATTTGTACCTAATCTTGTGTCCGGCAAGTAGAAAACCTTCCTAGCCCGAGTGGCCAAAATATAACAATCATTCTTGTACCAAAGACTTCCAACATTGATGCTTTTAAGAAAGCCATCATCTTTAAGCTCGATCCTTTTCCCATCCAATTTAAACCAAATCACATTTAAACAAAACCACGGACCCGTCCTCCAGGTTATATTCTAACTTAATTATTTCCTTCAAAACACCAAAAAAATCAGTGGCCCGTCCATTATGTGTACTTTGAGACACTACTCCACCGTTCGTGTCTTCTTATTCTTGTCACGGTCAATCGTGTTAAACCCGACCCCATTCACTATGCATGAGGAGTATTTCTTAACTCGAAATCGGGGCCACATGCTAAGGAAAAAAGATCTTCATCTACCTCTTCTTGATTCTCATTCCACAATCTCATGATCTGCCACATGAAACACAGATATTAGAAATATAGAGAAAATTATCTGGTGCCCAAAAAACCTTAAAAATATGTGGATATATATGAACACTAACATGATTTCTGAACCAAGTCTGAAATCCTTGACGAAGGGTTCTTTCAACGTTAGGCACCCCCTTTCTCATTAACTCATCTCTGAACATTCTCGTAAAAATAAAGTTAGCAAGGTGCCTTTTGATCAACTGAAAAAATAAAGTTAGCTTATGCGTACAAGGCTTTAGAAGATAGTAATTAATACTTACTCCATGTAATTCTCCACTTGACTACAATTGTTGAGCACATACCACACCATTTGATCAAAGCCATTTTCATCATATACAAGTTCGGGAGCGAAAGTGAAATTGACTCCATGCCCAAAGACGTCAACACCATAGGCGTCTTCATTAGAAAACCCCCGGTTTCTTGGTTCCCGATTAAATCCGGTGTCAACATCGTCCATGTATCTAGAACAAAATGTCGGGCATTCATCGCCAATATATGCCTCAAAGCAATGGAACCCTCCCGGTCGTGCCCCGTTCCTCACATAGCGCTTCAAAGTATACAACCGCCTTTCAATGGGGTACATCCACCCATATTGTACGGGGCCTCGGAGCAATGCCTCATCCGGTAAATGAACAAGCAAGGTGGATCATCACATCAAAGAAAGCAGGGGGAAATATTTTTTCAAGCTTCACCAATATTATAGGGATTTCTTTCTTCATTTCAGCCAACACATCTTTGTTGAGGGTTCTCCGCCGCACAATTCCCCGAAAAATTTCCCTAAATCTGCTATTGCTTCATAAATATCCTTGTCTAAAAATCCTCTCATTGCAGCTGGTAATATTCTTTGCAAAAGAATATGACAATCATGTGTTTTTAGCCCTTGCACCTTGGTTCTCTCGCATTTAAACACCTTGAGATGTTGGAAGCAAATCCATCCGGAAACTTCACCTCTTGTAGAAAATCACGAAGGCCTTCTTTTGTTGTGTGGACAAGGTATATCGAGCATGAGACATCCGGCTTGAACCTCCATTCTCTCTTAAGTGCAACTCCTTTTTAATTCCCAAATCTTTCGCATCCAACCGAGCTTTAATTGTGTCCTTAGTCTTGCCAACTATATTGAGAATTGTTCTAATCAAGCTCTCACATATGTTTTTCTCAATGTGCATGACATCGAGATTATGCCTTAGCTTCAATTTTCTCCAATATGGCAACTTCCATAAACTAACCATCTGAGACCAAATTGGCACATGACCTCCTTCCTTGTCGGAACGCTTCCTTTTCCCACATGCCTTGCCAGGTCTAACATCTTTGACTTCCTCCAATTCGGCAAGCAACTCTTCTATAGAGAATTCACCCGGTGGGTCATTGCTTTCATGAAGCCCGGCAAACTCATTGTTTCTCCGCAAACGATGCCCCTTGGGAAGGAAACGATAGTGTCCCAAATACCCAATTTTGCTCCTTAGATCGTATGAAAGAGGTTGTTTGTCACAATGGGTACAAGCAAAGTAGCCTTTTGTGGTACGCCCGTAAAGAGTGCTCAAAGTCGGGTAATCATGGACGCACCATAAAACTGCAGCATGAAGCTTAAACAATTTGCCTGTCTTAGCATCATAAGCACGCACACCTGCCCAAAGGTCAAGCAAATCTTCCACAAGAGGCTCTAGAAACACATCAAAATCCTTTCCGGGGCTTGCAGGACCTGGAATAAGCAAAGCCATCATGAAGTTTGACTCCTCCATGCATGCCCAAGGTGGAAGGTTGTAAGGCACAACAAACACAGGCCACATGCTGTATTTTGTGTTCTTTTCTGAGAAGGGATTGAACCCATCAGTTGCAAGGCCGAGTCTAAGGTTTCTTGGATCATTTGCAAAGTCTGGATATTCCTTGTCAAAATCTTGCCATGCCTCACCATCAGCTGGGTGGCTCATTTCCTTCTCCCTAGGCTCTCCCCTTAACTTGTGCCATTGTGCATTTTCTGATGCTTCTTTCGTCGCAAACATCCTCTTTAGCCTAGGTGCCAATGGAAAATGCCGCAACACTTTCCATCGAATTTTCTTTCTTTCAGGATCTTTCCATCTAGATAGTCCACAAACGGGGCAGTTGTCATGCTTGGCATATCCCTTTCTGAACAGCACACAGTTATTGTAGCACACATGTATTGATTCATATCCAAGACCCAATTCCTTTAAAATTTTTTTTGCTTCATTATAGGACTTGGGGAGTGTATTGCAATCAGGGAATGCTTCAGCCAATAGCTTCAATATTGCGGTGAATGCAGAATGCTTATCCTGTATAAAGACTTCATATGAAGAAGCTTTACCACGAAAGAAAACCTTGAAAATTTGGTACAGCCAGGATATAGCTGATGCTTTGCCTCTTTCATCACTATTTTAAAGAAAGATTCCTTGTCATGAGGTTCTGCATCACCATACGGATCTTCTCCGTCCTGATTTTCTCCATGTTGCCTTTCTTGTTCGGCTGCAGTGTGTAGGTCTCCTATAAGCCCTTCCAAACGATCAACATTATCATCTTGTCCATGTATGGAATCATCACTATAGCCATGCAAACCAACAGGATTCTCAAAAGCTTCTACATCAATACTCTCTCCATGATGAATCCACCGAATATAAGTACTATCCATGCCATTCATCAAAATATGCTTCTTCACAAGAGGTCGACAGAGGTACTTCGATTAAGACATCTACCACAAGGGCACAAAATTTCAACATCCTCGCTGAATTTTTCTTTAACGAAGCTCATGAATTGGTTGACACCATCAATGTGTTCGCAGGAAAATAATCTACCACGAACCCAACTACGATCCATCCGATCAAGCATTGCGGACAAACCCAATGAATAAGTCTAACCAATTCGAAGCCATACTACAAGAAAATCAAAGAAAAGATTCGGATTTATACCTCGCCGCACTTCGTGGATGAGCAAACGCGAGCAGCGGTCCGGGACGCCGTGCTACTCTACTCGGCCATGGCCGGGTTGGGATTGCGCCGCTCTTCCTAGAGCTGCAGCGGATGAGTCCTCGAGGCCGCCGGCCGTGCCGCCGCGCCCAGGACGTGCCGTCCGCCGCCGTGTGGTGGACGCGCGGGTCGTGGACGCGGAGGGTGTGGCTTGGTGATGGCGAGTGCGGAGGAGGAGGGCGTGCTAGTGGTGGACGCCCCTAGGTGGTCGTGGCAATGGTCGGCGGCGTGTGGGATCTACACGAATGCTCGTCGGCGGCGCATCGTCGGCCGACCCGAATCTCCCGGCGGCGGCGAGGAAGAAATGCGAGGCGGAGGGGGGCGCACCCGTGACAGGAGGCAAGAAGAATTTGATTCAGGTGCGGCACGTTATAGTACATAGGTAATAACAGAAACTGGTAGAGCACGAACGATTTGCTAGCCTAGTGGTGGGAGTGCTCAATGCTAATGCGCTGAGCCTTGTTCGAATCCCACTTCTGCGTGGATTTTTTTTCAATTTGGAGGCGCGGCGGCTGACTGGGCCTGCAGCTGAATGGCCTGCGCTGGCTGACTGGGCCTCGTGTATGCACGGTCCTCACGGGGATGCGTTATTCTCTGAAGAAAGCGCGGCGGCTGACTGGGCCTCGGTCGAATGGCTCCGCGCCGGGCCGGACCGGGCCTCGTGTATGCACGGTCCTCACGGGGATGCGTTATTCTCTGAAGATCACAAACCCGGTGAAAAACAGTGAAACTCTTATTATACGTATCTATTAAATAGATATAGTTTGATTCTTCTGCATCTGGGGGGCGAAGAGAAAGAGGTTTTTCCTTTGCTTCGGGTTCGGTACACGGCTAATCCCTACTACTTATTGGGCAAGGGAACTACAGCGGCATGATATTCGTAGCGATTCGATTTCCGGAAAGGATTCCCTCCCTTCTCTTTCTATTCTATTCTATTAAACCATCTCTACCTACTCTAAAAAAATTTTCAATTTGGAGGCGCGGCGGCTGACTGGGCCTGCAGCTGAATGGCCTGCGCTGGCTGACTGGGCCTCGTGCGTCCGGCGGCTTGGTGATGTAAAATATTTATATAGTGAGGAAATGAATAACAAAGTTATAGCTCAATGGAAAATTCAAAAGGTTGCAAGGTCAAGCTTCGGTATTAGCATGTTTTTTTAAAAAATTTTCATATAACATTTTAATTTTTAAAATATGGTTCATGACGAATTCGCTTAAACGTCACACTTTTTTGGGCTTTTGTTTTCTGTTCATGACGAATTCGCTTAATCGTCATAGTTTTTGGGCTATACTGTGACGATATTTAAAAAACGTCATGGTTTTCTGGGCCTTGCACCCATAACAGCGAACCTATGACGGTCTCTAAAATCATCACAGGAAATCTGTCATAGATTAAATGGTTTCTTGTAGTGTCACTGTTACCATATTTTTTAAAATACTGTTATCATTTTTTATTTAGGAAAAAAACAACTTGACGACCCGGATCCGGAACCGCCAAGACGAGACGATGCCCTCCCGTGACGGCGGCCCTGCCGTCATGCACCCCCATCACCTGCCGCCGCTGCCATCGTGCAGCTTCGTGCACATCGCGCCCGACTACCACCACCCCATCCCCGCCACCATGCTGCACTACGCCCAGCAGCCCGCGCACCTGGTGTTCCCGACCGACGCCAAGTCCGAGGCGCACGACGTGTGGGCCTGGAACCTCGAGCAGGAGCTCAGCGCCATCGCGGCGGTGCTGCCCTACTACCCCTGCGTGACGGTGGACACGGAGTTCCCCGGCGCCGTGCACGACGATCCGGCCACGCCGCGCTACCTCTGCGGCCCGCGCGAGAGCTACGCGCTCATGAAGCGCAACGTCGACGACCTCAAGCTGCTCCAGGTCGGCGTCGCGCTGTCGGGCGCCACCGGCCGCTTCCCCGTCGCGTGGCAGTTCAACATCCAGGGCTTCAACCCCGCGCTGGACCCGCACGCGTCGGCCTCCGTCGCCATGCTCCTCGCCCAAGGCATGGACCTCGCCGCGCTGGGCGAGTTCGGCATCCGCCCCGCCGACTTCGCCGACGCCTTCTACCGCTGCAGCCTCTTCGGCTCCGGCCCCGCCGCACCTCGCGGCTCTGCCCTGCTGCGCCACTTGGGGCTAGGCACGGCACCCTGGAAGCCCCGCGCCATGCCGCCCCGCGCCGCCTGGGTCTGCTCCCGCGCCGTGCCCGCGCGCCGAACGCCGGAAGCCGCTCCTACCCGTGTCGGAAACACCCGCCGCTGCCCCTAGGGGCACGCAGCCGGGTCGAGAGAAAAGGGTCGGGAGACAGAAGAAACCGGTGGATTGAGAGTCAAAAGTCAGTAGGGGTAAGATAGACATTTCGCGTGCAGAGTCCCACATGTCAGAGCGTCCTAACAGTGGATTTCTAACGGATTGTGGATGGAATGGCATAGAGGGTAAAGAAATGTAGGGCGATGGCACACAGGTGCGAGCAACTTTTTTAATGGCACACATGTCACCACCATATTTTTAATGGCATACAGGTAAAAGTCTCGTAAATATCGTAGCTAGCGAAGTAGCAGGACGCAGGCAAATACAGTAGAATCCGTACACGGTCACGTACCAAGTCGAACTCCGGAAGCGCGGCCGGCTCGTTCACTGCGGCCTGCTCCATCGCAACCTCAGACCGTGCGCAGCATTCAAAGAGGTCAATGAATCAAAGTTAATGTTGACATTGGACCATACTTCCAAACGAAACGGGGGATCAGACAAGGGGATCTTATTTAACATCGTCACTGACATGCTAGCCCTGCTCATTAATCGAGCGAAAGCAGATGGGCAAATTAGAGGGGTGATACCCCATCTAGTTGATGATGGTTTGTCTATCTTACAATACGCAGACGACACCATAATCTTTCTAGACCATGACCTTGAGCAAGCTAAAAATCTTAAGCTCCTTTTATGTGCTTTTGAGCAGCTTTCGGGGCTGAAGATTAACTTCTACAAGAGTGAAGTCTTCTGTTATGGTGCGGCCAGAGAGATGGAAGCTTCCTATACTTCTCTCTTTGGTTGTAATTCGGGAGATTACCCTTTCAGATATTTAGGTATTCCGATGCACCATAGACAACTCTTAAATTCCGAATGGAGTAAAGTCGAAGAACGCTTCTAGCAAAAGCTCTCGTGTTGGAAAGCAAAATATCTATCCTATGGGGGGAGGTTGGTTCTACTGAATTCAGCGTTAAGTAGCCTACCCATGTTCATGATGTCCTTCTTTGAAGTTCCTAAGGAAGTTCTTAAAAACCTGGATCATTTCAGATCCAGATTTTTTGGCAAGGCTATGCTATTAAACATAAATATAGACTTACCAAATGGGACATCTTGTGTCGCCCCAAAGATCAGGGTGGCCTTGGGATTTTGAACTTAAAGCTACAAAACAAATGCCTGTTGACTAAGTGGTTAGTGAACCTTTTGAACACTGAAGGGACCCGACAATCTTTGCTAAGGAACAAGTATTTGAGAACCAAAACCCTCACGCAAGTATCATCAAAACCAAATGACTCTCACTTTTGGAGAGGACTCATGCGTATTAAAGATGAGGTTCTGTCTAACGGTTCTTTCGTTATTAAAGATGGAACCAACACGAGATTTTGGGATGATTCGTGGATAGGTGATAAGCCGCTCAAGGATACATACCTATCCTTATACCATATAGCGCGGGATAAGCATGTCACGGTTTCTAAGATTTTGTCCTCTACGCCCCTTAATATTTCTTTCAGGCGGTCTTTGGTGGATAACAACCTGAGCCATTGGCTTCACCTAGTAGCTCGGGTCTCTAATGTTGTTCTGGTGGATGATAAAGACTATTTTAAATGCAGGCTGACAAAAAGTGGTTTTTTCACTGTTCGGTCACTGTATTTACATGACATAGATACTCATCCACCTTTTCAGTATAGGAAGATCTGGAAGTGGAAAATACCTCTAAAGATCAAAATTTTTCTTTGGTTTCTTCAGAAGGGGGTCGTTTTGACAAAAGATAACCTTGTAAAGAAAAATTGGAAAGGGAGCCAGCAATGTGTCTGCTGTAATTTTAATGAGACCATTCAGCACCTGTTTTTAGATTGCCCTTCCACAAAAATGATTTGGAGGATTATTTTCTATGCTACTAATTTGACCCAGCCTAGATCTATTAGCCATATGTTTGGTACGTGACTTAATAATCAACATAATGACTATAAGCCCCTGATCTGGGTTGGTGTCGCTGCCATTTGCTGGGCTATTTGGAAATGTCGGAATGATATAGTTTTTAAAAAGATGAAGTTTAATTTGTTTTTGCAGGTTATTTTCAGAGGAGCTTACTGGCTACGCTTCTGGGCCCAGTTGCAGCATAAGGAGCAGGCTAAGGATACCCTCATCGCCATGAGCAGAAAATTAGAAGTCGTTGCTCTACAGTTTGCTAATAGAGAATGGAACAATTTTTATCGTTTACCTTAGTCGGGGCTTATTGCCCGTTCCTGCTTTTTTACACTTTTGTGGACGGTTCTTTTGAACGCTGTAATAATTGGCTGTGTACATCTTCAGATGTAGAGGCCGGATTTAATTATCCAATATCTAAAAAACAAAAGAATTAATCGAAAAAATTAATCCGCGCACACAAGTAAGATAACAGTCTGAATAGTTGTTCGCACCTAAATTTGGCATAAGGCCGATCAAACACTAGCTTTGTCAAACACTAGCTAAAACCCTAGTCAAACCCCTTGTCACTCCTTGTCCTTCTGGAACTTTTGTCGCGTTCTCTGAATTTCACCTAAACACTTCAAATTCTACCAATATAAAAGTTGTCTAGTTTTTCGAGGGACACAACTTTCATGTTGGATGGCATTTCAAATTTTAAGTGGAAAAGGGTGAAAAACTTGGTCAACTGCAGCTTTTACTATTCATCAGCGCTCTACAAAACCTAAATTTTGCTTGGCGTTCCTGCTCAAACCATTGAGAAAAACATAGGACAACCTTTGCAAATGTTGTAGAGGGATGTCTCATCTACAATTTTCGTATCTATCGTTTTTGTCGCACAGTTCAATTTTTTTTTGGAGAAAATCGCGGTCAATAAAGGGTTGACCGGCTGAAAAACAACTCGGTCGTGCTCTAGAGTGCCGCCGGCGCGCCAGGCGGCCCGCCGCCTTGGCTTGCACCGCGCGCCAAGCGTTGCGCCGCCTCGGCGTCCGTGCGGACTTGTCCCCACCGCCTCGAGCCACGAGCCACTGGTCTCCTAGGGATGCGTGCCGTCCATGCCGCGTCGTACTCGCCCGCCCCGAGTTGCCCCGCGGTCCGTTGCCGGTCCCCTGCGCATGCAAGCCAAGGCTGGTTGCTGTATTGTGGTGTTAACGCAGGGCCCTTACTTCGATGCGAAGACAAGGAGCCGCCCTTGCTATAAAGGCTGCAGCCGGCCGTCCTCGTGCACGCATGCCGTCGGCCCTTCCAGTGCGCTCCGCCGGGGAGCAGCCTCTTTCGGCCAACTCCTCCGCAGGCCGACGCTCCCCGTAGCCGCCCTAGACCCTGCTAGAGCCGCCAGTGCCACCCTTTGCCTTGCCCCGGCCGGGAGCTCGCCGGAGCAAGAGCTCCAGCGACTAGCGTTGGTCATCGCCACCGCAGGCCCTCACCGGCAGCCATACCGACCCCAACTCTGGCTAAAACCGAGCCATGGTGAGCCCCTATTTCCCTCAGCCTCCTTCCCCGGCCAAGGGCGCCGCCGGACCCGCCAGATTCCGGCGAGCCGCGCCGTCCCCACCTCCCAAGGACCAATTGCAAGCCTCCAGTTATTCCCAGGGTGTTTTGTGTGAACCGAGGGTATCGTTGTGAAGAGCTAAAACTTCCAGCGGCCTGCCGGTAAAACCTAATCTCAAATAGTAAAGGGCTTTTGCTGAAACTTTGAAAATCCATAAACAATCAAAGAAAAATCATAAAAATGCAAACTAAATTTTTTTGGTTCGATATGAAAAATCCTACAACTTTTACAAAGCCCTACCATACTTTTTCCTGATAGTCTTTGCATGAAAAGTAGAAATGTGAAAAACCTAGATCTGTTGGATCTCCAAATCCACAAGTGATATATAGCTGAAGTTTGGATATGTTGTGTGTCATGCCATTCCTAGCTCCTGTACCAAAAATTGCACAAAGTTATGTTGTGAATCTTTTTATATGAATTGTTTTCTATTTATGCAGAATCTGTCTAAATGATTTTTGTAGCTAAAAATATTTATGGTTTTGTGCCCAACTTCTGCATGCTGTCTTTTTATGCCAAAATGCAACTCTGGTGAATTAATCACAGTTTTATAATTGTCATAAATAGTTATTCTTGAAATATGCTTGTTTTTCTTGTAATTGCATAGCTCAAGACCCATAATAGTTCTAAGTGTATATGTTGCATCCCTAGCCTAGTTTTGGACCAGAGGTCATGTGTGAGAAAGTTGGAATCATTTTGATGTGTATTTATTTTTGTATGCATTTCTCGTGGTTGGATAACTAGCTTTTGTTATTTTCGGTATAATTAAATTCATAGCTTTCCTAAGAGTGCATGTGTGTGCAGTGGCTTGTATAGGTTTGGAAATGCTTCATAACACATCCTACTGAATTTTATTAATTTATTTTATGAATAAAAACGATAGAGGCCATTAAAGCTTCATCTTAAATTAAATGAGAAAACCATCAACTACACATCTAAAGACCCTATGTGTGTGATGTAAGTCATTTTAAAATGATAAAGATCAATCCCTTGCTATTTGTGAAAGCTAAATTATTTTATTTACATAAAATATGTACACAGTCTTTCTAAAAAAGGAATGAATAATAAAGCACCACATGAAATCACTTTAATAAAAAGATTATACCAAATGTGCGTTTGTTAAGTTGAATATGGCCAACCATACTCTTCATGATTTTCATATGTTGTTTGTAATTAATTAATTTGGAAACCGTCAATTAAGTCTTGCATTGCATCCTCGTGTAGATCCTTCCGACGGTAGCTGTACGCGTGTGCCGGAAGGAGGATATAGAGGAGCTGACGGAGACGTGCACCACGTCGTTGTAGAACAAGACCTGGACCAAAGTCCAGAAGGACCCAAAGCCAACCTTGCCAGCGAAGGCAAGCCCCAGATCATTAACCCAGTTTTACAATTTCATGCAATTATCGCTGTTATGATTGTGCATTTACGTTTCAGGAGTTGAATGAAACCCTAGATGCATGATCCCTAGGTACCTATGTTCTTTTACTAGAAGGTTAGGTCGATAGGTGCTATGCTATAGGACCGGTACAAGTCGAGTGATGTTCGTCACTCGCGAGAATAGGTTCTTATGTTGGAATCATAAGATCTTTATAATGGATTCCATAGGTGGTAAGAGCATGGGATTTGGGCTCCGGTCCAATGGCTTTCGTGGGCTAAGCTTTTGAACGTACTAAACACTTGTTGGGAATGGGACCGGTAAGCCTAGTACCCGATTGACGCAGCAAGGGAACCTTTCCCTACTACCCCTGGGGCACAGAGATGTGTCCCCCTGCTTGCAACAGTGTGGTATCTGCGTGATCCTGGACGTTCATGTGTGGGCGAGCCAGTAAGCCTTGTACCAAGGAATGTAGGTTCCGATCCTGAGCTGAAGATCGACGAGAACCGCCTGGTCGGTGCATACCCCGTTTCGTTTTTTTGGACCTTCTTGGGGGTATGCATTCTTCTGTGTGTTTAGGTCCACCTTGCAAGGTTATAAACCAATCGATTGTCGACCTCTCACCGTTACCCGAGACTGCTTAATCAACTGGCCATGATATCCCTTAATGATGGAACTTGGTGAAGTTTACTGCTTGAATTAATTGTTTATATAATTCTTGAATGAATTAGTTGGCACACTTACAAATGTTAATCAACTAGAATTTGTGCTAAAATATTGAAAGTAAAGACGCACTCCTTGTTGCTTTTCAGCAAAAGAATTCCACCAGCCAAAAAGCCTCTCATGTCTAGAGTTTTGTGATGTAGTTATCACCCGGCGGTTAAGTCTTGCTGAGTATTAGTATACTCAGCCTTGCTTTGAAAACCGTTGTTGCAGGTGTTGTTTGACCTGGTGAGATTCCACTCGGCTGGGAGTTGGAACGGGTGAATGACGACAAGTGATGGCATCACAGACGGCCTCCTGTGATGTTTATCGAGCCGCTAGTTTATTTATTTCCGCTGTTTTAAAACTCTGAACCTTTACTTCCTGTCATGAACAATTATTTGTAATACTTAAACCCCTTCGGAGCAGACTTGTTCTAAAATGTGTTGTGTACTCTGGACTTGCCTTCACGTGAGTTTTAATGGATATTGTTGATCCTTTGTTGATATCCAAGTGATTTACCGGGCGTCAACCTGGAAACTAACGACAGGATGATACTTTATTATTGCTTAATGACCAAAGTGGATTGGTTTAGGCAATAGTACGGTATTTTCCTGGGCGGGTTATCGCAGTTGGTATCAGAGCGATTATATGCAGCAGAGTTTAATTAACAACCCTAATAACTGGTTTTTGAATAAAACTTGCCAATATTGGTTATGTTTGCAAAATGTATTGGATCGTTAAGGATGAATAAAACTTTCAGGTGGCTTATTAATCTATGGTTTATTTTGCTAACTTCCAACACTTTACTTTATGTCAGACTTACTTTCTTGCACAACCAAACTAGAAGAGCCACATGCTTTATACGTGTGCGGTGCCGCATCACGGGAATTGCGAGGGTTGATGGAGTGATCTATTCAACGGATCCCATCTTCTCGTCTGGTCTCTCACGTGTTTTATACATGTGCTTTCCGTATGAAGTCATACGAAGGATGAGATGCTCTATTCAAGATGAACATGTCGTGAGTTGTGACGTCGCCACGTTTTCTCATACATGTGCATTCCGCATGTCGAATATGCGAGGCAAGGATACACTCCATTCAAAGGGAGGGTGTCTGAGGTTGGACGCTGTCCATGCAGCGGCTTGACACATGGATGCCGTTTCTATATTGAACGGTAATGTAAGTGGACGCTTTCATGAGTGCTAGCATGAAAGGTTCGTTGTGTTCTGTGATCTTCTGCAGGTACACTAACCACGTTCTTAAGTCGCTAAGCGAGTACTGATAGTCTCGACTAGTTATTATAGGGAGAGACGTAATTGGTGCCTTGCCACCGGCACTAACTTCGATTTTTGGCTTAATTGCTTAGTGAGGACGAATAGGTCGTTCTTGCATCATGATAAAAACCTGTTGAGTAATAAAAAGATCACATGTGTTGTTCTCCTTAAATAATGATAATAATAACAACAATTTACAACCTTTAAACCAAATCTAAAGTGTTGTTGTTGGACCAGCTAGTTGACCCTGTTGTCGTGACCTTTTCTCAGACCCGTTCTGCTGAGTTGCCGTATAGGTGATTTATACCCAAGTACTCCATATCTATAAATCTTTCCTGAGAAATATTTTCATGATCATCGGTTTTCAAATCTCAAGTTATGCTCAGATAGTAAACCTAGGTCTTACCGTTTTCTGGAACACGTCACTCCGAATCTTCCACCTTTGCATTTTGTTCCTGACTCATCTAGCTTAACCCTCGACTGCCAAGTTTGGTCTCATGAACCTACCGAGTTGCCAGAAAATTGTGAACGTTTCGGGAACGTTTGTTGTGGAATATTGGAAATTGTCATTTCGATACAGTGCAACTGTCTCGAGTCTGACTATTTGGTCAATTTGAGTTTTCGTCGTACATGTTCTACTTGTTGAACAAGCTTACGAATGTGTGGCTTATGAAAACTCAATTTTTTCAGATGGCGGGCTCGACACGCAGCACTTCGAATGGTTTCGGTGATTCCAGTGGTCGCAACCAGCCGCCACCACCACTGGACCTGACAACAGTGGCTACTCAAACCGAGATGTTGCACTAATTTCTTCTATACCTGCAGAAGTAATCATAGCAGCAGCAGCCCCATGGGAATCGGATTGATGCCCAAGGTCAAGTAACCGAGTACAAACACTTTCTGGATATGAATTCCCCGCAGTTCACTGGGACGGAAGAACCCCTGGATGCTGATGCTTGGATTCGGGCCATTAAAGCCATGTTCGCAGTGTTTACCTTGCCATATTCAGGAGGACGCAAGGCTAAATTCGCGGCATTGCAGCTTTGTGGTTCTGCTTTAATGTGGTGGGAACACTACAAATCCATGCAACAGCCGGAGTACGAAATCACTTGGGAAGAATTCAAAAAGGCTTTCAGAGACCATCACATTCCTAAAGCACTTACCGATAGGAAAATGAGAGAGTTATTGGCTTTCAAGCAAGGGTCAGACACGGTGTACCAATACGCGCAGAAGTTTAATAACCTCTGCCAGTATGGAGGATATCATGTGAGACATGAAGAAGATGGAGCTTTTTCGCGAAGGTCTAAATAGTAAATTGTCTGAACGGATGAATCTGGTAAAATTTGACAGCTACCCCATGCTAGTGAATAAAGCTATCTCCCAGGAAGATGCCATGAAGAGGGCCCAAGCCGAAAGGAAAAGAAAGGCTAACTCCATGCCCAATAATGTGAAGCTTTGCAAGATATGTATCATGCGGAAGACTTTCCCAGACGTCCAGCAAGCTTCATAGTCGGGAAGGTTAGTGGCTAAGTTGTCCCAGGATCGGACTCAAGAAAGTCTTCACTTTCCCAACACTCAACAGCCGACTCCTAAGCCTTTTGTACTCAGTCCTAATGGTAGTAGTGGGCGTCGTTGTTTCAAGTGTGGTGAACCAGGACACTTCGCTAAGGCATGCCTGCAACCGTGCCAGACCAACAGGCGGCACAAGCTAACTCAACCTAATCAAAGATAAGTTTCCAAATCCATCAACAAGGGCAAGAAGAAGATTGCTCAAGCCAGGAAGGGCAGACTCAGTTTCACTTCGGTGGGTGATATTCCAGAAGGAGCACCAGTAATGATGGGCACATTCTCTATTCGAGGCAAACCTATTCATGCATTGTTTGATTTTGGTGCTACACATAGTTTCATGAATGGAAAGACGCTAAGCAAAGTAGGACTGAACTCTTGCAACACCAATGATGCATTTACGATTAAAACAGCGGGAGGGAATATCTCTTCCGAGTTGGTGACCAGGGGAGTACCCTTGGAATTAGGCAGCAGAACTGTTGACACGGACCTTATCATTTTGGGATTAGAAGGCATGGATGTCATTCTAGGAATGGACTGGATGAACCGATATAAGGTAGTACTGGATATTTCAGAGAGAATGATAGAGATCGACTCACTGATTGTTGGAGCCACGACTCTATACCTACCTCTCAAAGATGGTGTGAATCCTTGTTCCTATGTGGCAATCACTTCTTAGCTGGAAGAAATTCTAGTGGTCGAGAGTTTGCGGATGTTTTTCCCGATGAATTGTCGGGTATGCCACCCGACAGAGATGTCGAGTTTGTCATCGAACTTCAGCCTGGCACAGCCCCTATCTCCAAAAGACCTTACCACATGCCACCCAAGGAATTGGCAGAATTGAAGACCCAACTTCAAGAGTTGCTAGATAAGGGTTATATTCTCCCAAGTTCTTCACCTTGGGGTTGCCCAGCTTTATTTGTTAAGAATAAAGATGGTAGCTTGAGGTTATGTGTGGATTACCGACCTCTCAATGCGGTAACAATCAAGAATAAATACCCATTACCCTGAATCGATGTTCTTTTCGATCAGTTGGCTGGAGCCAAAGTTTTCTCCAAGATTGATCTTCGGTCAGGGTACCATCAAATAAAGATCAGACCATGTGATATTCCCAAGACAGCTTTCTCCACCCGATACGGTCTTTATGAGTATTTGGTGATGTCCTTTGGTCTTACCAATGCACCTGTTTATTTCATGTATCTCATGAACTCCGTATTCATGACAGAGCTGGACAAGTTTGTAGTGGTATTCATTGATGACATCTTAATCTATTCCAAGAATGAAGAAGAACATGCAGAACATCTCCGAATTGTTTTGCATCGTTTATGCAAAGTTCTCCAAATGTGAATTTTGGTTGGATAGTGTGAAGTTTTTGGGGCACACTATTTCCAAGGAAGGCATATCTGTGGATCCTAGCAAAGTACAAGAGGTTATGGACTGGAAACCACCCAAGACCGTACATCAAATCCGTAATTTTCTGTTAGCAAGCTATTATCGTCGTTTTATTCTAGATTTTTCCAAGATCGCTAAACCTATGACTGAACTATTAAATAAGGGAGTCAAGTTTGTGTGGAGCGAAGATTGTGAAAAAGCTTTCCACACATTGAGGCAACATCTGACTACAGCCCCTGTGCTAGTGCAGCCGGATAATTCTAAACCGTTTGAAGTCTTTTGTGATGCTTCGGGCACTGGTCTTGGTTGTGTTCTTATGCAAGAAAATCGAGTCATTGCCTATGCCTCACGATCGCTTCGATCCCATGAAGTGAATTACCCGACCCACGATCTTGAGTTAGCAGCGGTTGTTCATGCTCTTAAGATTTGGAGGCATTATCTTATGGGAAACCACTGTAATATCTTCACCGACCACAAGAGTCTTAAGTATATCTTCACCCAATTAGAATTGAATATGAGGCAGAGAAGATGGTTGGAACTGATAAAAGACTATGATCTAGAAGTACACTATCATCCCGGAAAAGCCAACGTTGTTGCAGATGCGCTTAGCCGTAAGGTTCACTGCAACTACTTAACTGTGGAGTCGTATAGTGAGACTTTGTGTGAAGACTTGAGGAAGCTCCTATTGGAAATGGTGGAGCAAGGAAATCTAAATGCTATCTCTGTTGAGTCCAATCTATATGACAGAATTATTTTGGCTCAACTCAATGATGAAGGCGTCCAGCTAATAAAACATAAATTAGCGAAAGAAGACCCCAAATATAATAGTCTCCACAAGGATGCAAAAGATGTGGTCTGGTTTGAGTAGCGTCTTGTAGTTCCTGTTGATCCGAAACTCCGAAAGGAAATTTTCGACTAAGCTCATCTTTCCAAATTCTCTATTCATCCGGGAGCACCAAAATGTATCAAGATTTGAGGAAAAACTTTTGGTGGTCAAACATGAAGGTAGACAGCCAAATATGTGGCAGAGTGTGATACTTGTCATCGCGTCAAAGCCAGCCATTTGAAATCAGCCGGTGTACTTCAACCATTGACCATACCTTTGTGGAAGTGGGATGACATAAGTATGGATTTCATTGTGGGTTTACCCCCGACCGCTAGAAGGAAGGATTCTATCTGGGTTATAGTGGACCGATTGACCAAGACTGCTCATTTCATCGTTGTGCACACCACTTACTACATCCAAGATTATGCAGAACTCTATGTCGATCAAATTGTACACCTGCACGGGATTCCCAAGACCATTGTTTCTGATCGAGGTACTCAATTTGTGGCGCGTTTCTGGGAACAATTGCATGAATCTTTGGGAACCAAATTGATTAGCAGTTCAAGTTATCATCCTCAGACCGATGGTCAGACCGAGCGAGTCAATCAAATTGTGGAAGACATGCTGAGAGCAAGCATCATGCATTTCGACAAGAGTTGGGACAAGTGTCTATCTTTGGCCGAATTCTCTTATAACAATAGTTATCAAGCTAGTTTGAAGATGGCACCATTTGAAGCTCTTTATGGACGACGATGTCGAACTCCTTTGAATTGGTCAGAAGCTGGAGAGCAAACACTCTTTGGCCCAGATTTAGTTTAAGACGTAGAAGAGAAGGTGGAAGTGATCAGAGAAAACTTGAAGTTGGCTCAAATGAGACAAAAGAGTTACCATGACAAAGGGACAACACCCCAACACTATGAAGTGGGTGATTACGTATACCTCAAGGTTCAACCGACCAAAGGTGTACTGAGATTTGGCGTCAAAGGGAAATTAGCCCCATGGTATATTGGCCCATACGCGATCATCGAGGTATGTGGATCAGTCGCTTATCGTATTCGACTTCCTGATCAATTCTCGGCTGTGCACAATGTGTTTCATGTGACATAACCGAAGAAAGGTGTGAAGGTACCCGAGACAGAGGTCATCACGGAAGCGAATGCTTGGATCGAGCCAGATTTTACAGTGGTCGAGCATCCGTTGAGAGTGCTAGATAAGAAAGAAAGAAAAACTAGGAGACATACCGTGAAGATGTACAAAATACAATGGAGTCACCATACTGAAGAGAAGCTACTTGGGAGACTGAGCACTGAGGACCTTTGTCTTTAATTTCTGAATCTCAGGACGAGATTCCTTTTAAGGGGGTAGGTTGTAACACCTCAGGTGTTTACATACCATTAGTCAGTGCTAATGACTCTTTTAATTAAGTCAACACACTTTTGTGGTCAAAGCTTTGTCAAACACTAGCTAAAACCCTAGTCAAACCCCTTGTCACTCCTTGTCCTTCTGGAACTTTTGCCGCGTTCTTCAAATTTTACCTAAACTTTTCAAATTCTACCAATATAAAAGTTGTCCAGTTTTTTGAGGGACACAACTTTCATGTTGGATGGCATTTCAAATTTTGAGTGGAAAAGAGTGAAAAACTTGGTCAACTGTAGTTTTCACTATTCATCAACGCTTTGCAAAACCCGAACTTTGCTTGGCGTTCCTGCTCAAACCATTGAGAAAAACATAGGACAACCTTTGCAAATGTTGTAGAGGGATGTCTCATCTACAACTTTCGTATCTATCATTTTTGTCGCACGGTTCAATTTTTTTTGGAGAAAATCACAGTCAACAGAGGGTTGACTGCTGAAAAACAGCTCGGCCGTGCTCTAGAGCGCCGCCGGCGCGCCAGGCACCCCCCCGGCCGGCTGAGCCGCGCGCGCGCGCGCGCACGGAGCGCCGCGCCGCCCTCGGCGTTTGTGAGGACTCGGCCCCACCGCCTCGAGCCACGAGCCACCGGTCCCCTTTCGCGCCCATCTCCTAGGGATGTGTGCTGTCCGTGCCGCGCCGTACTCGCTCGCCCCGAGTTGCCCCGCGGTCCGTCGCCGGTCCCCTGCGCACGCAAGCCAAGGCTGGTTGCCATACTGTGGTGTTAACGCAGGGCCCTTACTTCGACGCGAAGATAAGGAGCCGCCCCTACTATAAAGGCTGCAGCCGGCCGTCCTCGCGCACGCATGCCGTCGGCCCTACCAGTGCGCGCCGCCGGGGACCAGCCACTTCCAGCCAACTCCGCCGCAGACCGACACTCCCCGTAGCCGCCCTAGACCCTGCTAGAGTCGCCAGTGCCGCCCTTTGCCTTGCCTCGGCCGGGAGCTCACCGGAGCAAGAGCTCCAGCGACTGGCGTTGGCCGTCGCCGCCACAGGCCCTCACCAGCGGCCATACCGACCCCAACTTCGGCCAAAACCGAGCCATGCTGAGCCCCTCTTTCGCTCAGCCCCCTTCCCCGGCCAAGGGCACCGCCAGACCCACCGGATTCCAGCGAGCCGCGCCGTCCTCACCTCCCAAGGGCTGCATTGCAAGCCTCCAGTTATTCCCAGGGTGTTTTGTGTGAACCGAGGGTATCGTTGTGAAGAGCTAAAACTTCCAGGGGACTGCCGGTAAAACCTAATCTCAAATAGTAAAGGGCTTTTGCTGAAACTTTGAAAATCCATAAAAAATCAAAGAAAGTCATAAAAATGCAAACTAAATTTTGTTGGTTTCGTTGGGAAAAATCCTACAACTTTTACAAAGCACTACCATACTTTTTTCTGATAGTTTTTGCATGAAAAATAAAATGTGAAAACCTAGATCTGTTGGATCTCCAAATCCACAAGTGAGATATAGCTGAATTTTGGATATGTTGTGTGTCATGCCTTGCTTAGCTCCTGTACCGAAAATTGCACAAAGTTACGCTGTGAATCTTTTTAAATGAATTGTTTTCTATTTGTGTAGAATCTTTCTAAATGATTTTTGTAGCTAAAAATAATTAATTTTTTGTGCCTAACTTCTGCATGCTGTCTTTTTATGCCAAAATGCACCTCTGGTGAATTAATCATAATTTTATAATTGCCATTAATAGTTATTCTAGAAATATGCTTGTTTTTCTTGTAATTGCATAGCTCAAGACCCATAATAGTTCTAAGTGTATATGTTGCATCCCTAGCCTAGTTTTGGACCAGAGGTCATGTGTGAGAAAGTTGGAATCATTTTTATGTGTATTTATTTTTGTATGCATTTCTCATGGTTGGATAACTAGCTTTTGTTATTTTCAGTATAATTAAATTCATAGCTCTCCTTAGAGTGCATGTGTGTGCAGTGGCATGTATAGGTTTGGAAATGCTTCATAACACATCCAACTGAGTTTTATTAAATTATTTTATGAATAAAAACGATAGAGGCCATTAAAGCTTAATCTTAAATTAAATGAGAAAACCATCAACTACACATCTAAAGACCCTATGTGTGTGATGTAAATCATTTTAAAATTATAAAGATCAACCCCTTGTTGTTTGTGAAAGCTAAATTATTTTATTTACATAAAATATGTACACAGTCTTTCTCAAAAAGGAATGAATAATAAAGCACCACATGAAATCACTTTAGTAGAAAGGTTATACCAAATGTGCGTTTGTTAAGTTGAATATGGCCAACCATACTCTTCATGGTTGTCATATGTTGTTTGTAATTAATTAAATTGGAAGCCGTCAATTAAGTCTTGCATTGCATCATCGTGTAGATCCTTCCGACGGTAGCTGTACGCGTGTGCCGGAAGGAGACGGAGGAGCTGACGGAGACGTGCACCACGTCGTTGTAGAACAAGACCTGGACCAAAGTCCAGAAGGGCCCAAGGCCAACCTTGCCAGCGAAGGCAAGCCCCAGATCATTAACCCGGTTTTACAATTTAATGCAATTATCATTGTTATGATTGTGCATTTACGTTTCAGGAGTTGAATGAAACCCTAGATGCATGATCCCTAGGTACCTATGTTCTTTTACTAGAAGGCTAGGTCGATAGCTGTATGCTATAGGACAGGTACAAGTCGAGTGATGCTCGTCACTCGCGAGAATAGGTTCTTATTTGGAATCATAAGATCTTTGTAATGGATTGCTCAGGTGGTAAGAGCATGGGATTTGGGCTCCGGTCCAGTGGCTTTCGTGGGCTAAGCTTTTGAACGTACTAAACACTTGTCGGGAATGGGACCGGTAAACCTAGTACCCGATTGGCGCAGCAAGGGAACCTTTCCCTACTACCCCTGGGCACAGAGATGTGTTCCCCTGCTTGCAACAGTGCGGTATCTGCGTGAGCTTGGTCGTTTGTGTGTGGGCGAGCCAGTAAGCCTTGTACCAAGGAATGTAGGTTCCGATCCTGAGCTGAAGATCGACGGGAACCGCCTGGTCGGTGCATACCCCGTTTCATTTTTGTTTGACCTTCTTGGGGTATGCATTCTTCCATGTGTTTAGATCTACCTTGCAAGGTTATAAACCAATCGATTGTCGGCGTCTCACCGTTACCCGAGACTGCTTAATCAACTGGCCATGATATCCCTTAATGATGGAACTTGGTGAAGTTTACTAGTTGAATTAATTGTTTGTACAATTCTTAATTGAATTAGTTGACACACTTAGAAATGTTAATCAACTAGAATTTGTGCTAAAATATTGAAAGTAAGGACGTACTTCTTGTTGCTTTTCAGCAAAAGAATTCCACCGGCCAAAAAGCCTCTCATGTCTAGAGTTTTGTGATGTAGTTATCACCCGACGATTAAGTCTTGCTGAGTATTAGTATACTCAGCCTTGCTTTGAAAACCGTTGTTGCAGGTGTTGTTTGACCTGGTAAGATTCCACCAGGCTGGGAGTTGGAACGGGTGGATGACGACAAGTTATGGCATCACAGACGGCCTCTTGTGATGTTTATCGAGCCGCTAGTTTATTTATTTCCACTGTTTTCAAACTCTAAACCTTTACTTCCTGTCATGAACAATGATTTGTAATACTTAAACCCCCTCGGGGCAGACTTGTTCTTATTGGTGTAGTGTACTCCGGACTCGCCTTCGCGTGAGTTTTAATGCATATTGTCGATCCTTTGTTGATATCCAAGTGATTTACCGGGCGTTAATCCGGCAACTAACGACAGGATGATACTTTATTATTGCTTAATGACCAAAGAGGATTGGTTTAGGCAATAGTACGGTATTTTCCTGGGCGGGTAGTCACAGCAAGACCTCCCCATCCTATAAATATAAAAGGCCATGGCCGTTTGAGGTGGCATCACCCAATCGATCATTACTCTTTACAACTTTTATCTCTCAAACCCTAGCTTTTCCAACCTCGTGCTTCCATTGTTTGTCTCGACGATGATCAGGGACGTTCTGAGTGGCCTTGCCGACCTCAGAGCAACCCTAGGCACGCCACCTCCAACGGGGTCCCTCCAGAGGCGGCGATCTTAGGTTTTCACCGTGCGTCTGCGCACACCGATCAGTCTGGTGCCCCTGACCGGTCAGGCCGGTCCGGGCAGGAGCTTGGTGAGTTCAGCGTTTCAACGTTCCGCGCGATCTAGAGCTCGTGTGTGTTGACCAGAAAAGCGTCAACATACTTTTGGCGACCCCGCTGGGGAAGAAAGATCAGGTTGCTAAAACCGTTCAATATGACCTCAGCCAAATGGGTGCTCGGTGTAACTTGAAATGAACAACATTTTCACCACGTTGCTGGAAGATCTCTCTCCGGAGGAGCAGCAGAAGTTCAAGGCGCTTCAAGAGGACATGCAAGTACAATTCAAGTTCAAGGCGCTTCAAGAGGACATGCAAGTACAATTCCTCGCTGGCATCAAGAAGGATCAATCCGGCAAGGTGGCAAGATTGAAAGAGTTCGAGCTGCCGGCGATCAGGCTAAACGACAGCAAATCTCCACTGTAATTAAGAAACCCCCACCTAAAACTACTCCTACGAAATCTATAGTGGATAGTGATGAATTGCTTGCTTCTTACATTGCTCGTTTACAACGGTTAGAAGATTTTGAAAAGGATAGGGCTTTAGGTTTTAATAATAATGATGCTAATAGTAGTACCCCTAAAGCGAATCCTCAGGGGTCTCATCCTAGCTTAGCACCTTTGCCTGTAAACAATGATAATTTTGCATATGGTTTGATGCCAAATCCAGCATCTGGTCAGTACCCTCAGTTCCAACCGCACAGGCCAAACATGGCCACACCGGTCGGACCGATGCAGGGTACCGGTCGGACCGGTGCTATGGAGTTGGTGCCTGATCAACCTTTGACAATTTCTATTGTGCCAAATCACATGGTCCCTACTTTTCCTAGTACAATCAATAATGTTGGACCTCATTATAGTACGACAATAAATGCATCGGCCTCCAAAAACATTATTCCAGACAATGTGTTTGAAAGTCACAGGCTAGCTCAAGCTAAGATAGCGCCCTATTTAAATAAGGTAAATTTGGAGAATCCTCATCCACCATAGCCAAATAATCCTAATTGGGCAGAATTTAATAGATTCAAGGAAGATTTGCTAATGTGGTAAAAACTAAACTTGGGGTTGACATAGGTAACAGTAATTTATATCAAAAGCCGTATGCTCCCGAGTTTGATAGATTTCCTCTCCCACGTGGTTGGCGTATGCCAGATTTGATTAAATTTAGTGGTGATGATGACCGAACCACATGGGAGCATATTAGTCAATACACTGCACAACTAGGTGAAGCTGGTGTTTCTAATGCTTTAAAAGTGCACTTGATCTCTTTATCTTTAACTGGCACCTCTTTTGCTTGGTTTTCTTCGCTTGCTCCCGGTTCTATTATATCTTGGGATATGTTAGAACGTAAGTTTCATGATCACTTTCATAGTGGGAGCATACAATTAAAATTGACAGACTTAACATCGGTTAGGCAACGAAGAGATGAGACTGTCTCTGCCTACATTAAAAGATTTAAAGAAACTAAAAACCGGTGCTTTAATTTGTCAATCACTGATATGGACCTTGCAGACATTTGTCTGAAAGGTTTAAGGTCATCCATCAGGGATAAGATAGAAGGCTCTGATTTCTTTTGGTTGCACAAGTTCAAGTAAGGGCTTTAGTTATTGAAAACCGAATAAATAAAGAGAAGGATAACTTTAAATCACGTCGTTCTAATGTTCATATTATTGATTATGATTCTGATAGTTCGAACGATAGTGATAAAGAAGTTTATGCTGCTAAGTTTGTTTGGCCTTCTACAAAAAAAATCTTATTCTTTTTCATCCTTAAGCCGGCTAGTAAAGGTCGGCAAGAAGAAATTAAATTTACTTTTGATGTTTCCAAGTTTGATCATATATTTGATGAATTGCTTAAATCTGGAAATATGAAATTAACTCATACTTTTCCTCCACTTGAAGAGTTGAAAAGACGTGCATATTGTAAGTTTCATAATTCATTTTCTCATGCTATTAATGATTGCAATGTGTTTAGTCCACACGTTCAATCGGCCATAAATGAAGGTCGTTTGACTTTTCATGAGATGCAAGTGGATAAAGCTCCTTTTCCAATCAATACCATGGATTTGCAGCAGCCTAAGGTATTGGTTCGGCCACATCAAACTGGAGCAACTAAAGGCAAGAACGTGGTAATCGGGGAGGCTAAGCCCGATTTGAGAGGAAAAGAGCTAGTTCGCAAAGTTGAGTATGAGAAAACTCCTGATGGCAAAGAGACCTTCAAGGTTACAGTGAGTGCCTCTAGACATGGGGGGCAAGGGTCGTCCACACCCGTCGATCAGCGACTGTCTGAGCCATCTCTGGCCAGACTGGTCAGACCGGTGGAGGTGACCGGTCAGACTGGTGTACCCCCAGGCCGTCTGAGGATGATCAAGCCAAGCTGTCCGGAGATTGGAAGTTGGAAACTTAATGTAGCAAAAAATCAAGGGAGTGGTCCTAAGCCAAAGGTCACTTTCGACATGCTATTTGACAAGTATTCCAAGCAAAAGGCTGTTACAAGTGATCGGCCATTAAAAAAAGGATGAGGTCACCTACACACCAAGGAGGGTCATCTTCATCTCCAAGGGCTGCTACAAGACTTAAGGGTCACTACAAGGTTTTCTCGCTATTGCAACAAATCCCTTAGGCAACACCACTATTTCGGTTGCAATAGGGGGTACTATTGCACCGAAACGGTGATTTGGTTGCAATTTGTGTGTCTATTGCAACACAAAATTTGAGTTGCATTATTTATTTGTTCGGTTGCAACATGTTGACGCTAATGCACCCTTTTTTAGGATTTCCGTTGTATTTGGTTGGAAATAATGCCACCCCAATTTTGTGTTGCATTAGCATTCCTTACGTTGCAACAGAAAGTTGTTATAGCCACCATACTAGGGATGGTTGCGTTTGAACAAGTATGTCGCAACGTAGAATTTTGGTTGCAAATATATCTTTGCGATGTTGCAACAAGTTGGCGCTAATGCACCCATTATTCAGAATTGTGTTGCATTTGGTAGGAAATATTGCTACCCTATTTCGCGTTGCACTAGAAATTCGGGTGTTGCAATATAAACTTGCTATGGCTACCATACTAGTGTTTGTTGCGTTTGAACGGCCTTACGCAACGTCTTATTTGGGTTGCAAATATCTCTTTGCGTTGTTGCAATACAAGGAAGGCTACTGCTTCGTTTCTAGCCTCAAGGAGGAATATTGTGTACGTATTGCCACAAAATTTGTTTTGATGAAAAAAATCTGCTATGGGGTTGTAGCGAAATTTAAAACGCGATTTAATAAATAAATTTTATTATGAAAAATCTGAATTTTAACAATATGGTATAGACTATATGTACCATGAAAAAAAGAGAGGATTTGTTTAGATGAAAAAATTGTGTGCTATGGGGATGTGGCCTCATCAGCGCGAGGTGGATCTATTGCGTGTCCATGTAATTTGTGTCAATGCATGATCAGACATTCCACCGTGCTTCCCATTCAAATTCATTTACTCAATAGAGGGTTTGCTGATTGTTTCATCGATGCTGGTAACATTCAAGACCAAACTAATACTTCATCTCAGGGTCCCGTGAATCAAGATGTTACTTCGATCTCAATAATCATGATGCGGTACCTACGGTGATGATACAACACATTTATTTGTAGAAGACGATGAAGAAGATGGTTTAGATGATAACCCTGCTGCCACCAATACTCTGATTAGAAACATTATTAGTGGCACTATATATCATGGACAAACCAGAGATGAGGAAGAGGCAGATAAGTAGGCAGAGATCTTTTTGAAACTATTAGATCAAGCAAAGAAGGAATTGTATCCAGGATGCAAAAATGCAATGAAGGTCTCTTTTATTGTGGAGCTTTTTGAGATAAAGTGCATGTATGGCTTAAGTAACGCGTCATTGGAGGCCATACTTAAGCTTTTTGGAAAGGTTCTCCCTGACCGCATTGTATTCCCGACTCCTTGGATAAAGTGCAAAGGGTGATTCGAGACCCGGGCTTGGACTATGTCAAGATACACGCATGCCAAAATGATTGTGTGTTATTTTTTGATAAATACGCAAATCTGGAAACATGTCCCATTTGTAAGGAGTCAAGGTGGAAAGTTGTAGATAAAACCTCTGATAATAATTGCAGTGCAGTGGGTGCTACTTCTATTAAGAAGCGGTTACCAGTTAAGATCCTACGCTACTTTCCTCTTATTCCTCGGCTGCAAAGAATGTATATGTCAAAGCAAATGTCAAAGGATATGCAGTGGCACAAGAATGAATTGGTGAATGATGGGAAAATGCGTCACCCTCGTCGACTCAAAGGCATGGAAGCATGTGGATTCGCAGTTTAAATGGTTTTCGAAGGAGGAGGTCGTAACGTTAGGCCGGGTCTTGCTTCGATGGGTTCAATCCCTTTGGCGAGGCAAAGTCTTACGTATTCCATTTGGCCCGTCATCCCGGTTCCTTACAATTTGCCTCCATGGATGTGTCGAAACAATCTAACCGGATTTTGTCAATGTTGATTCCTGGTCCAAAATCTCCCGGAATGGATATTGATGTATATTTGAGGCCCCCGATCTTGGAGCTCAAGGAGCTTTGGAATAATGGTGTTAAAGCAAGAGATGCGAGGGACTAAGAAGAATTTTAGATTGCGTGCTATACTTCTTTGGACAATTAATGACTTCCCGACCTATCTTGTCTTTGTCTCGGTTGGAGCACTAAAGGAAAGTTTGCATGTCCATACTGCCACAAACATACTGAGTATTAGTGGTTGAAACATGGGCGGAAGCACTGCTACATGGCACATCGACATTTTTTGGCCCCTGACCATCCATGGCGCAATAATGCGGTCAGCTTCAACAACAAGGTCGAAACCAGGGAGGCACCAGAACCACTATCTGGTGCATAGGTACTTGAGCAGTATTCTACTTTTGAACAAGTAGAATTTGGAAAGACATTGTTATCAAAAAAAGGAAGCGTGACGAAGACAACAGATGGCACAACTGGAGGAAGAAGAGTATTTTTTTTGAGCTCCCTTATTGGTCTTCTTTGCTCATCAGGCATAATTTGGACGTGATGCACATTGAGAAAAATATATGCGAGAGCATACTAGGCACTCTGCTTAAATTGGATGGCAAATGTAAGGACGGGGAGAATGCTCGGCTTGACATGGAGCATCTACGGATACGACCATCGGCACCCTGTGATTAAAGATGATAAGTATACCTTGCCATCAGCCTTGTACGAGTTAGATAAGGATGCCAGGGAAAGTTTGTGTGAATTTCTATATGGAGTGAAGATGGCTGATGGGGTTTCCTCGAATATAAGAAGATGTGTTGATGTAAAGTCACGTAAGGTGTCAGGCTTGAAAACTCATGACTACCATCTAATTCTACAGAAACTTTTACCCTTAGTGGTGCGTAGGATTTTGCCAGAAGCTGTTGTCATTGGATTGATTCAGCTTAGTAATTTCTTCGATGCACTATGTTCAAAGGAGTTGGTGGAATCGAATTGGACGGGCTTAGCCTGTTCAATTAGGGAGGCCGTTTGTCGACTTGAGATGATATTCCCACCGCATTTTTTGATATCATGATCCATTTGCTCGTTCATCTAGTCGAAGAAGCTAAACTTGGGGGCCGTGTGTTACGGATGGATGTACCCGGTGGAACGGTACCTACGCACCTTGTGAAAGGATATGTGAGGAACAAGGCTCACCCCGAAGGTTCAATTGCCTTGAGGGATACATACTCGAGGAGTGCCTTACATTCTCGCTCAAGATTCTTGGACGTGGACACCAAAGACAATCGTGTTGATCGACATGAAACGGTTCTCGTTAATGAGCCACCATCCGGTTTGAGCATTTTTTCAGAAATGGATTACAAGAGGAGAGGACAGACGGTTGAAGAAATACCACCAAATGAGTTTCGGAAGCTTAGGCACTACATAATTTGCAATTGTGATGAAGCTAGACCATATGTCGAGTAAGATGCACTACTCAACATTATTATTGCTTTTAATTTTAAATATCAAACTAACGGTAATATTCTTTTGTGTGCAGCGAGCATTTGGAAGAACTGAGGGCACATGGATCCAGAAATCTTGATAAGCGACATGAGGCTCAACTCGTAAGATGGTTTGAAAGCAAGATCACAGGTTTACATGCTAGAGGGGAAGTAAGTTCGTATTTGTTTGCACTTGCTCAAGGACCGGATCCCCGACCTCGTACATTGAATAGATGTCATATCAACAATTGGTCGTTTCATACCGTTAACATCGAGAGAACCCTTGTGACACAAAACGGTGGTGTGCTTGTCAAGGGTGAGGCGAAGGCACAAATTGGTATGGGGTGATTAAAAGAATGATCTCAATGGAATTCCCTGGACAAAAAGAAGTTATTCGTTCCGGTGTGGTAGGTTTGATGTGCCTCTTGTCACAAGTACCAACGAGAGGCAAAGGATACAGTAAAGATAAATATGGGGTCATTGACATCGATACTACTCGACACAAGTTTAGCAATGAACCCTATATTCTGGCAACACAGGCAGAACTGGTGTTTTATGTGAATCTGGTGAACAAACCTGGCTGGAGCAGTGTTATTTCAATGAAACCAAGGAACTTGTTTGCCATGCCTGAATTAGATCTCGAGGACTCACTTGCTGTGGGTATCGAAGGTATTAATTTGCTCGGTGAACACCAGGTTTTGACAAATTGGTCTAGATCGGACAAGGAAGGCACAACCGGCGATGTCTCAGTTATTAATCAGGTTCGGGCCGAGGCGGTTGATGAACCAGACGATGAAGTATTTGATGTTGATGAAGAACATGATGCAGATGACACGTACATTGATGATGGAATTGTTGCACCAATAGTTCAAGATGCCCAAGATGACGAGTTTTTCAATTGATACTTACTCGACCATAGTCATGACTTCTATGTTGTCATTAGTTACTACTTCTGGAAGACTTTTGCATAAATCTTAATATTTAAAATATGAATCTAAAAATTGGTATTGGTATGACAAACAAAAATAGGGGGCTGTAGGGTAGGCCAGGTCACCAACAGGCTCTACCGGCGAGTGTGAAGCCCAGCGAGCGGGAGCCCGATGGGCCGGCCAGCCCAACAAGCCCGGAGGTTAGTAGAGAGGAAGCAGTGTTCAGAGGAGTTCGGGATGGCAAGCACACCTCGCCTTTTAAGTTGTGGTGCGCCCGCTTGAGGTAGCGGTGTGGCACTAAAGATTATCTTGATGTCTTTGCGTGCGGCGCTTCCCACACACCGGAAGTAATAAGGACAAATGGGTCGGCCCACTCTCGGACTGCAATCCTTTTCTAACAAAAGGGCACATTGATAATTTGCATATGTGTTGTTCCTTTTAATATGTTGATATAGAAAATAAAAAATTGACTCACAAATGATAAAAATTAATCTTTAGTAAATCAACAAATAATTAGAGTAATATGGAAATTATCTGTCAAAATTGCCCAAATAAACAAGGCCTCTTAGTTTCAATCCATCACTGAATTACTAGTAATATGTACACAGATACTTGTTCCGAAAACCAAGAAATTCTACTTGCTACTTATGGTTAGTACATTAGTTACATGATTCTACAAATTAGCATCTGGCAGAAATCGGTAACCATGCTTGATCTCAAGCTGATTAGCAATCTCAAAAGACAGAAATGCATCCTTGGAGGCGTATTTCACCTGCCATTCGTGCAACACACTCAAACCCCAATGCCTGTGGTCCACATTTCGTCCTTGTACGGAGGTAGCTCCGATACTCGATTTCCAATCTTCTCCGGTGATGACACCGTAACCATTTCGGTACAGATGGCTATACTTGTCATCAACGTCAGAAACAATCAGTTGAAGGTCTTTCCAATTAGAAATCTTGACGCCGCAGTCCTCCTGTAGGCGATCAACATCGTTGGTGATATGCGCTCCGACAAAGATGTGGCCTTCCTCGCTGAGAAACTTGCTCAGGACATTAGGAAGCTTGTAGCCAGCAGGTGCACCTGGTAAATAAGGCAGCGCGACCCGACACACAATTGCAACAATGCGAGCTTGTACCCGCCACTGCGAAGCTCAATCCACTCGGTGTCCAATCCAACGAGCAAACGTTCTGGAGGTGGTCTACCTTTGATTTCATTGATGTACTCCGCCACTACTCCCGCGTCGCAAGTGACGGTGGTCTTGATGCTCGGGTACCGCTCCTTGAAGAATTCAACCTCGTGCATCGTAGTTGGGGACGGTCCCTGCTTCTCCGAAAGTCGTGGACGGACGACGGTGGGGCGCCATTCGTCCCACTCCCAGCCGCTGCGATCTCGAACGTCGGCTGGATCAATGGCGGCCTCCCACGGGTTCACGGCGACACGCTTGCCACCTTGCAGTCCCAATCCAAGAAAACAAAGTTCCGAATCTTCAACCTCGTGAAAAATCCACGACTAGAAACTCATTGTGCCTTGCAGGACTAACCTTCGAAGCGACGCTCTCTGCTGACACGGCCGGGATTGCTCCGCCCGCATCACCTAGGTTATTGTGGAGGCCGGCGGCGGCGATTGCCTCTACGGCATCCCCCTTCGTTTGTGGGGCGCCGCCGTCACCCGATTTGTCGGATTTTGATTTGACGAAGTGGTCCTACACATTGTTCGTTAATCCTAGGTTCACTCTCATTGTTTAAGAAACTTGGTTGGAGACATGCCATTTTTGTTCTACGTGATCGTACCCCTTCTTCAAATGAGAATCCAACCAATATAAAGATTGTTCATCTCGACGAGCTATGAAACTTTGGTATTCATCTCATTTCAAATTAACGTCGTCTCTTGATTGAAAATCTTGAATCTAGTTATGAAATGTTCTATTTTTAAATTATGATTGCTCGTACGCCGTGACACGATATGCGGTGGACACCATGATCTAGATTATGTTGTCATAAGAATGTAGGAAAAAAATTTCCTGATTTGGACGTCATTTGGCAAATATAAACAACTTTGAAGTTATGATTAAATGATACAAATGATCAAGTTCATTATGAACATGAACAACTCAAGAACACATCCCAATGCGGGCGCCGACGGTGGGGCCCACAACTACGTCCAATGGGGAAATCTCTCGCGGGTTCGGGCCGACGGTTTGGCGCAACAATCCTACGGTGGGACCCGCAACTCCGTCCACGGATGGGGTCACCCGCAGTCAAATTTCCGTAAAGACTGATTTGTGGGCCAACAAGTGGCTGGGTACACCCGTCATTGACCCTGTGATTCCGTGTCCTCCCTATGAAAGCGTAGGTTCCTTAAAACCCAATGAACCCTGCGACCCCCCAAATTCAATCTACAACATGATCTGGAGGCGGCGGTTCTTTTCCATCTCCCCTCATCCTCGCCGGGGATAACAACGTCGCACATCCAATTACCCATCGCGCATGACGAATTGCAACCACTCCATGGAAAAGATCTCCGTGGCTCGCTACGAGGCGTCGTCGAGGTTGCTCGAACTGCCGATGGAGCTGACGATTGACATCGTCTCCCGCGTCGCTGCGCAGTCAGAGGATGCCATTGTGGATCTCCGCAACCTGCGCGCAACATGCAAGGCAATGTGCGTGGTGGGCGGCGCCGCCATGGTCGGACGATGCCTAGCCCTGAACGCGTCCTGCGGCGTCGATTCTACCTCGGCCACGAGTATCGCGCGGCGCTCGTCAACACACTGGCCAACGTCGGCAACCCGGAGGCCTTGTTCTAGAGCGGCTTGCGCCGCGCGATCGGGGAACACACGTGGCGTCATCACGCCGTGCCTCGACCAGCTACGGCGCACCGCGGAGGCGGGTCACAATGAATCGATGTACGCCCTCTCCCTCTTCCTCTACAGACCCAACAGCGGCGAGGTCGACGACGACGAGGCCAGGCGGCTCCTGCGCTTGGTCGAGGCACCCCAAGAGGGGGAGACGGTGCTTCCTTGGATAAATTTGACTTGCACAAAACGCCGCTCCAGGATCATTGCGTCGACGTGGGACTACCTGCTTACAGATGCGAATGCGATTGCCGTGTCGCCGGTGCGGCGCCCGTACGTCGCCACGACGATTTGTAGTGTGCGGGTCGCGGGTGTGGCGACCACGCGGATGGCATGCTTGGTACTCGTGGCGTAGGTTCCAAGCCGAGGAGTGTAGGATCCGAAACGAGTGTGATTGGTTCTTCTACACACTCAAGGAAGCGTTAATGATCTGAAAGAAGGTATAAAAGTTGTGATTGCTGATATTTCTTGATAAATTTCTTCCACACATGATGCACCCTAAAAGACATTCTGGATTTCAGTTTACATGTTTGCGTTCTTTCTTGTGTTCTACAAGTTCATCTGATTGCTAACATTGTTTCAGTGCACAGGATTTCAGTTATCATTTGTTCTGACAGTTCATTTAATGCTTTCTTCATTTTCAGGAAATTTATCTGCCACTGACGAGGGACCTTGCGGAGAGGGCTGCGGCGTCATTTCGATCACATCTTTGAAGAAATCCAGCTAATAAACACAAAGCATGTCTCTCAAGTTGTGTCTTTCGACTATGTATGTGTCTTTACAATTGTGTCCTTGTAGAGCATGTTTTTGATGATCCTTAGTTGGTGTGGTGTCAACGTGACTCGGGTATCTAGCCTGTGTAAACTCAATTGTCATAAATCTTACCCATTGCTACCCGATCTTTATGTTTGTTACACATATTTGTGTGATGCATTTTACTCTGGTACAAATTTGATAAAGGGTTTATGGTAGTCTCTAAAAGTTTATACAAATATGACATTCGTAAATTTACTCGACCACATCAAAAAATGTGTAACCAATATACAATAACTTTGTGGTAAACAAGAAGTAAACTTTGTGGCACCCACCCGTCGGTGGCCACACCAAAACGCATCCCTCAAATACGCCAACCATTCAGAAAAAATGGGTAGCCAGCGATTTGGAATGTGGTGCCGTTTTTTCCCATCCGAATTATTTAACTTTCGCCCAAACTACCGTGCAACCATGACTCGGGGCCACCACGCCGGGTTACAAGAGTAAAAAGTCGCGCGTCTTTACTTTCCCTCTCGAATCCCCTCGCGAACAAATCTACATCTCGGTCAGTTAGGGGCCAAGTAGACGATACGACTACCGCCGCCGCCACCAAGCTGCTTCTCGCCGTACACGAGGATGCCGTCGTCGAGGGAGCCGGCAAGGGTGACCCCTACGTCCTCTGAAGCGCAGCGCACACCGTCGTTGGCCATGCTACCTAGAATGTTCACAACAACCCCTGGTGTGGCGATTGGTGAACCTACCGCCACCATGGCCCCCAGGCCTAGGGCGACGGGGGCACTCTTTGGGTCATCATCACCTTCGGGCGACGATGAAGCACGCGTCGACGTGGACATAGATGCAGACCCTGATGTTTTACCTTCATCTCGGGACGAGACGACCGAGGCCAGGTACGCTGTATCGTGGTTCGATCTTTCCCCTCGTTCGTACTGCTTCCAACATCTCATGCATCTGTGCATGCACTGGTACCCTAGATTTCATGCATTTGATCACGCGATTTGCACACCAAATTTCTTCACGTGTTATTGATATGACATCGAAATGAATGCGCAGATCATTAGATGATCAGTCTTGGACCGTATATATGATTGAGAAGGGTATAGATGGGGAGCCAGATACAACACATACTTGTCACCCTTGTGGTTCACAAATCACCCTACAAACCATAAACACCCTGAAACAAAAACTGGGGTATAGGATGAGGGACATTGTTTACTACAAGACTAGAATTCCTGACTCTCCTGCGGACGCAACACTCACTGAGATCGACTACGACGTCGACGTAGAAAGAATGAAACAGATTCACGAGGAGGAGATAGTGATCAGATTAGTTATCTCCAGAGAACCAATACCTATAAACCATACCATGGCCATAACACCTTTGAAATCCAAAAGTGCTTACATACATGCTGATGATGAAGAAGAAGTAGAAGAACGTGACTTAGATGAATACAAACTTTGGCTAGCTAAATTTGCATCAAGAGAAGAAAGCCTTGGGTAAGATATGCTTCAGCCAAATATTTGTGTACTTATACTCCTGAATTTGCATGTTCAGTCACATGAATGAAATTAATTATGGATTATATTTCAGAATTAAAAGACATTTTCAGGGATGACACAATCGATACATACAGAGAATACCTGAATGTTGCAGGACTACTTGAAGACATCGGTAATATCCCTCTCCTAATTTGCAAGCAAATTACCATTTTTTCTCAGACTACAAAATATGATCGGTCATCATATGCCACTAAATTCTCTGCAGAACGGTACGTGGACCCCACCTTCATTTTGCAACACAGGAATGAAATGAACCCAACACCTTCAGTGCAGCCTCCATCTCATGCTCGGCGTTGGAAACAGCAGGAGCAAGGATCTGGTAACATGTGTTCCATAGAAATTACCTGTCTGTGCATACAATTATTTTTTGGGTATTATCACATGCATGTTGTTCACATGGAATAGGCTCACAAAAAGTTAAGAAAAGAGGACGCGGTCCCGTAAGAGCATTGACGGTAATCGCCAAGAGAATCAAGGCGGGCAAGAAGCAGTTGGACATTCAATTCTCTAAACGTGGAGGACTGGTAGGTGATAACTACCGCTCATTCATTGATGAAGTGGTCATGTATACAAGGAAAAGGGCTCCTATCATTGGAGTGAAATCATGGAAAAATGTTAGGGAAGAAGTCAGAAACGCAATAGCAACTGATGTATTGGTAATAATAGACTTTGCTTTTCAGTACAATTCAAATAAAAACTAACATATCAACTCACATAATATTTGAATGCTATTGTGATTATATAACAGGCAAAGTGGGACATGGAGGATAATGCTGAATCAAGGGAAAAGATATGGGCCATTGCTAGGGAGCGTTACAAAGGATGGCGTTCAACTTTCAGTGCTACAACCAAGACATACAACAGCTACCACCAGAGAATGTTACATAAGCCTACGAATTAGATATTGTTGAATGGCACTATCCGTTGAAGTATTTCGATCTTCGCTAAATTCAAGGTTTGTTCCACATTGTTAATTACGATTTCGACCACTACATTTTTCATTCAAATGGCGATGTTTGAGTCTTTAAGATTTTTGTTCATAACTTTACATTGTATAGGAATGGAGCACACAAAATTCTCGCGATTCGATGCCAACAAATGACAAGACATTTGTCGGGCGCTAAGCCTTATTCTCGGCGCGGCTATGAGAAGGTAATAACCGGAGAAGCACATCTCCAATCTGTCTTGCGGGATGAAGAACATTAATTTGTTATTTTCTTGGCATAACGAGAGAGACCCGAACCGGTGAAGAGCCCGATGATATGGAACTTTGGTGGATAACTCACACTAACCGGGGGTCTTGGACGGACGAACAATCTAAAAATGTCTATGTGAGTTCTCAATGAATTAGTACATACATTACTATACATAGGCTTGTGCAACTATAGAATGCAACCAATCTCTTGTTCAACTAACTCCTCCACCCGTGCCTTGCAAATGTTAGGACACCGCAAGCGGCGTTATTGCCGAGGCGGAATCAAATGCGTACAACAACTTTGTTTCCCAAAAGGAAAAAACGAGATGTTCCAAAAAGCCTACAAAGAAGTCACGAAGTGCAAATCAACCAAGTTGCATGGAAACGGAATGCACGGCAAAAAACCCAACTAGAAGGCGGTAACCTCAATGCGGAGCGCGAGGAAAAAATTCGTAGGGAAGAGCTACAGCATGAGGAACACGTCGAGCTCATGGACGCATTTGGGCAGCTACAAGAAAAAATGTCAGGATGGGAAGAAGAAAGGGAAGCAGAAAGGAGAGAACATGCATGCCAACTTGAAGAAAGTGAAAAGAGAAGGCAGGCAGATCTACAACAGCTTAGGCAAGAGTTCCTATCAATGCTGCAAGCATCAAATGGACAGTCACAAGTTCCACAGGTACTGGTCAAGCTATTTGCATGAATGGGTTTCTTTCCTTGGGTTCTATATATGAATGTTTGTATCCTTTCGTAGGTTGACCAGCCAATATCTGTGCAACCAAGCCCAAGCAACAATGTCACTGAATCTGCCGATGTGGCGGCGGTTGCATCAATCACCCAACAGAAACAACCTTGTCGCCGAATCCGCGGACAACGTGGCGGCGGAACCATCAATTCCTACATCTGGGAATGTACAGCCAGACTCCAGGAATGTGCTCTCGTGTACTCAGGTTGTTCTCAAATTCACAACTTTTTACTAGTACATATCATCAGTTACTGATGAAATTACGCCTAATCTTGTCCTTCCAAATGATTGGTTCATAGGAGAAGGAATCTAAAAAAGTTCGAAAACAAGTATTTCGCAAAACTAGAAGCACTAAAGCTGGTGTTAACAATCCTGAAACACAATCCACCGTTAGACAAATTTCTTCTCAACAGCTACAGGTACAAGTTACACAAAGGAGACGACAAAGCACCAAAAAGACATGAGGTAAAACTTTTTTCAACAACTCTTACTGCTGTGAATGTAATTCATGTTTCAGCTGTCAAAGTGTGTTTATGGTTGTGGTAATTATTTAATGTCATTAAGCTATTTTTATGAATCACAATCAATCTTTGGTTTGCTATATGTTGTTGTTTCACAAATTCCAATATTAGAGATTAATTGATGCTAGCTTAAAAATTTTGTTGATTCTTTACAGGTGATGCGACCTCCTTGCATTGAATCCCCCTTTGCTTGATCAAGTGTTGGGATCATCTCCAAGTCACAATTGGCGGACCAAGTTCTTCATGTCCTAGCAAATTTGTCTACTATGTGTTGAAACAATATCCTGTGCCAAACTTTACGGTATTTAAGTACTTCATGCGTCATGTAATTAACTCGGTGGATGGTTCAATGTTGGTTAATTAACTATAGATGCATAGTTATATTAATCTGCGATGTTAATTAATGTTGCAATTAGTGCTTTGCTAAATAAATGAGCGTGGCGAGAATACACCATATGTTGCAAATGATAAATCATGATATCACAACCAGTGTTTTTCGTTGCCAAAAAGTAGCGTGGCAATAGTAAGGTGCACTTGTAGCACCCCTAATACGAACGTGGTAATAAGAAATTCAACTTGTAGCGACACAAAAGGAACGTGGCAATAGTATGGTGTACTTGTAGCAACCCTTAATAGGAACGTGGTAATAAGAAGTTCAACTTGTAGCACACAAAAAGGAACGTGGCCATAGATAGTGCACTTGTAGCAACCCTAATAGAAACGTTGTAATAAAGACTTTAACTTATGGCAACCAACAAAATTTCAAAGCAATAATAGAGGACCACATATTACAACCAATCAAATTACGTGGCAATAGAGGATACCACCTATAGCAACGTAACCAATATCGTGGCATCAGACAATACTACCTATCGCATCGAAATCAACTTTTGTGGCAATAGAGGAGACCACCTACAGCAACTAACCAATTTCGTGGCACCAGACAATACTACATATTGCAACCAAATTACTTTTGTGGTAATAGACGAGGTTCAACCAATAGAAACCAAAGTCAGTGCGTAGCAATACTATAACTTGCAACAAAACAGAAACATTGCAATTGCACCTTTGGCAACACCACATATGTGTCGCAATAGTACACTTTGCAACCAGAAGAAGCGTTGTAAAAAAACCTAATTGCAACGTTGCGTTACGTTGCAACAAAAAAACTTTGGCAACCACTAGATGGACAACGTCGTAATAACCTAATGCAACGTGGCTTTTCGCAGCCCACGGTCCACGGAACAGTTTGGTTGCAATTGTGTCTATTGCAACCAAATATGGCATATTACAACACATTTTGTGCATTGCTTTAGGGGGAAAATCTAGTAGTGGGTGAATCATCACAGCAAGGGCCGCTTTACTCCACCATGGGCGTCTTCAAGTTCAAATGCACCACGACCGGTATATGATGACAATGGAGTGATGTGGGTGCCATACCAACAAGCCTTTTATCCTGGATGGAGTGGACAAAAATCAGCTTTTGACAGGATCTCCAGGCCTATCCAAGACCGATTGACTCCTCGCCGATCTTGTCAGGGTTACCAGACCCGACCAGTCAGACCGATCACCATCACCGGTCAGACCGGTGTGGCCAAAAAAAGCCGTGCCACCTCCAGTAAAGCAAGTTTACAAGCCAAAGCAAAGGGAGGAGGTGCAGAAGATGGAAGTTGATCCAGAGAGGACTACAGGTCAGGATATTATTCAGATTGGATCAATGGATGTTCTTATTGGAGAACATGGCAAAAGACCAATTGTTCCAAACAATAAGGTTGTGACATCAACTCCAGAGGTTGCTGCTAATGATCATGAGGCTAGTGGAAGTAGCTCCAACTCCAAGTACTTTTTGCCAAGGTGGTGTCCTCCCGGATTGACTCGCACACAAAGGAGGAAGCTTCAACGCCTAAGATTTCAAGAGAAGAGGGAGATCGAGTTAGAGAAGCAAAGGGACGAAGCTTTCAACCAGTACAGTCATATGGTACCTCAAGGGAAAGAATGGAGAGTCAAGACCAGCTCTGAGCCCGCACCGGTCAGACCGGTGGAGGAGTTGGTCAGACCGGTCACACCGGTTAGACCGGTGGACATCGACGGTCAGACCGATGACCCAGAGATGCCGCCTGATTTCTCTTCTTTGGTTCCCATGGTTTGTGATGACAAGTCCGCATCGGATCCTGCACCAGAAGACGATGAAGAGCTTGTTGATTACAGTTCTTCGCCTAAGCGCATGAATTTTGACATCAACGTGATACACATGTCTATGGATGGTTATGTGCTCTCGGAGGAAGACGTTTCGCATCTCGACTTTGGGCCAAAGGAAGCTAGTTTCTAGAAGCCTAAAGCTACTGAAAATCATCTGAAGGCTTTGTACATGAAGGGACACATCAATGGGAAGCCTATCTCTCGCATATTGGTGGACGGAGGAGCGATTGTTAACTTGATGTCGTACTCTTTGTTCAAGAAACTAGGAGGTTTAGATGATGAGCTGATCAAGACCAACATGACCGTCAGTGGTGTTGGAGGAGGCAAGCCAATGGGAGCTAAAGGCGTCATCTCTATGGAGCTCACCGTTGGGAGCAAGAAATTGGCTATGACATTCTTCGTCACTGAGACACAAGGTAACTTCAGTCTTATCCTTGGTCGTGATTGGATTCATGCAAATTAGTGTGTGCCTTCTACTTTGCATCAATTTTTAATCCAATGGGCAGGCGAAGAGGTAGAGATTGTTCATGGTGATGCATCGACTTGTGTTGCAGTGGCCGATAGTTCTACTATGGATAATCATGAGAATCTTAAGTGCTTAACTGGTTTAGATTTACCCAACTTAAAACTTATTGATTCTACCAAAGATGACTTTGCTGCTATTGTCATGAAGTTGATCATTGATCAGGCTAGAACCTCTCTGTCGATTTGATGGATGCAAATCTGGAGTGGTTGCAACAAAGGCGAGAGCACTATCGGGCGCATAAGAACGATATGTGTGAGGCCATCGAAGACTTTGATGTGTTAGGACAAGGGTTTACGTCGGTTGATCCTCTAGAGGAGGTTGATATTGGTGATGGCACTGTACCTAGGCCGACATTTGTATACAAGAATCTTGATCCTTTGTTTAAATTTGATTTAATAAAGTTATTAAAGGAGTATGTTGATTGCTTCGCATGGAATTACAATGAAATGCCTGGTTTAAGTTGTGATTTAGTTGAGCGTCGTTTACCTATTAAACCTAGTCTTAGGCCTTATAAACAACCTCGTAGAAACTTTAATCCTGACATTTATGACCGAGTGAAAGTGGAAGTCAATCGGTTGCTTGATGCAAAGTTTATTAGGCCTTGTCATTATGTTGATTGGATCTCTAACATTGTGTCTGTTGAGAAAAAAGGAACAAAAAAGCTTTGCGTTTGCATTGATTTTAGAGATCTTAATAGAGCTACTCCTAAAGATGAATATCCTATGCCTATAGCCGATTTTCTTGTTAATGCTGCATCCGGGCATAGAATTCTTAGCTTTCTTGATGGTAATGATGGTTACAATCAAATATTTATGGCCGATGAGGATATATCCAAAACGGCTTTCATATGTCCAGATTTGTTGTCTTGTTTGAGTGGGTTGTCATGACTTTTGGATTAAAAAATGCGGGTGCTACTTATCAAAGAGCTATGAATTTAATCTTTCATGATTTGCTTGGCATCGTAGTGGAGGTTTATATCGATGATATTGTTGTCAAATCGGCTGAAGATGATTCTCTTTTAGCTGATTTAAGACTTGCATTTGAGAAAATGCGTCGATATAAATTAAAGATGAATCCACTGAAATGTGCTTTTGGTGTATCGGCTGGGAAGTTCTTAGTCTTCATTGTACATGAGAAAGTCATAGAGATAGATCCTAAAAAGATTGAGGCAATCCAGAGTGTTAAAGCACCAACTTGTAAAAAGGATTTGCAAAAGTTCTTGGGCAAGGTAAATTATTTGAGGAGGTTCATTTGTAACTTGTCCGGGAAGGTGAATGCATTTACTCCTTTACTTCGGTTGAAAAATGATGACTTCACTTGGGGGGCACAACAACAAGAGGCATTTGATGAGATTAAGAGCTATTTGACTTCGCCACCCGTTCTTCAAGCACCCAAGAGTGGTAATCCTTTCAAGTTGTATGTAGCGGCTGAAAAGGATGTTATTGGAGGTGTTTAGACTCAAGAGACCGAAGGCAAGGAGTACATTGTTGCATATGAGAGTAGAAGATTATTGGACACCGAAACAAGGTACACTTTTATTGAAAAGTTGTGTTTATCATTATATCATACTTGTACCAAGTCGAGGCATTATCTATTACCTAGTACTTGCATAGTAGCGTGTCAAACCGACATAATCAAATATATGTTGCATAAACCAATCTTAAGTGGTAGAGTTGGCAAATGGGCTTATGCTTTAGTTGAGTATGATTTACATTGTGAGACATTAAGTTCTATGAAAGGTCAAATTGTTGCCGACTTTATTGTTGGACATAGAGTAGATAAGAAACTTGATTTGAATGTCGGTTATGTTACTTTTACTCCATGGAAGTTGCATTTTGATGGATCGGTTTGCAAAGATGGTTGTGGTGTTGGAGTTGTCATTATTTCGCCAAGTGGGGCTGTTTTTGAAGCCCTTAACCGATTGGATCATGATTGTACTAACAACCAAACCGAATATGAGGCTCTTCTATTTGGGTTGGAGATTTTGCATGACATGGGAGTAAAACATGTGGAAGCATATGGAGATTCTTTATTGGTGGTGCAACAAGTTTCCAAGGTATGTCAATGTTTAAATGGTTTTTTAAATGCTTATCTTGATAAGTGTTTAGACATCATATCTTGTATGGATGAATTTGTTATCTATCATGTGCCATGAGAGGAAAATCCTAGAGCTAATGCTCTGGCTCAGCAAGCATCTGGTTATAATTTTCGAAAAAGAAATTTTCAAGAACACAAACTGTTGCTTGTAGCCGAGTTTTTTGCTCTGGAGGCACCGGTTAGGCCGACGCAGCCGACCGGTCTAACTGATGCCACCGATCGGTCCGACCGGTCCCACAGATCTAGGCGAGTTCATGGCACCGGTCTGACCGATGACCATGACTGGTCTGACCGCCCCCCTGATAAAAATTCCTTCTCGGTTTTTCATGACAAAAATGAGGTGGAGGATTGGAGGAAGCCTCTGGTTGATTGTTTGCATAATCCTAGCAGTTCAGTTGATAGAAAAGTCTGACAATGGGCTCTTAAGTTTGTTCTTGATGACGGTGAATTGTATCGTCGTACTGCAGATGATTTTCTCTTAAAGTGTTTGGGTTCTGATCAAGCTAGGTTGGCTATGGCAGAGGTTCATGAGGGTATTTGTGGTACTCATCAATCGGCTCCTAAGATGAAGTGGCTCCTTAGGCGAGCTTGCTTTTATTGGCCTACCATGATAGCCGATTGTTTTAGATACTACATAGGTTGTGAAGAGTGTCAAAAACATAGAGATGTTCAGTTGGTGCCTGCTGCATTGATGCATCCGATCATTAAGCCTTGGCCTTTCCGAGGACGGGGTCTGAATTTTATTGGCAAGATTCATCCTTCATCGTCAAAGGGGCATTGTTTTGTGATTGTGGCTACTGATTACTTCACCAAGTGGACTGAAGCTATCCCTTTGAAGAATATGGCACATAGAGAGGTGATTGAGTTCATTACCGGACATATCATACATAGGTTTGGCATTCCGCAGACTTTGACTACGGATCAAGGGACTTCGATCATATCCAAAGAGGTGCATGAATTTGTTGATTCCTATGGTATTAAATTGCTTAATTCATCTCCATATTATGCTCAAGCCAATGGTCAAGCCAAGTCTAGCAACAAAACTTTGGTAAAGCTCATTGTTGACGGTGAAATTCCGTCAACCTAGCCATGAGTTTACCTTCGGTGTTGGCATGAGTTTTATACCTTATCCATTGGTACTAACCCCCATGGTATAACAAGTTCACTTGTGCATGTCGGTTTTGGAGTTTAGTGTTTATGCAGGGTTTTAGCGTTGAAAGCAAGACTTCCGGGATAAGTTCATTAAGCACCTCATGACAAGACCTTGAAGCCCGGTACAAGTCAAGCAATGAAGTGAACACAACTTGAAGAAGCCCAAGGATCAAGCCCGAGAAGATGACAAACTCCGAGGACCTAGCCAGAAAAGTGCCGAATCTTGCGAGACAAGGAGCTTTGTCCAATTCGGAGAGAAACTGACGACAAGGGCCCACATGCAGAAGGAGGGAGGATATAGAAGACTCGGGAAGCAACACCGGGCAAAGGAGGCCACGAACTGGGCCGAAGTGGGCCCAGGCCGGTCGGCCCAGGCCGGCCGGCCCAGCCCATTTCGAGGCCCAGTCAGCCCCCCTTAGACCTAGTTGCCTCTCGGGCTATTTATAGCCCCTTGACCGAGAGCCACGCATCAATCAATTCGTCATTCTCCGCCGAGGAGCAGAGAAGCTTGAGGGACACCATCTCAAAGATGAGGGTTGTGCTAGTTGTCTAGGGTCTCCCTAGCCGACGTGGGAACCTTGCATGGAAGACCACGTCAGAGCTCCGGAGCAAGGATTAAGATCGAGGTAGGATCCTGGTGGTGATCTTGTTCATGTAATCATTCATGGTGAAGTCTTTTAGTGAATCCGATTTCTAGCGATCAAGTGCCTTCTCGATGGTTTTGTTTTCTTCTTGGTTTTGCTTCTTCCCCAATCTATACTTAAGATAGATTGCTTAGGGTGCTCTTGTAGCTGCGGTGGCTAGAGGTGCATACTGGACCGACCAAGTGATTTCAACTTGTTCTTATCGAACTCGCCCTAGACTACCCGCATGGCTAGGAATACGTTGTGACAGAACGGGGGTTCCGAAAGGCGGGCGTTTTCGGAATCAGACCGGAGGCCATGGTTTAAAGATGCTTTTAATGAGATTCGCTTTTCTATCTTCATCTATCTTGTTTGGAGCTACAACATAAGCATGATCTAGATTCTCTAGATCGGTTATCTCTTGCTTTCTCTTGCTACCTCTTTAGGAGATTAGATTAGATTAGTTTTCTTGATGATATCTTAGATTAGATGCAACTTGGTTCTTCAATAGATAGCTTTCCTTGCTTTACTAGACTGAATCCTTGCGTTGCACATTGTTCCATGGATTTGATACCTTGGGTTCACCACTCGAGGGAAGAAGGGTCCCTTGACTACGACGGGGGATTTGTCCGCTTGCAAATCCATATGAACTTTGATACGATAATCTACCGTCAACACTCATTAAGAAGAAGATAGAAGACAATCCTAGAAGATGGCATGAGGTATTATCTGAAGCTTTATGGGCTCATCGTATTTCTAGACATGGTGCTACTAAAGTTACTCCTTTTGAGCTTGTGTATGGTCAAGAGGCTGTTTTGCCCGTTGAGGTAAATCTAGGCGCATATAGACTTGCAAAGCAAAATAACCTTAATGTTGAGTTATATTATGCTTTGATGATGGACAATATTGATGAAGTGACCGACAAGCGTATGGAGGCTTTGGAACAAATTGAGAAAGACAAGAGGAGAGTGGCTAGAGCTTACAACAAGAAGGTAAATGCCAAATCTTTTCAAGTAGGTGATTTGGTTTGGAAGATGATTTTACCTATTGGATCTAAAAGTAAAAAGTTTGACAAGTGGTCTCCAAGTTGGGAAGGTCCATACAAGGTTGTCAAGGTTTCTTCTGGGAATTCTTACATGGTGGAAACTTTGCAAGGTCAGTGACTTCCAAGGGCTCTCAACGGGAGGTACTTGAAGACATTTCATCCAAGTGTCTGGCAGGATGCTTGATAGGATATGACCGATTTAGAGCAAAAAATCGCCCTTAGACCAAAAAATGGCTGGTGAAGTGTCACATCGGCCTTAGGATTATTTTTAGACAACAAGCTTTACTAAAAATAGGGAGGCATATGTTCGCACCCAAATTTGGCACAAGGCCGATCAGGTTGACACCACCGGTCAGACCGGTGTCCCTCAATGGTCTGACCGGTGGGGCGTCTTGTAGCCGATCCGGCAACGGCAACACCGGTCGGACCGGTGCACCTAACCGGTCTGACCGGTAGACCCCGAGTCCGAGTAGAATTGAGGAGTCCTTGCGAATTTCGAGTTGTAAATGGATTCCTTGCGGGGAAAGATCTCCCCACCCTATAAATATAAAGGGCCACAGCCGTTTGAGGTGGAATCACCCAATCGATCATTACTTTTTACAACTTTTATCTTTCAAACCCTAGCTTTTCCAACATTGTGCTTTCCTTGTTTGTCTCGACGATGATCAGGGATGTTCTGAGTGGCCTTGCCGACCTCAGAGCAACCCTAGGCGCGCCACCTCCGATGGGGTCTCTCCCGAGGCGGCGATCTTAGGTTTTCACCGTGCGTCTGCGCACACCGGTCAGACCGGTGCCCCTGACTGGTCAGACTGGTCCGGGCAGGAGCTCGGCGAGTTCAGCGTTTCAACATTCTGCGCGATCTAGCACTCGTGTGTGTTGACCAGAAAAGCATCAACAATAGTAACGAGAGAGAATTATATCTATTCACCAAATCAAATTTGACCAGCATCGGTTGTATCTGAATTTAACATCTCACCGATCGATCCACCAACCAAACACATTTCAACAAAAGTTAAACAAGTAGTGAAACAGCCCCGGACCATAACATATTTCTAGTTCGGATCGACAGCGCGCAGCAGGCGATGCGCATTAGAACGTTTATGCATGAACAAAATTGCAAATTTGGGACTCCAAACGTTGTGTTTCGCAACTTTGCCATTCCTAACATCGACTTCGCAAAAATAGGTCTTGCAACGTTGTCCTCTTGCAAACCATGCCATTAGGTGTATTTTCTCTTTTTTAATTAAAATACATGTATCTGCCACTTGAAAAGACCGTTTTGCCCTCTTCTTTTTCCCTCACGCTCGAGACATCAGTAGCTGGGCTACCTATAGCCGGTGCCCCTATTTCGCTCCTAGCTGCTGCATGACCGGCGGGGACGAGTGACGGGGCCCGGTCGCCAGAGACGAGCGACGGGGCTTGGCCGGCAGTGACGGCCGGTGCGGTCTGGTAGGCAGGGACGTCTGGCGCGGCTGTCCTGCGGGGACGTCCGGCATGGCCTGTCCTTCGGTGGGGCTTGGCCAGCGGAGATCGATGAGCAGCGCGTCGTCGTTTGCCAGTCGTCTAGGGTTCTTCCGTCTTGAATGCGAACGGATGGAGGTGGAAGGGATGTGAATCGTCCGTGACCGTGAGCAGGATGCGAACCGTCCACGACCGTCAGCAGGGAACCGTTCACGTACAAAATACTAGGGGCAAGAATGTCCTTTCAGTTTGGAAATACACCCATTTTAATTAGAAAAGTGGGAAAAATGAGGGTATGACTTGCAAGAGGACAACGTTTCGAGATCCATTTTTTCAAAATCGATGTTATGAATGGCAAAATTGCGAAGCACAATGTTTGGAGTCCCAAATTTGCAATTTTGTCACGACATATCTGCAAGTAGCAAATTTACACCCTGTTCGTTTGGCTGGTGGCTGGTGCTGATTTGTTCTGAGAGAAAAGTACTGCCGGTTGGTTGTTGGTGGCTAATTTGTCCTGAGAGAAAAGTACTGATGGCTGTTGTTGGTGGCTGATTTGTTTTGAGAGAAAAATACTGCTGGCTGGTGGCTGATAAGTCATACGAACAGGACGTTAAGACATGCGCGGGGGTAGGCATCTCAATTCCCCCACGCGCAAAAAGGGGTGTCGCTGATTACTAGTCCAACAGCAAAACAAAAAGGGGTGATTACTGATTACTGTTTTGAAACCATTTGTTGTGAGTGAAATTGAACAGTAAAAGGCCAATGAACAGTAATATGCAATGAACAGTAAAATGCTAATGAAACAGTAAATGCAAATGAGCAGTAAAAGGGGAGAATGAGCAATGAGCTCTTAACCTCTATAAATAGAGGATCACCGGGTAGTTCAAGAGAGGGAGATATAGGAGAAAATTCAACTGCATGCATATGTACAATATGTTGAATAATAAAGAGCTCCAATTCCCCCCTAGCTAAGTGCATTCTCTTGTGAGTGTTTGTGTGAATCAGAGAGCTTGTTTTCTAACACGTTATCAGTGCAAGTTCTGCCGAGCTAAGAAGGTGAGAAGTAAGAAATGAAGTCTCTATCGAGCACACACATACACATCACAAAAATCACAGCAGGATCTTGGATCTTGTCTAGTGTCGTTGGTGCGTCAGCAGGGCCCGGTGACATGTAGGCGGCTCAACCGTCGTCACCGTATTCCGCCAGAGACGACTAGGGCGATGCAAGGAAGGCCCTGCTCCGCTCGCCATGGAACGACCCTGAAGTGCCGAATCGATGCCGTCCTGAAGGCGAGCGCACAGATCGGGCAACCGCCGTCCTGAAGACGTGCAGACACCACGCCTATGGATGAACCGGGCCAGCAGCCCTGGTGTCCGGCCGACTGCCAAGGTGCCGATCCTGCAGAACCGCAATCGCAGGCCGTTTGACGGCCCAAGAGCCGACCGTCCCCGCCGCCGTCAGGCACGCGTCAGCACCGACGAGCACGGGCCTAGCCCCCGAAGCCGTGTCGGCCTGCGCCCAAACGCCACCGTCGCTAGGTACGGCCTCCCGCCGGCTCCCCGCCGGGAGCATGCCGTGGACGCGCTACCACGCCGGCCGGCCGGGCGCACGATGTCCCATTTCCGCCGGGCGCGGGCGCCCGCCCCGCCGGCCGCCGCCGGCGCGCCCGCCCCGCCACCGCCGGGGCGCGGGCGCGATGCTCCGCGGTCACCGCGGACGCGCGGCCCCCGCTGCCGGGCGCTGTTGACGGTGAAATTCCGTCAACCTAGCCATCAGTTTACCTTCGGTGTTGGCATGACTCTTGTATCTTATCCATTGGTACTAACCCCCGTGGTATAACAAGTTCACTTGTGCATGTCGATTTTGGAGTTTAATGTTTATGCAGGGTTTTAGCGTTGAAAGCAAGACTTCCGGGATAAGTTCATTAAGCACCTCATGACAAGACCTTGAAGCCCGGTACAAGTCAAGCAATGAAGTGAACACGACTCCAAGAAGCCCAAGGACCCAACCCGAGAAGATGGAAAACTTCGAGGACCTAGCCAGAAAAGTGCTGAATCTTGCGAGACAAGGAGCTTCGTCCAATTCGGAGAGAAACTGACGACAAGGGCCCACATGCAAAAGGGGGAAGGATCTAGAAGACTCGGGAAGCAACACCGGGCAAAGGAGGCAACGAACTGGGCCGAAATGGGCCCAGGCCGGTCGGCCCAGGCCGTTTCGAGGCCCAGTCGTCCCCCCTTTGACCTGGGTGCCTCTCGGGCTATTTATAGCCCCCTGACCGAGAGCCACGCATCAATCAATTCGTCATCCACCGCCAAGGAGCAGAGAAGCTTGAGGGACACCATCTCGGAGATGAGGGTCGTGCTAGTTGTCTAGGGTCTCCCTAGCCGATGTGGGAACCTTGCATGGAAGACCACGTCGGAGCTCCGGAGCAAGGATCAAGATCGAGGTAGGATCCCGGTGGTGATCTTGTTCATGTAATCATTCATGGTGAAGTTTTTATAGTGAATCCGATTTCTAGCGACCAAGTGCCTTCTCGATGATTTTGTTTTCTTCTTAATTTTGCTTCTTCTCCAATCTATACTTAAGATAGATTGCATAGGGTGCTCTTGTAGCCACGGTGGCTAGAGGTGCATACCGGACCGACCAAGTGATTTCAACTTGTTCTTATCGAATTCGCCCTAGACTACCCACATGAATAGGAGTACGTTGTGACAGAACGGGGGCTCTAAAAGGCGGGCGTTTTCGGAATTAGACCGGAGGCCACGGTTTAAAGATGCTTTTAATGAGATTTGCTTTTCTATCTTCATCTATCCTGTTTGGAGCTACAACATAAGCATGATCTAGACTCTCTAGATCGGTTATCTCTTGCTTTCTCTTGCTACCTCTTTAGTAGATTAGATTAGATGTGTTTACTTGATGATATCTTAGATTAGATGCAATTTGGTTCTTCAATAGATAGCTTTCCTTGCTTTACTAGATTGAATCCTTGCGTTGCACATTGTTCCACGGATTCGATACCTTGGGTTCACCACTCGAGGGAAGAAGGATCCCTTGACTACAATGGGGGATTTGTCTGCTTGCAAATCCATATGAACTTTGATACAATAATCTACCGTCAACAGGCGCGTGCACACTGGCGCGGGCGCAGCCCCCCTGGCGCCGCTGCCCAGGCGCAGAGCCCGACCGCCGCCTCTGGCCCTCTACTGTCTGCTGCGATGGGAAAGAAGAGGATAAGGGAGTGATTAGGGTTTGCCCTCCCTTATATCTGGACAAGGGTGAACGTGAGCTGTTCATCGTGATGAACGACCACGAATAACTAGGTGACGCGGGCCTAACATGTCGGCCCAAAGGGGCAGCGGAATGGACCCATAAGGCCCATTCTGAGTTGGGATGCATAAAACCTATTGTTTTATGCGAATGTAGTGGCCCGAAGCCCACTATAATACCCAAATACGCGACTCGATGTCCGTAAAAATGTTAGTGGCGTGAAGCCCACTATATTATATAAATTATATCAATTTATTTCCAGTGATTTATTTATTGTTGTATTTAAATTCTTGCGTATTTACCTTGCTGTAATAATTTATTCAATAATGAAGTAATCCTGAAGATTACTCTTGGGAAATTATTGTATAGTCCCAAAGACTATACAAAGTCGTAATCCTGAAGATTATGCACCGACATTGACTCCCCTATACATTCACTGTACAGGCATGTCGGACATCACAAAGAGGGAGTTCGAGGCGCTTGCCGTAGACGGCAGCAACTACCTCACTTGGGCTACCAATGTCGAGATCAAACTCGACGGTATGAGCCTCGATCATACCATTGCCCAGCCTGAAGCTGGCAAGGATGAGCGCACAAAGTCTGATAAAGCAAAAGCATTGCATTTTCTACGACACCACCTCCACCCAGACCTGAAGTCTGAGTATATGACGGAGAGGGATCCACTTGCTCTATGGCAGTCCCTGAAGGACTACTTCAGCCAGCAGCTGACGATTGTGCTCCCCAGAGCACAACAAAATTGGATCACCTTGCGCTTCCAAGACTACAAGCCTGTGGCAGCGTACAACTCTGCTTTACACAGGATTGTGACTAAGATGCGTCTATGTGTCCAGAAGATCACTGACGCTGACATGATCGAGAAGACCCTATCCACATTCCACCCCAGCAACATCGTATTGCAGCAGCAATACCGAAACTCAAAGTACCAGAAGTACTCTGAGTTGAGTGAAGTACTATCTGTTGCTGAACAACAGAATGAGGTGCTCATGAGTAATCATTCCGCCCGACCTACTGGTTCTATAGCGGTGCCTGAAGCACATGCTAATGTTGCTGAGAGTTCTTGCAATCGGAAATGGGGTTGTGGAAAGGGAAAGTAGAAGGGGAAAAGAGGTGCCTTGTTCAAAGGCAAAGGAAAAAGGAAGCCCAAGGGTAAATCCGGACCCAAGAAGGAAAGAGGTGACCATAGTGGGGAAGAGCAGGGCGAATGCTATAGATGCGGAGCAAAGGGACATTGGTCCCGTAGATGCCGCACCCCCAAACACCTCATTGACCTATACCAATAAAGCAAGAATAAAGGTCAACTTGAGTCCCACTTCATCACTGAGCCTGAAGCTCAGAAGCGCGACAACATATTTATTGGCGCAAATGATGAAGACGTCCACTTGGACGGAAGTGAGGACCTTCTCGATGACATAGATATTTATGGGGACCTGCAATAATCCCCAAAATGACATGTCAATGCGATGTAGAGTTTGGCCATGCTCCTGAAGAGCATTTGTAACAAGGTCCAAACTTATGTAATATATTTCCCAGGAATAAGATATTGTTATTTCATTTATGTTATGTACTTTATGATAAATACTTGTTTTTTTATTGTTATGGTATTTAACAGAGCCTGCGGGAACTGAATGGCCAGAGCAGATATCTGTCTCGTTGACAGTGGAACCACCAATACAATTCTAAGAGAAACTAGATATTTCCAAACTTTGGCAAAGAAAAGTGGAAATATTATGACCATTGCCGGAAGCAATGCTCATATTGTGGGCACAGGAAGTGCCACATTGGTTCTCCCCATGGGTACCCAAATCTTTGTGAAGGATGATTTGTTGTATCCTGACTCAAAGCGCACACTTTTGAGTTTCAAAGATATCCGTGCAAATGGTTTCCATGTTGAAATCGAGATTGAGCATGGTACCGAATACCTGCTCATTACTAAATTCGACAGGTACCAAAAGAGAGTGGTGGAAAGACTCCCTTAATCGCCATCGGGTTTGTACTATATGTACATTAAACCCACAGAAGAGTATGTTGCAATGAAGACCATATTTCGAAACACAGAATTGTTTCGAATATGGAATGACCGTTTAGGTCATCCTGGGCTGAGCATGATGAGAAGGGATGAGTTACCTGTGTTCCTGCAAAGGGTACAAGGTGACATTTGTGGACCTATTCAGCCACTGTCGGGCCCGTTTAGGTACTTTATGGTATTGATTAATGCATCTACCAGGTGGAGCTATGTGGACCTGTTGTCCACAAAAAACCATGCTTTCTCCAAGCTCATTGCCCAAATAATCAGGCTAAAAGCAAGTTTTCCTGATAACCGCATCCAATCCATTTGGATGGATAATGCTGGTGAGTTCAGGTCGAAAGCTTTTGATGATTATTGTTTAGCCATGGGCATCAAGGTAGAACATTCTGTACCTCATGTGCACACACAAAATGGTCTAGCTGAATCCTTGATCGAAAGGATCAAGTGGATTGCCCGGCCATTGTTGCAGAATTGTAGGTTGCCAACTAGTTGTTGGGGCCATGCAGTGTTGCATACTGCAACACTGACTCAACTCAGACCAACTACATATCATGAATCCTCCCCCTTACAACTGGTGCGTTGGAAAGAACCAAGTATTTCCCATATGCGTATATTTGGCAGCACTTTGTACGTGCCAATACCACCGCCTCAGCGTACATCAATGGGTCCCCACTGGAAGTTGGGGATCTATGTTGGTTATGAGACTCCGTCCATAATCAAGTACTTAGAGCCTATGACTGGGGATCTTCATACAGCTCGGTATGCTGATTGTGTCTTCGATGAAGACCATTTCCCAGCATTTGGGGGAGAGAGGCATCATGAAGAATGCTGGGAAATTTCATGGAATGCAACTGGGATGCAATCCTTAGACCCACGCACCAGTGAATCTGAACTGGAAGTTCGGAAGACAATACATTTGCAAAGTCTTGCAAATGAGCTACCAGATGCCTAAAGCAGTAGGTAGGCGAGACTCGTCCCCTCTCGTAAAATGAAAAGGGACATGTCGGAGGTGGAGGCAACGAAGCCGAGCTTCCAGACGAAGGTGGCGAAGCGCTGGTACCGGAAGCCCGCGGAGCACAGCCGATCCATACAAGGACTTCGCGGACGGCGGACGTGATGCGGGGCGCCGGGGGTCGATGAATCTGGCGGCGGCGCTAGCGATGACGGTCTCCTCGAGGTGGCCGTGAAGAAAGGCGTTCTTCACGTCCAGCTGGTGAATGGGCCAGGCGCGGGATGCTGCGATGCTGAGTACAGACCGAATGGTGGCCGGTTTGACAACTGGGCTGAAGGTCTCGTCGTAGTCGACGCCCTCGCACTGGGAGAAGCCGCGAACAACCCAGCGAGCCTTGTGGCGGGCGAGGGACCCGTCGGCATGAAACTTGTACCGGAAGATCCATTTTCCCGTCACGACGTTGGCGCCAGGGGGCCGTGGAACGAGCTGCCAGGTGTTGTTGTCGACGAGGGCCTGGTACTCATCCAGCATCGCGGCACGCTAGTTGGCGTCGGCCAGCGCACTGCGGTAGTTCGTCGGAACCGGCGACGGTGAGGATGACGTCGTGGCCGCCAGCCCTTTATAGCTGACGTGAGGAAGGGCACCCGTCATGGTGCGAGTGACGCGCGGTGGTGGCGGCGGTGGCGGTGATGGAACTGGAGATGCCGCTGGTGCCGGTGTGGGCGTTGTAGGTGGCGCCGGGGCGTCAGGAGCCACAGAAGCTGCTGGGGCAGCTGCCGGCTCGGACGTAGATGCTGTATGGGAGTGGCGGGCGTAGACTCGTGGGAAGGGGACCACACCGGGTCCAGGTGAGGGCACGCGACCATGCCCACCTGGTGTGGAAGAAGGCGATCCGTGTGAGGCCGCAACATTTGAGGGCGGCTGCTCAACATCCGAGTGGGATGGAGCAACCACGGGCGTCGAGGATGGAATCCCACCTGCAACAACAGTAGAAAAAGGCACCGAAACCATGTCGTCGTCGAGGAGAAAGTCTAAGGAAGCGGAAGAGGGTGAGGCGGCTGAGGTGGCTGCGAGGGGAAAAGTGGTCTCGTCGAATGTGACATGGTGAGAGATGATGATGCGACGGGTCGATAGGTCAAGGCAGCGGTAACCTTTGTGCGAGGGGGGTATCCTAGGAAGACGCATGCCGTGGAGCGTGGGGCGAGCTTATGTTTGGAGTTGGCTTGCATGTTGGGGTAACAGAGGCACCCAAAAACACGCAGGTGGCTATAGGTTGGCGGCTGGTTATGTAGACGAGTGTAGGGAATTTCATCTTTGGATGGAGGAGGATGGGCGCTTATTATGGAGGTAGCCGGCTGCCATGAGCCCCTCGGCCCAATATGGGGGCGGCGGGGAGGCATGGAGGAGCATGGTACGAATGGAATTGTTGAGAGTGCGGATGATGCGTTCGGCCTTGCCATTTTGGGGTGATGTGTAGGGGCGGGAGAGGCGAAGGTGAGTACCTTGAGCGCGAGGAATTTGATGGTGGCGGTGTTTACGAATTCGGTGCCGTTATCGGCCCGAAAACATTTTACGGGGAGGCGGAATTGTGTTTTGGCAAGGGCGAGCAAGCTCAACTAAGTGTTGGTGGACATCGATTTTTTCGGAGCGGATAAACCCGGCGGTAGTGAGTGAAATCATCCAAACGGACCAAGTAGTATGAAAAACCGGACGGATCGTTGATGGGTGAAGTCCATACATCACGGTGAACGAGTTCAAAAGGTGCATGAGTGATGGAATGCGAAGAACCGAAGGGCGAACGCGTATGCTTGCCTATCCGACATGAGTGACATAGTGAACGGTCTACTTTATTACGGAAACGACATGAAGTTTGTGAAGACGCTCTAATGCGGCGGGGGCCGGATGACCAAGACGTTGATGCCACGGGGTCGACGAAGCGACCGGAGAGCATGAGGTGGGGCGCCGGGTGTGGAGGTAGGCATGGTGTATAGGTCCCCGGCGCGGTTACAACGGAGAATCACGCGTCCCGTCCGGAGATCCTTAATAGAAAAACCATGTGCGTCAAATTCAAAGGAACAACTATTGTCACGAGTGAATTGACGAACGGATAACGAGTTGCGGACTATGGATGGTGTGACAAGAATATTATTAAGAGCGAAATTTGTTGTAGGTGTAGGATGGAGTGACCTCTAGACGTAACGGGAATACAAGTGCCATTACCTACTGTTATTGAGGAGATGGAGGGGGGAAGGCGTTGGGTAAGCATACCATCCGAGGACGTCATGTGCGTAGAGGCGCCGGAGTCAACGACCCGGGCGAGTTGCCCCGTAGTTGCATGTTCTCGGGGGCGGCGATGAGGCCGGCTGCATCCCGGGTGCCGGTGGAGGTGTTGGAGCCGTTGGTGGACGCCCGTAGTGGAGCAAGGGCGGTGTGGGCTGCGGGGAAGACCCGAGGATGCCCCGGTTGCGCCCGGCCGAGGCATCGGGACCTCCGGAGTGCCGGAACCTCCTTGGCGGCGGCGGTCCGGGAGGGGTGACGCGCTCTCCGGGGGCCACACGTTCGCCGGTCCGAGGATTGAAACCCTAGGGAACGCGTTTGTTGGTCTTGGGACTGTTGGGGGAAGGGCTGCGCCGGGCGCCCCTTTTGGTGTTAGGGCACCGGCCACCCTCCCCCGCTGCTGCTTGTTGGAAACGCCATTGAAGGAGGCAGCGACCCGGGAGGGCGGCGGCCGGCGCGCGTCTTTTCGTCATTTTGCGGTCGCGGCTCCTTGAGGAGGAGGGCGATGGCGTGCGGTGGCGAGGGTGAGGGGGCCGCTGCTCGGCGATGTTGTCGGCGACGCCGGAGTAGACCTCGTTGAGGCCGCGCGAGGAGGTTGAGGACGAGGTTGGGCTCGAGAGACGGGGCTGCCGACGTCGCGCGGTTCGTCGGCCTTCTCCTTCATGCGAACATAGTAGGCGTCAATGGACGGGTCCCCACGAGTCATCGAGTGAAACTCGTGATTCGGGAAGATGGCGCGAGGAGCTTTGTTCGCACGGAACACCCCCGCCGATGACCATCCATAGAGCGCTCGCCGTTTGCTTGTCGTCGGTCATGGCGAGGTTGAGGACGGCATCGAGAGACAAGTCTTGTACATCCATCCGCGGACGCGAGAAATCAGCTTCGTGTCCGGGCCTCGTCGGTGGGGCGCGAGGTGGAGGTGGTGGCGAGATGATGCGGCAGCCCCCGAACTTCCCACACGTGGCTCGGAACGCCGTTGACCACTTGGTGAAGTTGGAGGGCTTCAACTCGAGGGTCATGGGGACGTGGATCTTGATGTTGATGGTGGCGAAGGGGCAGATTGCGGGGACGAGAATCGGTCACAAGAGAGCCGGCCGGTGGCGGGGTGGAGGTCGATGCGGTTCCCATGGGAGGAGAGGAGGAGGGGAGGAAGGGGGTGGCGCCGAGGGGGGTTTTGCGAGGAGGAAGGGAGGGGGGCGGCGATCGAGAGGGGGATCGGGACCCGGACGTCCGATACCATGTAGAGAATTGGTTTAGGGGGCAATTGGCTACACCTCAATGGGAGGGGGCGCCTTCTATTATATAGGGTCGACTGGCCTTCCTGTACAAGGCAACAAGGATTCTTTCCTTGATTTACATCTGCTATCTATAGTAACTAATCCCTGATTTACATCAGCTATCTATAGCAGCTAGGATATCCACAGACGGCATATTCTATTGCCTAACAGTCGCATATACCTGCAGTAAATGCGCCGGAGAGAGTTCAGGTAACCCAGAAGGCTACAAACTTTATTGTCTCCCCTAATCCTAGGAAGAGGGGGAAACCTCCGGGTGCTCAAGACAAAGTCCCGCGGAGATGTCCGCAGCGGAAAGGATTTGAGCCCCTTACCTCACTTAAAGAATCAGTTGAAGAAGTTCAACCTGAAGTTGAAAATGGCCCTGAAGTGGCAACTCAACCTGAAGTTGAGGAGGTCCCTAAAGGACCCCATCCTAAATATGGAAACCCCAATGCGTCGCGCGAAGAATATCGCATGGGGAGATTGGAACGCCCTCACTCAGCCGTTTTGGGAAATCACGATGAGTGGGTGGATGATCATGAAGAGATTGACACCAATTATGTGGAATCAAGAGAGTCATATCATAGAAAGACCACTGTTGTCGACATATATTTTGCCTCAAAAATTGCTGAGTTAATGGATCCGAATCCAGAACCAAAGTCCATGTTTGAGTGCCGGAAGCACTCGGATTGGGATAAATGGAAAGCAACAATTGAGGCAGAATTGCACTCGCTTTGTAAAAGAGAGGTGTTTGGGCCTGCAGTCCCAACACCTTCTAAAGTCATCCCTGTAGGATGAAAATGGATCTTCCTCCAGAAAAGGAACGAACATGGCCAGGTGGTAAGATAAAAAGCGAGGCTAGTGGCACAAGGGTTCACACAGAGACCCGGCATCGATTATGATGAGACATACTCTCCTGTTATGAGTGGCATGACATTCCGATATCTTATTTCTATGGTAGCTAACTTGAATTTGAAAATGCAGTTGATGGATGTTGTGACCACATACTTGTATGGGTCACTAGATTCGGAGATCCACATGAGAGTCCCTGAAGGACTCAAGATCCCTGGACCGAATCAAAACCGCAACATGTTCAGCGTCCGCCTGCAGCGGTCGTTGTATGGGTTGAACCGGAAGGATGTGGTTCAACCGGTTGAGTAACTTTCTCCCGCAGATGGATTTTGCATCATCTCCGTCTATGTCGATGATTTGAATATCATCGGGATGACCAGGGACATTGAGGAAGCAATGGCTTACCTCAAGACGGAGTTTGAGATGAAAGACTTGGGTAAAACCAAGTTTTGTTTGGGCCTGCAGCTTGAACACCTCCCTGAAGGAGTGTTTGTTTACCAGTCTACTTATACGAAGAGGGTACTTGAAAAGTTCAATATGTACGAGTGCCTGTCGGTGTTTAAACCACTCGACCTCCATGGGAGGTACCCGCAGCAAGGTAGAAGGTGGGGATCGCCATGATCTGGAACCCGAAGGTACGCGCGAGGACACAAGACACGAGATTTATACAGGTTCGGGTAGCCGGAGTAGCTATCCTACGTCCTGTTTGGGGTAGTATTGCGCCCTGCGCTTGGGTGTTGTTCCCAGGAGTGATTGTGGATGTTTGGCTAGGTACCCGGCCCTCCTTTATATAGTCCAGGGGGCGGGTTCCTAGTCGGTTACAAGGCAGGAGTCCTAGTAGGATTACACAGAGCGAGTCCTAGTAGGAGTACAGGGAATTCTAGTAGGAGTCCGTCTTCTACTCTTCCTCCTTCCTTGCATGAGTACTCGGGGAGTATGCCCGACAAGCCCCCGAGCACATTGTAGTCGAGAGTAGTAGTTCGAGTAATCTTGAAGCCTTTGGGAGTAGTTCTTGAGCGTCCTTGAGTACAGCTTGGAGAAGTCTTCAATAGTACTTGAACTGCCGCGAGGCTGGAAGGTGGTCCAGCTCATCAGTCTTGAAGTCGAGATTATATGTAAGTGCGGTTGCAAAATCGCACTCCATATGGAGTAGCCCTCGAGCCTTAGGTTGAGTTGCAGACTCTAGCTGAGCATCAATCTTGATTCCAAATCTTCCGTCTTGAAAATTTTGAATGATGGGTGTAGCATAGCAGCCTCCGAGCCTTGAAATGATTAGATAATCAATCCAAGGGTCTTCAGTGTTCGCAAAAGCCATCATCTGAGTACTCTTGTAGCGAAGCCCCCGAGCTCGTCGCCAAGAGAGCCGTAGGAGCCACGTCGAGTAGTTGTTGGTGCTGAGCCCCCGAGTTAGAGAGCTAGCGGAGACTACTCGAGTTGTTGTCGAGTAGTAATTTGGTGCGTAGCCCCCGAGTTGGGAACTAGCCGCGCCGGTGGAGGTACGCAGAGCGTATTGGAAGTCGTCGCCGAAGCTTGACCTGAAAGTAGAGATGCGTACATTATGTAGCATTTTTGTAGAATTTGAATCTACTAATGACAAATACAAATATGAATATAGATGTAAATGTCATGTGTCATGCTCTTGTTTTGGTCGTAAGGCGTCGAGTAGTTAGCCTGATGCGGTTTAGCACCCAGTCTCTGTGATCACTGTTTAGCCATAGCCGCTGGGGGCGTGGAGGCATGACAGGAGAGCTGGATTAAGCGGCCAGTCTCTGAGGTCGCTGTTTAGCCATAGCCGCTGGGGGCGTGGAGGCATGACAGGAGAGCCGAGGCTTTGCGCGGATCAAGGCGTGTGCTACTGTAGCGAGACCATTAAGAGGTAGACGAAGGTAGTCGGCTGTAACGCCCGCATTTTTAGCTCTAAATAAATCACCTAATAAATCATGCGTATTTTCAAAACTGACCCGCCGAGCTCAATTACCATTCAAACCCTAGCCACTGTTTTCCCCCTCTCTCACCCCGACGCGCGTGCCACGAATCCCGCCGGCACCGCACCTCGGCCAGCACCCATGCGCGCCTTCCCAACGCCGCGGTCGGCCACCGGCGGGAATCCCGCGCACGCCGCGGTCCCGACGCCCGGTCCGCCTCGCCATCACCGCCGTCCCGGAAAAACGCGCCGACACCCGAAAACCGGGAAAAACCCCGCAAAACTTTTCCCCAATCTCCCTAAAAATTTCCCAAGATTTTCTGAAAACCCTTCCCTATTTTCTTTCTTTTCTTTCCTTATTTTTCCTCCCCTTTCTTTTCTTTTCCCTCCTTTCCTTTTTCTTTTCTTCCTTTTTCCTTTTCTCCTTTCTTTTCCTCCTTTCTTCTTTTCCTTCCCCTCCCTTCTCCTTCCTCCCGCGCGGCCGAGCATGCGCCCGACCGGCGCCCGACGGGGGGTTGACCCCGGGCCGGGGCCCCGCGTCCGCCGCCGCCCCCCCCCCCCCCCCCCGCGCCGGCAAGATCACCCGCCTCCTCACGCCACCGCAGGCCCCACGCCCCCGGCCGGACGCGGGAGCCGGCCGACGCGGCCGGCGCCATTAATTCCCCCCGCCCGAGCCATCACTTCCACCAGCCCGACCGCAGCCTACCCCGCGCCCTAGCACGCCCTGCGCAAGTTGACCGACGGCAGCACGAGCCGTCGCGTCACCAATCGCCGCCTCGCGAAGCTCCTCGAGCTCGCCGGAGTGGAGCTCGCCGGAGAAAAATCTCCTCTCCAAACCGCCATCCGCCGCCTATAAAAGGGGCCGACGGCCTCCCCGGCTCGCTGCACTTCACCACCACGGTCTCACAGCACCTCCTCCCCTCTTCCCCGAGCACCACCGCGCCGCCGCCCCCTAGCGCCGCCGCCGCGCCACTGCTCTCCCGCGGAGCCGCCTCCACCGTGCACTATAGCCCAAGGTGAGCACGGGGATAGGACCCCCTCGCCCCCCTCTTCCTTTTCCCCTTGTCCCCGGCCGCCGCCGCGGCTGGAGCCGCCGGCGGGTACCCCTGCCGGCCGGCCATGTCCGCGCCCGCTCCCTCTCTGTTCTGTTTCGAGGGGGGGGGGAAGAAGAAGGGCACTTTTGCCCAAGGCCCCCTGGCCTTTTCCTTTATCCTGAGCCCCACTATCCTATTCACTCCCTCTCCTTTTCTTTCCAAATAGACCCTAAGGCTAATAATTAATTACTGTTGAGCCCTAAACAATTTACAAACAGGCCCTAACCCAACTTATATTGTCATAAACACACCCTTTCTCCATTAGCAGAAATTACCAATAGGTCCTTAATACCTATAACCCCTCCTCAACCTAGCCTTTCATGCACGCCTTTTATTCCCGGTTAAGTCCAAATATTACCGCACCCCCGCCGAACCAACCCCCCCTTCCTAGGGCTTATATATACCCCCTCTCCGCACACTTCCCCCTCCTCGAGCTCGGCCGGAAACATGAGTGCTAATATTGCTTGCTTGCTTGTGTGTGCGCCTTAGCCGACAGAGTAGACGGAGGAAGGTACCCCGAGCCGGAGATCGAAGCCGACTACTGCGAGCAGGAGCCCGAAGCCCCGAACGTCGAGCCGGCACTCCCCGAAGACTTCGAAGACGGCAAGTTCAACCTCCCCCTTTGATGCATGCTTCTGTCCTAGTTTTATAAATATACCCTATACCCGTTTTACAAATCTGCATATTGTTTTACTGCAAAACATGGTAGGATAGACACCCTTGTTTGCTATGATTGAACCTTGTTTTGGCCTAAACGAGTGCTTTAAAAATGTGTGTGTGCTTTCAGAATGTGTGAGTGCTTTAAAAAAAAAAGGGGATATGTTGGAAAAATGAGTAAAGAACTGGGTAGACGAGATGGACGTGTGTGTCAGGAGTATGGGTGAGCTCGTACCTGTGTGGTTGAGCGTGTTGGGAGTCGTCCATCTTGTCGGTTAAGGACCGGGTTGCGTGACATCTCACCTGACCCAAACCCTCGTACAACTACTCGACCGTTGTATGTGGCAATGGCTTAGCATAAACCCCACTAGTTAATCTACTTGCCATCTGGTGTGCGGTTGAGCAGCGGGAGACCAAGGAGCAGGGGTACGCTCTGTGTGAGGTACGCCCTGGTTATGTGGGATAACCCCTTGGATGCTTCCGTGGTGGCTCGTAGCGTTAGCTAAGGTGGGTAATGGCTTTGATAGGATCCGTACCGGCACTGAGGTGTCCGTGTGACGGTACCCTACTTGTGGGTAAAGATGTACAAGCTGCGGCAGTGTCAAACCTATTCGAATAGCCGTGTCCACGGTATTGGACGAGTCACGGTGTGGTCACAAAAACTAGTGTTTGGGATGGGATGTTTTCTGGCGTGAGTTGTTTTCTGGGTGAAGTGTGTGGCTGTGTGCCTGGGCTACGACGGACGGGAAGTCCGGTAGTTCCACAGTGTTTTCCCTAAAACGGTTGAGTTACTTGGGTTGTGAAAATGATTTGCGAAAACCTTTTTGAAATGAACCCCTGCATGTGTAAGTTTGCAAAATGAACCTTAACCTGATCCTTGTTATACCCTATGCATGATTCTGCTTACAAGCCCCTCCGTGGGTGGGGTTGGATTTGCTGAGTACGTATGTGCTCACCCTTGTTTTACTAACTATTTTTCAGAGGAGGATCCCGATTACATTCCCGAAGACGTTGAGTAGGTCATTGCCCTACACCCAACCGTGCCTGTGTACCCAGGGCCCTGCCCAAAGCTTCCATGGTGTGGTACTCTGAGGAGGCTATGGAAGCCTTTGCTATTGTAGTGTGGTCGCTAGTGTTTGTGTTGTTCCTTGTAGCGTTGGCACTACCGTGCCCTTTGTGTCGCCGTGATGTAAAAGACTGATTCCACCTGTTGTAATAAATGTGTTACCAGCCTCCTAGGACTGGTATTTGTGTCACATTTAGTCACCTCTGATGAGGGGACGCTTCAGGTGGTATCAGAGCCGTAGGTTGGCCGTAGGACATGACCCCTAGGATACGAGACCTCCTCTGGCCTTCTCTAACCTTCCCTTTGCTAAGCTCACCTTTTCCCAAATCCTTACCTTGATTCTTGCCTGTTTCCAGATGCCTAACCCCGAGTGGAACGGAGGAATTTGCCCCGTCCAGCCTGGCCTCCCTAACCTGTTGCTACTCAGCCTGGAGCGCGTCGGAGTAAGGGATCCGCCAGAGTTCGTCTACCGACAGTACGAACGCTTCGGCACCCTTCGGTGTAAGCTGCTGATCTTTGTGGGAAGAAGCACGCTTTACCCCGACATAGAGCCATGGTTCGTCTCCGCCACTGGTTTTCGCTTTGCCGACACCTACCCCAAGGCTGCTCGGAAGGCCTGCGACGGCCTACGAGTGGTTTATAGACAGCACCTCCGAAGGACTCCAATGGGATTCTTTCCACCCTCCGGAGGAAGAGGACGCTCGTGGATTGATCGCATGAGAGGACTAGAACGAGAAGAAGAAGACTTAGAAGAGGCAGTTTCCCACCTATCCATATACCTCAGAGGCCTAGACCACCTTTATCAGGAGCAAGCCCAGCAACTGAAGCAGCAGATCGACAGAGCGGAAAGAGCAGAGCAGAGGATAGAACTAGAAAGGGTGAAGACAACCATAGCGGAAGTTGAACTACACAACACAAGGCAAGAGTATCTTAGGGAAAGAGAGCGCACCCTGTTGGCCCATAAAGCCCTATGGGACGAACTAAAGGAGCGTAGGAGCAGAGATGAAGAAGCCAGAGCAGAAGAGGATGAACCCGAAGAAACCCACTAGGACAAAGGAACCCAGACTGAAGATGAGATACTGGAGCAAGATCTTCCACTGAAGAAGCGCCGTATCCAGCTAGAGGAAGAATCACCATGAGGATAAGACTAGGTTGTTTAGGCTAGAAATTGAGTCCTAGTAATGATAAGTGTACCCCGAAGAATGTATCCCAACCCTGCTACTAAATAAAGTTATCCATCTCTTGTACCCCACCACAACCTGTTCAACTCTATCTTTGTTTTCAGATGGCGGAAGATGGATGGACCCAAGGCGTGTGCCATGAGGAGCCTGGTTTTGCTCGCCTGCTCATCAACTCCCTGGAGCGCCTCGGTATCACTGAGCGCCCTAGGTACTACAGCAGAGAGTACGAGCAACTCGGTACTCTTCGCTGTAGAGTGGTCCTCTCCGTCGCTAGAAGCAACCGCCAGACCAACATCGAACCGTGGCGCGTGACCGCCACAGGGTTCCGACACCGAGACACCTATCCTTTGGCCCTCAGAAAAGCCCTCCGCTACCTGTGCCGGATATACGAAGAACACCTCGTCCCCACACCGATGAGGTACTTCCCTCCCGCCATCAGAACCCCAGTTTGGCAGGCCCGCATGAGAAACCTGGAACGACGCCGCCACCAAGAAGACCTGCTATACCACGTAGTTGCCTACCTTGTCTCCCTGGACAAGCTCTTTGATGACCAGGCCAGGCACTTGAGGGAACAAATCAGTCGGGCCCAACTAGCTGAAGTCACAGTGAGGATGCACCAAGTCCGAGTGGCTCAAGCTGAAGCAAGGACTGCAGCAGCCATAAGCAGTGAAGCCGTTGCCCAGGAAAGCCTCAGGAGAATCCAGGACCAATGCATGCAAGAATGGACCACGGCGGAACACCCGTTCCAGCCATTGGAGAAGCTCAAGTCCTGCTGGGAACACCCCTTGTAGGATGGGGAGGAACTATCGAAGTCCCCCCAGCACCACCAGCAGCCACCGAACCCCCAACAGCTACCACTGAAGCCGCAGCACAGCCTCAGGAAAACGGAGACCCCGAAGGCGGAAACGATGACGAGTTGCTCATTCCACTGGAAGAACACTCGACCCCAGAAGACAGCTCCCCTCGCGAGTAGTGTGCCCAAAACCCAGGGAATGAAGCCGTACTGGTCCAATGTCGCGCCCTTAGTCCTTAGTCGTGCCTCGCTGGTTTGTAATAAAAACTTGTTTGTGCTTGCTTGATTGCTATGTGCTTGTTGTACCGGCAGAATAAACCCTGCCTTTTCAAAAAGAAACCCGATATAATCCACTTAAACATCACCTAAAACTAGACCTCTTAGAAAACCCATTTCTTTACAGATGGTTTCCAGGCGCCCTGTCAGGACCCACCGATCGGATGCTGAGGGATCGCAAGCCGATCGGAGGGAGCGTCTCCACGACCAGGAGGTTAACCAAAATGAAGATGGAGGAGAGAACGTGGTCCCGCCACCGCCACCCCCTCCCCGTTGACTTGGCACAAGTCTTAGCCAACCAGGACGTCCCGATGGAGGCTATCTTCAATGCCATCAACCGCCCAAGATCCCGTGCTATGAGCATGAATGAGAAGGCGATCGAGTTCCTCGGGACTAAGCCGCCCACCTTTAGCGAGTCGGTGAATCCTTTGGATGCGACGATTGGCCGAGAGCCATCTGAGAGAACCGGAGCCCCTCCCTTTGCGAGGACCATGACAAGGTTCTCGGGCAGCTCACCCGGCTCACGGGACCGCCCTAGCACAGGTGGGAGAATTACTCGCGCCGTAGCCAAGGATCCCTCCGCCATCACATGGGATGAATTCGTGGAGGAGTTCCGCCGCTACCACATCCCGGAGGCCACACCGAAGCGGAAGGCGGACGAGTTCCGCGAACTCCGCCAAGGCAACATGTACGTGGAGGAATACACGTACCGCTTCATAGAGCCGGCACGCTATGCCCCCGAGGAGGTGGATAAAGACTCCAAAAAGCAAGAGATGTTCAAGAAGGGGCTGACTCCGGAACGAGGACACCGCCGACTCCTCAGATTTACCCGGACTTTAACACCCTTATGAACATGGCAATACTCACGGAGAGAGCGAGGGCCGAGGAAAAGAAGGAAAACAAGCGCAAGTTCATGGAACACAAGGCCAAGCGGCAAAGAGCGGTCCCGGAGGCCGAGAAACTTTGGACACCCCATGTCCAGGTTCCAAGCTCCTATGCAGTACAGAACCCAATCCCAAGCCACGAGCTCACAAGCCCCCAGAGCCCAGTTCAAGCCCTCCTACAACCAGAGTGCCATGAAGCCCCCACAAAACAACACCAGCCAGATCACTACCAACAACAACAACAACTCCCGAGTGTGTTTCAACTGCCGAGAAACCGGGCACTTCATCGCCAACTGCCCCTATGCTAAAAAGCCAACCACCACCACCTACTCCAACTCGGTGAACGGGCCAAGGCCACTTGTGTCAGGAGCCAACCACATGCCAGTGCGCAGCAACAATAACTTCGACAACAATACCAGCAACCAGCAGATGAGGCAGCCCCAGCAGTCATATGGACGCGCCCGGGTCAATCACATCAATGTGCAGGAGGCACAGGAAGCACAAGGCGTAGTACTCGGTGAGTTCCTGGTCAGCTCAGTTTTGGCTACCATACTGTTCGATTCGGGAGCATCGCACTCATTCATATCCTCAAGCTTTGTGGAAAAGCATAGCATACCCACAGTACTACTCAAAGCGCCCCTAATAACTCGAACGCCCGGAGGTGACATTAAGTGTCAACTGGGATGCCCCCGGGTAAGGATTATTTTAAGTGGGGTAGATTTCCTAGCAGACTGGTAGTACTGAAATCCAAGGGGATAGATGTGATCCTTGGTATGGACTGGTTAAGCCAACACCTGGCCTCATAAGTTGCGCCGATAAAGTAGTGCACCTGACCAACCCAGACGGGATACAAGTGACTCCCTACACCGGGGACACGGGCCGGATATAATGGTTTTCAACATAAAAGCCAAGTCCATAGAAGATGTCCCGGTAGTACGAGAATACCCGGATGTGTTCCCCGAAGAACTCCCCGGAATGCCACCGACGGGGATATAGAGTTCGTAATCGACCTTATCCCCGGAACCTCTCCCATAGCCAAGAGGCCCTATAGGATGGCGGCCCCCGAGTTGGCGAGAATTGAAGAAGCGGCTAGCGGCGAACTCCGGCGAAGTGGGTTCATCGGACCAAGCTCATCACCATGGGGAGCCCCGGTGCTTTTCGTGGAGAAGAAGGATAAGAGCATGAGGATGTGCGTGGACTATCGCTCGCCGAACGAGGTCACTATTAAAAACAAGTACCCTCTTCCCCGAGAATAGATGACCTGTTTGACCAACCGAAGGGAGCCGGATATTTCTCGAAGGTGGATCTAAGATCGGGTACCACCAGGCTCAAGATCGGGGAAAGTGACATCCCCAAGACGCCTTTGTCACTCGCTACGGGCAATATGAGTTCACGGTGATGTCCTTTGGACTAACCAATGCACCGGCCTACTTCATGAACCTAATGAATAAGGTGTTTATGGAGGAAGCTGGACAAGTTTGTCGTGGTCTTCATTGACGACATACTTGTTTACTCCAAGAGCGTGGAGGAGCACGAACAACATCTTCGAGTAGTGTCGGGAAAATTGAGGGCACACAAGCTATACACCAAGTTTAGCAAGTGTGACTTTTGGTGGGAGAAAATATCCTTCCTTGGGCACATATTGATCGCGAAGGAGTAGTCGAGACCCGGGAAAGTTGAGACGACCTCCAACCGGCGGCAGCAACCAACCAACGTGAGTGAGATCGGGAGTTTCCTAGGTTTAGCCGGGTACTACGGAGATTTATCGAGGGATTCTCCAAGATCGCCCGGCCCATGACGAGAGCTGCTCAAGAAAGAGAAGAAGTTTAACTGGACCGAGGCCTGTGAAAGAAGTTTCCAAGAGTTGAAGAAGAGGTTGACCACAGCCCCAGTGCTAACCCTGCCCGACATTCAACGGGACTTTGTCGTGTATTGCGACGCCTCCCGACAAGGGTTGGGATGTGTACTCATGCAAGATGGGAAGGTAGTGGCATATGCCTCCCGTCAGCTCAAACCCCATGAGCAGAACTATCCCACCCACGATCTGGAGTTTGCAGCCGTAGTGCATGCCCTGAAGATCTGGAGACACTATCTGATCGGGAACAAATGTGAAATCTACACAGACCACAAGAGTCTAAAGTACATCTTCACTCAGCCCGACCTAAACCTAAGGCAGAGAAGATGGCTAGAGCTAGTCAAGTACTATAATCTAGAGATTCACTACCACCCGGGGAAGGCCAATGTAGTAGCAGATGCGCTAAGCCGGAAAACCTACGAGAAGGTAGCACCCAAGAGTGCTCAGTTGCAAGAGGAGATGGCACGGCTCAACGTACACATCGTCCCCCAAGGCTACGTCCGCCAGCTGAGTGTTCAACCTACCCTAGAAGAGAAGATCCGGAAGGCCCAAGAAGCCGACGAGAATCTGATGAAGATCCGCAAGCATACCGGAGAGAACAAGGCCCCTGACTTCAGGGTAGATGACCAAGGCACCCTGTGGTACAAGAACAGAATATGCGTGGCCGAAGGTGGAGATTTCCGACAGACCATCATGGATGAGGCACACAACTCAGCATACTCCATTCACCCGGGATCCACCAAGATGTACATGGACTTAAAGCAGAAGTACTGGTGGAATGGGATGAAGGCGGACATTGCACGGTTCGTCGCCCACTGTGACACTTGTCAGAGGATCAAAGCTGAACATCAGAAGCCAGCAGGACTGTTGCAACCTTTACCAATCCCAGTATGGAAGTGGGACGAGATAGGTATGGACTTCATAGTAGGGTTGCCAAGGACTCAGAAGGGACATGACTCCATATGGGTGATCGTGGACCGACTCACTAAAGTCGCTCACTTTCTACCCGTACGGACCACTTATGGTGGAGAGAAGTTAGCGAAACTCTACATAGAAAATATAGTGAAGCTGCATGGAGTGCCTAGCGAGAATAGTCTCGGACGAGAGGGACCCGCTTCACCTCTAGGTTCCGGAAAAGCTTGCACAAAGCCATGGGCACCAAGCTAGACTTCGGCTCGGCCGTACCACCCACGGACGGACGGACAGACCGAAAGGGTGAATCAGATTTTGGAAGATATGTTAAGAGCATGCGTCCTCACCTACGGCAAAGATTGGGAGCAGAGCCTGCCATATGCAGAATTTTCCTACAACAACGGCTACCAGGCAAGCCTGGGAATGTCGCCATTCGAAGCACTATACGGGAGAAAGTGTAGGACACCCCTGATGTGGTCAGAAGTAGGAGAGCGTGCCCTGGTCGGGCCCGCGCTTATAAAGGAAGCCGAGGAGCGAGTAGCTGATATCCGAGAAAAGTTGAAAGCCGCTCAGTCCCGACAGAAGAGCTACGCAGACAAGAAGAGGCGTGAAGCAAGCTTCAATCCAGGAGACTTCGTCTACCTCAAGGTTTCACCCATCCGGGGAACTCGGAGATTTCAAGTACACGGGAAGTTGGCCCCTCGGTACATCGAACCGTATAAAGTGCTCAAGAGAGTCGGAGCAGTAGCATACCGGTTGGAGCTCCCCGAAGGAATGTCAGATATACACCCAGTGTTCCACATCTCCCAGCTACGCCGATGTTTGAAGGTGCTAGAAGAGAAGCAAGTACCGGTGGAGACCATCGATCTACAGCCAGACCTTAGGTACCAGGAGGTGCCCGTCAAGATCTTAGACACCGTGGTCAAGCGGACAAGAATGACCGAAGTACGGGTGTGCGAGAGTCCAATGGAGCGGACACGGGGTGGAAGAAGCTACGTGGGAACGAGAGGATGCACTGAGGAAGGAGTTCCCCCACCTATTTGAAACTTAGCCGAATCTCGAGGACGAGATTCATTTTAAGTGGGGTAGGTTTGTAACGCCCGCGTTTTTAGCTCTAAATAAATCACCTAATAAATCATGCGTATTTTCAAAACTGACCCGCCGAGCTCAATTACCATTCAAACCCTATCCTTCGTTTTCCCCCCTCTCTCACCCCGACGCGCGTGCCGCGAATCCCGCCGCACCGCACCTCGGCCAGCACCCATGCGCGCCTTCCCAACGCCGCGGTCGGCCACCGGCCGGGAATCCCGCGCACGCCGCGGTCCCGACGCCCGGTCCGCCTCGCTATCACCGCCGTCCCGGAAAAACGCGCCGACACCCGAAAACCGGGAAAAACCCCGCAAAACTTTTCCCCAATCTCCCTAAAAATTTCCCAAGATTTTCTGAAAACCCTTCCCTATTTTCTTTCTTTTCTTTCCTTATTTTTCCTCCCCTTTCTTTTCTTTTCCCTCCTTTCCTTTTTCTTTTCTTCCTTTTTCCTTTTCTCCTTTCTTTTCCTCCTTTCTTCTTTTCCTTCCCCTCCCTTCTCCTTCCTCCCGCGCGGCCGAGCATGCGCCCGACCGGCGCCTGACGGGGGTTGACCCCGGGCCCGGGGCCCCGCGTCCGCCGCGGCCCCCCCCCCCTCCTCGGCGCGCCGCAAGATCACCCGCCTCCTCACGCCACCGCGGCCCCACGCCCCCGGCCGGACGCCGGAGCCGGCCGACGCGGCCGGCGCCATTAATTCCCCCCTGCCCGAGCCATCACTTCCACCAGCCCGACCGCAGCCTACCCCGCGCCCTAGCACGCCCTGCGCAAGTTGACCGACGGCAGCACGAGCCGTCACGTCGCCGGTCGCCGCCTCGCGAAGCTCCTCGAGCTCGCCGGAGTGGAGCTCGCCGGAGAAAAATCTCCTCTCCAAACCGCCTTCCGCCGCCTATAAAAGGGGCCGACGGCCTCCCCGGCTCGCTGCACTTCACCACCACGGTCTCACAGCACCTCCTCCCCTTTTCCCCGAGAACCACCGCGCTGCCGCCCCCTAGCGCCGCCGCCGCGCCACTGCTCTCCCGCGGAGCCGCCTCCACCGTGCACTATAGCCCAAGGTGAGCACGGGGATAGGACCCCCTCGCCCCCCCCTCTTCCTTTTCCCCTTGTCCCCGGCCGCCGCCGCGCCTGGAGCCGCCGGCGGGTACCCCTGCCGGCCGGCCATGCTCGCGCCCCCTCCCTCTCTGTTCTGTTTCAAGGGGGGGAAAGAAGAAGGGCACTTTTGCCCAAGGCCCCCTGGCCTTTTCCTTTATCCTGAGCCCCACTATCCTATTCACTCCCTCTCCTTTTCTTTCCAAATAGACCCTAAGGCTAATAATTAATTACTATTGAGCCCTAAACAATTTACAAACAGGCCCTAACCCATCTTATATTGTCATAAACACACCCTTTCTCCATTAGTAGAAATTACCAATAGGTCCTTAATACCTATAACCCCTCCTCAACCTAGCCTTTCATGCACGCCTTTTATTCCCGGTTAAGTCCAAATATTACCGCACCCCCGCCGAACCAACCCCCCCCCTTCCTAGGGCTTATATATACCCCCTCTCCGCACACTTCCCCCTCCTCGAGCTCGGCCGGAAACATGAGTGCTAATATTGCTTGCTTGCTTGTGTGTGCGCCTTAGCCGATGGAGTAGACGGAGGAAGGTACCCCGAGCCGGAGATCGAAGCCGACTACTGCGAGCAGGAGCCCGAAGCCCCGAACGTCGAGCCGGCACTCCCTGAAGACTTCGAAGACGGCAAGTTCAACCTCCCCCTTTGATGCATGCTTTTGTCCTAATTTTATAAATATACCCTATACCCGTTTTACAAATCTGCATATTGTTTTACCGCAAAACATGGTAGGATAGCCACCCTTGTTTGCTATGATTCAACCTTGTTTTGGCCTAAACAAGTGCTTTAAAAATATGTGTGTGCTTTCACAATGTGTGAGTGCTTTAAAAACAAAAGGGGATATGTTGGAAAAATGAGTAAAGAACTGGATAGACGAGATGGACGTCTGTGTCAGGAGTATGGGTGAGCTCCTTTGTATGTGGCAACGGCTTAGCATAAACCCCACTAGTTAATCTACTTGCCATCGGTGTGCGGGTGAGCGGCGGGGAGACCAAGGAGCGGTGGTACGCTCTATGTGAGGTACGCCCTGGTTATGTGGGATAACCCCTTGGATGCTTCCGTGGTGGCTCGTAGCGTTAGCTAAGGTGGGTAATGGCTTTGATAGGATCCGTACCGCACCGAGGTGTACGTGTGACGGTACCCTACTTGTGGGTAAAGATGTACAATCTCCGCAGTGTCAAACCTATTCGAATAGCCGTGTCCACGGTATTGGACGAGTCACGGTGTGGTCACAAAAACTCGATCAAAGCATGAACACGCTCCAGGATTCGGGATGGCCGTTCTGGTGGCGCTCTGTTCCTGCGGAGGCTGCGCTCCATTCGACTCGAGAGGAGTAGACCAGAGCCGAGCGCGCGCGCGATTCGGTTCGATTCGAGAGAGGAGCGCGCGATCCAGAGAGAGGATGAGGAGGGAGGGGGCAGGGAGACAGAGAGGTTTTGATTTCGGATTGTGGCAACCGCCTCTCTTGCCAGTGTTTTATAGGCAGCTGCCTCTATTGCCAGTAGGCAGCTACTGCCGCTCAGGCTCGGTTTCATTGGCATGTTCGCTGACACGTGGGCTTAGGAACCACGGGTCCACATGTAAGTGAACGGCACATGCGAGCTCTTTCTCTACGCACAAGTTGCTCGCCTCGTGCAGTCGTGCGACTCCTGCCCCGTGTTGAATTGTAAAGGGAACAGTAACAATAGAAGTAATCAAGGCTTAATCTTTATTGATGAACAATGGTACATATATATAGTACATGCCCAAGTTGCAGTTTGTAGGATGTAAAGGCACTTTGTAACTACCGTTAGCAGTTGCTAATAATCCCTTCTTTATCTTATAATTGATCATTAGAATATCAAGAATATTCTCAACACTCCCTGTTGACGTAAAATCAGCACCTCACGCCAAGCACACAGCAAGCCAAAAAAAGCTGGCTTAACACACGTGGCTGAATCCGAAGCGTGCCAGTCAATTTTCCCTGAAACTGACAAAGGATGAAAATAGTTAGATAAAACCTGGAACTTGCCGGGTGGTACCAGACAGCTCCGTATTTACAGCTACGAAGCCAATCAAAACGACATATAGCTACAACAAGCTATCTGTCGACAACCTAAGCATCATTCGGGAACTTTAAAACATGTAAATAGGGTATAGCCGAATGCATGACGTAAGCATGATGAAAGATCGGTCTTTATTTTGTTAACATTGCAATACATGTCCATGACTGATTATCAAGGATAAAATCTCAATAAATAAATAAAGGGTGAAGCATGATTACAAATTTGCAGCAAACATGCATGCATAGGTCAAAAGCACTAGTCTACCGCATGTCTAGGTACTTTCAAACTCGTCGAGCGTGACACCAAACAAGTTAATCCACCGCAAGATACAACTTGTTTGAAATCACACCACCAACCAAGAATAGATCAATCCACCGCATGATACAATCTAAACATGGAAGGCTAAAAGCATACATTATTTAAAACAAGTTCATGAACATGTTTCACTCGTGACAAAGTTGCCGAATACAGCTGTACAGCCGATTCGGGTTCCGTGGAGAAGGAACAAACTATGCTAGATTAACACGCTTGAACCCTCAACACGTGGCAATCTAGATTGATTCGAATTCGGCTATTAAAAAGCACGTGATCCATGCACCACATCGAGTTAAGGATTTGAACATACATCATATGGATCGCAAACAAGATAGAGCCGAATCTAGTCAATCTAAATTGGGCAATAAGAGTGTTACATGAATTAAATATAAGAGCAAAATTCAAAGCAACACATGGTAACTTAATGAATCTATTAGATCTTGCCAAATCAAATAGAGCCGATAACTAGCTCCAAGCTAGATCTTCGCCTACCGCATGGCTCATGATCTAACAAGAAAGCCCTCTTGAACCAAGCTTAAATCCACCGCATGATACTAAGCATGGTAACAAGACTACTTGCATCACGGTCTAAGTCCACCGCATGATACTAGACATGATACAAGGTTGCCGGTACTTACAGAGGTCGACGGATCGATGGCTCCTCTCGAAGTACTCGACGACTCGACTAAAGGACTCGAAAGTTGGCACGGGGCCGGTTTGTTGTGAAATTGTTCGATACCTATTACAAACACTAAGGGTTCATATTTATACCCTTGTCCTAACACGACTCCTAGTCGACCACGATTACAACATTTATTGCCTAAATTAATGCCCCGGCGCCAATGTCCGTCTTGCACCCGTCATCACGTATTCCCGAATGCCTTCTCTTCGAAGCGCGAAACAGCCCTTCTGCTGAATGATGGTGTGCTCCTGACCGCAGGCGTCTTTATCAAATGCTTTAAGGAAAACCTCGTGTCGAATGGTGCTCTCTTACCAAACTCAGCCCACAAGTCAGTCTCTTGCCTGTACCAAGTTTTGGTTTTAACACTCCCCTTGATTAATTATCTTCTGGAATCTCCAATGTTCATCATAGTTATTAATTCTTGAAAACCCCTGTGGGAAAAAACTTATATACATATTGATATATCAGGATAAAACTCTTTAAAACCCAATGGGAAAATATAGGAGAAACACCATGATAATCATGTGTATGCCCGTACAATATCATCTCCTAAAAAACCCCCGTGGGGAAAAACAAGATGATATGACATACATAATGCTGATATTGCCTCGTTAAAAACTTCATATGAGAAACCATCAAAGTAAAACTCATATAAAGAAAAGAGTACAATACGATGCACAAAGGATTTATTTATTCAAATTTACTCCCCCGGATTTCTGCAAGTCTCTCATACCAATTCTTTCAACACATTTATGAAATGATGAATATGGTAGAGATTTTGTGAATAAATCAGCAAGATTATCACATGACATAGTTTGCAGAATCTTTATTCCCCATCCTGTTATAACACATGAGGATAAAATAACTTGGGAGTAATATGCTCAATCAAGTTACTCTAGATGTAACATAATTCCATTTGTGCAACACAAGCATCATTATCTTCAAAGATAATTGTTAGTGAATCAAGTGCACCAATTCCACATAATTTGAATATGTGGTCAATCATTCTGTGAAGTCAAACAGACTAATGTGATGCTTCATACTCTGTAATTATCTCAGAATGGTTAGTGGAAGTAGACACTAAAGTCTGCTTCGAAGATTTCCAAGAAATATTAATTCCACCATTTAAGAATACAAAGTCTGTCTAGGATATGCTATCATGGGGATCAAATAGATAGCCTGCATCTGCATAGCCTAAAAGATTCTGATCTGGATTTCTTTGATCGAACAATCCAAGATCTCTAGTGCCGTTAAGATACCTGAATACGATCTTAACCCCGACTCAATGTCGTTTCATAGGAGTTGCACTGTATCTTGCTAGTAGATTCACTGCAAATGCAATATCCAGCTAGATACTTTTAGCAAGATACATCAATGCCCCAATGGCACTTAGATAAGGAACCTCAAGTCCTGAAATCTTTTCACCATCATCCTATGATCTGAAAGGATCTTTCTCAATATCCAAAGATCTCACTACCATAGGAGTCTTACACGGGTAGGTTTCATCCATGTTGAATTTCCCCAACATTTTCTGAATATAAGCACCTTGGTATACAAATATCCCAGTTGGTAAATTGAGGACCAGGAGCATCCCGGTGGTCGATGGATGATCGTTCCTCAGTGATGAGTGATTGACAACGGGTGTTGGACTGACTCTTGGCTTAGTGCGCAGGTGTAGGCTGCGGCCTAGTTCGTGTTGTTGCAGGTGAAGAACGGGCGCAAAAGGTCTTCAACCTTGAGGGGCCTCTGGGAGATGGAGAGACAAGTAGGCTCGGTTCGAGGGACCCGGTGGACAGCGGGACTGGGTGCGGGCCACATGGTGGCGACACGAGCAAGACGAAGTCATGGACAATCGAGCCGGTGCACGGTGGTGGTCGAGTCAAGTGGTTTGGCGGGAGGCCGGACCGAGCACGCGGGGTTTGGTGGTTTGCCCACAAAACCATCGGAGGACGGTTTCTTGGTTTGGGCCTCAAAACCAAGTCCGAGGACCCAACACGACGGAAACGGGATCCGGGCGTGTCGGGAAGCTTCGAAGCGGAGGACACGCGGCGGGATCGCATGGCTTGCGTCGGGAGGACGCGGGGTGCGGCAAAGACGTGGCCATCTGATGGCAAGACCCACAAACATTACCTAAATGCCCCTGCGTGGGTTGTATCGCCAGTAGTTAAGTTAGGGGTAGCCGAGTCATTTACCACTCCGGCGGGACCCGATATATAAGCCATGAGGGTGTGTGAAAGGCTCTCTCCCTCCGCGACTTAGGGTTTCATTTCCCCCCTCCCATTTCTCATTTTTGGTAGCTATTTTTCCTTCCATTTTCTCTAGGCTAGCATGAGAGCTTCATGAGAGATTTGTTGAGAGGGATGGATGCTAGGGCGGCATGCTAGACCTTGTGAATCTTTCCTGGTTTGTATAGAAGATTCGGAGTTGTGTTTTTCGTGATCTTTTTGTGCTTGTTTTCGTGCCTTTGTTCTCGGTGTGATTCTGTGGATTTGAGTGGGTCTCTCCCCGGATTTCTTTGAGGGAAACATGGATAGATGTCTCGTGCATCTTTGTGATTGATCTTGTGCCCTCAAACGCCGAAAAACCACTTCGATTCGAGGATTTTCGTTCGGTGCTCTAGCTTTTGGTGGTGCTCAAAGGATTCACGACTCCCGATGATTTAGGGAGTTAGGAGGCGAGATTTTTGGGCTATAGGATCCTTGTGTGACGCTTTTCAAGTCCCCAAACCCTTGTCTCCACAGCTTCTACTGTTTGGGAAATTCGATGATGATTTGGGGGAGTTGACCTTCGAGATCGGGCGTTTTTCTGCTCTGTCCGTGCCTCGCGGACGGTCCGCGCCGCACGTGTTCGTCCCGTGTTCATCGTGTTCTTGCTCGCCTTTCGTTTTGATCCGTCGCGATTTTGAGTTTTAGTTGGACGGAGTTTCGGACGGTCCGCAGCAGCGGGCGGACGGTCCGCGGGTGCCTGGCGGACAGTCCGCGTGCTCCCCGCGGACGGTCCGTTTTCTCGGAGTCGCTTCGTTGGTTCTATATGATTTAACGGACGGTCGAGGCGTAGGGCCGGACGGTCGCACGGTGTTGGCGCGGACGGTCCGCGGCGGCGGGCCGGACGGTCCGCGAGGCCGGTGCGGACGGTCCGCCTCTCCTGGCCGGACGGTCCGCCAGAGCCTTTGAGCTTTGCTTCTTGGTTCGATTCCTCCCTTCCTTTCTCGTGCTTCTGCGTGTGCTTCAAGGAATCGTTCCTAAGGCTAGAGGTTGATCCATAACCTTGTTGTCTTGGCGATTGGTGTGTGATTCGATCCATCGCTTGTGTGTGATCGGGATTTGACTAGGGCATAGGCCGGGTTCTTTGGGAAGAATTTTTACCGGCTCCTATTCACTCCCCCCCTCTCTAGTCGCCATCTGATCCTTCAACTGGTATCAGAGCTTGGTGCCGGATTCTTTGCGACTTTGACAAGTCTTGAATCCTAAGATGGCGTACGTTGAGCGGGGCGGTCCGCCGCACTTCGATGGCAAGGGTTACCACAAGTGGGTGGCTCGTATGATGATCTTTCTTCGTGGAAAGGCTGTTGGATTTCATTGTGCTTGACAAGACCTATGCTATTCGGTCAACATCCATACTCTTATGGTGACCGATGCCGGTGCTAAGGCCAAGTATGAGGCTAATGCAAAAGCCGTTGATCACTTGGTCCGGAGCTTGTGTGATCCTGAGTTTGACCATGTTCGCCATTTGAATCTTGCTTGGCAAATTTGGGAAAAGTTGTTGGTTGCTCACGGTGGTGATAACCATGTGAAGGCTCGCCTCTTTGTCTCTTACCGGATGCAATGTGAGAACTTCACTCCACTTCCCGGTGAGGACATCGATGCGATGTTTCAGAGGTTCACTGCTGTCGGGGACAACCCTAGGGGTCCCCTTAAACGATGGGGGAAAACCCACTTAAAACCCAGAACGAAACCCGATAATATTAAGCCTAACCATGCAGGTGCCTAACCATGCAGGACACGGCCCACAGGGGACTCCGACGGCCCATCGAGGCAGCCCACGTAAGGATCCCCTCGAAACGGACTCCGCCTCGTTCGAGGCTGCACGCTCCCTTCGGGCGGGCACCGCCCGCTCGAGGGGCAACACTTCCCTCGAGCGGGTTTCGCCTCGCTCGAGGGTACGCCCCGCCCTCGGGCCGGGGCCCACCACGCTCGCGGGCATCCCGCACGTGTGCGCCGGCCCCGTACGCGGGCATTTAACGCCCGACGCGCGCGGGGACGGCGCCATCATGCGCCGGGGCTCGCACCCCGGTGCCGCCGCACCAACTCCCCGGGGAGGAGCCCATCCCCGCCCCTGTGGGAGGGTACGGTGGAGTGCGGCCGGTGTCGGTCCCCGTGACACCGCGCGCACGCCCGTGCGGCTAACGCGCCGAGCCCTCGAAAGGGGCCGGCGCACCCTCGATGTACTTTCTTGTGACCCGCGGGGGTTAGGTGGAGGCGGTAGGCCGGTGGACCGCCATCCCCGCCCGCGCGCGGCGTGGCCGCGTGCCGCGCGCGCGCGCGCACGCCGGGCCCCGTAGCGACGACTCCCGGCCCCGTGAGGCGCGTTGGGAAGGAACGCCGTTCGCCAACTCCCCGTGCGCCGTACGGGCCAGCGTCAGCACCTCCCTCGAGCCTATCAGAGGACATCACCGCCATCCGCTGCTCTCCTACCCTCGAACCGCCCTTTGTTCGGGTACAAGTCGAGCCATGATGACCGGATCGTGGCGGGGGATCGCACGGACGGCCGCCCACTCTACACTGTAGCACGTCGCACTTCTCCACATAGCTAAGTAGCGCGGCGCGCATGTAACCCGCCGTCCCCTTGATCTATAAAAGGGGAGGCGAACCCCCAGCCGTGGGGGGACCGAGTTCAGCCCAACACTCTGTGCACTCACTCTCTTATTCTCCCAAGACATCTTCAGCCACCCTTCCAGGGACTTGGAAGCCACACTTCCTCTCCCGCCTTGCTTGTACTTGCCCCACTACAAGCACCCCCGGTGCTGAGCAATATAGTGCCACGAGCACACCCTCGTGGGACGTACGGCCCCCTCGGCGGGAACCGGGATAAAACCTTGTGTCATTTGTTGCTTAGCATCGACCATTGAGGGATAGACCACGGCGCTATCTGCGGTTAGTGTCGGGACCATATTCCGCACCGACGGTTGGCGCCCACCGTGGAGCAAACGAGCGCCTAAGGTCATTTCACCAACTCCCTCCATGGTGATCCGCACCGAATACCGTGCTACACGCTACCGCATGGGTAGCTCGGACCCCCTCCCCGGCCGGGTTCGAGATCCGCTTCGGGGATCTGAACTTTCAGGCCATGGGGAACGGCTATCTCATGCGCCTCACTAACCGTGAGGAACTCCGCGCGCGGCGTCGGACGGTGCGCTCCGGACCCCCGCCGCACGCACAACTCCGGCGCGGGCGCCGCGGGCACGGAGGCCGCGGGTCCGTCGGCGCCACGACGCTACCGTCGCTGCGGGAAACGCTCGCGTCGGGGCGCGGTCCGAGCGGCGGCGGGCGGGCGCGCCGCCGCCCGGCACGGTGTGCCAGCCACAACGACCGCCACCGCCCGGTGGGACAGCGCGCAGTCTCTGGACCGCGTATCCCCATCGGGCTGCGTGGCGCTACGACGGCCTACAACGCCAACGTCAACACCACGATGCGCAGGGTTCCGCCTGGCCGCCATGTCTTCGTCGCCAGGGACCCCGGCACCTCAGCAGCAGATGAGTCATCCCTGGGCTCCGTCGACACGATGCCACCCGCCAACCGCCACGGATACGCGGAGTGGGACTTCTCCGGCGTGCCGGACCCAGTCGCGTTCCGGCGTTTCCTCGACGCCGCGGACTACTGGTTCGGCTGCTCCGACGACTCCAGCACCGGGAGCTACGACCCCACGCGGGAGTGTTGCGCCGTCATCACCAACGACCCGGCCAACGCCGCCGGCGCGGCAGGCGCCGGAGACGGGGAAGTCACGCCTGCCCCAGGGATCGCCGCACGCCTGGCCGCAGGGCCAAGCGCTCTCGCCGGGGCCGACGTCGACGCACGGGCGGCCCGGGCCCGCGAGCTCGAGGCCAAGCCGGCGGAAGAATACCGAACGGTGCGATTGCTCCACGCCTCAATGGCGGGGGAGGCTTCGCGCGAGGCGAACGCGCGCGGGAGTTGGGCGGACGGTCCGCGATCGCCTCAACACCGCCACCAACGTCGGAAACACGGACGTGCCCCCACGGGCGAGCCGAAGCTCGTCGCCGCCGCGGCGCCGCTACGGGCTATGCCGGCACCCTCGACCCCCGAGGCTCGAGATATGTACCGCGAGGTGCAAACTCTCATCGAGCAAGCGGCGGTCCGGCGGGCGAGAGCTCGGCCTCACGCATCCGGTCAACGGGGGGGATGCGCGGGGGCGATGAAGCCGCACCGGGGGCGAACCCTCGGTGCACGCGGGGGGGACCGGCGGGGCATCCCACCGAGCAAGGACGCACGCCGGCCAAGGAACGACTCCTCGACGCGCGCGGGCACGCGGATGGCGACGCTCGCAACGTCATCAACGCCGGCGCACGAGCAAGGCGGACGCGCGAGCGGCAAGGGGGTTACCACCCTCGACGGGGTGGGCGCTACGACGGCGGCGAGGACCACTCCCCGACGCCGGAGCCCCCGGGCACTCGCGTGTTCGGCCCGGGAGATCCGAGCGGCGGCGTTCCCCCAACGCTTCCGCCAACCCTCGACGATCGTCAAGTACAACGGGGAGACGGACCCCCGTGTCGGCTCAACGACTACCGCTTGGCTTGCCGGTGGGCGGGGCCACTAACGACGAGGTCATCATCCGCAACTTGCCCCCGCATCCGGGCGACGCGGCCGGACATGGCTCGAGCATTTGCCCGCAAGCCGGATCCATAACGGGACGACCTAGTCCACACATTCGTGGGCAACTTCCGGGGCACATACGTGCGCCACGGGAACTCTTGGGACTGCGCTCACCGCACGCGAAGCCCGGCGAGTCGGCTGCGGGACTTCATACGGCGCTTCTCCAAGCGGCGCACGGAGCTCCCCGGCGTAGCACGGTCCGAGATCGTGCACACCTTCCTCGAGGGCACCATGTGCGGGACCTCGTGCGGGAGGGCGGGACGCGGCCCCGCTGCGGACTCCAACGAGCCGTTCGACATCGCCACCGGCTTCGCCTCGGGGAGGAGGCCGTGGGGGCGATCTTCGACGGCAAAAAGGGCAAGCGCTCCGAGGACACGCCCGCGGAGGGTAGCGGGTCCAAGGAGCCTCACCGCAACGACAAACGGGGCAAGAAGGGGGAAGAAGCCGCGCCGCGGGCGCGCGAGCGAGGGCGCAACGGCGGCAACACCGAAGCCCTCGCTGTCGACCCGGCTCGACGGGGCCCTCGGCCCGGCCCCTCGAGGCCCGGGGGTTTTCGACGACATCTTTGAAGAAGCCATGTCCCTACCACAAAACCCCAGTGCAACACACCCTTGAGCAGTGCGACATGCTCAAGAAGTTCTATGGTCGCGCCGCCGCGAAGGAGGCAGAGGCCAAGAAAGACGGGGGCGATGGCGACGCCGGCGGCTTCCCCGCCGTCGAAAATGTGTTCCTCATCTTTGGGGGACCTACGAGTCGACATGTCGACCGGCGGCGCAAAAAGGAGCGACACGAAGTCCTCGCCGCGGAGAGGGGCGCCTCCGGCCTTTCTCAATTGGTCGGAGGATGTCATCACCTTTAGCGGGAAGACCACCGAATCGCATCCCCAATCCGGGCCGATGCCGTGGTGGTAGATCCCATCATTGGGAACGCCCGGTTTTCAAAAGTCCTTATGGACGGAGGCGGTAGCCTCAACATCCTCTTCGCGGATACGTTGCGCACGATGGGGATCGGGGCACGGACCGGTGCGGCCCGGCCCAAAGCCGTTCCACGGCATCGCGCCGGCAAGCGAGGTTCGGCCCCCTCGGGCAGATCGATCTGCCGGTCTGGTTTGGTACCCCTAGGAACTTCCGCAAAGAGACCCTCACCTTCGAGGTGGTGGGGTTCAAAGGGGCCTACCATGCCATCCTTGGGCGACCTTGTTATGCCAAATTTATGGCAGTCCCCAACTACACCTACCTGAAGATGAAGATGCCCGGTCCAAACGGCGTCATCACCGTCGGGTCGTCCATCGAGCACGCATTCGACTGCGATGTCGAGTGCGTGGAACATGCGGAGGCACTAGCGGCGGATGAAGCGCCGGTAAACACGGCCGGAGAAGATGGTCAACGAGGACCTCGACTCCGCCGTCAAGCACGTCGGCACCTTCGAGGCTGCCGCGCGGACCAAGGGGCCCCCCTCGACCCGTCGGCCCCCGAGGGCAAGGCGTTGAGGGTCGGCTCCACCCTCGACCCCAAATAGGAAGCGGTGCTCGTCGACTTCCTCCGCGCCAACGCCGACATCTTCGCGTGGAGCCCCTCGGACATGCCGGGCATCCCGAGGGGAAGTCGCCGAGCACTCCCTTGATATCTGCTAAACGCCCGCGCGTGCGGCGGCGGGCCGCGCCGCTTCGACGAGGAGCGGCGACGGGCGATCGGAGCGGAGCTGCGGAAGCTCCTCGAGGCCGGATTCATCAAGGAAGTATTCCACCCTACGTGGCTAGCCAATCCTGTGCTTGTAAAGAAGAAAAATGGGAAGTGGCGGATGTGTGTAGACTATACGAGTCTTAATAAAGCATGTCCCAAAGTTCCTTTTCCTCTGCCACGCATAGATCAAATCGTTGATTCAACAGCCGGGTGCGAATTACTCTGTTTCCTTGATGCCTATTCCGGGTATCATCAAATAAAAATGAAGGAGTCCGACCAGCTCGCGACTTCATTCATCACACCGTTCGGGACGTTCTGCTACGTCACGATGCCGTTTGGCCTCAGAAACGCGGGTGCAACATACCAGCGCTGCATGCAGCACGTTTTTGGGGATCACATCGGGCGGACGGTCGAGGCATACGTGGACGACATCGTCGTGAAGACCGAGAAGGCGGACAACCCTGGTTGGCGACCTTGGCGTCGCGTTCGGTGCCTACGGGCCAATGGGGTCAAGTTAAACCCCCGAAAAATGTGTCTTTGGAGTGCCGCGAGGCATGCTCCTGGGGTACATCGTCTCCCAGCGGGGGATCGAGGCCAACCCTGAAAAGGTCGCGGCCCTCGAACGAATGGGTCCAATCCGGGACCTCAAAGGGGTGCAGAAGGTGTTGGGGTGCCTTGCCGCCTTGAGCCGCTTCATTTCGCGGCTCGGTGAGAAGGGCCCCGCCCCTCTACCGCCTACTCAAGAAGCACGAGCGCTTCTCCTCGGACCACCGAGGCCCGGGACGCGCTCGACAAGGCGAGGCGTCTCGACGCACGCCCCGATTCTCACGCCGCCACGGGACGGCGAGCCCCCTGCGGCTCTACGTGGCCGCGACCACCAAGGTGGTGAGCGCGTGATCGTCGTGGAGCGCGTGGAGGAAGGGCACGCCTTGCACGTGCGGCGGCTTTGTCTACTACATCGGCGAGGTCCTCTCGGACACGAAGACGCGCTACCCCCCGGGGTCCGGGAAAGGCTATACGCGGTAGTCCTTGCGCGGCGCAAGCTCCGCCACTACTTCGAGGCCCACCCCCGTCACGGTGGTTTCTTCCTTCCCGCTAGGAGAAATCATCCGCAACCCCCGACGCCGCGGGAAGGATCGCCAAGTGGTCCGTGGGCCCGATGGGCGAAACGCTCACCTACGCCCCACGCAAGGCTATCAAATCGCAAATTCTCGGCGGATTTCGTTCTTGAGTGGACGGACACACAACCGCCACCCCCTCAAATCCGGGCGAGTGCTTCGGACTCCGTTCTTCGACGGCTCCGTGATGAAAACGGGAGCGGGCGCGGGCCTGCTCTTCGTGTCACCCCTCGGGGAGCACATGCGCTACGCGATACACCTCCACTTCCCCGCGTCCAACAATATGGGCGAGTACGAGGCCCTTCTCTCGTGGCCTCAAAATCGCCATTGAGTTGGGCGTCAAGCGCCTCGACGTGCGGGGGGGACTCGCGGCTCGTGATCGATCAAGTCATGAAAAACGCGAGCTGCCACGATGACAAGATGGAGGCCTACTCGCAAGGCCGTGCGGGCCCTCGAGGACGGGTTCTACGGCATCGAGCTCAACCACGTGCCCGAAGGTACAACGAAGAAGCGGACGAGCTCGCCAAGATCGCGTCCGGACGGATCACCGTTCCCCCGAACGTTTTCGTGCGCGACATCGCTCAACCCTCGGTCGTCTTCGAGCCCTACCCCTCGAATCACGACGGACCCTCGGGGGCTCCCTCGAACCAAGCGGGTGCGGAGCCCATGAACGAGGACCCCTCGAACGAGGCGTACATGCTCTCCCTTCTCGAGGGGTACGGCTCTCACGAAGGCGATGCGATGGACATCGAGCCGGCTCCCGTCCGGGCGGACGGCGGGAGAAATACATTGCACGGATCGCTCGAGGGGAACTCCCCGCGGACCGGCCGCGGCCGGGCGCATGGCCGGGATGGCTAAATCCTTCACCCTCGTTGATGGCGAGCCGTACAAGCGCGCGCGCGCCTCCCGCATCCTACAACGGTGCGTGCCAATTCCCGAGGGGCGCGAGCTCTGCGGGATATCCATGCGGGGATCCGCGGTCACCACGCCGCACCCCGCGCCCTCGTCGGTAACGTGTTCCGCCAAGGCTTTTGCGGCCTACCGCGGTCGCGGACGCCGGCGAAATCGTACGCACTGCGAAGGGTGCCGATTCTACGCCCCGCAAGTCCAACTTGCCCGCTCACGCCCTACGGACCATCCCCGTTACATGGCCGTTCGCCGTGTGGGGGGCGGACATCGTCGGGCCCTGCGGAAGGCGCCCGGGGGCTTCACCCACTTGCTAGTCGCGATCGACAAGTTCTCCAAGTGGGTAGAGGTGCGCCCCATCACGAACCTAAGGGCGAGCGGGCGGTGACATTCTTCACCGATATCGTCTACCGCTTTGGAGTGCCAAACTCCATCATCACAGACAACGGGTCCCAGTTCACGGGCGGAAGTTCTTGGAGTTCGTGACAAGTTCCACATCCGCGTGGATTGGGCGGTCCGTGGCGCACCCACGGACCAACGGCCAAGTGGAACGTGCCAACGGCATGATCCTACAAGGCCTAAAACCCGAAATTTTTGACCAGCTCAACAAATGCGGGCGAAAATGGCTCCAAGAACTACCGGCGGTCGTGTGGAGCCTAAGGACCACCCCAAGCGAGCCACGGGTTCACCCCATTTTTTCTAGTCCACGGCGCGGAGGCCGTCCTCCCCACGGATTTAGAATACGGGTCGCCCAAGGTTCGAGGCTACGACGAGGACGCTAACCAGCGAGCCCGCGAGGACTCGCCGGATCGGTGGACGAGGCACGCCTCGTAGCCTTAATGCACTCGCGAGGTACCAACGATCACTACGACGCTACCAAGCACGCAAGATACGTCGACGGGACTTCAGCGAGGGGGATCTGGTCCTAAGGCTGCGCCAAGATAACCGAGGACGCCACAAGCTATCACCCCCATGGGAGGGACCCTACGTCGTGGTGAAGGTACTCAAACCGGGCACATACAAGCTGGCCAACGAGGACGGCGAAGAGCTCACCAACGCTTGGAACATCCAACAGCTACGTCGCTTCTACCCTTAGCTAGGATTTTCCAAGTATTTTTGTTGTAAAAAGCACATCGCCAACACCCCAGCTGGCAACGACTATGTAAAAACGTCAAGTCTAATGAAAAGGATAACTCGGCTTTCCTCTGAAACCCAAGTTACCCTCGGGGGCTACTGCGGGGGGCATCCCCCCCCAAAATGGTCCCATTTTTTCGCGCAAAAAAACGCAACAATCCACACGCGCTAAGTTTGTTCCCTACTTCAACCTCGAGCCACGATTCGAACGGGGCGCGGGCGACACGGTGGAAGGAGCGTGCGAGCCGGAGATAGCCTACGCCGCGTGGCTATGGCCCTTCTCTCTCGCCTCCAACCCGGCGGGCCCCACCGCCGAAAATCAAACTTCCCTAACTAGAATCCGCTCGGGGAAGAAGGAGAAACAAAAAAGCGTGATAAACAAACAACTTCATTTACATCTACTGCTTATGTTCATGAAACAACTTGTTTGTTTACAAAAGGCCACGAGGCCAGAATTCTGATACGCATAAACAAAAAACGGGCCTAGCGCCCAGCGCACCCCAGGCGGGAGGAGCAGCAGCGTCAACGGCGTCCGGGAAGAGGAACTCCTCGAAGGCCTCGGCGAGCGACCCGGCGGCATCAGCAGCGAGCGCATCCATACGCTCCATGGCCACCTCGTCCTCGACGCCCTCGGGTACGACGTAGCCTTCCGCCAGCGCCTCGAAGTTTACCTCGTAGTGGGATCGCACCACTCCGAGGGCCTTCTGGACGCCCCCGCTGCCCGGCGCCGGCGCATCCGCTCGGTGACGTGGCCACCAAGGGCGCGCAGACGGCTGGCTAGCGAGCTGCCGGCCTGTGCCTCGCCCTCCTCGACGGTGCGGCAAGTCTCGAGGGCTGCATCGCGCAGCTCCCGCAGCTCCTGCTCGGAGGAGTTGTAGGAGGCCTGCAGCGCCTCGGCCCGCTCTGCCGCGTGCCCCAGAGCAGTGCGCAAGCCTGGGAACATCAAGGCAAGGGATAAATCAGAAAAAAGGGAATGCGAAGTTCCCAATCGAAAATCCAACAAGACAAGAGTCAGATTGTGGCTCACCTTCGACTTGCTTCTTCTCCATCTCGAGGTCGCGGCGCACGGCCTCGGCCCGTCGGCTCGAGGCGCTTGACGGTCTCACCACCCGCTCCCGGAGGGCCATCTCCGGTTTGCGCTCGCAATGCCGAGCACAACGACCTCGCCCTCGGCCTTGAAGAGCTTGGCGTCCCGATCCGCCAAGGACTTCCGCGTCACCTCGTGGGTGGCGCGCTCCTCGCCCGCGGCGCCGCACGGGCATCGGTGAGGGCGGCTTTGCTCCCCGCCGGAGCCGCTCCTCGGCCCCTCGGCGGGGCGGTGCTCTCTTGCGGGAGCCGCTCCTCGAGCGGTGACGAGGGCCGCGGCCTTGGCGTCGAGGGAGGCCTTCGGGTTGTCGGCCTCCTTGGCCCGCCGCGCCAACCCGCGCGCCCGCTCCTCGGCCTAGCGGCTGTTGCGCGCTGCGCCCCCTCGAGCGACGTGCGGACCTCCCGGGTTTCGGCGCGAGCGGTGGCCACCTCTGCCTCCCGGTTGGCGGCCGGCGTCCGCGTCTTCTCCGAGTCCGCGCGCGCGTTCCACGGCGCCTCGTCTCGATCGACGAGGGGGCTGCGCGGACCCGCTCGAGGCTCGAGCGCCGCGGTGCATCTGTCCCGAGCTCTCCCGGGAGCTCATCGCACCACGCCATCGCCCCGATACGCCGGCCGGTCGTCGGCGTCCCGAGAGCGTCGGCAAGCGCGTCGAAGGCGGCGCACCGCTCCGGAGGGGCGAACCTCGGCGTTCACCGGGTCGAAGGCGTCGTACTTGTCATGGGCACGACGCTCGAGCTCCTGGCAATCACAGAATCGAAGCCCGTAAGCGCCAAGATTTGAATGCAGCGTACGAAAACGAAAGGGGAGAAGGAAGAGCAACCATAGCTCACCTGGAAGACGAGCCAGGCCGGGCCACCATGAACCCGCAGCGCCTCGTTCAGCGCGCGGTTGAGCGTGGCGCCGTGGCTCCGAAGCTCGCCCCAGAGCTCCTGCTCCCCCCGGGCGTCAGCAAACGCCGGGGGATCATCGGCGGCCCCCTCCACCTGGGCAGGGTGGCCGGCGTGGGAGGACGAGGCCTCGGCACCATGTCCTCGGCCCCCCACCACCATGTGACCCTCGTGCGCCTCACGAGGGCCCCCTCCCCGGGGCTCGGAGGAGTTCGTGGGCCGGTGGCCCACCTAGTTCCACCCGGCGGCGGAGAGTCGTCCGAGACCTCCACCACCTCCGCCCGCAAATCGCCGGCGGGCGCGGTGCTTGCGCCGCCTCCGCCGGCACCTCCACCAACACCTCCGCGGCCGCGGCGCGCGGCGCGGCGCCGCGCCCGCCACCTGCGGCGCGCCTGCGGCCACGGGCGCCGCGGATTGCTCCCGCTCCGCCACCTCCACCGCAACGGCCCCCGCGGGCTGCGCCTCCACCACGGCCGCCGCCGCGCCCCCGTGTCTCCATGACGACCCGGGTGCGGACGCCCCCCCCCGGCGACCTCCGGCCGCGCCGCGGCGGGCTGATCGACGGCGGGGCCTCGAGGCCCCAGCGGGGCTTGCAAGCTCGCGCCCGCCGCCGTGCTTGTCCCCGGCGCCACGCCCTCGACGAGCGCCGCCGGGTGGGGATGGACGCGTCCGTCCTCGGCACCTTGGCGGGGTGCGAGAGGAGGCACGGTCGGCACCACCCCGCACGAGCACGGACGGAAGGTTAGGACGCCTAATCATCGACAAATCAAACCCAACAAAGAAGGACGGACTCCTTACCTCGAAGAGGAAAAGGCCCGTTTCCTCTTCCTCGAGGCTTCCGCGGATGAGGCCGGCGCGGCGCCACGCCGCCCACGGCGCCTCCCCACCCGGCACCGGCCCCGTCGCGCGAGCACGCCCGCCCCGTGCGCGGGCGCACCCGACGCCGCTCCTCCCGAAGGCACCGCCGCGCGCGGGGGCACACTTGCCCGCGCTGCGGACACGCCCTGCCGACACGCCTCCCGACGATGGTGCCGCGCGTGCGGGCACGCTCGCCCCGCGTGCGAGGCACGCTTGACACGCGCGCGGGCGCGCTCGCCGCGCGCGCCTCCGCGCGCGCGCGGCCGCGCCCCCGCGCGCGCGCCGCCCTTGATATCGATGGCCGGCGGCGGGCGCCGTTGCGCCCGCCCCAGCGATGCCGCCCTCGCCGCCGGCGCGCCGGCTCCGGCGAGGGAGGTGCGGGGCGCCACCGTCCGAGGGGCCCTCCCCCTCGGCCTCTTCCTCCTCGTCCTCCTCCGAGGACGAGGGGCTCCTCGGCCTCCGGGGAGGAGAGCCCCGGCTCCTCGCGCCGTCGGTACTCCGCGGCCCGCCGGTCGCGGCGTGCTTGACGTCGCCTCGCGTGCTCCCTCTTGCGCGCCGCCCGCTCCTGCTGCTCCCGCTGCGCCGCCCGGCCGAGCGCACGGGAGTCGGGGGTGGGTGGAACGGACTTGGCGAGGGTGAACTTCACCAGCTGCACACATGAGCACCAAGGACACGTCAGGAGGCAAAGGTGACGCAAAGAACCAAAGCGAAATCAAGGACCACACTCACCAACGGGCCGGTGGGGAGCATCTCGATGTCCCATGGGGTCCGACCCGCAGGCAGCGGCACCCGGGTGTCGACGGCGCTCCGCGCCCGGGTGAGCGCGTACGGCCGCTCGAGGGGCGTCGGGAGCATCCGCGACCTCGCCGGTCGACGGGGTTGGCCGCCTCTGTCATCTCGAAGATGTAGAGCGGCCTCTCCATCAACGGCACGATCCGCCGGTGATGAAGGAAGGCGAGGACGCCCATCGCGTTCAGCCCCATCTTCGCCAGGCGCTGCAGCGCGGCCAGGACCGACTCCTGCCGCGCCCGATGCTGGGGCGAGGACACCCCGTAGCCCCAGGAGGCAGGCCTCTCCTTGAACACCCGGCCGGTGTAAGGGGGGAGGCCGGGCTCGGCGTTACGCAAGTAGAACCACCCCCGCTCCCAGCCGGCGTTGTTCGTCGTCATGGTGCAGGGGATGTAGACGTTCTTGAATTGCCCCCGCAGGGCAAGCGACATCCCCGCCGCGCGCGCATCGCGCGCGGGGTCCTTAGCTCCGTCGTGGGCCGCGTGATGAGCTCCGCGCGGAAAAGGTGTACCCGCAGCTCCCAATTGATCGGGATCCCCGGGTACCCTTCGCGAACGCCCACGAATGTGACCGCCTGCGAGATCGCGTTGGGGGCGAAGTTATGCGGCTCCACCCCCGTAGTAGTAGCACATCGCCCGCATGAAGGTGCTCGCCGGCGCGGTGAAGCCCCGCTCGTGGTAGCGGATGAAGCTCACCACGTAGCCCTCCGGCGGGTTGGGCTCGTGGTCCGCGGCCGGCGGCACGATCCCTCCGCGGACGCCCGTCTTCGTTGGCCGCCAGCTGGCCGGCGGCGACCAACTCGCCAAGGGCCAGCCGCGTCACCGTCGACCTCTCCCAGGCATATGGCTCCAGGATCCTGAGAGGAGGCTCGGGCGGCGCCATGAGGAAGGACGGAGGAATGCGAGGACGAAGAACAAGAAACGGAAGGAAAGCTCTAGCGGCGACACCGCGCGATGGCAAGAGCTAGGCGAAGACGAAGGGGCGGGGGACTGAAAATGGTGAGATGCCAAGGTAAAAAACCGCCGTCTCCTCCTCCCCGCAGCTTTATAGGCCGACGGGCGAGCTCTCCGGAGCGGACGCCCCGCTAGCATTAACTGCAGGGAATCTTTCCATCGCGTCGACGAGCGGGCCCCACCACGACCGCGGCGGCCACGTCATTTGCAGGCGGACCATCATTGCGGCAAAGACCAGCGACAACCGAGGCGAAGCGGTCACGTCCGCCGGCCACGCCGCCCACTACGCGCGCGCGCGCGCGCGCGCGCGCGCCCGAAAAGACGCGCCCGCATCGCAAAACCGCGGCCACGACCGCAAGGCACTTAAATGCCGGGTCCCTTGCCAAGCAAGGAGAACCCTCGAGCGGGGCGAACCCCCGGCTCGAAACAAAGGCGACCCTCGATGGGATATCGGTGTGAGAAGGTCGTCGGGACTGCTCGATGTAGAGCGAGCGCGCCCGCGGCACCCATGCCACGTAAAACCCTCGAGCGGCACGACCCTCGGCTCCAAACAAAGGCGACCCTCGATGGGATATCGAGCGTGAGAAGGTCGTCGGGACCTGCTCGATGTAGAGCAAGCGGCCGCGGGCACCCATGCCACGTAAAACCCTCGAGCGGCATGACCCTCGGCTCCAAACAAAAGCGACCCTCGATGGGATACCGGCGTGAGAAGGTCGCCGGGACTGCTCGATGTAGAGCGGCAACCGCGGCACCCATGCAACGCAAAACCCTCGAGCGGCACGAGCCCTTGGCTCGAGACAATGTCAACCCTCTAAAAGAAAGCACATACGCCGTGCTACCAACCGACACCTCGAGGGCCGGCTCGCCCGACCCCCTCGACGGCCGCAAACGTGAAAAGACGGGGCCGCCCGGGCGCCACCCCCGCACGGCCCTGCGATCGAGAGGTTCGAAGCCCGACCCTCGACGGGTTCGAACGGGCACCACGGATCGCGAGTTAGGGACGACGAGGGCACGCGCATTCGAGCCGTTCCTCGAGCCCGTCGGCTCGAGGGTGCCCCACATGTCGTGTTCGAGAGCCGGCGAGGGGCGGCTAGCCGGGGGATCCCACCGAGGGAGAGCTTCCGCGCCCTCGGTCCCTAGTGAACGGGACCGAGCCCCACCCCTAGCAAACCCACGCAAGCGCTTCCATGGACGTGTCTCCGGACCGCGCGGCCCTACCCTTATCGAACGGGGCATGGGCGTCCACTTGAACCACCCGCTACCGGCTCGAAGAGGAATCGACAATTCGCGACCCGCTCGATGGGAGTTGCCAATACCTCACCCTCCGTCCCGCGGAGGGACGGCGAGGGCGCGTTGAAAAACAAGTCGTCAGGCTCTACCCGATCGCCTCGAACGGGCCAAGGCTCGGGGGCTTGACGCACGGCTACACCTCCTTGAAACTGCACCCGCCCGAGACAGTGTCAGCGGTGCGTGCACCCCCGAAGCCGGCTGAAATACCGCCGATGCCGGTTGGCATATGTGCCACGTCTCTCGACCGAATTCTCGCGGTAAACCCCTGCGGGAGTATCCACACTCTGCGGGGCTTCGAGGGCTAGACCCGCGGGTCCGCCCGATGCGGCCCCACGGAAAGCGTTCGCAAAAAAGGGGGAAGAACGTCCTATCGGTAGGTTCCAGCATCTGCGGGAGCCGCAACGGCAAACCCACAGATGCTCGGGGGCTACTGTCGGGGACAACCCTAGGGGTCCCCTTAAACAATGGGAGAAAACCCACTTAAAACCCAGAATGAAACCCGATAATATTAAGCCTAATCATGCAGGTGCCTAACCATGCAGGACACGGCCCACAGGGAGTCCGACGGTCCATCAAGGCAGCCCACGTAAGGATCCCCTCGAAACGGACTCCGCCTCGTTCGAGGCTGCACGCTCCCTTCGGGCGGGCACCGCCCCGCTCGAGGGGCGACACTTCCCTCGAGCGGGTTTCGCCTCGCTCGAGGGTACGCCCCGCCCTCGGGCCGGGGCCCACCACGCTCGCGGGCATCCCGCACACGTGCGCCGGCCCCATACGCGGGCATTTAACGCCACCGACGCGCGGGGACGGCGCCATCATGCGCCGGGGGCTCGCACCCCGGTGCCGCCGCACCAACTCCCCGGGGAGGAGCCCATCCCCGCCCCTGTGGGAGGGTATGGTGGAGTGCGGCCGGTGTCGATCCCCGTGACACCGCGCGCACGCCCGGTACGGCTAACGCGCCGAGCCCTCGAAAGGGGCCGGCGCACCCTCGATGTACTTTCTTGTGACCTGCGGGGGTTAGGTGGAGGCGATAGGCCGGTGGACCGCCATCCCCGCCCCGCGTAACGGCGTGGCCACCGTCCCGCGCGCTCAGGCGCACGCCGGGCCCTGTAGCGACGACTCCAGCCCCGTGAGGCGCGTTGGGAAGGAACGCCGTTCTGCCAACTCCCCGTGCGCCGTACGGGCCGGCGTCAGCACCTCCCTCGAGCCTATCAGAGGACATCACCGCCATCCGCTGCTCTCCTACCCTCGAACCGCCACTGTTCGGGTACAAGTCAGGCCATGATGATCGGATCGTGGCGGGGATCGCACGGACGGCCGCCCACTCTACACCGTAGCACGTCGCACTTCCCCACATAGCTGAGTAGCGCGGCGCGCATGTAACCCGCCGTCCCCTTGATCTATAAAAGGGGAGGCGAACCCCCAGCCGTGGGGGGGGACCGAGTTCGACACAACACTCGTGCACTCACTCTCTTATTCTCCCACGACATCTTCGGCCACCCTTCCGGGGGACTTGGAAGCCACACTTCCTCTCCCGCCTTGCTTGTACTTGCCCCACTACAAGCACCCCCGGTGCTGAGCAATATAGTGCCACGAGCACACCCCTGCTGGACGTACGGCCCCCTCGGCCGGAACCAGGATAAAACCTTGTGTCATTTGTTGCTTAGCATCGACCATTGAGGGATAAACCACGGCGCTATCTACTGGTTAGTGTCGGGACCATATTCCGCACCGACAACTGCCATCGTGAACAACATGAAGGCTAATGTTGAGGATTTTCCTTACACCGAGCATGATCAGGCTTTGAAGCTCTTGCATGTCTTGGACCCAAATGTTTGGGGTGCTAAGGTTGAGGCCATCAAGGAGTCTGGGCAATATTTGACTATTGAGTTGGATGACCTCTTTGCTAAGCTCCAGTCGGCTGAGGTTGACAGGAAGTTGCAATCCAAGCATGAGGGCTCGACTGACCATAGTCTTGCTCTTGTGGCTGGATCAAAGGGCAAATCTAACCCTTCCTGTCGACAGTTTTCCTTGTCTTCTCTTATGTCTATTCCAGATGAGGAGTTTGATGTGCTGGGCGAGGAGGATCTGGCCTTGCTCTCAAGAAGGTTTGATCGACTACATGAGAGTCGGAGGAATGCAAGGCGGAGCTCAGGGACATGCTACAAGTGTGGCAAGCGTGGCCACTTCATCGCCGAGTGCCCAGAAGCGGAGGAGAACAAGTACAAGATGAGTGAGTACAAGGCACACCCAAGGCGTGAAGACAAGTACTCCACCAAGGGCAAGCACTTCAGCAAGTCCAAGAGCAAGGACAAGGAGAAGCGGCAACCGAGCAAGGGCGGCTACAAGAAGAACAAGGCAAGAGCCATGGTGGCCGGTGAGAGCGACGTCGACTCAAGCTCAAGCGACGAGCAGTCAAGTTCAAGTAGTGAAGATGAAGACGTCGAGAGGCGCAAGGGCAAGAAGAGTTCAAGCCGGAACCTCAGCGGGTTGAGCTGTGTGGCGCTTGAAGGCTTTTGTGGCATGGCCCATAGCTCGAGCAGCAAGAAGAGCGACAAGGAAGACAGCGACTCTGACACAGAGGATGAGGTAAATCGTGACCCCGACTCTTTGCTTGCTGAGATTACTAGGTTGAATGGCTTGATGGACAACCGTGATAGTGTGCTAAGAGATGCCAAAAAGATGAGGAAAGATCTTAGGGCTCAACTTGAGAATGCTAGTGAGAAAGTAGGAGAGTTAGAGTCCAAATTGCTTGAATTGAAACTTGAGAATGACTCTTTGAAACTTGCTTCTACTACTCCTGATGATGTTGAATGTCTTGAGTGTGATGCATGGTTGAATGAGATCAAGTTGCTTAATGAGAAGAATGCTTCTACTTTGGCTAAACTAGATGCTCTTAGGACTGAGTATGATGAGCTTAAGGCTAGACCTACTTTGCTTGGTGCTTGTAAATCATGTCCTACTATGCATGCTAAGCTTGTTGATGCTCGTTCTACCATTAGTTCTTTGGAAGCATCTTTGAAATCTCCTGTTGCAAATGCATGCTCTAGCTGTGATGAAGTTACTTTGCGCAATCTTGAACTTACTTCCCGTTTGGATGTCATCTATGAGGAGAATGACTATTTGAGGAAGGTGTTGGGTTGGTTGTACGGCGGGGAACCTCAATTGAAAATCATGATTGAGGAGTTCAAGAGAGGCGATGGTCGTGGTTTGGGGTTTGAGAAGTTGGGTGAGAAAGTGGGAGAGAACGATGGGGAGAGTGTGTATGAGAAGTGTGTTGAGTCTAACCCCGAGTTTGAGATGATCGAAGACATCCAAGTCCCACTTCCAAAAGCACCCAAGAACTCTTTCACACCAAAGCCCAACCACCTTTGCAACAAGCTTGACACAACCCAAGATCCACCCAAATTCCCACCTAAGACAAATGACTTCCGAAACCGGTGAAGTTTGTGGGTGAGAAGGGTGAGAAGCCTAGAGAGAAGCCGAGCCAAAACCAAAATCCATCCCCTTCGGGTGTGAGTATTGTGGTAAGGAGAGGCATCTTGCGAGTTTTGCTACAAGAGGAAGAGGGATGAGAGGCTTGCTAGGGAGCAAGCAAACCGGGACAGTATCACCGGTCTCATGCTATTCCCGAGCCTAGAGTGCCACTTCCACGGGGTGTGGGAAGTGTGAGTGTTAGCGGGGTTCCCACGGAGAGGTGGTGGTGCGAGGTTTGAGAGGAGAGATGATGGTGTGCGTGCTTTGGTGAGAGGTTTGGTCGGGCTCGTGGTGGCTTTGCTTTGGACGTCCTCCTACTCGTCCTCAATACGGGTTTAGGGGAGATGATCGCGGCTTTGGGTTCCGGAGGAACTACGGACCACGTTTTCCCCCTCGTGGTGCTCGTACTCCTCCCATGGGACATGGGAAGTTTGGTGGCAAGGGAATGATGTTTGCTAACCCCTCTTTTGAGCAGATGGCTCGACACTGGTTTAACTTTCGTTGTGCTAACCCCAGTGTCGAGTCGTTAGCTCACTCTCGTTCTTGTTTCTGACTACAGGCAGGACGCTTAGAGAACATTTGGTTGATCAACTCTGGATGTTCTCGACACATGACTGGAGATAAGAAGTGGTTCTCCAGCTCCACCCCAGTGAAGGAAAAGATGTACATCACATTTGGGGACAATGGACGAGGAAGGGTGATTTCTGAGGGTGTTGTGCATGTGAGGGACAAGGTAACATTGAAGAGGGTTGCTCTTGTGAAGTCTTTGGGTTTCAATTTGCTTTCGGTTTCTCAGTTGCTTGATGAGGGTTTTGAGGTGCGTTTCAAGTCTGGTGAGTCTCGTTTGCTTCGGATTCTCGAGGTGATCTTGTACGTATGATCATCCCCGAGGGTCGATTTTCGAGGTCGATTTCTCTCGTTCTTTGGGTCCTGCTCGCTGTTTGATGGCTGGTCCTTCTTCTGAGTTGTGGAAATGGCATAGGCGGTTGGGACACTTGAGCTTTGATTTGGTTTTCCGCTTGAGTTGTCTTGACCTTGTCCGAGGATTGCCGAGGTTGAAGCTTGAAAAGGATCTGGTTTGTGCTCCGTGTAGGCATGGCAAGATGATAGCCACTCCTCATCCACCCCTTACCGATGTCATGACCGAGCGTCCGACATAGCTGTTGCACATGGATCTTGTTGGGCCAGCTCGAGTTCGCTCGGTGGGTGGGAAGTGGTATGTCCTTGTTGTGGTGGACGATTACTCTCGCTATGCCTGGGTGTTTTTCCTGGAGGATAAGAGTGAGACATTTGGTTTTGTTCGAGATCTGATCATGAGGTTGAAAAACGAGAGGCATGGGAATGCTATTCGAGCTATCCGCAGTGATAATGGCTCAGAGTTGAAGAACTCTCGTTTTGATGCCTTTTGTCGTGATCTAGGTCTTGAACATCAGTATTCGACCCCTTATGTGCCCCCTCAAAATGGAGATGTGGAAAGGAAAAATCGGACTCTTTGTGAGATGGCTAGGACGATGCTCGATGAGCACAGGACTCCTAGGAGGTATTGGGCTGAGGCGGTCAATACGGCTTGTCATGTTTCCAACAGGATTTTATTGCGAGCTTTCAAGAAGAAGACTGTTATGAGCTTATGCATGGTCGGGCACCCAAGGTGAGTCATTTCCGAGTCTTTGGCTGCAAGTGCTTTATTCTTAAGAAGGGAAAACTCGACAAGTTTGAGGCTAGGTCTAGTGATGGTATTTTATTTGGATATGCTAACCACTCTAGAGCCTATAGGGTGCTTAACCTTGAGACTAACAAAATCATGGAGACTTGCGAGGTAACCTTTGATGAGACAATGCCATGTACCTCTCTTGGCTTTGAATGTGCAGGTGATGAGGAGATGGCCGAGGACCTCTTTGAAGAGGAGAAGGATGAAGCTGGAGATGATGATGGAGAGAACCATGCGCCTGAAGCTGAGTGTGTACCCACTACTTCCCCTACGACCACTACGGAGCGTGGACCGTCTACTTCATGGACGACAACGGTGCGACAAGAGGACCAGGCGAGAGAAGCTGAAGTTGAGGGGGAGGTAGTCTCGAGGCGTGAGGCTCCCCGGTGGATTCAAGAAGTGCATCCCCTGTCGAAGATCATTGGGGACATCGACGAATGTACTACCTTGTCAAGGTCCGGGAATTCCTCTCATTTTGCTCATGCTTGCTTTTGTTGCCACTTTTGAGCCCAAGGACATTGGACACGCTTTATCTGATGCAAACTGGGTCAATTCTATGCATGAGGAGTTGGAAAACTTTGAGAGGAACCAGGTGTGGAAGTTAGTTGAACCACCTCCAAATTGCCATCCCATAGGAACCAAGTGGGTTTGGAAGAACAAAGAGGGAGAGAATGGGATGGTTGTGAGGAACAAGTCCAGACTTGTTGCTCAGGGGTATAGTCAGAAGGAGAGGATCGACTATGAGGAGACCTTTGCTCCTGTGGCCCGTCTTGAGGCAATTCGAATCCTTCTAGCCTTTGTCGTGGCTAAAGGGTTCAAGTTGTTTCAGATGGATGTGAAGAGTGCCTTTCTGAATGGGGTCATAGAAGAGGAGGTGTATGTGAAGCGACCACACCGGGTTTGAGAGCGAGTTGTACCCACACAGGGTGTACAGGTTGAAAAGGGCTCTGTATGGTTTGAAACAGGCGCCCCGTGCTTGGTATGGGAGATTGAGAGGTTTTCTGTTGAGCAGAGGGTTTGTGATGGGTACCGTGGATAGAACCTTGTTTCTCCTCAAGCATGGAAATGACTTGTTGATTGTTCAGATATACGTGGATGATATTATCTTTGGTGTCTCGTCACATAATCTTGTTGCCAAGTTTGCTGATGAGATGAGCAGGGAGTTCGAGATGAGCATGATGGGCGAGTTGAAGTATTTTCTCGGGCTGCAGATCAAGCAGCTGAAGGATGGAACATTCGTGCACCAGACCAAGTACACGAAAGACATACTGAGGAAGTTCCAGATGCAAGATGTGAAGCCGATGTCGACTCCCATGGGGAGTACGGCTACTTTGGATGCGGACGAGGACGGAGAACCAGTGGACCAGCGGGAGTACAGGAGCATGATCGGCTCCCTCCTCTACTTGACGGCGACGAGGCCCGGACATACGGTTCAGCATGTGTCTGTGCGCTCGTTTTCAGGCTTCACCGAGGACATCACATCGACAGGCCGTCAAGAGGATCTTCAGGTACCTACGATCCCTTGGTCTTGGCCTTTGGTATTCGTCTTCCTCGACTCTTTCTCTTCATGGTTTTTCCGATGCGGATTTTGCTGGTTGTCGAGTCGAGAGGAAGTCTACTTCTGGTACTTGCCAGTTTCTTAGGTCTTCGTTGGTCTCATGGTCTTCCCGCAAGCAGTCCAGTGTAGCTCAGTCTACCACCGAGGCGGAATATGTTGCAGCCGGGAGTTGTTGTTCCCAGCTGTTGTGGATCTCATACACCTTGAGACACTTTGGTGAGGAGTGCACCCAGATCCCACTTCTTTGTGATAGCACCAGTACCATAAGCGTAGCCAAAAACCCAGTGCTTCACTCCAGAACCAAACACATAGAAGTGAGGTATCATTTCTTGAGGGACAATGTGGAGAAAGGAACCATTGTGTTGAGCCATGTCCCTACCCAAGATCAGCTTGCAGACATTTTCACAAAGCCTCTCGACCAAGCTACATTTGTGCGCTTGCGGGGGGAACTTGGGGTTTGTTGCCCTTTCTAGTTGATTCTTGGGGGATTTCCTTTTGTATCATATGTATCATACCATGTTTACTTTGATGTATATACATGCTTTGCTTGATGTATAAACCATGGTTGGATAGCCATCTTGTCATATATCATGTTGCATTTGTATCATATTGCATTTTAGGATGATGAGCTTCTTTCATATGCCTTATTTGAGTCTCTTTGGCTATTTGTGAGATATTGGTCATATGTGTGGAGAAATGGTGATGTGAGGCTATGCTCTTGGAATATTTGAGATATATGTGTGGTGAGATAGCCCTTTTTGAAATAAATGCTAATCTTGACTAATTTTTGGTGAAATGTGCTCTACTCGTGTGTAGTGGTGTATCCATGTCACAGTTTGGTCTAAATGTGCTTTTCATGCTTAGATTGTGCTCGGATGTCTTTTTCTTGCATTTGGGCCAAAAGCCGTATATCATTGTGAATGTTTAGACTATGTTGCATTCATGGGGGGAGCATAAGCTTCTTTTTGCCGCAAAGGCACTTCATGTACCACAAAATGATTTAATCTTGAAAAGAAGTGTGTAATGCTTGAAAAATGCTCCATCCATCATGTCTATCCTTAAAATGTCTTATCTTTCACATATGGGTGCAAAACATGTTGCATGATGTTCACCAGTGGAGAAGTCTCCCCGAAGTGGACACATGGCTCATGAGCTTTGACATGACATGCTTTGCTTTATGGGTGTTTGCCATGATCTTTTGCTGAGAATTTGATATCCTTGTATGATCTTTGAATGGTATGCATGTTTGTGGCTCAAGTGTGACATGGATAGGCTTTTACATGTGAAGCGAGCCTTCTTTTGGTGAAACTGCTTCAATCTGCAAATTATGCTTTGTCACATGCTTGTATTTTCATATATTACTTGTGGCAATGCTTTGACTATACTATGATTCATATGTGTGATCTGTGTCTCATTTTTAGCCTTTGATACTAGATTTGGCCTATTTGAGAAGCTCATGTAGATGTTTATATGCTTTGTTTTGCATTTCTGCATTTTCACCTTGATTCATACATTGTCAATAAGGGGTAGAAGAGGTGAGCTGAAATTTGGAAGTTTGCATCCACATGTTCAGGGGGAGCTTGCATTTGTTCAGGGGGAGCTTTCTTGCTGTTTTCCGTGTGGAGTTTGTGCTTTGCTTGGCTTGTGATCTTTCTTTGCCTTTCTTTGGTTTTGGTCATGAGTTGAGCTTCTTTGTTTTTCTTTCTTCTTCCTTTTTATCTTTCTCTGAATTTCATTTCGCGTTGTGTGTTGTCAATGCACTCATCAAGGGGGAGATTGAGGACCAGGAGCGTCCCGGTGGTCGATGGATGACCGCTCCTCAGTGATGAGTGATTGACAACGGGTGTTGGACTGACTCTTGGCTTAGTGCGCAGGTGTAGGCTGCGGCCTAGTTCGTGTTGTTGCGAGGTGAAGAACGGGCGCGAAAGGTCTTCGGCCTTGAGGGGCCTCGGGAGATGGAGAGACAAGTAAGCTCGGTTCGAGGGACTCGGTGGACAGCGGGACTGGGTGCGGGCCACATGGTGGCGACACGAGCAAGACGAAGTCATGGACAATCGAGCCGGTGCACGGTGGCGGTCGAGTCAAGTGGTTTGGCGGGAGGCCGGACCGAGCACGCGGGGTTTGGTGGTTTGCCCACAAAACCATCGGAGGACGGTTTCTTGGTTTGGGCCTCAAAACCAAGTCCGAGGACCCAACATGACGGAGACGGGATCCGGGCGTGTCGGGAAGCTTCGAAGCGGAGGACACACGGCGGGATCGCATGGCTTGCGTCGGGAGGACGCGGGGTGCGGCAAAGGCGTGGCCGTCCGATGGCAAGACCCACAAACATTACCTAAATGCCCCTGCGTGGGTTGTATCGCCAGTAGTTAAGTTAGGGGTAGCCGAGTCATTTACCACTTCGGCGGGACCCAATATATAAGCCATGAGGGTGTGTGAGTGGCTCTCTCCCTCTGCGACTTAGGGTTTCATTTCCCCCCTCCCATTTCTCATTTTTGGTAGCTATTTTTCCTTCCATTTTTTTCTAGGCTAGCATGAGAGCTTCATGAGAGATTTGTTGAGAGGGATGGATGCTAGGGCGGCATGCTAGACCTTGTGAATCTTTCCTGGTTTGTATAGAAGATTCGGAGTTGTGTTTTTCGTGGTCTTTTTGTGCTTGTTTTCGTGCCTTTGTTCTCGGTGTGATTCCGCGGATTTGAGTGGGTCTCTCCCCGGATTTCTTTGAGGGAAACATGGATAGATATCTCGTCCATCTTTGTGATTGATCTTGTGCCCTCAAACGCCGGGAAACCACTTCGATTCGAGGATTTTCGTTCAGTGCTCTAGCTTTTGGTGGTGCTCAAAGGATTCGCGATTCCCGGTGATTTAGGGAGTTAGGAGGCGAGATTTTTGGGCTATAGGATCCTTGTGTGACGCTTTTCAAGTCCCCAAACCCTTGTCTCCACAGCTTCTACCGTTTGGGAAATTCGATGATGATTTGGGTTAGTTGACCTTCAAGGTCAGGCGTTTTTCTGCTCTGTTCGTGCCTCGCGGACGATCCGCGCCCTCCTGGCGGACGGTCCGCGCCGCATGTGTTCGTCCCGTGTTCTTCGTGTTCTTGCTCGCCTTTCGTTTCGATCCATCGCGATTTTGAGTTTTGGTTGGACGGAGTTTCGGACGGTCCGCAGCAGTGGGTGGACGGTCCGCGGGTGCCTGGCGGACAGTCCGCATGCTCCCCGCGGACGGTCCGTTTTCTCGGGTCGCTTCTGTTGGTTCTGTGTGCTTTAACGGACGGTCCGCGGCGTAGAGCCGGACGGTCCCGCGTGTTGGCGCGGACGGTCGCGGCAGGCGGGCGGACGGTCCGCGAGGCCGGTGCGGACGGTCCGCCCCTCTGGCCGGACGGACGCCGCAGCTCGTGAGCTTTGCTTCTTGGTTCGATTCCTCCCTTCCTTTCTCGTGCTTCCGCGTGTGCTTCAAGGAATTATTCCTAAGGCTAGAGGTTGATCCATAACCTCGTTGTCTTGGCGATTGGTGTGTGATTCGATCCATCGCTTGTGTGTGACCGGGATTTGACTAGGGCATAGGCCGGGTTCTTTGGGAAGAATTTTTACCGGCTCCTATTCACTCCCCCCCTCTCTAGTCGCCATCTGATCCTTCATAAATGTTCAAGCTGTAGGCCTAAACAAAATTTGGTTTGACCCAAATCTTTTATTTCAAACTTCGTCAAATGACGATGAGCATCATTGATGTCATGTTTGTTACCAATGATATTAATATCATCAACATAGACAAACACAATGCAAATATACATTATAGTTTTCTTGATGAAAATACATACACAATCATCATTGATTATGTATCCCTTATTCTTAAGGAATACTCAACCGATTGTACCACATTCAGCTTGATTGTTTTAAGTCATATCATGGCTTCTGCAACTTAACACAAAAACATGTTGCTATTTGCCTTAAAATTTGATATACTTATTCCACCAGGAACATTCATGTATATCTTAGAATCCAATGACCCATACAAATATGTGGTCACCACGTCCATCAACTGCATAGATAGACGATTTTGTACTGCCAGAAATATTAATTATCTATATGTTATGCCACTCATAACTGGAGAATAATATTTGTTGAAAATCAACATTAGGCCTTTGCGTAAAGCCTTTGCAACTAGCTTTGCATTATATCTCACCACTTCATTGTTTTCATTCTATTTCCGGATAAAACAAATTTATATCCAATAGGATGGACACTAGGAGGTGTTGGCTTAACGCCAGAAAACACTTCCCTTAGTGAGCAAGGCTATCTCTGTTTCTATTGCATCGTTTCTATATGTTCCAGTATGAGCGCATCAGGCACTCTACCATGGATTTTAGACCTGGATCACTTTGAAGAATTTCAGCAATTTATCAGAAAAATAACGGTCGACAATGATAATAAGACTCTCCAGTCTTTATGTAGTTAATGGCAAACCCTTTAATAGATCACCATGATTTCCCAAAAAAATCGATCTAGGGTCTTTAGATTTCCCAGTCTCATAATTTATGTGCATATGTGAGTTGGGTAACAATCAAAACTCTCTCAAACGAATTGATTACTAAAAGATTTGTATCAACAAAAGTTGATCTTCGTTTACCATTTTCTTTTATTTCGCATCTTGCATCTTAGAATTGCCTCTCCCCATCTTGCGTCCAAGAGGGATTATTCGATTCATTATCTTTAGGATCTTTCACTCTTTCACGCATGTTCCTTGCAAGATAAAAGGGTTTAATAACACCTTTGTATTTGGTAAACAAGTCTGGTAGATTATTTGCAACATTTGCAAATCTATAAGTCTCTAAACATAAAGTTTAGTGTCCATAGTACGTGGATCAAAAAGGACATGCTTCTCGCATTCCAATCAATTTCTAGGCATTCAAATTTATGGTACAACTCTCCCCCTTAATGCCGGAAAATGATCCTTATTAAAATACTATCAGCGAAATAGGCCGTACATAGATCACCTGTCATAGGTTCTATGTACTTAATGATCGACTGAGATTTAAATCCCACAAAGATCCCCCAAAGTTCTTAATGGCCCCATTGTTGTCACTGATATGGTGAGATGGGTACATAAATAACTTACCCAAACTTACGCAAATGAGAAATACCTGGTTAATTTCCACGTACCAATTGTAAGGGGAGATATAATAATATGCAGTTAGTCATGGTTGGATTCATTCAGCAGTGTGCAGTACTGCATGATCCCAACACGATGTAGGAAACTTGCAGTTCCTCAATATTGGTCTTGATACAAGTTTAAAACTCTTTAATCAATGGCTTAGGCAAGCCATTTTAATGTGGATATATCATACAAAATGCTAAACCCGAATTTCCGACAGAAAATTCAGCAACATTGTACATTCAAATCGATTGATTTCGATGTTCAGAATAATCAGTCTCCAACTACATTAGTTGAGACAATATTTTAGCTAGCTTTATTCATGGTTTCATGTCAATAAAGAGACACATTAGACCATCTTATAGATGCATCTATAAATACCATGATTTATCTGTACAATCCACTATCAGGCTGAATCAGTCCACAAATACTACCTTGAATTCTTTCAAGTAATTTGTTTTGTTTCAACATTCAATTTCCCTTTAGCACATGTAGTGGATACAAATCCAAAGATTGTGGGAACCTTGCTTTATGCAAATCAAGACCAATGGAATTGCTAATAATCTTCCTCATCATTCCAACTCTAGGATGACTTAGACTATCATGCCATGCTTGGAATGAATATACATTTGGGGAGATTATTTTATACGAAAAAAGTATAGGTTTTATGTATGTATAGTACAATCCATATTTGAGGGATGGAATTTTCATAAATTTGTTGGCTATATCCCGTAAGCTTAGTGAAGTAAATTAATTCTTCTTTCTCATCTACATGTATTTCCACATGAAGACCATTCTTATGGATATCTTTATAGCATAATAGGGTACAAGTTAAATCTGGATACAATAAGGTATCCTCTCTCATTAATTGAGCACTCTTAGGGAGAATAATAGTGGTTCAAACTGAACCAACGATTGAAGCATCATACAATGATGATCATAATCTTTCCTTCTCTTTTCTTAAGAGTCCGAAAAAATTCAACTCCCAAAGAATATAGTTTAGTACCACTATCAACAATACATAATTCTATCCTACGTTGGATTGGCAATAAATATATTTTGTAGTCTAATAAGAATGCATATAAAAGGAACTTCTTATAAACATAGAGAAACATACATAATCACACAAATGTATTATAATATCCAACATATGAGTATGGTATTAAAACACATATGTGCTCACAATACATCCATCACTAGCAAGTTTGCAACTCTTCAAATCACATAGAGTTTGCACAACTTAAATTATTACAACATTGTAACAATCCCACACAATAATAAAATAGATATCAACTTCGGATTGAGACTCTTAGATGAAATCTCCAGACAAGTCATTTAAGGAGAACTCTAGGAGCATGTCATCGATACTTGGAAGTTTCTCATTCATGAGATCATGGTTGTCATTTGGTTCCATAGGAGTCATGCTTGAACAACCTACTTCCTTAGTAGTATCAGGAGCAAGATTGAAATTTTCTTCATATCTTGTCACTTTGACATTACTTTACTTTGCTTCCTTTAAGGACTTCTAGTAGAGAGCAACCAAATGTTTTGGAGTACGACAATCCTCAGCAAAGTGATTAAAAGTACCACATCTATGACATTTAGTGTCATTTTTTGGCCTTAGTATCACCCTTTTGCATTGGATTTGGCTTTTGCTTCTTGTTGAATTTGTGTTTATCAGGCATGTTCTCTGGGTCACCAGAACTAGATCCCATGAACCTTTTATTATTCTGTACACTATGAATCTCAGGAAGAGGTGCTGCACCCATAGGATGTTTATGATGGTTCTTCATTAGAAGCTCATCATATATCTCAACTTGAGTTAGTGTATGAATAAGCGAAGGATATTGAGTGTAATTACTCGCCTGATAATACTATTTGTAATACTCGGAGGCATGGTAGAAAAAGTTTTCCACCACCCGTTTGGTTCTTTCTCACATAATTCAACTTAGAGCAAATTTTATGAACAACATGATTGTAATCTGCAACAGACTTAAAGTCCTGCCAACGTAAATGATTCCACTCATGATGAGCATCAGGCCATATGAGTTCCTTTTGCTACTCTAACGCTCTTTTAGTGCAAGCCATAGAACACGAGGGTTCTCCTCCGTAAGGTACTCTTGTTTGAGATCCTTATGTATGTAAAACCTTAAAGGCATTAAGGCATCATACTTCTTTTGTTCATCGAAAACGACACCTGCAGTAGGCTCTCTAAGGTATGGCAAAAGTCCGCGGGATGCAAAGTTAATCTTTATATCCGAAGCCCAAGTGGGGTAATTATGGCCATCAATGGCAAGTTCATCAAACTCATTTGCCATGGCCACAGCCTACGAAGTAGGACCACATGATTCAATAATTCATTCATAAAATATAATCAAGTGGCTAAACAATGCTGTAATAAATGCAAGTTAATTCAAATAGCATAACTCTTCAAGGATTAAGAAAAGTACAAGGTAAACAAATAGCATGTAAACCCTCAACGTTTAATCTCATCAACTTGTATACATGGTAGATAGTCTCAAATGCCATAGGACATAGAGAAGATCAAAATGATAGGCAAATAAATTGCTACCAAAGCATCGTCTCCGGGCATGTAATTCATCTTGATATAAATGCAGCCTTTGCTAAGGTCTCTATCACACCATATGTATACTCAAGTTAATGATTGGGCATTTAATTTGGTAATCACTGCAATAGTGTAAACCAAAATTCTAAATGGTAATCACTTCAATAGTGTTAGCCATTGTAATATTTTAATGTTATAATCCTTGTTTTGGGAACATTCTATAGGTAATCATCAATCTTCAAAAATGAGCATGATGTAGACCTTTAGTAATAAACCGTCAAAATCCATATACATGGATATGATCTCTACCACATAATGTTTGTATCCCAAAATTTTGAGAGAAATGCATAAAGTAATTGCAAAAAATATCATTAGTACTATTTTAGTAATGAATAAAATCACATCATTCATATGGTGTATGTGATAAAAAATTATTGCAATAACGAAAATTGTGTATGAAAGTGCACATAAAAGACACAAACATACTTGCATTCTACAATAGAATTCAAAATTGCATGTGTACAAATATAATAAAAACATTTGTACAAATATATCATCACATGATAGATCTAGACTTAATCAAGTAGCAAGACTAAACAATGATAATCAGCAGTAATTAACATAGGCTAATAGCTATGAATAAAGATTTAAACTGCTGGAAATTGCTAAACGAAAATAAATTACGAAAACAGAACAACGGGCCCAGCACAGGCCTCACGGCCATCCGGCCCTTGATCCACCGCCCGCCCAAGTTGGCCTTTTTTCGCCACCGTCCCCTTGGTTGGTTGGCGCAGCCGCTCGGCCCAACGGTCGACTGGCCCACCTGGCCCGCGCCGCCTCTTCTTGGTCAATCCGGCCCATGGCTCTGCCCACCAGGCCGTCGCAAGCACCTGGCCCAGCCAGCCATCACGACTGTCGTATAAAGGGGTGGCGGTTAGGGTTTATAACCCTAACCGCCTCCTCCTTCAGCCGCGCAGCACAGCAAGGACGCCGCCGCCTGCCGCCGGCAGGCTCCCGCACACACCGGCCGCCTCGCCGCGCGCGCGGGACGTCTCGGCCATCGCGAGCCGCCTCGCCACGCGAGGCCGGCACCGCCGCGCGCGGTCGCCTCGCTCGCCGGTGCGACGCTGGATTCGTGAGCTAGACACCAGCACGTGCCGCGTGGGTCCGTCTCGCTCGCCGTTCCGGCGTGGTCGCGTGCCGCACGCGGTCGACGAGCACCGTGATTCGCTGCCCCATGACACCATGAAGTGGATCCGCCAACCGCCGCCTTCCAGTCGTCACCGGTGTCGTCCCCGTCACGGATTGACGAAGGAGGCCGCCAGCGGCCCTCCTTCCCGCTTCGGTCGTCGTTCAGGCCGAGGGAGGAGCGTGCCTCCCCCTTGAAGGAGAGGCCGAGCCCCTGTCGCGGTTGCCGCCGTGTCCGTCGTGGACTGCAGGCAACCGACGCCGTGGACGATTCCGCCGAGCAGCCATCGACTGCGTCACGCGCAAGCCGTTACTGCTGCGCGTAGGCTGCCAAGCCTGCCGATCCGGTGCTGGATCCGGTGCCCTCCCGCCATTCTTCTGTCACGGGAGGTTAATCCCGCCGCAGATCAGGGAAGGAGCCACCACCAGCCCCCATGGCTCGGTCGCTGCTCAAGCAGGAGGCTGCTGCTGCCCTATGGGCGGCGCGCTGCAGGAACACGCTGAGCACCGCCGCTGTTCCCTGGGTGGACAAGTACTACTTCGCCTCTCCCAGGTAGGTGTGTGCAATCATGAATCACCAATGCAGCCGTGACGGCCACAAAGCAAAATCAGAAGGGAGTGCCATGGAAACACACCAAAAGCATGTAAGAATTGCATGAATGCTTACAGTATTGAAATTTGTCTATTTGTCTCCGCTGCTCCTTTCTCTGTTCTTCTTTCCGATCTGGCATGTACAAAGCGTGGAGGGATGCATTTGTTCTTGATTTGGCACAGCGGTTCGCAAGCATAAGAACGGACTGTTCGTCTGCTTCCTTCTCAGGAAAGAGCAACGCGTGATGCAGTGGAGACAACAACACGTGATGTAGTGGAGACAGCAACGCCGACGATCCATCGTCGGCGATTCCTCTATGAACGTCTTCGACGAACTACTCCAGCAAAGGTCCGGCGAACTGCTCCCGGACGGCCACCGGCGATCTACTTCGGACGAATTCACAGCGACTGTTCCTGGCCTTTGCCCAGCGGTAGAATGCTGATAACGTGTTGAATTGTAAAGGGAACAGTAACAATAGAAGTAATCAAGGCTTAATCTTTATTGATGAACAATGGTACATATATATAGTATATGCCCAAGCTGCAGTTTGTAGGATGTAAAGGCACTTGGTAACTGCCATTAGTAGTTGCTAATCATCCCTTCATTATCTTATTAATTGATCATTAGAATATCAAGAATATTCTCAGCACCCCACGCGGTCGTGCCCCTGGCCCACTCGTCTCCGCGTTCCGGCACCGTGCCGCCGCACGGGCGTCCAGTTGCTCACCACTGCAAGCTCTGCACTGCCGGTCTGAGCCGGCCGCGCCCACCTCCCTCTTCCGCCTGGCGTGGCGTCCGTCGCGGCTGCCAATGGCTCCCTTATCGGTGGCGCAGTAGCCGAGGAAGCGCGCCGCCTTGTGGGCTACTGTCCAGTTCATCGTGGCTTTGCGTGACCGTGTGGTCGGTCGAGATCCGCTCGACACGCTTCACGGGCCACAGCCAAGCTTGCCTCCATCGCGCTCCAAGTGTGGCCATGGCGGAGGAGGGGAGTTGATGTCCTGGAAGGCCTCGGCAGCGGGTCGGTGTCGGTCTGTCGGAGCAGCAGAGCCAGTTGTCCTGCGTCGTGCCTGGCGTCGAGGCTATCACGCTATTGAAGTTTAGGTTACTGGTGATGCTAAATTGGTGTCGGGCATCACCACCCATGAGTCCATCAGCCTGTTCGTTTGGCTGGTGGCTGATGGCTGGTGCTGATTTGTTGTGAGAGAAAAGTACTACTGGCTGGTTGCTGGTGGCTGGTTTGTTCTGAGACAAAAGTACTGCTGGCTGGTGGTTGATAAGCCAAACAAATAGGGTGCATGACGCCAGCCACGCTACGTCAACGACAAGCTCGAGTTAACGACATTAACATGGTGTGCCCTCTGATTGATCGATGAAACGATCGATCCCCAACGTCAACACCCAGCGCCTGCAATCATGAAAGCCTTTCATCACAATGCCATCGCCGATGGCCGATCTCGTGGTCGACATCTTAAGCCTGCAGGCATCCCTCGTGTATGCCAGCCTGCATGTGAATATGGTGTTCGAGGGATTGCCATTATAGATGGCCAAACGTGCGTCTCGGCAAGCCGGCATGGGCACGAACACGACACGGCACGACAGGGGCTAGGCACAACACTATCAGGCACGCGTGTCGTGCCATGCCTAGCCGTGCTGGCGTGCTGGCATCACAGCCCAGGCACGGCACTAAGCAAGCTGGAGCGTGCCATGTCATGTTACTCGACACGGCAGCCCAACAGTGTCCGTGCCAGCCCAGGCACGATGCCGGTGCCCAGCCCCAGATATTACACACAGCACACAAATTCACTAAGTGTTTAAAACACACAAGATTCACTAAATGTTCAACCATTCAAAGTCAAAACATAGAAAGAAAACACAAAATAGACAGAGATAACAAAAGATTGGAGCTGTGCAATGGCTGCCTCATTAAAACCCTCTCTAGATAAAACTCACCCTTGTGAGAAACCCTAGAGAGGGAAAAAGAGTACAACCAACTCCATAAAATAAATTGTTCATGAGTTCATTACATTACATCCAAAGTCCATCACCATCCAAGTCTCTAAAAGTCTAATTAAGATTACAGATCCATTACATAAATGACTAATCAATCCAGAGCTGTTCAAAGGACTCCACCAGCTCCTTGTCCTCCACCATGTGTTGTAGCCTTGACTCTGCAGCTTCCCAGTCTTTGATGCATGTGAGAACCTCCACAGTCTCAGGGTTGAGCCTCTGCCGTCGTTCTTCAATGATCCTGCCAGTGGTGCTGAAAGTAGCTTATGAATAAATGGTTGAAACAGGCACTGTTTATGGTGTATTTTGGTACACCAAACATGTTCATTACACTTTGGTTTGGATTTGATTATGGAACTAACTCCCCACTAGACACACTAATCATATAACAAGTTCATCTTTGTGCATGCATTTGGAAGTGTTGTGTTTATGTAGGAAAACATGGACATAAAGGACGGATTCACAACAAGTTCAAATGAGCAATTAAAGAGTCTTGTTCGTGTTTATGAGCTTGATGAAATCACTTCCAATGGTGGCAAGGACCGAAGTGCTACGAAGATTGAAGCGTAAAAGACCAGACTTCATGCAAGTAGAACCTCCATCTTGGACGCGAGGATGACATCGTCAAAATGGTGCAAGTGGAGGGGGCAAAGTGCATAAATGCATGAGGACCCACGGGAGCGAAAGGGCGACCGAACCGGGCCGGGATGGGCATGGGCCGGTCGGCCCAAGCCGGCCAGCCTGGCCCAGTTCTGGGGTCGGTTTGGCCCCCCCTTTCCTTGCACCCGAAGGATCTTCAACCCTAAGTCCCTGGAGGCGCCGCCATTCGCAAGACAGAGAGCCACTCACACCAAGAGGCCATCCACGAGCTAGAGAGAGAGAGGAGGGAGATCTCCGGAGGAGGATCGCCCAACTCAAAGGAAGCACCCACAAGTGGAGAAGAAGGAAGACAACATTGGAAGTGTCACCATGATCAACGGTGCCATGTCTAGCACCTTGATGGGGTAATCTTCTTATTTGTCCATGGGTTGTAAGCGATCTTGAGATGTAATCGCTACCTTGTTGGAACATCTGTCTATCATCTTGTGTTGAATATGCTTTGTTGCTTAAGGTTAGCTACCATGTCGTAAAGGGAAGTAAGGGCCTCGATGCTCCCTTGGATCCATTCAATACGTCGTGTCCATCATAGGTCTAGTCACGAATACCTCCGTGTAGTGACAGTACGGGGGGAGGGAAAAGGCGAAACCGTGGTCACAACCCCCGATAGATTAGATTGGTTTTATGTCATTAAGCGGTTGCATGTTCGAGTATCGTAGAGCCATGGGCAAGTGTCTCTTTCATATCTAATCCGCTTAATCATTCTCTCTAGTGTAATGTAGTCGATTTCTAGTTTAATCATAGATAGGGTTTAGGTAAGTTAGTAGTAGAAGTAGATCAAACGCTTGTAATCCCCTTGCTCAGCGGATTGACAAGAACCTTGGGAATCCCGTGGTGAAAAAGGTGTAGGTTCGTACGCTTGCGGATAGTAGGTGGATACGTCTTTTATCCGTCAACAAGCCCCTTTTCTGGCGCCGTTGCCGGGGAGCAAGCTAGTTTACATCGTTTGGTTTGCATCTAACTTTATTTTATATTCAGTTTATCTTTTGTTTGCTAACATCTAACACAGATTACCTAGAAAACCACTTTGTTTTGTTTTTGTTTTTGTTTTTATTTTTGTTGTCTAGATGGCGTTCGCTAATCACCCCGTGGAAGAACCGGAGAAATCGCTAAGGGATTACGCTAGTCCTCGATGTGAAGAGATAAAAGTACAAGAGTCAGATTCGAAGCTCGAAGCGACCAAGTATGAAATCAAATCCAAGATCATCGAGATGGTGGCGGCAACCCTGTTTGAAGGGATGGTTACGGAGAACCCATATAGACAAATAAGACATTTCACGACGCTATGCAACACGGTGCGTCAAGGAGTTCCCGATGAATGGTTCAAATGGAATCTCTTTCCCTAATCACTTGCCGGTGAAGCAAAGACGTGGTACTCATTTGCGTCCTTTGAAGTTGAAGGCAATTGGAACAAGTTGACAAAGAAGTTTTGCGAGAAGTTCTTTCCAATTAGCAAGGTTCAACATCTAAGGAGGCAAGTGATCACTTTCACGCAAGGAGAAGAGGAAGGGATAGACCAAGCTTGGAATAGACTTAATGAGTTGATCGAACAAGGACCAAGACTCGGCTTCTCTGGTGATGTACTCTTGCATACATTTTTCTTTTCCCTAACCCCTAGTTGCATGAAACACGTCCAAATGTGTGCAGGTGGGGATCTCATGGAGAAAACACTAATGGAAGTCGCTCAACTTTTACAAAAACATTAGTAAAGCGGCGGCCATGCGAAGATATTGGGAAACAAGACTTGCGGGAGAGCCGGAATACAATTCAAGGATGAAGAAGTGTGCTGAAATTTCTAAAGAGGCAACCCCGGAAGTCACAAAAGAGGAGCCCATCCTGGAAAAGCTTGAAGAAGAGCAAATCAAGTCAAGAACTACCCCGAGTGTTGACTTCGACGAATCAAATGTGACAAACAAAAATAGTATGTCAAGCACGAAGCCATTGAGGGAGTTCGAACACATGGATTGGGTTCCAATCGATTACAGAGAAGTATTCGATAAGAGAAGACCATTCTCTAACCAAAAGGGGATGGAAAGAGCGTTGGAAACGGATTTCCCACCGGAAAAGAAAGCGGAAGATTCGTACGACCTTGAAACCACCGGTGAGATCTTTCAAAAGCTCTTTGGTGATGATGAAGTGGATCTGGAACACATAGACGAGGTGAAAAGAATCATGGGGATCAAGCCCGAAGCGTCGCCATACTCTCGCCTCGCCGAAGTTTACGCGATAGGATCCGAAGAAGAAAAGAAGACGACACCACACTTGAGTTGCGAGATCAATGGAGTTCAATGCAAAGCTTTATGCGACATCAGAGCCCAAATAAGTGTCCTATCTTCTAAAATTTATGATAGAGTTCAAGACCGCAACCTCGACTTAGCTACAACATCAACAAAATTAATCATGGGAGATGGTAGAACTATTAGACCTCTAGGTATTGCTTGCAACATGAATGTAAACATCTCTGGAAAATGTATACCAACCGATTTCTTTGTTATTCATGCTTATCATAGTAATCATGATCACATAATCCTAGGTAGGCCCTTTCTTAAGTTGGTTCATGCCGTGTTGGATGCCAGAAAAGGCAAAACACAATGAATCTTAATGGAAGGAAGTACACATATAATTTTCTTCGCGTTTCTAAACACCCTTCACGTTTTCCTCCCGAAGACGAAGAAGTAGAGGAGGTAGAAAGTTTTTGTTCTGTTGAAACCCTTAGAGACTCACTGCAAAGAGCGATGGAGAATCAAGTTAATGATCAACAAGACGAAGAACTAGAAGAAGCAACGAAAGGATTAGAACCACGAGATGGAAGCGTGGAGGAAGAAAAATTCGAGGACATAGGAGAAATGAAACCTGAGGAGCCACAAGTACCCGAGGTGGATCATAAATCTTTGCCCAAAGGATTAAAGTATGAGTTTTTTGGACCCAGACAAGACTTATCCAGTCATTGTGAGCAACGAGTTGAGTCCCGAAGAAAATGAGAAGTTGCTGATTTTAATGAAAAAGCATAGAAAAGTGATTGGATATTCGATCAATGATCTCAAAGGTCTTAGCCCAGCCTTTTGCACTCATCGTATACCTATGGAAGACCAATGTAAGCCCATAGTGGACCACTAAAGGAGGCTAACTAATGCCATGCGAGAGGTAGTAAAGAAAGAGGTCATCAAGCTACTTGATGCCGGAATCATCTACCCGGTTCCACATAGCGAATTGTGAGCCCGGTACATTGTGTACCAAAGAACGGAGGTTTAACCGTGGTGAAGAATGAGAAGAATGAGTTGATACCGCAAAGAATCGTGACTGGGTGGCGGATGTGTATCGATTATCGAAAGCTAAACAAAGCAACGAAGAAAGATCACTCCCCCCTACCGTTCATTGACGAGATGCTTGAGAGATTAGCAAACCACGCTTATTTTTGCTTTCTGGATGGGTACTCGGGGTTCATGCAAATTCCCGTTCACCCGGATGATCAACACAAAACATCGTTTGCATGCCCTTATGGAACGTTTGCATACAGAAGGATGCCCTTCGGTCTATGCAACGCTCCGGCCTCTTTTCAACGTTGCATGATGGTCGTATTCTCGGAATTCATCGAAGAAATTGTCGAGGTGTTCATGGATGATTTTTACGTTTATGGGAAGACGTTCATGGATTGCTTGGCAAACTTGGATAAGGTCCTCACAGGGTGTGCGGAGGTAGACTTGGTGTTATATTGGGAAAAGTGTCACTTCATGGTTAAGCAAGGCATAGTGCTCGGACATGTTATATCCGAGAGAGGCATTGAAGTGGACAAGGCTAAGGTAGAGATGGTTGAGCAACTGCCACCTCCGACGGATGTTAAGTCCTTGAGGAGCTTTTTAGGCCATGCTGGATTTTATAGAAGATTTATTAAGGACTTCTCAAAGATCACTAAGCCTTTAACGCATCTCCTTCAAAAGGATGTGGCTTTTGACTTCGATGAGAAGTGCCTAGCCGCATTCCGGACCTTGAAAAGTGCTTTGGTGAGTGCTCCCATTATTCAACCTCCGGATTGGAGCCAACCTTTCGAGATCATGTGTAATGCAAGTGACTACGCCTTAGGAGCGGTTTTGGGTCAAAGAAATGAAGGCCGAGTTCACACCGTTTACTACGCTAGCAAAACTCTTAATGAGGCACAATTAAATTATGTCACTACAGAAAAAGAGTTGCTAACGGTGGTATTCGCCTTTGAAAAATTCAGATATTATATCGTGAACTCGAAGGTCATTGTTTACACTGATCACACAGCCATCAAGCATCTCTTGGCAAAGAAGGATGCTAAACCACGATTGATCTGTTGGATCCTTCTTCTCCAAGTGTTCGATGTTGAAATTCGTGATAAGAAGGGGGTGGAGAATGTTGTGGTTGATCATTTTTCTAGGATGAACCGTGGACAAGACGATAAAGAGCCCATAGAAGACAAGATGAGAGATGACCACCTCTATCGAGTCCTCGATAAAGACACTTGGATGATTGATATCATTCGAACGATTCGGAAGATGCCTCTTGATCATATAGATAAAAACTCTCAAAGGAGGCTAATCTCCGAAAGTCAAAAATACTTTTCGGATGCACCTTACCTCTTGTCGGGGACAGCCATAGGGGTCCCCTAAATAACCAGGGAAAACCAACTTTCTTTCGCAAATAACAAAACACAAACGAACTCACCAACGCAAAACACGACTAAAATAATCGCGGATCACTAGTAGGGGCCCGCGGTCCTGGGGGCCTCAATGGCCCACCAGAACGGTCGACCCTAGCCACCCTCGGGCGGAACTCCACTTCGCTCGAGAGGCACAACACCGCGCTAACAAGGTTCCGCCTCGCTCGAGGGCTGGCCGCCCCCTCGAGTGAGTCTGCGCCTCGCTCGAGGGCTGGTCGCCCCCCCCGGGTGAGTCTCCACCTCGCTCGAGGGATGGTCGCCCCCTCGAGCCAGTCTTCGTCTCGCTCGAGGCTCTCACGGGCTCGTCGCCCCCATACCTGCTCCCCCGACCGGGGCATTTAATGTTCTGACACATGCAGGCACCCAAGTCAAAGACGAATCCACGTCACGCCTCTGACACGGCTGGGAATCATGCCCCGGTGCTGTTCCTCCAACCCTCCCGGTGAGGCCATCCCCGCCACTGTACGGCACTGTGCCGTAAGGCCCGTGTCAGCTCCGTGACACTGCGCTACCCACTCTCGTACGGACCGAGCGCGTCTCCTCTGTCACCATCGGTCCTGTGCGGCCATCCCCTCCACCACAACGCCATCCCAAGCACTGCAGCGCCATCCCCGACGTTGTGTGAGTACGGGGTGACAAGACGCCGCCACGTCGGCTGTTGTGCGCCTTACGACCCCCTTCAGCCGCACCCTCGAGTTAGCGTACGGGCGACGACTAAACGAGAAGTTACTACACCACTACCCTCGAAGCCGCTCCTGGATGGATACAGGGCACGCCACGACACCTTGCCAGAAGCAAGATCCGCTGGGACGGTCGTCTACTCCACGACGTTGTACGCCATACCACTACACGTAGTTAGCACAGCGCGGCACACCTGTAAACTGCCTTCCCTTGGCCTATTAAAGGAGGAGGCAGTCCCCCTTGCCGTGGGGGGGATGACGGTAACAAGCACACCTATACGCTCACCGCCTTCTCCACGATATTGGAACTTGCCTCAATCAAAAACCTCTGGGACCTGGAGGCCCGACCACCTCTCCTGTCTCGCTTGTAGCTCCCCTCTGCAAGCACCACGGTGCAATGCAATATAGTGCCCCGAGCACACCACTGCTGGACGTATGGCCTCGGCCGGAACCAGGATGAACCTCGCGTCACTAGCTGCTTAGCACCGGCCATCGAGAGATAGATCTCAACACTCTTACTAGTTAGTGTTGGGACTACTTTCCGCACCAACAGTTGGCGCGCCAGGTAGGGGATCGCGCGCTGAAGATCAGCTTTCCACCAGCCATCTCGATGGTGATCCGCACCGAGTACCGGTCCCAGAGGTACTCCATGGGTAGCTCGGAACCCCTCCCAGCCGGATTCGAAATCTGGTTCGGGAGCCTAAACTTTCAGGCTAAGGGGAACGGCTACCTCATGCGCATCACCAACCGTAACGAGCTCCACCCGTGGCGGTCGACTGGGCCAGGACCGGTCCCCATCATGCCCGCTGTTGACACCTCGGCACCCGCCCAAGCGGACGTTGCAGGCCCTTCAGCACCACGACGCCGACGACGCTCCGGCCAGCGCTCTCGACAGGCGTGGATGGAATGACGCCGAGCCGCGCGTGTTGCCTCACAACGCGACACGCCCGTCAGCGAGACGGCGATCGCACCCACGGGGGAGTGCGCGGCTCCTGAGCCGCGGTTCCCCCACGGGATGCGCAACGCCGCGACGGCGTACGCCTCGTCTGCCAGCACCAACGTGGCGGCGTACGAGGATCTTCCCGGCCACCACCTCCTGGCGGTCAGGAACCTCATCGCCTCCACCAATGACGAGTCCTACCATGGCTCCTCCAGCAAGCTACCACCTGCCACTTTGCACGGGTACGCGAAGTGGGACTTCTCCGGCGTGCCGGACCCGGTGATGTTCCAGTGGTTCCTCGACGCCACGGACTACTAGTTCGGCTACTCCGACGACTCCAGTGCCAGGGGCTACGACCCCGCACGTGAGTGCTTCGTGGTGGTTGTCGATGACCAAGCCGACGGCACGAACGCGGCAGGGGCTGGCGACGGAGAAGCCCCCTGGAACCCGGGAGCTAGCGTACCGCAGAACCCGGAGCCGAGCGCACCACCCACCTCATCGGCACAAGGCGCTGACATCAATGCGCAGGTAGATCAAGCTCGCGAGCTCGAGGCTAAGCTTGAGGAGGAGTACCGCGCGGTATGACTGCTTCGCACCACCATCGTTGGGGGGCTTCCGCGTGTGGCGAACGCGTGCGTGAGCTGGGCGAGCAGGCCCGCGACTGCATCAACACCGACTTCAACGTCAACAACCCGAACATGCCCCCGCGAGCAAGCCAGAAGCTTATCACAGCTGCGACGCTGCTGCGAGCCATGCCCACTCCCTCAACGCCTGAGGCGCAGAACCTGCACCGCGAGGCGCATGCGCTTATCAAGCAGGCGGTCGTGCAACAAGCCGAAAGCTCGGCGTCCCGCATTCGCCAACAGGACAGCGCGCGGGGCGACAGCAGTGCGCAAGGCTCGGAGGCGTCATTTCACGCGGGCGGTGCAGCGGGACAACCGGCCAACCAAGGTAGAACGCCAATCAGGGAGCGAATCCTTGACACGCGCGGACTGGCCCAAGACGGCGACACCCGTAACGTCATCAACGCCCGCTGAACGGGCAACACGGAGACACGGGCGGTGGTGGGCTACCACCCATGGCGGGGCGGGCGCTACGACAGCCGCGAGGATCGCTCACCGACGCCGGAGCCCCTGGGGACCCGTGTGTTCAGCCGGGAGATCCGCACGGCGAGCTTCCCTCAGCGCTTCCGCCAACCCACGTCGATCGACAAGTACACGGGGGAGACGGACCCCCGTGTGTGGCTCAACGACTATCGCCTGGCATGCCAGCTGGGCGGAGCCACCACCAACGAGGTCATCATCTGCAATCTACTGCAGCACCTCGCAGACTCGGTGCGGACGTGGCTCGAGCACCTGCCGGCCAGTTGTTGACGCAAAATCAGCACCTCACGCCAAGCACATTGCAAGCCGAAGAAGCTAGCTTAACACATGTGATGGATCCCGAAGCGTGCCAGTCAATTTTCCAAAAACTGACAAAGGAATAAAAATAGTTAGATAAAACATGGAACTTGCCGTGTGGTACCAGACAGTTCCGTATTTGCGGCTAGAAAGCCCACTAAAATGATATATAGCTACAACAAGCTATCTATCAGTAGTTCAAATATCATTCGGGAACTGTTAAACATGAAAACATGATATAGCCGAATGTATAACGTAAACATGAAGAAAGATCGGTCTTTGTTTAAATAGCATTGCTCGTACATGATCATGACCGATTCTCGAAGATTAAATAGCAATTTAAAACAAATAAGGTAAAAGCATGATTATAAATGTGAAATAAATAAGCATGCATAGGCCAAAAGCACTAGTCTACCGCATGTCTAGGTACTTTCAAAACCGACGAGCATGATACCAAACAAGTTAATCCACCGCATGATACAACTTGTTTGAAATCACACCACCAACCACAAAGAGATTAATCCACCGCATGATACAATATAAACATGGAAGGCTAAAAGCACGCATTATTTAAAACAAACTTATGAACACGTTTTACTCATGGAAGCATAGCCGAATACAGTTGTACAGCCGAATCGGGTTCCCTGGAGAAGGAACAAACATTGCCAAAGATGAGAAACCTATCAGATTGAATCGAAATCTAATCCACCGGATGATTAGCTCTAAAACAACCCAAAAACCTGCATCTACCGCATGATACTCAGTTCTTTCAAGATTCATACAAGATCAACAAGCTTGACCCCGCAACACGTGACAACTTAGATTGATTCGGGTTCGGCTATTAGGGAACACGTGATCCATGTGCCGTATTGAGCTAAAGATATGAACATGTAACATAAGGATCACAAAACAAGATTAATGTCGATTCTAATCAATCTAAATTGGGCAAAGGAGTCTTACATGAATTTAAACATAAAGTAAAAAAACTCGAAGCAACACATGGTAACTTAATGAATCTATTAGATCTTGCCAAATCTAATAGAGCCGATAACTAGCTCCAAGCTAGATCTGAGCCCACCACATGGCTCATGATCTAACAAGAAACCCTCTTGAACCAAGCTTAAATCCACCGCATGATACTAAGCAAGGTAACAAGACTTCTTGCATCAAAGTCTAAATCCACCGCATGATACTAGACATGATACAAGGTTGCCGGTACTTACGGAGGTCGACGGATCGATGGCTCCTCTCGAAGAACTCGACGACTCGACTAAAGGACTCGATTTTGGCACAGGGCCGGTTTAGTTGTGAAGATATTCGATCCCTATTACAAACATCAAGGGTTTATATTTATACCCTTGTCTTAATACGACTCCTGGTCGACTACGAATACAACACTTAATGTCTAAATTAAAGCTCCGACGCCAATGTCCATCTCGTATACGCCATCAACTCGTTCCTTCCTTATGTCGGGCCACGTCACCACGCATTCCCGAAAACTTTCCTTTAAAAGCGCAAACAGTCCTTTTGCCGAACGACAACGCATTGCCGACCGCAAGTGTCCTTTACCGAATCCCCTGAGAAGATTTTTTCCTCGCCGAATGGTATTTCATCACCAAGCTCGGCCCACAAGTCAGTCCCTTTCCTGTACCATTTTTTTGGTGTTAACATATGCCCCTTAAATTACGGGATAAAAATGATTTTATTCCGGAATTGACCATAAATGCCCAACATCTTTGAGCTAAATCTGTTTAACACCCATTCCTTCTATTTGCAATCTGTTGGAGCCTTCGCTCAGATCCAAACCCTAGGTCATCAATCTTCAAGCTCAAACCTTCAATGGCGGATCAAAATCAAGCCGTTCAGGTAAATCTCACCCCCTTAAGGTCCATTCGGTATTACTTTTTCGATCCCCACCTTAGATTTCTTCCTCTGTCTTTTCCTGATAGGCTCAATCCACTGAGCTTCTGATTCCCATCGAGGATAAATCATCATCCTATTTTCTTGGACCTGTGGGAATCTCTGACCCCCTTGAGTTTATTGAAGCCGAATCCAACAGAGTACCCTTCAAATCGGCTATGGCAAGACCTCATGCGTGGCAAGACGCCTTTAAAAACTGGCCCCTGCCCCCAATCGCAGGCTGGAGGAACTGGTATAAGAGGATACTCAAAAATAAAAGTGTAAAGACCAGCAATTGGGACACCCTCCGTATTGCCCAGTGTTTGGAGTTATCTCTAGCCGAAACCCCCAAGAATGAGAATCTTCTAATTGCAGCTTGTCATTTCTGGTCAAACGGCGTCAATGCTTTCCTTTTTGGTCATGGACCAATGTCCCCCACTCTGGCCGATGTATACATGATGATCGGCCTTGATGTCATAGGATCCATGTACCCTTACAAGTACAAAAGCTCCGGCAGGCAAAGAGGAGTAAAAATAGGATCTAGATATAAACAATATATCCAAAACCATATGTCTGATGGTCCCCTGACTGAGGTTGAATACAGAGCTTTCCTGAACATGTGGCTATGCAGATTTATCTTTTGTGGTAAAGCCAATGAGCCAACCCTGAACCATATTGCAATGGCTGAAGATTTGGCTACTGGACATCGCATCCCCCTCGGGAAGTATCTCCTAGGAAGTGTTTACCATATGCTCCATCAAACCACTCATCTGATGCACACCAGTCAAAAGATCTCTTGTGTCAACGGCCCTTGGTGGTTTGTACAGATGTGGCTGCAACTGTATATGCACCAGATTGTTGGTGTTAATCTCAACAATCGACACTTTCCTTCATCCGACTATAAGGAAGGAGAAAACCAGATTACAAAAGGATGCCAAAATTATGGTGAAGCCGCCTCAACCATAATTATTGACCAAAACATCAGTCAACTCTTTGAGCTCTTCTTCAGAGGTTTCACCAATCCCCTTTGGCTTCCTTATTTGCACAATGATAATCTGACCCTTCCTTATGAATTCTCCTTTGAGAATGGATGCAATGTTGCAAGATCCATAGAAATTTACAATATCTTCATTCATCTATGCATCCTGCCAGCAGAATTTTGTGGAGGAAGGAAAAATCATAGCACTTATGAATATTATCAGCCAAACATGATGGCTCGACAGCTAGGATCTGGCCAAGTGCCCCCAAGGCTATTTCTTCATGAAATTCCTCAAGCCCAAAGAGGAAATAAAAGAAAGCCTGCAAGCCAAAAGGGTCTTTGAATATCAATGCAGTCCAACTATTTACCCTTGGTCCTTTGTACCAACTTCAATAGTTCACCCTCTTTTTATCTCCTGGTGGCAAGAGCTTCATGATCATATCTTCAGTGAACCAGTGCACTCCTTTTGTCTTGAACTGATGTCTGACTTCCAACCAACCTCAGAGGTAATGCACTTATCTTTTTCCTTTGTCAAGCATGCCCTTCACTGACCATGATTTTTGCCACTTTTTTGCAGAACATAGTGCCTGCCCCTCGAGCTAGAACAATTGTTTACAATACAGCAGGCCCAATTTCTGCTTTGGGATTTAAATCCACAACTCTGGCTCAGCTGATGTCCAGATATGCTACAATGGACCCAACTCTTATTAGTTCAACCTCTGATAAGAGAAAAGCTCCATCTTTGGTTGCACCTCCAGCTGCCAAGAAGAAAAGAACCACCAAAAAAGTTCCCATTGAGGTAACATCCCTTCCTTCTTGAACACAAGATCATCCTTCATCTGACAAATCTCATCTTGTGTAATTTCAGACCAGAACCCAGCAACCATCAACAACTTCAGAACCTGCCAATGCTCCATCTATTGGTATGGCCCTTACTACTTTACTTTCTTTTTTAAGATCATTATTCACATTGGCATTAACCCTTCATTCACCATCCGCAGAAGAAACATTGGTGAATCAACCTGTGGAGATTTCTTCTCCTCAACATGCCTCAAATTCAAATTCACCAAGGGTTCAGACATCTTCCCCTCAAGCAGAAACCTCAGCTTCACCAATGATTCAATCATCCCTCTTTCAAGCAGAAGCTCTAGTTTCACCAGGGATGAATCCATCTTCACCTCAGCTAGAAGCTTCAAATCTACCAGGAACTGCACCAGCTTCCCCTCAATTAGAAGCTTCAGCTTTACCAGGAATTCCTCAAGCTCCTTCTCAGCTGATTACCCAAGATATCCCACCTGAGCCTGAACAAACATCTCCTCCAATGCAGGAGACCAGAAATGAGGTAAGTGTAAACACCTGCACTTTCATTTCCATTTAATAAGCCATCCTAATTCGGCAATTCCTCCTTTCAGAATCAGGCTATATCAACATCAAGCCCTCCATTTATTGTGGATGACCCTACTGCCGAAAAAGGAGATGAGGCTTCTTCAAACCAAGCTCTATCAGAGGACAATCAAGCAAAACTGAGAGAAGTCCTTTATTTATTGCAAAGGGATATCCAGGATCAAGTTAGGGATGTTGATCGTCTGGAGGAAATACTTGAATCCATCGACCAAGAACTTCCCAGTAATATCAAAGCTTCCCTGGAGCCCATCTCTCATCTGGACAACCACTATGCAGCAGTGAGGCGAGCTTTAAAGAACCAATCCTCACTACTAGTCCTAGAGCAAAAGAGAGCCAAAGTCAAGCAATTCGTGGAAGAATCCCAGGCTCAAATCCAGAGAAACAAGGAGCTGATAGCTGAACTGCCACCTGCACAGAGTTGAAGGTTGCCAGGAAAGCTGCACTAGAAGCTGAGTTGAAGACTTTGACAGCTGAAATTGAGGATGACAGGAAGAAGATAGCCGAACTCCCCGGATTAACAGAGAAAATCCAAAAGGAAACTTCAGCGGCCATGATTGAATCAAACCAGCTCAAGTCAAAGATTTCCGTCCAGTCTAACACTCAAGAAGCTAATAAAAAACTGTTAGAAACTATCAGCAAAATGATATCAGATGCTTCTAATGTAATTGCAGAGTATTTGAACATTTGACTGTGTCAAACAATTTGTAGCTGAATGATTAATCGTCCTTGTAATTTTATTTATCACAAACTTTACTTTCCATTCTTTGTACCTCCCCGTTTGCAAATTTTTGGACGATTCATTTAGTAACTCCGGCCAAACAGTACCATACCCGAATAGCACTCCGACCGCAACTCAGCCGAGCCAGTCAACCGAATATGACTCAGCTTGAATTCCAAATGACTCGACGGTGATTCGGTTAAGGAAGCCTCTCCACCTTCCAAATTTCTCGGGATATGCACCACGATCCAGGGCCACGATCTCTTCGCCACCCCTATAAATAAAACCGTAGGTACCCCCAGCCTTTCACCAAGTCTTTTGCTTCGAGCCTTTGCCAAACTAAGCTTTCTTTCTCCATCACCAGCGCACCCCAAAAACCTGATGGCGGGTAGTGGCAGCAGGCGCCGCGCCAGCGACGAGGCGGAAGGAAGCCGCGCCGGCACTCGTCGGAGGCAGAGATCGTCAACTTCCTTTACGATTCCTTCCAGATTTCTTTCTTTTTCTGACGATCCACTTTGTTTCAGGCTCATCCAGTGGAATCCGGCCCCCGCGCCGGCCACGTATCCAGCCCTGCCGGACGACTCCTCAGAGTCGAACAACTACTCCACTGTGCCCTACGGCGAGTGCGACGCCCTCCGTTTCAAGGCGGAGCGTGACGAATCTCGGCGCGAGCTGGGAGAAGTTTCCAAGAAAGCCGGCATCGCTGAGCTCGAATGGGAGCATCAGCGTAAACAACTGCTGGAGACCTTTGACGGTAAATCCCTTTGATTGACTTTGATTCAACTCAACTTTTGAAACTAACCGCCATTGCCTTGCAACTTTGTAGCCTGCGACGCTGAGCTTGACCAGCTGAAAATGCTGGTGAAGCAACTGGCGGACAAGGTGAACGCCCCCGGGGACACGCCGGCGGATTGCCTCGCCGCGGTGGAAAACCGCGTGGATGAAGTGGCCCTCCACGGCATACGCCTAGGCACCACCTTGGGCCTGGCCGCCATGGCAACGCATACCGGCGTCGACTACCCCATCCAGCCGCACGGCTTCCAGGGCGGCGCACCAAAGGACATCGACGAGATCGAAGTCATCCTGGAGCGCCTCGACGGGCACGGCGACGCCATTGCCGAAGTCATCCATCCCCAGTCTCTGCTAAACAGGCTTTTTGATTAGTTTGTACTAGGGATGCTTGGTTTTCGGCAATAAATAAAGAATTTTAACTTCTGTGCTTGTATCATGATGATTCTCTTCTGCTTGTGGATGCGAACTTTACTGTTTTCAAACGAATTCGGGAACTTTATCTTAGCCGAATACGCAAAAAGACCTGCCCCTTGGCACAAAATCCGCAGAAAATTTTCAATTCGGGAACCATAAATACTGTTCAATGAAAACCCTTCGCATTCGGGAAGAAAACCCTGTCGTTTGGTATTCTAATAATGTACGCCAACCAGTCATCACTCCCAATGCGCTCTCTCAGTCAATAAAATAGCCTCTTGGGTGCCCTGCAAATCCACTTGCATACTCTTCCATCACTTCACATCTTCCCCCCTTGCTCCAGAGGAGAAAACCCCGTGGCCATGGCGGACAAAGGAAAGCAACCCATCAAGGAGGGCAGTACTCTACCAAAGAAGTGTACCATTCGAGAGTGAGTTTCTTGTCAATTTGTTTCTTGCTCTCGTTTGCAATCTCATGGTTTACCCCTCTCTGTTTTTTCCAGTCTTGACCTGCTCCCTGAAGAAATCTTTGGAACTGAAGAGGTTCCCGAGTAAATCCTCTCCGACTCCTCCTTTGAAGAAGAAAACGCCACACCGGAGCAGAGGATCAACCATCAACTGCGCCGCCGCATTCGACATCTAGAGCACAACCTGCGGGACATCACCACCCGCTGCAACGCCGAACGCGAACGTCGCATGAGTTTGGAAGCGTTGGTAGGGGGTAAGATTTCCATCTTTATTTGACTCCCATGCTCAAGCTCAGATCTTCATATCCTAACAACTGTCCCCTTCTCCTAGACGTCTCTGACAGGTACAGTAACCTGAAGGCTTCTTGGGACAGCCTAATGGAAGCTGCAAGTCATGGTAACCCCCGAAACTTCCAGGTTGCTATTACGGTGGTCCTGGAACAGCTGAAGAGGGAGGAGCTGAAGAGGAAAAACAAGGAATCAAAGGAATGAAGCATACTTTCGCTTCTTTCTCCAGGCCTTCTGCTTCCCATCCCTTTGTAATCTTAAGTAGCTGGGTTGTCAAATAAAAGCCTACAAGAAACATCTGTAATGTGGAGTATTTTTGTGCTAAGGGCAATACATTTCAGCATTGGCCATCTCCTCTGTCAAGATTTTTTGTTCTAAAGACGGCTTCTTTCCCGAACGCCGGCTGTTTCTGTGTATCAGATGCCTATAATCCTGATGCTTGTAATCAACGATCAACTTCAATACTAGGATAATATTTCTTCAAATATCTTCCATTTATAGTAGCAGTAAATTCTTCTCCTAGTAAAGTTTTCAATATGTAAGCATTACCAGGCGCACATCTGTCTACCCGAAAAGGACCCTCCCAATTCGTGGACCATTTGCCGAACGTACTGTATTTAGTCCCGATCGGCAGTAACGCTTTCCAGACCAAATCTCCTTTTGCAAATTGCTTAACCTTTACTTTCTTGTTGTAATATTTAGCAACTCGCATCTTGTTCTTTTCAATGTTTTTCAGGGCCTTAAGACGAATCATATGCAAATCCTCTAACTCATCCATCATTAAGCCACTATAATATTTGGAGCTTAAATCCATTTGCGAAACCACCTCCTTGAATCTCATTGTATTTCCCAAGGCAAAACAGCATGATGCCCATAAACTGACTCATAAAGAGATGTTTTTTAGCTCCATGAGGAGCCATTCGGTAATCCCATAAAGCCTCATTGAGTACCGAATTCCACCTCTTTGGCTTCTGATCAATTTTCTTTTGTATAAGCTTGATCATAATCTTATTAGAAGCCTCTGCTTGACCATTAGTTTGGGCATAATAAGGAGAAGAATTCAATAACTTGATCCCCATGCTCTCAGCAAACTTTCTGAACTCTGAAGATACAAATTGTGCTTCTTGATCAGTTGTAATTGTTTGACGAATCCCAAATCTGTAGATGATGTGTTCTTTGACAAATTCAACCATATTTTCTGATGTCACTTTTTCAATGGAATTGCCTCAACCCATTTGGTGAAATAATCTGTTGCCAAAAGCACAAATTTATGCCCCTTGCTAGATGGAGGATTTATCTGGCCAATCAAATCTATACCCCATTCTCTGAATGGCCATGGCTTGATAATTGGATTCAGAGCTGACGCTGGGACCCTTTGAATATTACCAAACCTTTGACAATCTTGACAACCCTTGTAATACTCAAAGCAATCCTCCAGCATCGTCGGCCAAAAACATCCAGTGTGCCTGATAACCCATTTCATTCGATAAGCCGATTGATGCGCTCCACATAGCCCATCGTGCACTTCACTCATCATTTTCTTTGCTTCTTCTGGACCCAGGCATTGCAGCAACACCCCATCTAATGATTTGTAAAACAAACGTCCATCCAGAAGAACAAATTTTATAGCTTTATACCTGAGCTTCCTAGAAACCTTTCGGGATGGATTCTCCAGATAATCAACAATCTCTTTTCTCCAGTCATCCTCTGCTAGATCACTCCCGAAAGCACACATCTCCATGGCAAACACCTCTTGATTTTCTCTATAACCCGAAGCACTTTGAGCCAACCTGTTTGCCTCTTCATTGTGTTCTCTAGGAATATGTTGTAGAATTACTAACTGAAAACTCTTCAAGATTTCCCTGCACTCTTCGTAGTAATTCCTCAGGATATCACTTCTACAATCATATTGGCCATTCAATTGCTTTATAACTAGCTCTGAATCTCCATAAATTTCAACTGAAAGAGCCTTGGCTACTTTCAAATATTGAAGCCCTCTAAGTAGTGCTTCATATTCAGCTTGATTGTTCGTGACAGTAGGCTGAATAGGGATAGCAAACTCAAACATCTCACCTCTGTGTGAAATTAATAAAATTCCTACTCCACCACCTTTGCCACATGAAGATCCATCAAAGAATAAAGCCCAAGGAGTAATTTCAAGCAAATCAATCGATGGATCACGATGCTCAGTAATGAAATCATCAATAATCTGACCTTTAATAGCTTTTGCCGATTCAAACTTCAGCTCAAACTCAGATAAAGCCAAAATCCACTTGCCAATCCTTCCATTCAAAATTGGCATAGATAACATGTGTTTAATTACATCAAATTTTGAATATACAACGCATTCGGCATTCAACAATCAGCAATAATCTGACCTTTAATAGCTTTTGCCGATTCAAACTTCAGCTCAAACTCAGATAAAGCCAAAATCCACTTGCCAATCCTTCCATTCAAAATTGGCATAGATAACATGTGTTTAATTACATCAAATTTTGAATATACAACGCATTCGGCATTCAACAAGTAGTGTCGAAACTTTGTACACGAGTAATAAATACACAAGCACAGTTTCTCCGCAGCCGAATACCTGGTCTCATGATCAAGTAATTTTCGGCTAAGGTACGCTACTATCCGCTCCTTTCCTTCAAATTCTTGTATAAGGGCCGATCCAATAGTTTGGGTATCGGCCGCCACGTACAACTTGAAAGGCTTGTTCAACTGTGGAGGCACCAACACTGGTGGTTCCTTCATGCACTGCTTGATTTCATCAAAAGCCTTTTGTTGTTCGTCACCCATACAAACTTCCGATCTTTCTTGATCCTCAGTAGTGCAAAGAAAGGCAAACCCTTTTGTGAAAAATTTGAAATGAATCTTCTCACAAAATTGATCTTGCCAAGCAGTGATTGCAACTCCTTGAGATTGGTTGGAGGAACAACTTCGTCGATAGCTTTCATGCTTTTCTTGCCAACTTCTATTCCCCCTTCATGCACCAAAAACCCTAGGAATTCTTCAGCTGAAACTCCAAAGGCACACTTGTTTGGATTCATCTTCAACCCATGCTTTCGGGTGCACTCTAGAGTTCTCTTTACATCATCCAAGTGTGAGTCATGATTCAAAGACTTGATCACGACATCATCAATGTAAATCTCAACAATTTTGCCGATCAACTCATGAAAGATATAATTCATGGCTCTTTGATAAGTTGCACCGGCATTTTTCAACCCAAATGTCATGACAATCCATTCAAAAAGGCCTATATGCCTAGGACATCTGAAGGCTGTCTTTGATATGTCTTCTATTGCCATAGAAATTTGATTGTACCCTGCATTACCATCCATAAAACTGATAACTTTATGTCCAGCAGCAGCATCAACCAATAAATCAGCAACAGGCATCGGGTATCCATCCATGGGAGTAGCTCTGTTTAAATCTCTAAAGTCTATACAAACTCTCATCTTCCCATTTTTCTTGTAAACAGGGACGATGTTAGAGATCCACTCCGCATATCTGCATGGCCGAATGAAATTTGCATCAAGCAATCTTTCAATTTCCTTTTTCACGTCGACCAATACTTCATCCTTGTAGATTTTTCGGGGAGGTTGCTTGTAAGGTCTAAAACCAGGCTTGACTGGCAACTGATGCTCAACAATGGAACGATCCAAACCAGTCATCTCCGAATAATCCCAAGCGAAGCAATCTTTATATTCCTTTAATAGCTTGATTAATCCTTCTCTGAAACTTGAATCCAAGTTAGCATTGATAAATGTCGGCCTTGGCTTATCACCATGTCCAATGTCAATTTCTTCTAATTTGTCAGCCGACATGAATCCACGCCCTAACTTTCCATCAGTTCCATCGACTGGATTATCCCTGAAAAATTGCTATAGGAGCCGACTGCTTGAATCGGTTGTTGATCGCTGCTGACTGGTTCAACAGGACCTTCACCCCAGTCCTTTCCTGAGAAGCAATCGATGCCTTGATACTCCTAGAAGGCTGGTTCGACATTAGCTACGCTCACTGAATCATCTGCTTGGACCACTTCTATGTCATCATCTACCCATTGAACAAGCTGTTGGTGCATGGTAGATAGGATGCAGCAGCTTGCATGGATCCAGTCCCGTCCGAGCAGCAAGCTGTAAGCCCCTTTGCCCTCGATGACAAAGAAGGTCGTGAGCAAAGTCTTGGACCCAATCATCAAATCCACGTGCACGCAGCCCTTGGTATCTGAAGGATTCCCAGCAAAATCATTCAAAATTATGCTTGTTGGCGTTAAATCTCCAGGGCCCATGCCAAGCTTCTTGAACGTTGTGTATGGCATCACGTTGACTGCAGCGCCACCATCAACAAACATCTTAGTCAATGGCTTGCCATTGACGTATCCTTTCAAGTACAGCGGCCTCATATGTCGATTCTTGGCCGGCTTGTCGAAGGTAGCCTACTTAGCCAACACCAGCTGTGCCATTAACCCCCCAAGTTGCTCATCCTCATTGACATCTGGAAATGTTTCTTCCTGCACAACTTGGCTAGCGGGAGCCATGAACTCATTCGGCAAAAAGTATACCATCCATGCTGGAGCCGAACGACCCGATCCATCAGGCCTATCTTTTGGACGCCACACTTGCTTTTTCTTGATTCCCGCCTGTCTCAATTCTTGGTTACTCAAGCGCTGAACTCCTCTCTTTTGGCTCCTCCTCAAGCCAGGTGGGCACCACTGTCCTTCTTGCCAGATGTATTCGCGTTCCTGTTCTTCTTGATCAACACACTTTTGATCAGCATGTCTTTTCCTTGGGTGATCATTGACTTCATTTATTTTTAGGCGCCGACCATCACTGGGATATATCCTTCCAATTTTTTTATGGACGGATCGGTGATTGGCAGTTTCCTGCCTGCATTCATGTTGACGGTCGATTTTGGTACACCTAGCTATAAGTTTACCGTCAACATTTGCACGTATTTGATATTCTAACCAATGGTACTAACCCCCCGGAGGTATCAAGTTCACTCTCGCATGTCGATTTTGGAGTTTGTTGTTTATGTAGGAAACTAGAGCTTAAAGGGAGACTTTCGGGATAAGTTCATCAAGCACTTCAAGAGACGATCATGAAGCCCGACACAAGTCAAGACACATCATGAACATGACTCCAAAGGGTCCAGGGACCGAAGCATGAAGCCGTGAAACTCCAGGGACCTGGACAGAAGATGCTGAAGCTTGCGCGACTAGGAGCTCTGTCCAAACCGTGGAGAAGACGACGTCAAGGGCCCACATGCATAAGGGAGCAAGTCAACAACTGTCCAAGAAGCATCGGGGAGAGAGATGGGGCCGAACCGGGCAAAAATGGACCTGGGCCGGTCGGCCCAGGCCGGCCGGCCCAGCCTGATCCGAGCCCGGTTCGCACCCCCCTTTTGCCCTAGGTGCTTGTCTGTTTATTGCCTTTGCCTCCGCCGGCCGCCACATCCATCCTTTCATCAGATAGCCGCCGAGACGAAGGAGAAGCACCGGGAGGAAGCCGACGGCCGCCGCGAGTCCTCGAGTTGCCTAGGGGATGGCTTATGCCATGCCCTAGCCGCCATGGTTAGCCCTGCGTGGTGAAGCCATGGTGGAGTTCCGGAGCCGCGACTTGAATTCGTCAAGTCGTTTGTACCTTCAACATTCGGTGATGTAACTATATCTTGTCATACTTTGATCTACTATGAGTTATACTTATTCATATGTGTAGCTACCATATGCCTTTAGTAGGAGTAGATCGAATCATGGTGATTAGTCTTGTCTTGCGGACACACTGTAGTAGTGCACGGACCATGGTTGTTGCTCGGTGATGATTATCCTCGCGTAGTGACAGTAAGAGAGGGGAGAAAGCGGCGAGTGAACGTGCATCGGACCACTCCATATCGGGTTACTCCATATCGAGTGTAATCCTTATCATAGTATAGGTTTAGAGTGGTTTATCACCTTCGCCGGAATGGCAACAAGAAGACGATAGGCTAGGTTTACCTTTGGTTTGCTTACCTTTATGGCTAGGTGGATGTGATCCATACATCCCTTCGTGTTTGTATGTTACCTTTATGCAATCAATACTTCACTTAGGGTTAGACTGGTAGGTTAGATAGAGAACCTTGGTGGTTTGCTTTCGATCCTTGGATTGACAAATCTAGGGAGGACCCTCCTTGGTGAAAAGGCACCAAGTCACCCGTAGGCTTGCGGTGAACTTGAGCACGGTTTTACACCGTCAACAAGCCCTTTTTCTGGCGCCGTTGCTGGGGATCGGCAACTCCAACCCTAGGGTGATCTATCTTTCTTTTAACCAACCCTAATTTTTGTCATTGCACATACACTTGCTTTCTTGTTTGTGTCCTTGAAAGTAGGTGGAAAACTAGACACAAAGCGATCGAGAAAAGTTCTCGACATTCGGACTTCAACAAGTCCAGCCTTGCTCAACCAAGTTTATTGCTACACATGTTTTGCTCTTTAGTGGTAGGTGCTAACCTTGGTTAGTGGACCAACATCCGCTATTGAGCCCCCACCCAAAGCAAACAAAGGTGAACAAGGTATGCCTACATGTGTCAATTAAGTTTTTAGACTAATGTCTTTTGGAGGATTGTTTGTCCAAGCTATAGGTTTCGGAAACGACCATGTCAAGCTCGATGGAGAAGGATTCCATTACCATCATGCTCATGCAGTGATGGTTATGATTTTTAAAGCCAAAGGATGCGTGACATGGTGCCCTAAAAGACTTCAAGATGAAGACCACACGCACATCTCTAGATCGATGGACGAAAGGATAATGATGTCATCGTGATGTTTGCATGAGCCTCAGCAGAAAACAATTAGATATATTTGGATTTTCAGAAGCTGCATGAAGTCTACGCTCCAACGAATCAAGCGGCAAGGCAATCGGAGGTTCCTACAAGCGGATATGGCCGAATCACCGATGGTTGCACATGCTGAAATTCTGGACAGCAAGCAGTGCTGAAGTGAAACAGCCATAGCTCCCTCATTCGGACTCCGATTAAGGCGAATGAGTACCTGGAAAGGTAATTTTATAAATTTTTCAATAGAACTATATTTTGGTATATGTTCTGTTCTGGATGCAGGGGTAAATCCACGAAGAAGAGGCAGCAGCAAGGCGATGACGACAAGATAGAGGAGATGGACACAATGATAATAAATAGAAGATGGGGCAACGGTTCCACAACACGTACATGATGAAATTCAGAAGCTAAGGACTAAAACAAACCCTCCGGAGCAGGGATGAATGAGGACACAAGAGGCACCACTCAACACATGATGATGTTGGAAGCGAACCACGACGGATTTCCTAAAGGCAACATCAAGCTGCATGGCTACTTTGGATTCTCGCACATGGCTTCACGACAATAAAAAGGTACGTGAGAAAGTCGAGCTTTATGACTTTAAATGAAGCGCTTTGCGGGAGGCAACCCGATCTTTTTATATATCTATATAAACTATGACAAGTCTACATTGTGTTCTTTATTTGAAAACTTCAAGTAACATCGTACTATTGCTCTAATAAATGTCACAACCACACGTTGTATGCTTTAATATATATATATACACACCTTGAGTGAGTACGTTGCTACTTGAATTTTGGGAAACTTGTAGACCCCTTTTTTGTGTGCTTATTAGTGTTTAGAGTCTTTTTTATTTGTGTCTTTGGAGAGAAATATGAAGCATGATTCCTTTTGATTCTAAACTTGTGGCTAGTTAACTTAGGCTAACTTTTGCTTTTGGTTTAGATCACCACCATATCATGTCATATCATTTTGTTCATTCATAATCATGTTGCACTTCTTTCCACTTTGTTCTTCACCTTTGCATTATGTTGCATGTTGTATCTCATCTTTTATAACCCTTAAAAAATCTCATCTTTACCTAAACCTTCCTATCAAACCACACCTAGAACCTAGGCCAACAAAGGGAGGGATCGACTTATGTCAAGTCGACAAAGTCTATCTCTATCACTTTCTAATTAAAGTTTTGACTAGCCTCATCCTAAACCCTTAGAAAAAAACCCCTCGTACCTTTAGTAATCCTAAAACCATAGGTTTGTTTTTCATTCAAAAATCTAACCCTCGCTTTTCTTCTTTTTTTTCAAAACCACCTTAGATAGAATTTCTTCACCCGACTTATCTTTTCAAAATTCTTGTCTTAAGCCAAAATATAGGATACCCGTAAGCCTTGCCTTAAAACCTTGTTAGCATGTTTAAGGTCTTTTGATAAAATATTTTATTGCCAAAACTCGACCTCTCATAAAGAGACTTGCTTGACATTATTGAGGAACAACATCGAAAGCCTTTTCAAACATTGCTAACCCTTTTTACTGACTCCTTTGCATTTTGCATCTACCTCATTGTCATCAACCCCCTTTGTTCTATCATGCATAGGTCCGCTTGGTTTATTTGTGAAACTTTTTGATGAATGCTTTATCTCCATAATGGTGCTTCGTGCGCACGAGGCATTTTCTTTTGCAATCTTGTGTAAACATGGTGTTTAGATATGATTGGAGTCCACCATCATTCCATTTTATAAACCTTGCTTTCACATTGCATCGGTTGGTTTATAAATTTTGCAATGCGTCCTACTTCTCTTGCACTTTAAAGAATTATTAATCTTGGGATGAACATGGTGTTTTGACCTTGTTTAATAAATCTTTGTAGGAATGGAAAGTATGGCAACCACTTTGTAAGCATGGAGCTTAGAATTTGGTGTAAACATTGTTTTGTTTATATCCCTTCCTTTCATTTGCATTTTCATCTACATGCACGTACACTCATTAGGTTCTTACTTTTCTCTTTACTAAGTGAGCTATGCCACAAGCTAAGATCTTAGGGATGCATTTGGTTTGTTGGCAATTGTTTCTACTCCCAACCATAACCTCGGGGGTAGAATGTGCATTAGATTTGTTTTGTAGGCATGGAGAGGTGTTCCCATGAGTTCTTGACCAATTGCAATCAAGATCGTTAGTCATCTACAAGGCTTGAGAGGGGAGTTGCTGTTTCCATCAAGATTTGAGGACATGTTTAGAGATGTACAATAGAAGAAAACTTAATATTAAGAAGCTCCTTCAAACCTTCTTTCCAACGCATCAAGAATCATCAATTTTGAAGACCCGTACAATGAGATATGGCAAAACCATTGAGCGCTGCGCAGTCTGAAATCAGCCTTGGACAGATTGCATCGCCGGAGTAAAATTGGCACAACTCTCTTGTTCAGAACCTGTTTCATGCTTATGATGGCTCGTTGGAAAGATAATTTTATAAACTTCAACGTGGAGGGGTGTTTCAGTACATTTTCTGTTCTGGAGAGAAAATAAAAACTGTGGAAGATGAGTCAGCGACAAAGGACGGCATTGAAGTCGGTGATGATGATATGACGAAGGATTGGAACCATGGCTTGATGATGATAAGAAAAAGTTGAGGGAAAAATGAGCAACAAAGGCAAGGAAGTGAAGACGATTCTTAAACACATGGCGAATTACAAGCAATTCAAGTTCTTCCACACTTAGCAACACGCTAAGCACGGGGGGAATTTGAAGGATGAAAGGAAAATGCCACGTGGAGTACAAGGATCACCTTCACCACAAGATGTTCATCATTCTTTTTCCATGCTAAGCACAATGCTTAAGCATGGGGAGAGGCATCGCTGCACTTCATTACGAGCATCGAAAAGGACGGTAACTCGCCCTTAACTTTATCTTTGTTCATCGCCTTTTAAATGCTTGCACATATATGCTTTCAACCATAGACAACCTTTGTATTTATCTCTCTATCAATAACATGGCTACTAGGAGGAAAACCTAGGTTAGTTAGCTTTTAATTTTCAATAAATAAATCACCATCTCTTTTAAGCTTACCACGATAATATTATTTGTATATCTTGATTATGAAAAATGATGAAAGTTGCCACCTTGTTTTACTTGCATGATGTTTTATATAACATGACTATTTGTTCTCTATTAAATAGAACTTAAATTGATTAAATACCGGCTCTTTCACTTGTGGAGGTTAAATGATTAATCTTTAGACCCACATACTTTTATGTTGCTCTTTGATTTAAGTTTACCGATGACCTATGCATTGTACTTGTTTTATTTAAAATTATTATGCTATCTACATTTGTGAATCTCTTGCAAGGCTCTACCTACCAAAGCCTATACACATACAAGTACTTTAATGATATAACCTTTAGTTTGCAAACTTATATCTTGATGAGTTGGATTAGGATTGATTTCTGTGGTGCGAGACTAAGAAGCTGATCATTCCTTTGCGTATCTTTTTCATTCTAGCCATTCTTGTCCACGCATTGTGAGTTTCTACATTGGAAATTTCACAAACTTCGCTGGGCATCCACCCTAAACCCAAAACATCTTTTTGTGATTACCTCCTTGACCACAACCCAAATTGAGTACGGATGATCTTGCAATGAATTTTCTGAAGATTTTCTGGCAAGATTTCAAGACATATAACATATGGAGGGACTCATCAGTGATTATGCGAGTTTCAACATGGAGGATGCCCTTGAAGATTTCAAAAGATTTATAAAGGAATACAAGGATTTTGTACTTCTTTAGCAGCCATAGGCCCCCTCACTTCTATGCTCGAGGGCGAGCAATCATTTAAGCATGGGGGAGGACTGTTATAGCAAGTACTATGTTGCTTAAAAGTTTAGAGGACCATAAAAAATGATGAATAAAAAAATAATAAAAAAAGAAGAAGAAAACAATGAAGGAAAGAAAGAAGAAATAAATGAAGAAGAAAGAAAAAAAATAAGAAAAGAAAAAAACAAAAAAAGAGAAAAATAAAAATGCTCCTCGGTTCTTTTTAGCTTCATTTAAATCTTAGAGAGCTTTGAAGACAAGTCCATACTCAAACTTTTCCAACCATGTGTAATCCGATAACGAGAACTACATCCATGTCTCGGGGTCACCCATTTGCCACTTGCATATGTCCACCTTTCTAAATGTGTGTGTTCCATCTCCCTCCCTTTCCAACATTTATTTTCCATGGCCTTTTTGACTAGTCTTGGTAATTCCAATAGATCTCCCTCTTAGTTTGACAACATTTAAAGTATAATGTTTTGCTAGTATTGTTTTTACCTTCCAAGCTCCACATAAGCTTTTCACTTCCATATATGAGTAGAATAGGTTGAGAATAATCTAGTGTAGGCTTGAGTGACTTGACGAGTGTTTCCATGAGCTTTTGCAAGAGAACCTCACTTATGTTAGATGTGCAACTTTTTGAAAACTCTTCACGATGCAACAAGGTAAAGGTTTGAAGTTTGCTTAAGTTTGAGAGCACTATATTTATTTTATTGTGGCATGTTCTTTAATGATAGTCTATCTTCCATAATGAAGTAGCCGGTCAAAACTTGAACCTTAAATGCCAAATACTTGAGAGAGCAATATGTCTTGTTGTGTATAACTAAGTGCAGGGAAGACATTGAAGGGCAACGCTGATTTCCAAATTAAGCAAAGATCTTGGACTTGCTCGAGGACGAGCAAGGTTTAAGCATGGGGGTCTGTTGACGGTCGATTTTGGTACACCTAGCTATAAGTTTACAGTCAACATTTGCACGTATTTGATATTCTAACCAATGGTACTAACCCCCCGGAGGTATCAAGTTCACTCTTGCAAGTCGATTTTGGAGTTTGTTGTTTATGTAGGAAACTAGAGCTTAAAGGGAGACTTTCGGGATAAGTTCATCAAGCACTTCAAGAGACGATCATGAAGCCCGACACAAGTCAAGACACATCATGAACATGACTCCAAAGGGTCCAGGGACCGAAGCATGAAGCCGTGAAACTCCAGGGACCTGGACAGAAGATGCTGAAGCTTGCGCGACTAGGAGCTCTGTCCAAACCGTGGAGAAGACGACGTCAAGGGCTCACATGCATAAGGGAGCAAGTCAACAATTGTCCGAGAAGCATCGGGGAGCGAACCGGCAAAAATGGGCTCGGGCCGGCCGGACCAGCCGGCCGCCCGACCCCGATCCGAGCCCGGTTCGCGCCCCCCTTTTCCCTAGGTGCTTGTCTATTTATTGCCTCTGCCTCCGTCGGCCGCCACATCCATCCTTTCATCAGAGAGCCGCCGAGACGAAGGAGAAGCACCGGGAGGAAGACGACGGCTGCCGCGAGTCCTCGAGTTGCCTAGGAGATGGCTTAGGCCATGCCCTAGCCGCAATGGTTGGCCCTGCGTGGTGAAGCCATGGTGGAGTTCCGGAGCCGCGACTTGAATTCGTCAAGTCGTTTGTACCTTCAACATTCGGTGATGTAACTATATCTTGTCATACTTTGATCTACTACGAGTTATACTTATTGATATGTGTAGCTACCATATGCCTTTAGTAGGACTAGATCGAATCATGGTGATTAGTCTTGTCTTGCGGACACACCGTAGTAGTGCACGGACCAAGGTTGTTGCTCGGTGGTGATTATCCTCGCGTAGTGACAGTACGAGAGGGGAGAAAGCGGCGAGTGAACGTGCATCAGACCACTCCATATCAGGTTACTCCATATCGAGTGTAATCCTTATCATAGTATAGGTTTAGATTGGTTTATCACCTTGGCCGAAATGGCAACAAGAAGACGATAGGCTAGGTTTACCTTTGGTTTGCTTACCTTTATGGCTAGGTGGATGTGATCCATACATCCCTTCGTGTTTGTATGTTATTTTTATGCAATCAATACTTCACATAGGGTTAGACCGGTAGGTTAGATAGAGAACCTTGGTGGTTTGCTTCCGATCCTTCGATTGACAAATCTATGGAGGATCATCCTTGGTGAAAAAGGCACCAAGTCACCCATAGGCTTGCGGTGAACTTGAGCACGGTTTTACACCGTCAACAATTCAGTATACTTATCACTGCATTCAGGTCAATTGTTCAATGTGGGGAGCTTTAAACCCTCGTTCCAGCAATGCCTGAAGAATGTGCATCCCTAATGTGCACGCTCCTGTTCTCGTGCATGCTCTTCCAGCTCTCTTCTGTGCGCTTCTTCTTCAAACCTCCGCTTCTCCTCTTCGTATTTCTGCTTTTGGTAGCGTTCCTTTTCTTGCTGACGCTGCCACTTATTAAGGAGAATGCGTGTAGTCATCCTGGGCTTGGATCTGGAAGATTCCCCTACTTCAATCTGGCTTCTCAGGATGCGAGGAACCTCTTTGTGGACTTGCTCCACTGTCACTTGTCGTGTAGGATCAACTGATCCATCCTACTTTGCTCTAGCTGAAGTTAAGACCTTCACTTTCCCCTTTTCCTCAGCAGTCACCATATTAACAGAGAAGCCAACCATGTTCTGAGGGAAAGGGTGGCCATCCAGCTTCATCTTATTATCAAATTTCAAGTGACCCTACTGGATAGCTTTCTGGATCCTCATCCTGAAAACCCTGCAATCATTAATGGAGTGAGAGTTTCTGTCATGAAAACCACAGTAACGTTTCTCTTTAACTCCATCAGGCTGAAGCATAGAATGCCCCTCTGTCAACTTGATTCGGCCTTCCTTTACCAGGAATTCAAAGAGCTTGTCAGCCTTAGTCACGTCAAAGTCATACGTGCCCTTGGTTTGCTTTATCCATCTTTGATTCACAGTTAGTGGCTCTTTGCCCCACATAATCTCAGCTGCTGCTATCTCATCATCATCATCAAATTCTTCCCCTTGACCAGCTCTCTCGAGGAATTGATTATAGATATCAGCTATATCATTGTGCTTAGCAAACCTGGAGTCTTTCTTGAATCCGTAAGCTTGATTGCTCATTAATAAAAACCTTTGAGACAACTGACCAAGGTTGTCAAACTCCATGCTGAAAAGCTTCTCTCGAATAGCTGGTAACATTCCTGCAACAGCCATGTCAGCCAATTGATCATCTGGCAAATTCAAAGAGAAGCACATGCCCTTGACCTCTCTGAACCTCCTGAGAAATTCCATGGGAGTTTCATTGTGTCTCTGTCTCAAGGTAGCCAGATCAATTAGCTTCTTCTCAGTGCTACCACTGAAGTAATGAGCATGGAACTTCTGTTCCAAATCTTTCCAGGTGCCGATCGATTGAGGAGGCAAAGAAGAAAACCATGTAAAGGCCGAGCCTGTCAACGACAAAGGGAAGTATCTGACCCTGAACGCCTCATCAGCTGAAGCTTCCCCAAGCTGCATCAAGTATCGGGCAATGTGCTCCACAGTACTTGTATCATCTTGCCCAGAGAACTTTGTGAAATCTGTGGGAGGTTTCACCCTTGGTGGCAGGATCACCCTGTGGTACCACTCTGGAAAAGGAGGCGTATAAGCTTGTCCCTGCATCTTAGGTTTAAGACCGAATTGATTTTGCAAAACATCAGCCATTTTCTGCACCAAGATATCTTCATTAGCATCTTGCATTCCTGCAACTGTACCATATCCAGGGTTTGGGAAAGCATCAATGGCGCCATAGTCCATGACTTCTGAATATCCCCCACCATACATATTCTTCTGCAGCCTGTTGTTGGCCGGGGCTATCTTGTAAGTAGAGTTAGGTGGCAGTCCAGATGAACCGAACGCCAGATCTTCATATGTAGGTCCATTTGCCTGATACGGGTTCGGTTGTTGGACTGGGCGACCTCTGTTGCTTTGTAGAGGCGGCTGGACCGGTTGACTTTCCATGCTCTACGGAGGCGGTTGGATTGGTTGGCCTTGCAGTGGCGGTTGAGCACTTGCATCTCGAGCTGGTTGAGCAGTACTGGTTTCTCCAACCTCCGCAGTAGATGCTTGAGGGGATACTCGACTAAGCATCCTCTCCATGCCTGGGCCAAAGACTCCGACCATCATCTGCTTGAACATATTCAGAAAAGCAGTATGATGCTTAACCATTACGTTGTCAATAGTCTCCCGAAAAGCATTCAAAACCTCATGTATCTCTTGAGCAGATGAGGAATCAGGCTCCCCTGGTAACAGAACCCTCGGCATGTCAGATTTGAGGTATGGCACACCACTTCTGTTCTTGCCAAACGACATCAAGCATTTCTGTTGAAACTGGTCAATGGCGTCTTTCAACTGCACTTGCTGCTCCGGAGACAGGTCATCAATGGTGACATCCATGACGTCTTGAATATCAGGTATCTTGAATCAACTAGAAGGTCCCACTGGGCGTGCCAAAAAGTGTGTTGACGCAAAATCAGCACCTCGCGCCAAGCACACAGCAAGCCGAAGAAGCTAGCTTAACACACGTGATGGATCCCGAAGCGTGCCAGTCAATTTTCCTGAAACTGACAAAGGAATAAAAATAGTTAGATAAAACATGGAACTTGCCGGGTGGTACCAGACAGTTCCGTATTTGCGGCTAGAAAGCCAATTAAAATGATATATAGCTACAACAAGCTATCTATCAGCAGTTCAAATATCATTCGGGAACTGTTAAACATGAAAACATGATATAGCCGAATGGATGACGTAAACATGACGAAAGATCAGTCTTTGTTTAAATAGCGTTGCTCGTACATGATCATGACCGATTCTCGAAGATTAAATAGCAATTTAAAACAAATAAGATAAAAGCATGATTATACATGTGAAATAAATAAGCATGCATAGGCCAAAAGCACTAGTCTACCACATCTCTAGGTACTTTCAAACCCGTCGAGCATGATACCAAACAAGTTAATCCACCGCATGATACAACTTATTTGAAATCACACCACCAACCACAAAGAGATTAATCCACCGCATGATACAATCTAAACATGGAAGGCTAAAAGCACGCATTATTTAAAACAAACTTATGAACATGTTTTACTCATGGAAGCATAGCCGAATACAGCTGTACAACCGAATCGGGTTCCGTGGAGAAGGAACAAACATTGCCAAAGATGATAAACCTATCAGATTGAATCGAAATCTAATCCACCGGATGATTAGCTCTAAAACAACCCAAAAACCTGCATCTACCGCATGATACTCAGTTCTTTCAAGATTCATACAAGATCAACAAGCTTGAATCCGCAACACGTGACAACTTAGATTGATTCGGGTTCGGCTATTAGGGAACACGTGATCCATGTGCCGTATTGAGCTAAAGATATGAACATGTAACATAAGGATCACAAAACAAGATTAAAGCCGATTCTAATCAATCTAAATTGGGCAAAGGAGTGTTACATGAATTTAAACATAAAGTAAAAAAACTCAAAGCAACACATGGTAACTTAACACTACAAGAAACCATTTAATCTGTGACGACTTGAATTTGTCACGGAATGCTGGAAAACCATCACAAAAAACTTGTTATGACGGTTTTACATAACGTCATGGATTGAGGGTCACAAATTAAATCGAGTGACGATTTCAACAAAACTGTCACAGATCATGACGTTTCTAAACCGTCACGAAATGACCCAAAGTCCACTTAGCACCCACCCAGCCCAACCCAAACCCAATATCTATGACGAAAATAAACGTCATGGATGACGTGCCACGTGTTTAACCAGCCAACATGGCAGGCGACGGGGCTGCTGATGCGGCTGGATGACGTGGCTGTATGGGTGACGTGGCAGGTGACATGGCGGCTAACACGGGTGACGTGGCAGCTGACGTGGTTAGTAAATGATGATGTGGCAAGGTGACCAGGCATCTGACTTGTCAGGTGACATGGATTTTTTATTTTTTTAAAATTTTTTTTAAGGCACAACCCATTTATTAATGGGCCGATTTCATAATTGGGCCTCTAAATGGGCCAAATTTCAGAACGAAATTTTGCACAGATTTACAGCCCACTAGTTCAAACAGATGAGCCCATCATACACAGATTTACCCAAAATTCAGCAGACAAGATATATAAATCAGCCCATCGAGCACAATTACCAGAATTCAGCCCATATTACCCATATTACCAGATTTCAAGGTTCACCAGTACTGAATATAACAATACCAAATTTCAGCCCACTACCAGAATTTAGCAACCACCATAACAGAAGTCTACCACTACCAGATTTCAGCCCTCCCACATTACAAAAACACCCAGTGTACAAGCGAAGAAAGACCACTAGCAAGTGCTTACAAGGCACTCTAGCACCAAAAACAACGGAAGAATGAGGTTTTCAACTCGCACAAGTTTGGCTCCAACCATAAACAGAATACCATCATGTGAGTCGGTTACGACCCAGCCAAAAGCTCAAGCTTGGCCTCCAAATCCGCCTCGCTTCTTGCTCATCTCGTCCATTTGCTTCGATTGGTTGCCGATAATTGACCGCAGCTTCTCCATTTTCCACCTTCTCCGCCTCCGGTTGTCTTTGCCGCAAAGATCGCGTGCACCGAGCCTTGGACGTCGCGCGGTCTCCATCCCCACATTTTGAAGAAACGAGATTCTTCTTAGTCTTCGGTCAAGCACTTCGGATACAACCCGAACATCGGACTTGGGTTCTTCACCTTCTCGCCGGTTCTGCCACCCGGCCCGGTTTTCGATTTCAGTCTAGCAAGCAAGCAAGCAGCAAAAATGGTTCAAGATCATGGGGCAATTTACAAGCAAATCAGATTAGCACCTTTAGATATGAGACTTACAATAACAGATTGTACAGTAGGTGTGAAGCCCTTGGTTTTCTTGCTGTAGTGGCAGGCTTTGAACAACTTCAGAGCAACAGGTTCTTTTTCCTTTTCTCCATCATCCTCCTTATCTTCCTGGAACTTTTTTATGGAGCAAGATTACTTAATTGGTCACAACGCTAGATAGTAGCAAAAAAAATGAAGAAAAAACACGAACATTCGACATTTATATTATTGCAGCAATAACTTATAATCTACAGTTATACAGCATCTTAACAGCATGACAGTAAAGCATTTTCACTATAACAAGCATCTTAACAAAGATGACAAGAAAGCATTTTCACTAGTATAACGAGCATCTAAACCGCGGAAAAACTATATTGGAATCACATGATATTGGAATCTGACCAGAATTTAATAAAGGCATGGACCCACACTAAACTATATTAAAATCAGAAAAGAATTTCCCACACTAAAGTCGTGTTCAATAAAGGCATCTTAACAACAACTAAAAATTTGGTAAAACATAACAGAACAGCATGTTCACTTGAACTTAATGGATATGCAATTACTACCAGCAAATGGAAGAACCACATTGTATGACGAGTGGATTAAGCAAAGATGTTATCTTTATATGAGACATCATGCTAACAAATGGACTACACATCGACACTTACCAAATTTTCTACAAAGACCGGATAGCTACAGGAACCAGTTTTTTGAGGGAACTTGACCTTGCCTCGGTTGACCTTGTTCTTTTGACATACCTCCTACATCATAACAGAATATATGTTAGATAAGTGTCACAGTAACATGTATAAGGTGAAGGTTGGGATGAAATACCATTTTCTTTGGATTCTTCCACATTTCCTTAAGTTCAGCCCATTGAAGATCATTTGTTGATGGTATAGGAGAAGTGTTTGTAACCAAATGGAGTGGAAAAGGATCAAAATAGTCTTGCTTCAGCTTGTATCTCCAACTGCGAACTGCAGTCTTCATCATTTCAAGACACCCCTTTCCAACTACAGGATCCTTTGTGCCAATGTCAAACTTTGCCTATTCACATGGGAGACAGTATAAGAAATATGATATATCAAAAAATGAATAGTTTTCAATAATGCATATTGTTACATACCAAACAACGAGTTGACGAGAATCTATTCATGCTTTGAATAATGCTTATTGTTATATGGGCATAGCAGTTGCATGGTTCAAAATAGAGAGAACTCATAATTTGAAATAGAGGGTGATATAAGATTATAAAACTCAAGAAATACCGGTACCGAGAGACACATAATACACTTCACAAAAACAACGAGTCTTATTGCATCTAAAGAGGAAGGCCTTGGAGAATGTACTCACTTGAAGTGTTCCCAAATAACGTGCAATCACAGCTCTGTTTTCCTTGGCCTTGTATTTCTTCCGGTGTGTGAGCACGGGAACATGGCTCCCGACAAGAATGTTGCATTCGGTCGCATACTTTGCAGCAATAATAGGCACCGGAGGCCCGATATGCCCTTGAGGTATGACAACCGGCCGCTTGCCACGACGAGATCGATTTATCCTTTCAAGACCATGCCCCATATTGACTCCTCGGTTCCATTCCTCCTCAACTCCTGGTTCATCCGATATTGCAATTAACATTCGGTAATCAAAGTAGTAATGCAATTACCAATATGTCAAATAAATGAACGGACAATCACCTTCATTGGTCATGTTGTTGTGGACAATGGTTGGGTTATCGCATTGGCGCCGCAAATGACATTGTCAAGGTGCTCATCAAAACAATCTAAAAAGGAAGGCCATGAGAACACATTCATCATGAAACCAAACCTATTTGAATGATAATAAGAGAGCATCACCTTCATTGCCCAAATTGTTGTGCCCATCATCTTGTGGAATGGCATCAATGATGTGTCCATCCGCTTGGTGGTCAGTCATGGCATTAGCTCCATCTAAAAGATAGCAGGAAGTAAGTGTGCATTCATCAGGTAATCAAAGGGAATAGAATGAGAAAGATGGTAGTTTAACTGACCAGTAGGTTCAATAGCTTGGCTCGCATCAGGGTGAGATGGAGTTGACACATTGTTGACACTTGGTGTGAGACTTGCATTAGGTGAGAAGTATTGTTGACACTTGGTGTAAGACTTGCATTAGGCCGAGAAGTATTTCTCTTTGACCTTCGAGCTCCAGTGAGAAGCATATCAGCATAAACCCTCTTACGAGAGCGAAACTTGACTCCAACAGGTGCATCTGAGTTTTCTTCGTTAGTTTTCTTGGTCTTTTTCCCCTTAGAGCCCTGCTAGAAATGGAAGCATAAATATTGATTAGAGTTTGCAGATCTTTATATTGCATTACCAAATAGACACCAAGATAAGCCAAGAAAAGATGGAAGAGTTATCACCTCAAAGAACATCATCGTGAACTAAATCATCTTCAGCAGTAGCATCCTGCAAAGGATCATAGTCTGATTCAGAGTCTTCTCTGCTTCTCTTGTTTGTCTTGTTCTTTTCTTTTGAAACACCACATGCTCTGGCAATATACTCAGCGACCCCACGTATCCCTAGTTGTTCAAGCCTTGCACTATTCTGCATACAATTCCTTAGACGTGCCTCTTCATATGGAACAAGAAGCGGTCGTATGAAGAGAGAAAACATGAACATATTAGTGAACATAAGTACACATCATTTAGCACTAAATATGCACAAGAAGTCCACACAATTATGCTAAAGCACTAGAGTAAATGAACAGATTAGGGACCAATCAACTACTACAGAAGCTATTTCCCATGGTACAACATCGATACCACTACTGAAGCTTGAATGTCCAATTTAATCAATACCCTGTCAACTAGTACTGAAGCAACTTGGAGTAAGAAATGCTGGTGCAAGTTAATAAATAAAGCATGTGGCAGCAAGTCATGTGGTCCCTGCATTCGTCATCCCTGCATTTGACAGAAGGAGCCGATCCCCCCACGGCGGAGACATGAGGTCCCCGCATTCGTCATCGAGCACAACGAGATCCTACGCAGCCGCAAAGATGCTACTTGAAAGTGGGCGGACTCGGTCGCCCCCGAAACTCGTAACAAAGTCTCGCTCTATGTTTCCACACAAGCTGCGTAATTTTTGCCTCGCTCCTCTCCCTTAATGTCAAGGTTTGGGTTTCGTCGGTTTGGCTATTACGCGGCGGCGACGACGACGGCCGCAGCCGATCACTCTTGTGCTACGGACTATACAAAGACGCAAATCCTAGTGTTTTGCTACATCATCATTCACTTTACCAAAGACAAACAAGAGTAGCCAAAAGGCAAGCAAATAAAACCTGCTGCGAGCCAAAAGACCAGCACAAACAGTAGCCAGAGACATATATACATGACATATATATATGCATACCCATCATACTATACGAACGTACACAGGCGCAAACCAAGTGTGAACTATACGCACACTAAGGTCTTTCCGATAAATTAGGATTTTAACTACAAAACCGAAATCAATCCAAGGCCATCCAGATATTAATTAAGGTTCCGAGCCCATGGGCAAGCAAACATGCATCATATTGGACTGATGAATTCAATAATTAAATTACCCGTTTCATAAAGTGCACTACTCCATCCCCCTACCATGCTTGTGCAAAGGTCGACCCTTCGCAATTAATACACACATTGGATGGACCCGGACAAATCCATGCAAGTACAATATGCCGTAAAAGGTGTGTGTGCAGTTGGCAACACAGCCATACCTCCGAGTTGCATAAACAGTGTGAGGAAACAAAGATTAACTGGCCAAATAGTGAAGGAGGCAGTATCATATTGTTCTCTGGATTCTAGAGAGAGAAGTGACACGCATTAAACTCGTTTTGTGTTGTCAACTGAAGGAAAGTAATCATGACATGGTGCAGCTTAGGAGTCGGCTACACGGGGGGTTACATTCACTTTACTGCCAAAAGAGTGCCTCATTTACCACTAACTGGACACCAAGATGCGTGTCACTGTTACCCACCTGTCGTCCTAGCTCCTACTACCAGCAGGCTCACCATTAACCATCAGTAGAGATAACGTCTAACGTCTCAAAAAAAATCAGATACACAGCAGACCAAAAATATCTCTCCTCAAAATTATAAACATAAATGCAGCTTTATGGAGAATACCTATCCATACCGAGACATGGGTTGAATTTGAGGAAACAAATGCTTGTGGTATCTAAGATTTCCAATAACATAAACTCACACTACAAATAACTCCATATGATGGCAATTTCTTTAGTCAAGCAAAAAGAACAAGCATCCAAAAGAACTAGGTCTTCAAAAAGAAGTACCACTGGGGAACTATGGCTGATTACTAGCACACCAGAACTATATATGTGAAAGAAAGGTGAAGGGTCATGATGTGACCGACAGTGGCAATCCTTTTGCGAGAAGCAACAAACAAATTCTCATATCCTCTTCATATGGTTTCAAGTTACAGGACAATACTAAAAGCATATATACAACAATGGGTACATGTCAAAATCTTCATTATGGAAGAGGATAAGATCTCGCAACTAGCCCAATGCCAAATCCATCTTTTTGGGATTTGGTACAATCCATATGGGGGCTGGCCAGTTAGACCAAATCCAAACCAAATCACTACTAGGACACCAGATCCAACTACTAACTAAGCACACCTTTTGGGCATGTGCACGTACCTTGTGGAATCTTGCGTCCGCCCTTGGTCGGCATCACGCGAAGTGGTTCTTGATGGCGAGATGCGAGAAGATGCGACGGCGTGGTGGCGCAAAGAGGATCTGGAAACAACGGTGATGTCGTGGAGCAGAGGTCCTTGCCGGTGATGCGACTGCCTAGGGTTTGGTTGACGGCGGAGGTAGCCGAAACTTTGGGGACGAGGAAGACGTCGGCGGACGAGGAGTTGTGGACGACGTGGTGGCGCGGCGGCGTAGAAGTCGGGACGACGAGGTGGGGCAGCGGCGGCGGGTAGTGCCGGCCCGCGGCCGGATGGCCGGCGCGGCGGGGGCGGTGGAGGAGGAGATGGGCGGCGTGGCGGAGGTGGAGATTGGGTGCAGGCGTGCGGCGGAGGTGGAGATGGGGTGCAGGCGTGCGGCGGAGGTGGAGTGGGCGGCGACGGCTGAGGAGAAGGAGGCGATGGAGATGCCTCCGTGCGGCTAGGGTTGAGAGGGATTTGAGGCTGGGGTAGTATCTACATTTACGAAGATACCCTTTAGGATTTCACTAGATGTTAAATTGAAGCTGGGGTAGTATCGTAAATTACCCATATTTTTGGGCTGGTCAACAAGTAGACGAAGGAAAGCCCATAATATTTCAGCCCACGCCAATTTGATATTTTTCTATTATTTTAGTGAACTTTTATGTTTTTCATGTCAATTTAAATTATTTGTGTCTCTAATAAGTTTTAAAAAATGAATAAAAATTATAATTAGATTTCTATGATCCATTTCAGTCTATTTATAGGATATGGGTTGCAAAACCAGTTACATTCTATAGAAAATTTAAAAATTACTTCTCCAAAGCATCATATAAATATTACCATAATATCTAAATGTGGTAAAAATGCTACAAATTGATATGGACACATGTATTTGGCTATTAAGGCTATCACAAAAAAATTAAATGATTTGGATGAAGATGAAGTTATATTGTTCACAAATGGACTCATGTCTCATGTAGTTTCTTACAACTCAACTCAAAGTTTGAGATTTAAGAACCATATATCTTTCGCCGAACTCGTATGAACTTCAAATTGATACATAACCTTATTTTGAACATTAATTTAGAGAATATGAAGTTACATTGTCTATTTGATATGCAAAATATGTTCTTTTATTCTCTTCTTATTTGGGATAAAAATAAGTCCATATATTTAACGAGTCATAAAATAGGAATGAATAGAGAACAAATAGTATCAAACGAAAGATCGTATTTTTATAAAAATTTTGAAAAAGATCAACAAATTTGAAGTTACTATGACCGAGAAATACCTGTTTCAATTTTTTTATTACGGATTAAAAAGAAAAATTTCAACACTCTTCAATTCCTGGGTCGCATTCATCCTAGCCTTGTCCACCTCTGGTGAGGTTTGTATATTAAAAGTAAACGTTCTCCTTGTTTGACATCCGAGTTAGTAGCACAGTGGTAGGTGCTGTGTTCTCTGTGACTAGAGTCTCAGGTTCGAATCCTTTTTTTCATTTTGCCCGTTGGGAAAAAGGGCAAAAATTTGTCCGGCCGGTGTCTCGAAAACGAGAGCTGAGACTTCCGACCGAACGACTTTAACCATTACGCTAGAATAGGAATATCGAACACTTGATAGGAATATCGCATCCAATTCCGCATCGCTTCACAGTTCCACAGTTCCGCGTCGCTCCTATAATACCACGGTGTTATTTAAAATAGCCAGTCAAACAATCGAATGACTATCTCCACCATTCAGATGGCATACGCCAATTTCTAAAATAACTTAGGCAAATATAACAAGGCAATTTGTTATTATGACACCTTGAAAAACAATAATTCGAGACGTGAAAAAGAGACATCAATAATCCATCGAGTTGTCCAAGAATCTGTTATTGTTTTGATTATTGAAAAAAATACATTTCCCGGAACATCAGTCTAAAGGAGGGCATCAACGGTGGAAGCTGGAAGCAATACATTTCCCAGAACATCTTCATTGATATGATAATCTTTGATTTGAAGCCAAGGTACACATTTGACATGTGCACACTCGTAGGCCGTAGCATGGTACATTTGGAAGCTAAACATGGCATTGCATCATGCATCATCCCAGATTGTTGCATCTGAGCTGTATGCTTGGAAAGTTCATCTTGTGCGAACCGAAGCTATCACCTTCTTTTGTTCCATATGTCCATTGTTTGATCCATCAGAGGTGGAAATATCACATGGATCCTCACTATGTGGGGCAGAATGATCAGAGTCTGATTCTGAACCTTCATCCATGTCCATTTGGTATATAGCTTCATGGCTGGGCTTGTGTTGATGTGAAGCGTTATCTCTGCCATTCTGCTCAACCACTTCTGGGAATTCAGAGAAGTCCACCTGAATATTGTTCTCAGCAGCGATCTCTTTCACCACCTTTTTCTTAAGCTCCATGTTTCTTTTGTTGCCAGACAACTTCCAGACTAACTGCAAGATCAGCACAAATGAACCCTGTAAACTCCAGCTATCTCTGTTTCAAGTTCCGAATCAATGAGATGTGGCCATAAATGAAAAGGATCTTGTTCTAGTTACCATGGGGTTGACGACACCGGTGCCCTCCTTTGCCATTGTAGCGAAGTCAGCTCCAAACTTATTTGCCAGGACAGTGCGTGCAAACAGCAGCTCTGGCAGGTCGCCACACCACCCGGCTGCAAACATGATCCCAGCGGCTGCCTCCCGAATGTCCTCACCACACTCACTGCACAGCCAAAGAGCAGAAATGAGGCACCTCCCAGGCTGAATGGATAATCAAGTCAGCTCATATGGAGGCAACAAGAAACTGACTAAATCTAGAGAAAAAGAATTCACTTTCAAACTTAGTTGGATGCCAATTCCACAACAATTAAATCAAAAGGTTCATCTAGAAAATGGCAACCTAGCAAATCTGCAGATTAACATTTTTCTCTCCACAAACCTTTCATATCACTCTAGTGAAGCCTCTGTTAGTTCTAGTATCCTGTCGTCTAGGTTCTGTTGGTTCTATGACAGATGGAAGGCTTCACTAGGTTAGGCTATGTTACTACTAGCTACAGCAATAAAATATATTCACAAGCTACAGCAATATACTATGGTAAAAATCAAAGAAGTGTGTCTGAATTTAATAGAAGAGACAAATTGTAGCATTCTGCAGAGTGTGGTAAACAAAATGTAGTACACTCCATAATCTGAAAAAGGTACAAGAACCTGCAAGGAAGCTGGCTCACAGTATGATATCAACATCCTGATCTGGAAGGTGAGCATTGAGCAATTAAAGTAATCACTAGGCCTCACTACATTAGTGCCTTCACAATCAGCACAAGAACACATAGAATCTCTGCCCACTTGATACAAAAATAACTGCAAGCAATCTGAAATAAACTGAATAATAAAAATAGTGCTATTCATAACTGCAAGCAATCTGAAATAAACTGAATAATAAAAATAACTGCAAGCAAACTGAAATAAACTGAATAACTGCAAGCAATCTGAAATAAACTGAATAATAAAAAAAGGTCTGAAATACAAATAGTTGGGTCTCGGATACAAATAGCTGGGTCTCAAATACAAATAGTGCTATTCATCATCACTGTCGACCTCACTTGTGGCACCTTCTTCTTCGCTGCAACTGCAATATTCCAAAAGTGTGTCATCTTCTTCTTGTTCGCCATCACTGTAATCCACTTCTCTGTCACTTTCTTTCAGCACCCGAGCAATTTCAGCAGCTTCAAAAACAGGACCCTCTTCATCATCTCTATTTAAAGGCTTATCATATGTAATGTCGAAACCCCTTTTCTCACGCCCTCCTCTTCACAGCACTCATCCTCTTGATAGGCGGTAGCGAGATATTGTACAGCTTCACTTTGACTTACATTGTAAAGATGCTCGTGCTCAAAAGTCCGTACAACTTGCCAATTTGTACCTAATCTTGTGTCCGGCAAGTAGAAAACCTTCCTAGCCCGAGTGGCCAAAATGTAACAATCATTCTTGTACCAAAGACTTCCAACATTGATGCTTTTAAAAAAGCCATCATCTTTAAGTTCAGTCCTTTTCCCATCCAATTTAAACCAATCACATTTAAACAATACCACGGACACTGTCCTCCGGGTTATATTCTAACTTAATTATTTCCTTCAAAACACCAAAAAAATCGGTGGCCTGTCCATTATGTGTACTTTGAGACACTACTCCACCGTTCGTGTCTTCTTATTCTTGTCACGGTCAACTGTGTTAGACCTGACCCCATTCACTATGCATGAGGAGTATTTCTTAACTCTGAAATCAGGGCCACATGCTAAGGAAAAAAGATCTTCATCTACCTCTTCTTGATTCTCATTCCACAATCTCATGATCTGCCACATGAAACACAGATATTAGAAATATAGAGAAAATTATCTGGTGCCCAAAAAACCTTAAAAATATGTGGATATATATGAATACTAACATGATTTCTGAACCAAGTCTGAAATCCTTGACGAAGGGTTCTTTAAACGTTAGGCACCCCCTTTCTCATTAACTCATCTCTGAACATTCTGCAGAAAAATAAAGTTAGCAAGGTGCCTTTTGATCAACCTGAGAAAAATAAAGTTAGCTTATGCGTACAAGGCTTTAGAAGATAGTAATTAATACTTACTCCATGTAATTCTCCACTTGACTACAATTGTTGAGCACATACCACACCATTTCATCAAAGCCATTTTCATCATATACAAGTTCGGGAGCGAAGTGAAATTGACTCCACCCAAAGACGTCAACACCATAGGCGTCTTCATTAGAAAACCCCCGGTTTCTTGGTTCCCGATTAAATCCGGTGTCAACATCGTCCATGTATCTAGAACAAAATGTCGGGCATTCATCGACAATATATGCCTCAGCAATGGAACCCTCTGGTCGTGCCCTGTTCCTCACATAGCGCTTCAAAGTATACAACCGCCTTTCAATGGGGTACATCCACCCATATTGTACAGGGCCTCGGAGCAATGCCTCATCTGGTAAATGAACAGCAAGGTGGATCATCACATCAAAGAAAGCAGGGGGAAATATTTTTTTCAAGCTTCACCAATATTATAGGGATTTCTTTCTTCATTTCAGCCAACACATCTTTGTTGAGGGTTCTGCTGCACAATTCCCTGAAAAATTTCCCTAAATCTGCTATTGCTTCATAAATATCCTTGTCTAAAAATCCTCTCATTGCAGCTGGTAATATTCTTTGCAAAAGAATATGACAATCATGTGTTTTTAGCCCTTGCACCTTGGTTCTCTCAGCATTTAAACACCTTGAGATGTTGGAAGCAAATCCATCTGGAAACTTCACCTCTTGTAGAAAATCACGAAGGCCTTCTTTTGTTGTGTGGACAAGGTATATCGAGCATGAGGCATCTGGCTTGAACCTCCATTCTCTCTTAAGTGCAACTCCTTTTTAATTCCCAAATCTTTCAGATCCAACCGAGCTTTAATTGTGTCCTTAGTCTTGCCAACTATATTGAGAATTGTTCTAATCAAGCTCTCACATATGTTTTTCTCAATGTGCATGACATCGAGATTATGCCTTAGCTTCAATTTTCTCCAATATGGCAACTTCCATAAACTAACCATCCGAGACCAAATTGGCACATGACCTCCTTCCTTGTCGGAACGCTTCCTTTTCCCACATGCCTTGCCAGGTCTAACATCTTTGACTTTCTCCAATTCGGCAAGCAACTCTTCTATAGAGAATTCACCCGGTGGGTCATTGCTTTCATGAAGCCCGGCAAACTCATTGTTTCTCCGCAAACGATGCCCCTTGGGAAGGAAACGATAGTGTCCCAAATACCCAATTTTGCTCCTTAGACTGTATGAAAGAGGTTGTTTGTCACAATGGGTACAAGCAAAGTAGCCTTTTGTGGTACGCCCAAGAAAGAGTGCTCAAAGGCCGGGTAATCATGGATGCACCATAAAACTGCAGTATGAAGCTTAAACAATTTGCCTGTCTTAGCATCATAAGCACGCACACCTGCCCAAAGGTCAAGCAAATCTTCCACAAGAGGCTCTAGAAACACATCAAAATCCTTTCCGGGGCTTGCAGGACCTGGAATAAGCAAAGCCATCATGAAGTTTGACTCCTCCATGCATGCCCAAGGTGGAAGGTTGTAAGGCACAACAAACACAGGCCACATGCTGTATTTTGTGTTCTTTTCTGAGAAGGGATTGAACCCATCAGTTGCAAGGCCGAGTCTAAGGTTTCTTGGATCATTTGCAAAGTCTGGATATTCCTTGTCAAAATCTTGCCATGCCTCACCATCAGCTGGGTGGCTCATTTCCTTCTCCCTAGGCTCTCCCCTTAACTTGTGCCATTGTGCATTTTCTGATGCTTCTTTCGTCGCAAACATCCTCTTTAGCCTAGGTGCCAATGGAAAATGCCGCAACACTTTCCGTGGAATTTTCTTTCTTTCAGGATCTTTCCATCTAGATAGTCCACAAACGGGGTAGTTGTCATGCTTGGCATATCCCTTTCTGAACAGCACACAGTTATTGTAGCACACATGTATTGATTCATATCCAAGACCCAATTCCTTTAAAAATTTTGTTGCTTCATTATAGGACTTGGCGAGTGTATTGCAATCAGGGAATGCTTCAGTCAATAGCTTCAATATTGCGGTGAATGCAGAATTGCTTATCCTGTATAAAGACTTCATATGAAGAAGCTTTACCACGAAAGAAAACCTTGAAAATTTGGTACAACCAGGATATAGCTGATGCTTTGCCTCTTTCATCACTATTTTAAAGAAAGATTCCTTGTCATGAGGTTCTGCATCACCATACGGATCTTCTCCGTCCTGATTTTCTCCATGTTGCCTTTCTTGTTCGAGGCACAGGTGTGTAGGTCTCCTATAAGCCCTTCCAAACGATCAACATTATCATCTTGTCCATGTATGGAATCATCACTATAGCCATGCAAACAAACATGATTCTCAAAAGCTTCTACATCAATACTCTCTCCATGATGAATCCACCGAATATAAGTACTATCCATGCCATTCATCAAAATATGCTTCTTCACAAGAGGCTGACAGAGGTACTTCTGATTAAGACATCTACCACAAGGGCACAAAATTTCAACATCCTCGCTGAATTTTTCTTTAACGAAGCTCATGAATTGGTTGACACCATCAATGTGTTCAGAGGAAAATAATCTACCACGAACCCAACTACGATCCATCTAATCAAGCATTGCAGACAAACCCAATGAATAAGTCTAACCAATTCGAAGCCATACTACAAGAAAATCAAAGAAAGATTCAGATTTATACCTCGCTGCACTTCGTGGATGAGCAGGCGAGCAGCGGTCTGGACGCCGTGCTTTGCTCTACTCGGCCATGGGCCGGGTTGGGATTGCGCCGCTTTTCCCGGAGGCCGGCGCAGATGAGTCCTCGAGGCCGCCGGCCGTGCCGCCGCGCCCCGGGACGTGCCGTCCGCCGCCGTGTGGTGGACACGCGGGTCGTGGACGCGGAGGGCGTCTTGGTGATGGCGAGCGCGGAGGAGGAGGGCGTGCTAGTGGTGGACGCCCCTAGGTGGTCGTGGCAATGGTCGGCGGCGTGTGGGATCTACACGAATGCTCGCCGGCGGAGCATCGTCGGCCGACCCGAATCTCCCCGGCGGCGGCGAGGAAGAAATGCGAGGCGGAGGGGGCGCACCCGTGACGGGAGGCAAGAAGAATTTGATTCGGATGCGGCACATTATAGTACATAGGTAATAACGAAACGGTAGAGCACGAACGATTTGCTAGCCTAGTGGTGGGAGTGCTCAATGCTAATGCGGCCGAGCTCGCTTCGAATCCCACTTCGTGTGGATTTTTTTTTCAATTTGGAGGCGCGGCGGGCGGGCGGGCTGCGGTGAATGGCTGCGCGCCGGGCGACCGGGCCTCGTGTATGCACGGTCCTCACGGGGATGCGTTATTCTCTCGAAGAAAACTATCACAAACCCGGTGAAAAACGGTGAAACTCTTATTATACGTATCTATTAAATAGATATAGTTTGATTCTTCTGCATCTGGGGGGCGAAGAGAAAGAGGTTTTTCCTTTGCTTCGGGTTCGGTACACGGCTAATCCCTACTACTTATTGGGCAAGGGAACTACAGCGGCATGATATTCGTAGCGATTCGATTTCCGGAAAGGATTCCCTCCCTTCTCTTTCTATTCTATTCTATTAAACCATCTCTACCTACTCTAAAAAAATTTTCAATTTAGAGGCGCGGCGGCGATCCGGGGCTCGGGCTGAATGGCTGCGCGCCGGCGACCGGGCCTCGTGCGTCCGGCGGCTTGGTGATGTAAAATATTTATATAGTGAGGAAATGAATAACAAAGTTATAGCTCAATGGAAAATTCAAAAGGTTGCAAGGTCAAGCTTCGGTATTAGCATGTTTTTTAAAAAAAATTCATATAACATTTTAATTTTTAAAATATGGTTCATGACGAATTCGCTTAAACGTCACACTTTTTTTGGGCTTTTGTTTTCTCTTCATGACGAATTCGCTTAATCGTCATAGTTTTTGGGCTATACTGTGACGATATTTAAAAAACGTCATGGTTTTCTGGGCCTTGCACCCATAACAGCGAACCTATGACGATCTCTAAAATCATCACAGGAAATCTGTCACAGATTAAATGGTTTCTTGTAGTGTAATGAATCTATTAGATCTTGCCAAATCTAATAGAGCCGATAACTAGCTCCAAGCTAGATCTTAGCCCACCGCATGGCTCATGATCTAACAAGAAGCCCTCTTGAACCAAGCTTAAATCCACTGCATGATACTAAGCAAGGTAACAAGACTTCTTGCATCAAAGTCTAAATCCACCGCATGATACTAGACATGATACAAGGTTGCCGGTACTTACGGAGGTCAACGGATCGATGGCTCCTCTCGAAGAACTCGACGACTCGACTAAACGACTCGATTTTGGCACGGGGTCGGTTTAGTTGTGAAGATGTTCGATCCCTATTACAGACATCAAGGATTTATATTTATACCCTTGTCTTAATACGACTCCTGGTCGACTACGAATACAACACTTAATGTCTAAATTAAAGCTCCGACGCCAATGTTCATCTCGTATACGCCATCAACTCGTTCCTTCCTTATGTCGGGCCACGTCACCACACATTCCCGAAAACTTCCCTTTAAAAGCGCAAACAGTCATTTTGCCGAACGACAGTTCATTGCCAACCGCAAGCGTCCTTTACCGAATCCCCTAAGAAGATTTTTTCCTAGCCGAATGGCATTTCATCACCAAGCTCGGCCCAAAAGTCAGTCCCTTTCCTGTACCATTTTTTTGGTGTTAACACCAGTCAGATCCACAACTGGGACGACTTGGTCCGCACCTTCGTAGGGAACTTCCAGAAAATGTACGTGTTCCCTGCGAACTCCTGGGACCTGCGCACATGCACCCAGAAGCTCGGTGAGTCGCTCCGAGACTTCATACGGCGCTTCTCCAAGCGTTGTACTGAGCTCCCCAGCATGGCCCAGTTCGAGATCGTGCACGCCTTCCTCGAGGGCACGACCTGTAGGGACCTCGTGCGCGAGCTCGGGCGCAGCCCGCCGGTCGACTCCAACGAGCTGTTCGACATCGCCGCCAGCTTTGCTTCCGGCGAGGAGGCGGTGGGGGCCATCTTCGATGGAAAGAAAGGCAAGCGTGTGGATGACGCGCCCGCGGAGGGCAGCAAGTCCAAGGAGCCCCAGTAGAAACACAAGCGGGGCAAGAAGGGCAAGAAGCCGCACCGTGAGGCGCGCGCATGGACGCGACGACGACAGGGACGAGGCCCTCGCAGTTGACCCAGCTCGAAAGGGCCCTCGAGCAGCCCCTCGAGGCCCCAGCATATTCGACGACATGCTAAAGAAGCCCTGCCCATACCACAAGACACCGGTCAACCACACCCTCAAGCAGTGCGACATGCTCAAGAAGTACTACAGCCGCGCCGGCGCAAAGGATGGCGAGGCCAAGAAGGACGGTGGTGATGGAGACAACAGTGGCTTCCCGGCGTTGGAGAACGTCTTCCTCATCTTCGGGAGACCAACTGTCGACAAGTCCAACAGCCAGCGCAAGCGGGAGCCGCACGAGGTCCTCGCCGCTGAGAAGGCTCCCCCTTCCTTCCTCGACTAGTCGGGGGATGCCATCACCTTCAATCGCGAGGATCACCCGAATCGCATCCCCAATCCGGGCCAGTACCCACTGATCGTCGACCCGGTCATCGGCAACGCGCGGTTCTCCAAGGTGCTGATGGACGGAGGCAGCAGCCTCAACATTCTCTACGCGCACACTCTGCGGCTGCAGGGGATCGGGTTGGACTAGCTGCGGCCCAGCACGACGCTGTTTGATGGCGTTGCGCCGGGCAAGCGCGTCCAGCCCCTCGGGCAGATCGATCTGCCGGTCAGGTTCGGCACGCCGGCACCAATTTCCGCAAGGAAACGCTCACCTTCGAGGTGGTGGGGTTCAGGGGCGCGTATCACGCCATCCTTGGGCGGCCCTGTTACGCCAAGTTCATGGCGGTCCCGAACTACACCTACCTCAAGATGAAGATGTCGGGGCCAAACGACGTCATCATCGTGGGCTCGTTGATCGAGCACGCATTCGACTGCGACGTCGAGTGCGTAGAGCACGCTGAGGCACTAGCGCTAGATGAAGCGCTCGTCGCAAGCATGGAGAAGCTAGTCAACAAGGACCTCGACTCCACTGCCAAACACGCCGGTAGCTTCGAGGCTGCCGAACAGACCAAGGAGGTGCCCCTCGACCCTGCTACCCCCGAGGGCAAGGCGTTGAGGGTCAGTTCTACCCTCGACCCGAAATAGGAAGTGGTGCTCGTCGACTTTCTCCGCGCCAACGCCGACATCTTCGCGTGGAGCCCCTCGGATATGCCAGGCATCCCGAGGGAGGTCCCCGAGCACTCCCTTGATATCCTACCTCACTCCCGAGCTGTGCAACAACGGTTGAGCCGCTTTGATGAAGAGTGACGCTGGGTGAACGGAGTGGAGCTGTGAAAGCTCCTCGAGGCCGGATTCATCAAGGAAGTTTTTCACCCTACGTGGCTAGCTAATCCTGTACTAGTTAAGAAAAAGAATGGGAAGTGGCGGATGTGTGTAGATTACACCAGTTTGAATAAAGCATGTCCCAAAGTTCCTTTTCCTTTGCCACGAATCGATCAAATCGTTGACTCAACTGCAGGGTGTAAACTTTTGTGTTTCCTTGATGCCTATTCCGGGTACCACCAAATAAAGATGAAAGAGTCCGACCAGCTCGCGACTTTGTTCATCACGGCGTTTGGAATGTTCTGCTACGTAACGATGCCATCAGCACGTCTTCGGAGACCACATCGGGCAAACTGTTGAGCCTTACATAGACGACATAGTCGTGAAAACCAGGAAGGCCGATGACCTGGTTAGCGACCTGTGCGTGGCATTCGATTGCTTGCGAGCCAACGGGGTGAAGCTGAACCCCGAGAAGTGCGTCTTCGGAGTGCCGCGAGGCATGCTGCTGGGGTACATAGTTTCTCAGCGGGGCATCGAGCCTAACCTCGAGAAGGTCGCGGCCCTCGATGGAATGGGCCTAATTCAAGACCTCAAGGGGGTCCAGAAGGTGATGGGGTGCCTTGCCTCCTTGAGCCGCTTCGTCTCGCAGCTCGGCGAGAAGGGATTACCCCTCTACCGACTCCTGAAGAAACACGAGCGCTTCTCCTGGACCGTCGAGGCCCAGGAGGCGCTTGACTGAGGACCAGGAGCGTCTCGGTGGTCGATGGATGACCGCTCCTCAGTGATGAGTGATTGACAACGGGTGTTGGACTGACTCTTGGCTCAGTGCGCAGGTGTAGGATGCGGCCTAGTTCGTGTTGTTGCAGATAAAGAACGGGCGTGAAAGGTCTTCAGCCTTGAGGGGCCTCCGGGAGATGGAGAGACAAGTAGGCTCGGTTCGAGGGACCCGGTGGACGGCGGGACTAGGTGCGAGTCACATGGTGGCGAGACGAGCAAGACGAAGTCATGGACGATCGAGCCGGTGCACGGTGGTGGTCGAGTCAAGGGGCGTGTCGGGAAGCTTCGAAGCGGAGGACACGTGGCGGGATCGCATGGCTTGCGTCGGGAGGACGCGGGGTGCGGCGAAGGCGTGGCCGTCCGATGGCAGGACCCACAAACATTACATAAATGCCCCTGCGTGGGTTGTATCGCCAGTAGTTGAGTTAGGGGTAGTCGAGTCATTTCCGACACCGGCGGGACCCGATATATAAGCCATGAGTGTGTGTGGATGGCTCTCTCTCTCCATGACTTAGGGTTTCATTTCCCCCCTCCCATTTCTCATTTTTTGTAGCTATTTTCTTCTCCATTTTCTCCAGGCTAGCATGAGAGCTTCATGTGAGATTTGTTGAGAGGGATGGATGCTAGGGAGGCATGCTAGACCTTGTGAATCTCTCCTGGTTTGTATAGAAGATTCGGAGTTGTGTTTTTCATGGTCTTTTTGTGCTTGTTTTCGTGCCTTTGTTCTTGGTGTGATTCCGCGAACTTTAGTTGGTTTCTCCCCGGATTTCTTTGAGGGAAACATGGATGGATGCCTTGTGCACCTTTGTGATTGATCCTGTGCCCTCAAACGCCGGGAAACCACTTCGATTCAAGGATTTTCGGTCGGAGCTCTAGCTTTTGGTGGTGCTCAAAGGATTCGCGATTCCCGGTGATTTAGGGAGTTAGGAGGCAAGATTTTTGGGCTATAGCATCCTTGTGTGACGCTTTTAAAGTCCCCAAACCCTTGTCTCCACAGCTTCTACCGTTTGGGAAATCCGATGATGATTTGGGGGAGTTTACCTTCGAGGTCGGGCTGTTTTCAGTTCTGTCCGTGAGGCGCGGATAGTCCGCGAGGGGCCGGCGGACGGTCCGCGAAGAGCGAGTTCTTCCCGTGTTCTTCGTGTTCTTGCTCGGCTTCGCTTTCGATCCGTCGTGGCTTTGAGGTTTCGTTGGGAAAGGTTTCGGACAGTCCGCGCGGCGGCCGGCGGACGGTCCGCGGGTGCACGGTGGACGGTCCACGTGCTCCCCGTGGACGGTCCGTTATTCGGGTCGTCTCCGGAGGTTCCGTTTGCTTTTCGGACGGTCCGCGGCGCGGGGCGGACGGTCCGCGGTGTGTGTGCGGACAGTCCGCGACAGCAGGATGGACGGTCCGTGTGGCCCGTGCGGACGGTCCGCCCCTCCTGGCCGGACGGTCTACCAAAGCCTGAGTGCTTTGCTTCTTGGTTCGATTCCTCCCTTCCTTACTCATGCTTCCGCGTGTGCTTCAAGGAATCGTTCCTAAGACTGGAGGTTGATCCATAACCTTGTGGTCTTGGCGATTGGTGTGTGATTCGATCCATCGCTTGTGTGTGACCGGAATTTGACTAGGGTATAGGCCGGGTTCTTTGAGAAGAATTTTTACCGGATCCTATTCACTCCCCCCTCTCTAGTCGCCATCTGATCCTTGAATTGGTATCAGAGCTTGGTGCCGGATTCTTTGCGACTTTAACAAGTCTTGAATCCTAAGATGGCATACGTTGAGCGAGGCGGTCCGCTGCACTTCGATGGCAAGGGTTACCACAAGTGGGCGGCTCGTATGATGATCTTTCTTCATGGCAAGTTGTTGGATTTCATTGTGCTTGACAAGACCTATGCTATTCCGGCCAACATCCATACTCTTATGGTGACCGATGTCGGTGCTAAGGCCAAGTATGAGGCAAATGCAAAAGCCGTTGATCACATGGTTAGGAGCTTGTGTGATCCTGAGTTTGAGCGTGTTCGCCATTTGAATCTTGCTTGGCAAATTTGGGAGAAGTTGTTGGTTGCTCACGGTGGTGATAACCATGTGAACGCTCGCCTCTTTGTCTCTTACCGGATGCAATATGAGAACTTCACCCAACTTCCCGGTGAGGACATTGATGCGATGTTTCAGAGGTTCACTGCCATCGTGAACAACATGAAGGCTAATGTTGAGGATTTTCCTTACACCGAACATGATCAGGCTTTGAAGCTCTTGCATGTCTTGGATCCAAATGTTTGGGGTGCTAATGTTGAGGCCATCAAGGAGTCTGGGCAGTATTTGACTATTGAGTTGGATGACCTCTTCTCAAAGCTCAAGTCGGCTGAGGTTGACAGGAAGTTGCAATCCAAGCATGAGGACTCGACTGACCATAGTCTTGCTCTTGTGGGCGGATCAAAGGGCAAAGCTAACCCTTCTTGTCGACAGCTTTCCTTGTCTTCTCTTATGTCTATTCCAGATGAGGAGTTTGATGTGCTGGGCGAGGAGGAGCTGGCCTTGCTCTCAAGAAGGTTTGATCGACTACACGAGAGTCGGAGGAATGCAAGGCGGAGCTCAGGGACGTGCTACAAGTGTGGCAAGCGTGGCCACTTCATCGCCGAGTGCCCGGAAGCGGAGGAGAACAAGTACAAGATGAGCGAGTACAAGGCGCACCCGAGGCGTGAAGACAAGTACTCCTCCAAGGGCAAGCACTTCAGCAAGTCCAAGAGCAAGGACAAGGACAAGCGGCGACCGAGCAAGGGTGGCTACAAAAAGGACAAGGAAAGAGCCATGGTGGCCGGTGTGAGCGACGTCGACTCAAGATCAAGCGACGCGCAGTCAAGCTCAAGTAGTGAAGATGAAGACGCCGGGAGGCGCAAGGGCAAGAAGAGTGCAAGCCGAAACCTCAGTGGGTTGAGCTGTGTGGCGCTTGAAGGCTTTTGTGGGATGGCCCATAGCTCAAGCAGCAAGAAGAGCGAGAAGGAAGACAGCGACTCTGACTCGGAGGATGAGGTAAATCGTGACCCCGACTCTTTGCTTGCTGAGATCACTAGGTTGAATGTCTTGATTGACAACCATGATAGTGTGTTGAGAGATGCTAAGAAGATGAGGAAAGATCTTAGGGCTCAACTTGAGAATGCTAGTGAGAAAGTAGGAGAGTTAGAGTTCAAATTGCTTGAATTGAAACTTGAGAATGACTCTTTGAAACTTGCTCCTACTACTCCTGATCATGTTGAGTGTCTTGAGTGTGATGCATGGTTGAATGAGATCAAGTTGCTTAATGAGAAGAATGCTTCCACTTTGGCTAAACTAGATGCTCTTAGGGTCGAGTATGATGAGCTTAAGGCTAGACCCACTTTGCTTGGTGCTTGTAAATCATGTCCTACTATGCATGCTAAGCTTGTTGATGCTCGTTCTACTATTAGCACTTTGGAAGCTTCTTTGAAATCTCCCCGTTGTCAATGCATGCACTAGCCGTGATGAAGTTACATTGCGCAATCTTGAATTTACTTCCCGTTTGGATGTCATCTATGAGGAGAATGACTATTTGAGGAAGGTGTTGGGTTGGTTGTACGGGCGGGAACCTCAATTGAAAATCATGATTGAGGAGTTCAAGAGAGCTGATGGTCGTGGTTTGGGTTTTGAGAAGTTGGGTGAAAAAGTGGGAGAGAACAGTGGGGAGAGCGTGTATGAGAAGTGTGTTGAGTCTAGCCCCGAGTTTGAGGTGATTGGAGACATCCAAGTCCCACTTCCAAAAGCACCCAAGAACTCTTTCACACCAAAGCCCAACCGCCTTTGGAACAAGCTTGACACAACCCAAGATCCACCCAAATTCCCACCTAAGACAAATGACTTCCAGAAACCCGTGAAGTTTGTGAGTGAGAAGGGTGAGAAACCTAGAGAGAAGCCAGAGCCAAAACCAAAACCCATCCTCTTCAGGTGTGAGTATTGTGGCAAGGAGAGACACCTAGCAGAGTTTTGCTACAAGAGGAAGAGGGATGAGAAGCTTGCTAGGGAGCAAGCAAAACAGGACAGGTATTGCCAGTCTCATGGTATTCCTGAGCCTAGAGTGCCACATCCACTGGGTGTGGGAAGTGTGAAGAATGTTGGTAGAGTTGGAGCTCAGGGTGGTAGGTTCCCACAGAGAGGTGGTGGTGAGAGGTTTGTTAGGAGAGATGATGGTGTGCGTCTTTGTGGAGAGGTTTGGTCGGGCTCGTGGTGGTTTTGCTGGATGTCCCCCTACTCGTCCTCAATACGGGTTTAGGGGAGATGATCGCAGCTTTGGGTTCCAGAGGAACTACGGACCACGTTTTCCCCCTCATGGTGCTCGTACTTCTTCCATGGGACATGCGAAGTTTGGTGGCAAGGAAATGATGTTTGTTAACCCCTCTTTTGAGCAGATGGCTCGACACTATTTTAACTTTCTTTGTGCTAACCCCAGTGTCGAGTCACTAGCTCATTCTCGTTCTTGTTTCTGACTACAGGCAGGAGGCTTGGAGAACATTTGGTTGATCGACTCCGGATGTTCTCGACACATGACCAGAGATAAGTAGTGGTTATCCAGCATCACCCCAGTGAAGGAAAAGATGTACATCACATTTGGGGACAATGGACGAGGAAGGGTGATTTCTGAGGGTGTGGTGCATGTGAGTGACAAGGTAACATTGAAGAGAGTTGCTCTTGTGAAGTCTTTGGGTTTCAATTTTCTTTCGGTTTCTCAGTTGCTTGATGAGGGCTTTGAGGTGTGTTTCAAGTCTGGTGAGTCTCGTTTGCTGGATTCTCGAGGTGATCTTGTTTGTATGATCATCCCCGAGGGTCAGATTTTCAGGGCTGATTTCTCTCGTTCTTTGGGTCCTGCTCGCTGTTTGATGGCCGGTCCTTCTTCTGATTTGTGGAAATGGCATAGGCGGTTGGGTCACTTGAGCTTTGATTCGGTTTCCCGCTTGAGTGGTCTTGACCTTGTCCGAGGATTGCCAAGGTTGAAGCTTGAGAAGGATTTGGTTTGTGCTCCGTGTAGGCATGGCAAGATGGTAGCCACTCCCCATCCACCCCTGACCGATGTCATGACCGAGCGTCCGACAGAGCTGTTGCATATGGACCTTGTTGGGCCAGCTCGAGTTCGCTCGGTGGGTGGGAGGTGGTATGTCCTTGTTGTGGTGGACGATTACTCTCGCTATGCCTGAGTGTTTTTCTTGGAAGACAAGAGTGAGACATTTGGTTTTGTTCGAGATCTGATCGTCAGGTTGAAAAACGAGAGGCATGGGAATGCTATTGGAGCTATCCGCAGTGATAATGGCTCAGAGTTCAAGAACTCTCGTTTTGATGCCTTCTGTCGTGATCTAGGTCTTGAACATCAGTATTCGACTCCTTATGTGCCTCCTCAAATGGAGTTGTGGAAAGGAAAAATCAGACTCTTTGTGAGATGGCTAGGACGATGCTCGATGAGCATAGGACTCCTAGGAGGTATTGGGCTGAGGCGGTCAATACAGCTTGTCATGTCTCTAACAGGATTTTATTGCGAGCTTTCAAGAAGAAGACCTGTTATGAGCTTATGCATGGTCGGGCACCCAAGGTGAGTCATTTCCGAGTCTTTGGCTGCAAGTGCTTTATTCTTAAGAAGGGAAAACTCGACAAGTTTGAGGCTAGGTCTAGTGATGGGATTTTCTATGGATATGCTAACCATTCTAGAGCCTATAGGGTGCTTAACCTTGAGACTAACAAAATCATGGAGACTTGCGAGGTAACCTTCGACGAGACAATGCCATGTACCTCTCTTGGTTTTGAATGTGTAGGTGATAAAGAGATGGCCGAGGACCTCTTTGAAGAGGAGAAGGATGAAGCTAGAGATGATGATGGAGAGAACCATGCGGCTGAAGCAGATTGTGTACACACTACTTCCCCTACGACCACTACAGAGGGTGGACCGTCTACTTCATGGACAACGACGGTGCGGCAAGAGGAACAGGCGAGAGAAGCTGAAGTTGAGGGGGAGGTAGTCTTGAGGCGTGAGGCTCCCCGGCGGATTCAAGAACTGCAACCCCTATCAAAGATCATTGGGGACATCGACGAACGTACTACGCGGTCAAGGTCTAGAAATTCCTCTCATTTCGCTCATGCTGCATTTGTTGCCACCTTTGAGCCCAAGGACATTGGACATGCTTTATCTGATGCAAACTGGGTCAATTCTATGCATGAGGAGTTGGAAAACTTTGAGAGGAACCAGGTGTGGGAGTTAGTTGAACCACCTCCAAATTGCCATCCTATAGGAACCAAGTGGGTTTGGAAGAACAAAGAGGGTGAGAATGAGATGGTTGTGAGGAACAAGTCCAGACTTGTTGCTCAGGGGTTTAGTCAGAAGGAGGGGATCGACTATGAGGAGACCTTTGCTCCTGTGGCCCGTCTTGAGGCAATTCGGATCCTTCTAGACTTTGCCGTGGCTAAGGGGTTCAAGTTGTTTCAGATGGATGTGAAGAGTGCCTTTCTGAATGGGGTCATAGAGGAGGAGGTGTATGTGAAGCAGCCACCGGGTTTGAAAGTGAGAAGTATCCACACAGGGTGTACAGGTTGAAAAGGGCTCTGTATGGGTTGAAACAGGCGCCCCGGGCTTGGTATGGGAGATTGAGAGGTTTTCTGGTGAGTAGAGGGTTTGTGATGGGTACCGTGGATAGGACCTTGTTTCTCCTCAAGCATGGAAATGACTTGTTGATTGTGCAGATATACGTGGATGATATTGTCTTTGGTGGCTCGTCACATAACCTTGTTGCCAAGTTTGCAGATGAGATGAGAAGGGAATTCGAGATGAGCATGATGGGCGAGTTGCAGTACTTTCTCAGGTTGCAAATCAAGCAAGTGAAGGATGGGACATTTGTACATCAGACCAAGTACACGAAAGACATGCTGAGGAAGTTCCAGATGCAAGATGTAAAGCCTATGTTGACACCCATGGGGAGTACGGCTACTTTGGATGTGGACGAGGACGGAGAACCAGTGGACCAGCGGGAGTACAGGAGCATGATCGGCTCCCTCCTCTACTTGACGGCGACGAGGCCAGACATACAGTTCAATGTGTGTCTATGCGCTCGTTTTCAGGCTTCACCGAGGACATCACATCGACAGGCCGTCAAGAGGATTTTCAGGTACCTACAATTTGCCCCTGGTCTTGGCCTTTGGTATTCTTCCTCCTCGAGTCTTTCTCTTCATGGTTTTTCTGATGCGGATTTTGCTGGTTGTCGAGTCGAGAGGAAGTCTACTTCTGGTTCTTGTCAGTTTCTTAGGTCTTCGTTGGTTTCGTGGTCTTCCCGCAAGTAGTCTAGTGTAGCTCAGTCTACCACTGAGGCAGAGTATGTTGCGGCCGCGAGTTGTTGTTCACAGCTGTTGTGGATTTCATACACTTTGAGAGACTTTGGTGAGGAGTGCACCCAGATCCCACTTCTTTGTGATAGCACTAGTGCCATAAGCGTAGCGAAAAACCCTGTGCTTCACTCCAGAACCAAACATATAGAGGTGAGGTACCATTTCTTGAGAGACAATGTGGAGAAAGGGACCATTGTGATGAGCCATGTCCCTACCCAAGATCAGTTTGCAGACATTTTCACAAAGCCTCTCGACCAAGCTACATTTGTGCGCTTGCGGGGGGAACTTGGGGTTTGTTGCCCTTTCTAGTTGATTCTTGGGGGATTTCCTTTTTGTACCATATGTATCATACCATGTTTACTTTGATGTATATACATGCTTTGCTTGATGTATAAACCATGGTAGGATAGCCATCTTGTCATATATCATGTTGCATTTGTATCATATTGCATTTTAGGATGATGAGCTTCTTTTATATGCCTTATTTGAGTCTCTTTGGCTATTTGTGAGATATTGGTCATATGTGTGGAGAAATGGCTATGTGAGGCTATGCTCTTGGAATATTTGAGATATATATATTGTGAGATAGCCCTTTTTGAATCAAATGCTAATCTTGACTAAATTTGATGAAATGTGCTCCACTCATGTGTAGTAGTGTATCCATGTCACGTTTTGGTCTAAATGTGCTTTCTATGCTTAGATTGTGCTTGGATATCTTTTTCTTGCATTTGGGCCAAAGGCCGAATATCATTATGAATGTTTAGCCTATGTTGAATTCATGGGGGAGCATAAGCTTCTTTTTGACGCAAAGGCACTTCATGTACCATGAAATGAATTCATCTTGAAAAGAAGTGTGCATGCTTGAAAAATGCTCTACCCACCATGTTTCTGCTTAAAATGTTTTATCTTTCACACATGGGTGCAAAACATGTTGCATGATGTTCACACATGGCTCATGAGCTTTAACATGACATGCTTTGCTTTATGGGTGTTTGCAATGATCTTTTGTTGAGAATTGGATACCCTTGTATGATCTCTGGATGATATGCATGTTTTTGGCTCGAAAATGTAATGGATAGGCTTTTACATTTTAAGTAAGCCATCTTTTGATATAATTATTCAAATCTGAAAATTTGCTTTGTCACATGCCTATATATCCATATATTACTTGTGACAATGCTTTGACTATGTTATGATCCTTATATGTGCTCTTTGTTTCATTTCTAGCCTTTGACACTAAATTTTGCCTATTTGAGAAGCTCATGTAGATGTTTATATGCTTTGTTTTGCATTTCTGCATTTTCACCTTGATTCATACATTGTCAACAAGGGGGAGAAGAGGTAAGCTTATTGAAAATTCAGAAGAGCTGAGCTTAATGAAAATTTAGAAGAGGTGAGCTAAAATTTGGAAGTTTGCATCCAGATGTTCAGGGGGAGCTTTCTTGCTATTTTCAGTGTGGAGTTTGTGCTTTGCTCGGCTTGTGACCTTTCTTTGCCTTTCTTTGGTTTTGGTCATGAGTTGAGCTTCTTTGTTTTTCTTTCTTCTTTCTTTCTTTCTCTGAATTTCATTTCGCGTTGTGTGTTGTCAATGCACTCATCAAGGGGGAGATTGAGGACCAGGAGCGTCCCAGTGGTCGATGGATGACCGCTCCTCGGTGATGAGTGATTGACAATGGGTGTTGGACCGACTCTTGGCTCGGTGCGCGGTGTAGGCCGTGGCCTAGTTCGTGTTGTTGCGAGGTGAAGAACGGGCGCGAAAGGTCTTCGGCCTTGAGGGGCCTCCGGAGATGGAGAGACAAGTAGGCTCGGTTCGAGGGACCCGGTGGACGGCGGGACTAGGTGCGGGTCACATGGTGGCGAGACGAGCAAGACGAAGTCATGGACGATCGAGCCGGTGCACGGTGGCGGTCGAGTCAAGGGGCTTGGCGGGAGGCCGGGCCGAGCACGCGGGGTTTGGTGGTTTGCCCACAAAACCATCGGAGGACGGTTTCTTGGTTTGGGCCACAAAACCAAGTCTGAAGGCCCAACACGACGGAGATGAGATCCGGGCGTGTCGGGAAGCTTCGAAGCGGAGGACACGCGGCGGGATCGCATGGCTTGCGTCGGGAGGACGCGGGGTGCGGCGAAGGCGTGGCCGTCCCATGGCAAGACCCACAAACATTACATAAATGCCCTTGTTTGGGTTGTATCGCCAGTAGTTGAGTTAGGGGTAGTCGAGTCATTTCCGACACCGGCGGGACCCGATATATAAGCCATGAGTGTGTGTGGATGGCTCTCTCTCTCTGTCCGTGACTTAGGGTTTCATTTCCCCCCTCCCATTTATCATTTTTCGTAGCTATTTTCTTCTCCATTTTCTCTAGGCTAGCATGAGAGCTTCATGTCAGATTTGTTGAGAGGAATGGATGCTAGGGCGGCATGCTAGACCTTGTGAATCTTTCCTGGTTTGTATAGAAGATTCGGAGTTGTGTTTTTCGTGGTCTTTTTGTGCTTGTTTTCGTGCCTTTGTTCTTGTGTGATTCCGCGAATTTGAGTTGGTTTCTCACCGGATTTCTTTGAGGGAAACATGGATGGATGCCTTGTGCACCTTTGTGATTGATCCTGTGCCCTCAAACGCCGGGAAACCACTTCGATTCAAGGATTTTCGGTCGGAGCTCTAGCTTTTGGTGGTGCTCAAAGGATTCGCGATTCCCGGTGATTTAGGGAGTTAGGAGGCAAGATTTTTGGGCTATAGCATCCTTGTGTGACGCTTTTTAAGTCCCCAAACCCTTGTCTCCATAGCTTCTACCGTTTGGGAAATCCGATGATGATTTGGGGGAGTTGACCTTCGAGGTCGGGGCCGTTTTCGCCCGTTCGTGAGGCACGGACAGTCCGCGAGGGGCCGGCGGACGGTCCGCGAGGAGCGAGTTCTTCCCGTGTTCTTCGTGTTCTTGCTCGGCTTCGCTTTCGATCCGTCGTGGCTTTGAGGTTTCGTTGGGCAAGGTTTCGGACGATCCGCCGGCCGCGGCGGACGGTCCGCGGGTGCACAGGCGGACGGTCCGCGTGCTCCCCGCGGACGGTCCGTTATTCGGGGTCGTCTCTGGAGGTTCTGTTTGCTTTTTCGGACGGTCCGCGGCGTAGGGCCAGGACGGTCCGCGGTGTGTGTGCGGACGGTCCGCGGCGGCGAGCGGACGGTCCGCGTGGCCCATGCGGACGGTCCGCCCCTCCTGGCCGGACGGTCCGCCAGAGCCTGAGTGCTTTGCTTCTTGGTTCGATTCCTCCCTTCCTTTCTCGTGCTTCCGCGTGTGCTTCAAGGAATCGTTCCTAAGACTGGAGGTTGATCCATAACCTTGTGGTCTTGGCGATTGGTGTGTGATTCGATCCATCGCTTGTGTGTGACCGGGATTTGACTAGGGTATAGGCCGGGTTCTTTGAGAAGAATTTTTACCGGCTCCTATTCACTCCCCCCTCTCTAGTCGCCATCTGATCCTTCATTGACAAACTCAAGGCGACGCTCGCCCACGCGCCGATCTTGACACTGCCCCAGGGCGGTGAGCCTCTGTACCTCTACGTCGTCGCGACCACTCAGGTGGTCAGCGCCGTCATCGTGGTGGAGCGTACAAAGGAGGGGCACGTCCTACCAGTCCAGAGGCCCGTGTACTACATCAACGAAGTGTTGTCCGAGACCAAGGCGCGGTACCCACAGATTCAGAAGCTGCTCTACACAGTGGTGCTCGCACGGCGCATGCTCCGGTACTACTTCGAGGCCCACCCGATTATGGTGGTCTCCTCGTTCCCGTTGGGGGAGATCATCTGTAACCCAGATGCGGTGGGCAGGATCGCCAAGTGGTCTATGGAATTGATAGGCGAGACGCTCGCCTATGCGCCGCGCAAGGCAATTAAGTCCCAGATCTTGGCGGATTTCGTCGCCGAATGGACGGAGACACAACTGCCGCCGCTGCAAATCCAGGCCGAGTGTTGGACCCTCTACTTCGATGGGTCAGTGATGAAAACAGGGGCGGGTGCAGGCCTGCTCTTCATCTTACCCCCTCGGGGAGCATATGAGGTACGCAGTACGCCTACATTTCCCCGCGTCAAACAACATGGCGGAGTATGAGGCCCTTCTTTGCGGCCTCCGAATTGCCATCGAGACAGGCATCAAACGCCTCGACGTCAGGAGGGACTCACAGCTCGTGATTGACCAAGTCATGAAGAATGCGAGTTGTCACGACGACAAGATGCAGGCCTACTGCAACACCGTACGAGACCTCGAGGACAAGTTCTATAGCATCGAGCTCAACCACATACCCCGCAGGTACAATGAGGAGGCGGACAAACTCACCAAAATTGCATCGGGGCAAGTCACCGTTCCCCCAAACGTCTTTGCGCGGGACGTCGCCAAACCATCCGTCAAACTCGAGCTGACACCCTCGAGTAAAGAGGAACCCTCGGGGGCTCCCTCGAATGCAGCAGGTGCGGAGCCCATGGACGAGGACCCCTCGAACGGGGCGTTTGTGCTCTCCTTGCTCGAGGGTTATGGCACGTACGAGGCCGACGCCATGGACACAGAGCCAACCCCCCACGCGGAGGACTGACGGGCCAAATACCTCGCCTGGATGGATTGACGGGTGCTTCCCTCGGACCGGTTCGAGGCCAAACGCATCGCCAGGATGGTCAAATCGTTCACCCTCATTGATGGCGAGCTGTACAAGCGCACTGCGTCAGGCGTCTTGCAGCGGTGCATAACCATCCCCCGGGGGCACAAGCTCCTCCGAGACATCCACACGGGCGTGTGTGGCCACCACGCGGTGCCACGCACCCTCGTTGGCAACGCGTTCCGCCAGGGCTTCTACTGGCCTACCGCGGTTGCTGACACCAGCGAGATCGTGTGCACCTGCGAAGGGTGCCAATTCTACGCCCACAAAACCAACCTCCAAGCACACGCCCTCCAGACGATCCCCATAACATGGCCTTTTGCCGTGTGGGTGCTGGACATTGTCGGGCCCCTACGAAAGGCGCCTGGGGGCTACACCCACCTGCTGGTCGCCATTGATAAATTCTCCAAGTGGGTTGAGGTGCGCCCAATCACGAATCTCAGGGAAGAGCAGGCCGTAACATTCTTCACCGACATCATCCACCGATTTGGGGTGCCCAACTCCATCATCACCGACAACGGGTCCCAGTTCACTGGCAGGAAGTTCCTGGAATTCTACGACAAGCACCACATCCGTGTGGACTGGGCGGTCGTCGCGCACCCACAGACCAATGGTCAAGTGGAGCGGGCTAACAGCATGATTTTGCAAGGCCTCAAACCCAGAATTTTCGACAGACTAAACAAGTCTGGCCGAAAATGGATCCAGGAGTTGCCGGCGGTCGTGTGGAGCCTCAGAACCACTCCGAGCAGGGCCACGGGATTCACCCTGTTCTTCCTGGTCTATGGCGTGGAGGCCGTCCTCCCCACGGACCTGGAATAGGGGTCGCCCAGAGTCAAGAGCTACGACAAGGGCACCAACCAACGAGCCCGCGAGGACTCACTGGACCAATTGGATGAGGCCCGCACTGTGGCCCTGATGCATTCAGCAAGATACCTCTAGGCTCTGAGGTGGTACCAAGCCCGGAAGATACGGCACCGAGACTTCAACGAAGGGGACCTAGTCCTAAGGCTGCGCTAAGACAATCGAGGCCGCCACAAGCTATCGCCCCCATGGGAGGGACCCTACGTCGTTGTCAAAGTGCTCAAGCCCGGCACCTACAAGCTGGCCAACGAGGACGGCGAGGAACTCACCAACGCTTGGAACATCCAACAGCTACGCCGCTTCAACCCTTAGAAAAGATTTCCAAGTTTCTTTTCTTATTTACATACCCAACACCCCAGTTAGCTGTACAAATGTAAATTTCCATCAAATTAATAAAGCTAAAGGGCGACTCGGCTTTCCCCCGAAAACCAAGTCCCCCTCGGGGGCTACTACGGGGGCATCCCCCCCCCCAAAAACAATGGTCCTGTTTTCCGCAAAATTCGCCGCAAATGTGTAAAGTACATCTTGACCCGAACTCTGGGTGAACTTACGTGGGACGAGAGTAGCTAGAGGGCGAGGAAGCGCGAGTCGGGGATAGCCTACGCCTCCGGCAGGATACGGCCCTTCCCCCTGGCCGCTTTGCCTACAAGTTACTTGTGCAAACGAAACCTTCCCAGCCAAGGTTCGCCTAAGAAAGCGGAGAGGCAGAACAACACAGTTGCCAAAATAAACAATGAGCACTTCAATTTACAAATATCTAAGTGTTTTAAACAGCAAATGTTTATTACATAGTCGCGTGACTCGAATGCTAACATTAAAAACATACAGGGCACAAACGCCCGATGGTCTTCAGGCTTGAGGGCCGCCTGCCGGGGGAGCGTCCGGGAAGAGGAAGTCCATGAAGTCCTCAGCGAGGATGTTGGCGGCAGGGGTAGGAGCGCGTCCGCATGGTTCATTGCCACCTCGTCGTCAACGCCCACAGGAACAACGCAGCCCGTGGAAATGGCCTCGAGGTCGACTTGGTAGTGGGAGGCCACTACGCCGAGGGCCTACTGGACACCCAGGTGAAAGGCCCGGCGCATGCGTTGGGTAACCTGCCTGCCGAGGGTGTGAAGGCGACTTACCATCGAGCTCCTGGCCTGCACCTCGCCCTCTTCGACCCCCTGGCACACCTCGAGGGTGGCGGCCCGCAACTCCTCCAGCTCTTGTTGCGAGGAGTTGTAGGCCGTCTGGAGGGACTCTGCCTGGGTCATCAAATTCCCAAGAGCGTTCCGCGGGCCTAAAAACCATGAACGAAAAACAAAAATTGGGAGCGGATCCCAAACAAACCGAACCAACAAGCAAAAGGCAAAGAGAGGCGACTCACCATCGACATGTTTCTTCTCCGAATCGAGGGCCTTGCGCGCGGCCTCGGCCGCCTGCTGCAGGCTAAGGACCATAGCTTCCTTCTCCTCGACAGCCTGGTGGAGATCCTCGTGGGAGGCGCTAAGTTGGTGTAGCTCCCCGTTGAGCCGCGAGACTTCTTCGTCCCACTGCTTGAGGGTTGCCTGCGCCCCCTCGAGTGCGGCGCGCTCTTGCTGAAGTAGGCCCTGGGCCTCTTCTCGCATCAGACGCTCGCGCTCGAGAGCGGCCTGAGCCTCAGCAAGGGCGATTCGCTCCTGCTGGAGCTGAGCCTCCGCTTGCTTGCGTGCGTCCCGCTCCTGCTGAAGTCGCTCCTCTGTCGAGGCGAGGGAGGAGCCTTGTCTGCCAGCTCGACCCTCAGCTGCTCAGCCTCCTTGGCCCTTTCCTCGGCCTGGCTCCGCCAAGACCATGCTCCCACGAGGGTTGCACGGTCCTGTTCAAGCTGGGCGCGAATCGAGGCCACCTCCGTCTCCCACTCCGCCGTCACGGTCGGCATCACGATCGTGTCCTCGCGCGCCTTCCGCAACGCCTCGTCCCGCTCCAGGAGCATCGTCCGCACCTTTGCGACTGCGGAGGCGTCTTCCGCAGCCTAGGCGTCTTGCTCCAGGAGCTCGTCCCGCACAGCCTGGAGCCGGTACTCCAGCCACCAGTTGTCGGTCCGCAGGGCCTCGACAAGGGCATCAAGAGCATCGTACTGGTCCCGGTACCAATTGCGCTCGGAGTTCCGCCGGTCGAGGCGGCCGTACTTCTCCCGGGCTTGACCCTCCAACTCCTGTAACCGGTGGACAAGGCGAGGGAGAAACTGAGTCAGGAAAGGCACGAACGCGGGAGAGACGAGGGGGGACTCCAAAATCCGACGTGTACCTGGAAAATCCACCACGCGGGACCCCCATGGATCCGCAGCGCCTTGTTCAGCATGTTGTTGAGCGAGGCGTCGTGGTCGCAGAACTCTTGCCATAGCGCCTACTCAGCCTGGGCCTCGTTGAAGTGGGCCGACAGCGTGCTGGTGCGCTCCCGCTCCCGCTCCGGGCGCATAACGGTGCCATCAGGGGCGGGGGGCGGTGCGTGACGACGAGGCCTTGGCGTCATGCGTCGGGTGCCACGGCATCACCCAGCCATCCTCCCGCATCACTAAAACCCCCGCTGCGGGCTCGGGGGCTGGCGCGGGCCAGTTCTCCCATTGGCCCCATCCAGGTGGAGGGGCGTCGTCGTCGGGGATCTCCACCACCGCTACATGACCACCCGCCGCGGGGGACAAGCGGCCGGTAGGATCGTCGGCGCGGCGGTTGCCGCCGGCCCCGCAGCCGCCGCCACGGCCGCTACCTCTGTTGCGACCCCGCGGCCACGGCCGTGCCGCGCGCGCGTGCCTCGGTCGTCGCCGCCGCGCTCCTTGTCGCCTGTGGCGCCCTCGACAAGCGCTGCCTCGTAGGCCCAGACACGTCTGACCTAAGTGCCTTAGCATGCGCTAGGGCAGGAACGGTCGGCGCCACCCTGCGAACGCGGAAACGTAAACTGAGCTCCAGTCCACCGAAACCAGGGGCGCTCGAAGAAAATGCTACTTACCTCAAGGTGGAGACGCCTCGCTTCCTCTTCCTCGAGGATTCGACTGATGCTGTTGTGGCGCCCGTCGTCACCGCCGCAGCGCTCCCAGACGCACCCGCAGCACTCACTGGTGCCTCGGCGGCGCACGCGGCCTCCTCTACTGACCGCCCGGCAGCGGGCGCTTCCACGCCCACCATGGGCGCCTGCTCCTTTGCCGCCTCTGCGGCCCTTGGTGAGGGGAGCGAGGGATTCCACCTCTCAGGGGGCCCACCCCCCATCGCTCTCCTCTTCCTCCTCTCCAAATGACGAGTTCTCTGGAGTCGTAGGGGGAGAGAGTCTCTGTTGCTCGCGCAGCTGGTACTCCTCGTCCCGCTTCTCCCGACGCTCCCGCCGCCGGATTCTCTTCTTCTCCCTGCGCGCTGCCCGCTCCTGCTCCAGTCGCTGCGCGGCGCGGGCAACCGCTCGGGCTCGGGGCGTGGGCGGGTCGGACCGCGAGGTGTCCACGGTCACCCTCTACTAAAAAACGACTATCAAAACCGCGCTGGTACGTTGCAAGGGAACGAGGAAGAGAGGAGGGCCTACTCACTGTCGGGGCGTCGGGGAGCATAACGAACAACCAAAGGTCGTCGTTGTTGTGCAGGCCGGTCTTGAGGCTAATGGCGCACCTCGCCCTCGTGGCCGCGTATTCCCGAGGGAGGCGCTCATGCAGAAACCGTGAATGCGCCAACGATGTAGGGTTGGCCGCCTCGCTCATCTCATGAATACGGAGCTCCCTCTCCATGAGGGGGACGATCCGTCGGTGGTGGAGGTTCACGAGAACCGAAGCCGCCCCCAACCCGGTGTTTGCCAGGCTCTTCAACACGATCAGGAGGGAATCCAACCGCACCTGGTGCGAGGAGGGAGACACGCCGTGGTGCTAGGAGTCGGCCTTCTCCTTCAGCACCTCGCCGGTGTAGGGGGGAGGCCGGCACCGTCGTTGCGGAGGTAGAACCACCCCCGCTCCCATTCCGCGTTGTTGGATGTCATCATGCAGGAAATGTAGAACTCCTTGCGCGAGTCCCGCAATGAGATCGATAGGCCGCTGGCGCGCACCGCCCGGCGCACCCATGCTTCAGGCATGGTGAGTGTGTGCAGCTCCGCGCGGAAGAGGTGGACCCAGAGATCCCAGTTCACTGGGATCCCAGGAACCCCTCGCAGATGCCAACGAAGGTGGCCGCCTGCAAGATCGCGTTGGGCGCGAAGTTGTGGAGCTCCACCCCTTAGTGGTAGCACAACCCGCGCATGAAGCGGCCCGCCGGCGCAGTGAACCCGCGCTCGTGATGCCGGATGAAGCTGACGACGTAGTCGTACATCGGGTTGGGTTCCGGATCCGCCGCCGGTGGAACGATCCATGCCGGGGGCGACCCTATCATGTTCGGCGCCAGCTAGCCACCGTTCACAAGCTCATTCAAGGTGAGCGCTGTCTCTGTCGAGCGGCTCCATGGCAGCAGATCCAGCATCATGATTGGCTGGGGGAGGCATTGAGGTCGGCAGTGGCACTGGGAGACGAAGCGGGCAGTGGGCGAAAATGAAAGGGCGCGCAGCCGGGAAGCGAAGGCAAGAAGCAAAGGGCAGCGGTGCTAAGTGATGAGGTAAGGGACTTCCCCTCTCCCTCTCCTTGGATTTATAGATCCGGGGAAGCCACGCACCCCAAAAACTTCGCGTCGTGCGCATTAACTGCAGGCGGCTGCTGTTGACGGATAAAAGACGTATCCCTCTACGATTCGCAAGCGTACGGACCCACACCCTTTTCACCACGGGATTCCCAAGGTTCTTGTCAATCCGCGGAGCAAGAGGATTACAAGCATTCGATCTACCTTTACACTCTAGCTACTCAAACCCTAACTATGATTAAACTAGAAAACAACTAAACTACACTAGAGAGAATGATCAAGCTATCAAGATAAAAGACACTCGCCCATGGGTCTACGATACTAGAACATGAAATCGCTTAAAGACATAATACCAATCTAATCTATCGGGGGTTGTGACCACGGTTTCGCCCTTTCCCTCCTCTCGTACTGTCACTACGCGAAGGTATTCATGACTAGACCTATGATGGACACGGTGTATTGAATGGATCCAAGGAAGCATTGGAGCTCTACTCCCTTTACGGCATGGTAGCTAACCTTAAGCATTAAAGTATGTTCAACACAAGATGATAGATAGATAATCCGACAAAGTACGATTACATCTCAAGATCGATTACAACCCATGGGCGAATAAGGAGATTACCCCATCAAGGTGCTAGACATAGCACCGTTGATCATGGTTTCCCTTCCGACGGTGTCTTCCTTCTACTCCACTTGTGGGTGCTTCCTTCGAGGTGGTTGATCTCCCTCCGAAGATCTTCCTCCTCTCTCTCTAGCTTGTGGATGGCCTCCTAGTGCGAATGGCTCTCTCCCTGTCGAATGGCGGTGCCTCCAGGGTTTTAGGGTTGAAGATCCTTTGGGTGCAAGGAAAGGGGGGCCGAACCGACCCCCGGAGTGGGCTGGGCCGGCCGGCCTACTGGCCCAGGCCCATCTCGGCCTGGTTCGGTCGCCCCTTCGCTCCCGTGGGTCCTCAGGTGATTATCCACTTTGCCCCCTCCACTTGCATGATTTTGACGATGTCATCCTCGCGTCCAAGATGGAGGTTCTACGCGCATGAAGTTCGGTCTTTTACGCTTCAATCCCCGGGGGTGTTCCTTCGTAGCACTTCGGTCCTTGCCACCATTGGAAGTTATTTCATCAAGCTCATGAACACGAACAAGACTCCGTAAATGCTCCTTTGAACTTGTCGTGAATCTGTCCTTTATGTCCATGTTTTCCTACATAAACATAACACTTCCAAATGCATGCACATAGATGAACTTGTTATATGATTAGTGTGCCTAGTGGCGGGTTAGTTCCATAATCAAATCCAAACCAAAGTGTAATGAACATGCTTGGTGTACCAAAATACACCGTCAACAGCTGCATCTGCCACTGACAAGAGGTGCCCACCGCGCCAAAACGGTCGGGTGTGCACGCATGCGCGATCATTACGGCGCGGCTAACGAAGAGTCGCGGTGGCCCGTCACTTCCGCCCCCCCCCTCACGTCTCCCACCACACGCGCAGCAGCGACGTCTGAAAAGGCGCGCCCGCGGCGCACGACTGCAGCCACGACTGTGGGCATTTAATGGCCCGGTCCCTTACTAAGTAAGCGTGACCCTCGCGTGGCCCGAGCCCAGGGCTCGAAAAACTACAAATCGAAGGGTGCGATTACTGACGAGTGGTCTCGAGACCCGCTCGGTGAGAGCGGACGCCACAGGCACCCTCGATTCTAAAGGATTACTGATCAGCAGCTCGGGGGCCGGCTCAACCGCGAACCCACGAATCCTGCAGATGCAATCAAGACGAGGGCACCTAGCTGCCACCCCACAACAGCCCTACTGATCAGCGCTTCGAAGCCTGATCCTCGAAGGGTTCGAACAGGCGCCCCAGATCAACAAAGTCAAGGACGACAAGGGCACGCGCATTCGAGCCTATCCTCGAGCTCACCAGGTCGAGGGCGCCGCACATGTCGTGTTCAAGAGCCAACGAGGGCAGCTAGTCGAGGGATCCCATCGAGGGAGAGCTCCTGTGCCCTCGGTCCCCAGCGAACGGGACTGAGCCCTGCCTAGCAAACCCACGTAAGAGCTTTCATGGACGAGTCTCCGGACCACGAGCCAACCCTTATCAAACGGGACATGGGCGTCCACTCAATGAGGAATCCGCAATTCGCGACCCGCTCGATGGGAGTTGTGGAAACCTCACCCTCCGTCCCGCGGAGGGACGGCGAGGGGACGTATAAACAAGACGGAGAGCACCCCTCGATCGCCTCAATTGGGCCTAGGCTCGGGGGCTCGACGCACAGCTACACCTCCTGGAAATGCACTGAACGCAGACGTATGCCAAATATGTGCACAAGGCACCGCCGAGGCCGACTGGAATATTGCTGATGCCGGCTGAAACTAACACCTCGCACACCGGCAGACCCAGCGAAAAAACCTCGCAGGAGCATCCACGCTCCTGCAAGGCTTCGGGGGCTACACCCGCGGGTGCGCTAGTGCGCCCCCACAGAACAGCACAGCGTCCAGGAGGGAAGAATGTCCCATCAGCAAGCGCCAGCCTCTGCGGGATCCTACGGATACCACCACAGAGGCTCGGGGGCTATTGTCGGGGACAACCATAGGGGTCCCCTAAATAACTAGGGAAAACCCACTTTCTTTCGTAAATAACAAAACATAAGCGAACTCACCAACGTAAAACACGACTAAAACAATCGCGGATCACTAGCAGGGGCCCGCGGTCCTGGAGACCTCAGTGGCCCACTAGAACGGTCGGCCCCAGCCACCCTCGGGCAGAACTCCACTTCGCTCGAGGGGCACAGCACCGCGCTAATAAGGTTTCGCCTCACTCGAGGGCTATCCGCCCCCTCGGGTGAGTCTCCGCCTCGCTCGAGGGCTGGTCCCCCCCGGTGAGTCTCTACCTCGCTCGAGGGATGGTCGCCCTCTCTCACGGGCTCATCGCCCCCATACCTGCTCCCCCGACGGGGGATTTAATGTTCTAACACATGCAGGCCCCCAAGTCAAAGACGAATCCACATCGCGCCTCTGACACGCCTGGGAATCATGCCCCGGCGTTGTTCCACCAACCCTCCTGGTGAGGCCATCCCCGCCATTGTACGGCACTGTCCGGTAAGGTCGGTGTCGGCTCCGTGACACTACGCTACCCACTCTCGTACGGACCGAGCGCTGCACCCTCGAAGGAGGACGGCGGAACCCTCGAAAGGAGGACGGACGCCTGTTCCATGCCCGCCCAGGACAACGTCGTGACGTCGGACTAGTGAGGCGTGTCTCCTCCATCACCATCAGTCCTGTGCGGCCATCCCCTCCACCGCAATGCCATCCCGAGCACTGCAGCGCCATCCCCGACGCTGTGGGAGTACGAGGCAACAAGATGCCGCCACGTCGGCTGTTGTGCGCCTTACGGCCCCCCATCAGCCGCACCCTCGAGTCAGCGTACGGACGACAACTAAATGAGAAGTTCCTACACCACTACCCTCGAAGCCGCTCCTGGATGGATACAGGGCACGCCACGACGCCTTGCCAGAAGCAAGATTCGCCATACCACTACACATAGTTAGAACAACGCGACACGCCTGTAAACTGCCTCCCCTTGGCCTCGGCCGAAACCAGGATAAACCTCGTGTCACTAGCTGCTTAGCACCGGCCATCAAGAGATAGATCTCAGCACTCTTACTAGTTAGTGTCGGAACTACTTTCCTCACCGACACCTCTTCAAACTTGGAAATGATGGAGTCATGAGAAGCTGTGTGCCGAGAGAAGAGAGGCTAGAAATTTTGAGAAAGTTCCACTCGGCGGAGTACGGTGGAAACTACAGCCACTTTCGAACCCAAGCAAAAGTATGGTCTAGCGGATTCTATTGGCCGAAGATGCATGAAGATACTAAAAGATATGTTGCATCATGCCCCGAATGCCGAAGAACTGGAAATATTTCTCAAAGAAATTTTATGCCCTTGAGATATAATCTACAAATCGATTTATTCGATGTGTGGAGAATAGACTTCATGGGGCCCTTCAAAAACTCACATGGATTTGAGCATATCCTAGTCATGGTTGATTATGTATCCAAGTGGGTAGAGGTCATGCCATGTCGTAAAGCTTCCACGGAGGGGTCCATTGCCATGATCAAGAGCATGATTTTCCTCATTTCGGTACACCGAGAATCTTAATAAGCGATGGAGGAGCTCACTTCACCGGGAAGAATTTCAAAAAGTGCTTGTCCAAGTTGGGAATTGAACATAGGGTATCTACGGCCTATCACCCACAAACCAATGGACAAGTGGAAACATCGAATAGGCAATTAAAGAGCATCCTCAACAAAACCACTGAGAAGGGAGGCAAAGATTGGTCGAAGAAGTTAGACGGACCTTTGTGGGCATATCGAACGGCGTTCAAGACACCGATAGGTATGACCCCTTATCAATTCGTCTATGGAAAAGCTTGCCACCTTCCAGTTGAGTTGGAACATAAAGCCTATTGGGCGATCAAATAGATGAACCTTGATCTCGATGCCGCGGTGGTGAAGCGAAGCATTCAAATAAGTGAGCTAGAGGAGATGAGGTTGAAAGCATATGATAATGCAAGCATATACAAAGAGAGGATTAAAAGTTGGTATGACAAAAGGTTGAAGAAGAAAGAATTTAAAGAAGGAGATAAGGTCCTCCTCTACAATTCAAGGTTTAAGACCATCGGAAAGGGGAAATTGCAAAGCAAGTGAGACGGACCTTATGTTGTTCATTCGGTGCTCTCCAACGAAGCGGTAACCATTATGGATGTGAAAGGCGATCAATTCATGGTGAATTGTCAACTGCTTAAGGTTTACTACGAACCCGACGTTGTGCCTCTTCACCATATTGATGTCTTCACCATGGAAGAAGAGCCCGAACGTCTAGCCTAAGACGTAAAACAAGGTGTGGGTTTTTGTAAATAGTTTTTCTTTTATTTTTCTGGAGTTTCTTGCGAAGTTTTACCAGGCCAACTTTTTCCCATGGGCTAGAAATACGAAATAAAGGGGGTACACGGAAAACAGGATCGGACCGGCCCGCAAAGCAGGGTGGGCCGGCCGGCCCGGTCCGACCGGCCAAGGGGGGCCCAGCGGAGGTTCGCCCCGGTTTTTCCCTAGAACGTGCCTTTTCGACTTCCTTCTTTGGTCTGAAAATTTTAAGGGGAGTTTGAAAAAGGAAAATGCAGTTTCTGGAGCATTTCTTTTCGGACTATTTAATTGGTCGAATTGGGAGCTCGGGAATCCATCCCATCCCGCATTCTCTTGCACCCACGCAGAAGCCATGGTGTCCCCGAAGAGCGTAGAGTTGAAGCAAGGCGCTGAGGAGCCATCGATGGAGGAGGCGAAGCGATGCGAGCTCAAGCTACCCGTGGAGATCAAGAGGACCGCTCGCATCCATTGCAGAGGGCGTGTCTCGACTGGAGCACTCGCATCTCGCAACCCCGTCAAGGAGGAGAAGGTGCCTACTCCCGTTCGAAGGTCGGCGTGCATCCGAGGCATGAAGAGGAAGGATTACAAGGAGGTGTCGCCCGAGCCTAAAGACTATGGGGGAAGAGACAATTCCGATGATCGTAGCCCGAGCTCGTGGCCAGCCGCCGGAAGGGAAGACAATGACTTGTACTATTGGGAAGAGGTGCCCAAGGAGAAGACTCCCGAAGGCCCCAACAGCGGCGGCAACGACGACGGCGACGACGATGATGGCGACGACGGCGACGACAACGGTGGAGACCCTGGCGATGATGACCCTTTCGGGGTGCATCCGATGTGTTGTGCGGCTTGCCGTCACTCCATCTCGGAGCTCTACGCATCAGTCAACGAATGTTTCCAGGCCATGGAGGCGATGAGGCAGCCATGGAGGATTTGGAGCGCGTGGTCAAAGACGACTACAAGTTCCTGAATCGCAAGGTGCGGAAGCTTTTCGGCATGATGGGGAACATGAAGGGCAAGTGGTGCAATAGTTGTGGGAAGTACCACTAGGTTTAGTTTTCCCCCTTAGGTTTTTTGTAAGATACGACGAGGATGTCATATGATTTTAGCGTGGGGGAGAGCTAGCTAGCTAGCCTTTAGCTTCAAGTTTAGTTTGGATTCGCTTTAGTTTTCGAGAGAGTTTTAGAGTTTAAGAGTCTTAAGTTTGAGCTTGAGTGTGCTTTTAAATTTTTGCAAGTTTGAAGTGTCTTAATTTAGTGTTTGTGTCAAAGAAAACCAAATGAAAAGAGTCTTTTAAATTTTTGTCTCGTGTGATGTTTTTTTTGCTTTACTCGTTCTTCATCTTTATTTTTTTATATATGAACATAAGTGTTGGGTTTGAAACGTTTACCGTGGTGCTTAGTGGAGTTGCTACCTCTAAAAGTACCCGTACCATGCTTCGATCTTGAGCTTTATATTTAGGTTGTGCTATGTTCGATGCGAAAAATTGGAGGAATTCAATTCTGAAAATTATTTAAAAACCCTTATAATAAACGTTAACAAATCCTTTTTTCCAAGTTGAGAGTTAAGAAAAATCCTATACAAAGCCAAACTTATTTTTCGCTCCACCATATGTGCAATTAGCATAATTAGTTGGGCTAGGATCCTTCTCTCTTGCGAGTTTTAATTTCGAGCAATGATCATGTCCTTGTGCTTACGTTTTATTGCTAGCCTCGTCATGCATTCGGTAACGTGGCCTTCACATCGGAAGTCCCGAACATCGCCAAATTCCATACCCAAACCTTTATATCTCTTTTGTACATCGTATTCCTTGAACACAACCTACTCTCGAAGTTTCGTCTCGTCTCTAGCATGGTTTTATTTTAAAAATTCAGATTGTGTTTGTGCAAGAAAGAGAGGAGTTTAGAGCTTTTGAAAAGTGAGATAAAGATGTCAAGAGAGGGAAAAGTAAAGAGAAAAATTTGTGTATGGAAAAGAAAGAAAGAAAAAATAGAAAAGTAAAGAAACAAATATATGTGTATGAGAGAATGAAAGAGAGTGATTAAAAAAGAAGAGAAAGAGAGAAGAGGAGTGGCAAGAAAGATATGAGAGGGATGAATCAAGTGAAAGAAAAATAAAGTGCAAGGAAGGATGTCACTTTGTTGGCAGACGAAACTTCCACTCTTTTTTCCAACCATGTGCAATCCGACAACGAGGACGTCATCGGTGCCTCGTAGTCATATTTTCTTTTGCCCTTGCACATGTCCACCATTCTATATCTTATCCTTGATATCCCCACATATGGTTTACTCTCATGATCATTGGCTTTGAAAGGTAAACAACCATTAGAGGAAGTTCTTAGCTTGACAATACTTGTGTTGATTGTGCTAGCCATACCTATAGCTCCACTTTACATATTATATGAGAGACTTATTGGAGGTGAGAGTTTTATAAAAAATGTTTAGGATAGCTACTTTATATGAGTGACATGAGAGAGGTTGGAGAAAGGTTTTTGTCTAACACTTGTTGCAGGAATTTTATTTGAAAAAAATCATAAAAACCCTCCAATGGAAGCAAGTAAGCATGGATGAAATTGAAGACTTCGAGTGAAGAGTTTGAGTTGTGGGGTAAATCTTGACGTGGTAAAGATTCTAAACGCCCATGTTTATGTATGATGATATGTTGACGGTCGATTTTGGTACACCTAATTATAAGTTTACCGTCAACATTTGCACGTATTTGATATTCTAACCAATGGTACTAACCCCCCGGAGGTATCAAGTTCACTCTCGCATGTCGATTTTGGAGTTTGTTGTTTACGCAGGAAATTAACGTTAAAGAGGAGACTTTCGGGATAAGTTCATCAAGCACTTCAAGAGAAGATCATGAAGCCCGTCACAAGTCAAGACACGCGATGAACATGACTCCAAATGATCCGAGGACCGAAGCGTCAACGTGCAAGTCTTCAGGGACTCAACCAGAAAACAGCAAAGCTTGCATAGCAAGGATTCAAGCCTTAATCGTGAAGGAAACGATGTCAAAGTCCCACATGCATGTGCACACAAAGAAGGGATCACGTGAGAAGCAACCGGGGAGGAAACCGGGGACGAACCAGGCCGAAATGGGCCTGGGCCGACCGGCCCAGCCCACTCCGAGCCCGGTTCGCGTCCCCCTTTTGCCCTAGGTGCTTGTCTATAAATTGTCTCTGCCTCCACTGGCCGCCACATCCATCCATTCATCAGAGAGCCGCCGAGATGAAGGAGAAGCACCAGGAGGAAGCCGACGGCCGTCGCGAGTCCTCGAGTTGCCTAGGGGATGGCTTAGGCCATGCCCTAGCCGCCATGGTTGGCCCTGTGTGGTGAAGCCATGGTGGAGTTCCGGAGCCGCGACTTGAATTTGTCAAGTCGTTTGTACCTTCAACAGTCGGTGATGGAACTATATTTTGTCATACTTTGATCTACTACGAGTTATACTTATTCATATGTGTAGCTGTTAACACCAAAATTTGGTACAGGAAGGAGTCTGATTTGTGGGCCCAGCTTGGTGAAAAAATCCGTCCGGAAGAAGGAAGGTTTCTTCAGAAAGATTCGGCAAAGGAGCTCGCGGTCGGCAGTTTGTTTCCATTCGGCAAGGGGACTGTTTGCGCTGATTTTGCGGGATTGCGTGATGACGTGGCCCGAGCGGAAGGGATGAATGGATGGATAAGCATTCGCACTTAGAGATAAATTAGGTATCAAATATTGCTCGTAGTCCATCGGAGTCATGCCATGACAGGGTATAAATATGGACCCTGGATGTATGTAATTGTAATCGAAACATTCTCAATACAAACCGGCTTTATGCCAAAATCTTGAGTCCTCTAGTCGTGTCGTCGAGTTCTTTGAGAGGGTTCATCGATCCGTCGACCTCCGTAAGTACCGGCAACCTTGTATCATGTCTAGTATCATGCAGTGGATTTAGATCGTGATGCAAGTAGTCTTGTTACCATGCTTAGTATCATGCGGTAGATTTAAGCTTGGTTCAAGAGGGTTTCTTGTTAGATCATGAGCCATGCGGTGGGCTAAGATCTAGCTTGGAGCTAGTTATCGGCTCTATTGGATTTTGGCAAAATTCAATAGATTCATTAAGTTACCCTGTGTTGCTTTGAGTTTTACTTCATGTTTAAATTCATGTAACACTCTTTTGCCCAATTTAGATTGATTTGGATCGGCTTTATCTCATGTAGTGATCCTTACATCGCACTTTCATATCTTGCTTCAAAAGGCACGTGGATCACGTGTTTCTCAAATAGCCGAAACCGAACCAATCTAGGTTGTTACATGTTGCGGGTTCAATCTTGTCAATTTTTGTGTAAATCTTGACAGAACCAAGTATCATGCGGTAGATGCAGGTTTTTGGGTTGTCTTAGAGCTAATCATCCGGTGGATTAGATTCTTAATTCAATCTGGTAGATTTATCATCTTTGGCGATGTTTGTTCCTTCTCCATGGACCCCGATTCGGCTGTTCAGCCGTATTCGGTTATGCTTTCACGAGTAAAACACGATTACAAGTCATGTTTTAAACAACATATGCTTTTAGCTTTCCATATGTAGATTATATCATGCGGTAGATAGATCTATTTATGGTTGGTGGTGTGATTCTCAAACAATGTCGTATCATGCGGTGGATAAACTTGTTTGGCTTCATGCTTGACGGGTTTTGAAGTACCTAGACATGCAGTAGACTAGTGCTTTGGACCTATGCATGTTTGTTTATTACATATTTATGATCATGCTTTACTTTATTTGTTGTTTATTGTTATTTATCCTCGAGGATCGGTCATGGCTTTGTGCATGTGCAATCTTGTTCAAATAAAGATCGATCTTTCGTCATGCTTGCGTCATCCGTTCGGCTATGTTCTGTTTTAGGCTTTGAAGCTCCCGAATGGTTTCTAGTTTGCTGGCAGATAGCTTCCTGTAGCTATATGTCATCTCACATGGCTTTCCTAGCCGTAAATATGGAACTGTCTTGTACCACCCGGCAAGTTCCAAGCTTTGGAATTTAACTACTTTGTCTTTTGTTAATTTTCAAGGAAAATTGACTGGCACATCTTGGAATCTGTTCGCGTGTGAAGCTAGCTTGTTCGGCTTGCTGTGTGCTTGACGTAGGGTGCAGATTTTGCGTCAACACACTTTTTGGCACGCCCAGTGGGACACTTCAGTTGAAGATCAAGATGCCTGAAATCGCTGACATCCTGGACGTCACCATTGAGGACCTTTCTCCGGAGCAACTACAACAGCTGAAAGATGCTACAGATCAATTCCAGCAAAAGTGTTTGCTGTCGTTCAAAAATAATAGAAGTGGCGTTCCGTATCTCAAAAACGAAATGCCCAGGGTTCTACTGTCAGGAGAAACTGACGCCACAACTCTTCAAGAGAAGGAAGAGTGCCTACAAGCGTTTCGGGATTCTGCGGAAGCCGTGCTGGGTAGGCATCATAAGGCTTTCCTGAGCGTGTTCAAGCAGATGATGGTGGGTGTGTTTGGCCCGGGCATGGAACAAGTGTTCAGTCGAGTATCCCCTCAGGGATACTATGCGGAGATTGGAGAGTCCAGCTCTGCTCAACCAGGAGCTCAGCCACCATTACGAAGCCAGCCAGTCCAGCCTCCTCTGCAAAGCGTTGGGAGCCAGCCAGTCCAGCCTCCCCCACAAAGCGCTGGAAGTCAGCCAATGCAACCTCCTCTACGAGCTGCAGGGGGACAGCCAGTCCAGCCACCTCCACAAGGCAATGCAGGTCAACCGGTTCAGCAGCCAAATCCATATCAGCCTACATACGGCGAGTTAGTGTTCGGCTCTTCTGGGGTACCGCCCAATTCCACTTACAAGATAGCCCCAGCTAGCAACAGGTTGCAGAAGAACTTGTACGGTGGAGGTTACCACGAGGTCATGGATTATGGCGCCATTGACGCTCTCCCGAATCCGGGGTACGGCGCAACTGCAGGAGTGCAGGAGGATAATATTCTGGTTCAGAAGATGGCCGATCTGATGCAAAATCAATTCGGCCTCAAGCCTAAAATGCAAGGACCAGCCTACACGCCTCCCTTCCTGGAGTGGTACTACTGAGTGATCTTGCCGCCAAGGGTGAAGCCTCCCATGGAGTTTACGAAGTTTTCCGGGCAGGATGACACGAGCACAGTGGAGCACATTGCTCGGTATCTGATGCAGCTTGGAGAGGCCTCAGCTGATGAGGCGTTCAGGGTTAGGTATTTTCCCATGTCATTGACGGGCCCGGCGTTCCAGTGGTTTACTTCTTTGCCTCCCCAGTTAGTTGGCACATGGAGGGAGTTGGAGTGAAAGCTCCACGCCCATTACTTCAGTGGTAGCACAAAAAAGAAGCTCATCGACCTGACCACTTTAAAACAGAGGCACAATGAGACGCCTCTGGAGTTCCTCAGGAGATTCAGGGAGGTCAAAGGCATGTGTTTCTCATTGAATCTACAAGATGATCAGTTGGCTGATATGGCCGTTGCAGGAATGCTACCAGCCGTACGAGAAAAGTTGTTTGGTATGGAGTTTGATAATCTGGGCCAATTGTCTCAAAAGCTGTCACTGATGAGCAACCAGGCCTATGGGTCTAAGAAGGACACCAGATTCAACAAGCAACACGACATAGCTGACATTTACAATCAGTTCCTCGAAAGGGCCGACCAGATGGAAGATTCTGACGATGATCAAGAGGTGGCTGCCGCTGAAATCATGTGGGGCAAGGAACCTTTAACTATGAACCAGCGTTGGATCAAGCAGACCAAGGGCACATATGACTTCGACGTCACCAAAGCTGACAAACTTTTTGAGTTCTTGGTAAAGGAAGGCCGAATCAAGTTGCCTGAGGGGCATTCTATGATTCAGCCTGATGGGGTTAAAGAAAAATGTTATTGTGGCTTCCATGACAGAAATTCTCACTCCATCAATGACTGCATGGTCTTCAGGATGAGGATCCAAAGGGCCATCCAGGAAGGGCACCTCAAGTTTGACAATAAAATGAAACTAGATGGTCACCCTTTTCCTCAGAATATGATTGGCTTTTCTGTTAACATGGTGACTGCTGAGTAGAAGGGGAAGGTCAAGGTCTTGACGTCAGCTAGAGCAAGACAAGATGGAGCAGTGGATCCAGCACGGGAAGTGACGTTGGAGCAGGTCCATGGAGAAGCCCCTCGTATCCTCAAGAGCCATATTGAAGTTGGGGAATCATCCAGGACCAAACCCAGGGTCACCACTCGCATCCTCCTCAACAAATGGCAGCGTCAGCTAGAGAAAGAACACTACCAGAAATAGAGACACGAGGAGGAGAGGCGCAGGTTTGAGGAAGAAGCGCGCAGGAAAGAACTGGAGCAGTACACGCGGGAACAAGAGCATGCACATTGGGGGTGCGCATTCTTCAGACACTGCTGGAATGAAGGCTTAAAACTTCCTACATTGAGAAACGGCCCTGAGTGCAGTGATAAGTACTTTGAATATAGACAGGAGACTGTCAATCGCCGAGCTGTCCATGAGAGAATTGGAAGGATACATCCTAGTGACGATCGGCGTCAAAAAATAATTGAGGTCATTGATCACCCCAGGAAGAGGCAAGCTGATCAGAGATGGGCTGATCAAGAAGAAGATGAACACGAATACATCTGGCAAGAGGGACAGTGGTGCCCGCCTGGCTTGAGGAAGAGCCAAAAAAGAAGGGTTCAGCGCTTGAGGAACCGTGAATTGAAGCAGGCGGGGATCCAGAAGAAACAAGTGTGGCGCCCAAAAGACAGGCCTGAAGGATCGGGTCGTTCGGCTCCAGCGTGTATGGTATACTTTTTGCCGAATGAGTTTATGGCTCTCGCTAATCAAGTTGTGCAGGAGGAGATGTCCCTGGATGCCAATGATGATGAACAGCTTGGGGGATTGATGGCGCAACTGGTATTAGCCAAGCAAGCCACCTTTGACAAACCGTCCAAGAATCAACACATGAGGCCGTTATACCCGAAGGGATACGTCAATGGCAAGCCATTGACCAAAATGTTTGTTGACGGCGGGGCTGCGGTCAACGTGATGCCGTACACTACCTTCAGGAAGCTTGGCATGGGCCTCGGAGATTTGACGCCGACGAGCATAATTCTGAACGATTTCGCTGGGAATCCTTCAGACACCAAAGGGTGCGTGCACGTGGACTTGATGATTGGGTCCAAGACATTGCTCACGACCTTCTTTGTCATCGACGGCAAAGGAGCTTATAGCCTGCTGCTTGGGCGGGACTGGATCCATGCCAATTGTTGCATCCCATCTACCATGCATCAACAACTCATTCAATGGGTAGATGACGATATTGAGGTGGTCCAGGCAGATGACTCAGTGAGTGTTGCAAATGTAGAACCAGCTTTCTGGGAATATCAAGGCATCGATTGTTTCTCAGGGAAAGACTGGGGTGAAGGTCCGGTTGAGCCTGTCAGCAGTGATCAACGGCCGATTCAAGCAGTCGGCTCTTATAGTAATTTTTAATGGACAATCCCATTTATGGAACTGATGGCAAGTTGGGGCGAGGATTCATGTCGGCTGACAAATTGGAGGAAGTTGATATTGGGAACGGTGACAAGCCAAGGCCGACATTTATCAGTGCTAACTTGGAATCAGATTTCAGAGAGGAGTTAATCAAGCTGTTAAAGGAATATAAAGATTGCTTCACTTGGGATTATTCGGAGATGCCTGGTTTGGATCGTTCCATTGTTGAGCATTGGTTGCCAATTAAGCCTGGTTTTAGACCCTATAAGCAACCTCCCCGGAAAATCTACAAGGATGAAGTATTGGCCGATGTGAAGAAGGAAGTTGAAAGGCTACTTGATGCAAACTTTATTCGGACATGCAGGTATGCGGAGTGGATCTCTAACATCGTCCCTGTCTACAAGAAACAAGGGAAGATGAGGGTTTGTATAGATTTCAGAGATTTAAACAGAGCTACTCCTATGGATGGATATCCAATGCCCGTTGCTGATCTGCTGGTTGATGCTGCTGCTGGGCATAAAGTTATCAGCTTCATGGACGGTAATGCAGGGTACAACCAAATCTTCATGGCAATAGAGGATATATCGAAGACAGCCTTCAGATGTCCTGGCCACATAGGCCTGTTTGAGTGGATAGTCATGACATTTGGGTTGAAAAATGCCGGTGCAACTTATTAACGAGCAATGAATTATATCTTTCATGAGTTGATCGGCAAAATTGTTGAGATCTACATTGATGACGTCGTGATCAAATCTTTGAATCATGACTCACACTTGGAGGACGTGAAGAAAACCTTGGAATGCACCCGAAAGCATGGGTTGAAGATGAATCCAAACAAATGTGCTTTTGGAGTATCAGCTGGAGAATTCTTGGGATTCCTGGTACACCAAGGAGGAATTGAAGTTGGCAAGAAAAGCATGAAAGCTATCGATGAAGTTGTCCCTCCAACCAATCTCAAGGAGTTGCAATCACTGCTTAGCAAGATCAATTTTGTGAGAAGATTCATTTCAAATCTGTCGCAAAAGGTTTTGCCCTTTTCTCCAGTGTTGAAGCTTAAGAAGGATCAGAAGTTCATATGGGGCGACGAACAACAAAAGGCTTTTGATGAAATAAAGCGGTACATGAAGGAACCACCAGTACTTGTGCCTCCATAGTTGAATAAGCTTTTCAAGTTGTACGTGGCAGCCGATACCCAAACCATTGGATCGGCCCTTATTCAAAAATTTGAAGGAAAGGAGCGGGTAGTAGCGTATCTTAGCCGAAAATTACTTGATCCTGAAACCAGGTATTCGGCTGCAGAGAAACTGTGTTTATGCGTGTACTACTCGTGTACAAAATTTCGACACTATTTGTTGAATGCCGAATGCGTTGTATACTCCAAGTTTGATGTAATAAAACATATGCTATCGATGCTAATTTTGAATGGAAGGATTGGCAAATGGATCTTGGCCCTGTCTGAGTTTGAGTTGAAGTTCGAATCGGCAAAAGCTATAAAAGGTCAGATTATTGCCGATTTTATAACTGAGCATCGTGATCCATCGATTGATTTGCTTGAAATTACTCCTTGGGCTTTGTTTTTTGATGGATCGTCATGTGGCAAAGGTGGGGGAGTAGGGATTCTATTGATTTCACCCAGGGGTGAGATGTTCGAATTTGCTATCCCTATTCAACCCACTGTTACAAACAATCAAGCTGAGTACGAGGCATTGCTTAGAGGGCTTCAATATCTGAAAGAAGCCGGGGCTGTTTCAGTTGAGGTTTATGGAGATTCAGAGTTAGTTATAAAGCAATTGAACGGCCAATATGAGTGCAAGAGTGATGCCCTGAGGAATTACTGCGAGGAATGCAGGGAAATCTTGAAGAGTTTTCAGTTAGTAATTCTACAGCATATTCCTAGAGAACACAATGAAGAGGCAAACAGGTTGGCTCAAAGCGCTTCAGGCTATAGAGAAAATCAAGAAGCGTTTGCCATGGAGGTGTGTGCTTTCGGAGGGGATCTCGCAGCGGATGATTGGAGAAAGGAAATCATTGATTATTTGGAAGATCCATCCCGAAAAGTTTCTAGGAAGCTCAGGTATAAAGCCATTAAATTTGTTCTTCTGGATGGATGACTCTTCTATAAATCATTGGATGGGGTGTTACTGCGATGCCTGGGTCCAGAAGAAGCAAAGAAAATGATGAGTGAAGTGCATGACAGGATTTGTGGAGCACATCAATCGGCCTATCATATGAAATGGGTTATCAGGCAAGTTGGATGCTTTTGGCCGACGATGTTGGAGGATTGCTTTGAGTATTACAAGGGATGTCAAGACTATCAGAAATTTGGAAATATTCAAAGGGTCCCTACGTCAGCATTGAATCCCATTATCAAGCCATGGCCATTCAGGGGCTGGGGTATAGACTTGATTGGCCAGATTAACCCACCATCTAGCAAGGGGCATAAATTTGTGCTTTTGGCAACAGATTACTTCACCAAATGGGTTGAGGCGATTCCACTGAAGAAGGTAACATCTGAGAACATGGTTGAGTTCGTTAAGGAACACATCATCTATCGGTTTGGAATTCCTCAAACAATCACAACTGATCAAGGAGCCCAGTTTGTGTCCTTGGAGTTCAGGGAGTTTGCCGAAAGCATGGGGATCAAATTGTTTAATTCTTCTCCCTATTATGCCCAAGCTAATGGTCAGGCAGAAGCTTCTAATAAGATCATGATCAAGCTTATACAAAAGAAGATTGACCAGAAGCCAAAAAGGTGGCATTCGGTACTCAACGAGGCTTTGTGGGCTTACCGAATGGCTCCTCATGGAGCTACAAAGACTTCTCCTTATGAATTGGCTTATGGGCACCATGCTGTTTTACCTTGGGAAGTACTGTCAGATTCCAGGAGAGTGGTTTTGCAAAAAGACTTAAGCTCCAGAGATTATAGTGGCTTAATGATGGATGAGTTAGAAGACTTGCATATGATCCGTCTTAAAGCCTTGGAAAACATTGAAAAGAACAAGTTCCGAGTTGCTAAATATTACAACAAGAAAGTAAAGGTCAGGCAATTTGCAAAAGGGGATTTGGTGTGGAAAGCATTACTGCCGATTGGAACCAAATACAGTGCATTCGGCAAATGGTCCCCAAACTGGGAAGGACCCTTTCGGGTAGTCAAGTGTGTGCCTGGTAACGCTTATATGTTAAAGACTTTACTAGGAGAGGAATTTTCCGCTGCAATAAACGGAAGATATTTGAAGAAATATTATCCTAGTATTGAAATTGATCGTTGATCACAAGCATTGGAATTACAGGCATTTGACACAGAAATAGCCGGCGTTCAAGAAAGAAGCCGCCTTTAGAACAAAAAATCCTAAACAGGAGAAATGGCCAATACTCAGATGTATTGCCCTTAGCACGAAACTACATTACAAATGCTTCTTGCAGGTTTATATCTAACAACCCGGTTGCTCAGGATTACGAAGGGGTGGGAAGCAGAAGGCCTGGCGTAAGAAGCAAAAGTATGCTTCAATCCTTTTTTCTTTGCTTCTTCAGCTCCTCCCTCTTCAGTTGTTCCAGGACCACCGTGACGGCAACTTGGAAGATGTGGGGATGACCATGGCTTGCTGCCTCCATCAAGCTGTCCCAAGCCATTTTCAGGTTACTGTACCTATCAGAAACATCTGAGACAGAAGAACAGTTGTTAGAGACAGAGATCCGGGCGCAAGCATGGAGTCAAAATGAAGATGGAAATGTTTACCTCCTACCAACGCCTCCAAAGCCATGCGACGTTCGCATTCGGCCTGGAAGCGAGCGGTGATGTCCCGGAGGTCATGCTCCAGATGCCGAACGCGGCGGCGTAACTGGTGGTTGGTCCTCTGCTCTGGCGTGGCGTCCTCTGCTTCGAGGGAAGAGTCAAGGGAGATGTATTCAGGCGTTTCTTCGGTCCCAAAGATTTCTTCAGGGAGCAGATCAAGGCTGAAGAAAACAAAGAGGGGGTAAAGCACGAGATCACACACGAAAGCAAGGAGCAAGTTAAAGGAAAAACTCACTCTCGAATGGTGCGTTTCTTTAGGGTGTTGTCCTCCTTGATGGGTTGCTTGCCTTTGTCCATGGTCTTGGGGTTTTCTCTTCTGGAGAAGGGGAGAAGATGTGAAGTGATGGATGAGTGTGCGAGTGGATTTGCAGGGCATCCCAGTGGGCTATTTTATTGACTGAGAGAGTGCATTGGGAGTGATGAATGGTTGGCGTGTGTCATTGGAATACCAAGCGGCAGGGTTTTCTTCCCGAATGCGAAGGGTTTTCATTGAACAGTGCTTATGGATTCCCGAATTGAGGATTTTCTGCGGATTTTGCGCCAAGGGGCATCCATCTTCGCGTATTCGGCTCAAGCAAAGTTCCCGAATGCGTTAAAGAAAAAATAAGGATCGCAGTTGCAAACACGGAGGAATCATCACGATACAAGCATGGAAGCTGAAAATTCTTTATTGCCGAAGATCAAACATCCCTAAGTATAAACTAATCAAAAAGCCTGTTTAGCACAGACTGGGGATGAGTGAGTTCGGCAATGGCGTCGCCGTGGCCATCAAGACGCTCCAAGATGACCTCAATCTCGTCGATGTCCTCTGGTGCGCCGCCCTGGAAGCCGCGCGGCTAGATAGAGTAGTCGACGCCGGTGTGCGTCGCCATGGCGGCCAAGCCCAAAGTGGTGCCCAAGCGGATGTCGTGAGTAGCCACCTCGTCCACGCGGTTTTCCACCGCGGCAAGGCGCTCCGCCGGCGTGTCTCCACGGGCGTTCACCTTGTCAGCCAATTGCTCTACCAGCATTTTCAGCTGGTTGAGCTCGGCGTCGCGGGCTGCAAAGTGCAAGGTGGTGGTGATTAGTATCAAAAGCAAATTGGATTTGGGAGCAATTTAAGGGCTGTACCATCGATGGTTGCCAGCAGCTGCTTGCGCTGGTCCTCCCACTCCAGTTCGGCGATGCCAGCCTTCTTGGAGACGTCTTCCAGCTCGCGCTGGGCCACCTCAAGCTCCGCCTTGAAGCGGAGGGCGTCAAGTTCCCCGTAGGGCACGGGGGAGTAGTGGTCCGACTCCGAGGAGTCGTCCGGCAGAGGTTGATTGGCCGGTGCAGAGGACGGGTTCCATTGAATGAGCCTGAAACAGAGAGGATCGTCAGAAACAGAGGAAAATCTAAGACAAGTCATGGAGAAAGTTGGCGATCATTGCCTCCGACGCGCGCTGGCGCGGCTCCCTTCCGCCTCGTCGGCGGCGCGGCGCCTGTTGTTGTTGTCCGCCATGGTTCTTGGAGCTGCGCTGGTGATTTGGAAAAGAAAGCTTGAGGTTGGCAAAGATTTGAAGGCGAACGGCTTGGTAAAGAGCTGGGGGCACCTACGGTTTTATTTATAGGACTGGTGAGAAAGATCGTGGCCTCAGATCGTGGCGCGTATCCCGAAAAACTTGGAAGGTGGAGAGGTTTCCTTGACCGATTCGCCGTCGGGTCGTTTGGGATTCAAAGCCGAGTCGTATTCGGTTGACTGACTCAGCTGAGTTGCAGTTGGGGTGCCGTTCGGGTATGGCACTATTTGACTACTAGTTACCAAATGGATCGTTCAGAGTTGCAATCGAAATCATGCAGGCAGAAGGGAACAAGATTTATAGAAGGCAAATATTACAAAAACGATTAATATGGTTACACACTGATCAGTACAACTAAAGGTTCAAGTGCTTTGCGATTACATTGGAGGCATTTGATATTGTTTGATGGATATTCTTCATCCGTTCCTGGTAATCTTTCTGAGTGTTGGACAGGACGGTGAGCTCTGCCTCGCACTGATTCACTTCAGTTATGGCCGATGATGCTTCCTCTTGGGTTTTCTCTATCAGTCCAGGAAGTTCGGATATTTTCTTGTCATCAGCTTCTATTTCAGCTGATAAATTCTTTAGCTCTGCCTCCAATGCAGCTTTTCTGGCAATTTTCAATTCGCGAGCAGCTTGCAGATTGGCCAACATTCCCTTGTGGCTCTCAGTTTGGGTTTGTGCTCCCTTCGCAGCTTGTTCAGTTTTGGCTTTCTTTTGTTCAACAACTGGTCAGGTAGACACACTTTTGAAGGCTCGCCTTATTGCCACATAATGAATATCTAGACTAGAGATGGGCTCCAACGAAGTCTTGATGTCCTCACGGAGCTTTTGACTGATGGGCTCAAGCATTCCTTCGAAATAATCAACATCTCTAATTTGGTCTCGAGCATCCTTTTGCAGCCAAGCGAAGATTTCTTTGAGCCTTGCCTGGATTTCCTCTGATAAGGCCTGATTTTGATTTCCTCCCTCTTCTGTCTCGGCAGACGGATCGTTCACCACTAATGGGCTTGATGATGATGGATTTTGATCCTGAGAAAGTAAAATTGCCGAGTCAGGAGTGGTTCATTGAAAAAGAAGAAGATAACAGAATTGAGCGTGTGTGCTTACCTCATGCCGGATTCCCTGAACTGGGGCAGGATTTTGTTCAGGTTCAGGGAGGATTTCTTGGGCAATTGGAGGAGTAGGAGTTTGAGGAGCCCTTGGCAAAGCTGAAGCTTCCACTTGGCAGGAAATTGATGCATTCCCGGGCAAATTTAAGGCTTCTGGCTGAGGTGAAGGTGGATTTGCCTCTGTTAAGGCTGGGGTTTCTGCTTGGCCAGGAGGAGATGGAATCCTCAGAGGGCTTGAAGCTTCTTGTTGAATTGATGGATTCATCTCTGATGGAGCTGGTACTTCTGTTTGAGAAGGGGGTGATTGGGTCCCTGATGAAGATAAAATCTCCACTTGAGCAAAAGATGGTTCAGCTCTTGGTGAACTTGCATGCTGAGGGGAAGAGGTTTCCATAGGGTGATTCACCAATATTTCTTCTGCAAGTGCCAGATTAAGGGTAAATGCCAGTGCAAGTATTGGTCTTTGAGGAAAAAGCAAGGTAATAAAGGTCATACCAATAGATGAAGCATTGGCAGGTTCTGAGGCCAAAGGCTGCTGGGTTCTAGCCTGAAATTGCACAAGGTGAAATTTGTCAGAATAAGAATAATCTTGTGATCAAGAAAGGGGAAATCTTACCTCAACAGGAACCTTCTTGGTGGTTCTTTTCCTCTTGGCAGCTGGAGGTGCAATCAGAGATAGGCCTTTTCTCTTATCAGCAGTAGCACTGAAGAGAATTGGGTCCATTGTGGCATACCTGGCCATCAGCTGAGCCAAAGTTGGGGATTTGAATCCCAGAGCTGAAATTGGGTATATTGCATTATAAACAATTGTCCTGGCTCGAGGGGCAAGCACTGTGTTCTGCAGGGAGAGATCAAGATCATGGTTAGTGGTGAAAAAATATGTCTGATCAAAGGGAGGAGCCAAGTGTGTTACCTCTGAAGTTGGTTGGAAATCAAGCATCAGTTCCAAGCAGAATAAGTGCACTGGCTCGCTGAAAATGTGGTCATGAAATTCTTGCCACGAAGGGACGGAGGCTCCGATGGATTGCGAGGAGAGAGAATAGGTGTTGAACAGATTCAACTTGAAGACGTTAGCGATTGGAGTCAATTTCGGAATAAAATCACGTTTATCCCGTAATTGAAGGGGCATATGTTAACACCAAAATTTGGTACACGAAGGAGTCTGATTTGTGGACCCAGCTTGGTGAAAAAATCCGTCCGGAAGAAGGAAGGTTTCTTCAGAAAGATTCGGCAAAGGAGCTCGCGGTCGGCAGTTTGTTTCCGTTCGGCAAGGGGACTGTTTGCGCTGATTTTGCAAAATTGCGTGATGACATGGCCCGAGCGGAAGGGATCAATGGATGGATAAGCATTCGCACTTAGAGATAAATTAGGTATCAAATATTGTGCTCGTAGTCCATCCGGAGTCATGCCATGACAGGGTATAAATATGGACCCTGGATGTATGTAATTGTAATCGAAACATTCTCAATACAAACCGGCTTTACGCCAAAATCTTGAGTCCTCTAGTCGTGTCGTCGAGTTCTTCAAGAGGGTTCATCGATCCGTCGACCTCCGTAAGTACCGGCAACCTTGTATCATGTCTAGTATCATGCGGTGGATTTAGATCGTGATGCAAGTAGTCTTGTTACCATGCTTAGTATCATGCGGTAGATTTAAGCTTGGTTCAAGAGGGTTTCTTGTTAGATCATGAGCCATGCGGTGGGCTAAGATCTAGCTTGGAGCTAGTTATCAGCTCTATTGGATTTTGGCAAAATTCAATAGATTCATTAAGTTACCCTGTGTTGCTTTGAGTTTTACTTTATGTTTAAATTCATGTAACACTCTTTTGCCCAATTTAGATTGATTTGGATCGGCTTTATCTCATGTAGTGATCCTTACATCGCACTTTCGTATCTTGCTTCAAAAGGCACGTGGATCACGTGTTTCTCAAATAGCCGAAACCGAACCAATCTAGGTTGTTACATGTTGCGGGTTCAATCTTGTCAATTTTCGTGTAAATCTTGACAGAACCAAGTATCATGCGGTAGATGCAGATTTTTGGGTTGTCTTAGAGCTAATCATCCGGTGGATTAGATTCTTAATTCAATCTGATAGATTTATCATCTTTGGCGATGTTTGTTCCTTCTCCATGGACCCCGATTCGGCTGTTCAGCCGTATTCGGTTATGCTTCCACGAGTAAAACGCGATTATAAGTCATGTTTTAAACAACGTATGCTTTTAGCTTTCCATATTTAGATTATATCATGCGGTAGATAGATCTATTTATGGTTGGTGGTGTGATTCTCAATCAATGTCGTATCATGCGGTGGATAAACTTGTTTGGCTTCATGCTTGACGGGTTTTGAAGTACCTAGACATGCGGTAGACTAGTGCTTTGGACCTATGCATGTTTGTTTATTACATATTTATGATCATGCTTTACTTTATTTGTTGTTTATTGTTATTTATCCTCGAGGATCGGTCATGGCTTTGTGCACGTGCAATCTTTTTCAAATAAAGATCGATCTTTCATCATGCTTGCGTCATCCGTTCGGCTATGTTCTGTTTTACGCTTTGAAACTCCCGAATGGTTTCTAGTTTGCTGGCAGATAGCTTCCTGTAGCTATATGTCATCTCACATGGCTTTCCTAGCCGTAAATATGGAACTGTCTTGTACCACCCGGCAAGTTCCAAGCTTTGGAATTTAACTACTTTGTCTTTTGTTAATTTTCAAGGAAAATTGACTGGCACGTCTTGGAATCTGTTCGCGTGTGAAGCTAGCTTGTTCGGCTTGCTGTGTGCTTGACGTAGGGTGCAGATTTTGCGTCAACAGTAGCTACCATATGCCTTCAGTAGGACTAGATCGAATCATGGTGATTAGTCTTATCTTGAGGACACACCGTAGTAGTGCACGGACCTTGGTTGTTGCTCGGTGATGAATATCCTTACGTAGTCACAGTACGGGGGAGGATAAAGCGGCGAGTGAACGTGTATTGGACCACTCCGTATCGGGTTACTCCATATCGAGTGTAATCCTTATCATAGTATAGGTTTAGATTGGTTTATCACCTTGGCCGGAATGGCAACAAGAAGACGATAGGCTAGGGTTACCTTTTGATGCTTACCTTTATGGTTAGGTGGATGTGATCCATACATCCCTTCGTGTTTGTATGATTACCTTTATGCAACCAATGCTTCACATAGGGTTAGACCGGTAGGTTAGATAGAGAACCTTAGTGGTTTGCTTCCGATCCTTGGATTGACAAATCTAGGGAGGACCCTCCTTGGTGAAAAAGGCACCAAGTCACCCGTAGGCTTGCGGTGAACTTGAGCACGGTTTCACACCGTCAACAAGCCCCTTTTTCTGGCGTCGTTGTCGGGGATCGGCAACTCGAACCCTAGGGCGATCTATCTTTCTTTTAACTAACCCTAATTTTTATCATTGCATATACGCTTGCTTTCTTGTTTGTGTCCTTGAAAGTAGGTGGAAAACTAGACACAAAGAGATCGAGAAAAGTTTGCAACACTCGAAGCAAACGAAGATGAACAAGGTATGCCTATGTGTCGATTAAGCTTTTAGACTAATGTCTTTTGGAGGATGTTTGTCCAAGCTATAGGTTTCAGAAACGACCATGTCAAGCATGATGGAGAAGGATTCCATTACCATCATGCTCATGCAGCGATGGTTATGATTTTTGAAGCCAAAGGATGCGTGACACGGTGCCTAAAAGACTTCAAGATGAAGACCACACGCACATCTCTGGATCGATGGACGAAAGGATAATGATTTCATCGCGATGTTTGCATGAGCCTCAGCAGAAAAAAATTAGATATATTTGGATTTTCAGAAGCTGCATGAAGTCTACGCTCCAACAAATCAAGCGGCAAGGCAATCGGAGGTTGCTACAAGCGGATATGGCCGAATCACCGATGGTTGCACATGCTGAAATTCTGGACAGCAAGCAGTGCTGAAGTGAAACAGCCATAGCTCCCTCATTCGGACTCCGTTTAAGGCAAATGAGTACCCATTGGAAAGGTAATTTTATAAATTTTTCAATAAAACTATATTTTGGTATATGTTCTGTTCTGGATGCAGGGGTAAATCCACGAAGAAGAGGCAGCAACAAGGCGATCACGACAAGATAGAGGAGATGGACACAATGATAATAAATAGAAGATGGGGCAACGGTTCCACAACATGTACATAATGAAATTCAGAAGCTAAGGACTAAAACAAACCCTCCGGAGCAGGGATAAATGAAGACACAAGAGGCACCACTCAACACATGATGATGTTGGAAGCGAATCACGACGGATTTCCTAAAGGCAACATCAAGCTGCATGGCTACTTTGGATTCTCGCACAAGTAACCATGGCTTCACGACAATAAAAAGATAAGTGAGAAAGTCGAGCTCTATGACTTTAAATGAAGCGCTTTGTGGGAGGCAACCCAACCTTTTTATATATCTATATAAACTATGACAAGTCTACATTGTGTTCTTTATTTGAAAACTTCAAGTAACATCGTACCATCGCTCTAATATCACAACCACATGTTGTATGCTTTAATATATATACACACACACATTGAGTGAGTACTTTGCTACTTGAATTTTGGGAAACTTGTAGACCCCTTTTTTGTGTTTAGAGTCTTTTTATTTGTGTCTTTAGAGAGAAATATGAAGCATGATCCCTTTTGATTCTAAACTTGTGGCTAGTTAACTTAGGCTAACTTTTGCTTTTGGTTTAGATCACCACCATATCATGTCATATCATTTTGTTCATTGATAATCATGTTTTACTTCATTCCACTTTGTTCTCCACCCTTGCATTATGTTGCATGTTGCATCTCATCTTTTATAACCCTTACAAAAAATCTCATCTTTACCTAAACCTTCCTATCAAACCACACCTAGAACCTAGGCCAACAAAGGGAGGAATCGACTTTTATCAAGTCGATAAATTCTATCTCTATCCCTTCTCTAATTAAAGTTTTGACTAGCCTCATCCTAAACCCTTAGGAAAAACCTCGCATACCTTTAGTAATCCTAAAACCATAGGTTTGTTTTTCATCCGAAAATCTAACCCTTGCTTTTCTTCTTTTTTCAAAACAACCTTAGACAAAATTTCTTCACCCGACTTATCTTTTCAAAATTCTTGTCTTAAGCCAAAAATATAGGATACCCATAAGCCTTACCTTAAAACCTTGTTAGCATGTTTTAAGGTCTTTTGATAAAATGTTTTGTTGACAAGACTTTACGTCCCATAAAGTGACTTGCTTGTCATTAGAAGGAACAACTTTGAAAGCCTTTTTCAAACATTGCTGACCCTTTTCACTAATTCCTCTTTGCATTTGCATTTTGCACCAACCCCCCTTTGTTCTATCTTGCATAGGTTATCTTGGCTTCTTCGCAAAACTTTTTGATGAATGCTTTATTTCCTTAATGGTGCTTCGCGCGCGCGAGGCATTTTCTTTTGTAATCTTGTGTAAACATGGTGTTTATATTTGATTATGGACAATCATCATTTGAGTTTTTTTTAGCCTTGTTAATTTATATTGCATTGGTTGGTTTATAAACTTCACAATGTGTCCTACCTCTCTTACACTATTAAGAATTGTTAATCTTGGGATAAACATGGTGTTTTGACCTTGGTTGATAAATCTTTATGGCGGTGGAGAAGTTTGGCAACCACTTTCTAAGCATGGAGCTTAGAATTTGGTGTAAACATTGTTTTGTTTATATCCCTTCCTTTCATTTGCATTTTCACCTACACGCACGTACACTCATTACGTCCTTACTTTTCTCTTTGCTAGGTGAGCTATGCCACAAGCCAAGATCTTAGGGATGCATTTGGTTTGTAGGCAATTGTTTCTACTCCCAACCATAACCCCGGGGGTAGAATGTGCATTAGATTTGTTTTGTAGGCATGGAGAAGTGTTCCCATGAGTTCTTGACCAATTGCAATCAAGATCGTTAGTCATCTACAAGGCTTGACAGGGAAGTTGCTATTTCCATCAAGATTTGAGCACATGTTCAGAGATGTACAATATAAGAAAATTTAATATTCAGAAGCTCCTTCAAACCTTCTTTCCAGCGCATCAATCATCAATTTTGAAGACCTGTACAATGAGATATGGCAAAACCATTGAGCGCTGCGCAGTCTGAAATCAGCCTTGGACAGATTGCATCGCCGGAGTAAAATTGGCACAACTCTCTTGTTCGAAACCAGTTTCATGCATATGATGGCTCGTTGGAAAGATAATTTCATAAACTTCAACATGGAGGGGTGTTTCAGTACATTTTCTCTTCTGGAGGAAAAATAAAAACTGTGGAAAATGAGGCAGAGACAAAGGACGGCATTGAAGTCGGTGATGACTATATGACGAAGGATTGGAACCATGGCTTGATGATGATAAGAAAAAGTTGAGGGAAAAATGAGCAACAAAGGCAAGGAAGTGAAGACGATTCTCAAACACATGGCGAATTACAAGCAATTCAAGTTCTTCCACACTTAGCAACACGCTAAGCATGGGGGAGGATTTGAAGGACGAAAGAGAAAGGCCATATGGAGTACAAGGATCACCTTCACCACAAGATGTTCATCATTCTTTCTCCATGCTAAGCACAATGTTTAAGCATGGGGGAGGCATCGCTGCACTTCATTACGAGCATCGAAACGGACGGTAACTCGCCCTTAACTTTATCTTTGTTCATCGCCTTTTAAATGCTTGGACATATATGCTTTCAACCATAGACAACCTTTCTATTTATCTCTCTATCAATAACATGGCTACTAGGAGGACAACCTAGGCTAGTTAGTTTTACATTTCAATAAATAAATCACCATCACTTTTGAGCTTACCACGATGATACTATTTGTATGTCTTGATTATGGAAAAATGATGAAAGTTGCCGCCTTGTTTTACGTGCATGATGTTCTATATAACATGACTACTTGCTCTCTATTAAAAGGAACTTAAATTGAATTAAATATCAGCTCTTTCATTTGTGGAGGTTAAATGACTAATTTCTAAGACCCACATACTTTATGTTGCTCTTTAATTTAAGTTTACCGATGACCTGTGCCTTGCACTCGTTCTATTTAAAATCATTATGCTATCTACATTTGTGAATCTCTTGCAAGGCTCTACCTAAGCTTATACACATACAAGTACTTTAATGATATAACCTTTATTTTGCAAACTTATATCTTGATGAGTTGGATTAGGATTGATTTCTGTGGTACGAGACTAAGAAGCTGGTCATTCCTTTGCGTATCTTTTTCATTCTAGCCATTCTTGTCCACGCATTGTGAGTTTCTACATTGGAAATTTCACAAACTTCGCTAGGCATCCACCCTAAACCCAAAACATCTTTTTGTGATTACCTCCTTGACCACAACCCAAATTGAGTATGGATGATCTTTCAATGAATTTTCTAAAGATTTTCTGGCAAGATTTCAAGACATATAACATATGGAGGGACTCATCAGTGATTATGCGAGTTTCAACATGGAGGATGCCCTTGAAGATTCCAAAAGATTTATAAAGGAATACAAGGATTTTGTACTTTGTTGACGGTGAAATTCCGTCAACCTAGCCATGAGTTTACCTTCGGTGTTGGCATGACTTTTGTATCTTATTCATTGGTACTAAACCCCGTGGTATAACAAGTTCACTTGTGCATGTCGGTTTTGGAGTTTAGTGTTTATGCAGGGTTTTAGCGTTGAAAGCAAGACTTCCGGGATAAGTTCATTAAGCACCTCATGACAAGACCTTGAAGCCCAGTACAAGTCAAGCAATGAAGTGAACACGACTCCAAGAAGCCCAAGGACCCAACCCGAGAAGATGGAAAACTCCGAGGACCTAGCCAGAAAAGTGCTGAATCTTGCAAGACAAGGAGCTTCGTCCAATTCGGAGAGAAACCGACGACAAGGGCCCACATGCAAAAGGGGAGAGGATCTAGAAGACTTGGGAAGCAACACCGGGCGAAGGAGGCCACAGACTGGGCCGAGATGGGCCCGGACCGGTCGGCCCAGGCCGGCCGGTCCAGCCTGTTTCGGGGCCCAGTTGGCCTCCCCTTTGACCTAGATGCATCTCGGGCTATTTATAGCCCCCTGACCGAGAGCCACGGAGGAATCAATTCGTCATCCGCCGCCGAGGAGCAGAGAAGCTTGAGGGACACCATCTCGGAGATGAGAGTCATGCTAGTTGTCTAGGGTCTCCCTAGCCGACGTGGGAACCTTGCATGGAAGACCACGTCGGAGCTCCGGAGCAAGGATCAAGATCGAGGTAGGATCCCGGTGGTGATCTTGTTCATGTAATCATTCATGGTGAAGTTTTTATAGTGAATCTGATTTCTAGCGATCTAGTGCCTTCTTGTTGGTTTTGTTTTCTTCTTGGTTTTGCTTCTTCTACGATCTATACTTAAGATAGATTACATAGGGTGCTCTTGTAGCCGCGGTGGCTAGAGGTGCATACCGGACCGACCAAGTGATTTCAACTTGTTCTTATCGAACTCGCCCTAGACTACCCGCATGAATAGGGATACGTTGTGACAGAATGGGGGTTCCGAAAGGCGGGCGTTTTCGGAGTCGAACCGGAGGCCACGATTTAAAGATGCTTTTAATGAGATTCGCTTTTCTATCTTCATTTATCTTGTTTGGAGCTACAACATAAGCATGATATAGATTCTCTAGATCGGTTATCTCTTGATTTCTCTTGCTACCTCTTTAGTAGATTAGATTAGATTAGTTTTCTTGATGATATCTTAGATTAGATGCAACTTAGTTCTTCATAAGATAGCTTTCCTTGCTTTACTAGATTGAATCCTTGTGTTGCACATTGTTACATGGATTCGATACCTTGGGTTCACCACTCGAGGGAAGAAGGGTCCCTTGACTACGACGGGAGACTTGTCTGCTTGCAAGTCTAAACGAACTTTGATATAACTATTAACAGTCAACAAGCCCCTTTTTCTGGCGCCATTGCCGGGGAACAAGCAATCAAGATCCAATCTAGTATCGCTTATCTTTCAGTTTTTCTTTTGATTTTCTTTTGCATCTCTTAACTTTGATCGTCCTCAAAAAAATCAATCTAATCTAGTTTTGATTAACCCTAATTTTTCTTTTTTTAGATTTTTGTTTTTGCTAACCCTAACTGGAGATGGTTGGCTACCTCTCCAAGAAACCCAAACTTTTTTTGGATGATCCAGGAAAACTTTACAGGCAAAGGAGACGTGCAACACAAGCTAAAGGGTTGGAAACCCTAGATCCAAAATCCAAAGTCGAAGGACCGTCAAAATCTCCAAGGGAATCACCACCTCCAAGTCCAAAGGAAGATCAACCTCAACCACCGGAGCGCAAGATCGAGCTATGCACCCCGGACATCGTTGATCTACCTATCATAAACCTTCAAGATGCCGGAAGGCCATTCAAGATCAAAGTCTCAACTATCCGCATGACGATTGCGAGAGCTTTGGAGCGTTTCAATGAATACATACGAGCAGAATTCCTTGAGTGGCATATCGGTTTACTTAAGAGGAGGATGGAGAGGATGGAGATATAGAAAGAAGCTCAACACCTAAAGGCTGCCAAGGCAAGATCCACAGCGAGGATTGTGAGGAGCACGACCATGTCCAAGGTAACCCCAATTTAATGCAAGTTCGTCCATCCAAGATTTGGTTCCTCTTTGTACACAATTCAAGGACTTCATGGACGAGCAAGCTAAGATCAACAAGGACGCCGTCACTAAGTTCGAGGCTATGGAGAAAATATTGAAGAATTTAGATGACAAGGTGACGGAGGTCGGAAGCTCTATACGTGAAGTGTTCATCATGATGAAGATGCTAGAGATGCAAGTGGGACAACTTGTCGGGCGCCCGATGGGTAACAAAGAAGAATTTTCGAGAAAACCCAAGGTCCCAAGACGGCGAAGGCTACTCAAACTCATTCGGGAGAGATGGAGGATCACACTAAGGAGACCATGAAGATCACGACCGAAGGACCGGAGTTTGAGATGCCGAGCCATTACATGAAGGAAGTTGTTGCATCCGTCAAGACCAAAAGACAAAGCCAGCCTGTGAAGACCAAAAATATGACTAAGCCGAAGAATAAGCCCGTGCCCAAGATGGTGCGGAAGTGGGTACCCAAGATTGCAACGCCCACAAAGAGCGTTGATCCGAAGTAATCAAGTGATGAAGTCTAGCAATGGACTATAAACGAAGCGCTAGGCGGGAGGCAACCCGTTTCGTCGAGTCAAGAATAAGCTACCGGGAGGACAACCCGATTCTAGGTTTTTCAAGTCTTTTCAAGTAATTTAGTTTTTAATTTTACTACGCAAGACATTAGACTTAGAATGGTTGAAAAATATTAGAGACATAATTCTTGGTTGAATATTTTGTTTTGATCATAAACCCTTTACATGAACCATCCTATGTTGTTTGCTTCTTTTTCGAGATACCACAACCAAATAAATTCAGAACCTATCTCAACCTTTCATCCTCTTTATTATGTTGTGGTTGACTTGTTTTACATGCTAAAAACACACGAGTAGAGCCACGTCTTGTACCTAGATGTTATTTAAATTTCAGCACGTGGTAGGACTCGTGTGAACCTAGAAACTTGACTTTTGGTTGGTTTAAAAATCCTTATCCTTGGTTTCTCTAGAGTTAGAATTTTTCTAAGCCTCATTTAATTTTAGTTTATTCAAAATCTCTCTCATCTAGTCAAAATTAGAACCTAAACCTATGCCCCCATGATCAAGTTGGGAAAAGCTTGCTCTCAACTAATGAAAGCAAACAATACCGGTGAGACCAACATAAAAGTAGTCGGAAATATTTTTCGACTTACATTTGTTTTTAATGCTTTAAAAACTCCTCTAAATTTATATTTTAACTCATTAATATCTCTGATTTTATTTTTTATTTTCAAAATTAGAGGAGTACTTAGCATTAAAACACGCTTAGAGGAAGGCAATCTAGTTAACCTAACCATACATGCACCATGATACATCATGGGGTGCCCCTTTAACATCTCAAACCACATGAAAGGACAAGCATGGGGGGTAGCCAAGGCTTTGTTTTGTAGGAATATCATGGAGGCATGTGAGGCAAGGGAGTATGGAAGTGACTCAAAGCGAAAACATCAAGTGGAAGGAGCAATAATGCAAGCAAAGGAGTGGATGAGAACATTTGGAAGGTGCACGCGGTCATGAAGCAACAAAGCATGAGTGCTCTAGAGAAGAACCGAGCCAAAAGGAGGAGAGAGGTGAGTCTCCCATCCAGCTCTTTGTCCGTGTGCTCTAGTTTGTAGTCCGTAACCACCTTAGACTTAGCCATCCACCCCGTTTCTTTCGTGTGACAAATCACATCCTTAATCCACTCAAAGTCCATACTCCAAAATAATATTGGTGTACCTTGTTACCGGTTGAAAACCCCGGATATATATTTGTGAGGGAGAGTGCTGCAATCATGGAAGAAACCTACAAGATTTTTCACCAAAGAAGAAGGGATCATCGTTGTCTATGCCATCATCGACAACCTCTTCGAGGAGGCGCTCGGTTTCTGAGTATCCTCGGAGTATTGAGGAGGATACGGCACCGCCGAGGAGGAACCACACTCTTTTCTTCGGTGGCATGAGGGCCACATGAAACTCGTTTATGAGGTTCACCAAACCTCAAGGACATATGGAGGAGCCGCCCGTCCAACCTCACCACTTGACACGATCATCCGCTCCACCTCCATACGCTCCGTGGTATTTCAATGGGTTTATCATCACGACGGAGGAGGAGGAGGAGAAGCTCGCTCGCCTTGAGTAGAGGCTTGTAGCGAACGTCGACTTCGACGACCAAGCTCTCCACATATTGGGTTTTCATATGGGACACCGGTGCAGTTCTCTACGGAGTGTCGGCAAACACCCACAAGGAATTCTCCTAGGAAATTCTCATGACCATGGTGCATATCCTTGGTGAAGGAGTGCTAAGTCTCTCATTCCGTTTGGAGGGAGCCCACAAGTGGAGAAGAAGGAAGACACCGTCGGAAGGGTAACCTTGATCAACGGTGCTATGTCTAGCACCTTGATGGGGTAATCTCCTTTCATCCATGGGTTGTAATCGATCTTGAGATGTAATCATACTTTGTTGGATTGTCTATCTATCATCTTGTGTTGAATATACTTTAATGCTTAAGGTTAGCTATCATGCCGTAAAGGGAGTAGAGCCCCCAATGCTTCCTTGGATCCATTCAACACATCATGTCCATCATAGGTCTAGTCATGAATACCTTCGCGTAGTGATAGTACGAGAGGAGGGAAAGGGCGAAACCGTGGTCACAACCCCCGATAGATTAGATTGGTTTTCATGTTCAAAACGATTGTGTGTTCTAGTATCGTAGACCCATGGGCGAGTGTCTCCTATCTTTATTAAACAAGCGGTTCCTTATGTATTAGGGAATAGCTCGGTTTTCAAAAGGGAGCCCCGGAACAAGTGGATGTGCATAGAGGAACATGGGAAGGTTTTTGGAGTATGATCGCAGGAGAAGACCATCAATGAAGAAATACTATCCGGGACCCCATCATCCAAGAGTTTCACTCATGGATGTGCAAAAGGATTTTGGGGAGAATAAGAGAGACAAAGATAACCAACACAAAGTTGAATTGGCTTTACTCGGCTTTGATTGCCAGGCAGCCAATAGACCCCACTCACCTATGATCAACCGGTGGTGTTGTTAAGCAACATCGAGTTCGGGAGATATTGGTTCGGGGTGTTACCTCTCCATGTTGGCTATCTCTTTAAGACCGGGTATTGCAAGGAACCCGAATCATCTCTTAGCCGGGACTTCCCTAGGATTTGAGAATATGAAGAAAAGAAAATATATAAGTGAAGATGAGAGAGGAGGCTTCAAAGTGGCCAAAGTAAATTTGCCCCTATCAGATGGAAGATTAAGACTTTTTCTTGAGGGGAAAGAAGATTGGTTAGAGGAAGGACTTCTTGTGCCGGCGAAGAAAAATAAAAGAGAAGGATTATAGGAGAAGGATCTTCTATGGCCCAAGACGGAGGTGCACAACAAAATTATGTGCCACCACTTGGAGGAATTCCGGCGCCGCCAAGTTCCTACGGTGGTGTACCAATGCAAGCATGGGGGAGTGTTGTAGCCATACCCCCACCAATTTTGCGGTGCCCAACATAGCCTTTGCGGAGCCATATGCACATCTTCCTCAACCACAACAAAGTGGCCATCATTGGAGGATACGCTGTGAGGAACATGCAAATTATTGCAGCCATCCTAAACAATGCAAACCAAATGGGTGAAGGTACTGCAAACATCGCTTATGAGCTTTGACACCTTCACTTAGCACCGTCATACAATTCATAGGAGAAGCGGTGCAATCCTATTATGAGTAAGGGTACATCAACCAAGACTATCAATATCAACCACCGGCGGAAGATTAGAGAGAGGAGGAGCTTTAGTTATCTTTCCTCTACCCCCTTTTCTTTAATTTTCAGCTTGTATGCGCCTATTTATGCGTAGTGTTTTCAGTTTTTATTTAAATTTCAGCATGTGTGTTAGTTTATTTTCAGCATGTGTGTTAGTGTTTATTTTCATCATGAATAATGTCACCACCTAGTTTTTACCTTTGGTAAAGTTATGAAATTTATGCCATGATGATATATGATTATAATTGCCGCTTTGTTTATCTTTGTAATTGTTTTATGCATGTTTAAGCTAGTGCTCTCTCAAAATACAAATCTGAATTTATCTAAATGCTTGCTTAATCTTTAGCGGAGGTTATGATAAAAATAAAGACCCATAGTGTTTTATGTGCTCTCAAGTTTTAGATGGATTAAAGATGATTTATTTTTGTTCTTAATAGTAATGCTAACCTTGTCATAAATACCACTTGCATGTTGCTCTACCTATCCAGAGCCATATAAATATTTGAGTGCAAAAACTTAGTATACAAGGTTTATTTTTGGGTGAGTTATTTCAGGCCTTGATTTCTCTGGCCCGAGACTAAGAAGTTGGTCATTCCGTTTTTGCGTATCTATCTTTTTGCTAGCCTTTCTATCCGTGCATTGTGTATCCCCACATCGGAGATCTCACAAACCTCGCCGGATATCCACCCTTAAAACCAAATATCATCTTTTGTGATTACCTCCTTGACCACAACCTATCGTTGAGAATGGATCATCAATTCAAGGAAGAACGATGGTGCCAAGATTGAAGATTTCTAGTATCTTTCCAAAGGAAAAGTATTTCCGGTACCTACCTTATCTCTATCACCTCTTTGCCCGAGGACGAGCAAACGTCTAAGCATGGGGGAGGAGGTAGGTACAATGCAATGTTAGAGTTCAAGGGGAGCAAATAAAAAAATTTGAGAAAGAAAAAAATGAGAAAAATAAAGAAAGAACAAAAATATGAGTATGAGAAAAAGAGGAGAAAAGAAAAAAATATGTGTATGTATGATATAATAAAATAAAGTGAACTCCCCGGTTCTCTAAAGTGCATTAGGAATTTCAAGGCTTCAAGATTAAAAGATCCATACTCATTTTCCAACCATGTGCAATCCGATAACGAGGACTTCCTTTGTGCCTCGGGATCACTCTTTGCCATTTGCACATGTCCACCTATCTCAAGTGTGTGTATTTTTCTCTTCCCCTCCTTGATTTAACATTATTTTCCAATGACCTTTTTGACGAGTCTCGGTAAGACCATGAGAAGTTTGTCTTGTTTTGACAACATCTCATTTATAATATCTTGGTAGGACTAAACTTTCCCAAAAAGCTACATATAAAGCCTACCACATAAATGAATGTTATGAGAGGGAAAGGAGTAGAATAAATAGGCTTGAGAGACAAGATGAGATGAGAGTTCATGAGCAAGACGCAAGGCGGTTTAAATTTGTGAACTTGGTTTAGCTCTTTTTCATCTCATTCTTTATTTCAAAATTTCTGAGATCCATTTGAATTTTGGGAGCATGTTAATACTTGTGGGATAAGCTTAACTAAAAATCTACCCTCCATTAGGATGAAGGCTAGTACATTATGGAACTTTAACGAACTAAACTTTTGAGAGCATTATGTTTTCTCATGTGTGATCAAGTGCAAGGTTTAAACAATGAGGGGCAACGATGATATCCATCGAAGGCTTACTCGAGGACGAGCAAGGTTTAAGCATGGGGGAGCTGTTGACGGTGAAATTCCGTCAACCTAGCCATGAGTTTACCTTCGATGTTGGCATGACTTTTGTATCTTATTCATTGGTACTAACCCCCGTGGTATAACAAGTTCACTTGTGCATGTCGGTTTTGGAGTTTAGTGTTTATGCAGGGTTTTAGCGTTGAAAGCAAGACTTCCGGATAAGTTCATTAAGCACCTCATGACAAGACCTTGAAGCCCAGTACAAGTCAAGCAATGAAGTGAACACGACTCCAAGAAGCCCAAGGACCCAACCCGAGAAGATGGAAAACTCCGAGGACCTAGCCAGAAAAGTGCTGAATCTTGCAAGACAAGGAGCTTCGTCCAATTCGGAGGGAAACCGACGACAAGGGCCCACATGCAAAAGGGGAGAGGATCTAGAAGACTTGGGAAGCAACACCGGGCGAAGGAGGCCACAGACTGGGCCGAGATGGGCCCGGACCGGTCGGCCCAGGCCGGCGGTCCCGCCTGTTTCGGGGCCCGGTTGGCCTCCCCTTTGACCTAGATGCATCTCGGGCTATTTATAGCCCCCTGACCGAGAGCCACGGAGGAATCAATTCGTCATCCGCCGCCGAGGAGCGAGGAGCCGAGAAGCTTGAGGGACACCATCTCGGAGATGAGAGTCGTGCTAGTTGTCTAGGGTCTCCCTAGCCGACGTGGGAACCTTGCATGGAAGACCACGTCGGAGCTCCGGAGCAAGGATCAAGATCGAGGTAGGATCCCGGTGGTGATCTTGTTCATGTAATCATTCATGGTGAAGTTTTTATAGTGAATCCGATTTCTAGCGATCAAGTGCCTTCTCGATGATTTTGTTTTCTTCTTGGTTTTGCTTCTTCTACGATCTATACTTAAGATAGATTACATAGGGTGCTCTTGTAGCCGCGGTGGCTAGAGGTGCATACCGGACCGACCAAGTGATTTCAACTTGTTCTTATCGAACTCGCCCTAGACTACCCGCATGAATAGGGATATGTTGTGACAGAACGGGGGTTCCGAAAGGCGGGCGTTTTCGGAGTCAGACCGGAGGCCATGAATTAAAGATGCTTTTAATGAGATTCGCTTTTCTATCTTCATCTATCTTGTTTGGAGCTACAACATAAGCATGATCTAGATTCTCTAGATCGGTTATCTCTTGCTTTCTCTTGCTACCTCTTTAGTAGATTAGATTAGATTAGTTTTCTTGATGATATCTTAGATTAGATGCAACTTAGTTCTTCATAAGATAGCTTTCCTTGCTTTACTAGATTGAATCATTGCGTTGCACATTGTTCCACGGATTCGATACCTTGAGTTCACCACTCGAGGGAAGAAGGGTCCCTTGACTACGACGGGAGACTTGTCCGCTTGTAAGTCTAAACGAACTTTGATATAACTATTAACCGTCAACATACTTCTTTAGCAGCCATAGGCCCCCTCACTTCTATGCTCGTGGACGAGCAATCATTTAAGCATGGGGAGGACTGCTATAGCAAGTACTATGTTTCTTAAAAGTTCGGAGGAGCATAAAAATGATGAATAAAAAAATAAAAAAGAGAAGAAAACGTGAAGTAAAAAAGAAGAAGAAGAAAACAATGAAGGAAAGAAAGAAGAAATAAATGAAGAAGAAAGAAAAAAATAAGAAAAGAAAAAACAAAAAAAGAGAAAAATAAAAATGCTCCTTGATTCTTTTTAGCTTCATTTAAATCTTAGAGAGCTTTGAAGACAAGTCCATACTCAAACTTTTCCAACCATGTGCAATCTGATAACGAGAACTTCATCCATGTCTCGGGATCACCCATTTGCCACTTGCACATGTCCACCTTTCTAAAATGTGTGTGTTCCATCTCTCTCTCTCTTTCCGACATTTATTTTCCATGGCCTTTTTGACTAGTCTCGGTAATTCTAATAGATCTCTCTCTTAGTTTGACAATATTTCAAGTATAATGTTTTGCTAGGATTGTTTCTACCTACCAAGCTCCACAGAAGCTTTCCACTTCCATATATGAGTAGAATAGGTTGAGAATAATCTAGTGTAGGCTTGAGTGACTTGACGAGATGAGTGTTTCCATGAGCTTTTGCAAGAGAACCTCACTTATATTAGATGCGCAACATTTTAAAAACTCTTTACGATGCAACAAGGTTAAGGTTTGAAGTTTGCTTAAGTTCGAGAGCACTATATTTGTTTTATTGTGGCATGTTCTTTAATGATAGTCTATCTTCCATAATGAAGTAGCCGGTCAAAACTTGAACCTTAAATGCTAAATACTTGAGAGAGCAATATGTCTTGTTGTGTATAACTAAGTGCAGGGAAGACATTGAAGGGCAACGCTGATTTCCAAATTAAGCAAAGATTTTGGACTTGCTTGAGGACGAGCAAGGTTTAAGCATGAGGGTATGTTGACGGTCGATTTTGGTACACCTAGCTATAAGTTTACCGTCAACATTTGCACGTATTTGATATTCTAACCAATGGTACTAACCCCCCGGAGGTATCAAGTTCACTCTCGCATGTCGATTTTGGAGTTTGTTGTTTATGCAGGAAATTAACTTTAAAGAGGAGACTTTCGGGATAAGTTCATCGAGCACTTCAAGAGAAGATCATGAAGCCCGTCACAAGTCAAGACACGCGATGAACATGACTCCAAATGACCCGAGGACCGAAGCGTCAATGTGCAAGTCTTCAGGGACTCAACCAGAAAACAGCGAAGCTTGCATAGCAAGGATTCAAGACTTAACCATGAAGGAAACGACGTCAATGGCCCACATGCAAGTGCACACAAATAAGGGATCACGCGAGAAGCAACCGGGGAGGAAACCGGGGCCGAACCGGGCCGAAATGGGCCTGGGCCGGCCAGCCTGGGCCGACCGGCCCAGCCCACTCCGGGCCCGGTTCGCGTCTCCCTTTTGCCCTAGGTGCTTGTCTATAAATTGTCTCTGCCTCCGCCGGCCGCCACAACCATCCATTCATCAGAGAGCCACCGAGACGAAGGAGAAGCACCGGGAGGAAGCCGACGGCTGCCGCGAGTCCTCGAGTTGCCTAGGGGATGGCTTAGGCCATGCCCTAGTCGCTAAAGATGGCCAAACGGGCCGCCCGGTCCGGCCCTAGCCCTGGCACTATTCGGCCCGGCCCTATCAGGCCCGCTACACCAGCCGGGCCGTGCCTGATAGGGCCACCGGGCCAAAAGAAGAGCCCAGGCACGGCCCTAGCATTCAAAAACCGTGTCGCGCCGTGCCCAGCGGCACGCCAGGCCTGATAGTGCCTGGCCCTATCAAGTACTAACTTGGCAACCATACTTGATCAACTCAGAATTTTTCAGAGAACAAAACAAGACAGACATATATCAAAAGGAAGGGCATGTGCAATGGCTGCGTCATTAAAACCCTGCTGGGTAAAACTCACCCTTGTGAGAAACCCCAGCCAGGGAAAAAGAGTACAGCCTAGCCCATAGTTCATTGCATTCCAGAGTTCATTGTTTCAGATGTCCATTACATCATTGTAGAATTAAAAAAACAAAACTAATCAAGATTAAGATCTTCAAATGCCTCTTCAAGCTCCTTGTCTTCAACATCATGTTGCAACGGCAACGGCAACACCTCCGGCACCGGCTTGAGGAGCGTGGTCGTCTACGTCGATTGGAGATGCGGATGACCGGCCGAAGAGCTCCTCCCTGTCCTTGCGCATGTCGTCGTCGTCGTCCCCGTCCAAGCCGCACAAGCACCGCTCATCGTTTCCGTCGACCTCGTCGCTGTGGCTCCCGGAGCCGCCGCTGCTGCCCAGCATCTCGATCTCGACAGCTCCGGTAGCGGTAGGGTTAGGGTTTGGAAGGAGGGGATGAGGGGAGGAGCCGCCGCGGCGGCCGACTGGAGATTAGGGTTGAGGGAGAGGGAATGACGAGTGGGGAGGCCGGCCGCCCGGCCTTTATAGTGTACGGACGCAGGGCGCTGAGGGTTTAGGGTATACCATTGGACGGCCAGGATGGAGGGAAGGTGAGGAGGTGGGGATCTGACGGCTGAAAATCGTGCCACTCGCAGGCACGGCTTATTAGCCGGACCAGGCCTGGGCTGGGCTGGCACTGTGGGCCAAATTGGCGGCCCAGGCACGGCCTTAGTGGTGGGCCGGGCCAGGCCCGGGCACTATGGAGTACGGGCCAGGCCGTTCTTGGGCCGTGCTTTTTAGGACCGTGCTCGGGCTGGCCCATTGGACTTGGCCCATTTGGAATTCTTTACTAGCCGCCATGGTTGGCCCTGCGTGGTGAAGCCATGGTGGAGTTTCGGAGCCGCGACTTGAAATCGTCAAGTCGTTTGTACCTTCAACATTCGGTGATGTAACTATATCTTGTCATACTTTGATCTACTACGAGTTATACTTATTCATATGTGTAGCTACCATATGCCTTTAGTAGGACTAGATCGAATCATGGTGATTAGTCTTGTCTTGCGGACACACCGTAGTAGTGCACGGACCTAGGTTGTTGCCCGGTGATGAATATCCTTACGTAGTGACAGTACGGGGGAGGAGAAAGCGGCGAGTGAATGTGCATCAGACCACTCCGTATCGGGTTACTCCATATCGAGTGTAATTCTTATCATAGTATAGGTTTAGATTGGTTTATCACCTTGGCCAGAACGGCAACAAGAAGACGATAGGCTAGGGTTACCTTTTGATGCTTACCTTTATGGTTAGGTGGATGTGATCCATACATCCCTTCGTGTTTGTATGATTACCTTTATGCAACCAATGCTTCACATAGGGTTAGACCGGTAGGTTAGATAGAGAACCTTAGTGGTTTGCTTCCGATCCTTTGATTGACAAATCTAGGGAGGACCCTCCTTGGTGATAAAGGCACCAAGCCACCCATAGGCTTGCGGTGAACTTGAGTACGATTTTACACTGTCAACATGATCATTACTTTATGTTTATGTATTTAAGATAAAAGATTGACTAACTTGTGAAGAAAGAACTACCGGAACACAATTACAACGCCTTGGACAAAGTTCTTTTGAGAGTACTTGCTAAGGACGAGCAAGATCTAAGCATGGGGAGGTACACCGAACATGGTCATTACACTTTGGTTTGGATTTGATTATGGAACTAACCCGCCACTAGGCACACTAATCATATAACAAGTTCATCTTTGTGCATGCATTTGGAAGTGTTGTGTTCATGTAGGAAAACATGGACATAAAGGACGGATTCAAAATAAGTTCAAAAGAGCAATAAAGGAGTCTTGTTCGTGTTCATGAGCTTGATGAAATCACTTCCAATGGTGGCTAGGACCGAAGTGCTACGAAGGAACATCCCCGAGGATTGAAGCATAAAAGACCGGACTTCATGCAAGGAGAACCTCCATCTTGGACGCGAGGATGACATCGTCAAAATGGTGCATGTGGAGGGGGCAAAGTGCATAAATGCATGAGGACCCACGGGAGCGAAGGGCGACCGAACCGGGTCGGGATGGGCCTGAGCCGGTCGGCCCAAGCCGGCCGGCCTGGCCCAGTTCCGGGGTCGGTTCGGCCCCCCTTTCCTTGCACCCGAAGGATCTTCAACCCTAAGTCCCTGGAGACGCCGCCATTCGCAAGACAGAGAGCCATTCGCACCAAGAGGCCATCCACGAGCTAGAGAGAGAGAAGGGACATCTCCGGAGGAGGATCGCCCAACTCGAAGAAAGCACCCACAAGTGGAGAAGAAGGAAGACACCGTCGGAAGCGTCACCATGATCAACGGTGCCATGCCTAGCACCTTGATGGGGTAATCTTCTTATTTGTCCATGGGTTGTAATCGATTTTGAGATGTAAATGCTACCTTGTTGGAACATCTATCTATCATCTTGTGTTGAATATGCTTTGTTGCTTAAGGTTAGCTACCATGTCGTAAAGGAAAGTAAGGGCCCCGATGCTCCCTGTTGACGGTGTATTTTGGTGCACCTAGCATGTTCATTACACTTTGGTTTGGATTTGATTATGGAACTAACTCACCACTAGGCACACTAATCATATAACAAGTTCATCTTTGTGCATGCATTTGGAAGTGTTGTGTTTATGTAGGAAAACATGGACATAAAGGACGGATTCGCAACAAGTTCAAAGGAACATTTACGGAGTCTTGTTCATGTTCATGAGCTTGATGAAATCACTTCCAAAGGTGGCAAGGACCGAAGTGCTACGAGGAACACCCCCGGGGATTGAAGTGTAAAAGATCGAACTTCATGCGAAGAGAACCTCCATCTTGACGCGAGGATAACATCATCAAAATCATGCAAGTGCGGGGGGCAAAGTACATAAGTGCATAAGGACCCACGGAGCAAAAGGGGCGGCCGAACCGGGCCGAAGTGGGCCCAGGCCGGTCGGCCCAGGCCGGCCAGCCCAGCCCACTCCGGTGGCCGGTTCGGTCCCGTTTTCCTTGCACTCGAAGGATCTTCAACCCTAAAAGCCCCGAGGCGCCGCCAACACCGAAGAGAGGAGTCATTCGCACCAGAAGGCCATCCACAAGCTAGAGAGAGAGGAGGAGGATCTCCGGCAGAAGATCAACCACCTCGAAGGAAGCACCCTCTCGTGGAGAAGAAGGAAGACACCGGCGGAAGGGAAACCATGATCAACGGTGCCATGATCAGCACCTTGATGGGGTAATCTTCTCATTCGTCCATGGGTTGTAATCGATCTTGAGATGTAATCGCACTTTGTCGGATTATCTATCTATCATCTTGTGTTGAATATACTTTAATGCTTAAGGTTAGCTACCATGCCGTAAAGGGAGTATAGGCCTCAATGCTTCCTTGGATCCATTCAATATGCCGTGTCCATCAAAGGTCTAGTCATGAATACCTTCGCGTAGTGACAGTACGAGAGGAGGGAAAGGGCGAAACCGTGGTCACAACCCCAATAGATTAGATTGGTTTCATGTCTTTAAGCGATTGCATGCTCTAGTATCGTAGACCCGTGGGTGAGTGTCTTCTACCTTGATATCTTAATCGTTCTCTTTAGTGTAGTTTAGTTGTTTTCTAGCATAATCCCCTTGCTCTCTAGTTAGGGTTTTAGTAGCTAGTGTGTCGTTGTAGATTGAACGCTTGTAATCCCCTTGCTCCGCGGATTGACAAGAACCTTGGGAATCCCGTGGTGAAAAAGGTGTGGGGTCCTTACGCTTGCGGATCGTAGAGGGATACGTCTTTTATCCGTCAACAAGCCCCTTTTTCTGGCGTCGTTGCCGGGGAGCAAGTTAGTTTACATCGTTTGATTTGCATCTAACTTAGTTTTATATTTTAGTTTATCTTTTATTTGCTTTATCTAACATATACTATCTAGAAAAACACTTGTTTCGTTTTTGTTTTTGTTTTTATCTTATTGTCTAGATGGCGTTCGTTAATCAACCCGTGGAAGAACCGGAGAAATCACTAAGGGATTACGCTAGCCCTCGATGTGAAGACATAAAAGTACAAGAGTCGGATTCGAAGCTCGAATCGACCAAGTATGAGATTAAATCCAAGATCATCGAGATGGTGGCGTCGAACCCATTTGAAGGGATGGTTACGGAGAACCCATATAGACACATAAGGGATTTCACGACAATATGCAACACGGTGCGTCAAGAAGGAGTTCCCGATGAATGGTTCAAATGGAATCTCTTTCCCTACTCACTTGCCGGCAAAGCAAAGACATGGTATTCGGTTGCGTCCTTTGAAGTTGAAGGCAATTGGAACAAGTTGACAAAGAAGTTTTGCGAGAAGTTCTTTCCAATTAGCAAGGTTCAACATCTAAGGAGGCAAGTGATCACTTTCATGCAAGGAGAAGAGGAAGGGATAGACCAAGCCCGGGATAGGTTTAATGGATTGATCGAACAAGGACCAAAACTCGGCTTCACTGGTGACGTACTCTTGCATACATTTTTCTTTTCCCTAACCCCTAGTTGCATGCAACAAGTCGAAATGTGTGCAGGTGGGGATCTCATGGAGAAAACACTCACGGAAGCCGCCCAACTTCTACAAAAAGTTAGTAAAGCGTCTGCCATGCGAAGAGATTGGGAAACAAGACTTGCGGAAGAGCCGGAATACAATTCAAGGAAGAAGAAGTGTGCTGATTTTTCTAAAGAGGCAACCCCGGAAGTCACAAAAGAGGAGCCAATCATGGAAAAGCTTGAACAAGAACACATCAAGTCAAGAACTACACCAAGCGTCGACTTCGCCACACCAAATGAGACGAACAAGAGAAGCATGTCAAGCGCGAAGCCACTAAGGGAGTTCGAACCAATGGATTGGGTTCCCATCAATTACAGAGAAGTATTCGACAAGAGAAGACCGTTCCCTAATCAACAGGGATTGGCGAGAGCATTGGAAGTGGATTTCCCACCGGAGAAGAAAGCTGAAAATTCATACGACCTTGAAACCACCAGTGAGATTTTTCAAAAGCTCTTTGGAGATGATATAGTGGATCCGGAACATATTGCCGAGGTGAAGAGAATCATGGGGATCAAGCCCGAAGCATCACCATACGCTCGCCTCACCGAAATCTACTCGATAGGATCCGAAGAAGAAGAGAAGATGACACCACACTTGAGTTGCGAGATCAACGGAGTTCAATGCAAAGCTTTATGCGACATCGGAGCCCAAGTAAGTGTTCTATCTTCTAAAATTTACGATAAAGTTCAAGACCACAACCTAGACTTAGCTCCAACTTCAACGAAATTAATTATGGGAGATGGTAGAACTATCAAACCTCTAGATATTGCTTGCAACATGAAAGTAAAAATCTCTAGAAACTATATACCAACCGATTTCTTTGTTATTGATGCTTACCATAGTAATCATGATCACATAATCTTAGGTAGGCCTTTTCTTAAGTTGGTTGATGCCGTGTTAGATGCCGGAGAAGGCAAAGTAACAATGAACCTTAATGGAACGAAGTACACATATAACTTTCTTTGCGCTTCTAAACACCTTACACCTTTTCCTCCCGAAGATGAAGAAGTAGAAGAGATAGATAGTCTTTGTTTTGTTGAAACCCTTAGAGACCCGCTGCAAAGAGCGATGGAAAATCAAATTAGTAACCAACAAGATGAAGAGCTAGAGGAAGCAACAAAAGGCTTAGAGCCGCATGATGGTAGTGTGGAGGAAGAGAAATTCGAAGACATAGGAGAAATCAAACCCGAGGAGCCACAAGTGCCCGAGGTAGACCTTAAACCTTTGCCCAAGGAATTAAAATATGAATTTTTGGGCCCAGACAAAACTTATCCAGTCATTGTGAGCGACGAGTTGAGTCCCGAAGAAAATGAAGCGTTGCTGATTTTATTAAAAAACATAGGAAGGTGATTGGATATTTGATTAATGATCTCAAAGGAATTAGCCCAGCCTTTTGCACTCATCGTATACCAATGGAAGACCAATGTAAGCCCATAGTGGACCACCAAAGGAGGCTAACCCATGCCATGTGAGAGGTAGTAAAGAAAGAGGTTATCAAGTTACTTGATGCCGGAATCATCTACCCGGTTCCGCATAGCGAGTGGGTGAGCCCGGTACATTGTGTACCGAAGAAAGGAGGTTTAACCATGGTGAAGAATGAGAAGAACGAGTTGATACCGCAAAGAACTGTGACCGGGTGGCGGATGTGTATCGATTATCGTAAGCTTAACAAAGCGACGAAGAAAGATCACTTCCCCCTACCGTTCATCGACGAGATGCTCGAGAGGTTAGCAAACCACGCTTATTTTTGCTTTCTCGATGGATACTCGGGGTTCATGCAAATTCCCATTCACCCGGAAGATCAACATAAGACAACATTTACGTGCCCTTACGGAACGTTTGCATATAGGAGGATGCCCTTCGGCCTATGCAACGCTCCGGCCTCTTTTCAACGTTGCATGATGGTCGTATTTTCGGAATTCATCGAAGAAATTGTTGAAGTGTTTATGGATGATTTTTCCGTTTACGGGAAGACGTTCATGGATTGCTTAGCAAACTTAGAAAAGGTCCTCACGAGGTGTGCGGAGGTAGACTTGGTATTAAATTGGGGAAAGTGCCACTTCATGGTTAGACAAGGTATAGTGCTCGGACATGTTATATCCGAGAGAGGAATTGAAGTGGACAAGGCTAAGGTAGAGACGGTTGAGCAACTCCCACCTCCTACGGATGTTAAGTCCTTAAGGAGCTTTCTAGGCCATGCCGGATTCTATAGAAGATTTATTAAGGACTTCTCAAAGATCACAAAGCCTTTAACACATCTCCTTCAAAAGGATGTGGCTTTCGACTTTGATGAGAAGTGCCTAGCGGCATTCTGGACCTTGAAAAATGCGTTGGTGAGTGCTCCCGTCATCCAACCTCCGGATTGGAGCCAACCTTTCGAGATCATGTGTGACGCAAGTGATTACGCCGTAGGCGCGGTCTTGGGTCAAAGAAAGGAAGGCCGAGTTCACACCGTTTACTATGCTAGCAAAACTCTTAGTGGGGCACAATTAAATTATGCCACTACGGAAAAGGAGTTGCTAGCGGTGGTATTCGCTTTCGAAAAATTCAGATCTTACATCATGAACTCGAAGGTCATTGTTTACACCGATCACGCAGCCATCAAGTATCTCTTGGCTAAGAAGGAAGCTAAACCACGTTTGATTCGTTGGATCCTTCTTCTCCAAGAGTTTGATGTTGAAATTCGTGATAAAAAGGGGGTGGAAAATGTTGTGGTCGATCATTTGTGTAGGATGAATCGTGGACAAGATGATAAAGAGCCCATAGAAGATAAGATGAGAGATGACCACCTCTATAGAGTGCTTGATAAAGATACTTGGATGATCGATATCATTCAAGCAATTCGAAAGGTGCCCCTCGATCATCTAGATAAAAACACTCAAAAGAAGATAATCTCTGAAAGTAAGAAATATTTTTGGGATGCACCATACCTCTTCAAGCTTGGCAATGATGGAGTGATGAGAAGATGTGTGCCAAGAGAAGAGAGGGTTGAGATTCTAAGGAAGTGCCACTCGGCGGAGTACGGTGGGCACTATAGCCATTTTCGAACCCACGCAAAAGTATGGTCGAGCGGATTCTATTGGCCGGAGATGCATGAAGATACTAAAAGATATGTTGCATCATGCCCCGAATGCCAAAGAACCGGAAACATCTCTCAAAGAAATTCTACGCCTTTGAAATACAACTTACAAATCGACATATTCGATGTATGGGGTATAGACTTCATGGGGACTTTTAAAAACTCATTTGGATTCGAGTACATCCTTGTTATGGTTGATTATGTATCCAAGTGGGTAGAGGCAATACCATGTCGTAAAGCTTCCACGGAGGAGTCCATCACTATGACCAAGAACGTGATTTTTCCCCGTTTCGGTACACTGAGAATCTTGATAAGTGATGGAGGAACTCACTTCACCGGGAAGAATTTCAAAAAGTGCTTGTCCAAGTTGGGAATTGAGCATAGGGTCTCTACGGCCTATCACCCACAAACCAACGGACAAGCGGAGACGTCAAATAGGCAATTAAAAAGCATACTCAACAAGACCATAGAGAAGGGAGGCAAGGATTGGTCAAAGAAATTAGACGGAGCTTTATGGGCTTATCGAACAGCGTTTAAAACACCGATAGGTATGACCCCTTATCAATTCATCTATGGAAAAGCTTGCCACCTTCCGGTTGAGTTGGAACATAAAGCCTATTGGGCAATTAAAGAGATGAACCTCGATCTCGATGCCGCGGTGGTGAAACGAAGAATCCAAATAAGCGAGCTAGAGGAGTTGAGGTTGAAAGCATATGAAAACGCAAGCATATACAAGGAGAGAATCAAAAGGTGGTATGATAAAAGATTAAAGAAAAAAGAATTTAAAGAAGGAGATAAGGTCCTCCTCTACAATTCGAGGTTTAAAACCTTCGGAAAGGGGAAATTGCAAAGCAAATGGGACGGACCTTATGTTGTGCATCGGTGTTCTCCAACGGAGCGGTAACCATTATGGATATAAACGGCGATCAATTTGTAGTGAATGGACAGCGGCTTAAGGTTTACTACGAACCCGACGTCGTGCCCCTTCACCATGTTGACGTCTTCACCATGGAGGAAGAGCCCGAACGTCCCGCCTAGGACGAAAAACAAGGCATCAACTTTTGTAAATAGTTTTTCTTTTAGTTTTACGGAGTTTTTCGCGAAGATTTGCGGGCCAACTTTTCCCCATGGGCTAAGGAAGAAAAAATAGGGCGCCGTGCAAAAACCCGGACCGGCCGGCCCCCCGAGGCGGGGTGGGTCGGCCGGCCCGAGCCGACCGGCCCCAGAGGGCTCCGGCGGCCGATGACGCCGAATTTCGCCCGAATTGCTCCTTTTTGACTTCCTTGTTTGGTCAGAAAATTTTAAGGGAAGTGTAAAAAAGGAAAATAAGGTTCCAAGGGCTTTTCTCTCAGGACTATTTATTTGGCCGAATTGGGAGCTCGAGGATCAAACCTTTCAAGCAATATTTTGCACCCTTGTAGCAGCCATTGTGCCCTCAAGAAGCTTAGAGTTGAAGCTAGAAGCCAAGAAGTCATCGATGGAGGAGGCAATGAGATGCGAGCTCAAGCTACCCGTCAAGAGGACCGCACGCATCCGTTGCGGAGGGCATGTCCTGACTGGAGCTCTTGCATCTCGCAACCTCGTCGAAGGAGAGAAGGTCCCTACACCCGTTCGAAGGTCGGCACGCATCCAAGGCATCAAGCGCAAAGACTTCAAGGAGGCGTCGCCAGAGCCTAAGGATTATGGGGGTAGCGACTACTCCGACGATCGTAGCCCGAGCTCGTGGGCGGCCGCCGGAAGAGATGATGACGATTGGGATGAGCAGCCCAAGGAAAGGACTCCCGAAGGCCCCAACGGCGACGGCAACGATGGCAAAGAAGGCGACGACAATGGAGGTGGCAACGTGGCGGTGACGATGGTGGAGATAATGGCGACGACGACCCCTTCGGATTGCATCCGATGTGTTGTCGAGCTTGCCGTCAATCCATCGCGGATCTCTACACGTCGGCCGACGAATGTCTCCAAGCCATGGAAGCGATGAAGCAGCGTATGGAGGACTTGGAGCGCGTAGTCGAAGACGACTACAAGTTCCTAAACCGTACCGTGCGCAAACTTTTCGGCATGGTTGGAAACATGAGAGGCAAGTGGTGCAATACTTGCTTGAAGTACCACTAGATCTAGTTTTCCCCTTAAGGATTTTTGTAAGATATGACGAGGACGTCGTATGTTTTAAGCGTGGGAGAGAGCTAGCTCACTAGCCTTAGCTTTTGAACTTCAAGTTTAGGTTCAGTTTAATCTTCGTGTGTGAGTCTTAGCGTTTTAATGAGTCTTTAGTTTTTGAGTGTGTTTTAAAATTTTTGCAAGTGTCTTAAATTAGTGTTGAGTCAAGAAAACCAAATAAAAAGAGTCTATATATATATATATATATCTTTGTGTTTTATGTATTGCTTATCTTTATTCACTTGTTTGTTTAATCTTCGATTCTTGATATATGAACATAAGTATGTGGTTTGAAAAACGTTTACTGTGGTGCTTAGTGGAATTGCTACTACTTAAAGTACCCATACCGCACTTCAATCTTGAGCTTCACTTGTTAGTTGTGCTATGTTCAATGCTAAAAGTTGGAGGATTTCAGTTCTGAAAATTATCTTAAAACCCTTGTAATAAAGGTTAGCAAAACCTCTTTTTCCAAGTTGAGAGTAAGAAAAAAAATTCCTATCCAAAGCCAAGTTTATTTTTTCGCTCCACCATAAGTGTGATTAGCACGATGAGTTAGGCTAGGACCTTTCTATCTTGGTAAGTTTTAATTTCGAGCAATGATTATGTTCTTGTGCTTATCTTTTGTTGCTAGCCTCGTCATATATTCGGTTACGTGACCTTCACAACGGAAGTCACGTACATCACCGAATTCCATACCCAACCCTATACATCTCTTTTGTACATCGTATTCCTTGAACACAACCTATTTTCAAAGTTTCGTCTCGTCTCTAGCATGATTTATTTAAAATTTCAGATTGTATGCATGCAAGGAAAGAGAGAATTGAAAGCTTTGAAAAGTTGTCAAGAGAGAGAAAAATAAGGAGAAAAAGTATGAGTATGGAAAAGAAAGAAAGAAAGAAAGAAAAAAATTATATGTGAATGAAAGAAGAAAAAGAAAAAGAGGAGGTAGCAATAAAGATATGAGAGGGATGGATCAAGTGAAAGAAAAGAAAATTAAAGTGTAAGGAAGGATGTCACGTTGTTGAGAGACGAAACTTTCATTCTTTTTCCAACCATGTGCAATCCGACAATGAGGATGTCATCGGTGCCTTGTAGTCACAATTTTCTTTTTCCCTTGCACATGTCCACCATTCTAAATCTTCTCATCCTTAATATCCCTACATATGGTTAATTCTCATGATCATTGGCTTTGAATGGTAGACAACCATTAGAGGAAGTTCTTAGTTTGACAATACTTGTGTTGATTGCGCTAGCCCTACCTATAGCTCCTTTACATGATATATGAGAGATTAATGGGAGGTGAGTGTTTTATAAAATTTGGTTAGGATAGCCACTTCATATGAGTGACTTGAGAGAGCTTGGAGAAAGGTTTTTTGTCTAATACTTGTTGCAGGAATTTTTGTTTTGAAAATCATAAAAACCCTCCGATGGAAGCAAAGAAGTATGCATGGTTGAGATTGAAAGCTTCGAGTGAAGAGTTTGAGTTGTGGGGTAAAACTAGACGTGGTAAAAATTCTAAACGCCCATGTTTATGTTTGATTATCATTACTTTGTGTTTATGTATTAAAGATGAAGGGATTGACTAACTTGTGAAGAAGGATAAGTGGTATATGATTACAACACCTTGGACGAAGTTCTTTTACGAGTACTTGCTCGAGGACGAGCAAGAGCTAAGCGTGGGGGAGATGTTGACGGTGTATTTTGGTGCACCTAGCATGTTCATTACACTTTGGTTTGGATTTGATTATGGAACTAACTCGCCACTAGGCACACTAATCATATAACAAGTTCATCTTTGTGCATGCATTTGGAAGTGTTGTGTTTATGTAGGAAAACATGGACATAAAGGACGGATTCGCAACAAGTTCAAAGGAGCATTTACGGAGTCTTGTTCATGTTCATGAGCTTGATGAAATCACTTCCAAAGGTGGCAAGGACCGAAGTGCTACGAGGAACACCCCCGGGGATTGAAGTGTAAAAGATCAAACTTCATGCGAAGAGAACCTCCATCTTGGACGCGAGGATAACATCATCAAAATCATGCAAGTGGAGGGGGCAAAGTACATAAGTGCATAAGGACCCATGGAGCAAAAGGGGCGACCGAACCGGGCCGAAGTGGGCCCAGGCCGGTCGGCCCAGGCCGGCCGGCCCAGCCCACTCCGGTGGCCGGTTCGGTCCCGTTTTCCTTGCACTCGAAGGATCTTCAACCCTAAAAGCCCTGAGGCGCCGCCAACACCGAAGAGAGGAGTCATTCGCACCAGAAGGCCATCCACAAGCTAGAGAGAGGAGGAGGATCTCCGGCGGGAGATCAACCACCTCGAAGGAAGCACCCTCTCGTGGAGAAGAAGACACCGGCGGAAACCATGATCAATGGTGCCATGATCAGCACCTTGATGGGGTAATCTTCTCATTCGTCCATGGGTTGTAATCGATCTTGAGATGTAATCGCACTTTGTCGGATTATCTATCTATCATCTTGTGTTGAAAACCGTGAAATATAATCCTAATACATATAGGAATGTATCTTACATGGAAAATAAAGAGTAAATTGCATCTATAGACAAGAAATACTTAGGGCTTATTTTGGAGAGCTCCGCTAAAAAAAATAGCTTCACTCCTTGAAAAATATCCAAACAAGTTAACCAACTCTACTCCACTTAAAAAAAAACATTAGCTCCACTTCAGGTTTTTTTTTGAGTTCTTCAATAGGTGCTCCACCAATTTTGACATCTCGTGGAGTTGGAGATAATTACCCACTGTCACGTGAATTTGTGATGGGCACGACAAGCAGGACCCCCATGGAAGTGAGGGAACTTTAGATGGGCTGAGTTGGGCCGCTACTTGCACACTGGGCTGCGGGGGTGGAGGAGTTGGGCCTCTAGGATTTGTGGAGTGGAGCTCTCTCAAACATGATTCTTCAAATTACTGAAGTGAAGCGTAGTTTATCGAGTGGAGTTTGTGGAGCGTAGTTGATTTTTTTTAGAAGAGCTCTCCCAAACAAGCCCTTAGAAAAATGGCTCGGGCTTATTCCATTTGTCTCAAAAGGGTACCGTTTTGGAATTGTCCTAAGTCAAACTTTCTCAACTTTGACCAAATTTATAAAGAAAAGTATCAATATTTATGAATTAAACGTATATATTATAAAATAGACTTTATGAATCTAATGATATTTGTTTTATAATAAATATATGTAATTTTTTATATATAATTTTGATCAAACTTGAAAAAAATTACAGACAATTCTAAAATAACTTTTTTTTGGACAAATGGAGTAGCTCGGTTCATCTGAAACATGGCTCAACACGATGGTATGGGATGGTACCTAGATAATTTGGAATGACATGGAAAAGATATTATCTGCTGGATGCTGCGATGAGACAGACATGCTCCATTGATGTTTATCAAATTTTATGATACGTATGTGTCTAAAAATAGACAAGTTTGTTTTTAACTTTATTCATCAGATATGAACATTACCTGATCCTGGCGGTTATATTCAGTCAACGGATATATTATTTCATCTAAATGCATTTCTATTGCACATCAAAATTTAATCACTGTGGCTTCGCCAACAGCTAGAGTTTTCCCAACATCCCAAGACCTGAGCTGTTGGCGAAGAAACTCTTTCCCAACAGGAAAACTCTGCTGTCGGGAAAGAAATCTTCACCAACAGCCCAAGGACGGATGGCAAAGTTCGGCTGTTGGCGAAGGGGTTCTTTCCCAACAGCATTCCTGTTGGGAAAGAAAAGTTGTTGGCGAAGCCCCGGCGCGACCAAACGGTGCCAACGCCGTCTGCTTCGCCAACAACTTCGCTGTTAGCTGTTGGCAAAGGGAACAGCCCTTCGCCAAAAGGGCTATCACGCTGTTGGCGAAGAGCCTTCTTTCCCAACAGCCTTATAGTGCTGTTGGGGAAGATTGCTCTTTGCCAACAGCATGTACATGCTGTTGGCAAAGAATTTTCATTTTTTCGAATTTTGAATTCAAAACTTTTTTGGTAGCCTTGCTACATTGTTTACAAGCACATGGTTAAATGTGGTCCCTTTTTGCAACATTTAGCTATATTTCGTTAATTATTTTCGTTCACTTGAATTTTCCGGCATAATCCAAATTTGAACTGCAGGTGCGCGAATTAATTAAACTTAGGCGTTCGAAAAATGATATTCATGATGGGGAGTGTGTTTTGAGGCCGTGTCCCAAAGCTCACCCAAAATTTCGAAGTCCTTGTCCACGTAACACGACGGTCCAGGCGTGGTACAACTGTTTTTTAATTATATAAAATCCAAACGAAGTCGAAAAATCACGAAACTTGTCTGGGTGTCTTGTTATCGCATGTGGAGGCTACGATAAACATTTGAGAAAGTTTGGAGCAAGTTACCACGTCGGATGCTCAAAACCTAGACATCTCCACATGTGCTCACAAGTGATCACATGGTGGAGATGTCTAGGTTTTGAGCATTTGACCCATGAGGAGTGGACCAGTATCATGATGTACTTGTTGTTGAACCTTGATGAGTGCCTGGATTATCAGCAGTAAGTTCTCAGTATGCTTGTTTCATACGCCGTCACTATATCCTCTTACCTATCCATTCAACCACCATGTCTCTTGTTTTTCAGGGAATTCATTAATATTCATTGGAGCGGCAATACTGCTCCTACCTCAGAACAAGAGGACCATCTTCTTAGACATGGCAAGCCCAACTTCGTTTCCTGGTTCTGTTCAAAGGTACCATCTGAGTAACCTCGTTTCCACTTTGCTCCTAGGAGCAAGTAATTTAACGATCGAACCGTCGTAACCCTGCAGGCCCAGGAAGATGCGCTAATGAGTGCTGAATTGAGAGAGGTGGGCCTTGGCATCAACCGTAAGGTCAAGTCATTCACCGTTTATGATGTCAATGGCTATCACTTTCACACTAGAGGCTACGAGGGGAGAAGGCCCCAACAGAAAACCACGTGCGGCGGAGTTTGTACGCCCGACAATGATAAGAAGAACTATTACGGCATAGTCGAAGAGATATACAAGCTCGAATTAAAGGGTGGCAGTTCTTTGAAGCCAGTGGTATTCAAATGCCATTGGTTCGATCCTAATGTCATGAGAGAAGACCTTAAGATTGGGCTAACTGAAATTTGACAGGATTCCAAATATAATGGAGACTATGTCTATATTGTGGCTAACCGAGACGCCACGCAAGTTTATTACCTTCCATGGGCGTGCCAAACTGACCCAAGGCTTGCGGGTTGGAGCCTTATGCACATGGTATCGCCGCGTAGTAAAGCACCTCTCCCAAACGATTTGATTGTTTTTTTGTCCCTTTGCCGTGCATCATTGAAAAACGCACGACAAAGAGGTGTCTTTGCCGTGCGTTTTTATTTTGGCGCACGGCAATTTTTTTAATTTATATATCGCTAAGTCCCACATCCAATTGCTCCTAAAAAAATCTTCTCAACTTGACATTTTTTCTACTATATACATACAACATGCCATGCTTCATTGCAAAATTTGATTGATTTTTTGTTTTGATTTGCTATATTTAACTAATTAATTTTATTTCTAGCATTTTTTTGAAAAAAAAAATCAAATTTGAACTAAGTGATTCAAATAATAGAATAAAATGAGTGGAAAATTATATTTATGTTATATAGCCCAATTTAAGACCTTTCCATGAAATCAAAACAAACTTTGAACATATTCACTAGGAAACACGATTATCATCGTGTGTCAAAATGATTTAAAAATTCTAAAGAATGCGAATGAAGTTTAAAAATTATGAGATTTGTCGGCGATGTAACATTCAAATTGTGTTTTGACTTCAAACTTGTTTGATAATTTTTATAAATGAAGTATAATTACGAAAAAATACTCTGCCGTGCGTTTTATTTTGGCGCACGGCAAACATATATCTTTGTCGTGCGTTTTCCTAAAGCGCACGGCAAAGTATTTTTAAAATTATGATTTTTGTACTTCTTCTTATTTCTCCACTTCAAAAACATTATTTTTTACTCTATATGTGAATTTTATACATGTCTCGATTCATTTACTATTTTTAGCAATTATGTGTCACTTAAAGAATTTTTGTCGTATACGTCAAATTTGAACTACAAGTGCATAAAGTAATGTATTAAATTTTGTGGAAAAATCATATTCATGTAATTGAATCATTTTTAAGACATTATCCATGAAATTGGATAAAATTTTGAACATTTTGTTTGTGAATCACGAAAACCCACATGTGGTTGCAATGTTTTTTAATTATATAAAATTCAAATAAAGTTTGAAAATCATGAGATTCGTCGAGGCCTCAAGGTATCCTATGTGAAGCTTGTGATAAATCATATAGAGTTTTCAGAGAAAGTTGCCATGGATGGTGTTTAGAAACCGAAGTATCTCGCTAGAAGTTTTGGAGTGTTGAGAGTCACTTGATTCAGTTTGTATCCTTAGTAAAATTCAAATTTTAATTTGAATTCAAAGTTTTTTATTTAGGAAATATACATCATATATTTTCTCATCTTAATTTATGGTAAATTTTCGTATCGGTTTGGTAATTTTAGTACATTAACTCTAATTATGAGATTGAAATAAAGTAAATGAAAAAGCACTTTGCCGTGCGTTTTCTAACTAGCGCACAGCAAACATACCTCTTTGCCGTGCGTTTTTAACAGGTGCCCGGCAAAGGCCCAACTCACACCGGCCCAGCAACAGCCCGATATCTATGAGCCGTCGATCTTGCGATCCAACGGTCGAGATCAGATGCAAGCTCGTATATTAGGAGACCTCCTCATAACCCTAACACTTAGATCCACCACAGCCCCTCCATCCTCCAAGGCTCCAACCGCCCCTGTTCCTCACATGGCGCCGCCCCCCCTCCTCCTCCCATGGTGTCGGTGGACGGCGGCGCCCGTCCTCCCTCCTCCCTCCCTCGCCGACGCGGCCGTCCTCCCTCACCCTGCCTCCCTCCCTCCCTCACCGGCGCGGCGGCCACCTAACCCACGGGCGGCACGGCATGCCTCAAGGGGCGGCGTGCCCGCCCCCCACGCGCGGCGTGACGGCCTAAAGGGGCGGCGTGCCCGGCCCCCACGCACGGCGCGGCCGAACTCCAAGGGCGGCGCGGCCGCCCCCACGCGCGGCTCGACCGCCCCCCCAAGGGCGGCGCGGCCGGCCCCATGCGCGCGCGCGTCCGGCCTCAAGGGGGCGGCGCGGCCGGCCCCCACGGGTGGCCTGGTCGGCCCCGACGGGTGACAACCTCATCTGCTGGTCAGTTCATCTGTGCTTGAGATCTACTTTGTTTGTTCATCATGCGAAATCGGTCTTTGTTATTATGCTCTCTGCCATAGATCTGTTATCAGTTCTGTCTTAGTAATAAAAGCTTTGTATTTCGTAACACCTTTTTTTGTTGCACTGTTGAAAGTAGGGATGTGTGTTACTTTTGCTTCAAGCAGTTGCAATCTATGATGTTGAGATACTATGATGTTTTTTCAATGCTTAGGTTGGCAGATCAGTATAGGCTGGCAGATGGTTAATTTTAATAGTATAATTACTTTGGATCATTTAATAACATTGTGCATAGATCACTTCCACTACAAAAACTTTCTGTAGTCATGGCTGGAACCTTAATTGGACTTGCCATCTTGACATATATCTTGTCACTTATTTATAAGATGAAATGAATTCAACTAAAGCTAATGTAAGGTGACCGTCAATTCGTTCTGATTTTGATTTCATTGGAAGTCTTGACTCCTTAAGTCAATGTTGATTGTCCACTGTATTTGTTTAAGCTTTCGTACTTGATTTAAGAAGAAACATTTGACCTCCTCAGCATTGAATCATGGATGAAAAACTATTCAGCACATTGCCCTGTTTCTTGATGCACATTACTTCAGATATAGAGGACGTGAGCCTGCATTTTGACAGAAGTTAGTGCTTACATGCCCTTGATGGCCCTATTTCCTATTTGCTATGCTGTAAGAATTGCATCATTCCTGAACATGATAATGTGAACATCTTCACCTGGGATTGAATAATAAATATTATATTATATTCCCACATTCGTAAAATAGAAAATTTCCTAATCACAAACATGGAAGAGAGAGTGCTGAAATTTATACATGCAGCCAATGCCAATGCAAGTACTGCTCATCATTGCCTAATTAAACTTAAATGACTTCTCAATGTATTTGCACATGTCATTTCATTTTAATCTGGTTACTTGTTTCTCTATTAACAACTCACATCTTACCTTCTGCATGTTGATTACAGGCTGATTGTAAAAAAAGCTAGCCCAGCAAGTGTGTATATCCTTCAATGAATGATTGGGAACAAAGGCATAGTAAAAAACTGAGAAGTATGTTTTATTTACTTCATTGAGTGTGAATGAGTAGTTACTGCAAACACATGTGTTCTAATTAAAGCCATGATATAATTGCTCCACCGAGACTCACATATTTATAACTTTTTTACATGAGAGAGAAACTTTGGAATTTGGACCTAGTGGCCTGACATGGTTTCATGTCTATTGATAGTTAAATACTTTCATTTTTCGGACTTCACTTTATATCATGTGAGTTTCTATAGATTTTTTTCCACCAAGATGAGTTGCTATAGTATGCTTTGCCTATCTGCAAATATATGTGCTCTGGTCCTTTACTCTTACAAATAAAAGCATAGGTATCCTAAAAGTAAAAGTACAACTAATAGATGAATTGACATTTTTTGTTGTTTCATGTTAATCATTAGAGACCTAGACTCACTTAGAAACATAGATTAAGTAGAGACATAGAAAACTTAGATTTTAACATAGAGAACTTGATTCTTATCTCACATGCCATTTACTGTTTTTTTGAAGAATCAATCGGCGGCATCGAACACTCTCCATGAGTCCCCGGGCATGTCACCTACCTTTCCCCCACAATAGTTGTTCCCACCTTTCCCACAGTCACCTCCTTAGTGAGCTTGTTTATTTAATTTGTATTCAGACTTTGTGGACTTGTCGATGAACTTGGACAGTACTAGGGACTTGTGATGAGTAAATTGTGAATTTATCTATATTAAGTGCTTGTGATGGTTATGTGATGCTTATTGTGGTATATATATGATGCCTGGGATGAATATTATGAAATATATATTATGCTTGTGATTTTTGTTTGAATGAGGATGTTAAAAGTGAAAAACAAAAAAAGAAAAATATAGGTCTCTTTGCCGTGCGTTTTCTGGTCGGCGCACAACAAAGTGACCATACCTGCTGCTGGAACATTATCTTTGCCGTGCGTTTTTAGCATGGCGCACGGCAAAGGGCGAATGTTTGTCGTGCGTTTTTTTTGCAAGGTGCACGGCAAAGGGCTAATGTTTGCCGTGTGTTTTTTAAGGCGCACGGCAAACGTAGTTAAACGTTTTTTAAGGCGCATGGCAAATGTAGTCATACTCCATCACAACTACCACTAATAGGGCCCACACGTCATCCTCTCCTCTTTTTCTTCCTCCCTCTGCGGTTCCTCTCTATCCTTCTACTCTCTCCTCTGCCTCGCTCCCTCCGCCCGCCTCACCCCCTCCGCACCGGCGATGGCATCGGCGCCCCTCCCTCCCTCGCCCCCCCCCCCCCCCCCCCGTCCGTATCGAGTGGCTCCGGGGCGCGGGAGGTCGCAGCCGCGGCCACGCCCTCCATGCGCGCTGCCTCCCTCCCCATCCATGCGGCGCAGCCCTGCAGTCGAGGCCAAAGAGCAGCAACGATGCCGGCCGCACCCCTCCTCCCCTCTTTGCGCATCCAAGCAGCACAGGATCTTGGGCCGCACCCCTCCTCCCCTCCCTCCCCATCCAGTAGCCCCGGGGTAGGATCTCGTCGGCGCCTTCTCGAGCTTGACGTGCCGCCTCTCTCTATCCGTCGGCGTGCGGGAGACCACGCCGGCGGCGATTGGGGGCATGGCGACGGGCACGGGCGCCGGCCTCGGCCGGCCCCTCCTCCCTCCCACACCGTCAACGGGCACGGGCGGTGAGCGTGGCGGACATCCGGAGCGAGGCGGCGGTGGCCTCGGCGGTGATGCGACTCGCCCCCACGCTCGCCTCCGCCGGCGAGCCGAGGGGCCTCTCTGCCCTCAACGGGCGGATGAGCGAGGGGCGTGGGGGTCCGGGCAGCGACGGGCGGCGAACTGCGGCGGTGGCCGACGGGCTCGGCGCGGCGGCTCCGAGCCGGAGGAGGGAGGAGCAGGGTCCATGGAGGTCCGGCGGCGGCGCCATCTTCTTCTCCCTCTGTTGCTCCTGGCGTCAATCTCTTCCTTCCTCTCCTCATTGCCATGGCGCGGAGCAGCAACTGCCGGATGTGAGGTGGGGCCGCGCGGGGCGTAGCGCACGTCCTGAAATGCACTCGATTTGGGGTAAGCGGGATCCGAACGGTACATGTCGTAGGCTTTGGCGTCCACCGGTGCAACAAAAAAAACGCCAAAGGCCTACCCTAAACTCCACCGTGTCTTGTCAAGTTGCGTTTACCGCACCCAGTGCAACCAGCGTTAGGAACATGACTCAGGCTTTGCTAGGCTCATCGGAAACATGATGGCTCGGTTCGATGGGATGGAATGGTACCTATACGACTATACCCCCGTCGTCTCTGAAAGACCGTCATTTTCGCTTCTCGAGAAACAACTTTGACTAAATATATATAAAAAATATTAATATCTATGGTACAAAATTAGTATAGTTAGATAGATATTTGAATCTAGTTTTTTTAACAAATTTATTTTAAGATATAAATGTTGCACATATTTTCTACAAATTCGATCAAACTTGTGGCACGGAAACCAATAACGACGACCTTTTAGGGACGGAGGGAGTAGATAATTTGGAATGAGATGAAAACATATTATCTGCTGGATGCGATGAGATAGAGAATGCTCTGTTGATGTTTATCAAATTTGAACGATATGTATGTGCCTAAAAAAGTAGAAATCTAGACGAGGTAGCAGTTAAGCAGTACATGATTCAAGAGGAGCATGTTTGTTTTGTAGTTTATTCATCACATATGAACATTATCCTGGTATCCAGTCAACGGATATATTATTTCATCTAAATACATTTCTACTGCACATCAAAATTTAATGGTTCTGAAACAAACAACACAGTAAATTACATTATGTCAAAACCCTAGTAATTTTTTAGACACATATTAGTACATATCAGTCCAAAAGTGATAAACATCAACAGAGCATGTCTATCTCTTCGCACCAAGCAGATGAAGTATGTACTCTATCTCATTCTTTTTTTTTGAAAGAAGCGTCTCATTCTAAGTTATTTGGGTCCCAATGTACCATACTATCACATCAAGCCGAGCCATAAGGCAACGACCCAGCCTACCCCCCTCACACTCCACTGTGGACAAATACATGATGTTGCGAGATTTGGACTGTATACGCACCAAAGTGACAAATTCTTGCATGGAATTGATCAGATTACAAATTTTGAATTAATTTGCATGCACCTGCATAGTTCGTGTATTGCGGATACTCAAAAAATAAAAATAAAAATGTTGCCACCACGCCATGAACTTGCTGGTCTTTGCCTGACCGCCGACCGGGTGGGCAAATGAAGACGCAAGAAAGCACAACGCGATTTAAGAGCAAACACCATCTGGGCTCAGCCAGACAAAAAAAAAGTACGGCCCAACATATATGTGCCATTGGGTAAGCAAGCATTCGTCGACTGGGATAGATCCCATAATAGAATCACGCAACTACTGCACACTTAGAGCGTCTCCAAAAGCCACTCTAAATAAATAGCTAAAATCCTGATTTAGCTATTATGTAAAACCAAATATAGCTAGAAAAGGAGATGAAATACAACAGTTTTGAAAATGATTGGAGCCCCGCTCGTCTTCTTCACCACGACGCTAGGCTCGTGCCCAGGAAAATCACCTTGAGCCAGAAATGGTTGTGCTGAAGGCTATGACCACGCGCCACGAGACGTGTGCTGGGAGCTTCAAGAGTTCCATAGTAGCTAGTAGACTGAGCCGAGGATGCAACCGAGCTACACAAAGTCGTCGGGGTGCGACGCCATGCGAGCACTCCGTGGGCAGATGTCAGGCTGACCTCGACGGCGTAGGATTGGACGACCGTGAGCGCCAAGCCCATAACGAGCGGAGGAACTCGAGCTCGCGCCGGTAGAGGAACTCGGGCTCGCTCGGCTGGCAGCACAGTCCCGGGAGGAGCTCGTCACCTGGCTGGCGGCGCGGCCCCCGTGGAGCAACTCAGGCTCGCGGCCTGCGCACTAGGCCAGAAATGATTTGTCTTGGTGGCTAAAACCGGTTTTTGCTGGCGGGCGCGGCACCCGCCAGCAACTTTAACCAGTAGAAATGACTCTTTGTGCTGGCGGGTTGCCGGCCCGCCGGCAAAGATCGAGCCATTTGTCTTTGGCGGGTCACTTAAACGACCGCCAAAGGCACAAATGTCATCTATCTTGGCGGTTACTTAAGCGACCCGCCAAAGACAAATGTCATTTTCTTGTGCAATCGTTTAAGTGAACCGCCAGCACAAGAGTCATCTTTGCTGACGGTTGCTTAGACCGCCCGCCACAGAAAGCATTTTTCTCATTTCCTATATAATTCCCCATAATTGTTTATTATTTTTATATAATTTGTCATTTTTGACTATTATTTTTTTCACATTGGCATTTGTATGCTAAATTTGCTGTAATTTAATTTGTATTTAACCGCCAAATCCAAATATATGTCTCACAAACACATAATCTAAACTAATAAAAAATGTATACATAAATCACATTACAAAACATTGTGCATAATAGATAACTCTAAGACACCCATCTACGTAACCTTTCTGTATCGTCTAATGTCAAACTCCTTTATCGATGAATTCTCCATCCTCGTGGCAAATCTCACGTAGGATGAATCTCGCCATGTCCTCACAAATGTTGGTGATTTGATTGTCACCAAGTTGCCCCCATAATCCCTCAATGGTAGACATCTGCACGTAAACACAATAATTGAAGATTGTTATGCATTACCATCAGGATCATAATTAGCACATACATAGTTGTGTACAAACAAGAGGTTTACGTCTTCAGGATTCGTCCGGTACCTCCCATTATTTCTCAAAACCTCACACACATAATATCCACATAGCACACTGGCAGGAGGTTGTTTGTAGCACTGTAAACAAATAAAAAATGATCGGTACTAATTAACAGAAGTGTACAACTCTGATAAAAATGATTGGTACTTATTAACAGAAGTGTTCTTACCCATTTGGCATGTCGTATCACCAATTTTTTCTTCTTGTGCTCCCCGCCATTGAGTATGTATAGCCTATACGCACTTTAAGGATACAAAGACATAAGTTAGTAATACAATTTGAAATATAGCCGATACACGCAGTAGTGATTATATATTGCACTTAGTTATCTTACTTTCTTATAATCTCAATGATTTTCTTGTAAGAAGCCTCTGAAAAGTGTAATGAGTCGAAGACCCCACAGTTCCCAACTTCGGACACATGTGAAAGCAAATGAAATGATCGCTGCATAAAATTAAAATAATTAATATAGATAGACTAAAAAATGAAGGCAAATGGTGAAATAGTTATTTAAAGATCTTACTCAAAATTGTAAGCAAACTTGATAGAATCCTTATGTTGGTTTTTCCTCATGACATCGTGAAGTTTAGCTTTCTCGTAACCCTTTATTAAGTCTTCCTTCTCTTTTGGTGTCTTTGCTTCTTGCTCTATTTGCTTTCTTAGTTGATCCCTCATTATGAACGTGTGTTGTGACTGGCTTACTTGTTGCGGGTCAACATATGCTACCTTCCACCTCCCATTTGTCTTCTTTTCATCACACGCTTGCATCCTGCAAAAAAGTTTACTTAGGATGGTAATAACAATACATATGGAATTCAATAGATTTGGATGTCATATAGGGATGTTGACTTACATGGACCAAATGATAACGAGGTTGATGTCGAGTTTTTCACGACGTAACATCGCATGCAAATCGGGGAAATCGATTGCAACCTTCCATTCAAAAGAGCTACCGAACACCCATTTCGGGAGATTGGCGGTGATAGCGTGAATGCCTTGCTGCATGGCGTGCATGATCCAAGTATGCAGCCTCATCAATTCTGACGGCCCTTCGTTCAGTTGCCACCTAAACAAGAATGGTTTGCCATGCTCATATTTGTCGGGCACCTCATCCGACGAAAACATACTTATGTGCTCCTCCTTTTGTTTTTGAAAAGAGGTGCGGGACAAAGACTTTTCATCTGGTGCCTTCGTGAGTACATGAACATTAGGTGATTCTTTACCGGATGTTGGAGCCCGTTTAGGTTTATTCTTTAGTACTTTCAAGAACAAGTCAACATCAGATGATTTCGTCTTTGGTTCATATGAGTATATCATCCGGTGTATTGTTGTTTGCATCTTGGTTGCTGGAGGAGGAGATGGTGGTCTTGGACATGGCGGATGAGATGGTGGTCTTGGAACAGATTTTGGAGATGATGATGCACCTGCCCCTGCCCCTGATGTCGGAGGAGTTTGTGGTCTTGGAACAGATTTCGGAGATGATGTCCCTACCCCTGCCCCTGCCCCTGATGTCGGAGGAGTTTGTGGTCTTGGAACAGATTTCGGAGATGATGATGCCCCTGCCCCTGCCCCTGACGCCGGAGGAGTTTGTGGCATGTTGTTGTCATTATTGTTAACTCCCTGCTCCACAATCATCATGTTGTTGTCATTGTTATCGCCTCCATGTTCCCCACCCATTGTGTACTCGACCATTGCAGCATCTGGATCCTGGGGGGTACTCGTTCTTGGCTAGGTTGCAAGCAGGGACTTGGTGATGCATTAAGTATGATATCTCGACGATGCCACAGTATGTATTGGTTCCTCGCATCACCGAGAAGCTCGATCCCATCCTCAGTAGGGATATCAATCTTGCACGACTCATCAGAAATCGAAACAACTTGAACCCATGCGTACTCTGGCGGTGGTGGATTCGGAAACACACGACCCGTTAGTGCCATGGTTGTCCCAACTTCTTGAAACTTATCTAGTTTTCTTCCATATGGAATAACCAACTTAGATGATGTATCCTCTACAATGTCATCCACAGGATGCTTGGCGTTAGCAATAGAACTAACACTACTTGGAGTCGGGATGGCTCCGATCTAGGCAAGCATCAAGTTTGGATGAACCTGTCCAGAACCACCAGATATTAGATTCTCTGCACTTGGCCCAACAGAAGCTTGTTGTTGTTGTATGAAGAAGCCTATCAATTCTTGCTTGGCAATTTCTCTCATCTTGTCTTCAAGCTTCTTCTTATAATGGTCTCACTTTTTATAACTTGATCGGTGTTCACGAAATGCTTTACCCCAGGGCAAGGTAGAAGAAATCCCTCGAACACGGCCAGGGTGCTCAGGCGTTCCGATCGCGGCGGTTAGCTTATCTTTCTCTCTGTCGGGCACGAAAAGACCTTTCTTTTGCATTTCTGCAAGTCCTTTAGGCTTCTGATAAATTTGTTCTGTTGAGGGCTTCTGGAATGAGACATTACCGTCAGGTGCTATAGCCGGAACTCGAGCAAGGATCCAATTCCTGCTACGCTCATCCATGCCTTCAAAAATAGTTGGTAAATCAGCTACCCTCCTTTCTTCTTCCTCCTTCCTCCATTTTGCCATTTTGGCAGCATATCCTCCCGAACCCAAGCGATGGGGGTTCTCAACAGCTTTCATAGCCTTCTCCTTTTGTTGGACGCTCGCAGCTACCGCCTCGCCGTCTTCTTCGATCTACGAATTCTTCCCAGACTGCTAGCGGAATGTTACCATACACATCCCTAGCATCCTTTCCTTTCTGGACAAATTCAGTATTAAGTGTAGACCTGCAATTCCTAAGAGCTCCTCCACAAAGGCCCTGAGCAAAAGTTCTACCTGCATTTTCTGTACCTTTCGGATAAACAAACTTTTCTTTCACTTTGGCCCATAATACATGCTTCATAGACTTAGGGACTGTCTTCCAATTAGTAGTTCTGATCTAAGATGCCAATTGGTCTCTAACAATTGCACCGACGATGTTCCGAAACCTAGCAGCTATCCCCTTAGTTTTCGACGGGCTCACCTTTGTCACCCAACCGTTCTATCACAAGTTGTCCTCTTTCAGGGATCTGGTTTCTTCTTCTATAACTACGTTTCCTTTTCAGGTTACTAGAACTAGTAGTACCCGAAGGTTGTTGTTCTGAAATGACTTCTGCCTCTTGGGCACGAATGTTAGATGCTCTACGACGTCGTCGTGGGGATCGGTCATTATTCTACACATAAAACACTATTTAAAGTATATCTTAATTGAATAAACAAACATTAATTTGAGTGAATGTGGATGTAGACCTCGTTATCGCTTTGTTCGTAATCAACATCATCGTCTTCAGGACGCCTAAGAGGTCGTGGTTCGCTTGGTTCGTACTCAGAGGGAGTTTCATAGTCTCCAATTATACCACTATCACTAGATTCCTCCTCACCGGATTGTTCACTGTTAACATTTGATCATAGATAATCCATAGTCCATATTCCATATTTATACAATAATTCATAGTCCATATTTATACAACAATCCATAGTCCATACTTATACAACAATCCATAGTCCATATTTAATTATTTATACAACAAAACTAATAAAATTAAATCCATAGTCCATTTTTATATAATAAATCTATTTCAAAATTAGACACAGTCCATACTTATAATAAATCTATTTATACACAATGCATATTCCATTTTTATAAAATAAATCTATTTATCCACAATCCATAGTGCATATTTAATTATTTATACAACAAAACTAATAAAATTAAATCCATAGTCCATTTTTATATAATAAATCTATTTAAAAATTAGACACAATCCATAGTCCATACTTATAATAAATCTATTTATACACAATGCATAATTCATTTTTATAAAATAAATATATTTATCCACAATCCATAGTCCATATTTAATTATTTATACAACAAAACTAATAAAATTAAATCCATAGTCCATTTGTAACATTTTTAAATCTATTTATCCACAATCCATGTAACTGCATTTATTCACAATCTATTTATCCACATTTTTAACAAATGTAATTGCATTTTGAAAAAAAAGAAAAAACAACCAAGTCGGGGATGTCGTTGTTGCGCCGCCGGCCCCATCCCTGGCCTCCATGCGTGCCGAGCAGTGAGGAGATGAGGTGTCGGTGGCGAGCGGGGGCGGTGGAGTTGTCGGCAGAGGCTGCGGCGGTGCTGTCTGCGGCGGCGGAGAAGTCGGCGGCGGTTCTCGGCCGGCGGTTGGGGAAGCGGCCCGCGGGGAGGAGGATGTCATCCCGATAGGGAAGAGGGGCGGTGGCGCTCGGGGGAGGAGGTCGTCGATCGGCGGGGCGCCGCGGACGACGAGCGCGGCGGCGGTCCACGGGGAGAAGGGGCGGCTTCCTAGCGGAAGACGGTGGCGGTCCACGGGGAGAAGGGGCGGGGCCCTCGCGGATGACGGCGGGGCGCTCGTGGAGGTCGGCGGGCACTCTCGGAGGACGGCGGGGTGGTCGGAGGGGCGGCAGCGGTCGGGGACGACGGCGGCGCTCGGTGGGAAAATTTGGCAGCCTGACGGTGTTGTTTCATTTCGCGCCAGACTTAGAATAATTTCGAGAGCGCGTCTCGTGTATATATATATATATGGAATCACCACTGGCAGGCCACATAAGGCAACCGCCAGCGGTAGGCCACCACTGGCGGGTCACATTAGACAACCGCCAGCGGTGATCCTTACCACAGGCGGGTGACTTAAGCGACCGCCAGTGGTGAGAATTCTCGCTGGCGTTTATCATAAACGCCCGCCAACGCTGTGATTTGAAAGAATTTGAACATAACTTGTCAAATACAAACCTTTTCAAATTCAAATGACAAAACACCTCCTATAAATAAATTAAAATATTTTATGATAAGTTTTCGAAGTTTCTGTTTTATGGACCTCCCTGGGACCACTGCCTCGGTGGGTACCAGGACCGACTACTCGGTGGGTCCCTGGTACTACCCGACTTGTGTCGCATGGTACCTGTTGGCGTGAGGCGCAAGGACTACGGTGGAGAAGTACTCGGATAGGAAGCTACGCATACCATGTACTGTGTAGAGGACTCCTTGACGTACACGACTAGTACTCTCTCCCTAAACCGACTTGTAACCCTGCCTCCCGGACTATATAAGGCGAGGCAGGGACCCTCCCCTCTGACACACGAGATTACGCATCATCTTGTAATCACATCCAATCAATCCAGAGTTACGCAGCATACAGGACGTAGGGTATTACGCACCTCGCGGCCCGAACCTGTCTAAATTGTGTCTTTTCCTTCGAGTTACCGATCTCGGCGAGGCCACATTCATCTACTTCGGGTACTCCCCTTAGTAGGTTGCCGGTCTAAAACACCGACAGCTGGCGCGCCATGTAGGGGATCTCGCCGAACATCATATGGCGAACTCGACGACTTCCATCTTCATCAAGCCAACCGTCGCCTTCAACCGCGGCGACACCTTCGTCTTCGGCTCCTGGGTCTGCACTGCTGAGGGCACCGGATCTTTCCAATGCCGCCTCACCATGTCGCCCAACCCGGAGACTGGGCTCGTGACGCTTCCCGAAGTAGTCACGGGCAATCTCGCCGGAAAATTCGGCGAAATTTTGCTCTACAACCAACACGCTGACTTCGAGCTCGGATCCGACTCCAACTCGAACTCGACGTCCCCGTGGGCTATCGTATGCGAGTCGGCTACCCAGCCATCGCGTGCGGCCTTCCCACCCCGTGAGTGCTTCGCCCGTGGCCCTCGCAACGCCAGCAGGGCACACTCGAAGGCTCCCACCACGCGTCGGGCCGGCAAGGAGATCGTAGCCGAGTACGACTCGGACTCCAACACCGTCCCCGGCTACAACTCGGACTCCAATCCTCTCTCCGGCTTCTACTCGGACTCCAATCCTCTCTCCGGCTTCTACTTCGGGTCGGACCCTGATGAGCCCGAGTCTGAGAACAACACCACAGAGCAACCCCTGTCAGGCCCAGCTTCCGACCTGGTTATAACATCTACACCCGCCAGGAGATTTGTCTACTGGCCAGACCACAAGCCCGCAGACCTGACAGGAGGGAACTCACGTTGCGTCGCCTACCTCGACTCACTTCCCTTCCAGGAGGGAACACCGTTTGCTCCAGCTGGGGAGCACACTCCGACAGAGGTGGCAACCAGTGACTCCAGCCTTGGCACTCCTGACCGGCAAGTCTTCATGACTACCAACGAGACGCCAGGGCCCTCAGGGACGGTCCCTGACCAATACCTTGAGGACATCTCAGCGGAGGAGTTGTCCGCCAACGCGCCCGCCGACGAGACCGACGCCAACAGGGACGCCCGACGTGAACGCAACAGAAAGCGGAACGAACGGCGTCGACGTGCGAGTCCCTCCCCATCCGCAACCTTGCAGAAGCACTCGACCAAGTCGAGAGCCGGGTGCACACCACCCCAGAGCAATGCCTCATGTCTATCACTACGATAGCACGTCAGGCTAAGGGGATGCGCGCGGGACAAGTCATCGCCAAGCTCGCGGAGGACGCCTACTTCATGCGAGTCAACAACAGGGTCGCTCAAGCCCCCCCATCAGGAACCATGACAACGAAGCCACAAGTCGCAGTGCGGACATCGGTCGTAACCGTACTCGAGCAGAGCTACCAGCTAACCCCAACCGTACTCGGGCGACAGCTGGTGGACCCTCTCATGGTGGCAACAGTGCCGGTGGTGACCGGGAGATCGTCCCTCACCGCGATCCCGGCGGCGGTGGCAGTGACGGTGGGAGCTCCAACCATGGGGCTAACAGGAGAGCTGGGGGCGGTGGCAACCGCGACGGCCGAGGCCACGAGGATAGCCACGTCTTCGGCGCCTCACGTGGCGGCTCCGATGCCCGCCAGAAAATCGAAGAACTACGACGCAAGAAGGCCTCAACGGCAGGCGACAACGACGGCTTCCCCGCCTTCTTTGCGCGACTTCGCAACCTACTCCTCCCAAAGAAATTCAAGCCTCTAGGAATTACCAAGTACGGCGTGAAGCAAGATCCAGTGCAGTGGCTCAGATGCTACGCCCTCTCCATCGAGAACGCTGGTGGCAACAACGACACGAAGTGCCTCCACTTCCCCTTCTGTCTGGACCAAGCCCCGCTTACATGGCTCGAGTCACTCGAGAAGTACTCGATCGACAAGTGGGACCAGCTGAAGGAACAGTTCACCAGCAACTTCGTGGGCGCCATGGGCCGCTCGGGTACTCGCATGGACCTGGCAATAGTGAAGCAAGAACAAGGCGAGACCCTTCGCAAGTACATGCGGTGCTTCTTTGACAAGTGCGCTACTGTAGTCGATGTCTCTGACAAGGAAGTCATCAACCTCTTCCAAGACAGTCTCTACCACCGTCGCACCTTCGAAGACTTCGGTCGTCGCCGCCCGAGCTCCATCACCCACCTCAAGGACATGATCACTTCCAGGGCTGATGAAGAAGACAAGGCCAACGCCAAGTACGATGCCATCCGTGGCAACAGCAAACAGAACACGGGCGGCGGCAGCAACAACAACGGGAACCAAGGCGGTCACAGCAGTAACTACTCGGGTCCCAATCGCAAGCGCAAGCCAGACAACACTGTCGCAGCTATCCAGCGCCCTGCGAAGGAGAACTCGAAGAAGACCTCCAGCGGCTTCAAAGACTTGCTCAAAGAGAAGTGCCCATGGCATCTGGACGGCAACCACACCACCGAGCAGTGCTACCAACTCCGGTGAGCACTCAAGGATACTCCAGAGCCACGACACCCTCACGACAAGAAAGTCAAGAAGAAGACCGACGAAGGCAACGGCGAATTCCAGGAACCCGACAAGACAGTGAACGTCCTCTTCGGCGGACTACCCAACCGACGGGCTCAAAAAGCTACCCGTCGAGAAGTCATGAGCATTGAACCAGCGGTCCCGACCCCTCTCCGGTGGTCGGAGGTACCCATCACCTTCTCCCGCGCGGATCAATGGACAAGCTTCTCTGAACCAGGACGGTTCCCACTCGTCCTGAAGCCAGTGGTCGCGGGCTCCAAACTCAACAAGGTCCTCATCGACGGTGGAAGAAGGCTCAACGTCCTTTTCACCAAGACCTTGAAGAAGATGAAGCTCGACATCACCCACATGCTCACCAAGAGCACCTCGCCTTTCTACGGCATCGTCCCCGGGAACGCGGCTATCCCACTGGGCTCAGTGGTTCTGCCAGTTACCTTCAGGGAAACAAGGGACAACTACCGTACCGAGTACGTCAAGTTCGAAGTCGCGGACTTCGAGATGTCCTACCATGCCATCCTCGGCAGACCGGCTATCGCCAAGTTCATGGCGGTACCCCACTACACCTACTTGGTACTCAAGATGCCAAGTCTAGCGGGTGTACTCTCCTTGCAAGGGGACTTGAAGATATCCTTCGGCTTGCGACACGAAGGCCGTGGAACTCGCAGCTACGAACCAAATACCCAACGCAATGATGGAGATCTACGTTGCGTCGAAGAAGCTTGCCCCAAGTGAACTCGACATCCCAGAGAAGTCGGACAAAGCCAACAAGCCTCAGCCAGCTGAGGAAGTTCTAGTCAAGACAATTGACCTCGGGACAGGCGACAGCAGCAAGACCACCACCATCGGGGCGGGCCTCGACCCGAAATAGGAAGACACGCTCATCAACTTCCTCCGGGCTAACCGCGACATCTTCGTGTGGAAACCAGCGGACATGCCAGGGGTGCCCAGGGAGTTGATTGCGCACTCACTCAACGTCGATCCTAAAGCTACCCCGAAGCGACAACACCTCCGCCGCTTCGCCGACGACAGACGGGACGCCATCAAGAAGGAACTCGCGAAACTACTCGCGGCTGGCTTCATCAGAGAAGTCTTCCATCCTGAGTGGCTCGCCAACCCCGTCCTCGTCCGCAAGAAGAACTCGAACGAGTGGAGGATGTGCGTCGACTACACCGACCTCAACAAGCACTGCCCCAAGGACCCCTTCGGGTTGCCGCAGATTGATCAAGTCATCGACTCCACGGCGGGCTGCGACCTGCTCTGCTTCCTCGACTGCTACTCCGAGTACCACCAGATCGTGATCAAGGAAGAAGACCAGGAGAAGACCTCGTTCATCACCCCGTTTGGCACGTACTGCTACACGACCATGTCCTTCGGGTTGAAGAACGCCGGCTCTACCTGCCAACGAGCTATACAGGCCTGCTTCAAGAGGCAACTCAACAAGAACATTGAAGCTTATGTGGATCACGTGGTCGTCAAGACCAGAAACTCCAACACGCTGATCGCCGATCTTGAAGAGACTTTCGCATCCCTGCGAGAGTACCACTGGAAGCTCAACCCGAACAAGTGCGTCTTCGGCGTACCGTCGGGCCAACTACTCGGCTTCATCATCAGCCACCGCGGCATCGAAGCCAATCCCGAGAAGATCTCCACCATCACTCAAGATGGCAACGGGTACGTACCCGATGGGTACTGACCACCCATGCCCGCAGCCACCAGGTCAAAACCTATTCCATTGGGTTACCCGCTAAAGCAAACGGGTATGGAATTCATTCCATACCCGCACCCGACGGGTAATCCTTACCCGACGGGTATTCCATACCCGCCATACAACGAGTTCAACCCCCTTCACATGCACAAATATAACGGCTTTAAGCAAGTTAAATACAATAAGTTTCGAGCAAATGCATTAATAGTAGGTAGCACACCACCGCCCGGGCTTCTAGCCTTCCACAACTTGTCGGGTTCAACCACGGTTCCAAGTTTCGAGCACAAACAAATATTACAAATTAATATAGTAGCACCGGGCCACTTGCACACACGCCGCCCGGGCTTCCGGCCTTTCCCACATCACAAGTTCAGCCCTCCAGATCCCAGTTTCCATCACATAGTACATATTACAAATTAATGGTGGTACTAGGGTTTCTAGATGGATCGACAATATATATACTAAGAGTGTTTGGGCCAAATTTCATAGGCTATATGGGCTAAATTACTTAGGTTGCCTACTCATTTTTACGGCTATTTCTTACCCACGGGTATGCGGGTATGGGTACTACTATTCCACACCCGTACCCGCCATACCTGATGGGTAGAGAATTTCACCCAATAACGTACCCATGGGTATAAAATTCGTTCCATACCCGCGTCTTTATCGGGTAAAACCCATCGGGTACTCGGGTTTCGGGTACCCATTGCCATCCCTAGCCATCACCAGCATGAAAGCTCCCACGTGCATCAAAGACGTGCAGAAGCTGACCGGGTGCATGGCGGCTCTGAACAGATTCATCTCGAAGCTTGGAGAACGGGGGCTCCCCTTCTTCAAACTACTCAAACATCAAGAGAAGTTCGTGTGGACTCCAGAGGCAGACCAAGCCCTTGCCCAGCTCAAGGACTTCCTATCAAAGCCACCAGTACTCACGGCTCCTCGCAAAGGCGAGCAGCTGCTGCTCAACCTCGCTGCGACTTCTCACGTGGTCAGTACTACCATCATCGTCGAACGGCAGGAAGACAGCCACGCCTACCCAGTCCAGCGCCCAGTGTACTTCGTCAGCGAGGTCCTGTCAGAATCCAAGGCATGCTACCAGCCAGTGCAGAAGCTTCTGTACGCAGTGCTCATCACCTCGTGGAAGCTACGACACTACTTCTAGGAGTACTCGATTTCCGTCGTCACCGACTACCCGCTCGGCGACATCCTGCGGAACCAAGATGCTACTGGAAGAATCTCCAAGTGGGCAGTCGAACTCGGCGCCCTCAACATCGACTTCAAGCCACGCACAGCCATCAAGTCGCAGGCACTAGTCAACTTCATGGCGAAGTGGCGGGAGAATCAGCTACCTACTCCAACCGAGCGCCCAGAGCACCGAGTGATGTACTTCGACAGCTCGCTCAAGCTCGAAAGCACGGGTGCAGGGGTACTCTTGATCTCTCCAACGGGCGAACAACTCAAGTACGTCCTGCAGATCTTCTGGAAGGTCTCAAACAACGAAGCCGAGTACGAAGCTCTGCTACACGGGCTCCGCCTCACGGCTTCACTAGGCATCAAGCGGCTACTAGTCTACGGCGACTCCGCAGTGGTCATCAACCAAGTCAACAAGTCCTGGGACCGCAACAAGGAGAACATGGACGCCTACTGCCTAGAAGTCCGCAAGCTCGAGAACAAGTTCTACGGTCTCGAGTTCCACCACGTCGTCCGCGACAACAACGTTGCAGCGGACGTCCTGTCAAAGCTTGGTTCTACTCGCGCTCAAGTACCAGCGGGTGTCTTCGTCCACGAGCTTCACGCGCCATCCATCCCAGAGCCGGCGCCACCGACCACTAATCCAGCACATCCCCCGGCTGGCCAAGAAGTCATGATGATCGATGTGGACTGGAGGAAACCCTTCATCGACTACCTCAGCGAGCAGAAGGTTCCTTCGGACAAGAACATGGCCGAGCAACTCATCCGCCGCGCCAAGTTCTACGTCCTAGTCGGAGACAAGCTCTACAGGTGGGGCGCATCTTCTGGAGTACTCATGAAGTGCGTTCCCCGAGAAAAAGGCAAGGGCATCTTGGAGGAGATTCACAAAGGCGTCCGCGGCAACCACGCGTCCTCCCGCACGCTGGTCAGCAAGGCCTTCTGACGAGCTTTCTATTGGCCCACAGCTCTTGGCGACGCCGAAGAACTCGTCAAAAGGTGCCAAGGGTGCCAATACATCGCCAAGCAACAACACGTCCCAGCCTACAAGCTAGTCACCATACCGCCAACCTGGCCCTTCGCCTGCTGGGGGCTCGACATGATTGGGCCACTCCCAACTGCGCCAGGTGGATTCAATAGAGTACTGGTGGCCATCGACAAGTTCACCAAGTGGATCGAGGTCAAGCCGGTCACATGCCCCAAGGCTGACAGAGTACTCGACTTCCTGTATGAACTTGTACATCGCTACGGACTACCCCACCGCATCATCACAGACCTGGGCTCCAACTTCAACAATCACTAGTTCTGGGAGTACTGCAAGAACAGCGGGATCGACGTCCGATATGTCTCAGTTGCCCATCCTCGGGCCAATGGACAAGTCGAGCGCGCCAATGGGATGGTGCTCGACGCTCTCAAGAAGCGGCTACACGACAGTGCCAACACCAAAGGAGGCAAGTGGATCAAGGAACTACCCAATGCGCTCTGGGGGCTACGCACTTGTCGGTGCGGAATGTGGTCCCGACACTAACCAGTAGTAAGCGCCGTGGTCTATCCCTCAATGGTCGATGCTAAGTAACAAGTGACACAGAGTTTTTATCCTGGTTCCGGCCGAGGGGGCTGTACGTCCAGCAGTGGCGTGCTCAAGGCACTATATTACTTAGCACCGGGGTGCTCGTAGTGGGGGCTGCTACAAGCAAGGCGGGAGAGGAAGCCTGGCTTCCAAGTCCCTGGCGCGATGGCTGAAGATGTTGTGGGAGAATTGGAGAGCAAGTGTGTGGCGCAGCTCCTCTCCAGTTGTGTTGTGTCTGTGTTCCCTTCGTCCTCCCTCTTTTTTTTCCTTCCCCCCTGCGGCAGGGGGGGTTCGTCCCCCTTTATAGATCAAGGGGCGAGCGAATCACATGCGCACCGCGCTATCTAGCTACGTGAAGGGGCATGGCATGCTATGCTGTAGAGTGGGCGGCCGTCCGGACGATCCTTGCAGCGATCCGGCCATCATGGCCTATCTTGTACCCGAACAGTGGCGGTTCGAGGGTAGAAGGGCGGCGGATGGCGGTGATGTCTTACGATGGGCTCGAGGGAGCTGGCGACGTTGGCCCGTGCGGAGTACGGGGGTAGGTAAAACGGCGTCCCGTTCTAATACGCTTCACCGTCTTCGGAGTTGTTGCTACGGCGCCGGGCGTGCGCCCGCACGCGTGGGGACGGGCCGCCGCCATGCCGTAACGGTGGCGGGGATGGCGTTCCTCCGGCCTAGCGCCTCCACCCAACCCCGTAGGGTCACAAGAAAGCAAATCGAGGGTGAAGCCGCCCCCCTTAGAGGGCTCGGCGCGTTAGCCGTCTTGGAGCGCGCGCACGCGAGCGGGGCCGACACCGGCCGCGCCGCACGGTCCCTCCCCCACGGTGATGGGGATGGGCTCCCTCTCGGGGAGTTGGTGCGGCGGCACCGGGCCGCAAGCCCCGGCGCATGATGGCGGCTGTCCCGCCGGTGTCACGACGTTAAATGCCCGTGTACGGGGGCGGGCGCACGCGAGCGGGGCGCCCTCGAGCGAGGCGGACCCCGGTCGAGGGCGGGTCGGATCCTCGAGCGAGGCGGAGCCCGCTCGAGGGGGAGCGGGCCCTCGAACGGGCGGAGCCTGCTCGAGGGGAGCGCACCCCCTCGAACGGGACGGAGCCCGCCCGAGGGAGGCGCGCACCCTCGAGCGAGGCGAAGCCTGCTCGAGGGGATCTTCGAGAGGGTCGCCTTGGTGGGCCGTCGAGGTCCTTGCGGCGTGGGCCGTATCCTGCATGGTTAGGCAAAGTATGTTTGGTTTTGTTGCAGGTTTTAAGTGGGGATTTCCCGGTTGTTAAAGGGGACCCCTAGGGCTGTCCCCGACAGTAGCCCCCGAGCATCTGTGGGTTTGCCATTGAGGCTCCCGCAGATGCTGGAACCTACTGATAGGACGTTCTTCCCTTCTTGTCTTGCAAACGCTTTCCGTGGGGCCGCATCAGCGGACCCGCGGGTCTAGCCCCCGAAGCCCTGCAGGAGCGTGGATGCTCTTGCAGGGGTTAACCGTGAGAACTGGCCAGAGGGCGTGGCACATGTTTCAACCGGCATCGGCAATGTCTCAGCCGGCTTCGGTGACGCACGCGCTGCTGGTGCTGTCTCCGGTGGGTGCAATTCAAGGAGGTGTAGCCGTGCGTCAAGCCACCGAGCCTGGGCCCGTTTGAGGCGATCGGGTAGAGCTTTACGACTTGTTTTTAACGCGCCCTCGCCGTCCCTCCGCGGGACGGAGAGTGAGGTTTCCGCAACCCCCATCGAGCGGGTCGCGAATTGCGGATTCCTCGTTGAGCTGCTAGTGGGTGGTTCGAGTGGACGCCCATGCCCCGTTCGATAAGGGTAGGCTGCGTGGTCCAGAGACACGTCCATTGAAGCGCTTGCGTGGGTTTGCTAGGTGAGGCTCGGTCCCGTTCGATAGGGACCGAGGGCGCGGAAGCTCTCCCTCGGTGGGATCCCCCGGCTAGCTGCCCTCGCTGGCTCTCGAACACGACTTGTGGGGCACCCTTGAGCCGATGGGCTCGCGGAATGGCTCGAATGCGCGTGCCTTCGTCGTCCCTGATTCTGCGATCTGGGGCGCATGTTCGAACCCGTCGAGGGTCAGGCTTCGAACCTCTGATCAGTAGGGCCGTGCGGGGCGGCGCCTGGGCAGCCCCGTCTTTGCGTTTGCGGCCGTCGAGGGGTCTGGGCGTGCCAGCCCTCGAGGCGTTGGTCAGCAGCACAGCGTGGCATGGGTGCTCGTGGTACCTGCCTTGTTTCAGGCGGGCCTCGGGGCGACCTTCTCACGCTTGTGCCCCTTTAGAAGGTTGATATTGTCTCGAGCCAGGGGCTCGTGCCGCTCGAGGGTGCTACGTGGCATGGGTGCTCGCGATGCCCGCTTTGTTTCAGGCAGGCCTCGGGGCGACCTTCTCACGCTTGTACCCGTTCGAGGGTTGACATTGTCTAGAGCCAGGGGCTCGTGCCGCTCGAGGGTGCTACGTGGCATGGGTGCTCGCGATGCCCGCTTTGTTTCAGCCGGGCCTCGGGGCGACCTCCTCACGCTTGTACCCATTCGAGGGTTGACATTGTCTAGAGCCAGGAGCTCGTGCCGCTCGAGGGTGGTACGTGGCATGGGTGCTCGCGATGCCCGCTTTGTTTCAGGCGGGCCTCGGGGCGACCTTCTCACGCTTGTACCTGCTCGAGGGCTGAATTTATCCTGAGCCAGGAGTCCGTGCCGCTCGAGGGTTCTCCTTGTTTTACAAGGGACCGGGCCATTAAATGCTCCACAGTAGAGGCTGCGGTTTCGCATCGCGGGCGCGCCTTTTTAGGCGTCGCGGCCGCGCGCGCGTGCGCGTAGTGGGCGGCGTGGGCAGGCGGACGTGACCGCCTGCCACGGCCCGGCTAGTCTTCACCGTGATGATGGCCCGTTTGCGGTGATGTGGCCGCCGCGGTCGTGGTGGGGTCCGCTTGCCGGCCGAGAAGAGAAGATTCCCCGCAGTTAACGCGCGCGGGACATCCGCCCGGAGAGCTCGCCCGCGGCTTATAAATCTGAGGAGAAGGGGAAACGGCGGTTTTTTACCTTAGCGCTCCGCCATTTTAGCCCCCCGTGCTTTCTTCCCCGCCTTGCCTTTGTTCCTGTGCGGCTTCGCCATTAGAGCTCTTCCTCCTCTTCTCCGTCCTTCGTTCTTCGCATCCTTTGCCCTTCCTCATGGCGCCGCCTCAGCCCCTCACGATCCTTGACCCGTACGCTTGGGAGCGGTCGACGGTGACCCACCGGCCCTTGGCGAGCTGGTCACCGCCGCCGCCTGGCGGCTAATGAGGATGGCCGCCCGGCGGAGTGGATAGTGCCGCTGGCGGGGACCGCGCGCCCAACCCGCCGGAAGGCTATGTGGTGAGCTTCGTCCGCTTCCACGAGCGAGGCTTCAACGCGCCGGCGAGCCGCTTCATGCGAGCGTTGTGCCACTACTACGGCGTGGAGTTGCACAACTTCGCGCCCAACGCGATTTCGCAGGTGGCCACGTTCGTGGGCGTCTGCGAGGGGTATCTGGGGATCCCAGTCAACTGGGAGCTCTAGGTACACCTCTTCCGCGCGGAGCTCTTCACGCAGCCCACAACGGAGCCGAGGACCCGCCGCGCAGTGCGCGCCGGCGGGATGTCACTCGCCCTGCGGGCGCAGTTCAAGAACGACTACATCCCCTGCACCATGACAACGAACAACGCCGGCTGGGAGCGGGGATGGTTCTACCTGCGCAACGCCGAGCCCGGCCTCCCCCCTACACCGGTCGGGTGTTCAAGGAGAAGCCCAGCTCCTGGGGCTACGGGGTGTCCACGCCCCAGCATCGGAGGCGGCAGGAATCGGTTTTGGCCGCCCTGAGGAGCCTGACGGCGCGAGGGCTGACCGCGGCGAGCGTCCTTGCCTTCCTCCATCACCGGCGGGTCGTGCCTCTGATGGAGAGGCCGCTCTGCATCTTTCACATGACAGATGAGGCGGACCCCCGTCGCACCGGCGAGGTCGCGGATGCTCCCCGACCCCCCTCGGGCGGCCGTACGCGCTCACCCGGCGCGGAACGCCGTCGACACCCCGGATGCCGGCGCACCCGGGACCGGACACCGTGGGACCTCGAGATGCTCCCCCACCGGCCCGCCGGTGAGTTCGATTCTTGATTCCGTTTTAGTTCTTGGTGTTGCTTCGCCTCCCCGACGCGTCTTTGTCGTTCCCGCATGCGGTGGTGAGCTTCACCGCCGCGAAGTCCGTTCCGCCCACCCCCGACTCCCGCACGCTCGGTCGGGCGGCGCGACAGAACGGGAGCGGGAGCGGGCGGCGCGCAAGAGGGAGCGCGCGCAGGCGGCACCACGAGCGCCGCGAGCGACGGAACGCGGAGTACGGCGGCGCGAGGAACCGGGGCTCTCCTCCCCCGGGGACCGAGGAGTACTCTTCCTCGGAGGAGGACGAAGAGGAAGAGGGCGAGGGGGAGGGCCCCTCTAATAGGTGGGAGCCTGCGCCCCGTCGCCGCCGCAGCCGGCGCCGGCGGCAAGGGCGGCATCGCCCGGGGCGGGCGCAACGGCGCCCGCCGCCGGCAATCGACAACGAGGGCGCGCGCGCGCCGCGGAGGTGCCCGCGCGTGCCGCGGAGGCGCGCACGGCAAGCGCGCTGCGCGCGCGGGCGGGCCCGCGCGCGTGGTGACGTCGTTAGGAGGCGCGGCGGCGGGCGTGCCGGCCGCGCCGGCCTCATCCGCTGAGGCTACGAGGAAAAGGAAACGCGCCTTTTCCTCTTCGAGGTAAGGGGCTCGCTTTTTCGCTTGGTTTGGTTTTGTGACGATCAGGCATTCTAACTTTTTGTTTGTGCTTGCGCAGGGTGGTGCCCACTGTGCCTCCCCTCGCACCGGCCAAGGTGTTGAGGGCGGACGCATCCATCCCCACCCGGCGGCGCTCGTCGAGGGTGTCGCGGGCGGGGGCAAGCACGGCGGCGGGCGAGAGCTCGCAAAGCCCGGCCGAGGCTTCGAGGCCTCGGCCGGCAGATCGGCCCGCCATGGCGCGGCCGGCGGTCGCCGAGGAGCGGCCGGCGCCGGCCATTGTGGGGACACGGGCCACGGCGGCGGCCGTGGCGGAGGCGCGCCCGCGGAGGTCGCCGCTACGGAGGCGTGGTCCGTGGCGCCGGGCCGCGGGAGGAGGCGGAGCGGGTACGGCCCGCGGCGGCGCCCCGTGGTCGCGGAGGCGCGGCCGGAGACGGTGGTCGCTGCGGAGGGCGGCCGGCGCGCCGCCCGCGGGGGCGCGACCGCAGGCGGTGGCCGCGGCGCCACGTCAAGCGCCCGCGGCCGTGGTGGCGCAAGTGGAGGCGCCGGCGGAGGCGGCGCAAGGGCGGCGCCCGCCGGCGGTTCCCGGCGGAGGTGGTGGAGGTCTCGGATGACGACTCCCCCGCCGCCCGGGTGGGATTAGTGGGCGAGCTTCCCCACACGCTCCCCCGAGCCCCGGAGGGGGGCCCTCGTGAGGCGGAACGAGGGTCACATGGTGGCGGGGGACCGAGGACATGGCGCCGAAGCCTCGTCCTCCCGCGCCGGCCACCCCGCCCAGGTGGAGGGGGCCGCTGGCGATCCCCCTGCGTTTGCCGACTGTTGACGGTGTATTTTGGTGCACCTAGCATGTTCATTACACTTTGGTTTGGATTTGATTATGGAACTAACCCGCCACTAGGCACACTAATCATATGACAAGTTCATCTTTGTGCATGCATTTGGAAGTGTTGTGTTTATGTAGGAAAACATGGACATAAAGGACGGATTCGCAACAAGTTCAAAGGAGCATTCATGGAGTCTTGTTCGTGTTCATGAGCTTGCTGAAATCACTTCCAATGGTGGCAAGGACCGAAGTGCTACGAGGAACACCCCCAGGGATTGAAGCGTAAAAGATCAAACTTCATGCAAAGAGAGCCTCCATCTTGATCGCGAGGATAACAGCGTCAAAATCATGCAAGTGGAGGGGGCAAAGTAGATAAGTGCGCGAGGACCCACGGAGCAAAAAGGGGCGACCGAACCGGCCGACTGGGCACAGGCCGGCCGGCCCGAGCGGGCCGGCCCGGCCCACTTCGGGCACCGGTTCGGTCCCGTCTTCCTTGCCCTCGAAGGATCTTCAACCCTAAACCCCCGACGCGCCGCCAACACGGAGAGAGGAGTCATTCGCACCAGAAGGCCATCCACAAGCTAGAGAGAGAGAGGAGGAGGATCTCCGGCGGGAGATCAACCGCCTCGAAGGAAGCACCCTCTCGTGGAGAAGGAGGAAGACACCGGCGGAAGGGAAACCATGATCAACGGTGCCATGATCAGCACCTTGATGGGGTAATCTTCTCATTCGTCCATGGGTTGTAATCGATCTTGAGATGTAATCGCACTTTGTCGGATTATCTATCTATCATCTTGTGTTGAATATACTTTAATGCTTAAGGTTTGCAACCATGCCGTAAAGGGAGTATAGGCCTCAATGCTTCCTTGGATCCATTCAATACGCCGTGGCCATCAAAGGTCTAGTCATGAATACCTTCGCGTAGTGACAGTACGAGAGGAGGGAAAGGGCGAAACCGTGGTCACATCCCCGATAGATTAGATTGGTTTTTCATGTCTTTAAGCGATTGCATGCTCTAGTATCGTAGACCCGTAGGCGAGTGTCTTCTATCTTGATCGTTTATCATTCTCTCTAGTGTAGTTTAGTTGTTTTCTAGTTTAATAGTTAGTTAGGGTTTTAGTAGCTAGTGTGTCGTTGTTGATCGAACGCTTGTAATCCCCTTGCTCCGCGGATTGACAAGAACCTTGGGAATCCCGTGGTGAAGAAGGTGTGGGGTCCGTACGCTTGCGGATCGTAGAGGGATACGTCTTTTATCCGTCAACAAGCCCCTTTTTCGGCGCCGTTGCCGGGGAGCAAGTTAGTTTACATCGTTTGATTTGCATCTAACTTAGTTTTATATTTTAGTTTATCTTTTATTCGCTATATCTAACATATATTATCCAGAAAAACACTTGTTTCTTTTTTTGTTTTTGTTTTTATCTTATTGTCTAGATGGAGTTCGCTAATCAACCCGTGGAAAACCGGAGAAATCATTAAGGGATTACGCTAGCCCTCGATGTGAAGACATAAAAGTACAAGAGTCGGATTCGAAGCTCGAAGCGACCAAGTATGAAATTAAATCCAAGATCATCAAGATGGTGGCGGAAAACCCATTTGAAGGGATGGTTACGGAGAACCCATATAGACACATAAGGGATTTCACGACAATATGCAATACGGTGCGTCAAGAAGGAGTTCCCGATGAATGGTTCAAATGGAATCTCTTTCCCTACTCACTTGCCGGCAAAGCAAAGACATGGTATTCGGTTGCGGCCTTTGAAGTTGAAGGCAATTGGAACAAGTTGACAAAGAAGTTTTGCGAGAAGTTCTTTCCAATTAGCAAGGTTCAACATCTAAGGAGGCAAGTGATCACTTTCATGCAAGGAGAAGAGGAAGGGATAGACCAAGCACGGGATAGGTTTAATGAATTAATCGAACAAGGACCAAAACTCGGCTTCACCGGTGACGTACTCTTGCATACATTTTTCTTTTCCCTAACCCCTAGTTGCATGCGACACGTCGAAATGTGTGCGGTGGGGGATCTCATGGAGAAAACACTCACGGAAGCCGCCCAACTTCTACAAAAAGTTAGTAAAGCGGCTGCCATGCGAAGAGATTGGGAAACAAGACTTGCGGAAGAGCCGGAATTCAATTCAAGGAAGAAGAAGCTTGCTGATTTTTCTAAAGAGGCAACCCCGGAAGTCACAAAAGAGGAAACAATCATGGAAAAGCTTGGACAAGAACACATCAAGTCAAGAACTACACCAAACGTCGACTTTGCCGCGCCAAATGAGACGAACAAGAGAAGCATGTCAAGCGCAAAGCCACTAAGGGAGTTCGAGCCAATGGATTGGGTTCCTATTGATTACGGAGAAGTGTTCGACAAGAGAAGACCGTTCCCTAATCAAAAGGGAATGGCAAGAGCATTGGAAGTGGATTTCCCACCGGAGAAGAAAGCTGAAAATTCATACGATCTCGAAACCACCGGTGAGATTTTTGAGAAGCTCTTTGGAGATGACGTGGTGGATCCGGAACATATTGCCGAGGTGAAGAGAATCATGGGGATCAAGCCCGAAGCATCACCATACGCTCGCCTCGCTGAAATTTATTCGATAGGATCCGAAGAAGAAGAGAAGATGACGCCGCACTTGAGTTGCGAGATCAACAGAGTTCAATGCAAAGCTTTATGCGACATCGGAGCCCAATTAAGTGTTCTATCTTCTAAAATTTACGATAAATTTCAATACCACAACCTAGACTTAGCTCCAACATCAACGAAATTAATTATGGGAGATGGTAGAACTATCAAACCTCTAGGTATTGCTTGCAACATGAAAGTAAAAATTTCTAGAAACTATATACCAACCGATTTCTTTGTTATTGATGCTTACCATGGTAATTCTGATCATATAATCTTAGGTAGGCCTTTTCTTAAGTTGGTTGATGCCGTGTTAGATGCCGGAGAAGGCAAAGTAACAATGAACCTTAATGGAACAAAGTGCACATATAACTTTCTTCGTGCTTCTAAACACCTTACACCTTTTCCCCCCGAAGATGAAGAAGTAGAAGAGATAGATAGTCTTTGTTTTGTTGAAACCCTTAGAGACCCGCTGCAAAGAGCGATGGAAAATCAAATTAGTAATCAACAAGATGAAGAGCTAGAGGAAGCGACAAAAGGCTTAGAGCCGCATGACAGTAGCGTGGAGGAAGAGAAGTTCGAAGACATAGGAGAAATCAAACACGAGGAGCCGCAAGTGCCCGAAGTAGACCTTAAACCTTTGCCCAAGGGATTAAAATATGAATTTTTGGGCCCAGACAAAACTTATCCAATCATTGTGAGCGACGAGTTGAGCCCCGAAGAAAATGAAGCGTTGCTGATTTTATTAAAAAACATAGGAAGGTGATTGGATATTCAATTAATGATCTCAAAGGTATTAGCCCAGCCTTTTGCACTCATCGTATACCAATGGAAGACCAATGTAAGCCTGTAGTGGACCATCAAAGGAGGCTAACCCATGCCATGCGAGAGGTAGTGAAGAAAGAGGTTATCAAGTTACTTGATGCCGGAATCATCTACCCGGTTCCGCATAGTGAATGGGTGAGCCCGGTACATTGTGTACCGAAGAAAGGAGGTTTGACCGTGGTGAAGAACGAGAAGAACGAATTGATACCGCAAAGAACCGTGACCGGGTGGCGGATGTGTATCGATTACCGTAAGCTTAACAAAGCGACGAAGAAAGATCACTTCCCCCTACCGTTCATAGACGAGATGCTCGAGAGGTTAGCAAACCACGCTTATTTTTGCTTTCTCGATGGATACACGGGGTTCATGCAAATCCCCATTCACCGGAAGATCAACATAAGACAACGTTTACGTGTCCTTACGGAACGTTTGCATATAGGAGGATGCCCTTCGGCCTATGCAACGCTCCGCCTCTTTTCAACGTTGCATGATGGCCGTGTTCTCGGAATTCATCGAAGAAATTGTTGAAGTGTTTATGGATGATTTTTCCATTTACGGGAAGACGTTCATGGATTGCTTAGCAAACTTAGAAAAGGTCCTTACAAGGTGTGCGGAGGTAGATTTGGTTTTAAATTGGGAAAAGTGCCACTTCATGGTTAAGCAAGGCATAGTGCTCGGACATGTTATATCCGAGAGAGGAATTGAAGTGGACAAGGCTAAGGTAGAGACGGTTGAGCAACTCCCACCTCCTACGGATGTCAAGTCCCTAAGGAGCTTTCTAGGCCATGCCGGATTCTATAGAAGATTTATAAAGGACTTCTCGAAGATCACTAAGCCTTTAACGCACCTTCTTCAAAAGGATGTGGCTTTCGACTTTGATGAGAAGTGTCTAGCGGCATTCGGACCTTGAAAAATGCTTTGGTGAGTGCTCCCATCATCCAACCTCCGGATTGGAGCCAACCTTTCGAGATCATGTGTGACGCAAGTGACTACGCCGTAGGCGCGGTCTTGGGACAAAGAAAGGAAGGCCGAGTTCACGCCGTTTACTACGCTAGCAAAACTCTTAGTGGGGCACAATTAAATTACGCCACTACGGAAAAAGAGTTGCTAGCGGTGGTATTCGCTTTCGAAAAATTCAGATCTTACATTGTGAACTCGAAAGTCATTGTTTACACTGATCACGCAGCCATCAAGTATCTCTTGGCTAAGAAGGAAGCTAAACCACGTTTGATTCGTTGGATCCTTTTTCTCCAAGAGTTTGATGTTGAAATTCGTGATAAAAGGGGGTGGAAAATGTTGTGGCCGATCATTTGTCTAGGATGAATCGTGGACAAGATGATAAAGAGCCCATAGAAGATAAGATGAGAGATGACCACCTCTATAGAGTGCTTGATAAAGACACTTGGATGATCGACATCATTCGAGCAATTCGAAAGATGCCCCTCGATCATCTAGACAAAAACACTCAAAGGAAGATAATCTCTGAAAGTAAGAAATATTTTTGGGATGCACCATACCTCTTCAAACTTGGCAATGATGGAGTGATGAGAAGATGTGTGCCAAGAGAAGAGAGGGTTGAGATTCTAAGGAAGTGCCACTCGGCGGAGTACGGTGGGCACTATAGCCATTTTCGAACCGAAGCAAAAGTATGGTCGAGCGGATTCTATTGGCCGAAGATGCATGAAGATACTAAAAGATATGTTGCGTCATGCCCCGAATGTCAAAGAACCGGAAACATCTCTCAAAGAAATTCTATGCCTTTGAAATACAACTTGCAAATCGACATATTCGATGTATGGGGCATAGACTTCATGGGGCCTTTTAAAAACTCATTTGGATTCGAGTATATCCTTGTTATGGTTGATTATGTATCCAAGTGGGTAGAGGCTATACCATGTCGTAAAGCTTCCACGGAGGAGTCCATCACTATGATCAAGAACGTGATTTTCCCCGTTTCGGTACACCGAGAATCTTGATAAGTGATGGAGGAACTCATTTCACCGGGAAGAACTTCAAAAGGTGCTTGTCCAAGTTGGGAATTGAGCATAGAGTCTCCACGGCCTATCACCCACAAACCAACGGACAAGCGGAGACGTCAAATAGGCAATTAAAAAGCATACTCAACAAAACCATAGAGAAGGGAGGCAAGGATTGGTCAAAGAAATTAGACGGAGCTTTATGGGCTTATCGAACGGCGTTTAAAACACCGATAGGTATGACCCCTTATCAATTCGTCTATGGAAAAGCTTGCCACCTTCCGGTTGAGTTAGAACATAAAGCCTATTGGGCGATTAAAGAAATGAACCTTGATCTCGATGCCGCGGTGGTGAAACGAAGAATTCAAATAAGCGAGCTAGAGGAGTTGAGGTTGAAAGCATATGAAAACGCAAGCATATACAAGGAGAGAATCAAAAGGTGGTATGATAAAAGATTGAAGAAAAAAGAATTTAAAGAAGGAGATAAGGTCCTCCTCTACAATTCGAGGTTTAAAACCTTCGGAAAGGGGAAATTGCAAAGCAAGTGGGACGGACCTTATGTTGTGCATTCGGTGTTCTCCAACGGAGCGGTAACCATTATGGATATAAACGGCGATCAATTTGTGGTGAATGGTCAGCGGCTTAAGGTTTACTACGAACCCGATGTCGTGCCCCTTCACCATGTTGACGGTTTCACTATGGAGGAAGAGCCCGAATGTCCCGCCTAGGACGAAAAACAAGGCATCAACTTCTGTAAATAATTTTTCTTTTAGCTTTCTGGAGTTTTTCGCGAAGATTTACTGGGCCAACTTTTTCCCATGGGCCGAGGAAGAAAAAAATAGGGCGGTGTGCAAAAAACCGGACCGGCCGCCCCCGAGGCGGGGTGGGCCGGCCGGCCCAGGCGGACCGGCCCGGGGATGGCCCGATGCCCGATGATCCCGAATTTCGCCCGAATTGCTCCTTTTTGACTTCCTTGTTTGGTCGGAAAATTTTAAGGGAAGTGTAAAAAAGGAAAATAAGGTTTCCAGAGCTTTCCTCTCAGGACTATTTATTTGGCCGAATTGGGAGCTCGAGAATCAAACCTTTCAAGCAATGTGTTGCACCCTTGTAGCAGCCATTGAGCCTCCCAAAAAGTTTAGAGTTGAAGCTAGAAGCCAAGAAGCCATCGATGGAGGAGGCAATGCGATGCGAGCTCAAGCTACCCGTCAAGAGGACCGCACGTATCCGTTGCGGAGGACGTGTCCCGACCGGAGCTCTTGCATCTTGCAACCCCGTCAAAGGAGAGAAGGTCCCTACACCCGTTCGAAGGTCGGCACGTCTCCAAGGCATCAAGCGTAAAGATTACAAGGAGGTGTCGCCGGAGCCTAAGGATTATGGGGATAGCGACTACTCCGACGATCGTAGCCCGAGCTCGTGGGCGGCCGCCGTAGAGATGATGATGATTGGGGTGAGCAACCCTATGAAAGGACTCCCGAAGGCCCCAACGGCGACGGCAACGACGGTGGTGAAGGCAACGACAATGGAGGTGGCGACGACGGTGGTGACAACGGTGGAGATTATGGCGACGACGACCCCTTCGGATTGCATCCGGTGTGCTGTCGAGTTTGCCGTCAATCCATCGCGGATCTCTACACGTCGGCCGACGAATGTCTCCAAGCCATGGAAGCAATGAAGCAGCGTATGGAGGACTTGGAGCGCGTAGTTGAAGATGACTACAAGTTCCTTAACCGCAACGTGCGCAAACTTTTCGGCATGGTTGGAAACATGAGAGGCAAGTGGTGCAAAACTTGCTTGAAGTACCACTAGATCTAGTTTTCCCCTTAGGATTTTTGTAAGATACGACGAGGACGTCGTATGTTTTAAGTGTGGGGGAGAGCTAGCTCGTTAGCCTTAGCTTTTGAACTTCAAATTTAGGTTCGGTTTAATCTTCGTGTGAGAGTCTTAGTGTTTTAATGAGTCTTTAGTTTTTGAGTCTGTTTTAAAATTTTTGCAAGTGTCTTAAATTAGCGTTGAGTCAAGAAAACCAAATAAAAAGAGTCTTTACATATCTTTGTGTTTTATGTATTGTTTATCTTTATTTACTCGTTTGTTTAATCTTCGATTCTTGATATATGAGCACAAGTATGTGGTTTGAAAAACGTTTACCGTGGTGCTTAGTGGAATCGCTACTACTTAAAGTACCCATACCGCACTTCGATCTTGAGCTTCACATGTTAGTTGTGTTATGTTCGATGCTAAAAATTGGAGGATTTCAGTTCTGAAAATTATTTTAAAACCCTTGTAATAAAGGTTAGCAAAACCTCTTTTTCCAAGTTGAGAGTAAGAAAAAAAAATTCCTATCCAAAGCCAAGTTTATTTTTTTCGCTCCACCATAAGTGTGATTAGCACGATGAGTTAGGCTAGGACCCTTCTCTCTTGGTGAGTTTTAATTTCGAGCAATGATCATGTCCTTGTGCTTATCTTTTGTTGCTAGCCTCGTCATATATTCGGTAACGTGACTTTCACAACGGAAGTCACGTACATCGCCGAATTCCATACCCAACCCTATACATCTCTTTTGTACATCGTATTCCTTGAACACAACCTATTTTCAAAGTTTCGTCTCGTCTCTAGCATGATTTATTTAAAAATTTCAGATTGTATGCATGCAAGGAAAGAGAGAATTGAAAGCTTTGAAAAAGTTGTCAAGAGAGAGAAAAATAAAGAGAAAAAGTATGTGTATGGAAAAGAAAGAAAGAAAGAAAGAAAAATCATATGTGAATTAAAGAAGGAAAAGAAAAAGATAGAAAGATGAGTTAGCAATGAAGATATGAGAGGGATGGATCAAGTGAAAGAAAAGAAAAAAAATAAAGTGTAAGGAAGGATGTCACATTGATTGTGAGACGAAACTTTTACTCTATTTCCAACCATGTGCAATCCGACAACGAGGACATCATTGGTGCCTTGAAGTCACAATTTTCTTTTGCCCTTGCACATGTCCACCATTCTAAATCTTCTCATCCTTGATATCCCTACATATGGTTAATTCTCATGATCATTGGCTTTGAAAGGTAGACAACCATTAGAGGAAGTTCTTAGTTTGACAATATTTGTGTTGATTGCGCTAGCCCTACCTATAGCTCCACTTTACATGATATATGAGAGATTAATGGGAGGTGAGAGTTTTATAAAATTTGGTTAGGATAGCCACTTCATATGAGTGACTTGAGAGAGCTTGGAGAAAGGTTTTTGTCTAATACTTGTTGCAGGAATTTTTGTTTTGAAAACCATAAAAAACCCTCCGATGGAAGCAAAGGAGTAAGCATGGCTGAAATTGAAGACTTCGAGTGAAGAGTTTGAGTTGTGGGGTAAATCTTGACGTGGTAAAAATTCTAAACGCCCATGTTTATGTTTGATTATCATTACTTTGTGTTTATGTATTAAAGATGAAGGGATTGACTAACTTGTGAAGGAGGATTAATGATACACGATTACATACCTTGGACGAAGTTCTTTTACGAGTACTTGCTCGAGGACGAGCAAGAGCTAAGTGTGGGGGAGATGTTGACGGTGTATTTTGGTGCACCTAGCATGTTCATTACACTTTGGTTTGGATTTGATTATGGAACTAACCCGCCACTAGGCACACTAATCATATGACAAGTTCATCTTTGTGCATGCATTTGGAAGTGTTGTGTTTATGTAGGAAAACATGGACATAAAGGACGGATTTGCAACAAGTTCAAAGGAGCATTCATGGAGTCTTGTTCGTGTTCATGAGCTTGCTGAAATCACTTCCAATGGTGGCAAGGACCGAAGTGTTACGAGGAACACCCCCGGGGATTGAAGCGTAAAAGATCAAACTTCATGCAACGAGAGCCTCCATCTTGATCGCGAGGACAACGGCGTCAAAATCATGCAAGTGGAGGGGCCAAAGTAGATAAGTGCACGAGGACCCACGGAGCAAAAAGGGGCGACCGAACCGGCCGAATGGGCTGGGCCGGCCGGCCCGGGCGGGCCGGCCCGGCCGCACTTCGGGCACCGGTTCGGTCCCGTCTTCCTTGCCCTCGAAGGATCTTCGACCCTAAACCCCCGACGCGTCGCCAACACGAGAGGGAGGAGTCATTCGCACCGAAGGCCATCCACAAGCTAGAGAGAGAGGAGGAGGATCTCCGCGGGAGATCAACCGCCTCGAAGGAAGCACCCTCTCGTGGAGAAGGAGGAAGACACCGGCGGAAGGGAAACCATGATCAACGGTGCCATGATCAGCACCTTGATGGGGTAATCTTCTCATTCGTCCATGGGTTGTAATCGATCTTGAGATGTAATCGCACTTTGTCGGATTATCTATCTATCATCTTGTGTTGAATATACTTTAATGCTTAAGGTTTGCAACCATGCCGTAAAGGGAGTATAGGCCTCAATGCTTCCTTGGATCCATTCAATACGCCGTGGCCATCAAAGGTCTAGTCATGAATACCTTCGCGTAGTGACGATGACGAGAGGAGGGAAAGGGCGAAACCGTGGTCACATTCCCGATAGATTAGATTGGTTTTTCATGTCTTTAAGCGACTGCATGCTCTAGTATCGTAGACCCGTGGGTGAGTGTCTTCTATCTTGATCGTTTATCATTCTCTCTAGTGTAGTTTAGTTGTTTTCTAGTTTAATAGTAAGTTAGGGTTTTAGTAGCTAGTGTGTCGTTGTTGATCGAACGCTTGTAATCCCCTTGCTCCGCGGATTGACAAGAACCTTGGGAATCCCGTGGTGAAAAAGGTGTGGGGTCCGTACGCTTGCGGATCGTAGAGGGATACGTCTTTTATCCGTCAACACCGACGCCCGGGGGGAGCAGGAGCTTTGGGGAGAGCTCCGGAGCCATGGCGCCACGCTCAACCGCGCGCTGAACGAGGCTCTGAGGGTCCATGGCGGCCCCGCATGGCGCGTCTTCCAGGTAGGGCGTCGTTGCTCGTTTTCTTCTTTCTCTCATTTTTGTGTGCTGCCTCTGCGTCGTGGCGCTTACAGGGTTTGATTTGTGGGTGCCAGGAGCTCGAGCGCCGCGCCCACGACAAGTACGACGCCTTCGATCGGGTGAACGCCGAGCTCCACCAGCTCCGGGAGCGATGCAGCGCTTTCGACGCGCTTGCTGACGCCCTCGGGGACTCGGACGGCCGGTTGGCGTACGGGCCATGGCTCGGCGCGACGAACTCCCCCGAGAGCTCGAGGTAGGACCGGCGCGCCGCTCCGGCCTCGAGCGGGTCCGCGCGGCCCTCATCGACCGCGATGAGGCGCCGTGGCGCGGCGCGCTCGGACTCGGAGAAGATGCGCACGCCGGCAACCAACCGGGAGGCGGAGGTGGCCGGCGTCCGCGGCGAGAACCGGGGGCTCCGCTCGTCGCTCGAGGGGGCGCAAGCGCGGCCGGCGCCGGCCGAGGAGCGGGCGCGCGGGGCCGCAGCGGCCGAGCCAAGGAGGCCGACAATTTGAAGGCTGCTCCGACGCCAAGGTCGCGGCGCTCGTCGTCGCCGAGGAGCAGCTTCGGCGAGGAGCGCGCCGCCCGCCAAGGGGCCGAGGGGCGGCTCCGGCGAGAGCAAGCCGCCCTCATCGACGCCCGGTCGGCGCCGGAGCGAGGAGCGCGTCGCTCACGAGGCGGCGCGAGTCGGCTGGAGGAGCGGAACACCACGTTCTCCAAGGCCGAGGGCGAGCTGATTGTGCTCAGCATTACAAATGCAAACCATGAGCTGGCCCTCCAGGAGCAAGGTGAGACCGTCAAGCGCCTCGAGCTGGCGGTCGAGGCCGTGCGCCACGACCTCGAGGCGGAGAGGAAGCAAGTCGAAGGTGAGCTGCTGCTTGACTCTTGTTTGGTTGGTTTTCCGTTTGGGAATTCGCACTCCTTTTTATGATTTCTTTCTTGTCTTGGTGACTCCAGGCTTGCGCACCGCTCTGGGGCATGCGGCTGAGCGGGCCGAGGCGCTGCAGGCTTCCTATAACTCCTCCGAGCAGGAGCAGCAGGAGCTGCGTGGTGCGGCCCTCGAGACCTGCCAAGCCGTGGAGGAGGGCGAGGCACGGTGGCGGCTCGGCGGCCGGTCGCTGCGCGCCCTTGGCGGCCACGTCACCGAGCGGATGCACCGAGCGCTGCGTCTTGGCGTCCAGAAGGCCCTCGGAGTGGTTCGATCCCACTACGAGGTCAACTTCGAGGCGCTGGCAGAGGGCTACGTCGTTCCTGAGGGTGTCGAGGATGAGGTGGCGATGGAGCGTGTGGACGCGCTCGCCGCTGACGCCGCCGGGTCGCTCGCTGAAGCCTTCGAGGAGTTCCTCTTCCCGGACGCTGTTGACGCCACCGCTCCTCCTGCCTGAAGACAGCTAGGCGCTAGGCCCATTTTTATGTGTGTATCAGTATTCTGGCCTTGCGGCCTTTGTAAATGAACAAGTTGTTTTTGTGATAAACATCTGCTGAAATGAGGTCTTTTGTTTACTACGCTTTTTGTTTCTCCTTCTTCCTGAGTAGATTCTAGTTAGGGGAGTTCGATTTTCGCGGGGGGCCTGCTGGGTTGGAGGCGAGAGAGAAGGGCCATATCCTCGCGGCGTAGGCTATCTCTGGCTCGCGCGCTCCTTCCGCTAGGCCGCCTGCGCCCTGTTCGAATCGTTGCTCGGGGTTGAAGTAGAAAACAAACTTAGCGCGTGTGAGTTGTTTTGTTTTTGCGCGAAAAATGGGACCGTTTTGGGGGGGGTGCCCCTCCCCCGCAGTAGCCCCCGAGGGTAACTTGGGTTTCACGGGAAAGACGAGTTGCCCTTTTTATTAGACTTGAAGCATTTACATAGTTGTTACCAACTGGGGCGTTGGTCATATGGTTTTTACAATAAAAAGTACTTGGAAATCCTGGCTAAGGGTAGAAGCGACGTAGCTGTTGGATGTTCCAAGCGTTGGTGAGCTCTTCACCGTCCTCGTTGGCCAGCTTGTACGTGCCGGGCTTGAGTACCTTCACCACGACGTAGGGTCCCTCCCATGGGGGCGATAGCTTGTGGCGCCCTCGGTTGTCTTGGCGTAGCCTTAGGACCAAATCCCCTTCACTGAAGTCCCGTCGACGTATCTTGCGTGCTTGGTAGCGTCTTAGGGACTGTTGATATCTTGCGGAATGCATTAAGGCCACGAGGCATGCCTCGTCCAGCTGATCCAGCGAGTCCTCGCGGGCTCGCTGGTTGGCATCCTCGTCATAGCCTCGAACCCTGGTCGATCCGTATTCTAAGTTTGTGGGGAGGACGGCCTCCGCACCATGGACTAGGAAAAACGGGGTGAACCCAGTGGCTCTGCTCGGGGTGGTCCTTAGGCTCCACACAACCGCTGGTAGCTCTTGGAGCCATTTTCACCCAGATTTGTTGAGCTGGTCGAAAATTCTGGGCTTAAGGCCCTGTAGGATCATGCCGTTGGCACGCTCTACTTGGCCGTTGGTCTGTGGGTGTGCCACAGCCGCCCAATCCACACGGATGTGGAATTTGTCGCAAAACTCCAAAAACTTCCTGCCCGTGAACTGGGACCCATTGTCGGTGATGATGGAGTTCGGCACTCCAAAGCGGTAGACGATGTCGGTGAAGAATGTTACCGCCTGCTCTGCCCTGAGATTCGTGATGGGGCGCACCTCCACCCACTTGGAGAACTTGTCGATTGCGACCAACAAGTGGGTAAAGCCCCCGGCGCCTTCCTCGAGGGCCCAACGATGTCCGGCCCCCACACGGCAAATGGCCACGTTACGGGGACGGTCGCGGGGGCATGGGCGGGTAGGTTGGACTTGCGGGCGTAGAACCGGCACCCTTCGCAGTGCGTACGATTTCGCCGGCGTCCGCAACCGCGGTAGGCCAGTAAAAGCCTTGGCGGAACACATTGCCGACGAGGGTACGAGGCGCTGCATGATGGCCGCGGATCCCGCGTGGATGTCCCGCAGAGTTCGCGCCCTTCGGGAATGGGCACGCACCGCCGCGCAGATGCCCGAGGCGGCGCGCTTGTACAGCTCGCCGTCAACGAGGGCAAAAGACTTGGCCATCCTGGCGATGCGCCTGGTCGCGGCCCGGTCCGCGGGGAGTTCCCCTCGATCCATCCAGGCAATGTATTTGTCACGCCAGTCCGTTTTGACAGGAGCTGGCTCAATGTCCATCACGTCATCTCCGTAGGCGCCATACCCCTCGAGAAGGGAGAGCACGTACGCCTCGTTCGAGGGGTCCTCGTCCATGGGTTCCGCACCCGTTGGGTTCGAGGGAGCCCCCGAGGGTCCAGCGTGACTCGAGGGGTGGGGCTCGAAGACGACCGAGGGTTGAGTGACGTCGCGCGCGAAAACGTTCGGGGGAACGGTGATCCGCGCGGACGCAATCTTGGCCAGTTCATCCGCCTCCTCGTTGTACCGGCGGGGCACATGGTTGAGCTCGATGCCGTAGAACTTGTCCTCGAGGGCTCGCATGGCTTTGCAGTAGGCCTCCATCTTGTCGTCATGGCAGCTCGCGTTCTTCATGACTTGATCGATTACGAGCTGCGAGTCCCCCCGCACGTCGAGGCGCTTGACGCCTAACTCAATGGCGATTTTGAGGCCACAGAGGAGGGCCTCGTATTCAGCCATATTGTTAGACGCGGGGAAGTGGAGGCGCACTGCGTAGCGCATGTGCTCCCCAAGGGGTGACACGAAGAGCAGGCCCGCGCCCGCCCCTCGTTTTCATCACCGAGCCGTCGAAGAACGCAGTCCGGCACTCGCTTGGATCCGCGGGGGCGGCGGCTCGCGTATCCGTCCACTCGCCGACGAAATCCGCCGGGATTTGAGACTTGATGGCCTTGCGCGGGGCATAGGCAAGCGTCTCGCCCATCAGTTCTACAGACCATTTGGCAATCCCCGCCCGCGGCATCGGGGTTGCGGATGATCTCCCCCAGCGGGAAAGAGGAGACCACCGTGACGGGGTGGGCCTCGAAGTAGTGGCGGATCTTGCGCCGCGCAAGGACTACCGCGTACAGTAACTTCTGGACCTGGGGATAGCGCGTCTTGGTGTCTGACAGGACCTCGCTGATGTAATAGACAGGCCGGTGTACAGGTAAAGCATGCCCTTCCTCCGTGCGCTCCACGACGATCACAGCGCTGACCACCTGGGTGGTCGCGGCAACGTAGAGCAGCGCGGGGCTCGCCGTCCCCGCGACGGCGTGAGAATAGGGGCGTGCGCTAGGGACGCCTTTAGCCTGTCAAGCGCGTCCTGGGCCTCGGCGGTCCAGGAGAAGCGTTCGTGCTTCTTGAGGAGGCGATAGAGGGGCAGGCCCTTCTCGCCGAGCCTCGAGATGAAGCGGCTCAAGGCGGCAAGGCACCCCAGCACCTTTTGCACCCCTTTGAGGTCCCGGATTGGACCCATTCGTTCGAGGGCGGCAACCTTTTCGGGGTTGGCCTCGATTCCCCGTTGGGAGACAATGTATCCCAGGAGCATGCCTCGCGGCACTCCAAAGACACACTTTTCGGGGTTTAATTTGACCCCATTGGCCCGTAGGCAACCGCCAAGGTCACCAACCAGGTCGTCCGCCTTCTCGGTTTTTACGACGATGTCATCCACATACGCCTCGACCGTCCGCCCGATGTGGTCTCCGAAAACATGCTGCATGCAGCCGGTATGTTGCACCTTGCGTTTCGGAGGCCAAATGGCATCGTGACGTAGCGAAACATCCCGAACGGTGTGATGAACGAAGTCGCGAGCTGGTCGGACTCCTTCATCTTTATTTGATGGTATCCGGAGTAAGCATCAAGGAAGCAAAGCAATTCACACCCAGCCGTTGAATCAACGATTTGATCAATGCGTGGCAATGGAAAAGGAACTTTAGGACATGCTTTATTAAGACTGGTGTAGTCTATACATATCCGCCATTTCCCATTCTTTTTCTTTACAAGCACGGGGTTTTCTAGCCACGTTGGGTGGAACACCTCCTTGATGAATCCGGCCTCGAGAAGCTTCCGCAGCTCCGCTCCGATTGCCCGTCGCCGCTCCTCGTCGAAGCGGCGGAGCCGTTGTTGCACGGCGCGGGCGTGAGGCAGGATGTCAAGGGAGTGCTCGGCGACCTCCCTCGGGATGCCTGGCATATCCGAGGGGCTCCACGCGAAGATGTCGGCGTTGGCGCGGAGGAAGTCGACGAGCACCACTTCCTATTTGGGGTCGAGGGTGGAGCTAACCCTCAACGCCTTGCCCTCGGGGGCAGAAGGATCGAGGGGGACCTCCTTGGTCTGCTCTGCGGCCTCGAACGTGCCGGTGTGCTTGGCGGCGGAGTCGAGGTTGTCGTTGACCATCTTCTCCAAAGTGGTTACCAGCGCTTCGTCCAGCGCTAGCGCCTCTGCGTGCTCTACGCACTCGACGTCGCAGTCGAATGCGTGCTCGATGGACGAGCCGACGGTGATGACGCCGTTTGGTCCCGGCATCTTCATCTTCAAGTAGGTATAGTTGGGGACCGCCATGAATTTGGCGTAACAGGGTCGCCCAAGTATAGCGTGGTAGGCTCCCTTGAACCCTACCACCTCGAAGGTGAGGATCTCCTTGCGGAAATTCTTCGCGGTACCAAACCAAACCGGCAGGTCGATCTGCCCGAGGGGCTGGACCTGTTTGCCGGGCGCGATGCCGTGGAACGGCTTCGTGCTGGGCCGCAGCTGGTCCAACCCGATTCCCATCAAGCGCAGTGTATGCGCCTAGAGGATGTTGAGGCTGCTGCCCCCGTCCATCAAGACCTTCGAGAACCGCGTGTTCCCGATGATGGGGTCGACCACCAGCGGGTACTGGCCCGGGTTGGGGATACGGTTCGGGTGGTCCTCCCGGCTGAAGGTGATGGCGTCCTCCGACCAATTGAGGAAGGAGGGAGGCGCCTTCTCCGCGGCGAGGACCTCGTGCCGCTCCTTCTTGCGCTGGCGGGTCGACATGTCGACGGTTGGCCCCCCAAAGATGAGGAACACATTTTCCACGGCGGTGAAGCCACCGGCGTCGCCATCTCCTCCGTCTTTCTTGGCCTCTGCCTCCTTCGCGGCGGCGCGGCCATAGAACTTCTTGAGCATGTCGCACTACTCAAGGGTATGGTTTACTGGGTCTTGTGATAAGGACATGGCTTCTTCAGCATGTCGTCAAACACCCCCGGGCCTCGAGGGGCCGGTCGAGGGCCCCGTCGAGCCGGGTCAACAGCGAGGGCCTCGGCATTACCACCGTCGCGCCCCTGCTCGTGCGCCTCGCGGCGCGGCTTTTTTCCCTTCTTGCCCCGCTTGTCGTTGCGGTGGGGCTCCCTAGACTTGCTGCCCTCCGCGGGCGCGTCCTCCGAGCGCTTGCCCTTCTTGCCGTCGAAGATCTCTCCCACGGCCTCCTCTCCTGAGGCGAAGCTGGTGGCGATGTCGAACAGCTCGTTGGAGTCCGCGGGCGGGCTGCGTCCCAGCTCCCGCACAAGGTCCCTGCACGTGGTGCCCTCGAGGAAGGCGTGCACGATCTCGGACTGCGCCACGCTTGGGAGCTCCGTGCAGCGCTTGGAGAAGCGCTGTATGAAGTCCCGCAGCGACTCGCCGGGCTTCTGTGTGCAGGAGCGCGAGTCCCGGGGAATTCCGGGGTGCACGTACGTGCCCCGGAAGTTGCCCACGAACGTGCGGAACGGATCGTCCCAATTGTGGATTTGGGCGGCGGGCGGTGCTCGAGCCATGTCCGGCCGCATCGCCGAGGTGCAGGGGCAAGTTGCGGATGATGACCTCGTCGCTGGTTGCCCCGCCCAGCTGGCAAGCCAAGCGGTAGTCGTTGAGCCACACGCGGGGATCCGTCTCCCCGTTGTACTTGACAATGGTCGAGGGCTGGCGGAAGCGCTGGGGGAAGGCTGCCGCGCGGATCTCCCGGCTGAACACACGGGTCCCCGGGGGTTCCGGCGTCGGGGAGCGGTCCTCACCGCTGTCGTAGCGTCCGCCCCGTCGAGGGTGGTAGCCCACTGCTGCTCGCGCGTCCGCCTTGCTCGTGCGGCGGGCGTTGATGACGTTGCGGGCGTCACCGTCCAGAGCTCTGCGCGTGTCAAGGAGCCGTTCCTTGGCCGGTGCGCGTCCTGAGTTGGCGGGACGCTCCGCCGCCCCTCCTGCGTGGACCGAGGGTTCGCCCCCTTGTGCGGCCCCGTCGCCCCGCGCATCCCCCTTGTTGGCGGATGCGCGACGCCGAGCTCTCGGCCGCCGGACGACCGCTTGCTCGATGAGAGTCTGCACCTCGCGGTGCAGGTCTCGTGCCTCGGGGAGTCGAGGGTGCCGGCATGGCCCGTAGCGGCGTTGCGGCGGCAACGAGCTGGCCGACTTGCCCGCGGCGGCATGTCGGGGGTTGTCGGCGTTGATGCGGTCGCGGGCCCCGTCCGCCCGGCCTCCCGCACGCGTTCGCCACGAGCGGAGGCTTCCCCGCCCATCGAGGCGCGGAGCGCCCGCACCGTCCGTACTCCTCCGCCGCCTTGGCCTCGAGCTCGCGGGCTTGGGCCACCGCGCGTCGGCGTCGGCCCCGGCGGGAGCGCTTGGCCCCGCGGCTAGGCGTGTGGCGATCCCCGGGGCGGGGTGTGATCTCCCCCGCTCTCCGGCACCCACCGCGCCGGCCGGCATTGGCTGGGTCGTTGGTGATGACGGCGTAGCACTCCCGCGCGGGGTCGTAGCTTCCGGTGCTGGAGTCGTCGGAGCAGCCGAACCAGTAGTCCGTAGCGTCAAGGAAACGCCTGAACATGACTGGGTCCGGCACGCCGGAGAAGTCCCATTCTGCGTACCCGTGGCGGTTGGCGGGCGGCAACGCGTCGAGGGAGCCCGGGGGACGACTCGTCGGCCCACCGAGGCGCCGGGATCCCTGGCGACGAAGACGTGACGGCCAGGCGGGACCCTGCGCATCGTGGTGTTGACGTTGTTGTTGTAGGCCGATGCGGCACCACGCAACCCAATGTGGATGCGCGGTCCGAGACCACGCGGCCGTCCCGCCGGGGTGGTGGCGGTCGTCGTGGCGGTGGGCGCGCCGTGTTGAGAGGCGGCGCGCTCGACCGCCGTCGCTCCGACCGCGCCCGGCGCGAACGCGCCCCGCAGCGGCGGCGGCGTCGTGGCGTCGACGGGCCGCGGCGTCCGCGCCCGGGCGGCGTCCGCGCCGTGGTGCGTGCGGCGGGGACCGGAGCGGGCCCGGCCTGGCGCTGCGCGTGGAGCTCCTCACGATTGGTGAGGCGCATGAGGTAGCCATTCCCCGTGGCCTGAAAGTTCAGGCCCCCGAACCGGATTTCGAACCCGGCGGGGAGGGGGTCCGAGCTGCCCATGCAGTAGCGTGTACCACGGTACTCAGTGCGGATCACCATGGAGGGAGTTGACGGATTGACCTTAGGCGCTCAGATTGCCCCACGGTGGGCGCCAACTGTCGGTGCGGAATGTGGTCCCGACACTAACCAGTAGTAAGCGCCGTGGTCTATCCCTCAATGGTCGATGCTAAGTAACAAGTGACATAGAGTTTTTATCCTAGTTCCGGCCGAGGGGGCCGTACGTCCAGCAGTGGCGTGCTCAAGGCACTATATTACTTAGCATCGGGGGTGCCTGTAGTGGGGCTGCTACAAGCAAGGCGGGAGAGGAAGCCTGGCTTCCAAGTCCCCCGGCGCGATGGTCGAAGATGTTGTGGGAGAATTGGAGAGCAAGTGCGTGGCGCAGCTCGTCTCCAGTTGTGTTGTGTCTGTGTTCCCTTCGTCCTCCCTTTTTTTTCCTTCCCCCTACGGCAGGGGGGGGTTCGTCCCCCTTTTATAGATCAAGGGGTGAGCGAATCACATGCGCGCCGCGCTATCTAGCTACGTGAAGGGGCGTGGCGTGCTATGCTGTAGAGTGGGCGGCCGTCCGGACGATCCTTGCAGCGATCCGGCCATCATGGCCTATCTTGTACCCGAACAGTGGCGGTTCGAGGGTAGAAGGGCGGCGGATGGCGGTGATGTCTTCTGATGGGCTCGAGGGAGCTGCTGACGTTGGCCCGTACGGAGTACAGGGGTAGGTAAAACGGCGTCCCGTTCCAATACGCTTCACCGTACTGGAGTTGTTGCTACAGCGCCAGGTGTGCGCCTGCACGCGCGGGGACGGCTGCCATGCCGTAACAGTGGCAGGGATGGCGTTCCTCCGGCCTAGCGCCTCCACCTAACCCCCGTAGGGTCACAAGAAAGCAAATCGAGGGTGAAGCCGCCCCCTTCGAGGGCTCGGCGCGTTAGCCGTCTTTGGAGCGGCGCACGGCGTCACGGGGCCGACACCGCCGCGCCGCACGGTCCCTCCCCACGGTGATGGGGATGGGCTCCCTCCCGGGGAGTTGGTGCGGCGGCACCGGGCGCGAGCCCCGGGTGCATGATGGCGGCTGTCCCGCCGGTGTCGGGCGTTAAATGCCCGTGTACGGGGGCGAGGCGCACGCGAGCGGGCGCCCTCGAGCGAGGCGGACCTCGGTCGAGGGCGGGGGTCGGACCCTCGAGCGAGGCGGAGCCTCGCTCGAGGGGGAGCGGGCCCTCGAACGGGGCGGAGCCTGCTCGAGGGGAGCGCACCCCCTCGAACGGGACGGAGCCCGCCCGAGGGAGGCGCGCCACCCTCGAGCGAGGCGAATCTCGCTCGAGGGGATCTTCGAGAGGGTCGCCTTGGTGGGCCGTCGAGGTCCTTGCGGCGTGGGCCGTATCCTGCATGGTTAGGCAAAGTATGTTTGGTTTTGTTGCAGGTTTTAAGTGGGGATTTCCCGGTTGTTAAAGGGGACCCCTAGGGCTGTCCCCGACAACACTCAACCCTCCAAGCCGACGGGACAATCGCCATACTTCCTGGTCTACGGCTCCGAAGCAATCCTACTTGCTGATGTCATATGGGACTCACCAGCAATAGAGCAATACGACGAAGGCATATCTGAACACAGCAGACGAGTTGACATCGATGGACTCGAAGAAGCTCGCTGTGCCGCCCTCGTTCAATCAGCAAGGTACCTCGAGGGTATCCAACGTTACCATGATCGCAACGTCAAGGAACGCTCCTTCAACGTTGGTGATCTTGTCCTCCGCCGCATTCAGAACACGGAAGGACTACACAAGCTCAGCTCGCCCTGGGAAGGTCCCTTCACAGTTGCAAAGGTGACCGGACCGGGCTCCTATCGCCTCCAAACGCTCGAAGGCGAAGACGTCAACAATTCGTGGAATATCGACCAGCTCTATCGGTTCTACGCCTAGTCTACCGACTACCCTGGGGGCTCAAGTCTACACGACTACTCAAAGACCCCTTCGCCGTAAGCGGCCTCCGGGTCCAGGCACTAGTCCCCGGACTACTCTACTCCAAGATCTAGCATTAACGGCTACTAACGGATCTTGAGCTGCTCCGAGCAACAAAGGACTCCAGCAGCGATCTAACTGAGATACCATGTACTCCTAGATCCAGCCTACGCGGCTACTAACGGATCTACTATTGTAAGCGGCTGTACGCCCTAGCACTACTTAGCCGTAGGGGGCCTCCGGGTCCTGGCGACTACTCTTGTAAAACGGCCCTGGCCATCCAGGTGTACTTCTCTCAGTAATAAAGTTTGATTATCTATCAACTGATTTACTGTCTCTTTCCCTCAACGGGCCTACTGGCGAGTACGACTACTCGTGACAACTCCATGATGGGACTCCGCATACACACACCGCGACAACGAGTACTCATTTATGGAAGTTTTTCTCATTCATACTTAAACAAGTTCATTACAACTTTGTTTATCTACAACTACTGGTACAAGCTAACCCTACAGGACTACTGGAGGTTAAGCTTCTCGGTGACTTGTTCAGCAATTGGCGCCATCTGCTCCAACAGCTCCGCGTACTGCTCGTCTGTGCAGTTGACGGCTAGTCCGCTGGCAACTACATCAACTGGAGCCTTCGGGAAGTACGACTTCATATATGCCAAGATCTGGTTGGGGATCGACTTCGCCAGGTGCTTGACGTACGTCGCCAGACGGCTGGGAGCTTCTCTCAGCCAGTCCACCAACAGAGCTATCTTCGGTCCGCTCGGATGAGGCACCAGTAGCCTTGCGATGGGAAGTGCGACCTCCTCGAGTTCCTTCAGCTGGGCCCACAGCTTCTCGCAGTCCTCGTTCAGCTTCTGCAGAGATTTGTAGCAGTTGACGAGGTCACGATCCGAGGCAATGCGAAGCTCCATGTGCTTATCGCACTCGTAAGCCAACTGCTTATAGTCATATTCAAGTACCTCACGGGCCTCCTTCTCCCGGTAGAAAAGGTTCTTCATGTCGATTTCTGAGGCCCTCAGTTGCTCGACACGAGTCTCAAGCTCCGCAATCAACAAGCAAGGCGGGTCAGACTACTTCAAGGTACTTCCAATAGGTACTCGACAAGACAACACGTACCTTTATTCTTGTTGCGGAGCGGCTTGTTCTTCCGCACAAGCTCGTCGCTCTTCGCCTGCATATCCTGGACTTCGTTGTGATATTGGGAGAAGGCGCCGTCCAGCTTTGATTGGAGCATGGCGGAATGCTTCCGGGCCTTCACGAGTTGTTCCTCCAAGGCCTCCGCCCAGAGCACTGCGTCGCCATATCCCTGGAGCATTCCAAACTTCTGTCGGGATCTGTCCGTGACGTCCTGCAGTAGACAACAGATGTCAACTGGGTACTCAGCATTCTACGACAGATTGACTACTTAAGAGCATCGGCAACTCACCTTCATCCACTGCTCGGCCTGGCGCATCGCCTCCAAGTGACGAGCTACCGCCGCCGGGTCGACAAGGTCGTCTGCCAGCAGCTCAATCCCACCACGACTACTCGTGGCGGCTCCAGACATTGGCGCCGAACGGATTGGCTCCGCATCCTGGATCTCCGGCGAACGGACGACTACTTCCAGAGTTGATTCTGGCAGTACGTCGTTGTGTTCTCCTCTGGCCATCGCGGGGGCTTCTCCGCCGGCTACCTCCATCGGCTCGGGGGCTCCTCCGGCAGCTCCTTGGGTCTCCGGCGCCTGGCTTTCAACGGGCACCGCTTCGGGAATAGTGCTTCCCTCGGCTTCGGCACCTGTCAACAAGAAGACAACGGGATTAGTCACCCTTGGTGGCTACGACTACTCCTTGAGGATACCTGCACTCGTGCAGTGTACTCACCTTCTACGACGCTCGCCTCCGGCAATGCAGCCTGCACGGCCGGCGCCTCGGACTCTGCCTGAGGGGCGGGAGCGGACTCCTCAGTGGCTGGCGTGGATTCCTCTTCAGCCACCGCTGCGCTGGGTTCATCCCCATCCCAGGTCAAGTCCATGGATTTCCTACAGAGTACACAGTTGGTTGTCAACCCAGTACGACTACCAAACCAAATGTACTACTCGGGAAAGATCTTCACTTACAGGCTCGACCGGACTACTGTTGTTAACACCAAAATTTGGTAAGGAGTCTGACTTGTGGGTCCAGCTCGATGAAGAGTCTGTCCGGCGGAAGGAAGGTTTCTCCAGATGCAATCGGCAGAAGAATCCGCGGTCGGCTATCTGCTGCCGTTCGACAAGGGAATAGTTGAGCTGATTTTGCGGGATTGTACGGTGACGTGGCTCAAGTAGGAAGGATGAATGGGTGGATATGTGATCAAGCTTAGAGATAAATTAGGCATCAAATCCATGCGAGGTTGTGCTTGGCAGGGTATAAATATGAGCCCTGAATGTATGTAACAGATACACAATCATTCTCAATACAAACCGGCCTTACGCCAAAACCTAGAGTCCATTTGTCGTGTCGTCGAGTTCTTCGAGAGGGTTCATCGATACGTCGACCTCCGTGAGTACCGGCAACCTTGTATCATGTCTAGTATCATGCGGTGGATTTAGATCTGATGCAAGTAGTCTTGTTACCATGATTAGTGTCATGCGGTAGATTCAAGCTTGGTTCAAGAGGGTTTCTTGTTAGATCATGAGCCATGCGGTGGGCTAAGATCTAGCTTGAAGCTAGTTACCGGCTCTATTGGGTTTTGGCAAGATCCAATAGATTCATTAAGTTACCCCGTGTTGCTTTGAGTTTTTACTTTACGTTTAAATTCATGTAACACCTTTTGCCCAATCTAGATGGGTTTGGATCGGCTTTTTATCTTATGATGATCCTTGTACGAGTCAAGTTCGACTTTTTGGCCATCTTTTACATGAGGATCACGTGCTCTTTAATAGCCGAAACCGAATCGATCTAGGTTGCTACGTGTTGCGGGTTCAAGCTTGCCAACGTTGGTATAGATCTTGAAAGAACTGAGTATCATGCGGTAGATGCAGGTTTTTGGGTTGCTTTGGAGCTAGTCATCCGGTGGATTAGATTTCAAATCGATCTGATAGATTTATTTCACTTGGTAATGTTTGTTCCTTCTTCATGGACCCCGAATCGGCTGTTCAGCCGCATTCGGTTATGTTTCTCACGAGTAGAACACGTGTGTAATCTATGCCTTAAATAATGTATGCTTTTAGCTTTCCATATTTAGATCGTATCATGCGGTGGATAGATCTATTTGTGGAAAGTGGTACGATCTCCACGCAAGTTGTATCATGCGGTGGATAGATTTGCTTGGTGTCGTACCCGACGGGTTTTAAAGTACCTAGACATGCGGTAGACTAGTGCTTTGGATCTATGCATGCTTGTTTATTACATGTTTATGCTCGCGCTTTACTTTATTTATTTATTTAATGTCAAATGGGGATCGGTCATGGCTCTGCACATGTGCATCTTTATCCAAACAAAGACCGATCATCGTCATGCTCACGTCACCCATTCGGCTATGTTACTTTTTCCTGTTATAAGCTCCCGAATGGTTTCAGTTTATTGGCAGATAGCTTTTCTATAGCTATGTGACATCCCGTTTGGCTTTGTAGCCGTAAATATGGAACTGTCTGGTACCACCCGGCAAGTTCCAAGCTTTGGTATTTAACTACTTTGTCTTTTGTTAATTTTCAGGGAAAATTGACTGGCACGTCTTGTGATTCTTGGCACGTGTGAAGCCAGCTTGTTTGGCTTGCTGTGTGCTTGGCGCTAGGTGCACATTTTGCGTCAACACACTTTTTGGCACACCTGGTGGGACCACAGCCGAAAAATCAAGATGCCTGACATTGGGGACATCATGGATGTCAACATTGAAGACCTTTCTCCTGAACAACGGCAGCAGCTCCAGGACGCCGTGGACCAGTTCCAGCAGAAGTGTCTGCTGTCTTTCAAGAAGAACAAGAGTGGCGTCCCCTACCTGAAAAATGACATGCCCAGGGTATTGTTGCTAGGGGAGAGCGACGCCACGACCTAGCAGGAGAGGGAGGAATGCATGCAAGCGTTCCGATATTCTGCGGACCACGTCTTGAGCAGGCACCACAGGGCTTTCCTTGGTGCATTCAGACAAATGATGGTGGCTGTCTTCGGACCAGGCATGGAGCAGGCATTCAGCAAGACACCCATTCAAGCGGGCACCGTGGAGTTGGGCGAGTCCAGTTCTCAACCGCCATTGCAGAGCCAGCCTCCTCCTCAGAGCGCTGGGAGTCAAGCTTTCCAGCCTCCTCCGCAAGGCGCTGGGGGTCAGCCACTTCAGCCCCCACTGCAGGCCTCAGGAGGGCGACCAATCCAGCCACCACCGCAGGGTAGCACGGGTCAACCTGTGCAACAGCCGAACCCGTACCAGCCCACGTACGGGGAGTTGGCGTTCGGCTCACCTGGGCCCCGCTTGCTTCCGGCCACAAGATCGCTCCAGCAAGCAACTGGCTACAGAGGAATCTATACGGCGGAGGCTACCACGAGGTGGGAAACTACGGAGCCATCGACGCTTTCCCGCATCCAGGTTACGCACCAGCTGCAGGCACACAGGAGGACGACGCCCTGGCGCAGAAGATGGCTAAGTTGATGCAGAATCAGTTCGGCCTCAAACCGAAAATGCAGGGACCTGCCTACACGCCGCCGTTCCCAGAGTGGTACTTCAACGTGCTCCTTTCGCCAAGGGTGAAACCTCCGACGGAATTCACGAAATTTTCCGGGCAGGACGACACAAGCACTGTGGAGCACATTGCTCGCTACCTGATGCAGCTCGGAGAATGCTCAGCTGAAGAAGCGTTCAGGGTCAGATACTTCCCCGCGTCACTGACGGGCCCGCATTCCGGTGGTTTTCATCCTTGCCCCCTAAGTCGGTTAGCACATGGAAGGAGCTGGAACGGAAATTCCATGCCCACTATTTCAGCGGCAACTCAGAGAAGAAGCTAATCGACCTTGCTACCCTGAAGCAGAGGCACAGTGAGACGCCATTGGAATTTCTCAGGAGGTTCAGGGAAGTTAAGGGCATGTGCTTTTCGCTCAACTTGCCTGACGACCAGTTGGCCGACATGGCCGTTGCCGGGATGCTGCCGGCCGTGCGTGAGAAGCTGTTTGGCATGGAATTCGAAAACCTGGGCCAGCTGTCTCAAAAGCTGTCATTAATGAGTAACCAAGCATATGGTTTCAAGAAGGATGCTAGGTTCAGCAAACAGCATGACGTGGCAGATATCTACAACCAGTTCCTGGACAAGGCCGACCTAATGGAAGATTCTGATGATGAACTGGATGTGGCTGCAGCCGAAATCATGTGGGGAAAAGAGCCATTGACGAAGAATCAGCGCTGGGTCAAACAGACCAAAGGAACCTACGATTTCGACATCACAAAGGCTGACAAGCTGTTTGAGCTCCTGGTGAAGGAAGGCCGAATCAGATTGCCTGAAGGGCATTCCATGCTTCGGCCCGATGGAGTAAAGGAGAAGCGTTACTGCGGCTTCCACGACAGGAACTCACACTCCATCAACGACTGCAGGGTCTTCAGGATGAGGATCCAGAAAGCCATCCAGGAGGGACACCTCAAATTTGATAACAAGATGAAGCTGGATGGCCACCCCTTCCCTCAGAACATGGTGGGCTTTTCCGTCAACATGGTGACGGCTGAGGAGAAGGGCAAGGTCAAAGTCTTGACCTCAGCCAGGGCTAGGCAGGATGGAACAGTGGACCCGGAGCGTCAAGTAACTTTGGAGCAGGTGCATGGTGAAGCCCCCGCATTCTCAAAAGCCACATCGAAATCGGGGAATCATCCAAGACCAAACCCAGGGTGACCACGCGCATCCTCCTCAATAAGTGGCAGCGCCAGTTGGAAAAAGAGCGCTACCAGAAGCGAAAGTACGAGGAGGAAAGGCGCAGAGCCGAAGAGGAGGCACACAGAAGAGACCTGGAGCAGTACACGCGCGAGCAGAAGCGCGCGCACTGGGGATGTGCGTTCTTCAGGCACTGTTGGAACGAAGGTTTGAAGCTGCCCACGCTGAGGAACTGCCCTGAGTGCAGTGACAGGTATTTTGAGTACAGGCAGGAGACTGCCAATCGCCGATCCGTCCATGAAACAATTGGAAGGATGCATCCTAGCGAGGATCAGCGCCAAAAAATTGAAATCATTGATCATCCCAGGAAAAGGCAAGCTGATTTAAGGTGGGCTGATCAAGAGGAGGACGAGGACGAGTACATCTGGCAGAAGGGGCAATGGTGCCCGCCTGGCCTGAGTAAAAGTCAGAAGCGAAGGGTTCAATGCTTGAGGAACCGTGAACTGAGGCAGGCTGGGATCCAGACGAGGCAGGTGTGGCGTCCAAAGGATCAACCTGAAGGGTCAAAGCGTTCGGCTCCAACATGCATGGTATATTTTCTGCCGAATGCATTCATGGCTCCTGCTAATCAGGTTGTGTAGGAAGAGGCGTCCCTAGATGACGAGCAAGCTGAGGGGGTAATGGCGTAGCTGGTGCTAGCCAAGCAGGCCATCTTCGACAAACCGGCCAAAAATCGACACATGAGGCCGCTGTACTTGAAGGGATATGTCAATGGCAAGCCATTGACCAAGATGTTTGTCGATGGTGGAGCGGCGGTCAATATAATGCCGTACACCACCTTCAGGAAAATTGGCATGGGCCCTAGCGATCTGACACCTACAAGCATAATACTGAACGACTTCGCTGGGAATCCTTCAGACACCAAGGGATGCGCTCACGTAGACCTCATGATCGGGTCCAAGACGCTGCTCACGACCTTCTTTGTTATCGAAGGCAAAGGAGCCTAGAGCTTACTGCTTGGAAGGGACTGGATTCATGCCAATTGCTGCGTCCCATCCACCATGCATCAGCAGCTCATCCAATGGGTGGATGATGATATTGAGGTGGTCCAGGCAGACGACTCCGTGAGCGTTGCAAACATGGAACCAGCTTTCTGAGAGTACCAAGGCATTGACTGTTTCTCAGGGAAAGACTGGGGAGAAGGTCCTGTTGAACCTGTCAGCAGCGATCAACAGCCGATTCAAGCAGTCGGCTCTTATAGTAATTTTTAATGGAGAATCCCGTCGATGGTACTGATGGCAAGTTGGGGAGAGGATTTATGTCTGCTGATAAATTAGAAGAAGTTGATATTGGAAGCTGTGATAAGCCAAGGCCGACGTTCATCAGCGCAAACTTGCAACCAGACTTCAGGGAGGAATTAATCAAGCTGCTCAAGGAATATAAGGATTGCTTCGCCTGGGATTATTCGGAGATGCCTGGACTGGATCGTTCCATCGTTGAGCATCGGTTGCCAATCAAATCTGGTTTCAAACCATACAAGCAGCCACCCCGGAAAATCTACAAGGATGAGGTATTGGCCGATGTGAAGAAAGAAGTTGAAAGATTACTTGATGCAAACTTCGTTCGGCCGTGCAGATACGTGGAGTGGATTTCTAACATTGTCCCTGTTTACAAGAAGAATGGAAAGAAGAGGGTCTGCATAGATTTCAGTGATTTGAATAGAGCTACTCTGATGGATGGTTACCCCATGCCTATTGCCGATTTGCTGGTTGACGCCGCTGCTGGGCACAAAGTTATTAGTTTCATGGATGGCAATGCGGGATACAACCAAATTTTCATGGCAATAGAAGACATATCAAAGACGGCCTTTAGATGTCCTGGTCATATAGGCCTGTTTGAATGGATAGTCATGACATTTGGGTTGAAAAATGCCGGTGCAACTTATCAGCGAGCCATGAATTACATTTTTCACGAGTTGATCGGCAAAATTGTGGAAATTTACATTGATGATGTCGTGATCAAGTCCCTAAGTCATGACACACATTTGGAAGATGTGAAAAGGACCTTGGAGTGCACCCACAAGCACGGTTTAAAGATGAATCCAAACAAGTGCGCTTTTGGAGTATCAGCTGGAGAGTTCTTGGGATTTTTGGTCCACGAAGGGGGGGATTGAAGTTGGCAAGAAGAGCATGAAGGCCATTGACGAAGTTGTCCCTCCAACTAATCTCAAGGAGTTACAATCACTGCTCGGCAAAATTAATTTCGTGAGAAGATTCATTTCAAATTTGTCACAGAAAGTTTTGCCATTCTCTCCACTGTTGAAGCTAAAGAAAGATCATAAGTTCACATGGGGCGACGAACAACAAAAGGCTTTCGATGAGATCAAGCAATACATGAAGGAGCCACCAGTGTTGGTCCCTCCTCAGCTGGATAAGCCTTTCAAGTTGTACGTGGCGGCCGATACCCAAACCATTGGATTGGCCCTTATTCAAGAATTCGAAGGAAAGGAGCGGGTAGTAGCATATCTTAGCCGAAAATTACTTGATCCTGAGACCAGGTATTCGGTACACGAGAGAAGGCGTGCTCGTGCGTGTACTACTCGTGTACAAAGTTTCGGCACTACTTGTTGAATGCCGAATGCATTGTATATTCCAAGTTAAAACATATGTTATCTATGCCAATTTTGAATGGCAGGATTGGCAAATGGATCTAGGCTTTATCAGAGTTTGAGTTAAAGTTCGAATCGGCAAAGGCTATTAAGGGACAGATCATTGCCGATTTTATAACCGAACATCGCGATCCGTCAATTGATTTGCTCGAAATCACTCCTTGGGCTTTATTTTTTGATGGATCATCATGTGGTAAAGGTGGGGGAGTAGGGATTCTGTTAATTTCACCAAGAGGTGAGATGTTTGAATTTGCTATCCCTATACAGCCCACTGTTACAAACATCAGGCTGAGTACGAGGCACTGCTTCGAGGGCTTCAATATTTGAGACAAGCTGGGGCCATTTCAGTTGAAGTTTATGGAGACTCAGAGTTGGTAATCAAGCAATTGAACGGCCAATACGAATGCAAGAGTGAAGCACTGAGGAGTTACTATGAAGAATGCAGGGAAATCTTGAAGAGCTTCCCGTTGGTAACTCTACAGCATATTCCTAAGGAACATAATGAAGAAGCAAACAGGTTGGCTCAGAGCGCCTCTGGCTACAAGGAGAGTCAAGAAGCGTTTGCTGCAGATATATGGGCACTGGGGACGGATCTTGCGGAAGATGATTGGAGAAAAGAGATTGTTGAATATTTGAAAGATCCATCCCGAAAGGTCTCTAGGAAGCTCAGGTACAAGGCCATAAAATTCGTTCTTCTGGATGACAATTTGTTCTATAAATCATTAGATGGGGTATTGTTACGGTGCCTGGGTCCAGAAGAAGCCAAGAACATGATGAGCGAAGTGCATGATGGGATATGTGGAGCACACCAATTGGCCTACCGCATGAAATGGGTTATCAGGCAAGCTGGGTGCTTTTGGCCGACGATATTAGAGGATTGCTTTGAGTATTACAAAGGATGTCAAGATTGCCAGAGGTTTGGAAATATTCAAAGAGTCCCCGCGTCAGCGTTGAATCCCATCATCAAGCCATGGCCATTCAGGGGCTGGGGTATAGATTTGATTGGACAGATTAATCCACCATCTAGCAAGGGGCATAAGTTTGTGCTTTTGGCTACGGACTATTTTACTAAATGGGTTGAGGCGATCCCACTGAAGAAGGTGACGTCGGAAAACATGGTTGAATTTGTCAAGGAGCACATCATCTATCGGTTTGGAATCCCTCAGACAATCACAACTAATCAAGGAGCCCAATTCGTGTCCCTCGAGTTCAGAGAGTTTGCCGAAAGCATGGGGATCAAATTGTTCAACTCTTCTCCTTATTATGCCTGTCGGGGACAGCCCTAGGGGTCCCCTTTAACAACCGGGGAATCCCCACTTAAAACCTGCAACAAAACAAAACATGCCTTGCCTAACCGTGCAGGATACGGCCCACGCTGCAAAGGACCTCAACGGCCCATCAAGGTGGCCCTCTCAAAGATCCCCTAGAGCAGGCTTAGCCTCGCTCGAGGGTGCACGCCTCCCTCGAGCGAGCTCCGTCCCGTTCGAGGGAATGCGCTCCCCTCGAGCGGGCTCTGCCCCGCTCGAGGGTCCGACCCGCCCTCGATCGGGGTCCGCCTCGCTCGAGGGCGCCCCGCTCGCGTGCGCCCGCCCCCGTACACCGGGCATTTAACGCCCGACACCGGCGGGGCAAGTGCCATCATGCGCCCGGGCTCGCGCCCCGTGCCACCGCACCAACTCCCCGCGAGGGAGCCCATCCCCATCACCGCGTGGGGGGACCGTGCGAGCCGCGGCCGGTGTCGCCCCGTGACGCCGTGCGCCTGCTCCAGTACGGCTAACGTGCCGAGCCCTTGAAGGGGGCCGGCTTCACCCTCGATTTGCTTTCTTGTGACTCTACAGGGTTAGGTAAAGGCGCTAGGCGGGAGGAACGCCATCCCCCGGCACCTACGCGCATGGCGCCCGCCCTCGCGCGTGCGGGCGCACGCCTAGCACCGTGGGCAACGACTCCGCATGGCGGAGCGCATTGGAATGGGACGCCGTTTTACCTGCTCCTGTACTCCGTACGGGCCAACGTCAGCAACTCCCTCGAGCCCATCAGAAGACATCACCGCCATCCGCTGCTCTCCTACCCTCGAACCACCACTGTTCGGGTACAAAATAGGCTATGATGGCCGGATCGCTGCGAGGATCGTCCGGACGGCCGCCCACTCTACAGCATAGCACGCCACGCCCCTTCACTTAGCTAGATAGCGCGGCGTGCATGTGATTCGTTCCCCCTTGATCTATAAAAGGGGGGTGAACCCCCCTGCCGCAGGGGACAGAGGACAACGAGGTGAACACAGGCACTCACTCTCCAATTCTCCCACAACATCTTCAGCCATCACACCTGGGACTTGGAAGCCAGGCTTCCTCTCCCGCCTTGCTTGTAGCAGCCCCACTACAGGCACCCCCGGTGCTAAGTAATATAGTTCCTTGAGCACGCCACCGCCGGACGTACGGCCCCCTCGGCGAACCGGGATAAAACTCGTGTCGCTTGTTACTTAGCATCGACCATTGAGGGATAGACCGCGGCGCTTACTACTGGTTAGTGTCAGGACCACATTCCGCACCGACAGTTGGCGCCCACCGTGGGGCAGGCTGAGCGCCTAAGGTCAATCCGTCAACTCCCTTCATGGTGATCCGCAGTGAGTACCGCGGTACACGCTACTGGATGGGCAGCTCGGACCCCCTCCCCGCCGGGTTCGAAATCCGGTTCGGGGCCTGAACTTTCAGGCTACGGGGAATGGCTACCTCATGCGCCTCACCAACCGTGAGGAGCTCCGCGCGCAGCGCCATGCCAGGCCCGCTACGGTCTCCGCTGCACGCGCCACCACGGCGCAGACGCCCGCAGCGCGGTGCCGCGGGTCCGTCGACGCCGCGACGCCACCGTCGCTGCGGGGCCACGTTCACGCCGGGCGCGGTCGGAGCGACGAGCCGAGCGCGCCGCCTCTCGGCACGCGCGCCCACCGCCACGACGACCGCCACCGCTCCGGCGGGGCCGGCGCGCGGTCTCCGTACCGCGCATCCCCATTGGGTTGCGTGGTGCCACGTCGGCCTACAACAACAACGTCGCACCACGATGCGCGAGGGTCCCGCCCCGGCCGTCACGTCCTCGTCGCCGGGATCCCGCGCCTCGGTCGGCGACGAATCGTCCCTGGGCTCCCTCGACGCGTTGCCACTCGCCAACCGCCACGGCTACGCAGAATGGGACTTCTCCCGGCGTGCTGGGACCCGCTCATGTTCGGGCATTTCCTTGACGCTACGGACTACTGGTTCGGCTGCTCCGACGACTCCACCACCGGGAGCTACGACCCCGCGCGGGAGTGCTACGCCGTCATCACCAACGACCCAGCCAATGCGCGGCGCGGTGGGCGCCGGGAGACGGGGAGGTCACGCCCGCCCTGGGGATCGCCGCGCGCCCCTAGGCGAGGGGCCAAGCGCTCCTACCGGCCGACGCCGACGCACACTGGCCCAAGCCCGCGAGCTCGAGGCCAAGGCGGCGGAGGAGTACGGACGGTGCGGCCGCTCCTCGCCTCGATGGTCGGAGAAGCCTCCGCTCGCGGCGAACGCGTGCGGAGCCGGGCGGACAGGTGCCCGCGACCGCATCAACGCCGACAACGCCGACATGCCGCCGCGGGCAAGTCGAAGCTCGTTGCCGCCGCGACGCCGCTACGGGCCATGCCGCGCCCTCGACTCCCGAGGCACGAGATCCGCACCGCGAGGTGCGTACTCTCATCGAGCAAGCGGCCGGCCGGCGGGCCGAGAGCTCGGCCTCGCGCATCCGCCAACAAGGGGATGCGCGGGGCGACGGGGCCGCACAAGGGGGCGAACCCTCGGTCCACGCGGAAGGGGCGCAGCGTCCCGACAACTCGCACGCGCACCGGCCAAGGAACGGCTCCTTGACACGCGCCGAGCTCGGACGGTGACGCCCGCAACGTCATCAACACCCGCCGCACGAGCAAGGCGACGCGCGAGCAGCGGTGGGCTACCACCCCTCGACAGGCGGCGCTACGACGCGGTGAGGACCGCTCCCCGACGCCGGAACCCCCGGGGACCCGTGTGTTCACCGGGAGATCCTCACCGCGGCCTCTTCCCCCGCCGCTTCCGCCAACCCTCGACCATTGTCAAATACAACGGGGAGACGGATCCCCGCGTGTGGCTCAACGACTACCGCTTGGCTTGCCAGCTGGGCGGGGCGACCAGCGACGAAGTCATCATCCGCAACTTGCCCCCCCCGCACCTCGGCGATGCGCCCGACATGGCTCGAGCACCTCGCCCGCCGGCCCAAATCCACACTTGGGACGATCCGGTCCGCACGTTCGTGGGCAACTTCCAGGCACGTATGTACGCCCCGGGAATTCCCGGGACCTCGCGCTCCCCGCACGCGTAAGCCCTGGCGAGTCGCCGTGGGACTTCATACGGCCGCTTCTCCAAGCGCCGCACGGAGCTCCCCGCCGTGGCGCCACCCGAGATTGTGCACGCCTTCTTCGAGGGCACCACGTGCCGGACCTCGTGCGGAGCCGGGACGCAGCCCCCGCCCCGCGGACTCCAACGAGTTGTTCGACATCACCACCGCCTTCGCCTCAGAGAGGAGGCCGTGGGGGGCGATCTTCGACGGCAAGAAGGGCAAGCGCCCGAGGACGCGCCCGCGAGGGCAGCAAGTCCAGGGAGCCCCACCGCAACGACAAGCTGGGCAAGAAGGGAAAGAAGCCGCGCCGCGAGGCGCGCGAGCAGGGGCGCGACGGCGGTAATGCCGAGGCCCCTCGCCCGTGGACCCGCCGACGGGCCCTCGACCGGCCCTCGAGGCCCGGGGGGTGTTTGACGACATGCTGAAAAAGCCATGTCCTTATCACAAGACCCCGCAACCACACCCCTCGAGCAAGGCGACATGCTCAAGAAGTTCTATGGCCGCGCCGCCGCGAAGGAGGCAGAGGCCAAGAAAGACGGGAGGAGATGGCGACGCGGCGCGCTTCCCGCCGTGGAAAACGTGTTCCTCATCTTTGGGGCCCACCGTCGACATGTCGACCCGCCGCCGCAAGAAGGAGCGCACGAGGTCCTCACCGCGAGAAGGCGCCTCCCTCCTTCCTCAATTGGTCGCGAGGACGCCATCACCTTCGGCAGGGAGGACCACCCAAACCGCGTCCCCAACCCCGTGCCGCACCCGCCGGTGGTCGACCCCATCATCTAGAACGCGCGGTTCTCGAAGGTCTTGATGGACTCGGGGCCAGCCTCAACATCCTCTATGCGCATACGCCGCGCTCGATGGGGATCGGGCGGACCCGACCGCGGCCCGGCACGAAGCCGTTCCATGGCATCGCGCCCCGCAAGGTGTCCACCCCCCGGGCGATCGACCTCGCCGCTTGGTTTGGCACCGCGAAGAATTTCCGCAAGGAGATCCTCACCTTCGAGGTGGTAGGGTTCAAAGGAGCCTACCACGCTATAGTTGGGCGACCCTTTTACGCCAAGTTCATGGCGGTCCCCAACTATACCTACTTGAAGATGAAGATGCCAGGACCAAACGGCGTCATCACCGTCGGCTCGTCCATCGAGCACGCATTCGACTGCGACGTCGAGTGCGTAGAGCACGCAGAGGCGCTGGCGTTGGACGAAGCGCTGGTGACCACCTTGGAGAAGATGGTCAACGACGACCTCGACTCCGCTGCCAAGCACACCTGCACGTTCGAGGCCGGGCGGAAAGGACGGTCGGAGGTCCCCTCGATCCTTCTCGCCCCCGAGGGCAAGGCGTTGAGGGTCACCTCCACCCTCGACCCCAAATAGGAAGTGGTGCTCGTCGACTCCTCCGCGCCAACGCCGACATCTTCGCGTGGAGCCCCTCGGATATGCCGTGCATCCCGAGGGAGGTCGCCGAGCACTCCCCCGACATCCCCGCCCTCACGCCCGCGTCGTGCAACAACGGCTCCGCCGCTTCGACGAGGAGCGGCGACGGCAATCGGAGTGGAGTTGCGAAGCTTCTCGAGGCCGGGTTCATCAAGGAGGTGTTTCACCCAACGTGGCTAGCAAACCCCGTGCTTGTAAAGAAAAAGAATGGGAAATGGCGGATGTGTATAGACTACACCAGTCTTAATAAAGCATGTCCTAAAGTTCCTTTTCCTTTGCCGCGCATTGATCAAATCGTTGATTCAACGGCTGGGTGTGAATTGCTTTGCTTCCTTGATGCTTACTCCGGATACCATCAAATAAAGATGAAGGAGTCCGACCAGCTCGCGACTTCGTTCATCACGCCGTTCGGGATGTTCTGCTACGTCACGATGCCATTTGGCCTCCGAAACGCGGGTGCAACATACCAGCGCTGCATGCAGCACGTTTTCGGAGACCATATCCGCGACGATCGAGGCGTATGTGGATGACATCGTCGTAAAAACCAGGAAGGCGACGACCCGGTTGGCGACCTGCGCATCGCGTTCGCTTGCCTACGGGCCAATGGGGTCAAGTTAAACCCCGAAAAGTGTGTCTTTGGAGTGCCGCGAGGCATGCGCCCGGGATACATTGTCTCCCAACGGGGAATCGAGGCCAACCCCGAAAAGGTTGCGGCCCTCGAGCGAATGGGTCCAATCCGAGACCTCAAAGGGGTGCAAAAGGTGCTGGGGTGCCTTGCCGCCTTGAGCCGCTTCATCTCGAGGCTCGACGAGAAGGGGCCGCCCTCTCTATCGCCTCCTCAAGAAACACGAACGCTTCTCCTGGACCGCCGAGGCCCAGGACGCGCTCGACAAGCTAAAGGCGTCCTTAGCGCACGCCCCCATTCTCACGCCGTCGCGGACGGCGCGAGCCCCCCCTTACACCCCTCGTCGCCGCAACCACCCGGGGTGGCCGGGCCGTGATCGGCGTGGCACGGAGGAAGGGCATGCTTTACCCGTGCAACGGCCTCGTCTATTACATCGCCGAGGTCCTCGTCGCACACCAAGACGCGTTATCCCCGTGTCCGTGGTTGCCGGTACGCAAGAGTCCTTGAACGGCGCAAGCTCCGCCACTACTTCGAGGCCCACCCCGTCACGGTCTCTTCTTTCCCACCGGGGGAGATCATCCGCAACCCCTACGCGGGAGCGGGATTGCCAAGTGGTCCGTGAGCCGATGGGCGAGACGCTTGCCTACGCCCCGCGCAAGGCCATCAAGTCGCAAATCTTGGCATATTTCGTCGCTGAGTGGACGGATACGCAGCCGCCGCCCCCACGCATCCAAGCAGAGTGCCGGACTCCGTTCTTCGACGGCCCGGTGATGAAAACGGGGGGCGGGCGCGGGCTCGCTCTTCGTGTCACCCCCTCGGGGAGCACATGCGCTACGCGCTTGTCGGGGACCGGCCCCTAGGGGTCCCCCTTAAACAACTGGGAAATCCTCACTTAAATCTCGGCCCCCCCCCCCCCCCCCTCGCTCCGGTATCATCAAATAAAGATGAAGGAATCCGACCAGCTCGCGACTTCGTTCATCACGCCGTTCGAATGTTCTTCACGTCACGATGCCATTTGGCCTCCGAAACGTGTGCGACATACCTCGCCGCATGCCGCACGCGGGAGATCACATCGGGACGGACGGCCGAGGCGTACGTAGACCACATCGTCGTGAAACCGTGAAGGCGAATGACCTCGGCCGGGGCGACTTGGGCATCGCGTCTTGGCCGCCTACGGCCAATGGGGTCAAGTTAAACGCCGGTGCAAGCCTGGAGTGCCGCGAGGCATGCTCCCGGGATACATAGCTCCCCAATGGGGAATCGAGGCCAACCCCCGAAAAGGTCGCGCCCTCGAACGAATGGGCCCGATCCGGACCTCAAAGGGGTGCAAAAGGTGCCGGGGGTGCTCTGCCGCCCCCGAGCCGCTTCATCTCGCGGCCCCCGCAAGAAGGGCTTTCTCCGCCCTCTATCGCCTCCCCCAAGAGCGACACGAGCGCTCCCTTTTGGACCGCCGAGGCCTGTGATGCGCTCGATAAGCCGAAGGCGTCTTTAACGCATGCCCCGATCCTCACGCCGCCGCAGATGGCGAACCCCTCGCAGCTTCTACGTGGCCGCGACCACCTGTGGTCGCCGCGATGATCGTGGTGGAACGCATGCAGGAAGGGCACGCCCCTGCCTGGGCCCGTCGTCGGGTCTTATCGCATCGCCGAGGTCCTGTCCGACACCAAGACGCGCTACCCTCGTGTCCCGTGCTGTTGTACGCGTAGTCCCCGCGCGCGCAAGCTCCGCCATTACTTCGATGCCCACCCCGTCACCTGCGGGTCTCTTCCTTCCCCGCTAGGGGAGATCATCCGCAATCCCGACGCTACAGGCAGGATCGCCAAGTGGTCCGTGGAGCCGATGGGCGAAACGCCGCCCACGCCCCGCGCAAGGCCATCAAGTCCCGCATCCCCGGCGTGGATTCTTACCGCCGAACAATGGACGGAGGCGTTAGCTGCCGCCGCCATTGCATCCAAGCAAGAGGCCGGACTCTTGTTCTTCGACCGCGCTTCTGATGAAAACAAAGGGGGGCGTGGGCCTTGCTCTTTCGTGTCACCCCCTCTGGGAACACATGCATACGCGTGCGCCTCCACTTCCCCGCGTCTAACAATATGGCCGAATACGAGGCTCCTCCTCTCGCTGTACCTCTTCAAAATCGCCATTGAGTTAAAGGCCAAGCGCCTCGACGGCGGGGGGACTCGCAGCTCGTAATCGATCAAGTCATGAAGAATACGAGCTGCCATGACGACAAGATGGAGGCCTACCGCAAAGCCGGCGAGCCCCTCGGTGATGTCTCCCGACGCGCATCGAGCTCGAACCATGTGCCCCGCCGTACAACGAGGAGGCTGACGAGCCGGCGAAGATCGTGTCCGCGGATCACCGTCCCCCCGAACGTTTTCGCGCGACGTCGCTCACCTCCCCTGGCCGCCTTCGAGCCCCACCCCTCGAGCCGCATAGAACCCCTAGGGGCTCCCTCGAATCCAAAGGTGCGAGCCCATGGATGAGGACCTCTCGAACGAGGCGTACGTGCTCTTCCTCCTCGAGGGGTATGGCTCCTACGAGGCCGACGTGATGGACATCGAGCCCGCTCCCCGTCAAGGGCCGACCGGCGCGACAAATACATCGCTTGGATGGCTCGAGGAGAGCTCCTCGGACCGGGCCACTGGCCGGCGCAACGCGGATGGCCAAGTCCTTTGCCCTCGTCGACGCCGCCAGCCGTACAAGCGCGCGCTCCGCCGCATCCCCGCGCGTGCGTGCCCATCCCCAAGGGCTCCAACTCCCGGCGGATATCCACGGGCGGTGATCTGCTGGCCACCACGCCGCGCCTTGCACCCTCGTTGGCAACGCTTCCGCCAAGGCTTTTATCGGCCCACCACGCGCGCACGCCGCCGAAATCGTACGCACCCGCGAAGGGTGCCGCTTATACGCCCGCAAGTCCAACCTACCCGCCCATGCCCTACGTACCATCCCCATAACATGGCCGTTCGCCGGGTGGGGGCCGGACATCATCGGCCCCCGCGGAAGGCACCCGGGGCTTCACCCACTTGTTGGTCGCGATCGACAAGTTCTCCAAGTAGGTGGAGGTGCGCCCCATCACGAATCTCGTGCCGGTAGCAAGCAGGAACATTCTTCACCGACATCGTTCACCGCTTCTGAGTGCCAACTCCATCATCACCGACCACGGTCCCGTTCTCACCGGCAGGCAAGTTCTTGGAGTTCTTGCGACAAGTTCCACATCCGTGTGGATTGGCACCGTGGCACACCTTACGTACCAACTTCCAAGTAGAGCGTGCCACCCGCATGATCTTACAAGGCCTTAAGCCCGTAATTTTTGACCCGCCCAAACAAATCCGGCCGAAAATGGCTCCAAGAATTACCAAAGGCCGTGTGGAGCCTAAGGACCACCCCCGAGCAGAGCCACCGGGTTCACCCCGTTTCTTCCTAGTCCATGGCGCGGAGGCCGTCCTCCCCACGGATCTGGGACACGGGCCGCCCAGGGTTCGAGGCTACGACGAGGATGCCAACCAGCCGAGCCCGCGAGGACTCGGGGACCAGCCGATGAGGCGCGCCTCATGGCCTTGATGGGCTCCTGCGAGGTATCGTTGTGAACTCGGTGCGCCACTGCCAGCGCGCAAGATACGCCGCAGGCGGACTTCGGCCGAAGGGGAACTGGGTCCTAAGGCTACGCCAAGACAACCGGAGGCGCCACAAGCCATCGCCCCCATGGGAGGGACCATACGTCGGGTGAAAGTACTCAAGCCCGCACGCCCATGTCGGCCAACGAGGACGATGAAGAGCTTCACTAACGCTTGGAACATCCAAACGCCTACGTCGCTTTCTACCCCTAGCTAGGATTTCCAAATATTTTTGTCGTAAAAAAATCATACAACCAACGTCCCAAATTCTGCGGGACAACTATGTAACGCCTCAAGTCTAATGAAAAGGGCAACCTCGGGCTCTCCTTTTTAAACCCGAAGTTACCCTTTGGCTACCGCGGGGGCATCCCCCCAAAATAGTCCCATTTTCGCGCAAAAATAAAACAACTCACACGCGCTAAGTTTGTTTTCTACTTCGACCCCGAGCAACGATTCGAACAGGGCGCAGGCGGCCTAGCTGAAGGAGCGCGCGAGCCAGAGATAGCCCACACCACGAGGATACGGCCCTTCTCTCTCGCCTCCAACCCAGCAGGCCCCCCGCGAAAATCAAACTCCCCTAACTAGAATCTACTTAGGAAGAAGGAGAAACAAAAAGCGCAGTAAACAAAAGACTTCATTTCGTATCAACAAATGCTTATGTCAAAACAACTTGTTTATTTACAAAGTCCGCGTGGCCGAATACCGATGCACAAATAAAAACGGGCCAAGCGCCACCGTCTCCCGCAGGCAGGAGCGCGCGGCGCCCCTGCCGTCCGGAAGAGGAACTCCTTGAAGGCTTCAGCGAGCAACCCCGCGCATCACGGTGAGCGCGTCCATGCGCTCCATCGCCACCCTTCGTCCTCGACACCCCCGGAACGACGTATTCCTCCTCGCCGCCTCGAAATTGACCTCGTAAAGGGGATCGTACCACTCCGAGGGCCTTCTCCGGACGCCAAGACGCAACGCCCGCGCATCCGTTCCCTAAGATGCGGCCGCCCTTTGGGCGCAGCGGCCGGCCGGTCCGAGCTTCCGCCGCGCCCCCGCCCTCCTCCACGACCCGACAGGTCTCGAGGGCCGCGTCCCGGGACACCCCCAGCCTCTTGCCCTGAGGAGTTGTAGGAGGCCCCCCGCAAGGCTCCCGCCCCCCGCTCAACCGCGTGCCCCACGGCGGCGCGCAAGCCCGGAGTCACCAAGCAAGAAAGAAATCGAAAAAAAAGAGTGCGAATTCCCTACCGTAAAACCAACAAAACAAGAGCTTGCCACTCAAGCCCACCTTCAACTTGCTTCCTCTCCACCTCGAGGGCGCTGCTTGCCGCCGACCGCGCCCTCGAGACCCTTGACTCGGCCTCACCTTGCTCCCGGAGGGCCACCCCCGGCTTGCGTTTGTAATGCCGAGCACTATCGGGGCCGCTCGACCTTGGAGAGCTCTCGAGTTCCGATCCCCCGGGCCGACAACCGCGCCACCTCACGAGCAAGGCGGCCCCGGGCCCGTAGCCGGCTCCCCGAGCGTCGACGAGGGCGGCTCCCTCGCTCCTCGCCGGAGCCGCCTCTCGCCCTCCTTTCCGGGACGGCGCCTCCCCGCAAGAGCGGCCCCTTGAGGCGGCGAGCGCCGCGACCCCTGCGCTCGCGGGCGGCCTTCGGGGTCGCCCCGCCTCCTTGGCCCGCCGCCCCCCGCGCGCGCGCCCGCCCCCCGCCCTCGCGCCGCCGCGCCCGCGCCCCCTCGAGCGACGGCGAGCTCCCCGTGCGCCCTCGCCGCGCGACTCGACCCCCGCCCCCCGCTTGGTCGCCGCCGTGCGCATCTTCTCAGTCTCTAAGCGCGCGCCACAGCCGCCTCATCACAATCGACGAGGGCCGGCGCACCCGCCGGCGGCTAGAGCGACGCGCCGGCCTCTTGCCTCATGCTCTCGGGGGAGTTCATCGCGGCAAGACCACGGCCGTACGCCAAATCCACCGTCCGAGTCCCGAGGGCGCGCCGAGCGCGTCGAAAGCGCCGCATCGCTCCCGGAGCCGGGTGGAGCCCGCCGTCACCCGATCGGGCGTCGTACTTGTCGTGGGCGCCACGCCGAGCTCCCGGCACCCACAAATCAAAACCCGTAAACACCATGCCGCAAAGAAAGACGCACTTAAACAAGGAAAAGGGGGGAACAAGCAACGACACCCCACATGGAAGACACGCCACACGGGCCGCCGTGGACCCCCGCCGCCTCGTTCAACGCATGCTCAAGCGTGGTGCCATGGCTGCGGAGCTCCCCGTAGCCCTCGCTCTCCCCGGCGCCGGCAAACGCCAGGCGAATCGCCGCCGGCCCCCTCTACTCCGGGGCGAGTGGCCGGCGCGGAGGGACGAGGCCTCGCACCATGTCCTCGGCCCCCCGCCACCATGTGGCCCTCGCGCCGCCCTCACGAGGGGTTCTCCCGGGTCCCCCGGGGAGAGCTTGGAGCTCGCCCATCGGTCCCACCCGCGGTGGGGAGTCGTCGTCCGGGACTCCCACCACCTCCGCCGGGGAACCGCCGGCGGCGCCGCCCCTAGCGCCGCCCTCCGCCGGCGCCTCCACTTGCGCCTCTGCAGCCCGCGGCGCCCTCGGCGCGCGCGCCGCGGCCACCGCCTCCGTCATGCCTCCGCAACCACGGCGCCACCGCGGCCGCACCCGCTCCCCTCCTCCAAACACGGCCGCCTCTACGCATCGCGCGTCCGTCGCGGGCAGCCCCTCCGCGGGCTGCGCCTCCGCCACGGCCGCCGCCGTGGGTCGCGCCCCCACCACCTAACGGCCGCCACCACCCTCTACGACCGCCGGCCGCGCCATGGCGGTCGATCCGCCACCCAGAGGCCCTCGTGGCCTCGGGCCGGCTTTGCGAGCTCTTGCCCGCCGCCGCCGTGCTCGCCCCCGCCCGCGACGCCCTCGACGAGCGCCGGCCGGCAGGAACGGACGTGTCCGCCCTCGAAAGACCCCAGCTTCCCTGCGAGTGGAGGCACCCCTAAGCACTACCCCGCACAAGCACGAGCGAAAGATCAAAACGCCCCCGGCCGCCGAAAAACCATACCCCGTCAAGAACGAGCCCCTACCTCGAAGAGGAAAAGGCGCGCTTCCTTTTCCTCGAGGCCTCGCCGGATGAGACCGCGCCTCCGCGCGCTCGCCGCCGCGCCTCCCGACGTCGCCACCGCGCGCGCGGCCCCGCCCGCGCGCGCGCGCGCGCCCGCACTCCGCGCGCCGCGCGCCGCCCCCGTTGTCGATTGCCGGGCGGCGGCGCCGCCGCGCCCGCCCCCAGGAACGCCGCCCTTGCCACCGAGCCGCTCCTCGGCCGACGGGCGTGTGCTCCCACCCATCGTAGGCCCCCCGGCCTCGTCTCTCTTCCTCTTCGTCCTCCTCCGAGGACGAGTACTCCTCGGTCCCCGGGGAGGAAAGCCCCGCCCCCACGCGCTCGCCGTACTCCGCACTCCGTCGCCCGCGGCGCTCGCGGTGTCGGGCCGCCCGCTCCCTCTTGCGCGCCGCCCGCTCCTCGCTCCCGTTGTCGCGCCGCCCGACCGAGCGCGCGGGAGTTCCCGGGTGGGCGGACCCGACTTCGCGGCGGTGAAGTTCACTAGCCGAGGGCAGGCGCTCAAAGGCGCTCGCGCGGTGGAGCATCACCAAGGACTCGAAATCGCAGCCAAGAACCGTACTCACCACGGCCGGCGGGGAGCATCTCAAGGTCCCACCCGGGCCCGCCCGGCGCCGCATCCGGTATCGACGGCGTTCGGGCCCGCATGAGCGCGTACGCCCGCCCGAGGGGGTTGGGAGCATCCGCGACCTCGCCGCCGCGGCGACGGGTCCGCCTCCTCTCCGTCATCTCGTAGATGCAAGAGCGGCCCCTCCATCGCAGGCACGACCCGCCGTGATGGAGGAAAGGCGAGGACGCCCGCCGGCCGACGCCGACCCTTGCGCCGCCATACCCCTAGGGGCGGCCAGACCGAGTCCCGCCGCCCTCCGATGCCGGGGCGTGGACACCCCGTAGCCCCGGTGAGCCCCCGTTTCTCTTTGAACACCCCGACCGTGTAGGGGAGGTCGGCCTCGCGCGTTGCGCGTAGGAACCATCCCCGCTCCCAAATTACGTTGTTCGTCGTCATGGCCCAGGGGATGTAGTCGCCCTTGAACCGCCGCCGCAGTAGCGAGTGACATCCCGCCGGCGCGCACCGCGCGGCGCTCCTCTCCGCTCCGTCGTGGGTTGCGTGAAGAGCTCGGGCGGAAGAGGTGTACCCAAAGCTCCCGCCTGATCGGGATCCCTGTGTGTACCTCGCGTACGCCCACGAACGGGGCCGCCGTGAAAAAACGTTGCCGCGCGAAGTTATGCAACTCCACGCCGTAGTAGTGCAGCACACGCCGCTCGCATGAAGTGGCTCGCCGCCGCGCGGCGAAGCCGCGCTCGTGGAAGCGGACGAAGCTCACCACGCAGCCTTCCCTCGCTGCCGCGCCGCGCGTCCCCCGCCGCCGCACTATCCACTCCGCCGCGCCCCTCCTCGTTTGCCGCCAATCGGCCGGGCGGCGGGACCGCCGCCAAGGGCCAGCCGGGTCACCGTCGACCACTCCTAGGCGTAGCGGTGTCGAGGATCGTGAGGGGCGGAGGCGGCGCCATGAGAAGAGACAAGGAATGCGAGAGCGTAGGACAGGGAGAAGAAGAAGAGCTCTAATGGCGAAGCCGCACGGCTGGCGAGAGCAAAGCGAAGGCAAGAGCTCAAGGGGGAAGAACTACGGAGCGCTAAGGTAAAAAACCACCGTTTTCCCTTCCCTCGGATTTATAAGCCGGCGGCGTGCTCTCCGAGGTGCGTACGCCCCGCGCGCATTAACCGCAGGGAATCTTTTCTCCCCGCCGACGGCGGGCCCCACCACGACCACAGCCGGCCACGCCACCGCGACCGTTTCTCATCATCACTTACGAAGAATGGCAGGGGCCGTGGCAGCGGTCACGTCCGCCCGCCCACGCCGCCCACTACGCGCGCGCTTTGTACCGCGACGCCTAAAAAGCATGCCGCGATGCGGAACCGCAGCCTCTACCGTGGAGCATTTATCGGTCTTGGCCCCTTTGCAAAGCAAGGAGAACCCCCCAGCGGCACCGAACTCCGGCTCGGGATAACTTCTGCCCTCAAAGGGGTACAGCGTGAGAAGGTCGCCCTCGAGGCACGTTTGTTAAACAAAACGCGGCCGCGAGCACCCATGCCACGTATGACCCTCAAGCGCCACCGACCCCCGGCTCGGGAAAACCTCAACCCTCGAAAGGGTGCGGTGCGTGAGAAGGTCGCCCGTGGGCCCATTTATTACGAACAAGCCCCGCAAGCACCCATGCCACGCCCAACCCCCGAGCGGCACGAGCCCCTCGTTCCGTGACAATATCAACCTTCTAAAGGGGCACAGGCGTGAGAAGGTCGCCCCCGGGGCCCGCTTGAAACAAAGCAAAAGGGGCTCACAAGCACCCATGCCACGCCGTGTTGCCGACCGCGCCTCGAGGGCCGGCTCGCCCCGTGTGCCCCTTTTTGGTCGCAGATTCAAAGACGGGCTCGCCTGTGTGCCACCCCCGCACCGCGCCCCACCGATCGAGGTTCCAAGCCCGACCCCTCTCGGCGGCTCAACAGCGCCCTGCATCGCGAGTCGTGGACGACGAAGGCACGCGCACTCGAGCGCCGTTCCTCGAGCCCGCCGCCTCGAGGGTGCCCGATACGTCGTGTCGAGGCCCGCCGAGGCTGCCTAGTCGGGGATCCCACCGAGGGAGAGCTTCCGCGCCCTTGGCCCCTACGTCCCGGACCGAGCCCCACCTAGCAAACCCACGCAAGCGCTTCAATGGACGTGTCTCCGGACCACGCAGCCCTACCCTTATCGAACGGGGCATGGGCGTCCACTCGAACCACCGTCTAGCAGCCTCAACGAGGAATCCGCAATTCGCGACCCGCTCGATGGGGTTGCGGAAACTCACCCTCCGTCCCGCGAGGACCCGCGAGGGCGCGTTAAGAAACAAGTCGTAAAGCTCTACCCGATCGCTTGAACGGCCCAGTGCTCGGGGCTTGATGCACTCGCTTACACCTCCTTGGCTTCATCCGCCGGAGACAAGCGCACAGCGAGGCAAGTGCCACTGAAGCCGCCGAGATATTCCACGTGCTGAAACATGTACCACACCCTCTCGACTCCGCCTCTCGCGGTTAACCCCTACAGAGCATCCGCCCCCGCAGGCTCAAGGTGACCCGCCGCCCGCCGACGCGGCCCCACTGAAAGCGTTCGCAAGACAAGAAGGGAAGAACGTCCTATCGCAGGTTCCAAAAGATCCGCGGGAGCCCCAATGGCAAACCCCACAAGACAAACTCCCGGCCAACAAACGGGGATGTACTTTAGGGGTCCCCTTTTAACAACCGGGAAATCCCCACTTAAAACCCGCAACAAAGCCAAACACACCTTGCCTAACCATGCATACGCCCATGCCGCGAGGATCTCAACGCGCCCACCAAGGCGCCCTCCAAAAGATCCCCTCGAGGAGGCTTCGCCCTCGCTCGAGGATGCGCGCCCCTCGGCGGCTACGCCCGTTCGAGGGGGTGCGCTTCCTCGAGCAGCCTCCGCCCCGCCCGAGGGCCCGCTCCCCTCGAGCAAGTCCTCCGTCCCGCTTCCCGAGGGTCCGGGTTCCCGCCCTCGACCGGGGTCCGCCCCGCTCGAGGGCGCCCCGCACGCGTGCGCCCGCCCTGTACGCGCCACCAAACGCCCCGACGACCGCTGGGACGGCGCCATATGCGCCCGGGCTCGCGCCCCGTGCCGCCGCACCAACTCACCAGAGGGAGCCCATCCCCATCACCGTGGGGGCACCGCGCGCGCGGCCGCGCGCCCCGTGACGCCGCCGCGCCCGCTCCGCCACGGCGAATGCGCCCGAGCCCTCGAAGGGGGCCCGCCGCACCCGATTTGCTTTCTTGTGACCTTGCACGGTTAGGGTGGAGGCGCTAGGCCGTGGGACACCATCCCTACCACCGTTACGTATGGCCGCCGCCCCGCGCGTACGCGGCGCACGCCGTGCGCCGTAGCAATGTCTCGCACCGTGGAGCGGCCCGGGAATGGACGCCACCTTACTTACCATTGTGATCCACACGGCCGACGCCGCCAGCATCCCCGAGCTCGTCGTAAGACATCGCGCCCATCCGCCGCCCTTCTACCCTTGGAAGCCGCCACTGCCGGCACAAGATGGGCCATGATGCCTGACCGCGGCGAGACCGCGTCCTACCGCCGCCCACTCTAGCGCATAGCACGCCACGCCCCTTCACGTAGCTAAATAGCGGCGCGCTCGAAGGATCGATGGCGACTAGAGAGGGGGGAGTGAATAGAGCCTCTGTGAAAATTCTTCCCAAAGAGCCCGCCTATGTCCTACTCAAACTGCGTCGACACAACAAGCGATGGATCGAATCACGCACCAATCGCCAAGACCACGAGGTTATGGATCAACCTCTAGCTCTTAGAACGATTCCGAAAAGCACACGCGAAGCACTAGAAAGGGGAGGAAGGGGAATCGAACCAAGAAGCAAAGCACACGGCTGCCTCGCGCACCGTCCGCGCCAGAGGAGGGGGCGGACCGTCCGCAAAGAGCCGCGACCGTCCGCCGGGGAGTCGCGAGACTGTCCGCACCCGAGCCGCGACCGTCCCCGCCCGAGCCGCCGACCGTCCGAACCCACCCGCACGACCCAAAGACACCCCCGTGCCACGGACCGTCCGCGGGGAGCACGCGGCATCGTCCGCCAGCACCTCCGCGACCGTCCGCCCGACACGCGATCGTCCGAAACTCCGTCCAACCAAAAACCAAAATCACGACGATCGAAACGAAGGACTAGCAAGAACACGAAGAACACGGACGAATCCGTAGCGGCGACCGTCCGCCGGGAGGGCGCGACCGTCCGCGAGGCGCGACACGAAAATGCTCGACCCCTAAAGTCAACTCCCTCCCAAATCATCATCGGATTTCCAAATGGTTGAAGCCGTGGAGACAAGGGTTTGGGTACTTGAAAAGCGTCACACAAGGATGCTATAGCCCAAAAATCTTGCCTCCTAACTCCCTAAATCACCGGGAATCGCGAATCCTTCTGAAAGCACCACCAAAAAGCTAGAGCACCGAACGAAAACTCACGAACGGAAAGTAGTTTCCCACGTTTGAGGGCACAAGATCAAGCACAAAGATGCACAAGGCATCTATCCATGTTTCCCTCAAAGAAATCCGGAAGAAACTCACTCAAACCGCTGGAATCACACGGGAACAAAGGCACGAAAAATAAGCACAAAAAAAGCCACGAAAACAACCCCGAATCTTCTATACAAACCAGGAAAGATTCACAAGGTCTAGCATGCCGCCCTAGCATCCATCCCTCTCAACAAATCTCACATGAAGCTCTCATGCTAGCCTAGAGAAAATAGGAAGGAAAATAGCTACGAAAATGAGAAAGAGGAGGGGGGAAATGAAACCCTAAGTCGCGAGAGAGAGAGCCATCAACACACACTCCAGGCTTATATATCAAGTCCCGCCTGTGAGTGGTAAATGACTGGACTACCCCTAACTACACCACCGGGGCGATACAACCCACGTAGGGGCATTTTGGTAATGTTTGTGGGTCTTGCCATCGACGGCCACGCCTTTGCCGCACCCCGCGCCCTCCCGACGCAAGCCATGCGATCCCGCCGCGTGTCCCTCCGCCCTCGAGCTTCCCGACACGCCGGATCCCGTCTCCGTCGTGTTGGGCTCCCTCGACTTGGTTTTGAGGCCCAAACCAAGAAACCGTCCGCCGATGGTTTTGTGGGCAAACCACCAAAACCCCGCGTGCCCGGCCCCCCCCCCTGCCAAATCACTTGACTTGACCGCCACCGTGCACCGCCACTTGTCCATGACTGCGTCTTGCTTGTAAGTCGCCACCATGTGGCCTCGCACCTCCTCCCGCCGCCTCCACCTAGTCCCTCGAACCGAGCCTACTTGTCTCTCCATCTTCCCGAGGCCCCTCAAGGGCCAAAGACCTCCCGCGCCCGTTCTTCACCCGCAACAACACGAACTAGGCCGCGGCACCCTACACCGCGCACTAAGCCAAGAGTCGAGCCAACACCCGTCTGTAATCACTCACAGAAGGAGCGGCCATCCACCGACCCCCACCGGGACGCCTCCCCGGGTCCACAATCTCCCCCTTGATGAGTGCATTGATAACACACAACGCGAAATGAAATTCGCGGTGAGTAAAAAAGAAAAGAAAGAAGAAAGAAAACGAAGAAGCTCAACTCATGACCAAAGCCGAAGAAAGGTGAAGAAAGGTCACAAGCCAAGCAAAGCACAAAATCCACACCGAAAATAAAGCTAAGAAAGCTCCCCCGAACAAATGCCTCCCCCCGAACATGTGGATGTAAACAGCAACTCCCAAATTTCAGCTCACCTCTTTCTCGAATTTTCATTAAGCTTCACCTTTTCTCCCCTTGTTGACAATGTATGAATCAGGGCGAAAATGCGTAAATGCAAAGCAAAGCATATAAACAACTACATGAGCTTCTCAAATAGGCCAAATCTAGTGTCAAAGGCTAAAAAATGAGACAAAGATCACACCCATGAATCATAGCATAGTCAAAGCATCGCACAAGTAATATATGAAAATACAAGCATGCGATAAAGCAAAATTTTCGGATTTAAGCAGCTTTACCAAAAGAAGGCTCGCTTCACATGTAAAAGCCTATCCATGTCACACTTGAGCCACAAACATGCATACCACGTAAAGATCATACAAGGATATCAAATTCTCGCAAAAGATCATGGCAAACACCCATAAAGCAAAGCATGTCATGTCAAAGCTCATGAGCCATGTGGGTCCACTTTGGGAGACTTCTCCACTCCGGTGAACATCATGGAACATGTTTTGCACCCACATGTGAAAGATAAGACATTTTAAGCATAGACATGATGGATGGAGCATTTTCAAGCATTATGCACTTCTTTTCAAGATTGATTCATCTCATGGTAAGAAGTGCCTTTGCGGCAAAAAGAAGCTTATGCTCCCCCATGAATGCAAAATAGGCTAAACATTCACAACGATATCTCGCCTATGGCCCAAATGCAAGAACAAGGCATCCAAGCACAATCTAAGCATGAAAAGCACATTTAGACCAAACTCGTGACATGGATACACAACGACACACTAGAGGAGTAAAATTACCTCAAGAATTAGTCAAGTTTAGCATTTATTTCAAAAGGGGCTATCTCACCACACATATATCTCAAATATTCCAAGAGCATAGCCTCACACCACCATTTCTCCATTCACATATAACCAATATCTCTACCAATAGCCGAAGAGACTCAAATATGGCATACGAAAGAAGCTCATCATCCTAAAATGCAATAGTGACACAAATGCAATATGATATATATAAGATGGCTGTCCTACCATGGTTTGTAAGATCAAGCAAAGTATGTATATACGTACAAAGGTAAAAACATGGTGTGATATAGTTATGGTACAAAAAGGAAATCCCCCAAGAAACAACTAGAAAGGGCAACAAACCCCAAGTTCCCCTCAAGCGCACAAATGTAGCTTGGTCGAGAGGCTTTGTAAAAATGTCCCAAGCTGATCTTGGGTAGGGACATGGCTCAAAATGCTGGTTCCTTTCTCCACATTGTCCTCTCAGGGGCCCATTTTACCTCACCTCTAAATGTGTTTGGTTCTGGAGTGAAGGATCGGGCTTCGGGCTACGCTTATGGCACAAAGGTGCGTTGTCACAAAGAAGGAGACTGGGTGCACTCCTCACCAAAAGTCTCTCAAAGTGTATGAAATCCACAACAACCGGGAGCAACAACTAGCGGCGGATAGCAAGATACTCCGCCCGTAGGTGGACTCGAGCTACACTAGATGCTTGCGGGAAGATCATGAGACCAACGAAGAACCAAGAAAACTGACAAGTACTGAGGAGTAGACTTCTCCTGACTCGACAACCAAGAAAATCCGCACTCGAAAAACCATGAAAGAGACAGAGTCGAGGAGGAAGAATACCAAAGGCCAAGACTGGGGCGGTGACCGTAGGTACCTCAAGATCCTCTTGACCGCCCGTCGATGTGATGTTCTCGCGAAGCTCGAAAATGAGCGCACGCACACACGCCGAATCGTATGTCCGGGCCCGTCGCCCGCCAAGCAGAGGAGGGAGCCGATCATGCTCCCGTACTCCCGCCGGTCCACCGGCTCTCCGTCCTCATCCGCATCCAAAGTGGCCGTACTCCCCATGGGAGTCGACACTCCGCTTCACATCTTGCATCCGGAACTTCCTCAACATGTCTTTCGTGTACTTGGTTTGGTGCACAAATGTACCGTCCTTCACTTGCTTGATCTGATAGCCCCGAGAAAATACCGCAACTCGCCCATCATACTCATCTCGAACTCCCCGCTTTCATCTCATCTCGCAAACTTGGCAACAAGGTTATGTGACGAGCCACCAAAGACAATATCATCCACGTAAATTCAACAATCGCCAAGTCATTTCCATGCTTGAGGAGAAACAAGGCTCTATCCACGAGTACCCATCACAAACCCTCTCGCTCAAAAGAAAACCTCTCAATCTCCCATACTAAGCCACCTGGGCGCCCGTTTCAACCCATACGGAGCCCTTTTCAACTCCGTATCACCCCGTGTGGGTACAACTCGCTTCAAACCCAGGTGGTCGCTTCACATACACCTCCTCCTTCTATGACCCCATTCGAAAAGCACTCTTCACGTCCATCCGAAACAACTTGAACTCTTTAGCCACCCCGCAAAGGCCAGAAGGGATCCGAATTGCCTCAAGACGGCCAGGAGCAAAGGTCTTCTCATAGCCATCCCCTCCTTCGACTACAACCCCCGAGCAACAAGTCCGGACTCGTCTTTCAAAACCATCCCATCTCTCTCCTCTTGTTCTTCCAAACCCACTTGGACTCCTATGGGATGGCAATTTGGAAGTGGTTCAACTAACTCCCACACCCGGTTCCTTCCTAAAATTTTCCAACCCTCATGCAATAGAATTTGACCTACTAGCATCAGATAAAGCATGTCCAATGTCCTGGGGCTCAAAAGTAGCAACAAAAGCAAGATGAGCAAAATGAGAGGAATTCCTCCGGACCTCGACCGTGTAGTGGGTTCATTGATGTTCCCAATGATCTTCGATAGCGGGATGCACTTCTGGAATCCGCCGGGGAGCCTCACGCCTGAGACTACCTCCCCTCAATCCCCCGCCTTCTCTCGCCCGGTCCTCTTGTTGCACCGTCGTTGTCCATGAAGTAGATGGTCCATGCTCCAAAGTGGCTGTAGGGGAAGTAGTGGGTACATGCTCTGCCTTCAGCTCATGGTTCTCCCCATCATCATCTCCAACCTTCATCTTTCTCCTCCTCAAAGAGGTCCTCTGCCCATCTCTTCATCACTCCGCACATCTAAAGCCAAGAGAGGTACATGGCATTGTCTCGTCGAAGGTCACCTCGCAAGTCTCCATGATTTTGTTAGTCTCAAGGTTAAGCATCCCATAGGCTTCAGAATGGTTAGCATATCCAAAGAAAATACCATCACTAGACCTAGCCTCAAACTTGTCGAGTTTTCCCTTCTTCAAAATAAAGCACTTGCAGCTAAAAAACTCGAAATGACTCACCTTTGGGTGCCCGACCATGCATAAGCTCATAACAGTCTTCTTCTTGAAAGCTCTCAATAAAACTTCGATTGGAAACATGACAAGTCAGATTGACCGCCCTGCCCCCAAAACCTCCTAGGAGTCCCGCGCTCATCGAGAACGTCCTAGCCATCTCACAAAGAGTCCGATTTTTCCTTTCCACGACTCCATTTTGAGGGGGCACATAAGGGGTCGAATACCGATGACACAAGACCTAGATGACGACAAAAAGGCATCAAAACGAGAGTTCTTGAACCGCAGCCATCTATCACCGCTGATAGCTCGAATAACACTCCCATGCCTCTCGTTTTTCAACCTCACGATCGCATCTCGAACAAAACCAAAAAGTCTCACTCTTATCCTCCAAGAAGAACACCTAAGCATACGAGAGTAATCGTCCACCACAACAAGGACATACCACTTCCCACCCACCGAGCGAACTCGGAGCCGGGCCCAACAAGGTCCATATGCAAATGTGCCTGCCGTGACGCCCTGGCGATGACATCTACCAAGGGGTGGATGGGGAGTGGCTACCATCTTACCATGCCTACAAGGGAGCACAAACCAAATCCTTCTCAAGCTTCAACTTCGGCAATCCCTGGACAAGGTCAAGACCACTCAAGCGGAAACCAAATCAAAGCTCAAGTGTCCCAACCGCCTATGCCATTCTCCACAAATCGTAAGACGTTGACCAACCCATCAACCAAATGAAAGCAAAAGACTCAAAGAACGAGAGAAATCAGCCCCGAAACTGACTTCTGGGATAATCATACGTACAAGATCACCTCGAGAATCAAGCAAAACGAGACTCGCCAGATTCGAGTTGTCGCTCGGGCTTGCGGCCGCCGAGGTTTGTGGTGGTAGTAGTGGTGTTTGCGGCGCGTGATGTACAATTACTTCTTCTTCTTAAATGACGGTCGTGCTCCTGCATGCATCTTTTTCTTAAAAAAAGAATGAGTTGAATGAGAGAGATGCCAAGGCCGGTCTCGGTGGAGTGGGTCATCGCACGAGTTATAACCTTAAGAATTGTGTTAGTAGAAAGTCACAATGATGAACCTCTTCTCTTATTTCATAACCCTTTCACTCTCTTCTCTTAGTAATTTTGCTGATGTGGAATGATATTTAATATTTATGACTCTCCAATTTACCTCCCCACTGAGGCTGACCTAACTGCCATGTCTGAGCTGATTTGGAAAGTAAGAGAGAAATAATAGAAAACAAACAAGTTCATTTGTGAGAAGAATATGGACGCGCGTGTGTGTGGCTACTACCCTATCTACATGGATCCTAAAGCAGACATGCCCGATCTCTAGCTAGCTAATGTCCTCCTACAACGTGATGGCTGAATAAATGCACGAATATGATCGAAAAATATACAAAGAAAATGTCTGAATAATGGAGTTGTGCACGTAACGCAAAAGCATCCTATCCGATCCGGAGGTACGCGGCTGCTAGCTAGTCCGGTCCAAATTTGCACGCTACCACAACGACCGACCCAGCGCGAATCTTTAGACAATCTTACGGCAGAAATCTTACAGACAAGCATCGATCCGGCTGGCCAAATCAGAGCAGCATGTTTGCGTGGCATCCCCGTCACCATCAGCAGCAGCAGCAAAACTGGTAGCACGCGTGTAGGCATGTTGCTTGCAGCTGACCAGACAGACTGATCAAACCGTCGTTACGTGGCAACTGGCAACCACCTGGAATATATATAAACAATCTTATCCTGTGTGTCCTGCTCAGATCACTCGCATGCAGTTGGATCATGCCTTCACGGAAGCAGTGTGAAGCTAGCTAGGCTAGCTGCTGATCTAACAGAGAATAATCCTTGAGTAAGTTAGAGAACTTTGGGGAATTAGCTGGTCGTCCGACCTGAGTTGCTGACAAATTAACGGTTCGATTTACTCTGAACCCTTCGCAGATTTCAACCTGCTCACCTACCCGTGCGTACTCTGTTTCGCCTAGTATCTTAAAGTTGACACCTTTCAGGTCAGGTGCCGCCATTCCTCTTAAAGGAACGAAGAGCAAAGTCGCCACCGTGACCGGTCGAGCCGGTCAGACCGGTGACCTGGGGTTTACCTGAATCAATCGTTCGGGAGGGTAACTACCACACTTACGTGATGGAGGACGAAGCTGAGTTTACGAGCAAATCAGCGAAGAGATAAACGACGCACTTACGTGGCGAAGAACGACTAGTTTACAAGCAAACTAGCAAAGAACCGTCGAAGGTCTCGCCAGGGAGGGACCCCGTCCGGGGCGGAGCGTCGCCGGTGTGCCCTAGGTCGACCAGCAGGCCCTAGGACGCCATCTCAAGTCGTGGAGATCAAGAGACGAAAAGCATGGAGGTTGGAAAAGGTGTTGAGAGGATAAAAGTAGATGTAATTGATAGATACGATTGTGTTCCCCTCAATTGGCCGTGGCCCTTCTTAAATATAGGGTGGGAGGTCTTGCCCCGGTAGGAGTCGAAGCCTATACAGTCCAGCATCAAAATACAACTCCTAACTCGAGATTTGGAGGCTGCCGAGGCACCGGTCGGTCCGTCGGGTCCACGGTCGGACGGTCCAAGCGCGAGCGAGGTTCTTGCCAAAACCATAACTCCCTCATGGGACTCGGTCGGACGTTCCACATATGCATTTCGATCGTCTCGACGAGATCTAAGCAATGGTGATCCAATTGGCATTTTGAGCACTTTGGTCCGACCGGTCTGACCGGTGTGGGTCAAAGGACGGTAGGTCGGAGACTCTTTGAATCGGCTTTATGACCAATAATTGAATCGGATCGGTTGGCCTTGTCTGGTAACCAGTCCTGACAACCTTTAAGCATGATTATATGATCTAAATGTCCATATTGATCATCTTGTCAAATAGTTCATCTTGATAACTTGAACCCATGACTTGACTTGATTTGACATTGCTCAAGAGTGTCTTCATCCTTTTAATGAAATCACATCCGAGAATATCCAAGATGACCCCGTACGTAAAATGCATATCCAAGCCAAACTAGCAAGATATCAAGGATTAGCACTAAATTGGCACTTCTAGCCTTTAGTCATATATCTCAAGCCATGCCACTTTTGGTGCGAACATATACTTGTTTCTTGGTAAAGCTTGCGTACCAAGAAATACTTACCAACCCCAAAACTGCACAAGAACGATGTTGAGCACAAGTGTATAAACAAGTTTCACCTTTTCGAGGACGATGGCATCTATCGACCATTTTGCCTTGATTTTGTCCAATATGAAGATTTTAACTTGTTTCGCCATTTATACGCCTTGTGTGAGTGAAACTAGCACATTGTACACACTCCCTCAATACAATGAATCTTTAAAATATTATATTAAAATTATTCTCACACTTGTAAGCTTTTGTAAATGCATAAATCGACCAAATCGCTATGATGACAATTGGTCTTTGCAATACTCACTAAATTGACAATGATGAAGTATAGAACAATTCGGTAATGCATTCACAAGTTATTTGACTATAAATAGAGTAGGATAGTGAGTAGCCTCAAAAATGAATATAACACAATTACCTTGTAATTGGTGATAGCGGATGTCACACGGAGCTTTTCGAGAAAACCAGGGTGCACACCTATATGCATGCCGAGGATCAAGTTTCATGCATATAGTGACATAAAGTGAATACGAGCGATTATCACATAAGAAAAAGAAAAGATTATCGAGAGATTTACGCTTAATCACGGGAAACGAAGGCTCCAAACATCACGGGCAATCGGCGGGGGTTGCGTACGCCTAGCACCGGCAACATCTTCACAAGACTTCAAAGTAGCATCCTCTTCCACGAGAGCAACATTATTTATAGCAAGGGTGAGCACTTGTCGTACTCGACAAGTGTGGAAAAAGATATGAATGCAAAGGCTTTATAGTGGGCGGGGGTACAGCAAGCATTTAAGCAATTTTAGTTGGTCAAATTTTGTGCTTTGATTACTAATAAAGTATAAGTTTATACCAACCCACATTAAGCATAAGGTAAGAAATACACCATGAGCACATGGCAAGCATAACCCGGAGAGAAAGAGAGAGAGCGATTTAAGTCCATCTTCAAGTTTAATTATCATGTGAGGTCCGAGCCACTCTTGACCGTGAGCACGGCTAATCGATTAGTTTTACACTCTCTGAGAGGTTGTACATCTTTACCCACAAGTCGCGTAAAAGTCCCGAAGAACTTTAGACCCAACCATGCGATGCCGACGAGCATCATACCACACTACGAGGGTGTGATTGCATAGGGGCCTTCCGAGGCCTTTACAAAGAGTCCTCCCGTGCGTATTAGTCCATAGTAGTATGTCATAGAGGCTATCTTTCGTACCACTTCTATTACGGACGGTAAGCCATAGAGTCTTCCGTTCCATCACCGCTCACAGGAATAGAAGAGCCATAAAAGCATTCCCTCACGAATCCCCAACCTACTATGCAAGTAATAACCACACAAAGACTTCCCTAATTAATCGGCCAAGACCAGAGCCATATAGTCCTTGTGGTTGCACTGTTGTCACAAGGTGGTTCACCATGTTCCGATCGGAAGGCCGGTGGAGGTCTGCATGACACCCCGCGCGTGCGACGGCGGCAACGGTGTCCCGGGTGCCTCCCCCCCCCCCAGCGGCGTCGGTGGGGTCGCGACGAATCGGTGTCGCCCGGTCCCCCGGCTTACCCGGGACAGACATGGTGAACCACCGGGACAGGTGCAACCACAAGACTATATGGCTGCGAGTGCTTGGCAGGTAGGTAGAAGTCTTTGTGTGGTTATTACTTGCATAGTAGGTTGAGACGGAGGAATGCTTTTATGGCTCTTCTATTCCGGAGCGGTGATGGAACGGAAGACTCTATAGCTTACCGTCCGTAATAGAAGTGTGGTACGAAAGATAGCCTCTATGACATACTACTATGGACTAATACGCACGGGAGGACTCTTTGTAAAGGCCTCGTAGCGTCCCTATGCAATCACACCTCGGTAGTGTGGTATGATGCTTGGCCGGCATCGCATGGTTGGGTCTAAAGTTCTTCGGGACTTTTACGCGACTTGTGGGTAAAGATGTACAACCTCTGCAGAGTGTAAAACTAATCGATTAGCCGTGCTCACGGTCAAGTGGCACAGACCCTCACCGCGATAATTAAACTTGAAGATGGACTTAAATCGCTCTCTCTCTTTCTGCGGTTATGCTTGCCATGCTCATGGTGTATTTCTTACCTTATGCTTAATGTGGGTTGGTATAAACTTATACTTTATTAGTAATCGAGTGCTAATAAAATTTGACCAACTAAAATTGCTTAAATGCTTACGGCCAGTCCACTATAAAGCCTTTGCATTCATATCTTTTTCCACACTTCTTTGAGTACGACAAGTGCTCACCCTTGCTATAAATAATGTTGCTCGGAAAGGATGCTACTTTGAAGTCTTGTGAAAGATGTTCTTGGTGCTAGGCGTACGCAACCCAGTCGATTGCACGTGATGTTTAGAACCTTCGTTCCGGGATTAAGCGTAAATCTACGATAATCTTTCTTTCTTATGTGATGCGACACGTATTCACTTTTATGTCACTATATACATGAAACTTGATCACGGCATGCATATAGGTGTACACTTGGTTTCTTCGGAAAGTCGGGTGTGACATCCACCTTATCACCAATTACAAGGTAATTGTGTTATATTCATTTTTGAGGCTAATTACTCATCCTACTCTGTTATAGTCAAAATAACTTGTGAATGCATTCTTAAGATTGTTCTATACTTCATCATTGTCAATTTAGTGAGTATTGCAAAGACCAATTGTCATCATAGCGATTTGGTCGATTTATGCATTTACAAAAGCTTACAAGTGTGAGAATAATTTAATATAATATTTTAAAGATTCACGAGTTGAGTGTGTACACGAGGCTAGTTTCACTCTACAAAGGCGTATAAATGGCAACAAGTTAAAATCTTCATATTGGACAAATCAAGTAAAATGGTCGATAGATGCTATCGTCCTCGAAAAGGTGAAGCGTTTGCTACACTTGTGCTCAACATCGTTCTTGTGCAGTTTGGGGCTGGTAAGTATTTCTTGGTACGCAAGCTTTACCAAGAAACGGGGCATATGTTCGCACAAAAGTAGCATGGTTTTGAGATATATGAGACTAAAGGCTAGAAGTGCCAATTTAGTGCTAATCCTTGATATCTTGCTAGTTTGGCTTGGATATGCATTTTACGGGACGGGGGGGTCATCTTGGATAATGCAGGATGTGATTTCATTAAAAGGGATGAAGACACTCTTGGGCAATGTCAAATCAGTCAAGTCATGGGTTCAGTTATCAAGATGAACTATTTGACAAGATGATCAATATGGACATTTAGATCATATAATCATAGTTAAAGGTTGCGGTGGCTACTAGGACAAGGCCAAGGCGGTCGATTCAATTATTGGTCATAGCCGATTCGGTAGCCACGACCGGTGCATTCCTTTGACCCACACCGGTCAGACCGGTCGGACCAAAGTGCTCAAAATGCTGTGGACTTCACCATTGCTTAGATCTCGTCGAACGTCGAAATGCATATGTGGAACGTCCCGTTCGAGGTCCGGATGAGGGAGTTATGGTTTTGGCAAGAACACACTTTGCGCTTGACCGGTCGACCGGTGGGACCGACGGTCGTAGGTGCTGTATGGATTGTATTTTGATGCTGAATTTGTATAGGCTTCGACTCCTACTTGGGCAAGACCTCCCCACCCTATATTTATGAAGGGCCACGGCCGATTAATGGGAACACAATCGTATCTATCAGTTACATCTAATTTTTTACCTCCTCAACACCTTTTTCAACCTCCATATGCTTCTCGTCTCTTGATCTCCACGACTTGAGATGGCGTCCTAGGGCCTGCTGGTCGACCTGGGGCACACCGGCGATGTCCACGCCTGGCGGGGTCCCTCTGGGGCGAGACCTTCGACGGTCTTTGCTAGTTGCTTGTAAACTAGTCGTTCTTCGCCACGTAAGTGCGTCGTTTATCCTCTTCGCTGATTTGCTCATGTAGCTAGCCGTCCTCCATCACGTAAGTGTGGTAGTTACCCTCCTGAACGATTGATTCGGGTAAACCCTAGAGTCACCGGTCTGGCCGGTCGGCCCGGTCACGGCGGCGACTTTTGCTCTTCGTTCCTTTAAGGAAATTGACAGCACCTGACCTGAAGGCGTCAACTTTAAGATACTAGGCAAGTGGGAGAGCACGCACGGGTAGGTGAGCAGGTTGAAATCTGCAGAAGGAGTTCAAGAGTAAATCGAACCGTTAATTTGTCAGCAACTCAGGTCGGACGACCAGCTAATAATTCTCTAAAGTTCTCTAATCTTCTACTCAAGGATTATTCTCCTGCCAGATCGGCAACTAGCCTAGCTAGCTTCACACTTCCGTGAAGGCATGATCCAACTGCGTATAGTGATCTGAGCAGGACACACAGGATAAGATTGTTTATATATATTCCAGGTGGTTGCCAGTTGCCCGTAACGACGGTTTGATCAGTCCGTCTGGTCAGCTGCAAGCAACATGCCTACACGCGTGCTACCAGTTTTGCTGTTGCTGCTGATGGTGACGAGGATGCCACGCAAACATGCTGCTGATTTGGCCAGCCGGATCGATGCTTGTCTGTAAGATTTCTGCCAGTAAGATTGTCTGTAAAATTCGCTGGGTCGGTCGTTGTGGTAGCGATGCAAATTTGGACCGGACTTCTTTAGCAGCCACTTCCAATGCCTCCGGATCGGATAGGATGCTTTTGCACATTTACGTGCACAACTCCATTATTCAGACATTTTCTTTACATATTTTTCGATCATATTCGTGCATGAGGAGGACGTGTAGCTAGAGGTCGGGCATGTCTGCTTTAGAGATCCCCGTGTAGATAGGGTAGTAGCCACACACACGCATATCCCTTATTCTTCTCACAAATGAACTTGTTTGTTTTCTCTATTATTTCTCTTACTTTCCAATCAGCTCAGACATGGCAGTTAGGTCAGCCTCAGTGGGAGGTAATTGGAGAGTCATAAATATTAAATATCATTCCACATCAGCAAAATTACGAAGAAAGTGAAAGGGTTATGAAATAAGAGAAGAGGTTCATCATTGTGACCTTCTACTAACACAATTCTTAAGGTTATAAGCTGTGCGATGACCACTCCACGGGGCGACGCTGGCATCTCTCATTCAACTCATTCTTTTTTAAGAAAAAGATGCATGCAGGAGCACGACTCTGTCATTTAAGAAGAAGAAGCAATTGTACGTCGCGCTAAGAGCGAGCACACATTTCTTCTGCCACAAAAGACGTAGACATTGCAAGCTTTGGCCGACAACTCGAACTCCTCCACCATGGGATTGTCAACCTCCGGCCACACACGACCGTCGATCCCCCGACTCTAGCAAAGCATCGAGGAAGGACATTCCCGCTGCAACATCATTGCGGTCAAATTTAACACTTGGTAATAAGGCCTCTCCTCTTCCACCACCTCATACTCCTAAGCGATGGCGGATAGAGGCCCCTGAGCGGGGCCACCCGGGCCATGGCCGTAGGCGTTGGTCAGAATTTTTTCCGCATTGTAGATCACTGTAGCAAAGCAGTCCAACATTTATTCAGCTCATGGAGCGGCCCTAGGCCTCAAGATAAATTTTGTCCGCCACTGCTCCTAAGAAACTACCACCTTAAAGTGTACGGGGACATTTGCCTTCGTCACCTGCTGCTTTGTTTTCGACTCATTCTCTCTTCATCTCCCTCGACCTTACGCCGTCATACGCATTTTGCCAACAACGTCCATGCCACTTCGTCTCAATTGCGTTTTGCGCAGCCCTAACTGGCTTTCTTTCCAAGTAGTAGGACCGTCGGTGTCTCAACCATCCTCCTGCAACACAAAGATCCGTACACTACCGGAATTTCGGTCTTTGCCTAGAGGTACGGTTACGTACGCAAAGGCAAATAAAAAACTCTCGGCAAAGCCTTCTTTGCCGAGAGTTTTTATTTGGCTCTCGGCCTGGCCTTGGCAAACAGGCTTCTAACTATGAGAGCCGGACAAAAAGCTCTCGGCACGAAAAAAAAAACACTCGCCAAAGATTTCTTTACCAAGAGCCAACGGTGAGAAACAAACCAAAAAATTTCTTTACCAAGTGCATTTTTTCGCTCTCGGCAAAAATTTTTAAAAATCACTTTTTTGCCTCCAATTTTTTTCTATCCTCAACATACACTTATACAAAACTTATGCTCAAATTTGGCACAATTTCAACTCCATTTTGCTATATTTAAAGTTTACTTCTTTCTAGGTATTTTTTCATATGCGTCCGATATATTTGCCAAGTGCATGAGGTCATAAAAATGAAGTTGTTGGAAAAATGATTTTCATGTCCCAGAGACACCTCTAAGACCATTTACACAAAATGAACCTAAATTTATGGCATTTGGTTCTCTGTGCATGGTGAAGATCATGAGATAGAAAGGATTTAAAATTGTATAAAATTCAAATAAAGTTTGAAAATCACGAAATTTGTCAAGTGCTCATGATATCATATATGGAGGTTGTGACAAAAAGTTGAGGATGTTTTGGTGCCAACACATATGTTGCTTAGAATGGAACATCTCACGAGAAGTTTCGGAAGGGAATTGAACCAATGTCACTAGGTTTGGAGTCTTAAGAAATCTAAATTTTGAGTTTGTCTTAGCTTTTCTAGAAGTAGTCTACAACATAATTGGTGTTACGTTAAATTTTAGAATTTTTTTTCCATTTTTGCTATTTTTTTTAATAATTAATTGAACTAATATTTTCTTTGCACAGAGTAATCACTCTCGGCAAAGCCTTATTGGGCCCTTCCACACAGCCGGCCCATGCTCGAATGCCAGCCCATCCTACCGGCCGGCCCAACAACCAACCCTACCTATTAAAACCGCCCCCCTCCTCCTCTCCTGCCTCCTCATCTTCCCCCGCCGCCTCCTCATCCTCCCTCCGCCGCCGCCTCCTCTTTTCTCCTCCCCCGCATGCAGATCCGCCGCCCTCCTGCACTCCCTCTGCCGTCGGCCTCCCACCTGCGCGCAGATCCGCCGGCCGGCCTCCCTCGCTCCTCCTCCTCCCTCACCCCGGTGAGCCCGCCGGCCTTTGCCTCCCTCCCCTCCCCCCTCGTTCGCCCCTCACCCCGGCGGTGGGGAGCGGCCCCCGGCGGGGCGAGGTGCGGGTGTGGTGCATAAGGAGGCGCGGCGAGGGGCGGGTGATGGTGCTCCTTCCCCCGGCGGCGGCGGCGGCTCCGCTCCGCCGCGGCTGCGGCTCCCTCCTCTCCCGGCGTTCTACCTCCCTCCCTCTCTCTCTTTGTGTTTTGTTTGCACGGTGGTGGTGGTGTGCGGCGGCGGATGGTGAGGGTGCACAACGACTTTGGTGAGTGGAGGTGGGTGGCCGCGGCGACGGCTTGACAGGCGAGGTTGGCGGCGGTGGTGGTGGCGGGCGGGCGGCGGTGGTGGTGGGCGGCCTTTGGTAGTGGTGGCGGTGAATCTGGAGGTGGTGGTGGGCGGTGGTGGTGGGGCAAAGATGCCTTTGGTGGGCCCGGTTGCCTTGGAATTGCTTTTTTTGTTTTATGGAATTTCATTTGCCGAGAGCACTACTCCCGGCACCGCCTTAGCAGGTGGATGCGACGTGGCTCTCGGCAAAGGGCTCTTTGCACCGCCCCGTGATGCGGAAGCTAGCAGCCTTTCGTTCAGTTGCATGTGCTAGTCTATACGACTATACACTACTGGAAACCATTTTTACCCTGTGTGGTGGGTGGTGGCTAATTTTTTTTTATGATACCAGAAGAACTCACAAGGAAATGGAATTTTTCTGTCGGCCACATAGAAATTGCCTCACACAATTGCAAAAATAAACTTGGCAAAGGGGGGAATCCAACATGCAACGTCGACCAAAACCTTGGCGCTCTGAACCACTAGGCTCGTTCGAAATTAATTACGCTCGCTCGAGTGTTTCGTCACCGGTTTGTTTGGGTATATAAGTACGTTATAAGAAATTAATCGATCAGTTGGATATTCGGGAGAACTTGTGAATCCGCTTATTCATCTGTACTTTAGAACGCTGAGTTGTTCATTCAAATGCCACTTGCAAATATTTATCTTTTTATGGTACTCCCGCCGTCCCAAATTACGGAGGGAGTAGAACCTACCTACGAGCCGATGACTCTTATTTTAATTTATAGATTTATTGTATGAGTAAATGAAATTTTTTTAGTGATAGGCAGCATAATCGTTGATAGTAAGGCGTGTGCAGTGAATTTGTTGATCTCAAAATTGGCTAGCTAGAAGCAAGGTGGTCATCACTAGCCTAGCGGCTGCCTGGCGGTACACCAGGACTGGTCAAAACCAGTTGACACTTGACACTATATTGGCGACAAAAATCATGGATTTGTATACATAATAATACGTAATTTTTATAGTATTAATGGTCAAAGTCAGAAAAAAAGTTAGGTAGTAGGCAATAATTACAAAATGGCATATGTTTTGGATGGGACGAATTATATTATTCTAGCGGCCGTTTGTTCATTCAAACCCACTTGCAAATAGCAATCTTCCTCCCTTTTCCTTCCTTAACTAGCTTATTTAGTATACTAATGCAATGTATATATTGAAATGCATATTAGGGAGGCATTCTGTGGATGACCATCATTTAGCCCTAGCCACTTGTGCGTCGATCAGCATTTTGTCAAAATATTCCATATGAGATCATTAATATTCTGGAGGGGGAGGGGGCAGCTGCATGTTTGCTAGGGCTTCAAGAATCAAGATGATCGACAGATGATTTGGACGTGATATCCTAACCACGGCTGCCTTACTCCTGATGATAAACCAACACGGGCAGACATAAACTAATAATAACACGAATTCTTTAATTATTTGATCGATGTGTGTTATATCTATGTGTTTTAGTTTCCCTTCTTTTGAGGGGTATGTTACCCATTTCTCTCTCCTTTGGCGAGAGGACGCAGAGAGTTGTACGGGGAACTTGACTGTCTTGGGCTGAAAGTCCATACGGCCCAAATAGACGCAAGCAAACCTATGTATACACAAAAGGACTAGTGTGACATTCTAGTTTGGATACAAAAGCCAACAAGCAAACCTATGTATTGAAGTGGAATGGATCAATGGAAGGGTTTGGAGAGGAAAATTACTTCATTTTTTAGACTTCGCTTCACTTCGTTCCACTCTAATATTTTTTTACCGTACAAGAATCCCTACAAGGGATAAGTGCACGCGTTATGTATGTGTAATGTGAGCATCCACATGACTAATGTATTTCACACAAAAATGGAGAGTCAATCTTTGTACACACTACACACATGTACGTTACGTGTAACGTGAGCATCCACATCACTATTACACATCACGTATAAATGTATACTTTTCACCAAATCTCTATCTATGTGTAAATGTCTCGAGAGAGAGAGAGAGAGAGAAACACGAAGAGAAAGGTTACTAGAGCGCACGTTGCCATTAACCAGCCGCGTGTCTACTTCTACACGTTATATGAATCGAAGAAGATTCGATCTCAACGAAGTACAGTACTAGACCTTACACTAGGTTGTCACTCGTATGAACGCATTGGGAAAATGCGGCTTGCCGGCGAGCTTGAAATTCAGATGAACAAAATGGAGATACACTCCCGCCTCCGTACTTTAAAAAAACTTAATGTTTAAGGCAGTGACGTAGATGCCGAAGCGTAAATTTTATATATAAATATTTATCGAAAACTGATGTATACTTTTATAGAAGTATTTTGCAGGCAAATCTACCATATAGTTTTCATATTTCTAAACTCAACAACTTAAAAGTTATTCATGGTTTATGTTATCAATATTTGACCATACAAAACGTTAAGTTTTTTGAGTAAGGAGGAAGTATACAGTAGTTTTTTTTACATCTATATATAAGTTATATTTAGATCACTACCGGAATCGCCAGGCTTTGCCTATAGTTCGGGTCTTTGCCGGGAGCCAAACGAAAAACTCTCGGCAAAGAAGGTTTTGTCAAGAGCCAAATAAAAAGCTCCCGGACAAAGAAAAACACTCGGCAAAAGAGGCTTATTTGCCGAGAGCGAAGGCAAAAAAACTCTCGGCAAAGAAAAAAACACTCGAGCAAAGATTTCTTTGCCGAAAGCCAACCGGGCGGCTCTCGGCAAATAATTTCTTTGTCGAGTGCAATTTTTGGCTTCGACAAAGAAATTTAAAAAATCACTTTTTACCTCCAATTTTTTTCTATCCTCAACATACACTTATACAAAACTTATGCTAAAATTTGGCACAATTTTAACATTGTTTGCTATATTTAACAATTTTACTTCTTTCTAGATATTTTTTTGCATACGTCCGATATGAACTGCAAGTGCATGAAATTATATAGTAAAGTTGGTGAAAAAATGATATTCATATTCATGATACATCTCTAAGACCATGTACATGAAATCAAGCTAAATTTCCGGCATTTGGTTCTCTGATCATGAAGACGAGTATGAGGTAGAAAGGTTTTAAAATTGTATAAAATTCAAATGAAGTTTGAAAATCATGAATTTTGGCAAGTGATCATGGTATCATATGTGGAGGTTGTGGTAAAAAATTGAGAATATTTTGAACACTTCGTCACATACGTTGTTTGGAAACAGGAACATCTCACGAGAAGTGTCGGGGACAGCTACTGGGGGAAACCCCACTTAAAACCTCGCAAAAAAGGCCAATGCCAAACACGCCTCTCTTAAACACACAGGGCATGGCCCACGCCACGGTGGCCCCGACGGCCCACCAAGGCGGCCCACTCAAAGACCCCCTCGAGTAGGCTCCGCCTCGCTCGAGGGCACACACCTCCCTCGGGTGGGCTCCGCCCCGTTCGAGGGAGTGCGCTTACCTCGAGCGGGCTCCGCCTTGTTCGAGGGTCCGCGCCGCCCTCGAGCAAGCTCCGCCTCGCTGAGGGCGCTCGCACGCGCACGCCCGTACGCGGGTACGGGCGGTAATGTTCGACAACGGCGGGGCGGCGCCATCATGCGCGCGGGACTCGCGCCCGGTTCGTTGCACCAACTCTCTCAGGGAGGGAACCCATCCCCGCCACCGTGGGGGAGCGTGCGACGTGGCGGTGCCGTCCCGTGACGCCGCGCCGCCTACTCGGTACGGCTAACGCGCCGAGCCCTCGAAGGGGGCCGGCCGCACCCTCGATTTGCTTTCCGTGACTTTGCGGGGGGGGGTTAGGTCGAGGGCGTTAGGCCGGCGGGCGCCATCCCCCGCGACCGCGGCATGGTGGCCGCCCCCGCGCATACAACCCCACGCGCGGCCACGCGTGGTAATAGCTCCGCGCGTGGAGCGTGCGGGAACGGGACGCCGCCATGCCCGCCACCGTATCCCGTACGGATCGACGTCGCCGACCCCCTCGAGCCCGCCCCGGGGACATCACGGCCCGTCCGCCGCACTCCTACCCTCGAAGCTACCCTCGTTCGGGTACAAGATACGCCATGATGGCCAGATCGCGGCAAGGACCGTCAAGGCGGCCGCCTACTCTACGGCGCAACACACCACGCTTCCCCATGTAGCTAAATAGCGCGGCATACATGTAATTCGCTCTCTCCTTGGCCTATAAAAGGGAGACGAACTCCCCCGCCGCAGGGGACAAGACAAGGCAGAACAACAACAACGACACACGACACATCACTTGCTCTCCAATTCTCCCACAAAATCTTCAGCCACTTCACCACGGACTTGGAGGCCACGCTTCCTCTCCCACCTTGCTTGTAGCAGCCCCACTACAGGCACCCCCGGTGCTGAGCAATACAGTGCCTCGAGCACATCACTGCTGGACGTACGGCCCTCGGCCGGAACCAGGATAAACCTTGTGTCTCTGATTGCTTAGCATCAACCATTGAGGGATAGACCTCGGCTCTCATCACTGGTTAGTGTCGGGACCACATTCCGCACCGACAGTTGGCGCCCACCATGGGGCAAGCGAGCGCTTAAGGTCAATCCACCGTCAACTCCCTCCATGGTGATTCGCACTGAGTACCGCGGCACACGCTACTCTATGGGCAGCTCGGACCCCCTCCCCGCCGGGTTTGAAATCCGGTTCGGGGGCCTGAACTTCCAGGCTACGGGGAACGACTACCTAATGCGCCTCACCAACCGTGAGGAGCTCCGCGCGCGGCGCCAAGCCGGGTCCGTCCCGGCCGCCGCACACACCGTCGCCACGCGCAAACGCCCGCCGGCACGGATGCCGCGGGTCCGTCGGCGCCGCGACGTCGCCGCCCGTCCCCGGCCGGCGCTCGCGCCAAGCGCGGTCGGAGCGCCGGCAAGCCGACCGCGCCGCCTCTCAACGCGGCGCGCCGTCGGCGCTGCGACCACCGCCCGGCGGGGCAACGCACGGTCTCCGGGCCGCGCTTCCCCATCGGTCTGCGCGGTGCCACGACGGCCTACAACGCCAACGTCAACACCACGATGCGCAGGGTTCCCCCTGGCCGTCACGTCCTCGTCGCCAGGGACCTTGGCGCCTCCGTTGGCGACGAGTCGTCCCTGGGCTCCCTTGACGCATTGCCACCCGCCAGCCTGCATGAGTATGCGGAATGGGACTTCTCCGGCGTGCCGGACCCAGTGATGTTCAGACGTTTTCTTGACGCCACGGACTGCGGTTCGGGCGTGCTCTCCGACGATTCCGACCGGGAGCTACGACCCCGCGCGGGAATGTTGCGTCGTCATCGCCAACGACCCGACCAAACGCCACCGGTGCGGCGGGCGCCGGCGACGGGGAGGTTACGCCCGCCCCGGGATCGCTCCGCGCCTAGCCGCGGGACCCAGCACCCCGGCCGGGGCCGACACCGACGCGCGGCTAGCCCAAGCTCGCGAGCTCGAAGCCAAGGCGGCGGAGGGTATCGGACGGTGCGGGCCGCTCCGCGCCTCCTGGCTGGGAGCCTCCGCGCGCGGCGAGCGCGCGGGAGTTGGGCAAACAGGCCCGTGACCGCATCAATGCCGACTTCAACGTCGACAACCCGGACACGCCTCCGTGGGCGAGCCAGAAGCTTATCGCCGCCGCGACGCTGCTACGGGCCATGCCGGCCCCCTCGACGCCTGAGGCACGAAACTTGCACCGAGAGGTGCAGGCACTCATCGAGCAAGCGGCCGTTCAACAGGCCGAGAGCTCGGTGTCACGCATCCGCCAACAGGGCGAAGCGCGAGGTGACGGGGCCGCGCAGGGGGGGCGAACCCTCGGTCCATGCAGGTGAAGCGGCGGAGCGACCCGCCAACCCGGGACGCACACCGGCCAAAGAGCGGCTCCTCGACACGCGCGGGCGCGGGACGGCGACGCCCGTAACATCATCAACGCTCGGCGGACGAGCAAGGAGGATGCGCGAGCGGCGGCAGGCTACCACCCTCGGCGGGGTGGACGCTACGACAGCGATGAAGACCGCTCCCCGACGCCAGAGCCCCCGGGGACCCGTGTGTTCAGCCGGGAGATCCGCGCGGCGGCCTTCCCCCAACGCTTCCGCCAGCCCACGACCATCGTCAAATACAATGGGGAAACGGATCCTCGCGTGTGGCTCAACAATTACCGCCTGGCATGCCAGCTGGGCGGAGCCACCAGCGACGAGGTCCTCATCCGCAACCTGCCCCTGCACCTCGGCGATTCGGCCCGGACGTGGCTCGAGCACCTGCCGGCCAGCCAGATCCATAACTGGGACGATCTGGTCCGCACGTTCGTGGGCAACTTCCAGGGCACGTATGTGCACTCTAGAAATTCCTGGGACCTGCGCCCCTGCACCCAGAAGCCCGGAGAGTCGCTCCGGGACTTCATACGGCGCTTCTCCAAGCGCTGCACGGAGCTCCCAAGTGTGGCGCAATCTGAGATTGTGCACGCCTTCCTCGAGGGCACCACATGCCGGGACCTCGTGTGAGAGCTGGGGCGTAGCCCGCCTGCGGACTCGAACGAGTTGTTCGACATCGCCACCAGCTTCACCTCAGGAGAAGAGGCCGTGGGAGCAATCTTCGACGTCAAGAGGGGCAAGCGCTCGGACGACACGCCCGCGGAGGGCAGCAAGTCCAGGGAGCCCCACCGGAAGGACAAGCAGGGCAAGAAAGGGAAGAAGCCGCGCCGCGGCGTGCGCGGCGAGGGCGCGACGGCGATGATGCCGAGGCCCTTGCTGTTGACCCGGCTCGACGAGGCCCTCCGCCGGCCCCTCGAGGTCCGGGGGTGTTCGATGACATGCTGAAAAAGCTATGTCCATACCACAAGACCCCAGTGAACCACACCCTCGAGCAATGCGACATGCTCAAGAAGTTCTACGGTCGCGCCGCCGCAAAGGACGCGGAGGCCAAGAAGGACGGGGGAGACGGCGACGCCGGCGGCTTCCCCGTCGTGGAGAACATGTTCCTCATCTTCGGGGGACCGACCGTCGACATGTCGAGCCGCCAGCGCAAGCGGGAGCGGCACGAGGTCCTCGCTGCGGAGAGAGCGCCTCCCTCTTTCCTTGACTGGTCGGAGGATGCCATCACCTTCAGCCGTGAAGACCACCCGAACCGCATCCCCAACCCGGGTCAGTACCCACTAGTGGTCAACCCGGTCATTGGGAACGCGCGGTTCTTAAAGGTACTGATGGACGGAGGCAGCAGCCTCAACATCCTCTACGCGCACACACTGCGCCTGCTGGGGATCGGGTTGGACCAGCTGCGGCCCAGCACGACGCCATTCCACAGCATCGCGTCGGGCAAGCGCGTCCAACCCCTCGGGCAGATCGACCTGCCGGTTTGGTTCGGCACTCCGAGCAACTTCCGGAAGGAAATGCTCACCTTCGAGGTGGTGGGGTTCCGGGGCGCCTATCACGCCATACTTGGGCGGCCCTGCTACGCCAAGTTCATGGCCGTCCCCAACTACACTTACCTCAAGATGAAGATGCCGGGGCCAAATGGTGTCATCACCGTGGGCTCGTCCATCGAGCACGCGTTCGACTGCGACGTCGAATGCGTGGAGCACGCGGAAGCGCTGGCGCTGGATGAAGCGCTAGTGACCACTTTGGAGAAGATGGTCAACGAGGACCTCGACTCCACCACCAAGCACGCCGGCAACTTCGAGGCCGCGGAGCAGACTAAGGAGGTGCCTCTCGACCCTGCTGCCCCCAAGGGCAAGGTGTTGAGGGTTAGCTCCACCCTCGACCCGAAATAGGAAGTGGTGCTCGTCGACTTCCTGCGCTCCAACGCCGACATCTTCGCGTGGAGCCCCTCGGATATGCCAGGCATCCCGAGGGAGGTCGCCGAGCACTCCCTTGACATCCTGCCTCACTCCGGCGCCGTGCAGCAACGGCTCCGCCGCTTCGACGAGGAGCGGCGGCGGGCGATCGGAGCGGAGCTGCAGAAGCTTCTCGAGGCCGGGTTCATCAAGGAAGTGTTCCACCCTACATGGCTAGCGAATCCTGTACTTGTAAAGAAAAAGAATGGGAAATGGCGGATGTGTATAGACTACACTAGTCTTAATAAAGCATGTCCTAAAGTTCCCTTTCCTTTGCCACGCATTGATCAAATTGTTGATTCAACAGCTAGGTGTGAGCTACTTTGCTTCCTTGATGCCTACTCCGGGTATCACCAAATAAAGATGAAGGAGTCCGACCAACTCGCGACTTCATTCATCACGCCGTTCGGGATGTTTTGTTACGTCACGATGCCGTTCGGCCTCCGGAACGCGGGTGCGACGTATCAACACTGCATGCAACACGTTTTCAGGGATCACATCGGGCGGACGGTTGAGGTGTACGTAGACGACATCGTCATAAAAACCAGGAAGGAGGACGACCTGGTTGGTGACCTCGACATCGCGTTCGGCTGCCTACGGGCCAACGGGGTAAAATTGAACCCCGAAAAATGTGTCTTTGGTGTGCCGCGGGGCATGCTCCTAGGATACATAGTCTCCCAGCGAGGCATCCAGGCCAACCCCGAGAAGGTTGCGGCCCTCGAGCGAATGAGTCCAATTCGGGACCTCAAAGGGGTGCAAAAGGTGCTGGGGTGCCTTGCCGCCTTGAGCCGCTTCATCTCGCGGCTCGGCGAGAAAGGCTTGCCCCTCTATCGCCTCCTCAAAAAGCACGAGCGCTTTTCCTGGACCACCGAGGCCCAAGACGCACTCGACAAGCTAAAGGCATCGCTGACCCACGCCCGATCCCTCACGCCGCGCGGGGACCCGCGAACCCCTGCAGCTCTATGTGGCCGCAACCACCCAGGTGGTTAGCGTCGCAATCGTAGTGGAGCGCACGGAGGAAGGGCACGCCCTACCGGTCCAACGGCCGGTGTACTACATCAGCGAAGTCTTGTCCGACACCAAGACACGCTACCCTCAAGTCCAAAAGCTACTGTACGCGGTGGTCCTCGCGCGGCGCAAGCTTCGCCACTACTTCGAGGCCCACCTGTCCACGGTGGTCTCCTCCTTCCCGGCGGGGGAGATCATCCGCAATCCCGGACGCAAAGGGCGGGATCGCCAAGTGGTCGGTGGAGGCCGATGGGCGAGACGCTCGCCTACGCCCCCGCGCAAGGCCATCAAGTCCCAGATCCTGGCGGATTTCGTCGGCCCGAATGGACGGACACGCGGCCCTACCGCCGCCGCGGATCCAAGCGAGTGCGCCGGACTCCGTATTTCGACGGCTCGGTGATGAAGACCGGGGCAGGCGCGGGCCTGCTCTTCGTGTCACCCCTCGGGGAGCACATGCGGTACGCAGTACGTCTCCACTTCCCCGCGTCAAACAACATGGCTGAGTACGAGGCCCTCCTTTGTGGCCTCAAGATCGCCATCGAGATAGGCATCAAGCGCCTCGACGTACGGGGGGATTCGCAGCTCGTGATTGACCAAGTCATGAAAAATGTGAGCTGCCACGATGATAAGATGGAAGCATACTGCAAGGCCGTGCGAGCCCTCGAAGACAAATTCTACGGCATCGAGCTCGACCACGTGCCCCGCCGGTACAACAAGGAGGCGGACGAGCTGGCCAAGATCGTGTCCGGGCGGATCACCGTCCCCCCGAAAGTTTTCACCCGAGATATCGCCCAGCCCTCCGTCCCCCTCGAGCCACACCCCTCGAGCCACGCGGAACCCTCGGGGGCTCCCTCGAATCCAGCAGGCACGGAGCCCATGGATGAGGACCCCTCGAACGAGGCGTACGTGCTCTCCCTCCTCGAGGGGTATGGCGCCTACGAGGCTGATGTGATGGATGTCGAGCCAGCCCCTTTCAAGGCGGATTATCGCGACAAGTATGTCGCCTGGATGGATTGAGGGGAGCTCCCCCCGGACCGGGCCGAGGTCAGGCGCATCGCCAGGATGGCCAAGTCCTTCGCCCTCGTCGACGGCGAGCTGTACAAGCGCGCCGCTTCCGGCATCCTGCAGCGATGCGTACCCATCCCCGAGGGGCGCGAGCTCCTCCGGGACATTCACGCGGGGATCTGCGGCCATCACGCCGCACCCCGCACCCTCGTTGGCAATGCGTTCCGTCAAGGCTTTTACTGGCCTACCGCGGTCGCGGATGCCAGCGAGATCGTGCGCACCTGCGAAGGGTGCCAGTTCTACGCCCGCAAATCCAACCTTCCTGCTCACGTCCTGCAGACCATCCCCATAACATGGCCTTTCGCCGTGTGGGGGCTGGACATCGTCGGGCCCCTGCGAAATGCGCCCGGGGGCTTCACCCACTTGTTGGTTGCAATCGACAAATTTTCGAAATGGGTAGAAGTACGCCCCATTACGAATCTCAGGGCAGAGCAAGCGGTGACGTTCTTCACCGACATCGTCCACCGTTTTGGAGTACCAAACTCCATCATCACCGACAACATGTCCCAGTTTACAGGCAGGAAATTCCTGGAGTTCTGCGACAAATTCCAGATCCGTGTGGATTGGGCAGCTGTGGCACACCCACAGACTAACGGCCAAGTAGAACGTGCCAATGGCATGATTCTACAAGGCCTCAAGCCCAGAATTTTCGACCGATTTGAATAAGTCCGGTCGGAAATGGCTCCGGAGGGTTACCGGCGGTCGTGTGGAGCCTAAGGACCACCCCAAGCGAGCCACGGGTTCACCCCGTTTTTTTCTAGTCCATGGCGCGGAGGCCGTCCTCCCCACGGACTTAGAATACGGGTCACCCGAGGGTACGAGGCTATGACGAGGGACGCCAACCCGGGCCGAGCCCGCGAGGACTCCCGGGACCAGCTAGACGAAGCGCGCCTCGTGGCCTTAATGCACTCCGCAAGATATCAACAGTCCCTCAGGCGCTACCAGGCACGGAAGATACGGCGGCGGGACTTCAGTGAAGGGGATTTGGTCCTAAGGTTACGCCAAGACAACCGAGGACGCCACAAGCTATCACCTCCGTGGGAGGGGCCCTACGTCATAGTGAAAGTGCTCAAGCCCGGCACGTACAAGCTGGCCAACGAGTACGGCGAAGAACTCACCAACACTTGGAATGTCCAATAGCTACGTCGCTTCTATCCCTAGCTAGGATGTCCATGTCCTTTGTTGTAAATCACGTGACCAACACCCCAGTTGGTGGCAACCATGTAAACATCACCAGTTCAATAAAAAGGGCAACTCGGCTTTCCCCTAAAACCTAAGTTACCCTCGGGGGCTACTAGGGGGCATCCCCCCCAAAAACGGTCCCATTTTTTCGCAAGAAGAAACAACTCACGCGCGCTAAACATGTTTTCACTTCGGCTTCGAGCAAAATTCGAACAGGGCGCAGGAAGCCTAGCGGAAAGGACGCGCAAGTCAGAGATAGCCTACGCCTCCGCAAGGATATGGCCCTTCTCTCTTGCCTCCAACCCAGCAGGCCGCTCGCAAAAATCGAACTCCCCTAACTAGAATTTACTCAGGAAGAAGGAGAAACAAAAAAGCGCAATAAAGTAAAGAACATCATTCCACTTTCGCAAACGTTTGAAGACAAAGTAATCTGTTTATTTACAAGGCACATGGCCCGCACACTAATACATAAACAAAAAGGGACTAGAGCCCGGCTATCTTCAGGCTAGAGGAGCAACAGCATCAGCGACATCTGGGAAGAGGAACTCCTCGAAGGCCTCGACAAGCGCCCCGGCGGCGTCGGCGGCTAACGCGTCCACGCGCTCCATCGCCACCTCGTCCTCGACGCCCTCGAGGACGACGTAACCCTCCGCCACCGCGTCGAAGTTGATCTCGTAATGAGACCGCACCACCCCGAGGGCCTTTCGGGACGCCGAGGGGTGCGGCGCCGCCGCATGCGCCGGTGACGTGCCCGCCAAGGGCGCGCAAGCGGCTGGCCAATGAGCTCCCAGCCTGCGCCTCGCCCTCCTCCACGGCCTGGCAGGTCTCGAGGACCACGGAACGCAACTCCAGCAGCTCCTGCTCGGAGGAGTTGTAGGAGGTCTGCAGCGCCTCGGCCCGCTCGGCCTCGTGCCCCAGCGCAGTGCGCAAGCCTGAAGTTACCCAGCAAGAGGGGGATCAGAAAGGGGGGCGAACCCTCTAAGGGGAAATCAGCGAAACAAGAAACGAACAGCAACTTACCCTCGACCTGCTTCTTTTCCACCTCGAGGGCGCGGTGCCCGGCCTCGACCGCCCGTTCAAGGCCCTTGAGGGTCTCGCCTTGCTCCTAGAGGGCCAGCTCCTGGCTCGCGCTCGTGATGCTGAGCACCATCAGCTCGCCCTCGAGCTTCAAGAACTCCGTGTTCCGGCCCTCCAGCGATTTCTGCGTCGCCTCACGAGCAACGCGCTCCTACTCCAGCGCTGACCGGGCGTCGGCAAGGGCGGCCCGCTCCTGCTGAAGCTGCCCCTCGCCCCCTTGGCGGCCGGTATGCTCCTGCAGGAGCTGGTCCTCCGCGACGGTGAGCGCCGCGACCTTGGCGTCGAGGGCGGCCTTCAGATCGTCAGCCTCCTTGGCCCTCTGCTCAAGCGCACGCGCCCGCTCCTCAGCCTGGCTCTGCTGAGCCTGCGCCCCCCGGAGCAACGAGTGGAGCTCCAGGTTGTCATTGCGGACGCCGGCCACCTCCGTCTCCCAGTTGGCCGCCGAGGTGCGCATCTTCTCCGAGTCCGCCCGCGCGCGCGCGGCGCCTCATCTCGGTCGATGAGGGCCGTGCAAATCTGCTCGAGGGTGGAGGGGCACGCAGGGTCTCTGCCTTGTGCTCTCATGGAGCGATCGCGCGAGGCCACGGCCCGGTATGACAGCCAACCGTCCGGAGTCCTCAGGGCGTCGGCGAGCGCGTCGAAGGCGTCGCACCGCTCCCGGAGCTGGCGGAGCTCGGCGCTCACCTGATCGAAGGCGCCGTACTTGTCGCGGGCGCGCTGCTCTAGCTCCTATCACCAACAAGCCGGGACCTGTGAGTGTCATGCTGCATGGATCGCACGCAAAAAAACGAGAAAAGCAAAGAAAGCACATGACGGTGCTCCACCTGGAAGACGCGCCATGCGGGGCCACCATGGATCTGCAGCGCCTCGTTCAACGCTCGGTCGAGCGCGGCACCGTGGTTGCGGAGCTCTCCCCATAGCCTCCCCTCCCCTCGGGCGTCGGCGAACGCGGGCGGATCGCCAACGAGCCCCTCTACCGGGGCGGAGCGGCGGCGCGCGGGAAGACGAGGCCTCGGCACCGTACCCTCGGCCTCCTCGCCACCATGTGGCCCTCCCGCCGCCGCACGGGAGCCCCCTCCGGGACTCGGGGGACGGCGTGGGAAAGCTCACCCACCGATCCCACCGGCGGCGGGGAGTCGTCGTCGGGATCTCCACCACCGCCGCCGGAGCCGCCGGCGGGCCGCCGCGTCGCCTCCATCGACGCCTCCTCCCGCGCCACCGTAACCGCGGGCTCTCGCCGCGCGCCGCGGCCACCGTTTCCGGCCGCGTCTCGCGACCGCGGGCGCCCGGCCTCGCCCTCCTCGAGGGCGCCGCCCGCCGCGCCCCCACCTCGACCGGCGCCGCCGGCCGCGCTCCACCACGACCGGCGCCCGCCGCTCCTCGACGGCCGGCGGGCCGCGCACGGTCGGACAAATCCGCCGGCCGGGTCGCCGGGGCCCCGCCCACGCCCCGCGAGCTCTCGCCCGCTCGCGGCCGCCGCGCTTGCCCCCGCCCACGGCGCCCTCGACGAGCGCCGCCGGGTGGGGACGGACGCGTCCGCCCTTAACACCTTAGCCGGTGCAAGGGGAGGCACGGTCAGCACCACCCTGTGCAAACACGAACAAAACGGTCAGGTTCTTGGTTGTCAGATGTGCAACCCCATAGAAGAGCAAGCCCCTCACCTCGAAGAAGAGAAGGCGCGCTTCCTCTTCCTCGAGGTCCCAGCAGATGACGCGGCGCGCCGCGGCCCGCGCCGCCGCCGCGCCTCCGGCCGCTCTCGCCGCGCGCGGACCCTGCCCCGCGCGCGGGCGTGCTCGACGCGCGCACCTCGGGCGCGCGCCGCCGGCCGCCTCCCACGGCCCGCGCCGCTCCTCGTCATCGATTGCCCGGCGGCGGGCGCCTCCGCACCCGCCCCGCGCGATGCCGCTCTTGCCCGGAGCCGGCCCGGCGGCGGGGGCGCAGTGCTCCCACCCCGGGGTGAGGCCCCCGCCCCCGGTCTCTCTCCTCCTCTTCCTCCTCCAAGGACGAGTACTCCTCGGTCCCCGGAGAAGAGAGCCCCCCGCCGCTCGCGCGACCGGTGCTCCCTCGTTCCGCCGCTCGCGCGCCTCGCAGTGCCGCCGCGCGCTCCTTCTTGCGCGCCGCCCGCTCCCGCTCTCGTTGCTGCGACGCCGACCGAGCGCGCGAGAGCGGGGAGTGGGCGGATCGGATTTCGTGGTGCTCAGGCTCACCAGCTGCTAGCAAAACATCAAAAGTGCGTCAAAAAATCTGAAGTATCAGCAAGATCAAAAACGGAGCCAAGAATTCTACTCACCAGCGGGCCGGTGGGGAGCATCTCGAGGTCCCACAGGGACCGATTGCCGCGCAGGGACCGGGTGTCGACGGCGCTCCGCGCCCGTGTGGCCGCGTACTCTCGCAAGAGGGGGCTCGGAAGCATCCGCGACCTCGCCGGCGCGACGGGGTTCGCCGTCTCCGTCATCTCTCGAAGATGCGGAGTGGCCTCTCCATCGTGGGGACGACCCGCCGTGGTGGAGGAAGGCGAGGACGGCCGGCGCAGCCGCCCCGCGCCCGCCAGTGTTCCTCGGCGCGCCGTGAAGCGGAGTCCGGGCCGCCTCCGATCTTCGGGCCCAGGAGACACCCCGTGGCTCTCGGGGCGCCAAGCCTCTCCCGGAGCACCGCACCGGTGTAGGGGGAGACCCGGGCTCGGCGTTGCGAAGGGTGCAGAACCACCCCCGCTCCCGGCCGCATTGTTAGGACGTCATGGTGCGGGGGATGTAGTCGTCCTTGTACCGCACTCCGCAAGGCGAGCGACATGCCGCCGGCGCGCACCGCGGCGGGTCCCCTCCGGCTCCGTCGTCGAGCCGCGTGAACGGCTCCGCGCGGAAGAGGTGTATCCGCAGATCCCAATTCACCGGGATCCCTAGATACCCCTCGCAAATGCCCACGAATGTGGCCGCCTCGCGAAATCGCGGTCGGCGCGAAGTTGTGCAACTCCACGCCGTAGTGGTGGCGGCAGCGCCCGCATGAAGCGACTCGCCGGAGCCGCGGCCGCGCTCGTGGAAGCGGGTGAAGCTAACCACGTAGCCGCTCGGCGGGTTGGGCGCGTGGTCCCCGCCCGGCGGCACGATCCATTCGGCCGGCCGACCCTCCTCGTTCGGCGCCACCGGCCGACGGACACCGGAGTCGCCGGGGGCCAGCCGCGTCACCATGGAGCGCTCCCACGTGTACAGATCGACGATAACGAGAGGCGGTGGAGGCGCCATGAGGAAAGGCAAGGAAGCCGGTAATGAAGAACAAGGAGGAGAAGGAGAACTCCAAAGACAGAAAGGCGCTGCGGCAAGAGCAAGACGGAGGAAGGAGCGCAGGGAGCAAGAATGGCGATTGCTAAGGTAAAAACCGCCGTTTTCCCCTCTCCTCGGATTTATAAGCCGCGGGCGTGCTCTCCGGAGCGCACGTCCCGCGCGCATTAACTTGCGGGGGGGAATTTTCTCCCACCGACGGCGGGTCCCACCAAGACCGCGGCGGCCACGCCACCGCCGATGGGCCATCATCACGGCAGAGAACCGGAGGGGGGGCCGTGGCGGCGGTCACGTCCGCCTGCCCACGCCGCCCACTACGCGAGCGGCCGCGGCGCCTAAAAAGATGCGCCCAAGGTGCGAAACCGCAACCGCGGCAGCAAAGCATTAAATGGCCCGGCCCCTTACCAAGTAAGGAGGACCCTCGAGCGGCGCGAGCCCCTGGCTCAGAAAAGTTCAACCCTCGAAGGGTGTAGGCGTCGGACGGTCACCTCGGGGCCCGTTTGAGATAAAACGGGCACCATGGGTACCGTTGACGTACCATTTTACTGATCAGCGCCCCGAGGGCTGACGCGGTCAGGGACCCTCGAGGACTTGCAGATGCAAAGACGGGGGGTGCTTAGCCACCACCCCGCACCATTTTACTGATCAGCACCCCGAGGGTTGACGCGGTCAGGGACCCTCGAGGACTCGCAGATGCAAAGACGGGGGGCGCTTAGCCACCACCCCGCACCATTTTACTGATCAGCGCCCCGAGGGCTGACGCGGTCAGGGACCCTCGAGGACTCGCAGATGCAAAGACGGGGGGCGCTTAGCCACCACCTCGCACCATCTTACTGATCAGCGCCCCGAGGGCTGACGCGGTCAGGGACCCTCGAGGACTCGCAGATGCAAAGACGGGGGGGCGCTTAGCCGCCACCCCGCACCATTTTACTGATCAGCGCCCCGAGGGCTGACGCGGTCAGGGACCCTCGAGGACTCGCAGATGCAAAGACGGGGGGCGCCTAGCCACCACCCCCCGCACGGCCCTACCGATCGGAGGTTCGAAGCCCGACCTCGACGGGTTCGAGCAGCGCCCCGCATCACCGCAGTCGTGGACGACGAGGGCACGCGCATTCGAGCCGTTCCTCGAGCCGCCGCTCGAGGGTGCCCCACATGTCGTGTTCGAGAGCCGGGGGGGCGCCTAGCCGGGGGATCCCACCGAGGGAGAGCTTCCGTGCCCTCGGTCCCTAGCGAACGGGACCGAGCCCCACCTAGCAAACCCACGCAAGCGCTTTAATGGACGTGTCTCTGGACCACGCAGCCTACCCTTATCGAACGGGGCATGGGCGTCCACTCGAACCACCCACTAACAGCTCAACGAGGAATCCGCAATCCGCGACCCGACCGATGGGGGTTGCGGAGACCTCACCCTCCGTCCCGCGGAAGGACGGCGATGGAGCGTTAAAAACAAGTCGTAGAGCTCTACCTGATCGCCTCGAACGGGCCCAGGCTCGGGGGCTCGACGCACGGCTACACCTCCTGGATTGCGCCGGCCGCGGGTAGTACCAGCTGCGCGTGCGTCACCGCAGCCGGCTGAAACAATTGCCGCCGCCGGTTGAGATATGCACCACGCCCTCTGACCAAGTCTCGCGGTAAAACCCCTACAGGAGCGCCCACGCTCCTATAGGGCTTCGGGGGCTAGACCCGCGGGTCCGTTGACGCGGCCCCACGGAGAGCGTTCGCAAGTCAGGGGGGAAGGACGTCCTATCAGTAGGCTCCAGCATCTGCGGGAGCCTGGACGGCGAACCCGCAGATGCTCGGAGGCACTGTCGGGGAGGCGCCCCCGGGGGTCCCCTTAAACAACTGGGGAAACCCCACTTAAAACCTGCAAAAAAAGCCAAGGCCAAACACTCCTCGCTTAAACACACAGGGCATGGCCCATGCCACGGTGGCCCCGACGGCCCACCAAGGCGGCCCACTCAAAGACCCCCTCGAGCAGGCTCCGCCTCGCTCGAGGGCACACACCTCCCTCGGGTGGGCTCCGCCCCGTTCGAGGGAGTGCGCTTACCTCGAGCGGGCTCCGCCTTGCTCGAGGGTCCGCGCCGCCCTCGAGCAAGCTCCGCCTCGCTCGAGGGCGCTTCGCACTCGCACGCCCGTACGCTGGTACGGGCACTTAATGTTCTGACAACGGTGGGGCGGCGCCATCATGCGCCTGGGACTTGCGCCCCGGTTCTGTTGCACCAACTCCCTAGGAGGGAACCCATCCCCGCCACTGTGGGGGACTGTGCGACGTGGCCGGTACCAGTCCCGTGACGCCGCGCCGCCTACTCCGGTACGGCTAACGCGCCGAGCCCTCAAAGGGGGGCCGGACGCACCCTCGATTTGCTTTCCCATGACTTTGCAGGGTTAGGTCGAGGCGTTAGGCCGGCGGGGCGCCATTCCTACCACTATTAACGGCATGGTGGCCACCCCCGCGCGTACAACCCCACGCCGGGCACTGTGGTAACAGCTCCGGCGCTGTGGAGCGTGCGGGAACAGGACGCCGCCATGCCCGCCACTGTATCCTGTACGGATCGACGTCAGCAACCCCCTCGAGCCCGCCTGGGGACATCACGGCCGTCCGCTGCACTCCTACCCTCGAAGCTACCACTGTTCGGGTACAAGATACGCCATGATGGCCAGATCGCGGCAAGGACCGTCAAGGCGGCCACCTACTCTACGGCGCAGCACACCACGCTTCCCCATGTAGCTAAATAGCGCGGCATACATGTAATTCGTTCTCTCCTTGGCCTATAAAAGGGAGACGAACTCCCCCACCGCAGGGGACAAGACAAGGCAGAACAACAACAACAACGACACACGACACATCACTTGCTCTCCAATTCTCCCACAATATCTTCAGCCACTTCACCAGGGACTTGGAGGCCACGCTTCCTCTCCCGCCTTGCTTGTAGCAGCCCCACTACAAGCACCCCCGGTGCTGAGCAATATAGTGCCTCGAGCACATCACTACTGGACGTACGGCCTTCGGCCGGAACCAGGATAAACCTTGTGTCTCTGATTGCTTAGCATCAACCATTGAGGGATAGACCTCGGCGCTCATCACTGGTTAGTGTCGGGACCACATTCCGCACCGACACCGGGTCAACAGCAAGGGCTTCGGCGTCGTCGCCGTCGCGTCCCTGCTCGCGCGCCTCGCAGCGCGGCTTCTTCCCCTTCTTGCCCCGCTTGTTCTTCTGGTGGAGCTCCTTGGACTTGCTGCCCTCCGCAGGCGCGTCGTCCGTGCGCTTGCCCTTCTTGCCGTCGAAGATCGCTCCCACCGCCTCTTCGCCCGAGGCAAAGCTAGTAGCGATGTCGAACAGCTCATTCGAGTCGACCGGCAGGTTGCGCCCCAACTCGTGCACGAGGTCCCGGCACGTGGTGCCCTCGAGGAAGGCGTGCACGATTTCGGATTGCGCCACGCTCGGGAACTCCGTACAGCGCTTGGAGAAGCGACGTATGAAGTCCTGGAGTGACTCGCCGGGCTTCTGGGTGCAAGAACGCAGGTCCCAGGAGTTCCCTAGGTGCACGTACGTGCCCTGGAAGTTGCCAACGAACGTGCGGACCAGGTCGTCCTAGTTGTGGATCTGGCTGGCCGGCAGGTGCTCGAGCCACGTCCGCGCCAAGTCGACGAGGTGCAGGGGGAGGTTGCGGATGATGACCTCGTCGCTGGTGGCTCCGCCCAGCTAGCACGTTAGGCGGTAGTCGCTGAGCCACACACGGGGATCCGTCTCCCCGTTGTACTTGACGATCGTCATCGGCTGGCGGAAGCGCTGGGGAAAGGCCGCCGTGCGGATCTCCCGGCTGAACACACGGGTCCCCGGGGGCTCCGGTGTTGGCGAGCGGTCCTCATCGCTGTCGTAGCGTCCACCCCGTCGGGGGTGGTAGGCTGCTGCCGCCCGTGCCTCCGCTTTGCTCGTCCGCTGAGCATTGATGACGTTGCGGGCGTCGCCATCTCGCGCTTGCCCGCGCGTGTCGAGGAGCCGGTCTTTGGCCGGCGTGCGCCCGGTTGGCGGGGGCGCCGGCCGCGTCACCCGCGTGGACCGAGGGCTCGGCACCTTGCGCGCCGCCATCGTTCCGCGCGCTCCCCTCGCCGACGGATGCGAGACGCCGAGCTCTCGGCCCGCCGGACCCGCCGCTTGCTCGATGAGCGCCTGCGCCTCGCGGTGTAGGTTTCGCGCCTCAGGCGTCGAAGGGGCGGGCATGGCCCGCAGCAGCGTCGCGGCGGCAATGAGCTTTTGGCTCGCTCACGGGGGTGTATCCGGGTTGTCGTCGTTGAAGTCGGCATTAATGCCGTCGCGGGCTTGTATGCCTAGCTCGCGCGCGCGTTCGCTGCGCGCGGAGGCTTCCCCCACCATGGAGGCGCGAAGCAACCGCACCGTGCGATACTCTTCCGCCAGCTTGGCCTCGAGCTCACGTGCTTGGGCCAGCTGCGCGTTGATATCGGCCCCTTTCGGTGGTGAGGGAGGAGGGGCGCTTGGCCCCGCAGCTAGGCGAAGTGGTCCCTATAGCGGGTGGAACCTCTCTGTCACCGACGCCTGCTGCGCCGGTGGCGTTTGCTGGGTCGTTGGCGATGACGACGCAGCACTCCCGCGCGGGGTCGTAGCTCCCAGCGCTGGTGTCATCAGAGTAGCCGAACCAGTAGTCCGTGGTGTTGAGGAACCCCCTGAACATTACTGGGTTCGGCATGCCGGAGAAGTCCCACTCCGTGTACCCATGCGAGGTGGCGGGTGGCAGCGCGTCGAGAGAGCCTAGGGATGACTCATCGCCGGCTGAGGCGCTAGGGTCCCTGGCAACCAAGACATGGCAGCCAGGGGGAACCCTGCGCATCGTGGTGCTGGCGTTGGCGTTGGCGGTGTAGGCCGCCGTGGCACCGCGCCGACCGATGGGGAAGCGCGGTCCGGAGACCGAGCGCTCCCCGCCGGGGCGCCGTCGTTGTGCCGACGGCGCGCCTCGTTGTGAGGCGACGCGCCGCCCGCCTCGCCGTCGCCCGACCGCGCCCGGCGCGAGCGCCAGCCGGAGCGGCGGCGGCACCGTGGCGCGCGATGGGCCCGCAACGTCCGTGGCCGGCGGCGGCCGGCGCCACGCGCGCGCGCGTGCGGCGGCCGGGGCGGACCCAGCTTGATGCCGCGCGCGGAGTTCCTCACGGTTGGTGAGGCGCATCAGGTAGCCGTTCCCCATGGCCTGAAAATTCAGGCCCCCGAACCGGATTTCGAACCCGGTGGGGAGGGGGTCCGAGCTACCCATGGAGTAACGCGTACCGCGGTACTCGGTGTGAATCACCATCGAGGGAGCTGGTGATGGGTTGACCTTCAGCGCACGTGCCCCACAGTGGGCGCCAACTGTCGGTGCGGAATGTAGTCCCGACAGTTACTAGTAATAAGCGCTGCGGTCTGTCCCTCGATGGTCGGTGCTAAGCAACTAGAGACACAGGATTTTATCCTGGTTCCGGCCGGGGCCGTACGTCCAGCAGTAGTATGCTCGAGGCACTATATTGCTTTACACCGGGGTGCCTGTAGTGGGGCAGCTACAAGCAAGGCGGGAGAGGAGGCGTGGCCTCCAAGTCCCAAGCGAGATGACTAAGTGTCGATATCGTGGGGATATGAGTGAGTGTGCGATGTGGTTTCGAATGTTCGTGTGTCGTGTCCCCTGCGGCGAGGGGGATCGCCTTCCTTTTATAGACCAAGGAGAGGGCAGTTTACAGGCATGCCGCACTGTTTAGCTACATGTGGAGGTATGGTGTGCAGTGCCGGGGAATTGGCGGCCATCCTGGCGGCTCTTGCTCCGGTCTTGTCGTCGTGGAGCGTCCCATACTTGAACAGGGCGGTTTCGAGGGTGAAGGCGTAGTGGTTGGCTGTGGCGTCCTCAGGCGGGCTCGAGGAGGCCGTTGACGGTGATCCGTACGGGGTACAGTGGCAGGCGTGGTGGCGTCCCGTCCCCGTGTGCTCACCGGCCGCGAGTTGTTGCAAGAGTGCCCCGCGTGGTGCCGCAGCACGGGGCGGCCGCACGAGACCCACAATGGCGGGGATGGCGTCCCGCCGGCCCGACGTCACGCTTGACCCCGCAGTCACGAGAGAGGGGTTCGAGGGTGTGGTCGGCCCCCCTTCGAGGGGCGCGGTGCGTTAGCCGCACGGGGAGTGGGCGGCACAGTGCCACGGAGCTGACACTGGCCATGTCGCACAGTCCCCCACAGTGGCGGGGATGGGTTCCCCCTAGAGAGTTGGCGTAACAGCGCCGGGGTGTGATTCCCAGGCGCATGATGGCGCTGCCCTGCCGTGTCAGAGCATTAAATGTCCGTACCCGCGTGCGGGAGCAGGTGTGCTCGTGAGGGGGGCCTCAAGCGAGGCGGAGGTGAGCCCTCGAGCGAGGAGGAACCCGCTCGAGGGAGGCGTGAACCCTCGAGCGAGGCGGAACCTGCTCGAGGGAGGCGTGAACCCTCGAGCGAGGCGGAACCTGCTCGAGGGAGGCGTGAACCCTCGAGCGAGGCAGAACCTGCTCGAGGGGGCCTTTGGCTGGGTCACTCCGGTGGGCCGCGGGGGCCACCGCAGTGTGGGCTGTGCCCTGTGTGTGCGCTTAGGTGAGAGGTGTTTCGTTTTGGTTTTTTGCAGGATTTAAGCAGGATTCCTCCGGTCATTTAAGGGGACCCTCAGGGCTGTCCCCGACACCAGGTGTTTATTAAAGATAAATACCTCAATTAGATGTGTTAATCGGGGTTAATTAGCTACTAAACATGTTTGACATGATTTGGCACACATTTGCACAAAAGACCTTGGTCAAAATCCCAAATCGTGGTCAAAACCCTAGATCTCAAAAAGGCTGATTCAGTATTCTTGCGCGTTCTCCAAATTTCACTATAGAAGTTCAAAATCGGCCAATACGAAAGTTGTTCGTTATTTTCCGGTAACACATCTTTCGTAATTGGCGGACATTCCAATTTTGAGTGCAAATTGGCCAAAAATCAAGTTGACTGCGATGTGAACAGTAACCCGAGCCATGGATAATCTGCAACTTCGTCCGACGTTCCCGGACAAACGGTTGATCAAAACATATGACGCCCTTTGGGAAAGTTGTAGATCTATAGCTCCTCTACAACTTATGTTACTCTTTATGGCATGTCTAGATCTGTGGTGAAAGTTTGCATGATTTTGATATATATATTTTCAGTTATGATTTTTGTAAGTTTTATGCTAGTTTAAGTTTGATGCTTTTTATAGCCCTTTAATGATCTTTTCTGTAACCACATGTGCACCCTAGGGCTTTGCCTTGATGAGTAGTACCTCTGGTAGAGTGGGTTTGATTTTAGGAATTTGTTTAATAGGTGATTTAGATTTAATCTTGTGTAGGAGTTTAAATTCAAAATCTGAAAAATAATTTTGAATCTGCACTTATGCTTTGGCCAAAAGCTCATTTTTGGAATACATGACCTGTAGGAAAAAGTTTAGATCAAAAAGTTTATTAAATCTTTTTATATGAATTAATGGTGTGTGACTAGGCTGAATTTTGTCTTTTTCATTTAAATTAATGTATAAATGATATTAAACTATATTTTGGTTTGAGAGCTTAAATTAAGCATATGTTGCCGTGTGCAAAAGATTAGGCTCTTTTGAAGTGTTTTTGATTTAATTTGGATTTATGGTTGAAAGGTCGTCTTAAGTAATTAAAGAAAGAAATAGAAATTAAAGTGCTAAAATCGTGAAATCATGTTTTGGTTCTGTTTTTGAATTTAGACACACCCCCTTGCCGTTTGGTGAAGTTAAGTAACTTAAATTTCTTAGATGTGCACACAATCACCATCAAAGTAGTGTTTTGTTTATCAAGACACACCCTAATAATTTATGTGAGAAAATAATAATGTTTGGATAAAGGTGTCCAACAAGAGTTGGTTTTGTGGTAATTCTCCCACCTTCACCATAATCTAATGCATGTGCATGTAAACGTGTAGATCTTCCTGACGGGACATACACGCTCACCCAGGAGGAGGAGGGAGCAGCTAGTGGAGAGTTGAATCAAGCTAGTGTGCAGCAAGACCTGGACCAAAGTCCAGAAGAGCCCAAGGCTTGTGTGGGTTTTGAGTCTGAGGAAGGCAAGCACCGATTTCATCTAACCCATTTTATAAATTAAAATCATGTCCTTTACTTTTCAGCACTTTATTGCGTTACTTGTGCATTTAAGTTTCAGGAATTGTTTGAAACCTAGATGCATGATCCTTATGACTCCTATGCTCTTTTACTAGTATGTTAGGAACGCTAGTGCCATGCTCTAAGAATACGGTAGAAGTCGAGTAATGACTCATTGCTCGCGAGATATAGGATGCTTATGTTGGAATCATAAGTTGGTTAAATTGACTCGCTCATGTGGAAAGAGCAATGGGTTCGGTCTCGACCGAGTAGCATTGTGCTGGTCCTAAGCTAACGTACTAAGTGCTTGTCGGGAATGGGACCGGTAAGCCTAGTACCTTCTGAACCAGGGCGGGATCTTTCTAGCTACCCACTTGAGATGCGTCTCCGGGCTAGCTACCCGTGGTATAGTGTGTGAGTCTGGACTGGTCGGGTAAGACCCTCCGAATAACCATGTACCAGAGTTTGTAGCGTCTGATCCCAAACCGTGGGATGTTGGGAACCGCCTGGTTGGGGTAGACACTGCACTTGGTCTACCTCCTTCCGTGTATCTTGGGTTTACCTTGCAAGGATATAAATCGATCGATCGTCGGTCACTCGCCGTTATCTGAGTCGGCTTGACCACTGGCTACCCCATGTTTATTTATGGAACAGTTTGGATTAATATTGTTACCTGTTTAATATTGTTTGAACAACATGCTTGTTTAGTGCAGGTGCTCACATAGAATGGTTAACATACTAGAACTTGAGCTAAAATCTGAAAATAAGGATCAACTCTTAGTCGCTTTTGGCAAAACAAACCCAGCAGCCAAAAAGTCTTGCATGTCTAGTCTTACTTTATTTTTTTGTCGGTTAAGTCTTGCTGAGTATTAGTATACTCAGCCTTGCTTAATTGTGGTTTTCAGGTAACCCCATTTGCCCTGGCTCTATTCCAAATGGTTGGGAGCCTGAGTGGGAGCAGGTTAATGATGAGTGATACTCTATGGATGGCCTCCCATGTGTATCTTCCGCTAGTTTTATTTCCGCTGTTTAAACTCTGATCACCTTTACTTTTATGTATGAAAAACATGGTTTGTAATAATGTTGAACTTGTGAACTTAAATGTGATGTAATGTTGTACTCTGGTCCCGCCTTCATGTGGGCTTAGCGCATATCAACGATCTTGTTGTATTTGATTTACCGGGCTTTACCCGGCGGAAGCGACGGAATAGTTCTTTAATATTGCTTAATGGCCATGTGGACAGGCTTAGGCAATAATACGGAACTATTTTAGGCGGTTCTGTCACAGCTGGTACCAGAGCGATGATATGCACCAGAGTAAATAAAATACCTTAACAAACTTGTTTTTGGAATAAAATTTGCCAAGATTAATAATCTTGCTAAAAGAGTAGGACGTTAAGGTCTAATCTAGTCCGAGGCCCTAGAGGGAATTTTTGGGTTCTTTCAGGTGGCTAGTATTCTATGGTGTATTTAGTCTGACTTCCAGCACATTTATTCCTGTGAAAACTTACTTTCTTGCACAACCATACTAGTTCATCACGTTTTGCCATACGTGGTGGTACCACAGGGAAGTCCTGTGAGGGACTAGTGGGACCTATTCCAATGGGTGCCACGTCGCATCTGCGTCTCATCACGTTTTGCCATACGTGGTGGTACCACAGGGAAGTCCTGTGAGGGACTAGTGGGACCTATTCCAATGGGTGTCACGTCGTGTCTGAGTCTCGTCACGTTTTGCCATACGTGATGGTACCACGGGAAAGTCCGTGAGGGGTGAGTGAGGCCTATTCCAATGGGCACTCACGTCGCGCCAGAGTCTTAAATAGGACGTTGTCCATGCAGCGGCTTTACGCATGGATACCGTTTCTATAAGTGAACGGTAATGAATGGGGACGCTTTTGTGAGTGCTGGCACAAAAGGTTCTGAATGTTCTGTGATTTTTTGCAGGTACACTAACCATGGTTGTTAGGCACGGTAATTAAGAAACGAATAGCTTCCGACTAGTTATTATAAGGAGAGACGTTTATATATGCCTTGCCACCGGCGCTAACTTCGCTTTTAAGCTTAAAAAAAGCTTTGTGAGGAAGTTTAGGGCGCTTTTTGCATCATGTAAAAGCTATCAAACCAAAACTGAACTTAATTCATGTGTTGTTTGGTCTCTATTTAATGTGTGTTTCTTAAGGACCAATCTTGCTAGTGTGATTGCTTTGATGAAGTGTTAAGCAAAATTGTAACTAGATGCTGTCCAAATTTTCTAAGGTTTATCTAGAAAATTTCTGCCTAGGTGCTATTCAAGGAAATTGCTCATCACCTAGTTAAGTTTTCTCTCTGAATTTCTCATGATTTTAGGGTGCTTAAAACTGAAGTTAGGATTAAATTTGCTAGACAAGGTCATGCTGAAATGCTGTCAAAATTCTGAGTTAGTCGGAAAACTCGAATTTTTACGTATAGTTCCAAAAAGAATTTGACCAGAGAATCTACAGAAAAAATGTTCATTATCTAGCATAGATCATGCTGTAAAAATTTTATGCCATAGGGTTCTTACTTTTTGAGTTATGATCTTTTTAGTGAAGCGCTGTCCTGCTGAAAATTTCTGGGCAATAGCACTCTGAAAATCGATCTATTAGACCCTTTTCCAATCTGATTTAATTCGACCTATGAATACTAAAAATGCTCCTTAGGTATCTATCTACCTCCTGTAGAAATCTCAAGGTCCCTAGATTTTTAGTTTGGGAGTTATGCCCAAAACATTAGGTCTCTGTCCTACTGAATTTCAGAACTAGTGATCTCTGAAATTCAAATTTTTAAGTCATCTTTCTTTGAAATCTAAAGCAAACCTTGAATACCAAAGTTGTTTAGAATTCCATATTCTGAATGCTCGTAAAATTTCAGCATCATTGCAGTTTTGAGCTGAGAGATATGGAATTTTTAGTGACCCTCAGCCTGCTGTCCAACAGCCTTGACAGCAAAGCGATATCTGAATTTTCGGGCATGATAGCCTCAACTTTATCTCTAAGTTGAATACCAATATTGGAAGGCACAAGATTTTACATCTTCTGCCTAAAGATGATGATAATTAGGTGGTGGAAGAATGCTCCACGTGTATTTCTGAAGTTTCTATCCACATATGAACACAATCAGTGCAAGATACATCTATCTCCATCTTCTCTTAGGATGGTTTCTGATAGAAGCATACCATATCCTTGCCGTGCCAAGTGGAACCCCGTTGTACTCTCTGGGTTGCTTATACACCTTTTCTTTAATTAAAGGTGATCCACCAACTTCCTATGTCTATGTGAGGGTGATCACTCCACTTTCCTTGCATCGATATCCCTACATTGATCACTATAAATTCTCAGCCATCCTTATGCTTGCTCACAAACAAATAAATGAGAACATGGTTACAGGGCATCAAAAATTTGTTGGTAAGAACGTGAATATCATCACCGTATGCATATCTTGCAACCTTAATAACATAAATCATGAGCATGGAAAATGCATTGCACAACATGTGCATTTGGGACATTGGAAGAACTAACATGCATATGTCCTAACGGTTTCCCAAATTTCTACTCTATCGCCCTTTTTCCTGGTGATGTTGTTGTTCCATAAACGAAGGTGCCGCGACGGAACCTACGGTATCATGTGTGCTGCAGCCATGTGATTACCACTAGGAGCGTGCTAGGTATCTTGGTTTTTGAGAATGCGACTCACCGCACCTATTACTTCTCAACTCTATGTTTATCCTTTCTACCTTGACTAACCTCATGGGTGAAACAAGTCATGCTGACATTGCATCATGAGCACCATACCTCATAAGCATAAGCCTATGCATCACGCATTCATCAACATATGCATCATCATGCACATTACATCAAGCACATATTTCGTGCATCTCTCACTATGCATATGCACCATAAGTCATATGCATAAGCATCATATGCTCATATACATGTACATCATACTATATGCACTTCATCATGAACATCCACATGTGCACCATCCCATTGTTGCATGAGTCATTTTCCCATATGCATAAGCAATGTCATCCCATGACTCATCAAGTGCATGAGTTTCAACTCAAAATCATTACACCCTGGTGTGGTGCATAAAGTAATTAAAATACTTCAGTAAGGAATAACCTTGAGCAAGAGTAAAATTCCTAGCTCCCAGCACAACATTCTCCCAAGTCTTGTTCTTGCCACTTGACAATTTATACAGCCAAAGACAATCCCAGAGTTGAAATCCTTGTTGCTCTTCTAAAAGTAAAGTTCAGAAATCTTAGTACATGAGCTTTACAACATGATTTTTTAACAGACTTCGTCTTCAGAAACATCTCTATGGAACCTTCCGATTGGTCTCTTTCTTTCCAAAATCTCAGAGTTTGCTTAATACCTAATCCAGTCAACCGAGTTAAATTGAAAGAGGATGAGCAAAGTTTTTCAGAAGCATTCAAGGTTCCCTATAAGTCAAGACATGAAGAGTTTTCTATCGATCAGCGATCCATGATCCTTTTTACACATTTCTTCCAAATTCAAGGAATCAAGGTTTAAGCAAGCAATAGATAGAAAAAAAATCCTTCGCTAATTTCTCCTCGATAAATCTCATTCCTCGGTGGCGGATACCCAATCTCTTATCATTTACCTCAAAGTCACGATCCTTTCTGTCGAGTCGTTTGACCCCATCATCTTTGGCGCCATGTCTGCATTGCGCGCCACGCCTCCTCGCCACCTTCTTACTACAACAAACTCGATCGCCGCTTCTGCACATGCCACCATGGCTGCAGTCACGTCGCCGAGGTATCTCGATGCCAGCCACTACTGTGCCAAGCGCCATTACCACCGCATCGATCAACCGACCCCTCCTCCAAGTGGCCTTGAGCACCATCGTCACTGCGCCACGGTGACGGCCCATAAAAAGGAAGTTTTCCCCCTCGCCGACCGTCCACCACGGAGCTTTGTCTCCATTTGAGTTTGACCTTTCCATCGCTCTCCCCTCCCTTCGGCTGCTCTTAGCCTGCAAGCCACGTATGCCTTCCTCACCGAGCAAGCTTTCCCTCGTCTCCTCGGTGTCCCAAAGAAGAAGTTTAGAAGAAGACCACAAGAAGAATCCCACCTGATGTCGCCAAACCTGACTCATTTTCTGGAGATGTTTGATTCCATCTACTGGACTCTAGTAGGACTGTACGTCTGCTTTGTGTTCCAGTTCTTGATGGTTTTAGCTTTTTATGTGTACATTCATCGCCGCTCCAGCACGAGCGACATTGATATCCTCATCAAGCCTGCTATATCCCCTGGAGACTTCCCTCTAATCTTGTTTTCAAATCTCGGGACGAGATTTCTTTTAAGGGGGGTAGATTGTAACACCCCAGGTGTTTATTAAAGATAAATACCTCAATTAGTTGTGTTAATCAGGGTTAATTAGCAACTAAACATGTTTGACATGATTTGGCACACATTTGCACAAAATATCTTGGTCAAAATCCCAAATCGTGGTCAAAACCCTAGATCTCAAAAAGGCTGATTCAGTTTTCTTGCGTGTTCTCCAAATTTCACCATAGAAGTTCAAAATCGGCCAATACAAAAGTTGTTCGTTATTTTCGGGAACACATTTTTCGTAATTGGCGGACATTCCAATTTTGAGTGCAAATTGGCCAAAAATCAAGTTGACTGCGCTGTGAACAGTAACCCGAGCCATGGATAATATGCAACTTCGTCCGACGTTCCCGGACAAACGGTTGATCAAAACATATGACGCCCTTTGGGAAAGTTGTAGATCTATAGCTTCTCTACAACTTTTGTTTTTGGAGATTTTCAAGTTTGTTGAAAATTTTTGGAGTTTTGTCATTTCGAAAGCGGGACCACGAAATAAAATTGGACGGCGACGTAGAGCTGCAGCGCCGGCGCGCGCGTGCGCGCGTCCGCGGCATCGCGTCCACGTGGCGACCAAACCCTGGTCCGGTGTACGGATGGCCTAGGCGTCTCCGTTGTGGACCAAGCCACGGCAGTGGGGCCCCCGTCGCCCTTGACTTCTCGCGTATGCCGCGCCCGAGGGCGCCGAGCCGCGCCGGCAAAGCACCCACGCGCCCATGCGCGAGCCTGCCGCAAGGCCAACGCCTGCATGCCGGGCAGCTGTCCGCGCGCTAGCTAGTCCAGCCTGCGAGTTGGAGTCCTATCTGCCACCTCCTCGTTTTCCCTTCCTCATTTGCAGCGAAACGAACCGAGTTCGCATGGTCGTCACCTCTGCTCGGTGGACGCCATTGCCGGTTGCAGAGGAGCTCCACTCTCCGCTTGCCACCATCGTCCCAGGACCTCACCTGAGCCGCCCCACTGCTCCACTTCACCCTCCCCAGCCACCAGCTCGCCTCCATTGCGAGCACGCACGGCGGAGAAGAGACTGAGGCGGCCTCAGATCCACCGCGCCGCCGTTCTCCATCGCCGGAGCATCCTCCAACCTCCGGACTGCCTCAAATGGGACCTTAGGTGAGCCTACACCACTTCCCCGCCCTTTCCCGCCAAGCCCGCCTTCCCCTCGCCGAATCCGGCCATCTCCACTCGCTGGTCGCGCCAAGGACTACATTGCAGAGGTCAAGTTCTTTTCAGGGTCTTAGATGCAAGAACTAGGGACCTGTTCGTAAGTACAATCTAGATCCAAAACGCAGTAACTTGTAAAATCCATTAAAAATAGTAGGAAAAACAGAAAAATGCAAATCTAATTTTGTTGGGTTTCTGGTGAAGAAACCTATCTTTTCCAGAAAGCATGTATAGGGTTTTTCTGTGCAGTTTTTGAATTAAAAATTCAAACTCAGTTTGAAGTGTTTTTAGTGTAGTTTGAAAAATACACATGCTATGAACTTGAATTTTGGATATATTACTCTTTATGGCATGTCTAGATCTGTGGCGAAAGTTTGCATGATTTTGATATGTATATTTTCAGTTATGATTTTTGTAAGCTTTATGCTAGTTTAAGTTTGATGCTTTTTATAGCCCTTTAATGATCTTTTCTGTAACCACATCTGCACCCTAGGGCTTTGCCTTGATGAGTAGTACCTCTGGTAGAGTGGGTTTGATTTTAGGAATTTGTTTAATAGGTGATTTAGATTTAATCTTGTGTAGGAGTTTAAATTCAAAATCTGAAAAATAATTTTGAATCTGCACTTATGCTTTGGCCAGAAGCTCATTTTTGGAATACATGACCTGTAGGAAAAAGTTTAGATCAAAAAGTTTATTAAATCTTTTTATATGAATTAATGGTGTGTGACTAGGCTGAATTTTGTCTTTTTCATTTAAATTAATGTATAAATGATATTAAGCTATATTTTGGTTTGAGAGCTTAAAATTAAGCATATGTTGCTGTGTGCAAAAGATTAGGCTCTTTTGAAGTGTTTTTTATTTAATTTGGATTTATGGTTGAAAGGCTGTCTTAAGTAATTAAAGAAAGAAATGGAAATTAAAGTGCTAAAATCGTGAAATCATGTTTTGGTTCTGTTTTTGAATTTAGACACACACCCCTTGCTGTTTGGTTAAGTTAAGTAACTTAAATTTCTTAGATGTGCACACAATCACCATCAAAGTAGTGTTTTGTTTATCAGCACACACCCTAATAATTTCTGTGAGAAAATAATAATGTTTGGATGAATGTGTCCAACAAGAGTTGGTTTGTGGTAATTCTCCCACCTTCATCATAATCTAATGCATGTGCATGTAAACGTTTAGATCTTCCTGACGGGACATACACCTCACCCAGGAGGAGGAGGGAGCAGCTAGTGAAGAGTTGAATCAAGCTAGTGTGCAGCAAGACCTGGACCAAAGTCCAGAAGAGCCCAAGGCTTGTGTGGGTTTTGAGTCTGAGGAAGGCAAGCACCGATTTCATCTAACCCATTTTATAAATTAAAATCATATCCTTTACTTTTCAGCACTTTATTGCGTTACTTGTGCATTTAAGTTTCAGGAATTGTTTGAAACCTAGATGCATGATCCTTATGACTCCTATGCTCTTTTACTAGTATGTTAGGAACGCTAGTGCCATGCTCTAAGGATACGGTAGAAGTCGAGTAATGACTCATTGCTCGCGAGATATAGGATGCTTATGTTGGAATCATAAGTTGGTTAAATTGACTCGCTCATGTGGTAAGAGCAATGGGTTCGGTCTCGACCGAGTAGCATTGTGCTGGTCCTAAGCTATTGAACGTACCAAGTGCTTGTCGGGAATGGGACCGGTAAGCCTAGTACCTTCTGAACCGGGGCGGGATCTTTCTAGCTACCCGCTTGAGATGCATCTCCGGGCTAGCTACCCGTGGTATAGTGTGTGAGTCCAGACTGGTCGGGTAAGACCCTCCGGATAACCATGTACCAGAGTTTGTACCGTCTGATCCCAAATCGTGGGATGTTGGGAACCGCCTGGTTGGTGTAGACACTGCACTTGGTCTACCTTCTTCCGTGTATCTTGGGTTTTCCTTGCAAGGATATAAATCGATCGATCGTCGGTCACTCGCCGTTATCTGAGTCGGCTTGACCACTGGCTACCCCATGTTTATTTATGGAACAGTTTGGATTAATATTGTTACCTGTTTAATATTGTTTGAACAACATGCTTGTTTAGTGCAGGTGCTCACATAGAATGGTTAACATACTAGAACTTGAGCTAAAATCTGAAAATAAGGATCAACTCTTAGTCGCTTTTGGCAAAACAAACCCAGCAGCCAAAAAGCCTTGCATGTCTAGTCTTACTTTATTTTTTTGTCGGTTAAGTCTTGCTGAGTATTAGTATACTCAGCCTTGCTTAATTGTGGTTTTCAGGTAACCCCATCTGCCCTGGCTCTATTCCAAATGGTTGGGAGCCTGAGTGGGAGCAGGTTAACGATGAGTGATACTCTATGGATGGCCTCCCATGTGTATCTTCCGCTAGTTTTATTTCCGTTGTTTAAACTCTGATCACCTTTACTTTTATGTATGAAAAATATGGTTTGTAATAATGTTGAACTTGTGGACTTAAATGTGATGTAATGTTGTACTCTGGTCCCGCCGTGGGCTTAGCGCATACCAGCGATCCTGTTGTATGTGATTTACCGGGCTTTACCCGGCGGAAGCGACAGAATAGTTCTTTATTATTGCTTAATGGCCACGTGGACAGGCTTAGGCGATAATACGGAACTATTTTGGGCGGTTCTGTCACAGGAGTCACCCTCCACACACCAATGCCGTCGACCGCTGGAGACGCCACTCAGGAAGAAAAGGCCCATGCCGTATCACCAGCACGGGGAACCTAACGCTAACCTATCTAGTACAAGCCTACTAGGAACGGGTATATACACACCTTCTATCGATTCAACCGTCCCCCTCCTCCTCGGACGCCAACGAGAGTGCCAGAAGCAAGGGCGGCGACGAATCGACCGGGAAAGCGAAATCGCCCCGGTCGCCGCTCAAGCTTGGGGAGAGACGAGAGAGTTCGAGACCTCTAAGCCAGTTGGATAGCACGATTCTACGAGGGTGGACTGGGCCGGGCTAGCTTTTCAATTCTCGCTTGAATGGGCCGGGCACTTTTCTTCTATTTTTCAGAAATGGCAGGGGTCAAATGCAAAAATATGAAGGCGTACAACTTGTTCGTTTGACTGGTGGTTGATGGCCGATGCTGATTTGTTCTGAGAGAAAAGTACTGCTGACTGGTTACTGATGTTTGGTTTGTTCTGTGAGAAAAAATACTGCTGGATGGTGGCTGATAAGCCAAACTAAGAGCAACTCCAGCAGATGGAGTAAATTTGATCCCCTATATACAGTTATTGGGGTTGGAGTAAAAATATTTGCCGCCCTAAAACACATTTTGCTCCAGCAGTTTCCCTATTTTGCTTCCCTACTCGTGGGTCCCACCACTCTTCTTCCTTCTCACCCCAAATCTTCGATTTTGGAACGACCGACGGCACCCCATCGACATCATCGATGGTGGTGATTGCGACTGTTGTGCACTTTCAATTCCTGCTGCTGCTTCTTTATTTCTTCTTGTTGATGGTCGCCAACAGATCTGGTAGTAGCTAGTATATGCGGTCAACGTCCAAGTGAAGATGTGCTGATCGGATTCAGAGGGTGAAACTTTGAGGAGCAAGAGGTTCTCAAACCAACCGTCATATTGAATGTATTGGATCCATTTCAGGTGTCCAGGCATGAAACAAGTTCCGGCCGGGTCTCGTTGCACTGGAGGCTACTAGTAGATCGAAGAAGAAGGAAGGAAGGAAGAGATCTGCTTGCTTGCTGGTTGCTGCTCCTGGCACCGACGATCTGGCTGTTCGTTCAGAGGTCTAGTTACCCCGTCTGCCGGAGCACGGTGTTGCGGACGAGCCGGAGGTCCCGCCCCTTGAGCGTCCGCCTGGTGCCCTCCAGCATCGACGACGACAGCGCGTGCCGCCGCACCGCCACCACATGCGGCGGCACCATCTCCTCCTCCCCCTCCTCCTCGTCGTCGTCCGACTCGTCCGCGCGCGCCTTCTCGCCGCCGCCCCGCCCGTCCTCCGCGCCGCGCCGCCGCCGCCTTCCCCCGCCACACGGGCACCCTCACCGCGCCGACCGCCCTCGGCGGCGGCGGCGCTGCTCCCGGCGCCACCGCCCTCACGGGCACGGCCACGGCCATAGCGGAGGTGCGGCGAGCGAGTAGGCGAGGGCGCGGGCGGGGGGGCGGCGGCGGGAGGCGAGGGCGCCGGGCGGTGCGGACTGCGGGCGGCGCGCGTGCTTTCCTGCACGGGACAGGAAGGGGAAAGAGTGGTGGGTCCCACGGTATAGGGGATGGAGGAGAGGTTCCCTCTATAGAGGGGATGGAGAGGAATTTTTAGTCCATGGAGGAAAAAACAGGTCTATTGGGGATGTGCTGAAGATGATTTCATCCCTTTATGACCATTTTTTCTATTGGGGAAGCTGCTGAAGTTGCTCTATTCGCCGAAGCCCCCCAACCTCCTCCGCCTTTTTCATTTTGTGAAACCCTAGAACTGCTCCGCCGAGCTTCCGATCCCCACAGTCGCCGCCGCCTCGGGGAAAAGGGGGAAGGCCGAGGAAGCCGGTTGCCGCACCTCAACGATGGATCTGGAGATAGTGGGGCGGCACGCCCTGCTGTTCGACGACGACGCGACGGCGGAGGTCGTCAACTCCGGCGGCTCCCTCGTCCCTTGGGCGGCCGTCGGCGCAGGGGACCTCCTTCTCGACCGCCACGACGTCCGCCACCTCCTAGATCGTGTGCCCCCTCGACCGCGCCGCGCCTACTCCGCCGCCATCCTATCGGCTCCCTCCTCCGACGGCGTCTCGGAGGCGGAACTTGATCGCGAGCGCTACCACGACCTCACCGCCGCCGATGGCGACGGCGAAGACGAGGGTTCCGAAGATGCTGCCCACTCAGGTATTTATATCTTTCCCTTTGGTCTGCCTCTGCCCTCTGCTGTTGTTGTATTTTGCGCTACTATATTTTGAGAATTATGTATTGTTCTACAATTTGAGTTTTTGTTCTGAATGCACGCTTAGCCCTGGTGCGCCTTGCATAAGCTGGAGGTCTTATGTTTGTCATCTGACTGTGATGTGGTAGATTGAGGCTTTGTTGTTCGAGATCAATAAAATTGGTTTGTAATCAAGTAGGAACAGAGGTGGTACTCAAATATGAGTGCACTAATATCTAACAATTGTTGAGAACACGCATAGCCCATGTTGTAAATTTTGTTTGGCTGTGAATCATGTGTTGGCAACTGAATATTTCTCTTTGATGTTTTGTTGCGGCTGAGTTTTATTGACTCTGAATGCTACCATTTTGGACTCATCTGAATGAAGCCTCAAGGCGATGCAAAATAAGTCATGCAATTTGTCCGAACCACGTTGTTCCAATCGAAGCCTGTTGAATAAAACCATCATTTTCAAACTGCAGGAGGGATTTCTCAGATATTACCACCTTCTGTGTCCTAAAACTAAAAATTACCATGCAAGCATAAAGAGTTTATAAAGTATGTAGTTGCGCCTAATTGCAGTAACACAGGCACACATTTAAAGTTAGCAGTGACATTTTGTCCCAGTGCATGTTAGCAGGAAGGATGCTTTGATTTATTTGATGAGCATCTTTAATCCGTAGAGTAAGAGTTTCTTGTTTCTTCTATCGCTCGAAAGATGTAGTTTCTTGTCCCAGTGCATTTTCCTGATTTTTGTTTTTTATTGTGTAACAATTGTTTAGCTGAGATATTTTTGCTTAACCAGGAAATGGAACAGATACCAGACAGACTAATTATGGTTCTGTTCCTTTCTCATATGGGAGTTCTGGTGGTTCAGACGATCCAAATTCATCGAGATCGTATTATCGCCCATCATTTTATGTGCCAGAAAGCTTGTTGAGTAAGCTGGTTAGTACAAGCTTTGATCTCTCACTTTTAACTCATTTTCCCACAAATATGATAGAAATTTATTTCTTCGACCCTTCTATTAATCTTCTTCAGTTGATCCAGCAATAATTGTCCAAGGTGCATATGTTCTTCTAAGGATTAAATGCCTGTTTCAGATGGTTGGAGCAGAGATGAAGTTCCTACTAGTGATCCACATTGTTTCCTTGCAATGTATCTTGACGTAAGGAATAGGCAGGTGGGATTAGAATGATTCAAATGCTACCTATAACAAACTGAGTGGGATGGTTGTTATACAATATATACCTGTTTTTAATACTAATTCATTCTGTCTTCTTTATAGTAACTAATTCCTTCTGTTTAGACATGATTTTGTGCTTTCTAGCCATTACTGAGGCAGTGTTTTCCTACCATGTTCTTAATTTACAGCCTCCTTCTGAGAAAGCACATCAGATAATTGCAAGAACGGCTTTATTTGTCAGTGAACATGGGGGGCAGTCAGAGATTGTGTTAAGGGTGAAGCAGGGAAATAATCCTACATTTGGATTCTTAATGCCTGATCATAATCTCCACAGCTACTTCCGGTACCTTGTTGATCATCCTCAACTACTGAAAGATGGTGCTGATTCTTTTGACATGAATAAAGGCAATAAAATTGTTGAGGATGAGCACGGTTCGTCTGGCGGGGCTTTATCATTGCTAGGGACTGCATATGACTCAGGAGATGAGGATGAAGGCACACTTCCACCTGCTTCAGAAGGCACGAATCCTGGAAATAGCATGACACTTGATTCTTGGGGCCAAGTAAAACCTGCATCCACTATACCTGATAACAAAGAACCCGGGAAAGATCATAATGCATTCTCAGCTGCTTCAGTTAAGAAAAAACCAATATTGGCGAAGAAGAATCCAACACTTACTGGGAACATCATTATTGCTCAGCTGGAAGAGAATAAAGATGCAATTACAGCATCAACTACTGCCAAGTCACAAACCACCGATTCAGGCTTGTCTGAAACAAAAGAAATGATCCTTGAACCACCATCTTTCATGAAGCGCACAATGGAGAAAATAATTGAGTTTATTCTGACAAATGGGAAGGAGTTTGAAGCAAAACTCATTGAGCAAGACAGAACTACTGGGAGGTTTCCGTTTCTCCTGTCATCCAATCCTTACCACTCTTATTATCTCAGATTCCTCCAAGAATCACAAGAGGTAATTTTAAGCATACTTGTTTATGCTTTAAGCTTTGTGTTTCCCAAAAGAAATTATTTGCACCCTCTTGTTGCTATTTAATTCATAATTAATCAAGCTGCTTTTCTTGTATAAGTAGTTCCCTTATTGGCAAGTTTAGCTGCTTTGTATCCATCAAGTACTGTTGATGTGCATTCGTATTCAGAACTGTCATATTTTTTCTGCTGTTCTAGTGTTTCTTTTATCCGGTGATTGGTTTTCGTTTTTGGTTGGTTGCTTAATAAAAAAAAATTGAAATCTTCAGAACTGCTGTTACAATTTCTGATGGGTTTGTGTTTGCCAAGAGTTGCCTTCTTTTACCCAAAGTGCATATGATGTCTTACACTTGATCTCTGAACTTCAGGTAAGTTCACATGTGGAAAGTATTAACCACTGATGCACTACTTTACTTTTTCTTCTCGTTTCTGTTGATGTCATCTAAAACTATAAAAATATTGATCTTAACTACAAGATTGGTCATCCATATTGTGCTGGCTACTTTCTTGTATTCACTTCAATCATTTTCTTTGGTTTAGTTGCTGCTTTGTGCATCTCTTTGCTATTTGCTTACTCTTTCAACTCTATAATGATTTTTTTAATGTTTTTTGATGTCTTAGATTGGACAATTGTAACGTAGCTATGTTGTGCCATACTAGTTGAAGCACTACATAAGAATTTTTTTTCTGTTTGTTTCATTAAGAAGGTTCTTCATCTTGATGGACATGTTTTGCACAGGCTATTTTTGTTTACTAGAATCAATTCCCTTGGTTAATTGTTGCTTTACTGCATCTCTTTCGGGTTTTCAAATGAGTATAGTTTTCTTTTACTTACGCAATATATCCTACAACCCCTTTGCAAAATTTAACTGTGGTTTATTTCTCTATCTTATTGATATGCAGTCCAAGTCACATAGTAGAAGTCCTGATCGCAGTGACAGAAGAGGTTCTTCTGACCGAAGGAGAAGTCCTTCTGAACGTGATGGCAGAAGAAGCTCCCGTGAGCGCAGTGACCGAAGCTCTCGTGAGCGTGACAACAGAAGAAGCTCTCGTGATCGTGACGACAGAAGCTCTCGTGATCGTGATGGCAGAAGAAGCTCCTCCGAGCACAAAGACAGCAATTATGGCAAGCAAGGAACCAGAAGCAATTCCCGACCAACTGCTGGCATGGTCTCCAATGTTTCTGATGGTAGCTCAGCAGGGCCATCAGAGAAGCAGTTGAATGATCAACAAGGTAAGATTGGTGCATTCCATCCTGTTAGTGGGGTCAAAAAGGAACCTCCTAGGAGAGTCACTGCAGATGAAGCTGCTGCTATTGTAATGGCGGCTACTCGTGGACTGGGTGCTGCCAATGACTCACTTAACACCATAAAAGGAAAGAAGGAAGATACTCACATCCGTGGTAGTAATGACCATTCTTCCAGCTTTGGAAGTTTCTCGTCTTTACAGGACCGAGATGTTCCGTCGAAACACATTTCAAATAGTGAAGCAGATACCTCACTTACAAATAGTGGACAGCTTAAAAAGGAAGGTTTTGGAATTATTGATGATGATTGGATTGCAAACACTATTGCGAAAGCTGTTGCTGTAGCAGCTTCCAAAGAGGCAGATTCTTCTGAAGCTTCCATGACAAAGGAGCAGAAGCTGAAAGCTGAGAGGCTACGGCGTGCAAAGATGTTTACTGCAATCATTAAGGGTGGAGGAAACAAGATGAATGATTTGGCTGCAGTATCTGATCAAACGGATGAACCTTCTGAGGCTGCACCTGCTGATATGAATGCCTCTGCACTTGATCCACCACCTGAGGCTAAGGAACGTGAAGGTAGCTCTGCTCCGATTGAATTTGATGTTTTAAATGTGATAAAAGAGAAAGACTCTGATGATGAACAGAACAGAGTGCGGCAGTATAGAAAGAAACATCACAAAGAGTCCGATGAGGAGAAAGATGAAGCAGAAGAAAGCTATAAGCACTCGAGGAAGAGGCACCGCTCGGAGCATTCAAGAGGGCATAGTAAGGATGCCCACAAACACAAGCACAAGAGTCACTCCAAGGACCGAGAATCCAGACACCGTAGGCACCAGCATAGCTCTTCAGAAGATGAGATGCATCGGAGTTCCAAGTCAAGGCATCGACACAGGGATGATGATCGCTACTCTGATTATGAAGAGCATAACAGGTCACATAGGCACCGAAGGGAACATCGCTCTAGTTCTAAACGGAAACACGAGGAAGAGCGAGATCAGAGTGAACAGATTCAAGGTCACATAGATGTATCCCCCAGCACATCAGGTGCTAAGCTTGAATCAGACAAGCCAACTGGTGACGCTTCTCAATCTTCTCAGGGAGCAACTGAAGTGCCAAGTGATCTGAGGGCCAAAATCAGAGCGATGTTGATGGAGACACTTTAAATTTTGTTCTCGGCAACGTAACCTTACCTCTGCTTTAAGTCTGTGTCCTGTACTTGGTCTATTGTACTTGGTACAAATTTTTCCTATTAAGCTCTCAATGGTCATTTTTTTATCTTAATGTGAAGCTGTAAACGCTGTTTCGACCGCGTCTTCTGCTTAGGTTTGTTTTAAGGAAAAAGTCCATTTTTGACCATCCAACTTTTGTCTCAGTTTGGTTTTGACTATCGAACTTCAAAACCAGATATCTTTGATCATCCAACTCTTAAAACCGTTCATAACTGACCATCGGGCGGTTTTGATGGGTGGTTTTAATTACTTTTTGCTTGTAGCTCCGATTTAGGTGATTCTTGCGGCCACGTGTTCATAACAATGAGTTTTATCTTCTAAAATGTTATTTATACTATTTTATAGCCGTTTGTTATATTATTCTTATGTTATGTAAAAACAACAATATAAAAAGGTAAAACAAACATTTACAAAATAATATGAACACATTTAAAGATAAATCTCATCGTTATTAACGTATGATTACAAGAATCACTTGAATTAGATATACAATAAAAAAATAGTAATCATTTTAAGATCGAAAGACTAAATTGTAAATAAAATGATTAAAATTAGTTCTTTGAACCTTGAAATGATTATTTTTTTCTTGTATCTCCAATTTAAGTGATTCTTGCGGTTATGCGTTCATAAGAGGAACTTTATCATTTAAAATGTTGCTCATATTATTTTGTAACTATTTGTTTTATGTTTCTTATATTATCATTTTTACACAATAAAATAAAAATAATATAAAAATAGTTATAAAGTTGTATAAAAACATTCTAAAAGATAAAGCTCACTGTTATGAACACGTGGCCACAAGAATCACATAAATCGGAGTTACGAGCAAAAAGTAATAATCATTTCAAGTTCTATGGATTAAATTGTAAATAAAAAAGCTAAAACTGTCGGGGATTGCCCTAAGGGTCCCCTTAAACAATGGGGAAAACCTCACTTAAAACCCGCAACGAAACCCAAATACGTTAAGCCTAACCATGCAGGCGCCTAACCATGCAGGACACAGCCCACGGGGACTCCGACGGCCCATCGAGGCGGCCCACGAAAGGATCCCCTCGAACGAGCCGCTTCGCCCGCTCGAGGGGCGGCACTCCCCTTCGGGCGGGCACCCCCCGCTCGAGGGGCAGCATTTCCCTCGAGCGGGCTCCGCCTCGCTCGAGGGTACGCCCGCCCTCGGCCGGGGTCCGCCACGCTCGAGGGTGCCCCTCACGCGTGCGCCGGCCCCGTACACGGGCATTTAACGCCCCGACGCCGCGGGGACGGCGCCATCATGCGCCGGGGCTCGCACCCCGGTGCCGCCGCACCTACTCCCCCGGGGAGGAGCCCATCCCCGCCACGCGTGGGAGGGGAGCGTGCGTGCGGCGGTGTCGGTCCCCGTGACACCGTGCGCACGCCCTAGTACGGCTAACGCGCCGAGCCCTCGAAAGGGGGCCGGCGCACCCTCGATTCACTTTCTTGTGACCCTACAGGGTTAGGTGGAGGCGCTAGGCCGGTGGACTGCCATCCCCGCCCGTGTAACGGCGTGCCCGCCGTACCCGCGCGTGCAGGCGCACGCCGGGCCCTGTAGCAACGACTCCAGCCCCGTGAAGCGCGTCGGGAAGGAACGCCGTTCTGACTATTCCTGTACGCCGTACAGGCCTGCGTCAGCACCTCCCTCGAGCCTATCAAAGGACATCACCACCATCCGCTGCTCTCCTACCCTCGAACCGCCACTGTTCGGGTACAAGTCAGGCCATGATGACCGGATCGCTGCAAGGATCGCCCGGATGGCCGCCTATTCTCCAGCATACACGTCGTGCTTCTCCACGTAGCTAGATAGCGCGGCATGCATGTAGTTCGCCCCCCCCCCTTGATCTATAAAAGGGGGACGAACCCCCTAGCCGCAGGGGAGGACAAGGAGGGAGAGACACAGAACAGCGACACACTCAAGGCCATATACCAAGAGCCCTTGACATACGCTGTGCACTCACTCTCTTATTCTCCCACAACATCTTCAGCCACTCCACTAGGGACTTGGAAGCCACGCTTCCTCTCCCGCCTCGCTTGTAGCAGCCCCACTACGAGCACCCCGGTGCCGAGCAATATAGTGCCGTGAGCACACCCCTGCTGGACGTACGGCCCCCTCGGCCGGAACCAGGATAAAAACCCTGTGTCACTTGTTGCTTAGCATCGACCATTGAGGGATAGACCTCGGCGCTATCTACTGGTTAGTGTCGGGACCATATTCCGCACCGACAGTTGGCGCCCACCGTGGGGCAAGCGAGCGCCTAAGGTCATTTCGCCAACTCCCTCCATGGTGATCCGCACTGAGTACCGTGGTACACGCTACTGCATGGGTAGCTCGGACCCCCTCCCGCCGGGTTCGAGATCCGCTTCGGGGACCCGAACTTTCCCGACACGGGGAATGGCTATCTCATGCGCCTCACTAACCGTGAGGAACTCCGCGCGCGGCGTCGGGCCGGGGTGCCCCGCTCGGACCCCCGCCGCACGCACGACTCGGCGCGCAGCGCCGCGCAGCACGGAGGCCGCGGGCCCATCGACGCCACGACGCCGTCGTCGCTCGGGACAACGCTCGCGCCGGGCGCGGTCCGAGCGGCGGGAGGCCGAGCGCGCCGCCGCCGCCGCGGTGCGCCGACCATCACGACCGCCACCCGCCCGGCGGGGCCACGGCGCGCAATCTGCGGACCGCGCATCCCCATCGGGGCCGCGTGGCGCTACGGCGGCCTACAACGCCAACGTCAACACGACGATGCGCGAGGGTTCCGCCCGGCCGCCACGTCTTCGTCGCCAGGGACCCCGGCGCCTCAGCAGCAGATGAGTCATCCCCGGGCTCCGTCGACACGATGCCACCCGCCAACCGCCAAGGATACGCGGAGTGGGGACTTCTCCGGCGTGCCGGACCCAGTCGCGTTCCGGCGTTTCCTCGACGCCGCGGACTGCGGGTTTGGTCGCTCCGACGACTCCGGCACGGGGAGCTACGACCCCATGCGGGAGTGTTGCGCCGTCATCACCAACGACCGGCTAACGCCGCCGGTGCGGCAGCGCCGGAGACGGGGGAAGTCACGCCCGCCCAGGGGATCGCCACGCGCCGGCCGCGGGGCCAAGCGCTCCCGCTGGGGCCGACGTCGACGCACGGCGGCCCAAGCCCGCGAGCTCGAGGCCAAGCCGGCGGAAGAGTACCGAACGGTGCGGTTGCTCCGCGCCTCAATGGCGGGGGAGGCCTCGCGCGTGGCGAACGCGCGCGGAGCCGGGCCGGCGGGTCCGCGACCGCATCAACACCGCCCCCAACGTCGAAAACGCGGACGTGCCCCCACGGGCGAGCCAGAAGCTCGTCGCCGCCGCGACGCCGGCCGCGGGCTATGCCAGCACCCTCGACCCCCGAGGCTCGAGACATGCACCGCGAGGTGCAAACTCTCATCGAGCAAGCGGTCGTCCGGCGGGCCGAGAGCTCGGCCTCACGCATCCGCCAACGGGGGGGATGCGCGGGGCGATGAAGCCGCACCGGGAGGCGAACCCTCGGTGCACGCGGGGGGACCGGCGGGGCGTCCCACCGAGCAAGGGCGCACGCCGGCCAAGGAGCGACTCCTCGACGCGCGCGGGGCACTAGATGGCGACGCTCGCAACGTCATCAACGCCGGCGCACCGGCAAGGCGGACGCGCGAGCGGCAAGGGGTTACCACCCTCGACGGGGTGGGCGCTACGACAGCGGCGAGGACCGCTCCCCGACGCCGGAGCCCCCGGGCACCCGCGTGTTCGGGGCGGGAGATCCGAGCGGCGGCGTTCCCCCAACGCTTCCGCCAACCCTCGACGATCGTCAAGTACAACGGGGAGACGGACCCCCGCGTGTGGCTCAACGATTACCGCTTGGCTTGCCAGCTGGGCGGGGCCACCAGCGACGAGGTCATCATCCGCAACCTGCCCCTACACCTTGGCGATGCGGCCGGACATGGCTCGAGCACCCGCCCGCCGGCCCGGATCCATAACCGGGACGACCTAGTCCACACGTTCGTGGGCAACTTCCGGGGCACATACGTGCGCCCCGGGAACTCTTGGGACTGCGCTCCGCACGCGGAAGCCGGCGAGTCGGCCGCGGGACTTCATACGGCGCTTCTCCAAGCGGCCGCACGGAGCTCCCCGCCGTGGCGCGGTCCGAAATCGTGCATGCCTTCCTCGAGGGCACCACGTGCGGGATCTCATGCGGGAGTTGGGACGCGGCCCGCTGCGGACTCCAATGAGCTGTTCGACATCGCCACCCGGCTTCGCCTCGGGGAGGAGGCCGTGGGGGGCGATCTTCGACGGCAAAAAGGGCAAGCGCTGCGAGGACGCGCCCGCGGAGGGCGGCAAGTCCAAGGAGCCGCGCCGCAACGACAAGCGGGGCAACAAGGGGAAAAAGCCGCGCCGCGCGGCGCGCGAGCGGGGGGCGCGACGGCGGCAACGCCGAGGCCCTCGCCGTCGACCCGGCTCGGCGGGGCCCTCGACCGGCCCCTCGAGGCCGGGGGTGTTCGACGACATGCCGAAGAAGCCATGTCCCTACCACAAGACCCCGGTGCACCATACCCTTGAGCGGTGCGACATGCTCAAGAAGTTCTATGGCCGCGCGCCGCCGCGAAGGAGGCGAGAGGCCAAGAAAGACGGAGGCGATGGCGACGCCGGCGGCTTCCCCGCCGTCGAAAATGTGTTCCTCATCTTTGGGGGACCTACTGTCGACATGTCGACCCGGCGGCGCAAGAAGGAGCGACACGAAGTCCTCGCCGCGGAGAGGGCGCCTCCGGCCTTTCTCAATTGGTCGGAGGACGTCATCACCTTTAGCCGGGAAGACCACCCGAATCGCATCCCCAACCGGGCCAGTACCCGCTGGTGGTCGACCCCATCATTGGGAACGCCGGTTCTCAAAGGTCCTTATGGACGGAGGCGTAGCCTCAACATCCTCTTCGCGCATACATTGCGCCCGATGGGGATCGGGTTGGACCGCTGCGGCCCGGCACGAAGCCGTTCCACGGCATCGCGCCGGCAAGCGAGGTTCGGCCCCTCGGGCGGATCGACCCGCCGGTCCGGTTTGGCACCCCTAAGAACTTCCGCAAGGAGACCCTCACCTTCGAGGTGGTGGGGTTCAAAGGGGCCTACCATGCTATCCTTGGGCGACCCCTTTGTTACGCCAAATTCATGGCGGTCCCCAACTACACCTACCGAAGATGAAGATGCCCCACCCAAACGGCGTCATCACCATCGGGTCGTCCATCGAGCACGCATTCGGCTCGCGACGTCGAGTGCGTGGAACATGCGAGAGGCACCGGCACCGGATGAAGCGCCGGTAAACACGCCGGAGAAGATGGTCAACGAGGACCTCAACTCCGCCGCCAAGCACGTCGGCGCCTTCGAGGCGGCGGAGCGGACCAAAGGGGTCCCCCTCGACCCTTCGCCCCCGAGGGCAAGGCGTTGAGGGTCGGCTCCACCCTCGACCCCAAATAGGAAGCGGTGCTCGTCGACTTCCTCCGCGCCAACGCCGACATCTTCGCGTGGAGCCCCTCGGACATGCCGGGCATCCCGAGGGAAGTCGCCGAGTACTCCCTTGACATCCTCGCCAAACGCCCGCGCCGTGCGGCGGCGGGCCGCGCCGCTTCGACGAGGAGCGGCGACGGGCAATCGGAGCGGAGGCCGCGGAAGCTTCTCGAGGCCGGATTCATCAAGGAAGTATTCCACCCTACGTGGCTAGCTAATCCCGTGCTTGTAAAGAAGAAAAATGGGAAGTGGCGGATGTGTGTAGACTACACTAGTCTTAATAAAGCATGTCCCAAAGTTCCTTTTCCTCTCGCCACGCATAGATCAAATCGTTGATTCAACGATACCGGGTGCGAATTGCTCTGTTTTCTTGATGCCTATTCCGGGTACCACCAAATAAAAATGAAGGAGTCCGACCAGCTCGCGACTTCGTTCATTACACCGTTCGGGACGTTCTGCTACGTCACGATGCCGTTTGGCCTCAGAAACGCGGGTGCAACGTACCAGCGCTGCATGCAGCACGTTTTTGGGGACCACATCGGGCGGACGATCGAAGCATACGTGGACGACATCGTCGTGAAGACCCGGAAGGCGGACGATCTGGTTGGCGACCTTGGCGTCGCGTTCAGCTGCCTACGGGCCAATGGGGTCAAGTTAAACCCCGAAAAATGTGTCTTTGGAGTGCCGCGAGGCATGCTCCTGGGGTACATTGTCTCCCAGCGAGGAATCGAGGCCAACCCCCGAAAAGGTCGCGGCCCTCGAACGAATGGGTCCGATCCGGGACCTTAAAGGGGTGCAGAAGGTGTTGGGGTGCCTTGCCGCCTTGAGCCGCTTCATCTCGCGGCTCGGCGAGAAGGGCCTCGCCCCTCTACCGCCTACTCAAGAAGCACGAGCGCTTCTCCCGGACCACCGAGGCCCGGGGATGCGCTCGACAAGCTAAAGGCGTCTCTGACGCACGCCCCGATTCTCACGCCGCCGCAGGACGGCGAACCCCTGCAGCTCTACGTAGCCGCAACCACCCAGGTGGTCAGCGCCGTGATCGTCGTGGAGCGCATGGAAGAAGGGCACGCCTTGCCTGTACAGCGGCCAGTCTACTACATCAGCGAGGTCCTCTCGGACACGAAGACGCGCTACCCACAAGTCCAGAAGTTGCTATACGCGGTAGTCCTTGCGCGGCGCAAGCTCCGCCACTACTTCGAGGCCCACCCCGTCACGGTGGTTTCTTCCTTTCCGCTAGGAGAAATCATCCGCAACCCCGACGCCGCGGGAAGGATCGCCAAGTGGTCCGTGGAGCTGATGGGCGAAACGCTAGCCTACGCCCCGCGCAAGGCCATCAAATCGCAAATCCCGGCGGATTTCGTCGGCCGAGTGGACGGACACGCGAGGCCGCCGCCCCCACAAATCCGGGCGAGTGCCGGACTGCGTTCTTCGATGGCTCGGTGATGAAAACGGGAGCGAGGAGCGGGCCTCGCTCTTCGTGTCACCCCTCGGGGAGCACATGCGCTACGCAAGGTGCGCCTCCACTTCCCCGCGTCCAACAATATGGCCGAGTACGAGGCCCTTCTCTCGCGGCCTCAAAATCGCCATTGAGTTGGGCGTCAAGCGCCTCGACGTGCGGGGGGACTCGCAGCTCGTGATCGATCAAGTCATGAAGAACGCGAGCTGCCATGATGACAAGATGGAGGCCTACTGCAAGGCCGTGCGAGCCCTCGAGGACAAGTTCTACGGCATCGAGCTCAACCATGTGCCCCGAAGGTACAACGAAGAGGCGGACGAGCTCGCCAAGATCGCGTCCGGGCGGATCACCGTCCCCCCGAACGTTTTCGCGCGTGACATCGCTCAACCCTCGGTCGTCTTCGAGCCCTATCCCTCGAATCACAACGAACCCTCGGGGGCTCCCTCGAACCCAGCGGGTGCGGAGCCCATGGACGAGGACCCCTCGAACGAGGCGTACGTGCTCTCCCTTCTCGAGGGGTACGGCTCCCACGAGGCCGATGCGATGGACGTCGAGCCGGCCCCCATCCAGGCGGACTGGCGGGAGAAATACATTGCCTGGATCGCTCGAGGGGAACTCCCCGCGGACCGGGCCGCGGCTAGGCGCATCGCTAGGATGGCTAAGTCTTTTGCCCTCGTCGACGGCGAGCCGTACAAGCGCGCCGCCTCCGCATCCTACGGCGGTGCGTGCCCATTCCCGAGGGGCGCGAGCTCCTACGGGACATCCATGCGGGGGATCCGTGGCCACCACGCCGCGCGCCCGCACCCTCGTCGGAAACGCGTTCCGCCAAGGCTTTTGCGGCCTACCGCGGTCGCGGACGCCGCCGAAATCGTACGCACCGCGAAGGGTGCCGGTTCTACGCCCGCAAGTCCAACTTGCCCGCCCACGCCCTACAGACCATCCCCGTCACATGGCCGTTCGCCGTGTGGGGGCCGGACATCGTCGGACCCCCGCGGAAGGCGCCGGGGGCTTCACCCACTTGTTGGTCGCGATCGACAAGTTCTCCAAGTGGGTGGAGGTGCGCCCCATCACGAATCTAAGGGCGAGAGCGGCGGTGACGTTCTTCACCGACATCGTATACCGCTTTGGAGTGCCAAACTCCATCATCACGAACAATGGGTCCCCGAGTTCACGGGCGAAAGTTCTTGGAGTTCGCGACAAGTTCCACATCCGTGTGGATTGGGCACCGTGGCGCACCCACGGACCAACGGCCAAGTGGAACGTGCCAATGGCATGATCCTACAAGGCCTAAAACCCGGAATTTTCGACCGGCTCAACAAATGCGGGCGAAAATGGCTCCAAGAACTACCAGCGGTCGTGTGGAGCCTAAGGACCACCCCAAGCAGAGCCACCGGGTTCACCCCATTTTTTCTAGTCCATGGCGCGGAGGCCGTCCTCCCCACGGATTTAGAATACGGGTCACCCAAGGTTCGAGACTATAACGAGGATGCTAACCAACGAGCCCGTGAGGACTCGGCCCGGACCAAATTCGGACGAGGCACGCCTCGTAGCCTTAATGCATTCCGCGAGGTATCAACAGTCCCTAAGACGCTACCAAGCACGCAAGATACGTCGACGGGATTTCACCGAGGGGGATGCGGTCCTAAGGCCGCGCCAAGATAACCGAGGGCGCCACAAGCTATCGCCCCCATGGGAGGGACCCTACGTCGTGGTGAAGGTACTCAAGCCGGCACATACAAGCCTGGCCAACGAGGACGGTGAAGAGCTCACCAACGCTTGGAACATCCAACGCCTACGTCGCTTCTACCCTTAGCTAGGATTTTCCAAATATCTTTGTTGTAAAAATCACATCGCCAACGCCCCAGTTGGCAACGACTATGTAAATACTTCAAGTCTAATGAAAAGGATAACTCGGCTTTCCCCTGAAACCCAAGTTACCCTCGGGGGCTACTGCGGGGGGCATCCCCCCCCCCAAAATGGTCGTAGCTCCTCGCGCAAAAAACAAAACAACACGCGCTAAGTTTGTTTCCTACTTCAACCTCGAGCCATGATTCGAACAGGGCGCAGGCGACACGGCGGAAGGAGCGTGCGAGCCAGAGATAGCCTACGCCGCGTGGACATGGCCCTTCTCTCTCGCCCCCAACCCAGCAGGCCCCCTGCGAAAATCGAACTCCCCTAACTAGAATCTACTCAGGAAGAAGGAGAAACAAAAAGCGTGATAAACAAACGACTTCATTTACAGCAGATGCTCATGTTCATAAAACGACTTGTTCATTTACAAAAGGCCACGAGGCCAGAATACTGATACACATAAACAAAAAACGGGCCTAGCGCCCAAGCGCTCGGGGCGGGAGGAGCAGCAGCGTCGGCGGCGTCCGGGAAGAGGAACTCCTCGAAGGCCTCGGCGAGCGACCGGCGGCGTCGGCGGCGAGCGCATCCACACGCTCCATGGCCACCTCGTCCTCGACGCCCTCGGGAACGATGTACCCCTCGCGCCGCCTCGAAGTTAACCTCGTAGTGGGATCGCACCACTCCGAGGGCCTTCGGACGCCCCGCGCCGCGCGCCGGCGCATCCGCCCGGTGACATGGCCACCAAGAGCACGCGGACGGCCGGCCGAGGAGCCGCCGGCCCGGGCATCACCCTCTTCGACGGCGCGGCGAGTCTCGAGTGCCGCATCGCGCGGCTCCCGCAACTCCCTGCTCGGAGGAATTGTAGGAAGCTTGCGGCGCCTCGGCCCGCTCGGCCCGCATGCCCCAGGGCGGTGCGCAAGCCTGGAAACACCAAGGCAAGAAAGAAATCAGAAAAAGGGAATGCGAGTTCCCAAACGAAAAACCAACAAAACAAGAGTCAAACAGTGGCTCACCTTCGACTTGCTTCCTATCCATCTCGAGAGCGCGGCGCTCGGCCTCGACCGCCAGCTCGAGACGCTTGACGGTCTCGCCTTGCTCCCGGAGGGATATCTCCTGACTGACGTTGGTGATACTGAGCATAATCACCTCGCCCTCGGCCTCGGAGAGCTTGGCATCTCGGGCCGCCAAGGTCTTCTGCGTCACCTCGTGGGCGGTGCGCTCCTGCTCCAGAGCTGCACGGACGTCGGTGAGGGCGGCCTGCCCCTGCTGGAGCCGTTCCTCAGCCCCTTGGCGGGCGGTGCTCTCTTGCAGGAGCCGCTCCTCCGCGACGACGAGGGCCGCGGCCTTGGCGTCGAGGGCGGCCTTCAGGTCGTCAGCCTCCTTGGCCCGCCGCTCCAGCTCGCGCGCCCGGCTCCTCGGCCTGGCGCTGCTGCGCCTGCGCCCCCTCAAGCGACGAGCGAAGCTCCCGGGCTTCGCCACGGACGGTCGCCACCTCCGCCTCCCAGTTAGCGGCCAGCGTCCGCGTCTTCTCCAAGTCCTCGCGCGCGTGCCACAGCGCCTCATCACGATCGACGAGGGCTGCGCGCACCCGCTCGAGGCTCGAGCGGCGCGCCGTGTCCTGCCTCGAGCCCTCGGGCAGCTCGTCGAGCCGAGCCGTGGGGGCCGAGTACGCCGGCCCACTGTCCGGGGGACCACGAGAGCGTCGGCAAGCGCGTCGAAAGCGCGGCACCGGTCCCGGAGGCCGGTGGACCTCGGCGTTCACCCGGTCGAACGCATCGTACTTGTCGTGGGCGCGGCGCTCGAGCTCCTGGCATCCACACACCGAGATCCGTAAGCACTATGGCACGAAAGCAACACACGAAGACGAGAAGAAGAGAAAAGCAAGCGACGACACCATACCTGAAAGACGCGCCATGCGGGGCCGCCGTGGACCTGCAACGCCTCGTTCAGCGCGCGGTTGAGCGTAGCGCCGTGGCTCCGGAGCTCGCCCTAGAGCTCCTTCTCCCCCTGGGCGTCAGCAAACGCCGGGGGATCATTGATGGCCCCCTCCACCTGGGCAGGGCGGCCGGCGTGGGAGGATGAGGCTTCGGCGCCGTGTCCTCGACCCCCCACCACCAGGTGACCCTCGCGCCGCCTCACGAGGGCCCCCTCCTGGGGCTCGGGGGAATTCGTGGGCCGCCCGGCCCACTGATCCCACCGGGCGGCGGAGAGTCGTCCGAGACCTCCACCACTTCCGCTTGCGAACGCCGGCGGGCGCCGCCGCCCGTGCCGCCTCCACCGGCGCTTCCGCCTGCGTCTCCGCGGCCGCGGGCGCCGGCACGGCCCCGCGACCACCACCTCGCGGCCGCGCCTGCGCGCCCACGAGCGCCGCGGGTTGCTCCCGCTCCGCCTCCTCCGCCTCCACCACCGCCGCCGCCGCGGCCCGCACCCCCCCGCGACGGCCGGGCGGCCGGCCGCTCCTCGGCCGACCGCCGGCCGCGCCGCGCCGCGGCCGATCCGTCGGCCGAGGCCTCGGGGCCCCGGCCGCACCTTGCGAGCTCTCGCCCGCCGCCGCCGTGCTTGTCCCCGCCCGCGGCGCCCTCGACGAGCGCCGCCGGGTAGGGATGGACGCGTCCGTCCTCAGCACCTTGGCAGGTGCGAGAGGAGGCACGGTTGGCACCACCCTGCGCAGGCGCGAACGGAAGGTTAGAACGCCTAATCATCAACTAGTTAAACCGAGCGAAGCATCGAGCCCCTTACCTAGAAGAGGAAAAGGCACGCTTCCTCTTCCTCGAAGCCTCAGCGGATGAGGCCGGCGCGGCCGGCGCGCCCGCCGCCGCGTCTCCCCGACGGGCGCCGCCCCCGCGCGCGGTCACGCCCGATGACACGCCTCCCGACGACGCCGGCCGCGCGCGCGCGGTACGCTCGCCCCGCGTGCGGGTGTGCCCGCCGCCGCACTCCCCGACGACGCCGCCGCGCGCGTGGACGCGCTTCCCCGCGCGCGAGCACGCTCGATGCGCGCGCCGGCGCGCTCGCCGTTCGCACCCTCGACGAGCGCGCCGGCGCCCTCCGCGCGCGCGCGCGCCCTCGATGTCGATGGCCGGCGGCGGGCGCCGTTGCGCCCGCCCCCGGCGATGCCGCCCTCGCCGCCGGCGCCGGCGCCGGCGACGGAGGCGCGGCGCCACCCGTCGAGGGGCCCTCCCCCTCGGCCTCTTCCTCTTCGTCCTCCTCCGAGGACGAGAACTCCTCGGTCCCCGGGAGGAGAGCCCCCGGCTCTTCACGCCGCCGATACTCCACGGCCCGCCGGCCGCGCGCGCTTGATGTCGCCTCGCGCGCTCCCTCTTGCGCGCCGCCCGCTCCCGCCGGCCGCCGCCGCGCCGCCCGCCAAGCGCGGGAGTCGGGGGGTGGGCGGAACGGACTTGGCGATGGTGAAGTCCACCCACCGCACGCGGGGAGCGACAATGGCGAGTCGAGGAAACGAAACAAAACCAAGAACCAAAACGAAATTAAGAGCCAAACTCACCCGGCGGGCCGGTGGGGAGCATCTCGAGGTCCCATGGGGGTCCGACCCGCGAGCGGCGGCACCGGGTGTCGACGGCGCTCCGCGCCCGGTGAGCGCGTACGGCCGCTCGAGGGGCGTCGGGGAGCATCCGCGACCTCGCCGAGTCGACGGGATTGGCCGCCTCGTCATCTCGAAGATGCGGAGCGGCCTCTCCATCAACGGCACGATCCGCCGGTGATGGAGGAAGGCAAGGACGCCCATCGCGTTCAGCCCCATCTTCGCCGAGCGCCGCAGCCGCGGCCGGGACCGACTCGCCGCCTCCGTCTGTCGGGACGTAGACACCCCGTAGCCCCAAGAGTCAGGCCTCTCCTTGAACACCCGACCGGTGTAGGGGGGAGGCCGGGCTCGGCGTTACGCAAGTAAAACCATCCCCGCTCCCGGCCGGCGTTGTTCGTCGTCATGGTGCGGGGGATGTAGACGTCCTTGAATTGCCCCCGCGGGGGCAAGCGACATCCCGCCGGCGCGCATCGCGCGGCGGGTCCCTCGGCTCCGTCGTGGGCCGCGTGATGAGCTCCGCGTGGAAAAGGTGTACCCGCAGCTCCCAATTGACCGGGACCCTCGGGTACCCTTCGCGACGCCCACGAATGTGGCCGCCGCGAGATCGCGTTGGGGGCGAAGTTGTGCAGCTCCACTCCGTAGTGGTGGCACATCGCCCGCATGAAGGTGCTCGCTGGCGCGTTGAAGCCCCGCTCGTGGTAGCGGATGAAGCTCACCACGTAGCCCTCCCGGCGGGTTGGGCTCGCGGTCCGCAGCCGGCGGCACGATCCACTCCGCCGGACGTCCGTCTTCGTTGGCCGCCAGCTGGCCGGCGACGACCAGCTCGCCAAGGGCCAGCTGCGTCACCGTCGACCTCTCCCAGGCATACGGCTCCAGGATCCTAAGGGGAAGCTGAGGCGGCGCCATGAGGAAGGACGAAGGAATGCGAGGACGGAGAACAAGGAACGGAAGAAAAGCTCTAATGGCGACACCGCGCGGTGGCAAGAGCTAGGCGAAGACAAAGGGGCGGGGGACTGAAAATGGTGAGGCGTCAAGGTAAAAAACCGCCGTCTCCTCCACCCCTCAGATTTATAAGCCGACGGGGCGAGCTCTCCAGAGCGGACGCCCCGCTCGCATTAACTGCAGGGAACCTTCCCTTCACGCCGACGGACGGGCCCCACCACGACTGTAGAGGCCACATCACTGCAGGCGGACTATCATCACGGCGATGACCCGCAGGGCTCGAGGTGAAGCCGTCACGTCCGCCTACCACGCCGCCCACTACGCGCGCGCGCGCGGCCGCAGCGCCTAAAAAGACGCGCCCGCGCTGCAAAAGACCGCAGCCTCGACTGCGAAGCATCTAATGACCGGGTCCCTTGCCAAGCAAGGAGAACCCTCGAGCGGCACGAGCCCTCGGCTCAAAACGAGAATAGCCCTCGATGGGACATCGACGTGAGAAGGTTGCCCGGGACCTGCTCGATGTAGAGCAGGCACCGCGGGTACCCATGCCGCGTAAAACCCTCGAGCGGCGCGGGCCCTCGGCTCAAAACGATGTCAGCCCTCGAAGGGACACCGACGTGAGAAGGTCGCCCGGGACCTGCTCGATGTAGAGCGAGGCACCACGGTACCCATGCCACGTAAAACCCTCGAGCGGCGCGAGCCCTTGGCTCGAGACAATATCGATTCTCCAAGGAAGGGCACATACGCTGTGCTACCAACCAGGCACCTCGAGGGCCGGCTCGCCCGCACCCCTCGATGGCCGCAAACGTGAAAAGACGGGGCCGCCTAGGCGCCACCCCCGCACGGCCCTCCGATCGGAGGTCCGAAGCCCGACCCTCGACGGGTTCGAACGGGCGCCACGGATCGCGAGTTAGGGACGAAGAGGGCACGCGCATTCGAGCCGTTCCTCGAGCCCGTCGGCTCGAGGGTGCCCCACATGTCGTGTTCGAGAGCCGGCGAGGGCGGCCTAGCGGGGGGATCCCACCGAGGGAGAGCTTCCGCGCCCTCGGTCCCTATCGAACGGGACCGAGCCCCACCTAGCAAACCCACGCAAGTGCTTCCATGGACGTGTCTCCGGACCGCGCAGCCTACCCTCATCGAACGGGGCATGGACGTCCACTTGAACCACCCGCTAGCGTCTCGACGAGGAATCCGCAATCCGCGACCCGCTCGATGGGGGTTGCGGAAACCTCACCCTCCGTCCCGCGGAGGGACGGCGAGGGCGCGTTAAAAAACAAGTCGCCAAGCTCTACCCGATCGCCTCGAACGGGCCAAGGCTCGGGGGCTTGACGCACGGCTACACCTCCTTGAAATTGCACCCACCGGGAGACGGTGCCGGCGGTGCGTGCACCCCCGAAGCCGGCCGAAATACCGCCGATGCCGGTTGGCATATGTGCCACGCCTCTCGACCAAAATTCTCGCGGTTAACCCCTGCGGAGAGAACCCACACCTCTGCAGGCTTCGGGGGCTAGACCCGCGGGTCCGCCGACGCGGCCCCACGGAAAGCGTTCGCGAACAAGGAGGGAAGAACGTCCTATCAGTAGGTTCCAGCATCTGCGGGAGCCTCAATGGCAAACCCACAGATGCTCGGGGGCTACTGTCGGGGATTGCCCTAAGGGTCCCCTTAAACAATGGGGAAAACCTCACTTAAAACCCGCAACGAAACCCAAATACGTTAAGCCTAACCATGCAGGCGCCTAACCATGCAGGACACAGCCCACGGGGACTCCGACGGCCCATCGAGGCGGCCCACGAAAGGATCCCCTCGAACAGGCTTCGCCCCGCTCGAGGGGCAGCACTCCCTTCGGGCGGGCACCCCCCCGCTCGAGGGGCAGCATTTCCCTCGAGCGGGCTCCGCCTCGCTCGAGGGTACGCCCCGCCCTCGGCCGGGGTCCGCCACGCTCGAGGGTGCCCCTCACGCGTGCGCCGGCCCCGTACACGGGCATTTAACGCCCCGACGCGCGGGGACGGCGCCATCATGCGCCGGGGGCTCGCACCCCGGTGCCGCCGCACCTACTCCCCGGGGAGGAGCCCATCCCCGCCGCCGTGGGAGGGGACCGTGCGCGGCGGCCGGTGTCGGTCCCGTGACACCGTGCGCACGCCCTAGTACGGCTAACGCGCCGAGCCCTCGAAAGGGGGCCGCGCACCCTCGATTCACTTTCTTGTGACCCTACGGGGGTTAGGTGGAGGCGCTAGGCCGGTGGACCGCCATCCCCGCCACCGCAACGGCGTGCCCGCCGTACCCGCGCGTGCGTGCGCACGCCGGCCCCGTAGCAACGACTCCGCCCCCCGTGAAGCGCGTCGGGAAGGAACGCCGTTCGACTATTCCCGTACGCCGTACGAGCCGCGTCGCACCTCCCTCGAGCCTATCGGGAGGACATCACCACCATCCGTCGCTCTCCTACCCTCGAACCGCCATTGTTCGGGTACAAGTCGTGCCATGATGACCGGATCGGCGCAAGGATCGCCGGATGGCCGCCTATTCTCCGAAGATACACGTCGTGCTTCTCCACGTAGCTAGATAGCGCGGCATGCATGTAGTTCGCCCCCCTTGATCTATAAAAGGGGGACGAACCCCCGGCCCGCAGGGGGAGGACAAGGAGGGAGAGACACGGAACGGCCGACACACTCAAGGCCATATACCAAGAGCCCTTGACATACGCCGTGCACTCACTCTCTTATTCTCCCACAACATCTTCGACCACTCCACTAGGGACTTGGAAGCCACGCTTCCTCTCCCGCCTCGCTTGTAGCGGCCCCCACTACGGAGCACCCCGGTGCCGAGCAATATAGTGCCGTGAGCACACCCCTGCTGGACGTACGGCCCCCTCGGCCGGAACCAGGATAAAAACCCTGTGTCACTTGTTGCTTAGCATCGACCATTGAGGGATAGACCTCGGCGCTATCTACTGGTTAGTGTCGGGACCATATTCCGCACCGACAAAAACCACACATCAAAACCGCTCGATGGCCAATTGTGAACGGTTTTAAGAGTTAGATGGTTAAAGATATCCGATTTTGAAGTTCAACAGCCAAAACTGAACCAAGGTAAAAGTTGGACGGTCAAAAATAAACTTTTTCCTTGTTTTCACGACGTTTTGTCGAACCAGGCATTTGTAGGGCCTAGGATAAGGGCTTGCTGCAACGGGAATCTTTTTCATGCTGTTTGCTGAAGGCAACGTTGTATCAGTTCGTGAATCCTGTAGAAATCGATGCGTGCAACACCTGTTTAATAACTCTCAAAATATTTGTTGTCAACCACGGTCGGATGGGTACTCGCATCGCAGCCGTCCGTTGGCGCCGGCCCGGACCCGGAACCCGCGGCCGCTGCAAAATCAACGACGGGCCCGCACGCCCGAATGGGTCGCAACTCGCAACCCACGCTGCCTCGCCCCCGGCTCCGATCTGCTAAAAATCCTCCGGCCGGATCGGGTTACGGGTCGCCTGCTCCGGACCCAGATCCACCACCGCTCGCCGCCGGCCGCCACCGCCGAGGTTAGTCTCCCACTCCCCCACCCGACTCCTCTCCCTCCTCCTGCATGTTTCCCCTTACCGGATCCGCTTACCCGAGCCATAAACCCTAGCTAAAAGGCGCGGTCTGCGAGCCATTTCACGCCCGATTCGTGGGGTTTGACTTGTTCGAGCGTGGGGGGATTGGACCCTCTTGGGCTGCAATTTTGTGGAGGAATGCGAGGCCGCTTGCTGCTGCAGCTGATTCGTTGTAGCTCTGAGGGATTGGGGATCTGCGCGCGGTGCATGAGGTGTATTTGGTGGGGTGCTTGTTTTTTCTCTTCCACTAAACTGCATGGCAGCTTGCATTTTTGGAGCGAACATTGATGGTGTCTCTGGTGTTATAGAGGCGTTCTGTAGTGCTTAAGCAATGTGCTTGCTCGCCGTACCAGCAGTCTCTGCAGAGACGTAGCTGTGTGCTTGCATTCAAGCTAGCTTTGCGTGAGTTAGGAGAGAGTTCGGCAAGATTTTGGTCTGGTTATTATGGGTGAAAGGCTACCGATTGCGTTCCAGTGTATGACGAAAGGTACAGTTGGGTATATGCATTCAGTATAGGTTTTTTCTGCTCTTCTTTTTCTGGTAAAGAGAGAAAATTGAGAGCTTTTTTGCTTTGCTATTGTTGTATGATGTGCTTCTCTGGATTTGCTGCAGTGGGTGATCGTGTACGCGGTAAAATGCTGGAGCCGGTAGCAATGGAAGTGCCGATTGCTGGCCCAGTGAGCAATGCGGTGGTGCCTGCGCCTGTGGTTCACAATCCTCGTGCACGCAAGCTGCGGTCTGCAGTTTGGCAGGACTTCACGAAGGAGCGCCGTGCTGATGGAAACTGTGTCGCTGTCTGTAACCACTGCAAGAAGCAGCTCACAGCGACTAGCCGGTCTGGCACCACTCACCTCCGCAACCACCTCGCCATCTGCATGACTACCTCCACAAGACGTGCTGGTAAGCGCCGGAAGCTTGTCGTGCGTCGTATTCAGCACAACAAATCCTCTGCTGATGGACGATCTGGTGAGGGCCATGCCTCGGGCGAGGACAATGACAATGAGGGCACACACTTTGATCAAGAACTCAGCCGCCGAGACCTTGTGCACATGATTGTCCAGCATGGCTACCGGTTTTCTATAGTAGATGATGTGGGCTTCCAAAAGTTTGTCAAGAACCTTCAGCCTCAGTTTAGGATGGTGTCGTATGACACGGTGAGGGCTGATAGCATGGAAATATACGAAGCTGAAAAGCTTAAGCTACATGATTCACTCTTGAAGATCCCCTGCCGAGTTAGCATCTCAGTTGATATGTGGCAGTCAAATACACAGATGGAATACATGTGCCTGACCTGCCACTACATTGATCATGCCAATGATGAGTGGAAAGTTAGGAAAAAAATTCTCAACTTTGTGCATATGGAGGCACCTTTTGCAGTTGATCAGATTGCTAATCTCATTGTGGAGAAGTTGAATAGTTGGGGTATTGACAGAAAACTAGCTGCTGTTGTACTAGACAACTGCAGTGGTGGTGACCTTGTTGCCAGAGAGCTTCTCAGAGTTTTGCAGCCCAGGAGACTTTTATTAAATGGAGATTTGTTCCAAGTACGCTCCTGTGCACATATTCTAAATCTCACTGTCCAAGAAAGCTGGGAACAGGCATCAGATATAACTGATAGAGTTCGCAAGATGATTAACTATGTCAAGTTTGAAAGGTTCCAAAAGTTTCAAGATATCTCAAAGCTACTGCATATGGATCAAAAGCTGTTAGTTGTTGATTCACCTGATAACTGGTCATCCCTTTACTTAATGTTTGAGTCAGCATGTTACTATCATGATGTGCTTGTGCGCCTGGCAGAACAAGAAGGGCACTATGATGTTTTTCTGGCTTCTTCTGACTGGGCTGATGTGAAAGCCCTCACTGAAATTCTAGATGTAGTCTACCATGCTATGGAGAAGTTTCCGGTGGAAAGTCCAACTGCAAACCTCTATTTTAATGAGATGTGTGAGATCCATGTGCTTTTGAGAACCTGGCGTAATAGTCCATCTCCTGTTGTTGCCAAAGTCGCTGGTCAGATGCTTTCTAAATTTGAGGGCTACTGGGATCTCACAAGGCCCGTAATGGCATTTGCATCTATTCTTGATCCTCGTTACAAGATGAAGTCCCTTGAATACTTCTTTCGGCTCATTTATGCTGATGAGCAATTTACAGCGAAGACAATGCTAGATGTCATCCAGAGTACTTTTAACAATCTGTATAATGATTACAAACACCAGTCATCAGATTCATGGAAGAGTCCATCTGTTCTCGGTTACTCTAGAAACAGTAGCTCTGGCATGGGCTCTATGTACAGCAATGGGGATGATTCTAAGACCTTCTCTCGTATCACATTATCTGATGCTCGACGAGGACTTGATCAGTATATACAAGAGACATCATCAGGCCAATCCTTGAAGTCTGACTTGGAAATGTACCTTGAGGAAGCAGTTTATCGTCAAAAGGAAGGAAATCAGGACAATTTTGACATCCTGGGATGGTGGAAGTCGTTTGCAGCCAAGTATCCTGTACTTTCACAAATGGCTCGTGATATTTTAGCTATTCCTGTATCTATCATCCCTTTGGACAGTGAAGCCCGCACACTAAATGAGTATCTCAGTACTATGGACCCTTCAACGGTTCAGGGATTAGTGTGTGCACAAGATTGGTTACAGGAAGACCCTGAAGGTACCACTGAGTTTTACCAGATCCTTTGTCTAGCTATTGCAAAGATTGATGTTTACTTAATAACCATTTGTCATGTGCTTCTGCAGTTGCTGGTTTAAGTGGTCAAACAAATGAAGGAGCACCACACGGTGACGAACTGATTGTGGTGCCAAGCCAAAATAGGTGAAAACATTGGAGGTACTGCACTACTTTCAGTTTATTTTGAATACTATCATTTTATCTCATTCTTTGTTGAATTGATGCATGCACGAGCATTGGCGGAGCCACCATGGTGCACACGTATTCCCAGGAATACCCAACTATTTTGCCAAAATATCAAGTATATGCTAAGTATACACACATGTATATGTAACATTGAGACAAGATCTCTTGTTTTCGACTTTGGAGTATAATTGTGCTCAGCGCTCTTCCCATACTTCCATGGTTTCCCACTCCTAGGCTAGCTTGTTGGCCCAAATTTGACTTTTTTAAAACACAGGAATACCCAAGTTATAAAACTTGGCTCCGCCACTGCACGAGATATTCTGATGAGAAAAATTGACAAAAGAGGTCTTTTATAAGAAAAGTTCGCAGAATCTGGTTGTGTATACTTTCTTGTCATTTGTTTGTCTGCATGGGAAAAACACAAGCACTAAAGCACGAATCTATGAGGCGCAGTTAAGGTGTTTAACAATATAGTAGATCTAGAATTTGCAAAGTTTGTGGAGTGATAGTTAGCTTATGTCCTCAAAAGATGTGAATAGAATAACCACCTCCTGGAAATAGTGTACATTGGCAATCCAATACACTTGACAAGTTTTACCAGTAAAATTATGTATAAATAAAGTTGTGTGCTTATAAAAACAGTTGTCCTAGTATAACTGCTTGTGGGTATGTTATCTGTTATGAACTGCGATGCGACGGGAAGGTGATTGGAGGATTTGGGGCTGATTTGCGGAGGAACTAGGGTTGTGAGAGCTACAGTACCTACAGTCCTAAACCCGGGTACTGTTCACGCCCAGGATTGTGGTGGCGGCTAGGGCTGGAGAGGCGCAAGGAATGCCGGCCGCGGGGCTCCGCCCACGGCCGGCAAGAGAGAAGGGTTTTCCTTCTAATCTCTTGCTTGCTTTGCTTTGATTGATACATCTCCCCTCCTTATAAAGAGAGGATTCCTTGACCCCTAAGTAAGGACTCGATTTTATCCCTAAACGTAACCCTAATAGGTCTGCCGAGCCGGCCTATTAGACCCGACCCATTAGTCCTCTGACACCTGACATTATCACTATGCATTTAAGCTCACGTTTCATGTTTGTACTGCATGGTCCCTATTTAGGCAGTCCTGCAAAATTATTTATTAGCTGTTGGAAATTAGGAGCACCATTGCAGGAACTGAGACCTCAGGGCTCAGGCCATACCTATTAAATTCTTGAAGCCAACTAGTTTAAGCTGTGTGTTTATTTAAAGGGCGGTGCTTAGGTACTCCCCTTACCTGGTAGGAGGTAAGACCTTGAAATAATTGGTAAAACATTTAGATAATTAAATATATAGATAAATATAGATAAATTACAGCAGCCGCACCCCACGTCCCTATTGGTTCCGTCCGCCTCGCAGCCGCCACCGACAAAACTCACACGTGCATAACATTTTTTTTTGCAACAGTTTATTTCACGAGATGTCACGTTTTTTTTATCAGCAAAGTTATACCCATATCGTTATTCTGCATATCCGTTTTAAACGGAGTGGCCAATTGCGACCTAAAACATGAAAGGGTTAAATAAATAAGAAACATAGCAAAATATTTTAAAAAGGTTACGTAGCAGTTCTACGTATTGTCACGCTAGCTGTTCTTCCGATCCGTTACGTGAGCTGTTCTTCCGATCCGTTATACGCTAGCATCCGCCGGCACTTAAATAAAAAACGTACAATCTAAAAAGAAGTAGCCAGTTAATTGTTGGGTTTACATCAAATACGATGTTTGTGCTTCTATCAGGTACTGTCACGTTCCAGCGGCTGCTTGTCACGTTCGTTCACATCTGTCCCGTGGCCGTGGTCGGCAGTTAAATAAGAAATGTATCAACATATTAAAAAAAATAGCACGTCAAATGTCATGTACATGTTCTAATTCCTGCCACGACGCGCGGGCTTTCAGCCTCGTACGTGCATCTCGACAGGCACTTAGAGATCCTCTTCTATTTTCAGGTTTATAAATATGCATATTAATAATTATTGTTCTATTACCTCTTAAGAGGTAATATCTCCTCAGATCGACGGCTCACAGTCATTTGGGAGTACCTGAGCAAATCCTTTATTTAAAATTAATTGTTACTTTCAGTCATTGTTTTTAATGCAAATTTATCTGTCCTCCTTGAAGCAACAATCAATTATATTTTTTTAATACAAGGATAATTCTCATGGTTATGGTGACATGTCAATTCACATTTTGTTTTATACCATCGGATCCACCTTACTTAGGAGTGATCCTTTGGTCGACGCAATGACACTGCAAGGCTCTGGTTACTTCTTACTAGATGCTTGAACTTAAATTATGTCTGGAACAGTAAAATTAACATAGGGTGCTAATTGTAGGTTGTTTAAGAACGGAAAATGTACAGATGCATATTTGCCTATCAGAGTACAATGTTTGTGTATAGTCCTACTTGGCACCTTGATAGTAGTCAGCATTACAGATATGTATTTTAGCTTATTATTAATGCAGAGTCACTGTCACTCTTTGTGTCTGTAATATTCTAGAGCCTTTATCAAATGCTTTTCCTTATTGAATATCATGAGTTCATCATCCTAACCAATTTAAAATTATCCAGAGTGGACATACTGATAGGAGGCTTTTGAGAAGACCGAAGGCGCCATGGGTACTACATAATCTATGGTTCAAGAACCAGCAGTACTCTACTGTAAATGCATCGTTCTGGATCTACTAGATGTTGATCTGTACAATGGATTCCTAGAGTCGCCCTCCATGGAGGAGGTTAACATGATCCAGCCATTGAAAACAGCCTACCATGTACTCATAAATGACTTGATATGTATTGTGCTGCTCAGGTAGCCTAAGCTATTTGCCGTAAGGTTTCACAAGGCCAATTGCAGGTACTCAGAGTGCTCTCCTTGGTGAGAGGCATTATGAATTTGAAGCTGTGGTGCTTGGACTAGGCATGGAACCAAATTCCTGTTGTCCAAGGCTATGAGAACCTTGAGTTGGGCATGCATTTAATTGGCATTTCTACACTGTTAGTTAGGAGCACACTGGCTTGCTTGCTGCCTGAAGAATTATCCACTCTTTGCCATGAGAACTTTGACAGTGTGAAAAGGAGATTTGGACCCAAGAGATTCTTAGGATTTGAGCAAAATCTGTCTTCCTCTTCGCCACGGGAGATTTTGAACCTCAAGCTCACAGTAGCACAAAAACAACGCCCCCGCGCTCAGAAGTCAGAACCGAGGCAAGTGCTTCTTCTGCAGCTCCTCCTGCCATCGCGCGCTGACACACGTTAGCGCGTGCTTCCCAGCAGAAGGTGGGGCCGGCAGCGGCATCGTGCCGGCTGGCGACTGCTGACGCGCGCAGTATTCGCCCGTGCCCACGCCGCATCGGGGACGGCCAGCCAACACCAACAGACAACCCCTGCCGCTGGAATAAGTGAAGCAGGAATATCACTAGCATAGCGAAAGAACAAACGCGATCTGATTCTGAATGGTGCCCCATTCCGGAGAGGCAATTTGCAGTTCACAGCCAAGTTGACAGTTCGACACGGAAAGAATTTTTGCCTAGTAGCTTACAATTGGCTACCAACATGGTTGAAATAACCTCTGCCTGAAATTCTGGAAAATTTTATCTTGTATATCATCGAAATTACTCGCAAAAAAAAATACTATGTATACGGCTCCCGGACCAAGACGCTTCATTCCCAACTTCTCCAGCCACGATCTCCTCCCTCGGCGAGATGGCGTCGCCATTGGCCATCACCAGGCTGCTCTCAACAGATCACCATGGACTTTTGGGGCCTGCAAGAGGGCAAACGGCAGTGTCAGGCAAATACGAATACAGTACATCACAAGTTTTTGCATCTACCATATGCCAAGATAACTAAACCATACAAAGCTAATGAACCATCCATGAGCCTGCTCTCAAGATTAGTGAGGAGCACTACAGGTGAGGAACAAACTCATAACTAGTAGTAGGAATATAGGGAGATCAGACCAGCGGCCTGCACGGTGTTATACGTTAATAAGCCATGTGAATAGCCTATGTACGTTCCTACAGGTATACAGATGCTCATGTCGAATGCTACTTAAACATGGGCGATAGTAGAGATTTTTCTCAAACAGATTTGAGTTATTAGTGTTGACAACATGGAAAATCACACGGGAACTCTTACAGGAAGCACACGGAAACAAGACGCATGATAGTAACTAATAAGTCATCACAGTCCAATACTTCATTGTAGCAGAAAATCACCTATTCTGTAAAGTAATACAAACTATTTATAGCAGAAAATTGCATATTCGGTAAAGTAATACAAACAAATAGAACACATCAGCAAAGAATTAGTTTCACCTTTGTATTCCTTATCAAGAGTTTGCTATACCACATCCAGGCATTTTATCTCATACACCCGAATTTTGTTACTGCCCATTCGGCAAAGATTTCTTTTTCAAGAGTACAAACTATTTGCACGCGTCAGCGAAGAATTAGATTGCTATACTACACCAATGAATTTTCTCTCTCGTTTATTCATTCCTATCAATTCCCTCTTTGCTCTATTTGCACGCATCAGCAAAGAATTAGATCTTGAATTTCATTTCAAGGGTCATGCTATACTACACTGATGAATTTTATCTTTCATTTATTCATTCCTATCAATTCCCTCTTTGCTCTAGATCCGGCAACTTATAGGGTTTGGGGGAGGTGGGGTACCCGTGCCCAGTGAACCTAGAGGGAGCTCCTAGGCGGCACGATAGCCGACGGTGGTGGCAGGAGTGGGGAGCCGAGGTCGCCCCACCCATCGCGGCGGTGATGGATCAGTGGTCGGGCGGTGGGCCAATGTTGGACCCCCAGTTGAGCGGTGTTGGCGGCACGAGTGAGCATCGCCGACGAGTTAGTGTGGGAGCGGCCATGATAAGCGACGGATCTGGCAAGTAGGGGTGAGCATCCATCGTTGTCGGGAAGGAGGGAAGGGCTTGAGGGCGGCGGCGGAGAAGGATGGGTTGTGGGTGCACAGAGTATGCTTGAGCAGATAAGGCTAGAGAGGGTTGGGTGGAGATAGAGAGAGAGGAAGATTTGATCACACCCATTGATTTAGATTCAACGACCAAATATTTAGGTGGGGGAGAGAAAAATATATGGAAAATTGGATCCTTATCATAAAAAAAACTCGGTGTTTAGACATATATACCATCAAAAGATTGAGGTTGAGATATTTAGCATACAAAGATCCAAAGTTACAACGATATAGCATTTTTCACGACTGCCGTCAATTTTGACGTGAACTCCTGTGAACTGGCCTAGCGAACACATTCGGTGGCCAATGTTTACGCCGTTGACCGGCAATACCTCACCGGCGGTGAGGTTTCCGGCGAGGGGCCATGACCACTACAACCCGCATGAACTTGCGCACGTGTACCCATACTCGATGTGGTCGGACGCTTGCCGGAGATCGCCAGCGACGAGCGCTGGCGGTACAGACTACCCGCGACAGATTTCAGTGCGCGATTCCGACGACTACATTGCACAGAGGAGATGGGGAAATAGGGTTGTAGCAGCAGGGCTCACCATGATTCCGTTTTGCAAGTCGGATGGGGAAGAGGTGTCTAGTACGAGAAGTTCACCGGCGGTGTTCGAGCTCGTGCTCGAACTCAGCCAAAGCCATGAGGTGCTTGACCCCAACTTCGGGCTCCACTGCTGCACCAGTGGGCATGGGGAGGCTCGCCGGCCATCGGTGAGGGGAGAGGATCGCCGGCGGTGAAAATAACGGCAACAACGACAACAGTGACAGGAGCCGTGAAAATGGTATATAGTTGTAACTTGATGGTATATGTCTAAACACCAATTCTTTTGATGATAGGGTTAATTAGATCCGTGCCATTATAATTTTCATGTTTTTGAAGAATGCCATTACTATTCAACTTACTATGCCAGTGCCATTACAAATTTGCACTTGTTTGAAGAATGCCATTATGTACGCTTGAAGTCGTCGGTGGCCCACCTGCAGACGTATTAGAGGGAGCGTATGTTCGTATAGACAAGATTGCTCTTCTCACTCCATCTCTCTCACTTCACTGACGTGCGGGACCCACACGTCAGTCTTCTTCAACCTCCCACCCCCTCCCCTTCCATCGATTCCCTCTCTCTCATCTGGCGCCCGTACGCTCGCAGCCCTCCCTCTGTCCCTCCCCATCATCGGCTCCCTCCCCGCACTGGCCGGCGAGCGGACGCGAACCCCCTCAACGCGTCGGGCTCCCCATCCTACATAGCGGCGACGGGCGAAGATCCAGGAGGCCGCCCACCGGGGCTGGAGCTCGCTCGCAGCCGCTCGCGGCCGGAGGAGCTCGCCCACGGGCCGGGGGGAGCTCGTGGCCGGCGGAGCCCGCGGGCCGGGGGGAACCCACGGCCGACGGAGGCCGGCCGCGGGCCGGGGGAGCTCGCGGCTAGGGGACCCCGCAACCGGGACTGGAGCTCGCCCGCGGCCGGCCGACCACTGGGGCCCGAGCTCATCGGTCGAAGCTCACTGGCGGACAGGCTCCCTCCCTCTCAATCTCTCTCTCTCTCAATCTCACCGGCCGGGACTGAGAGGTTGAAGAAGACCCTGACGTGTGGGTCCCACACGTCAGTGGAACAAGAGAGGGAATGAGCAAGGGCAATCTTGTCCATACGAATATATGACCCCCTCTAGTACGTCTGCAGGTGGGCCACATACGGCTTCAGACGTACATAATGGCATTCTTCAAACAAGTGCGAAATTGTAACGGCACTGGCATAGTAAGTTGAATAGTAATGACGTTCTTCAAAAACATGGAATTTATAATGGCACAGATCTAATTAACCCTTGATGATAAGGATCCAATTTGCCCCCCAAAAAATATGTGTGTGAGTCACGCAGGCCCTTCTTTGAAACTCAGCAAGGCACATAGTCATGCCAAGGGCCGATTGCATATGGAAACAATTGGTGCAATAGATATCAATTGAAGCTTAAGAAGATTTGGTAGCATATTTACATGTCAACAACATTGGTTAACAAAGCTGACACCCTCTCTCCAAATAAATAATCAAAAATCAGAAAACCTTTGTCATACCTTTCACAGTGTAAGGTAAATATTGCACATTTGTTTTCAGAACTTTCTATTAATATTCTCAATGCCATCCTAGCAAGTAATACAGTTTCCATCTAGCCAATACGTACATTTTGACAACCAAATATTATGAAGTATGATCGCACTGATTCTAACAGAACCCTGAGAGTGCAGAAAAATATTCGTACCACAAGTTTATTACTCCATCTTCAAAGTCACCAAATAAGGCAATGAAATAGTTTGTTAGGACACTCATAAAAAGCAAAGAACCAAGAGCGAACATTGATTGCTATTAAGGAAGTTGGTGACCCATGGCCTAACAGGGAGGCCTATAAATAGGGTGTGCAGATCAGGTACATGAAAAAGGCAAAGACAATTGGTTCAGATAAGGACCTACAGGGTCCACAAAAATCTATCAAATCTGTATACTATCTGGTGTGCAATCCAATGCATTGGTACATAAAATCGAAAGTAAAAATGACATAAGCAACTAAAGTGACGGCTTAGTGACGTTCCTTTTGAACAATTTGACGCACTTAAATGATGATTTTCTGACTTTGTATTGAGAAGTGGAGCTCTGGTTTGTAAACATCAGAAAGCAAACTACCACTACTTTCCGCCAAGTTTGTTTCAAAAGGTACCATAAGCACTGCCTTGTATTTATTAATACTCAAAATTAATTTGTTACTCGGTTGTAACGATCAGAATGCAAAAAATGCAAAACACCAACTGTAAGATTGTATTTCAGTATATGAAAACTAAAACCAGAGTTAGTCCCGAAAGGAAAACGCTCAATCATCACTGACATCCCTAAACCCTGATCACAATGCAATGCACATCACAAAGTCACGCTAATTTCATCCCCCAAATGATTGACATGGGATTGACTTTGTATTAAGAGGATTAAACTACTCCATTTGAGCGGAGTTCAGTCCTGGCAGTGTAAAATCGTGTAAGCTTCTAGGGGATTTAAATAAATACTAGAGTCGGAATCAGAATCTAGGACCTAAGGATCTTAGATTATCGTGTATATACGTATCTTATGCGAAATAGTGACACGAGGGCTTTCCCAGTGTGCGCAAAGGCAGCTAACAAATCCAGTGCTGAACTACCCATTCACCAACAAAATCTATGACTATGAAGCACACCTGAGCGGCCCAACCAAAAATGTGACCACCAATCTGCAACCAGATGATGTTGTTGGATACTGACAAAGAAATAACCAATCCAACAGTCAACTTAAAATATAAGTACAAACTAGTACTTGGAGTGGCTCATCTTGTGATCTTTCCTGAAACAAAAGTTCTTTCTTCCCTCTGGTACCCTGGATCCATGAATCTCCCCGTTCTTGCTATTCGACAAAGTTATGATGTGAAAGAAAATTTAGCCACCGCTGCACTTGACCATGAAACCATGCATGCAGGAGTAGTACACCCATGCCTATCTATTGTAAAGAAACAGCATTCATCTATGGGCTTCCATTCCAAGAAGCTCCTGAAATGCAAACCTACTTGGAACTTGGCCATGAACAAGAACAGCTCAACAGGATCAAGAACAGCATGACTGCATGAGACAGCGCGATGGAAATGCAGTGGCACGAAAGGAACTTGGGACTTGGAACCAAAAGTCTAGGTAGCGGGGGCTCACCTCCTCCTCGGCATCCACCCCGTGGTGTCGAGGCGGCCATGGCGGTCTCCTTGGAGCTCCGTGGGCCCCATCCGCGGCCATGCTGCTGGTCCTCGACGGCCTTTCACCGGCTCGGGCGAGCACGGCAGCTGCTGGGGCTGGGGGGCGCCGGCGGGGAAGCGAGAGCGAGGAACGAGACGACAAAGGAGCACGCGAGGTGGGCAGGGGGAGGCCCGTGTGTCTCCCAAACATGGGAAGCGGAGTTGAAGCCAAGCAACTAACTGGAAGGGGGGCAGCCGGGCAGCCTACTACTGCTCTCTGTTTGGGCTCCTCTCTGTATGGTGGCTTCGAGGCGAGCAGCCGAGAACGAGCAGGGGCAAAAGGAAAGGAGGGAGCAAATGAGTCATGACTGTCAGCTATTTAGGCTTTCAGCTGCTTTTTCTGGAGCCTGTGCGCGGCTGCACAAAGACCAGCGTCCGCATGCCGATGGTTTTACCGAAGCCAGAGGGGCAAAGGGTTTCTGCCACGGCTCTTGTGCATGCGGGGCGTCGAGGCCAGCCAGCCAGTCGCCAGCAACCAGCCGCCGAGCAAGAGCAAAGGCGGAGCTAGCTCTCGGTTCCGGCGACGCGCGTAAAGAGCAACGGGCAGTAGCGGCGGTAGGGACTAGGGAGCGAGTCTTTTCTTGCTAGTAGAATGCCCCCCTCGGCTGCTGGCTGCTGCAGCTGAGAGTCAGTCTCTCTCTTTCTGCTCTGGCTCGTGTCTGAACCATGCCGGTGCCGCGGCAGGTGTGGCCCCCTGCCGGCCTTTGCTTGCGGCTTTTATCGCCTGTCGAGGAGGAGAGGGGCCCGAATCCCAAGAGATTGGGAAAGATTTTGAGGGTGGCTTCTTTTTAATGAAGAGTAACTTTTTTAAAATGTTACTATTTGCTACTCCCCGTCCCAAAATAAATGCAATTATAGGACCAAACACGCAAATAAATATAGTTGTAAAATGACTAAATTGCCCCTTATCTTTTATGAGAAAGATCTACACATTTGCTTGTCTTTTGTGTGCGAAACTTCTAGAGCCTCTTGTCTTTTCTAGTTGGTTAGCGTTGCATTCTTTGTTGGACAAAATTCGAATATTAGAATTGCATTTATTTTGGGATGGAGGGAGTACGTCCATATTTGATACTCCCTCTTTCCCTAAATTTAATCAAAACTTATTAACTTTTGCTGATCATGTTTGATCATTCGTCTTATTCAAAAACTTTATGAGAATATTATTTATTTTGTTGTGCATGTTTCATCATCATCCATATTTTAAGTATATCATAATTATGTTTACATTTTCACAAATTTTTTAATAAGACGAATGGTCAACCGTGCAACACGGAAACCGAAGAATGCTTATATTTAAGGACGGATGGAGTATATGACTAACCGTGTAACGAAAAGACTAAGGAGAACTTTAATTCCCCTAGGTGTGCATCGACAAACGAGCCAGCCAGCCAAGCAATTCGTGGCATGATTGGCTCCAATTGGGAATATACATATCATTCATAGACACCTTTTATTTTGTTATACGCAAATCAAATTGGCTCCCTCTGTTCCTACTCCCTCCGGTTCCCATTTAGAAGTCGTTTAAGACAAGATTACGCATATCAAGAAGTCATGGGTAATTTTTCTATGTTTATCCTTAATAAATAAGGTGACGAGTGCATTATAACCAGCAATCTCATCTTGGCTTACTAGCTAGCTCAACACGTCCCGATGCACCGGTCGGTGGGAGGTCACGTTTCTGTTGGAAAAAACAGCCTAATTATGAATAATCCAGATTTAATGTTAAGGAAAAGCATATTGACTAAAAATGATGCAATCACACAACACAGATGAACAAGCCACATATTAAGAAATTACTCACAGTTCTTGCGCAGTGAGTTGACGAACGCGTCGAAGAAGTAGTTGCGAGATCCTCCAAGCGGTCGCGTGTGCGCCGCCCAAAAACCCGATTACCGCCCCGTGCGGGATTGTTGCGGTAGTGGTTTCGGAGATCCCGCTTCCTCCAAGCCCGGTGCACGCCGAGGTCGAAGGTCGACGAAGCGCGGCGAGCCTAGCGGTCGAACCGCGAACGCGTGGGAGATGAAGTGTATGTCTACTCGTGTCACGCCCACCAAGACGTCTCTTGGTGTTTATAGGCTCCAACCAACGTTTCATATTCCTCTCATCAATCGGACCGGTAATCGCTCAATTGATTCAAGCGTAAAACCGCCACCTTTATCAAGCGGCCGAAACCGCCTATTTGATTGCGATAAATTGTCACCATTAAGCGACAGAATCGCCACCTTTATCAAGCAAAGCGGAAAGCGCCTATTTGATACGTCATTGACACAAAGACAAAAATTAAAATGCACCTGTAACGAGCCCGATTGTACACGTACGCGTCGCGCTCGTCGCAAGTCACAAGTCACGCGATAATTTACGCGAAAATGCGCGGGGCCGCGCGTGCGTGTATCAACAGATCTCCTTTTCTCTCACATGCATCTATTTTGCTATGATAGGAGACTCCCATATTTAAACAAGGCAACCTCTCCTTGTCTTGGCAATACGGGACTATTATCGTGCATGCTTTAGAATTTACTAAATGGGCCACATGGACCAAATTCCAACATTCCCCCACCAATTCTAAAGCGATTCTTGCCGTTCTATACCACTTTTATATACCGAATTTCGGTACAAGTCCCGTACGGGTTGAACTTACACCTAGATCAACAAGATCCATCTTTCGAAGTGACTTGTGAATGGACTAAGCCTTGAATTCATAGCTTTTTGCTATCGATTTCTCTTGAAAATCTATCTAGTACTAGACTACCGGAACGCCAAGTCTAAACGGAGCTTTAAAGGTCTTGCTCCCCGATCTTCTCATGAGCTTGCTAGAAAGCACCCCACTCTCATAAAGCTGCGACCCAACAGTTGAGCTCACATAGGTGTGTTCATTATAGGTATCCTGTAGGACGATACCTTTTCTCTCGGTAGACACTAGAACACATTAAGGTATTGTAGCCAACCTTCCATACAGAAAAGAGTACATATTATGAACATGGGTAATTTAAATGAATTGTACTCCTTGTTACAACAGTAACTTTGTTTTTCTCATTTTCCAAATAAGGGATCTCCTTTCAGAGGAAGTGAGTTACCATTACTTTGCAACTAAATGGGTCTCAGTCCCATGTCCATACTTGCAACAGATATCGCCGTCCGTGCAAGCCCTTTTGTAAAAGGATCTGCTAGATTTTTCTCACTGCGAATATAATTCACAGCAATTACTCCGGAGTTTTTCAGCTTTCTAACAGATTTAAGCCTCCGCTTCACATGTCTCGAGGACTTCATGTTATCCTTAGTACTCATTATCTTGGCCAAGACTGTTTGATTATCACAATATGTAAGGATAGCAGAACTCGGTTTCTCTACCGGTGGCAAGTCCATGAGTAGTTCTCTCAACCACTCGGCTTCAACCGTAGCCGTGTCAAGTGCTACAAGCTCGGCTTCCATGGTTGATCGCGTCAAAATGGTCTCGTTTACATGACCTCCATGAAATTGCAAAGCACCTCCTAATGTAAACACATAGCCACTCGTGGCTTTAATCTCATCTCGCGTCGGAGATCCAATTTGCATCACTATATCCTTCTAGTACGGATGGATAACCAAGTATAGTGAATTCCATATGCGATTGTTCCTACTAGATAACGTAGCACTCTCACTAGTGCTTCCCGGTGATCCTTCCCTGGATTGGAAGTAAATCGACTTAATTTGCTCACAAAGCAAAAGAGATGTCGGGACGTGTTGCTCAAAGCAAGATACAAGAGGGAACCAATTATTTGTGAAAATCTCAATTGGTCCAACCCTTCGCCCCGATTTTTTCTTAATTTTACACTCGCATCATAGGGTGTAGGGGCTACTTTGGCATTCTCAAAACCAAAGCGACACAACATTTTTGCCACATAATGAGATTGATTTAAAATAATCCCATTCTCATTTCTTGTCAACTTAATATTTAGGATAACATCTCGCTTCTCCCGCATCCTTCATGTCAAAGCATGAGGACAAGAATGATTTGACCTCGTCAATTACTGCGTATTAGTCCCAAATATAAGTATGTCATCCACATACGTACATAAGATCACCGTTTGACCCCCACCATGACGATAATAAACACACTTATCCGCTTCGTTTGCAACAAAACCAACGGATGTTAAAGTCCGATCAAATTTCTCGTGCCATTGTTTGGGTGCTTGTTTCGGACCATACAAAGATTTTAGTAATCTACACACTTTACTCTCTTGACCCTTAACCACAAAACCATCAAAGTTGCTCCATATAGATTTCTTCCTCCAACTCTCCATTAAGAAAAGCCGTCTTTACATCCATCCGATGAATGTGCGGACCATAGGAAGCAAAGCTAATGCTATGAGGAGCTCGATAGTGGTTAACTCCGGCCACTGGGTGAATATGTGTCAAAATAATCTTCACCTTCTTTCGTGTAAATCCTTTTGCCACAAGCCTCGCTTTATATTTGTCAATCGTGCCATCCGGTCTCATCTTTTTCTTGAAAATCCATTTACATCCAATGGGTTTACACCCACTGGACGTTCAATGACTTCCCAAGTCTCATTTGTCATGATGGATTCCATCTCACTTCGAACCGCCTCTTTCCAATACTCGCATCCGAAGATGCATAAGCATCGCCTAGAGTCTTAGGCACGTCATCCACAAGGTATACAATAAAGTCATCTCCAAAGGATTTCTCGACCCTTTGTCTCTTACTCCCCGCGCGGAGTGATGACTAAATTGTTGTCTTCCTCATCATCATCCTCTCGCAGAGGTATGTTCTCTACTTGTTCACAATGAGGAAAGTCCGGAACGACTACATCCACATTTTCTAAACTACCGCTAGTCCGTCTCATAGGAAAGATATTTTCAAAGAAAGTCGCATCCTTAGACTCCATTATAGTATCAACTATCATCTCGGAGTTTCGGATTTAACTATCAAAAATCTATAGGCAGGACTATTCTCGAGCATATCCTATAAAAATGCAATCGATCGTTTTTGGCCCAAGCTTTCTCTTCTTTGGCTCCGGAATATTGACTTTCGCCAAACATCCCCATGTTCTCAGAAAGTTGACATTGGGTTTTCTTCCCCTCCATGCCTCGTATGGAGTTATGTCACTTCTTTTCGTGATCACTCTATTGAGCACGAAATTTACAGTCAGGATTGCTTCCCCCCACCACATGTTAGGCATACCGCACTTTGTAGTAAGGCATTCACCAAATCTAAAAGCGTCCGATTTTTCCTCTCGCCTACACCATTTGATTGTGGTGAATATGGTGGTGTAAATTCATGGATGATCCCATGCTCGAACAAAAATTAGAAAAGTCGTAGAGGTATACTCTCCTCCTCTATCATCTCTCGCCTTTTAATATTTCTTTCTAATTGGTTCTCAACCTCTCGCCTTATAAATTTTAAAATAGTTGAGCGCTTCATCTTTAGTTTTCAGCAAGCGTAGACTTGGCGTAACGTGTTGCATCATCAATAAAAGTAAGACAATACCTTTTTCCTCCTTTAGTCAAAACACCATTCATCTCACATAAATCAATGTGAATTAAATCTAGAGGTGCCAAAACCTTCTCAAACTCTAATGCTTTGAAAGGTTTTCGAGGTTGTTTTGCTTGCACACAAGTTTGGCACTTAGAATTTTTGACTATGTCGCACTTAGGAATTAACTCAGATCTGGACATTCTAGCAATTGTATCAAAACCAACATGACAGAATCTCGAATGCCACACATCAGCAAGATTTTTGTTCAGAACAGTATTAATATTCATCTCATAACAAGAATCAACAGTACTTAGGCGGAACAAGCCTCCGCTATCATAGCCTTTTCCTATAAAGGTCCCAAACCTGGACACAACTAATTTATTTGACTCGAAAACTAGCTTATAACCACTCCTACACAGGAGAGACCCGCTCAACAAAGTTCTTGTTTATGGCGGCGCGCGTCGGACATTCTTCAATTGGAGGGTTTTCCCCCGAAGTTAACTTCGCATCCACCGTACCAACACCAAGAACGAAGCACGCGATCCGTTGCCCATCGTGACGCCGGAAGCCCCCGCCGCCCGATACGAAGAAAACAAAGAAATATCGAACACACGTGAACGTTTGCACCCGCATCGACCCACCGGTCAATAGAATGAAATGCGTAATAGACAACAAAAGGATTACCATACCCTTCGAAGTAGAGGCCTCGCCTATGGTCACATGAGTGAACTTTTGTCTAAGTTCGGTGGTCCTGTCCTTGCGGTCTTTACAATCCTTGGCAAAGTGACCAGGATTACCGCACACGAAACGGTAAGGTTCTTCATATCCTTCTTCTCTCGTTTTCTTCTTTTTGAAGCTAGTAGTTTTGTTCGCTTGAGACCCTTTTTCTTGTTAAATTGTTTGTTCTTTTGAACAACATTGGCACTCGCTTCTCGCACGTTCTTGGTCCGCGCATCTTTTGCCCTTGCCTTCTCTTCGACATCGAGAGCCGCAATGAGATCCTCCATAGAAATCTCCTCTCTTTTGTGCTTTATAGAAGTAGCAAAATCACGCCACTCTGCGGCAGAAGTTTTGCAACTATCGCAGCCGCAACAAACTTTGGAGGCAAAGCACATCCCAAATGTGCAATATCGCCAACCGGAAAGCCGGAGGTCGTGTGCTTGAGTCACAATTGATTTAGCATTATCCATGCTGAAATCAAAGAACTTTTCACACACATACAACCGGCGACTAGCTTCGGCTTCCGCATATTTTTGCTCCAAAGCATCCCACACAGAAGTGGCCGACGTGTAATTCATATACACATCATAGAGTTGATCCGCCAGGATGGTGAGTAGACGAGCCCAATGCGGTGTTATTCGCATTCTCAACCGGGCTTCCCGTTCCTCCGGAAGAGGAAACATCGGGTGTATCACCCACCATAATCCCAACGACATGAGCCAAAACTTGGCCCTTGTCTGCCATCTCCGGAAGTTTTCACCTCCAAACCTCTCGGGTTTCATGGCATCGTATGCTTTTGCCATTGCTAGACCATAAAAATAGGCGTAATCGTGTTTTTGGAGTGTTGGAAAAAACAGCCTAATTATGAATAATCCGGATTTAATGTTGAGGAAAAGCATATTGACTAAAAATGATGCAATCACACAACACAGATGAACAAGCCACATATTAAGAAATTACTCACGGTTCTTGCGCGGTGAGTTGACGAACGCGTCGAAGAAGTAGTTGCGGATCCTCCAAGCGGTCGCGTGTGACGCCGCCCAAAAACCCGATTACCGCCCCGTGCAGGATTGTTGCGGTAGTGGTTTCGGAGATCCCGCTTCCTCCAAGCCCGGTGCACGCCGAGGTCGAAGGTCGACGAAGCGCGGCAGCCTAGCGGTCGAACCGCGAACGCGTGGGAGATGAAGTGTATGTCTACTCGTGTCACGCCCACCAAGACGTCTCCGGTGTTTATAGGCTCCAACCAACGTTTCATATTCCTCTCATCAATCGATCGGTAATCGCTCAATTGATTCAAGCGAGAAACCGCCACCTTTATCAAGCGGCCGAAACCGCCTATTTGATTGCAAGAATCTGGCACCATTAATGGAAGAACCGCCACCTTTATCAAGCGGCCGAAACCGCCTATTTGATTGCGTAAATCTGTCACCATTAAGCGATCGAAACCGAAACGTCATTGACACAAAGCACAAAAATTAAAATGCACCCGTAACGCCCGGTTGTACACGTACGCGTCGCGCTCGTCGCAAGTCACAAGTCACGCGATAATTTACGCGAAAATGCGCGGCCGCGCGTGCGTGTATCAACAGTCTCCTTTTCTCTCACATGCATCTATTTTGCTATGATAGGAGACTCCCATATTTAAACAAGGCAACCTCTCCTTGTCTTGGCAATACGGGACTATTATCGTGCATGCTTTAGAATTTACTAAATGGGCCACATGGACCAAATTCCAACATTCCCCCACCAATTCTAAAGCAGTTGCTGTTCTATACCACTTTTATATACCAGAATTTCGGTACAAGTCCCGTACGGGTTGAACTTACACCTAGATCAACAAGATCCATCTTTCAGCGACTTGTGAATGGACTAAGCCTTGAATTCATAGCTTTTTGCTATCGGATTTCTCTTGAAAATCTATCTAGTACTAGACTACCGTAACGCCAAGTCTAAACGGAGCTTTAAAGGTCTTGATCCCCGATCTTCTCATGAGCTTGCTAGAAAGCACCCCACTCTCATAAACTGCGACCCAACAAGTTGAGCTCACATAGGTGTGTTCATTATAGGTATCCCGTAGGACGATACCTTTTCTCTCGGTAGACACTAGAACACATTAAGGTATTGTAGCCAACCTTCCATACGTAAAAGAGTACATATTATGAACATGGGTAATTTAAATGAATTGTACTCCTTGTTACAACAATAACTTTGTTTTTCTCATTTTCCAAATAAGGGATCTCCTTTCGCAGGAAGTGAGTTACCATTACTTTGCAACTAAATGGGTCTCGGTCCCATGTCCATACTTGCAACAGATATCGCCGTCCGTGCAAGCCCTTTTGTAAAAGGATCTCGCTAGATTTTTCTCACCGCGAATATAATTCACAAGCAATTACTCCGGAGTTTTTCACCTTTCTAACGATTTAAGCCTCCGCTTCACATGTCTCGAGGACTTCATGTTATCCTTAGTACTCATTATCTTCGCCAAGACTCGTTTGATTATCACAATATGTAAGGATAGCAGAACTCGGTTTCTCTACCAAAGTGGCAAGTCCATGAGTAGTTCTCTCAACCACTCGGCTTCAAGCGTAGCCGTGTCAAGTGCTACAAGCTCGGCTTCCATGGTTGATCGCGTCAAAATGGTCCGTTTACATGACCTCCATGAAATTGCAGCACCTCCTAATGTAAACACATAGCCACTCGTGGCTTTAATCTCATCTGCGTCAGAGATCCAATTTGCATCACTATATCCTTCTAGTACAGATGGATAAACAATATAGTGAATTCCATATGTGATTGTTCCTACTAGATAACGTAGCACTCTCACTAGTGCTTCCCAGTGATCCTTCCCTGGATTGGAAGTAAATCGACTTAATTTGCTCACAGCAAAAGAGATGTCGGGACGTGTTGCTCCAGCAAGATACAAGAGGGAACCAATTATTTGTGAAAATCTCAATTGGTCCAACCCTTCGCCCGATTTTTTCTTAATTTTACACTCGCATCATAGGGTGTAGGGGCTACTTTGGCATTCTCAAAACCAAAGCGACACAACATTTTTTCCACATAATGAGATTGATTTAAAATAATCCCATTCTCATTTCTTGTCAACTTAATATTTAGGATAACATCTCGCTTCTCCCGCATCCTTCATGTCAAAGCATGAGGACAAGAATGATTTGACCTCGTCAATTACCGCGTATTAGTCCCAAATATAAGTATGTCATCCACATACGTACATAAGATCACCGTTTGACCCCCACCATGACGATAATAAACACACTTATCCGCTTCGTTTGCAACAAAACCAACAGATGTTAAAGTCCGATCAAATTTCTCGTGCCATTGTTTGGGTGCTTGTTTCGTACCATACAAAGATTTTAGTAATCTACACACTTTACTCTCTTGACCCTTAACCACAAAACCATCAGGGTTGCTCCATATAGATTTCTTCCTCCAACTCTCCATTAAGAAAAGTCTGTCTTTACATCCATCCGATGAATGTGCGGACCATAGGAAGCACTAATGCTATGAGGAGCCCGATAGTGGTTAACCCTGGCCACAGGTGAATATGTGTCAAAATAATCTTCACCTTCTTTCTGTGTAAATCCTTTTGCCACAAGCCTCGCTTTATATTTGTCAATCGTGCCATCTGGTCTCATCTTTTTCTTGAAAATCCATTTACATCCAATGGGTTTACACCCAGCTGGACGTTCAATGACTTCCCAAGTCTCATTTGTCATGATGGATTCCATCTCACTTCGAACCGCCTCTTTCCAATACTCGCATCCGAAGATGCATAAGCATCGCCTAGAGTCTTAGGCACGTCATCCACAAGGTATACAATAAAGTCATCTCCAAAGGATTTCTCGACCCTTTGTCTCTTACTCCCGCGCGGAGTGATGACTAAATTGTTGTCTTCCTCATCATCATCCTCTCGCAGAGGTATGTTCTCTACTTGTTCACAATGAGGAAAGTCTGGAACGACTACATCCACATTTTCTAAACTACCGCTAGTCTGTCTCATAGGAAAGATATTTTCAAAGAAAGTCGCATCCTTAGACTCCATTATAGTATCAACTATCATCTCTGGAGTTTCAGATTTAACTATCAAAAATCTATAGGCAGGACTATTCTGAGCATATCCTATAAAAATGCAATCGATCGTTTTTGGCCCAAGCTTTCTCTTCTTTGGCTCGAATATTGACTTTCGCCAAACATCCCCATGTTCTCGAAAGTTGACATTGGGTTTTCTTCCCCTCCATGCCTCGTATGGAGTTATGTCACTTCTTTTCGTGATCACTCTATTGAGCACGAAATTTATCGTCGGATTGCTTCCCCCCACCACATGTTAGGCATACCGGCACTTTGTAGTAAGGCATTCACCAAATCTAAAAGCGTCCGATTTTTCCTCTCACCTACACCATTTGATTGTGGTGAATATGGTGGTGTAAATTCATGGATGATCCCATGCTCGAACAAAAATTAGAAAAGTCGGTAGAGGTATACTCTCCTCCTCTATCATCTCTCGCCTTTTAATATTTCTTTCTAATTGGTTCTCAACCTCTCGCCTTATAAATTTTAAAATAGTTGAGCGCTTCATCTTTAGTTTTCAGCAAGTAGACTTGGCGTAACGTGTTGCATCATCAATAAAAGTAAGACAATATCTTTTTCCTCCTTTAGTCAAAACACCATTCATCTCACATAAATCAGGTGTGAATTAAATCTAGAGGTGCCAAAACCTTCTCAAACTCTAATGCTTTGAAAGGTTTTCGAGGTTGTTTTGCTTGCACACAAGTTTGGCACTTAGAATTTTTGACTATGTCGCACTTAGGAATTAACTCGTATCGGACATTCTAGCAATTGTATCAAAACCAACATGACAGAATCTCGAATGCCACACATCGGCAAGATTTTTGTTCGGAAACGGTATTAATATTCATCTCATAACAAGAATCAACAAGTACTTAGGCGGAACAAGCCTCCGCTATCATAGCCTTTTCCTATAAAGGTCCCAAACCTGGACACAACTAATTTATTTGACTCGAAAACTAGCTTATAACCACTCCTACACAGGAGAGACCCGCTCAACAGGTTCTTGTTTATGGCAGGCGCGTACTGGACATTCTTCAATTGGAGGGTTTTCCCTGAAGTTAACTTCACATCCACCGTACCAACACCAAGAACGAAGCACGCGATCCGTTGCCCATCGGGACGCCGGGAAGCCCCCGCCGCCCGATACGAAGAAAACAAAGAAATATCGAACACACGTGAACGTTTGCACCGATATCGACCCACCGGTCAATAGAATGAAATGCGAATAGACAACAAAAGGATTACCATACCCTTCGAAGTAGAGGCCTCGCCTATGGTCACATGAGTGAACTTTTGTCTAAGTTCGGTGGTCCTGTCCTTGCGGTCTTTACAATCCTTGGCAAAGTGACCAGGATTACCGCACACGAAACGAGGTAAGGTTCTTCATATCCTTCTTCTCTCGTTTTCTTCTTTTTGAAGCTAGTAGTTTTGTTCGCTTGAGACCCTTTTTCTTGTTAAATTGTTTGTTCTTTTGAACAACATTGGCCTTGCTCCGCACGTTCTTGGTCCGCGCATCTTTTGCCCTTGCCTTCTCTTCGACATCGAGAGCTGCAATGAGATCCTCCATAGAAATCTCCTCTCTTTTGTGCTTTATAGAAGTAGCAAAATCACGCCACTCTGCGAGAAGTTTTGCAACTATCGCGCCGCAACAAACTTTGGAGGCAAAGCACATCCCAAATGTGCAATATCGCCAACCGAAAGCCGGAGGTCGTGTGCTTGAGTCACAATTGATTTAGCATTATCCATGCTGAAATCAAAGAACTTTTCACACACATACAACCAGCGACTAGCTTCGGCTTCCGCATATTTTTGCTCCAAAGCATCCCACACGGCGAGTGGCCGACGTGTAATTCATATACACATCATAGAGTTGATCCGCGGGATGGTGAGTAGACGGCCCAATGCGGTGTTATTCGCATTCTCAAACTGGGCTTCCTGTTCCTCTGGAAGAGGAAACATCGGGTGTATCACCCACCATAATCCCAACGACATGAGCCAAAACTTGGCCCTTGTCTGCCATCTCCGGAAGTTTTCACCTCCAAACCTCTCAGGTTTCATGGCATCAGATGCTTTTGCCATTGCTAGACCATAAAAATAGGCGTAATCAGGTTTTTGGAGTGTTGGAAAAAACAGCCTAATTATGAATAATCCAGATTTAATGTTGAGGAAAAGCATATTGACTAAAAATGATGCAATCACACAACACAGATGAACAAGCCACATATTAAGAAATTACTCACAGTTCTTGCGCAGTGAGTTGACGAACGCGTCGAAGAAGTAGTTGCAGATCCTCCAAGCGGTCGCGTGTGACGCTGCCCAAAAACCTGATTACCGCCCCGTGCAGGATTGTTGCGGTAGTGGTTTCGGAGATCCCGCTTCCTCCAAGCCCGGTGCACGCCGAGGTCGAAGGTCGACGAAGCGCAGCAGCTAGCGGTCAGAACCGCGAACGCGTGGGAGATGAAGTGTATGTCTACTCTGTGTCACAGCCACCAAGACGTCTCCTGGTGTTTATAGGCTCCAACCAACGTTTCATATTCCTCTCATCAATCAGACTGGTAACTGCTCAATTGATTCAAGCAGAAACTGCCACCTTTATCAAGCGGTGCCGAAACCGCCTATTTGATTGCAGTAAATCTGTCACCATTAAGCGAAACAGAATCGCCACCTTTATCAAGGGGCGAAATCGCCTATTTGATTGCAAGAATATCGTCACCATTAAGCGAGCAACGAAACGTCATTGACACAGCACAAAAATTAAAATGCACCTGTAACAGCCAGTTGTACACGTACGCGTCGCGCTCGTCGCAAGTCACAAGTCACGCGATAATTTACGCGAAAATGCGCGGGCTGCGCGTGCGTGTATCAACAGTCTCCTTTTCTCTCACATGCATCTATTTTGCTATGATAGGAGACTCCCATATTTAAACAAGGCAACCTCTCCTTGTCTTGGCAATACGGGACTATTATCGTGCATGCTTTAGAATTTACTAAATGGGCCACATGGACCAAATTCCAACATTCCCCCACCAATTCTAAAGCAGTTGCTGTTCTATACCACTTTTATATACCAGAATTTCGGTACAAGTCCCGTACGGGTTGAACTTACACCTAGATCAACAAGATCCATCTTTCAGCAGCTTGTGAATGGACTAAGCCTTGAATTCATAGCTTTTTGCTATCAGATTTCTCTTGAAAATCTATCTAGTACTAGACTACCAGAACGCCAAGTCTAAACGGAGCTTTAAAGGTCTTGCTCCCCGATCTTCTCATGAGCTTGCTAGAAAGCACCCCACTCTCATAAGCTGCGACCCAACGAGTTGAGCTCACATAGGTGTGTTCATTATAGGTATCCTGTAGGACGATACCTTTTCTCTCGGTAGACACTAGAACACATTAAGGTATTGTAGCCAACCTTCCATACAGAAAAGAGTACATATTATGAACATGGGTAATTTAAATGAATTGTACTCCTTGTTACAACAGTAACTTTGTTTTTCTCATTTTCCAAATAAGGGATCTCCTTTCAGAGGAAGTGAGTTACCATTACTTTGCAACTAAATGGGTCTCGGTCCCATGTCCATACTTGCAACGAGATATCGCCGTCCGTGCAAGCCCTTTTGTAAAAGGATCTGCTAGATTTTTCTCACCGCGAATATAATTCACGGCAATTACTCCGGAGTTTTTCGGCTTTCTAACGATTTAAGCCTCCGCTTCACATGTCTCGAGGACTTCATGTTATCCTTAGTACTCATTATCTTCGCCAAGACTGTTTGATTATCACAATATGTAAGGATAGCGAGAGCTGGTTTCTCTACCGGTGGCAAGTCCATGAGTAGTTCTCTCAACCACTCGGCTTCAGCGTAGCCGTGTCAAGTGCTACAAGCTCGGCTTCCATGGTTGATCGCGTCAAAATGGTCTACGTTTACATGACCTCCATGAAATTGCAAAGCACCTCCTAATGTAAACACATAGCCACTCGTGGCTTTAATCTCATCGCGTCAGAGATCCAATTTGCATCACTATATCCTTCTAGTACAGATGGATAACCAGTATAGTGAATTCCATATGCGATTGTTCCTACTAGATAACGTAGCACTCTCACTAGTGCTTCCCAGTGATCCTTCCCTGGATTGGAAGTAAATCGACTTAATTTGCTCACAGCAAAAGAGATGTCGGGACGTGTTGCTCCAGCAAGATACAAGAGGGAACCAATTATTTGTGAAAATCTCAATTGGTCCAACCCTTCGCCCTGATTTTTTCTTAATTTTACACTCGCATCATAGGGTGTAGGGGCTACTTTGGCATTCTCAAAACCAAAGCGACACAACATTTTTTCCACATAATGAGATTGATTTAAAATAATCCCATTCTCATTTCTTGTCAACTTAATATTTAGGATAACATCTCGCTTCTCCCGGATCCTTCATGTCAAAGCATGAGGACAAGAATGATTTGACCTCGTCAATTCTTGCGGTATTAGTCCCAAATATAAGTATGTCATCCACATACGGACATAAGATCACCGTTTGACCCCCACCATGACGATAATAAACACACTTATCCGCTTCGTTTGCAACAAAACCAACGAGATGTTAAAGTACGATCAAATTTCTCGTGCCATTGTTTGGGTGCTTGTTTCGGACCATACAAAGATTTTAGTAATCTACACACTTTACTCTCTTGACCCTTAACCACAAAACCATCGGGTTGCTCCATATAGATTTCTTCCTCCAACTCTCCATTAAGAAAAGGCTGTCTTTACATCCATCGATGAATGTGCGGACCATAGGAAGCGACTAATGCTATGAGGAGCCCGATAGTGGTTAACCTAGCCACGGTGAATATGTGTCAAAATAATCTTCACCTTCTTTACGTGTAAATCCTTTTGCCACAAGCCTCGCTTTATATTTGTCAATCGTGCCATCCGGTCTCATCTTTTTCTTGAAAATCCATTTACATCCAATGGGTTTACACCCATTTGGACGTTCAATGACTTCCCAAGTCTCATTTGTCATGATGGATTCCATCTCACTTCGAACCGCCTCTTTCCAATACTCGCATCCGAAGATGCATAAGCATCGACTAGAGTCCTAGGCACGTCATCCACAAGGTATACAATAAAGTCATCTCCAAAGGATTTCTCGACCCTTTGTCTCTTACTCCGCGCGGAGTGATGACTAAATTGTTGTCTTCCTCATCATCATCCTCTCGCAGAGGTATGTTCTCTACTTGTTCACAATGAGGAAAGTCTGGAACGACTACATCCACATTTTCTAAACTACCGCTAGTCTGTCTCATAGGAAAGATATTTTCAAAGAAAGTCGCATCCTTAGACTCCATTATAGTATCAACTATCATCTCTGGAGTTTCAGATTTAACTATCAAAAATCTATAGGCAGGACTATTCTGAGCATATCCTATAAAAATGCAATCGATTGTTTTTGGCCCAAGCTTTCTCTTCTTTGGCTCCGGAATATTGACTTTCGCCAAACATCCCCATGTTCTCAGAAAGTTGACATTAGGTTTTCTTCCCCTCCATGCCTCGTATGGAGTTATGTCACTTCTTTTCGTGATCACTCTATTGAGCACGAAATTTCTTGTCGGGATTGCTTCCCCCCACCACATGTTAGGCATACCGGCACTTTGTAGTAAGGCATTCACCAAATCTAAAAGCGTCCGATTTTTCCTCTCAGCTACACCATTTGATTGTGGTGAATATGGTGGTGTAAATTCATGGATGATCCCATGCTCAAACGAAAAATTAGAAAAGTCAGTAGAGGTATACTCTCCTCCTCTATCATCTCTCAGTCTTTTAATATTTCTTTCTAATTGGTTCTCAACCTCTGCCTTATAAATTTTAAAATAGTTGAGCGCTTCATCTTTAGTTTTCGGCAAGTAGACTTGGCAGTAACGTGTTGCATCATCAATAAAAGTAAGACAATATCTTTTTCCTCCTTTAGTCAAAACACCATTCATCTCACATAAATCGGTGTGAATTAAATCTAGAGGTGCCAAAACCTTCTCAAACTCTAATGCTTTGAAAGGTTTTCGAGGTTGTTTTGCTTGCACACAAGTTTGGCACTTAGAATTTTTGACTATGTCGCACTTAGGAATTAACTCGGATCCGGACATTCTAGCAATTGTATCAAAACCAACATGACGAGAATCTCGAATGCCACACATCGGCAAGATTTTTGTTCGAACGGTATTAATATTCATCTCATAACAAGAATCAACGGTACTTAGGCGGAACAAGCCTCCGCTATCATAGCCTTTTCCTATAAAGGTCCCAAACCTGGACACAACTAATTTATTTGACTCGAAAACTAGCTTATAACCACTCCTACACAGGAGAGACCCGCTCAACAGGTTCTTGTTTATGGCAGGCGCGTACTGGACATTCTTCAATTGGAGGGTTTTCCCTGAAGTTAACTTCAGATCCACCGTACCAACACCAAGAACAGAAGCACGCGATCCGTTGCCCATCAGGACGCTGGAAGCCCCTGCTGCCTGATACGAAGAAAACAAAGAAATATCAGAACACACGTGAACGTTTGCACCAGTATCGACCCACCAGTCAATAGAATGAAATGCAGAATAGACAACAAAAGGATTACCATACCCTTCTGAAGTAGAGGCCTCGCCTATGGTCACATGAGTGAACTTTTGTCTAAGTTCAGTGGTCCTGTCCTTGCGGTCTTTACAATCCTTGGCAAAGTGACCAGGATTACCGCACACGAAACAGGTAAGGTTCTTCATATCCTTCTTCTCTGTTTTCTTCTTTTTGAAGCTAGTAGTTTTGTTCTGCTTGAGACCCTTTTTCTTGTTAAATTGTTTGTTCTTTTGAACAACATTGGCACTGCTCTGCACGTTCTTGGTCTGCGCATCTTTTGCCCTTGCCTTCTCTTCGACATCGAGAGCTGCAATGAGATCCTCCATAGAAATCTCCTCTCTTTTGTGCTTTATAGAAGTAGCAAAATCACGCCACTGCGGGAAGTTTTGCAACTATCGCAGCCGCAACAAACTTTGGAGGCAAAGCACATCCCAAATGTGCAATATCGCCAACCGAAAGTTGGAGGTCGTGTGCTTGAGTCACAATTGATTTAGCATTATCCATGCTGAAATCAAAGAACTTTTCACACACATACAACCGGCGACTAGCTTCGGCTTCCGCATATTTTTGCTCCAAAGCATCCCACACGGCAGAAGTGGCCGACGTGTAATTCATATACACATCATAGAGTTGATGCGCGGGATGGTGAGTAGACGGCCCAATGCGGTGTTATTCGCATTCTCAAGCGGGCTTCTGTTCCTCTGGAAGAGGAAACATCGGGTGTATCACCCACCATAATCCCAACGACATGAGCCAAAACTTGGCCCTTGTCTGCCATCTCCGGAAGTTTTCACCTCCAAACCTCTCAGGTTTCATGGCATCAGATGCTTTTGCCATTGCTAGACCATAAAAATAGGCGTAATCAGGTTTTTGGAGTGTTGGAAAAAACAGCCTAATTATGAATAATCCAGATTTAATGTTGAGGAAAAGCATATTGACTAAAAATGATGCAATCACACAACACAGATGAACAAGCCACATATTAAGAAATTACTCACAGTTCTTGCGCAGTGAGTTGACGAACGCGTCGAAGAAGTAGTTGCAGATCCTCCAAGCGGTCGCGTGTGACGCTGCCCAAAAACCTGATTACCGCCCCGTGCAGGATTGTTGCGGTAGTGGTTTCGGAGATCCCGCTTCCTCCAAGCCCGGTGCACGCCGAGGTCGAAGGTCGACGAAGCGCAGCAGCTAGCGGTCAGAACCGCGAACGCGTGGGAGATGAAGTGTATGTCTACTCGTGTCCCGACCACCAAGACGTCTCCTGGTGTTTATAGGCTCCAACCAACGTTTCATATTCCTCTCATCAATCGGGCGTAATCGCTCAATTGATCCGTTCTTTTTTTTTTTTTTAGGTTTTTTGTCTTTTTTTTTTTGTTTTATTTTCACCATTAAGCGGCGAGAACTCGCCACCTTTATCAAGCGGTGCCGAAACCGCCTATTTGATTGCGGTAAATCTGTCACCATTAAGCGATCGAAAGCGAAACGTCATTGACACGGCACAAAAATTAAAATGCACTGTAACGCCGAGTTGTACACGTACGCGTCGCGCTCGTCGCAAGTCACAAGTCACGCGATAATTTACGCGAAAATGCGCGGGCCGCGCGTGCGTGTATCAACGATCTCCTTTTCTCTCACATGCATCTATTTTGCTATGATAGGAGACTCCCATATTTAAACAAGGCAACCTCTCCTTGTCTTGGCAATACGGGACTATTATCGTGCATGCTTTAGAATTTACTAAATGGGCCACATGGACCAAATTCCAACATTCCCCCACCAATTCTAAAGCGATTCTTTGTTCTAAACCACTTTTATATACCGGAATTTCGGTACAAGTCCCGTACGGGTTGAACTTACACCTAGATCAACAAGATCCATCTTTTCGACTTGTGAATGGACTAAGCCTTGAATTCATAGCTTTTTGCTATCAGATTTCTCTTGAAAATCTATCTAGTACTAGACTACCAGAACGCCAAGTCTAAACGGAGCTTTAAAGGTCTTGCTCCCCGATCTTCTCATGAGCTTGCTAGAAAGCACCCCACTCTCATAAACTGCGACCCAACAGTTGAGCTCACATAGGTGTGTTCATTATAGGTATCCTGTAGGACGATACCTTTTCTCTCGGTAGACACTAGAACACATTAAGGTATTATAGCCAACCTTCCATACAGAAAAGAGTACATATTATGAACATGGGTAATTTAAATGAATTGTACTCCTTGTTACAACAGTAACTTTGTTTTTCTCATTTTCCAAATAAGGGATCTCCTTTCAGAGGAAGTGAGTTACCATTACTTTGCAACTAAATGGGTCTCAGTCCCATGTCCATACTTGCAACAGATATCGCCGTCCGTGCAAGCCCTTTTGTAAAAGGATCTGCTAGATTTTTCTCACTCGCGAATATAATTCACGGCAATTACTCCGGAGTTTTTCGGCTTTCTAACGATTTAAGCCTCCGCTTCACATGTCTCGAGGACTTCATGTTATCCTTAGTACTCATTATCTTGGCCAAGACTTGTTTGATTATCACAATATGTAAGGATAGCGAGGCGCGGTTTCTCTACCGGTGGCAAGTCCATGAGTAGTTCTCTCAACCACTCGGCTTCAAGCGTAGCCGTGTCAAGTGCTACAAGCTCGGCTTCCATGGTTGATCGCGTCAAAATGGTCTCGTTTACATGACCTCCATGAAATTGCAAAGCACCTCCTAATGTAAACACATAGCCACTCGTGGCTTTAATCTCATCTCGCGTCAGAGATCCAATTTGCATCACTATATCCTTCTAGTACAGATGGATAACCAGTATAGTGAATTCCATATGCGATTGTTCCTACTAGATAACGTAGCACTCTCACTAGTGCTTCCCAGTGATCCTTCCCTGGATTGGAAGTAAATCGACTTAATTTGCTCACAGCAAAAGAGATGTCGGGACGTGTTGCTCCAAGCAAGATACAAGAGGGAACCAATTATTTGTGAAAATCTCAATTGGTCCAACCCTTCGCCTGATTTTTTCTTAATTTTACACTCGCATCATAGGGTGTAGGGGCTACTTTGGCATTCTCAAAACCAAAGCGACACAACATTTTTTCCACATAATGAGATTGATTTAAAATAATCCCATTCTCATTTCTTGTCAACTTAATATTTAGGATAACATCTGCTTCTCCCGGGATCCTTCATGTCAAAGCATGAGGACAAGAATGATTTGACCTCGTCAATTCTTGCGGTATTAGTCCCAAATATAAGTATGTCATCCACATACGGACATAAGATCACCGTTTGACCCCCACCATGACGATAATATACACACTTATCCGCTTCGTTTGCAACAAAACCAACGGATGTTAAAGTACGATCAAATTTCTCGTGCCATTGTTTGGGTGCTTGTTTCGGACCATACAAAGATTTTAGTAATCTACACACTTTACTCTCTTGACCCTTAACCACAAAACCATCGGGTTGCTCCATATAGATTTCTTCCTCCAACTCTCCATTAAGAAAAGCTGTCTTTACATCCATCGATGAATGTGCGAGACCATAGGAAGCGACTAATGCTATGAGGAGCCCGATAGTGGTTAACCTAGCCACGGTGAATATGTGTCAAAATAATCTTCACCTTCTTTACGTGTAAATCCTTTTGCCACAAGCCTCGCTTTATATTTGTCAATCGTGCCATCCGGTCTCATCTTTTTCTTGAAAATCCATTTACATCCAATGGGTTTACACCTAGGTGGACGTTCAATGACTTCCCAAGTCTCATTTGTCATGATGGATTCCATCTCACTTCGAACCGCCTCTTTCCAATACTCGCATCCGAAGATGCATAAGCATCGACTAGAGTCTTAGGCACGTCATCCACAAGGTATACAATAAAGTCATCTCCAAAGGATTTCTCGACCCTTTGTCTCTTACTCCTGCGCGGAGTGATGACTAAATTGTTGTCTTCCTCATCATCATCCTCTCGCAGAGGTATGTTCTCTACTTGTTCACAATGAGGAAAGTCTGGAACGACTACATCCACATTTTCTAAACTACCGCTAGTCTGTCTCATAGGAAAGATATTTTCAAAGAAAGTCGCATCCTTAGACTCCATTATAGTATCAACTATCATCTCTGGAGTTTCAGATTTAACTATCAAAAATCTATAGGCGGGACTATTACGAGCATATCCTATAAAAATGCAATCGGCTTGTTTTTGGCCCAAGCTTTCTCTTCTTTGGTTCCGGAATATTGACTTTCGCCAAACATCCCCATGTTCTCAGAAAGTTGACATTGGGTTTTCTTCCCCTCCATGCCTCGTATGGAGTTATGTCACTTCTTTTCGTGATCACTCTATTGAGCACGAAATTTCTTGTCGGGATTGCTTCCCCCCACCACATGTTAGGCATACGGCACTTTGTAGTAAGGCATTCACCAAATCTAAAAGCGTCCGATTTTTCCTCTCAGCTACACCATTTGATTGTGGTGAATATGGTGGTGTAAATTCATGGATGATCCCATGCTCAGAACAAAAATTAGAAAAGTCAGTAGAGGTATACTCTCCTCCTCTATCATCTCTCAGTCTTTTAATATTTCTTTCTAATTGGTTCTCAACCTCTGCCTTATAAATTTTAAAATAGTTGAGCGCTTCATCTTTAGTTTTCAGCAAGTAGACTTGGCGTAACGTGTTGCATCATCAATAAAAGTAAGACAATATCTTTTTCCTCCTTTAGTCAAAACACCATTCATCTCACATAAATCGGTGTGAATTAAATCTAGAGGTGCCAAAACCTTCTCAAACTCTAATGCTTTGAAAGGTTTTCGAGGTTGTTTTGCTTGCACACAAGTTTGGCACTTAGAATTTTTGACTATGTCGCACTTAGGAATTAACTCGGATGCGGACATTCTAGCAATTGTATCAAAACCAACATGACGAGAATCTCGAATGCCACACATCGGCAAGATTTTTGTTCGGAACGGTATTAATATTCATCTCATAACAAGAATCAACGGTACTTAGGCGGAACAAGCCTCCGCTATCATAGCCTTTTCCTATAAAGGTCCCAAACCTGGACACAACTAATTTATTTGACTCGAAAACTAGCTTATAACCACTCCTACACGGGAGAGACCCGCTCAACGGGTTCTTGTTTATGGCGGGCGCGTCTTGGACATTCTTCAATTGGAGGGTTTTCCACCGAAGTTAACTTCGGATCCACCGTACCAACACCAAGAACGAAGCACGCGATCCGTTCCCCATCGGGACGGCCGGAAGCCCCTGTTGCCCGATACGAAGAAAACAAAGAAATATCGGAACACACGTGAACATTTGCACCGAGTATCGACCCACCGGTCAATAGAATGAAATGCGAATAGACAACAAAAGGATTACCATACCCTTCGAAGTAGAGGCCTCGCCTATGGTCACATGAGTGAACTTTTGTCTAAGTTCGGTGGTCCTGTCCTTGCGGTCTTTACAATCCTTGGCAAAGTGACCGGGATTACCGCACACGAAACGAGGTAAGGTTCTTCATATCCTTCTTCTCTCGTTTTCTTCTTTTTGAAGCTAGTAGTTTTGTTCGCTTGAGACCCTTTTTCTTGTTAAATTGTTTGTTCTTTTGAACAACATTGGCCTTGCTCCGCACGTTCTTGGTACGCGCATCTTTTGCCCTTGCCTTCTCTTCGACATCGAGAGGCTGCAATGAGATCCTCCATAGAAATCTCCTCTCTTTTGTGCTTTATAGAAGTAGCAAAATCACGCCACTGCGGGAAGTTTTGCAACTATCGCGGCCGCAACAAACTTTGGAGGCAAAGCACATCCCAAATGTGCAATATCGCCAACCGAAAGTTGGAGGTCGTGTGCTTGAGTCACAATTGATTTAGCATTATCCATGCTGAAATCAAAGAACTTTTCACACACATACAACCGGCGACTAGCTTCGGCTTCCGCATATTTTTGCTCCAAAGCATCCCACACGAGCGGTGGCCGACGTGTAATTCATATACACATCATAGAGTTGATACGCCGAGATGGTGAGTAGACGGCCCAATGCGGTGTTATTCGCATTCTCAAGCGGGGCTTCTGTTCCTCTGGAAGAGGAAACATCGGGTGTATCACCCACCATAATCCCAACGACATGAGCCAAAACTTGGCCCTTGTCTGCCATCTACGGAAGTTTTCACCTCCAAACCTCTCAGGTTTCATGGCATCAGATGCTTTTGCCATTGCTAGATCATAAAAATAGGCGTAATCAGGTTTTTGGATTGTTGGAAAAAACGGCCTAATTATGAATAATCCAGATTTAATGTTGAGGAAAAGCATATTGACTAAAAATGATGCAATTACACAACACAAATGAACAAGCCACATATTAAGAAATTACTCACGGTTCTTGCGCGGTGAGTTGACGAACGCGTCGAAGAAGTAGTTGCGGATCCACCAAGCGGTCGCGTGTGTGCCGCTGCCCAAAAACCCGATTACCGCCCCGTGCGGGATTGTTGCGGTAGTGGTTTCGGAGATCCCGCTTCCTCCAAGCCCGGTGCACGCCGAGGTCGAAGGTTGACGAAGCGCAGCAGCTAGCGGTCAGAACCGCGAACGCGTGGGAGATGAAGTGTATGTCTACTCGTGTCCACGACCACCAAGACGTCTCCTGGTGTTTATAGGCTCCAACCAACGTTTCATATTCCTCTCATCAATCGGAGCGGTAATCGCTCAATTGATTCAAGCGAAAGCGCCACCTTTATCAAGCGGCCGAAACCGCCTATTTGATTGCGGTAAATCTGTCACCATTAAGGGGCGAGCGCCACCTTTATCAAGGGGGGGGCCATTATTTGATTGCGTAAATCTGTCACCATTAAGCAGTCGAAACTGAAACGTCATTGACACAGCACAAAAATTAAAATGCACCTGTACCAACGAGTTGTACACGTACGCGTCGCGCTCGTCGCAAGTCACAAGCCACGCGATAATTTACGCGAAAATGCGCGGGCCGCGCGTGCGTGTATCAACGGTCTCCTTTTCTCTCACATGCATCTATTTTGCTATGATAGGAGACTCCCATATTTAAACAAGGCAACCTCTCCTTGTCTTGGCAATACGGGACTATTATCGTGCATGCTTTAGAATTTACTAAATGGGCCACATGGACCAAATTCCAACATTCCCCCACCAATTCTAAAGCGATTCTTTGTTCTAAACCACTTTTATATACCGGAATTTCGGTACAAGTCCCGTACGGGTTGAACTTACACCTAGATCAACAAGATCCATCTTTCGGCGACTTGTGAATGGACTAAGCCTTGAATTCATAGCTTTTTGCTATCGGATTTCTCTTGAAAATCTATCTAGTACTAGACTACCGAACGCCAAGTCTAAACGGAGCTTTAAAGGTCTTGCTCCCCGATCTTCTCATGAGCTTGCTAGAAAGCACCCCACTCTCATAAACCGCGACCCAACGAGTTGAGCTCACATAGGTGTGTTCATTATAGGTATCCTGTAGGACGATACCTTTTCTCTCGGTAGACACTAGAACACATTAAGGTATTGTAGCCAACCTTCCATACAGAAAAGAGTACATATTATGAACATGGGTAATTTAAATGAATTGTACTCCTTGTTACAACGTAACTTTGTTTTTCTCATTTTCCAAATAAGGGATCTCCTTTCGGAGGAAGTGAGTTACCATTACTTTGCAACTAAATGGGTCTCGGTCCCATGTCCATACTTGCAACGAGATATCGCCGTCCGTGCAAGCCCTTTTGTAAAAGGATCTCGCTAGATTTTTCTCACTTCGCGAATATAATTCACGGCAATTACTCCGGAGTTTTTCGGCTTTCTAACGATTTAAGCCTCCGCTTCACATGTCTCGAGGACTTCATGTTATCCTTAGTACTCATTATCTTGGCCAAGGCTGTTTGATTATCACAATATGTAAGGATAGCGAGAGCTGGTTTCTCTACCGGTGGCAAGTCCATGAGTAGTTCTCTCAACCACTCGGCTTCAACTTAGCCGTGTCAAGTGCTACAAGCTCAGCTTCCATGGTTGATCGCGTCAAAATGGTCTGTTTACATGACCTCCATGAAATTGCAGCACCTCCTAATGTAAACACATAGCCACTCGTGGCTTTAATCTCATCTGCGTCAGAGATCCAATTTGCATCACTATATCCTTCTAGTACAGATGGATAACCAGTATAGTGAATTCCATATGCGATTGTTCCTACTAGATAACGTAGCACTCTCACTAGTGCTTCCCAGTGATCCTTCCCTGGATTGGAAGTAAATCGACTTAATTTGCTCACAGCAAAAGAGATGTCGGGACGTGTTGCTCGAGCAAGATACAAGAGGGAACCAATTATTTGTGAAAATCTCAATTGGTCCAACCCTTCGCCCCGATTTTTTCTTAATTTTACACTCGCATCATAGGGTGTAGGGGCTACTTTGGCATTCTCAAAACCAAAGCGACACAACATTTTTTCCACATAATGAGATTGATTTAAAATAATCCCATTCTCATTTCTTGTCAACTTAATATTTAGGATAACATCTCGCTTCTCCCCGGATCCTTCATGTCAAAGCATGAGGACAAGAATGATTTGACCTCGTCAATTCTTGCGGTATTAGTCCCAAATATAAGTATGTCATCCACATACGGACATAAGATCACCGTTTGACCCCCACCATGACGATAATAAACACACTTATCCGCTTCGTTTGCAACAAAACCAACGGATGTTAAAGTACGATCAAATTTCTCGTGCCATTGTTTGGGTGCTTGTTTCGGACCATACAAAGATTTTAGTAATCTACACACTTTACTCTCTTGACCCTTAACCACAAAACCATCGGGTTGCTCCATATAGATTTCTTCCTCCAACTCTCCATTAAGAAAAGGCTGTCTTTACATCCATCGATGAATGTGCGGACCATAGGAAGCGACTAATGCTATGAGGAGCCGATAGTGGTTAACCTGGCCACAGTGAATATGTGTCAAAATAATCTTCACCTTCTTTCGTGTAAATCCTTTTGCCACAAGCCTCGCTTTATATTTGTCAATCGTGCCATCCGGTCTCATCTTTTTCTTGAAAATCCATTTACATCCAATGGGTTTACACCCGGTGGACGTTCAATGACTTCCCAAGTCTCATTTGTCATGATGGATTCCATCTCACTTCGAACCGCCTCTTTCCAATACTGCGCATCCGAAGATGCATAAGCATCGACTAGAGTCTTAGGCACGTCATCCACAAGGTATACAATAAAGTCATCTCCAAAGGATTTCTCGACCCTTTGTCTCTTACTCCGCGCGGAGTGATGACTAAATTGTTGTCTTCCTCATCATCATCCTCTCGCAGAGGTATGTTCTCTACTTGTTCACAATGAGGAAAGTATGGAACGACTACATCCACATTTTCTAAACTACCGCTAGTCTGTCTCATAGGAAAGATATTTTCAAAGAAAGTCGCATCCTTAGACTCCATTATAGTATCAACTATCATCTGCGGAGTTTCAGATTTAACTATCAAAAATCTATAGGCGGGACTATTACGAGCATATCCTATAAAAATGCAATCGGCTGTTTTTGGCCCAAGCTTTCTCTTCTTTGGCTCGGAATATTGACTTTCGCCAAACATCCCCATGTTCTCGAAAGTTGACATTGGGTTTTCTTCCCCTCCATGCCTCGTATGGAGTTATGTCACTTCTTTTCGTGATCACTCTATTGAGCACGAAATTTCTGTCGAGGATTGCTTCCCCCCACCACATGTTAGGCATACCGGCACTTTGTAGTAAGGCATTCACCAAATCTAAAAGCGTCCGATTTTTCCTCTCAGCTACACCATTTGATTGTGGTGAATATGGTGGTGTAAATTCATGGATGATCCCATGCTCGAACAAAAATTAGAAAAGTCGGTAGAGGTATACTCTCCTCCTCTATCATCTCTCGGTCTTTTAATATTTCTTTCTAATTGGTTCTCAACCTCTCGCCTTATAAATTTTAAAATAGTTGAGCGCTTCATCTTTAGTTTTCAGCAAGTAGACTTGGCGTAACGTGTTGCATCATCAATAAAAGTAAGACAATATCTTTTTCCTCCTTTAGTCAAAACACCATTCATCTCACATAAATCGGTGTGAATTAAATCTAGAGGTGCCAAAACCTTCTCAAACTCTAATGCTTTGAAAGGTTTTCGAGGTTGTTTTGCTTGCACACAAGTTTGGCACTTAGAATTTTTGACTATGTCGCACTTAGGAATTAACTCGGATCCGGACATTCTAGCAATTGTATCAAAACCAACATGACGGAATCTCGAATGCCACACATCGGCAAGATTTTTGTTCGGAACGGTATTAATATTCATCTCATAACAAGAATCAACGGTACTTAGGCGGAACAAGCCTCCGCTATCATAGCCTTTTCCTATAAAGGTCCCAAACCTGGACACAACTAATTTATTTGACTCGAAAACTAGCTTATAACCACTCCTACACGGGAGAGACCCGCTCAACGAGGTTCTTGTTTATGGCGGGCGCGTCTTGGACATTCTTCAATTGGAGGGTTTTCCCTGAAGTTAACTTCAGATCCACCGTACCAACACCAAGAACAGAAGCACGCGATCCGTTCCCCATCAGGACGCTGGAAGCCCCTGCTGCCTGATACGAAGAAAACAAAGAAATATCAGAACACACGTGAACGTTTGCACCAGTATCGACCCACCAGTCAATAGAATGAAATGCAGAATAGACAACAAAAGGATTACCATACCCTTCTGAAGTAGAGGCCTCGCCTATGGTCACATGAGTGAACTTTTGTCTAAGTTCAGTGGTCCTGTCCTTGCGGTCTTTACAATCCTTGGCAAAGTGACCGGGATTACCGCACACGAAACGAGTAAGGTTCTTCATATCCTTCTTCTCTGTTTTCTTCTTTTTGAAGCTAGTAGTTTTGTTACGCTTGAGACCCTTTTTCTTGTTAAATTGTTTGTTCTTTTGAACAACATTGGCACTTGCTTCCGCACGTTCTTGGTCCGCGCATCTTTTGCCCTTGCCTTCTCTTCGACATCGAGAGCTACAATGAGATCCTCCATAGAAATCTCCTCTCTTTTGTGCTTTATAGACGTAGCAAAATCATGCCACTCTGCAGGAAGTTTTGCAACTATTGCGGCCGCAACAAACTTTGGAGGCAATGCACATCCCAAATGTGCAATATCGCCAACCAGAAGGTAGAGGTCGTGTGCTTGAGTCACAATTGATTTAGCATTATCCATGCTGAAATCAAAGAACTTTTCACACACATACAACCAGCGACTAGCTTCGGCTTCCGCATATTTTTGCTCCAAAGCATCCCACACAGCAGTGGCCGACGTGTAATTCATATACACATCATAGAGTTGATGCGCCGGGATGGTGAGTAGACAGCCCAATGCGGTGTTATTCGCATTCTCAACTGGGCTTCTGTTCCTCTGGAAGAGGAAACATCGGGTGTATCACCCACCATAATCCCAACGACATGAGCCAAAACTTGGCCCTTGTCTGCCATCTCCGGAAGTTTTCACCTCCAAACCTCTCAGGTTTCATGGCATCAGATGCTTTTGCCATTGCTAGACCATAAAAATAGGCGTAATCAGGTTTTTGGAGTGTTGGAAAAAACAGCCTAATTATGAATAATCCAGATTTAATGTTGAGGAAAAGCATATTGACTAAAAATGATGCAATCACACAACACAGATGAACAAGCCACATATTAAGAAATTACTCACAGTTCTTGCGCAGTGAGTTGACGAACGCGTCGAAGAAGTAGTTGCAGATCCTCCAAGCGGTCGCGTGTGATGCTGCCCAAAAACCTCGATTACCGCCCCGTGCAGGATTGTTGCGGTAGTGGTTTCGGAGATCCCGCTTCCTCCAAGCCCGGTGCACGCCGAGGTCGAAGGTCGACGAAGCGCAGCAGCTAGCGGTCAGAACCGCGAACGCGTGGGAGATGAAGTGTATGTCTACTCGTGTCCCGGACCACCAAGACGTCTCCTGGTGTTTATAGGCTCCAACCAACGTTTCATATTCCTCTCATCAATCGGTCGGTAATCGCTCAATTGATTCAAGCGAGAACCGCCACCTTTATCAAGCGGTGAAACCGCCTATTTGATTGCGGTAAATCTGTCACCATTAAGCGAGCGAAAGCGCCACCTTTATCAAGCGGCCGAAACCGCCTATTTGATTGCGTAAATCTGTCACCATTAAGCGATCGAAGCTGAAACGTCATTGACACAGCACAAAAATTAAAATGCACCTGTAACAGCCAGTTGTACACGTACGCGTCGCGCTCGTCGCAAGTCACAAGTCACGCGATAATTTACGCGAAAATGCGCGGGCTGCGCGTGCGTGTATCAACAGTCTCCTTTTCTCTCACATGCATCTATTTTGCTATGATAGGAGACTCCCATATTTAAACAAGGCAACCTCTCCTTGTCTTGGCAATACGGGACTATTATCGTGCATGCTTTAGAATTTACTAAATGGGCCACATGGACCAAATTCCAACATTCCCCCACCAATTCTAAAGCAGTTGCTGTTCTATACCACTTTTATATACCAGAATTTCGGTACAAGTCCCGTACGGGTTGAACTTACACCTAGATCAACAAGATCCATCTTTCGGCGACTTGTGAATGGACTAAGCCTTGAATTCATAGCTTTTTGCTATCGGATTTCTCTTGAAAATCTATCTAGTACTAGACTACCGAACGCCAAGTCTAAACGGAGCTTTAAAGGTCTTGCTCCCCGATCTTCTCATGAGCTTGCTAGAAAGCACCCCACTCTCATAAACCGCGACCCAACGAGTTGAGCTCACATAGGTGTGTTCATTATAGGTATCCTGTAGGACGATACCTTTTCTCTCGGTAGACACTAGAACACATTAAGGTATTGTAGCCAACCTTCCATACAGAAAAGAGTACATATTATGAACATGGGTAATTTAAATGAATTGTACTCCTTGTTACAACAGTAACTTTGTTTTTCTCATTTTCCAAATAAGGGATCTCCTTTCAGAGGAAGTGAGTTACCATTACTTTGCAACTAAATGGGTCTCAGTCCCATGTCCATACTTGCAACAGATATCGCCGTCCGTGCAAGCCCTTTTGTAAAAGGATCTGCTAGATTTTTCTCACTTGCGAATATAATTCACGGCAATTACTCACGGAGTTTTTCAGCTTTCTAACGATTTAAGCCTCCGCTTCACATGTCTCGAGGACTTCATGTTATCCTTAGTACTCATTATCTTGGCCAAGACTGTTTGATTATCACAATATGTAAGGATAGCGAGAACTCGGTTTCTCTACCGGTGGCAAGTCCATGAGTAGTTCTCTCAACCACTCGGCTTCAGCGTAGCCGTGTCAAGTGCTACAAGCTCGGCTTCCATGGTTGATCGCGTCAAAATGGTCGTTTACATGACCTCCATGAAATTGCAGCACCTCCTAATGTAAACACATAGCCACTCGTGGCTTTAATCTCATCTGCGTCAGAGATCCAATTTGCATCACTATATCCTTCTAGTACAGATGGATAACCAGTATAGTGAATTCCATATGCGATTGTTCCTACTAGATAACGTAGCACTCTCACTAGTGCTTCCCAGTGATCCTTCCCTGGATTGGAAGTAAATCGACTTAATTTGCTCACAGCAAAAGAGATGTCGGGACGTGTTGCTCCAGCAAGATACAAGAGGGAACCAATTATTTGTGAAAATCTCAATTGGTCCAACCCTTCGCCCTGATTTTTTCTTAATTTTACACTCGCATCATAGGGTGTAGGGGCTACTTTGGCATTCTCAAAACCAAAGCGACACAACATTTTTTCCACATAATGAGATTGATTTAAAATAATCCCATTCTCATTTCTTGTCAACTTAATATTTAGGATAACATCTGCTTCTCCCCGGATCCTTCATGTCAAAGCATGAGGACAAGAATGATTTGACCTCGTCAATTCTTGCGGTATTAGTCCCAAATATAAGTATGTCATCCACATACGGACATAAGATCACCGTTTGACCCCCACCATGACGATAATAAACACACTTATACGCTTCGTTTGCAACAAAACCAACGAGATGTTAAAGTACGATCAAATTTCTCGTGCCATTGTTTGGGTGCTTGTTTCGGACCATACAAAGATTTTAGTAATCTACACACTTTACTCTCTTGACCCTTAACCACAAAACCATCAGGTTGCTCCATATAGATTTCTTCCTCCAACTCTCCATTAAGAAAAAGATGTCTTTACATCCATCGATGAATGTGCAGACCATAGGAAGCAGCTAATGCTATGAGGAGCTCGATAGTGGTTAACCTGGCCACGGTGAATATGTGTCAAAATAATCTTCACCTTCTTTACGTGTAAATCCTTTTGCCACAAGCCTCGCTTTATATTTGTCAATCGTGCCATCTGGTCTCATCTTTTTCTTGAAAATCCATTTACATCCAATGGGTTTACACCCAGCTGGACGTTCAATGACTTCCCAAGTCTCATTTGTCATGATGGATTCCATCTCACTTCGAACCGCCTCTTTCCAATACTCTGCATCCGAAGATGCATAAGCATCAGCTAGAGTCCTAGGCACGTCATCCACAAGGTATACAATAAAGTCATCTCCAAAGGATTTCTCGACCCTTTGTCTCTTACTCCTGCGCGGAGTGATGACTAAATTGTTGTCTTCCTCATCATCATCCTCTCGCGAGGTATGTTCTCTACTTGTTCACAATGAGGAAAGTCCGGAACGACTACATCCACATTTTCTAAACTACCGCTAGTCCGTCTCATAGGAAAGATATTTTCAAAGAAAGTCGCATCCTTAGACTCCATTATAGTATCAACTATCATCTCTCGGAGTTTCGGATTTAACTATCAAAAATCTATAGGCGGGACTATTACGAGCATATCCTATAAAAATGCAATCGATTGTTTTTGGCCCAAGCTTTCTCTTCTTTGGCTCCGAATATTGACTTTCGCCAAACATCCCCATGTTCTCGGAAAGTTGACATTGGGTTTTCTTCCCCTCCATGCCTCGTATGGAGTTATGTCACTTCTTTTCGTGATCACTCTATTGAGCACGAAATTTCTTGTCGAGGATTGCTTCCCCCCACCACATGTTAGGCATACCGGCACTTTGTAGTAAGGCATTCACCAAATCTAAAAGCGTCCGATTTTTCCTCTCAGCTACACCATTTGATTGTGGTGAATATGGTGGTGTAAATTCATGGATGATCCCATGCTCAGAACAAAAATTAGAAAAGTCAGTAGAGGTATACTCTCCTCCTCTATCATCTCTCAGTCTTTTAATATTTCTTTCTAATTGGTTCTCAACCTCTGCCTTATAAATTTTAAAATAGTTGAGCGCTTCATCTTTAGTTTTCAGCAAGGAGACTTGGCGTAACGTGTTGCATCATCAATAAAAGTAAGACAATATCTTTTTCCTCCTTTAGTCAAAACACCATTCATCTCACATAAATCGGTGTGAATTAAATCTAGAGGTGCCAAAACCTTCTCAAACTCTAATGCTTTGCAAGGTTTTCGAGGTTGTTTTGCTTGCACACAAGTTTGGCACTTAGAATTTTTGACTATGTCGCACTTAGGAATTAACTCAGATCCGGACATTCTAGCAATTGTATCAAAACCAACATGACGAGAATCTCGAATGCCACACATCGGCAAGATTTTTGTTCGAACGGTATTAATATTCATCTCATAACAAGAATCAACGGTACTTAGGCGGAACAAGCCTCCGCTATCATAGCCTTTTCCTATAAAGGTCCCAAACCTGGACACAACTAATTTATTTGACTCGAAAACTAGCTTATAACCACTCCTACACGGGAGAGACCCGCTCAACGGGTTCTTGTTTATGGCGGGCGCGTCATTGGACATTCTTCAATTGGAGGGTTTTCCACGAAGTTAACTTCGGATCCACCGTACCAACACCAAGAACGAAGCACGCGATCCGTTGCCCATCGGACGCCGGAAGCCCCTGCCGCTCGATACGAAGAAAACAAAGAAATATCGGAACACACGTGAACGTTTGCACCGAGTATCGACCCACCAGTCAATAGAATGAAATGCAGAATAGACAACAAATGGATTACCATACCCTTCTGAAGTAGAGGCCTCGCCTATGGTCACATGAGTGAACTTTTGTCTAAGTTCAGTGGTCCTGTCCTTGCGGTCTTTACAATCCTTGGCAAAGTGACCGGGATTACCGCACACGAAACAGGTAAGGTTCTTCATATCCTTCTTCTCTGTTTTCTTCTTTTTGAAGCTAGTAGTTTTGTTCTGCTTGAGACCCTTTTTCTTGTTAAATTGTTTGTTCTTTTGAACAACATTGGCCTTTGCTCGCACGTTCTTGGCTCGCGCATCTTTTGCCCTTGCCTTCTCTTCGACATCGAGAGCTGCAATGAGATCCTCCATAGAAATCTCCTCTCTTTTGTGCTTTATAGAAGTAGCAAAATCACGCCACTCTGCAGGAAGTTTTGCAACTATCGCAGTCGCAACAAACTTTGGAGGCAAAGCACATCCCAAATGTGCAATATCGCCAACCAGAAGCTGGAGGTTGTGTGCTTGAGTCACAATTGATTTAGCATTATCCATGCTGAAATCAAAGAACTTTTCACACACATACAACCAGCGACTAGCTCCGGCTTCCGCATATTTTTGCTCCAAAGCATCCCACACAGCAGTGGCCGACGTGTAATTCATATACACATCATAGAGTTGATCTGCCAGGATGGTGAGTAGACAGCCCAATGCGGTGTTATTCGCATTCTCAAACTGGGCTTCCTGTTCCTCTGGAAGAGGAAACATCGGGTGTATCACCCACCATAATCCCAACGACATGAGCCAAAACTTGGCCCTTGTCTGCCATCTCCGGAAGTTTTCACCTCCAAACCTCTCAGGTTTCATGGCATCAGATGCTTTTGCCATTGCTAGACCATAAAAATAGGCGTAATCAGGTTTTTGGAGTGTTGGAAAAAACAGCCTAATTATGAATAATCCAGATTTAATGTTGAGGAAAAGCATATTGACTAAAAATGATGCAATCACACAACACGGATGAACAAGCCACATATTAAGAAATTACTCACGGTTCTTGCGCGGTGAGTTGACGAACGCGTCGAAGAAGTAGTTGCGGATCCTCCAAGCGGTCGCGTGTGACGCTGCCCAAAAAACCCGATTACCGCCCGTGCGGGATTGTTGCGGTAGTGGTTTCGGAGATCCCGCTTCCTCCAAGCCGGTGCACGCCGAGGTCGAAGGTCGACGAAGCGCGGCGGCCTAGCGGTCGAACCGCGAACGCGTGGGAGATGAAGTGTATGTCTACTGCGTGTCACGACCACCAAGACGTCTCCTGGTGTTTATAGGCTCCAACCAACGTTTCATATTCCTCTCATCAATCGGACCGGTAATCGCTCAATTGATTCAAGCGAAGCGCCACCTTTATCAAGCGGCCGAAACCGCCTATTTGATTGCGGTAAATCTGTCACCATTAAGCGACAGAAGCGCCACCTTTATCAAGCGGTGAAAGCGCCTATTTGATTGCGGTAAATCTGTCACCATTAAGCGATCGAAAGCGAAACGTCATTGACACAAAGCACAAAAATTAAAATGCACCCGTAACGGCCGGTTGTACACGTACGCGTCGCGCTCGTCGCAAGTCACAAGTCACGCGATAATTTACGCGAAAATGCGCGGGCGCGCGTGCGTGTATCAACAGTCTCCTTTTCTCTCACATGCATCTATTTTGCTATGATAGGAGACTCCCATATTTAAACAAGGCAACCTCTCCTTGTCTTGGCAATACGGGACTATTATCGTGCATGCTTTAGAATTTACTAAATGGGCCACATGGACCAAATTCCAACATTCCCCCACCAATTCTAAAGCGATTCTTTGTTCTATACCACTTTTATATACCGAGTTGCTTGAGCACTTGTGATTCACGTCGGAATTCCCTTACAAGCTCCTCAACGGAGACGTAGCCGTTCCTTAGTGGGCGGTGAACTTCGGAAAACAAATCCTCATCTCTCCTTTGTGGTTTGCCCCACTCATTTTGATTTCTAGCATATTTACTTTGCTTTCGCTCGATCTACTTGGGTGTGCTTATCTTTGAGTGCAGGAATCATTACCCTGCTCGTGATCATCTACAGGAGCCACTCAAGAACTTAGGTTCTTGCTAGAAGTCAAGAGAAGACTTGAATTGTCTTTTGTAGGTTCACTGGGTGGAGGCGGTCTAACCGCCCCAGGACCCAGTCTAACCGCCCCCTCTGTGCTCAGTGCACAAGGGGCAGTCTAACCACCTGTGCCAGTGAAGCTCAAGTTTCGGGGAAAAAGTTTTATTTGGTTGTCTTGCCTATTCACCGCCCTCTAGGCGACATCAAGGTCCTTTCACTATGGCCTGCAGCTGTGCGATCAGATGCGGCAGGGGCTGGCGAGTCGCTGCCGGAGGCAGAGGGCGCCGACGCGAGAAGATGCAGGGGGTGACGAGTCACTACCCTCCGTTCCCCACAATGCTCCGGTTTGGAGGCCCTGCGCTGCCATGTCGGTCTGCACGACCCGCGGGTCGCGCCTCCAAACCGGGTTACCTATGGTTTTAGGATGTCTAGGTAGGGGAAGTTTTCCTAAGGATTTTATGGGGAGGCTAGTCAAAGTTTTTAATTAGAAAAGAGGAAAGGGGTAGACTTGTTCAACCCGGAGGGTGAGAGCCCTCGGTCAACTCAAAAAATCCTACCTCTATAGGCTATGGTTTTTGGTGGGGGTTATAGGAAGGCTTAGGTTGGTTGGACAAAAAGTTAGATTAACACAACATGCAATGCAATATAACATGGATGAACAAAACAACATGATAAGGAGGTTGTCTAAAACAAAATTTAGCCTAAATTAACTAGCCACAAGTTTAGAAGCAAAGGATGGTGCCAACTTCATATATCTCTCTAAAAAGAAACAAAAGAAAAATACTCTAAACTCTAATAGGCACACAAAAAAGGTCTACAAGGTTTTAAGATCAAATAACAAAGCGCTCCCTCAGTAGCAATTAGAACATACAATATGGTGTTGTGGTAGCAATTGTACAATGTTACTTGATGGTTCGATTAAAGAGAACAATGTAGATGGTCATGTATATATATAAATAAAAACCGGGTTGCCTCCCGCAAAGCGCTTCATTTAAAGTCGTAGAGCTCGACTTTCTCACATACCTTCTTATTGTTGCGGAGCCATGATCCTTCATGCAAGATTTGAAGGTGTTCATGCAGCCTTGATCCACTCTCCATGCTTGACACGATCACTTATGCTCGATGAGAGGCTTGCGCAATCGTCTCATTGCGTCATCATCATCACCTTCTCCATCACACTTTATCGCTGCCTCTTCTTTCACAAATTTTCCTCTCTGTCCAGATCATACCATGTAGAGAACAATAGCTTCCATGTGTGACGCATGAAATTATCATTCCATCAAGTATTTATTCACCCCCAACGGACTCCGATCGAGCGAGTTATGCCCGTTCTACTCCGGCGCTGCAATCTGTCCAAAGCTGATTTCAGACTGCACATCGCTCAATGTTTTTGCCATATCTCCTTGTACGGGTCTTCAAATTCATCGATCTTGGATGCGTAGGAATCGGAACTTGATGGAGCTTCTGATTTTCAACTTTTTATTCCTTGAACATGTCTGACCAGGTCCTCAAAATTGATGAAAACAGTGACGTCTGTTTTTGAGGTTCGGTGACGGTGATGCACGGGTTTGCAATTCCTTTGGGTATGATTCTCTCATCTTAATTTGTATTTAATGCCCTGCATGGTTAGTGAAACTTGGGATTTCTCCCACAATTTGCTCTTTTAAGTTCACTAGCTTGACCGAGCACAAAGCAAGTCCAAGATTTACAAATCATATTGCAAACAAACGCATCTATAACCACAATTTATGACAAAGTAAGTTGTGATTAATTGTAGTATAAGTTTTCTTGCTCAGCACTAAGCTCTCATTAGGCAAAGGTTCATTATGCATGTAACAAATCTTAAGCACAACAAAGCCTCTTTATCACTTTCAAGAAATTCTAGCCTATCATGATTATCATAAGAACAAGGCATAGAATTGAATCAACCTCACTAATGGATATGAATCATAGATATATCAAAGGAATATTATTAGCTCCAAAAGTATCTTGAGAGTTTAATTTGTACCTTGGCCTTCGAGCTTTTCATCGTGAGTGGTCTCTCGGAGTTGAAAGCAAACAATCTTCAATGATCGGTGGCTTGTATCGTCTTTTCGCAATTCCTTCGTTCGTGCCACACATCATCAAGGTTGCCTTGTGTGGACTCACTCTTCTTATTCATTTGTGGGACTTCACACATGTCTAAAATATTTTCATGTAACTCCATGATCCTTTGTGTGAGAGCCCGGAGTATCCGCGCCATTGGATGCCATCATTTGTGTGTAATCCATGGTGATTTGCTTCTAACATCTCCTAGCGTCGGATGTTGCCAACTTGTGCCTTATTTTGCCAATGCTCTTGGAGTATTTGTTTTGTTCCAAACTTCTGAATTTCATCTCGTGTGGTCCAATGGAAGCGTTGCCCAAGCTTCTCTTTGTTGTCATCGTCCTCATCTCCACTATCTTGTTCTCATCGTGTGCTGCTGCCTCTTTTTCGTGTATTTTCCCCTATGTACATAACAGAACATATACCAAAATATTATTCCATTTAAAACTTTATAAAATTACCTTTCCAACGGGTACTCATTCATCTTAATCGGAGCCCAAATGAGGGAGCTATGGCCATTTTGTTTCCGCTCTTGCATGCTGTCCAGAAATTTCAGAACGTGCAACCTTCGGTAATTCGGCCATACCCGCTTGTAGGAACCTCCGATTGACTTGATTCTTGATTGGTTGTAAGCTTAACTTCATGGGGATTCTAAATATCCAAAGATATCCTGTTGTTCTTCCTTGAGGTTGTGAAGAAGTTGATGGGAACAAAAACTTCTTGTGAATTGATCCGAATATGTTGACGACCTTGATCTTGTGGTCTTCGGGGCGTTACATCGCGTCTCCTTTGGCTTTAAGTCCTCACCATTGCTGGACCAGCGAGTAGCATGATGGACATGGTGTGTCTTCTTCATGATTTTGCTTTAGCTAAAGTGACGGGTGCTTCTCTCGCAATGTGATTGCTTCCAACACCTATTGCTTGGACAAACAAACCTCCACAAAACATTAGTCTTAAAACTTTAATTGACACATTGACATACCTTGTTCAACATCACTCGTGTAGGGTGTGGACTCAATAGCGGATGATGGGACACTAACAAAAGTTAGCACCTACCACTAAAGAGTGGATCTTGATGTAGCCATCATCTTGTCGGAGTGGATGTGAACGTCTTGTGTATAGCTTTTCACCTACTTTCAAGGACAAAAACAAGAAAGAAAGCATATATGCAATAATAAAAATTATGGTTAGTTAAAAGAAAGATAGATCGCCTTAGGGTTCGAGTTGCCGATCCCCGACAACGGCGCCAGAAAAAGGGGCTTGTTGACGGTGTAAAACCGTGCTCAAGTTCACTGCAAGCCTACGGGTGACTTGGTGCCTTTTTCACCAAGGAGGGTCCTCCCTAGATTTGTCAATCCAAGGATCGGAAGCAAACCACTAAGGTTCTCTACCTAACCTACCAATCTAACCCTATGTGAAGCATTGATTGCATAAAGGTAACATACAAACACGATGGGATGTATGGATCACATCCACCTAGCCATAAAGGTAAGCCAACCAAAGGTAAACCTAGCCTATCGTCTTCTTGTTTCCGTTCCGGCCAATGTGATAAACCAATCTAAACCTATACTATGATAAGGATTACACTCGATATGGAGTAACCCGATATGGAGTGGTCCGATGCACGTTCACTCGCCGCTTTCTCCCCTCTCGTACTGTCACTACGCGAGGATAATCATCACCGAGCGATAAACCTCGGTCCGTGCACTACTACGGTGTATCCGCAAGACAAGACTAATCACCATGATTCGATCTAGTCCTACTAAAGGCATATGGTAGCTACACATATGAATAAGCATAACTCGTAGTAGATCAAAGTATGACAAGATATGATTACATCACCGAATGTTGAAGGTACAAACGACTTGACGAATTCAAGTCGCGGCTCCGGAACTCCACCATGGCTTTACCACGCAGGGCCAACCATGGTGGCTAGGGCATGGCCTAAGCCATCTCCTAGGCAACTCGAGAACTCGCGGCGGCCGTCGGCTTCCTCCCGGTGCTTCTCCTTCGTCTCGACGGCTCTCTGATGAATGGATGGATGTGGCGGCCGGCGGAGGCAGAGACAATTTATAGACAAGCACCTAGGGCAAAAGGGGGACGCGAACTGGGCCTGGAGTGGGCTGGGCCGGTCGGGTCATTTGGAGTCATGTTCATCGCGTGTCTTGACTTGTGACGGGCTTCATGATCTTCTCTTGAAGTGCTTGATGAACTTATCCCGAAAGTCTCCTCTTTAACGTTAATTTCCTGCGTAAACAACAAACTCCAAAATCGACATGCAAGTGTGAACTTGTTACATCATTAGTATGCCTAGTGGCGGGTTAGTTGCAAATCATAATCGAAACCAATGTATAACAAGTACTCTAGGTTGACGGAAATTCACCGTCAACATCTCCCCCATGCTTTAACCTTGCTCGTCCTCGAGTAAGTTTTCAATGGATATCAGCATTGCCTTTCATTGTTCATACCCAGCACTTGATCACACATGAGAAAGCATAATGCTCTCCAAGTTTATAATGTAACTAGCTTTCATCATTATGGAGGGTAGATATAGTTCAAGCTCTTTCCACAAGTAATCAATCATGCTCCACAAAATTCGAATAGGTCTTAGAAACTTTTGAAGTGAAGAACGAGGTGAATAAAAGAGATAAACAAAGTACAAAAATTTAAACCTTCTTGCATCTTGCTCATGAACTCTCTCATATCACAACACTCTCAAGCCTACTTGATCTATATCCTCTCCCTCTCATGTTTGTAGGTGGAAGGGTTTTATTTGGAGCTTATAGGAAAGTTTTTATCCTACCAAGATGCTAAAGTTGAGACTATTATCAAAACAAGGCAGGCTTCTCATGGACTTATCATGACTCGTCAAAAAGGTCATTGGAAAAATAATATTCACAAGAAGGGGGAAGAGAAAGAACTCACACTTTTAGATAGGTGGACATGTGCAAACGGCAAAGAATGATCACTTGAAGAAGACAAGCCTCGGACCCCTTAGGCATGGGCAACGACTCGACACATCCGAGACAAAACCATGCTCAAACAAAGAGCGCAAACCACCGAACCAAAGCTTGAACACCACACAGAGCTCCCCCTGCACATATGAAAGCTCCCGCTGAGCCAAAGCACACTCCCCCTGAACCAATGCATGCAAGAAGGTCACTTGGAAATGCATGACAAAGAGCAAACCAAGCTCACACTGCATAGGTCGGTTAAACCGCCAGCACAGGCCGGTTAAACCGCCCCTGGTCATGTGACCGCCCCTAGGGAGGTTAGACCGCCCCATGTGACCGCCCTGCAAAAACTTCTCTGAAAATTGCCGAACCGCTTTGGACACCTTCCATTAGCTCCCAGGTGCCCAAATCATGCACAAACTTCTCCCCCTTGTTGACAATGCATGAATCAAGGCAAAATGCGAAAAGTTTCAACATATAGCTTCTCAAATATACAAAATTCATCACAAGGAGCTACACAAGTCCAAACGAGCAAGTTAGATACTCTACAGGTTCATAATGACCTCAACTACATGATCACCAAGTTTCACAACCATTGGACAAGGCTAAAAAGGATTTGAGTAATTTTGCGAAAATTTACCCTCTCATGAGCAAAAACCTAAACATGAGCAAAACATGTCAAAATGGCAAAGACACACAAACTTCATGCTAGGACAACCATTCTAATCATAAGACCATCACAAACACCCACAAGTACCTCATGTCATGTCAAAGCCACCGAGCCATGTGCCTACTTCTATGTATGAGACTTCTCATTGGTAGGCATCATGCAACGGTTTAGCACCCAAAGCAAATTAAATTCAGCACATATGACATGGGAGCACATTTTCCAAGCATTTTCATTTCATTTTCAGATTTATAATTGGTACATGAAATGTCTTTGCGACAAAAGGGAACTTATGCCCCTCCATAAGATAAAGCAAGAGGGCTAAACATTCATGATGGAAAAGGAGCCTTTGGCCCCATATGATCAATAAACTAGCTATCCAACCACAAATTAAGCATAGCTAAACCACTAAAACATGTCAAGATCATATAAAGGCATTTACACATGAGAGAGCATATATGTGACATTTTTCAAAAAACATAGCCATCAACCATGGATATAAATCAAGATCATCAAGAGCTAAGCCAAACTAACCATAGCATACCAAACTAGCTCACACGATCATATATAGCCCATTATGGTGAACAATGTATATAGGAGAAGCTTTACCTAACAAATGCATATGATACAAAATGCATGCAACCTAAGATTCAAAGATGCCTATACATCATGTTACATATGCTATGCCAAATGCAGGAAATGCACAAAGGAAAGCTATACATATGCTACACAAGGAGCTTCACCACCAACTTAGGAAACCAACCACACACACAAAGCTCACAAAAGACCGACTCCTCGAGGGGAGGCGAAAAGGGCTCGACACCATCGGCAAAAGAGCAAAGGAGCACAAAACCCACAAGCTCCCCCTAAACTCGAGCATTAAGGCCAAAGAGCATACAAAGCTCACCTTACACACATGAGATAGGGCAAAGAGCAAGAAGAACCAAGTGGCTTGACCAAGACCACACACTTGAAGGTCACAAATTCACTTACCATTATCATTTCTTCAAAAGTCACTTATCCTTGTCCACCATCCCCGAAAGTGATGTACCTCCATGTCACCACCGGGGTATGAGGCCGGAGAACCACCCCCCATATCAACCAAATGTTCTCCGGGCCTCCCACCTGCCACTCAAAACCAAGAGCGAGAGTGAGCAAACGACTCAACACTGGGGTTAGTTCCAAAAGTGGCAAACTAGTGTCGGGCCATTTCCTCGAAAGTAGGGTTAGCAACATTCATCCTACCCTGCCTATCAATACAGCGATCCATCCTGTCAAACCTATCAAACCTGGAACCACCATGGGAAAACCACTCCCGTCTCACTGGAGGAGTACGAGTACCACGAAAAGGAAAACGTGGTCTGTAGTCCTTCAGAGACTCAAAGTTGCGACCTCTCCCAAACTCGTATTGATCACGAGGTGGAGAACGTCCAGCAAACTCAACACCACCAGACTCAAAGTGTCTACCATCTGCACCATGACCAGGGAAACTGAAACCACCAGCATCACGACCTCGGAAACTGAACTGCCCAGAAATCTGGGGAGGGCCGGTCTGACCGCCTAGCCAGGCCAGTCTGACCGCCCTTCCCTAGGCCGAGACGGTCCGATCGCCATGCCTGGCCGGTCTGACTGCCCTCTCCAAACCACCACCGCGGCTACGGGATCTCTCATCTCCCCATGCCGGATCCTTACGCACAAAGCCCTTTCCCTTAGGCAGTGGCATACGAGGCTCAGGCACACCATGAGAAGGGTGGTACATGTCCTTGTTCGCCCACTCCTTAGCCATTCTCGCCTCTATCTTTCTCTTATAGCAAAACTCTCTCTTGTGACCATCCTTTCCACAAAACTCACAATGGAAAAGGATTGGTTTGGGCTTAGGCTTGGGGTGAGGCTCTTCACAAGGCTTCTCACTTGATTTCTCACTAGGCTTTTCACTTGCCTTCTCACTCGGTTTTTCTCTTGGTTGGTTTGGCTTGGATGCAAACTTGTCTTTGGGTGTGGGTTGTGGTGGAACTGAAACATTCCCCAATTTCCCCTTCTCTCTCCCACCGCCCCGACCAACCTTATCCAATCCCAAAGTCCAACCATCAAAGCGCTTACAGCTAGCAATCATCATACCAAGCTGAGGTTCTTGACTCGACAACCAACTCAGCGCTTCACGCAACTTATCATTCTCATCTTGCAAGCGACCAACACATTTTGCAAGATCCAAATTCTTCATAGCATGCAACTCACATGTAGAATAAGAAGTAGGAATGGGTACTTTCAAATCATCCTCAAGCGAAACAATGCGAGAACGAAGCTCAACAATTTTCTCATGCAAACCAGGGCAAGAAGTGCAAGCACCAAGCAAAGTGGGTCTAGATTGTAGCTCAGCCAACTCAACCCTAAGCACATCTAGTTCCTCACACTTGGAGGCATACTTCTCCCTAAGATCAGTCAAGTCAGCTAGGAAAGCAGAGCAATCAGCACAATCATTCTCATCAGAGACAACAGGGCTAGCCTTAAGAGAATCAATTTCAAGCTTGCTATCAAGAACGTGTGTTTCTAGCTCAGCCACTCTAGTCCTAACATCCTCGAGCAAAGATCTAAGCTCCTTCCTAAGCTTCTTAGCCTCTCTAAGCATGTGATCGCGATTATCAAGCAAGTCAACCAACTCCTCATTCTCCTTGCGCAAAGAAGAGAGCTCATCACATACCTCATCCTTAGAATCCAAGTCCGAGGCGTCCTTCTGGCTTCTCTTGCTGCTCGAACTGCGAGCCATGCCACAGTAGTCGTCCTTGAGGCTTAAGCCCGTCACACAGAGGCCGTTGAGATACTTGCCAAGGTTCTTCTTCTTCTTCTTCTTCTTCTTCTTCTTCTTCTTCTTCTTCTTCTTCTTCTTCTTCTTCTTCTTCTTCTTCTTCTTCTTCTTCTTCTTCTTCTTCTTCTTCTTCTTCTTCTTCTTCTTCTTCTTCTTCTTCTTCCTCCTCCTCCTCCTCCTCCTCTTCGTCTTCATCACTCGAGCTTGAAGACGTGTCCTCGGAATCGGACTCAATGTCGCTCGATCTCTTCATCTTCTCTCGAGACCAAGCCTTCTTCCCATGTTCATGATCCTTCTTCTTGGACTTCTTCCTCTTGTCCATGAACTTGTGCTTGTCGTGGTTGTTCACCTTTGGACAGCCGGCGAAATAGTGTCCAGTCTTGCTGCACTTGAAGCATGTCCTCGTGTTCCTCCTCATGTTCACTCGATTCTCGTGCAGCTTCTCGAACCGCCTCGTCAGGAGCGCCAGCTCATCCTCTCCAAGTACATTGAACTCCTCATCTGGCATAGACATCAAGGAAGACAAAGAGAACATCCTGGTGGATGGGTTAGTGTTAGCCTTTCCTTTCGAACCACCAACGAGGGCAAGACTATGGGAATCAGTCGAACCCTCGAGCTTGGCAGTCATGCCCCTATCCACCTCAGCCGACTTGAGCTTCGAGAACAGCTCGTTCACCGTCAGAGTGTCATACTTCTCCGACTCCACAATGGCCTCGAACTTTCCGCCCCATATTGTACGATCCAAAGAGTGTAAGAGCTTGGATGCTCTATCATGATCATCGTACGGGAGCACGTCCACATTGGCCCTCATGTTGTTCACAACCACCGTGAACCTCTGAAACAAGGCATCGATGGACTCACCGGGGAGATGAGTGAAGTTCTCGTACTCTCTCCGGTAGGTCGCATACAACCGTGCCTGAACATGGGCATTCCGAACATGAGCCTCCTTCAGCACCGTCCAAATTCTACAAGCCAAGTGCTCGGTGTGCACCCGATCGAACTCAGGCTGACACAAAGCACGAAACAAGTAGTCGACCGCCTTGTTGTTGGCGTCGAGCCTGTCCCTCGATCCTGGAGCAAAGAAGTCCATCGGCTGGACATAGCCTGTGTCCACCGTGACATCCCAAAGGATCTGACCCTTTCTGCGGAGGAACGCCCCCATCCGCTTACTCCACATCTGGTAGTTCTTGCCATCGAAGTGTGGAGGAACCGAACCCCGTTCCTGGTACGCCATCCTTGAATCTTAGACTGGTTAGAGTCAATAAAGACCCGAACCGGCTCTGATACCTCTTGAAGGACCGATTAGGCGACCAGAGAGGGGGAGTGAATGGGAGCCGATAAAAATTCTTCTCGAAGGAGATTGAAACTCCAACAAGATGAACTCGCTCGGTCGGACCCCCAAAATCACACACTCCACACTTCTACCTTCCGTTTGCCAAAACCACGTAGCCACTAGAGTGCTACTGGTCCTAGGAACAAACACTACCAGCAACCTGAAGGACCGATACGGCGAACCAGAGAGGGGGGGAGTGAATGGGAGCCGATAAAAATTCTTCTCGAAGGAGATAGAAACTCCAACAAGATGAACAAGGCTTCCAACACACGTCTCTGACTCACTACCCAAGTTGGCCAAGCCCACGTAGCCACTGGAGTGCCACTGGACCTAGGAACCAACACACAACCTTCCGACCCGAGAACGCAGCGGAACACCAAACCTCGAGTCTACGGACCCACACCGGTCGGACCGGTGAGCACCACCGGCCGACCGGTCCCCCGTCGGTGAAACTAAGCAACTTTCACTAAGTGGCTCTACACCGGTCAGACCGGTGAGACACACCGGTCAGACCGATCACAGCCTGAAAGCCCCCAAGGCACCAAACAGACCAACCGACCACCAAATTGACCCAAACTCGAAACAGCAGCACCACAGGACAACAGCGAACACACCAAGACGTTCACCCGAGCAAATCCCACCGAGGGTTGCACCGGTCAGACCGGTCAAGAGCACCGGTCAGACCGGTGTAGCACTCGGGCGACTCGGGATGAACAAAGACCGCGGGTCAACTCCCCCAAATCCAACCCTCGATCTCCCTAATCGCTCCACGGACTTGAACCAGACTTTGGGGATATTAGGAACACCTCATGAGGAGTCCATAGCCAAGTTTAATCCCACCAAAACTCATCCAAAAAGGAGGAATCAAGGAAATACTGCCAAGAGCACTTCCAACTCAAGAACTCAAGAAACCCCAAAATCCAGCACCTTTACTCACGGATTTGGGAGGGAAATCACAGCCCAAAGAACCACGAAGGGTTCCCACAAATTTCCCCCATCAAATCCCCAAGAGAAAGGTCCTGAAAACAACCCAAAGAAATCACCAAGAGAGGGCTCCGAAAATCACCACCAAGAACAACCGGGGAAAACACATCCAAACCTTGAGGAACCACGCCGAATCATCTATACATGAAACAAAGGTTCATACAAGGTCTAGCAAGCCGCCCGATCATCCATCCCTCTCAACAAGATCTCTCCATGAAGCTCTCTTGCTAGTCCTATGGAAAACCTAAGGAAAATAGGAAGGAAAATGGGAAAACAAATGACCTAGGGTTCCAAGAGTTGGCTGCCATCCTCTCACCTCTTGGGTTATATGGAGGCAACCGAATGTCTAAATTGCCCTTTCCTAATAACTAGGGATACAAGCCCCTCAAGGGTGGATTTGGAAGTCTTCATGTCTTCACCATCGGACGGATGCCCGCAACCGCACCCCGCGTAGCCTCGACGCAAGCCATGCGATCCCGACGCGTGTCCTCCGCTTCGAAGTCTCCGGACCGCGTCGCCGCACACCGGTCGGACCGGTGCTCCTCACCGGTCGACCGGGTACCCACCGGTCGGACCGGTCGGACCCACCGGTCGACCGATCCGGCACCGCTTTGCAAAGACCGTCTTCGGTTCTTCGGTCTTGGCTTTGTGGATCAACCAAGGAACCCAGTGGTTTTCTGGTGTACCACCGTAAACCCCGCGAACTTGGTGTAGCCTCCGCCAATCTCCACTCATGACTTGGCTCCCACGTGGTCCCGGCTCGACCTTGGTTTTGAGGCTCAACCAAGAAACCGTCCACGACTTCATCTTGCTGTTCATGCCACCATGCGGCCCGCACTTGACCCCACTGGCCACCGGGTGCCTCGAACGAAGCCTACTTGTCTTCTCCACACCTGGAGGCCTCACCGGCAACGACCTTTCGCGCTTGTTCTTCACCTGCACCAACACCAGTCAAGCCGCAACCTGCACCTGTAATACTTAGCCAAGAATCAGTCCACACAACGTTGTCAATCACTCATCACACAAGGAAGCGACCATCCACCGGTCCTTGAACCACACATGGTCCTCAATCTCCCCCTTGATGAGTGCATTGACAACACCCACACGAAAGTAACAAGAGAAAAAAGAAAAAGAAAAGAAACGAACAAAAGGAAACTCCAACAAGCGATTGAAAGCCAAACAAAGGCAAAGAGCAAGATCACTTGAAGAAGACAAGTCTCGGACCCCTTAGGCAAGGTCAACGGCTCGACACATCCGAGACAAAGCAAAGCTCAAGCAAAGAGCGCAAACCACCGAACCAACACTCAGACACCACAAAGAGCTCCCCCTGCACACATGCAAGCTCCCCCTGAACCAATGCATGCAAACCAGCTGAAAACAGGGCAGCTGCAGCAACTTCAGCTCACACCGGTCAGACCGGTCATCACCACCGGTCAGACCGGTGCCCAACATGTGCACAGGACCAGCACTCACACCGGTCAGACCCGTGCTCACCACCGGTCAGACCGGTGAACAACATAGCCCAGAAATGGCTCGAAACCACCTGAAAACCTTCTAAATGCGTCCAGCAAGCCATTTCAAGCTCAAACTTCTCCCCCTTGTTGGCAATGCATGAATCAAGCCAAAAATGCAAAATTTTCAACCTAGAGCTTCTCAAATAGACAAAATTCAACAAAGAATGCTACACATGTCTAAATGAGCAAGTTAGATACTCTACAGCTTCGTATCGATCTCAACTACATGATCACCAAGTTTCACAACCAATGGACGAAGCTAAGATGGATTTGGACAATTTTGCGAAAAACTTGCCTCTCATGAGCAAAGTCCTAAACATGATCAAAGCATATCAAAATGGCAAAGCCACACAAACTTCATGCTAAGACAGCCATTCTAATCATAAGACCATCACAAACACCCACAAGCACCTCGTGTCATGTCAAAGCCACCGAGCCATGTGCCTACTTCTATGTATGAGACTTCTCATTGGTAGGCATCATGCAATGGTTTAGCACCCAAAGCAAATTAAATTCAGCACATATGACATGGGAGCATATTTTCCAAGCATTTTTCATTTCATTTTCAGATTTATAAATGGTACATGAAATGTCTTTGCGACAAAAAGGAACTTATGCCCCTCCACAAGATGAAGCAAGAGGGCTAAACATTCATGATGGCAAATGAGCCTTTGGCCCCATATGATCAATAAACTAGCTATCCAACCACAAATTAAGCATAGCAAAGCCGCTAAAACATGTCAAGATCATATAAAGGCATTTACACATGAGAGAGCATACATGTGACATTTTTCAAAAACATAGCTATCAACCATGGATTATTCATCAAGATCATCAAGAGCTAAACCAAACTAACCATAGCATACCAAACAAGCTCACAAAGACACAAATAGCATTCCATGGTGAACAATGTATATAGGAGAAGCTTTTCCTATCCAATGCATATGATACAAAGTGCATGCAATCTAAGATACAAGGATGCCTATACATCATGTTACATATGCCATGCCAAATGCAAGAAATGCACAAAGGAAAGCTATACATATGCTACAAAGGAGCTCCCACACAAAACTCACAAACCATCGGCTCCTCGAGGAGAGGCAAAAAGGGCTCGACACCACCGGTAAAAGAGCAAAGGAGCACAAAACTTACAAGCTCCCCCTAAACTCATGCATTAAGGCCAAAAAGCATACAAATCTCACCTTACACACATGAGATAGGGCAAAGAGCAAAAGGAACCAAGTGGCTGGACCAAGGCCACACACTTGAAGGTCACACAAACAATTACCTTTATCATTTCTTCACAAATCACTCATCCTTGTCCACCATCCCCGAAAATGATGCACCTACATGTCACCACCGGAATATGAGGCCGAAGAACCCCCCCGATATCAACCAAATGTTCTCCGGGCCATCCACCTGCAACTCAAAACCAAGAGCGAGAGCGAGCAAACGACTCAACACTGGGGTTAGTTCCAAATGTGTAAAACCAGTGCCTAGCCATTTGCTCGAAAGTGGGGTTAGCACAAACCAAACCATCTTTCCTACCAAAGCTACCTCCACGAACACCACCACGATAACCACCATGAGGTAACCAAACCTCTCTACCTGGATGAGGACCAAAACCACGAAAGAAAACCCGTGGACTATCCCTCCTCTCCTTCTCAAAGCTAAGACTCCTCCCATCCCTGTAGTGAGCTCGAGGTGGAGGACGCCTAGCAACCTGACCTCCTGCAAACTCTCCAGCCCAACCACCAGAACCATGACCTCCAGAAACAACCCTCGCACCTGTACGAGCACGAAACCCAAAACGCTGTCTGTCCAGGCCTGCACCGGTCTGACCGGTGCTCCACACCGGTCTGACCGGTGTGACCTGGGCAGCAACACCACTGCCGCGGCCTTCTTCTCTCCCCAAGCCCGAACCCGTCCTCACAATCGCCTTGCCTCTCGGGCATCCGCATACGAGGCTCAAGTACACCATCGGAAGGGTGATACTTGTCCTTGTTAGCCCACTCCTTCTCCATTCTCTCCTCTCGCTTCCTCTTGAAGCAAAACTCCTCCTTATGGCCATCTCTCCCACAATAGCCACAATGGAACCTCACAAGCTTAGGCTTAGGCTTGGGATGTGGTCGCTCACTTGGTTTCTCCCCACTCAAACCCTCCACCGGTTTCTCACCACTAGCCTTCTCACTCTCCTTCCCAAAGAACACTTTCCCCGAAGTGCTCACAAACTTGATAGGCTTTTGTAGGTCATTTGTGGGTGTAGGAAACACGGGTGGAGCTGGGGTTGTGTCTAGTCGGTTCCTAAGATGGTTAGGTTTTGGGGGGAAATCATTTTTGTGGTGGGTTTTTGGTGGCTTTGGGATATTCTCTCCACTTCCCTCACCAACCTTGTTTGCCCCAAGTCCCTCACCATCCTGCCTCTTAAATGCCTCGATCATCATCCTCAACTGAGGCTCATGACCAGACAACCAACCCATCAACTTTCTCAGCTCATCATTCTCATCCCGCAAACGATCAACATAATGTGCAAGTTCTAAATTTTTCAAATCATGCATTTCACGGGTAGAGCATGATGTAGGCATGGGTTCTTTCGGCTTAGCCTCAAGAGAACTAGTGTAAGCATGCATCTCATCAATCTTAGCATGCAAAACGGGGCAAGAAGTGCAAGCACCTAGCAAAGCAGGTCTAGACTTAAGCTCAGCCACTTCAACCCTAAGCACATCTAGTTCCTCACACTTGGAGGCATGCTTCTCCTTAAACAAAGCAAGATCAGCAAGAAATATGGAGCAATCAGCACAATCAACCTCATCCGAAACAACAGGGCTAGCCTTAAGGGAATCAATCTCAAGCTTGCTATCAAGCACCTGTGTCTCTAGCTCAGCCACTCTAGTCCTAGCATCCTCGAGTGAAGCCCTAAGCTCTTTTCTCATTTTCTTGGCCTCTCTAAGCATGTCATCACGGTTATCAAGCAAAGAGCCAAGCCTCTCATTCTCCTAGCGCAAGAAGGGAAGTTCATCACGCACCTCGTCGTCGGACTCAGAGTCCGAGTCGCTCTGTGTGCTCTTCTTGCCGGCGGAGCTCGGCGCCATGGTGCGAAGCCATCTCTCGCGAAGCGGCTCAGCCCGCTCAGGTTCTTGGACGACTTCTTGTTCTTGCGATGATGACCTTCGTCTTCACTGCTGCTCGAGCTCGAGGTGGAGTACGCAGAACTGGAGTCGACGTCGCTCGCTCCGACCATCGCTCGGGCCTTGCCTCGGCTCTCCTTCTTCCTCAATCGTCGCTCGTCCTTGTACTTGTTCTTGTGCTTGCTCTTGTGGTCGCGCCTCGAACAGTACTTGCCGTCCATCCTCGGCTTGTGCTTGTAGCTGTCCTTGTTCTCGGCCTTCTCCGGGCAGTCGGCGACGAAGTGTCCCGGCTTGCCGCACTGGAAGCATGTCCTCGTGTTCCTCCTCATGTTCACGCGGTTCTCGTGCAGCCTCTCGAACCGCCTCGTCAGGAGCACCAGCTCGTCCTCTCCAAGCTCGTCGAACTCCTCATCTGGCATAGACATCAAAGAGGAGAAAGAGAACATCCTGGTGGATGGGTTAGAGTTAGCCTTTCCTTTGGAACCACCAACGAGGGCAAGACTATGGGAATCAGTCGGTCCCTCGAGCTTGGCAGTCATGCCCCTATCCACCTCAGCCGACTTGAGCTTCGAGAACAGCTCGTTCACCGTCAGAGTGTCATACTTCTCCGACTCGACAATGGCCTCGAACTTTCCGCCCCAAATCGTACGATCCAAAGAGCATAAGAGCTTGACCGCTCTATCATGATCATCGTACGGGAGCACGTCCACATTGGCCCTCATGTTGTTCACAACCACCGTGAACCTCTGAAACAAGGCATCGATGGACTCACCGGGGAGATGAGTGAAGTTCTCGTACTCTCTTCGGTAAGTCGCATACATCCGTGCCTGAACCTGGGCATTCCCAACATGAGCCTCCTTCAACACCGCCCAAATCCTACAAGCCAAGTGCTCGGTGTGCACCCGATCGAACTCAGGCTGACACAAAGCACGAAACAAGTAGTCGACCGCCTTATTGTTGGCGTCGAATCTGTCCCTCGATCCTGGAGCGAGGAAGTCCATCGGCTGGACATAGCCTGTGTCCACCGTGACATCCCAAAGGATCTGACCCTTTCCGCGGAGGAACGCACCCATCCGCTTGCTCCACATCTGGTAGTTCTTGCCATCGAAGTGTGGAGGACCCGAACCCCGTTCCTGGTACGCCATCCTTGGATCTTAGACTGGTTAGAGTCAACAAAGACCCGAATTGGCTCTGATACCACTTGAAGGACCGATACGGCGAACCAGAGAGGGGGGGAGTGAATGGGAGCCGATAAAAATTCTTCTCGAAGGAGATAGAAACTCCAACAAGATGAACAAGGCTTCCAACACACGTCTCCGACTCACTACCCAAGTTGGCCAAGCCCACGTAGCCACTGGAGTGCCACTGGACCTAGGAACCAATACACAACCTTCCGACCTGAGAACGCAGCGGAACACCAAACCTCGAGTCTACAGACCCACACCGGTCAGACCGGGTGAGCACCACCGGTCAGACCGGTCCCTGCTGGTGAAACTGAGCAACTTTCACTAAGTGGCTCTACGGGCCGACCGGTGAGACACACCGGTCAGACCGATCACAGCCTGAAAGCCCCCAAGGCACCAAACAGACCAACCGACCACCAAACCGACCCAAACTCGAAACAGCAGCACCACAGGACAACAGCGAACACACCAAGACGTTCACCCGAGCAAAATCCCACCGAGGGTTGCACCGGTCAAGAGCACCGGTCAGACCGGTGTAGCCTGGGCAGCTCGGGATGAACAGCACCCGCGGGTCAACTCCCCCAAATCCAACCCTCGATCCCCCGGATCGCTCCACGGACTTGAACAGACTTTGGGGATATTAGGAACACCTCATGAGGAGTCCATAGCCAAGTTTAATCCCACCAAAACTCGTCCAAAAAGGAGGAATCAAGGAAATCCCGCCAAGAGCACTTCCAACTCAAGAACTCAAGAAACCCCAAAATCGAGCACCTTTACTCACGGATTTGGGAGGGGAATCACAGCCCATAGAACCACGAAGGGTTCCCACAAATTTCCCCCATCAAATCCCTAAGAGAAAGGTCCCGAAAACAACCCAAAGAAATCACCAAGAGAGGGCTCCGAAAATCACCACCAAGAACAACTGGGGAAAACACATCCAAACCTTGAGGAACCACGCCGAATCATCTATACATGAAACAAATGCTCATACAAGGTCTAGCAAGCCGCCTGATCATCCATCCCTCTCAACAAGATCTCTCCATGAAGCTCTCTTGCTAGTCCTATGGAAAACCTAAGGAAAATAGGAAGGAAAATGGGAAAACAAATGAGCTAGGGTTCCAAGAGTTGGCTGCCATCCTCTCACCTCTTGGGTTATATGGAGGCAACCGAATGTCTAAAATGCCCTTTCCTAATAACTAGGGATACAAGCCCCTCAAGGGCGGATTTGGAAGTCTTCATGTCTTCACCATCGGACGGATGCCGGCGCCGCACCCCGCGTAGACTCGACGCAAGCCATGCGATCCCGACGCGTGTCGTCCGCTTCGAAGTCTTCGGACCGCGTCGTCGCACACCGGTCGGATCGGTGCTCCTCACCGGTCGGATTGGTACCCACCGGTCGACCGATCCGGCACTCTTGCGCAAAGCACCGTCTTCGGTTCTTCGGTCTTGGCTTTGTGTATCAACCAAGGAACCCGGTGGTTTTCTCGGTGAACCACGGAAACCCCGCGAACTCGGTGTAGCCTCCGCCAATCTCCACTCATGAATTGGCTCCCATGTGGTCCCGGCTCGACCTTGGTTTTGAGGCTCAACCAAGAAACCGTCCACGACTTCATCTTGCCGTTCATGCCACCATGCGGCCCGCACTTGACCCCACCGGCCACCGGGTCCCTCGAACGAAGCCTACTTGTCTTCTTGAGGACCATGTGTGGTTCGAGGACCGGTGGATGGTCGCTTCCTTGTGTGATGAGTGATTGACAACGTTGTGTGGACCGACTCTTGGCTAAGTATTGCGGGTGCGAGGTTGCGGCTTGACTCGTGTTGGTGCGGGTGAAGAACAAGCGCGAAAGGTCGTCGCGCGGTGAGGCCTCCGGGTGTGGAGAAGACAAGTAGGCTTTGTTCGAGGGACCGGTGGCCGGCGGGGTCAAGTGCGGGCCGCATGGTGGCATGAACAAGAAGATGAAGTCGTGGACGGTTTCTTGGTTGAGCCTCAAAACCAAGGTCGAGCCGGGACTACGTGGGAGCCAAGTCATGAGTGGAGATTGGCGGAGGCTACACCGAGTTCGCGGGGTTTCCGGTGGTTCACCGAGAAAACCACCGGGTTCCTTGGTTGATCCACAAAGCCAAGACCGGAGAACCGAAGACGGAGGTGCGGCGGCACCGGGACCGGTCCGACCGGTGGGTCCGACCGGCCCGGCCGGTGGGGACCGGTCGACCGGTGAGGAGCACCGGTCCGACCGTGTGCGACGACGCGGTCCGGAATCTTCGAAGCGGAGGACACGCGTCGGGATCGCATAGCTTGCGTCGAGGCTACGCGAGGGGTGCGGTTGCGGGCATCCGTCCGATGGTGAAGACATCAAGAATTCCAAATCCGCCCTTGAGGGGCTTGTATCCCTAGTTAGTAGAGAGGGCGAGTTTAGACATTCGGTTGCCGCCTATATAACCCAAGAGGTGAGAGGTTGGCAGCCAACTCTTGGAACCCTAGCTCATTAGTTTTCCTATTTTCCACCTAATTTCTCTAGGTTTTCTCTAGGACTAGCAAGAGAGCTTCACGGAGAGATCTTGTAGAGAGGGATGGATGATCGGGCGGCTTGCTAGACCTTGTACGAACCTTTGTTTCATGTATAGATGATTCGGCGTGGTTCCTCAAGGTTTGGATGTGTTTTCCGGTTGTTCTTGGTGGTGATTTTCGGAGCTCTCTCTTCGTGATTTCTTTGGGGTGTTTTCGGGGCTTTTCTCTTGGGGATTTGATGGGGGAAATTTGTGGGAACCCTTCGTGGTTCTTTGGGCTGTGATTCCCCTCCCAAATCCGTGAGTAAAAGTGCTCGTTTTTGGGGTTTCTTGAGTTCTTGGGTTGGAAGTGCTTCCGGCGGGATTTCTTCGATTCCTCCTTTTTGGACGAGTTTTTGTGGGATTAAACTTGGCTATGAACTCCTCATGAGGTGTTCTTGATATCCCCAAAGTCTTGTTCAAGTCCGTGGAGCGATTCGGGAGATCGAGATTTGGATTTGGGGGAGTTGACCCGGGGTCTTGTTCATCCCGAGTCGCCCTGTGCCACACCGGTCGACCGGTGCTCTTGACCGGTCCGACCGGTGCAAGCCCTTGTGGGATTTTGCTCGGGTGAACGTCTTGGTGAGTTTGTTGTTGTCCCGTGGTGTCGTTGTTTCGAGTTTGGGTCCGTTTGGTGGTCGGTTGGCCTGTTTGGTGCCTTGGGGGCTTTCGGCCTGCCACCGGTCCGACCGGTGTGTCTCACCGGCTCGACCGGTGTAGAGCCACTTAGTGAAAGTTGCTCGGTTTCACTGCGGGGACCGGTCGACCGGTGGTGCTCACCGGTCCGACCGGTGTGGGTCCGTAGACTCGAGGCTTGGTTTTTCCGCTGCGTTTCTCGGGTCGGAAGGTGGTGTGTTGGTTCCTAGGTCCAGTGGCACTCCAGTGGCTACGTGGGCTTGACCAACCTTGGTAGTGAGTCGGAGACGTGTGTTGGAAGCCGTGTTCATCTTGTTGGAGTTTCGATCTCCTTCGGGAAGAATTTTTATCGGCTCCCATTCACTCCCCCCCCCCCTCTCTGGTTCGCCGTATCGGTCCTTCAAGTGGTATCAGAGCCGGTTCGGGTCTTTATTGACTCTAACCAGTCTAAGATCCAAGGATGGCGTACCAGGAACGGGGTTCGGGTCCTCCACACTTCGATGGCAAGAACTACCAGATGTGGAGCAAGCGGATGGGTGCTTTTCTCCGCGGAAAGGGTCAGATCCTTTGGGATGTCACGGTGGACACGAGGGCTATGTCCGGCCGGTTGATTTCCTCGCTCCGGGATCGAGGGACGGCTTCGACGCCAACAATAAGGCGGTCGACTACTTGTTTCGTGCTTTGTGTCGGCCGAGTTCGATCGGGTGCACACCGAGCACTTGGCTTGTAGGATTTGGGCGGTGTTGAAGGAGGCTCATGTTGGGAACGCCCGGGTTCGGGCACGGTTGTATGCGACCTACGGAGAGAGTACGAGAACTTCACTCATCTCCCCGGTGAGTCCATCGATGCCTTGTTTCAGAGGTTCACGGTGGTGGTGAACAACATGAGGGCCAATGTGGACGTGCTCCCGTACGATGATCATGATAGAGCGGTCAAGCTCTTACACTCTTTGGATCGTACGATATGGAGCGGAAAGTTCGAGGCCATAGTCGAGTCGGAGCGGTACGATACTCTGACGGTGAACGAGCTGTTCTCGAAGCTCAAGTCGGCTGAGGTGGATAGGGGCATGACTGCCAAGCTCGAGGGACCGATTGATTCCCATAGTCTTGCCCTCGTTGGTGGTTCCAAAGGAAAGACTAACTCTAACCCATCCACCGGGATGTTCTCGTTTTCCTCTCTCGATGTCTATGCCGGATGAGGAGTTTGATGACCTTGGAGAGGACGAGCCGGCGCCGTTGACGAGGCGGTTCGAGAGGCCGCACGAGAACCGCGTGAACATGAGGAGGAACACGAGGACTTGCTTCCGGTGCGGCAAGCGGGACACTTCGTCGCCGACCGCCGGAGAAGGCCGAGAACAAGGACAGCTACAAGCACAAGCCGAGGAAGAACGACGACAAGCACCGTTCGAGGCGCGACCACAAGAGCAAGCACAAGAACAAGTACAAGGACGAGCGACGATCGAGGAAGAAGGAGGGCCGAGGCAAGGCCCGAGCGATGGTTGGAGCGAGCGACGTCGACTCCAGTTCCGCGTACTCCACCTCGAGCTCGAGCGGCCGGCGACGACGAGGGAGATCGCCGCAAGAACAAGAGGTCGTCCAAGAACCTGAGCGGGCTGAGCTGCTTCGCGAGAGACGGCTTCTCGCACCATGGCGTTGAGCTCGGCGGCAAGAAGAGCACACGGAGCGACTCGGACTGCGAGTCCGACGACGAGGTGCGTGATGAGCTTCCCTTCTTGCGCCGGGAGAATGAGAGGCTTGGCTCATTGCTTGATAACCGTGATGACATGCTTAGAGAGGCCAAGAAAATGAGGAAAGAGCTTAGGGCTTCACTCGAGGATGCTAGGACTAGAGTGGCCGAGCTAGAGACACGAGGTGCTTGATAGCAAGCTTGAGATTGATTCGCTTAAGGCTAGCCCTGTTGTTTACGATGAGAATGATTGTCTTTCGATTGCTCCATATTCCTTGTTGATCTTGCTTTGTTTAAGGAGAAGCATGCCTCCAAGTGTGAGGAACTAGATGTGCTTAGGGTTGAAGTGGGCGAGCTTAAGTCTAGACCCGCTTTGCTAGGTGCTTGCACTTCTTGCCCGTTTTGCATGCTAAAATTGATGAGATGCATGCCTACACTAGTTCGCTCGAGGCTAAATTGAAGGAACCCATGCCTACATCTTGCTCTACCCGTGAAATGCATGCATTGAAAAATTTGGAGCTTGCACATTATGTTGATCGTTTGCGGGATGAGAATGATGATTTGAGGAAGTTGATGGGTTGGTTGTCAGGTCACGAGCCTCAGTTGAGGATGATGATCGAGGCCTTTAAGAGGCAAGATGGTGAGGGGCTTGGAGCAAACAAGGTTGGTGAGGGAAGTGGAGAGAATATCCCCGAGCCACCAAAAACCCACCACAAGAATGATTTCCCACCAAAACCTAACCATCTAAGGAACCGACTAGATACAACCCCGGCTCCACCCGTGTTTCCTACACCCACAAATGACCTACAAAAGCCTATCAAGTTTGTGAGCACTTCGGGGGAAAGTGTTCTTTGGGAAGGAGAGTGAGAAGGCTAGTGGTGAGAAACCGGTGGAGGGTTTGAGTGGAGAGAAAGCGAGTGAGTGACCACATCCCAAGCCAAAGCCTAAGCTTGTGAGGTTCCATTGTGGCTATTGTGGGAGAGATGGCCATAAGGAGGAGTTTTGCTTCAAGAGGAAGCGAGAGGAGAGAATGGAGAAGGAGTGGGCTAACAAGGACAAGTACCACCCTTCCGATGGTGTACTTGAGCCTCGTATGCGGATGCCCGGGGGGCAAGGCGAGTGTGCGGACGGTTCGGGCTTGGGGAGAGAAGAGGGCTGCGGGTGGTGCTGCTCGCCCGGACCACACGGTCGGACCGGTGTGGAGCACCGTCGGGCCGGTGCGGGCACGGGCGAGCGGATGTTCGGGTTTCGTGCTCGTACGGGTGCGAGGGTTGTTTCGGTGGTCGTGGTTACGGTGGTTGGGGTGGAAAGGGTGCGGGTGGTCGGTTGCTAGGCGTTCTCCACCTCGTGCTCAACACGGGGATTGGAGGAGTCGTGGCGGTGAGTTGGAGAGGAAGGACGTGCCACGGGCTTTCTTGCGTGGTTTTGGTCCTCCTCCGGGCGAGAGAGGGTGGTTCCCTCGGGGTGGTTACCGTGGTGGTGTTCGTGGAGGTAGCTTTGGTAGGAGAGATGCTTTGGTTGGTGCTAACCCCACTTTCGAGCAAATGGCTCGGACCGGTTTTCCTCTTTTGGTACTAACCCCGATCTTTGAGTCGTTTGTTCGCTCACGTGCCTATTTTTGATGTACGGGTGGGAGACTTGAAGAACATTTGGTTGATTGACTCCGGTTGTTCGAGGCATATGACCGGAGACAGGGGGTGGTTCTCAAGTCTCGTCCGGTGGTGACGAAGAGGTACATCACCTTTGGGGACAATGGGCGTGGGCGTGTGCTTTCGAAGGTGAGATAAAAGTGAGTGACAAGATCACTGCGAGGCGTGTTGCTCTTGTTCAATCGGCGGGGTACAATTTGCTTTCGTGTCCCGGTTGTTGGATGAGGGTTTTGAGGTGTTGTTTCGGCCTGGTGGTTCTCGGATTGTGGACTCTCGAGGGGACCTTGTCCGTATGGTCGTTCCCGAGGGTCAGGTGTTTCGTGCTGATTTTTCTCAGTCTTCGGGTGTGGAGCGTTGTTTCTTGGCTGGTTCTTCGAGTGAGTTGTGGAAGTGGCATAGGAAGTTGGGTCACTTGAGCTTTGACCTTTTGTCACGCTTGAGTAAACTCAACTTAGTCCGAGGATTGCCACGATTGAGGCTTGAGAAAGAGTTGGTTTGTGCTCCGTGTAGGCATGCCAAGATGGTGGCCTCTTCTCACCCGCCTCTCACCGATGTGATGAGCGAGCGTCCATGCGAGCTGCTCCATATGGACCTTGTTGGCCCGGCTCGTGTGCGATGCGGGTGGGAAGTGGTATGTCCTTGTTGTGGTGGACGACTATTCTCGGTATGCGTGGGTGTTCTTTACGGGAGGATAAGGGGGAGACGTTTGGTTTTGTTCGAGATCTAGTCTTGAGGTTGAGGAACGAGAGGCACGGAAATGCCATACGAGCTATCCGCGGTGATAATGGCTCGGAATTCGGGAACTCTCGTTTTGAAACCTTTTGTCATGACTTGGGTCTTGAGCACCGGTTTTCGAGTCCGTATACGCCTCCCCAGAATGGTGTTGTGGAAAGAAAGAACAGGACCTTGTGCGAGATGGCTCGGACGATGCTTGATGAGCATAGGACTCGAGGAGGTATTGGGCCGAAGGCGGTGAACACCGCATGCTATGTGTCGAACAGGATATACCTCAGAGTGCACAAGAAGAAGACATGCTATGAGTTGATGCATGGCCGCACACCCAAGGTGAGTCACTTCCATGTCTTTGGTTGCAAGTGTTTCATTCTGAAGAAAGGCAGGAAGTTGGATAAGTTTGAGGCTAGGTCTGTCGATGGCATTTTCTTTGGTTATGCATCTCATTCTAGAGCATATCGTGTGCTCAATCTTGAAACTAACCAAATCGTGGAGACTTGCGAGGTAACCTTCGACGAGACGAGCCACGTAGTCGGCTTGTCTTTGAGTGTGCAGGTGATGATGAGCTTGGCGAGGAGATCTTTCAGGAGAAGGAGCATGAACATGGAGATGATGAGGATGGCGGTCTTGTGCCCTCGGTGAACATGTACCCACTACTTCGACCACGATGATGGATGGACCCTCTGCTACACCTACGACGACAAATCAAGAACGAGGAGAAGGCGATGTTGAGGGGGAGGTAGCTTCGAGGCGAGAACCTCCCCGGCGAGTTCAAGTGGATCACCCGGCTTCGAGGATCATCGGCGACATGAATGAACGCACTACACGGTCGAGGGTTCGAAACAATTCCCATTTTGCTCATCTTGCGTTTGTTGCTTCTTTTGAGCCCAAAGACATTGGACACGCACTATCGATCACAATTGGGTTAACTCGATGCATGAGGAGTTGGAGAACTTTGAGAGGAATCGGTGTGGGAGTTGGTTGACCCTCCCCCGGGGTGTAAGCCGATTGGTACAAAGTGGGTGTGGAAAAACAAAGAGGGAGAGAAGGGTGAGGTTGTGAGGAACAAGTCGAGACTTGTTGCTCGGGGGTTCGGTCGGAAGGAGGGGATCGACTACGAGGAGACCTTTGCTCCCGTAGCCCGTTTGGAGGCGATTAGGATCCTTCTAGCCTTTTACGTGGCTAAAGGGTTCAAGTTGCACCAAATGGATGTGAAGAGTGCTTTTACGAATGGAGTGTTGGAGGAAGAAGTGTATGTGAGACGACCTCCGGGGTTTGAGAGTGAGAAGTACCCCCACGGGTGTACAAGTTGAGGAAGGCGCCGTATGGGTTGAAGCGGGCGCCTAGAGCTTGGTATGGCGAGGGTTGAGGGGGTTCTTGTTTGAGAGAGGTTTTGAGATGGGGAAGGTCGATCGGACCTTGTTTTTCTTGAGGGCGGGCGAGAGATATCCCGATTGTGCGGGTGTACGTGGATGATATTGTCTTTGGTGGCTCGTCTAACTCTCTTGTTGCGAGGTTTGCGGATGATATGAGCGGGGAGTTTGAGATGAGCATGATGGGCGAGTTGCGGTTCTTCCTTGGGCTACAAATCAAGCAATCAAAGGAAGGAACGTTTGTGCACCGGGCTAAGTACACCAAGGACATTGTGAGGAAGTTCAAGATGGAGGACTCCAAGGCTATGACGACGCCGATGAGTACGACTACGGCTCTTGATGCGGACGAGGAAGGTGAACACGTGGACCGGAAGGAGTACGGAGCATGATCGGGTCACTCCTCTACTTGACGGCGACGAGGCCGGACATACGGTTCTCGGTGTGTCCGTGCGCTCGTTTTCAAGCGTCTCCGAGGACTTCGCATCGGCAAGCAGTGAAGCGAATTTTCAGGTACTTGCGTCACACTCCCGACTTCGGCCTTTGGTATTCCGCGTCCTCTTCTTTGGCGCTTCATGGTTTTTCGGACGCGGATTTTGCGGGTGTCGGTTGGATAGGAAGTCCACTTACGGGACTTGCCGAGTTTTTGGGCTCTTCGTTGGTGTCTTGGTCTTCCCGTAAGCAGTCGAGTGTTGCTCAATCCACGACCGAGGCCGAGTATGTTGCCGTCGCTAGTTGTTGCTCTCGGCTCCTTTGGATCACCTACACCATGAGTGACTTTGGTGAGGAGTATACCCATGTCCCACTTCGGTGTGATAGCACCGGTGCCATAAGCGTTGCAAAGAACCCGGTGCTCCATTCCAAAACCAAGCACATAGAAGTGAGGTATCATTTTACGAGAGACAACGTCGAGAAAGGAAAGATAGCTTTGATCCATGTACCCACACATGACCAACTAGCCGATATTTTCACCAAACCCCTAGATCAAGCAACTTTCACTCGTTTGCGGGGGGAACTTGGTGTGTGTTTGATTTCTTGAGTTGGGTGTGTGGGGGCTTTCTTTTGCGGTGGTGTCGAGCCCGTTTTGCCTCCCCTCGAGGAGCCGGTTTGTAGCATATGTATAGCTTTCCTTTGTGCATTTCTTGCATTTGGCATGGCATATGTAACATGATGTATAGGCATCCTTGTATCTTAGATTGCATGCATTTTGTATCATATGCATTGGTTAGGAAAAGCTTCTCTCATATACATTGTTCACCATGGAATGAGATATATGTCCTTGTGAGCTTGTTTGGTATGCTACGGTTAGTTTGGCTTAGCTCTTGATGATCTTGATGAATAATCCATGGTTGATAGCTATGCTTTTGAAAAATGTCACATGTATGCTCTCTCATGTGTAAATGCCTTTACATGCTCTTGACATGTTTTTGTGGCCTTGCTATGCTTAATTTGTGGTTGGATAGCTAGTTTATTGATCATATGGAGCCAAAGGCTCATTTGCCATCATGAATGTTTAGCCCTCTTGATTTATCTTGTGGAGGAGCATAAGTTCCTTTTTGTCGCAAAGACATTTCATGTACCATTTACAAATCTGAAAATGAAATGAAAAATGCTTGGAAAATATGCTCCCATGTCATATGTGCTGAATTTAATTTGCTTTGGGTGCTAAACCGTTGCATGATGCCTACCAATGAGAAGTCTCATACATAGAAGTAGGCACATGGCTCGGTGGCTTTGACATGACATGAGGTGCTTGTGGGTGTTTGTGATGGTCTTATGGTTAGAATAGCTGTCCTAGCATGAAGTTTGTGTGGCTTTGCCACTTTGATATGCTTTGATCATGTTTAGGACTTTGCTCATGAGAGGCAAGTTTTTCGCAAAATTGCCAAAATCCATCTTAGCTTCGTCCAATGGTTGTGAAACTTGGTGATCATGTAGTTGAGCTCGATACGAAGCCGTCGAGTACCTAACTTTCTCATTTGGACATGTGTAGCATTCTTGGTTGAATTTTGCATATTTGAGAAGCTCTAGGTTGCAAGTTTTGCATTTTTTGGCTTGATTCATGCATTGCCAACAAGGGGGAGAAGTTTGAGCTTGAAATGGCTTCTTTGGACGTGTTTAGAAGGTTTTCGAGTGGTTTCGAGCCATTTTCGGGCTCTGTTGTGCACCGGTCGGCCGGTCGGGGTCACCGGTCGGCCGGTGTGAGTGCGGTTCTGTACACATGTTGCACACCGGTCGACCGGTGGTGTTGACCTGCCCGACCGGTCGGGGGCTGGTTTGTTGAAGCTGCCCTGGTTTCAAGTAGTGTCTTGCATGCATTCGTCCAGGGGGAGTTGCATTGGTTCAGGGGGAGCTTGCATGTGTGCAGGGGGAGCTTTTTGGGAGTTTTCGAGCTGTGTTTCGGTGGTTTGTGCTCTTTGCTTGAGCGTGCTTTGTCTCGGATGTGTCGAGCCGTTGCCCTTGCCTAAGGGGTCCGAGACTTGTCTTCTTCAAGTGATCTTTCTTTTTGCCTTTGTTTGGCTTTCGATCGCTTGTTGGAGTTTCTTTTTGTTCGTTTCTTTTCTTTTTCTTTTTCTCTCTTGTTACTTTCGTGTGGGTGTTGTCAATGCACTCATCAAGGGGGAGATTGAGGACCATGTGTGGTTCGAGGACCGGTGGATGGTCGCTTCCTTGTGTGATGAGTGATTGACAACGTTGTGTGGACCGACTCTTGGCTAAGTATTGCAGGTGCGGGTTGCGGCTTGACTCGTGTTGGTGCGGGTGAAGAACAAGCGCGAAAGGTCGTCGCGGTGAGGCCTCCGGGTGTGGAGAAGACAAGTAGGCTTTGTTCGAGGGACCCGGTGGCCGGCGGGGGTCAAGTGCGGGCCGCATGGTGGCATGAACGAGCAAGATGAAGTCGTGGACGGTTTCTTGGTTGAGCCTCAAAACCAAGGTCGAGCCGGGACTACGTGGGAGCCAAGTCATGAGTGGAGATTGGCGGAGGCTACACCGAGTTCGCGGGGTTTCCGGTGGTTCACCGAGAAAACCACCGGGTTCCTTGGTTGATCCACAAAGCCAAGACCGGAGAACCGAAGACGGAGGTGCAAGCGGCACCGGACCGGTCCGACCGGGTGGGTCCGGCCGGTCGGCGCGGTGGGGCCGGTCGGCCGGTGAGGAGCACCGGTCCGACCGTGTGCGACGACGCGGTCGGAATCTTCGAAGCGGAGGACACGCGTCGGGATCGCATAGCTTGCGTCGAGGCTACGCGAGGGTGCGGTTGCCGGGCATCCGTCCGATGGTGAAGACATCAAGAATTCCAAATCCGCCCTTGAGGGGCTTGTATCCCTAGTTAGTAGAGAGGGGCGAGTTTAGACATTCGGTTGCCGCCTATATAACCCAAGAGGTGAGAGGTTGGCAGCCAACTCTTGGAACCCTAGCTCATTAGTTTTCCTATTTTCCACCTAATTTCTCTAGGTTTTCTCTAGGACTAGCAAGAGAGCTTCACGGAGAGATCTTGTAGAGAGGGATGGATGATCGGGCGGCTTGCTAGACCTTGTACGAACCTTTGTTTCATGTATAGATGATTCGGCGTGGTTCCTCAAGGTTTGGATGTGTTTTCCCCGGTTGTTCTTGGTGGTGATTTTCGGAGCTCTCTCTTCGTGATTTCTTTGGGGTGTTTTCGGGGCTTTTCTCTTGGGGATTTGATGGGGGAAATTTGTGGGAACCCTTCGTGGTTCTTTGGGCCGTGATTCCCCTCCCAAATCCGTGAGTAAAAGTGCTCGTTTTTGGGGTTTCTTGAGTTCTTGGGTTGGAAGTGCTTCCGGCGGGATTTCTTCGATTCCTCCTTTTTGGACGAGTTTTTGTGGGATTAAACTTGGCTATGAACTCCTCATGAGGTGTTCTTGATATCCCCAAAGTCTTGTTCAAGTCCGTGGAGCGATTCGGGAGATCGAGATTTGGATTTGGGGGAGTTGACCCGCGGGTCTTGTTCATCCCGAGCCGCCCGTGCCACACCGGTCGACCGGTGCTCTTGACCGGCCCGACCGGTGCAAGCCCTTGTGGGATTTTGCTCGGGTGAACGTCTTGGTGAGTTTGTTGTTGTCCCGTGGTGCTGCTTTGTTTCGAGTTTGGGTCCGTTTGGTGGTCGGTTGGCTCGTTTGGTGCCTTGGGGGCTTTCGGCCGCCACCGGTCCGGCCGGTGTGTCTCACCGGTCCGGCGTGTAGAGCCACTTAGTGAAAGTTGCTCGGTTTCACTGCGGGGACCGGTCGACCGGTGGTGCTCACCGGTCCGACCGTGTGGGTCCGTAGACTCGAGGCTTGGTTTTTCCGTTGCGTTTCTCGGGTCGGAAGGTGGTGTGTTGGTTCCTAGGTCCGGTGGCACTCCGGTGGCTACGTGGGCTTGACCAACCTTGGTAGTGAGTCGGAGACGTGTGTTGGAAGCCGTGTTCATCTTGTTGGAGTTTCGATCTCCTTCGGGAAGAATTTTTATCGGCTCCCATTCACTCCCCCCCCTCTCGGTTCGCCGTATCGGTCCTTCACTTCTCCACACCTGGAGGCCTCACCGGCAACGACCTTTCGCGCTTGTTCTTCACCTGCACCAACACCAGTCAAGCGGCAACCTGCACCTGCAATACTTAGCCCAGAATCAGTCCACACAACGTTGTCAATCACTGATCACACAAGGAAGCGACCATCCACCGGTCCTTGAACCACACATGGTCCTCACAACCTCAACACACACGCACCCACAACAGCGGAAACAACTCGAAAGCCGGCTGTCCAGAGAGGGGTGGTTAGACCGGGTATGGGGGTGGTTAGACTGCCTCCACCAGGCAACCAAGAAAACGTCCAAAACACCTCTTCCGAGCACCAAAACGCACCATGGTTTCACCTACAGAGATCTCTGGTCAGGGCCATGCTAGCTACCAGAAAATCTTGGCGAAAACCAAAACTTCACCCAGGGGCCTAGGGGTGGTTAGACTGTCTACCAGGGGCGGTCTAACCTCCTGTACCCAGCAACGAACTCCAAAAAAGATCTCCTAGCAAACGGCACAAGAACGACCCAAAATTTCACCCAGACGCTCCTCTGATCAAGGCGAACAAACTCACAGAGGAAAATCCGGTGAAACAGAACTTTGACCTGGAAGGCCCAGGGCGGTTAGACCGCCCTTTCCAGAAAACGAACCCGCGGGTCAAACCTCAACTTCACAGTGCCCGATCTCCCGAATCACTCCACGGATTGCAGCGAAACTTCGGGAATAGCTAGGTTACCTCCTGGGAAACCTCTACCTCAAAGGAATCGACCTGAATCGCTCACAATCAAGAGGAATCGAAGAAATCGCCTCTCTAGGTCAAGAACTCGCCCAACTCGAAAAACCACCAAAACGAGTCCGATTCAAGAGAGATTTGGGGGCAAAGTCACCAGCCAAAGAGGCACAAGATCCTCATACGTGACACCCACCAAAAACCCCAAGAAATCATCCTCAAAACTCCGCCAACAAAGAGCTCTGAAAATCAACACAAAGAAGGACGGGGAAAACACTTCTCAACCTTGAGGAACAACGCCGAACCATCTATACATACCATGAAGGTTCGTACAAGGTCTAGCTTGCCACCCAAACATCCATCCCTCTCTCTAGATCTCACATGAAGCTCTCAAGCTAGTCCTAGGAAAAACTAGGGGAAAATGAGAACGAAAATGGAAAAAAAATGAGCTAGGGTTCCAAAAGTTTTCTGCCATCCATCCCCTCAAAGAGTATATATGGAGGCACCCAAAAGACTAAACTACCCTTACCTAATAACTAGGGATACAAGCCCCTCAAGGGTGAATTTGGAAGTCTTCAGATTTTCTTCATCGGACGGATGCCCGGCGACCGCAACCTGCTTAGCCTCGACGCAAGCCTCGCGATCCTGGCGCGTGTCCTCCGCTTCGAAGCATCTCGGTGCCAGCGACCAGGGCGGTCAGACCGCCCCCCTGGGCGGTTAGACCGGCCCGGGCAATCTGACCGGCCCATGCGGTCTGACCGCTCCTCCTGGGCGGTTGAACCGGCCTGGGTGGCCACACCTCCTCGTCGAGTCTTCGGCCTCGGTTTTGTGGCTCAACCAAGTAACCCAGTGGTTTTCTGGTGAACCACTGCAAACCCCGCGAACTCGGTGTAGCCTCCGCCAATCTCCACTCATGACTTGGCTCCCACGTAGTCCCGGCTCGACCTTGGTTTTGAGGCTCTACCAAGAAACCATCCACGACTTCATCTTGTTGTTCATGCCACCATGCGGCCTGCACTTGACCCCGCTGACCACCGGGTCCCTCGAACGAAGCCTACTTGTCTTCTCCACATCTGGAGGCCTCACCAGCAACGACCTTTCGCGCTTGTTCTTCACCTGCACCAACACGAGTCAAGCCGCAACCTGCACCTGCAATACTTATACAAGAATCAGTCCACACAACGTTGCCAATCACTCATCACACAAGGAAGCGACCATCCACCGGTCCTCGAACCACACATGGTCCTCAGGTCGGATGATCCAGCAACAGGAAAGATTTTAAGCGAAATACAAGGTAAATACTGAAACTAACAAATCCACTTGAATCAAAATGTTAGAATAGAAGCTAAGAGCCTCCTGCAACTAAAGATATGTCAAGCAACCACACAAATATATAGATCGATCCGAAACAAACTTCTAGGGTTAGAGGAAAAAGATGAACTCAAAGTAAACAAGAGACAAGCAATTTAATCCGAAGTTCACCTCCACAAAGGAAGCTACATCTCCGTTGAGGTTCCCACAAAGGGAGGGCTATGACGAAGAGCCACTTGCCTCACCCAGTCCACCACAAAGGTAAATTGGTGCTCACTAAGAAACTCCACAAAGGAGAGGGTAATATAAACGTTCCTGGGTGCTCCACACGGAGAGGGCACTCAACAGACGACACCTAACCGTCTAGAAGCAAGCTTCAAGAGTAACAAACGCGAATCGATGAACCAAAGCCGCCACAAGTTCTTCTTGAGATGAACAAGTGAAGAACTCACTAAAAGGGGCTTGAACTCACAACTCAAATGCTCTCACACCCAAAACCTAGGTGAATCCTAGCAAGGATTGTCTTGGAAGGGAGTTGGGAAAGAGGGATTGAAGCTTTGGGAGGTGTAGAAGGCGTGGAGGTCGGAAGAATTAAGAAGAGGGGGTGAAGAGGTATAAATTCCCAACCCCCAAAACTAGTCGTTAGGGTTCCCTGTGCATCCTGACCGGATCATCCGACCTCGAGGGTGGATCATCCGGTGGGAACCAGAGAGCGACCGGGAGAAACACTCAGATCACCTGGGATGGCCGGATCGTCCGACCTCGAGGGTGGATCATCCAGATACACCCTGAAAAGTCACTACTAACTGTTCGTGAGTGATTTTTATGTCTCTCATGGGTAGTTAGATCTCAAGAAGAAACACATGTGACAACCTTGATCCAACAATTAGCATCCCTCTTTATAGTACGGTGTTTCCTATACTCAAATTCGAAATGAAATTCAAATTAAATCGCCAATTTGAGCTTAACCACCGAATAGAATGAGATGAGGGACTTTCTTTGATCAAACTCAATAAATATTCTTTTCCTAATTCTTGCACACATCTTATTAAAAGGTTAAACCACCCAAATTACGATTGACACTATCACCAAAATTAATTAGGGGCCTATATGCACTTTCAACCACTCCTAGAGCTCCGCCACCCCGCCGACCGCAGCTTCGCGGACCCACCGGCATAGCCCCTCCACCCCCGTCGACGCCGCTCCTAGAGCTCCGCGTACTCCAATCCGGTGCTACCTCCTCCAATCCCACGCGGCCTCCTGGAGCTCCGCCCGGCGTCCCCTTCGCCTCCTCCGAGATCCTGCGGCGACCTCCCTTTCTCCCACGGTAGATCCGGACGAAGCTCTCAATTTGGGGAATGATCCACCGCGGAGGAAGAGAAGGCCACCAGCGGGGGTGTATATGCGGTAGCCAGGCGCGGTGGAGGTGGAGGCGGAGCAAAACAAGGGCATATGAGGTCAGACGAGCTCCTCATCCACTGCTCTCGGCACGCACTCCATGGCGATAGCCACCCGCACAGCTGCGCCCGCCTGCGACTGCGCCCTTCCCCCGAGCTCCTCCCCATCGGCCCCTCTCCCTCCCCGACCTCCTCTCCCCCAGGCGTGTCCCCGTTGCCCCTGATGCGGCGGAATCCAATGCGCCGCGGGAGGCAACTGCCGGAGTGGAATGCAGAAGCGGATTCACATGCTGCTGGAGGGTGAGCTACTGTTTGCTTCTCTCTCTTTCTCTTAGAACACACTTTTGCATATGGGGGTGCAATTATCTGCTGGAGACAGTCTAACAAAAGCATTCCCATAGCTTGAGCATTTCGACTTCACGTCTACAAGTATTGAAGCATTCATTACTCTTGGAGGTCTGCCTCCTGGTCGACTAGGCATCGCTGGCTAGCTCCCAAGTTTGCGGTGAACAGCAGCAAGTTTATGAGGGTTGTGATCTTGCCTCTTCGTGAAAAAGATCGCTATTGACATTCCTTAGCCTCACCACTAAGATGGTACAAACGGCAACGGTGACAGAAATGCTTGTTGGCGCCTACAAGCGTCACCGCTGGGTTCACACCTCTAGTAATGGGACTAGGGGACGTCTGGGGTAATACACACAATCACAGAAAGGTCCGCAAGCACACAGATTACCATTGTAGCACTTCACCCGGTGGTATTCGGGTTGTCGATTTATATTTTCCCAAGGGAGGCATGACAGCAAAGATGATTGAGTAAACGGTGGAGAAAGACCAAGACTTGGTAAAGAGCTATAGCGGGGGATAACGAATAAAGATATTCGGGGATAACTTGACACACGCTTAGGAGATCTAGGCAAAAGACTAGAGAGGATAGCGAGCTGGGAGGACAACGAGACGAGAAAGGATTCTAACACGATCTATGTATTCCTGTCAACTCTAGGCAAAGGGCTAAAGCAAAGGATAGCCAAGGTAAGCTAACTCAACAAGCTCTTCTAGTGTTGCAGGGGCATGCAAAGCGACACCCTCATACAAGGATGAGAAGGGAGGATGACGACACGCTGAATCCTACCAGCCCGAACTAACGTGGTGGACTACAGAGCCCGTCCGGAGCTGTCACCTCTTTAGGGTACCACAACTATTCCATTGCGCGGGACACCAATCTAAGACTAAGGTAAGCTCTGAGCACCGTGCTCACAACGAATCGAAGAACCTTTCCCCGGATATCACGAAGGAAGGTCTCTCTCTCCGGTGAAACACCGGAGATCAAGCGAAGAACAACCACAACACTATAGGGTTCAAGAGATCTAAGCTAACCAAGACTAAACTAACTTTAGTCTAAACCAAGAATAAAGCTTCTAGAGCAAAATAAAAGCTGAATGTAATTGACTTGAAAAGTAAGATAGAAAGATAACTTGAATTGTACTTGAGTCTAAACAAAGAAAGGATACAAGAGCAATACCGGAACTCTGAAGAAGACTCCTCCGGAACCCCAAGACTTGCTCGTCTCGACTCTAACTCCCAAGCTACACTAATCCTACTCTAAGTGAACTAAAGAGTGGGAATGAGATGCTCCTGCGCGGTGTGTGTGATCCAGTGGGTGTGAGGCTCCTTTTATAGGTAACTGAGGTCGGTTGAGGGCGTGGACCCATTTTCATAGGTGCGGCCGACCCTATGATCCACCGCCTCTCGACTTGGACGCTCCTAATCCTTGATCCTAAGGCGGTTGAGGGTCGATTCCTTGCATCGGTATTGGTCAGTATGGCGGTTGGGAGGTGCGGCCGGCCCTCTAGGTGCGGCCGGCCCACCTATAAGCCATGGGATGAATCGCCTTCGCTTGGTGACGCTCAGGATGCTCTTGGAATGACGGTTGTGACGGTTGATCGGCTGGAGAGGTGGACCCATTAATCCAAGTGATCACAACTTCATCCATTCGATCAAACCGACATTTCCTTGATCAATCTCGTTCATCCAAGTTGTGCACGCGGGGAAGGACTCGATTGGGACCGAAGACGTGGCACGATGCAGGGTCGGCTGCACCTGGCAGGGCCGACCGCACCTGCCATGGCTGGCCGCACTCGCGGAGCCGGTCGCACCGCCGGATCGGCCGTTCTGCCGGGGGCGGTCGTGCCTGGTGGTGCGGCCGTGCCTGGCTCTTGTGGCACGTTGGCTCCATTTCTCCCCTAAACGTGTACCTATCCATAAAATTTGCAACACAACTCATGGAACTTTATTAGTATAAAAAATGTGCATGTAACTTGTTGTATACTCCTCTCGAAACTGAGGTTTTGACGGTCGGATCTTTGTTGTAAAGACCGTCAACAAACTCCTCCAAGCTAAATGTTTGCTCGTCCTCGAGCAAAGTCTAGACTTGGCCTCAGTGGATCATGGATTGCAAGATGTTATCTCTCAGCAAGTACCTGCGCACAAACTCCATGCTCTCCTTGCAAATTTGAAAAGGTTGGTACGAGAGAAATTTAGCCTTACTTTACATGTAGGGCTTTTTAGCTTTCCACCTTGTCTTCGGAGGTTGAAAAGTAGAATGGATTTTGACTTTGCATCTGTCACTCTCCTTTTCTAGATCCTATCTCAGAGTTTTTGAAAATTTTGCAAAGAAAGACAAGGTTCCTCGGATGGTTCCCTCGATCGCTCAAGTGGTATTTGTTACCTCATGAAAGGCTTCAAGCGAGCCTCAACTTCCTACTTCTATGGCTTGTATGTGGAGCTTTGGGTAGGATAAGTATGAGGCTCACTTGTGCAAGAAGAAAATAGTCATGCAACTTGATCGAGATGTGCAAGTGTGTGGAATATTTTTTGTTTTTCTAAACACTCCTTGCTTTGAGATTCTTCTCTTGCTTTTATTTTGGAGGGGGTCATACTTTCTTTTTCTCTTTTTTATGCTCTTTGATTGGAGCATATTTTTTCTATGCTTCTTGAGCATATACTTTTTTTTCAATGACCCCTCTCTCCTTTTGCAAGAATACAAGAAGAGAAATCTCTTTGAACTTTGGAGTATTTATTTTTGGTGGATGGATGGCATGTTTTGCGTAACTCCCGGTGTAGGAGTTAGCATGTATATGTGGGTGTACGTGATCTCGATCATGGAAGCATGAAAAGATTCTACCAAGGGTCACAACAATTTGACAAAACTCAATGGGTCACAAGCAAACATATGTAGAAGGTTTGAACATTGATACCGACATATGGCTTTGGTAGGTAATATGACCATCGAGGAACTTGCTTTGTTTTATTTACAAAAAGAAATCAACCGAGATTTCACCATACTTTGAGATAGAGCATATCAACATTGTCGCACCATATTATACTAGTCAAAAACCTAGATTTGGTCATAAGCATTTGCTTCCCACAAAGTTTTATTTCAGGATCTTGTTCTCAAAATATACTAACAAATTCAAAAAGGCATAGAGCACAAATATATGCACTAGGTCTTTGCAAAGTTTTATCTTAGCAACCATTCATCATTTCCAAAGTGAGGGTATAGACAAGACTTCAAGCACATGGTTGAAGCAAACATTTCTTTTATTCTAAAGAGATAAACAAGATGTAAAAGAGTAGTTTGGATGGACATACCTTCCTTGATTGAAAATGGGATCTCCCCCAAGCTAAATTTTGGCTCTCTTGTTGGTCTATCTTCATTTTGGTAATGGGACGAGCACCTGGACACTTGTAGTGGTTGTCTTGATGGATTTGTGAAAAATCATAGGTGCGGCCGTATCACTTGGTACGCCCAGCCCTACCAAATTTTTCCCAGGCACTCGTGTTCCCTCCTGAAAACATTCTGCACAAAAATGTTATCGAGGGGAGGTACGGCCGTACCACTAGGTTCGGTCGTATCACCAAAAATCTCCAAAACTGCTTTTCTATGTCTTGTTTACTTAGTAAATGCAATGATGGAAACAAATTTGAAATCTAAACATGATTGATGCACGAAATAAAATGATTGAAAGGGAAATATGAGATAATTACCATTTTACCTCTCGGTGAGGGCTCGTCGTTCAGAGTCCGTGAGCGGGACTCCTCCGGTTGCTTAATTGATCTTGGGCTCGTCCGGTCCCGGAGTGGAAGATTCGGACGATGCTCCCTTCACTCGCCACACCTTCTTTGTTTTCTTCGGTGGCGATGAAGTCGATGAGGCTTTAGCGGGGGTATTCTTGATTTCTTTCTTCTTTTCCCCCTTAGCCTTGTTGATTGCCTTTGACTTCTTGGGTTGGTGGCGCCCGTTGAATGATTTCACCTTGGGTTTGGTTGGGGACACCTCATCTTTCTTATGTTGGGGCCGTGGCTCCCTCCACCTTCTAGCTTCCTCATCTTGCACTAGGTAACATTGATCTTCATTCACTTGGAATTTGAATGTCATATTCCTTCACCCTATGCGGAATTGGATTTGATGTATTGGCTTCCCTACATGGTTAGGTGCATATGCCCTCCTAGATGGCTTACCCCATCCGGTGGATATGGCGCTAACATGCTCTCGGGTAGGCTCGGGTTGCCCCGGGATTCCACACGACTCAAAAGAAGGTAAAGAAGCAGCAAGCTGAGCTAGTTGAGTTTCGATCATTTTATTAAAGCTAAGCTGATTCTTCATGGCAGAGGTGAAAGATTCTTTAGTGGAATTAAGATTTTCAAGAACTTTATCATTGGCGGCTAGCTTCTTGTTCAAACTTCCATTAATTCTAGCTTGGCCAAAGACAAGATCTTTAATGGAAGGCTGATTATTGTAAGAGTTAGAATAGTTACCTCCATTTTGGTTGTTGAACGGGAAGTTGGGCCTCGAGTTTCACCCTTGATTGTTATAGTTGTTGTTGTGGAACCCGTTGTTGTTGCCATTGTTGATGAAGCTGCCTTCTTCCCTTGTTTCGAGGCAATCATTTCCCGAATGTCTGACATTACCGCAAACCTCACACGTCATGTGTGCATCCATGATCTTGGCGGTTTCCATGTTGGTCGATGCCTCCAATTTCTTCATGAGGAGGTCCATCTTAGCGGCGATCATGTCGATTCCATCGACTTGGTGTACACCGTGGGTATGGGGTTGGAGACAATCTCCATCCCAACCTTGATTTGCCACCATCTTCTCGATTAATTCCTTAGCGGCTGGTACTTGTAGCGAGAAGAAGGCTCCTCCAGCAGCTGCATCTAGGTGCTCACGGGTCGTACGCTTGAGCCCGTGATAGAAGGTCAGAATTAAGAATCACCCTTGCATGCCATGGTGTGGGCACACGGTGATGTACTCCTGGAAGCGTTCCCATGCTTCTGGGATACTCTCATCATTTTGCTACTGGAAACCCGAAATTCTTGCGTGGAGGGCATTGGTTTTGCCCATCGGGAAGAACTTTGCAAGAAATGCCTTCGAACACTTATCCCATGTATTTATGGCATCTCGCTTCGTGTAAAACCATTGCTTCGCCTTCCTGAGCAATGAGAACGGGAATAGGCGAAGACGGATGGCATCATCCGTAACTCCACGGATAGTGAAAGTCCTACACACCTCCAAAAAGTGCTGGAGATGTGCATTGACATCTTCATTTGGCTTGCCAGAGAATGGATTTTCTTGCACCATGTTGATCAATGCCGGCTTGAGTTCAAAGTTTCCGTCTCCCACCGTTGTGGTTGGTCTGGTAGGGCCATTGGTGTTGGAGGGGGCGGAAACTCGCGGATCGTCCTCTCGGCCATTGGTGCTGACGAGGTGCTGTTTATGGGATCGACGGTGTCCGTCTCTTGAGTCGAGAGAAACTTCGGAGGGATGATCACATGGGGTCGCACTCTCCTCACAAGTGACTCCGGATTGTCGTTAAAGTTGGACGGTAGGTCGAAACCGGTCATGCACTACTCCGCCTACACGAGAGTAGAGCAAGGGTAAACCCGCTTAAAATAGCGGTTCACCGAACCTTGATAATTCTACCACGATGTCTAAACAATATCTTATGCCTATTGCCTCCTCGACAACGGCGCCAGAAATGCTTGTTGACGTTCCTTAGCCTCACCACCAAGATGGTACAAACGACAACGGTGACATAAATGCTTGTTGGGGCCTACAAGCGTCACCGTTGGGTTCACATCTCTAGTAATGGGACTAGGGGACGTTTGGGGTAAAACACACGATCACAGAAAGGTCCGCAAGCGCACGGATTACTGTTGTAGCACTTCACCCGGTGGTATTCGGGTTGTCAATTTATATTTTCCCAAGGGAGGCGCGACGACAAAGATGATCGAGTAAACAGTGGAGAAAGACCAAGACTTGGTAAAGAGCTATAGCGGGGGATAACGAATAAAGATATTAAAGGATAACTTGACACACACTTAGGAGATCTAGGTAAAAGACTAGAGAGGATAGCGAGCTAGGAGGACAACGAGACGAGAACGGATCCTAACACGATCTATCTATTCTTGTCAACTCTAGGCAAAGGGCTAAAGCAAAGGATAGCCAAGGTAAGCTAACTCAACAAGCTCTTCTAGTGTTGCAGGGGCATGCAAAGTCGCACCCTCAGACAGGGATGAGAAGGGAGGATGACGACACGCTGAATCCTACCAGCCCGAACTAACGTGGTGGACTACAAAGCCCGTCCGGAGCTGTCACCTCCTTAGGGTACCACAACTATTCCGTTGCGCGGGACACCAATCTAAGACTAAGGTAAGCTCTGAGCACTGTGCTCACAACAAACCGAAGAACCTTTCCCTGGATATCACAAAGGAAGGTCTCTCTCTCCGGTGAAACACTAGAGATCAAGCGAAGAACGACCACAACACTATAGGGTTCAAGAGAGCTAAGCTAACCAAGACTAAACTAACTTTAGTTTAAACCAAGAATAAAGCTTCTAGAGCAAAGTAAGATCTGAATGTAATTGACTCAAAAAGTAAGATAGAAAGATAAATTGAATTGTACTTGAGTCTAAACAAAGAAAGGATACAAGAGAAATACCGGAACTCTGAAGAAGACTCCTTCGGAACCCCGAGACTTGCTTGACTCGACTCTAACTCCAAAGCTGCACTAATCCTACTCTAAGTGAACTAAAGAGTGGAAATGAGATGCTCCTGCATGGTGTGTGTGATCCAGCGGGTGTGAGGCTCCTTTTATAGGTAAGTGAGGTCGGTTGAGGGCGTGGGCCCTTTTTCAAAGGTGCGGCCGGATGGGGAGGTGCGGCCGGCCCTATGAACCACCGCCTCTCGACTTGGACGCTCCTGATCCTTGCTTCTGAGGCAATTGAGGGTCGGTTCCTTACATCGGTATTGGCCGATATGGCGGTTGGGAGGTGCAGCCGGCCCTCTAGGTGCGGTCGGCCCACCTCTAAGCCGTGGGATGAACCGCCTTCGCTTGGTGACGCTCAAGATGCTCTTGGAATGACGGTTGTTGCGGTTGATCGGCCGGAGAGGTGGACCATTGATCCAAGTGATCACAACTTCATCCATTCGATCAAATCGACGTTGCCTTGATCAATTTCGTACATCCAAGTTGTGAACACGGGGAATGACTCTATTGGGACCGAGGACGTGGCACGGGGCAGGGCCTGCCGCACCTGCCAGGCCGGCCGCACCTGTAGAGTCGGCCGTGCTTGGTGGTGCGGCCGTGCCTGGCTCTTGTGGCACGTTGGCTCCATTTCTCCCCTAAACGTGTAGCTGTCCATAACATTTGCAACACAGCTCGTAGAACTTTATTAGTATAAAAAATGTGTGTGAAACTTGTTGTATACTCCTCTCGAATCCGAGGTTTTGACGGTCAGATCTTTGTTGTAAGGACCGTCAACAATCGCCTTAGTGGAAAGGAGGAAAGTGGTTGAAAGAGACCCGACTTATTGTGGGAAAGTTCCCTTACAAACTCCTCAACAGAGACGTAGCCTTTCCTTAGTGGGAGGTGAACTTCGGGAAACAAATCCTTGCGTCTCATTGTAGTTTGTGTGACGCCCCAGGTTTTCAGCTAGAGTTATTGACCCTAATGAGCAAGTCAACAGAGTTGACTTTGGTCAAACGACGGTCAACCTGGGCCATCACCTCGAAAACATCACCGACAATCCCTAATGACACCCCTTGGTCAACCCATAGTCAAGGTTGGGTCAAAACCCTACTCAAAACCCCTTGAACCCTTTTTGACCCACCAGTGTCAGTCGGAACTTTTGCCGCGTTCTCCAAATTTCACCTAAACACTCCAAAATCTCCTAATGTAAAAGTTGTGTGTCTTGTCGTGGGACACAACTTTCATGTTGAGTGGCATTGGAGATTTGAAGTTTAAGTAGATGAAAAACTCAAGTCAACGCTTCTGGTTACTATTCACTGGCGCCCAGGAAATCAGCACCTTGGCATGCGAATTGTGCACAAATAGTTGAGAAAAAGGCCTTACGCCCTTTGTAAAAGTTGTAGAGGGTTGATTGATATACAACTTTCCTATTTATCGCTTGGACCACTTCAGTTGAAAAAATTGGAGAAAAACTAGTTCAAACAGAGCCAAACGAAATTCAAACGGGCCGACCCGCGCCACACGCGCGACGTCTCGCGTGACGCCGTCGCGACGCACCGACCCGCCTCCCGGTGCGCACACGCCGAGGCCCGCCTCCGACCACCGGTCCATGCGGGGGTGTCTTGGTCACTGTGGCAAGGAACGAGTGACGCAGTCTAGGTAGTAGGCCGGCACCACGCGTGCCCCTCTCAACCGCTGGCCGGCGCACCGCCTCGCCGCCATTGGCCCGGAGGCCGACGCACGCCGCGCCCATACATCACCGTACTTGTCGTGCCACCGCTCATACCCTGACCTCGTGGTCTTGGCGCGCAAGGAACGCCCAACCGCCTCGAGCCGGCTATAAAAGCCTCCCTTTCTTCGCGCGCGAGAGCCGTGCATGCGCCGCCATCCGCCATGGGTGCCACATGGTGAGCTCCACCCTCGGCTTGCGTCTCGAACCAATTGACCCCCGTAGCCGCTTCTCTAGCACCACTAGAACCCCCTGTGCCACACATTGGTTAGCGCAGCCCCTCCTCGCGCTAGAGTTTGGTCCACGGCAGTCGCCGCTGACGGCTTGGACCCTCCCCGGTGAGTTCCATGCGCCGGCCGTTCTCGTAGCCGACCGCCGCTTCAAACCTCCTCTCTAGGACCCCCTAAAGCTTCTACCATTGCTTGTTGTCCAGCTCCACTCGTCGGTTCACCGGAGAAACGTTTCTAGCGGTCGCCGTCGTAGGACTCCGTCGTGCCCGCTCGCCGGAGCAACCCCGACCCTCCAATCCGTGGCCAACAGACCCTAGGTGAGTGGAATCGAACCTCTGGATCATTTGTTGCCAACCCCGGTCCCACCTCGCCGCCAGTGAGCCTCCTCCGCCACCGAGGATACCCCTGTGGGGAATTTTTGGGATTTGAGGGCCTAGCTGCTAAAGTCGAGGGTAGTCTTGTGAGGCTCAGAAAGTTCCAAGGGTTTCTTCGTAAAATGATTCTTCCCCCTTTGTGTGATATAGCTGAAACTTGTAAATTCGTTTTAAAATCGTAGAAAACTCCAACAATAGCAAACTCAATTTTGTTGTGCTCAGTGTGACAAGAACTACAACTTTCTCCAAATATGTATATACTTTTGAGCTACAGTTTTTGCTTGAAAAATAGAAATGTAAAATACCTAGATCTGTGATTCTGCAAAATGCATACATGATCTTGAGCTGGATTTTGGATATGTTGTGAGCACTAGTATGTGTAGGTCTTGTGCCAGAAATTACACAAAGTTATTGAAGAAATCTTTTTATATGATTTATCTTGTATTATTGTCAAATCTGCCTAGATGATTTTTGTAGCTTAAAATATAATTATTTTTGAGCCCTACTTCTGCATATCATCTTGTAATGTTGAAATGCACCTCTGGTGAATTTATCATGATGTTATCACTGTTAGAAATATTTGTTCCTGATTTATGCTTGATTTTTATCATAAATGTGTAGATCAAGATCTGCAAAGGCTATAGGTGTGTTTGTTGATTCTTTAGGCTTGTTTTGGACCAAAGCATGTGTAGGAGAAAGTTTGGGTTCACTACTGTTATGGTTATTTTAATATGCTTTAATCCTCCATTTGCTAGCTAGAAATGCTTTTGTGTATGTGCATTTAAATTTAAGGGTGCAAACCAGTTGCTTGTTGTCCAAGGGAGTGTTCCTGGTCATTAGGGCCAGGGGGCACTGTTGGGCAAGTTTGAGATGTGTTTAGTTGATTAAAGGAGTGCAAACTGGATTAATCTAGCAAAGGAAAAATAGGAAAAATACATCCTTTGGTGCATAAGTTAAATAAATGACTTAGGGAAGTAAATTGTAGCATAAAAGTAAGGTTTCCTTGCTGTTGGTAATTAAATAAGATATTCTTTATAGATGTGTACACAATCACCATCACTGAAGTGTTGAATAGAAATGCCATAATTGATATATTTATTTTTATAACTTAAGCAAGTGTGCATGTGTGACTAGTGGCTTATGTTAGATTCAATGAGACCAGGGAGAACCACTCTTGGGGTTTTATGAATTGTTTTGTTGAATAAAAGTGAAAGGACCTTTGTAGGTTTAAAAGTGAAATTGATTGGAAAATCACAGCTCTCACCTAAGGATTATGTGTTGGCGTGGTAAAACTTGCTAACAAGTGTATAACCAACCCCTTGCTGTTTGTGAGAGTTAAATTAAATTATTTATATATATATGTACACAGTCACTATTAAAAAGTCTAGATAATAAAGCAGCACATATTGTTCCTTTATACGAAGAGTATGTTGAATGTATTATTATCTAGGTGAATGTGGTCAACCATGCACCCCATGGTTGTCATGTGTTGTTGTGATTAATTAAATCAAATGGTCAATTAAATCTTCCATTGCATCCTCCGTGTAGAAGTTCCCGGCGGTAGTTACACACTCGTGCCAGTGGACGTGAACGAGGGAGCTAGAGGAAACGTGCACTACGTCACCGTAGAGCAAGACCCGGGCCAAAGTCCGGAAGATCATTTAACTGCTTGTGCTAACGAAGGCAAGCCCCAGTTTTATCATTAACCCCTGTTTTATTTAAATTTATGCAACTATCTTTGTTATTCTATGTGCATTTACGTTCAGGATTTGAATGAAACCCTAGTTGCATGATCCCTAAGTGCCTATGTTCTTTTACTAGTATGCTAGATCGTTAGATGCTATGCTCTAAGGATCCGGTAAAAGTCGAGTGATGTTCGTCACTCACGAGAATAGGATCTCCTTTTTGGAATCACCCCTTTTCATAAATGGATTGCTCATGTGGTAAGAGCATGGGATTGGGCTCCGGTCCAGTGGCTTCGTGGGCTAAGCTTTTGAACATACTAAGCACTTGTCGGGAATGGGACCGGTAAGCCTAGTATCTGAATAAGACGGTACGGGATTTTACTACTACTACTCTCGATTCGTCTCCTGCCCGGCTTGCAACCGGGAGGAGGGTACTTGTGTGAGGCTAGGTGTACTAGGTGGGGCATGCCAGATAGCCTTGTACCCGGGATCGTAGGCTACTATCCCAACCCGAGGATTTTTGGGAACCGTTTGGTCGGTGTCAGCTCTGTTGGGGCACCGCTCCGTGTGTTTAAGTTTACCTTGCAAGGGTTTATGAATCAATCGATTGTCGGCCTCTCACCGTTATCTGAGACTGCTAATCAGCTGGCCATGATATCCCTTAATGATGGAACTATGTGAAATCTTCTGCGTGGATTAATTATATTGTACAATTCTTGATCACATTAGTTGCTGATCATAGTAGTGATAATCTCACTAGAATTTGAGCTAAAATATCGAAAGTAAGGATCCATAATCCTAGCTGCTTTTTGGCAAAACAAACCCACCAGCCCAAAGCCCTGCATGTCTAGAGGTAACTTTTGTCGAGTAAGTCTTGCTGAGTATTAGTATACTCAGCCTTGCTATAATTGTTGTTTCAGGTGAAGTTGTTTGGCCTGGTGAGATTCCACCCGGCTGGGAGCTGGAATGGGTGGATGATGTCGCCAAGTAATGACATCATGGATGGCCTCCAGTGATGTCATATCGTATCGCTATTAGTACTTCCGCTATCTTAATAAAACTCTGAACCATTTACTTTTATTTCAAGAACTATGTTTGTAATAATGGACCCTACGGGGAATTTGGTATTAATTTGTAAGGCACTCTGGACTCTCCTTCGTGGGAGTTTAATGCATACGTTCGATCCTCTCTGTATTTCCAAGTGATTCACCGGGTGTAAACCCGACAACACTCAACGGGATGATTCTTTATTATCGCTTAATGACCAAATGGAGTGGTTTAGGCGATAGTACGAAATTATCTCGGGTGGGGTTGTCACAGTTCGTCTCTGAAAGGATCAAGATGTCGGCTAGAGGGGGGTGAATAGTCGAACCTAAAAATTCACAAACGTTTTCACAGCTGTTAGACCAGGTCCGAAGTCTCCGGATATTTTTCCGGATACTCTGGGAAATCCGGAGAATCTGGGAAAATGTCCGGATTGTCCGCCTACGAGGGGAGAATTAAATCCGACAGAAATTAAACTTGCTCAAACTTAGATCTATGAAAATAGGTTATGAACTAGGATGAGACAAGGCTGTTTATCCACCTAAAACTTGCAAGAACCTCAACACGAAGTAGATCATCACTAAACCCTAAAAATGTGTTCAAGAGAGATACAAACATAGCAACAAGATGAACAAGCACAAGAGACACAAGGATTTGTTACCGGAGTTCAACCTCACACCTTGAGGTCTACGTCTCTGTTGAGGTACCCACAAAGGGTGGACCTTTACACCTAGGTCACTTTCCTCCCTCTAGCGACCACAAAGATCAAGCTAGAGTTACTCAATTTCGGGGTGATACAAACTTCCTTGGGCAGCCACAATCTTTGGATGCTTCAAGGCAACGCCTTGCCGGCTAGGAGCTCAAAATTCTAAGAGTAACAAACACGAAATGTGCCAACCATGCGAAGAATGAGGTGCTCTAGAGATGAGAAATTAGCTCACTAGCACTCTCCAAGCTCTTGCTCTCAAGCCCTCTTAAATCCCCACCAAATCTCACCAACTTAGAGCCAAGGGGAGTAAATGTGACAACCCCACCCGAGATAATTCCGTACTATCGCCTAAACCATTCCATTTGGTCATTAAGCGATAATAAAGAAGCATCTCATTGAGTGTTGCCGGGTTTACACCCGGTAAATCACTTGGAAACACAGAGAGGATCGAACGAATGCATTAAAACTCCCACGAAGAAGAGTCTAGAGTGCTTTACAATTTAACCATCACATCCCCGTAGGGGTCAATATTACAAACGTAGTTCTTTTGACATGAAAGTAAAAGGGTTCGGAGTTTATTTCAAACAGCGGAAGATAACTAAACGATTCGATCACACCATGGGAGGCCTGTCCATGATGCAATCATTCTTCGTCATCCACCCATTCCAGCTCCCAGCCGGGTGGAAGTTCTCCGGGCCACACATCAGATGCATTACCTGGAACAACAGTATAAGGCAAGGCTGAGTATACTAATACTCAGCAAGACTTACCCGTCTAAAAGAAAGACTTTACCTCTAATCATGCAAGGCTTTTGGCTAGTGTGTTTGTTTGCCAAAAAGCTACTAAGTTGTGAATCCTTACTTTCACATTTTAACTCAAGTTCTAGTAGAAGTAATCATTACTAGGTAAGCAACTACTGCAACCAAAGTTGTACAAACAATTAATCGAAGTAATAATCTTCACTAAGTTCCATCATAAGGGATATCATGGACAGTCGGGTAAGTAGTCTCAGATAACGGTGAGAGGCCGACAATTGATTGATTCATAACCTTGCAAGGTGGACTTAAACACACGGAAGGTGCCCTCACTAAGAGTTCACCAACCAGGCGGTTCCCTTCATTCTTCGGTTTGGGGATAATAGCTCACAGTCCTAAGTACAAGGTTTATCTGGGCTACGCCACTAAGGTCAACCAGCCTCATGCATGCACTCAGGTGGCGAGCCCGGGGCCGCAACCCTAAGAGTAGTGATAGTAAGACCCCGTATCGCCTCATTTAGGTACTAGGCTTGCCGTACCCATTTCCGACAAGTGTTTACTACGTTCAAACACTTAGCCCATGAAGCCATTAGACCGGAGCCCAAATCCCATGCTCTTACCACATGAGCAATCCATTTAATCCATATGGTGATTCCATAAAGAAGATCCTATTCTCACGAGTGAAGAACATCACTCGACTTGTACCGGATCCTTAAGCATAGCAACTAGCGACCAAACATGCTAGTAAAAGATCATAGGTACTTATGGATCATGCAACTAGGGTTTCATTTCAACTCCTGAACGTAAATGCACCTACAATAACAAGAAGTAAATTCAGAAGTTTTAAAGAAACACAGGGGTTAGTGTATAAATCGGGGCTTGCCTTTGTCAGCACAAGCAGACACACAAACTTCCGTACTTTGGTCCGGGTCTTGCTCTACGATCACGTAGTGCACGTCTCCTCCAACTCCCTCGTCCTCGTCAGCCGGCACAAGCGTATAGCTACCGTCGGGGACTTCTACACGGGGAATGCCATGCAGGGGTTAGGAGTGTAATTATGTTAAATTAATTCAAAAACAGTAGCAAAGATCTGCAAGGAGTATATGGTTGGCCATATCCACTTTAACAAAAGTATTTACACATCTTTCCTTTTAAAGAAATAAGCAAAGGCCTATTTAGCTCACCCTTTTAAGGTGATTGTGTGCACATCTATTAAAGAATTACTTAATGCAGCAACAAACAGCAAGGCCATTATCTTCCTAGCACCAAGTTACTTTTCCTAACACTTATTCTTAAGGTAAGCACTAGAGGTAGTGATTTTCCTTATTTTTCCCTTCTCTAGATTATTCTAGTTTTGAGCTTCTCATGCAAACCCAAACATACAAACTAATCTAGCAACCCTCCACTGGTCCTACTAACCAGGAGGCACACATGGACAACAAGGAAATGGGTTTTAGCACCATTGAATTTAATACACACAATTAGGAGCATTCCTAGCTAGCATAAAAGGAAAATGCATATGAAAATAAATAGCACAGAGCTGAACTCCATCTTTCTCCTACATATACTCTGGTCCAAAACAAGCTTAAAGAACTAACAAACAAACATATAGCCTTCATGAAACATGCTACACATATTTATGATTAAAAACAAGCATAAACGAGGAAATAATATTTCTAACAGAGATAATTCATGGTAAATTCACCAAAGGTGCTTTTTATCATAACAAGACTATAGCCAGAAGTTGGGCTCAGAAATAATTATATTGGGAGCTACAAAAATCATCTAAGCAGATTTGCCAATATCACAAGATAATTTAGTCAGGAAGATCCCTTCAGCAACTTTGGGCACATTTTGGCACAGAGGCTAAGCATACTAGTGATCACAACATATCCAAAATCCAGCTCAAAAGCTTGGGTGGATTTTGCAGAAACACCAATCTAATCATTTCACATTCCTATTTTTCAAGCAAAAACTAAATCTCAAAAGTATATACATATTTGGACAAAGTTGTGGTTCTTCTCACACTGAGCACAGCAAAATTGGGTTTGCTATTTTTGGATTTTTCTATGATTTTTAATCGATTTTACAAGGTGCTGGGCTCAAACACAAAACTAAGAACAATCTTTTTATACTAGGGACCTTAGAACTTTTGAAAGCTTCACAAATACACCCTTGGCTCACCCCCCCTCGGGCCCGACGGCAGAGATGAGCTCGCCGGCGGTGAGGTAGGGCTCGGGCACGCAAACAAGCAAGGGGGATCTTCGGTAGGCCTACCAGCTATCGATTGGCGGCGGTGGATTGGCCGGTGGGGTCTCCGGCGAGCGGCGGCGGCGGAGCAGCGGCGGCGCGCCCGCGGGAAACTTGACGGCGGTGAGAGGATGGCCTGGGCTCAACCACGTGCTGCCCAGGAAGCTTCCATGCAACCCAAGGAAGGTACCAGGCACGTCACGGAGCTTGGAGAAGTGGCGGAGGAGCGAGCTCGACGGCGGCGGTCCGGCGGCGGCCGCGGAGGCTCGGGCTCCGGCGAAGGGGTGGCTCAGCGTGATCAACACATGGCTCGGGGAGGTGTTGTGGTGCACAGGGAAGGGCTGAGGCTCACTGGTTGGCGAGGAAAACAAACGGAGCACAATGCTCACCGAGCGGCTGCAATGGCGGACAGCGGCGGCTCAGGCAGGCATGCATGCGCGCGAGGGACGGAGGGGACCGGCTTATATGCGTACGGGAAGGTCGGTTGGGGTAGGTAGGAACGTGCCGAGCCGCTAGACCGCGTAGGGGAGGCGAGGGCATGGCCGGCGACGTGCGCTGCGCCGGCGGCCAATGGCACGCCGCGGACGGTGCGCCGGCCGGCGGATTTGTGCCATCCGGCCCTCCCCACTTGCCACGGACGGCACGCACGGGTGTTCACCGCCGCGCGCGAGGGACCGGCGGTCACACCGACGCCTCGGCGTGCGCGCCCGACGCGGGTACGGCGCGTACGGCGGTGGTCGACGTGGCCGCGCGCGACGTCGCGCTCTGGATGTGTTCCGGCGCTCGGGGTGAAGTTGTATTTCCTGATTCGATTTTCAAATTTGTTTTTCTCCAGTTTTCTAAACTACACTGCACCTTAGTATCTGAAGCAAAGTTGGAGATTAGGGATCCCTCTATCACTTTCACAAAGGCTTGCAGGGGTTTTGTCCAAGAGGTGAAGCAGGAACGCCATGCCAACATGGCTGAATTCTCGGCGCCCATGAACAGGAGCACATCAGCTTCCACAGCCTGTTTCACCATCAATTCTTCCAAATTTCAAATGCCACTCAACAGCAAAGTTGTGTCCCCCAATATTCTGCACACTTTTCTCTTTGGGTGGTTTTGGAGTGTTGAAGGAAATTTTTGGGGAACGCGCCAAGTTCTAGAATGGCATAGGAGGTTAAGGGAATAAGAGGGGTTTTGAGCTAGGGTTTTGACCAAGGTTGACCTATGGTCATCAAGGTGATTTATAGATATGATTAAGTGGGTTATAAGCTCAAAGTGACCATGAGCAAAAACACGGGGTGTTACAGCCTACCCCCCTTAACGGGAATCTCGTCCCGAGATTCGAATCAAAGCACGCGAGGAGAGTTCACTTACGGGCTTGACTCGGAAGAAAGTCGGGGTACTTGGCGTTGAGAAACTGCTCGGTCTCCCATGTAGCTTCTTCTTCTGTGTGGTGACTCCATTGTATCTTGTACATTTTCACCTTTTGTCTTCTCGTCTGCCTTTCTTTATGGTCCAATACCCTCATTGGATATTCTGCTAGCGATAGGTCTGGTTCTATTTCTGCATTGGTCTCTTCAATTATTTGTGCCTCGGGGACTTGCTCACACTTCTTCAATTGCGAGACGTGAAACACGTCGTGCACTGCAGATAATTGGTCGGGAAGTCGAATACGATAAGCCGTCGTACCAAACTTCTCGGTGACTTCATAAGGACCAATATAGCGTGGAGCTAATTTCCCTTTCACTCCAAAACGTTGTACACCTTTGGTCGGAGATACTTTTAGGTATACATAATTACCAACTTCGAACTCTCGGGGAGCTCTAGCTTTATCATGGTAGCTCTTTTGCCTCATCTGAGCTGCCCTCAGATTCTCTCTAATAACACTCACTTTTTCTTCGGCTTCTTGCACTAGCTTAGGGCCAAACAAAGTTCGTTCACCCGCTTGTGACCAATTCAAAGGGGTACGACACCTTCGTCCATTCAAGGCTTCAAACGGGGCCATCTTCAGACTAGCCTGATAGCTATTGTTGTAAGCAAACTCTGCTAGAGCAAGGCATTTGTCCCACGACTTGTCAAAATGAATGACGAAAGCCCTCAACATATCTTCCACTACTTGGTTTACTCTTTCCGTCTAACCATCGGTCTGAGGGTGGTAACTAGAACTGTGGGTTAACTTGGTCCCCAAGGATTTGTGCACCTGTGCCCAGAAGCGGGAAACGAACTGAGTGCCACGATCTAACAAGATAGTCTTGGGAACACCGTGTAGTCGCACTATGAGATCAATGTAGATTTCCGCGTATCGCTCAGCTGAATAGGTGGTGTGAACGGGGATGAAGTGAGCGGTCTTGGTAAGTCGGTCCACTATGACCCAAATGGAATCATGTTTCCGAGGCGTGAGAGGTAAACCGACAATGAATCCATACTGATATTGTCCCACTTCCATGCAGGGATGGTTAATGGTTGCATTTGACCCACAGTCTTTAGATGACTATCCTTGATTCTTTGGCACGTGTCACAACTGGACACATACTCGGCTATTTCACTCTTCATTTTTGACCACCAAAAATTTTCCTTAAGATCTCGGTACATTTTGGTACTCCCGGGGTGAATGGTGAATTTAGAGAGGTGAGCCTCGTCTAAAATCTCCTTCTTTAACTCTTGATTCCGTGGTACCACTAACCTGTATCCGAACCAAACAACTCCCTTGTCATCCTTTCGGAAGCATTCATACTTAGGGTCTCCCACTTCTAATTTTTGGTTGATGTTGTGGATCTCTTCATCGCTGAGTTGAGCTATAGCAATTCTCTCATGGAGAGGGGATTCGATCGAAACAGCATGAAGCTTGCCATGTTCGACCACTTCCAAGCTAAGCTTCCTCAATTCTTCACACAAGGCTTCGTTCTTCGGCTCTGACGTCACATAGTTGCAATGCTTGCGGCTAAGCGCATCCGCAACCACGTTAGCCTTGCCGGGATGATAATGGACTTCCAAATCGTAATCCTTGATTAATTCCAACCATCTTCGTTGCCTCATATTCAAGTCAGATTGAGTGAAAATGTACTTGAGACTCTTATGGTCGGAGTAGATGTTGCAGTGATTACCCATCAGGTAGTGCCGCCAAAGATTCAAGGCATGCACAACTGCTGCTAACTCAAGATCATGAGTCGGATAATTCTTCTCATGAGGTCGAAGTGCTCGCAAGACATAGGCAATGACTCGGTTTTCTTGCATAAGCACGCAACCAAGACCAGTGCCCGAAGCGTCACAAAACACCTCAAACGGTTTGGTCATATCCGGTTGAGTCAATACAGGAGCAGAGGTTAAGTGTTTCCTCAAGGCGTGAAAAGCTTGGTCACATTCCTCATTCCACACGAACTTGACACCCTTCTTCAGAAGTTCAGTCATGGGTTTGGCTATTCTAGAGAAATCCGGAGTAAACCGACGATAATAGCCTGCTAGACCCAAAAAGCTACGGATTTGGTGTACTGATTTGGGTGGCTTCCAATCCATGACCTCCTGCACTTCGCTAGGATCCACGGAAATACCATCTTTGGAAATAGTATGACCCAAAAACTTCACACTATCCAACCAAAATTCGCATTTGGAGAATTTGGCATAGAGTTTGTGATCTCTCAATCGCTGCAAAACAATACGAAGATGCTTCACATGCTCGGCTTCGCTCTTGGAATAAATGAGAATATCGTCGATGAAGACCACTAGGAACTCGTCCAGTTCGTTCATGAAAACTGAGTTCATGAGGTACATGAAATAGGCAGGTGCATTGGTGAGACCAAAAGACATCACTAGGAATTCATAGAGACCGTATCTGGTGGAGAAGGCTGTCTTTGGTACGTCACTCGCTCGAATTTTGATTTGATGATAGCCCGATCGAAGATCAATCTTGGAAAAGACCTTGGCACCAGCCAATTGATCAAAGAGAACATCAATGCGGGGCAACGGGTATTTATTCTTAATTTTCACCGCGTTGAGTGGACGATAGTCAACACACATTCGCAAACTACCATCTTTCTTTTTCACAAACAGAGCGGGACTTCCCCAAGGAGAAGAACTTGGGCGGATATATCCCTTATCCAGCAGTTCTTGCAACTGAACCTTCAACTCTGCCAATTCCTTGGGTGGCATTCGGTAGGGTCTTTTAGATATTGGTGCGGTATCGGGTTGAAGTTCTATGACAAATTCGACGTCCCTGTCTGGTGGCATACCAGGCAAGTCGTCTGGAAAGACGTCGGGATACTCGCACACCACTGGAATATCTTCTAGTTGGGTGGCTACGGCAGCATAGGAGCACGGATGGGTGTTTTCCACTTGGGGTAGGTACAAGATAGTATGACCACTGGTAGGGGAATGGATTTCTACCATTCTAGTGGCAATGTCCAAAACAACTTGGTGTTGGGTCAACCAATTCATTCCTAGAATCACATCTAGACCTCCTAATCCCAAATGAATTAGGTTGGTTAAGAAAGTTTTACTGCCGAGCTGCAAGGGAACGGCTTTGGTTATAGTGCTAGAGAGGATTCTTCCTCCCCCGCCGTGGCTACGACGAAAGAGTCCTTGGTATGACAAGAATGTAAGCCTAACTTGCTCACTAGACTTTCACTGATGAAACTATGAGTTGCTCCAGAATCAAACAATATTCTAACGGGGCGATCACGGATAGAGAAAGTACCCGTCAACATTGCTGCGCCGTCTGGAACGTCAGCCAGGGTGGTGAAGTTGAGTTTACCCTGCTTGACTTGCACCACAGGCTTCTTGACTTGGTTTCCCTGACGGAAGCCTGAGCTTTCACCCTGCTTGTTCTGCTTGGGCTTGGGGCACTCATTAGCATAGTGTCCGGGTTGCCCACAATTATAGCAGCGGCGATCCTTGATAGCACTGTTGTTGTTGTTAGCCAGGGGTGCATTAGGCTTGAATGGTTGCTGCTGTGCCTTACGGAACTGATAGTTCCCAGATGGCTTGTTTTGAGACGGGGTCACCCTCCAGTGTCCAGTTGAAGATGACTGGGAAGGACCCTGAGTACCTTTCTTGATGAAACGGAATTTCTTGCCCGACCCACCGGTGGTGGTGAATCCGGCCTGCCTCTTTCTATCCCTCTGGGCTTTGGACATGGCATCTTCTTGGGAAATGGCCTTATTCACAAGGTCCTGATAGCTGTTAGGCTCATAAAGATTAAGCCTTTCATAGAGATCCCTGTGTAGCCCATCACGGAAACGCTCTATCTTCTTGGCATCATTGTCCACATGGTGCCCGCCATACTGACACAAGGCATTGAATTTCTTTGCATACTCATACACCGTGTCAGCCCCTTGCTTTAAAGCAAGCAACTCCTTCATCTTCCTATCCATGAGACCCTTAGGAATGTGATGTTCCTTGAAAGCCTGCTTGAATTCAGCCCAAGTGATCTGGTGTCCGGTAGGAATCATGGTCCTGAAGTTCTCCCACCATATCAAGGCTGCACCACGAAGCTGGAGAGTAGCAAAGTTGGCCTTTCGCTCCTCGGAGCAAGGCAAATTGAACACAGAGAACTTGGCTTCAATAGCCTTGATCCATGCATCGGCAGCCAGTGGCTCCTTGGCCTCTTCAAAAGTCGGGGGCTTCATGGCATAGAAATGCTCATATTTTGTGACTCGAGGCTGGCCGTCGACGTTTTCCCCACGGGGGTTATTCTGCAGCTGCTGAGCAAGCTGCTGCTGCGTTTGCAAGAGCTGCCTCATCACCTCGGTTTGAGTGACCATAAACTGCTCCTGGATGGTCATGTTGGGAGGAGGAGGCGGAGCATCACTCCCGCTTGCACTAAAGCCATTAGGGGAAGCACGAGTTTGTCCCACCATCTGAAACCCATGGGATTTTCATTAGTCCCATATTCACAAGCTTGTTCACGTTATCCACAAGAAGAATATGCAGAATGAAACTCATAGCATCAATTTGGTGGAAAACTGGACAGCACAACAGAGTTACTAGAAAATTCGTAACTCTCTGCCCGTAATAGCAAAAATCCTCATTTTTGGTCAGCAAGTGCAAAATTTCCTGAGCTTCAACATTGGTATTCAACCCGAAGTCTAATTCCAATGTTAACATGCCCGAAAAATTCCGATACCGGGGTTCTGCCTAGCTGTTTTTGCTGTAGGCCGAACTGCACTATTTTCGTCATAGTTCTCGGTACGCTTATGCGATGGTGGTGAGTTTCGATGAGCATGATATCCGCAACACATCACACAAGACTGGCATTCAACAAAAACAAGCTTTTGATCACAACAACCCTGAATTATTCATTAAACATGACTACACCGAGATGTCCATCTACGCATTACATGACGGGTTTTGGAACCGGTTACACACTTATGTACAACAAAAGATCATCCAATATACTCTCTGAGCAGCCTCTACCCTGACACAAAAGCTAGCTGAGGAGGCTAAACTAAGAGTACATGATCATCCTCTAAAGACACCTGCTAACTACTAGTAACCTGCAGCGGAGCCAGTACTAGTGTCCGGAGAGTCAGGTGGTGGACCACCAGTACTGCCCTCGCTCAAGCCTGAATCTCCCTGTATCTCGTCTGGAACGGCAAGTGCGGCCGGTGGGGCGATCGGCGGCTACTGACCCAGCTGGGCCATCGCCTGCCACACCTCTACCTCGATCTCCATCTCTGCTACCTGGTTCTGCATCTCCATCACGTTCTGCACCAAGGAAAAACATTGAGCCTCAGTGTGAGCGAGCTGAACCTGAGTCATCTCAAGCGCGTGCTCGCGGGCAAACAACTGCTCCGTGAGCTCGGCACGCTCCTGGTGCCACTGAATACGCTCGTCCTGAACGTAACGATCTCTTGCTGGAGGTGAGCAACGGTCTGGCGCTCGTACTGAAGGTCAAGAGTAAGGATATCCCTCATCGCTGTGGAGTCCATCAACACAACGGAGAGCATACCCTGTGTGGAGAGACGGAACACCTGCATGTTGTACACCGCCTCCAAGAACCTCAGAAGCTGACGCACAACAACCGCTGGAGGGTCTGCCGTGAGTAACACGTCGGTGAGCGAGAGACGCTCACGCCAAGCCGGGTCGAGTGGGTCCATGGCCGGGAACAAACCCAGCGCAGTAAGCATCACCTCGTCCGGGTGCTGCTCACAAAAAGTGTGAAGAATCCGCATGGCCGCGGACTCAACCGACTCAACACCGCGGTGAGCAAAGAACACCATGCTCAAGTCCGCCCACTCCGGGTGCTCGGGGTGAGGAAGCACCGTAGCGGTAGTGTGGGCGTAGGGAACACCCTGGTCCCAAAAGGAGACCACCTCGTACAGTGGAGGCGTAACGTAGCCCACCTCACTGAGAGTCTCCCACAAGATACGGGGAAAACCCTCCCAGTGCAGGGCATCGGTACGGATCGTATCGTCCGCGTCGATCTCGTAGATCGGTGGCTGCGCCATCTATACAAAAATTTAGGAACTACATGTCGAATATCAAACGACATCAACGAGCAATAGGGTACAAACTGGTAGGTATGAACAAAAATTCATAACATATAAACCAGGACCCCAAAAATTCCCATTTTCTCACAGCAACTTAATGACATGATTATGCACACTTTTGGTATTCAAAGGTAAATCTAATTTGAATTGGAACATGCTCGAAAAATTTCGTTTGCAGAGGGGTACTGCTCTGGAAAACAGCAGGACAGGGACTCACTAAACTGAGCATAACTCTCTACAGAAAATTCCTAAAATCCTGAAAAATTCACAGTGGATGCTTAACTTCACAAGACACAACTTTCCTAAGGATGCCTGTTCAGATTCCTTACAGATTTGGCTACAAAAATTGAGAAACGATAGAGACAGAATCTGCCAGGATTTTCCTAAATTCACAAGAGAGGAAATCCTCGTCTAAGATCAAGCAATTCACCCTAGCAAAATTATTCAAACACTTAGGGGTAAATTTTAGGTTCATCAAGATTTTAATTATGCATGCACACGCCTTAAACGACCTTACACAACTAGATCCAAAATACGTAGTTAGTGCCGGTGGCAAGCTTATAATCGGCTCTCCTTATAATAACTAGTCGGGGCTATTCGATTCGCACTTAACGACTTACAAGCGTGGTTAGTGTACCTGCAGAAAATGAACCTTTCGTGCCAGCACGTCACGAAAGCGTCCTCATACATTACCGTTCACTTATAGAAACGGTATCCATGCGTCAAGCCGCTGCATGGACAGCGTCCAACCTCGGAAACCCTCCGTTTGAATGGAGTGTATCCTTGCCTCGCATGATCGTCATGCGGAATGCACACGTATGACACACGTGGTGACACCATAACTCATATCTAGACGCGAAGATGGGATCCATGGAAGGGATCACTCCATCAACCCTCGCAATTCTCGTGATGCGGAACAGCGCACGTATAAAACATGTGGCTCATCTAGTTTGGTTGTGCAATAAAGTAAGTCTGACATAAAATAGAGTGCTGGAAGTTAGCAAAATAAACCATAGATTCTTATGCCACCTCAAAGAACCCAAAAATTCCCTCTAGGGCCTCTCGATCTAGATCATTCCTTAACGATCCAACGGATTTTCGAAATCCAATCAATCTTGGTAGGTTTTATTGTAAAACATGTGATAAATATTAATCTAATCACTCTGGTGCATTCAATTGCTCTGATATCAGCTGTGACAACCCCACCCGAGATAATTCCGTACTATCGCCTAAACCATTCCATTTGGTCATTAAGCGATAATAAAGAAGCATCTCATTGAGTGTTGCCAGGTTTACACCCGGTAAATCACTTGGAAACACAGAGAGGATCGAACGAATGCATTAAAACTCCCACGAAGAAGAGTCCAGAGTGCCTTACAATTTAACCATCACATCCCCGTAGGGGTCATTATTACAAACGTAGTTCTTTGACATGAAAGTAAAAGGGTTCAGAGTTTATTTCAAACAGCGGAAGATAACTAAACGATTCGATCACACCATGGGAGGCCTGTCCATGATGCAATCATTCTTCGTCATCCACCCATTCCAGCTCCCAGCCGGGTGGAAGTTCTCCGGGCCACACATCAGATGCATTACCTGGAACAACAGTATAAGGCAAGGCTGAGTATACTAATACTCAGCAAGACTTACCCGTCTAAAAGAAAGACTTTACATCTAATCATGCAAGGCTTTTGGCTAGTGTGTTTGTTTGCCAAAAAGGTACTAAGTTGTGAATCCTTGCTTTCACATTTTAGCTCAAGTTCTAGTAGAAGTAATCATTACTAGGTAAGCAACTACTGCAACCAAAGTTGTACAAACAATTAATCGAAGTAATAATCTTCACGAAGTTCCATCATAAGGGATATCATGGCCAGTCGGGTAAGTAGTCTCAGATAACGGTGAGAGGCCGACAATCGATTGATTCATAACCTTGCAAGGTGGACCTAAACACACGGAAGGTGCCCTCACTAAGAGTTCACCAACCAGGCGGTTCCCTTCATTCTTCGGTTTGGGGATAATAGCTCACAGTCTTAAGTACAAGGTTTATCTGGGCTACGCCACTAAGGTCACCCAGCCTCACGCATGCACTCGGGTGGCGAGCCCGGGGCCGCAACCCTAAGAGTAGTGATAGTAAGACCATGTACCGCCTCATTTAGGTACTAGGCTTGCCGTACCCATTTCCGACAAGTGTTTAGTATGTTCAAACACTTAGCCCATGAAGTCATTGGACCGGAGCCCAAATCCCATGCTCTTACCACATGAGCAATCCATTTGATCCATATGGTGATTCCATAAAGAAGATCCTATTCTCGCGAGTGACGAACATCACTCGACTTGTACCGGATCCTTAAGCATAGCAACTAGCGACCTAACATGCTAGTAAAAGATCATAGGTACTTGTGGATCATGCAACTAGGGTTTCATTTCAACTCCTGAACGTAAATGCACATACAATAACAAGAAGTAAATTCAGAAGTTTTAAAGAAACATAGGGGTTAATGTATAAACCGAGGCTTGCCTTTGTCAGCACAAGCAGACACACAAACTTCCGGACTTTGGTCCGGGTCTTGCTCTACGGTCACGTAGTGCACGTCTCCTCCAACTCCCTCGTCCTCGTCAGCCGGCACAAGCGTATAGCTACCATCGGGGACTTCAACACGGGGAATGCCATGCAGGGGTTAGGAGTGTAATTATGTTAAATTAATTCAAAAACAGTAGCAAAGAGCTGCAAGGAGTATATGGTTGGCCATATCCACCTTAACAAAAGTATTTACACATCTTTCCTTTCAAAGAAATAAGCAAAGGCCTATTTAGCTCACCCTTTTAAGGTGATTGTGTGCACATCTATTAAAGAATTACTTAATTCAGCAACAAACAGCAAGGCCATTATCTTCCTAGCACCAAGTTACTTTTCCTAACACTTATTCTTAAGGTAAGCACTAGAGGTAGTGATTTTCCTTATTTTTCCCTTCTCTAGATTATTCTAGTTTTGAGCTTCTCATGCAAACCAAAACATACAAACTAATCCAGCAACCCTCCACTGGTCCTACTGACCAGGAGGCACACATGGACAGCAAGGAAAAGGGGTTTTAGCACCATTGAATTTAATACACACAATTAGGAGCATTCCTAGCTAGCATAAAAGGAAAATGCATATGAAAATAAATAGCACAGAGCTGAACTCCATCTTTCTCCTACATGTACTCTGGTCCAAAACAAGCTTAAAGAACTAACAAACAAACATATAGCCTTCATGAAACATGTTACACATATTTATGATTAAAAACAAGCATAAATGAAGAAATAATATTTCTAACAGAGATAAATTCATGGTCAATTCACCAAAGGTGCTTTTTATCATAACAAGACTATAGCCAGAAGTTGGGCTCAGAAATAATTACATTGGGAGCTACAAAAATCATCTAAGTAGATTTGCCAATATCACAAGATAATTTATTCAGGAAGATCCCTTCAGCAACTTTGTGCAAATTTTGGCACAGAGGCTAGGCATACTAGTTATCACAACATATCCAAAATCCAGCTCAAAAGCTTGTGTGGATTTTGCAGAAACACCAATCTAATCATTTCACATTCCTATTTTTCAAGCAAAAACTAAATCTCAAAAGTATATACATATCTGGACAAAGTTGTGGTTCTTCTCACACTGAGTACAGAAAAATTGGGTTTGCTATTTTTGGATTTTTCTATGATTTTTAATCGATTTTACAAGGTGCTGGACTCAAACACAAAACTAAGAACAATCTTTTTATACTAGGGACCTTAGAACTTTTGAAAGCTTCACAAATACACCCTTGGCTCACCCCCCCCCCCCTCGGGCCCGACGGCAGAGATGAGCTCGCCGGCGGCGAGGTAGGGCTCGGGCACGCAAACAAGCAAGGGGGATCTTCGAGTAGGCCTACCAGCTATCGATTGGCGGCGGTGGATTGGCCGGTGGGGTCTCCGGCGAGCGCGGCGGCGGAGCAGCGGCGGCGCGCCCGCGGGAAACTTGACGACAGTGAGAGGATGGCTTGGGCTCAACAACGTGCTGCCCAGGAAGCTTCCATGCAACCCAAGGAAGGTACCAGGCACGTCACGAAGCTTGGAGAAGTGGCGGAGGAGCGAGCTCGACGGCGGCGGTCCGGCGGCGGCCACGGAGGCTCGGGCTACGGCGAAGGGGTGGCTCAGCATGATCAACACATGGCTTGGGGAGGTGTTGTGGTGCACAGGGAAGGGCTGAGGCTCACTGGTTTGCGAGGAAAACGAACGGAGCACAATGCTCACCGAGCGGCGGCAATGGCGGATGGCGGCGGCTCGGGCAGGCAGGCATGCGCGCGAGGGACGGCGGGGACCGGCTTATATGCGTGCGGGAAGGTCGGTTGGGGTAGGTAGGAACGTGCCGAGCCGCTAGACTGCGTAGGGGAGGCGAGGGCATGGCCGGCGACGTGCGGCTGCGCCGGCGGCCAATGGCACGCCGCGGACGGTGCGCCGGCCGGCGGATTGTGCCACACGGCCCTCCCCACTTGCCACGGACGGCACGCACGGGTGTTCACCGGCGGCTGCGCGAGGGACCGGCGGTCACACCGATCCCTCGGCGTGCGCGCGCCGACGCGGGTACGGCGCGTACGGCGGTGGCCGACGTGGCCGCGCGCGACGTCACGCTCTGGACGCGTTCCGGCGCTCGGGGTGAAATTGTATTTCCTGATTCGATTTTCAAATTTGTTTTTCTCCAGTTTTCTAAACTACACTGCACCTTAGTACCTGAAGCAAAGTTGGAGATTAGGGATCCCTCTATCACTTTCACAAAGGCTTGCAGGGGTTTTGTCCAAGGGGTGAAGCAGGAACGCCATGCCAACATGGCTGAATTCTCGGCGCCCATGAACAGGAGCACATCAGCTTCCACGGCCTGTTTCACCATCAATTCTTCCAAATTTCAAATGCCACTCAACAGCAAAGTTGTGTCCCCCAACATTCTGCACACTTTTCTCTTTGGGTGGTTTTGGAGTGTTGAAGGAAATTTTTGGGGAACGCGCCAAGTTCTAGAATGGCATAGGAGGTTAAGGAAATAAGAGGGGTTTTGAGCTAGGGTTTTGACCAAGGTTGACCTATGGTCATCAAGGTGATTTATAGATATGATTAAGTGGGTTATAAGCTCAAAATGACAATGAGCAAAAACACGGGGTGTTACAGTAAAGAGGAGAGTAAATGAGTTCTGAAGCTTTGCAGTTCGAAATGGGCAAGAGAGAGGAAAGGGTGGAGGAGGCTTTTATACCCCCTCACACAGAAAAGAGTCGTTACAGCTCTAAGACCCGGAATGTCCGGGGAAAACCCGGAAACTCTGGGAAGTCCGGAGACTCCGGGAAAAACCGGGATACTTCGGCCTGCCAAGGTCAGCACCCAAGAAAAATATCTCCGTGAACGTGTTGGTGCAAAGGCTTGACAACTAGAGCACCTGTTCAACTCTTGGAAGATACATTTCTTGTCCCTCTTTATAGTACGGCGTTCCTAGGACTCAAATTCAAAATATAAAATAAATAAGCCTTCTTCGGAACCCTTTGTAGCATCACTTCCTTTTTTATAGACAATGAATTACACTTGATGCCCCCATACAATTTTAATACCTGCTCATACACTAGATAAATCATTAGTTACTTAAGCGTATATCATTAAATCACCAAAACCCACTTAGGGGGGCAAGATACTCTTCAGTCTCTCTAAGTTGTTTTCTAGTATATTTGATTTGCTTCCGCTTCGATCTACTTGGGTGTGCTACTTGTGTATTCAGGGATCATTACTTTGCTTGTGATCATCTACCAAGGCCACTCATCAAGTTTGGTTTGTGCTAGAAGTCAAGAGAAGCTTGAAGCTGTTTTTGCATGTTCTCTTTGACGCACCGGTCTAATCGGTGTAGGGTAATGGTCTGACTGGTGTCTCCTGTGAAGTAGAGCCAACGACCAGTCTGACCGGTCGGTACCACCGGTCTAATCGGTGACGCCTGACAGTTCAAGTTTTCGGGAAGAAAAGTTTAAGTTGGTCGTCTCGCCTATTCACCCCCTCTAGGCGACATCAAGGTCCTTTCACGACCGCTGGAGCCAACTATCTCATTGATGAGGAGAGGGATGTGCGAGACTGCTCGACGTCCCACTTTTTTTAGAGTTGTTTTCTTCTCTCTCCTTCTCTTTTAAAGGGAATTTGCAGGTGGGGATGTAGGTGATTGTTGGATTCGGTCTATTCCGCCTCGTCACACATTATACCCAGCTTACCAGTGGGTAACGCGTGTCGAGTTACACTAAATTAAAGGTGAGTACACACGCTTTATTCGTTTAACTTATGAGCTACCAGCCAACAGTACTTTTCTCAAAACAAACTGGCCACCAGCAACCGGCTAATAGTACTTTTCTCTCGGAGCAAATCAGCACTAGTCACCAACCAAGCGAACAGGCTTTAAAAATAAAATTATATTGAAGTTTAAACCGTATTGCACTTCGCCTTCAGCGTTTCGGTGTACTCACGCATCATACGGTTCCAAATCTCAATTTTGTAAAGAGAAATGTCTGTCATGATTAGATAAATAAATCTATTCCAGGTTTTATTTTAGTACCTACATAAAACTCTTATTTATATTTCTCTTCATTACTCCAATAAGATATCTGACGTATTGAGCCTATCTTTTGTGAAGAAAACGACGGTCTAAACACAAAGTCGTTGTTAGCTGAGTACTGGAACGAAGTGGTGGCCGCCTGGAGGAGCGCGTGCAGCCGCCGGCGCGCCGCCTGTTCCGGCCCCGGCGGGCTTTTGCTGGAACCGCAGCCGCTAGTGTTGGAAATATGCCCTAGAGCCAACTGGATTTGATCCACTAGTGGACTCAAATGGATTTGATCCATTATGGTGTAAAAGTCCTAATGGGCCACAAATGTTGTAAAGCCCATTAGTATTGGAAGGGGTACACCATCTATTAGTCCCGTATTGCTAATGGACGATGGTGTGGGGGGTTTTCCTCCAAATAAATATGGACCACACCCCTCCTGAAAAGAGACAACTTTCTCAAGTAGCGGCCCGCGCGCCAACGCTCCCTCCTCGTCGCACTCGCGGACCTAGCGATCCGGCGTGCGTCGCTTCCTTCTCCGTACGGTGTGGATACCTTGGAGGTGCTACATCCGGAGCACTTGGATCGGACGAGCCGTACGTGCAAGTCAAGAAGGACGTGAGCAACCGCACCGCCCGCTACCCTCGACGCGTTCGTCTACATCGAGACGTTTCCGCCGCATCCGCGCGTCTAGTGGTAATCCCGTGATCTCCCGACGGCGGCGGTTTGTTTTGCGGGGAAAATTTTGTTTTGCGCTAGCGTAGCCACCCCGTTTCCCTTCAGTGGTACCAGAGTCGTAGCTGCTAAGTTTTAGATTCGGGATGTGTGTATATAGAGATATGCAGATGTAGATCAAAGTTTTGATCGGCTTCGTGTTCTTGACGTGATGGTCGTGTAACGAATTACTCCTACCGGTCGGAATTCCGCCATCGGAGTTAAGTGATACACGTAAACCCAGTCACAACGAGAAGGAGATCAATTGGATTGGTCGAAGCGAAGCTAGGTCAAGTGCCAAACGCATGGGATGCGTGGCGGTGGCAGATTGGATCTCTACCGGCCCGGGAAAAATCAGAAAACATACTGTTCGGTAAAACAGTCATAACTTTTCGTCGTTAACTCGGATGAAGACGTTTTCTATACGAAAATTGATCTATAGAAAATTTTACACATGTGATAAACCAGCTTTGCTGGTCTCGGCGAAATTAGTTTTGCCAAATTCGGCTTGCAAGATGGGTTTTCGGGCGTTTTAAATTTGGACGTCGAAATTGCGATAATCTGTTTTGCAGGTTTTGTAATCGGTATGGCCTATATGTGTATGTGATGCATGTGTGTAATTTATTCGTGACCTACGTGTCACGTGTACGGCAATACGGCTGGAGCCATATGTATTGTCAAAATTAATGTAATGGTCTGCGTACCAATTTGTGATGATCTAATACGCGATTGTGTAACTTTCATTACTAGCACGCGTTAGATAGTTCTTGGAGGACTCATCACATGGAGGCACACACAGACCATGGATATGGAGATCAACATGATGTACAGGTCAATGGAGATGGAGATCACCATGTGAGAATAGGCCATACCGTGTTACAACTGTGTGAATGTCGTTCTTACCGTTCTACTTTTACATGCGACAATGTTGTTTTCTTGCGTGTGATGTTACGAGTAGAACGATCCCCTTGTAATTTTAAGTTAACATGCCCTCCCAACACTTGCCACCGTCCCACGTCTTGTACAATTAGTGGTGGGTCTATGAAATTAGGGTGCCACTAGTTTTCCTTGACTAGACGGGTTTGTATCGGATACTTACACGCATAAGTGTTGGTTTACTTATCAAAGTCATCTTAACGGTTAAGGATTTTGGGGCATAAAGGTTGGGAGCCTAGACATAGAGATGTCACCCAACAACGAAGTCATATGTGATATGATTAGCAAAGAGTTGCTTACCGATCTACCTTGTTTACTAGCGGTGACGCAAAAGCTCACTAGTAAACTTGTTAGTTGTGGATTCTGAATCACTAAGTATCAATGTGGGGATATTGATTTTAGTGGGAGTAAATTCTTTTATTTTACTCTCGTCATGAATATATTGTCTTAGTGTTTTGCATTTATTATTCGTTGTAGATTAAAGGCACCTAGCAACACCACATCGTTTACCTTGCATTCGGTCCTTGAGAAGGACAAGTTGATCGGAACAAACTTTACGAATTGGATTCGTAATCCGAGAATTGTTCTCGGTAGCTGAGAAAAGGGAAGGAGTTCTAGGCACCCACTTACCAATAGATGATAACGTTAAGAAAAGCACGGGCAGTAGTCATGTGATGGCGATCCAAAACAAGCCGATCTTTAAAAGGAAGGGCAATTCTTGGAAGAAGAAAGGTAAGGCCAAGGATAAGATCCCAATGCCAAACCAGGCGCCCAAGGCTAGTCCAGCTGCCAAGGCTGAATATTTTCATTGTAAGAAAATCGGTCACTGGAAAAGAAATTGTAAGATGTACTTAGCTTCTATGAAAAGCAAGGGAAGTAAGGGTACTTCCACTTTAGGTACACTTAATGTTTATGTTACAGATATTTTCCTCGCTGATTCTTATACTAATTCTTGGGTATTTGATACCGGATCGGTTGCTCATATTTGCAACTCGATGCAAGGAATGATAAGAAGTAGAAGCATGGAACGAGGAGAAGTTGATTTCCGCGTAGGCAATAATGCAAGAGTTGCTGCATTGAGCGTCGTAACGATGCAACTACACCTCCCGTCAGGATTTATTATGGATTTGAATAATTGTTATTTTGTTCCTAGTTTGAGTCGAAACATTTTATCCCCTTCATGTTTGATGAAGGATGGTTATTCATTTGCGAGTGAAAACAATGGTTGTGTGATCTCTAAGGATAATATGTTTGTGGCTTGTGCATCCATTGTGAATGGCTTATTTGTTTTAAATCTTGATGATTCACCTATCTGTAACATAAGTGCTAAAAGGTCTCGACCTAATGATTTAAGTCCTACCTACATATGGCATTGTCGTTTGGGTCACATCAGTGAAAAGCGCATGAAGAAGCTCCATAACGATGGACTTTTAACTTCGTTTGATTTTGAATCCTACGAGACATGTGAAGCTTGTTTGCTAGGCAAGATGACCAAGATGCCTTTCTCAGGTTTTCCTGAGAGAGCCTCAGACTTACTGGAACTCATACATACGGATGTGTGCGGACCAATGAGTACGACAGCTAGAGGTGGATACCAATACTTCATAACATTCACTGATGATTTAAGTAGATATGGTTATGTCTATTTAATGAAGCACAAGTCTGAAACTTTTGAAAAGTTCAAAGAATTTCGGAGTGAAGTAGAAAACCAACGTGGCAAGAAAATCAAGACCTTGCGTTCGATCGTGGAGGTGAGTATTTGAGCCATGAGTTTAGCGATCATCTAAAGAGTTGCGGAATTGTTCCACAACTTACGCCACCGGAACACCTCAAAGAAACGGTGTATCCGAGCGACATAATCGAACCTTGTTGGACATGGTCCGATCAATGATGAGCCGATCGGACATACCATTGTCATTTTGGGGTTATGCTCTAGAAACCGCAGCTTTCACTTTAAATAGGGTACCTTCTAAGTCCGTAGTTAAGACAAGCATATGAGATGTGGACTGGTAAGACTCCCAGTTTGTCTTTTCTGAAAATTTGGGGTTGTGAGGTTTATGTGAAGAAACTTCAATCAAATAAATTAACACATAAATCGGACAAGTGCATATTCTTGGGATATCCAAAGGAAACCTTGGGATATTATTTCTACAACCGGTCGAAGGCAAAGTGTTTGTCGCTCGGAATGGCGTTTTCTTAAAGAAAGAGTTTCTTAAAGGAGAAAATGTAGACGAAGGTGTATCTTGAAGAAGTTCAAGATGAGCCGCTTGGGCAAGATTTCACAATTGATGCTAATGTAGCTGAACGAGTTGAGATGCCCGTGGCAAGAGAAGCACCACCACAACCACGAAGGTCTGAAAGGGCACGTCGCACAACTGATAAGCTCAATCTCATGATCGCGGGAGAGCGAGACATATTGTTGTTAGACAATGATGAACCTATGACAGATGCGGAAGCAATGATGGACCCAAATTCCGAGAAATGGCAAAGTGCCATGAGATCCGAAATAGATTCCATGGATAACAATCAAGTTTGGAACTTGGTTGACCCGCTAGATGGTGTTAAACCCATAGAGTGCAAATGGATCTATAAGAAGAAGAGGGACATGGATGGAAATGTTCACATCCATAAAGCTCGACTTGTTGCAAAAGGTTTTCGACAAGTTCAAGGAGTTGACTACGACGAGACATTCTCACCCGTAGCGATGCTTAAATCTATTCGGATCATTCTAGCTATAGCTGCATATTTCGATTATGAGATATGGCAGATGGATGTCAAAACAGCTTTCCTAAATGGAAATCTGACTGAGGATGTGTATATGACACAACCTAAGGGATTTGTTGATCCAACTAATGCTGGAAAGGTGTGCAAACTTCAAAAATCCATTTATGGATTGAAGAAAGCATCTCGGAGTTGGAACCTTCGCTTTGATGAGGTGGTAAAAGGGTTTGGCTTTATTCAGAGTGAAGAAGAGCCTTGTGTTTACAAGAAGGCAAGTGGGAGCTCTGTAGTATTTCTAATCTTATATGTGGATGACATATTACTGATTGGAAATGACATTCCTATGCTTGAGGCCGCTAAGACCTCATTAAAAAATAGTTTTTCAATGAAGGACTTAGGTGAGGCGGCATACATTTTGGGCATCAAAATCTATAGAGATAGATCAAAAAGGCTTATAGGATTAAGCCAAGACACTTACATTGATAAAGTGTTGAAAAGGTTCAACATGGAAGAGGCAAAGAAAGGGTTCTTGCCTATGTCACATGGCATACATCTTAGCAAGACTCGGTGTCCTTCGACAAGCGATGAGCGGGAACGCATGAGTAGAATACCGTATGCTTCGGCCATCGGATCTATTATGTATGCAATGATATGTACACGTCCGGATATTTCGTATGCACACGGTGTTACAAGCGGATACCAATCGATCCGGGTGAGGGTCACTTGGACAGCGGTTAAAAATGTTTTTAAGTACTTAAGAAGGACTAAATGCATGTTCCTAGTCTATGGTGGTGAGGAGGAGCTCGTTGTAATGGGTTACACCGATGCTAGTTTCCAAACTGACCAAGACGATTCAAAGTCGCTATCAGGATACGTATTTACGATAAACGGTGGAGCCGTGAGTCGGAAGAGTTCCAAGCGAGGAAACGGTGGTCGATTCTACAACGAAGCCGAGTACATCGCGGCTTCGGAAGCCGCAAAGGAGGGTGTTTGGATAAGGAAGTTCCTTTACGAACTTGGTGTGTTTCCGAGTGTCTCTAGCCCATTGGATCTTTATTGTGACAACAATGGGGCTATTGCGCAAGCAAAGGAGCCAAGGAACCACCAAAAGAATAAACATGTACCGCGGAAATTTCATCGATACGAGAGATCGTTAGACGAGGTGATATCAAGATATGCAAAGTACACACGGATTTGAATGTTGCGGATCCTTTGACAAAACCCCTTCCACGGCCCTAAGCATGAGGCGCACGTGAGAGCTATGGGTATTAGATATATTCTAGATTAGCTCAAGTGCAAGTGGAAGGATGTTAGAAATATGTCCTATAAGGAATCATAGAGATGATTATATTTCATTATATCCATGTCACTTGGTTCTTTTATTGAATATCCATGAAAGGCGACTTGTATTTGATTGGCAATTATGTGAATTGTTCGTGAAACTCTTTTACTTGTATGGTTATTCAAAAGTTGTCCCTAATATGAGTTAATGACTAGCACATGAATTAGTTGATGACTATGTTTCACAAGTCATGAACATGGAGATGTATAACTAATAATGTGGGCACATGTATGACATGGGGCTGGACTGACCCAATTTGAGACCTTGTTCTCTGTTTACACAACGTATACGCTATGTCCTTAGACTTGAGATTGTCGCATGTACTCAAGATGTGAATTGACCTACTAAGGGGCCATCAACCGCTACTCCGTAACTGGGTAGTCATAAAGATGGCTTTCGGGTTTGTCAGGAAGCATGCTGTGAGGCATGGTCAATCAAGATAGAATTTGCCCCTCTACTTGAGAGAGATATCTCTGTGCCCCTCGAGTGATCGGATTAAGAAATGCATGGCCATGCTGGGTTAAGGGTTAACCCCCTTTTGATGATCCGAATCGCAGTGTCGAGAAAGAGAGGTCAGCTTGGAGCTAGACCAAGTATCGTGAGGCAAAGGGAATAGTATGTATGAATTGTTGTGATGGTTTGTCTGATAAGATCTTTACGTATGCATAGGAGTTGACACGTCTTGCTAGAGGCCGCTATCAACTATTGATCGAGTAGTGTACTCGGGTCAAGTCTATGTGTACGTGAACCTATAGGGTCACACACTTAAGGGGTTGGAAGCCGAATGAGTATCAATATACTTGCATAGTTGACTCTAGTGCAAGTGGGAAACTGTTGGAAATATGCCCTAGAGCCAACTGGATTTGATCCACTAGTGGACTCAAATGGATTTGATCCATTATGGTGTAAAAGTCCTAATGGGCCACAAATGTTGTAAAGCCCATTAGTATTGGAAGGGGTACACCATCTATTAGTCCCGTATTGCTAATGGACGATGGTGTGGGGGGTTTTCCTCCCAATAAATATGGACCACACCCCTCCTGAAAAGACACAACTTTCTCAAGTAGCAGCCGCGCTGCCAACGCTCCCTCCTCGTCGCACTCGCGGACCTAGCAGTCCGGCGTGCGTCGCTTCCTTCTCCGTACGTGTGGATACCTTGGAGGTGCTACATCTGGAGCACTTGGATCGGACGAGCCGCACGTGCAAGTCAAGAAGGACGTGAGCAACTGCACTGCCTGCTACCCTCGACGCGTTCGTCTACATCGAGACGGTTCCGCTGCATCTGCGCGTCTAGTGGTAATCCCGTGATCTCTGACAGCAGCAGTTTCTGTTTTGCGGGGAAAATTTTGTTTTGCGCTAGCGTAGCCACCCCGTTTCTCTTCAGCTAGCACAGCCCGGGATTTCGCCGCGCACGGCATGTCCGGCGTGCTTTTCGGTGCGCCGTGGCCGGGGCCCGTGTTCCTGCGGCTCCTCTCTCCCTACTCCCTAGTCCCTACTCCCTACGTCTACGTACCTTACCGGCAAGTCAATCGCATCCACCGGATTGTCGCTGTGTTACGCCAGCCATCTCGTGTCGTGTGACGCTTAACACTTCTTATGGCTGTGTATCGCCTACTCCAGAATGTTGTGCACGTGACAAAACTTGCGACCAGGCCAGGGGCAGGCAGTACGCCGTTCTGCACAATATTCAGCTCACACCAGGGCACGCCGTTCTGCACAATATTCAGCTCAGACCAGGGCAGGCCAGTACGCACGTAACAAAACTTTCGATGCATCAGGCCAGTGTTTTACCGGCCGGCGTCGCTTGTACCAGCGTGACTAGAATCTCGTACACTATCAGTCTATCACATTACCCGCGGCACCGATTGCGGTTCGGGGGACGGGGGCGTCGTTGGCGCACTGACACTGTCACGCTGCACGCTGCACGCTGCAGATCGGAGGTTTTGTCTACCCGTGTCCGTGCAGCGCTTCCCGTGGGCGACGATGTCGTCGATGCGAAATGATCCATATCGACCTTCTTCGACATCTCTAGCGGGTTCACTGCTTTTGCTAGTGACGACGGCATCAGGGCACTGTTTGGATGGTGGAGATAAATATTTACCCCGAGGAAAATGATTTCCCCTCCTATTTGCCCCTACTAATATTTGCCTCTTGGGGGTGTTTGGATGGAGGGGTAAATGTGGATGTGGATGAGAGAGGAAGAGCGGGACCCACCACAAATTTGCTCCAATTTGCTACCTTTTAGGGGTAAATGGAATTAGGGGGGCAAAACATTTGCCCCACCACATTTGCCCCACATGTTTGGCACCTTAGGGGTAAATTAGGGGTAAATTTGCCCCATTTACCCCATTTACCCCACCATCCAAACAGGCCCCAGGTTTGTTACCAATTCGTGGAGAAGTCGGATTGGGTTTTGGTATCCATCTTTTTTTTGGTTCTGCTCCCCTCAAGGTGTCAGGATTAGAGTGACCCAGACAAGAAATTCACAGGAAAAGCCAAAGAAAACAGGATTGCAACACAGGGTAAGAAAGAGAATGAGACAGGGTTGATTCGAGTGACTGAAGAAGAACGTTCCAGCAAGGGAGCTCCGGTCGCCGGCGGCCAGAGAGACGGTGGCGATGGGGAGTCTCGGTCACCCACCCAGGGTTCAACCCTCAACAACTTCCCATAATTCTTACAGTAGCGACTGGGTCCTAAATAGCATGGACCAGTCATTAACATAAGTAAAAGACGAATACTGTTTTACACCCGAAAAGAACGCTCATCAACGCTTAAACGCCTCCAGACGCTGGTAGTCGTTGATCTCGCGATGGACGAATGAAGACAGACCCGGACCCGTTACTCTGAATCACTGAACTTTAGGTGCTTGCGCCTGACAATGCCTCCCCCTTAAGATCCTTGTCCTCAAGGATGAAAACTTGGAAAAACCTTGCGAATGAAGTCAACATCCTCCCAAGTTGCGTCAGCTTCTGGAAGGTTAAGCCATTTGATACGCCATTGAATAACTGGTTCATTGTTCCTCGGTATCATTCTTCTCTCCAGAATTTCCACAGGAGCTACTTGGATATTGCCTTTTGAATCAATGAGTGGTAAGTCGGGGCTGGGTACTGCAGTTGGTCCCAAATGCTTCTTAAGCTGGCTCACATGGAAGGTATCATTCAGCTGGCAACCCTTTGGAAGCAACAGCTTATAAGCAGAAGGACCAATTCTTGCCAGAACTCTAAATGGACCATAGAACTTGGAGTGAAGCTTGATGCACTTGTGAGTACTTATAGATGTATGCCTATATGGTTGGATCTTCAAATACACCATTTGACCTACTGAGACCTCTCTATCACTCCTGTTCTTATCAGCTTGTTGTTTGATTCTCGATTGTGCCTTGGCTAAGTTATCCCTGATCACTTGGAGAGCCACCTGCCTGTTCCTCAACTGGTCTTGAGCTGACAGGTTTGGACAATCAGGCATAACATCTTCAGCTACATGTGGTGGGGCAAAACCATACAATGCCTGAAAAGGTGTCATGTTCAGAGATGTGTGGTATGAGGTGTTGTACCACCATTCAGCAAGTGACAGCCAATGAATCCATCTTTTTGGGCCATTGAAACACATACATCTCAAATAATTCTCTAGACATTGGCTAACTCGTTCTGTCTGACCATCGGTCTGAGGGTGGTAAGCAGAAGATAAGTGCAGTTCCACTTTCATACCATGGAACAGGCTTTGCCACACTGAACTAGTAAAGATAGGGTCTCTGTCAGTTACTATCACTTTGGGAAGCCCATGGAGTTTGAAGATATTGTCCATATAAAGATTAGCCACATCTTGAGCTGAGTAAGGGTGGTTTAGTGGAAGGAAGTGAGCATACTTGGTCAACCTATCCACCACTACTAGGATCACATCCCCCCCTGAAGTTGGAAGCCCTTCAATGAAGTCCATAGAGACATGAGTCCAGGCTGATGCAAGAATTGGCAATGGTGCTAGAAGACCTGCATAAGGTATATGTTCTGCCTTATTCTTCTGACAGACAGGGCAGGTACTGACATAATCTTTGACATATTGTTGCATTTTGGGCCAGTGAAAGATCAACTGAATCCTCTTTAGGGTGGCTCTTTCTCCAGAATAGCCCCCTAAGGCTGATTTGTGAAAGTTGGCCACTATCTCAGTTTTCAGTGAACTATTATCCCCAAGCACAATTTTGCCTTTGTATTTGATGACACCATTGTGTAGTGTTTAATGAGGAACAGCCTGAGAATCAAGACTCAGTTTAGCCAAGAGGTCCAGGCAGTATGGGTCATTTTCATAACTGGCTTGGACCTGTTCTACCCAGGAAAGTATAACAGCAGATATTGCCAAAAGTTGTGAAGAATGAGGTGCTCTGGAGAGTGCATCAGCCACCTTATTCTCTCTACCCTTCTTGTACTCAACTTTGTAGTTAAAGCCCAATAACTTGATCAGTAGTTTGTGTTGGATGCCATCAACTATCCTTTGATCTTGGATGTATTTAAGGCTCTGCAGGTCAGTCCTGATGATCACTGATGTACTAGCCAGATAATGTTTCCATTTTTCTAAAGCTTCTAGAATAACCATAGCTTCTTTCTCATAAGTAGAAGCTGCCATTGCTTTGGGTCCCAAGGACTTCTGACAAATGAAATGGGTCTGCCCTCTTGCATCAAGATTGCACCTATACCAGTGCCACTGGCATCAACTTCCAACACAAATGGTTTGCTGAAATTAGGGAGTGCAAGTACAGGTGGGGTGGACGTAATGCTCTTGAGGTTGGAGAATGCAGTCTCCTGCTCAGATGACCACTGGAATGCTTCTTTCTTCAGGGCATTGAATAGAGGTTTGCAAATGACACCATAACCTTGAATGAACCTCCTGTAATAGCCAGCCAAACCAAGGAAGGCTCTTAATTCAGTGACAGTTTGTGATGAAGGCCAGTTCTGAATAATAGCAATTTTTGAAGGTTCAGTAGCAACTCCTTTCTCAGAGTTGACATGTCCAAGATATTCTATTTCTTTCTATGCAAAGGAGCAGTTGCTGAATTTAGCATATAATTTGTTGTCCTTGAGCACTTGGAGTATTTCTCTGAGATGGTTAACATGTGCCTCCATTGAAGTGCTATAGATCAAAATATCATCAAAGAATACGAGAGCAAATTTCCTCAAGAAGTCAGCCAATACTGTATTCATAAGTGTCTGAAATGTGGCTGGAGCATTTGTTAATCCAAATGGCATTACTAGATACTCATAGTGACCCAAATGAGTGGTAAATGTTGTCTTTTGAATGTCTTGCTTCTTCATTCTAATTTGATGATATCAGATCTCAAATCAATTTTGGAGAATATTTTGGCCCCAAAGAGTTCATCCAGAAGGTCTTCTATGATAGGGATGGGGTATTTGTTCTTGATATGTTAGAGTTAAGTTGTCTGTAGTCAACACATAACCTCCAAGTTCCATCTTTTTTCTTGACCAAAATTACAGGGATGAGTAGGGACTAACACTGGGTTGAATCATATGAGAGTCCAATAACTGTTTAATAAGGTTTTCCATGGCATTTTTCTTATGATAAGGTAGCCTGTAGGGTCTCTGATTGACAGGTTTATCCTCTTGCAATAATGGAATGGAGTGATCAACAGTTCTTTCTGGAGGCAAGTGATCTGGGTCTTGAAAAACATCAGAATATTCTGATAATAACTGAGAGACCTCTAGTGGAATATCATTTTGTTGCACAGATTCCTGAGGGCCACAATGGTTCAATATAACAACAACTCCTACTGCTCGTTTCTTCAATGAATGGCAGAGCTTCCTAGGACTGATGGTCAACTTGTTGGCGTTGAGAGTTTCATCTACAAAAGTGACCAGATGAGTGGCCTCTTTAGTGATTGAAAATTCCCTCCTTTTCAAGTCCAATCCAACAGGACTATGAGTATATAGCCAATCAGCACCAAAAACCAAATCATAGCCTTTGAAGTCAACTAATCTGAGATCAGATTGAAAGGTATGCCCTTGAATTGAATAAGTGGTATTGATGCATGTAGTATTGCTAATCATGGTGGTGCCATTTGCTGCAGCTACTTTAATCCCTTCCACATTGGAAATTGAGAAACTATTCTTAACAGCAAAAGAGGAACTGATAAAAGATATGTCACTGCCACTGTCAACAAGTGCAGTAGCCATCTTTTTTCCCAACTGCACTCTTAGTGTGAAAGTGTGAGATTGTGTAGGTGTGCCATTCAATGCATGAATGGAAATCTGATGTATCTTGACTTCATTGGTTTTGAGCTTCTGGGAAGGGTGTTTCAGAATCAACATCCTTTACCACAGCCACTTCCTCTTTGCCTTCTTTTGTTTCTATGAGAATGACAGAGTATATCTGTTTTGCTTTACAGATTTTGGTATGCCTAGGTACCCAAGGTTCTATGCATCTAAAACACTTGCCTGCAGCTTTCAACTCAGCTAGAGTGTGAGCAGGAATGGGGTTTTCACTTTCTTTCGTTTCTTTAGGCTCTAGTTTGGGTATCTTGTTCTGTGGAGTATAAGCAGTAAACCTCTTGAAGGGGGGTGTAGCTTGTTCCAGTCTTTTTGCATACCAATAAGCTACAGATAAGGACACAGGCTTGTGACACTAGACATGGTATTGAATCTGTTCTTTCAACCCAGAAATGAAACTAATAATGAAGTAGTTGTCAGATAGAGAGGGATTGTGTCTTTTTACCATGCTCACCATCTCTTCAAATGTGTCCACATAATCCATAATTGTGCCCACTTGTTTTAAACTATGGAACTGACCAATAACTTCATAATCAGAAGATGTATTGAATCTGTCAGTGACCATTCTACAGAATTGGTGCCAGGGTAAAGTGTTTGCATTGCAGCCAGTGCCTCTCCACCAGTATTCAGCTTTGCCGTTGATATACATTACTGCTATCTTGACGCTATCCTCATTTGGCACTCCAATCATTTCAAAATACTTCTCTGCCTTTCTTAGCCAACCATCAGTATCTTCCCCAGTAAAATTAGGGAATGTCAACTTGGGACCTCTTTCTACAGCTCTGTGTTGATACTGTAATTGCTGATGGTAAGAGTGGTTAGGAGGTGTGTGGTAAGTAAACTGTGGGTTGGTGTTGGATGGATAAGTGTAGTTGTGACTGTATTGTTTTTCTTTGGGGGCTTATTGGTGGTGTGTGGTATAGGTGTGGTAGTTTCTGGGGTTGGGATTTCGATGTGTTTGCTATGGAAGGAATGGCTAGGTTGTGTAGAAGTTGGTGGTGGGTTTGGTGGTGGGTTGGGTGGAGGGGTGTTGTAAATTTGCTTATGGAATGGCTCCTCCTGCCTGGTGTGATTCTACTACTGTTAAAAGTACTCATCACCATTATCAAATTCAGTAATTTCATCCTCTTCATACTGACCATCTTGAGAAGTAGAGTGATACGGGACAAGTTGTAACATTGGCCTAGGAGCAGTAAGACTAGTACTAGGAGCAAAATTGACCTTTCTATGAGTATGTGTATCTCCCTGAATAAACTCAGGTCGCCTAAGTTGAGGGATTGTATAGCAGGGAGTGGTGTCTTTACTTTTCACACTTGAGCCTTTATCTTCAGGGTTGTTTGCTGAAATTTTAGCACCTGATTCTTCTGCTAGTTTGAGAAGCTTCTCCAGAGTGCTGCTGATTGTGGCGTTATGGACCTCTTGGGACTTGTTGTGATCCTGCTGCTGCTGCATGAAGGTCTCCACTTTGACTCTCAAAGCTTCCACTTCTTCAGACGAAGCATAAAGCTGTGAAAGACCCTTGTCATTACTTGTAGTCACCATAGCTGCCTTGTGGAATCGGTTTGGGCCACGACCCTCCCCAATATGTCCCACAGAAGCAAACACCACTGCCTGGAGTGCGGATTTGAGTTGGGGATTTTACACAAACACGTGGTCTGCAACCTTTCTCAAAGAGCACTCCCCTCCAACGCCACCGCTAAATCAGAATTCTAAGCCAAATCCCGGAAATTTACACAATGTGACGCCCTAGGTTTCTAATTAACGTCTTTAGTGCTAACGACCGGTTCAGCCGAGTCAAACCCGCTGACAATGGTCAAACCTAGGTCAACCTGGGTCATCACCCCGAAAACCTCGCCAAAGAACCCTAATGAACCCCTTGACCGAGCCTACACACACCCGTAGTGGACCCTTGGTCGAAAGCACGGTCAAAACCGGCTTAACCGTTGACGTCCGCGAATGTCGTTCGGAATTTTTGCCGTGTTCTCCAAAATTCACCTAAACACTTCAAAATCTACCTTTAGGAAAGTTGTCTATCTTGTTGAGGGACACAACTTTCATGTGGATTGGCATTTCAAATTTTGAGCAGAAAAGGGTGAAAAACTTGGTCAACCGCCAGTACCTCCTGTTTTCCAGAACAGGCCGACATTCAAAGTTGGCACGACGTTCCTGCAAAATCCGTCGAGAAAAACACTAGATGGCCTTTGTAAAAGTTGTAGAGGGTAGTTAGATCTACAACTTTCCTATTCATTGCTCAGTGCACTTTAGTTGCAAAATTTTGAGAAAAACTGAGTTCAAGAGGGTTAAGCCGTGCTGCGCTGTGTGTGTGTCGCGCTGCGTTCCAGAGCGCGCCGCGCCGGCCGCGGCGCGCCCGGCCGCGTTGCGCGCGAGCCTACCGCGCCGTACGGGGCCCCGCGCCCGAGGCCGCGTGCCCCGAGGCCGCCCCGTCCCGAGACCCCGCGCCCCGAGGTCCCCACGCGCCCCGAGCCGGCCGGCCGTACCCGCGGCGTAACGGCCCCGTACCACGGTCGACACCCCCCGGTGACCGGCGGTCCGCCCGCTCTTCGTCCCCGCGCGCGAACGCCCGCTTATAAGGGCCGGCCTTCTCGCTCACGCGCGTGCACACCCCCCTCCTTCCCCGCCACGCCCCCCGCCCGCTCCGGCGAGCGCTAGCCGCGCCACCGCATGGCCGCGACGGTCGCGCGCCCACCGGCCGCCGGCGCGCCCCACCGCCGGAGCCGCCTCGTCCCCGTCCAACCCCCGAAACCGAGTGCCCGTGACCCCTAGACCGCTCCCCTACCCTCCCCGGCCGGACTCCGGCGAGACATCGCCGGAATTTGGCCACCCCGCGCCGGCCACCGCTCCCAGGGACCACATTGCGAAAACAAAAATCTTCCCAGGGTCCCTGCTGCAAAAGCGCAACTCCAATAGTAAAAGTGAGTTGGCTGATTCTTGTAAATTGCGTAGAAAATCACAGAAAAATCAGAAAAATGTAAAACCAATTTTGTTGGATCTGTTGTGAATTATCCTACAACTTATGTTATTCTGGCCTGAGCTAATTCCTGTTAGTTATTGCATGAAAAATACAAATGTGAAAAACCTAGATCTGCAATATCTCAAAAACTATAAATCCTCTGCGTCCAATTTTTGGATATGTTGTGTGTTAGGTCATGACTAGCTCCTGAGCCAAAAATTGCATAAAGTTCTGATGTAAATCTTTTTATAAAAATGTTTTTCCATTTCTGCCAGAGCTGCATAAATATATTTATGTTTTTAAGCTCAACTTGTGCACACTGTCTTGTAATATCAAAATACACATCTTGTGAATTAATCATGATTTTGGATTAACAGAAATAATTATTCTTGATTTATGCATGTTTTCCTTTGTAAATTAATAAACCAAGTTCAGTGGAGATTCCATGTGAACATGCTGGTTCTTTAGACTTGTTTAGGATCAGAGAGAATGCACAAGAAAGTTGGGAGCATTTTGATGCTTATTTATTTTTGTGTGCATTTAAATTGAATCACTAGCTAGTCTTTGTTATTTTCCATAATCTTTAATTTCCTAGCGTCCAAGCGTCACGTGTAGGTCCAATGGACCAGTATAGGTACTAATATGGTTAAGAAACATTTCCTTAATTTTTGGTAATTTAATTGCTTAATAAAAAGCTTAAAAGCCCTTTTAATATTAAAGAGGAATTAAATAAAGAAAAGCCCTTATTTAATTCTTTTTCCTTTTTGAAAGTATTATATAATTTAATTAAAGGGTAATTAATTACCTTTGCTGATCAGAAAGTAATTCATGGATAAAAATATTAATTACACCTTTGCTTGTGAAGATAAAAGGAATTAAAGCTTTCACATGACATGATAAGTACAAAGAAACCTTTATTCAATTGCGTAATAAAAGAATAACCCATGTACAACCAATCACCTTCCTAAAAGAGAAATCACCAAACCACCCATGTTAACTTGAGGATGGTTGCAAATCATGCTAAAAAGGTTAAATATACCTACCCACTACTGTTGGTGAATTTTAAATTAAAATATTTACATATATATGTACACAATCACCATCAACAAGAATAATTAATAAAGAGTTGCATATTATTCCTTTATGGAAGAGTATGCTGAATGTATTCTTATCTAGGTGAATGTGTCCAACTAATGCACCCTATGGTTGTCATTTATTTTTTGTGATAAATTAAATTAAAATAGTCAAGTAAATCTTGCATTTGCATCCTCGTGTAGATCTCCCGAACGGTAGCTGTACGCATGTGCCGGACGGAGGAGACAGAGGAGCTGACGGAGACGTGCACCACGTCGTTGTAGAGCAAGACCTGGACCAAGTCCAGAAGGGCCCAAGGCCATCCTTGTCATCGAAGGCAAGCCCCGGATCATTAGCCCTGTTTCTAAAATTTATGTAATTATCGTTGCTATGATTGTGCATTTACATTTCAGGAGTTGATTTGAAACCCTAGATGCATGATCCCTAGGTACCTATGCTCTATCACTAGTATGCTAGGTCGATAGCTGCTATGTTATAGGACCGATAGAAGTCGAGTGATGTTCGTCACTCGCGAGAGTAGGTTCTTATGTTGGAATCATAAGATCTTTATAAATGAATTGCTCATGTGGTAAGAGCATGGGATTGGGCTCCGGTCCAGTGGCTTTCGTGGGCTAAGCTTTTGAACGTACTAAACATATGCGGGAATGGGACGAGTAAGCCTAGTACTCGATTGACGCGGTAAGGGAACCTTTCCCTACTAAACCCGGGGCACTTGTGTCCCCCCGCTTGCAACAAAGTGTGGTACCCGAGTGAGTCCGGACGTTCGTGTGGGAGCGATCCAAGTAAACCTTGTACCAAGGAATGTAGGTTCCGCTCCCGAGCCGAAGATCGACGGGAACGACCTGGGAAAGTTGTCCTTGCGGGGGCAGCCTACCGTGTGTTTGGGTTTACCTTGCAAGGTTTAAATCAATCGATTGTCGGCCTCTCACCGTTATCCAAGACTGCTTAATCAACTGGCCACGATATCCCATAATGATGGAACTCGAGGAATATCGTTGTATGAATTAATTTGTCCAAATTCTTGATTGAATTAGTTGGCACATTCAGAAACGGTAATCAACTAGAACTTGTGCTAAAAGATTGAAAGTAAGGATCTACTCTTAGTAGCTGTTCCGCAAAAGAAACTCCACCGGCCAAAAGCTTTTCATGTCTAGAGTTTGGTGATGTAGTTTTCACCCGACGGTTAAGTCTTGCTGAGTATTAGTATACTCAGCCTTGCTTTAAAACTGTTGTTTTAGGTGTGGTTGACCGGAAGGGTGACAACAAGTGATGACATCACGGATGGCCTCCTGTGATGTCTACCGTTGCGCTAGTTTATTTCCGCTGTTTTCAAACTCTGAACCTTTACTCCATGTCATGAACAATGGTTTGTAATAAATTATGTTAGCTCGTGTTGTACTCTGGACTCGCCTTCGCGTGAGTTCTAATGCATATGTCGATCCTCTGTTAGAATTCCAAGTGATTTACCGGGCGTTAACCCGGCAACTAACGACAGGATGATACTTTACTATTGCTTAATGGCCAAAGTGGACCGGTCTTAGGCGATAGTATGGTATTTTCCTGGGCGGGTTGTCACAGCTGGTATCAGAACGATTATATGCACCGTAGTTTAATTAGCAACCTTAATCACCGGTTTTTGAATAAAACTTGCCAAGATTGATTGTGTTTACAAATTGTGTTGGTCCGTTAAGGATGAAATAGACCGAGAGGCCCTAGAGGGAATTTTTGGGTTCTTTCGGGTGGCTTATTAATCTATGGTTTATTTTGCTAACTTCCGAGACATTTTACTTTATGTCAGACTTACTTTCGTGCACAACCAAACTAGATGAGCCACGTGTTTTATACGTGTGCTGTTCCGCATCACGGGAATTGCGAGGGTTGATGGAGTGATCCATTCCACGGATCCCATCTTCGCGTCTGTTTATGAGTTGTGTGTCGCCACGTGTTTCATACGTGTGCATTCCGCATGTCGCTCATGCGAGGCAAGGATACACTCCATTCAAACGGAGGGTGTCCGAGGTTGGACGCTGTCCATGCAGCGGCTTAACGCATGGATACCGTTTCTATAGTGAACGGTAATGTATGTGGACGCTTTCATGAGTGCTGGCATGAAAGATTCGTTGTGCTCTGTGATCTTCTGCAGGTACACTAACCATGTTCATAAGTTGCTAAGCGAGTACCGATAGTCTCGACTAGTTATTATAGGGAGAGACGTAATTGTTGCCTTGCCACCGGCACTAACTCCGATTTTTGGCTTAATTGCTTGGTGAGGATGAATAGGTCGTTCTTGCATCATGATAAAAACCTGTTGAATAATAAACGGATCACAAGTGTTGTTTTCCTTAAGTAATATTCTAATAGCAACAATAACAATCTTTAAACCGAATTAAAAGTGTTGTTGGACCGTCTAGTCGACCCTATTGTCGTGACCTCTTCTCAGACCTTTCTGTAGAGTTTCCGTATAGGTGATCTACACCCAAGTGCTCCCAATCTATCCAAATCTTTTTCGAGAAGTATTTGCACGATCATAGGTTTTCAAATCTCAAGCTATGCTCAAATAGTAAACCTAGGTCTTGTCGTCTTTCCGGAACACGTCATTCCGAATCTTGCACCTTTGCACCTTGTTCCTGACTCATCTAGCTTAACCCTTGGATGCCAAGTTTGGTCTCATGAACCTACCGAGTTGCCGGAAAAATTTGAACATTTTGGAAACTTTGGTTTCGGAATGTTGGAAATTGTCATTTCGATGCAGTGCAACTGTCTCGAGTCTAGCTATTTGGTCAATTTGAGTTTTTGTCATACATGTTCTACTTGTTGAACAAGCTTACGAATGTGTAACTTATGAAAACTCGAATTTTTCAGATGGTGGGCTCGACACGCAGCACTCCGAATGGTTTCGGTGATCCTAGTGGCCGCAACCAGCCGCCACCATCGCCAGACCCGACAATAGTGGCTACTCAAACCGAGATGATGCGCCAAATTCTCCTATACCGCAGCAGCAATCCCGGCGACAGCGGCCCCCCACAGAATCGATTAATGCTCAAGGTCAAGTAACCGAGTACAAGCACTTCCGGATATGAATCCTCCGCGAGTTCAATGGGACGGAAGAACCCTTGGATGCCGATGCCTCGGATTCGGGCCATTGAAGCTATGTTTGCGGTGTTTACCTTGCCATGTTCAGAAGGACGCAAGGCTAAATTCGCAGCATTGCAGCTTCGTGGTTCTGCTTTAATGTGGTGGGAACACTACAAATCCATGCAACCACCTGAGTATGAAATCACTTGGGAAGAATTCAAAAAGGCTTTCAGAGATCATCACCTTCCTAAGGCACTTACCGATAGGAAAATGAGAGAGTTATTGGTTCTCAAGCAAGGGTCAGACATAGTGTACCAATACACGCAGAAGTTTAATAACCTCTGCCAGTATGGAGGATATCATGTGGATACCGACACGAAGAAGATGGAGCTTTTTCGTGAAGGTCTGAATAGTAAACTGGCTGAATGGATGAACCTGGTAAAGTTTGACAGCTACCCCATGCTAGTGAATAAGGCTATCTCCCAAGAAGATGCCATGAAGAGAGCCCAAGCCGAGAAGAAAAGAAAGGCTGACTCCATGCCCAATAATGCACGACATTGCAAGATACGTATTATGCGGAAGACTTTCCCAGATTCCCAGCAGGCTTCACAGTCGGAAAAGTTAGTGGCTAAGTTGTCCCAGGATCGGACTCAAGAAAATCTTCACCTTCCCAACACTCAACAGCCGACTCCCAAGCCTATTGTACCTAGTCCTAATGGCAACAATGAGCGTTGTTGTTTCAAGTGTGGTGAACCAGGACACTTCGCTAGGTCATGCCTGCAACCGTGCCAGACCAACAGGTGGCACCGACTAACTTGACCCATTCGAGAGACAAGTTTCCAAACCCATCAACAAGGGCAAGAAGAAGATTGCTCAAGTCAAGAAGGGCAGACTCAGCTTCAGTTCTGTGGGTGATATTCCAGAAGGAGCACCAGTAATGATGGCATGTTCTCTATTCGAGGCAAACTCGTCCGTATGTTGTTTGATTCTGGCGCTACCCATAGTTTCATGAATGCAAAGACGCTGAGCAAAGTAGGACTGAACTCCTGCAACACCAAGGACGCTTTTACAATCAAAACAGTGGGAGGGAACATCTCTTCCGAGTTGGTGACCAGGGGAGTACTCTTGGAATTAGGAAGCAAAACAATTGACACGGACCTTATTATTTTGGGATTAGAAGGTATGGATGTCATTTTAGGAATGGACTGGATGAACCGACATAAGGTAGTACTGGATATTTCAGATAGAGTGGTAGAGATCAACTCACCAATTGTTGGAGCCACGACTCTATATCTACCTTTCAAGGATGGTGTGAATTCTTGTTCTTATGTGGCAATCACTTCTCGGCTGGAAGGAATTCCAGTGGTTCGAGAGTTTGCGGATGTTTTTCCTGATGAATTGCCGGGTATGCCACCCGACTGAGATGTTGAGTTTGTCATCGAACTTCAACCGGGCACAGCCCCCATCTTCAAGAGACCTTACCGTATGCCACCCAAGGAATTAGCAGAATTGAAGACCCAACTTCAAGAGTTGCTAGATAAGGGTTATATTCGCCCAAGTTCTTCACCTTGGGGTTGCCCAGCCTTATTTGTGAAGAAGAAAGATGGTAGTTTGAGGTTATGTGTGGATTACCGACCTCTCAATGTGGTAACAATCAAGAATAAATACCCATTACCCCGCATCGATGTTCTGTTTGATCAGTTGGCTGGAGCCAGAGTTTTCTCCAAGATTGATCTTCGGTCAGGGTACCATCAAATAAAGATCAGACCATGTGATATCCCCAAGACGGCTTTCTCCACTCGATACGGTCTTTATGAAAATTTGGTAATGTCCTTTGGTCTTACCAACGCACCTGCTTATTTCATGTATCTCATGAATTCTGTATTCATGACGGAGCTGGACAAGTTTGTAGTGGTATTCATTGATGATATTCTAATCTATTCCAAGAACGAAGAAGAACATGCAGGACATCTCCGAATTGTTTTGCAACGTTTGAGAGATCACAAGCTTTATGCCAAGTTCTTCAAATGTGAATTTTGGTTAGATAGTGTGAAATTTTTGGGGCACACTATTTCCAAGGAAGGCATATCTGTGGATCCTAGCAAAGTTCAAGAGGTTATGGATTGGAAACCACCCAAGACCGTACATCAAATCCGAAGTTTTCTGGGTTTAGCAGGCTATTATCGTCGTTTCATTCCGGATTTCTCCAGGATCGCTAAACCTATGACTGATCTACTAAAGAAGGGAGTCAAGTTTGTGTGGAGCGAAGATTGTGAAAAAGCTTTCCACACATTGAGGCAACATCCGACTACGGCCCGGTGCTAGTGCGGCGGATAATTCTAAACCGTTTGAAGTCTTTTGTGATGCTTCAGGCACTGGTCTCGGTTGTGTTCTTATGCAAGAAAATCGAGTCATTGCCTATGCCTCACGATCGCTTCGACCCCATGAAGTGAATTACCCGACCCATGATCTTGAGTTAGCAGCGGTTGTTCATGCTCTCAATATTTGGAGGCATTATCTTATGGGAAACTGTGGTAATATCTTCACCGATCACAAGAGTCTTAAGTATATCTTCACCCAATCAGAATTGAACATGAGGCAGAGAAGATGGTTGGAATTGATAAAAGACTATGATCTAGAAGTACACTATCATCCCGGAAAAGCCAATGTTGTTGCAGATGCGCTTAGTCGCAAGGTTCACTGCAACTGCTTAATCGTGGAGTTGTATAGTGAGACTTTGTGTGAAGACTTGCGGAAGCTCCGATTGGAAATTGTGGAGCAAGGAAATTTGAATGCTATCTCAGCTAAGTCCAATCTATATGACAGAATTGTTTTGGCTCAACTCAATGATGAAGGCGTCCAGCTAATCAAACAGAGATTAGCGGAAGGAGACCCCAAATATAGTTGTTTCCGTAAGGATGCAAAAGATGTGGTGTGGTTTGCGCAACGTCTCGTAGTTCCTGTTGATCCGGAACTCCGAAAGGAAATTTTCGACGAAGCTCATCTTTCCAAATTCTCTATTCACCCCGGAAGCACCAAGATGTATCAAGATTTGAAGAAAAACTTTTGGTGGCCAAACATGAAGGTAGACATAGCCAAATATGTGGCAGAGTGTGATACTTGTCATCGAGTCAAAGCAAGCCATTTGAAGTCAGCCGGTGTGCTTCAACCGTTGACTATACCTTTGTGGAAGTGGGATGACATAAGTATGGATTTTATTGTGGGTTTACCCCTGACTGCCAGAAAGAAGGATTCCATCTGGGTTATAGTGGACCGATTGACCAAGACCGCTCATTTCATCGCAGTGCACACCACCTACTCCGTCCAAGATTATGCAAAACTCTATATCGATCAAATTGTGCGCCTGCACGGGATTCCCAAGACCATTGTTTCTGATCGAGGTACTCAATTTGTGGCTCGTTTCTGGGAACAATTGCATGAATCTTTGGGAACCAAATTGATTCGCAGTTCAAGTTATCATCCTCAGACCGATGGTCGGTACCGAGCGAGTCAATCAAATTGTGGAAGACATGCTGAGAGCAAGCATCATGCATTTTGATAAGAGTTGGGACAAGTGTCTATCTTTACCAGAATTCTCTTATAACAATAGTTATCAAGCTAGTTTGAAGATGGCACCATTTGAAGCTCTTTATGGACGAAGATGCCGAACTCCTTTGAATTGGTCAGAAGCCGAAGAGCGAACGCTCTTTGGTCCCGATTTAGTTAAAGACGCAGAAGAGAAGGTGGAAGTGATCAGAGAAAACCTAAAGTTAGCTCAAATGAGACAAAAGAGTTACCATGACAAAGGGACATCACCCCGACGCTATGAAGTGGGTGATTACGTGTACCTCAAGGTGTCCCCGACCAAAGGTGTACAGAGATTTGGCGTCAAAGGGAAGTTAGCCCCACGCTATATCGGCCCATACGAGATCATTGAGATATGTGGACCAGTCGCTTATCGTATCCGACTACCGGATCGATTCTCGGCTGTGCACAATGTGTTTCATGTGACACAATTGAAGAAAGGTGTGAAAGTACCCGAGACAGAAGTGATCACGGAAGCAAACGCTTGGATTGAGCCAGATCTTTCAGTGGTCGAGCATCCACTGAGAGTTCTAGATCAAAAAGAAAGACAAACTAGGAGACATACCGTGAAGATGTACAAGATACAGTGGAGTCACCATACTGAAGAAGAAGCTACGTGGGAGACCGAGCACTTCCTCAACACCAAGTATCCGGGTTTTCTTCAATCGCGAAACGGTAAGAACCTTACCCCTACCTTTGTCTTTAATTTTCGAATCTCGGGTCGAGATTCCCTTTAAGGGGGTAGGCTGTGACGCCCTAGGTTTCTAATTAACGTCTTTAGTGCAAACGACCGGTTCAGCCGAGTCAAACCCGCTGACAATGGTCAAACCTAGGTCAGCCTGGGTCATCACCCCGAAAACCTCGCCAAAGAACCCTAATGAACCCCTTGACCAAGCCAACACACACCCGTAGTGGACCCTTGGTCGAAGGCACGGTCAAAACCGGCTTAACCGTTGACGTCTGCGAATGTCGTTCGGAATTTTTGCCGCGTTCTCCAAAATTCACCTAAACACTTCAAAATCTACCTTTAGGAAAGTTGTCCATCTTGTTGAGGGACACAACTTTCATGTGGATTGGCATTTCAAATTTTGAGCAGAAAAGGGTGAAAAACTTGGTCAGCCGCCAGTACCTCCTGTTTTCCAGAATAGGCCGACATTCAAAGTTAGCACGACGTTCCTGCAAAATCCGTCGAGAAAAACACTAGATGGCCTTTGTAAAAGTTGTAGAGGGTAGTTAGAACTACAACTTTCCTATTCATTGCTCAATGCACTTTAGTTGCAAAATTTTGAGAAAAACTGAGTTCAAGAGGGTTAAGCCGTGCTGCGCTGTGTGTGTGTCGCGCTGCGTTCCAGAGCGCGCCGCGCGCGCGCGCGCGCGCGCGCGCGCCGGCCGCGTCGCGCGCGCGCGCCGCGCGCGCCGCACGGGGGCCCCGCGCCCGAGGCCGCGTGCCCCGAGGCCGCCCCCATCCCGAGACCCCGCGCCCCGAGGTCCCACGCGCCCCGAGGTCCCACGCGCCCCGAGCCGGCCGGGCCGTACCCGCGGCATTAACGCCCCGTACCACGGTCGACACCCCCGGTGACCGGCGGTCCGCCCGGTCGTCGTCCGCGCGCGCGAACGCCCACTTATAAGGGTCGGCCTTCTCGCTCACGCGCGTGCACACCCCCCTCCTTCCCTCGCCACGCCCCCGCCCGCTCCGGCGAGCGCCCGGCCCGCGCCACCGCACGGCCGCGGCGGTCGCGGCCCACCGGCCGCCGCGCGCGCCCCCACCGCCGGAGCCGCCTCGTCCCCGTCCAACCCCCGAAACCGAGTGCCCGTGACCCCTAGACCGCTCCCCTACCCTCCCCGGCCGGACTCCGGCGAGACATCGCCGGAATTTGGCCACCCCGCGCCGGCCATCGCTCCCAGGGACCACATTGCGAAAACAAAAATCTTCCCAGGGCCCCTGCTGCAAAAGCGCAACTCCAATAGTAAAAGTGAGTTGGCTGATTCTTGTAAATTACGTAGAAAATCACAAAAAAATCAGAAAAATGTAAAACCAATTTTGTTGGATCCGTTGTGAATTATCCTACAACTTATGTTATTCTGGCCTGAGCTAATTCCTGTTAGTTTTTGCATGAAAAATACAAATGTGAAAAACCTAGATCTGCAATATCTCAAAAACTATAAATCCTTTGTGTCCAATTTTTGGATATGTTGTGTGTTAGGTCATGACTAGCTCCTGAGCCAAAAATTGCATAAAGTTCTGATGTAAATCTTTTTATAAAAATGTTTTTCCATTTCTGCCAGAGCTACATAAATATATTTATGTTTTTAAGCTCAACTTGTGCACACTGTCTTGTAATATCAAAATACACATCTTGTGAATTGTGCATGATTTTTGGATTAACAGAAATAATTATTCTTGTTTTATGCATGTTTTCCTTTGTAAATTAATAAACCAAGTTCAGTAGAGATTCCATGTGAACATGCTGGTTCTTTAGACTTGTTTAGGATCAGAGAGAATGCACAAGAAAGTTGGGATCATTTTGATGCTTATTTATTTTTGTGTGCATTTAAATTGAATCACTAGCTAGTCTTTGTTATTTTCCATAATCTTTAATTTCCTAGCGTCCAAGCATCACGTGTGGGTCCAATGGACCAGTATAGGTGCTAATATGGTTAAGAAACATTTCCTTAATTTTTGGTAATTTAATTGCTTAATAAAAAGCTTAAAAGCCCTTTTAATATTAAAGAGGAATTAAATAAAGAAAAGCCCTTATTTAATTCTTTTTCCTTTTTGAAAGTATTATATAATTTAGTTAAAGGGTAATTAATTACCTTTGCTGATCAGAAAGTAATTCATGGATAAAAATATTAATTACACCTTTGCTTGTGAAGATAAAAGGAATTAAAGCTTTCACATGAAATGACAAGTACAAAGAAACATTTATTCAATTGTGGAATAAAAGAATAACCCATGTACAACCAATCACCTTCCTAAAAGAGAAATCACCAAACCACCCATGTTAACTTGAGGATGGTTGCAAATCATGTTAAAAAGGTTAAATATACCTACCCACTACTGTTGGTGAATTTTAAATTAAAATATTTACATATATATGTACACAATCACCATCAACAAGAATAATTAATAAAGAGTTGCATATTGTTCCTTTATGGAAGAGTATGCTGAATGTATTCTTATCTAGGTGAATGTGTCCAACTAATGCACCCTATGGTTGTCATTTATTTTTTTGTGATAAATTAAATTAAAATCGTCAAGTAAATCTTGCATTTGCATCCTCGTGTAGATCTCCCGAACGGTAGCTGTACGCGTGTGCCGGACGGAGGAGACAGAGGAGCTGACGGAGACGTGCACCACGTCGTTGTAGAGCAAGACCTGGACCCAAGTCCAGAAGGGCCCAAGGCCAACCTTGCCATCGAAGGCAAGCCCCGGATCATTAACCCTGTTTTTAAAACTTATGTAATTATCGTTGCTATGATTGTGCATTTACGTTTCAGGAGTTGATTTGAAACCCTAGATGCATGATCCCTAGGTACCTATGCTCTATCACTAGTATGCTAGGTCGATAGCTGCTATGCTATAGGACCGATAGAAGTCGAGTGATGTTCGTCACTCGCGAGAGTAGGTTCTTATGTTGGAATCATAAGATCTTTATAAATGAATTGCTCATGTGGTAAGAGCATGGGATTGGGCTCCGGTCTAGTGGCTTTCGTGGGCTAAGCTTTTGAACGTACTAAACATATGCCGGGAATGGGACCGATAAGCCTAGTACCCGATTGACGCGGTAAGTGAACCTTTCCCTACTAAACCTGGGGCACTTGTGTCCCCCTGCTTGCAACAGTGTGGTACCCGAGTGAGTCTGGACGTTCGTGTGGGAGCGATCCAGTAAACCTTGTACCAAGGAATGTAGGTTCCGCTCCCGAGCCGAAGATCGACGGGAACGGCCTGGGAAAGTTGTCCTTGCGGGGGCAGCCTACCGTGTGTTTGGGTTTACCTTGCAAGGTTTAAATCAATCGATTGTCGGCCTCTCACCGTTATCCAAGACTGCTTAATCAACTGGCCATGATATCCCATAATGATGGAACTCGAGGAATATCGTTGTATGAATTAATTGCTTGTCCAAATTCTTGATTGAATTAGTTGGCACATTCAGAAACGGTAATCAACTAGAACTTGTGCTACAAGATTGAAAGTAAGGATCTACTCTTAGTAGCTGTTCCGCAAAAGAAACTCCACCGGCCAAAAGCTTTTCATGTCTAGAGTTTGGTGATGTAGTTTTCACCCGACGGTTAAGTCTTGCTGAGTATTAGTATACTCAGCCTTGCTTTAAAACTGTTGTTGCAGGTGTGGTTGACTGGAAGGGTGACGACAAGCGATGACATCACGTATGGCCTCCTGTGATGTCTACCGTTGCGCTAGTTTATTTCCGCTATTTTCAAACTCTGAACCTTTACTCCATGTCATGAAAAATGGTTTGTAATAAATTATGTTAGCTCGTGTTGTACTCTGGACTCGCCTTCGCGTGAGTTTTAATGCATATGTCGTTCCTCTGTTTGAATTCCAAGTGATTTACCGGGCGTTAACCCGGCAACTAACGACAGAATGATACTTTACTATTGCTTAATGGCCAAAGTGGACCGGTCTTAGGAGATAGTACGGTATTTTCCTGGGCGGGTTGTCACAGGACAAATGCCTTGTAACCCTCTTTGGCTAGAAATCGACAGCTAGATTTGGGATGTTTGGGTTGTTCTCCACAAAATTGGGTGGGTGGGTGGGGTTTTACACGGGTAAGCCACAACCACCGATCCACCTCGCCGATCGAACAAACTCTGGGAGATTTGGCTGTGGAAGCGAATAGATCTCGCCAAGGAACACTTGCTCTTGATACCAATTGTCAGGATCAGAGTGATCCAGACAAGAAATTCACAGGAAAAGACAAAGAAAACAGGATTGCAACACAGGGGAAGAAAGAGAATGAGGCAGGGTTGATTCGATTGACTGAAGAAGAACGTTCCAGTAAGGGAGCTCCGGTCGCCGGCGGCCAGAGAGACGGTGGCGATGGGGAGTCTCGGTCACCCACCCAGGGTTCAACCCTCAACAACTTCCCATAATTCTTACAGCAGCGATTGGGTCCTAAATACCATGGACCAGTCATTAACATAAGTAAAAGACTAATACTGTTTTACATCCGAAAATAATGCTCATCAACGCTTAAATGCCTCCAGACGATGGTAGTCGTCATGAAGACAGACCTGGACCCGTTACTCTGAATCACTGAACTTCAAGTGCTTGCGCCTGACACAAGGATCGGATTCCTTGCGGTGGCAATTTCTCAGTCCCGTTCAACATCTTGGACTAGTTTGTTATTTTCTTTTATTTCAAGTGTATCTTTGTAAGAGTTTGGACGTAATAAAAAATCTTAAGTGAAATACAAGAGCAACTCCAACAATAACTCTAGACCTCTACTTTTCTCAGTAGGGGTTCTCCCAACTTTCTGAGGCTATATTTTTCAATCTTAACTCCAGCAATAACCTACATAGTCACAACGCAAGGTGCAATTCATCAGCTCCGCCGATCAGGCTCAAGCAACCAGGGAGATCAAGAACTCAAGATTACCGACCAATGAGTTCCATTATATTGCTTGCAATTTATGCTACCAGGTAACTAGGTGACATTTTCTTTATTCAATTTTACTTGATTTAGTTCTTTAACTTCACATAGCTAAGCCTATACGTCCCTGAAAAGTACAATCCTAACATTAGGAAAATATCCAACAAAAAAGTGCAAATTTATACAATAGATTTGCATGCAAAACTTAATGCATGTGGTCAACAAATAAAGTTATAAAGTCTTCAACTTCATGTAACTAAAAATTAGTCAATTTCAATTTTAATTTAGTTCTTTAACTTCACATTAACTAGGTGACGTTGTCCTCAGTCAATGTATCAAGTAGTATAGTCTTTAAGAGAAAAGGTTTGAAATAAAGTGGGTGTCGTTCTAAGAGAATGCTTGTGAGTGTCTGAGAATGCTTGTGAGTGTCTATGTTGTTCTGTGTAATATAAAAAAATAGAGAGAATGCTTGATGCATTGAGAAGGAAATTGCAAGTTCGCAGCTGATACATGCATTGATGATTTCTAGCATATAGACACATAGACGAGAGTGATCCTAGCTTCAATATGTTTTTTCCAAAATCTAAACGGAGAGGCATCTACATTTAGGTTTAAATGGAGATCCCTCTCAAGTTACTTCTTGAGACACAAAAGTTACTTCCTGCCGCACAAAATTGCATTTTCCTTGTTCAAATTGTTGGACTTGGGCTCCAATTGGTCTACATTTGGGCTCCAAATGTTGTTACATTATTATTAATACGGAATTGCGAAAAGATGTTTAGGCCGAGTTCCTCCTATAATTAGATTTGGGCCGGTTTGGTGCGTACCAAGGTAAACAACACCGGCCCAGCCGTAGAAATAGAAATTAACGCGTCCGGCCGGCCTAGTTGTTTGATCTGGACGGACCCTTATTGAAGCCCAGCAGAAATCCAGGTGTTGAACCGTACGAACAGTTTCTACTTGCAGCGATACAAGGAAATGTATTTGTCTGGTCACTGAAAACAGATAAACAATATAGGAATTCTGGAGAAACTATTCTTGTGGGCGAGAAAGTTAGATAAAAAGGCTGATTCCGTTTCGATGCTGGTGCAAATCACTCGCCTTCACATGGAGACATATACATGAGAAATTCCACTTGCTTCAATTGTAATTTTTTCTACAAATTATTTGTTCCAAACAAGCACCCCAAAAAAGCCTATGGATCCAGCTTGACATACATAGGCATACCGCATACCGCATACTGCAAACGTGTATTTCTTATTCTCTTTTTTGTGGATTCCTTCGGTCCAGGGGGATCAACAATTCAGGATTTAAGTTTGTAATAAAGAACAAGTGGTCATTATATCTTGTAAACAAATTAGCCTTTTGCAGTAGAGTTTAGAAAAGCCTAAACCTTTGAGAAAAAAGAATAACGACACACACTCTCTCTCTAGTCTCTATATATGTGTATGGTATTTGGTGGAGAACCTTAAATTAGGCCAAACAAATCATCAGACAATCTGGAAGGAATCATCCACAGACCATATTCTGAAGAAGCAAGCTTTATGCCATAGGGAATGGATGACCTTCTCCAACTACCGATCCATGTACATCTTCCTAGCCTCGGCCAAAAACAAGATACTACAAAATATCAAAGACTAGACAGTGGCCACACTACGTCGCTAGGGCTTTTCAACTTTCAAAGGGCACGCGGAGCTTGTCTCAAGGCTGAATCCATTCTCTGAACGGCGTAGCCTCACCGTCAGAGTGCAGCAACGAATTGAACTGACGCGGCCTAACTAGCTACTACTACCATTACCATGTAGTGGGCCACGAGTGAGCCTCTGGCTTCAAGCTTTAAGCAGACGACAATGCTTTGTTGACTCAGGCGGCAATACCTGCCGCAGCTCCAACCAAAAGCGGCTGGCTGCTGAACTGCCGTGTCCTCAAGGGTTCAGCGGCCGAGCTGCCTTATCCGGCTGCCCGGCCGGCAGCAGGTGGTGAATCTCGAGCCAGTTGCGTGTAATTATACTACTAGTAAGCGCTATTGGAGTGTGATCTGTGATGGTGTTAGGCCAATAGATATTTCAATTGCAATCAGGATAGTACAGCCATGGAAAGCCATAACAATAACTTCGTCAGAAAAATGTAGCTTATCGCCGCCGTCGCCCATCGCCGACCGATACATGTCGACGTCCATTGAGGGATCGGAATTGACTCGAGTTAATGCGATTATCTCTTTTCCCTTTGCTCCTCCTTTTTAACCTTAGTTTAGCCCTCTCATGGTTGACTCTAGAAACATTAAGTAAAGCTCGTCCCACCCAATCCGCGGTGTCAACGCCAGGTTGACGTTTCAAGAAGCTCAAGGCTATCTTTGAGTCTTCCGGGGGTCTGGAATTTTTTTAGTCGGCAAGTGAAGGAGATGCGCGCTTCCTTTTTGCTTTGACATGCTGCCTCGGAGTGAAAGTGTTCGAGATGCCTTTAGCTGGAGCTAAAGCGAAGCATATCATTTTTCAGTGCCTGAGGATAAGGAAGCAAACTACCCGGAGTAATTTGCATTAATCGAGCTTCTAGGTTCATTGTTTCACGACGTACCCATTGTCGTAGGCTCCCGCACTGTGCGGGGTCTGGAGGAGGTTGTTAGCGGCAGGTTTTTCCCACACATCATGCAATGTTTTCTAAAAAAAACGCATCGTGCAATGTATAGAGGCCACCGCTCGATCTGTGTTCATTGTTTGAGAAAGAACAAAAACTCGTTGGCTGACCTGAAACGAACCAGAACGGCAGAACCGAACACTGGCTCAGATTCAGACCGCAAAATTCAGAAATGTCCCATTTTCCAGCTGGACCTAGTTATAGTTATCGCCCCACAGGTCGACTCGCAGCCAAGCGCAAGCTGATAAACATCGAGCGCAGGCGGGCGCATGAATTGGACATGCCAGGTGAAGCACAAGGGAGAAGGTACGAAGAGAAAACGGCACATCCTGCCCCGTGCTTATCGAAGTTAACTGCTGCATCTCCGTTGCATCTTGTTGACAGCTGCAGAGAAGCACTGCGAGGGGGGATAGATGGTGGGTGCGATGTCATTCCACACCCATGGATGGACTCTTTCCAAGCATGGCACTCCAATCCCTGCTGCTCAGCATGACACGGGTTCAGAGCACCTGGTGCGCCCGTCCGTCCCTGTCGTCCGTGTCCTCTTTGGGATCAAATCATGCCGACCTGATTGATCCATTCTCAAGCCGCGCTCAGACCTTGATGATCTCCCTCGCCCGTGCTGTTGATGCATTGTTCGTCAACCACCCCTCTGTCCACGTTCGGTTGTCCGTTGACATTGTTCACTAGTCAACCAGGGCCAAAAAAATTCAGCACTTTCTGTTTTCTTACACTCAACAGATACTACTATGACCAAGTATATTCGTGGAGATGTCAAAACGGTTGACCTGCTCCAAACTCGGTAGCAGGTTCAACGCAAAGGGAGATGTCAGATGTCCCGTTCTCACATTTCTGGCTCACTCCCAACTACAGCTGCCACAGAGCTTTAACAAAATGTCCAGTTGAATCAGCAGCCTTGGAAGAGCTGGCCAGTTGCCACTATAGTTTACTCATCATGGGAAGAGACAATGTAATCATAGGATGGTGAGGCTACTGAAAGCCTGTGCTACGCATAATTGCATAAACTAGCACTCCGTACCGAACAAGTTGACTCGCCCTGCTGCTTGCACACCGGGCCGGGCGTGTGTTGACTTGGGAGCCGGCGTGCGTGGCCGCGTCAGGCCGTGAGCCATCGAGTCGAGAGCCGATCGAGTTCGGCGCAGCAACGTGAGACTCGTCAGATCTCAAGGACCGGGGCCGCCGGAGTGTGTTGGGTTCGTGTGCAATACGCCGCCTGAAAGACGCTGCTCCCTCGCCAGATCCTACGCGCTGGCGACGGTGGAGGCGGGCAAGCCACGCCGACAGGTCGCGCGGCCAGCGGCCTCGCAGGTGCGCGCGTGACTGTGGTCCGGGGCCTAACCAAACCCCGGCTGGTGATCTCTCGGCTCAAGGTCCCCGTTACCTGCCTTGCTTGCCCAACAAAATACGGCGGCTGCCTGGCCGCATCGCGATGGGATCGGCGTCGACCCCTCCCGTCAGCACTGCTACGGCTGCCGCCGCGCCAGGGCATTGCGCTCGTGTCCAGCCGGCGCGCACGCGCCGTCCAGCCAAGTTCGCTCTCGCTCCGCCAGGACGCACGCGGCCACGCGGGCAATGCAGTCCATTATTATTCGGAGGACAAACGGAGCGTAGCGGCCACTGGGACCGGCAGCGCGGCGAGGAATCTGGCGCTCGCCGGCCGCGGAACGGAAACCGGTGGGCGCGTCAGGCGCATGTCGTCCGGGGGTAAACGCCGGCGCGGCGGCTGCGCGGCGCAACTGCTCGGTCTGGCCATTTTTCGCCGGGAGGCGGGCGCGCGAGGTCACAGGTCAGCAAACGTGCACCAAGCCACCAACTGCCGCGGGTTCCTTTTTCGGGTGGGGGCAAGGCAATAACGACGCCGGTGATCGGCGACGCCCCGGTCCGAGTCTGAACCTTGGGGACCGACTGCCCCAGACAGCGGACGAAACCAACGCCGCACGCACGGCCTATAAAACAGAGCGAGACCGGTGGCACCAGCAGACACTCGGTTTAATGCGCTGCTCGGCCCGAAACTTGCTGCTAGTGGAGACAAACAACCAGATATGTGTATGTGAATGGCTCGCACGGACTGATGAGGGGGCAAGGCCAAAAAAAACCTACGTACATGAGTCTGAGCAGGCAAGGTTGTTACCAGCTGAATCTACTCACCTACTCTGTTGCTGGAACCGGTCGCTTCAACCTCAACGAACAGAGCTGCTGGTCCGGGCCTTTTCTCTTGACCCGGGTTTATATCTCCAGTCCCTTCCGAAAATTCGTCGGAATGTTGGTTGTGGTGGTGTGTTTTTTCTTCTAAAAAAACAAAGAAAGAAAGATAAGAGTGTGGTATAACCTTCGAACGGTAGTGTAGGTCACAGGTCAAGCGCCTACCAACCTGATCGCCGGGTGGGTTTGGTGGAGCAAACGCTACTGCTGACCTGACCCCCTCCCCTGCGCTCTGCGTCACCGCATTTCTGCTGTGCAGGCTCGCAGTGTCAAGCGCCCTTTTACGCGCACGCGTTGACCTCGGCGGCGGCTGCTGGCACGTTTGCGCACGTACGTACGCCCGGCCGGGGGATCCCACGGCGTGAACAGAGCAGGCAAGGCAGGTCCCGATCACCAACCAACCTTGCGGGGGGGGGGGGGGGGGGGGGGTACCCGGATACGGCCGCTGGGCTGCGCTTTCGCGGGCGCCCGATCCCGTATCGTCTCTTGTGGCTACGAGAGACGGAGAGGCGGCCACGACGCGCGCGGCCGCTGCACGTCCAATCCTCACCGGTGATCCCGTACGTACGTCCCAACGGAGGAATTGGCGCACTCGTGCCTCTGACTATCTTGGTCCCGGAAGGAAAAGAAGCGCTGCTCCTCCTAATCGCACGAGGAACACGAGCAGGGGCGGGGCCCTTGCCGTTACAGGATTAGACCTTCCCAACAAACGAAATTAGCCTTTTTTTTCTAATACCGATCGTTGGCATGTGATAGTGCATCCCCGCAAGGAGATGCTCCAATTCTGGCTGAAACACGAGATAATAATAAGATAATAAAGAAGAAGAAGAAACACATCATGCTTATAGCAACAGAGAAAAAAAGATGAGTGAGCAAGTGCCGTCAAGGTGACGCGGGCGGGAAAAGGGTTGACGCCAAGCCAAGCTGAGGGGAGAGGAGGCGCAGCGCAGGGCGTCGTTAATTAGCCGCACAAGTCGCGCCCGCCCGCGCCGCGCGTGCCCACCCACAAGGCCACAAGAGAAGAGATGACGAGAACGAACGAGAGAGCTCGCACTCGCACCCGCACCACGTCTGCTATTTATTCGGTTTAGGCGTGGTGATGGTAGTCTTGGTTTTTTACGAGAAAGAAAGATCTTCTTTGGCGATTCTGGCTAGTTGCTTCCATGGCGCGGTCGTTACGAGAGAAAATCCTTGCTTTGGCGGTGGTGATAACATGGCGGTGGCTGATAAGCGAGCGAACGAAAAGCTCGCGTGGGCGGGGACGCACGACCCACGCCTTTCCCCTTGCCGATCTCCTAGTCACGCCCCCACACCCAACTTGACCCTTTCACGCACACCAAACATCCGCTCCCTTAACTAAACTAATCCAGTAATCCCCCACCCAAATTAACTCCAAGTCGTCTTCTACCTCCCTCTCCGTCTCCGGCTCTTCCTTCCCCCACCACCACCCCCTTTTGTATATAAGCGCTCGCCAGTCACCCACACCTTCTCAATTCCAGCTCAAGCTCCAAACAAAAAGACCACCACAACAACAACACATTGGCAAAGCATCAAGCGAGCAACCAACCACAAAGGGGAAAAAAAGGAAGAGCACAAGGCAAAGAACAAGGCATGGCAGCGGCGGTTGCCGTGAGCGGGCACTGGAGGAGGCTTCACACGCTGGGCCGCGGCGCGTCGGGCGCCGTGGTGTCCCTCGCGGCGGACGCCTCATCGGGGGAGCTGTTCGCGGTCAAGTCCTCCGCCCACGCGGCGGCGGCGTCGCTGAGGCGGGAGCGCGCGGTGCTGGTCAGCCTGTCGTCGCCCCACGTCGTGCGCTGCGTCGGCGGCGCTGAGGGCGCGGACGGATCGTACCAGCTCTTCCTCGAGTACGCCCCCGGCGGGTCGCTCGCCGACGCGGCGGCCCGGAATGGGGGCTCCCTCGGGGAGCGCGCCGCCCGGGCGTACGCCGCGGACGTGGCGCGCGGGCTGGCGTACCTCCACGCGCGGTCCGTCGTGCACGGCGACCTCAAGGCGCGGAACGTGGTGATCGGCGCCGACGGCCGCGCCAAGCTCGCCGACTTCGGGTGCGCGATCTTGGCGACAGGCGGCGCGCGCGCGATCGGGGGCACGCCGGCGTTCATGGCACCCGAGGTCGCGCGCGGGGAGGACCAGGGCCCGGCCGCCGACGTGTGGGCGCTCGGGTGCACGGTCGTCGAGATGGTCACCGGCCGCGCCCCGTGGAGCCGCGACACGGACGACGTGCTCGCGGCGCTCCACCTGATCGGGCGCACGGACGCGACGCCGGAGGTGCCGTCTTGGCTGTCCGCGGAGGCCAAGGACTTCCTGGCCTGCTGCTTCGCGAGGGACGCCGCCGATCGGTGGACCGCAGCGGAGCTCCTGGAGCACCCGTTCCTGGCGTCCGCCGGCGCCGACGAGAAGGCGGACCGGTGGGTGTCACCGAAGAGCACGCTGGACGCCGCCGCATTCTGGGACTCGTCGGAGTCCGACGACGAGGCGGACGAGATGGCGGCGGAGGGCGCGGCGGAGCGGATCAAGTCGCTGGCGTGCCCCGCCTCGGCGTTCCCCGACTGGGACCGCGAGGAAGGCTGCTGGATCGATGTGCTCGGCGTCGGCGAGCAGCGGAGCGAGGTCCAGGTGGCGATCAGCGCGCCAAGCAAGCTGTCCGTGCCAGCTGGAGGTTTTGCTGTCGGCGGCGGCGTCCTCAGTGACGATGAACTGGAAACAGAGGACGTGCCCTTCGCTGGCGATGCTCCTGCTGCCGATGATGCTTCGGTTGGGCGTCAGAGTAAACGCTGTTTGAGCTCAGGCTGTCGTATACTGGAAGTACTGCCATTTCAGCTAGGAGTACTTTGCTGTAACGAAGTTGTCGATGGAATAAAATTATGGTTTCACGTAAAATTCGCTGTGGTGCTCTGTTTCATTTTCCTCGTTCGTACTCTGCTCACGCCTAATTGTTCGTCCAACAATAATCTGTCTGCGAGATTATGGTGGCCGCGATCGGTTCCACTTCCACACTCAACAGTCAACACTCGCGCGTGCAATGGTAGATTACTTGGCTGTAATGGCATAAAGTTACGGCGTCTCGCGATTCGTTTACAGTGCTGCTCTGCTTGGTGCTTGGTTTCCTCCCATTCTCACTTCACGCCTGCTCTCGGCTAATTCCGAGTCTGCAAGACAGTCAAAAGTCAAAAGGGGAAAAAACTGCAGAACAGCGCCGCAAAAGACCGTCGGGCCATAGGCGCAGGCGCATATCAACTGGTTTATTCGAGAGATCACCACGGCACGATCGAGAGCCGCTAAGCATTCGAGAACAACCAGGGTTTATTCCCGTCCACGGCTTCTGGACTGCGAAACAGATGGTGGCCTCCGATCCCCGAATCGGCACCCCGGCGTCAGCATACACGTACGCGCCCCGGGCCTCCACGTAAAACTAGTCGCGGCGCGGCGAGGCCGAAAACCACCGTGTGCTCGGTAAACCGTCGACCACGAGCGGCGCCGCGCGGGGCGTCGGCTCGGCTCGGCTGACGCCAGGAGTGAAAACGAAACGGAAAAGTAGCAGCACTTGCATCGGTTGGAGATGGAGGGGGGAGTACTACGTCAAGTGTAGCCCAGGGCCGGCCGGCCGGCCGCATCTGCCCCTTTCGACGGGGAACGGACAGACGGAGATAGATACCACGCCGCGGGCCCCGAAGCCAACCCCAGGGCGGCGGCCGCGCACCGACCCCGGCGACATCCACGCCGTCCCGCGGCGGCCTCCCTACTACGTCGATTCGGATGCGGCTTACTGGGTGGTGCCGTGGACCGTGGTGGTGGCGTCCGCGTACGTCGGTTCGCGCGTGAGGTTACAGATGCATGGGGCCGGCGGCACGGCAGGCTGGCTGACGCGACCCCCGCGTCACGGGCTCCGTCACGGCGCACCACGGGGGGCGCCGTCGCCGGTTGCCCGCGGCGGTCACGTACCGGTCGCCCCCCCCCCCCCCCCCCCCCCCGCCCCGCGACGCGTGTCGAGACGATCGCGGCACGAGCGAGGTTGGCGACGGAGACGGGAGACAGATGTGCTCAAGCCGGCCCGGCGCGTCCCAATTTCCTGAAGCCGGCAGAGCGTGGCTGGTGTCCGGAGTCACGTGGCGGTCGGGGACTCATCGTGCTGAACTATTTTGGTCACCAGTTTTTTTGACGTTCAGGCGTGTGCAGCTCCCCGGCGCGCGTGGACAATCCGGCGGCGTCGGATTGGGCCACAGGGGATAAGGGAGAAGGACATCGGAGCTTTGGATGGAGTCCACGGGAGAGTTGCATTTGGAGGATCTTGGCCGCCAGCTCGTGCCACGGCAGAGTCCACAGCTTTCGGCCGTGCCCTTCTCGGAGGCTCTGGTCTCCGCTCGCCTCTCGCCGCCACTTCGAGCCTTTCTGCCGCTTTCTCGTCATCATTTTTCGGGCGCAAGTAGGCCGCTCGAGTTCAAAATTCCAGAACGTACTCGTATTTTTGATCTTACGGCGTGCCACGGGTTCTAGAGAGGTCCAGAACATTTGTTCCCTTCGCAGATGATGATGTCTTGCATTGAGATTGGAAGGTGCCGCGCCGTGCCGCCCGGTTCAGTGATGAAGTGAAGTCAACGGCTTGGAATGTTCCAGCGCGCAAATGGATATGAGGGCGACCGTGTTCTGTCTAGAAGCACAGACAGCTCCGGGTGCAAACACGAACGGATAGTACTCGGACAGGCGAGAGGACTCCAGATTCGTTAACTTTGGTGAGTTCCAACCAACTCAGCGTCCACGCAGGCGCTTCTGGTGGCACCGGTGGAACATCCGGAGAGCATTGACCAAGGCTAACGATCGATCTCCCCAAACATCTGGGCACTCCGCTGAACTACTCGTAGCAATTACTTATACTCGGCTCCGATGGGAGTAATAACGTGTCCTAGACCACAATACTTGCATGGACCTCCGGCAGTCCGCGATTAATGTGCCAGCAGGACCGTTGCCCTGGAGGTTGACTTCACTCCCGTCCCTATTGGAGTTTTCCACAACCATAAAAAGTCAAAATCGTCGAAGAGGGGTGCCACACCACAAGCCCATAAACTCGTCAGTACTACTAGTGAGAACAGTGTAAACGCCGCCCGTGCCACAGCGAGCCTTGTGCTTAATCTCGACAGTTCCGGCCGCTCCTGCCGTTTTATTCAACTGCCGGTGTGCGCGCCTCCAACGGTGCCGTACCGTCCACTTTGTCTTCTCGTCGCGCTCATGCTCCGGACCTCTCTGTCCATTGCTTTTTTTTTAGAAAAAAAGGATGCCTGAATTCTAAAAGCTCCCAGGCACGGCCAGTATACTCCCCGGCTTCCCGTCCACTCAGGAAGCGCAACGTGTAACGATCCTCCGCCAAGAGCGAAGCCATAGCCACCGGCTCATCATCACCGATTAATAAGCTGGACGACAGAGATATACTCCAGCAAAATAATAAAGCGGTAACGCTAAGCCTGTGACCCGGACACCTGTCGAGGCCGCAACTGCGACAGGTCACGCGAGTAGTGAGTGGGGAGCGCCTACCACCAAAAGGCAGCCGCGCGCCAACTCGATCGCCAGCGAACACACCTGCGCAAGCAACACAGGTGGCGATCGGCGCAGCACGGGTTGGTGTTTTGTTTAGGGCGCGCCTTTGTTTAGAGTAGAGCTCGAGTCAAGCATACTACTGCTCGCACTACTTGTATGTGGTTGTACTTGTTTTGGATCCATCATACTACACCCGTCGAGCGTGGTAATTTATGCAGAAAGCTTGGAACGGTTCTGCCGGCGCGAGAGGGGTCATCATTTAGCTGGCAAGGGGATGCTTATGCTTATCAGTTATCATCATGGCGTGATTGGAGCAGAGGTGCTGGTGTTTGCTTTGATTATGCAGTTCTCCGGATTGGATTAGGTTATCTGGACTCCCTGTTTGATGCCATCTTCCTTCAGGACAAGTGGATCGCAATGCATGCTTGATTCCAGGCTTCCAGCGAGGTGGTCCTAACTGTATTAGTTTCAGATACATTGAACCCTAGCTGGGAAATCGCAGGGGTGGCATCTGGCCAAGTCTTTTTTATGGGGGTCACTTTGGAACATCAAGGTCCCTAAGGGACACAAATCCAAGCACGCCACCGGGGAACAGATCGCCGGCGGACGGCTGCAGCGGCGCCTGAGACACATGGAACCTGAGCGGAGGGGCCTCGAAAAGCATAGGCTTGAGAAGCTTGAGAGCAGTGTTAGAAGATACATCATCGGCGAACCACGGATAAAGTTGGAGAAGTCGCCGACGGGTTGATGGTCACTGCCTTAGAAGCCGGTGGAAGGGTCACTGCCATGTCGATGACGAAGGTTCTGGAGGAAGCTTGAGGTGTGCTGAGACAATGTTGCTTGGTAGAAGGATCTACATGCATTCAACTCCAACATAATCACCTGAAGAGAAGACAGAGCCGGAGGAACAACCATGGAGATACTGAACAACCATGGAGATACTGGTCGGCGGTGGAAAGCTAAAGCACCTCGGTGCGTTCAATAATAGCAGGATCCCCTCAGGTAGAGGCAAAGCTATTGGAACAATCAACAAGGAGCTGAAGTAGGGGCGGCGGGGATAGATCGGAGTGTTCGACAACATCGACCATGCAACAAGGCATAGATGCCAGAACAACCAACGATGAAAGGGGAAGAGATAAAATAAAACATCAAAGTGTAGATCCAACCCAATAAGAGCCGGATCTAGAGATGCTGACTCCAATTCGACCCCAAATCCCGGCGAAACAGAGGTGACGGTGGGCGACCTCAAGCTTCAGAGGGGAGGGGAAGGCGGAAACGGGGGCGTAGGATCTTGAGGGGGAGAGTTTATTTTTTAAACCGTACCTTGAGGTTGACGGCGGTTCTGGCGGCGAGGAAGCCTAGCAGAAGCACAACAACGACGACGACGGAGACGACGAGTCCCAGGCAAGGCGCCATGCGGCGGGATACTACTGAGAGCCTACTACTAGGAGCTAAGACTACCTACTACTGAGAGGCCTGGGGCCCCGGACCCTTCCCGCTGCGGTGAGATGAGCTCGCCGGAGCCGGGTGGGAGGTGGTCGGGAGGGGAAGAGGAAGGGGAAAGTTGTATCGATCGTGCGTCGGGCTCGGATGGTTAGCGCAGGAGATAATGGGGTTTATACTGGTTCAGGCCTCGGAGGAGTAATACCTTACGTCTAGTGTCGAGGTGTCGTGTTCCCGAGCTAGGGGTGTTTGTAGTAGGGGTTACAAACTGGTCGGGAGAGGGTGTCGGACCCAAGTCCCTTAGAGTGGTGTTCGGTCTGTAGGAGGTCTAACCCTTGTGATAGTTGCTCTCCTCTCCCTTTTATAGACACAAGGGGAGGGGCACAAGGGGGAAGTAGAAAAGAAGTACAGTGCTTGGTCGCTGGGATGTCCCGTCGTGAGTCACTGTCCGTCAGGCCACATTAAAGTGGAGTTGTGCTATTTGGTCGTGGGAGCCGTCGCATGCCCAGGCGTGGTTGTTTATCCCGAGACGCTTGGCACCTCCTCCGAGTAGTTCGTTGTTGTCCTGGTCTGCTCGAGTACTTGACTAGCCCGCCACGCTAAGGCCTAAGCTTAGGCTAGAGCTTGTTGTAGGGGGTGCTTGAGTGTCTCGGGCGAAGCTTGCGTGTGGCAAAGTTGGAGATGATGGCGATGGGACGATGGTGCAGCAGGGTAGACCCGCATTAAGGCTCTTGTCGGGGCTAGCTGCTTGCATGGGCCGCCAGCTGGTGTATTTGCATGGCGCGGGGAATCGGTCTCCCACGCGTCGTGGTGGAGATGTCCGCAGCTTGGGGTCATGCTGCGTGTCGTGTCCCACACCCCAGTCGGAGTCGAGGGAGGCTCGTGCGGGGGCGGAGACTGGTCGTGCGAGGCAGAGACTTGTCGTGCGAGGTGGAGACTAGTCGGAGGGGGTCCCTCTAGTAGGGAACTGGTCAGAGATGCTGCCAACTAGTTGGGAGCATTGCGTCTTGCCATTGAGGGTCTTGACCAGGGTCCTCAATCCTCCTCGTCTTGAATCTTGGCCTTGACATTGTCAATCTTGATCTTCACATTGTCAATGGTGTCGGATTACCTTGTGTTAAGAGAGATCTTTTCGCCGTCAAAGGGGGCCCTAATCTGGGCCCTCGTTAGTAGCCCCCGAGCCTGAGGGGGAGTCAAGGAGTCGCGCTCAGGCTCAGTTGTGTGTGGGTTTAGTGTTGGTGCTGTTCTCCGTGTTCTCGGTGGGTGCGCGCGAGCGCATCCGCCGGATGTAGCCCCTGAGCTCGTGGGTGAGTTGAAGACTCGCTCGCGGGCTTTTAAGCTTCATTGTAGCCGTTGTATCCTGGGAATATTCCGCGGGGGTAGTCATGGTCGTCGTGGCTGTAACGGCTGTCATGGGTGACGTGGTAAATGCAGGTGAAGTGGGGGGCGCGGGCATATCGACCGACGTGACGGACGTGACCATTTGAAATGATCGCGCATGGGCTCTGCAGGTTCCTGTACTCTACGGGGATCGCGGCGTCGCGCGAGTGGGAGCCTATTTCGCCGGGGCATGTGCGCGCGTGGGTGAACATTTCGCTGACACGGCGGGCCCGGCATTCAAGGCGAGCGGCCGCACTTATCCCTTTTAACCGCGCGTCGGGCACGGGTTTGGGACTTTGCTTCCCCATCGTCTTCTTCCTCTGCACTCGCGTCTCGCTCCCCATGCTCTTCCGCATCCGCAGCGCCGCCACTTCTTGCGCCACCAGACCACCCTAGACTCCATCGCTGCAATGTCGAACTGGACGCGGTCCAACGTGTCCCGCCGGCAGCTGCTTCGTCTCATCGAGGCAGGCCAGCTTCCTCTGCTCACCACCACCGTGGAGTGGAAGGTGCCCGACGACGAGTCCGTGTCGCACCCTCCCAAGGGGTTCGTGGCCTCGTTCGTGGCCTTCCACGAGCGCGGCTTCTCCGTCCCCACGGGGCGGTTCATTCGTGGAGTCCACTTCAAGCACGGCCTCCAGCTGCAACACCTCAACCCGAACAACATCCAGCAGATGGCGGCGTTCGAGGCAATGTGCAAGGGGTACTTGGGAATCAGTGCCCATTGGCACTTCTTTCGGTACTTCTTCATGTTCGCGTGCTTGAAGGACGGCTCTCGGGCGGTGACGATCGGGTGCACCAATCTCCGGATGAAGCAGGGCCTGAGCGATGACTACATCCCGTCGTCCCTGACCAGCTCGAACAACGGCTAGCACAAGGGGTGGTTCTACCTGCGGAATGACCCCGAGTTTGCACCGTTGGCGTTCACCGGGAACTCCATCGGCCTGTCGAGGAGGAACTGGACTGACGGCCCTGCAAAGACGAAGCAAGAAAAGATCCTCAAGGATCATTGGGTGGTGTTGGGGCGTCTCCGAGGAGCCGGGGTCACCCTATCCACCGTCATCGCGTAGTACCACGCCCGAGGAGTTGTGCCGCTCCGGAGGTGACTGCTTCGTCTCTGTGAGATGACGGCCGACCGGGCCCCCTGGACGGGGACCATGAATGCTCTGTCCCTCCCATCGCCACTTGAGATCCAACGCCGCGTGGCACAGGCAATCGGGAAGGAGTCTTAATCGTGGTCGCCGGCGCGACTGCTCCCGATGCTTCCCCACGAGGGGACTGAGAAATTGGTAAGTCACCATCTTCTCGATGAGCTTTGGTTGATCTCAGCTCTCCATCGTTATGATGGCCTTCTCGGGGACCTTTGATGCCGACTGAGTCTTTCGTCCCTTTGTTTTTGTAGTTGAGGTGTGCGCACCTCGTTCCGGCCAAGGCGCCTCTCCCGGAGGAGGCAATCTTCAACCGGAACAAGGCATCCGCAGAGAGGTGGCGTGCTGCGCGCAAGGCGCAGCACAAGGAGCGTGAGATCGCCAAGAGCGATCGGAACGACAACGACATCAAGAGGCGGAAGGCGGGGGAGCGCGACGTCTCATCCAACGAAAACCCATCGCCGGAGCCGTCGTGGAGCGGCGATGTGGCCAGCGCGGCGGTGGATTGGAGTGACATGTCGGGGTCGTCCACGTCGTCGCCTACCCGTGCAGCAGAAGTGACATATCGCGGCGGCCGCAGATAGCTGCGCATGAGAAGAACGCGGGCTCGAGCTCGCGATTAGCGGCTCGCCCCGCCCAAACGGACCAGCAGGTGGTCCGTCCCCGTGTGGCGCCTAGCGGGCTGAGCGCCCTTGAAGCACGGAGAGAACCGCCTCATCGGGCCGACCCGCCAAGGCGGTCGGAGGAGCAGACGACTCCATCCCACCACCTCTTTGATGGCTCCAACCACCTCAACGCAGACTCTTTGCAGAGGCGTCGGTCGTGGGCGAGGTCGACAGACTCGGTGTCGACGCCGAGTGCGCCGCGGGAGGTGGATTCCGGCACCGCCCGCGGTGCATCCAGTCATTGATTATCTTGGGCAGCGGAGCCCCGGACGTACACGTTTACCTCGCCGCTGGCGGGGGCCAAGGACCGACCCCGGCCGTGGTGGAGGTCGAAAGGTCAGCCCCTGAGAAGCTAGGGGGAGAACAAAGACCGCGGTCGAGGCGGTGGGTCGGAGTGGGGCGCCCCGAGTCGGTGGGCACCAAGCGTGAAGCCCCCAAGCGAGGGTTCGTCGGGTCGGCCGACGAAGAAGCCCGGGTTTGCTCCAAGATGTGAGTTCTCTCCCTCAGAGCCACCGTTGTGAACTCTTCAATTTGTTTTACTTGCTAACTTGGCTCCATCTTCTCGTAGACACGCCGACACCGGCGTCCTCAGCCTCGCGCCTTTGAAGCGCTCGGTGTTAAGCGCGCGGGTCATGCCCTCCGAGCCTCGTCCCCAGCCGTCGTATGCCGAGCCGCTTCCAGTGCAGGTCGAGGAAGGGCTACCCATGGCCACCGTGGTGGAGGAGTCGGCTGCACCACCCCCGCCGACCGCCGCCGCCGTCGTCGAGGAGGAGCGGGCGGCCACGGAGATGACCGCCCCTCAAGCGGCATTGGAGCCACTGGCCTGGACCAGCTCAGGTGGCGAGGACATGGTGATGATGCCCGTGGACGATGGTTCGGCGCCATCTCCGCTGGCGAGAGAGCGTGACGTCGCAACGTCGGTGGCACCAGAGTCTTCAGCGGCTGTGACCACGGCGTTGATCGAGATCGCGGCGGACACATCGACGTCCCGGTACCTTGACTTCCTTGGTATCGGGATCATTGATCTTGACACCACCAAGCTCCCGAGCAATGACCGCGAGATCCTTGAGGCTGTGACGGAGTGGGTGTTCGCTGACCCGTCGCTCTTGGATGCCATTGCATTGGACCCACCGGTGCCGCGCCAAGATGGGGATGCTGGTGGTTCGGCACCCTCCGCCGCGCCGGAGGTGGCGGAGGGGGTTCTCGGAGAGTCTGCCGCCGACATGGAGTTGCGATCGAGCCCCCTCCAACATCTGTCAGGGAGAGCACGGACGCGCCCCTACTCCAGCCTGCAGAGGCAGCCGTGGCTGCGCCCACCCCTTCGGTGGTCGGCGCGGTTGAGGGAGTCGTCGGAGGAGTGGGGCCATCGTCGCTCAGCCTGCTGCCGCTAGGGTTGGGCATTCGGTCTGACCGAACCGATCGGTTCGGTTCCTCGGTCTTCTTCAAAATTCGGTCATCCAAAAACAAAGACCGATCGGTCAGTTCAAAAAATGAAGACCGACTAATTCGGTTTTGGTTATTTCGGTTCGGTCTTCGGTTATAACCGAACTGACCGAACTAACATGCATCTCAGACTCAGTATGACAGATTGACAATATGAAGTAAATTTTGATAGCATTTCAGAGTAAATTTCGACAACATTTCAGTAGTTCACATTTCACATCCTCACAGGTAGATAATAATTCAAAGTACACATGACCACAACCATGCATCACAGCATCAGTACCACTCACATCCTCACATGCAGATAATAATTCGAGTGAAATTCGGTCACTTCGGTCATTTCGGTTAACCGAGGCCTAGAACCGAATTGACCGAAATTATTTCGGTTATCAGGCACCTGGAACCAAACCTATGACCGAAGATTTTGGTTTCCGTCTTTTCGGTTCGGTCTTCGGCCATTTCGGTTCGGTCTTCGGTCTTCGATTGATTATGCCCAGGCCTAGCTGCCGCTGCTGCAGAGGAGGTTCCTGTGCCGAGCCAGCCTGCCACGGCCCCTCAGGAACATGATGCCCCGAGAGCGCAACAAGAGCCGCCTCCCCCCAAGAGCGCAACGCCCCTGAGGGTGCGAGAAGATACGCCTCCCCGAAGATCTAGGAGACCGGGGAAAACTCGGGTGCGGCCCTACCGCGAGATGTCGGAGGCAGTGACGCCCGGGGTCTCGAACTTGCCCATGTCCCGTGGGCGGCCGCCTTTGAGGTCGGCGGTGACGCCGAGGATATTGACGGTTCAAAACCGTGCTCAAGTTCACCGCAAGCCTACGGGTGACTTGGTGCCTTTTTCACCAAGGAGGGTCCTCCCTAGATTTGTCAATCCAAGGATCGGAAGCAAACTCCTAGGATTCTCCATCTAACCTGTTGATCTAGCCTAACATGAAGCATTGATTACATAAAGGTAATCATACAAACACGAAAGGATGTATGGATCACATCCACCTATCCATAAAGGTAAGCAAACCAAAGGTAAGCCTAGCCTATCGTCTTCTAGTCGTATATCTAGCCAAAAGAGCAAGTGCGACATGCATCTCATCCAAAGCCATCTTTAAACTACTATCCTCCGTCTGATTCCGAAAACGCCTGCCTTTTGGGGCAATCGTTCTGTCACAACGGACTCCTATTCATGCGGGTAGTCTAGGGCGAGTCCAAAAGAACCAGTTGAAATCACTTGGTCGGTCCGGTATGCACCTCTAGCCACCACGGCTACAAGAGCACCCTATGCAATCTATCTTAAGTATAGATTAAGGAATAAGCAAAACCCAGCGAGAGCAAAATCATAAAGGGAGGAATCGAGTCGCTAAAAAGATCGGATGACATGAAGTACTTTACTCACATAATAAATGCGTTTATATCATCTCCACCGAATACATACCTTTGATGACCTCAACTAGCTTCGGAACTCCGCCATGGCTCAACCATGCAAGGCGGCCATGGCGGCTAGGGTAGGCCTAGGCCATCTCCTAGACGACTTCGAGGACTCGCGGCGGTCGGCGGCTTCCTCCGGGTGCTTCTCCTTCGTGTCGGCGGCTCTCTGATGAATGGATGGATGGATCACCCCTCCTTGGGTGCCAAGGGGGTGTATTTATGCCCTTGGGGAGCCTTGGGGCGTGCTCCACCTTGCCTTGCACGAGATCTTCCTTGGGAGAGAAGGGAACTTGGTTTCCATAAAATCAGCCTCGTCCAGATTTTTTTGATTCGCAGCCCTTCCTTGCCGGCACCATATCTCCCACGTCCGTACTCCAAGTAATGCAAATTCGGTGTCCTGGTTGTATGGCACGAAATTTCCTCCAACTTTGATATTCATTTCTTTCTTTGGAAACGAGGATAAGATCTCTAAATTGGCCTTGGAAGATAATCTGTTCTGATTTCGGACTGACTGCGCAGTAGGGATTTCGAGGGTCATATCTCCTAGATCCCTTATCCGAATTGGGCCTTCCACATATCCAAATTGAAGGTATCGTCGATGCCCACAACTTTGGTAGTCAAACTTTTGCCATTAGAGGACATTTAAGTCTCTGAATCTGAACCGAAAGATCATGATGTCCTGGGTTGCGAGAATATCTCTCGGGCTGAGTTGATCTCGTTGGTAAACATCCAAGTCCCCGGAGTTTTACGTGTTGATACTTCAGTCCTTGGATCATTTGGAGTCGTGTTCACTTCATGTCTTGACTTGTGACGGGCTTCATGATCTTCTCATAAAGTGCTTGATGGACTTATCCCGAAAGTCTCCTCTTTAACGTTAATTTCCTGCGTAAACAACAAACTCCAAAATTGACATGCGGGAGTGAACTTGATACCTCCGGGGGGTTAGTACCATTGGTTAGAATATCAAATACGTGCAAATGTTGACGGTAAACTCATAGCTAGGTGTACCAAAATCGACCGTCAACATCTCCCCCATGCTTAAACCTTGCTCGTCCTCGAGTAAGTTTTCAATGGATATCAGCATTGCCTTTCATTGTTCATAACCTGCACTTGATCACACATGAGAAAGCATAATGCTCTCCAAGTTTATATTTTTTAAATTCCATAATGTAACTAGCTTTAATCACTATGGAGGGTAGATATAATTTAAGCTCTTTCCACAAGTAATCAATCATGCTCCACAAAATTCGAATAGGTCTTAGAAACTTTTGAAGTGAAGAATGAGGTGAATAAAAGAGCTAAACCAAGTACAAAAATTTAAACCTTCTTGCATCTTGCTCATGAACTCTCTCATCTCACAACACTCTCAAGCCTACTTATCTATATCCTTTCCCTCTCATGTTTGTAGGTGGAAGGGTTTTATTTGGAGCTCATAGGAAAGTTTTTATCCTACCAAGATGCTAAAGTTGAGACTATTATCAAAACAAGACAAGCTTCTCATGGACTTATCATGACTCGTCAAAAAGGTCATTGGAAAAATAATGTTCACAAGAAGGGGGAAGAGAAAGAACTCACACTTTTAGATAGGTGAACATGTGCAAATGACAAAGAATGATCCCGGGGCCCCAACGAAGTCCTCGTTATCGGATTACACATGGTTGGAAAAATGAGTATGGGTCTTGATCTTGAAGTCCTTGGAAAATCCTTAAGCAACTAGAGAACCGGGGGAGATTTATTATTACTCTATATTTTTCTTTTTATTTTCTTGTTTTATTCCTTTTTTCTTTTTTTTTCTTTTTGACATGTGAGGTACTTGTTTTTTTATTTTGTCCTCTTATCTTATTCATTTTTTATCTCCCCTAGAACTCTAATTTGCATAGTACCTACCTCCTCCCCCATGCTTAGACGTTTGCTCGTCCCCGAGCAAAGAGGAAACGGTGTTAAGGTAGGTACCGGATGTCTTGATGAGAGGGAACTTGAATTTTCCCTTTGAAGCACCTTCTTGTGACGTGTCGTCTCCATACTCAAGTGATAGGTAGGTAGGTCAAGGAGGTTAACACAAAAGATGATGTTGGTTTAAAGGGTGGATATCCGGTGAGATTTGCAAAGCTTCCGATGTGGGAGCTCACAATGCACGGATAGAATAGGCTAGCAAAAGATAAGTTACGCAAAAAAATGGAATGACCAGCTTCTTAGTTACGAGCTAAAGAATCGAGCCTTGAATCAATTCACCCAACAATAACTCTTGTAATCTATGGTTGCACTCAATATATAAGGCTTGGGATAGGTAGAGCAAAATGCAAGAGGTATTAATGACAAGGTTAGCATGACTTTTAAAAGCAAAAAGTAATATGTTCTTCGACCCATCCAAAGTTGAGAGCATAAAAGAAACCATGGGTCTTTTATTTTTATCATGACCTCCACAAAAGATTAAGCTAGCATTAATTAATTTCAGATTTGTATTAGAGAGCAATAGCTTAATCATGCATAAATAAGCACAAAATTTAAACAAATGGCAACGGTAATCATATATCAACGAGCAAGATAAAGCCAAAATTATTTCATCATGATGAGCACAAGGTGATGACAATAAACAAAAACTAAAACTAGGTTGTACTCCTAGAAGCTTTGTTATTTAACGAGAGAGACATACAAAAGTTGCATCTAAGGTTGTTGAAGACATATACATATATACAAGCGTTTAGAAAGACAAGGACAAATAGAGGGTTGAGGAATTGTTACCGCGCTTTGATGCTTGTGATGTAGCGCACCCTCCCCCATGCTTAAGCATTGTGCCTAGCATGGAAGAAGGAAGATCGGTATCCGTAGCAACCGTGATCTTTGAACTCCATGCGGTCTTCTTTCGTCCACCAAGTCTTCCCCCATGCTTAGCATGTTGCTAGGCACGGAAGATGATGAACCATCTTAAAATTCTTGAAGTCCTACCATCATGCAAGGAGATCATCATCACATTGTTGCCTCTGTTCATCCTTCAATGTTTGCCCTTTGCCACGAGCCTTGATCCCAATTGTTTCTCATCCCATCTTCTCCTCCTTCCATGTTGTCCTTTATTGCTGGTTCATCTTCCACGAGTTTTTATTCTACTTCCAGAACTGAGTTTGTACTGAATAATAGCTCCATTGCAGAGTGCTTGAAATTATCTTTCCAACGAGTGGTCATTCTTCCTGATCGGACTCCGAACAAGAGAGTTACGCCCTTTTTACTTTGTTGGTGCAAGCTGTCCCAGACTGATTTCAGAATGTGTGACACCCAAAGATATTGTTAACACCAAAAATTGGTACAAGAAAGGGACTGACTTGTGGGCCGAGTTTGGTAAAGAAGCGCCATTCGGCAGGAAATTCTCCTCAAAGGATTCGGTAAAGATACTTGCGGTCGGTAGTACGCCATCATTCGGCAGGAGGGCTGTTTGCGCTTGAAAAAGGAAGCTTTCGGGAATACGTGATGACGTGGCCCGGACATGAGGAAGGGACGAATTGATGACGGGTGTGAAATGGACATTGGCACCGGGAAATTAATTTAGGTAATGAATGTTGTACTCGTAGTCGACCAGGAGTCGTGTTAAGACAAGGGTATAAATATAAACCCTTGGTGTTTGTAATAGGGATCGAACAATTTCACAACAAAACCGACCCTGTGCCAACCTTCGAGTCTTTTAGTTGAGTCATCGAGTTCTTCGAGAGGAGCCATCGATCCGTCGACCTCCGTAAGTACCGGCAACCTTGTATCATGTCTAGTATCATGCGGTGGATTTAGACCGTGATGCAAGTAGTCTTGTTACCATGTTTAGTATCATGCGGTGGATTTAAGCTTGGTTCAAGAGGGTTTCCTGTTAGATCATGAGCCATGCGGTAGGATAAGATCTAGCTTGAAGCTAGTTATCGGCTCTAATAGATTTGGCAAGATCTAATAGATTCATTAAGTTACCATGTGTTGCTTTGAATTTTGCTTTTATGTTTAATTCATGTAACACTCTTTTTTGCCCAATTTAGATTGATTAGATTCGGCTCTATTTTGTTTGTGATCCACATGATGTATGTTCAAATCTTTAACTCAACGTGGCGCATGGGTCATGTGCTCTTCAATAACCGAATTCAAATCAATCTAGATTGTCACGTGTTGCGGGTTCAAGCTTGTTGATTTTTAAATGATCTTGACAGAACCAGTGAAAGGATTGAGGCAATGTGGCCTAGAGGGGGGGGGGGGTGAATAGGCCTGCACACAGAATTTAAACTTTTTCTGCGAAAACACTGTCAGACCTCGGAACCTCCGAGATTATTCTCGGAACCTCCGAACGAGGCAGCCTCCGAGAATAAACTCAGAACTTCCGACAGCTGTTAGAATAGAGCATAAATAACTAGAGCTGCGAGGAACTTGATGAAAACCAGATCTACTAAATCCTAGGAGGTACTTAGGACCTAGAAAGAAGATTTCTAAGCAAAGTACAAGCTAGGAAGGCACCACAAAGTAGATCGGGAGCAAACCCTAAAAGATCTAGTCAAGCACAAGCATGAACAAGTAAGTAAACAAGAGCACGCATGAGACAAAGATTTATCCCGTGGTTCAGCTCGCCACAAAGGCTTGCTTACGTCCACGTTGTTGAGGAGGCCACAAAAGGCTAGGGACCACAAAGGTCAACTCCTCTCTCACACCTATCACTTTGGGTAATAGGTGGAGGCTTTCCACTAGAATCACAAAGGGTAATACAAACACCTTGGAGCTTCCACAAATTGGATTGGAGAGCTTCCAAGAACCCTCTATCCGTCTAGGAGCAAAGCTCCAAGAGTAATAGATCCACCAAGCTTGCTAGGGTTCTTCCAAGTGCTCAAGTACCAAGGGAGAAGAGATTGGCTCACTAACTCACTTCAAGAATTCACTCTCAATCAATGCTAGGCAAGGATTTGGAAGAAAGTAGGTTAGGAGTGAATGCAAGGTGAGAGAAACAGCAAGAAACGGCGTTCTGCGTAGTGGGAGGAAGAAGATAACCGTTGGGGGACTGTGGGGTATAAATACCCCCGGATCCGGAACGATAACGGCTATATTCCGAGTTCGGAACCTCCGAGAAAAATCTCGGAACTTCCGACTTTTGAAAACTCTGCAGACTGTAGCCCGTACGGTCGGAACCTCCGAACAACAGACAGCATGAGCAAAACAGCTGCAGGTTACTTCCCTTGGGGTGAGGATTAAGGTTTAGGAAAGATGGATTATGAGCACTTGAAACCACCCTAACTCACCATTAGTATCCCTCTTGATAGTACGGATTGTCCTATACTCAAATTCAAAAGATAAAAATAAATAAACTCCTCCAAGTAGCATAGGCATCCTTCTTTAATAAGTTGAGGGGTCTCCAATCATTCTTTTGCACCTGTGATAATAACTCTATGCTTTGCACAATAAACTCAATGGCTCATTAGCTCTTTAATTGTGTGGTCAACATCACCAAAACCCTCATAGGGCTTGATTGCACTTACAATCTCCCCCTTTTTGGTAAATGTTGACAACCCAATTAAAGTTTACAATTTAATTTGAAAGATTGAGCTTTTGATGATTTGAGTACAAGTCTCCCCCTCAATGTATGCATGTACCTTTTGAATAGGGAAAAATGTCTTAACCGACAATTAAGTTGCATACATTGTGAGTAAAAGTGTCAAGAAAGTTGTACTCAAGCCATTGAGGGGTGCAAAAGAAGTGTAGCGAGATAATACGTGATGCATATGCCATGTGAAAACACATAGAGAGTTATCGTTAGCGAGTTCGGAACCTCCGAGAAAGTTTCGGAACCTCCGAGGGGTTGGAGCCTCGGAAAAATTCTCAGAACCTCCGAGGTCTGCAACAGATACTCCAACAAACAACAACACACAGGCAAAGCAACAGATATAACCAGAGAAATAGCAGCTAGATAAAGATAACAGCATCCAACACATCTAGCCCTATTACATCCATCACAAAGGTTTTAAAGTTTGCAAATCCCATACATGACCATGACCAGAACCTGCTTGCCAACTGAGGCAAGCTAAAAGCTTTACAGCAGTTCACCATTTAACCAACAGGAGTTTATGAGAGAATAGTTAACACTCTCATCTCACCAAAAGAACAAAAGAATTTCTGTGGTTAGCAGGCCACCAGAAGGAGCTCCAGGTCTTCAGATGCTTCTCAATCTTCATATCTCTCCCCCTTTGTCAACAGTTTAGCAAAAAGGAGAGAAAAGAAGAGAGGAAGTGAGAACAGAACCTAGGGAAATCACTCCTCATCACTGAAGTCAGAGTCCTCCTCCTCCGCTTCAGGGACTGTGCTGTCAGAACCAAAGTCAGAACCAGATGAGGACAGGTCTATGGGCCTTCTGACAGGTCTTCCAGCAGTGGCCTTTCTCCTGATTCTAGTACCAGATGATGAACCCATAGCCTTCTTACCAGCAGCCTCCTTCCTCAGTCTGGCCAATTTAGCACCTAGTGGCTCATCATCTTCTTCATCTCCATCAAAGTGAGCAGCAGTTGTGTCTTCAGCCATGGGACTAGCAGGCTCCTTCTCACCCTCATCCTCACTAGTAGTGTACTCTGGAAAGTCAGGAAAGAGAGGAGGAGGATGGTGCATGGCATCGAAGGACAGCCCCTGGTGCTTCGACAATCTGTTCATATCTTCCCCGAGCTCAAAAAGGCCGATGGGAAGTCCATCGCAGTACCTCCGGGTGTCCCTCACCATGCCTCTCGGCTTATGCGATCCGGCGAGCATGGGAGCCTTCTTGGGTCCTTCTCCCTCTTCTTTGGACCGATTTGGGTGGCTTGGTGCGGCCTTCTTGAGAATGTGCTCCTCCACAACATGCTGCTTCTTCTGATGCTGCCACTGCTTCACTTGGTAGGATGCATGCTCAACATCTTTCTTGTAGCTGACCCCGGAAACCATCTCTATCATGTACATAAGGTATGGAGCATATGGCAGGTTGCACTTCCTGCTCTCTGTCACTTCTACCAAGTTGTACCAGATGAATCTGCTCACAGAGAATAGTCTAGCTCCTGGCAGCAACCTAGCCAGCAGATTTGGTGCAAATCTCCTAAGGCTGGTTGAGTCACTGCCCCCTTTTGGATAGATGGTTTCCCTGAACATGTTGTTGAGCACATAATACACAGACTTCGCGAAGCGGTGGTAGAGCCATCAGCCAACTCCTCATACTCATAAGTTGTAGCAATCTTGTTGGGGTTCATATGGGCCTCAAAGTGGATAATGTCAGCCTCCCTATCCTCCTTGCTGAAACCAAACGAGTCTAGCAAAAGTGACAAAATCAATCTTGTAATGTACCCCTTCGTCATCCAGGTGTATGGTCTCCTTGTTGTCTTCATGAAAGAAGGTAGCATGAACCGAGCTAAAACCTCTATGTTCCAGTCATACTTGAAGCTCATGATGTCTCTCATTTTGTACTTGTCCACCAAATCAAGCACCTCTTCCTTTACAGGTTCCTCTGCTGCCTCCAGATGGGTAAAGTCGATCCACTTCATCTTGATCAGCTTCATCTTGGTGTTTAGGACAGTCTCATAGAACTTGAAGTGGAAAACAGACCAAAACCTATAGTCTATAACTGCCATCTTGGGGTTTACATAAGGATTTTCCTCTCTGGCTTTCTTGACCAAGAACCCTGCTCCATCATAATTTGTGTGCTCAATGTACACAGAGTTATCATACTTGGTTGGAGGATGTCTTTTGAGCAACCCCTTGTGGTACTTGAGATAGGTTGAGTCTATTTCTCCTAAAGGCATGTCATCTTCCAGCTCTATGGGGATTGTCTTGCCTTCTGTCCCTCCATTATCCTCTACATGGGCAGTAGACCCAGATCCTCTCCCTCCTAACAGACTACCCCCTTTGCCCCTCCTAGGGGTGGCCTTTCCTCTGCTGCCACTGCCACCAGCTGTTGCTCTTGCTGCTAATTTGAAGGCCCTTTCACCAGCGGAGTGTCTCAAAGGGTGGCCTCTCGCCTCTTGGTGTATGTCTTGTCAACGGGAGTGCCGGACATCCGTCGGGGAGAAATATGAGCGACAGATAAGAGTGGGATCGGGACCGATAAGAACGAGAGGAGCAAGATAGGCATGATGTTCAATTGATTAATTTTCGGTGGAATTTTGAATCACGAGGTCGTCACTTGTTAGTACGGACACGGAACCTCCGAGAAAGTTTACGGAACCTCCGGGAGTTGGAGCCTCGGAAAAATTCTCAGAACCTCCGAAGTTAGTGTACTGACAGAGGACAGTTTGTTGATTCAACTTTCAACTGAATTTTAACCAAGGAAGCAAACATGATTGAATTTAACTAGGACATGTGAGAAAGGGTGTTACAGGTGAAGTGAAGTTCAGTGGAACTTTGAATCAAGGTCGCCTACGGTGGGTTACGGGGGTTCGGAACCTCTGAGAATTTTCTCGGAACCTCCGAGCCCCTGTCAACCTTACTGCATTCTGACATTTGATTCAACTTTCAACTAAACCTAAGCTTCACTTGCATCACAGGCATTCAGGACAAGGATAAATAGGCAGCATTCTACGAATCCAAGATTTAGAACCCTAACAGCAAGTAGACATAGGAATTAGGGTTAGGGTTAGAGTAAGGTCTCAGATTACCTTGATTGGGATCAAGGAGATGGAAGGCGAAGATCTTCAAAACTTGTTCACGCCAGGGGATCGACAGGATAGGGTGCGGATTGAGGCCTTCTTCTTCTTCTTCTCCGTATTGGATCCGAGCGAAGCCTCCTTGACACTTCTCAGCGGTGACCCACGAACGAGGAAGGCGGCACGGCTTCGCGTGGGTAGCCCGCAAGAAGTGTGGTCACCGGCGGTGAGGGAAGCGGCGGCGGCGAAGCGGCGGTGGAGAAGGATGGTGCGGTGCGGTTTTCCTTCGGGAGAGAGAGGAGAGAGGGAAGCGGTGAAAGTGGATCTGAGAGGGTTGATCGCGGTGAAAGGGGAACGGTGAGTTTACCCTAGGTAAAAAGAATATTCTTCGAGATGCCTTATTCCCTTTAACTCCCCTTCGGTCGAGACTGAGCGTTAAGTTGTAAAGATTGGAGCTTCCGATGATTTTCTCAGAGCTTCCGAGGCCCGGAGCCTCCAAAGATTTTCTCGGAGCTTCCGAAAATTGAATTCCAGAGAGTTAACTTCTACTCCTTTTGAGATTTGAACTTTCTATCAACTGAGATTCTTAGGTCATGGTACCCTTGACTCAAGTGGCTAGAAAACAAGCATTCACACACACAACTATAGCCACTTAAGACAAGTTAGGGATAGGAAAATAGATTTTGAAAAACCTTTAAGATAGAGTTTTCACACACATTTTTCAAACAAAATTTTCAGAGAAAACTAACAGATTGAAGCAAACAATTATGGCATGCTCGAGATCAAACCACGCAACGAGAATCAAGAATATTTAGTTCATTCCTTAAGCTACAAAACCTTGACTCATCGAGAGGTTTAGTGAAGATATCAGCTAGTTGTTTGACGGTGCTCACATGACTTAATATCTCCTTTGGCTTCGTGGTCTCTCAAGAAGTGATGACGGATGTCTATATGTTTTGTGCGAGAATGGCTTACGGGGTTGTTTGCAAGCTTTATGGCACTTTCATTGTCACACAAAAGTGGGATATGGGAAAAGTGACATCTGTAATCTTTTAAGGTTTGCTTCATCCAAAGTAGTTGAGCACAACATGCGCCGCCGCAACATACTCGGCCTCGGCGGTGGAAAGGGCTGCGAGTTTTGCTTTTTAGAACTCCAAGACACTAGAGACCTATCAAGGAATTGGCAAGTCCCCGATGTGCTCTTTCTATCTACTTTACAACGGCATAATCGGAATCCGAATAGCCAAGTAGATCGAAAGTGGAGCCCTTAGGATACCACAAGCCAAGGTTAGGGGTATGCACTAGATATCTCAAGATTCTCTTTACGGCCATGAGATGGCACTCTTTCGGGTTAGCTTGAAATCTAGCACACATGCACACACTAAGCATAATATCCGGCCTAGATGCACATAAGTAAAGAAGAGAGCCGATCATGGAGCGATATACCTTTTGATCCACGGATTTCCCTTCTTCATTGAGGTCCATGTGTCCATTGGTAGGCATTGGAGTCTTGATGGGCTTTGCCTTGTCCATGTCAAACTTCTTTAACATATCCCTTGTATACTTGGTTTGACATATGAACGTCCCTTCTTTAGCTTGTTTGATTTGAAATCCAAGAAAGAACTTAAGCTCACCCATCATGGACATTTCAAACCTCTTTGTCATCACCCTACTAAACTCTTCACAAAAAGTTTCATTAGTACTACCAAATATTATGTCATCGACATATATTTGGCACACAAAAATATGACCATCAACTTTTCTAGTAAAGAGAGTAGCATCGGCTTTGCCTATCTCAAAGCCTTGCTTAAGCAAGAAATCCTTAAGGCATTCATACCATGCTCTTGGTGCTTGCTTTAGCCCATAGAGCGCCTTATGGAGTTTGTAGACATGATTAGGACGCTTGGGATCTTCAAAACCCGGTGGTTGCTTAACATATACTTCTTCGGAGAGTGGTCCATTGAGAAATGCACTCTTGACATCCATTTGATAGAGCTTGAAGTCATGATGGGCAGCGAAAGCTAGTAGAAATCGAATTGCTTCAAGTCTTGCTACCGGTGCATATGTTTCTCCAAAGTCTAGCCCTTCAACTTGGGTGTACCCTTGAGCAACCAATCTTGCTTTGTTCCTAGTCACAATACCAAACTCATCTTGCTTGTTCCGAAAGACCCATTTGGTGCCAATGATGTTTGTGTTTGGTCTCTCCACCAACTCCCACACTTGGTTTCTTTCGAAGTTGTTCAACTCCTCTTGCATAGCCACCACCCAATCCGGATCCTCGAGAGCTTGCTCTACCTTGGTTGGTTCAAGAGAGGAAACAAACGAGTAAAATGCACAAAAATTCTTAAGACGACATCGTGTTGTTACCCCTCTCCTTATGCTCCCAAGAATATTGTCAACGGGATGATCCCGTTGAATGACTTGATGTACACAAGGATGTGATGGTCCAAGAGGTTGGTGTAGAGGTTGATCTTCATCATCTTCATCAGCTTGGGGCTCAGATGTGCTTGCTTGGACATCCCCTTGCTGATCAATTTGCTGGTTCAGGGTGTCTTGTGGTGTCGAACTTCCAGACCCCGGAACCTCCGGAGAATTTCTCAGAGGTTGGATTTCAGTGCCAGTTCCTGGAACCTCCAGGGAATTTCTCGGAACCTCCGAAGTCTGCACAGCTCCTGAACCAGTGGCTTCTAGCCCTTCGAGTGGTGTTGAAGCTTGTGCTTGGTTTTCATCTTCCTCTTGTGCCTCAACTGGTCTAACATCACCTATGGCCATTTGCTTGATTGCTTCACAAGATGGCTTCTCTTTACCTACAACATTCAAATCAACTTGCTCCACTTGAGAGCCATTAGATTCATCAAAGGTCAGATCTACCGTGACTTCAATCCTCCCGGTGGTTAGATTGAAGACTCGATAAGCATGCTCATTTGGACCATAACCAAGAAGAAAACCTTCGTCAACCTTTGGTGCAAACTTAGAGGTTCGGGGCCTCTTGTTTAGAATGAAACATTTGCACCCAAACACTCTAAAGTAAGACACCTTGGGCTTTTTACCGGTAATAAGCTCATAGGAGGTCTTCTTGTGAAACTTGTGAAGATAGAGGCGGTTGATTGCATGGCAAGCCGTGTTGATAGCTTCGGCCCAAAAGATGTCTTGAGTCTTGTACTCATCCAACATGGTTCTTGCCATCTCGATAAGAGTTCTATTCTTCCTCTCAACCACCCCATTTTGTTGAGGGGTATAAGGTGTTGAAAATTCATGCTTGATGCCCTCTTCATCAAGAAATTCTTCAACATAGGTGTTCCGGAACTCCGAGCCATTATCACTTCTTACTTTCTTGATTGGTAGCCCGAATTCCCTTTGTGCTCTTCTAATGAAGGTCTTCACCTTTCCTTGCACTTCACTCTTGTCAAACACAAAGAACACCCACGTGAAGCGAGAATAATCATCAACAATAACTAAACCATATTTGTTACCGCCAATACTTATGTAGGCCACCGGTCCAAATAGATCCATGTGAATGAGCTCCAACGGGCTTGAAGTAGTGAGGATGCTATTTGGTGGGTGAGGTGCTCCTACTTGCTTTCCGGCTTGGCATGCTTTGCAAATCCTATCTTTCTCAAAATGTACATTTGTTGGTCCAAGGATTGAGGACCATGTGTGGTTCGAGGACCGGTGGATGGTCGCTTCCTTGTGTGATGAGTGATTGACAACGTTGTGTGGACTGATTCTTGGCTAAGTATTGCAGGTGCAGGTTGCGGCTTGACTGGTGTTGGTGCAGGTGAAGAACAAGCGCGAAAGGTCGTCGCCGGTGAGGCCTCTAGGTGTGGAGAAGACAAGTAGGCTTCGTTCGAGGGACCCGGTGGCCGGCGGGGGTCAAGTGCGGGCCGCATGGTGGCATGAACAACAAGATGAAGTCGTGGACGGTTTCTTGGTTGAGCACGAAAACCAAGGTCGAGCCGGGACTACGTGGGAGCCGAGTCATGAGTGGAGATTGGCGGAGGCTACACCGAGTTTGCGGGGTTTCGGTGGTTCACCGAGGAAAACCACCGGGTTCCTTGGTTGATCCACAAAGCCAAGACGAGAAGAACCGAAGACGGAGGCTGCGGCGGCGCGGACCGGTCGACCGGTGGGTGCGGCCGGCTCGACCCCGTGGGGACCGGTCGGCCGGTCCGACCGGTGGGGACCGGTCCCGACCGGTGAGGAGCACCCGGTCGACCGGTGTGCGACGACGCAGTCCGGAATCTTCGAAGCGGAGGACACGCGTCGGGATCGCATGGCTTGCGTCGAGGCTACGCAGAGTGCAGTCGCCGGGCATCCGTCCGATGATGATGACATCAAGAATTCCAAATCCGCCCTTGAGGGGCTTGTATCCCTAGTTGTTAGAGAAGGGTATTTTAGACTTTCGGTTGCCTCCATATAACCCAAGAGGTGAGAGGATGGCAGCCAACTCTTGGAACCCTAGCTCATTAGTTTTCCCATTTTCCACCTATTTTCCTTAGGTTTTCTCTAGGACTAGCAAGAGAGCTTCACGGAGAGATCTTGTTGAGAAAGATGGATGATCGGGCGGCTTGCTAGACCTTGTACGAACCTTTGTTTCATGTATAGATGATTCGGCGTGGTTCCTCAAGGTTTGGATGTGTTTTCCCCGGTTGTTCTTGGTGGTGATTTTCGGAGCCCTCTCTCGGTGATTTCTTTGGGTTGTTTTCGGGACTTTTCTCTTGGGTATTTGATGGGGGAAATTTGTGGGAACCCTTCGTGGTTCTTTGGGCTGTGATTCCCCTCCCAAATCCGTGAGTAAAAGTGCTCGATTTTGGGGTTTCTTGAGTTCTTGGGTTGAAAGTGCTTTCGGCAGGATTTCTTCGATTCCTCCTTTTTGGACGAGTTTTGGTGGGATTAAACTTGGCTATGGACTCCTTATGAGGTGCTCCTGATATCCCCAAAGTCTTGTTCAAGTCCGTGGAGCGATTCGGGAGATCGAGATTTGGATTTGGGGGAGTTGACCCGCGGGTCGTTGTTCACCCGAGCGCCCGGAGCTACACCGGTCGACCGGTGCTCTTGACCGGTCTGACCGGTGCGAGCCCTTGTGGGTTTTTGCTCGGGTGAACGTCTTGGTGTGTTCGTTGTTGTCCCGTGTTGCCTTCTTGTTTCGAGTTTGGGTCCGTTTGGTGGTCGGTTGGCTGTTTGGTGCCTTGGGGGCTTTCGGTCGCCATCGGTCCGACGGTGTGTCTCACCGGGCCCGACCGGTGTAGAGCCACTTAGTGAAAGTTGCTCGGTTTCACCGGCGGGGACCGGTCCGGCCGGTGGTGCTCACCGGTCCGACCGGTGTGGGTCCGTAGACTCGAGGTTTGGTTTTTCCGTTGCGTTTCTCGGGTCGAAGGTTGCGTGTTGGTTCCTAGGTCCGGTGGCACCCCGGTGGCTACGTGGGCTTGACCAACCTTGGTAGTGAGTCGGAGACGTGTGTTGGAAGCCGCGTTCGTCTTGTTGGAGTTTTCATCTCCTTCGAGAAGAATTTTTATCGGCTCCCATTCACTCCCCCCCTCTCTGGTTCGCCGTATCGGTCCTTCAAGTGGTATCAGAGCCAGTTCGGGTCTTTGTTGACTCTAACCAGTCTAAGATCCAATGATGGCGTACCAGGAACGGGGTTCGGGTCCTCCACACTTCGATGGCAAGAACTACCAGATGTGGAGCAAGCGGATGGATGCGTTCCTCCGCGGAAAGGGTCAACTTCTTTGGGATGTCACGGTGGACACAGGCTATGTCCAGCCGATGGATTTCCTTGCTCTAGGGTCGAGGGACAGATTCGACGCCAACAATAAGGCGGTCGACTACTTGTTTCGTGCTTTGTGTCAGCCTGAGTTCGATCGGGTGCACACCGAGCACTTGGCTTGTAGGATTTGGGGTGTTGAAGGAGGCTCATGTTGGGAACGCCCGAGTTCGAGGCACGGATGTATGCGACCTACGGAGAGAGTACGAGAACTTCACTCATCTCCCCGGTGAGTCCATCGATGCCTTGTTTCGAGGTTCACGGTGGTTGTGAACAACATGAGGGCCAATGTGGACGTGCTCCCGTACGATGATCATGATAGAGCGGTCAAGCTTTTACACTCTTTGGATCGTACGATATGGGGCGGAAAGTTCGAGGCCATAGTCGAGTCGGAGAGGTATGATACTCTGACGGTGAATGAGGCTGTTCTCGAAGCTCAAGTCGGCTGAGGTGGATAGGGGCATGACTGCCAAGCTCGAGGGACCGACTGATTCCCATAGTCTTGCCCTCGTTGGTGGTTCCAAAGGAAAGACTAACTCTAACCCATCCACCGGGATGTTCTCGTTTCCCTTCCGATGTCTATGCCGGATGAGGAGTTTGATGACCTTGGAGAGGACGAGCGGCGGCGGTGACGAGGCGGTTCGAGAGGGCGCACGAGAACCGCGTGAACATAAGGAGGAACACGAGGACTTGCTTCCGGTGCGGCAAGCGGGACACTTCGTCGCCGGCGCCGGAGAAGGCCGAGAACAAGGGCAACTACAAGCACAAGCCGAGGATGAACGATGGCAAGTACCGTTTGAGGCGCGACCACAAGAGCAAGCACAAGAACAAGTACAAGAACGAGCGACGATCGAGGAAGAAGGAGGGCCGAGGCAAGGCCCGAGCGATGGTTGGAGCGAGCGACATCGACTCCAGTTCTGCGTACTCCACCTCGAGCTCGAGCAGCAGTGAAGACGAGGGAGATCGCCGCAAGAACAAGAAGTCGTCCAAGAACCGAGCGGGGCCGAGGCGCTCGCGAGAGATGGCTTCGCATCATGGCACGCGAGCTCCGGCGGCAAGAAGAGCACACGGAGCGACTCGGACTGCGAGTCCGACGACGAGGTGCGTGATGAACTTCCCTTCTTGCGCCGGGAGAATGAGAGGCTTGGCTCTTTGCTTGATAACAGTGATGACATGCTTAGAGAGGCCAAGAAAATGAGGAAAGAGCTTAGGGCTTCACTCGAGGATGCTAGGACTAGAGTGGCTGAGCTAGAGACACAGGTGCTAGATAGCAAGCTTGAGATTGATTCGCTTAAGGCTAGCCCTGTTGTTTCAGATGAGAATGATTGTCTTGATTGCTCCATATTCCTTGCTGATCTTGCTTTGTTTAAGGAGAAGCATGCCTCCAAGTGTGAGGAACTAGATGTGCTTAGGGTTGAAGTGGTTGAGCTTAAGTCTAGACTCGCTTTGCCGGGTGCTTGCACTTCTTGCCTGTTTTGCATGCTAAGATTGATGAGATGCATGCCTACACTAGTTCGCTCGAGGCTAAACCGAAGGAACCCATGCCTACATCTTGCTCTACTCCGTGAAATGCATGCATTGAAAAATTTGGAGCTTGCACATTATGTTGATCGTTTGCAGGATGAGAATGATGACTTGAGGAAGTTAATGGGTTGGTTGTCCGGTCATGAGCCTCAGTTGAGGATGATAATCGAGGCCTTCAAGAGGCAAGATGGTGAGGGGCTTGGGGCAAACAAGGTTGGTGAGGGAAGTGGAGAGAATATCCCGGAGCCACAAAAAACCCACCACAAAAATGATTTCCCTCCAAAACCTAACCATCTTAGGAACCGACTAGACACAACCCCAGCTCCACCCGTGTTTCCTACACCCACAAATGACCAACAAAAGCCTATCAAGTTTGTGAGCACTTCGGGGAAAGTGTTCTTTGGGAAGGAGAGTGAGAAGGCTAGTGGTGAGAAACCGGTGGAGGTGTTGAGTGGAGAGAAACCGAGTGAGCAGCCACATCCCAAGCCTAAGCCTAAGCTTGTGAGGTTCCATTGTGGCTATTGTGGGAGAGATGGCCATAAGGAGGAGTTTTGCTTCAAGAGGAAGCGAGAAGAGAGAATGGCAAAGGAGTGGGCTAACAAGGACAAGTACCACCCTTCCGATGGTGTACTTGAGCCTCGTATGCAGATGCCCAGGGGTAAGGCGAGTGTGAGGACAGTTAGGGCTTGGGGAGAGAAGAAGGCTGCGAGGGTGGTCTTCTTGTCCGAGTCCTGCCAGGTCGGACCGAGTGTGGGGCACCGGTCGGACCGGGTGCGGGCACGGGACGGACAGTTGTTCGGGTTTCGAGCTCGTACAGGTGCGAGGGTTGTTTCTGGAGGTCGTGGTTCTGGTGGTTGGGCTGGAAAGGGTGCAGGTGGTCAGTTTGCTAGGCGTTCTCCTCCTCGTGCTCAATACGGGGATTGGAGGAGTCGTGGCTTTGAGTTGGAGAGGAAGGATGTTCCACGGGCTTTCTTGCGTGGATTTGGTCCTCCTCCAGGCAGAGAGGGGTGGTTCCCTCAGGGTGGTTACCGTGGTGGTGTTCGTGGAGGTAGCTTTGGTAGGAGAGATGCTTTGGTTGGTGCTAACCCCACTTTCGAGCAAATGGCTCGGCACCTTGGTTTTCCTCCTTTGGTACTAACCCCGATCTTTGAGTCGTTTGTTCGCTCACGTGCTTATTTTTGAATTTCAGGTGGGAGACTTGAGGAACATTTGGTTGATTGACTCTGGTTGCTCGAGGCATATGACCGGAGACAGGGGGTGGTTCTCAAGTCTCGTCCCAGTGGTGACAAAGAGGTACATCACCTTTGGGGACAATGGGCGTGGGCGTGTGCTTTCAGAAGGTGAGATCAAAGTGAGTGACAAGATCACTCGAGGCGTGTTGCTCTTGTTCAATCGGCGGGGTACAATTTGCTTTCTGTGTCCCAGTTGTTGGATGAGGGTTTTGAGGTGTTGTTTCGGCCAGGTGGTTCTCGGATTGTGGACTCTCGAGGGGACCTTGTTTGTATGGTCGTTCCTGAGGGTCAAGTGTTTCGTGCTGATTTTTCTCAGTCTTCAGGTGTGGAGCGTTGTTTCTTGGCTGGTTCTTCGAGTGAGTTGTGGAGGTGGAATAGGAAGTTGGGTCACTTGAGCTTTGACCTTTTGTCACGCTTGAGTAAACTCAATTTGGTCCGAGGATTGCCACGGTTGAGGCTTGAGAAAGAGTTGGTTTGTGCGCCGTGTAGGCATGCCAAGATGGTGGCCTCTTCTCACCCGCCTCTCACCTATGTGATGACTGAGCGTCCATGCGAGCTGCTCCATATGGACCTTGTTGGCCCAGCTCGTGTGCGATCTGCGGGTGGGAAGTGGTATGTCCTTGTTGTGGTGGACGACTATTCTCGGTATGCGTGGGTGTTCTTTCTCGAGGAGAAGGGGGAGACGTTTGGTTTTGTTCGAGATCTAGTCTTGAGGTTGAGGAACGAGAGGCACGGAGATGTCATATGAGCTATCCGTAGTGATAATGGCTCGGAGTTCAGGAACTCTCGTTTTGAAACCTTTTGCCATGACTTGGGTCTTGAGCACCAGTTTTCGAGTCCGTATACGCCTCCCCAGAATGGTGTTGTGGAAAGGAAGAACAGGACCTTGTGCGAGATGGCTCGGACGATGCTTGACGAGCATAGGACTCCGAGGAGGTATTGGGCTGAGGCGGTGAACACCGCGTGCTATGTGTCGAACGAGATATACCTCGAGTGCACAAGAAGAAGACATGCTATGAGTTGATGCATGGTCGCACACCCAAGGTGAGTCACTTCCATGTCTTTGGCTGCAAGTGTTTCATTCGAAGAAAGACAGGGAAGTTGGATAAGTTTGAGGCTAGGTCTGTCGATGGCATTTTCTTTGGTTATGAATCTCATTCTAGAGCATATCGTGTGCTCAATCTTGAAACTAACCAAATCGTGGAGACTTGCGAGGTAACCTTCGACGAGACAGAGCCACGTAGTCAGCTTGGCTTTGAGTGTGCAGGTGATGATGAGCTTGGCGAGGAGATTTTTCAGGAGGAGGAGCATGAACATGGTGATGATGAAGATGGCGGTGTGGTGCCCCCGGCTGAACATGTACCCACTACTTCGACTAAGATGATGGATGGACCCTCTGCTACACCTACGACGACAAATCAAGATCGAGGAGAAGCTGATGTTGAGGGGGAGGTAGCTTCGAGGCGAGAACCTCCCCGGCGAGTTCAAATGGATCACCCAGCTTCGAGGATCATCGGCGACATGAATGAACGCACTACACGGTCGAGGGTTCAGAACAACTCTCATTTCGCTCATGCTGCATTTGTTGCTTCTTTCGAGCCCAAAGACATTGGACACGCACTATCCGATCACAATTGGGTTAACTCGATGCATGAGGAGTTGGAGAACTTTGAGAGGAATCGGGTGTGGGAGTTGGTTGACCCTCCCCCGGGGTGTAAGCCGATTGGTACAAAGTGGGTGTGGAAAAACAAAGAGGGAGAGAAGGGTGAGGTTGTGAGGAACAAGTCGAGACTTGTTGCTCGGGGGTTCGGTCGAAGGAGGGGATCGACTACGAGGAGACCTTTGCTCTCGTAGCCCGTTTGGAGGCGATTAGGATCCTTCTAGCCTTCTCTCGTGGCTAAAGGGTTCAAGTTGCACCAAATGGATGTGAAGAGTGCTTTTCGAATGGTGTGCGGTGGAGGAAGAAGTGTATGTGAGGCGACCTCCGGGGTTTGAGAGCGAGAAGTACCCCCACGGGGTGTACAAGTTGAGGAAGGCGCCGTATGGGCTGAAGCGGGCGCCTAGAGCTTGGTATGGCAAGGTCGAGGGGGTTCTTGTTTGAGAGAGGTTTTGAGATGGGGAAGGTCGATCAGACCTTGTTTTTGCCGAGGCGGGGGCGAGAGATATCCCGATTGTGCGGAGTGTACGTGGATGATATTGTCTTTGGTGGCTCGTCTAACTCTCTTGTTGCAAGGTTTGCAGATGATATGAGCAGGGAGTTTGAGATGAGCATGATGGGCGAGTTGCAGTTCTTCCTCGGGCTACAAATCAAGCAATCAAAGGGAGGAACATTTGTGCACCAGGCTAAGTACACCAAGGACATTGTGAGGAAGTTCAAGATGGAGGACTCCAAGGCTATGACGACGCTAATGAGTACGACTACGGCTCTTGACGCGGACGAGAAAGGTGAACACGTGGACCAGAAGGAGTACCGGAGCATGATCAGGTCACTCCTCTACTTGATGGCGACGAGGCCGGACATACAATTCTCGGTGTGTTTGTGCGCTCGTTTTCAAGCGTCTCCGAGGACTTCGCATTGGCAAGCAGTGAAGCGAATTTTCAGGTACTTGCGTCACACTCCCGACTTTGGCCTTTGGTACTCCGCGTCCTCTTCTTTGGCGCTTCATGGTTTTTCAGACGCGGATTTTGCCGGGTGTCGGTTGCATAGGAAGTCCACTTCTGGGACTTGCCAGTTTTTGGGTTCTTCTTTGGTGTCTTGGTCTTCCCGCAAGCAGTCGAGTGTTGCTCAATCCACGACCGAGGCGGAGTATGTTGCCGCTGCTAGTTGTTGCTCTCAGCTCCTTTGGATCACCTACACCATGAGTGACTTTGGTGAGGAGTATACCCATGTCCCATTTCAATGTGATAGCACCAATGCCATAAGCGTTGCAAAGAACCCAGTGCTCCATTCCAAAACAAAACACATAGAAGTGAGGTATCATTTCCTGAGAGACAACGTTGAGAAAGGAAAGATAGCGTTGATCCATGTACCCACACATCACCAACTAGCCGATATTTTCACCAAACCCCTAGATCAAGCAACTTTCACTCGTTTGCGGGGGGAACTTGGTGTGTGTTTGATTTCTTGAGTTGGGTTTGTGGGAGCTCTCTTTTGCCGGTGGTGTCGAGCCCGTTTTGCCTCCCCTCGAGGAGCCGGTGGTAGCATATGTATAGCTTTTCTTTGTGCATTTCTTGCATTTGGCATGGCATATGTTGCATGATGTATAGGCGTCCTTATATCTTAGATTGCATGCATTTTGTATCATATGCATTGGTTAGGAAAAGCTTCTCTCATATACATTGTTCACCATGGAATGAGATATATGTCTTTGTGAGCTTGTTTTGTATGCTACGGTTAGTTTGGATTAGCTCTTGATGATCTTGATGAATAATCCATGGTTGATAGCTATACTTTTGAAAAATGTCACATGTACGCTCTCTCATGTGTAAATGCCTTTACATGCTCTTGACATGTTTTTGTGGCCTTGCTATGCTTAATTTGTGGTTGGATAGCTAGTTTATTGATCATATGGGGCCAAAGGCTCATTTGCCATCATGAATGTTTAGCCCTCTTGATTTATCTTGTGGAGGAGCATAAGTTCCTTTTTGTCGCAAAGACATTTCATGTACCATTTACAAATCTGAAAATGAAATGAAAAATGCTTGGAAATGTGCTCCCATGTCATATGTGCTGATTTTAATTTGCTTTGGGTGCTAAACCGTTGCATGATGCCTACCAATGAGAAGTCTCATACATAGAAGTAGGCACATGGCTCGGTGGCTTTGACATGACATGAGGTGCTTGTGGGTGTTTGTGATGGTCTTATGATTAGAATGGCTGTCCTAGCATGAAGTTTGTGTGGCTTTGCCATTTTGATGTGCTTTGATCATGTTTAGGACTTTGCTCATGAGAGGCAAGTTTTTCGCAAAATTGCCAAAATCCATCTTAGCTTCGTCCAATGGTTCTGAAACTTGGTGATCATGTAATTAAGATCGATACGAAGCCGTAGAGTACCTAACTTGCTCATTTGGACATGTATAGCATTCTTTGTTGAATTTTGTCTATTTGAGAAGCTCTAGGTTGAAAGTTTTGCATTTTTGGCTTGATTCATGCATTGCCAACAAGGGGGAGAAGTTTGAGCTTGAAATGGCTTACCGGACGCATTTAGAAGGTTTTCAGGTGGTTTCGAGCCATTTCTGGGCTCTGTTGTACACCGGTCTGACCGGTGAAGAGCACCGGTCTGACCGGTGTGAGTGCTGGTCCTGTACACATGTTAGGCACCGGTCTGACCGGTGGTGATGACCGGTCTGACCGGTGTGAGCTGAAGTTGCTGCAGCTGCCCTGTTTTCAGCTGGTTTGCATGCATTTGTCCAGGGGGAGGTGCATTGGTTCAGGGGGAGCTTGCATGTGTGCAAGGGGAGCTCTTTGTGGTGTTCGAGCTTTGTTTTGGTGGTTTGCGCTCTTTGCTTGAGCTTTGCTTTGTCTCGGATGTGTCGAGTCGTTGCCCTTGCCTAAGGGGTCCGAGACTTGTCTTCTTCAAGTGATCTTGCTCTCTGCCTTTGTTTGGCTTTCGAACGCTTGTTGGAGTTTCTTTTTGTTCGTTCCTTTTCTTTTTGTCAATGCACTCATCAAGGGGGAGATTGAGGACCATGTGTGGTTCGAGGACCGGTGGATGGTCGCTTCCTTGTGTGATGAGTGATTGACAACGTTGTGTGGACTGATTCTTGGCTAAGTATTGCGGGTGCAAGGTTGCGGCTTGACCGGTGTTGGTGCGGGTGAAGAACAAGCGCGAAAGGTCGTCGCCGGTGAGGCCTCCCGGGTGTGGAGAAGACAAGTAGGCTTCATTCGAGGGACCCGGTGGCCGGCGGGGTCAAGTGCGGGCCGCATGGTGGCATGAACAGCAAGATGAAGTCGTGGACGGTTTCTTGGTTGAGCTCGAAAACCAAGGTCGAGCCGGGACTACGTGGGAGCCGAGTCATGAGTGGAGATTGGCGGAGGCTACACCGAGTTCGCGGGGGTTTCCGGTGGTTCACCAGAAAACCACTGGGTTCCTTGGTTGATCCACAAAGCCAAGACTGAAGAACCGAAGACGGAGCTGCAGCAGCGCTAGACCGGTCGACTGTGGGTCTGACCGGTCTGACCGGTGGGGACCGGTCCGACCGGTGAGGAGCACCGGTCGACCGGTGTGCGATGACGCAGTCCGGAATCTTCGAAGCGGAGGACACGCGTCGGGACGCATGGCTTGCGTCGAGGCTACGCAGGTGCGGGTCGCCGGCATCCGTCCGATGATGATGACATCAAGAATTCCAAATCCGCCCTTGAGGGGCTTGTATCCCTAGTTGTTAGATAAGGGTATTTTAGACTTTCGGTTGCCTCCATATAACCCAAGAGGTGAGAGGATGGCAGCCAACTCTTGGAACCCTAGCTCATTAGTTTTCCCATTTTCCACCTATTTTCCTTAGGTTTTCTCTAGGACTAGCAAGAGAGCTTCACGGAGAGATCTTGTTGAGAGGGATGGATGATTGGGCGGCTTGCTAGACCTTGTACGAACCTTTGTTTCATGTATAGATGATTCGGCGTGGTTCCTCAAGGTTTGGATGTGTTTTCCCCGGTTGTTCTTGGTGGTGATTTTCGGAGCCCTCTCTCGGTGATTTCTTTGGGTTGTTTTCGGGACTTTTCTCTTGGGGATTTGATGGGGGAAATTTGTGGGAACCCTTCGTGGTTCTTTGGGCTGTGATTCCCCTCCCAAATCCGTGAGTAGAAGTGCTCGATTTTGGGGTTTCTTGAGTTCTTGGGTTGAAAGTGCTTTCGGCGGGATTTCTTCGATTCCTCCTTTTTGGACGAGTTTTGGTGGGATTAAACTTGGCTATGGACTCCTCATGAGGTGCTCCTGATATCCCCAAAGTCTTGTTCAAGTCCGTGGAGCGATTCGGGAGATCGAGATTTGGATTTGGGGGAGTTGACCGCGGGTCTTGTTCATCCCGAGCCGCTCGAGCTACACGGTCGACCGGTGCTCTTGACCGGTCGACCGGTGCGAGCCCTTGTGGGTTTTTGCTCGGGTGAACGTCTTGGTGTGTTCGTTGTTGTCCCGTGTTGCTTGCTATTTCGAGTTTGGGTCCGTTTGGTGGTCGGTTGGCCTGTTTGGTGCCTTGGGGGCTTTCGGTGCCATCGGTCCGACCGGTGTGTCTCACCGGTCCGACCGGTGTAGAGCCACTTAGTGAAAGTTGCTCGGTTTCACCGGCGAGGACCGGCTCGACCGGTGGTGCTCACCGGTCTCGATCGTCACACCCGGATTTAAGGACAAACCCGAATGCAAGAATACATGTGCGCCGGGATCAAGTTACACACATGCATCGACGCAGGTGAATACCAAAACACAGGTGTAAAAGCGTAAAGAGAGTATTAAACAATTATTACATGACCGAATGTCTCAACTAAACAATCGTTCGAGTAGCTAACGGCGGAAAAGAAACACACGTAGAAGTCCTCCACAGTACGGGCGACCGGAGAACGGACGCCTAGAACCCATCAAACTCCTCATTGTAGTCTTCAAAACGCCCATCCGAGCAGCGCCGGGTAGTGTAGATGCAATACATAAACAACAAGTGTGAGCACATGTCGTACTCAGCAAGGAAAAAGTTCTATAACAACATGCAAGGCTTTATGGTGGAAGCTGTTGGCTCATAAGCAAGTCAGCATTTTAGTTGGTCAAGTTTTATTAAGCAACAGTTACTAGCAAGTGTAAGTATATACCAAACCCAGATAATAAAATGCAACAGATCCATAAAATGTAATGCACAAGTTTAAAAGTTCCATCTTCCATAGAATTAATCATGTGAGGGTCCGGGCCGCCCGTGACCGTGGGCACGGCTAATCGATTAGTTTTACACTGCGAGAGGTCGTACATCTTTACCCACAAGTCGCGTAAAAACCCAAAAGAGTTTTAGACCCAACCATGCGGTGTTTGCAAGGCACCATACCACACTTCCGAGGTGTGATTGCATAGGGACGCTACGAGGCCGTTACAAAGATCCCCAGATGAAGGCTGCCCGCTAGGTTACCTGGTCAGTGCAACGTATAAAGCTCCGGACGAGTACCGTGTCTTAGCTAAGCCCACACACCGCGCCCGAGCAGGTCCATACGCCACTACCCGCCAGCCCCCAACCCTTATCAGGTAAAGCATACCTAACATCTAGTTCACTAATTAATAAGCCAAGACAGAGCCATATGTCTTGTGGTAGTACTGTTTTCCTGGGTGGTTCTCCATGTTCCGATTAACAAAGTAAAGTGTTCTTGCATTACATGAAATGATAGCATAAGTAAAGCCATATTAACAAGTGTTCATTAAAACCATCCAAAACCACATAAAGCGCTAGCAAGTGCTACCCAACATAAAGTAAACCCGGGTTGATCAAGGCATAGGATAACAAAGCTAGTCGAACCTTAGCAATAGGACCCATCAATTTAATGCATAGCAAAAGTAAACAACGGTGTAATTAAAATGCATGTTGTAATAGGAATTTAACGGGAATGCAGCAAGGACTTGCCTTCTACCAGCACCGGAAACTGCTCGGGGTCTTGATACTCTTCAACGACAGCGAAGTCCCCGAATTGCTCGTACGCTACGCTCCACACATCACATACAAGCAAGCAATGGCAATAAATAAGAAACAGTACACCAATCATCTCAAACAGTAACAAAAGCGACAGGAAACTATTCTACTCGTCGAGACGATCGCGAGGATATAAAGAACGCTGAAAACGGAGTTAAAACGACGAAGTTATGATTAAAACAAGTTTTAGGACTTATTTGCAAAGAATTTTAGGGCTTCGGGTTAAAACGAAGAAAACAGGACTAATCTGTGAAAGTTTTATAAGGTGGAAGGGCCGGGTTGCAATTTTAGAAAAACTTAGGGCTTCTTAAGCAAAAACGCCACGGTCGGGCGGGGTTTGACCGGCGGGGACGGATGCGGCCGTGGGATCGCGATCCGGCGGTTGGGGAAACAAGCGGGCGCGGGGGCAAGGTTGACCGGCACGTCGCCGGTTTGACCGGCGGCGTGGCGCGAGCGGTGGCCGCCGGATGAGGATCCGACGGCCCGGGTGATGCGCAAGCGAGGCGGCGGCGCGAGGTGGCCGGCGGCGAGCGCGGCGCGGCGCGCGCGGCGGCGCGCGCGGCGCGCAATGCGGCGCGGGGGCTAGGGTGCCCCATTCGCGCACGGGGAAAAACACCGCGACGACGAGCGCGCGCGGCGAATCCGCCGGCGGCCCTCACGGGCGGCGGCGATGAAGGACGACGCCGCGCCGGCGAGGCAAGGCGGCGGCGCACGACCGGCGACGGCGACGGCGGTGGTGCGGCGCACGGGGACCCAAACCGAGCCGCACCGGTGGACTCCTTACCCGACGGCGGAAGCACCGGAGCGAGAACACGGCGGCCGAGCGGCGGCGGGACGGCGCGGGCTCGAGGCGACGGCGGACCGAGGCGGCGGCGGAGGCGCGCGCGCGGCTAGGTTTAGGGTTTGGCGCACGGGGGCTCGGGGATTGCGGGTAGGCACGGCACGGGGGGAGGCGGCGCATTAAATAGGGCGCGGCGCGGCGCGCGGCATGCGGGCCGCGCGGCGCGCGGCGGACGCCGAGCCGGACTCGGGGTGCGCGCCCGAGTCGGAGGGGGGCGGCGGCGTGAGGAGGAAGCCGACGCGCGGGGCCCGCGCGTCGAGGGGCGGGCGGCGGAGAGGCTGCGGTGCGGATGCTGGGCCGCGCTGGGCCGCCTAGGATTAGGTGGGCTGGGCTGCTGCGGTTTGCGGGAGATGTTTTCTTTTTTTTTTCTTTTCTTTTTCATTTTCAAATCCAAATCTTTTCCAAACCAAATAAACTACAAACAACCATTGAATTCAAACCAGGATTTGAATCCAACAACCAAAACAATGCACCAGCATGTATGCAACAGTAAACTCCTATATTTCATTAACTAATTGATAAAAATGATTAAATGCCTATAAAAGCACAACAACCTTATATTCCTTAAGCGAGATCGAAATGTTGCTAAGCCAATTTTAATTAAATTCGAAGTTGAAATTTAGGGTGTTACAAATCCTACCCCCCTTAAGATGAATCTCGTCCTCGAGATTCGGATGGATCAAAGAGATGTGGATATTCGCTTTCAACTCCTCTTCTCTCTCCCAAGTTGCCTCATCCTCTCGCATGATTACTCCACCGCACCTTGCACATTATAAAAGTCCGGTTTCTTGTAACCCGTGTCAATCAGTCCCGTAATCTTAATAGGCCGTTCGGTGATGGTGAGATCCTCCTTCACATCCAACCCATCCACAGGCAACGGTTCCTTATCATGAGGCTTGAGACCTCTCTTTAAGCGCGAAATATGGAACACATCATGCACATCTGCAAGCTGCGCTGGCAACTCAAGTCTGTAGGCTACCTCTCCCACTCGTTGCAAGATCTGGAAAGGTCCGATGTAGCGAGGAGACAACTTGCCCTTCACCTTAAACCTGCGCAAACCTCTGATAGGTGACACCTTCAGGTACACATAGTCGCCCTCTTGGAAAGATACATCTCGCCTCTTCCCGTCTGCATAACTTTTCTGCCTGGACTGAGCAACTCTCAAGTTCTCTCTCGATGATCCGAACCCGCCTCTCTACCTCCTTGATGATGTCCGTCCCAAACAACCGACTCTCACCGTCCGACTCCGTACAACGGCGTTCGCACTTTCTCCCATACAATGCCTCAAAGGGTGCCATCTTCAGACTGGCTTGATAGCTGTTGTTGTAAGAAAACTCAGCATACGGCAAGCTCTTGTCCCAACTCTCACCATGTTTGAGGGCGCAAGCTCTCAACATGTCCTCTAGAATCTGATTTGTCCTTTCTGTCTGACCATCTGTCTGCGGGTGATAGGCTGAGCTGAAGTTCAACTTCGTATCCATAGACTCATGCAGTTTCTCCCAGAAACGTGACGTGAACTGAGTTCCTCTGTCAGAAACTATCTTCTTAGGAACACCGTGCAAGCATACAATCCTGGTCATGTACAATTCTCGCTAGCTTTGCCCCTTTGTATAAGTCGTACGCACCGGTATGAAGTGAGCAACCTTGGTCAAACGATCCACGATAACCCATATCGAATCATATCCATCACGAGTACGGGGCAACCCAACGATGAAATCCATGCCTATCTCTTCCCACTTCCACTCGGCACCTTCAATGGCTGCAAAGCAATCCCGTCGGTCTCTCGATGCTCGCCCTTGACCTTGTGGCACGTGTCACACAACGCAACGTGAGCGGCTACATCCCTCTTCATCCCATACCACTAATACCTCGCGCTCGGATCCTGATACATTTTTGTACTGCCTGGATGAATGGAATAGGCTGAATCATGAGCCTCTCTCAAGATCGTCTTCCGGAGATCTCCCACATCAGGCACACAGATCCGATTCTTGAACCATATCGTTCCCTGATCATCCTCAGTGAAATCCGGGGCCTTGCCCCTCTCCATGGTGTCCCTGATCTCCTTGATCTCCTCATCCTTCACCGTCCTTCACGAATCCGCCGCTCCGAGTAGACTCTACCTCCAAAGTGACTCCCTCGGTGTGAGCAACTATCCCCGCATTGAGTCCCTCGAACTCCCTCATCGGCTCATCGGGTAGCCGGAACGCCAAAGCCGCATTGGCCTGTCCCTTCCGACTCAAAGCATCGGCAACCGATTAGCCTTCCCAAGATGATACCGTATGTCCGGATCGTAATCCTTGATCAGCTCCAACCATCGGCGTTGTCTCGTATTAAGATCCTTCGAGTAAAGATGTACTTTAAGCTCTTGTGGTCTGTGTAGATCTGACACTTGGTTCCCATGATGTAATGTCTCCAAATCTTTAGAGCATGAACCACGGTACCGGTTCCAGATCATGCGTAGGATAGTTCTGCTCATGCTTCCTCAACTGCCTTGATGCGTAAGCTATGACGTGTCCCTCCTGCATAAGAACACAACCCAAACCTTGCCCGATGCATCACAGTAGATATCAAAGCCCTTCTGCAAGTCTGGCATCACAAGCACTGGAGCGGTCGTCAACCTCTGCTTCAACTCCTCAAAACTCTGCTGACAGGCATCAGTCCACTTGAACTCTCTATCCTTCTCCAGCAAGGTGGTGAGAGGCTTCACAATCTTGGAGAACCCCTCGATGAACCGTCGATAGTACCCTGCAAGTCCAAGGAAACTCCTGATCTCCTTTACTGTCCTCGGCGGTTCCCACTTCAACACGTCTTCTACCTTAGCCGGATCAACTGCGATACCTCCATCCGTGATGATATGCCCCGAGAAAAGAGACTTCCTTCAGCCGAAATCACATTTGCCGAACTTGGCATACAACTGCTTTGCTCTCTCAACTTCTCGCAAAACAAGCCTCAAATGGTCCTCATGATCCTCCTCGGTCTTAGAGTAAACCGAGAATATCATCAATAAACACCACAACGAACTTATCCAAGTACTCCATAAACACCTTGTTCATCGGATACATAAAGTAGGCGGTGCATTTGTCAACCCAAAGGACATAACAAGTATACTCATACGGTCCATACACTGGTGGTGAATGCGATTTTAGGAATATCCGACCATCGATCTTCATCGATGATAACCGAACGCAAATCAATCTTAGAGAACACCTTAGCACCTCTCATCTGATCAAACAAGTCTTCAATGCGAGGCAATGGATACTTATTCTTGATAGTGACCTCATTAAGCAATCGATAATCCACACACATCCTCTGAGTACCATCCTTCTTCTCAACAAAGATAACCGGTGCTCCCCAAGGTGATGAACTAGGACGGATAAACCCCTTTTCCAACAATTCATTAATCTGTTTCTTAAGTTCTATCAATTGTGTACTAGACATTCTATATGGACGTTTAGAAATAGGAGCGATACCGGGTAGTAGATCAATAACAAATTCAACATCTCGGTCGGGTGGCATACCGGCAACTCCTCCGGAAACACGTCGGGTACTCATTAACCACCCCGATATCCTCCAAAGCTCGCCATCCGGTGCACACGAACCTCCCGCATCCGACGGTGGATCGGCCACAAGTTCAATCTTTTCCCCGCTAGGACCAAGTGAGAAGAACGATCCGCTTAGCCACCTGTATTGTTGCATCATGAGTGCCCAACCAATCCATACCCGGTATAACATCAAGATCCTTCGATTCCAAAGCACTATCAAGTTTGCCCAAAAATCTGCTCCCATGATCTTTAGTCTAACATTAGGACACATGTATAAAGACCTCATATCCCCCCCGGTGATCTAACTAGCATGGTTTGTTTCATGGGACACATGGGTATGCTATGCTTTGCCACAAAGCGAGCGAGATATAAATGAATGGGAGGCTCCGGAATCAAATAATACCGATGCGGGGATAGAGTTGACAAAGAACATACCAAGCACCACGTGTGGATTCTCCCCGAGCGGTCTCGGTACTCACGTGATTCACCCCCGTGCCCCGATTCGCGGCCTCTTGTTGCTCGCGGAGTCCGGTTCCCGCTCCTCAACCGCCGCATCTGGCCGGTTCCGCACGGGGGTGCTCGGGGGGGTGCCTCTTAGGACGGGCATTAGCATAATGCCCGACCTCTCCACACTTGAAACAAGTGTTGCCTCGCGGGAGTGTGTGGGGCGTCCGGCCTCACGGGCGTACCAATAGGAGTCATCGGACGATGCCGCGGGTAAGCGGGCGTGGAGTCCGCGGCCCCGGGCGCGGAAACCGCCGCGGAGTGCGCCGGAACCGCCGGAACCGCCGCGGGCCGGTACCGATACTGCGCCGCTGCTGGCCATAACCCTCCGACGGGCCTCCCGGACGGAACGGGGCTCCCGGGAGGTGAAGTAAAACGGGGACGAGTGTGGCTCCCGGACCGCCCCGGAGTAGTAGCCTTCCTCTTCAACTCCCCCAACTCTCGCGCATGGATTCCCGAACAATAGCCTTGTCGAGCATTCGCCGGAAAGTCCGGAAGGTGTGTGACGTCGGTCGGTAACGAAGCGGTCCACCCAAACCCTCCAAGAAGCGCTCCTGCTTCTTCGGGTCATCCGCTACCTCCTCCGGTGCATAGCGAGACAACTCAATGAACCCTGTCCCGATACTCAGCCACTGACATCCCTCCCTGCTTGAGAGAGAGGAACTCCTTCTTCTTAAGCCTCATGACCCCGAGGGAATATGATGGTTCCGGAAGCTCTCGGTGAACTCCTGCCAAGTGATGGTGTTGGGTGCAGCATGGGCGGTCGTGTAAGCATCCCACCAAGCACCTGCAGATCCCTGGAGTCGACCGGCAGCAAACAGGACCTTCTCTCGTCATCGCACTGAGCCGTGGTGAGCATCTTGCCCACGAGTCTTCGGCCCAATCATCGGCGTCAAGTGGATCCGGCAGCATGTGTGAAAACCGGTGGACGATGGCTCATGAACTCCCGGTGCTGTTCATAGGCGCCGGCTGCTGTGGCGGTGGTGGTGGCGGATTGTTAGCTTGAGCCTGCAGATTGGCCACGTGTCGAGTCAAGTTCTGCGGCAGCTACCGGCACCGATTCTCGAAAGAAGCGCGCATAGGATCCATGGGTGGCGGTGGAGGTGGAGGTGCACTGCTCGAACTGTTGCCTCGACCTTGACGAACCACTGGAGGCTGATCAACCCCTGATCCGGACCTGGTGTTTACCATCTGAGCGTTAGAAACACTGATTTAGATGATGATAACAATTGAAAAGCTGAAAAGATAATAATGCTGAATTCCAGAATAAGACAGATTCTGATAGCTGTAAAGAAACCAAGATATCTCTCTGTTACAGTAACCAAAAACCACAAATCTTTCTGGAGGTATGGTGTATGAAATTACTGAACTAACCCAACTGGTTTTGCCTCAATCGGAGGTCTACAACTCGAGATATAAAATAATGAAGACAGATATGTCAGCAGGAATTGACAGATTTCTGTTAGCTCAATGTTTCGTCCATAACTCCCAGAATATTAATTGGATATAGCTGAATTTTTGACAGAAAATCAGATATGAAATTTGTGAACTAACCCCACTGGTTTTACTAAATTTGGAGTTCTGTAGCTCGAGATAAAATTAAAACAGTACTGCTGTGTCAGGAAGTAACGCGAACAGATTCAGCACTACAATACTCCTTAAGATAGATAAAATATGATAGATAAAGAATTACGAAATTATAAGATAAAAGATAGGTGGAACAGAACTTAAACCCACTAATCAAACTCTATTACTAAACCAATGTCATTGTGGCATTAATCCACAACACATTGCAATCAACCAAAAATCCAAATCACGGATGTTCACAAACCAAGCATTCAAGCACACCACTATCTAACTCATCGTTCCAACGTGTCATTTCTAACGTTTACGGACTCGATAACGAGAAAGATAAAGACTTCTAACACCTAACTCCTATGGCCATATGATCCTAGTGCGGGATCCAAGTGACCCATAGCTTGTCCTAGCAGGTCTTGGTGACATGGCGGGCCGATCCTCTCCATCGGCCCGCACCTCATCTTCATCCTCGCCCTCGCGATCATCGCTTTGAGCCTCTTGATCTCTCTCGCGGTCTTCATCTTGCTGATCACGGAGATCTTGAAGCTCCATGAGAGTGTCATCCAAGTTGGTATTGAGAGCGGCTACGTGACCCACTTGCATGGCATAGCGTGCTCCCAGAGTTTCATTGGCCATTGGAATTTCACTGCCCACAGCTCCAGAGCGACAGCGGGGTAGGTCTCCCCACACAGAGTTGGTGAGATGATGAGCTTCCTCATAGCACCAAGCGGATAGAGCCCTCCTAGCTGCATCATCTCTTCCGGCTGCGAAGGTAGCTCTGGTAGCTAGAGCTTGATGGACAACAACCTCGTACAGCCCTCCATCCAGCGGGTTATCTTCCTGGATGCGCACAGACACATCCCACTGGGTCGGGTAGCGAGGGTGAGTCCTCTTCAGTCCCACGTAGTCGATCGTCACGTTCGACCGAAGACGCCGGAAGAGCCTCCTCAACTTAGACGGAAAGCGTGCATGCCCTCCATCGTGGTGACAAATGACCACCTTCCACTTCTGCGGCGCGGGGGTGATCCTCGGCATCTCCATCTTCGGGGTCGAGTCCTCTCGTGTCCGAGGGGTCATCCGGATCATCTCCTTGCTGCGGCTCCTCGACCGACTCCTCCTCGGGCTCTTGCTCTTCCTCTCGACTCTTCGGGCTCATCATCCGATATCTCAATTACGGCGGGCGGAGGAGCTTGCTCTCGCGCAGCTTGCTCCACTTCCCTCTCCGAAGCTTCCCCGATGCTCCTCCATCGTCGGTTGAGTAGCAGAGAAGTCCCGGTCCTCCGGTACCTAGGAAAGCGGTAGGCACCTGAACGCGTGGTCTTCAGCCGACGAACCATCTAAGATAGATGAGACAGTGCAGATTACTAAAAGAGACAAGATCAAGCTTAGATAACAAAAAGCAAACAAGGATAAGATTAAACCAAGATTAGATGTAATAAAATAGAATAAAGCAAGCTAAGCTATGTGTGGCTTCTAATGTTATAAAATCCTTAATTTTCGACCAGTTCTAACTAGGCTAACGTCCTACAGTCAACACGGCTCTGGTACCACTTTGTCACACCCGGATTTAAGGACAAACCCGAATGCAAGAATACATGTGCGCCGGGATCAAGTTACACACATGCATCGACGCGGTGAATACCAAAACACGATGTAGTAAAAGCGTAAAGAGAGTATTAAACAATTATTACATGACCGAATGTCTCAACTAAACAATCGTTCGAGTAGCTAACGGCGGAAAAGAAACACACGTAGAAGTCCTCCACGAGCGGTACCGAGCGGAGAACGGACGCCTAGAACCCATCAAACTCCTCATTGTAGTCTTCAAAACGCCCATCCGAGCAGCAGCCCGGGTAGTGTAGATGCAATACATAAACAACAAGCGTGAGCACATGTCGTACTCAGCAAGGAAAAAGTTCTATAACAACATGCAAGGCTTTATGGTGGAAGTTGTTGGCTCATAAGCAAGTCGGCATTTTAGTTGGTCAAGTTTTATTAAGCAACGAGTTACTAGCAAGTGTAAGTATATACCAAACCCGGATAATAAAATGCAACAGATCCATAAAATGTAATGCACAAGTTTAAAAGTTCCATCTTCCATAGAATTAATCATGTGAGGGTCCAGGCCGCCCTTGACCGTGGGCACGGCTAATCGATTAGTTTTACACTCGCAGAGGTCGTACATCTTTACCCACAAGTCGCGTAAAAACCCAAAAGAGTTTTAGACCCAACCATGCGGTGTTTGCAAGGCACCATACCACACTTCCGAGGTGTGATTGCATAGGGACGCTACGAGGCCGTTACAAAGATCCCCGGATGAAGGTCGCCCGCTAGGTTACCGGTCGGTGCAACGTATAAAGCTCCCGGACGAGTACCGTGTCTTAGCTAAGCCCACACCGCGCCCGAGCAGTCCATACGCCACTACCCGCCGCCCCCAACCCTTATCAGGTAAAGCATACCTAACATCTAGTTCACTAATTAATAAGCCAAGACAGAGCCATATGTCTTGTGGTAGTACTGTTTTCCTGGGTGGTTCTCCATGTTCCGATTAACAAAGTAAAGTGTTCTTGCATTACATGAAATGATAGCATAAGTAAAGCCATATTAACAAGTGTTCATTAAAACCATCCAAAACCACATAAAGCGCTAGCAAGTGCTACCCAACATAAAGTAAACCCGGGTTGATCAAGGCATAGGATAACAAAGCTAGTCGAACCTTAGCAATAGGACCCATCAATTTAATGCATAGCAAAAGTAAACAACGGTGTAATTAAAATGCATGTTGTAATAGGAATTTAACGGGAATGCAGCAAGGACTTGCCTTCTACCAGCACCGGAAACTGCTCGGGGTCTTGATACTCTTCAACGGCGGCGAAGTCCCCGAATTGCTCGTACGCTACGCTCCACACATCACATACAAGCAAGCAATGGAAATAAATAAGAAACAGTACACCAATCATCTCAAATAGTAACAAAAGCGACAGGAAACTATTCTACTCGTCGAGACGATCGCGCGGATATAAAGAACGCCGAAAACGGAGTTAAAACGACGAAGTTATGATTAAAACAAGTTTTAGGACTTATTTGCAAAGAATTTTAGGGCTTCGGGTTAAAACGAGAAGAAAACGGGACTAATCTGTGAAAGTTTTACGAGGTGGAAGGGCCGGGTTGCATTTTTAGAAAAACTTAGGGCTTCTTAAGCAAAAACGCCACGGTCGGGCGGGGGTTTGACCGGCGGGGACGGATCTGGCCGTGGGATCGCGATCCGGCGGCTGGGAATCAAGCGGGCGCGGGGGCAAGGTTGACCGGTACGTCGCCGGTTTGACCGGCGGCGTGGCGCGAGCGGTGGCCGCCGGATGAGGATCCGACGGCCCGGGTGATGCGCAAGCGAGGCGGGGCGGCGCGAGGCGGCCGGCGGCGAGCGCGGCGCGCGCGCGCGCGCGGCGGCGGCGGCGGCGCAATGCGGCGCGGGGGCTAGGGGTGCCCCATGCTCGCACGGGGAAAAACACCGCGACGACGAGCGCGCGCGCGGCGAATCCGCCGCGGCCCTCACGGGCGGCGGCGATGAAGGACGACGGCGCCGGCGAGGCAAGGCGGCGGCGCACGACCGGCGACGGCGACGGCGGTGGTGCGGCGCACGGGGACCCAAACCGAGCCGCACCGGTGGACTCCTTACCCGACGGCGGAAGCACGGAGCGAGAACACGGCGACCGAGCGGCGGCGGGACGCGCGCGGGCTCGAGGCGACGGCGGACCGAGGCGGCGGCGGAGGCGCGGCGCGGCTAGGTTTAGGGTTTGGCGCACGGGGGCTCGGGGGATTGCGGGTAGGCACGGCACGGGGAGGCGGCGCATTACGTAGGGCGCGCGCGCGGCGCGCGGCATGCGGGCCCGCGGCGGCGCGGCACGGACGCCGAGCCGGACTCGGGTGCGCGCCCGAGTCGGAGGCGGGGCGGCGGCGTGAGGAGGAAGCCGACGCGCGCGGGGCCGCGCGCGTCGAGGCGGCGGGCGGCGGAGAGGCCGCGGTGCGGATGCTCGGGCCGCGCCGGGCCGCCTAGGATTAGGTGGGCGGGCCGCCGCGGGTTTGCGGGAGATGTTTTCTTTTTTTTTCTTTTCTTTTTCATTTTCAAATCCAAATCTTTTCCAAACCAAATAAACTACAAACAACCATTGAATTCAAACCAGGATTTGAATCCAACAACCAAAACAATGCACCAGCATGTATGCAACAGTAAACTCCTATATTTCATTAATTAATTGATAAAAATGATTAAATGCCTATAAAAGCACAACAACCTTATATTCCTTAAGCGAGATCGAAATGTTGCTAAGCCAATTTTAATTAAATTCAGAAGTTGAAATTTAGGGTGTTACACCGACCGGTGTGGGTCTGTAGACTCGAGGTTTGGTTTTTCCGCTGCGTTTCTCGGGTCGGAAGGTTGCGTGTTGGTTCCTAGGTCCAGTGGCACTCCAGTGGTTACGTGGGCTTGACAGACCTTGGTAGTGAGTCGGAGACGTGTGTTGGAAGCCGCGTTTGTCTTGTTGGAGTTTTCATCTCCTTCGAGAAGAATTTTTACCGGCTCCCATTCACTCCCCCCCTCTCTGGTTCGCCGTATCGGTCCTTCAAGGATGTGTTCATCTTTCAAAAGTTTGGCCAAGTTCCTCATGCCAACATGGGCTAGACGACGATGCCAAAGCCAACCCATGCTAGATTTTGCCACTAAACAATTCTTGGGAGAAACTTTACTTTTGTTGAGATCAACTAGGTAAAGCCTCCCCCTCAAGCGACCCGTGAGGACAATAGAGGAATCCTCCCTTTTTATGATGGACACATCCTTATCCGTGAAGTGGCAATCAAAACCAATCTCTCTAAGTTGTGAAACAGATAATAGATTGTAACCCAACGGATCAACATGAAGAACATTTGTAATTGAGTAATTTTGAGATATAGGAATATCACCTACACCGATGACTTCTCCTTTAGTATCCCCTCCATATGCAATGGTTTCCCTTGGTCCTTCCAAATGGAGATAGGATGAGAACATACTCTTTTCTCCGGTCATATGATGTGTACATCCGCTATCAAGCACCCAACTTGATCCACTGGAGGAGTATGCCTACAAAACAATTTAGTTCCTTCTTTTAGGTCCCCAATTTGACTTGGGGCCTTCCACGTTAGTAACCAAAACTTTTGGAACCCATAGTGATCTTTTCACATATATGTTGGACTCATTTCCAACATACGTGGTAACAACTTTACCAACATTGTTGCGTCTCAACACATAGCTAGGAGGTATGTCTCTAGATGCATGGGCTTTGCTTTTGTTGGGACTCAAGTTTCTTCTAGGCACCATTGGATGATTTTCAACTTTGCATACAAGTGTTAGAGGCCTTGGAACCATGCTGCTTCTGAGTCTTGCTCCTTTTCTTTGTCTTGTCTTTACGGTCCCCGGAACTTCCGAGAATTTTCTCGGAACCTTCAAGTTGGACCGTCCGAGTCGCTCGAGGCTTCCAGACTCCGGAACCTCCGGGCTTGGAGGTCGGAACCTCCGGGGTCTGGGAGAACAGAAATCCAGAACTCTTGAATTCTAGGCATTCTTTTTCTTTGATGATTTTTCTTTCATTGGTCTTGCCACCTTCAATGTATCCAAAGCCTGGATTCTTGCTCTTCTCTAACACTTTCCTCTTGGTGAATCTTGGCCTTTTGTTTTCTTCACCCATGCATCCTCTAGCTATGATTGAGTTCAACCTAGCAATTTCTTTCTTTAAAGCTTCCATGTTAGCAAGATTAGTGGCATAAGATTCAATATCAAAATGATAACATCTATCACAGCCCTTGCTAGTAGAAGCACTAGAATTGCCTTTTACCTTCGAGGGATGTGAGGTGCTACTCCAAAGGAGGCTATATTGCTCCTCAAGCTCTTCATTCCTCAACTTGAGAGAATTACATTGAGCTTGAGTGACAGTAAGGTCCTCCTTGAGAGTAGCTATGACACTCTTTGCTTGGTTGACTTCCAAACGCAAAGCCTCAATCTCACTTCTATCGGAGATAATGGTGTCTTGGCTTTTCTCTAGTTCAACTATTAGCTTAGCCATAAAATCTCTAGATTGCTCATCCATTTCACGAACAAGTTGGTTAGCTTCTTCATCACTAGTATCATCACTAGAGTCCATTTCCGACTCATCACTAGGTTGAGGAAAGGGTTTTGGGGCAGTTTTTACCTTCTCGCCCTTGGCCATGAGACAATGAATGGATGTGCTCTCTTCATCATCGGTTAAATTGTTGAACAACCTTGAGGTGGAGGGAAGCTTCTTGATAGCCACGGTTGCAATTTTCTTCCCTTCCTCTTCACTAGAGCTTTCATCCCCGGAGTTCCATTCATGACCAATGTGGGCTTCACCACCATAGTGTCTTCTCTTGTAGTGTGGTTTTTGATCTTTCTTGTAGCTCCCTTTACCCTTGTCATTCCTATTTTATCTCTTCTCATTAGGGCAATCAGCAATGAAGTGCTCGGTACTTCCACAATTGTAGTAAGTTCTCTTTTTCTTGTTGGGAAACTTCCTCTTGGCAAACTTGTACCCTTGCTTCTTCAATCCTCTCTTGTAGGTCTTCATGAACAAGGCCATGTCCCCAATCTCAACATGAGAGCCTTCATCTTCATCTTTGCTTGAATCACTTGTGGAGATCTCTACTTCCACCCTTTTGGACTTTGACTTAAGAGGCTTGGAAGAAGTAGTGTGCTTGGATGAAGAGGAGGGTTTGCTTGACTTGTGGGAATGGAGAGCGACCTCTTTAACCTTCAAGTTGTTTAACTTAGCCTCCAACTCCCCAATCTTCTTTCTATGTTGAATTTCCTTGTCCATGAGCTCATGTGTAAGAATTCTTCCAAGAACATCATTTGGAGAGAGTTCCTCAAACCTTTTCTTCTCTCTAATCAAGGTGACTAGAGTGGGATTCCTTGGTGCAAAAGCCTCCAACATCACCTTCACAACAAAGTGGTCATCTAGCTCATCACCACCTAGACCTCTTATCTTTCCAACAATGACCATCAACCTATCAAACATCTCTTGTGGACCCTCTCCATCAAAGATAGTAAATCTATTGAGTTCGGCCATCAATATGTTGATCTTGGATTTCTTGACCTTGTCAACACCCTCATGTGCAATGTGGAGAATGTCCCAAATCTCCTTGGCAATCTCAAGTCCACTAACACGGTTATACTCTTGGGCATTCAAGGCACTAAGGAGTATGCTTGTAGCTTGACCATTCCTCCTAATGTTGCGACGGTCACTTGGAGTGAGGTTCCTAAAGTCTTTGGGATCTTCAAAACCTACACACACAATATTCCACAATTCCAAGCTTAAGCCGATTAAATAAGCTTTCATCATATGCTTCCATTTGGCAAAGTTAGTCCCATCGAATTGGGGTAATTTGCCAACGGGAATAGTCACTTCATCCTTGGATTTGACATCCAAAGAATCATAGTTAAAGGATACGCTTTTGTAGTCATTCTTTGCTTTGGGCTTCGACTTTGGCTTGATTGTTCGCTTGGGAATTCTTGTGCCGTAACACTCATCATCATCATCTTCATTCTCACTAGATGAGGACGACGATGAGGATGACGAGGATGGTGATGGAGATGGTGAAGGTGTTCTTTTTCTTCTTTTCTTTTCTTCTTTCTTTCTCTTCTTCTTCTTTTCTTGCTTGCTGTCTTCTTTCCTCTTTTCTTCTTCTTCTTCTTCTTTCTTCTTGTTCTCTTTCTTGCTTTTCTTGCTTCCTTCCTTGGAGCTTTCCTTCAAAGCCTTTTTAAGCTTTTCGAACTTCTCTTGAGCTGATGTATCACCCACTTCCGAGGCATCACTTTCAGCCTCGCTTGGTATGTCTTCAAACTGCTCTTCTTCGTGCTTGTCATCATCACTTGCCATATCCTCACACGGTTAGGTGTTTACGAGGATGACCCGCTCTGATACCAGTTGAAAGGATCGAGGCAATGTGGCCTAGAGGGGGGGGGGGGGGTGAATAGGCCTGCACACAGAATTTAAACTTTTACTGCGAAAACACTGTCAGACCTCGGAACCTCCGAGATTATTCTCGAACCTCCGAACGAGGCGGCCTCCGAGAATAAACTCGGAACTTCCGACACTGTTAGAATAGAGCATAAATAACTAGAGCTGCGAGGAACTTGATGAAAACCGGATCTACTAAATTCTAGGAGGTACTTAGGACCTAGCAAGAAGATTTCTAAGCAAAGTACAAGCTAGGAAGGCACCACAAAGTAGATCGAGGAGCAAACCCTAAAAGATCTAGTCAAGCACAAGCATGAACAAGTAAGTAAACAAGAGCACGCATGAGACAAAGATTTATCCCGTGGTTCAGCTCGCCACAAAGGCTTGCTTACGTCCACGTTGTTGAGGAGGCCACAAAAGGCTAGGGACCACAAAGGTCAACTCCTCTCTCACACCTATCACTTTGGGTAATAGGTGGAGGCTTTCCACTAGAATCACAAAGGGTAATACAAACACCTTGGAGCTTCCACAAATCGGATTGGAGAGCTTCCAAGAACCCTCTATCCGTCTAGGAGCAAAGCTCCAAGAGTAATAGATCCACCAAGCTTGCTAGGGTTCTTCCAAGTGCTCAAGTACCAAGGGAGAAGAGATTGGCTCACTAACTCACTTCAAGAATCCACTCTCAATCAATGCTAGGCAAGGATTTGGAAGAAAGTAGGTTAGGAGTGAATGCAAGGTGAGAGAAACAGCAAGAAACGGCGTTCTGCGCAGTGGGAGGAAGAAGATAACAGTTGGGGACCGTGGGGGTATAAATACCCCCGGATCCGGAACGATAACGACTATATTCCGAGTTCGGAACCTCCGAGAAAAATCTCGAACTTCCGACTTTTGAAAACTCGCGGTGATCGTAGCCCGTACGGTCGGAACCTCCGAGAAAAACTTCGGAACCTCCGAACAACGACGACGGGGAGCAAAAACAGCTGCAGGTTACTTCCCTTGGGGTGAGGATTAAGGTTTAGGAAAGATGGATTATGAGCACTTGAAACCACCCTAACTCACCATTAGTATCCCTCTTGATAGTACGGATTGTCCTATACTCAAATTCAAAAGATAAAAATAAATAAACTCCTCCAAGTAGCATAGGCATCCTTCTTTAATAAGTTGAGGGGTCTCCAATCATTCTTTTGCACCTGTGATAATAACTCTATGCTGCACAATAAACTCAAAGGCTCATTAGCTCTTTAATTGTGTGGTCAACATCACCAAAACCCTCATAGGGCTTGATTGCACTTACAACCAGGTATCATGCGGTAGATGCAGGTTTTTGGATTGTCTTAGAGCTAGTCATCCTGTGGACTAGAATTCGATTCAATCTAATAGATTTATCATCCTTGGCAATATTTGTTCCTTCTCCACGGAACCTGATTCGGCTGTACAGTCGTATTCGGCAATTCTACCACAAGTGAAACGTGTTCATAAGTTGTTTTAAATAATGTATGCTTTTAGCCTTCCACGTTTAGATTGTATCATGCGGTGGATTGATCTAATCTTGGTTGGTGGTGTGGTTTCAAACAAGTCGTATCACGCGGTGGATTAACTTGTTTGTTGTCATGCTCGACGGGCTTGAAAGTACCTAGACACGCGGTAGACTAGTGCTTTTGGCCTATGCATGCTTGTTTATTTCAAATTTATAATCATGCTTTCACCTTATTTATCTTATTTAATCATCGAAAATCGGTCATGACCACGTGCGAGCAATGTTGTTCAAACAAAGACCGATCTTTTCTCATGCTTACGTCATGCATTCGGCTATATCCTGGTTTCATGTTTTAGAGCTCCCGAATGATATTCAAACTGCTGACAGATAGCTTGTTGTAGCTATATGTCATTTTTAATTGGCTTTCTAGCCGTAAATACGGAACTGTCTGGTACCACCCGGCAAGTTCCATGTTTTATCTAACTGCTTTTCATCCTTTGTCAGTTTCAGGAAAATTGACTGGCACGCTTCGGATTCGGCACGCGTGTTAAGCCAGCTTTGTTCGGCTTGCTGTGTGCTTGGCATGAGGTGCTGATTTTACGTCAACAAATATGGTTGTAACTTCTTGCACATGTCTCCTAGAATGTTGATTCTTGATGCATTGAAAAGTAGGCTTAATGGAGCACTTGAATATCCAATTTTTCCCTTTTGTACATCTCTGAACATGTGCTTAATCTTGATGAAAACAGCAGTGCTCCCTTCGGGATTTTGGAGGTGTTGATGATCTTGATTTCAGCTTTTATCACGAACTCATGGGAGTGATTCACCATGCCTGCAAAATAACTATAATGCACAAAGTACCCCCGAGGTGACGGTCGGGAATACTCACCCTATGCCAACAAACCATGACATCCCTACGATCTTCACTCGTGGCATAGTTAATCTAGCGAAAATCCTAATGGGTGTACATGAGTACAAGCGTGTATGCAAATGAGAGGATGGTATAAAAACAAAACAACGTTTACACCAAATTCTAAGCTCCATGATTACAAAGTGGTTGCCAAACTTTCTATTCCCATAGAGATTTGTTAACCAAGGTCAAAACACCATGTTCATCCCAAGATCAATAATTCTTTATAGTGCAAGAAAAGTATGGCGCATTGCTAAGTTTATAAACCAACTAATGTAACATGATAGCTCAGGATATAAGACTAAATGACGGTGGTCTCCAATCATGTCTAACACCATGTTTACACAAGATTGCAGAAAGTAGTAACACATGTCGACAAGCATTAACATGGATATGAAAGCATTCATCATAAAGTTTCACAAAAGGTTCCAAGCTAACATAAAGAGGATGATGACAAAGAGATGGATGTAAAATACAAGTGCAGAAAGTTAGCACAAACAAACATTAGCAAGGTTTGAAAAACACTTTCGATGTGGTCTATAATAAGCAAAGGACAAAGCTTGATCTCACTTCATACAAAGTAAGCATTGTCAACAAGGAAGTCACCCATATATATATATATATCAAACAAGGATTTTGAAGAGAGAAACTCAAATATAAAAATTCTAACTAAGGTGGTCCTAGAGTCTTTCTACAAACCTATGGTTTTAAGATGTCTATAGGTAGGGGAAATTTTCCTAAGGATTTTATGGGGAGGCTAGTCAAAGTTTTTAATTATACAAGAGGAAAGGTATAGACTTGTTCAACCCGGAGGTTGAGAGCCCTCGGTCAACTCAAGAAATCCTACCTCTATAGGCTATGGTTTTTGGTGGGGAATATAGGAAGGATTAGGTTGGTTGGACGAAAAGTTAGATTAACACAACATGCAATGCAATATAACATGGATGAACAAATCAACATGATATGAAGGTTGTCTAAAGCAAAAACAAAAGTTATCCTAAATTAACTAGCCACAAGTTCAGAATCAAAGATGGTTCCAACTTCATATATCTCTCTAAAAAGAAACAAAAGAAAAAGACTCTAAACTCTAATAGGCACACAAAAAAGGTCTACAAGGCTTTGAGATCAAATAACAAAGTGCTCCCTCAATAGCAGCTAAAACATACAACATGGTGTTGTGGTTTTTATTAGAGCAATGGTACAATGTTACTTGATGGTTCGATTAAAGAGAACAATGTAGACGGTCATGTATATATATAAATAAAAACCGGGTTGCCTCCCGCAAAGCGCTTCGTTTAAAGTCATAGAGCTCGACTTTCTCACATACCTTCTTGTTGTTGCAGGGCCATGATCCTTCATGCAAGATTTTAAGGTGTTTATGCAGTTGATCCACTCTCCATGCTTGACACGATCACTTATGCTTGATGAGAGGTTTGCCCGATCGTCTCCTTGCATCATCATCATCACCTTCTCCATCATGCTTTATTGCTGCCTCTTCTTTCACGAATTTTCCTCTCTATCCAGATCAAACCATGTAGAGAACAATAGCTTCCATGCGTGGTGCATGAAATTGTCTTTCCATCAAGTATTTATTCACCCCCAACGGACTCCGATCGAGTGAGTTATGCCCGTTCTACTCCGGCGCTGCAATCTGTCCAAAGCTGATTTCAGACTGCACGTCCCTCAGTGTTTTTGTCATATTTCCTTGTACGGGCCTTCAAATTCATCGATCTTGGATGTGTTGGAACCGGCAATTGATGGAGCTTCTGATTTTCAACCTTTTCTTCCTTGAACATGTCTGACCAGGTCCTCAAAATTGATGAAAACAGCGACGTCCGTTTTTGAGGTTCGGTGACGGTGATGCACGGGTTTGCAATTCCTTTGGGTATGATTCTCTCCTCTTAATTTATATTTAATGCCCTACATGGTTAGTGAAACTTGGGATTTCTCCCACAATTTGCTCTTTTAAGGTCACTAGCTTGACCGAGCACAAAGCAAGTCCAAGATTTACAAATCATATTGCAAACAAACGCTTCCAAAACCACAATTTATGACAAAGTAAGTTGTGATTAATTATAGCATAAGTTTTCTTGCTCAGCACTAAGCTCTCATTAGGCAAAGGTTCGTGAGGCATGTAACAAATTTTAAGCAGAACAAGGCCTCTTTATCACTCTCAAGAAATTCTAGCCTATCATGATTATCATAAAAACAAGGCATAGAATTGAATCAACCTCACTATTGGATATGAATCATAGATATATCAAAGGAATATTATCAGCTCCAAAAGTATCTTGAGAGGTTAGTTTGTACCTTGGCCTTCAAGCTTTTCATCGTGAGTGGTCTCTCGGGGTTGAAAGCAAACAATCTTCAATGATCGGTGGCTTGTATCATCATTTCACAATTCCTTCGTTCATGCCACACATCATCAAGGTTGCCTTGTGTGGACTCACTCTTCTTATTCATTTGTGGGACTTCACACATGTCTCAAATATCTTCATGTAACTCCATGATCCTTCATGTGAGAGCCCAGAGTATCCGCGCCAGTGTATGCCATCATTTGTGTGTAATCCATGGTGATTTGCTTCTAACATCTCCTAGTGTCGGATGTTGCCAACATGTGCCTTCTTTTGCCAATGCTCTTGGAGTCTTTGTTTTGTTCCAAACTTCTGAATTTCATCTCGTGTGGTCCAATGGAAGCGTTGCCCAAGCTTCTCTTTGTTGTCGTCGTCCTCATCTTCACTATCTTGTTCTCATCGTGTGCTGCTGCATCTTTTTCGTGGATTTTCCCCTGTGTACATAACAGAACATATACAAAAATATTGTTCAATTGAAAACTTTATAAAATTACCTTTCCAACGGATACTCATTCATCTTAATCGGAGCCCAAATGAGGGAGCTATGGCCGTTTTGTTTCCGCTCTTGCATGCTGTCCAGAAAATTTCAGAACGCACAACCTTCGGTAATTCGGCCATACCCGCTTGTAGGAACCTCCGATTGACTTGATTCTTGATTCGTTGGAAGCATAACTTCATGAAGCTTATAAATATCCAAAGTTATACTCTTGTTCTCCCTTGAGGTTGTGCAGACATTGATGCGAACAGAAACTTCTTTTGAATTGATCCGAATATGTTGACGACCTTGATCTTGTGATCTTCGGGGCGTTACGCCCCGTCTCCTTCGGCTTTAAGTCCTCACCATTGCTGGGACAGCGAGTAGCATGACGGCAATGGTGTGTCTTCTTCATGATTTTGCTTTAGCCAAAGTGACGGGTGCTTCTCTCGCAACGTCATTGCTTCCAACACCTATTGTTTGGTCAAACAGACCTCCACAAAACATCAGTATTAGAACTTTAATTGACACATTGACATACCTTGTTCAACATCACTCGTGTAGGGTGTGGACTCAATAGCGGATGATGGGACACTAACAAAAGTTAGCACCTACCACTAAAGAGTGAATCTTGATGTAGTCATCATCTTGTCGGAGTGGATGTGAACTTCTCGGACGTCTTGTGTCTAGCTTTTCACCTACTTTCAAGGACACAAACAAGAAAGCAAGTATGTATGCAATAAAAATTAGGGTTAGTCAAAGAGATAGATAAATCACCCTAGGGTTCGAGTTGTCGATCCCCGGCAACGGCGCCAGAAGAAGGGGCTTGTTGACGGTTCAAAACCGTGCTCAAGTTCACCGCAAGCCTACGGGTGACTTGGTGTCTTTTTCACCAAGGAGGGTCCTCCCTAGATTTGTCAATCCAAGGATCGGAAGCAAACTCCTAGGATTCTCCATCTAACCTATTGATCTAGCCTAACATGAAGCATTGATTGCATAAAGGTAATCATACAAACACGAATGGATATATGGATCACATCCACCTAGCCATAAAGGTAAGCAAACCAAAGGTAAACCTAGCCTATCGTCTTCTAGTCCTAGTTCTAGCCAAAAGAGCAAGTGTGACATGCATCTCATCCAAAGCCATCTTTAAACTACTATCCTCCGGTCCAATTCTGAAAATGCCCACCTTTCGGGGAAATCGTTCTGTCACAACGGACTCCTATTCATGCGGGTAGTCTAGGGCGAGTCCAAAAGAACCAGTTGAAATCACTTGGTCGGTCCGGTATGCACCTCTAGCCACCGCGGCTACAAGAGCACCCTATGCAATCTATCTTAAGTATAGATTAAGGAATAAGCAAAACCAAGCGAGAGCAAAATCATAAAGGGAGGAATCGAGTCGCTAAAAGATCGGATGACATGAAGTACTTTACTCACATAATAAATGCGTTTAGATCATCTCCACCGAGTACATACCGTTAATGACCTCAACTAGCTTCGGAACTCCGCCATGGCTCAACCATGCAAGGCGGACATGGCGGCTAGGGTAGGCCTAGTCCATCTCCTAGACGACTTCGAGGACTCGCGGCGGTCGGCGGCTTCCTCCGGGTGCTTCTCCTTCGTGTCGGCGGCTCTCTGATGAATGGATAGATGGATCACCCCTCCTTGGGCGCCTAAGGGGGTGTATTTATGCCCTTGGGGAGCCTTGGGGCGTGCTCCATCTTGCCTTGCACGAGATCTTCCTTGGGAGAGAAGGGAACTTGGTTTCCATAAAATCAGCCTCGTCCAGACTTTCCTGATTCGCAGCCCTTCCTTGCCGGCACCATATCTCCCACGTCCGGACTCCAAGTAATGCAAATTCGGTGTCCTGGTTGTATGGCACGAAATTTTCTCCAACTTTGGTATTCATTTCTTTCTTTGAAAACGAGGATAAGATCTCCAAATCGGCCTTGGAAGATAATCTGTTCTGATTTCGAACTGACTGCGCAGCAGGGATTTCGAGAGTCATATCTCCTAGATCCTTTATCCGAATTTGGACTTCCACATATCCGAATCGAAGGTATCGTCGATGCCCACAACTTTGGTAGTCAAACTTTTGCCATTAGAGGGCATTTAAGTCTCTGAATCTGCACCGAAAGATCATGCTGTCCTGGGTTGCGAGAATATCTCTCGTGCTGAGTTGATCTCTTTGGTAAACATCCAAGTCCCCGGAGTTTTACGTGTTGATGCTTCGGTCCTTGGATCATTTGGAGTTGTGTTCACTTCAGGTCTTGACTTGTTACGGGCTTCATGATCTTCTCATAAAGTGCTTGATGAACTTATCCCGAAAGTCTCCTCTTTAACGTTAATTTCCTGCGTAAACAACAAACTCCAAAATCGACATGCGGGAGAGAACTTGATACCTCCGGGGGGTTAGTACCATTGGTTAGAATATCAAATACGTGCAAATGTTGACGGTAAACTCATAGCTAGGTGTACCAAAATCGACCGTCAACAGAGGACGATGAGGAGGACGCGGCATGCAACACTCTCGAGTGCGGGCTGGCGTGGGCACGCTGCACATTCGATGAGTTGATCCTTCCCGCGACGTCAGTGAGTTTTCCTTGCCCGAGTAACTTGTTTTCCAATTTTCCTGGGTCTTCCGAGAGGTGTGGCTCACCTTCGACTTGTTTGGGGCAGTTCCTCGTGGCGTCTGGTCGAAGGAGAGCGCGCACAGCAAGAGAGCTCCGCGCGGAGCGGGCCCAGTTGGAGATGCAACTGTTCATGGATCAAGTGGCGGTAGCCGCAGCGGTGGCCAGCGAGGCATAGACGCGGACGACCCTTGAAACCGCCAAATAATCTGTGGAAGACCGCGCCACCACCGCCCAGTCCGCTGCCGCCACAGCCGTGACCGAGCGGGACACGCTGGCGTCGAGGCTTGCTCTCATTGAAGCTGAGGTCGAGAAGCTCCGTGCGGCCGCGACGTCCGCCGAGGAAGCTGTCGAGAGGGCCAGGACCGCCGCTACCGCCACCGAAGCTACTACCCGGGACGCCGCCCAGGCCACGGCCCGTGAGAAGGTGGCGCTCGAGACGAAGGTGGCGGACCTGGAGCGCGACCTGGGCACTTCCACGGTGGGATCTGGCGACGGTCGGCCGCCAGTTCTCCGAGGTCTCCAATCAGCTTCAGGAGGTCTCTGAGGAGGCGACGCGGCTGCGCGAGAGCAACGCCAAGTTGTCGGAAGACCTTAAGGGTGAGCCGAGCAGATGCTTTCCTTCACCATCACATTTGTCGTTTGATTCTTGATGTGTCCTGACTTGTTTCTTGCTATTTCAGGAATGCGCGTGTATCACGTCGGAATGACTTCGAAGTTGTCCGAACAGAAGCAGGAGCTGAACACCGCTCTCCTCAAGGTCATCAAGAAGGATGCTGCGATCGAGCGCTTGTCGGAGCAGCTTCAGAGTAAGTCTTGGATCTTGGTTCTATCTCCCTCTGTCCTATGGACCTACCATAACTGGTTGTCTTGTTCATCTTTGAGAGATCAGAGCCGAGCTGGAGCAGTCGTAGATGGCTCGGGAGCAGGACGCGTTTGCACTGAACCAAGCCTGGAATGCCCAGCGTGATCCAGAGGCGGCCCGCCAGAGGAACATCGAGACTTTGCCAAGCTCGAAAGGGTTGTTGGCACAGCCATGGCCGGGCTTGGCGTGTCACTTGGGCTAGTGGTGCCTGAGACGTTGGTTGATGAAGTCGGGCGCCTCCCAGACGTGGTCCGGGAGCTTGAGCTGGAGACAGCTCAGTGGGCGGTGCACCGAGTACTCACCATGTTCAAGTCGCACTACCAGGGGCTGGACCGCATGGTGCTGAGTGGAGGCTGTGCCCGCAGCATCTCCGACGCGCAGTGCGACGAGCTTGAGGAAGACTGTGCCTCCTTCGCCCACGACATGGTCGATGCCGCCCTGAAAAATTTAGAGCTGATGCCACAAGATGTGCCAGAGGACCCGGAAGCCCCTGAGCCCTCAAGTTAATTATATCACTTTTTATTTCATGTAATGATTAAAACAAGTGGTAACACTACAACTCATGTAGCCAAGTTCTTTATTCAAGTCGTATTACATCGCGATCGCTTCCGAGCGCCCGAGGACAACAGCCGCGACGCGTAGTCGACCTTAGAAAATTGAGATGACCAAGGCTTACTCTGGAGCCATGGAGGCATAGGAGTCAGAGAGCCCGGCCTTCTCAAACCGCTAAGGGTAACCACCATTCGCAGCCCCCGAGAACTCAGATGGTTCGGGAGGTAACTTGCCGTGGTTTTGTTTTTGAAATCGCTTTTGGACCAGAGTCCACGCGGTCGCTCGAACGCTTTTGAAAAGAGGTCAAACGAAGACGTGAGGACTCGGACTGTGCTCACAAGTCTTCGTGCCGTAGCCACGAAGGAGTGGGCACTAGGAACTTTGAACGAGTAGCAGCGCCTCACCCCACGCAGGCCATCGCCCTTACTTCTCGCAAGGTCGGGTTTCCGTCAAAAAACCTTTCGCTCGTGCGATCGGTCTCGACCCAGTTGTCGAGATTTTTTGAAAAAATCGTAAAAAACGGAGGGAGGGCATCGTGCCCTGGGTAGCCCCCGAGCAGGGAGTGTCTTTGCACTGGTGCAAGGACACTCGCTGCTCAGCCTCAAACGTTGTCGCAAACTCGTAAACATAGCCATCGATAAGTTTCTGAACTCAAGGACATGTGAACAAGGCATGCAACATCTGTTTATTGATGTACGAGGTTCGCACAGTTACTCAATGATAAAACGGGCGCAGGTGTTCGATGTTCCATGCGTTGGAGACGACCCTCCCGTCCTCGTACTAGATCTTGTAAGTCCCGGGTTGGAGCACTTCGTGGATGATGAACTGCCCCTCCCAAGGTGGTGATAACTTGTTCTTGTCCTTGCTGCCTTGAACTCGTCGGAGTACAAGGTCTCCGACGTGGAGCTCGCGGGGACACACGTTGCGTTCGTGGTAGCTTCGCAAGGCCTGCTAGTACTTGGCGCAGTGCAGCAATGCCACGTCTCGCGCTTCATCGAGTTGGTCGATCGCATCCTCGAGCGCGGCTTGGTTGCCTTCCTCGGTGTAGGCTCGTACCCGTGGACTGCCGTAGTCGATGTCTGTAGGTAGGACCACTTCCGAGCCGTGCACCATGAAGAAGGGTGTGAAGCCTATGGCACGGCACGGTGTGGTATGCAAACTCCACTGTTAACACCAAAATTTGGTAAGGAGTCTGACTTGTGGGACCAACTCGGTGAGAAATCCGTCCGGCGGAAGGAAGGTTTCTTCAGATGCAATCGGCAGAAAAATCCGCGGTCGGCTATCTGCTTCCGTTCGGCAAGGGAACTGTTGAGCTGATTTTGCGGGATTATATGATGACGTGGCCCGAGCGGAAAGGACGAATGGATGGATAAGCGATCAAGCTTAGAGATAAATTAGGTATCAAATCCATTCGAGGTCGTGCTTGGCGGGGTATAAGTATGAACCCCGAATGTATGTAACGAGAGATACGAAAATCATTCTCAATACAAACCGGCTTTACGCCAAAACCTTAGAGTCCATTTGTCGTGTCGTCGAGTTCTTCGAGAGGGTTCATCGATCCGTCGACCTCCGTGAGTACCGGCAACCTTGTATCATATCTAGTATCATGAGGTGGATTTAGATCGATGCAAGTAGTCTTGTTACCATGCTTAGTGTCATGCGGTAGATTCAAGCTTGGTTCAAGAAGGTTTCTTGTAAGGTCATATGCCATGCGGTAGGCTAAGATCTAACTTGAAGCTAGTTATCGGCTCTATTGAGTTTTGGCAAGATTCAATAGATTCATTAAGTTACCCTGTGTTGCTTTGAGTTTTTGCTTTATGTTTAAATTCATGTAACACCTTCTTGCCCAATCTAGATGGGTTTGGATCGGCTTTATCCCTTTTGATGATCCTTATGCGAATCAAGTTCGTGCCTTTGGTTAATTTAACACGTGGATCACATGCTCTTTGATAGCCGAAACCGAATCGATCTAGGTTGTCACATGTTGCGGGTTCAAGCTTGCCAAAGCTTGTATAAATCTTGAAAGAACTGGGTATCACGCGGTAGATGCAGGTTTTTGGGTTGCTTTGGAGCTAATCATCCGGTGGATTAGATTTCAAATCAATCTGATAGATTTATCTTACTTGGTAATGTTCGTTCCTTTTTCATGGACCCCGAATCGGCTGTTCAGCCGTGTTCGGTTATGTTCTTCATGAGTAAAACACGTGCATAATTTATGCTTTAAATATTGTATGCTTTTAGCTTTTCATATTTAGATCGTATCATGCGGTGGATAGATCTATTTGTGGAAGGTGGCACGATCCCAAGCAAGTTGTATCATGCGGTGGATAGATTCGCTTGGTGTCATACCCGACGGGTTTTAAAGTACCTAGACATGCGGTAGACTAGTGCTTTGGATCTATGCGTGCTTGTTTATTACATATTTATGCTCGCGCTTTTACTTCATTTATTATCTAATGTTGATCATCACGGGGATCGGTCACGGTCTTGCGCATGTGCATCTCTGTCCAGATAAAGATCGATTCGTCGTCATGCTTACGTCATCTATTCGGCTATGTTACTTTTTCCTTTTTAAAGCTCCCGAATGGTTTCAGTTTGCTGGCAGATAGCTTTCTATAGCTATGTGTCATCCCATTTGGCTCTGTAGCCGCAGATATGGAATTGTCTGGTATCACCCGGCAAGTTCCAAGCTTTGGAATTTAACTACTTTGTCTTTTGTTAATTTTCAGGAAAAATTGACTGGCACGTCTTGTGATTCTCTTCACGTGTGAAGCCAGCTTGTTCGGCTTGCTGTGTGCTTGGCGCTTGGTGCAGATTTTGCGTCAATACACTTTTTGGCACGCCCAGTGGGACCACAGCCGAAAATCAAGATGCCTGACATCGGGGATATCATGGATGTCAACGTCGAAGACCTCTCTCCGGAACAGCGGCAACAGCTGCAGGATGCCGTGGATCAATTCCAACAGAAGTGTTTGCTATCATTCAAGAAGAACAGGAGCGGCGTCCCATACTTGAAAAATGAGATGCCCAGGGTGTTGTTGCCAGGGGAGAGTGACGCTACAACCCAGCAGGAGAGGGAGGAATGCATGCAAGCGTTCCGAGATACCGCGGACCACGTCCTAAGCAGGCACCATAGAGCTTTCCTGGGTGCATTCAAACAAATGATGGTGGCTGTCTTCGGTCCAGGCATGGAGCAGGTGTTCAATAAAACACCCATTCAAGGAGGCACCGTGGAGATGGGCGAGTCCAGTTCTCAACCGCCATTGCGAGCCAACCGGCCCGGCCTCCTCGCGCAGGCGCCGGGGAGCCAAGCTTTCCGGCCTCCTCCACAAGGTGCCGGAGGTCGCCCGGTTCGGCCCCCGCCGCAGCCGCGAGAGGACGACCGGTCCGGCCACCACCGCGGGCGGCGCGGGTCAACTCCGTGCAACGGCCCGAACCCGTACCAGCCCACGTACGGGGAGCTGGCATTCGGCTCGCCTGGAGCCCCGCTTGCTTCCGGCTACAGGATTGCCCCAGTCAGCAACAGGCTGCAGAGGAATTTGTACGGCGGAGGCTACCACGAGGTGGGGAACTACGGAGCCATCGATGCTCTCCCGAATCCGGGTTACGGACCAGCTACGGGCACGCAGGAAGATGATATCCTGGCGCAGAAGATGGCCGACTTGATGCAGAATCAATTCGGCCTCAAACCAAAAATGCAAGGACCTGCCTACACGCCTCCGTTCCCGGAGTGGTATTATAACGTGATCCTGCCGCCAAGGGTGAAGCCTCCGATGGAATTTACAAAATTCTCCGGACAGGATGACACGAGCACGGTGGAGCATATTGCTCGCTACCTGATGCAGCTTGGAGAGTGCTCATCTGAAGAGGCGTTCAGGGTCAGGTACTTCCCCATGTCACTGACGGGCGCGGCGTTCCAATGGTTTTCATCTTTGCCCCCTCAATCAGTTAGCACATGGAAGGAGCTGGAACGGAGATTCCACACCCACTATTTCAGCGGCAGCACGGAAAAGAAGATGATCGACCTCACTACCCTGAAGTAGAGGCACAGTGAGACGCCCTTGGAGTTCATCAGGAGGTTCAGGGAAGTCAAGGGCATGTGCTTTTCGCTAAATCTGCCAGATGACCAGTTGGCCAACATGGCTGTTGCCAGGATGCTGCCGGTCGTGCGTGAAAAGCTGTTCGGCATGGAATTCAATAACCTGGGTCAGCTATCCCAAAAGCTGTCGCTGATGAGAAACCAAGCCTACGGTTTTAAGAAAGACGCCAGGTTCGGCAAACAGCACGACGTGGCGGATATCTACAATCAGTTCCTGGACAAAGCCGACCAAACGGAGGACTCTGATGATGACCAGGACGTGGCTGCAGCCGAAATCTTGTGGGGGAAAGAACCGTTGACCATGAATCAGCGCTGGGTCAAACAGACCAAAGGCACCTACGATTTCGACATCACTAAAGCTGATAAGCTGTTTGAGCTCCTGGTGAAGGAAGGTCGAATCAAATTGCCTGAAGGGCATTCCATGCTTTGGCCCGATGGAGTAAAGGAGAAACGTTACTGTGGCTTCCATGACAGGAACTCGCACTCCATCAACGACTGCAGGGTCTTCAGGATGAGGATCCAGAAAGCTATCCAAGAGGGACATCTCAAGTTTGATAACAAGATGAAACTGGACGGCCACCCTTTTCCTCAGAACATGATAAGCTTTTCCGTCAACACGGTGACAGCCGAAGAGAAGGGCAAGGTCAAGGTCTTGACTTCAGCCAGGGCAAGGCGGGGATGGAACAAAGAGACCCGAACGTCAAGTGACCTTGGAGCAGGTGCATGGTGAAGCCCCCCGCGTTCTCAAGAGCCATGTCGAGATCGGGGAATCGTCCAGGGCCAAACCCAGGGTGACCACGCGCATCCTCCTCAATAAGTGGCGGCGCCGGCCACTGGAGAAAGCGCGCTACCGAAACGAAAGCACGAGGAGGAGAGGCGCGGGGTCGAAGAGGAAGCACGCGGAGAGAGATCTAGAGCAATATACGCGCGAGCAGGAGCGCGTGCACTGGGGGTGTGCATTCTTCAGGCACTGCTGGAACGAAGGGTTGAAGCTGCCCACGCTGAGAAACTGCCCTGAGTGCAGCGATAGGTATTTTGAGTACAGGCAGGAGACTGCCAATCGCCGATCCGTCCATGAAAGAATTGGAAGGATACACCCTAGCGAGGATCGGCGTCAAAAAATTGAAATCATTGATCATCCCAGAAAGAGACAAGCTGATTTGAGGTGGGCTGATCAAGAGGAAGACGAGGACGAGTACATCTGGCAAAAGGGGCAATGGTGCCCGCCTGGCCTAAGAAAGAGTCAGAAAAGGAGGGTTCAACGCTTGAGGAACCGTGAACTGAGGAAGGCAGGAATCCAGACAAGACAGGTGTGGCGTCCAAAGGATAAACCTGAAGGGTCAAACCGTTCGGCTCCAGCGTGCATGGTATATTTTCTGCCGAATGAATTTATGGCTCCTGGTAATCAGGTTGTGCAGGAAGAGGCGTCCCTGGACGACGAGCAGATTGAGGGACTGATGGCGCAGCTAGTGCTAGCCAAGCAAGCCATCTTCGACAAACCGGCCAAAAATCGACACATGAGACCGCTATAGTTGAAGGGATATGTCAATGGCAAACCATTGACCAAGATGTTTGTCGACGGTGGAGCGGCGGTCAATGTAATGCCGTACACCACTTTCAGGAAGCTTGGCATGGGCCCTGGCAATCTGACACCTACAAGCATAATACTGAACGATTTCACTGGGAATCCTTCAGACACCAAGGGATGCGCCCATGTGGATCTGATGATCGGGTCCAAAACACTGCTCACGACCTTCTTTGTTATCGAAGGTAAAGGAGCCTACGGACCCCTACCGCTTGGACGGATCGGATTCACGCCAACTGCTGCGTCCCATCTACCATGCATCAGTAGCTCATCCAATGAGTAGATGATGATATTGAGGTGGTCCAAGCGAGATGACTCCGTGAGCATTGCAAATATGGAACCGGCTTTTACGGGAGTATCAAGGCATTGATTGTTTCTCGGGGAAAGGCGGGGAGAAGGTCTTGTTGAGCCTGTCAGCAGCGATCAACAGCCGATTCAAGCAGTCGGCTCTTATAGCAATTTTTAATGGATAACCCCGTCGATGGTACTGATGGCAAATTGGGGCGAGGATTCATGTCGGCCGATAAATTAGAGGAAGTTGACATTGGAAGCGGTGACAAACCAAGGCCGACATTCATCAGCGCAAACTTGCAATCAGACTTCAGGGAGGAGTTAATCAAGTTGCTTAAGGAATACAAAGATTGCTTCGCTTGGGATTATTCGGAGATGCCCGGACTGGACCGTTCCATTGTTGAGCATCGGTTGCCAATCAAGTCTGGTTATAAACCGTACAAGCAACCACCCCGGAAAATCTACAAGGATGAGGTATTGGCCGATGTGAAGAAAGAAGTTGAAAGATTACTTGATGCAAACTTCGTTCGGCCATGCAGATACGCGGAGTGGATCTCTAATATTGTCCCTGTTTACAAGAAGAATGGAAAGATGAGGGTCTGCATAGATTTTAGGGATTTGAACAGAGCTACTTCGATGGATGGTTACCCCATGCTTGTTGCCGATTTGTTGGTTGACGCCGCTGCTGGGCACAAAGTTATCAGTTTCATGGATGGTAATGCGGGATACAACCAAATTTTTATGGCAATAGTAGATATATCAAAGACGGCCTTCAGATGTCCTGGTCATATAGGCCTGTTTGAATGGATAGTCATGACGTTTGGGTTAAAAAATGCCGGTGCAACTTATCAGCGAGCCATGAATTACATCTTTCACGAGTTGATCGGCAAAGTTGTTGAAATTTACATTGATGATGTCGTGATCAAATCCCTAAGTCATGACACACATTTGGAAGACGTGAAAAGGACCTTGGAATGTACCCGAAAGCATGGTTTGAAGATGAATCCAAACAAATGCGCTTTTGGGGTGTCAGTTGGAGAGTTCTTGGGGTTCTTAGTCCACGAAGGAGGGATTGAAGTTGGCAAGAAAAGCATGAAGGCCATTGATGAAGTTGTCCCTCCAACTAATCTCAAGGAGTTGCAATCACTGCTCGGCAAGATTAATTTTGGAAGGAGATTCATCTCAAATCTATCACAGAAGGTTTTGCCGTTTTCTCCATTGCTGAAGCTCAAGAAAGATCAGAAGTTCACGTGGGGCGACGAACAACAAAAGGCTTTTGACGAGATCAAGCAATACATGAAGGAGCCACCAGTACTGGTCCCTCCTCAGTTGGATAAGCCTTTCAAGTTGTACGTGGCGGTCGATACCCAAACCATTGGATCGGCCCTTATTCAAGAATTTGAAGGAAAGGAGCAGGTAGTAGCGTATCTTAGCCGAAAATTACTTGATCCCGAGACCAGGTATTCGGCTGCAGAGAAGTTGTGCCTGTGCGTGTACTACTCGTGTACAAAGTTTCGGCACTACTTGTTGAATGTCGAATGCGTTGTATACTCCAAGTTTGATGTAATAAAACATATGTTATCTATGCCAATTTTGAATGGCAGGATTGGCAAGTGGATCTTGGCTCTATCAGAGTTTGAATTGCAGTTCGAATCGGCAAAGGCTATAAAAGGTCAGATCATTGCCGATTTTATAACTGAACATCGTGATCCATCAATTGATTTGCTTGAAATTACTCCTTGGGCCTTGTTTTTTGATGGATCATCTGTGGCAAAGGTGGAGGAGTAGGGATTCTGCTAATTTCGCCTAGAGGTGAGATGTTTGAGTTTGCCATCCCTATACAGCCCACTGTTACAAACAATCAGGCTGAGTACGAGGCATTGCTTCGGGGGCTTCAATATTTGAGAGAAGTCGAGGCCGTTTCGGTTGAGGTTTATGGAGATTCAGAGTTAGTGATCAAGCAATTGAATGTCCAATACGAATGTAAAAGTGAAGCGCTGAGGAGTTACTACGAAGAATGCAGGGAAATCTTGAAGAGCTTTCCGTTGGTGACTCTACAGCATATTCCTAGGGAACATAACGAAGAAGCAAACAGGTTGGCTCAGAGCGCCTCTGGTTACAAAGAGAGTCAAGAAGCGTTTGCTGCAGACATATGTGCACTGGGAACGGATCTTGCGGAGGATGACTGGAGAAAAGAGATCGTTGACTATTTGAAAGATCCATCCCGAAAGGTCTCTAGGAAGCTCAGGTACAAGGCCATAAAATTCGTTCTTCTGGATGATAATTTGTTTTACAAATCATTAGATGGGGTGTTGTTACGATGCCTGGGTCCAGAAGAAGCTAAAAGGATGATGAGTGAAGTGCATGATGGGATATGTGGAGCACACCAATCGGCCTACCGCATGAAATGGGTCATCGTGCAAGCCGGGTGCTTTTGGCCGACGATATTGGAGGATTGCTTTGAGTGTTACAAGGGATGTCAAGACTGCCAGAGGTTTGGAAATATTCAAAGGGTCCCCGCATCAGCGTTAAATCCCATTATCAAGCCATGGCCATTCAGGGGCTGGGGTATAGACTTGATTGGCCAGATTAATCCACCATCTAGCAAGGGGCATAAGTTTGTGCTTTTGGCCACAGATTACTTTACCAAATGGGTTGAGGCAATCCCACTGAAGAAGGTGACATCAGGAAACATGGTTGAATTTGTCAATGAACACATCATCTATCGGTTTGGAATCCCTCAGACGATCACAACTGATCAAGGAGCCCAATTCGTGTCCTTGGAGTTCAGGGAATTTGCCGAAAGCATGGGAATCAAATTGTTTAATTCTTCTCCCTATTATGCCCAAGCTAATGGTCAGGCAGAGGCTTCTAATAAGATCATGATCAAACTTATACAAAATAAGATCAACCAGAAGCCAAGGAGGTGGCATTCGGTACTCAGCGAAGCATTATGGGCTTACCGAATGGCCCCTCATGGAGCTACAAAAACATCTCCTTATGAATTGGTTTATGGACACCATGCGGTTTTGCCTTGGGAAGTACAATCAGATTCTAGGAGAGTGGTTTTGCAGAAGGATTTGAGCTCCAAAGATTACAGTGGCTTAATGATGGATGAGCTAGAAGATTTGCACATGATCCGTCTTAGGGCCCTGGAAAATATCGAAAAGAACAAGCTGCGGGTTGCCAAGTATTATAACAAGAAAGTAAAAGTTAGGCAATTCGCAGAAGGAGATTTGGTTTGGAAAGCGTTACTGCCGATTGGAACCAAATACAGTGAATTCGGCAAATGGTCTCCTAACTGGGAAGGACCCTTTCGCGTGGTCAGATGCGTCCCTGGTAATGCATACATGTTGAAAACTTTACTAGGAGAAGAATTTTCCGCTGCAATAAATGGGAGATATTTGAAAAAATATTATTCTAGTATTGAAATCGATCGGTGATCACCAGCAGTGGGATTACATGCATCTGATACAGGAATAGCCGGCGCTCAAGAACGAGGCCGCCTTTAGAACAAAAAATTCCCAAACAGAAGGAACGGCTAATGCCTAGATGCATTGCCCTTAGCACAAAACTACATTACAACTGCTTCTTGCAGGTTTACATCCAACAACCCTGGTGATCAGGACTTCGAGGAGGTGGGAAGCAGAAGGCCTGGAGGAAGAAGCGAAAGTATGATTCAATCTTTTCTTTGCTTCTTCGGCTGCTCCCTCTTCAGTTGCTCCAGGACCACCGTGACGGCAACTTGGAATGCACGGGGGTGACCATGATTTGCTACCTCCACCAAGCTGTCCCAAGCCGCTTTCAGGTTGTTGTACCTATCAGAGACATCTGAAACAGAAGAGTGGTTATTAGGGGCAAAAATCCAGATGTGAACGCGAAGTCAAGAAAGAGTTAGAAACATTTACCTCCCACTAATGCCTCCAAAGCCATGCGACGCTCGCGCTCGGCCTGGCAACGAGCGGTGATGTCCCTGAGGTCATGCTCCAGGTGCCGAACGCGGCGGTGCAATTGATGGCTGGTTCTCTGTTCAGGCGTGGCGTCCTCTGCTTCGAGGGAGGAATCAGAGGAGATGTACTCAGGCATGTCCTCGGTCCTGATGATTTCTTCAGGAAGCAAATCAAGGCTGAAAGAGGAAAGGTAGAGAGGAGGTAAAGCGCGAGATCATATGAGAAAACAAGGAGTAAATCAAGGGGAAACTCACTCTCGAATCGTGCGTTTCTTCGGAGTGCTGCTCTCCTGGGGTTGCTTGCCTTTGTCCATGGCCTTGGGGTTTTTTCCTCTAAGGACAGAGGAGGAGATGAGAAGTGATGGATGAGTGTGCGAGTGGATTTGCAGGGCATCTCAGCAGACTATTTTATTGATCGAGGGAGTGCATTGGGAGTGATGACTGGCCGGCGTGCACTGTTGGAATACCAAGCGGCAGGGTTTTCTTCCCGAATGCGAAGGGTTTTCGTTTGAACAGTACTTACGGATTGCCGATTCGAGGATCTTCTGCGGATTTTGCGCCAAGGGGCATCTGTTTTCGCGTGTTCGGCTCAAGCGAGTTCCCGAATACATTTAAGAAGAACAAGATTCACAAATGCAAACATGGAAAAATCATCGCAGTGCAAGCACAGAAATCAAAAGTTCTTTATCTATTGCCGATATCAAACATCCCTAATACAATCTAATCAAAGAGCTAGTTCAACACAGATTGGGGATGAGTGAGTTCGGCAATGGCGTCGCCGTGGCCATCGAGGCGCTCCAAGATGATCTCGATCTCCTCGATGTCTTCTGGCGCGCCGCCCCGGAAGCCGCGCGGCCTGATGGAGTAGTCAACGTCAGTGTGCGTCGCCATGGCGGCCAGGCCCAAAGTGGTGCCCAAGCGGATGCCATGGGTGGCCACTTCATCCACGCGGTGCTCCACCGCAGCAAGGCGCTCCGCCGGCGTATCTCCGCGGGCGTTCACCTTGTCGGCCAATTGCTCCACCAGCATCTTTAGCTGGTTGACCTCGGCGTCACGGGCTGCAAAGTGCAAGAAAAAGGTGATTAGCATCAAAGGCCGGATTGGATCAAAGAGCGGTTTCGGAGCCGTACCGTCGATGGTCTCCAGCAGCTGCTTGCGCTGGTCTTCCCACTCCAATTCGGCTATGCCAGCCTTTTTGGAGACATCTTCCAGCTCGCGCTGAGCCACCTCCAGCTCCGCCTTGAAGTGGTGAGCGTCAAGTTCCCCGTAGGGCACGAGGGAGTGATGGTCGGACTCCGAGGAGTCGTCCGGTAGGGGCTGACCGGCCGGTGCAGAGGATGGATTCCATTGAATCAACCTGAAACAAGGATGATTGTCAAAAACAAAAGGGGATCAAAGATGAATCGTAGAAGAAGAATTGACGATCATTGCCTCCGGCGCGCACTGGCGCGGCTCCCCTCCGCCTCATCAGCGGCGCGGCGCCGGTTGTTGCTGCTCGCCATGCTTCTGGGATTTGCGCTGGTTGGAAAAAGAAAAGCGAGATTGGCGAAGATTTGAGAGCTAAAGGCTTGGTGGAGAGCTGGGGGCACCTACGGTTTTCATTTATAGGCCTGGCAAGACAGATCGTGGCCTCAGGTCGTGGCTCTGGATCGTGGCGCATATCCCAAGAAAATTGGAAGGTGGAGAGGTTTCCTTGACCAATCCGCCGTCGGGTCGTTTGGAGTTCAAGGCTGAGTCATATTCGGTTGACTGGCTCGGCTGAAGGGAGTCAAAGTGCCGTTTGGGTATTGGCACTTCTTTACCGAATGGGTCGTTCAGTGTTGCAGTTAAGGACGTGCAGAGGAAAAGAGAAATAAAATTGCAAGAGCAAATGTTACAAGAGCGACCAGTTCGGTTACGCATCGATTGAAACATCTAGATGTTCAAATATTTCGCAATTACATTGCAGGCATTCGATGTTGCCTGGTGAAAGTCCTCCATCCGTTCTTGATAATCTTTCTGGGCATCGGACAGGATGGTGAGTTCTGCATTACATTGATTCACCTCAGCTATGGCCGATCTTGCTTCCTCTTGGGTCTTTTCTATCAATCCAGGGAGCTCGGCTATTTTCTTGTCATCGGCCTCTATTTCAGCTGACAGACTTCTCAGTTCTGCCTCCAATGCGGCTTTTCTGGCGATCTTCAATTCACGAGCAGCTTGCAGATTGGCCAATGTCTCTTTGTGATTCTCAGTCTGAGATTGTGCTCCCTTCACGGCTTGTTCAGCTTTGGCCCTCTTCTGTTCTACAGCTGGGCGGGAAGACGCCTTTCTCAGAGCTCGTCTTATGGGCACGTAGTGAATTTCCAGACCGGAGATGGATTCAAGTGAGGCATTGATGTCCTCAGGGAGTTCTCGGCTGATAGGTTCAAGCATTTCTTCGAAGTGATCAAGATCTTTGAATTGATATCGTGCATCTCTTTGCAGCCAGGTGAAAATTTCCTTGAGCTTTTCTTGCACTTCCTCTGACAAGGTTTGAGGTACCCTTTCCCTCGTCTCGGCAATTGGATTGTTCATCATTGGTGGGATTGATGGTGACTGAGCCTGACCCTGAAAGGGTAACATTGCCGAGTTAGGGGTATCGGGAACTAAAAGATAGCAGGGTTGAATGCAAATAAGTACATCATGTCTGATTTCCTGAACTGGAGCAGGATTTTGTTCAGGGGCGGCCCCTGGAATCACTGGTGAAGGAGATGTTCCAGGCAAAGCTGAAGCTTCTGTGTGAGAGGGTGCAGATGCAGTTTCTGGCAACTCAGGAGCTTCTGGCTGAAGAGGAAATGGGTTCACCTCTGCTAAGGTTGATGTTTCTGCCTGGCCAATGGGTGATTGAGCCCTTGGAGGACTTGATGGCTCCGGTTGGATGGGGAAATTCATCTCTGGTGAGTCTGGTGTTTCTGTCTGAGCAGGGGGTGATTGAGTCCCTGATGAAGATGAGATTTCCACTTGGACAGGTGGCTCAGCCCTGGGTGGACTTGCTTGGTGAGATATTGGGACATCCACAAGTTGATCCACCATTGCTTCCTCTGAAAATACCAGATCAAGGATCAGTTCCAGTGTTGATCCTTAAGGGAAAAGAGTTGTAAAAGTCATACCAGTGGATGGAGCATTGGCAGGTTCTGAAGCTGAGGATTGTTGGATTCTAGTCTGAAATTGCATAGGAAAGAATTTATCAGGAAAGAGTAATCCTGTGATCAAGGAAAAATAAATTTTACCTCAATAAGAACTTTCTTGATGGTCCTTCTCCTCTTAGCATTTGGAGGTGCAATCAGAGACAAGCCTTGCCTCCTGTCAGCAGTAATGCTGGACAGAGTTGGATCTGTTGTGGCATACCTAGCCATTAACTGAGCCAGGGTTGGTGATCTGAATCCCAATGCTGAGATTGGGCCTACTGCATTGTAAGCAATCTCCCTGGCTAGAGGGGCAGACATGGTGTTCTGTGGGCAAAAGAAATAAAATCAGGATCATGGTTGGAGGAGGAAATGTCTGATTTAAGGATTAATCATATTACCTCTGAAGTTGGCTGAAAATCAGGCATCAACTCTGTACAGAATAAGTGTACAGAGCTCACCGAAAATGTGATCATGGAATTCTTGCCACCGGGAGTTAAAGGTGGGGTGAGCTACCGTTGTAGGTGTAAAGGGCCGGTGTAAACGGTTGACCGCACACATACCGAAAGACCCTGCTGGTCTGGGTAAGCTCTTTGATTTCCTCTCTGGGCTTCAGGAATTCATGCAAAAACAGTCTCGGGGGCATCTGGCCACATCCAAGTTGTCGAGCCATCATGTTGGGCTGATAGTATTCATAAGTACTGTGGTTAAGCCTCCCTCCACTGAATTCAGCTGGCAGAATACATGGGTGGATGATGATGTTAAGGATTTCCAGAAATCTTCCATCTTGGCGTCCAGCTTCGAAGGAGAACTCACAGGGGAGAGTTAAATTATCATTGTCCAAATAAGGGAGCCAGAGAGGATTTGGGAAACCTTTGAAGAAGAGCTCGAAGAGCTGGCTGACATTCTGCTTGATGAGAACAGTTGAGCAGCTTCTCCATAGGTGTGGCATCCTCTGGTGACTTGGGTTCCCCTTCGTGATAATTGGATGAAGGGAAGAGCCGGGTGTTCAGGTCGACACCAACAATTTGGTGCATGTGCAGTTGCAGCCACAATTGTACAAACCACCAAGGACCATTGACACATGCTATCCTCTGGCTGGTGTACATTTGGGAGACAGTTTGATGAAGCATGTGGTACACACTGCCCAGGAGGTATTTCCCAAGAGGAAGGCGATTACCATTGGCTAGGTGTGAAGCCATTACAATATGATTCAGGGTAGGCTCATTGGCTTTACCACAGAAGATGAACCTGCACAGCCACATGTTCAGGAATGCCCTGTATTCGACTTCACCAAGGGGGGCGTCCTTCATATGGTTCTGGATATAATTTTTGTATCCGCTCCATAGTTTCACCCCTGTTTGTATTGTGGAACCTTTGAAATCCCAGGGGCGAATAGATCCCGATGTCAAGGTGTTGACGGTGAAAATCCGTCAACCTAGCCATGAGTTTACCTTCGGTGTTGGCATTAGTTTTATACCTTATCCATTGGTACTAACCCCCGTGGTATAACAAGTTCACGTGTGCATGTCGTTTTTGGAGTTTAATGTTTATGCGGGGATTTAGTGTTGAATGCAAGACTTTCGGGATAAGTTCATCAAGCACCTCATGACAAGACCTTGAAGCCCCGAACAAGTCATGCAATGAAGCAAACTTAACTCCAAGAAGCCGGGGGACTTGATCCGAGAAGACGACGGACTCCGGGGACACGACCGGAAAAGTGCTTCGAATCTTGCAAGACAAGGAGTTGAGTCCAATTCGGAGAGAAACCGACGACATGGACCTACATACGAAGGGGGAAGCATCCGGGAAGCAAGGGAACCGACCTCGGGCAAAGGAGCCCGCGGGGGCCGGGCCTAAATGGGCCCGCGGCCGGCCGGGCCCGATCCGGTCGGCCCGAGCCCATTTTGGGCCCAAAACCGTCGCCCTTTGCCCTAGCCGCCAATCGGGCTATTTATAGTCCCCCGACCGAGAGCCACGCGAGGAAGATTTCGTCTTCGGCCGCCGAGAAGCGAGAGAAGAGAGGGACACCATCTAGGAGAGGAGAGGGTCGAGCTAGTTGACTAGGGTTTCCCTAGCCGACGTGGGAACCTTGCAAGGAAGACCACGTCGGAGTTCCCGGAGCTAGAAGCAAGATCAAGGAAGGATCCCGGTGGTGATCTTGTGTATGTATCATTGTTATAGTTGAATTATCAAGTTGAATCTTTTCCCGGCGATCAAGTGTTTCCTCGAAGATTTCGTTTTTCGATCGGCTTTGCTTATTCCAATTCTATTCTCGAGATAGATTACATAGGGTGTTCTTGTAGCCGCGGTGGCTAGAGGTACACGCCGGATCTTCCGAAAGAATCTCGACTTGTCTTTTGACTCGCCCTAAGCTCCCCGCATGAATAGGGATACGTTGTGACGAACGGGGGTCTCGAAAGGCGGATGTTTTCGGATTTGGACGGGAAACCACGATTTAAAGAGGCTTCTATTAAGATTCGATTTGCTACTTCTTCTCTTGCTTGGAACTTCAACAAAAGGCTTACCCCGATCCCTCTAGATCGGTTTATCTACCCAATCTTACTTTGTTTTCTCCGGTCTTTAGTAGATTAGATTTATCTTTGTTTTGTGTTCTTATCTAGATGCATTAGGGTTTCTCTTCTACCAAAGATTGAAGTTACTTGGCTTTACTAGATCAACTCTTGCGTCACACATTTGTTCCACGGATTCGATACCTTGGGTTCACCACTCGAGGGAAGAAGGGTCCCTTGACTACGACGGGAGACTTGTCCGCTTGCAAGTCACAAACGAACTTTGATACAATTATTAACCGTCAACAAGCCCCTTTTTCTGGCGCCGTTGCCGGGGAACAAGTGATCAAGATTTGATTTTTTATTGCTTTTTTTTTGTAATTTTCAGTACTGATTTTGTTTTATTTTTGCATCTACTAAATTTTGATCATCCTCAAAATACATCTAATCTAGTTTGTCTAACTCTAGTCTTTATAGATTTGTTTTGTTTTCTAGTTTTTTTTGCATACTTTGTTTATTGCTAACCCTAACAGGAGATGGACGGCTACCTCTCCAACAAACCCAATAATTTTGTGGATGATCCGGAAAAACTTTACGAGGCTAAGGAGACGCGAAGCACATCAAGCTAAAAAGCTGGATTTTGTAGATTCGGAGTCGGAAGACAAAGGATCGCAGGAATCTCGGAGAATTCACCACCTCAAAGTCCGCGGGAGAACCGACGTCCACCAATGGGTGACCAACCACCGGAAGAACGCAAGATTGGGGAGCTATGCACCCCAGACATCATCGACCTACCAATCTTGAACCTCGAGGAGATCGGAAGGCCGTTCGAGATCAAGACCTCAACAATCCGCATGGTGCAACATTCACCCTTCACCGGCAAAGAGGATCCGAACCTTCACCTCCAAGCATTCATTCAACTATGTCAGACTTTCAACATGGATGGGGTGACTCAAGATCAAATGAGGGCAAGGCTTTTTCCGTTTTCACTACTCGGGAAGACGGTGCAAAATTGGAACACGTTGATGAAGGCTTTCATGAAGGAATACTACTCACCGGGTAAAACTCAAAGCTTGCGTAATAAGATTGCCACCTTTGTTCAATATCCTACGAAACTATCTCGGAGGCATTCGAGCGCTTCAACGAGTACACCGGGCGGTTCCACATCACAAGTTCCCGAAAGAAGACCTCGTGCAAAAGTTCTATCAAGGACTCACCATGGCGTCAAGGACGATCATCGATGCATCGGCGGGAGGATCTATCATCGAGCTTACACCGACGGAAGCTTTCACGCTATTCAAGAAGGTCGCGGATAATGACACGTGGGCGTCATCCGGGCGCCTACACCCGGCTCAACCCATGGGGAACGTCAAAGGAGTCTTGCAAGTGGAGAAGGAAGACATACTTGAAGGCAAGATCGACTCGCTCATGAGGAGGTTGGAGAAAATGGAGATAGAAAAAAAAGAGGCTCAAGACTTGAAGGCCGCCGAAGCAAGGTCCACATGCGAAGAATGTGGAGAGTATGGCCATGTCCGCAAAGATTGTCCGGAGGAAGCCAAAGTTCTCGACTACATGAGGAAGGGAGAGTTGCCGAACTTCCGCTACGGGCAAGGTAGGCCTCAATTTAATGCAAGCTCATCTATTCCTAACGCGGTTCCGCTTCGGATACAATTGAAGGAGTTCATGGATGAGCAAGCTAAGATCAACAAGGACACCGTCACCAAGTTCAAGACCATAGACAAGGTGTTGGAGAACATCGATAGAAAAGTGACGGAGGTCGGAAGTTCCAATCATCAAGTGCTCAACATGATGAAGATGCTCGAGACGCAAGTTGGACAACTTGCGGGGCGCCTCACTAATGATGAAGGGAAGCTTCCGGGACAACCCAAATGTCCCAAATCAGCGAAGGCCATTCAAACGCGTTCGGGGAAGGAGACCGAAGATCCGGAACGTTCCGCGGGAGCAAGGAAGCCTAAACCATCCACCGAGGTGGAAGGAGCCGCTAAAGAGAAGGTCACGGGGATCGTCACCGAGGAACCCGAATTCGAGATGCCGGAGGATGACACGAGGATACCGCAACTCAAGCCACGCTACTTCCGAGGTAAACTTGACAACCACTTTGAGAAGTTTGTGGAAGTTGTGCGTAGACTTAGCATCAACATGCCGTTACTAGATGCCCTACAAGTACCTACATATTCTCGTTACTTTAAAGACATACTTGCAAATAAATATGAGATAGCAACACTCGGGGTAGATCATGTCAAAATGTCCGAGGAGTGTAGTGCGGCTATTGCTTATGGGCCGGAGAAGCAAAAAGACCCCGGGTGCCCTACAATTCCATGTTCGGTTGGTTCTTTCAACTTCGAGAAGGTGTTATGCGACCTTGGAGCTAGTGTGAGTGTCATGCCGAGGGATGTGTTCGAGAAGTTACGCCTACCAATGGAGCCTACGGGAATATGTTTGGAGTTGGGTGACAACTCCATTCGCTATCCCTTGGGCATTGCCGAAGATGTACCCGTGAAGATTGGACACCACTTCATCCCCGTCGACTTCGTTGTGCTCGAGATGGGAGAGAGGGAGAAGCCGCCGCTCATCCTAGGGAGGCCGTTCCTCAAGACCGTGGGAGCTACTATTGATGTTGGCAAGGGGGAGATCATGTTCGATATCAACGGAGAAAGGAGTTCCTTCAAGTTCCGTCCAAGGATTGAGGCATGCAACATGATTGGAGTGAAGGGAGAACCAAAACAAACGGAGGGGCTGAAAAAGAAGAAGGAGCCGAAAAAAGTGAACGTAACGAAAATTAAAGAAGGTGTTGCATCCGTCAAGACAAAGGAAGAGAAGCCGCCGTGAAGACCAAAAAAATGACTAAGCCGCCCAAGCCAAAAGACAAGCCCGCGCCCAAGATGGTGCGGAAGTGGGTACCCAAGATTGCAACGCCCGCAAAGAGCGTTGATCCGGAGTAATCAAGTGAAGAAGTCTAGCTATAGACTATAAACGAAGCGCTAGGCGGGAGGCAACCCGTTTCGTCGAGTCAAGAATAAGCTACGGGAGGACAACCCGATTCCAGGTTTTTCGAGTATTTTTAATAATTTAGTTTTTGAGTTTTACTACGCAAAGACATTAGACTTAGAAGTGGTTGAACAATATTAGAGACATAATTCTTAATTGAATGTTTGCTTTATCATAAACCCTTTGCATGAACCCTCCTATGTGCTTGTTTGATTCTTTTCTTTTCGAGAAACCCCCCAACCAAATAATTTCAGAACCTTAACTCAACCTTTCACCCTCATTATGGTGCTGAGGTTGACTTATTTTTCATGCTAAAACCACACGAGTAGAGCCACGATTTATGTTTAAATATTAATAAAATTCAGCATGTGGTAGGACTCGCGTGAACCTAGAAATCAAAGCTTTTGGTTGGTTTTAAAAATTTTTATCCTTGGTTTCTCTAGGATTAGAATTTTTCTAAGCCTCTTCTAATTTTGTTTTATTCAAAATCTTTCTTATTTAGCCAAAATTAGAACCTAAACCTATGCCCCCATGATCAAGCCGGGAAAACGTTCGCTCTCAACCGATGAAAGCAAACTTTACCGGTGAGACCGAAATCGACGTAGTCGAAAAATATTTTCGACTTACATTTGTTTTTAATGGTTTAAAAACTTCTCTAAAATTATGCTTGAGCTCTTGCATGGCTCTGAAAAATATTTTAAATTTCGAATTAGAGGAGTGCTTAACCTTAAACACACCTAAATGGAGGCAACTAGTTTGAATTAATCATGCATGCACCATTGGATTCCCTTTTATCAACTTTCACCAATTCCACATGCAAAGGACAAGCATGGTGGGCAGCAAGCATCAACTTTGCAGGATTTTCATGGTGGCATGTGAAGCAAGTGGAGCTAGGGAGCATGGACATGACCCAAAGCATGGAGCATCAAGTGGGAGGACCAATAATTCAAGAAAAGGAGTGGACGAGAGCGTTTGGGCGGTGCAACTAGTGGAGCACGCGGGCAGGAAAGTTGCAGAGGCGAAATGATCGTGCGGGAGAAAGACGCGCCGAGGAGGAGCCGGAGGACCCCGGGCCGGCCGGCCCGAGCCGGCCGGCCCGCCCTATAAAAGCAGCCCCCCGGCGCCCGTTTTTACGCAGCAAGCTTCCCTCTCCTTCCCTTGTTTGTGTGTTCAAGTTTGTGTGCTCGGAACCTCCGTAGACTTAGCCAACCATCCCAAGCTTGATAGCTCAAGAAAAATCCACATCCTTAATCCACTCAAAGTCCACATCCGAAGCAAAGAGTTTAAGTGCCTAGATTACCGGTTGCAACCCGGAATTTTAGTTGAAGAAAGAGTGCAGCAACCATGTGGAAGAAGACCACAAGTCTCTTCTCTAAGAAGAAGAGTTCGTCGTCGTCCAAGCCGTCATCAACCACGTCTTCGAGGAGGCACTCGGTTTCCGAGTCTCCCCGGAGCATGGAGACGGACACGGCACCACCGAGGAGGAACGACGCTCTCCTCCTTGGTGGTATGAGGGCTGCAAGAAGCACTTCCATGAGGTTCACCGAACCTCGTGGGCACACGGAGGAGCAGCCCGCGCCACCACGACGATCGACTCGCTCAACCGCACCACCTCCTTACACCCCGACACAATCTTCGTACGGCTTCATCATCTTGTCGGCGGAGGAGGAGGATAGGCTCGCCAATCTTGAGAAGAGGCTTGTGCCAAACGTCGAGTTCGACGACCAAGCACTCTACACCTTGGGTTTTTGCACCGACATATACTACATGTTGGGGCACCTCGGGTGGGTGCGGTTCTCCAACGGAATATCGGTGGACACCCATTTGGGTTACGCCTTGGAAATTTTGATGACTATTGCACCCATCGTTGATGATGATGGGGTGCAAAGCTTGTCATTCCGTTTGGAGGGAATCGAGCAAGTGGTTCCCTACGAGCACGTAAGGGAGCTGCTTGGATTCCACAAGGGAGCTCCGGAGAAAGTTGACGTGCCTCCCGGCATGTTGGCGGAATTTTGGGGCATGATCTCCGGAGAAGCCCATCAACAACGCAATTGCATCCGCAACCCCATTATCCGGATATTTCACTCTTGGATGTGCAAGAGGGTATTGGGGAGGATGAGGGAAACAAAGGTGACCGACACGGAGTTGAATTGGCTATACTCGGCTTTAATTGCCAGGCAGCCAATTGACCCCTCTTACCTCATGATCAACCGTTGGTGTTGTGAAGCAACATCGGGGGCTGGTAATATTGGTTCGGGGTGTTACCTCTCCATGTTGGCCTTTTCCTTGCGGCCGGGGATCGCAAGAAACCCCGCTCACCTTTTGCGTGGTACCTCTCTCGGTTTTGAGTACTTGCGGCAAGGCAAGTACATTAGTGGAGATGAGAGAGGAGGTTATCGGTTGGCCATAGTGAACCTCCCCCTTCCGAATGAGAGGCTTAGGCTTTTCACCGAAGGAAGGGAAGATTGGTTGGAAGAGGGACTACTTGTCCCCGCAAGGAAGAACAAAAGAGGAAGAATCGTGGAGGAGGGAACATCCTCCGCACAAGCAAGTGGAGCACAACCCAATGTGCAACCATTTGGCGGGGTTCCTCCTCCGCCAAGTTATTACGGAGGGTCTCAACAACAAGCATGGGGGGGTGGTGCACCGGTACCCCCACAAAATTATGTTGTGCCCAACGCTAACTTCGCGGAGTCCTACCCTCATCATCCCCAACCACAACAAAGCATGGCCATTATTGGAGGGTATGCTGCAAGAAATGCTCAAAACATCGCAGCCATCCAATCTAACGCAGCTCAACTCGGTGAAGGCAACGCAAATATTGCCTTTGAACTTGGACGCCTTCACCTTGTGGAACCAAATCAATTCGACGGAGGAAGCGTCCAACCATATTATGAGCAAGGGTATTATTATCAAGACTATCAACATCAGCCACCGGCGGAGGACTAGAAGATTTAGGAACTTTAGTTTTCTTTTCTTTTCTTTTTCTCTGTAATTTTCAGCTTTTGCTTATGTGTGTTTGCGTAGTATTTTCTGTTTTTATTTAATTTTTCAGCAAGCATGTTTTGTTTATTTTCAGTGTGTATTTCAACTTGATGTCACCATTAATAAAGTCACCACCTTGATTATATCATTGGAAAAGTTACAAAATTCGTGCCATGATGATATATGATTAAAATTGCAGCTTTGTTCATCTTTGTAGTTGATTTATGCATGTTTAAGCTAGTGCTCTCTTAAAAATACAGATCTGAATTTATTTAAATACTAGCTTAATCTTCAGCGGAGGTTATGATTAAAATAAAGACCCATAGTGTTTTATGTGCTCTCAAGTTATGAATAGATTGAAGATGTCTTTTATGCTCAAAAATATTGCTAACCTTGTCACAAATATCACTTGTGTGTTGCTCAACCTATCCAAAGCCTTATATATATTTGAGTGCATAAACCTTAGTGTACAAGATTTATTTTTGAGTGAGTTATTGCAGGCCATGATTTCTGCGGCCCGAGACTAAGAAGCTGGTCATTCCGTTTTTGCGTATCTATCTTTTTGCTAGCCTTTTATCCATGCATTGTGTATCCCCGCATCGGTGATCTCACAAACTTCGCCGGATATCCACCCTTAAACCAAATATCATCTTTTTGTGATTACCTCCTTGACCACAACCTATCGTTGAGAATGGATCATCAATTCAAGGAAGATCGCAAGACGGTGCCAACGTTGAAGATTTCAAGTATCTCTCCAAGGAAAAATATCTCCGGTACCTACCTTATTTTTCGCCTCTTTGCTCGAGGACGAGCAACGTCTAAGCATGGGGGAGGAGGTAGGTACGGTGCAGTTTTAGAGTTCAAAAGGGAGTATTTTAAAAAAAATATATATATAATGATGAAAGAAAAAATTCGGCGATGTACGTGACTTCCAAGGTGAAGAAAGAAAAAATATATATATATATATATTAAGAAAGAAAGAAAGAAAGAAAGAAAGAAAAGAATGAGAAATATGAGAAACGAGAAAAAATATATATGTGCGTAAAGTGAACTCCCTGGTTCTCTAAGAGTGCATTCAAGGCTTCAAGTTAAAAAGATCCATTCTCATTTTCTAACCATGTGCAATCCGATAACGAGGACTTCCTTTGTGCCTCGGGATCACTCTTTGCCATTTGCACATGTCCACTCATCTAAAGTGTGTGTATTTTTCTCTTTCCCCTCCTTGATTTAACATTATTTTCCAATGACCTTTTTGACGAGTCTCGGTAAGACCATGAGAAGCTTGTCTTGTTTTGACAACACCTCATTTATAAAATCTTGTTAGGACTAAACTTTCCCAAAGCTCCATATAAAAGCCTACCACATATATATGAGAGGGAAAGGAGTAGAATATATAGGCTTGAGAGACAAGTGAGAGAGTTTATGAGCAATACACGAGATGATTTAAATTTGTGAATTTGGTTTAGTTTTTCTTTATCTCGATCTTCATTTCAAAAAAATTCGAGATCTATTTAAAACTTTGTGAGCATGTTAATACTTGTGGGATAAGCTTAAAAAGAATCTACCCTCCGTAGAAATGAAGGCTAGTACATTATGGAACTTTAATGAATTAAAATTTTGAGAGCATTATGTTTTCTCATGTGTAATCAAGTGCGAGTTTAAACATTGTTTAGCAATGATGATATCCATCGAAGGCTTACTCGAGGACGAGCAAGGTTTAAGCATGGGGGAGATGTTGACGGTGAAAATCCGTCAACCTAGCCATGAGTTTACCTTCGGTGTTGGCATTAGTTTTATACCTTATCCATTGGTACTAACCCCCGTGGTATAACAAGTTCACGTGTGCATGTCGTTTTTGGAGTTTAATGTTTATGCGGGGATTTAGTGTTGAATGCAAGACTTTCGGGATAAGTTCATCAAGCACCTCATGACAAGACCTTGAAGCCCCGAACAAGTCATGCAATGAAGCAAACTTAACTCCAAGAAGCCGGGGACTTGATCCGAGAAGACGACGGACTCCGGGGACCGACCGAAAAGTGCTTGAATCTTGCAAGACAAGGAGTTGAGTCCAATTCGGAGAGAAACCGACGACATGGACCTACATACGAAGGGGGAAGCATCCGGGAAGCAAGGGAACCGACCTCGGGCAAAGGAGCCCGCGGGCTGGGCCTAAATGGGCCCAGGCCGGCCGGCCCAGTCCGGTCGGCCCAGGCCCATTTTGGGCCCAATACCGTCGCCCTTTGCCCTAGCCGCCAATCGGGCTATTTATAGTCCCCTGACCGAGAGCCACGCAGGGAAGATTTCGTCTTCGGCCGCCGAGAAGCAGAGAAGAGAGGGACACCATCTAGGAGAGGAGAGGGTCGAGCTAGTTGACTAGGGTTTCCCTAGCCGACGTGGGAACCTTGCAAGGAAGACCACGTCGGAGTTCCCGGAGCTAGAAGCAAGATCAAGGAAGGATCCCGGTGGTGATCTTGTGTATGTATCATTGTTATAGTTGAATTATCAAGTTGAATCTTTTCCCGCCGATCAAGTGTTTCCTCGAAGATTTCGTTTTTCGATCGGCTTTGCTTATTCCAATTCTATTCTCGAGATAGATTACATAGGGTGTTCTTGTAGCCGCGGTGGCTAGAGGTACACGCCGGATCTTCCGAAAGAATCTCGACTTGTCTTTTGACTCGCCCTAAGCTCCCCGCATGAATAGGGATACGTTGTGACGAACGGGGGTCTCGAAAGGCGGATGTTTTCGGATTTGGACGGGAAACCACGATTTAAAGAGGCTTCTATTAAGATTCGATTTGCTACTTCTTCTCTTGCTTGGAACTTCAACAAAAGGCTTACCCCGATCCCTCTAGATCGGTTTATCTACCCAATCTTACTTTGTTTTCTCCGGTCTTTAGTAGATTAGATTTATCTTTGTTTTGTGTTCTTATCTAGATGCATTAGGGTTTCTCTTCTACCAAAGATTGAAGTTACTTGGCTTTACTAGATCAACTCTTGCGTCACACATTTGTTCCACGGATTCGATACCTTGGGTTCACCACTCGAGGGAAGAAGGGTCCCTTGACTACGACGGGAGACTTGTCCGCTTGCAAGTCACAAACGAACTTTGATACAATTATTAACCGTCAACACAAGGCCGGTAATCATGTACACATCGGCCAGAGTTGGGGACATTGGGCCGTGACCAAAAAGGAAGGCGTTGACGCCATTTGACCAGAAGTGGCAAGCTGCTATCAAGAGGTCTTCGTTTTTTGGGGTCTCGGCCAAAGACAGCTCCAAGCATTGAGCAATGCGGAGGGTATCCCAGTTTTGGGTCCTGGCACTCTTATCCGCAAGGACTCTTTGGTACCAATTCTTCCAGCCTGCGATTGGGGGCAAGGGCCAGTTCTGGAAAGCATCCTGCCACTGGGGAGGCTTGGTTAGAGCCGCTTTGAAGGGGATCCTTTGGGATTCAGCTGCGATAAATTCTCAAGGATCAGAGACTCCCACAGGACCAAGAAAGTAGGATCTTGAATTGGCCTCGGTCCGGATCAAAAGCTCGGTGGAAAGCTCCTGAGGGAAAGTGGAGAAGAAATTTCAGGTAAAAATTGAAAATCTGAATGCCGAATGAAGCTTATGGTAAGGGAATTTACCTGAGCAGCTTGATTTTGAGCCGCCATTGGGGATTTGAGCTCAGAAAAGGCAATCTAGGGTTTGGATCTAGACGAAGACTCTGGCGGATTGCGAAGAGAGAGAACAGGTGTTGAACAGATTTGATTTGAAGACGTTGGTGGCTGGAGTCAATTCCGGAATAAAATCACTTTTATCCCGTAATTGAAAGGGGCATGTGTTAACACCAAAATTTGGTAAGGAGTCTGACTTGTGGGACCAACTCGGTGAGAAATCCGTCCGGCGGAAGGAAGGTTTCTTCAGATGCAATCGGCAGAAAAATCCGCGGTCGGCTATCTGCTTCCGTTCGGCAAGGGAACTGTTGAGCTGATTTTGCGGGATTATATGATGACGTGGCCCGAGCGGAAAGGACGAATGGATGGATAAGCGATCAAGCTTAGAGATAAATTAGGTATCAAATCCATTCGAGGTCGTGCTTGGCAGGGTATAAGTATGAACCCTGAATGTATGTAACAGAGATACGAAAATCATTCTCAATACAAACCGGCTTTACGCCAAAACCTTAGAGTCCATTTGTCGTGTCGTCGAGTTCTTCGAGAGGGTTCATCGATCCGTCGACCTCCGTGAGTACCGGCAACCTTGTATCATATCTAGTATCATGCGGTGGATTTAGATCTGATGCAAGTAGTCTTGTTACCATGCTTAGTGTCATGCGGTAGATTCAAGCTTGGTTCAAGAAGGTTTCTTGTAAGGTCATGAGCCATGCGGTAGGCTAAGATCTAACTTGAAGCTAGTTATCGGCTCTATTGAGTTTTGGCAAGATTCAATAGATTCATTAAGTTACCCTGTGTTGCTTTGAGTTTTTGCTTTATGTTTAAATTCATGTAACACCTTCTTGCCCAATCTAGATGGGTTTGGATCGGCTTTATCCCTTTTGATGATCCTTATGCGAATCAAGTTCGTGCCTTTGGTTAATTTAACACGTGGATCACGTGCTCTTTGATAGCCGAAACCAAATCGATCTAGGTTGTCACATGTTGCGGGTTCAAGCTTGTCAAAGCTTGTATAAATCTTGAAAGAACTGGGTATCACGCGGTAGATGCAGGTTTTTGGGTTGCTTTGGAGCTAATCATCCGGTGGATTAGATTTCAAATCAATCTGATAGATTTATCTTACTTGGTAATGTTCGTTCCTTTTTCATGGACCCCGAATCGGCTATTCAGCCGTGTTCGGTTATGTTCTTCATGAGTAAAACACGTACATAATTTATGCTTTAAATATTGTATGCTTTTAGCTTTTCATATTTAGATCGTATCATGCGGTGGATAGATCTATTTGCGGAAGGTGGCACGATCCCAAGCAAGTTGTATCATGCGGTGGATAGATTCGCTTGGTGTCATACCCGACGGGTTTTAAAGTACCTAGACATGCGGTAGACTAGTGCTTTGGATCTATGCGTGATTGTTTATTACATATTTATGCTCGTGCTTTTACTTCATTTATTATCTAATGTTGATCATCACGGGGATCGGTCACGGTCTTGCGCATGTGCATCTCTGTCCAGATAAAGATCGATTCGTCGTCATGCTTACGTCATCTATTCGGCTATGTTACTTTTTCCTTTTTAAAGCTCCCGAATGGTTTCAGTTTGCTGGCAGATAGCTTTCTATAGCTATGTGTCATCCCATTTGGCTCTGTAGCCGCGGATATGGAACCGTCATGTGGTATCACCCGGCAAGTTCCAAGCTTTGGAATTTAACTACTTTGTCTTTTGTTAATTTTCAGGAAAAATTGACTGGCACGTCTTGTGATTCTCTTCACGTGTGAAGCCAGCTTGTTCGGCTTGCTGTGTGCTTGGCGCTTGGTGCAGATTTTGCGTAAACACCCACAACATGGACGGTAGTTTAGCCACCCATCTCGCTTGGAATTTCTCGAGTCACTTGAAGATTCGTGGCTTCAGGCCTTGCAAGATCATGCCATTCGCCCTCTTGACTTGCCCGTTGTCTTCGGGTGGGCAACAGCCGACCAGTCGACACGAATGTTGTTGTCGTCGCAGAAGTTGAGGAATTTCTTCCCCGTGAACTGGGTGTCGTTGTTGGTGATGATCGTGTTGGGTATGCCCAAGCGGTAAATGATGTCGGTGAAGAAGGATACTGCCTCCTCTGAGCGAAAATTGACGATGGGTCGAGCCTCGATCCACTTGCATAACTTGTCGACCGCTACGAGGAGGTGAGTGAAGCCCCTGGGTGCTTGTCGGAGGGGACCCACCATGTCGAGGTGCCAGACAGTGAAAGGCCATGTGATGGGGATGGTCTGGAGTGCCTGTGCCGGGAGGTGAGTTTGTCGAGCGTAGAACTGGTACCCTTCACAACACTGTACGATGTCCTTGGAGTCCACCACCACCGTGGGCCAGTAGAATCCTTGTCGGAAAGCCTTTTCGACAAGTGTTCTTGGGCCGGCGTGTATCTCTCGTAATAGCTCGCAGCCCTGGTCTCCAAGGATGCACCGCATGAGTATGTCGGCACCCCCTCCCCCCGTTTCTGGAGCTCGCCCTCAATGAGGATGAACGCCTTTGCTCAGCGGGCGATGCGTTGAGCCTCCGTTTGGTCGGAGGGGAGCTTTCCTTCGACTAGCCACTCGAGGATTGGGAACCGCTAGTCGGGATCTTCAAGGCTCGGCTCGGGGGGCTTCTCTCCCTCTGCGCAGACGGAGGGAATGTGTTGATTACTCGCAAAGACTCCGTGAGGCACTGGGCTGCGACTGGATGCAGTCTTCGCGAGTATGTTGGCTGCTTTGTTATAGTCGCGTTGTACATGATGAAGCTCGAGCCCGTGGAACTTGTCTTCTAGGTCGCGCGCGGTTTGACAGTATGCCGCCATCTTTGGGTCCACATGGTTCTTGTCCTTCATGACCTGGTCCACGGCCAGCTCCGAGTCCCCCCTAATCTCGAGACATTTGATTCTGAGGTCAACGGCGATTCGAAGGTTGTTGATCAGGGCTTCGTACTTGGCGGCGTTGTTTGACGCCGGGAAGTGTAGTCGCACCAAGTACTCCATGCGCACACCCAGAGGTGAGATGAAGACAAGGCCTACACCGGCTCCTTCCTTCATGACCGAGGTGTCGAAGTGCATGATCCATGTCTCGTGCTCGATCGACACTAGGGGAGTTTGAATCTCTGTCCACTCGGCAATGAAGTCCGCGAGTACTTGTGACTTGATAGCACTGTGTGGTGCGTATGTTATGTTCTGCCCCATCAGCTCGAGTGCCCACTTGGCAATTCTCCCTTCGGCCTCAGGGTTTTGGGTGACCTCCCCGAGCGGGTATTTGGACACCACGGTGATGGGGTGCACGTCAAAGTAGTGTCAGAGCTTGCGCTTGGTCATCAAGATCGCGTACACGAGCTTTTGCATCTGTGAGTAACGTGTCTTGAAGTCGGAAAGTACCTCGCTGACGAAGTACACGAGTCGTTGAACTTCCTGTGACCTCCCAGGCTCTTCTCGCTCGACCACCAGTGCAGACTGACCACCTGAGTCGTCGCAGAGATGTATAGGAGCATCGACTCTTCAGGGGTCAGAGCTGTGACAACCCCATCCGAGATAATTCCGTACTATCGCCTAAACCACTCCATTTGGTCATTAAGCGATAATAAAGAATCATCTCGTTGAGTGTTGCCGGGTTTACACCCGGTAAATCACTTGAAAAAATAGATAGGATCGAACATATGCATTAAAACTCCCACGAAGGAGAGTCTAGAGTGCCTTACAAATTAACATCAAATTCTCCATAGGGTCCATTATTACAAACATAGTTCTTTGACATGAAAGTAAATGGTTCAGAGTTTATTGAAAACAGCGGAAGATAACTAAACGGCACAACCACATCATAGGAGGCATGTCCATGATGCAATCACTCGTCATCCACCCATTCCAGCTCCCAGCCGGGTGGAAGTTCTCCGGGCCACACATCACATGCATTACCTGGAAACCACATTTATTGTCGGGGACCGCCCTAGGGGTCCCCTCAAACGATGGGGGAACCCTCACTTAAATTCCCGCATCAAATGAAGCGGGCCTAACCATGCGGGGAACTAACCATGCGGGACGTGGCCCACGCGGCGAGACTTCGGAGGCCCCGCCAAGATAGCCCGACCGCGAGACCCCTCGAGCAGGCTCCGCCTCGCCCGAGGGTACGCTCCTCCTCGAACGGGCTCCGCCCCGCTCGAGGGGCAACCCCCTCCTCGAACGGGTTCCGCCCCGTTCGAGGGGCGACCCTTCCCTCGAGCGGTCCCGCCCCGCTCGAGGGCCCGCTCCCCCTCGAGCGAGGCCTCGCCTCGCTCGAGGGTTCGCTCCACCCTCGGCCGGGGCCCGCCACGCTCACGGGCGCCCGCACGCGTGCGCCGGCCCCGTACTCGGGCATTTAACGCCCCGACGCCGCGGGACGGCGCCATCATGCGCCGGGGCTCACGCCCGGTGCCGCCGCACCAACTCCCCGGGGAGGAGCCCATCCCCGCCACGCGTGGGGTGGACCGTGCGTACGGCCGGTGTCGGTCCCATAACACCGCGCGCACGCTACCGTACGACTAACGCGCCCGACCCTCGAAAGGGGGCGGGCGCACCCTCGATCCCACTTTCCCGTGACCCCGGAGTTAGGTGAAGGGCGCTAGGCCGGTGGGCGGCCATCCCGGCCACCGTAACGGCGCGGCCGCCGTACCCACGCGCGCGGCGCACGCCCGACTCCGCGGCGCACGCCCGAACACTTGCAGCAACCACTCCACCACCGCGAGCTCATTGGGAAGGAACGCCGTTCGCCCGCTCCCGTACCCCGTACCGGCCATCATCGGCACCTCCCTCGAAGCCTATCGGGGAGACGCCATCGCCATCTACCGCCTCCTACCCTCGAACCGCCACCGTTCGGGTACAAGGTAGGCCATCATGGCCGGATCGCGGCGAAGATCGACCGGACGGCCGCCCACTCTACACCATAGCGCGACGTGCTCCCTCACGTAGCTAGGCGGCCGCGGCGTGCATGTAACTCGCCGCCCCCTTGGCCTATAAAAGGGGGAGGCGAGCCCCCGGCCCGCGGGGAGAGGCGGAGGAGGACGAGTTCGGACGAACCGGAAGAACACGGCGCAACCGTGCACTCACTCTCTTATTCTCCCACAACATCTTCAGCTACTCACCAGGGACTTGGGAGCCACGCTTCCTCTCCCGCCTCGCTTGTACTTGCCCCACTACAAGCACCCCGGTGCTGAGCAATATAGTGCCACGAGCACACCACTGCTGGACGTACGGCCCCCTCGGCCGGAACCAGGATAAATCCTTGTGTCATTTGTTGCTTAGCATCGACCATCGAGGGATAGACCTAGGCGTTATCTACTGGTTAGTGTCGGGACCATATTCCGCACCGACAGTTGGCGCCCACCGTGGGGCCAACGAGCGCCTAAGGTCATTTCGCTAACTCCCTCCATGGTGATTCGCACTGAGTACCGTAGCACCCGCTACAACATGGGTAGCTCAGACCCCCTTCCGCCGGGTTCGAGATCCGCTTCGGGGACTTGAACTTCCAGGCCACGGGGAATGGCTATCTCATGCGCCTCACCAACCGTGAGGAGCTACGCGCGCGGCGGGAGGCCGGGTCCGCTGCGGTCACCGCCGCACGCACGACACCGGCGCGGGCACTGCGGGCACGGATGCGGCGGGACCGTCGACACCGCGACGTCGTCGTCGCTCCGGGCCGCGCTCGCGACGGGGCACGGCCCGAGCGGCGGCAGGCCGAGCGCACCGCCGCCCAACGCGGTGCGTCCACCGTCACGACGACCGCCACCGCCCCCCGGCGGGACCGCGTGCGGTCCCGGACCACGCGTCCCCATCGGGCTGCGTGGCGCAACTACGGCCTACAACGCCAACGTCAACACTACAATGCGCAGGGTTCCGCCTGGTCGTCACGTCTTCGTCGCCAGGAACCCCGGCACTTCAGCAGCGGACGAGTCGTCCCTGGGCTCCGTCGACACGATGCCACCCGCCAGCCGCCATGGGTACGCGGAGTGGGACTTCTCTGGTGTGCCGGACCCAGTCGCGTTCAGGCGTTTCCTCGACGCCACGGACCTGCGGTTCGGTCGCTCCGACGACTCCAAAGACCGGGAGCTACGACCCCACGCGGGAATGCTGCGCCGTCATCACCAACGACCGGCCAACGCCGCCGGTGCGGCGGCGCCGGAGATGGGGAGGTCACGCCGGCCCCCGGGATCGCCACGCGCCCGGCCGCGGGGGCCAAGCGCTCCCGCCGGGGCCGACGTCGATGCGCGGCGGCCCAAGCTCGCGAGCTCGAGGCCAAGGCGGCGCAGGAGTCTCGGACCGTGCGGGCGCTCCGCGCCTCGATGGCGGGGAGAGGCCTGCGCGCGCGGCGAACGCGCGCGGGGAGCCGGGGCCGACAGTCCGAGACCGCCTCAACCCCATCCCCAACGTCGACAACGCGGATACTCCGCCGCGGGCGAGCCAAAAGCTCATCGCCGCCGCCACACCGCCGCGCGCGCCATGCCGGCACCCTCGACCCCCGAGGCTCGAGACATGCACCGCGAGGTGCAGACCCTCCTTGAGCAAGCGGCCGTCCAGCAAGCCGAAAGCTCGGCCTCACGCATCCGCCAACAGGGGGACGCGCGGGGTGATGATCCGGCACCAGGGGGCGAACCCTCGGTGCATGCGGGTCAACCTGCTGACCAGGGACGCACGCCGGCCAAGGAACGCCTCCTCGACACACGCAGGCGGCGGATGGTGACGCCCGCAACGTCATCAACGCCGGGCGCACCGAGCAAGGCGGACGCGCGAGCGGCCGGGGGGCTACCACCCTCGAAGGGGTGGACGCTACGACGGCGGTGAGGATCGCTCCCCAACGCGGAGCCCCCGGCACCCGCGTGTTCGGCGGGAGATCCGCACGGGGCGTTCCCCCGGCGCTTCCGTCGGCCCTCGACGATCATCAAATACAACGGGGAGACGGACCCTCGTGTTTGGCTCAACGATTACCGCCCGGCTCGTCGCCACGGCGGGCGGGGCCACCAACGACGAAGTAATCATCCGCAACTTGCCCCCGCATCCGGGCGACGCGGCCGGACATGGCTCGAGCACTTGCCCGCCGGCCCGCATCCACAACCGGGACGATCCGGTCCACACCTTTGTGGGCAACTTCCGGGGGCACATACGTGCGCCCGGGAACTCCCGGGATGCCGCGCTCCTGCACGCGAAGCCAGGCGAATCGCTGCGGGACTTCATACGGCGCTTCTCCAAGCGCTGCACAGAGCTCCCCAGCGTGGCACAATCCGAGATCGTGCACGCGTTCCTCGAGGGCACCACGTGCCGGGACCTTGTGCGCGAGCCGGGACGCGCGCCCGCCCACGGACTCGAACGAGCTGTTCGACATTGCCACCAGCTTCGCCTCCGGAGAGGAGGCCGTGGGGGCAATTTTCGATGGCAAGAAGGGCAAGCGCTCCGAGGACACGCCCGCGGAGGGCAGCGGGTCCAAGGAGCCGCGCCGCAACGACAAGCGGGGCAAGAAGGGGAAGAAGGCCGCGCCGCGAGGCGCGCGAGCAGAGGGCGCAACGGCGGCAACGCCGAGGCCCTCGGCGGTGACCCGGCCCGACGGGGCCCTCGACCGGCTCCTCGAGGCCGGGGGGTGTTCGACGACATGATGAAGAAGCCATGCCCCTACCACAAGACCCCCGTGAATCACACTCTTGAGCAGTGCGACATGCTCAAGAAGTTCTATGGCCGTGCCGCCGCGAAGGAGGCCGAGGCCAAGAAGGATGGGGGCGACGGCGACGCAGGTGGCTTCCCTGCTGTCGAAAATGTGTTCCTCATTTTTGGGGGACCCACTGTCGACATGTCAACCCGGCAGCGCAAGAAGGAGCGGCACGAAGTCCTCGCCGCAGAGAGGGCACCTCCGGCCTTTCTCAACTGGTCGAAGGATGCCATCACCTTTAGCCGGGATGATCACCCAAACCGCATCCCGAACCCGGGCCAGTACCCCCTGGTGGTCGATCCCATCATTGGGAACGCCCGGTTTTCGAAGGTCCTTATGGACGGAGGCGTAGCCTCAATATCCTCTTCGCGCACACATTGCGCCCGATGGGGATTGGGGCGGGACCAGCGGCCGCGGCCCGGCACGAAGCCGTTTCACGGCATCGCGCCGGAAAGCGAGTTCAACCCCTTGGGCAGATCGATCTGCCCGTCTGGTTCGGGACCCCCAAGAATTTCCGCAAGGAAACCCTCACCTTCGAGGTGGTGGGATTCAAAGGGGCCTACCATGCCATCCTTGGGCGACCATGCTATGCCAAGTTCATGGCGGTCCCCAACTACACGTACCTGAAGATGAAGATGCCGGGTCCAAACGGCGTCATCACCGTCGGGTCATCGATCGAGCATGCATTCGAGCGCGATGTCGAGTGCGTGGAACATGCCAGAGGCGCTAGCGCTGGATGAAGCGCTGGTAAACGCGCTGGAGAAGATGGTCAACGACGACCTCAGCTCCGCCACCAAGCACGTCGGCACGTTCGAGGCCGCCGAGCAAACCAAAGGGGTCCCTCTCGACCCATCGGCCCCCGAGGGCAAAGCATTGAGGGTCAGCACGACCCTCGATCCTAAATAGGAAGCAGTGCTCGTCGACTTCCTCCGCGCCAACGCCGACGTTTTCGCGTGGAGCCCCTCGGACATGCCAGGCATCCCGAGGGAGGTCGCCGAGCACTCCCTTGATATCCTCGCCTAATGCTCGCGCGCGTTCGGCGGCGGGCCGCGCCGCTTCGACGAGGAACGGCGACGGGCGATCGGAGTGGAGGCTGCGGAAGCTCCTCGAGGCCGGATTCATCAAGGAAGTGTTCCACCCGACATGGTTAGCTAATCCGTGCTTGTAAAAAAGAAAAATGGGAAGTGGAGGATGTGTATTGACTACACCGGTCTCAATAAAGCATGTCCAAAAGTTCCTTTTCCTTTGCCGCGCATAGATCGGATCATTGATTCCACTGCTCGGTGTGAACTACTCGTTTCCTTGATGCCTATTCGGGATATCATCAAATAAAAATGAAGGAGTCCGACCAGCTCGCGACTTCGTTCATCACACCGTTCGGGACGTTCGTTACGTCACGATGCCTTTTGGCCTCGAAACGCGGGCGCAACATATCGGCGCCGCATGCGGCACGTTTTTGGGGACCATATCGGGCGGACGGTCGAGGCTTACGTAGACGACATCGTCGTCAAAACCGAGAAGGCGGACGACCTGGTCAGCAATCTTGGCATCGCATTCAGCTGCCTGCGGGCCAACGGGGTCAAGCTCAACCCCGAAAAATGTGTCTTTGGAGTGCCGCGGGGCATGCTCCTAGGATACATCGTCTCCCAGCGGGGGATCGAGGCCAACCCTGAAAAGGTCGCGGCCCTCGAGCGAATGGGTCCAATTCGGGACCTCAAAGGAGTGCAGAAAGTGTTGGGGTGCCTCGCCGCCTTGAGCCGCTTCGTCTCGAGGCTCGGTGAGAAGGGCCTCGCCCCTCTACCGGCCGCTCAAGAAGCACGAGCGCTTCTCTTGGACCGCCGAGGCCCAGGAAGCGCTCGACAAGCTGAAGGCATCGCTGACGCACGCCCCAATCCTTACGCCGCCGCGAGACGGCGAACCCCTCCAACTCTACGTGGCCGCGACCACCCAGGTGGTCAGCGCCGTGATCGTCGTGGAGCGCACGGAAGAAGGGCATGCCTTGCCCGTGCAGAGGCCGGTCTACTATATCAGCGAGGTCCTGTCGGACACGAAGACGCGCTACCCCCAGGTCCAGAAGCTGTTGTATGCAGTAGTCCTCGCGCGGCGCAAGCTCCGCCACTACTTCGAGGCCCACCCAGTTACAGTGGTCTCTTCCTTCCCGTTAGGAGAGATCATTCGCAACCCCGACGCGGCGGGGGGGGAATTGCCAAGTGGTCCGTGGAGTTGATGGGCGAAACGCTCGCCTACGCCCCGCGCAAGGCCATCAAATCACAAATCCTTGCCGATTTCGTCGCGGAGTGGACGGACACGCGGCCGCCGCCCCCTCGGATCCAAGCGAGTGCCGGACTCGTTCTTCGACGGCTCGGTGATGAAGACGGAGAGCGGGCGCGGGCCTGCTCTTCGTGTCACCCCTCGGGGAGCACATGCGCTACGCGGTGCGTCTCCATTTCCCCGCATCCAACAATATGGCGGAATACGAGGCCCCTCCTCTCGCGGCCTCAAGATCGCCATCGAGTTGGGCATCAAGCGCCTCAACGTGCGAGGGGATTCGCAGCTCGTGATCGACCAAGTCATGAAGAACGCGAGCTGCCACGACGACAAGATGGAGGCCTACTGTAAAGCCGTGCGGGCCCTCGAGGACAAATTTTACGGCATCGAGCTTAATCATGTACCCCCGCCGGTACAACGAAGAAGCAGACGAGCTGGCAAAGATAGCGTCCGGGCGGATCACCGTTCCCCCGAACGTTTTCGCGCGCGACGTCGCGCAGCCCTCGGTAACCTTCGAGCCTTACCCCTCGAGCGACGACGGACCCTCGGGGGGCTCCCTCGAATCCGGCGGGTGCGGACCCCATGGAAGAGGACCCCTCGAACGAGGCGTACGTACTCTCCCTTCTCGAGGGGTACGGCTCCCACGAGGCTGTCGCAATGGACATCGAGCCGGCTCCCGTCCGGGCGGACGGCGGGAGAAGTACATTGCCCGGATTGCTCGAGGGGAGCCTCCCCGCGACGGGCCGCGGCCGGGCGCATCGCCGGGATGGCCAAGTCATTCACCTTTGTCGACGGCGAGCTGTACAAGCGCGCCGCGTCGGGCATCCTCCAGCGGTGTATACCAATCCCCGAGGGGCGCGAGCTCCTGCGGGACATACACGCGGGAATCTGTGGCCACCACGCCGCGCCACGCACTCTCGTTGGCAACGCGTTCCGCCAGGGCTTCTATTGGCCTACCGCGGTCGCGGACGCCAACGAAATCGTGCGCACCTGCGAAGGGTGCCAGTTCTACGCCCGCAAGACCAACCTGCCCGCTCACGCCTTACAAACAATCCCCGTCACATGGCCGTTCGCCGTGTGGGGGTTGGACATCGTCGGGCCCCTGCGGAAGGCGCCGGGGGCTTCACCCACCGCTCGTCGCAATCGACAAGTTCTCCAAGTGGGTGGAGGTGCGCCCCATTACGAATTTGAGGGCCGAGCGAGCGGTTACGTTCTTCACCGACATCGTCTACCGCTTCGGAGTGCCAAACTCCATCATCACAGACAACGGGTCCCAGTTCACGGGCGGAAGTTCTTGGAGTTCTCGCGACAAGTTCCACATCCGAGTGGCTGGGCAGCTGTGGCGCACCCGCAGACTAACGGCCAAGTGGAACGTGCCAACGGCATGATTCTACAAGGCCTCAAACCCAGAATTTTCGACCAGCTCAACAAATCTGGCCGAAAATGGCTCCAAGAAGCGCCGGCGGTCGTGTGGAGCCTAAGGACTACCCCAAGCGAGCCACCGGGTTCACCCCGTTTTTCCTAGTCCATGGCGCGGAGGCCATCCTCCCCACGGATCTGGAATACGGTTCACCCAAAGTTCGGGGCTACAACGAGGACGCTAACCAGCGAGCCCGCGAGGACTCACTGGATCGGCTAGACGAAGTACGCCTCGTGGCGTTGATGCACTCCGCAAGGTATCAACAGTCCCTACGACGCTACCAAGCGCGCAAGATACGTCGCAGGGATTTCAGCGAGGGGGATTTGGTCCTAAGGCTACGCCAAGACAACCGAGGGCGCCACAAGCTATCGCCCCCATGGGAGGGACCCTACGTCGTGGTGAAGGTGCTCAAACCGGGCACGTACAAGCTTGCCAACGAGGACGGCGAAGAACTCACCAACGCTTGGAACATCCAACAGCTACGTCGCTTTTACCCTTAGCTAGGATTTTCAAGTATTTTCCGTTGTAAAAACGCACGGCCAACACCCCAGTTGGTGTCACCCATGTAAATACTCCGAATCTAATAAAAGGGCAACTCGGCTTTCCCCTGAAACCCAAGTTACCCTCGGGGGCTATCTGCGGGGGGCACCCCCCCCCCCCCAAATGGTCCCATTTTTTCGCGCAAAAACGTAACAACACGCGCTAAGTTTGTTCCCCACTTCAACCTCGAGCCATGATTCGAACGGGCGTAGGCGGCACGGCGGAAGGAGCGCGCGAGCCGAGGACAGCCTACGCCGCGCGGCTATGGCCCGTCTCTCTCGCCTCCAACCCAGCGGGCCCCTGCGAAAGGCGGACTCCCCTAACTAGAATCTACTCAGGAAGAAGAAGAAGCAAAAAGCGCAATAAGCAAGTGATTTCATTTACAAACTGACCATGTTCACGAAACTACTTATTTGTTTACAAGAGGCCACGAGGCCAGAATTCTGATACACATAAACAAAAAACGGGCCTAGCGCCCAGGTGCTTTCAGGCGGGCGGAGCGGCAGCATCAGCAGCGTCCGGGAAGAGGAATTCTTCGAAGGCCTCGGCGAGCGACTCGGCGGCGTCAGCAGCAAGCGCGTCCGCACGCTCCATAGCCACCTCGTCCTCGACGCCCTCGGGCACGATGTAGCCTTCCGCTACCACCTCGAGGTTGACCTCGTAGTGGGATCGCACCACTCCGAGGGCCTTCGCACGCCCGGGTGCAATGCCCGACGCACCCGCCCCGTGACGTGGCCACCGAGCGCGCGCGGGGCGGCGGCCGGCCGAGCCGCCGGCCCGGACATCGCCTTCCTCGACGACGTGACGGGTCTCGAGGGCCGCGTCCCGCGGCTCCCGCAGCTCTGCTCGGAGGGAGTTGTAGGAGGCTGCGGGGCCCCGGCCCGCCCAACGAGCGTGCCCCAAAGGCGTGCGCGAGCCCGGAAGCGACAAGACGACAAGAAATCAGAAAGGGGGAAACGAACCCTCTAAAAGCAAAAACTAACAAGCGAGGTCGGACAAGTAACTTACCCTCGACTTGCCTCTTCTCCAGATCGAGGTCGCGGCGCGCGGACTCGAGCGCCGGCTCGAGATTTCGGACGGTCTCGCCTTGCTCGACGAGGGCCATCTCTTGGGCGGCATTGCGATGCGGCGCCGGCGCCTCATCCTCAACCTCGGAGAATGCGGCGTTCCGCTCCTCCGGCGACCTCTCCGCCGTCTCGCGCGCGACGCGTTCCCGCTCCCGGCGCCGTCCGGGGCGTCACCAAGGGCGGCCCCGCTCCCCGCCGAAGCCGCCCCTCGGCCCCCCGGCGGGCGATGCGCTCCGCTGGAGCTGCCCCTCGGCCGGCGACGAGAGCCGCGGCCTTCACGTCGAGGGCGGCCTTCGGGTCATCGGCCTCCTTGGCGCGGCTGCTCCCGCCCGCGCGCCCGCTCCTCGGCCGACGGCTGGCCGCGCCGGGCCCCCTCGAGCGACGTGCGGAGCTCCCGGGTCTCGGCGCGAGCGGTGGCCACCTCCGCCTCCCGGTGGCGGCCGGCGTTCGCGTCTTCTCCGGGTCCTCGCGCGCGTTCCACGGCGCCTCGTCACGATCGACGAGGGCCGCGCGGATCCGCCCGAGGCTCGGGTCACGCGCCGCGTCCTGCCCCGAGCTCTCGGGGAAGCACGTCGCACCACGCCATCGCCGGTACACCGGCCCGGCCCGTCCGGCGTTCGAGGGCATCTGCAAGCGCGTCGTAAGCGCTGCATCGCTCCCGGAGCTGGCGGGCCTCGGCGTTCACCTGGTCGAACGCGCTGTACTTGTCACGAGCGCGGCGCTCGAGCTCCTGGCATCCACACATCGAATCTCGCAAGTGTCAGGACTTGAATACAACACGCGAAAACGAAATAAGGAAGGGAGACGAGCAACCGTGGCTCACCTGGAAGACGATCCAGGCCGGGCCGCTGTGAACCCGCAGCGCTTCGTTCAACGCGCGGTTGAGCGTGGCGCCGTGGCCCAGGAGCTCGCCCCAGAGCTCCTGCTCCCTCTGGGCGTCAGCGAACGCCGGGGGATCCTCCACGGCCCCCCCCCCCCCCCGGGCGGGGCGACCGGCGCGGGAGGACGAGGCCTCGGCATCGTGCCCTCGGCCCCCCGCCGTCATGCGACCCTCGTGCCGCCTCACGAGGGCCCCCTCCCGGGGCTCGAGGGAGTTCGCGGGCCGGGCCCGGCCCACCGGTTCCACCCGGGCGGCGGGGGAGTCATCCGAGAGCTCCACCACCTCCGCCCGGGGACCGCGGGCGGGCGGAGCCGCCCGCGCCGCCTCCGCCGGCGCCTCCCCCGCGCCTCCGCGACCACGGGCGCCGTCGTGGCGCCGTGGCCGCCACCACCATCCGCGCCGTCACATCCGCGGGCGCTCCCCGCAGTCGCGCCCGCTCCGCCTCCTCGCGGTGGCCGCCACCGCGGGCGGCACCTCCACCGTAACCGCCGCCGCGGCGGGCGCCTCCGTGGCGGCGGCGCCGGTCGCCCCCCGGCAACCTGCGGGCCGCGCCGCGGCGGTTGATCCGCCGGCCGGGCCCCGAGGCCTCGGCCGGGCCTTGCGAGCTCGTGCCCGCCGCCGCGCTCGTTCCCTCGGCGCGACCCCCCTCGACGAGCGCCGGCGGGGTGGGGATCGGCGCGTCCGTCCTCGGCACCTTGGCCGGTGCAAGAGGAGGAACGGTCGGCACCGCCCGCGCAATCACGAACGGAGAGTTAGAACATCTAACCACCGGCACACCAAAGCCACACGAAGGAAGGCAAGGCTACATACCTCGCGGAGGAAAAGGCCCGCTTCCTTTTCCTCGAGGCCTCGGACGGGGCCGGCGTAGCGGTCACGCCCGACGCGGCCGCCCCCCGATGGGCGCCGCCGCACGCGCGGGCACGCCCGCCCCATGCGCGGGCGCGCGCCGACGCCGCACCCCCCCCGACGGCGCCACGATGCGCGGGGGCACGCTCGTCCCACGCGCGGGCGCGCCTCCCCGACGCGCCCCTCGACGACGACGCCGCTCGCGCGGACGCGCGCTCCCCGCCGCGTGCGGGCACGCTCGACGCGCGCGCGGCGCGCCCGCGCGCGCGCGCCTCCGCGCGCGCGCCGCCCGACGACGCGCGCGCCGGCGGCGGACGCCGACGCGCCCGCCCCGGACGAAGCCGCCCCCGACGCCGGCGCGAGATCCGGCGACGGGGGGCGCGGTCGCCACCGTCCGAGGGGCCCTCCCCCTCGGACTCTTCCTCTTCGTCCCGATCCGAGGACGAGGGCTCCTCGATGTCGGGGGAGGAGAGCCCCGGCTCCTCCCGCCGCGGTACTCGGCGGACCGTGCGTCGCGACGCGCCCGGCGCCGCCTTGCGTGCTCCCTCTCCGCGCGCGCGCCCGCTCCTCGCCGCTCCCCGCTGCGCCGCCCGGCCGAGCGCACGGGGAGTCGGGGGGTGGGTGGAACGGACTTGGCGGCATTGAGCGCACCGCTGCGCACGAGAGCAACGGCGGCACATCGGGAAACGGAATCAAGAACAAGGACTAAAACGAGAATCAAAAAACCCCACTCACCAACGGGCCGGTGGGAAGCATCTCGATATCCCACGGGGTCCGACCCGCGGGGCGCCGGCGTCCGGTGTCGACGGCGCTCCGCGCCCGGGGTGAGCGCGTACGGCCGCTCCGGCGGCGTCGGGAGCATCCGCGACCTCGCCGGGTCGACGGGGTTGGCCGCCTCCGTCATCTCGAAGATGCGGAGCGGCCTCTCCATCAACGGCACGATTCGCCGGTGATGAAGGAAGGCGAGGACGCCCATCGCGTTGAGCCCTTCCCTCGCCCGGCCGCCTGCGGGCGGCGAGGACGGACTCTGGCGCGCCGGTGGTTGGCCGTAGGCAACCCGTAGCCCCGCCGGTCCGGCCTCTCCTTGAACACCCGCCGGTGTAGGGAGGGAGGCCGGGCTCGGCGTTGCGCGGATAAAACCATCCCCGCTCCCGGCCCGGCGTTGTTCGTCGTCATGGTGCGGGGGATGTAGAAGTTCTTGAGCTGCCCCCGCGGGGCAAGCGACATCCCGCCGGCGCGCACCGCGCGCGGGTCCTCGGCTCCGGCGTGGGCCGCGTGATCGGCTCCCCGCGGAAGAGGTGTACCCGCGAGCTCCCAATTGGATCCGGGATCCCCGGGTACCCTTCGCGGACGCCCACGAATGTGGCCGCTGCGAGATAGCGTTGGGGGCGAAGTTGTGCGGCTCCACCCCGTAGTGGTAGCACAACGCCCGCATGAACGTGCTCGCCGGGCGCGTTGAAGCCGCGCTCGTGGTAGCGGAGAAAGCTCACCACGTAACCCTCCGGCGGATTGGGCTCGTGGTGCGACGCCGGCGGCACGATCCACTCCGCCGGCGCCCTTCTTCGTTGGCCGAGAGCCGGCGGCGGCGACCGGTTCGCCCGGGGCGAGCCGGGTCACGGTAGACTTCTCCCGGGCGTACGGCTCCGGGACCCCGATCGGAGGCCGAGGCGGCGCCATGAGGGAGGGCGAACGAGTACGAAGGTGGAGGACGAGGAAACGAGGAGAAAGATCTAAGCAAGCGAGCCGCGCGCGACGGCAAGGGTGAGACGAAGGCGAAGAGGCGGAGGACTAAAACGGTGAGGAGCCAAGGTAAAAAACCGCCGCCTACTCCTTCCCGCGGTTTTATAGGCAACGGGCGAGTTCTCCGGAGCGGACGCCCCGCAGCATTTAACTGCAGGAATCTTTCCGTCGCGTCGGCAAGCGGGCCCCACCACGACCGCAGCAGCTCTAACACTGCAGGCGGGACATCATTACGGCGAGACCGGCAGCAACCGAGGTGAAACCGTCACATCTGCCGGCAGCGCCGCCCACTACGCGCGCGCGCGCAGCCGCAGCGCCTAAAAAAGCGCGCCAGCGCTGCAAAACTGCGGCCACGACCGCAAGGCAATTAAATGCCCGGGCCCCTTGCCAAGCAAGGAGAGCCCTCGAGCGAGGCGAATCCTCGGCTCGAGACAAGGGTGACCCTCGATGGGATATCAGCGTGAGAAGGTCGCCGGGACTCGCTCGATGTAGAGCGAGCCACCGCGGCACCCATGCCACGTAGTACCCTCGAGCGGCATGACCCCCAACTCGAAACAGGGCGACCCTCGATGGGATATCAGCGTGAGAAGGTCGCCCGGGACCTGCTCGACGTAGAGCAGGCCACCGCGGCACCCATGCCACGTGGGACCCTCGAGCGGCATGACCCCCAACTCGAAACAGGGCGACCCTCGACGGGATATCAGCGTGAGAAGGTCGCCGGGACCTGCTCGATGTAGAGCAGGCCACCGCGGGCACCCATGCCACGTGGGACCCTCGAGCGGCATGACCCCCAACTCGAGACGACGTCAACCCCCTCGCAGGGCACGCGCGTAAGAGGATCGCCCGGGTCACGCTTGAAATAGAGCGACACCGAAAGCACTCGTACCGCGCCACGCCGCCAACAAGCACCTCGAGGACTGGTACGCCCAGACCCCTCGACGGCCGCAAACGTGAAAAGACGGGGCTGCCCATGCACGCCCCCGCACGGCCTTACCGATCGGTGGGTTCGAAGCCCGACCCTCGACGGGTTCGAACGGGCGCCCCGCATCTCGCAGTTAGGGACGACGAGGGCACGCGCATTCGAGCCGTACCTCGAGCCCGTCGGCTCGAGGGTGCCCCACATGTCGTGTTCGAGAGCCAGCGAGGGCAGCTAGCCGGGGGATCCCACCGAGGGAGAGCTTCCGCGCCCTCGGTCCCTAGCGAACGGGACCGAGCCCCACCTAGCAAACCCACGCAAGCGCTTCCATGGACGTGTCTCCGGACCGCGCGGCCTACCCTTATCGAACGGGGCATGGACGTCCACTTGAACTACCCGCTAGCAGCTCGAAGAGGAATCCGCGATTCGCGACCCGCTCGATGGGAGTCGTGGAAACCTCACCTCCCGACCCGCGGAGGGACGGCGAGGGCGCGATAAAAAACAAGTCGTCAGGCTCGACCCGATCGCCTCGAACAAGGCCAAGGCTCGGGGGCTTGACGCACGGCTACACCTCCTTGGAATTGCACCCGCCCGAGACACGGTGACGGGGGGAGCGTGCACCCCCGATGCCGGCCGAAACACCGCCGATGCCGGTTGGCATATGTGCCACGCCTTTCGACCGAATTGCTCGCGGTTAACCCCTGCGAGAGAGCCCACACTCTGCGGGGCTTCGGGGCTAGACCCGCGGGTCCGCTAGCGCGGCCCCACGGAAAGCGTTCGCAAACAAGGAGGGAAGAACGTCCTATCGGTAGGTTCCGGCACCGCGGGAGCCTCAATGGCAAACCCGCGGATGCTCGGGGGCTCCGGTCGGGGACCGCCCTAGGGGTCCCCTCAAACGATGGGGGAACCCTCACTTAAATTCCCGCATCAAATGAGCGGGCCTAACCATGCGGGGAACTAACCATGCGAGACGTGGCCCACGCAGCGAGGGACTTCGGAGGCCCCGCCAAGATAGCCCGACCGCGAGACCCCTCGAGCGAGGCCCCGCCTCGCCCGAGGGTACGCTCCTCCTCGAACGGGCTCCGCCCCGCTCGAGGGGCAACCCCCTCCTCGAACGAGGTTCCGCCCCGTTCGAGGGGCGACCCTTCCCTCGAGCGGTCCCGCCCGCTCGAGGGCCCGCTCCCCCTCGAGCGAGGCCTCGCCTCGCTCGAGGGTTCGCTCCACCCTCGGCCGGGGCCCGCCACGCTCACGGGCGCCCCGCACGCGTGCGCCGGCCCCGTACTTGGGCATTTAACGCCCCGACGCCGCGGGACGGCGCCATCATGCGCCGGGGGCTCACGCCCCGTGCCGCCGCACCAACTCCCCGGGGAGGAGCCCATCCCCGCCACCGTGGGGTGGAGCGTGCGGTACGGCCGGTGTCGGTCCCATAACACCGCGCGCACGCTACCGTACGACTAACGCGCCCGACCCTCGAAAGGGGCCGGGCGCACCCTCGATCCCACTTTCCCGTGACCCCGCAGTTAGGTGAAGGGCGCTAGGCCGGTGGGCGGCCATCCCGCCCACCGTAACGGCGCGGCCGCCGTACCCACGCGCGCGCGGCGCACGCCCGACTCCGCGGGCGCACGCCCGAACACTGCAAAGCAACCACTCCACCACCGCAGCTCATTGGGAAGGAACGCCGTTGCGCCCGCTCCCGTACCCCGTACCGGCCCATCATCGCACCTCCCTCGAAGCCTATCGGGAGACGCCATCGCCATCTACCGCCTCCTACCCTCGAACCGCCACTGTTCGGGTACAAGGTAGGCCATCATGGCCGGATCGCAGCGAAGATCGACCGGACGGCCGCCCACTCTACACCATAGCGCGACGTGCTCCCTCACGTAGCTAGGCAGCGCGGCGTGCATGTAACTCGCCGCCCCCTTGGCCTATAAAAGGGGAGGCGAGCCCCCAGCCGCGGGGAGAGGCGGAGGAGGACGAGTTCGGACGAACCCGGAAGAACACAGCGCACTGTGCACTCACTCTCTTATTCTCCCACAATATCTTCAGCTACTCACCAGGGACTTGGGAGCCACGCTTCCTCTCCCCGCCTTGCTTGTATTTGCCCCACTACAAGCACCCCGGTGCCGAGCAATATAGTGCCACGAGCACACCACGCGCCGGGACGTACGGCCCCCTCGGCGGAACCGGGATAAATCCTTGTGTCATTTGTTGCTTAGCATCGACCATCGAGGGATAGACCTAGGCGTTATCTACTCGGTTAGTGTCGGGACCATATTCCGCACCGACCCGTCTAATACTAATACTCAGCAAGGCTTACCCGTCTAAAGTAAAGACTTTACCTCTAATCTTGTAAGGCTTTTGGCTAGAGGGTTTGTTTGCCAAAAAGCTACTAAATAGTGAATCCTTACTTTCACATTTTACCTCATGTTCTAGTAGAAGTAATCATTACTAGATAAGCAACTATTGCAATCAAAGTTGTACAAACAATTAATCAATAATAATATTCACAAAGTTCCATCATAAAGGGATATCATGGCCAGTAGATTAAGTAGTCTCAGATAACGGTGAGAGGCCGACAATCGATTGATTCAAACCTTGCAAGGTGGACCTAAATACACGGGAGGTGCCCTCACTAAGAGTTCACCAACCAGGCGGTTCCTGTCATTCTTCGGTTTGGGGATAATAGCTCACAGTCTTAAGTACAAGGTTTATCTGGGCTACACCACCAAGGTCACCCAGCCTCACGCATGCACTCGGGTGGCGAGCCCGGGGCCGCAACCCTAAGAGTAGTGATAGTAAAACCCCGTACCACCTCATTTAGGTACTAGGCTTACTGTGCCCATTTCCGACAAGTGTTTAGTACTTTCAAACACTTAACCAACGAAGCCATTGGACCAGACCCCAAATCCCATGCTCTTACCACATGAGCAATCCATTTAAACATATGGTGATTCCATAAAGGAGATCCTACTCTCGCGAGTGACGAACATCACTCGACTTGTACCGGATCCTTAGAGCATAGCCACTATCGACCTAACATGCTAGTAAAAGATTATAGGTACTTAAGGATCATGCAACTGGGGTTTCAATCAACTCCTGAACGTAAATGCACATAAGATAACAACGATGAATTTAGAAGCTTGAAAGTAAACACATGGGTTAATTATTAAACCGGGGCTTGCCTTCATCAGCACAAGCAGACACGCAAGCTTCCGGACTTTGGTCCGGGTCTTGCTCTACGGTCATGTAGTGCACATCTCCTCCTGCTCCCTCGTCCTCGTCAGCCGGCATGAGCATATAGCTACCGTCGGGGACTTCTACATGGGGAATGCAATGCAGTGATTAGGAGGGTGATTAATTTAATTTAATTAACAAACAACAGCAAACATCCACTAGGGGTATATGGTTGGCCATATTCACCTTAACAAAAGTATTTAGACACTTTCCCTTTTTAAAGATGATCAAAAAGCTTAATTAGTCTTCTCTTTATGGTGATTGTGTGCACATCTATAAAAGAGTATTTACTTTAAATGCAAGACAGCAAGTAAAGTTACTTTTATGCCACAAAATACTTTCCTATCTCATTAATATAGCTTATGCACAAAAGAATTGGTTTTCCTATTTTTCCCTCACTAGGTTAATCTAGTTTTCAACCTTTAATCAACCAATCATACCTCAAAACTTGCCCAACAGTACCCACTAGTCCTACTAACCAAGGAGCACTTATTTGGACAGCAAGCAACAAGTTTAAGCCACTGCAAATTAAATGCACACAAATAAAGGTATTTCTAGCTAGCATTTAAAGGATCAATGCATATAAAAATAAGTATAACAGAAATGGAGTCAAACTTTCTCCCACACATGCTCTGGCCTAAAACAAGCCTAGGAAACCAACAAACACACCTAGAGTTATTATAGATCTTGATCTACACATTTATGAATAAAAAAATCATAAATCAGGAATAAATATTTATAGCATTCCAAAACTCATGATTAATTTAGTAAAGGTACATCTAGGCATTATATGACTATTCCCAGAAGTATGGCTCAAAAACATATTTACTTTTTGCCACAAAAATCATATAAGCAGGAAAGGGATAAATACAAGATAAATTATAACTCAAGATTCCTTTCGTAACTTTGTGCAAATTTTGGCACAGGACCTACACATGCTAGTATCCACAACATATCCAAAATCCAGCTCAAGATCAAATATGGATTTGGCTACACAACAGATCTAGGAAAAATGGTTTTCTATGTTTCATGCAAAAACTGAAGCTCAAAAGTAGATACAAGTTTTGTGAAAGTGGTAATTCTAGTCACACAAAGCACAGCAAAATTGGTTTTGCAATTTTTGGATTTTTCTGTGATTTTATATGGATTTTACAAGTTGCAGCTAAAACACTCAAAGGGGTAAAGAAACCTTTTTGCGAGCAGGCCCCTGGAAAGATTGAAAGGCTCACAGTTATGCTGTTAGTTTGCGCTAATGTGGCCCTCGGGACCTTGCAATGTGGCCCTCGGGCTTGGGGGTGGCGCGGCCAGGGAGAATCTCGGTAACCTCGCCGGTGAGCTCGGCCGGGGAGTGGCTGGGAAGGCTCTAGGAGTCGCAAGGGACCGGTTTGTGTGCTGGTTTGGGGCGGAAAGGACCGCCGGTGAGCGGCACGGCGGAGGCCGGCGGCAGACACCGCTGGAGCTTGGGCTCCGGCGAGCCTGGGGTTCGTCCAGGGCGACACGAGGGTGGGGAAGCTACAGGGGGTCCTAGTGGAAGTACAAGCAGTGCGGGTTGGCGGCTACGATGACCGGCGGGTGGAGCTCTGCGTGGGTGTTCATGGTACCGGCGGCGGCTCTAGTGTGGCTCGCACGAGGTGTAGAGTTCCCTTCCTTTTATAGGCGACTGAAGCTGGCTAAGGCGGTGCGCAGACCAGTCTTCGGCATGGCGCGGGGTACGGTGACGCCGGGAGTGGCTGGGCGGCAAGGGACGGCTCGGCCGGCCAATGGCGGCGGCGGCGGCGTTGGCGCGCTCGCCCGACCCGTGGGCTTGCGGCGTGTGGTGATGGGATATTGGCGCGCGGACGTCGGTGCGAGGGCCGGGGAACCTACGGTCACGGGGATGCCTCGACGTCCGGGCCCGGGGGTCCCACGGCGGGCGCGTGCACGGGGTGGCGCGCCGACGTCGCGCGGCAGAGCTCTGGAGCGCCGAGTCTAAACCAATTCCACTTAGCATTCTTTGACCGGGTTTTTCTCCAAAAATTTGAACTGTAGTGCCCAAAGTGACCCATACCGAAGTTGTAGATCTCTTGATCCTCTACAACTTTTACAAAGGGCATATGGCCTTTTTCTCAACTAATTATGCACAAATTGCATGTCAAGATGGCAGATTTATGGGCGCCGATGAATAGTAACCCGAGGCGTTGACCTGCATTTTTCACGCATTTTCACTCCAAATCTCAAATGCCAATCAACATGAAAGTTGTGTCCCTCGATAGAATACACAACTTTTACATTGGGAGAATTTGAAGTGTTTAGGTGAAATTTGGAGAACGCGGTAAAATTTCCGGGCGACAAAGGGAGTCAAAGGGTGTTCAAAGGGGTTTGAACAAACCTTGACCATTAGTTGACCAAGGGGTGTCGTTAGGGGTTGTTGGTGATGTTTTCGAGGTGATGGCCCAGGTTGACCGTCGTTTGACCAAAGTCAACTCGGTCGACCGAATCATTAGGGTTAATAAACCCAACTGAACCCTTGGGGCATCACAAGAGCTGTGAGGATCGGTGGGCTCTTGAGCATGTTCTTGAGTGAGTCGAGCGCCTCCTGTGCTTCGAGTGTCCATGTGAAGTGGTCGGACTTCTTCATGAGCTTGTACAATGGCAGGCTGCGCTCCCCGAGTCGCGCTATGAAGTGACGCAGAGCCGCGAGGCACCCCGTGACATGCTGTACACCTTTTAAATTCTTGATTGGCCCCATGTACATGATGGCCGAGATCTTCTCGGGGTTTGCCTTAATGCCGCGTTCCGACACGACAAAGCCAAGGAGCATGTCCCTCGGAACCCCGAAAACGCATTTCTTAAGGTTTAGCTTCACCCTGTGTTGTCGTAGCTTCGCAAAGACCTCGGTGAGGTCGGGGACCAGGTCCCCCTGAATTCTTTGACTTGACGACGATGTCGTCGACGTACGCTTCGATGATGTGTCGTATCAACTCCCAAAGATATGTCGCATGCATCGCTGGAAAGTGGCGCCTGCGTTCTTGAGTCCAAAGGGCATTGTCTGGTAGTAGTACACTCCGAACGGAGTGATGAATGAGGTTGCGAGTTAGTCCGCTATGCACATCGCTATCTGGTGGTACCCAGAGTATGCATCAAGAAAACAGATGGTTTCGCACCTAGCTGTCGAATCGACTACCTAATCTATGCGAGGCAAAGGAAACGGATCCTTGGGACATGCCTTGTTAAGGCTCGTGTAGTCAACACACATCCTCCATTTCTTATTCTTCTTCTTTACAAGTATAGGGTTAGCAAGCCACTCGGGGTGGAATACTTCTTGGATGAACCCTGCACTAAGGAGCTTCACGATCTCCTCGCCAATCGCCTTGCACTTCTCGTCATTGAAGCGGCGAAGACGCTGTTTCACTGGTTTCGATCCCGACTTGATGTTCGGTTTGTGCTCGGCAACCTCTCTCGGGATCCCCTTCATGTCGGAGGGTTTCCACGTGAACACGTCGAGGTTAGCTTTGAGGAAGTCGACGAGTGCGCTTTCCTATTTAGGATCGAGCGCCGCCTCGATACGGAGCGTATGACGGTCGTCGGAGACGACCACATCCTTGACGTCCTTGGCGAGCTCGAAAGAGTAAGCCGCTCGCTTGGACGACTCGGGGACATATTTGTCCTCGGATGGAGGCTCGGCGTGGAGCCTCTCGACCGGATGAGTGCTTCAGCGAACTAAAAGCATTCAGCATCGCACTCGAATGCACGCTGATACGTAGTCCCTATTGTGATGATCCCCTTCAGACCGGGAATCTTCAGCTTCAGGTACATGTAGTTCAGCACGGCCATAAACTTCGCGTATGCCGGCCTCCCAAGTATCGCATGGTACGTCCCCGAGAACCACACCACTTCGAAGGTGAGGATTTCGGTGTGGAAGTTCCGCAAGTCCCCGCACGTGACGGGTAGATCAATTTGCCCGATGGGGAGCGCCTCAATCCCAGGGACAACCCCGTGAATGGTGCGGTCGACGGCCTCAGCTGGGACCACGGGATGCCCATGTCGTCAAGTGTAGACGCATAGAGCACCTTGATCATGCTTCCCCCGTCCATCAGGACCTTGTGGACCCTTTTGGACTTGAACAGGGGAGCTACCACTAGTGGGTAGGATCCTGGCTGAGGCACATGGTCGGGATGGTCCTTGCAGTCGAAGGTTATCAGAACCTCCTACCACTTTAGGTAGGATGGCTTTGTGGTGTTTGCGTTGAAGACTTCTCGCTGTATGAGCTTCTCGCGCCTCCTCGAGGGTCTTGCCGGAGACCCACCGAAGATCATGTGGACCACTCCGTCTTCACCTGGGTACATAGCCCCCACGACGTCGTCGTTGTCGGGGGGTGCCCCTCCCTTCTTGGGTGGATCCATCGTTCTGGGCTCGAGGGCGCCATTGACGTAGTTCTTGATGAGTCGGAAATCCTTGAGCGTGTGCCTGACGGGGACCTCGTGGTCGGGCATGGAGCATCCAGGAGCCTCTCGAAGTGGTCCTTCGACGGCGCAGGCTTGGTCGGATTGCCCTTGGGGCATGACGCCTTGCGTTCCACCGCTGCAACCAGGTTGTCGTCACGACGGTGCTTGTCGTTCTTCTTCTTATTCTTGAAGTGTGACGACGTCCCCTCACCGTGGTCCACGACTTGTTTCCCCTTGCCCTGAGGGTTGTTGAGCATCGCGGTGACCTTTTCCTCATCGTCAGCGTGATTGCTTGCGATGTCGAGGAGTTCGCGGGTCGTACGAGGCATGCGGCGCCCGAGTTGATGGATGAGGGATGTGCAGGTTGTGCCATTCTAGAACACCGAGATGGCGTCGTTGTCGGTCACACTGGGGAGTTTTGTGTAGTGCTTGGAGAAGCGCCAAATGTACTCGCGCAAGCTCTCTCCCGACTGCTGCTTGCAGTTGCGCAGCTCCCACTACTTGTCGCAGCGCGTGTAGGTGCCTTGGAAGTTCCTGATGAAGATGCCGCATAGATCAGTCCAGTCGTGGATCTTGTCTCGCAGCAGGTGCTCGAGCCACGTTCGTGCGAAGTCACCGAGGTAGAGTGGTTGGTTCTTGATGACGAAGAGATTGTCCGTTGCACCCCAGCGTGGCAGGCGAGTCGATAGTCCTCGAGCCACACGCTGGGGTTGGTGTCCCTGTCGCACCTGGGTACATTGGTCGGAGCGCGGAAACGCGAGGGGAACCTTGCATCCTGGATGCTCTGACCAAAGGCCTGTGGACCTCTCTGGTTCGGTGACCAGCTACGGTCGCGGTCGTCGTCGCTGTCGTGGCATCGCCACACCCGCGATCGTCGTGGTAGTGTGAGCGGTTGTTGTGGTGGTTGTAGACGCTCTCGGCCCATCGACGGGCCTCGATGGTGTTCCACTCGTCGCGGTTGGGCCCGAGGCGGCTCTTGACCGATGATGCCGCAGCGCCGCCCCCTTCCCCATGCTCCCGATGCTGAGAGGGAGGCGGGTTTGGGCCGTGCGCGGATGGTGCTCCTACCCGCCCACGCTCCAAGCGCTGGCGCGAAGCTGAGCTCTCCGCTTGTTGTGCCGCCGCTGCTTCGAGCAGCGCCTTCAACTGCTGGCACACACATCGCTCCTCGGAGGTCGCTGCCTCCGGGCAACCGCGCAGCAACATGGCTACCACGGTGAGGTTCTGCGATGCCCGCCTGAAGAGCGGCGGGGCATCAGCATCGGCGTTGGCGTCGATATTAGCGCCCTCGTTGGCCCGTTGGTTGTTGTCGCGCGTTCGTCCTCGTGCCGGTGGCATCAGCACGCGGGCCCGCGGTTGCTCGGCTGCCGGGCGGCGCTCCCGCCACTCGCCATTCCCCTCGCGGGGTTGCTCCTGCACGGGAACGTCTTGTGCAGGTTGTTGGTCACGTGGCTCTGGGTCCATCCCCAGCTCCTGGTGAAGAAGGGTCAGCTACTCGTCGAGCTGGCGCTTGGCCTCTGCGAGCTCGTCGAGCCGTGGTCATCGTTGGGCGTCGGCGGCGTGGTGGCGTGATGCTGGCTCTGATTTGGAGCTGCTTGAAGCTGAGGCCATGCAGACGTTGTGTGACAACCCCATCCGAGATAATTCTGTACTATCGCCTAAACCACTCCATTTGGTCATTAAGCCATAAAGAATCATCCCGTTGAGTGTTGTCGTGTTTACACCTGGTAAATCACTTGAAAACACAGAGAGGATCGAACATATGCATTAAAACTCACACGAAGGAGAGTCCAGAGTGCCTTACAAATTAATACCAATATGCCCGTAGGGTCCATTATTACAAATCATGATACTCTGACATAAAAGTAAATGGTTCAGGTTTTATTAAAAACAGCGGAAATACTAATAGCGATATAGTATAACATCACAGGAGGCCATCTGTGATGCCATTACTCGGTGTCATCATCCACCCATTCCAGCTCCCAGCCGGGTGGAATCTCACCAGGCCACACAACTTCACCTGAAAACAACAATTATAGCAAGGCTGAGTATACTAATACTCAGCAAGACTTACCCGACAAAAGTTACCTCTAGACATGTAGGCTTTTGGCTAGTGGGTTTGTTTTGCCAAAAAGCAACTAGGATCATGGATCCTTACTTTCATCATTTTAGCTCAGATTCTAGTGAGATTATCATTACTATAATGAGCAACTAATACAATCAAAAATTATACAATATAATTAATTCACGCAGAAGATTTCACGTAGTTCCATCATTAAGGGATATCATGGCCAGTTGATTAAGCAGTCTCGGATAACGGTGAGAGGTCGACAATCGATTGATTCAAAACCTTGCAACGTAGACCTAAGCACACGGAGCGGTGCCCCAACAGAGCCGACACCGATCAAATGGTTCCCAAAAATCCTCGTGTTGGGATAATAGCTTACAGTTGTGACGCCCCAGGTTTTTAATTACCGTCATTAACGCTAATGACCGGATCAGCCGGGTCAAACCAGTCAAACCCCGGTCAAACCTAGGTCAACCTGGGTCATCACCCGAAAACCTCGCCAATGAACCCCGATGAACCCCTTGACCAAGCTTATACACACCCGTAGTCAACCCTTGGTCAAAGACACGGTCGAACCCCGCTTAACCGATGACGTTAGCGAATGTCGTCCGGAACTTTTGCCGCGTTCCCCAAAATTCACCTAAACACTTCAAAATCTACCTTTATGAAAGTTGTAGATCTTGTTGAGGGACACAACTTTCAAGTAGATTGGAATTTCAAAATTGGAGAGGAAAATTGTGAAAAACCCCTTGCAAGACAGATTTTCCTGTTTTCCAGAACCGGCTGACATTCAATGTTGGCACGACGTTCCTGCAAAATCCGTTGAGAAAAACACTATATGGCCTTTTTGAAAGTTGTAGAGGGTAGTTAGATCTACAACTTTCCTATTCATTGCCTGGTGCACTTTTATTCAATTTTTTGGAGAAAATCTATTTTGAATAGGGGCACTCCGCGGTCCAGCCGGCCGACGCCGCGCCGTGCGCGACGCCGCGCGCCGTGCGCGAGCGGGCACCCCGCCGCCGCGCCGCCCCTCGCTCCCCCTCCGCCGTGCCTCGGTCCACGCGCCGCCCGCGCCTTCCCGATGCACCGCTCCATCCCGAGGTGGCGCACACACCGAGGGAGCCCCCCCCGCCCGCGCCCTAGGGAGTCCCGCCGCCGTACGCCCTCCCCGCCCGCCGTGGTACGGCGCCGCCCGCCGCCGTACCCGCCGTGGCCGGCCTCGCCCGAGCCGCCCCTCGTTTCCTCGTCCACGCAACGCCTATAAGGCCGTCTTCTCCCCCCTCGCGCAAGGACGCCGTCCGCGGACCCTCCGCCGCACACCGCGCGCAGCCGCCGCCGGCGTCCCGGTCGGCAGCCGCGGTGAGCTCCCCGCTCCGGCCGGTTGCGCGCCCCGCACACCGGCCACCGCCTTCTCCTACACCCCCGCCAAAGCCCCCCCCCAAGCCACTCGTGCCCCGACCGCGCCCTCACCTCGCCGGAACCCGCCGTGCGGGCCGCCGGCCGCCGGCCGCCGCCGACGAGCACCCCTCCACCGGCCCTCCTCACCTCCAAGCCACCCACAAACCAAACCCCAAGGAGCCCTGGACCACTCCCTTGCCCTCCCCGACCGATCCGGCCCGCGGCGATCGCCGGAATCGAGCCGCCCGTGCCGGCCGGCCGCCCCGGGGACCTGATTGCAAGGTGCCAGATCTTCCTGAGGGGTATTCTGCAAACCGAGGGTATGCTTGTGAAACCTGAAAAAGTTATAGGGGCCTCAAGGTTAAACCGTAACTCCAACAGTGAGGTCATTTATCTGATTCTTGTAAATTGTGTAGAAAACCACAGAAAATTCAGACAAATGTGAAACCAATTTTTTTAGATCCGTTGTGATTTAAACTACAACTTTTGTTATTTTGGCCTGAGCTAATTCCTTTTAATTTTTGCATGAAAAATACAAATGTGAAAACCCTAGATCTGCAATATCTCAAAAACCATAGAACCTCTGTAGCTAATTTTTGGATATGTTGTGTATTAGGTCATGACTAGCTTCGATGCCAAAAATTGCACAAAGTTATCATGTAAATAATTTTATAAAAATGTTTTTCTATCTCTGGAAGGACTGCATAAATGATTTTTCATGTTAAATATATTTATGTTCTTGACCCCAACATGTGCACACTGTCTTGTAATACCAAAATACACATATTGTGAATTAATCATGAATTTTGGATTAACAGAAATAATTATTCTTGAATTATGCATGTTTTCCTTGGTAAATTAATAAAACAAGTTCAGTAGAGATTCCATGTGAACATGTTGGTTTTCTAAGCTTGTTTAGGACCAGAGAGCATGCACAAGAAATTTTAGGTCCTTTGGATGCTTAATTATTTTTATATGCATTTAAATTGAATCACTAGATAACCTTTGTTATTTTCCATAATATTTAATTTCCTAGCCTCCAACACTTACATGTGGGTCCAATGGACCAGTATAGATGCTAGTAGGCTTAAGAAACACTTATGTCATTTTTGGTAATTTAATTGTTTAATAAAAGGCTTAAAAGCCCTTCTTCCATTAAAGGGAGATTAAATAAAGAAAAGCCTTAGTTAATTCTTTTTCCTTTTGGAAAATATTATCTAATTCAATTAAAAGATAATTAATTCTAGATGCTGATAAGAAATTAATTCAAGGATAAAGCTATCATTTATTTCTTTACTTATGAAAGGAAAATGATTAAAAGCTTTCACATGAAATGACAAGTATAAAGAAACCTTTATTCAGTTGTGCAATAAAAAGAATGACACATGTACAACCACTCACCTTCCTAAAAGAGAAATCACCAAACCACCCTGTAACTTGAGTGTGGTTGCAAATCATGTGAAAAAGGTTAAATGTACCTACCCACTACTGTTGATGAAATTAAATTAAATTATTAACATATATATGTACACAGTCACCATCAAAAAGAATGATTAATAAAGAGTTGCATATTGTTCCTTTACGGAAGAGTATGCTGAATGTGTTCTTATCTAGGTGAATGTGCCCAACAAATACACCCCTTGATTGTCAAAATGGTTTGTGAGTGATTAAAGTAAAAACCGTCGAATAAATCTTGCATTTGCATCTTCGTGTAGATCTTTCCGCCAGTAGACGTGCGCTCGTGCCGGAAGGAGGAGACGAAGGTGCTAACGAAGAGCTGCCGTGCGTGAACGTAGCTCAAGACCTGGACCCAAGTCCAGAAGGGCCCAAGGCCAACCTTGCCAGCGAAGGCAAGCCCCGGATCATTAACCCCGCCTTCAAAATTATGCAATTATGTTTGCTATGATTGTGCACTTACGTTCCAGGAATTGAATTGAAACCCTAGATGCATGATCCCTAGGTACCTATGCTCTATCACTAGTATGCTAGGTCGATAGCTGCCATGCTATAGGACCGATAGAAGTCGAGTGATGTTCGTCACTCGCGAGAATAGGTTCCTAGACAGGAATCACAAGATATCCTTAAATGGATCGCTCATGTGGTAAGAGCATGGGATTTGGGCTCCGGTCCAGTGGGCATGTGGGCTAAGCTTTTGAACGTACTAATCACATGCCGGTTATGGGGCCGGTAATCCTAGTACCTTAATGAGGCGGCACGGGATCCTACCGTTACTACTCTTGAGAAATCTCCTTACCGGCTAGCTACCGGGAAGGGTGGTGTATGGTGACTCCGGGTATCTCGCGGGGTATGCCGGATAGCCCGCACTGTGGACCGTAAGATTCGATCCCAACCCGAGGATTTATGGGGACGGCCGGGGAGTTGTCCTCGCGGGGGCGGCCGACCGTGTGTTTGGGTCTACCTTGCAAGGTTTAAATCAATCGATTGTCGGCCTCTCACCGTTATCCGAGATCGCTTATTCTATCGGCCATGTTATCCCATAATGATGGAACTCGAGAATATGTTGGATGAACTAATTGCTTGTCCAATTCTTGATTGAATTAGTTGGCACACTTAGAACTCGGTAATCAACTAGAACTTGTGCTAAAAGATTGAAAGTAAGGATCCACTCTTAGTAGCTTTCCAAAGAAAAAGAAACTCCACCGCCAAAAGCCTTTCACGTCTAGAGGTTGGTGATGTAGTCATCACCCGACGGTTAAGTCTTGTTGAGTATTAGTATACTCAGCCTTGCTTTAAAAATGTTGTTGCAGGTGTGCTTGATCAGAAGGGTGACGACAAGTAAGGACATCACGGATGGCCTCCTGTGATGTCTACCGTTGCGCTAGTTTAAATTATTCCCGCTGTAATCTCGAACTCTGAATCTTTATCTTATGTCACGAACAATGGTTTGTAATAAAATGTTAATTCATGTTGTACTCTGGACTCGCCTCCGCGTGAGTTTTAATGCATGTATCGATCCTCTATTCGATGTCCAAGTGATCTACCGGGCGTTAACCCGGCAACTAACGACAGGATGATACTTTACTATTGCTCAACGACCAAAGTGGATCGGTCTTAGGCGATAGTACGGTATTTTCCCGGGCGGGTTGTCACAGCTGGTATCAGAGCGACTACATGCACCAGAGTTTAATTAACAACTCTAATCACATGATTTTCGAATAAAATTTGCCAAGATTGTTTGTTTTGCAAAATACGTTGGTCCGTTAAGGATAAACTAGACCGAGAGGCCCTAGAGGGAAATTTTTGGTTTTCTTTCAGGTGGCTTATTAATCTATGGTTTATTTTGCTAACTTCCAGCACAGTACCTTATGTCAGACTTACTTTCTCGCACAACCAAACTAGGAGCCACGTGTTTTCGTGTGCTGTTCCGCATCACGGGAATTGCGAGGGTTGATGGAGTGATCCATTCCACGGATCCCATCTTCGCGTCTGGCTATGAGTTGTGTCTTGCCACGTGTTTCATACGTTAGCATTCCGCATGTCGCTCATGCGAGGCAAGGATATACTCCATTCAAACGGAGCATGTCCGAGGTTGGACGCTGTCCATGCAGCGGCTTAACGCATGGATGCCGTTTCTATAGTGAACGGTAATGTATGTGGACGCTTTCATGAGTGCTGGCATGAAAGGTTCGTTGTGTTCTGTGATCTTCTGCAGGAACACTAACCTCGTTCGTAAGTCGCTAAGTAAGCATCGACTAGATCTCGACTAGATATTATAGGGAGATACGTGTATGTGCCATGCCACCGGCGCTAACTCCAAATTTTGGCTTGATTGCCTTGTGAGGACGAATAGGACGTCTGGCATCATGTTAAAAATCGGGAAAGAACCTAAACTGAACTCACGTCTGTTTTCCGTGCTCTCAGAGGTAAAATAATTGTAGCGTGTTTTGTTCTGTTTCGCTTCTTTAGGTGTAGAAGTGCTGTCAAGCTTAAATTTAATAAAAGTGTTGCTTAAAATTGTTGTTCTTGTCCAAGAACCTTTCGTCTAGATGATCTTAACCTAGGCCGCTTTAATCCAATCCAGTTTCCACTCGTCAAAGTTCGTGATCATACCTTGGTCTGCCACAGGTTGTGCTTGGTGGTCAACCTCGTCTTGACACCCCCCTAGAACCTGTGAACCTTGCTCGGTCCAACACCTTTCTAGATCCTCAGCTCAACGTTGAGTACCCACTTAAGTTTCATAACCTCGCCAAGTTGCTACGCCAATTGGGGAAGTGTTGAACTCTGGTTTGAGTAGGATGTTCGGTCTCCGATTGCCAGACCAGGTATCGTTGGTATGCCGCTCGTTCGAGCTCAGCATACGATGGTATTTAAGTATGCATAGTTACCCCATACCTTAACCCTTACCCAATTCGTGGATCGAGTTACTTTTGTACACTCGCACCCGCCTGATTCTCACTTTTGTCGTATGTCCAGATGGACAACGCTGGCTCTACGTCGGCTGATGTGGAATCATGGACTCTCGTGGACTGCCTCGATGAGGGTGGTTTTCCTGCACTTTTGTGGGACACCCTAAGGAGCTTTGGGTACACCACTTATCCAGAGTACTCGACACGTGAGATCATGACCACAGGCCAACTCCTTCGTTGTGAAGTAAAGGTGAAGATTTCAACGTGCCCGACCAATCCTGCTTGGGATGAGTGGGAGTGTATGGCACACGGAAGAAACTTGTCCGACACGGTGCAGAAGGCTGCTCTTGAAGCACTCACCACTTTCTGTGGGAAGCACCCGACCGAGATAGCCAACTCTGCAGCTAAGGTCATTCCGGTACCCGAGCGACACATTACGCCGGGCGGTGAACGAGAAACTATCCTTCCAGTCCAGAGCAACTCTCACTATAGTCCTGAACTCGTCGCCTCAGTCCGCTTTTCAGAAGCCATGTACGACACCTATCTGCGAATGGTGGGAGAAAGCGTATTCTATAGACACCAAATCTATAGATACAAAGTTAAGGAAGTAGAGTGTTCAGCTCAAGCGTTGAAGGAAGCCCGAGCAATGATCATCGCTCTCGTGAAGGAAAGATGCAAGGACAAGGCAAAGATACAAGAGTTAACCGAGATCATCCATGAGCGAGATTTCTTGTTGCAAGCATAACGATCAGGTATATGCTTGAACTAGAAAATCAATTGGAAGCTCTAGCCGTTCCACCCCCGTAACTCCGTCATCCCGGGACCAAGACAAGAAGAAGATGTTGAAGAAATCCGGGGCGAATCCGAATTGAGTCCGGACTCGAGTCACCGTAGATTCCCGCAGTGGAAGATCCCACCCTCGGAAGTTGGTCCATTGGGAATAAAGTTCGAGTCGTAAGAATGCGGTGTTGTGAGAATCCTAGTGTACCATGACCACTTTGGTCGCCCATCGCCGCGCCTGAACTAGAAACCTTGTCATCGCAGCTAGTCTGCTTTGTAATCCTAAATGTTGTTGGTAATTCTGAAAACTCTCAATCGATGTACTGCCTTGATTAAACATCCCTTTCAGCAATGATGTTCGTAAGGCATTATTTGTGCTCAGTTGTGATCAATCAAGATCCGTACTCCATGAATTCTTGCGCCAGCCAGAAATCCAATCGATTCCTCAACCCGAACTTATTCTTTTCGGTCTTGCTCAAACCCTGTGATTTAAATTAAAAATTTGGCTTTTGAGCATGCGCTGCATAGCATATGCATTTGGGAAGCATGGGTATACTAACGTGCATCCGCATGAAACTTCGTACCCTTACCCTACCTCTCTTGTTTGGTGATGTCGTTACCTCATAGTCAAAGGTGCCGCGGCGGAACCTAGGGTACCGTGTGTGCTGCAGCCACACGACTGCCACTAGAAGCGCGCTAGGTATCTTGGTTGTGAGATAGCAACTCGTCACACAGATCCTTTCCCTACTATTGATTGCAATTCCAATCATCAATGCATATGGGTAACCGAGTCATTCTAACGTGCATCATAAGCACCATGCTGCACAAGCATATGCATCGCGTCAAATTTGAAAAGTGTTACACTTTCAAAATAACGATTCGTCAAAACCTCAAAAATTTGCGAAATAAGTAAAGGTGTGAGCAAGATTATTCCTTGAAGTTCCCACTTGAAGTCACCTTTCGTACAGGAGCTTGTGGAAATCTGTCATTAACCTTCCTTTCCTTGGAAATGGCCTATTGGGGATCCTTGACCAATTGGTCCCTTGCCGTGAATCTTGACGATCTTGCAGCATCGATTCCTTTTCCGCTAGCCAAGTGGAAAACAGCAGAAGTAGAAACTTTTCTCGAGCAGTCAAGGTTCTCGAATAGTCAACATGGAAAAGTCATCCATCGTGCATTCGTTCTTGGTCCGTTCTCTTAACCTTCAAATTCTCAAAAATCAAACAAGGAAGTACGCCCAGGATTGATCGAAGCTTTATGCTACGCTCCTCTGTGTTGCTATCACCAGCGTGAAGCGTAGTACACCAAGCCTTTCTCGTTTGCTCCCCATCACGGTCAATTATTTAGACCGTTGAGCCCCATCGTCATCAGTGTCACGACCATACGACGCCATGACGTCGCTCTACCCTTGATTCTCGAAACCGTATTCACGATGCCGTGATCGCGTGAGCTGACCTTGTTGAGCTCTGTGTTGAATACACCAGATACCCGACTGGGTCAACTGACCGTTACAGCCCCGCATCGGCTATAAAATGGAACCTTTTACCCAAGAACCGCCGATACGAAAGCTCCATTTCCATCAGAGCTCGGCAGTATCACTGTTCTTGTTCTTCTTCTAGCTAGCCTGGCTACTTGCCACTAGAGTACCTCTCCCAACTACTTCGATCTTCCCGAGCAAACTGTTCTCCGTCTTCATTTCCAACGTTGAGAAGAAGCTCAGAGCAGACCGAAAGCAGAAATCAATCCAAGCTGCCACCAATGACTCCGTCTTCGGAAGAGCTCGAGTTGTTTCGCTGGACATTGTTAGGAATGTACCTCTGTATAGTAGGAGGATTGTGTCTACTATTAGCCGTGCATGTGCACATTCATCGTCCGCTTCCTCATGAACGGCGATGAGGTAGTAAGAGGACACACCTTGTACTTTTTGTTCCGTCTGCATTCCCGATCATGGGATGTGTGTAGGCAAAGTCTTACCGAATTGATATTGTGACTGTTGGAATGTCCGGTTTGCATTGCTTACCGTGAATGAGTTTCATAGAATATGTTCGAAGTATAAGCTTGGGTGAGATTCCGATCATGCGCTAATTAGGGACTCAAATTTCAGATGTTCCGACCAGCATGGAATAACCCCAATGGTTTTGAAGCATCGGGTTGTCGCGATCGTACGCAACCGCCGCCCACGATGTTGACCGAAGCTTTCGTAGCAGCACACACCGAAGTGTTGTGCCAACTCCTGCAGACCCAACAGCAAATGGCTCAACAACTACAACAAATGCCACCGATGCAATCGAAGCTTCAACCTTCCAAGCCCTGTTCTCCCGAAGTGCCTACCCAGGGTGACATAAACGCCATTGTCGGCGCAACTCAACTGTTAGAAGGGCAGAATTCCGTGCTGAATCAGATAGTGTACGATATCATCAAAGGACGTTATGGGAAACCATATCAGAATAGTTTGGCAGACAGACTCTCTCAGTCCTTATCTGCTTCTACGGTCGAACAAGCCCGTTTGTTCAATTTGTTGGAGGAGTATGTTAATCAAGACCAACCCCAAGCCTCCGACTCAATATTACCACCTTCTCGACTACCAATGGATCTTAGAGCAGAAGAGGATGCAATCCGAGGCAACAAGCGAGTATTTTCTGAGATAGACGTAAGTGAGTGGGAAATTACCTGTACGGATACTTGTCCGCGTGAGGGCAAACAAAGCTGTAACCCTAGTAGTGTCGCTCAACTCCCTGCTAATGAAACACTTTCGCGAACCGCGAAGAGGGCAAAGAAAAAGGAGAGAAAGAGGCTCCGCCTTATCCAGGAAGCCCAGCAACCGATCCCCACACCCAAGGATCTTCCTCCCCGGTTGTGCTACAATTGTAGACAGCCCGGGCATTTTGCCAATAAGTGCCCGAACCCCAGACAGCAGAAGCCCCAACGAGCAGGCGTAACCCCGGATCCGCTATCAACAACAACGAGCCAAACCCTCAAGTGGAGCAAAGCCAATCGAATTTCGTACGTAACGCTTCTATCCGTAATCATTCTTCACCTCCCCTTGTAATTTCAAATCTCGGGACGAGATTCTTCTTAAGGGGGGTAGACTGTGACGCCCCAGGTTTTTAATTACCGTCATTAACGCTAATGACCGGATCAGCTGGGTCAAACCAGTCAAACCCCGGTCAAACCTAGGTCAACCTGGGTCATCACCCAAAAACCTCGCCAATGAACCCCGATGAACCCCTTGACCAAGCTTATACACACCCGTAGTCAACCCTTGGTCAAAGACACGGTCGAACCCCGCTTAACCGATGACGTTAGCGAATGTCGTCCGGAACTTTTGCCGCGTTCCCCAAAATTCACCTAAACACTTCAAAATCTACCTTTATGAAAGTTGTAGATCTTGTTGAGGGACACAACTTTCATGTAGATTGGCATTTCAAATTTGGAGAGGAAAATTGTGAAAAACCCCTTGCAAGACAGATTTTCCTGTTTTCCGTAACCGGCCGACATTCAATGTTGGCACGACGTTCCCGCAAAATCCGTTGAGAAAAACACTATATGGCCTTTTTGAAAGTTGTAGAGGGTAGTTAGATCTACAACTTTCCTATTCATTGCCCGGTGCACTTTTATTCAATTTTTTGGAGAAAATCTATTTTGAACAAGGGGGCACTCCGCGGTCCCGGCCCGCCGACGCCGCGCCGTGCGCGACGCCGCGCGCCGTGCGCGCGCGGGCACCCCGCCGCCGCGCGCCGCCGCGCCGCCCCGCGCTCCCCCTCCGCCGTGCCTCGGTCCACGCGCCGCCCGCGCCTTCCCGATGCACCGCTCCATCCCGAGGTGGCGCACACACCGAGGGAGCCCCCCCCGCCCGCGCCCTAGGGAGTCCCACCGCCGTACGCCCTCCCCGCCCGCCGTGGTACGGCGCCGCCCCCGCCGCCGTACCCGCCGTGGCCGGCCTCCGCCCGAGCCGCCCCTCGTTTCCCCGTCCACGCAACGCCTATAAGGCCGTCTTCTCCCCCCGCGCAAGGACGCCCTCCGCCGAACCTCCGCCGCACACCGCTCGTAGCCGCCGCCGGCGTCCCGGCTCGGCCGCGGCGAGCTCCCCCGCTCCGGCCGGTTGCGCGCCCCGCACACCGGCCACCGCCTTCTCCTACACCCCGCCAAAGCCCCCCCAAGCCACTCGTGCCCCCGACCGCGCCCTCACCTCGCCGAACCCGCCGTGCGGCCGCCGGCCGCCGGCCGCCGCCGCCGAGCACCCCTCCACCGGCCCTCCTCACCTCCAAGCCACCCACAAACCAAACCCCAAGGAGCCCTAGACCACTCCCTTGCCCTCCCCGACCGATCCCGCCGCCGGCGATCGCCGGACCGAGGCCGCCCGTGCCGGCCGGCCGCCCCCGGGACCCGATTGCAAGGTGCCGCATCTTCCCGAGGGGTATTCTCGCAAACCGAGGGTATGCTTGTGAAACCCGAAAAAGTTATAGGGGCCTCAAGGTTAAACCGTAACTCCAACAAAGGAGGTCATTTATCTGATTCTTGTAAATTGTGTAGAAAACCACAGAAAATTCAGACAAATGTGAAATCAATTTTTCTAGATCCGTTGTGATTTAAACTACAACTTTTGTTATTTTGGCCTGAGCTAATTCCTTTTAATTTTTGCATGAAAAATACAAATGTGAAAACCCTAGATCTGCAATATCTCAAAAACCATAGAACCTCTGTAGCTAATTTTTGGATATGTTGTGTATTAGGTCATGACTAGCTTCGATGCCAAAAATTGCACAAAGTTATGATGCAAATAATTTTATAAAAATGTTTTTCTATCTCTGGAAGGACTGCATAAATGATTTTTCATGTTAAATATATTTATGTTCTTGACCCCAACATGTGCACACTGTCTTGTAATACCAAAATACACATCTTGTGAATTAATCATGAATTTTGGATTAACAGAAATAATTATTCTTGAATTATGCATGTTTTCCTTGGTAAATTAATAAAACAAGTTCAGTAGAGATTCCATGTGAACATGTTGGTTTTCTAAGCTTGTTTAGGACCAGAGAGCATGCACAAGAAATTTTAGGTCCTTTGGATGCTTAATTATTTTTATATGCATTTAAATTGAATCACTAGATAACCTTTGTTATTTTCCATAATATTTAATTTCCTAGCCTCCAACACTTACATGTGGGTCCAATGGACCAGTATAGATGCTAGTAGGCTTAAGAAACACTTATGTCATTTTTGGTAATTTAATTGTTTAATAAAAGGCTTAAAAGCCCTTCTTCCATTAAAGGAAGATTAAATAAAGAAAAGCCTTAGTTAATTCTTTTTCCTTTTGGAAAATATTATCTAATTCAATTAAAAGATAATTAATTCTAGATGCTGATAAGAAATTAATTCAAGGATAAAGCTATCATTTATTTCTTTACTTATGAAAGGAAAATGATTAAAAGCTTTCACATGAAATGACAAGTATATAGAAACCTTTATTCAGTTGTGCAATAAAAAGAATGACACATGTACAACCACTCACCTTCCTAAAAGAGAAATCACCAAACCACCCTGTAACTTGAGTGTGGTTGCAAATCATGTGAAAAAGGTTAAATGTACCTACCCACTACTGTTGATGAAATTAAATTAAATTATTAACATATATATGTACACAGTCACCATCAAAAAGAATGATAAATAAAGAGTTGCATATTGTTCCTTTACAGAAGAGTATGCTGAATGTGTTCTTATCTAGGTGAATGTGCCCAACAAATACACCCCTTGATTGTCAAAATGGTTTATGAGTGATTAAAGTAAAAACCGTCGAATAAATCTTGCATTTGCATCTTCGTGTAGATCTTTCCGCCAGTAGACGTGCGCTCGTGCCGGAAGGAGGAGACGAAGGTGCTAACGAAGAGCTGCCGTGCGTGAACGTAGCTCAAGACCTGGACCCAAGTCCAGAAGGGCCCAAGGCCAACCTTGCCAGCGAAGGCAAGCCTCGGATCATTAACCCCGCCTTCAAAATTATGCAATTATGTTTGCTATGATTGTGCACTTACGTTTCAGGAATTGAATTGAAACCCTAGATGCATGATCCCTAGGTACCTATGCTCCATCACTAGTATGCTAGGTCGATAGCTGCCATGCTATAGGACCGAGAGAAGTCGAGTGATGTTCGTCACTGGCGAGAATAGGTTCCTAGACAGGAATCATAAGATATCCTTAAATGGATCGCTCATGTGGTAAGAGCATGGGATTTGGGCTCCGGTCCAGTGGGCATGTGGGCTAAGCTTTTGAACGTACTAAGCACATGCCGGTTATGGGGCCGGTAAGCCTAGTACCTTAATGAGGCGGCACGGGATCCTACCGTACTACTCTTGAGAAATCTCCTTACCGGCTAGCTACCGGGAAGGGTGGTGTATGGTGACTCCGGGTATCTCGCGGGGTATGCCAGATAGCCTGCCCAGGGACTGTAAGATTCGATCCCAACCCGAGGATTTATGGGGACGGCCTGGGGAGTTGTCCTCGCGGGGGCAGCCGACCGTGTGTTTGGGTCTACCTTGCAAGATTTAAATCAATCAATTGTCGGCCTCTCACCGTTATCCGAGACTGCTTATTCTACTGGCCATGTTATCCCATAATGATGGAACTCGAGAATATGTTGGATGAACTAATTGCTTGTCCAATTCTTGATTGAATTAGTTGGCACACTTAGAACTGGTAATCAACTAGAACTTGTGCTAAAAGATTGAAAGTAAGGATCCACTCTTAGTAGCTTTCCAGCAAAAAGAAACTCCACCGGCCAAAAGCCTTTCATGTCTAGAGGTTGGTGATGTAGTCATCACCCGACGGTTAAGTCTTGCTGAGTATTAGTATACTCAGCCTTGCTTTAAAAATGTTGTTGCAGGTGTGCTTGATCAGAAGGGTGACGACAAGTAAGGACATCACGGATGGCCTCCTGTGATGTCTACCGTTGCGCTAGTTTAAATTATTCCCGCTGTAATCTCGAACTCTGAATCTTTATCTTATGTCACGAACAATGGTTTGTAATAAAATGTTAATTCATGTTGTACTCTGGAATCGCCTCCGCGTGAGTTTTAATGCATGTATCGATCCTCTGTTCGATGTCCAAGTGATCTACCGGGCGTTAACCCGGCAACTAACGACAGGATGATACTTTACTATTGCTTAACGACCAAAGTGGATCGGTCTTAGGCGATAGTACGGTATTTTCCCGGGCGGGTTGTCACAACAGTCCTGGGTACAAGGCTATCTGGCATGCCCCACATAGTACACCCAGCCTCACACAAGTACCCTCCTCCCGGTTGCTAGCCGGGCAGGAGATGAATCGAGAGTAGTAGTAGTAAAATCTCGTGTCGTCTCATTAAGGTACTAGGTTTACCGATCCCATTCCCGACAAGTGCTTAGTACGTTCAAAAGCTTAGCCCATGAAGCCACTGGACCGGAGCCCAAATCCCATGCTCTTACCACATGAGCAATCCATTTATAAATAGGGAGATTCCAAAAAGGAAATCCTATTCTCACGAGTGTCGAACATCACTCGACTTTTACCGGGTCCTTAGAGCATAGCATCTAACGACCTAGCATACTAGTAAAAGAACATAGGCACCTAGGGATCATGCAACTAGGGTTTCATTCAATTCCTGAAGGTAAATGCACATATAATAACAAAGATAGTTGCATAATTTAAATAAAACGGAGGTTAATGATAAACCAGGGCTTGCCTTCGTTAGCACAAGCAGTTAGACAAACTCCCGGACTTTGGCCCGGGTCTTGCTCTACGGTGACGTAGTGCACGTCTCCTCCTGCTCACTCGTTCACGTCAGCCGGCACGAGCGTGTAGCTACCGTCGGGAACTTCTACACGGAGGATGCAAATGCAAGACTTAAGTGACAATTTGATTTAGTTAATCACAAGCAACATATGAAAACCATGGGGTGCATGGTTGACCACGTTCACCTAGATAACAATACATTCAACATACTCTTCCTATAAAGTAACAATATGCATTGCTTTATTATCTAGACTTTTTAATAGACTGTGTACATATATACACAAGTAAGTTAATTTAATTCTCACAAAATAGCAAGGGGTTGGTTATAACTTGTTGGCAAGTTTTGCAACACAAACACAAGGTCCTTAGGTAAGAGTTGTGATTTTCCAATTAATTTCAATATTAAACCTACTAAGGTTCTTTCACTTTAATGCACAAAAATGAATCATAAAACACCAAGTGGGTTACTCACTGAGCTCATTAAGTCTAAAGCAAGCCACTGCTCACACATGCACATTTGCTTAAGCAAGAAAATAAATATATCAAATATTGCATTTCTATTTACCACAAACAAGATAATGCATATAAAAATAAATAAAGAACTTCTGGACTCAAACTTTCTCGCACTGTTTCTCTGGTCCAAAACAAGCATAGGAAACCAACGAACACATCTATAGCCTTTATAGATCTTGGTCTACACATTTATGATAGAAAACAAGCATAAATTAGGAAACAATATTTCTAGCAGAGATAAAATCATGATTAAATCATCAAAGGTGCATTTCAGCATAGAAAGACAATAGCCTGAGGTTGGGCTAAAAAATATATATACTTTAAGCTATAAAATTCATCTTGGCAGATTTTTCAATAATAAAATATAAATTATTTAAAACGATTTCTTCAGTAACTTTGTGCAATTTTTTGGCACAGGACCTACACATGCTAGTGCTCATAACATATCCAAAATTCAGCTCATGAACATGTATGGATTTTGCAAAATCACAGATCTAGGTAAATCACAATTCAATTTTTCAAGCAAAAACTATAGCTCAAAAGTATATACATGCTTTGTGAAAGTTGTAGGAATAGTTACACTGAGCAGAACAAAATTAGATTTGTAATTTTTGGATTTTTCTACGATTTTATATAAATTTTACAAGTTGCAGTCAACACACCCAAGAAAAGAAGAATCTATAAGCACTCTGGCCCCTAGAACTTCTGAACTTTCACAACTATACCCTCAACTTTAACAGCTTGGCCCTCGAGTCCAAAAATCCTCACAGAGGTACCCTCAGCGGCGGGGGAAGGCTTGCCGGCAGCGAGGGGTCGCCAGAGTTGGCCATCAAGCGGCACTGGACGGTGATTCAGCTTACCCTGGACCCACTTGCAGAGGAGGATTGACTGGAGGCGTCGCCGACGAGTGGCGGCGGCGAAGCCGTGGCGGCGCGGCCGCGGGAGTGTAGATTCCGACGAGGTGGGGAACCAAGCTAGTCAATGTGTGGCCCGTGGAACTCCCTTGTGACCTAGAGAAGGTGCTACGATAGCTGGAAAGCTCGGGAACAAAGCGGGGAGGCGAGCTCGACGGTGGTTGCTCAGCGGCTGTCGCGAGAGTTCGGGTCCCGGGGAACAAGCGGGTCGGCCTGGCCAACACGCGGGCGTGCAAGCTCAAGAAGTGCGGGGGGAGGGTTAGGTGTGCTCGGGCGGCACTAGAGATGAACGGAGCATTGAGCGCACCGAGGGGGTGCCAATGGTGGGGCGGCGGCTCGGGTGCTCGCGCGAGGAAGGAGACGGCGGCCTTTATAGGTGAGCACAAGGCGGTGGGGGGTGCTTCCTTGCACGCCAACGCAACCAGGTCGCGGTGTGGGCTGCGGCATGGTCGGAGTACGGCGCAACGGGGGCGGCGACGTGCGGCGTCCGCCCGCCAATGGCGCAAGGCGGCTCCGCCGCCCGACCAATGGGAAGGGTCGCGTGGCCTGTCCGGGGGGCCACCGACGTCATGTGCGGGAGGAGCCGGGCGCGGCGCAATTCCCACCGGACCCGGGGGCGGCCTCGGCGTGCGCGTACGGCCGGTACGGCGGCATGCCGACGCGGCCGGCGCGAGCAGCGCGGCGACGTCGTGCGCGCGGGGCGCTCTGGCTCTGAAGCAAATCAATGTAGCACTGTTTGACTGCCTTTTTCTCCCGATTTTTGAACTAAAGTGCTCCAAGTGCTAAATAGCAAAGTTGTAGATCAGCTAACCCTCTACAACTTTTACGAAAACCGTATAGGGTTTTCATCAACAGATTTTGCATAAAATGCAATGGAACTTTGCAGAAATCTCGGCTCCAGTGAATAGTGCCTGGAGGCGTTGACCTGCATTTTTCACCAATTTGCACTTCAAACCAGCAATGCCACTCAACATTAAAGTTGTGTCCCTCGACAAAATACACAACTTTTGTATTGGAAGAACTTGAAGTGTTTAGGTGAAATTTGGAGAACGCGGCAAAAGTTCCGGGCGACACTGGTGGGTCAAAGGGTGTCTAAGGGGTTTGGCTAGGGTTTTGACCCAACATTTACCATTAGTTGAGCAAGGGGTGTCATTAGGGATTGTTGGTGAAGTTTTCGAGGTAATGGCCCAGGTTGACCGCCGTTTGACCAAAGTCAACACAGTTGACCTGCTCATTAGGGTTAATAACCCCGACTGAAAACCTGGGGCGTCACACGTTGCAGTCCCGTGTGGGGTCACGCTGCCACGTGGTCCGTGCCCTCTGGGTCGTTGTAGATCCGGGGGCGGCGCCGGTCGCGCGCAAGTTGTTGACGTAGGCCGTCATCGGGTCGTCTGGGAGGCCGGGCTGTCCACGGGGGTACATCGCGGTGTACCGCTCCATGAACTCCCCCCAAGCAAGTGGCTCGGCTCCACTTGCCTGGAAGGCGAGGTCGGTGAGGTAGTAGGCGGCAAGTCTAAAACGCTCCTGCGTTGGGTTTGGCCCCAACATGCCGATGATCGTCTCGTTTGAGAAACCTCAGACGAAAGCTTCACGTCCCGCAGCCCCCGTCAAGACGTTGGGACGAGGTGGCCGGGCGAAGGTACGCCCGACGACGGACTCCGCCAACCCGGTGTAGACAAAGCTGAGGGAGCCGAAGCGCAGGGTGGCCCCAGGGGCCAACGGGACCCTGCAGCCGTCCATCCGATCCGCTGGTGAAGTTCGTCGAGACACACAATGTGCCCCTACCTGGCGCGCCAATTGTCGGGGTTCTCTACCGCCGGACAGTAATACTTGTATCAATCGTGCATCGGGCTCGGATGGTTAGCGTAGGAGACAACGAGGTTTATACTGGTTCGGGCCTCCGAGGAGTAGTACCCAACGTCTAGTGTCGAGCTGTCGTGTTCCCGAGCTAGGGGTATTTGTAGTAGGGGTTACAAACTGGTCGGGAGAGGGTGTCGGACCCAAGTCCCTTAGAGTGGTGTTCGGTCTGTAGTAGGTTTAACCCTTGTGACAGTTGCTCTCCTCTCCATTTTATAGACACAAGGGGAGGGGCACAAGGGGGAGGTAGAAAAGAAGTATAGTCTTGGTCGCTGGGATGTCCCGTCGTGCATCGCTGTCTGTCAGGCCGCATTGAAGTGGAGTTGTGCTATTTGGTCGTGGGAGCCGCCGTGTGGTCGGGCGTGGTTGTTTATCCCGGGACGCTTGGCACCTCCTCCGAATAGTTCGTTGTTGTCCTGGTCTGCCCGAGTACTTGACTAGCCCACCACGCTAAGGCCTAAGCTTAGGCTAGAGCTTGTCTTAGGGGGTGCTTGAGTGTCTCGGGCAAAGCTTGCGTGTGGCAGAGTTGGAGATGATGGTGATGGGACAACGGTGCAGCAGGGCAGAACCGCATTAAGGCTCTTGTTGGGGCCAGCTGCTTGCATGGGTCGCCAGCTAGTGTATTTGCATGGCGCGGGGAATCAGTCCTCCACGCGTCGTGGTGGAGACGTCCGCAGCTTGGGTTCGCGCCGCGTGTCGTGGCCCACACCCCAGTCGGAGTCGAGGGAGGCTCGTGCGGGGCGGGGACTGGTCGTGCGAGGTGGAGACTTGTCGTGCGAGACGGAGGCTGGTCGGAGGGGGTCCCTCTAGTAGGGAACTGGTCGGAGTTGCTGCCAATTAGTTGGGAGCATTGCGTCTTGCCAGTGAGGGTCTTGACCAGGGTCCTCAATCCTCCTTGTCTTGAATCTTGGCCTTGACATTGTCAATCTTGATCTTCACGTTGTCAATATGTCGGATTACTTTGTGTTAAGAGAGATCTTTTCGCCATCAAAAGGGGACCTAATCCAGGCCCTTCTCACCACCCCTCGGTCGCAACTTCCCCACCACCAGCATGCAGCCTTAAGCTCCGTTTTATAGTGCAGCCTTAGCCATTTTGAAGCAAGTAACTTGAATATTTGGGGGATAAACTAAGAGTGGTTAATTTAGAAACTAGTTTATCAACCTGTGCCCCGCACGGGCTAGGTAGAAATAGCTAATGATTATAATTATCTATGTCATGATCTGTTTGATTCGTCTTATCTAAGGAATTTCTGTCTGAGGCATTTATCTAAGTTTGAGTATTTTCCCTCTGATGGCGCCTCTGGTGGCTTGATTACCATTTGGAACCCTGCTCTCTTGGATGGATCACTAGTGTCAGCTAATGCTTACTCTATTACGGTTAAACTCACCTGTGCTCTTAATGGAAATTATTTTTGCTTGTCGAACATATATGGCCATTTGCTGCTTCTGAAAGAGTTGCATTCATCACTTGGCTCTACAATTTTGATACTTCAGATTTTGATGACTGGCTTCTTGCTGGTGATTTCAACCTTATTAGGTCTTCAGCTAACAGAAACAAAGAGGGTGGTAATCAGCAGGATATGCTTCTCTTTAATGATCTATCCAGCATTATGATTTGGCTGAAATTGAGTTCAGGGGCAAAGACTTGGAGTAACATGCAATAGGACCCCCTCCTTGAAAAACTGGATTGGGTTTTCACTTCCTCCTCTTGGGCTACCTCATACCCTCACACTTCTGTTAAGGTGTTAAGCAGGTCGGTTTCAGACCACTCGCCTTTCATGGTAATCATTGGCACTCACGTACCCAAAGCTAGGTTATTTCGCTTTGAGAATTATTGGATGGATTTGGATGGATTTCCTAGATTTCATGTCGGTTGTACAACTGAACTGGTACACTACCCCCTTCTTTGCCAATGCAGCGAAAACTGTCAATGCCAAATTCAGACAAGTCAGAGCAGGCCTTAAACATTAGAGCTAGGAGCTTTCTAAACTGGGGAAGCTAATCAACAACACTCATTTTGTTCTGGCTATCTTAGATGGTCTGGAAGAGCAAAGGCTTCTAAGCTCCCTTGAAAGTAGTTTCAGAAGATTAGTTAAGCAGTATCTTGCTAAACTCCTAGAGGCTAAAAGGTTGTATTGGAAGCAGAGAAACACTGCCAGGTGGGTGCTCTTTAGTGATGAAAATACAAGGCTGTTTCACACTATGGCCACCTACTCTATGAGAAGAAATTACATCTCTTCACTCACTTTGGAAGATGGTTCAGAGGTATTTGAGCATGAGCAAAAAAGTTGGAGTTCTTTGGTCTGCATATAGAGACAGGCTGGGGGTTTCTGAATTTTCTGGGATTCTCTTTGAACTTTCTGAGCTCATTCCCTTAGCTGACTTGCTTGTTTTGGATGGTCCTTTCACCATGTAGGAGATCACTACTGTGCTTAAGGACATGCTCTCAGATCATGCTCCTGGTCCAGATGGCTTCAATGGTGCTTTTTTCAAAAGATGTTGGCCAATAATTAAGAATGACATTGTCACATTGTGCAAGGACTTTGCTGATGATAATTTGAATCTAGAAAGCATCAATGGTTCTTTGATTACCCTCATTCCCAAAAAGGACAACCCTAGGACTGTGAATGATTTCAGGTCGATTTCTCTTTTGAATTACTCTTTGAAGTTCCTGACAAAGCTTCTAGCCAACGGACTGCAAGCAGTCATCCTGAAAGTGGTTCATGCTAATCAATATGGATTCATAAAAGGCGGAACTATTCAAGATTGTTTAGCTTGGGCTTTCCAGTTTCTTCACATGTGTCACAAATCAAAAAGGGAGATTGTTCTTCTCAAATTGGATTTTGAGAAGGCATTTGATAAAATTAAGCATGCTGTTATTTTAGAAGTCCTAAACTATAAAGGTTTTCTGATAAGTGGATTTCATGGATTAAGGCTATTTTGTCCTCTCGTTCCTCTTCAGTTCTTCTAAATGGGATCCCTAGCAAAGAGTTTAAGTGCAGGAGAGGGGTTCGGCAAGGGGATCCTCTTTCCCCTCTTCTTTTTGTTCTGGGAGCTGATATCTTGCAATCGGTGGTCAATGCTGAAGCTCTCCTTGGTAATTTGACTCACCCTCTTGGAAGTGACTTTACTGATGACTATCCCATAATTCAATATGCTAATGACACCTTGGTGATTATGTCGGCTGACCCTACTCAACTCTCACATTTGAAGGAGGTGCTCCATATCTTTGCTAGTTCCACAGGTCTCAAGGTGAATTTTGAAAAATCCTTTTTGGTTCCTATCAATGTGGATGAAAGTAATTGGCAGCCCCTAATTGATGCCCTAGGTTGTCAACTTGGCAAATTACCTACCACTAGGCCCTCCTTCCAAGAGTTCACCCCCATCTTAACCAGGATGGAAAAACATCTTATGGGTATCTCAAGATTCTTGTCTCATGCTGGAAGATTAGTTTTGGTGAATTCAATTTATTCAGCCTTGCCAACCTTCTACATGTGCTCTTTGAAGCTTCCTCTTGATTTGTTGGACCAGATTGATAAATATAGGAAACATGTTTTATGGCATGGGGGGATGTCAACAAGAAAAGTGGTTATCTGGTGGCTTGGAAACATGCTTGTCGAAGTAAAGCTGATGGTGGCCTGGGGATTATTGATTTGAGAGCTCACAATGTTGCCTTGTTGATGAAATTTCTGCATAAATTCTATAACAGAGCTGATCTGCCTTGGGCTGATATCACATGGACTCATTTCTACAGGAATAGTAGACCTCCCCGTGAAAGAAAAAATGACGGCTCCTTCTGGTGGTGTGACATTATGTCCCTAGCACCAAAGTTTCTTCAGATGGCTAAATGCACAGTGAGGTCTGGTTCTTCTGTATCTTTTTGGCATGACCCTTGGGATTTAGGGATCCTTAAAGACATTTATCAACAGTTGTCCTCTTTCTCTCGCAACAAATCCTGCTCTGTGTTGCAGTTGTTGTCCTGGGATGAGAGTAGAGCCTTCTTTCTGCCTCTATCTCAGATTGCTTTTGATCAACTTTGTGCTTTGAAGGAGACGCTCCTAGCACTTCAGCTCCCCTCGTCAGGTGCTGATGTTTGGACCTACACTTTGGGATCAGACTTCTCGAGCCACTGGGCTTATATCACTCTCCAGGGATCACACCCTGCCTCACACATCTTTAAGTGGATGTGGGTTTCGAAAGCTCAGCACAAGCCTAAGTTTTTCTTCTGGCTTTTTCTTCGAGACAGGACCAACACAAGAAATTTGCTCCACAAGAAAAACATTTTTCTGTCGTCTTATTCTTGTGATCTCTGTGTGCAACATGTTGAGGAGGATGTTAGGCATCTGTTCTTTGGTTGCCCCTTCAGTTATGCCTGTTGGACTTACTTAGGGGTGGATTGGGATCTGAATCTTGACTTCCAAGCCATGGTTCTCAACGCGAGGTTACATTTCAACTCGATTATTTTTAGATGCTGGGCCATTTGGTGTCATCACAATGATATTATTTTCGATGGTGCTTCACTTTCTTTCTTAATTTGGAAGAGGTTCTTTGTTAAGAAACTAAAGGTGGTTGCCCTTCGAGCTAAACCGCGTGTCGGGGACAAACTGAACTTATTTTTATGTAGCCTGCTTTGATGTATCTCTATCTTTTCCTTTTGGGTTTGTAGCCTTGTAATTGTACATATCCTTTTATATATAAAAAAATAGGGGTAGGGGCCTCCCCTGCTGATTCTCGTCAAATAATTGTAATAGGTTTAGTTAGTAACAGTTTTTTACTTAGCATAGCACCTTCATATGTGTTTGATTTGTATTTAATTGAACATTTTATTTTAAGTTGCGAACATAAAAATTGGTATTCTTATCTATCTCTCATTCATGAATATATGAATATATGACAACACACATTGGGAAGTATTTTTTATATAAATAATAACATAAATAATATATTTTTTGATAAAAACATAAATAATATATTAATAATTATAGACATAGTAATTTAAAATTTTATATTGATGCACTTTAAGATTTTATTATAACTATATGATTTAGATTCTGATTTAAGGGTTACTTTAAATTTAATAAGCATATAAGTGGAAAACTTATATGCAAATTTAGGGGTTATTTGATACTTTTTTATAGTAGCATAGGTGGGTAATTTACATGAAAATTAAAGATTAATTTACATTATTTTTTTATAATGGTATGTGGGTAATTTAGATACATGTTTAGGGGGTTACTTTTGTTTATTTTCTTAATGGCAAAGATGGGTAATTTATTAGAAAGATAACAGATCTAATGGCTATTACAATTAGAGATGTTAAATTGATGGTTAGATGTTTCTGGTTTTCGTGAAAATTTATAGGATTTCTCTATTTTTTTACTGTCCACCTAGGATCCTAGGTGCATCACGTGTAGGCCTCAAAAGTACCTCCATATGTGTTTGATATGTATTTAATTGAAAACTTTATTTCTGTCTCTCGTTCATGAATATATGAATAAATGACAACACACATTGGGAAGTACTTTTATATAAGCAATGATATAAATAATAAATTTTTGAGAAAAACATAAGTAATATATTAATAATTATATAAATAGTAATTTAAAATTTTATATTGATGCACTTTAAGTTTTTATTATAACTATATGATTTAGAATCTGATTTAGGGGTTACTTTAAATTTAATAAGCACATAAGTGGATAATTTGTATGCAAATTTAGGGGGTTATTTGATATTTTTTATAGTAGCATAGGCGAGTAATTTACATGAAAATTAAGTGTTAATTTAATAGCATACGTGGGTAATCTCTACTACTAAAAAGTACGAAGTGGAGACAAAAACTTGTTCCTACTTTCTTCCACTCGCGTGAATCTGCCCCCCTCGCCCCATCTTCCGGTCGACGCCCGCGCCCTCCCCCCCGGTCCCACCCGACGCTCCGCATCCCCTCCGCGCCCTCCCCCAATCGACCAATCCTATTTTCCCCTAGGGTTTCCACCCCCACGGTCCAATCCCAGTTCGGGTGCCGTCCTCCTCCTCTCCACGCGTCGCCGCAACGCCACCGCCCGTCCCTCCTCCTCTCCTCTCCACGCGTCGTGCGATGTCGAGTTCCTACTCGGGTACCCCCATGGAGGTCAAGGTCGTTCGCTCCTCCGCCGCAGCTCGCGCACGCTGTTGAGATCCATGTCGGGGTCACCATGGTTATCGTCTACGACCTCTCCTCCGCGGTCCCCTTCTCTCGCACTAGCATCGCCGCCACCTCCTCCACGCCGCTCCCCCGCCTGATGGCGGCTCCCCCGGTCGTGCGCCTGCTCCGCCTGCAGGCCGTCGGCCGCCGCTGCATCTACACCGCCGGACACCGCCTCCTGCTGCTAGGCACCGCCTTCCCCCTGAAGAAGCCCTCAAGCTCTGGGGTCCCCTACCTGGAGGACGACTCTGAGCCCTCATCTCTCGGCCCCCGCTCGAAATCCCTGTCTATGTGAAGCATGGCATCTACAGGTAGCAAATCTCGTAGATTCTATCGTTTTCCATGTATCTCGCAAATTCTCACATAAATAAGATCTTATTCTTATTTATCTCGTGGTGCTAGGTTTTGCTGACTGCTACTAAATCCACTGCCTCCAACCAGGGACCTGTTCGTGAAAGATGATCCAATTCTTTGTGCCTATTTTTCTTCTTATGTGCAATATACTATTTTTTGAATAGCGATAGCCATAACAAAGTTTTTGGATCTGCAATCCTTTAGGTGATTATGTCGATTTTTCCTGTAATCCTTAAGTGGTGATGTCAAATTTTTCCTCTTTGTAGACAAATCCTCATTTATACAATTTTGGGGATGATTTGTGAATGTACTACACATAAACATTGCTATCGCTGCTTGCCATTCCCTTTTTGGCAGTTCTCATATAAACTAATGCATGTTGTCAGCTGTTAAAGAAACTCAGATTTAGGAAATAAATGACTGATGTTGAATCATTTGTCTCATGCGTGATAAATTGCTTACATACTAGGATTTATCTGGTGTAGATTTACCACTTAGGACTCCAGACAGGAGGATGCTTGAATTGGCTCTTCAGATTCAAGGTAAAGCCCTTTATTTTTTTGGTTTATTTACCAATGTATATAGTGCTAGCGTTATTAGTTCACACACTACTGGTGTTGCTAGCATAATGCTCCTCTTCCGAAGATGGTAGCAGTAGAAGCTATGCTATGCTCTTGTGAAGTTAAAGTACTTCTGAATACAACATCTGGTGGAGTTTATTAATAGATGAACGAAGAGTTTCGATTGTTGGAATTCTAGTAAATTGCTAATTGGGCTATGCTCTTGGAATTGCTTCGCTTAAGTTCCAATATCCATTGTATATATATGCCTTTCCTACTATTACAATTGGTAATGTACATACATATGCAATTTTGAATGAGTCAAGTTTAATACATTACTTCCAATTAAATTACTTCTTGTTGATATTTTCATTAAAGATCTGTAAGTACTTTGCAAAATAATTGGTATTGTTATCGCACTTAGGAATTTTTTCTCATATATGATTTGATTGATTAAAATTTTACTTCATTATAATGAGGAGTAATGAACACGGTGCAAGGCATATATTTGACTGATTAAAAAATCACATCCTTTGTAGGTCAGATATCACTTTGTGGCTTTCTTTTTCGGATTGTCTATAGCTCACCCACGCAATTCTGAGCCTCTCACACGAATTTTTGCAATTATTTACATCTCCAGACTACTATTTCTCCTCCCCCTCCCTCAGTTTCTTACCTTCTTCCTCCTCCCGACCTCCCCTGCCTCCCGCGCCTGCTTCCACCGCCGCCGCCCCGCCGGACCCTAGCTTTACCTTTCTTTTTCAGTTTTGTACAAGCACCGCCGGACGAGATCTACTCCACGGCGTTCTCGGGGAGCGCACCCCATACAGCCCCCACCAAGTTTCTATATAGGTATGGACTCGGATCTCGGCGCTATCACAATGGTTCATGTCATTTTGGTTTTATAGCACCATGCCGCCTTTCTTTCGTTTGATCCGTTGTGTATTGAGAAAGCAAAGTGAATATTTATGTTAGTTAAATGTGTGCCTGGTGTATTGTAACATGGGGAGGGAATCTTGCCCGAGATGTTGGATTGTATTTATCGCTTCCAAAGATACAAGCGTTATTTAAATCATATGCCTTGTACCGACCGCAAGTAGATAATGATCATGCCGGATTGCAAATGGAATGAGCAGAAAATGTGTAACTAGAGAGGGAGACATATTAAGCATTATGATATTGCAATGCTTGAAAGGGAAAGCAGCTTAACACATATCAACACACACACGCTTGTTTAATGACATGGCATCCTATATAGAGTATACAACCTAAGCTCTCAAGTTACCATATTGGGCTTAAGTTATCCGACATGTTTTAGTAGTCATTAAATTATCACTCAAAATTTAAGTGATCAAATACATGAACAGCTGTAAATTCAATGCAGGTAACGGTTTGCCGGGTGACCTTGAAGGTATTCTATGGCACTTGCCGTATCGCCGGTATTGTCCGTTATCTTTTGTCATTGCATGCTTTAAGTCAATTTTGCTACTTTTCTATGAGACTCGGGCATAGAAAACAATGTGGCATCTATTTAATGTACCTCCCGAATGGACCTTTTAATTTTCTTCTCGATTATTGAGTATCATTGTGATTTTTTAGTTGGTGGCAAGATGCATCAAACCTCGCAAGCTACGAGCAGCAGGATGCACATGAATTTTTTATCTCCATCCTTGACCATATCCATGAAAATATAAAGGATGATCAGCACAAGTCACATGCCCAAGGTAGCAACCTTCTCTTTTGCTTACTTATCAATCAAAGATCTTAGCATTTGTTGCGCTGAACTGAAATCTGTATTAAGTCATTCAAGCATCACATTTTGTTCTATGTTGTGTACTACTTCACTGTTTGAGCTAAAATCTGTCTAAATCAATGTAAACTACATTTTTAATGATAAGAGTGCAGCAGGATCCATGTGTTAGGATAGCACAGGTTTGTAAAAAAGCATAGGATACAAGTTTTGGATTCTTTTTGGGAAGTGCTTATTCGTGAAGACCTCAAAGTTACCGTGAGTTTTAACTATTTTACCTTTTTGTATTTGCTTTTGCCGATTGCACATATAAATTAAAAGTACATGCACAAACAAGTTGAAGGGATTGCGGAAGCGCATTGAGTACGTAGTGCAATGTAGTGGCCTTAGAGAACACAAATGGCCGAAGTACGTGTCGACACCCGGGAAGAAGAGGAGGTCATAAAATCCAATGCATAAAAAGCTCATTATTTAGCAGAAAACATGTATGCTAAATTAACTAATCAAGGTTTTCTCGCATTGTCATTTGGGGAACTTATTGGCTTTTTATTGTCATTTATAGGCTTGATATTTGTGTGCAATTCATGTTTTCTCATGTGCTAATATTGTAGACACTTCTCTCGTGTGTTCCGTTTTATGATGCCGATATTGATGGAGCACCTATGAACTTCCGTGATGTATTCTTGTACAGCCAAGCACTTGAAGGTATTACACTGTCCATGGTGAGTTAGTTGAACAATACCGTCCCGCCTCGTCTATATTTTCAACCATTTACTCCGTAATTTATTTTTTACCAACCGTAAAGTGCTTGTTGTAAAATATTGTTGCAATTTCTTATACCAATGTTATAAGTTAAGCATGGCTTATCTTTTCCTTGCCCGCATTCTTGAAGCTCCTAAGGAAGAAGAGGTTTCCCTTCTTTAGAAAATTTCGGGTGAGCTTATTGCCTCAAAGATATTCCAATAATGTTGCTATGTCTTCCAACAATCTTAGCAATTTGAATATCAGTTGGCAGTCAAGTGGATGCCTAAGTACACTAATAAAATTACTCTGAGCTTGAGTATTTTGTCTATTGGGTGCTTTAACAATACTTAAACCTGGCTATTTTCTCCTGTAGTTTCCGCAATAGTAACATATAGTTAAACACACTTGATCTGGATAGAGGGCTTTGTGATTATATGGAGGGCAGGCAGTTCTCATGTTGGGTATTGCATACTATTTCTCATTTATAATTTGGTGCTCGACAATTTGCGGTTACTATATACCTGGGTTTGCAATGGCATTAAGACATATATATATATATATAAACTTGTCTGTCAAGCCTTTCGGTTGCATATGATGAAAATGTTCATCACGGTATATCTAAATGATCTTGGCTTGTCAATTATGTGAGAGAGCACGAACAAATACTAACGATGTCGCCAATGGCATTGCGGTTTGTGCCGGCAACATATAATTAATCAATATAATTAGTCCATGACTCCATATTTTTTCACGTAATTACTTATGAGTTGCCTCTATCAATATAATTAGTCTATGTTTCTTGACCTAATTACTTATGAGTTGCCTCTACATATTATTTCCTACTCACAATGATCTCATCAAGCATTTTGTGAATTGGCAGATTAGGCACAACATATACTTAGCCACTCATAAGATCATATTGCACACATTCGTAACCAAAGTTGGGTGATGTTCAGGTTAGCAGATGATTCATCGATCACGAGTTTACAAGGTTCATTTAGAACTAGGTATTTAAATGTACTGATTTCAATTTGTAACGATATCCTTATCTGCGCTTTAATGTTTGCAATTTACCCAAGCCTAGATCATGAGTTTTTCATGTAACACTCTCTTTGCTACTTTGTCAAAGATAAACTCGTTGAGATGGTTTGGTTCCCGGGTTTTCCTTTATGCGGCATCAATTTATAGTCATTCTATCTATGTGTATGAAAACCTCGCTATCAATTTCCATCTATGTGTATGTAAACCCGCTAGCATTTTCCATCTATGGGTATGTAAACCCGATATCATGATAGTTGTGCATCGCATTAGAAAATGAAAAATTTAAATTTAGTGCAACATCAAATTAGCAAATGACAAGTTTTCAATTTATATAATGCAGTTTGATCACTAAACTCCAATGTCCAATTCCTTTCACTTGTCGCCTTAGAACAACAAGCCTATTTTTTTATCAAAGCAATATGATCTTATTGGTCCCACAACTTTGGATTTTCAAGGGCCTAAAGATGGATAATCTGAATCTGTTCTATGAAAAATTCTCATTTTGATATTTTGAATTGTCTTTATCATGTAGTGTCTAAATTTCTCAATTTTATTTGTATATAAATGTCTCAATTTTATTTGTATCTAAAATCCTCAATTTTATCTCTTTGTCATTTCAATATGTTTTGATTGCTTCGTACAGGATTAAATCTGCAAAATTGTGAATGTATGCTCAAGTGCAGTACTGCAATCGTTGTCAAACTGAACTTGGCAATTCATATATTGTGAATTGGCTTGGGAAATGGATAAATAGTTAAATATGACACCAGAAGGAAGAAAAATCTGACACCACGACGACATGCCGACGTACGCATTCTCGACTCCTCCACTCTACGCTCCAATCACTCGGCTTCTATCCCGACCCCCGTATGATTTGTGTTTGGCACTTTGGTTGTGCATTGGTTTCTAAACCATTCTATCCGTCCATGTTGCGTATACTAGGGGGAGGTGGTGGAGATACAGGTGTGGGACGGTTGACAACAGGTGAGGTTAGTTTTGAATTTCAAAACTCTTATATTATCTGAAATTCTAAATGAGAATGTTCAGAATTGGTAGAAAAAAGTTATAGAAGTGTTGTATTTGTTCATTGTTCAGAATTCCCAGTGAGATGTTCATGTCCAGTTTAATAACTTTTAGTATATAATGCGCATCCACATTGGGGTTCTTATTGCAACTCGGTTGATTTTATAACAACTGATAGTATAGAATCGGGTGATAAGTCCGACATTCGGTATATAATGTGCATCCACATTGAGGTCAAAAGGCGCGTTTGCAAATGGGATAAACATTGCTTTCCCTATACTTCTTAAAATTGATTTATGATCAAAGTGGTCTGAACACACAAAAGGGTGTCTGAAATAAAAGATGAGTAAACATTGGTCGGAATGTCATTGTTTGCTAAGGCTGGAGAGCTGGGAGCGCTGGTGATGACGATAAAAAAATGCATTCCTGTGTTAGATGTATGTGTTGTTACTATTGGACTTTGGGATTTTGATAACAAGAATAATGTAGCATCACAGAGAGAAGAAGGGCTCACATTCCAAACAAAAGTCACATATTGTTACATATTGTCAAAGTTGTGCTATCTAGAGCCGTAATAACTAAGGAAATTAATAGTACGTACAAATGTGCATTTTAGCCCTGTTACTTACATGAGTCACTTGTTACTTGAGCTTCATGAAAATTCTGTCTCCTTGAAAATAACGCAACAGGGACTTAATTATATTCTTTATTACAATCAGAATTATACGGAAGTAATATTTTTGTTAAGAGCTAGGACTAATATTTTTCAGCCGAAGATGCTTCCTCTAAGCCATAGGGAAGTATTCGAGTGCATGCCCTACTCCAGCTTACCCTTTTATAATGAATATATATACATATGAAACCCGCAGTGTTAGAGATAAAGTCCTCGGCCATCGGGATTAGAAGATCAAGCAACAAGATTTTGCTTATCACGTTTGCCAAGTTTGCTCTCCGGAACCGGAGATGCAATCAAGTAGAGAAACATCACACCGGGTTTGATGTATGTTGTAAAGTATATATAGAATATATGCTTCATATTTAGTAGTAACAATATATGTATATGCAAGTTGCACAATTAAATTTATTAGTGAAATAGCTTTTGAAAATCTAGGGTGCTCTCTTGTCAACTGTCATGTTTTCCTCCTGGCCCATGTATTATGTACTTTTTATAGTCACGAAAATATATATGCATCTAAGTAAATATGATGATCAAACTAAGCAATGTAACATTTGTTCTTATTTTGACACTATTATTGTTCCGTTGTATGCCCCCGCATATTACATTGTTAATATATTGTAGCCCGTAGCAACGCACGGGCATGATCCTAGTTTAAGATACATATTTAGGAAGTACTTTATTCTATTTTCATAATTGCAGAGGTGGGTAAATTATTAAAAAGATAACATATCCAATGGCTATTATGGTTAGATACGTCGAATTGCTGGCTTGATGTTTCTGATTTTTGCGAGAATTTATAGGATTCCTCTATTTTTTAGACTGTCCACATAGGATTTTAGGTGGCATCACGTGGAGGCCTCGAAAGGAGCCTCCAATTCGTAATAGTAGGATAGGTGTTCTGATAGTCTACGTGATTTTTTCCTTGTATCTTATCTTAGTCTTGCTAATTTAAAGCAACCCTTTAAATTTGCATGAGATAAAATTTGAATTCAAGTATCTAAGATAACCCCATATCTAAATTACCCTGATGTCCCATTATTAAACGTAACATGAGATAAAATTTGAATTCAAGTAATATTCATAAATAATATCCCCAAGGACACAAAAATATATGATTTTATTTAATATATTATTTATATAGAAAATAACAATTAAGGTATATAGAGGAAGTCATAAAATATATATTTCCATTTTAAATGTAAAAATATAGATCAAACTTAGGATCTTTTAAACAAATTCAAGCACATACCTAGCCACCACTACTTCCAAAGCCCAAGCATGCAATCCGCCGGTTTAGGCAGTGGTCCGTAGGAAATGAAATTTCTATATATACACTTGAAATAAGTCGACAAATACTAAAATACAAGGGGACAAGTTGGTCTTTTGTACTTGATGAGTAACGGTGCTGTATGCTGAACAGCGCTTGATGTTGTTCCTGGAAGTCTGGAATCCCCCCTTGACGAGACAACGACCGAACTTGAACGCGCCGCACCGCCCTGCCGCCTGCCGTTGAAGAAATGGGAAACAGAGCCGGCGCGGGCAGCAGGACCGGACCGAATGCCCACAGGCGACATGTGCAGCGCACCTCGCCGCCGTGTCGCCGTCGGAAAGGCCGGGCGGGGAGGGCGCTGCCGCTCGCGGTGCCTACCTGATAAATCCCGCGTCGGGCGGGCGGGCGGCGGATAGGACGTGTACCGCTCCGTACGCCGTCGCGTGGCTGCATGGAACGGCATCCTGCTCGCGGGCGGCAGAGTAGGTCGACCCGAGTAGAACTCCTCGAACGTATCCGTACGCGTTGCGTGGAGTGCCTTCACCGCTTCACGTGCATGTGCTCGCTCGCTCTGTCGTCTCCCATTCTTTTGGAAAGGGCGGCGAGGACGGTAACCGTCGGTTCGGTTAGGTATTTGCCCTGACCTGAGCTGCCAATGTACACCGTCTCAAAGGTGTACTACTGTAGTAGTTATTTCTAGAAATGGTAAAAGGTTAGTATTAAACAACCACTCGTGCCGTTTTCACCCGAACGGAGGCGGCATGGATTCGGCGTGCTCCACAGCTAATGACGTTCCGCATCAGGGCTTTTGCCGCCAAGAGCAGAGCGCCAGCGGCTCTGAGCACCCGAAGCACTATGATTTCCAGAAGGAGAAAGATACGATGAAGAGAGGGAGCACGAGGGCCCGACACTTGTCCGCGGGGTCTCAGCTGCAACGGGCAATTTTCTCCATGCCAGCTGGCGGCATCAGACCGCTCTCGACACGTTACTAGCACAGCGCAGGTGACGGCTCACGGGTTTGCCATTGGGGGCGGCACGTTGGTGTCGTAAGGGCACTCCCAATCCAGACTCTATCCATAGAGTCCACACATTGAAGACTTTGTCCCAATAAACTATGCTCTCCAATGCAAAATCTGAAATAGTAGTTTCCATAGATAAAAATAGTTATTACTCAACACAAAAGAAGTTGATCAGTTGTGTCATATTATCATGTGATCTGTCATACACCTCTCAATAATATTACGAGAGCATACAGAACAACCAGACGCACAACTGCATAGCATCCCTTCTGTTGACAGGCCTGCATGGCCATAGAACACGCACATTTTGTGAATTTGGCACTGTCTCTTATAGTTGTACTGTGTGCCTATGTGAAGGTAAATTGATTTGATTTCAAGAATAACAAGTCAGTTCTGTCACTAAGAACAAGAAAGCACAAGCACGAACACAAATTGTATCCAATTTCCATGTGCTAGCTTGGTCAGAATGAAGGAAAGCGAGAAGAAGCGCCCAGATGTTTACCTGCGGCGGATGCGGCGTCTAGCCTCACGCGCCTTGCGCTTCTTCTCATCTTTCTTGCTCTCGTACCTCCGGCGGCACTTGATCCCCTGCAGCACGACGGCGCACATCACGCCTCCAGCCGGAACAGCCGAAGATGGACTCTTCACACTTGTTCTCGTCAACCAAGATCGGCATATTGTACCCCTTGGCAGCCACCACCGCCGTCGGCGCGCACCGCGGCACGTGCAGCACGGACGACAGCGAGATCTTCCCAGAGAATGGAGCCAGGGGCAGCTGAGCAGCGTGCTCAGCAGGAGGTCGTGGCGGACCGGCGGTGATGACATCTTCAGTCGCGTGCGCCAGAGAGGGAGTGCGGGAGAGGGCAGCATGCGGGGCAGAGGGGGGAAGTCGCGATGGAGCTGAGTGCCGCCGGCGTACTAGATCCATCGAAACGAAGACCGACTTCCCAACACGCGTCTTGCTAATTTCTACCGCCTCGAATGTATCGTAGACGTCGCATCTAAAGAAGAAATGGAGTCTTCCTTTCTCTCCTTCTCTCTTCAATAAATATACTGCCACATCAGCAAAAGTCAATAAATATGAGGATAATAAATGTACTTAGACTCTAGGTAGAGTCTTGGGTTCGGAATGCCCTAAATCATCACCCCCTGCCGTCCGACCGGTGAGCGTCCATCCTTTTGAGTGTTAAATCTCTGATTGTTGACTGTTAGCGCGAGCACCGATCGTGGGGTTGAATAATTACCATCATCCTCAATGATGGTGGTGATTATAACATGCAATAATAGTGAGCCTAATTTTACCTTTGCCGACCCAAGATTACACTTGGATGGATGGAGGCCGAAAACACCAGCACTAGTAGCTGAGAGAATCTCAGAGACGCGGCTCAATTCCAGCCTTCCCCCAAAGAGTGCGAAGCGGAGAGGAACGCTCCCGCTCTCACGCCCGACTCGAATTGGCACTCGTTTTCCAGGCCCCCGCCCAGAACTAGAAATTTCCCCACGTGCTCGCGCGCCACCAGCCACGTTGCGGATCCCCCCTAGCGCGCCTCCTCCCAGCCGATCAATCGTGTACGGATGGAAGCCGAGCGAGCCACGCGCGGGCACGGCGCGCTTCTTCTGGATGTGTAGTTTCGCTCGCGGCACCCGCCTTATAAATACGCGCGCTCCACTTCAAACAAGCGCCAAATCGCACACCCAAAATCGGGGACGTGCGAGCCAACTGATTCGAACCAACCGAGCGCCGAGGATACAGAGAGAGAGAGAGAAGGGACAGAAGAAGAGCGCCATGGCAACAGCGGTCAGCGGCCGGTGGACGCGCGTCCGGATGCTCGGCCGCGGCGCGTCGGGCGCGGTGGTGTCGCTCGCCGCCGACGAGTCCACGGGCGCGCTCTTCGCCGTCAAGTCCGCCCCGGCGGGGGCGCCAGCGGCGGAGCAGCTGCGGCGGGAGGGGGCCATCCTGTCGGCGCTCCGCTCCCCGCACGTCCTCCCCTGCCTCGGCTTCCGCGAGGCCGCCGCCGCCGCGGGGGGGTGCCAGCTCTTCCTCGAGTTCGCGCCGGGCGGCTCCCTCGCCGACGCGGCGGCGAGGGGCCTGAGCGAGCGCGCCGTCCGGGCGTACGCGGCGGACGTCGCGAGGGCCCTGGCGTACCTCCACGGGCGCGCGCGGCTCGTGCACGGGGACGTCAAGCCCGCCAACGTCGTCGTCGGCGCCGACGGCCGCGCCAAGCTCGCGGACTTCGGCTGCGCCCGGGCGCTCGGCTCCGCGCGGCCCATCGGCGGCACGCCGGCGTTCATGGCGCCCGAGGTGGCTCGCGGGGAGGAGCAGGGCCCGGCGGCCGACGTCTGGGCGCTGGGCTGCACTGTCCTCGAGATGGCCACGGGCCGCGCGCCGTGGAGCGACGTGGGCGACCTCCTCGCCGCAGTGCACCGGATCGGGTACACGGACGCCGTGCCGGAGGTGCCCGCGTGGATGTCCGCCGAGGCCAAGGACTTCCTGGCCCGGTGCTTCGCGAGGAACCCGCAGGACCGGTGCACGGCGGCGCAGCTCTTGGAGCACCCGTTCCTGGCGTCCGCCGGCTGCGGCGTCAAGGCAGAGGAGGATGTCCCGGCGAGATGGGTGTCCCCCAAGAGCACGCTGGACGCAGCGCTCTGGGAGTCCGACGATTCTGATGATTCCGATGACGAGGGCGACTTTCCAGAGAGCCCAGCCCAGAGGATCAAGGAATTGGCCGCCGCATGCTCGGTCTTGCCGGACTGGGATTCCGAGGAAGTCGATTGGATCCAAGTGATCAACGAGCAATGCGATGAAACCTGCAAGAAGGAGATGACCGGCGAAGACAAGTGCGTGTTGCTGCTTAGTGAAGTGTTGGAAACAGATTTCGTTGACGCCGATGCTGCAGAGGGCGATGATCCTGAGTGTTCTGTAGCTGTAGGATTTACTGCTCCGTCAGCTGAGCAGCAGGAAGATTGCTGTAGCGGTTCTTGGAGTGATCTACCTGTAATTCCTGTTGCGACCTGTCACGAAATTGAAATGTCAAAGCCATTTTTACTGCCAAATTGTCTCCTCTTTACTCTTTCCTCTGTTACACTACAATTCATTGTGCTAGGTGATTATTCCAATTCACACTGTTGTGTTGCCAGTGCGATGCGACGATTCCAGAAGCATTGTTCTAGAGCAATTCCTGAAACATTGTTCTAGAGCATACCGATCACACCAGTGAAGCAATGACCGGGGAGTATATCCCCTCCTCTCCTGTCCCCTCCACCCATGGGGCCATGCTAAAAGCAATGACTAGATCATACCAGTAGCTGTTTGGACTTTGGAAGCATCGCAATTGGGAGCTTTCTGGCCAATGTGTCTCGTCCATTCTTGGCACGGCACATATCTCCCGATCCCTGTTTACAAATTTGCGCACGTTCGCCGCTTGATTCCGAGCTGATAACGATGAAGAATGAAGCTCGGTACTAGCTGATAACGATGAATGGAGCTAGGAATGGCGTCCGCCTTCGAGCTGGCGAAACGGGCTACTCTTTCCTTCCTGTTACCAGTGATCGGATGATCCGGGGTCTCTTGACAGTGGCTAGCTTGGGGAAATTTACCCCAATTCGTCCGGATAAGTCTGGACATATTGGCACGCGGCCTGGTAACGCTAGTGACGGCCAAGTGGCAGCCTCTTCCGAACCTGGGTGGTGTCTGAGCTTGCCGCGCAGGCAAATAGTATAAAAAAACGAAGTTGGCGTACACGTTTGATGCCTGCTTGACACACGTGGAAGCAGATAGGAGTATGGGAGTTGGGAGAGGTCTCTTTGAGCTTGTGCAAGTCCACAAGGCTTCCCTCACCGTGACACGCGTCCCGGCTCCTGGGAAAGCTTTCCCGTGAAACTTCTGTGCCCGTTTCTCCCAGCACAGGGAGTAGGCACAGTACTGTACGTGTACGTATAGTCGATAAAGATATTTCCCCACAGCCCGCATGTTTGTTTCCCATAAGTCATCTGATTTTAATTGGATTTAAGTCAGTTCTGTTTGGCTGCAATGACTTGTAAGTCAGAGGCTACGCAGGGTGGTAAAGGAAAAAGTGAAAATAAATTACTTAAAGTAGAGGTGAAGCTACTTATGCAACTTATAAGTTGGAGCACTTTAAGTCAGAGTTGTTTGGTTTCACAGGTGACTTATTTTACACTTTTTACACTTTAAGTCACCCTACGTATGAGAACCAAACGGGGCCTTATTTTACAATTTTTACACTTTAAGTCACCATAATTATATGAACCAAACATGACCTCATCTCTTTCTTATGTCAACTAATAAAATTGTTTTATTCTCCTATACGGTAATTAGTAGCCTTGATTTCTTTGCCCGTGCTTGTGGATCATACAAGACCGTCGTCTCCCTCTTTATTTAATTTCACGAGGAGATAGAAATCTCAGCAAAGAATACGTACATGCTGCATCTTGAAATTCTGAATGTCCTTGCGCTACCGTTCCATTTTGGTGTCAGCAGGCACCGCGGTCACCGCATCCACGGCGCGGGGAATTTGGTGGCCAACACACGATGGCCTCAGGAATCGTCAGCAACCTTGCTGTGCGCCAACTAACGTAGCACCACTACCTTACACATCTCAACTCGCCTTTCGCCTTTGCTATTACTCTCCCCTTTCTTGAATCTTGCTTGAGGTCTTCCAGCAAGAGAGTGAGGGGAAATGCGTGGCGCACTAGTTTAGTCGCCTCCGATCCTCTAGTATGTAGTAGGCTCAGGAGGGCAGGCAGTCGGGCGCCCAACTGCATTCGGTAGGTGGTGGTGTGCACCCAACTGCGCTGTGCAAGTGCAGGTCAACATTCCGTGGCGGGGGAAACTATCTTTCTGCTCGAACCAGCGCCGTCGTGGCGCCGGGGATTTGACCTGCGTGGCGTGACCGCGGTTGTTGAGCAGCAAGGATATCGTGCAGAGGTCAGCTGGCCGTGTGATCGTCGCGCTCGATCGTCTCATTGATCGCGTCACTCCAGCCGGGACTGACGGCTGCTGCCCAGATGATCATCTCTTGACGAGGGGTGTCCGTCTGTAAACGGCCGTCCGGTTTGTTTGCGGCTCGATTCATCACACGTTTATTCACTTCGATTTTATTAGCTTTTTTTCTTGAGACCAGCTTAGGGTTTTGCCCCACCCGGTTGGAACAAACCACCGAGGTCCGGTTCCGGTTAGCCGGTCTGACTTGTTTGGATAAAAAAAATCGGAAAAATTCAAATTTCAAACAAAATGCGTAGTGCAAATAGTTTGAAACGACCTACCAAGTGATTTGACCGGTAACCGATTGTTGAAAAAACCAAATCAGTGAAGAATTTGGTGTATTTTCAAATTTAAATTAAAAAACGGTTTTATTCCTAAAAATATTTCAAGGTGCGTAGAATCTAATTGTGTCAAAAATTTTCAAATATTACTGCACTTAGTATTTTTTCGGGCTTTGGAAGGTCAACTGACCAATTTTTGTTCCTTTTTCTTTTTTGGTTAAACTTCTTATCTCAAAGTACGCTAAATGAACGAATATTTGAAAATGTTTGACACCATTAGATTTTTCACAACTTGAAGTATTTTTACTTTTTTATTTTTTAAATTCAAATTCAAAGTTTTGAATCACAGTCGGTAACCGGCCGGTCCTGACCGGTTCCGTTTCTGAAAAAACCCTGGACCAGCTTCGTTTCACTTCGATTCTTTTTGGGATCAGCTTTTTTCTTTTCTGTGACGAAGTGGAGTTGATCATTCGCATGTGTCGGCAAACGTGGCCTCCGGATGATCAGACGCGCTGCCGCGTGATGCATGCATTGTGCTCGCGCGCGACGTGGAGCTACGAGGGCTACTGGAAAGCAAGAAGGCCGAATCATTTGGACGACGCTGACGGGTAGTAAACTACTCCCTCCGTCCCAGAAAAGAAGCAAGTCTAGGAATTTTCACACAAATCAAGGAGCATGTAAAATGACGCATTTGCCCCTACAACAGTGAAGCAACAATGATTGCAATATGTACTCGAGTGGCTGGGTTCCAAGCAATACTGTATCAACAATATTTAAATGAGACATGCTTATAAGCACCACGTCACCACCGACTACTGAGTACAGAAGTTGCTGGAATTTTCCAACGCAACAATATGCAAAATTTGAACTCCCGTTAGTTTCCCTCCCATCTTTGGCCTATAAAGTCTGTTAGTCGTAGCTTCCAAGGCCTTCTCTTCTTCCATTTCTTCCATTCACCATCCATGGCTTTAGATCTCAACAAAGCAGCACCAGATGATGAAGAGGTGTTACCAGACCTCAACCGACCACTATATGATGAAGAGGTCCTACCAGACCTCAATCAACCACTAGTAGACGATGACGAGCTTTTGTTGCAGCAGCAAGATACTCTTGATGGAGCTGAATTCGCTGGAGGACAACAACTTGTTATCAGTCGAGGTGAGTAACTCATGACTCAATCTCTATCTTAATTGATGAATACAAGTGCAACAAGACTTAACATACCTCAACCAACCAGTAGATGATGAAAGGATATTGCGGCAACATCATCTTAATCAAGTTGCATTTGCTGGAGAGCAACAACAGTTTCTCACTCCAGGTAATTACCTCATGATTCAATTCATATCTTAACTGATCACTCATTTGCTACAACCTTTGTATCTTAACATATCGCCTTCCTTTGATGATCTGTATGAAATAGTTGATGGAGGGCCTTACCAGACCTCAATGAGCTGCCTGCAAATGAGGAAGAAGGGTTGCAAATCCATGAGACACAACAAGGAATCAGTCTAGGTAATGGAAGATGGTTCAACATGATTTATTTGTAACTAACCTATGTACACAACAACTAACCAGTGACCTTTTTTATAGCCACTGATCTGCACTTCGAGGCCTCAGAGGAGTATGGAGTCTACGATGGGGATCTGGACATCGTATTTGATGAAGAGTAGTTGGAAGACTCAAGCGACGACGAAGATGCACATGTAAATGGAAGTGGACAAACTAGGTCAAAGGAGCTTACTGCCACTCAAAGACAACAGATATATGAGGCATTGCTTGAGAGAAGTAACTGTGGAAAATTAAGGAAAAATACCACAAAAATAGTTGCTGAATTGTTCAATGTGAATCGTCATGCAGTATGGCGCATTTGGCGGCGGGTGAAGCAATGTGTGCTAATGGATTACCAATTGATATCAGCTCCAGGAAGCCTTCTGGTAGGAAAAAAGTTGAAGTCGACCTGTCCCACGTAGCAAAAATTCCCTTGCACAAAAGGAATACCATAAGGTCTTTAGCTGAAGCAGCAGGTATGGCAAAATCCACAATGCATAGGTTGTTCAAAGATGGGCACCTAAGACGGCACTCGAACACATTAAAGCCTTATTTGAAGGAAGAAAATAAAAAAGAAAGGTTGTGGTGGTGTCTTTCAATGTTGGATCCAAACACATTGCAAACCGAACCAAAGTTTATTGAAATGGAAAACATCATCCATATAGACGAGAAGTGGTTCCACGTCACAAAGAAGGATAAGACTTACTACCTGCTTCCAGAAGAGGAGGATCCATATAGGACTATCCACAACAAAAACTGCATAGAAAAGGTGATGTTCTTAACAGCAGTAGCGAAGCCTAGGTATGATAATGAAGGAAATTGCACATTTGATGGCAAGATAGGCATATGGGCTTTCATCAGAAAGGTAGCATATTCTACATGCTTCGTTTCCTAGAATTAGTTGATTTTATTTAGTTTTCAACCTAATATGTGTTTCATTATTTGTAGGAACCAGCAAAAAGGAGAAGTGGCAACAGAGCAAGGGGCACACTAGTCACTAAGACAATGAAGGTTGACAGAGATACTATACGGTCATATATGATCGCTAAAGTGTTGCCTGCTATTGTAGCTCGTTGGCCTAGAGAAGATGCAGGAAAAACAATTTGGATTCAACAGGACAATGCAAGAACTCATATCCCGGTTGATGACGAACAATTTGCACAAGCAGTAGCACAAACTGGGCTTGACATCCGCCTCATCAACCAACCAGCTAATTCCCCCCGATATGAATGTCCTAGACCTAGGATTCTTCACTTCTCTTCAATCGTTGACAGATACGACAACACCTAGAAATATGGATGAGTTAATTGCAAATGTTGATAAGGCATATCAAGACTATGATCCAATCAATCTAAGAAATGTTTTCCTAACACTACAAAGTTGCTTGATTGAGGTTATGAAGACTCGTGGGGGAAACAAATACAAAATCCCTCACATGAACAAAGACAACCTGGAGTCCATGGGCATTCTTCCTAAACGCTTAAAGTGTGACCGTCAACTATATGAGAGTGTGAAGGAGTCCCTGGGTGTCTAATTGTTGTTGGTGGTTAAGGTTCAGAAGATACACTAATCATGCTAGACATGTGTGTATGTACACTCATTTTGCTAAAGTGTAGCAGTGTATGACGCCTGCTAATGTCATGCTGAATATATACAATGTCTTAATTGTTCTACATTACCACTTCATCATCACACATAAACACTGCAACGTCCCCTATAGCTTAGCTACACATCATTATATACAAGCTGCAACATCACACAAGCACTTCCTCACCGAACAGAAGCAGTACATCTTCCCATAAAAGCACTATTTCATCCCACAAAAACACAACAACATCACACATGAATGTACAACAAAAGAAGTAGTTGGATCTGAAGAAAGCAGGCACCATAACCTTGTACATGCTAATGAAGACGTCATGGTACATTGGATCGATGCCAGCAAGCACCTCCTGAAGGCGTGCCTGCACCTCAGGGGCCAGCTCCAGGTCCGGAGGCCCATCGGCGGTCGCCTCGATGCACGGAACCCCATCCGCGGCCCTGACCATGGCGCGACCCGGCCGGACAACGGTAGCAGACCGCGTCGCGGGCACCATGACATCAGCTTCTCCCTCCATGGCCATGTCTTCCATCTCCATGTTGTCGTCTTCATCCTCCGAGTCGGGGACGTAAGCCTCGCCCCGACTGGTGATGCGCAAGCCGCCGCGTCCCATGCAGCGGCCGCGCACAAGGATGCAGCCTCCTCCCTCTTGGATCAGATCTCCGTTACCTTCGCTCTGAACTTCGCGCCCCCCCCCTTGCGGTGCAGTGCCGCTGTCGCCCAACTTCCCCATCTTGCCTCCACCTCCTATCTTCCTACCTCCTTGCATCTGCGTGCGGAAAGAGCCGCCCGCAATCCGTCCTCCACGGAGCCTGCCGCGGGTGCCAGCAGCCATAGGAGGCAGAAAGGATCTAGTAGATTGGGAAGAATGGAAAAAAATGGGGGGAGAAATGAATGGTGCAGTAAAAAGGAAATGAGATGGGATAAGCTCGGAGCAGTTCCGTTCCGTCTTCTACGGCTTCAAAAAAGGCAAGGTTGTGGCCGATTTTTTTCACATCCTCGAGTCCAACCTAGAACCATCTCGGTGTCATGGTCCAGACCAGCACGTGGCATCATCATAGCACAAATTGCTATAGCCACCCAACTCCTATCGATTTTTTAATACACCCAATCATGAATGGGTCCCATATTTTAGGTAGAGTTGCATCTTTTCTGGGACAAAATTTGAACTCTAGAGTTGCATCTTTTCTGGGACGAAGGAAGTAACAGCGAAGGAGAGCCTTGCGGGACAGGGAGAGCATCCGTGATGCCGCCGCGACGAGGCCATCATGCGTCTGGTGACGCCCGCGCAGACGCGCACCAGGCTTGGCGGCGGCGCCAGCCGCCGGGCAAACATGAGTCTTTCTTTCTTCCGGGCATCATCCGATCAGAAGTTCAGAAGTATCAGATAGCGTCGCCTGCACTTTCCCTGGCCGATCTCCCTGTGGGTAGGTCACATCGCTTGGCCTACTCCTCCTGTCTGTGTGTAGTGTAGTGACCTCTGCAGAGTACACTAGAGGTGCATGCATATCAGCATGTGCGTCCGAGCGTGGATAAACTCGTTGGCTGCTTGTTGCTTACTGGCACTGACCAACTGGAAGAGTGAGTGAGTTAATTGATAAAAATCTCGGCGAGAGACAAGACGCCGGGGGCACTGTCAGGGGTCGGGTTGGCGTGCCAAACTGCCGCTTCGCTCACCATCCCCTGCGTGCCCACTAGCGCTCGCGTTCGTGCTTCTCGATCCTCTCTGAAAAGTCACGCGAAGGAAAACGAAAAGAAAATTAAAGAAAAGAAACATGGTAGAGGGGAAACGGGGAAGAAAAGAAACCCGTGTCGCTTCTCTGAAACTGGTGATGGATTATGGTAATTATTTGCGGTTGGATCGACTGACAGGGACGTGAATAGATAGTACTAGATAGAAACTACATCCAGTGGGGGATGCACCAACCTCCTCGATTAGATAGATCATACTGTTGGGGGAGTGGCCCAGCCCATGTAAGGGTTAGTGGGCCTTTGTGCGAGCTCGAGGGGCTTCTTGTAAATACCGCGTCCACCAGGGGCTCAGAAGAAAATAACCACTAGGGGCTTGGGGGGAAATTGCCATCTACTCCCATCCCTATATATATAGGAGGCTCATTGTAATTGATGGGACGAGCATTGAATGGGGGAGAATTCTAAGGTACTGAGTTACTGTTTCGTTCTCCATTTTCTGCTTTGTACAGTAGAGGTAGAAACGATATTAGTAGTAGAGGTAGTAGTAATGGAAGAAGGTGTAGTCCTGCGAAGGGGCTCTTTGGTTCCTTGCCCCTTCGGAGGAGAAGAGTACTGTGGTGTTGGTGACCCCTTCGGTCCCAATTTACACCAACAGTTTGGCGCCCACCTCGTGGAAGGATTCACGGTCCGCAGCCACCTTTGGAGTGGAGCCAATGAGAACACGTGCCCACTGCACAGAAAGTCAAAGAGCAGGAGATATGATTTTAAGCTAAGTTTCCTATTCCCAATTATTTGATTTCGAAAACGTGTTCATTTCAACTCAGGAACTATGCATGCTGGCACTTCAGAGTCCGACACGAAGCACCATGTGCACCTATCACCTATCACACAGAGTTGATTAAAACTTCTATTTTTATCATTATCTTTGGTGCAAGGAACAAGGATGATTGGACATCCATTTACACCGGTCACTTCACTTCGTGGACCGCACAGTTTTTTTTAACCTTCGGTGCCGAAGGCTAATTTGCAGCAGCTTCTGACCTTCGGTCGTGCAAACACAAGAGTTCTTAGGGCCACATATGCTATTCTGGCAACAGCAGCATAGACCGCCGCGCAGATTACATCCATACAACTTTTTTTTAACCTTCGGTGATGAAACCTACCTCTACGAAGCCCATCCTCGCAGCAACGAATGCACGCACAACACAAGGACACAAGGCACCTTGCCGCTGGGCCTATTCCCCACGCACAGCACCAGCGCTTGCAGCACACATGCTGGCCCCACATGCTCTCAAATACAATGTTCACATGCAAGAATAGGCAAGACCAATAGCTAGCTGCACAAGCTAGGACTGGAGGGTCCCTTCGGCCATTTTTCAAGGCTAAGTCCCTTAGGCCAATTTTTTCAAGACACATGAAAAGACGAAACCCAATTAAGGCACCAATACTTTTAAAGCCAAAGCTTGTGACATAAGGCAAGGTTTTACTGCCAAAACATTTCTAACTTTTCGTATTTTAAACGACGAAGGTCTGCTGTCCACTTTTATTATGAAGTAAGCATACGTTGGTGTTACGTGTTCCATTGTGCATTTCTTTTCTTTTCTTTTGTTTTTTGTTATTCGCTACATATTTTGGTGTCTACTAACCTTTTTTTAGATATAAGTGACGAAGCACCCTTCATATGAGATAGCAAGCTAAGCTATTCACGGACAAGTATTCTTCACCCCTCGCAATTAGATCAGTGGAATTTTGACCCTTCAAAATAATCTCGGAAGGATTCGAGAGATGAAATTTTCTCACCTTCGGAATTATCTCGGGTGAAGTTTCTGTACTTGGGAATCATCTCAGTGGGATTTCACGAGATGAAAATTTTCGACTTTCACAATCATTTTTGGAGAATTTTTTACCATTCGAAATTATCTCGGCAGTATTTCACGAGAGGAAAATTTTTTACCTTCAGAATGATCTCAATGAATTTTCGGTACTTCAGATTCATCTTGGTGGGATTTTCACGAGATGAAAAATGTTTACCCTTCGGAATCATCTTGGTGGGTTTCAAGAGATGAAATTTTTGCACTTCAGAATCATCCTGCTCTCTCACGGGTTAAATGAGGACCATGCAGGTAAGCAACTCCTTCGGTGTGCCAAGCCCAGTTAGGCTGTGTCTAGGCTGCACTTGCTTTTGAACCCTTAGATTGAGTTTTTAATTCATATTTGACGCAATTTTCCTTTGTGGCCAAGTCTCTATTTTCACCCTTTGGAGCTGTTGGCTTTTTGTCTTTTTAGCTTCGGCCTAAACGTCTTACAAATCTGCACCGCCAGGCTGAGTCAACCGGCAAGCAATCTAGTTCTGTTTAGCAAGTATACTCCTGGCGGCCTTCTAGGTTTTTACTTTCCGCTCGTGCTTAAAAGGCACCGAAGGTGTTCTATATGAGGTACTTTGACGTCGGTCTCGAGAATGAGATGCTTTTACACTTGGGTTCTGGCATAGAGGTTCTTGGGCTTAGACCTCTCCTTGCTGTAAAGGTAGCTTCAGTTCTACAGTTGTCTTTGTGTAAAAGCACCGAAGGTTGGGAAGAAGTAGCTTGGTTTCATTTGTTTAGAATCACCTTCGGCCATTGTGCTCCAAAGCCCACTTCGGATTAATACTGGGCCGGAAATGAAGCCCAGCTATACCACAGTTTGTTCATCGGGCTACCTCTTCTCATTTACCAAACTGCGTTGTATAGCTTAGAGAGGCCGTCAAAGGTCCGAGCTGGATCGACAAAGCCCACTTAGCTGACCCCTTCGGTCTGTGAAGCATCAATGTGTAGCTTGAAAGGGCTCCAGCCTAAACTGCATTTTTGCATTGGCATTTATGCATATCACGTTTTTAATAAGAACGCATGTGTCACACACTCGCGCCTAGATATATATGAGGCATTTTTTCCGAAGGGCTTCTCTGAATCAAATGCCTAGGTATCACACCCCTTCGTCACCTACCGCCACCACATGACGCGGAGCTTGGATTTTTTAGAATATCTGTTTAAACTTTGGTCAAAGGATAAAGGTAGGAAACAAAAGTTGAATTTTTGTGTCTGTGTGCAAAATAACCCTTGCCCGGACACTTAGAGTTTTGGAAGCACTTGTTCGACGCTAGCTATAACGTTGCGTAATTAGCTCCGCTACATAGTTATTAGTTTAAGTTGTTAGCTCGATATCTTGCTTTTATTTGTGCAAGTTTGGCTTCGGCACCGAAGGGCCGCACCACTGTAATTCCTACTTCCAAGTATGTTAATAAATCTTTTTGATAATTGAAGTTAACTAGTTAATACATCATTGCATAAAGTTTAATATTTTGTCTTATTTACCTTTTTATTAAGCCAAAGTGCAACATCATACGGAGGGGCATGTTCAGCTTTTGGATGTGCACTTCGGTGAAACATAACATGAAAAAATTATTTTTCTAGTGCATTACAGAGAGCTGGCAGCAAAGCTCCTTTTTTACCCTTGTTATCTCGTCTATCTAGTGCTGTCTGCAGACTGCTTGTTCATCCTTCATCTAGCAACCGAAGGGGCTTTATGCTGTTATTTTATTAATACAACTTTACCACCGTCATGAGGTAGGGCTTGGTGTGGTCAACGTGTTGTTTTTGGCTGCTGATAAACCTTTTTTCAGTATAGTGACGAAGTACCCTTCGTCTCTAGTTTTAACAGACCAATCCCTAGCTTGCGGGTACTTAGTGTTAGTCACATGTTGATGCTCATCGCAAGACTTTTTTCCCCTGAAAGTTTCGTGTATTTATCTGTTCGCACGTTTCCGAAGCAACATCCCCCCTCCATGGTGCGGGGGGGGGTGTAGTCTTCGGAGTTTATATTTTGTGGGTAAGTAACGGCGCCCCTCGGAGGCCGTTGGACGCATCCAAGGGCCGCCCGTCACTTACTTCGTATAACGAAATTGTGTCGGTCCCGTCATGACCGAAGCTCGGCTTCACAAAAAGTGATTGTGTCAAATTGACCGAAGTTTGCTTCGCCTTCTTAATCTAACCCTTCATATGAAGTATTTATATCTCTTGAGTGCAGGGTCAACTACCATATGTAAGTATCATGCCCTCCTATCTCATAACCTACAATCCATTTTTAATGGGCACTCTAACCCTTCGTATATCACATGTTGTCGCACCTTCATCTCAGATGTGCTAAGTGCCTGTTCTTAGTCATACTTCGTATCACGTTCATAATGACTAGTTGTATGCAGCTATTATGTTTCGTGTGTGCATTTCGTCACAACTATTGCAGGTTGTAGCCTTTGAGTTCTCGGTTTTCGCCCAGAAGATAGTGACTCCATTATTGATTTGGGAATGGCTAGGCCATATCAATTGGTTTCAATGTCTATTGAACTTCATCAGGTGGTTGCTGGGATTTCCATATGGACTTTGGTGTTATCAGATTTCGGTAATCTCATGGTTTCACCACTCAAGTTGAGAATTTGATCAATGGATGTTCTTTGCATTATTTTGACTACCTTTTCATCCTAGCTTTCATGCACGCTTTCATACATATATACATGCATAACACCGAAGTGTGGAGCCGGGAGCGCTCGCGCCGAAGGCCTGAGTTTGATCGAAGGCTCCGGTTGCATGAGGCAAACGACCGGTCCCGTGATGACCGGAGTAGAACTTGCAAAGGCAAGTAGTTGGCTCCGTTATAGCCGAGGCTCCGTTTGCATGAGGCAAACGACAGGTCCCGTGATGACCGGAGTAGAACTGGCAAAGCCAAGTAGTTGGCTCCGTTATAGTCGAGGTTCCGTTTACATGAACCAAACGATCGGTCCCGTGATGACCGGAGTAGAACTTGCAAAGGCAAATAGTTGGCTCCGTTATAGCCGAGGTTCCGTTTGCATGAGGCAAACGACCGGTCCCGTGATGACCGGAGTTGAACTTGCGAAGGCAAGTAGTCGGCTCCGTTATAGCCGAAGTATCGTTTGCATGAGGCAAACGATCGGTCCCGTAATGACCGAGGTTGAACTTGCAAAGGCAAGTAGTTGGCTCCGTTATAGCCGAGGTTCCGTTTGCAGGAAGCAAACGACCGGTCGTGTGATGACCGGAGTTGAGTTGAGACACACCGAAGGCCCGAGAGTGGCTTCGGATCTGAGACACCCCGAAGGCCCAAGAGTGGCTTCAGATTTGTTTGTGCGATGCAAATTGAGATAGATTGTTTCTTGTCTAACAAGTTCTTGAGTTTCTTGAATAAAAATGATTCGCCTCGAATGGAGTGTTGAACAGAAAGTGGACTTCGTCTATATTGTCTACTTCGTCACCGACAGGTTCAACTCGGCGAATATCTAGCACGAGGGGCTTCCTCGAGTACTTCATCAACGTTATTCGACTACCTCACCAACTTCACCACCACTTCGTCGTCGACATAGTTCGGCACGAGGGGGCTTCCCCAACTACCTCTTCATCGACATGTGTTCGGCTCGAGGGGCTTTGTCGACGTTGATTTTCAGCTTCATCTTCGACGTCTACTTCTCCGACGCCGACTGGGCTGTAGCTCAAGGGGCTTCATCGTCTACCTCATCGACGTCAACTCCGACTTCATTTTCATCAACATGTACTTCGTCGCATGCGATGCTCGGGACCAGGGCCTTCGTCACAATCACCGGACAAGAGGGGCTGGTGGCATCGGGATGAGCGACGTCACCCCGAAGCATGAAGTCTTGCCCGGTGATCATGACCGAAGGGGAAGAGGCGGCTAATCATCATTCGACGGCGTCTGAAAGAACAAGAGCGTAAAGAGAAATGCATGGAGGCCCCGAAGGCAAGACCGAAGCAAATGGAGAAGAAGTATTGAGGATAAAGGCCATCTTAGTGACAACACCGAAGCTGACATCATCACCGAAAGGCGCCCTTCACCATTGAAGCAAGACCAAAGACGACCATTAGTAAGGTTGGTGTGCGTGTAAATCCGCTAGGCGTACGTGCTCTTTTCTCCACTCCGGTTTTCCCACTGGGTTTTTCTGAATGGAGTTTTTAGTGAGGCGTACCGGCGGAGGGTCTTGAGGGCGTTCCTCATGGCCGAAGGTGTAAGAAGGTCTGGGCCAATCCGTATTCAGCTACTCCATTTTGTTGTGCCAGCCAAACCGAAGTAGCTGAGGGGCTACTGTTGGGGGAGTGGCCCAGCCCATGTAAGGGTTAGTGGGCCTTTGTGTGAGCTCGAGGGGCTTCTTGTAAATACCGCGTCCACCAGGGGCTCGGAAGAAAATAACCACTAGGGGCTTGGGGGGAAATTGTCATCTACTCCCATCCCTATATATAGGAGGGTCATTGTAATTGATGGGACGATCATTGAATGGGGGAGAATTCCAAGGTACTGAGTTACTGTTTCGTTCTCCATTTTCTGCTTTGTACAGTAGAGGTAGAAACGATATTAATAGTAGAGGTAGTAGTAATGGAAGAAGGTGTAGTCCTCCGAACGGGCTCTTTGTTTCCTTGCCGGTCCCAATTTACACCAACACATACTAGTATCCGAGCAAAGATCTGGTGCATCGCATCCCAATTTCGGCTCGTGCGCAGCACCCGTCAAGACGTGGACCGGCGCTGGTCTTTTGTATTGTACCCGGCTGCTCGTTTCTGAACTGGTTCTTCAGAGTCAACCCAACCAACCCCTGAAACGCAAGCGCGCAGGCCCCGGTTGACGGCGGGCGCGGACCGGGTTTTAATCTGGCGACCTCGCGCTTAGACTTTGGAGGAGTTGGTATTTGGTAACGTGGAAATGTCACCGGGGTGTATGGAGTCCAGCAACACGTGCTTAGTTGAGAGCCTTTTTTTTTTCGTTTTCGTTTTAAAAACTGTTGACGAGTAGCGATCGATGCCAGTGGAAGAAGTATGGAAGCAGAGTTCACGTACTCACCTTTAGTGGTAAATCTTTTTTTTTATTTGGGTAGAACGTGTTGTGTTGTGCTGAACCAATGAACCTAGTCATCATGTGAACGAAGTGAACGCACATGCCCAATTCGCCGGGTCTAGACATGTGCCGCGGGTTGTTCCATCACGCCGAAGCCGAACTACTCGAAACCTTCGGAACGGTACAGCCTAACCGGGGCCCCGCCCACAAATGAACAGATCGAGCCACGACAGACTGGTGGTGAAGTGAAGGTGCCCTCGATTAGAGAGAGCAGCAGAGATCCTGATCCAGGCATGCTCATCGTGGCATTCATTCCGTCCGATGATGCTGATGCATGAATGCATCTCGTCACCTCGACAACTGGCCGTCGGCGTTGTCTGTGCCGAGGAAGATCAGATCTCATAATAAGGCCACGAGGCGACGCCGGCGTCCCACCACGTGTCCGTGGCCTCCTGGAGGAGGGAGAAGGGCATTGGCCGGTCGCTCTCGCCGGCGCCGAATCAATGGCGAAGCTGTGGGCGCGCGCGAACGCGGGGAGGCGTGATGCGGGCACCGCTTCGTTTCGCGCCGTTGGGCGGGCCTGTGTGTGACATCCGCACATGAGATACGCGGTCGCATGTTCGCCGCCCCAGATCGACGGAGGCCTACTCCCACGTTTGTTTTCCTTGTCCGTCGACGGTGAGCGCTGTGCAACTAGTACGAATGCGCCATGAGGCCGGCGAGGTTTCGATCTCAGGGAAAAAGTTCGGCGAGATCCATCCCAGCAGTAGCTTATCACACTTTTGGCATCGGATGGGGATGGCCTTTATATTACCGCCTAATGACTCGAATCTAATGCATTTGCTGCGCCGAACTTTCGAAAATCTGAAACTCTCGCCGTTCCAGTCGACGAACGGGATCCGTTCATCTGGGAATTTCGTGCTATCAAGATGATGAATCTGCAGAGCCCATGTCACCCCCTGGCCGTCCACTCACTGATCACTGTCCACAACCATAGCGACACCGCACCGGCGCACCGTCCGTCCGTCGGGAAAGGGCGTGCGCCGAAGGCGAACATGGCAGCGCATCGGATCTCCCCCATAAGATTCTTGGCGTTGACATCCCCTAGGTCAAGTGATGTCCACTCAGAATCTCAGATACAGTAGGAGTACTATGCAAAACCGGAGCAATGCAGGCATGTGCGGACGTGACGCCATGCTGACACAGCACCGCGCGAGCATCCGATTGGCCCTCTTCCAGCATGCCGTACGTCGAGCTGCTCGGTGAACGGACCTGCCTACTTTTTGCCACTATAACGAGCGTACGGCCGGATTTGGCGCTGGCGCACGAGCTCGATCACATTCGGGGTCGACGTCATGGGTGCGGGGGCGGGGGCGGGGGCGGGGGCGTACGCACATGAAGTACGGGGGTCCGCCAACCAGGTGACGGCAAAGACGGGAATTTTGAGCGAAATTCGTTTCATTTTCACTCTGTTTCTGTTACAACCACGGTGGGATTCCGCCGTGTCGAACCCGTCGCCATCGAACGGGCGCTGAATTTTGTTTTCATGCACGCCTAGATACATTGGCAAGTAACTGCCCTGGCTAATGGCGGCGGCGGTAACATATACTCCTGGGATGCGAGGGAGATGGAGAAGGTCGTCGTTGACGTCTGTGGTGCCGGTGGTAAAGAACTGATGCTCGAACTCTGCTGCATCATCTGATGTCTCCGCCCAGACGAAGTAGTCCGCGGCGGCGGCGGTCGGGGATGGTGCGGCGTCCACAGTTTCGGAGCGGTCGTCGCCCTGCAGGTCGATCCAGCCTTCGTCGGAGTCCCAGTCGGGCAGGGCGGACGCGGCGCACGCCAATGCGCCAATCCTCTCGGCCGCGCCCGTCGACATCTCGTCCGCCTCGTCCTCGGTGTCCGAGTCCCAGAACGCGTCGTGCAGCGTGCTACTGGGGGACGGGAACTCCTGCTTCGCCGGCGGCAGGTCGCGGGCCGTGGCGGCGGTGGTGGCGAGGAACGGGTGCGCCATGAGCTGCGCGGCCGTGGCCCGGGCGCTGGCGCGCCTCTTGAAGCAGCAGGCCAGGAAGTCCTTGGCCTCCGCCGACAGCCACTCGGGCACCTCCGGCAACGCGTCGGTGTACCCGATCCGGTGGACCGCGGCGAGGAGGTCGTCCATGTCGCTCCAGGGCGCGCGCCCCGTGGCCATCTCGACGACCGTGCACCCGAGCGCCCAGACGTCGGCGGCCGGGCCCTGCGCCTCCCCGCGCGCCACCTCGGGCGCCATGAACGCCGGGGTGCCGCCGATCGGGCGAGCCGACTCGACGGGCCTGGCGCAGCCGAAGTCGGTGAGCCTGGCGCGGCCGTCGGCGCCGATGACCACGTTGCGGGCCTTGACGTCCCCGTGCACGAGCGCGCGCGCGTGGAGGTACGCCAGCCCGCGCGCCACGTCCCCGGCGTAGGCCCGGATGTCGCGCTCGGCGAGGCGGCCGCCGGCGGCCCTGGCGGCCTCGTCGGCGAGCGAGCCGCCGGGCGCGAACTCGAGGAGGAGCTGGTACTCCCCGCCCGCCGCGGCGCCGGCGCCGAGGCAGGGCACGATGTGCGGCGAGGAGAGGCCCTCGAGGACGCGGCCCTCGCGCCGGAGCTGCGCCGCGGCGGCGGCGGCGCGCGCCGACTTGACCGCCAGCAGCTCGCCCGAGGCCTCGTCGGAGGCCAGCCACACCACAGCGCCAGACGCGCCGCGGCCCAGCGTGCGCACCCGCCGCAGTTGCTTCGTCATCACCATGGTCGGGATCTTGAGGAATTCGCTCGAGGGAAGATTGAAGAACGGATGCGAATTGGAGATGGTTCGACTGCTCGGTGTCCGCTGGGGTCGCTGGGTGTGATATATGCGTCTGGAGATGGGAGGGGAAGCCGGCGGGAGGTCTATTTCTCAAAGTTTTAAATAGCGGGCTACGGCAAATAGCGGCATCCTTTTTTTTTCCGAAGGTTAAGAAGCTATAGCGGAGGCTATAAGCGCTATTGCAAATAGCGATTTACTATCAAACCATGACAAATACAAGTAATAGATGAAAAAATACAAGTAATTAGCAAATATCATAAGCATAAATATGTGTGTAGGGGTGTTTGAACATTACTTAAGTTGACAAGATAACAAGATTCATACAATTCAAATATTTAGTTGTCCAAAAGATCACAATTGCAAAGACTGAAAGCTAAGGCTAAGGCTATAGCGGCGCTAAAGCTACGCCGTTTAGTGCGGCCTATAGCCCGATTTAGCGTCATACGCTATATAATAAGAAAAAAAATACAAATAAATAAGCGTAAGCGGTGACCCTCTAAAAATGTTATAAGCGCTTATAGCGGCGCTATAGCCTGCTATTTAAAACTATGCTATTTCTACGGGCCGCGCGGGGTCGTGGAACACGTGCGGGAACGGGGCGAGAGGGGAGGGGGGTATTGGCCGCGTGCGCTTGTTTCTACGCGCTGGTGTGAGCCCGGCTGCGAAGGAAGGTGTAACGAACTTGTAGGCGCAGGCACTGGTCGCGGTTTTTGGTCCAGTTTCCGGCGATTTTCCTGCTACCTTTTACCACGAGCTACGACGACGCGCGGGGTCCTATCCTGATCGCCGGTAGCGCCCTCGCAGCCGGGCAGGTGCGTGCATCCTCTCAAAAAAACACTTGGCCGCCGGATCTGATTATTGGCAACCACGTGATCATGGCTAGTTTATGGTTCCCGCCAGTAACATGACGCAGCCGCCGCCGGCTAAGTGTCCTGTCCAGCCAGAGAAGCAGCTGCAGCCTGCAGCAGTAGTTATGATGCGTTCCAGCAGATAAGGCCTGGGACCGGATCGATCTGGACGGGAACCCGATATGATCGGTCGCGTTACGTTACGGTCTCTTTTCTCCTGTGCGCTACCGTAGCTTCAATCATGGGTAGCGTCACGGCCACGATCTCACCCCGCCAAAACGGCAACAGTTCGCTCCGGCGCTCGACGTGGATGGGCTCCGGGAGAGGGGATGCCGTGGGGACAATAGGCGATCGAGCAAACCCCGCCGTGCATTGGCCTTTTTGAGGCGGAGCACGTTTCTGTTCGGCGGGCGGCAGGTGTCGAACTGCGCTGACCCTGGCCGGCCGCCCGGAATATTCCGCCGTTTATGGGGTAAGCTCGCCGGATCTTTCACCGTCCATGTGCTCGGCGCGCGGGTTCGGCTAGATGATGGTTACGGATTTGTTTTTGCGATCGATGAGCGGACGCTTTACATGCCGTAAGCACGTGCACGGCATCATGTCAACATAAGCACGCACAGTACCAGCTGTCACTGTCACGTGTCCTACACCCCGGTTCGTAGATTTTTGTAAGAAAATCGAGGGAAACACTGTTAGGACATACAATTTTCTTTAAAGGGGATCCAATAATTGTTATTAGGTACCATCATATTTTATTTTTATCTGAACCAAAATACATATAATCGAACTCGAAATCAAAATTGAATATGAAATTAAAAATATCCCTAATCAAAATTTAATCTCTGTACATAAATAGTTAACAGGACATAATAATAATTTTATAATACCTAAGGTTCATATTTTACCTTCACGATATGAATACCAATTGTCAAATAATGCGCAGTGACAAGTTCCGATGCGAATATACCCTTGTCTGACACTAGAAAATATATTTGGTAACTAAATTGAGTATTTTGCAAATTTCTGGACTAGTTTGCACCCACCTATAAAGTTATTGAACTAAATTGAGTAATTTTTAATTTATTGGACAAATCCGCACCCGCCTGAACTATTTGCTGTACTAGATTGGGCATTACAAGTTATTGGAGTAATCTGTATTTACCTGACAAGTTGTTGTATAGTGAGTGCAATTTACTATAAGCAAAAAGAACATCGATCATGGGCTTTCAGGGCTTCACTAAAATGCATGCATGATGAATCAAGCCAATAAAATGTGTGTAATTGCCTTCTTTTTACGTTTTAGCGCTGGTGATAGAAGCAACCACCGTTTTCGTCTCTGAATCTGAAACCTCATTCTCAGTTCTGGTAGCCACTCAGTGTAGCTCATCATTGACTTCAGTCCCCCAACTTGGACAGGCAAATATAATCTCGGTGCTAGTATGATCAGGCACTGATGCTTCGCAAGTGGGGTGGTCCATGACACACAAGTGCACCTTGCCAATCATGCACGCACTGCTGTTAAAAATTCCAAATCGATTTAATCAGTACACTGCACCCACAAGAGAAGCTCAGACAACTACCCAGAAATCTTCGCCTTCAAGTTTCTAACACAGGCCGTACTTGGCCTCCCCAAACTACTGGTGGCGGTTCTATTTCCACGCCTCCCCGTTTGGTACTGAAGATTCGTTGAAGCTGCCGCTGCTCACAAGTCACAAATCATCGTCGTTTCTATGCACGTGCCCCGCGAATTTTGCCTCAAAAATTAGGCAATTTCCAGATTAAAACCAGAATATAAATCATGACAAACTGAGCAACTAGATTAAGCACGTGTAGAAAACTCAAATCACAGATCAAAGCAACTAGTGTAAGCACGATTCGTACACTAGACAGATAAGCCAGATTGATCATGATGAACAAATAAAACCACAGCAAGATGAGAGTGTACCCAAAGGCGGGGCGGTTGCCGGAGACAACCTGTGCGCCGTTATCCTCTGGATTAGCCATACTAATCGTGGGAGGACCTCAGTCGATGTAGTCGTACAAAGTCGATGCACGAAGATGTACGCAGTGTAGTCCCTCGAATAATCGCCAGGAAGTAGTCACTAACCGCCAGGAAGTAGTCGTTTGGGAGCAGTCGCGCGGAGAGCGCTTCCCAAAAACCTTATTCGCCTTCTCCCGGTGCAGGATCGCAAAGACGACGGTTCCGGAGACCTACTCGCCCGATCGCAAGTGCACGCGAACGATCGGGCTGGAGTCTTAGCGGTAGCAGCGCAGCAATGAGAAGAGGCAAAATCTAACTCGTATAGATCACCTTAGGGATACCCTTACTTGGGGCCTTCCCGTGTGGTAATCTATGATGCGTCCTTTTCATGAGGGGTTCGTCGAAAAACTCCCAACACTCTTGTCTATTAGCAATGTAGAACTAATAGATGGTGTACCCCTTTAACGCTAATGGTCCTTTGAGATTTATTTAGAATTATTTATATGGGCCATATCCATCCACATTATATATATATATATATATATATATATATATATATATATATATATATATATATATATATATATATATTAGAGTGGATTTGCTACAACCGGTGCTACCTACCTCCCACTCGGTGGTAGCTGCCCGCATCTAGGAGATGGTGACACGTGTATCAGCTACCGTGCTATTGGCCGTCATTGTTTAACTGGCGTTAGAGTATCTTTGCGCTGCAGGAAACGTGGTCCCTGTGCACTGCAGCAGTGTGAAACCGCGAGAACAAGTGCAGCGGTCAAGAAAACGACACCGTAGAGCACCTAGAATAAAAAAAATGCTAACTTGGAAAACTAGAATACCTATTCCCTAGGAAGAACAGGACCCAGGTCCACCGTTCCTCTCTCTCTCTCACCACATTAAAAAGAAGGCAAAAATAAAAAAAAAAGTCAAAAATACACTTACATATTTCAAGGAAAAAAACTACCGCTCCTCGAAGAGTTATTCCTTGCAGAATCTAACGCGACCTCATCCCTCTTCTCTATGTTTCTAAATAAATAGTTCTTTTGTAAAACCCATCTGTAGACCTACGGCCTACCACATCTACGGCCCCTCCCTCAAACACATGCGGTACTTCGACACTACATATGCATACCCATACCCCTATTGGTCAAGGGCCCTAGCTAATACTTTTCTGGTCCTACAGTTCGGTCGTACATTTGATGATAAGTTATCATGCCAATTCGTTCGGAAACATTTTAGAATCCATGTCATCTATATTTTGCTTTTTCTAACCACCATTACACTCGGATTTTTTTTACAAGCCTACTGCGCCAACTTATGTAACCGTTTTTTAACGATATTTTTTCTATCATGCACGGTGTTTTAAGAGAAAGCGTGTGGAGTGTGAACCGCATACTATTTAGGTGGCGTGGACCACTTAACTGTTTCGCTGTGCAGATAGCTGGCAGCCTAACAGGCGCGAAGCAAAGCTCGAGCAATGAAAAGTGGCAGGCATGCAGCCGTTTCTGTAGCACGTCTGCAGACGACCCTCTGGTCGATGGATGCAGCAAAAGGAGAATCTCTGAGATGCTTTTGATCATATAGTATGTGGTCCAACAACACCCCCCACCCCCAGGTCTCCTGGCACGCAACATTTGCAGTGGCATCCACGCGCGTGAGAGAGATATGTACGTTGCTGCCTGTGTTCCTGCCTGTGTAACTGACGACGTTGACGGAAAAGATAACTACCGTGAGCTTGTGAGTGACCCGGATGGTAGCGCTGGATCAAGATCGAATGGGTGAACGAAGATGGGGTAGCGACCACCGGTGGGTGGTTAGCTATCACCGGTGTTAGCGGTGTTATTTCGATATATATATATATATATATATATATAACAATTTAAACGGCTTTTGACTAGATCTGCCTGACTTACTTGCGAAAGCTTCCATCGAAGGACGGACACTCAAAGCTATTTGCAGTCTTTCCTTATATATATATATATATATATATATATTTAAACGGCTTTTGACTAGATCCGCTCGACTTACTTGCGAAAGCTTCCATCGAAGGACGGACACTCAAAGCTATTTGCAGTCTTTCGTGGGATTATGAATTATTGGAATGCGGAGGCACTAGAAATCAAGCACCAATTGATCTGGCCCGTGAATGAATTAATCATCATCGATAATTTTATAAATAAATTATTGTATCCACTGAAATGTAACGACCCACAAAATTATATGTTGCTCTCCTTGAATGTGTGGGTCCTACGGGGTTACTTGACATGTGTTGGTCTCGCTTTAATAGTGGATCCCACATGGAGCCACCTATGTGTACACTACAAAAAATCTCGTGGTCTATGACGGTCAATTTTCGTCACGGATCATCAAAATTTCGTCATAAAATGACATCTATGACGAAATTTGAGAACGTCATGTATTGAGCGTCACGGATCCCTTCTCGTGACGTCCTTAAATTTTCGTCATGGATTAGCGTGATCTATGACGTTCTCAAACCGTCATAGATTGGTGTAAAGCCCATTGAACCCAGCCCGAAGCCCAAAATCTGTGACGAAAGTGATTGTCATGTATTAACTTGTCACATCACTCATAGAGACAAGGTGGCTGCTGACATGGAAGATGATGAGGCGCTGACGTGGCAGGCACAAGGTAGCTAGATGACGCATTGTTGATGTGGCTGCCACATGTCACTGCCTGGCTGCCACGTGTCGCTACCGTGGCTGCCACATGGCGCTACCGTGGCTGCCACGTGGCGTTGACGTGGCATTCACGTGGCAAATTCAGTACCGATCGTATTTCCACAAAACAGAATACAACAATAAAGCCACACATTTCAATAATAATAATTCTTAAATTAATAAATCTCCAATACATTCACACCACCTCAATGGCAAACAAAATATAATTTCTGTCAACAAAGCTCAATAGGCCCAATTTTTAAACCCAGTCATTCAACAAGTAAATACAAAATCGACATAAAATTCAACCCAACAATCCTAGAAATCACAAAACAACAAATCAAATGTCCTTGTAGCATCACTAGTAGTCCAACGATCCGGAACTCCGGATATCGGGTCCATTGATTACCGATCACTTCTCTTATGCATCTAAGCCATAACCTCGAAAGAGGAACATTACCGAGAAAAAAGAGTTGGCATTGGTTGTCGGCTTCACTGACCTCATTTCTTCTTCAAATCTGCATAAGGAGCATACCAGTGATAAGTTAAATAATATAGACCACCAAGTTGTGCACTAACAATATATCATATATATTGTGCTAGACAAATAGTTCACTGCAGAACAAAATAGAGACCAAAGAGGATAAGCTACTAAGTACAAATACGCAAGCATGTGCAAAAAAATACCGAGAAATTTAAGCAAACACAAGCTATTTGGATGCACACATACAACATTATGCAATGAAACCATGGCATTATCAGACAAGAAATTTCTAGACTACTAAACTAGTAGGCTAACAAGTGAGTTGCGTTGTTTATTGATGACTATGTGAATTAATATTCTAGTGGCCGCCACAAGTAGATATAAATCACAGTGTTAGTTGTCATGGAAGCGCCTAAGAACACAAACATATAAATTGTGTAGTAGTCAACAATTGAGATAAAAATATAGCTAGTAATTAGAAATCTGGAATAACATCATGTTCCATGCCAGGAAGTAATTCCAAGTAAAGCTGTCATAATGTACTTATTTCTAAGACAAGAAGTAGTAAATAAAAGGTTATGCTACGGGATTTCTGACTGAAAGCATGCAGGAGAAAATAGTTGCAAGTTAGAGAAGCAGAGATGCATAACTACAGTAGTATAATCTCCAGAAATAGTAACCACACCAGTGCAGAGAAAGGAAAGGAACAGACATGAACAACTAAACTGCTAGCAATGATTACTCAGCTAGATATTCTCTGTTGATGTTCACCTGTTGCAGGTTCAACCTCGCTCACCCGAATCAAGCCGCACAAATAAACCGCAAACAACGGTGCTATACGAGAGAAATATGCAACAAGAAAACTCGGGACACAGAAGTAACTCGATGAAGCACTGACCACACGCAAGAACAAACAGAGAAGCTTGAGCTCCACTCTGAAATGCAAGAAATTTGATCAGAACAAATCGAATCGACAAGGGATTCGAACCACTACCTCATGGTGACAGGACTAAACAAATCCGAGGAGCTGAACCTCAAAAGTTTGAGAATTTCTCACCAATTTTAGAATTTCCGGGACTAAACAAATCCGAGAAGTTGAACCTCAAAACATTTATCAACCAACGTATGATTCAATCAGGTTTGAAGTGTCTTAGCATGCTTTCTACAAGATGAGCATTACAACTAAATTGATAGTACGTCCACCCACTTATTCCACACACAGTAGCTATCATGGAAAAATCAACGTGCAGACCTACTATGGTAAGGAAACAGTCATCGCATCAAAGAAGCAGCAAATCTGCAACGAAAAATAGCTCCCAATCCTGCACTACCAAAAGGAGAAGCAGCAAAAATAGCTTCCAATCCGACTTCAGTCACAAGGAAGGAGATGAGCTACTACCTTCCATGGAGGGCATATGTACGCCGCTGGAGTGGGCACGGACATGCTTCCAATCCCGTGCATATGTCCGGCAGTTGATGCTGCTGCGCATACATATGTTCATCAAATCTCTACTCAGAGTGGAGAGAGGAGTGGGGAGGAGGGGAAGCTGGAGGGAGAGCAGAGTTCATTCACCCAGTCCACGCGAGGATGACGATTCCGGATAGGGGAATCCAGATCGACGCTTCTCAGGCTGCTGCTCCTTAAAAAGCACTGCCGGACGGGGAGGCCGCCGACGTGCGTGCCGGCCGGGTCGGGATGGCGTCGCGTCCCCAGGTCGGGGGTGGAGAGATCTGGTCCGCCCCGCGTGCCAGCTCCCCCACCGCGCCCATGAACTTGGTCACGCCCAGACCGTCTGCCACTGCGTGGCTGAACCGGAACCCCACCACGAAGCCGCCGCACGCGAATGTCGTCACCTGCACGGGGTCAAATCGGGCGGCGAGGTCAGTCGAGGAGATCGCCGCGACAGTCGGGGGAGGGGCTGCCGGCCGGATACGGTCGCGCCCTCCCCGTGCTCCTCCCCGGGCGCGCCATGGAGGAGTCCGCGCCCTCCCTAGACACGCCTGCGGTGGTGGGGCGTAGGGGAGAGGGGAGGCGGCGGCGGTGGCGCGGTAGGGCGCAGGGGAGAGGTGAGGCAGCGAGGGGATAGGTGAGGGAGAGAGGGATAGGGTTTGAGGTGGTCTATATATGTCTGTTGTGTCTATTTTTGACCGTCGGATCGTAAGATCAACGGCCACCAGCAGCTAGAGTTATGCGGGCTTTTTGGGCCATAATGGGCACCGTTACATTCCTACTCGCTTAACATTTTTCTTTTTCTTTTTCCATTTTTTTTGCAATATGGAACAATTCCAATTTGAACTATATGTATCTCAAATAAAATTTTAAAAAAAAATTCAAAATTATATTTTAAGTACTTCTGATCTACTATAACTCGTATTCTGAAAATATATGAAAGTTTCAAATGTTTCTTGTCATAATTCAAACTTCTACTTGCATATTTACTGTAAAATAATGATAATAAAATCTAAAACTTCTTAAAAACTTCTAAAAATTGCCATTAAATCATTGTATTGATGTTTAAACTTGACATAAAAGTTTCATTGGATTTTGCAAAAAAGAAGTGTACATTGCTCACAAAATGAATGGATCCCCCATATTGTTTCATACATCTCAACATGAACTTTGATATTTGAACACCACATAACGTTTTCAAACTCCATTACATCTAAAATTTGTACCCAAACATAAGTCGACCTTGACTTTAACAATTATGAAGTTTAATTACTAATTGGCATCGAAAAAACATGTATTTATGTTATATGCTTTAATAGAAGGAAACAAGCCCTATGAAGATTATACTTTTAATAATAATTAACATACAAAAAAAATGAAATTATATGGAAGAACGTGATTTTAGAAAAAATTAGGAAAAAGAATCAACCGATTTGGAGTTCGTATGAGGAAGAAAAATAGTTTACAAGTTTTATCCGAAGATTAAAAACAGAAATTGCACTTGCTATGAACTGAGATGAACAAGTGTGTTTTCTCTTTTTAATCTTTGTCTAAAACTCGTAACTAGTTTTTCTGCCTCATACTAACTCCAAATTAGATGATTCTTTTTTCTAAAAATTTCTAAAATCATTCTCTACCAAGATCTACAACTTTTACAAAGAAAAAAAATGGTTTTTCTATATAGTTGTGCAAAAAGTTGATTTTTCTATTTTTTAAATCACTAATGAGTACACCCTTGTGAAGAAAGTTGCAAAATTGTTATCTTATATGATCCCAATTTATTTTTCACATGTAACAAACAACATAGAAGTTGTCACCTGGGAGTTTCAAAAAATTTCAAGTAGATTTGCTATTTTCTATCATTTAAATGATTTTCTACGTGTTTATCAAAAGTAATGCCAAACTGACTTATATGTACTTCTAATAAGATTCAAATAATTCAAAAAAATATATTTATGTTTCTGTGGTCCATTATAGCCCACACCTAAGAGGTTAATGAAAAATTCATTTGACTTATAGGGAAAACTCGAACTTCTACTAGTCACCGTGTTATACAATAATAATAATAATACCTAAAACTTCTCCAAAAATTCTAAAAATTGACATGGAATCATTTTATGGATGTTTACACTTGACATAAATTTTTCATTGATTTCATGAAAAAAGAGTATACATTGTTCATAAAATGGATACATCTCAAACACAACTTCTGATAACTTAAGTCAAACTTTGAAATTTAAGTAGCACATTAAATTTTCTAACTCATATGGAACTCAAACTTGGATAGAAACTTATAATCACCATACAATTAAAAAATATGAAGTTAGTGTTGACGCAAAATGTGCACTTCAACGCCAATCACACGGCAAGCCGAAGAAGCTAGCTTCGCACGCGCGAGAGAGCAAATGACGTGCCGATCAATTTTTCCGAAAATTAACAAAAGATAAAGCAATTAGATACCAAAGCTTGGAACGTGTCGGGTAGCACCGGACGGTTCCATATTTATGGCCGGGAAGCCGAGGCAAGAATGACATGTAGCTATGTAGAGCTACCCGTCGAGAATCACAACCATCCGGACCATTATAAAGGGAAAAAGAATACTGCTGAATGGATGACGTAAGCATGACGATGATCGGTCTTTACATAGATAAAGATGCAAGCATGAAGTTATGACCGATCCCCGTGAGGTTTGTCATTAAATAAAATGAGGTAAAGCACGGACATGATCATGTATTAAATGAGCACGCATAGATCAAAGCACTAGTCTACCGCATGTCTAGGTACTTTAAGACCCGTCGGGTACGATCACAAACAAATCTATCCACCGCATGATACAACTTGCATGAAAAACGTACCACTTCCCGCAAATAGATCTATCCACCACATGATACAATCTAAAAACGGAAAGCTAAAAGCATACATCACTTAAGGCACGAACGAGGCACGCGATCTACTCGTGAAGATATAACCGAATACGGGCCGAACGTACCGATCCAGGGTCCATGAAGAAGGAACAAACATTACCACGTGAATAAATCTATCGAGCCGAATTGGAAATCTAGTCCACCGGATGACTAGCTCTAAAGCAACCCAAAAACTCGCATCTACCGCATGATACCCGGTTCTTTCAAGATTTATACGCACAAAGCAAGCTTGAACCCGCAAAGCACGTAACAACCTAGATCGATTCGGTTTCGGCTGTCGGAGAGCACAAGATCCACGCGTCAAAACACGAAACCTGCTCATGCACGGATCTTAAAAGGAAAAAAGCCGATCCAAACCCATCTAGATTGGGCAAGAGTGTGTTGCATGAATTAAAACATAAAGTAAAACTCATGATAACACGGGGTAACTTAATGAATCTATCGGATCTTGCCAAAACCCAATAGAGCCGATAACTAGCTTCGAGCTAGATCTTAGCCTACCGCATGGCTCATGATCTAACAAGAAACCCTCTTGAACCAAGCTTGAATCTACCGCATGACACGAAGCATGGTAACAAGACTACTTGCATCGGATCTAAATCCACCGCATGATACTAGACATGATACAAGGTTGCCGGTACTCACGGAGGTCGACGGATCGATTGGTCCTCTCGAAGAACTCGACGACACGACAAGGACTCTAGGGTTTGGCGTAAGGCCGGTGTGTATTGAGGAATGAACGTGTCCGTTACATACATCCGGGGATCGTATTTATACCTGCTAATTACAAGCTGCGAATGAATTCATTGCCTAACTAAACTCGATCGCCTATCCATCCATTCGCTTCCTCCGATCGAGCCACGTCACCGTCCAATCCCGCAAAATCGGCTCTCTTGTTCCTTTGCCGAACCGGGAGCGGATAGCCGACCGCGGATCCTTCTGCCGAAAATCTCTGAAAATATCTTTCCTTCCACCAGACGGACTCTTTTTTCAAATCGGACCCACATGTCATACTCCTTACCAAATTTTGGTGTTAACACATGCCCCTTCAATTGTGGGATAAAAGTAATTTTGTTCCACAATTGACTCTAGCCACGAATCCTTGAGCCAAACCTGTCAACTTTGTTCTTCGCAATCCGCCGGAGTTCTTCGTTCGAGATCCAACCCTAGATCCCCTTCGTTCCGAGCTCGAATCTCCAATGGCAACTCGGAATCAAGGGTTTGCTCGGGTAAATTCACCCCTCCAAACCTTTGTTCGGCATTAGGTTTTCAATTTTACCCGAGATTTTCTTCTTCCGCTCTCTTCCGAGAACCTTCTACTTTGCTCTTCGATTCCTATTGAGGCCAATTCGCGAGTCTTATTATCTTGGCCCCGAAGGGAATCCAGATCCCCGAGATTTTATTGCCGCTGAATCTCAGAGAATCCCTTTCAAGGTAGCTTTATCTCCACCTCCCTAGTGGCAAGATGCGTTCAAGAACTGGCCTTTGCCCCCAATTGCAGGCTGGAAGACTTGGTATCGGAGGATTCTTGCGGATAAGAGTGGGTTGACCAATCTGGATGCTCTCCGCATTGCTCAATGTCTGGAGTTATCCGTAGCTGAAACACCCAAGAATGAAGATCTTCGATAGCCGCATGCCACTTACGGTCAAATGGCGTCAACGCCTTCCTTTTTGGGCATGGCCCAATGTCTCCAACCTTGGCCGATGTGTACATGATCACCGGCCTTGACATCACCGGGTCCGTCCGGCCTTGGAACTTCAAGAATTCCTCACGCCAAACGGGGGTAAAGCCGGGGAATGGCTACAAGAATTATATTTTGAAGCATATGAGAGATAATCCCCTTGGCGAAGTTGAATACGAGCCTTTTTGAACATGTGGTTATGCAGATTTGTCTTCTCGTGGCAAGGCCAACGAACCCACTTTGAATCATATCGTGATGGCGATCCATCCGGCTAGTGGCAATCGCCTTCCTGCGGGAAAATTCTTCTTGGGCGGTGTATACCATATGCTTCATCGACCGTTACCCAAATGTACACCGGTCGAGAGGATAACATGCGTCAATGGTCCTTGGTGGTTTGTTCAAATTTGTCTGCAGGCTTCACATGCATCGGATTGTAGGCGTCGACTTGAGCTCCGGGTTCTTTCCCCGGTCCAATCCCCCCGAAGGAGAGCTTCAAGTTACCGAGAGGATGCCAAAACTATGGAGAAGCGGCTTCAATCGTTATCGTTCGGCGGGACATCGTCCGGCTCTTCGAGTTGTTCTTCGAGGCTTCTCCAATCCTCTTTGGCTCCCTTATCTAGGCTATGACACTCGACCTTCCCGTCGAATTCTCCTTTGAGCCCGACCATCAAGATAGGGGATTCTTGGAAATCTTTAACATCATAATCCGCCCATGCATATTACCGGCCGAGTTCAATGGAGGGAGGCGGAATACCGTACTTATGAGTACTACCGGCCTAATGTAATGGCCGGGCAACTTGGATGTGGCCGGATGCCCCCAAGATTGTTTCTCGCACGAATTCCTCAAGCCCGGGGAGGAAATCAAAGAAGCGATGCGATGCGACAGAGTTTTCAACTATGTGTGCGGTCCCACTTGTCTACACATGTCCTTTTGTGCCCGCAACCATAGCTCACCCCACCTTCAACTCATGGTGGCAAGAATTCCATGACCACATCTTCGGTGAACCCGTTCATGTGTTACGTGCGGCACTGGTGCCACGATTTCCTGCCGACCTCGGAGGTAACACAATGAGCCCTTGGATCAAACACTTCTTCTCCATTCATGATTTTGACCTTCATCTTTCGCCCACGAACACGGCACTCGCCCCTCGAGCCGGGGTAATCACTTATAATACCGAAGGCCCGATTTCAAAGATCGGGGTTTAAATCCACAACCCTACATCAATTGATGGCCGGGTATGCTACTACGGATCCCGGCCTTTCTAGCCTCGCTGAGACGAGGAGGCAAGGTCTCCGCACTCGATTGCCCCTCCAAGTGCCAAAAGGAGAAGAAGCTGTCAAAAAGGTGCTTGTTGAGGTAAAACCCTTTACCTTCTTGATTACCAAGTCACTCGTTCTTGATGGATCATATCCATTGTGCATTTTCGGACCGAGCCCAACATTCTTCGAACCAACACACCGCCAATGCTTCACCCGCCGGGTATGACTTTTCTTTGTTCTTTCTTAAAGATGAGCAACGGCATTTATCCCTTCAATTGGACTTTTGCGAAGAAGGCGTGGGAGAACCGCTTGTAGATGTCCCGGTGGTTCAACAAGCGAGCCCTTCCAGGGTTGAATTGCCCATCCCAGTAGAGATCTCATCTTCATCACCTTCTGCAGAAGCAGTACATTCTCCAGAGATGAATCTCCCAACTCAACGGGGCCGCCAAATTCCCCCAGGATGCCATCGCCTATCAGTCAAGCAGCAATGACCAACCCAACCGAGGAAGATCCAATTCTTCACCAGCCAGAAACTCACGAGTCGCTGATGGCTGCATCAGCATCTCCTGACTTGGAAGTTTCGGCTCTACTCGGGACGCCTCTTCCGTCTGCGATTGCCCCCGCTCAAGAAACCACTCATGAGGTGCCCAATTCCGCTCTTAATTTCGATACCTTGATGCTAGCATTCTCACCTCGGCAATGTTGTTTCCAGGGTTACGCCCCGTCATCATCAAGCTTGCCATCGGAGGGCCCATCAAGCTGCCGGGGTGATGAGAGAAATAAACCGCCGCATTTGCCGGATGAAGTGTTGCCCAAACTCAAAGAAATTGCGGCTGGCTAGAAAAAGATGTTCGGGATCGGCTCAATGATCTTCGCCATTTTGAAGAGATGTTTGAACCCATTAGTCGAAAACTTCCCGATGACATCGAGCTTTCCTATCGTCCGTCTACGACTTAGAGCCCTTTTATGTTCCCTTGAGGCGCACTTGGAGGAAATTGCGCTCCCGTTCGGCCATTGAAAAGGAGAAAAGCCGATGCCGAACATGCCATGAACGGGGTACAATCCCAAGCGAGAAAGCCATAAAGATGCCTTGGGCGACACCGCAAGCTTCTTACGATTTGAAAGTCGCCGAAAAGGCTGCTCTAGAGGCGGAATTGAGAAGCCTATCGGCGGAGATGGAGATTGACCGAAGAAAATAGCCGATCTTCCGGATTGATAGCAAAGACCCAAGCGGAGGTGGAATCGGCCGTCACCGAGTAAAGCAATGCGATGCGAGCTCATCGACTTAGCTGGTGCCCAAAAGGACTACCGGGAGATCTTGGATAATTCCCACTTGATAGTATCCAATGTTCGTCACGCACTCGCAAAACTCCTTAATGCTTGAACGTCCTTATTGATGTATACCGGACCGGTCGTTCTTGTAATATTTCCTCCGTGATTTGTTTCCTTTCCTTTGCGTACTTGGAGATGTAATCTTTGAACGACCCATTCGGTAGTGAAACGCTAACTCCCGAACGATACCTTGAGTTCCCTTAGCCGAACCAATCAACCCGCACACGGTCCAGCTTGGAACTCCAAACGACCCGCAGGCGGGCTGGTCAAGGAAATCTCTTCGCCTTCCGATTTTATTGGGACGTGCGCCACGATCCACAGCCACGACTCGAAGCCACGATTTACCCTGCCCGGGCCTATAAATGTTGCCATAGGTACCCCTAGCTCTCCACCGGGCCTTCTAGCTCTCGAATCTTCGCCAATCTCTCGGTCTTCTTGCAAACAAGGCACATCCCCAAACCGCAATGGTGCGCCGCCTCAACCGCCGCCGTGCCTCCGACGAGGCCGAGGGGAGCGAGCGCTAATGCGCGCGGCGGTGATGACCATCAACTTCTCCTCTTCGATCCTTCTCTTGATCTTCTTTTGCCTTGACAATCACCTCCCTTTTGCAGGTTGATTCAGTGGAATCCGCCTCGCGCGCCGACCAATCAACCCCTCCCAGATGACTCTTCGGAGTCCGACGGCCACTCCCCGGTACCGTACGGGGAAGCAGACGCCATCCGCTACAAGGAGGAGTTGGAGGCATCCCGTCGCGAACTGGAGGATGTCTCCAAGAAAGCGGGCGTGGCCGAGTTAGAATGGGAGGACCAGCGCAAACAAGCCGCCGGAGGCCATTGACGGTATGGCCCCGAGGTTGATTCTTGGTCCAGCTCGGCCTTTGATGCTAATTCCTTCGTTTGTCTTTTGCGCCCGCGACGCCGAGCTCGACCGGCTAAAGACGTTGGTAGAGCAATTGGCCGAGAAGGTGAATGCCCACGGCGACACGCCGGCGGAGCGCCCGGCCGCGGTGGAGCGTCGCGTCGACGAGGTGGCCGTTCATGGCGTTCGCCCGGGCACCACCTTGGGCACGGCCGCGATGGCGACGCATACGGACGTTGACTACTCCACCAGGCCGCGTGGCTTCCAGGGCGGCGCGCCGGAGGATATCGACGAGATCGAGCTCATCCTGGAGCGCCTCGACGGCCACGGCGACGCCATTGCCGAAATTACCCATCCCCAGTCTGTGTTGAACAGACTCTTTGACTAGATTGTACTAGGGATGCGTAAATGTCGGCAATATATGATGAACTTTTGAATTCTGCTTTTGTTCCGTGATATTTCCCTTCGCATTTGCATCTGTGAATTTTGTCTTCTTTGAATGCATCTGGGAACTGTCTTTAGCCGAACGCTCGCAAACAAGCGCCCCTCGGCGCAAGATCCACAAAGGATCCCAATTCGGCAATCCGTAAACACTCGTTCAAAAGAAAAACCCTTCGTACTTGGTGGAAACCCCTGCCGCTTGGTATTCCAACGGTGTGTGTGTACCGGATCATCACTCCCAATGCGCCTCCTTGGTCAATAAAATAGCCCGTGGGGTGCTCGCAAATCCATTCGCACACTCCTCCATCGCTTCTCGTCTCTTCCTTTGCTGCCAGAAGAAAAAACCCCAACGCCATGGACAAGGGTAAACAACCTCAGGGGAGCGGCTCATCAAGGAAGCGTACGATTCGGAAGTGAGTTCTTTCTTGATCTGCTCCTCGTTCTCCTGCTTGATCTTACGCTTCATGTCTTCTTCACATCTTTTCAGCCTTGATTTGCTTCCTGAAGAGGTCATTGGGACCGAAGATGTCCCCGAGTACATCTCCTCCGATTCCTCCCCTGAAGCAGAGGATGCCACGCCCGAGCAAAGGGTCATTCATCGGACCGCGCCGCCGTGCCCGTCACCGGAGCGCGGCCTCGGGGACATGTCCGTCCGTTGCCAAGCCGAGCGCGAGCGTCGCATGGTGCCGGAAGCACTAGTAGGGGGTAAACGTTTCGACCCCTTCATGTTTGCATCCGGATTTCTTGCCCCTAACCTTGATTCTTTTGCTCCGGATGTCTCGATAGGTACAAGCAACCCGAAGGCGGCACGGGATAGCTTGGTAGAGGCCGCCAATCATGGTCATCCTCGTGCGTTCCAAGTCGCCGTCGCGGTGGTCCCGGAACAACCGAAGAGGGGAGCGACGGCTCGAAGAAGCAAAGAAAAGATTGAATCATACTTTCGCTTCTTTCTCCACGCCTTCTGCTTCCCTCCCTTTGGGGAACCTGACCATCAGGGCTGCTAGATGTAATCTTGTAAGAACAGTTGTAATGTAGTATTGAGCTAAGGGCAATGCATCAGGCACTGGCCATTTTCTTTTGTTCATGGATTTTTGTTCTAAAGGCGGCCTCATCCTTGGGCGCGGCCGTTTCGTGTCAGATGTGTATAATCATCGATCGATCTCAATGCTAGGATAATACTTCTTCAGATATCTTCCATTTATTGCGGCGGAAAACTCCTCTCCTAGCAAAGTTTTCAATATGTATGCATTACCGAGAACGCATCTGACCACACGAAAAGGCCCCTCCCAGTTAGGGGACCATTTGCCGAATTCACTGTATTTAGTTCCAATCGGCAATAGCGCTTTCCACACCAGGTCGCCTTCTGCAAATTGCCTTACTTTTACTTTCTTGTTATAATATTTAGCGACCCGCAGCTTGTTCTTCTCGATGTTCTCCAGGGCCCTGAGACGGATCATATGCAAATCTTCTAACTCATCCATCATTAGGCCACTGTAATCCTTGGAGCTCAAATCGTTTTGCAGCACTATTCTCCTTGATTCGATTGCATTTCCCGGGGCGGGGATCGCGTGATGCCCGTAAACCAACTCGTAAGGAGAAGTCTTTGTAGCTCCATGGGGGGCCATTCGGTAAGCCCACAATGCTTCACTGAGTACCGAATGCCACCTCCTTGGCTTCTGGTCGATCTTCTTCTGTATAAGCTTGATCATGATCTTGTTAGAAGCCTCTGCCTGACCATTAGCTTGGGCATAGTATGGAGAAGAATTAAACAACTTGATCCCCATGCTTTCGGCAAAATCTCTGAACTCCAATGACACGAATTGTGCCCCCTGGTCAGTGGTAATCGTCTGAGGGATCCCAAATCGATAAATGATGTGTTCCTTGACGAACTCGACCATGTTTTCTGACGTCACTTTCTTCAGTGGGACCGCCTCGACCCATTTGGTGAAGTAGTCTGTGGCCAAAAGCACGAACTTATGCCCCTTGCTAGATGGCGGATTAATTTGGCCAATCAAGTCTATACCCCGGCCCCGAATGGCCATGGCTTGATGATGGGATTCAATGCCGATGCGGGGACTCTTTGAATATTCCCGAACCTCCGGCAATCTTGACACCCCTTGTAATACTCAAAGCGGTCCTCTAAAATCGTCGGCCAAAAGCATCCGGCTTGCCTAATAACCCATTTCATCCGATAGGCCGATTGGTGCGCTCCACATATCCCATCGTGCACCTCGCTCATCATGTTCTTGGCTTCTTCTCCGGACCCGGGCATCGTAGCAATACTCCATCTAATGATTTATAGAATAAATTGTTATCCGGAAGAACGAACTTGATTGCCTTATACCCGAGCTTTCTAGAGACTTTTCGGGATGGATCTCTCAAATAATCGACGATCTCTTTCCTCCAATCATCTTCTCGTAAGATCCGTTCCTAGTGCGCTCACCTCTGCAGCAAATGCTTCTTGACTCTCTTTATAACCGAGAGGCGCTGCGGGCCGGCCCGTTTGCTTCCTCGTTATGCTCTCTAGGAATGTCTTGTAGGGTTACTAGTGGAAAGCCCTTCAAGATTTCTCTCGCATTCCTCGTAGTAACTCCTCGGCGCCTCGCTCCCGCACTCGTACCGGCCGTTCAATTGCTTGATGACCAACTCGAATCTCCATAAATTTCAACCGAAACGGCCCCCGGCTTCTCTCAAATATTGAAGCCCTCGAGCGTTGCCTCGTACTCAGCCGGTTATTTGTGACAGTGGGTTGTATAGGAATGGCGAATTTAAACATCTCACCTCCGGGAGAAATTAGTAAGATCCCTACTCCCCCACCTTTGCCACATGATGACCCATAAAAAAATAAAGCCCAAGGGGTAATTTCAAGCAGGTCAACTGAAGGGTCACGATGCTCAGTAATGAAATCGGCAATGACCTGACCTTTGATGGCTTTTGCCGATTCGAACTTCAACTCGAATTCTGATAAGGCTAAAATCCATTTGCCAATCCGTCCATTCAAAATTGGCATAGATAACATATGTTTTATCACATCAAACTTCGAGTATACGGTGCATTTGGCATTCAACAAGTAGTGCCGAAACTTTGTACATGAGTAGTATACGCAAAGACACAGTTTTTCCATAGCCGAATACCTGGTTTCAGGATCAAGTAATTTTCGGCTAAGGTAAGCTACTACCCGCTCCTTTCCTTCGAAATCTTGAATAAGGGCCGATCCAATGGTTTGGGTATCGGCCGCCACGTACAACTTGAAAGGCTTGTTTAGCTGAGGAGGAACCAGCACCGGCGGCTCCTTCATGTACTGCTTGATCTCGTCAAAAGCCTTTTGTTGTTCGTCGCCCCATGTGAATTTCTGATCCTTCTTCAGCTTCAGCAACGGAGAGAACATCAACACCTTCGTGATAAATTTGAGATGAATCTTCTCACGAAGTTGATCTTGCCGAGCGGTGATTGCAACTCCTTGAGGTTGGTTGGAGGAACGACTTCATCAATGGCTTTCATGCTCTTTTTGCCAACTTCGATTCCCCCTTCGTGGACCAAAAACCCCAAGAACTCTCCATCGACACCCCGAATGCACACTTGTTTGGATTCATCTTTAGGCCATGCTTCCGGTGCATTCCAAGGTCTTATTCACATCTTCCGGATGGGTGTCATGACTTAAGGACTTGATCACTACGTCGTCAATGTAGATTTCCACGGTCTTGCCGATCAACTCGTGAAAAATGTAATTCATGGCCCGCTGATAGGTTGCACCGGCATTTTTCAACCCAAACGTCATGACTATCCATTCAAATAGGCCTATATGACCGGGACACCGAAGGCCGTCTTTGATATGTCTTCTATTGCCATGAAGATCTGATTGTATCCCGCGTTGCCATCCATGAAGCTAATCACCTTGTGCCCGGCAGCGGCGTCAATCAACAAATCGGCAATAGGCATCGGATATCCATCCATGGGAGTAGCTCTGTTTAGGTCCCTGAAGTCTATGCAAACTCTCATTTTTCCATTTTTCTTATACACAGGGACGATGTTAGAAATCCACTCCGCATATCTGCAGGGCCGAACGAAGTTTGCGTCAAGTAATCTTTCGATTTCCTTCTTCACATCGGCCAATACCTCATCCTTGTAGATTTTCCGGGGCGGTTGCTTGTATGGTTTGAAACCGAGGCTTGATTGGCAACCGGTGCTCGACGATGGAACGATCCAATCCGGGGCATCTCCGAGTAATCCCGGGCGAAGCAATCTTTATATTCTTTGAGAAGCTCAATTAAGTTCCCCCGAAGTCCGGTTGCAAATTTGCACCGATGAACGTCGGCCTTGATTTATCACCGTTCCCAATGTCAACTTCTTCCGGCTTATCGGCCGACATAAATCCTCGTCCTAACTTGCCATCGGTGCCATCCACGGGGTTCTCCATTAAAAATTACTATAAGAGCCGACCGCTTGAATCGTGGCCGTTGGTCACCGCCGACGGAGTTCAACGAGACCTTCTCCCCGGTCCTTCCCCGAGAAGCAATCGATGCCTTGGTACTCCCGAAGGCCGGTTCCATGTTAGCCACGCTTACGGAGTCATCCGCCCGGACGACCTCGATTTCATCGTCCACCCACCGGATCGTTCGTTGATGCATAGTGGATGGGACGCAGCAGTTGGCGTGGATCCGGCCCCGCCCAAGCGCGGAGCCGTAGGCTCCCTTTCCTTCGATGACGAAGAAGGTGGTGAGCCGGCGTCTTGGACCCGATCATCAAGTCCACGTGAGCGCATCCTTTGGTGTCCGAGGGGTTCCCGCGAAGTCGTTCAGGATGATGCTTGTTGGTGTCAGATCGCTCGGGGTCATGCCCAGCTTCCTGAAGGTGGTGTACGGCATTACGTTGACCGCCGCGCCACCGTCGACGAACATCTTGGTCAATGGCTTGCCATTGACGTACCCCCTCAAGTACAGCGGCCTCATATGGCGATTCTTGGCCGGCTTGTCGAAGATGGCCTCGCTTGGCAAGAACCGAGCCGCGCCATCATCTCCTCGGGTCGCTCGTCGTCAAAGGAAGCTTCCTCCTGCGTCACCCGGTTAGCGGGAGCCATGAACTCGTTTGGCGGGAAGTATACCATGCATGCGGGGGCCGAACGCTTCGATCCTTCCGGCCGGTCCTTGGGGCGCCACTTTTGCCTCGTCCGGATCCCGCTTGCTTCATCTCGCGGTTCCTCAAGCGCCGGACCCGCCTCTTCCGGCTCCCCGCGTAGGCCGGGCGGGCACCACCGCCCCTTCTCGCCGGACGTGGACATCCTCGTCTCGTTCCCCGATCGGCCCCACCCGATATCGGCTTGGCGCTTCCCGGGATGATCAATGATTTCAATTTTTTGCCGCCGATCCCCATTCGGGTGGATCCTTCCAAGTCTTTCATGGACGGATCGGCGATTGGCGCTTTCTGCCCGTACTCAACATATCCGTCGCGCATTCGGGACGGTTCCTTAATGTGGGTAGCTTTAGGCCCTCATTCCGGCGGTGCCGAAGAAGGCGCACCCCCGGTGGGCGCGCTCTCGCTAGCGCGTGTCGTTGTTCTTGATTCCATCTCGCGCACCTCTTCTTCGCCTGTCGCGCTCCTCCTCGTGACGACGCTTTTGGTAGCGCTCCTTTTCCATCCGGCGCCGCCATTTGTTGAGGAGAATGCGTGACGTCACCTTGGGTTTAGGCCCCGGACGATTCCCCAATCTCGACGTGGCTCTTGAGAACGCGGGGGCGTCGCCCCGCACTTGTTCTAGGGTCACCCGGCGCTCCGGTCAACCGATCCATCTTGCTTGGACCCTGGCCGAGGTTAGGACCTTGACTTTCCCCTTTTCTTCGGTGTTATCGCATTGATAGAAAAGCCGAGCATGTTCTCGAGGGGAAGGGGTGGCCATCCCGCCTTCATCTTGTTATCGAACTTGAGGTGCCCCTCCTGGATAGCCTTCGGATCCTCATCATGAAGACCCCGCAATCGTTGATGGAGTGCGAGTCCCCGTCATGGAAGCCGCAAGTAACGTTTCGCTTTGACTCCGTCGAGCCGAAGCATAGAGTGCCCTTCGGGCGGCTTGATTCGGCCTTCCTTTACCAATAGCTCAAACAACTTATCAGCCTTTGTGATGTCGAAGTCGTAGGTTCCTTTGGTCCGCTCGACCCACCGCCGATTCATTGTCAAGGGCTCTTTACCCCACAAGATCTCTCGCTGCGGCTATCTCCAATTCGTCGTCGAATCTTCGCACAAATCGGCCTTGTCCAAGAATTGGTTGTAGATGTCGCCGATGTCATGCCGCTTGCCAAACTTGGGGTCCTTCTTGAGGCCATATGCCTCGATTGCTCATCAAGGACAACTTCGCGATAGCCGGCCCAAGTTTTCAAACTCCATCCCAAATAGCTTCTCGTGCACGGCTGGCAACATCCCGGCGACGGCCATATCAGCCAGCTGATCGTCTGGCAAGTTCAATGAGAAGCACATGCCCTTGACTTCCCTGAATCTTCTAAGAAACTCCAGCGGTGTTTCACTGTGCCTTTGCTTCAGGGTGGCGAGATCAATCAACTTCTTCTCGAACCGCCGCCGAAGTAATGAGCGTGGAATTTACGCTCCAAATCCTTCCACCGGCCACCGATTCGGGCGGCAAGGACGAGAACCACCGAAAAGCCGGACCCGTCGGCCGAGGCGGGGAAGTAGCGAACCCCGAACGTCTCTTCGGCCGAACATTCCCCAAGCCGCATGAGGTAACGAGCGATATGCTCGACCGTGCTTGTCTCGTCCTCGCCCGCAGAACTTTGTGAATTCCGTCGGCGGTTTCACCCTTGGTGGCGGGAGCACGTTATAGTACCACTCCGGAACGGTGGCCTCGTAGGTGGGGCCTCGCATCCTTGGCTTGAGGCCGAACCGATTCCGCATCAATTCGGCCATCTTGCGTGCTAGGGCATCTTCCTCTCCGAGCGCCCGCGGCCGCGCGTACCCTGGGTGCGGGAAGGCATCGAACGCTCCGTAATTTCCCACTTCATGATAACCACCGCCGTACAAATTCCTCTGGAGCCAGTTGGTCGACGGAGCTATTCTTCGACTAGGGTCGAGTGGGGCCCCAGATGAGCCGAACGCTAGGTCTCCGTACGTAGGCTGGTACGGATTCGCCGCGTTGCACGGGGCCGACCCGTCGTTGCTCTATGGTGGCGGCGGGGATTGGTTGACTTCCGAAGCTTGCGGCGGAGAGGCCGAACCGGCCGCCCCCCGCGCCCTGCGGAGGAGGTTGGAATGTCTCGCTCCCGAGCTTTGAGGGGGAGGCTGCCGCACCGGCTCCGTAGCGGCGGCCGAGAGCTCGATTCACCCGGCTCCACGGTGCTTTTCCCGCGTACACCTTTCCGAACGCCTGCCCGCGCCCGGGCCAAAGAGGGCCACCATCATCTGCTGGAGCGACCCGAGGAAAGCTTGGTTGTGCTTGGTGAGCATGTCGTCTACCGACTCCTGGAAGATCCGCGCGCATTCCTCTTTTTCTTGTTGGGTTGTGGCGTCGGTCTCTCCTGGCAACAGCACTCTGGGCAGGCCACTCTTCAGATATGGTACACCACTTCGATTCTTCTTAAACGACATGAGACACTTTTGCTGAAATTGATTCACGGCGTCTAGAGCCGCCGATGTCGCTCTCGGGAGAAAGCTCTTCGATGTTGACATCCAAGAGGTCCGAGACTTCGGTGCATCTTGAACCAATTCGGGTCGTATGGTCCCATCGGGCGTGCCAAAAAGTGTGTTGACGCAAAATGTGCACTTCAACGCCAATCACACAGCAAGCCGAAGAAGCTAGCTTCGCACGCGCAGAGAGCAAATGACGTGCCAGTCAATTTTTCCTGAAAATTAACAAAAGATAAAGCAATTAGATACCAAAGCTTGGAACGTGTCGGGTAGCACCGCACGGTTCCATATTTATGGCCGGGAAGCCGGGCAAGAATGACATGTAGCTATGTAGAGCTACCGTCGGAGAATCACAACCATCCGACCATTATAAAGGGAAAAAGAATACTGCCGAATGGATGACGTAAGCATGACGATGATCGGTCTTTACATAGATAAAGATGCAAGCATGAAGTTATGACCGATCCCCGTGAGGTTTGTCATTAAATAAAATGAGGTAAAGCACGGACATGATCATGTATTAAATGAGCACGCATAGATCAAAGCACTAGTCTACCGCATGTCTAGGTACTTTAAGACCCGTCGGGTACGATCACAAACAAATCTATCCACCGCATGATACAACTTGCATGAAAAACGTACCACTTCCCGCAAATAGATCTATCCACCGCATGATACAATCTAAAAACGGAAAGCTAAAAGCATACATCACTTAAGGCACGAACGAGGCACGCGATCTACTCGTGAAGATATAACCGAATACGGGGAGCCGAACGTACCGATCCAGGGTCCATGAAGAAGGAACAAACATTACCACGTGAATAAATCTATCGACCGAATTGGAAATCTAGTCCACCGGATGACTAGCTCTAAAGCAACCCAAAAACCCGCATCTACCGCATGATACCCGGTTCTTTCAAGATTTATACGCACAAAGCAAGCTTGAACCCGCAGCACGTAACAACCTAGATCGATTCGGTTTCGGCTGTCGGAGAGCACAAGATCCACGCGTCAAAACACGAAACCTGCTCATGCACGGATCTTAAAAGGAAAAAAGCCGATCCAAACCCATCTAGATTGGGCAAGAGTGTGTTGCATGAATTAAAACATAAAGTAAAACTCATGATAACACGGGGTAACTTAATGATCTATCGGATCTTGCCAAAACCCAATAGAGCCGATAACTAGCTTCGAGCTAGATCTTAGCCTACCGCATGGCTCATGATCTAACAAGAAACCCTCTTGAACCAAGCTTGAATCTACCGCATGACACGAAGCATGGTAACAAGACTACTTGCATCAGATCTAAATCCACCGCATGATACTAGACATGATACAAGGTTGCCGGTACTCACGGAGGTCGACGGATCGATTGGTCCTCTCGAAGAACTCGACGACACGACAAGGACTCTAGGGTTTGGCGTAAGGCCGGTGTGTATTGAGGAATGAATGTGTCTGTTACATACATCCAGGGATCGTATTTATACCCCGCTAATTACAACTCGCGAATGGATTCATTGCCTAACTAAACTCGATCGCCTATCCATCCATTCGCTTCCTCCGATCGAGCCACGTCACCGTCCAATCCCGCAAAATCGCTCTCTTGTTCCTTTGCCGAACCGGGAGCGGATAGCCGACCGCGGATCCTTCGCCGAAAAATCTCTCGAAAATATCTTTCCTTCCACCGGACGGACTCTTTTTTCAAATCGGACCCACATGTCATACTCCTTACCAAATTTTGGTGTTAACGTCAGCTAGATATCACACCCTAAAATTTAAACTATATTTAAATTCAAATTTGAATGACATTTGTTTGGTTTTATAAGTTGTTAGGCCCAAGTCCGGAAATACCCCTTGAACTCTCGGCTCGGTTTGTTTTCGCCCCTCCTCTCAACCTCCCTCATGGGCTGAACCCGCGCACCGGCCCAGCAACTCCCACCCGCGACATGGAAGAGTTGGAGGGGCAAAAATAGATTTCGGCCCACAGCAACTCCACCTCGACATGGAAGAGTTAGAGGGGCAAAAAAAGACTTAAGAAGAGTTGGAAGGGGTAAAACGAACTAAGCAGAAACAAACTATTCTGAAGCCCAACAAATGCAAATTAAATTTGAATTCAAACAGAATTTAAATCCCAAATTAATGTACTAGCAAACAAAGAACAACGAAACAACATGAATGTAACAAAAAATTATTTTCGCTAAAATTGTTTATTGTGATATTTAATTTGATTAAAAGGGCTAGAAATTCCAATTAAAACTCGAAAATTTTATTTACGACTTAATAAATTTTAGAAAATTTGGAATATTTCTATTATTTCAAATATTTCAAAAGTTTTTAGTTAAACTCCAATTGAAAATTCAAGTTCAAATTCATTTAAAGAAGTTGAAAAGTAAACTCAATTTTTCTCCTAGATCTAGGGATCAAATAAAAAACCTTTCAATATGAAAGTAGTAGAACTTTTAATTTTAAGAAATTGTTAATTTTAAAATTAATCATGAGGAAATGTTGAAATGCAATGTGGTTGGATTATGACGAAATTGGTGCAACGTCATAGTGTTTGGACTTCATATTGGGCTTCATATCCAACACTCGCTAATCTATGACGAATTCGGATGTTGTCATGGATGCATCGTGATCTGTGACGAAATGTATGACGAAATTGGCACAACGTCATGGTGTTTGGACTTCATATTGGGCTTCATATCCAACACTGCGAATCTATGACGAAATCTGACAGTTCGTCATGGATGCAGTGTGATCTATGACGAAATCTGAAAACGTCATGTGAATATCGTCATGGATCACAAGGTTTTTTGTAGTGGTAGGTTCCACCATTCAAGCGAAACATGGTCCCACCAAACAATATATATGCAGGTGAGCGGGTCCCACTTTAATAGTGAGTCCCCACGGGGTCGCTAAACAAGTGTAGGTCCCATAATGTGTATCCCACCTAACAATATGTGGGTCCCACTGGAACATGTGTGGGTCCCACCCATTTTGACATACATGGGTCCACTCTATAGTGGGTCCCATGTGGGGCCACTCGAATACGTGTGGGTCCCACGTGAGGTTATCGTTGGACCTCCTGTCAACCTAAGTCGTGCATGGCGCGATCCGACGGTCGAGGATTTGCAAGCGACGTAGCACGATGTGGTGGTAGAGTTTGGTAGAGATAGAGATATTTTGTACTGTTTGTTATACATATGCTGCAGGTTCCGATCATCACGGTTCAGTTGGACACGGAGGAGCAGTCAAAACACTACTGTGTGAGGTAGAAAAATTAGTCGTAGCTGTGCACTTTAGCCAGCTTTAATTTCCACGGTGACGCTAATCTTATACAGTACCACCAAAAATTTTGAGGGTTTTTTTGTCTATAAAAAGATACCATGTGATGTACCAAAATCGCAACTTGGATTTCGGTGCATGTACTGAGAAATAGTACCTTATTATGCACCAAAAGCTCGTCCTCCCTTGTTATAATTATTGGCGCCTCTTGATGCATCGTAGAGAGGCTCCAAAGTGTAACTTCACGGCTTAATTTATAATAATAATAATATTATTATTTTTTCGAACGGACGGTGAAAGCTTGTGCTTTCCCGAATTTTTATTAGAAGAAGAGAGTTGACCCAGTTTATAAGGGAAACCGGGCCTGAAAACAATACAACTTCAGTCGATCGACCGCACAACTAGGAGAGCAGAGAACCCCGAACGACTCCGGTCCGCAGACCATACAACTAAGCACTTCGGTGGGTTGGATTGGGACCTCAACACGGACCGCTCAACTCAACAACTCATCGGTCGGATTGGGACATCGACACGATCAACTCAAACAACTGTAAAGGAATGGTCCAGTCGGATTGGGACGTCGATCCGGGTCTCCACAACTCTCATCCGCCGTCGACACGAGCCACCACACTCAAACCCTCTCTTCTCCCCTGTTCAAGGAGACTCCACGACTACTCTACTCTGTCTTTTTTCCTAAGCAAAACAACTAAGAAGAAAAAGAAAAAAAAAGGAAAAGAAAGCTCTCACAGAGGCAACCAAAGCCGAAGCACCAGTCCGAATAAGCTCCACGACTCAACGACACACAGGATGCAAAGCTCGCACAGGAGATGGTCGACGTCACCTTCAACAAGGGCATGACACCAGGGCGCCATCGACGTTGTCCAAAGGATGAGCTTTCGCTCGCATCTCCACCGCCAACAGCAAGGCGGTTGGCACCACCATGGCGCAGCCGGGATCCCCGCCAGACCACGACACCGCTGGCAGAAACACGCGCCAACCGTCGCCGGCAGTGTCACCACGACACCGCCGACACCTCGCCGCTGGAGGAAGGCAACTCGGAACACCCAGCCGCGCCACCAAGGCACCGCTGGAGCTCCGCCGCTCGGTTGCAGGGCCGCGCGCCGCCACGACATAGCGAACACACGACCAAGACCGCCACCAACAGTCGCGCCACCACGACGCCACCACCCTCCAAGCCGACACCATCGCTGAGAGAGACCACCAAGGCCCGTCGCTGCCGCCACGAGGATGCCGCCGCTAGGAGCCCCCGCCGGCCGGCCGCGGACGCCGGCGCCGTGCGCCGCCGCCACGCCAGGCCGAGGGCCTCCACCACCGCGGACCCGCGGTGGAGCCCTCCGGGGGGAGCAAGAGACGGCAACCACGGGGCGCGGATCGGGCCGCCCCGGAGCGGCATCCGTCCGTCCCCCGGCCGGAAGGAGCCGTCGCAGCCCCGGACGCCGCAGCTGGGCCACCACACAGAGAGCTCGAGGGAGGGGGGAGAGGGGAGGAGGAGGGGGACCGCCGGCTGTAGATCCGGTGCGGGGAAGGCTGGATCCGCCCCCGGGGAGCCGAATCGGGCCCCACACCGCCGTCACCGCGGCCGGCGGGCCGCCGCACGCCGCTCTACCGCCCCGAGCCTCGTGCCGCCGCCCGAGGAGCGAAGAAGGCCCCGCCGCCGCCGTCCCGGGGCCTCGGCGCGCATCCGGTCGGCCCCCTCGGCGGCGGCGGCGGGGGAGGAGGGACGGGGAGGGCGCCCGGGAGGGAGGAGGGACGCGGCGTCGCCGCCCGAGTCGCCCGAGCGGGGGCGACGCGGGGCCTTGCTTGTTTTCAGATGTCAGCCGTAATATTATTTGAGTTTGTTGGATTTTGATACCGATGGTTCGAAAAATTGGTTGAGACATCAACACAATTCTAACCACTTCAATACTAAGTGGACACTCCATTTGGTGTTTAGAAAAAAAAAAGCTTTTTGTCGAATAGAGGGATATATAATCCGAGTCCTTGAAAACTACTCCATCCATTCCAAATTACTTGTCGTTTTGACTTTTCTAGATACATTTATTTAGTTATGTATTTAGACATAAATATATATCTGAGTGCATAACAAAAAGAATGCATCTAGACTCAAAACGACGAGTAATTTGAACGCAAAGGGTAAGTTTAGGGATGACTGTTAACCAAACAACGTATCTTTGTTGACTGAAAATGGTAGCGGTTCAGAACCCTTTTCGTTCTTCAGTGGATTTTGTTCCATGCATATACTAGATTAGAATATTGAAGCATCATGCCATCATCCACGCAAAATGTCAGCAAAACGGCCAAATTGGCACGAAATTAAATTTATGATCCACTTCTCGATTGCAAGGACAATCGACTTGCACAGTTTCGCCCCGGTGGCTGCTGGCAACCGGGCGCAAATACTCTACATTGCTGCCTGCACTAACGCTAAAATGTCCCTGGCACTTAACAGCATCATCAGCAACTACTACATTGCTGCCTACGCTCACTTGCTTCTGGCACTTATTAGCAAGGCCACCAGCAATTGCTACATTGCTCCCTACGCTCACCCTAGGATGTTCCTGGCACCTAACAGAGTCATCAACATTTCTGTCACTCGAATGTCTGTGGTAATTGATGGAATCATCTCTAACTCCTACACTGCACGTTGGAAATCTGATGGCGCCTTCTGTGATGACGACATGTAGATCAACCACGGCAGCATCCAATGCTTCAGTCCTAAGGGCGGCAAAACCCGCACCGGTCGTCACCGTGTCTGCCGGTGCCTCCGATACAACGGAGCACTCGCTGCACACTTCGATCCAGCCTTCCTCGTAATCCCAGTCCGGCAAGCCCGACGAGGAGCTCGCCAGTGAGCTGATCCTTTCGACCGCTCGCTCAGAGGCCTCCTCTTCCTCGTCGTCGGACTCCCAGAATAACGCCGCATTGAGTGTGCTGTTGGGGGACGGCCGGTCGTGCTTGGTCGGCTCGGCGTCGCAGCAGGCCGAGGCGAGGAACGGGTGCTCCAGCAGCCGCGCCGCGGTGGGCCGGCTGCGGGGGTTTCTCGCCAGGCACACGCGCAAGAAGTCCTTAGCTTGCGCCGACAGCCACGCAGGCGGCTCCGGGACGGCGTCTGTGTAGCCGATCCTGTGAACGGCGGCGAAAACGTCGTCCACCACGTCGCTCCACGGCGCGCGGCCGGTGGCCATCTCGATGACGGTGCAGGCGAGCGCCCACACGTCGGCCGCCGGCCCCTGATCCTCGCCGCGCGCCACCTCGGGCGCCATGAACGCCGGGGTCCCGCCGATCGGCCGCGACGACGGCGACGGCCGGACGGGCCGCGCGCACCCGAAGTCCGTGAGCTGGGCGCGGCCGTCGCCGCCGATCACCACGTTCCTGGCCTTGACGTCCCCGTGCACCAGCGACCGCGCGTGGAGGTACGCGAGCCCGCGCGCCACGTCTCGCGCGTACTCCCGGATGGCGGGCTCTTCGAGGCGGCCACCGGCGCTCCTGGCGGCCTCGTCGGCCAGCGACCCGCCGGGCGCGAACTCGAGGAACAGGTGGTACTCCCCGCCCGCGGCGGCGCGGGAGCCGAGGCAGGGCACGATGTGCGGCGAGCAGAGCCCCCCAAGCACCCGCTCCTCGCGCCGCAGCAGCGCGGCCGCCCCGCCGGCGGCGGCCGCCGACTTGACCGCCAGGAGCTGCCCCGAGGCGTCGTCGGAGGCCAGCCACACCACGGCGCCCGACGCGCCGCGGCCCAGCGTTCGGACTCGCCGGAGGTGCTTCGCGTCGGAGGGATCCATGCCTTTTCTGTTTGCGCTTGCTCCTTCTAGCTGCGAGGAAATGCGAATGGCGTGTGAAATCTAAGCGTTCGCGCTGCCCTGGGTTGCCTTCCAGCGAGGTAGAGGGGGTGGTCTATTTATACGGGCCAACCTGGAGGCGCATGGAACACCTGCGGATGACGAGCTGCGACCTGCGAGCCCTCCGGAGGAGGGATTTAGGATATCGGCTGCGTGCGACGCGTGGAAAAGGGCTCGGCCGGCGGAAGGCGTAACGGGCTTGTAGGCCCCGGTTCTCGTGGTGCCTTTGCGGCACTTTTCCGGCATTTCTCCTGCCGCCTATTGCTTTCTGACGGCTATTGTTGGCCAGCCGTCGCAGCCTCAAGGGCCGTTGCTAATTCGCGCGCCCCGTCGTCCCGTTATGGCACCGTGGACCCAAATGCTCACGTTACCGAAAACCCTTACCAGGTCCTCCGTAGTTCAAAACTTCCGGAAGCAAATTTGAGTAATAAACCATATAATTTCCAGTCGATTGATTAATTTGTACTCCACCTCTTTTTATTTTTTAAAACAAGGTTTCCCTCTAGAAACAAAGCAAGTTCAGCAAGTTTTGCAGTGCGCCCGCTTCTATCCAGTGCCAAGGCACCCAACTATCCAAGTTTGTTACAGTATACTGTACATAAACAACAAAAGTCGATGGACTTATCACCGACTCTTTAGTGGTGTTCCTTCCTGAGGACCATGTGTGGTTCGAGGACCGGTGGATGGTCGCTTCCTTGTGTGATGAGTGATTGACAACGTTGTGTGGACTGATTCTTGGCTAAGTATTGCAGGTGCAGGTTGCGGCTTGACTGGTGTTAGTGCAGGTGAAGAACAAGCGCGAAAGGTCGTCGCCGGTGAGGCCTCCAGGGTGTGGAGAAGACAAGTAGGCTTCGTTCGAGGGCCCGGTGGCCGGCGGGGTCCAAGTGCGGGCCGCATGGTGGCATGAACAGCAAGATGAAGTCGTGGACGGTTTCTTGGTTGAGCCTCAAAACCAAGGTCGAGCCGGGACTACGTGGGAGCCGAGTCATGAGTGGAGATTGGCGGAGGCTACACCGAGTTCGCGGGGTTTCCGGTGGTTCACCAGAAAACCACTGGGTTCCTTGTTTGATCCACAAAGCCAAGACCGAAGAACCGAAGACGGAGCTGCAGCAGCGCCATACCGGTCTGACCGGTGTGCGACGACGCAGTCCGGAGACTTCGAAGCGGAGGACACGCGTCGGGATCGCATGGCTTGCGTGGACGCGTTTAGAAGGTTTTCACGTGGTTTCGAGCCATTTCTCGGGCTCTCGTTGTTCACCGGTCCGACCGGTGGTGAGCACCGGTCCGACCGGTGTGAGGCCGGTCCCGTGCACATGTTAGGCACCGGTCCGACGGCGGTGGTGATGGACCGATCGGGGGGGGGGGGACCCCCCGACCGGTGAGGAGCACGGTCCGACCGGTGTGCGACGACGCGGTCCGGAGACTTCGAGCGAGAGGACACGCGGTCGGGATCGCATGGCTTGCGTCGAGGCTACGCAGGGTGCGGTCGCCGGGCATCCGTCCGATGGTGAAGACATGAAGACTTCCAAATCCGCCCTTGAGGGGCTTGTATCCCTAGTTATTAGGAAGGGTATTTTAGACTTTCGGTTGCCTCCATATAACCCAAGAGGTGAGAGGATGGCAGCCAACTCTTGGAACCCTAGCTCATTTGTTTTCCCATTTTCCTTCCTATTTTCCTTAGGTTTTCCATAGGACTAGCAAGAGAGCTTCATGGAGAGATCTTGTTGAGAGGGATGGATGATCGGGCGGCTTGCTAGACCTTGTATGAACCTTTGTTTCATGTATAAATGATTCGGCGTGGTTCCTCAAGGTTTGGATGTGTTTTCTCCGGTTGTTCTTGGTGGTGATTTTCGGAGCCCTCTCTTGGTGATTTCTTTGGGTTGTTTTCGGGACCTTTCTCTTGGGGATTTGATGGGAGAAATTTGTGGGAACCCTTCGTGGTTCTTTGGGTTGTGATTCCCCTCCCAAATCCGTGAGTAAAGGTGCTCGATTTTGGGGTTTCTTGAGTTCTTGGGTTGGAAGTGCTCTTGGCGGGATTTCCTTAATTCCTCCTTTTTGGACGAGTTTTGGTGGGATTAAACTTGTCTATGGACTCCTCATGAGGTGTTCCTAATATCCCCAAAGTCTTGTTCAAGTCCGTGGAGCAATTCGGGAGATCGAGGTTTGGATTTGGGGGAGTTGACCCGCGGGTGCTGTTCATCCCGAGTCGCCCAGAGCTACACCGGTCTGACCGGTGCTCTTGACCGGTCTGACCGGTGCAACCCTCGGTGGGATTTTACTCGGGTGAACGTCTTGGTGTGTTCGCCGTTGTCCCGTGGTGCTGCTGTTTCGAGTTTGGGTCAGTTTGGTGGTCGGTTGGCCCGTTTGGTGCCTTGGGGGCTTTCGGTGCCGTGATCGGTCCGACTGGTGTGTCTCACCGGTCCGACCGTGTAGAGCCACTTAGTGAAAGTTGCTCGGTTTCACCAAACAGGACCGGTGGTGCTCACCGGTCCGACCGTGTTGGTCGGAGACTCGAGGTTTGGTGTTCCGCTGCGTTCTCGGGTCGGAAGGTTGTGTGTTGGTTCCTAGGTCCAGTGGTACTTCAGTGGCTATGTGGGCTTGGCCAACTTGGGTAGTGAGTCAGAGACGTGTGTTAGTAGCCGCGTTCATCTTGTTGGAGTTTCCATCTCCTGCGAGAAGAATTTTTATCGGCTCCCATTCACTCCCCCCCTCTCTGGTTTGCCGTATTGGTCCTTCAAGTGGTATCAGAGCCGGTTCGGGTCTTTGTTGACTCTAACCAGTCTAAGATCCAAGGATGGCGTACCAGGAACGGGGTTCGGGTCCTCCACACTTCGATGGCAAGAACTACCAGATGTGGAGCAAGCGGATGGGTGCTTTTCTCTGCGGAAAGGGTCAGATCCTTTGGGATGTCACGGTGGACACAGGCTATGTCCAGCCGATGGACTTCCTCGCTCCAGGATCGAGGGACAGATTCGACGCCAACAACAAGGCGGTCGACTACTTGTTTCGTGCTTTGTGTCAGCCTGAGTTCGATCGGGTGCACACCGAGCACTTGGCATGTAGGATTTGGACGGTGCTGAAGGAGGCTCATGTTGGGAATGCCCAGGTTCAGGCACGGATGTATGCGACCTACCGGAGAGAGTACGAGAACTTCACTCATCTCCCCGGTGAGTCCATCGATGCCTTGTTTCAGAGGTTCACGGTGGTTGTGAACAACATGAGGGCCAATGTGGACGTGCTCCCGTACGATGATCATGATAGAGCGGTCAAGCTCTTACACTCTTTGGATCGTACGATTTGGGGTGGTAAGTTCGAGGCCATTATGGAGTCGGAGAAGTATGACACTCTGACGGTGAACGAGCTGTTCTCGAAGCTCAAGTCAGCTGAGGTGGATAGGGGCATGACTGCCAAGCTCGAGGGTCCGACTGACTCCCATAGTCTCGCCCTCGTTGGTGGTTACAAAGGAAAGGCTAACTCTAACCCATCCACCAGGATGTTCTCTTTCTCCTCTTTGATGTCTATGCCAGATGAGGAGTTCGACGAGCTTGGAGAGGACGAGGCCGGCGCTCCCGACGAGGCGGTTCAAGAGGCCGCACGAGAACCGCGTGAACATGAGGAGGAACACGAGGACATGCTTCCGGCGGCAAGCCGGACATTTCGTCGCCGACCGCCGGAGAAGGCCGAGAACAAGGACGGCTACAAGCACAAGCCGAGGATGGACGGCAAGTACCGTTCGAGGCGTGACCACAAGAGCAAGCACAAGAACAAGTCAAGGACGAGCGACGATCGAGGAAGAAGGAGAGCCGAGGCAAGGCCCGAGCGATGGTTGGAGCGAGCGACGTCGACTCCAGTTCCGCGTACTCCACCTCGAGCTCAAGCAGCAATGAAGACGAAGGTGATCATCGCAAGAACAAGAAGTCGTCCAAGAACCTGAGCGGACTGAGCTGCTTCGCGAGAGATGGCTTCTGCACCATGGAGCTGAGCTCCGGCAGCAAGAAGAGCACACAGAGCGACTCGGACTCTGAGTCCGACGACGAGGTGCGTGATGAACTTCCCTTCTTGCGCCAGGAGAATGAAAGGCTTGGCACTTTGCTTGATAACCGTGATGACATGCTTAGAGAGGCCAAGAAAATGAGAAAAGAGCTTAGGGCTTCACTCGAGGATGCTAGGACTAGAGTGGCTGAGCTAGAGACACAGGTGCTTGATAGCAGGCTTGAGATTGATTCCCTTAAGGCTAGCCCTATTGTTTCGGATGAGGTTGATTGTGCTCGATTGCTCCATATTTCTTGCCGATCTTGCCTTGTTTAAGGAGAAGCATGCCTCCAAGTGTGAGGAACTAGATGTGCTTAGGGTTGAAGTGGCCGAGCTTAAGTCTAGACCTACTTTGCTAGGTGCTTGCACTTCTTGCCCCGTTTTGCATGCTAAGATTGATGAGATGCATGCTTACACTAGTTCGCTCGAGGCTAAATTGAAGGAACCCATGCCTACATCAAGCTCTACCTGTGAAATGCATGCTTTGAAAAATTTGGAACTTGCACATTATGTTGATCATTTGCGGGATGAGAATGATGAGCCGAGGAAGTTGATGGGTTGGTTGTCCAGGTCATGAGCCTCGGTTGAGGATGATGATCGAGGCCTTTAAGAGGCAAGATGGTGAGGGACTTGGGGCAAACAAGCTTGGTGAGGGAAGTGGAGAGAATATCCGGAGCCACCAAAAACCCACCACAAGAATGATTTCCCTCCAAAACCCAACCATCTTAGGAACCGTCTAGACACAACCCCAGCTCCACCCGTGTTTTCTAAACCCACAAATGATCTCCGAAAGCCTATCAAGTTTGTGAGCACTTCGGGGAAAGTGTTCTTTGGGAAGGAGAGTGAGAAGGCTAGCGGTGAGAAACCGGTGGAGGAGTTGAGTGGAGAGAATCCAAGTGAGCGACCACATCCCAAGCCAAATCCTAACCTTGTGAGGTTCCATTGTGGCTATTGTGGGAGAGATGGCCATAAGGAGGAGTTTTGCTTCAAGAGGAAGCGAGAGGAGAGAATGGCAAAGGAGTGGGCTAACAAGGACAAGTACCACCCCTCCGATGGTGTACTTGAGCCTCGTATGCAGATGCCCAGGGCCAAGGCGAGTGTGAGGACAGTTTGGGCTTGGGGAGAGCGGAAGGTTGCTGGAGGTCTTCTGGCCGCTTGTGTCACACCGGTCGACCGGTGTGGAGCACCGGTCGGACCGGTGCGAGGCCTCGGGACGGATAGTCGTTTGGATTTTGAGCTCGTACGGGTGCGAGGGTTGTTTCGGTGGTCGTGGTTCCGGTGGCCGGGCTAGAAAGGGTGCGGTGGTCGGTTGCTAGACGTTCTCCTCCTCGTGCTCAATACGGGGATCGGAGGAGTCGTAGCTTTGAGTTGGAGAGGAGGGACGTTCCACGGGCTTTCATGAGTGGATTTGGTCTTCCTCCGGGCGAGAGAGGGGTGGTTCCCTCGGGGTGGTTACCGTGGTGGTGTTCGTGGAGGTAGCTTTGGTAGGAGAGATGCTTTGGTTGGTGCTAACCCCACTTTCGAGCAAATGGCTCGGCCTCGGTTTTACTCTTTTGGTACTAACCCCGTGGCCGAGTCGTTTGTTCGCTCACGTGCTCGTTTTTGAATTTCGGGTGGGAGACTTGAAGAACATTTGGTTGATCGACTCCGGTTGCTCGAGGCATATGACCGAGAGACGGGGGGTGGTTCTCAAGTCTCGTCCGGTGGTGACAAAGAGGTACATCACCTTTGGGGACAATGGGCGTGGGCGTGTGCTTTCGGAAGGTGAGATCAAAGTGAGTGACAAGATCACTGCGAGGCGTGTTGCTCTTGTTCAATCGTTGGGGTACAATTTGCTTTCTCGTGTCCCAGTTGTTGGATGAGGGCTTTGAGGTGTTGTTTCGGCCAGGTGGTTCTCGGATTTTGGACTCTCGAGGGGACCTTGTCTGTTTGGTCGTTCCCGAGGGTCAGGTGTTTCGTGCTGATTTTTCTCAGTCTTCGGGTGTGGAGCGTCGTTTCTTGGCTGGTTCTTCAAGTGAGTTGTGGAAATGGCGTAGGAAGTTGGGTCACTTGAGCTTTGACCTTTTGTCTCGCTTGAGTAAACTCAATTTGGTCCGAGGATTGCCACGGTTGAGGCTTGAGAAAGAGTTGGTTTGTGCTCCGTGTAGGCATGCCAAGATGGTGGCCTCTTCTCATCCGCCTCTCACCGATGTGATGACTGAGCGTCCATGCGAGCTGCTCCATAGGGACCTTGTTGGCCTAGCTCGTGTGCGATCTGCGGGTGGGAAGTGGTATGTCCTTGTTGTGGTGGACGACTATTCTTGGTATGCGTGGGTGTTCTTTCTTGAGGATAAGGGGGAGATGTTTGGTTTTGTTCGAGATCTAGTCCTGAGGTTGAGGAACGAGAGGCACGGAGATGCCATACGAGCTATCCGCAGTGATAATGGCTCGGAATTCAGAAACTCTCGTTTTGAAACCTTTTGCCATGACTTGGGTCTTGAGCACCAGTTTTCGAGTCCGTATACGCCTCCTCAGAATGGTGTTGTGGAAAGGAAGAACAGGACCTTGTGCGAGATGGCTCGGACGATGCTTGATGAGCATAGGACTCCGAGGAGGTATTGGGCTGAGGCGGCGAATACCGCGTGCTATGTGTCGAACAGGATCTACCTCAGAGTGCACAAGAAGAAGACATGCTATGAGTTGATGCATGGTCGCACACCCAAGGTGAGTCACTTCCATGTCTTTGGTTGCAAGTGTTTCATTATGAAGAAAGGTAGGAAGTTGGATAAGTTTGAGGCTAGGTCCGTTGATGGTATTTTCTTTGGTTATGCATCTCATTCTAGAGCATATCGTGTGCTCAATCTTGAAACTAACCAAATCGTGGAGACTTGCGAGGTAACCTTCGACGAGACAGAGCCACGTAGTCAGCTTGTCTTTGAGTGTGCAGGTGATGATGATCTTGGTGAGGAGATCTTTCAGGAGGAGGAGCATGAACATGGTGAGGATGAAGATGGCGGTGTGGTGCCCCCGGCTGAACATGTACCCACTACTTCGACTACGGTGATGGACGGGCCCTCTACTACACCTACGACGACAAATCAAGAACGAGGAGAAGCTGATGTTGAGGGGGAGGTAGCGTCAAGGCGAGAACCTCCCCGGCGAGTACAAGTGGATCACCCAGCTTCGAGGATCATCGGCGACATGAATGAATGCACTACACGGTCAAGGGTTCGGAACAACTCTCATTTCGCTCATGCTGCATTTGTTGCTACTTTTGAGCCCAAAGACATTGGACACGCACTATCTGATCACAATTGGGTTAATTCGATGCATGAGGAGTTGGAGAACTTTGAGAGGAATCAGGTTTGGGAGTTGGTTGACCCTCCCCCAGGGTGTAAGCCGATTGGTACCAAGTGGGTGTGGAAAAACAAAGAGGGAGAGAAAGGTGAGGTTGTGAGGAACAAGTCGAGACTTGTTGCTCAAGGGTTCAGTCAGAAGGAGGGGATCGACTACGAGGAGACCTTTGCTCCCGTAGCCCGTTTGGAGGCGATTAGGATCCTTCTAGCCTTTTCCGTGGCTAAAGGATTCAAGTTGCACCAAATGGATGTGAAGAGTGCTTTTCTGAATGGTGTGTTGGAGGAAGAAGTGTATGTGAGGCAACCTCTGGGGTTTGAGAGTGAGAAGTACCCCCAGGGTGTACAAGTTGAGGAAGGCGGCCGTATGGGCCGAAGCGGTGCGCCTAGAGCTTGGTATGGTAGGTTGAGGGGGTTCTTGTTTGAGAGAGGTTTTGAGATGGGGAAGGTCGATCGGACCTTGTTTTTGCCGAGGCGGGGGCAAAGATATCCTGATTGTGCAGGTGTACGTGGATGATATTGTCTTTGGTGGCTCGTCTAACTCTCTTGTTGCAAGGTTTGCAGATGATATGAGCAGGGAGTTTGAGATGAGCATGATGGGCGAGTTGCAGTTCTTCCTCGGGCTACAAATCAAGCAATCAAAGGAAGGAACTTTTGTGCACCAGGCTAAGTACACCAAGGACATTGTGCGGAAGTTCAAGATGGAGGACTCCAAGGCTATGACGACGCCGATGAGTACGACTACGGCTCTTGATGCGGACGAGGAAGGTGAACACGTGGACCAGAAGGAGTACCGGAGCATGATCGGGTCACTCCTCTACTTGATGGCGACGAGGCCGTACATACGTTCTCGGTGTGTCCGTGCGCTCGTTTTCAAGCGTCTCCGAGGACTTCGCATCGGCAAGCGGTGAAGCGAATTTTCGTGTACTTGCGTCACACTCCCGACTTCGGCCTTTGGTACTCCGCGTCCTCTTCTTTGGCGCTTCATGGTTTTTCGGACGCGGATTTTGCCGGGTGTCGGTTGGATAGGAAGTCCACTACGGGACTTGCCGCTTTTTGGGTTCCTCTTTGGTGTCTTGGTCTTCCCACAAGCGGCCGAGTGTTGCTCAATCCACGACCGAGGCCGAGTATGTTGCCGCTGCTAGTTGTTGCTCTCGGCTCCTTTGGATCACCTACACCATGAGTGACTTTGGTGAGTAGTATACCCATGTCCCACTTCAAAATGCGATAGCACCGGTTGCCATAAGCGTTGCAAAGAACCCGGTGCTCCATTCCAAAACTAAGCACATAGAAGTGAGGTACCATTTTCTGAGAGACAACATAGAGAAAGGAAAGATAGCTTTGATCCATGTACCCACACATGACCAACTAGCCGATATTTTCACCAAACCCCTAGATCAAGCAACTTTCACTCGTTTGCGGGGGGAACTTGGTGTGTGTTTGATTTCTTGAGTTGGGTGTGTGGGAGCTCCTTTGTAGCATATGTATAGCTTTCCTTTGTGCATTTCTTGCATTTGGCATGGCATATGTAACATGATGTATAGGCATCCTTGTATCTTAGATTGTATGCATTTTGTATCATATGCATTTATTAGGAAAAGCTTCTCTCATATACATTGTTCACCATAGATTGAGATATATGTCTTTGTGAGCTTGTTTGGTATGCTATGGTTAGTTTGGCTTAGCTCTTGATGATCTTGATGAATAATCCATGGTTGATAGCTATGTTTTTGAAAAATGTCTCATGTATGCTCTCTCATGTGTAAATGCCTTTATATGATCTTGACATGTTTTAGTGGCTTGGCTATGCTTAATTTGTGGTTGGATAGCTAGTTTATCGATCATATGGGGCCAAAGGCTCATTTGCCATCATGAATGTTTAGCCCTCTTGTTTTATCTTGTGGAGGAGCATAAGTTCCTTTTTGTCACAAAGACATTTCATGTACCATTTATCAATCTGAAAATGAAATGAAAAATGCTTGGAAAATATGCTCCCATGTCATATGTGCTGAATTTTATTTTGCTTTGGGTGCTAAACCGTTGCATGATGCCTACCAATGAGAAGTCTCATACATAGAAGTAGGCACATGGCTCGGTGGCTTTGACATGACATGAGGTGCTTGTGGGTGTTTGTGATGGTCTTATGATTAGAATGGCCGACCTAGCATGAAGTTTGTGTGGCTTTGCCTTTTTGATATGCTTTGATCATGTTTAGGACTTTGCTCATGAGAGGCAAGTTTTTCGCAAAATTGCCAAAATCCATCTTAGCTTCGTCCAATGGTTGTGAAACTTGGTGATCATGTAGTTGAGATCGATACGAAGCCGTAGAGTATCCAACTTGCTCATTTGGACACGTGTAGCATTCTTTGTTGAATTTTGTCTATTTGAGAAGCTCTAGGTTGAATTTTTTGCATTTTTGGCTTGATTCATGCATTGCCAACAAGGGGGAGAAGTTTGCGCTTGAAATGGCTTGCTGGGTGCATTTAGAAGGTTTTCAGGTGGTTTCGAGCCATTTACGGGCTTCGTTGTTCACCGGTCCGACCGGTGGTGAGCACCGGTCCGACCGGTGTGAGTGCCGGTCCGTGCACATGTTAGGCACCGGTCCGACCGGTGGTGATGACCGGTCCGACCGGTGGGGACCGGCTCCGACCGGTGAGGAGCACCCGGTCCGACCGGCGGTGTGTGCGACGACGCGTCCGGAGACTTCGAAGCGAGAGGACACGCGTCGGGATCGCATGGCTTGCGTCGAGGCTACGCAGGGTGCGGTCGCCGGCATCCGTCCGATGGTGAAGACATGAAGACTTCCAAATCCGCCCTTGAGGGGCTTGTATCCCTAGTTATTAGGAAAGGGTATTTTAGACTTTCGGTTGCCTCCATATAACCCAAGAGGTAAGAGGATGGCAGCCAACTTTTGGAACCCTAGCTCATTTGTTTTCCCATTTTCCTTCCTATTTTCCTTAGGTTTTCCATAGGACTAGCAAGAGAGCTTCATGGAGAGATCTTGTTGAGAGGGATGGATGATCGGGCGGCTTGCTAGACCTTGTATGAACCTTTGTTTCATGTATAGATGATTCGGCGTGGTTCCTCAAGGTTTGGATGTGTTTTCGCCGGTTGTTCTTGGTGGTGATTTTCGGAGCCCTCTCTTGGTGATTTCTTTGGGTTGTTTTCGGGACCTTTCTCTTGGGGATCCGATGGGGGAAATTTGTGGGAACCCTTCGTGGTTCTTTGGGCTCGATTCCCCTCCCAAATCCGTGAGTAAAGGTGCTCGATTTTGGGGTTTCTTGAGTTCTTGGGTTGGAAGTGCTCTTGGCGGGATTTCCTTGATTCCTCCTTTTTAGACGAATTTTGGTGGGATTAAACTTGGCTATGGACTCCTCATGAGGTGTTCCTAATATCCCCAAAGTCTTGTTCAAGTTCGTGGAGCGATTCGGGAGATCGAGGTTTGGATTTGGGGGAGTTGACCCGCGGGTCTTTGTTCATCCCGAGCCGCCGGGGCTACGCCGGTCCGACCGAGTGCTCTTGACCGGTCTAACCGGTGCAACCCTCGGTGGGATTTTGCTCGGGTGAACGTCTTGGTGTGTTCGCTGTTGTCCTGTGGTGCTGCTGTTTCGAGTTTGGGTCAGTTTGGTGGTCGGTTGGCCTGTTTGGTGCCTTGGGGGCTTTCAGGCTGTGATCGGTCTGACCGGTGTCTCTCACCGGTCTGACCGGTGTAGAGCCACTTAGTGAAAGTTGCTCGGTTTCACCGAGCAGGGACGGTCGACCGGTGGTGCTCACCGGTCCGACCGGTGTTGGTCCGTAGACTCGAGGTTTGGTGTCCGCTCGCGTTCTCGGGCCGAAAGGTTGTGTGTTGGTTCCTAGGTCCAGTGGTACTTCAGTGGCTATGTGGGCTTGGCCAACTTGGGTAGTGAGTCAGAGACGTGTGTTGGTAGCCGCGTTCATCTTGTTGGAGTTTCCATCTCCTTCGAGAAGAATTTTTATCGGCTCCCATTCACTCCCCCCCTCTCTGGTTCGCCGTATCGGTCCTTCACTTCCAACTAGAATTGACACTGCTAGAAGCCGGCCACCCAATCAGTGCTCCCAAACCCTACGATTGCTAGAATCCGACCACCTGATGTACATACTCCATCTCTTCCAAATTATAAGTCATTTTTGCTCTTTTAGATTCATATCTATATCTAAATGCACAACAAGAATTATGCAGCTATAAAACTAAAACAAATATTATTTAACTGGAGTGGTAGCTATGAAGGTTATTTTAACAACATATTTAAAATCATTTAACTTATTCTCCTAGTTTTGATTGATTTTTTTAAAGACGTGCAAAGCACGTTCTTCATTAAGAGAAGAGAGAATAAAGTCATACATGATTCAACAAGTTACACAAAAAGAGAAGACAACATGTGTCACACCCGATTTTACAAGTAAAACCGAATGCATCTCATATGTGCGCCGGGATCATTTACACACACATGATAGACAAAACGAGAGTAATACCATTGCCGTAATAAAACGTACAAGAGTTTAAACCAAGTATAACATCCTTTATTACATCCATAAGGGTGGACTCGAAGGTCCGAACAAAACGATAACTAAACGACGACGAGCAACTCCATCGCCGACATCCACGGGCATGATGACCGGGGGATCCGCATGCCTAGAACTCCTCGAAGTCACTCCGGTACTCGTCCTCGCCTCCGACGTTCTCCCTGCGAACGGCGGTAAGCAAGGGTGAGCACACTTATGGTTGGAGCTCGGCAAGTGGGGGAAAATGCAAGGCTATCAAGGATAGGCTATGGTTCACGACGGTAAGCATTTTATAAGTTGGTCAAGTTTTATTAGCAAGCTCCTAGTTACTAGATGTAAGTGTATACCAACCCACTTAACCTCAAAAGGAACCTCAAACCAACCCTCCAACCCACGATTTACATTAATCTTCAAGTTTATTACTCATGTGAGGGTCCAAGCCGCTCATGACCGTGAGCACGGCCGATCGATCGCCTTTACACTCGCGAGAGGTTGTACACTTTACCCACGGTTCGTGTTCCCCATCTTGCCCGGGTTAGCTAGACCCTTAAACACTTCCAAGGTGAGTGGCTAGGGGTCCACTACGAAGCCTTTACAAAGGAAAGAAGAGAAACCAACAGCCCGCAACAAGATTATTACGGCGGCGGAGCGGGCCATAACCCTCCCTAGTGGTCAACACCTTAGCCAAGGCGCTACCCCAAAAGGACCGGGCTATACCCCTTCAACTCCGGCCCCCGTGCCCCTCTCGGAAAAGAGCTATCAGCTACCCCACTCTCCTAATTAATTGGCTAAGCCGAGCCATGTGGACTGTGGTTGTCTTGTTATCTTGGGTGGTTCTCCATGTTCCGATTATATCAAGTTATCTTGTTTAAAGCACAAGTACATACATAAACGGAACCGAGATATAACATTAACAAGCATAACTAAACTTATGTTGAGCAAGCTAAGCATTTATCTACCCCAAACATTTGTTTAAACAGGGTTGATCAAGGTAAAGTGGTAAAGCATCTAGTCAAGTCCTTAGCTAGGTGTTTGCCCATCGATTTATGCATATCAACGGGAATAGTAAACATTGTTTAGCATGCAGTGACATGGGTTCAAAAAGATTATGCAGAGGGGGGAAATCCACTTGCCTTCCTCTACAAGCTGGGTGAATTCCTCTTCAAAGACAGGTTCTTCCGGATCACTTCCGAGCGGGGAGTTCGGACGAAACGAGCACGATATCTACGAATCAAGCATGGATAACAATCAATAAACAAAACAGTACACCAAACAGTAATAAAACTGGTAAATTTACTGTTTAAAAGATTCTACTCGCCGAGACGATCATTTCGGTATATAGAACGCTAAAAACGGAGTTAAAATGAGAAAGATATGGTTGAAACGAGTTTTCGGGGGCCTATTTGCAAGAAAACTAAGTTTACGGGGTTGTTTATGAATAAATTCAGGGGCTAAAACATTTTTATAAATTAAAACAGAGGGTTTATATGCAAAAAGTAGTGAAAAGGGCTTAAAACATAATTAAATAGGGTGGATAGGGGCTAGTTTGCAAGAATCGGGACCTATCTGCAAATATTTCCAAAGGTGGAAGGACTCGCTTGTGAACATTTGAAAATCCGGGGACTCTTAATCAAAACCGTCACTCCACACCGTGGATCCGAGATCCAACGGCGGATGACGCACGGAGTGTACCATGGACCGGCCGTGGGCGCGGTCCATGGGTCCACCGTGGACCATCCCCCTTTAAACGAAAGGGTACGTGATCCCGACCACTTGCTCGCGATCTAACGGCCCCGATCAAAAACATGCGGCGGGCGGCGGCGGCGACGACGCCGGAGGGCGGCGGCGCGCGCGGCGGGGACTCGCCGGCGTGAGCTCCGGACGGCGTTCCCGGCCGTTTCTTCGACCACATGTTAGGGCAAAACGATGCGGGGATGCTTGCGCACACGATAGCGGGCTCTACGGAGCACGATTGGGCCTCACCGGGCGGCCGCACCGTAAGGGGGCGGCGCGGTCACTCCGGTGAGCTCGCGGGGGGAGGCGGCGGGCGCGATAAGAGGGGAAAGTGGGCGGGGGGTTTCGCTTACCACGCGCGGTGCGATGAAGACGGGCCGAAAAGTGGAAGAGAAGCGGCGGCGGGGCGCTTGGTGACGACGGCGGCTCGGGCGGCGCTCCGGCGAGCACGGGGGCGCGGCTCCCACGGGCGTCGGGGGCGTGAACCCGGGGCGCACGAGCATGTCAAGTCCCCTGCGAACCTATTGATCAACAGAGACGGGTGGGAGACCAAGCCCTTCACCGGCGGCGACGAGACGACGGCGGCGGCGGAAAGCAAAGCGGCGGCGGCGGGAGAAATTGGAGCTCGGGCTCGGGCGTGTGTGTGCTGCAGAGGCGAAAGGGAAGCCAAGGAGTGCGTGCGCGAGCTTATATAGGACACGGGGATGGGAGATGAAGCGGCTAAAGGCCGGGGCGGCGGCGGGATGCCATTGATGGCCGGCGGGCCGTCCGGGTTTAAAGTTAGAAAGGGAAACGGCCGTGGGGTTTAGGGGAAGAGTAATTGCCTTAATTGGCATGCTCGCAGTGCAGGGAAAGGAAGGGGAGAGGGCGGGGCGTGGCGGAACCGCGGCATGCGGCGGCGGCCGGCGCGGCGCGAGGAAGAAGAAAAGGAAGGGGGGGGGGGGGGGGGGGGTTGGGAGGCCGACGAGTGGGGCCCACAGCCGCGCGCCGCTGCTGCAAAAGAAAAGGAAAAAGGGGGGAAGGGTAGTGGGCCGGCGGGGAGCTCTAGCTGGGCTGGCTGGGCCGAATAGGTAAGAGTGCGAGTTTTTTTTTCTTTTTCTTTTTCAAACCTCATTTTCAAATCCATTTTGAATTCAAAACCATTTCAAACTTTTGCAAACCTTTCTCAAATATTTTATAGGCTTTTTAGAGACTACTCAAACAACCAAAATCATGCAAGCCAAATGATGATGCACATACACTTGTTGTTTCTAACTAAGTTTACGGGGTTGTTTATGAATAAATTCGGGGGCTAAAACATTTTTATAAATTAAAACAGAGGGTTTATATGCAAAAAGTAGTGAAAAGGGCTTAAAACATAATTAAATAGGGTGGATAGGGGCTAGTTTGCAAGAATCGGGACCTATCCGCAAATATTTCCAAAGGTGGAAGGACCACGCTTGTGAACATTTGAAAATCCGGGGACTCTTAATCAAAACCGTCACTCCACACCGTGGATCCGAGATCCAACGGCGGATGACGCACAGGGTGTACCATGGACCCGGCCGTGGGCGCGGTCCATGGGTCCACCGTGGACCATCCCCCTTTAAACGAAAGGGTACGTGATCCCGCCCACTTGCTCGCGATCTAACGGCCCCCGATCAAAAACATGCGGCGGGCGGCGGCGGCGACGCCGGAGGGGCGGCGCGCGCGCGGCGGGGGACTCGCCGGCGTGAGCTCGGGACGGCGTTCCCGGCCGTTTCTTCGACCACATGTTAGGGCAAAACGATGCGGGGGATGCTTGCGCACACGATAGCAGGCTCTACAGGCACGATTGGGCCTCACCGGCGGCCGGCACCGTAAGGGGCGCGCGCGGTCACTCCGGTGAGCTCGGGGGGGAGGCGCCGGGGCGCGATAAGAGGGGGGGAAATTGGGCGGGGGGGGTTTCGCTTACCACGCGCAGGCGATGAAGACGGGCCGAAAAGTGGAAGAGAAGCGGCAGCGGGGCGGCTTGGTGACGACGGCGGCTCGGGCGGCGCTCCGGCGAGCACGGGCGCGGCTCCCACGGGCGTCGGGGGCGTGAACCTGCGGTGCACGAGCATGTCAAGTCCCCTGCGAACCTATTGATCAACAGAGACGGGTGGGAGACCAAGCCCTTCACCGGCGGCGACGAGACGACGGCGGCGGCGGAAAGCAAAGCGGCGGCGCTGGAGAAAGTGAGCTCGGGCTCGGGCGTGTGTGTCTTGCGCGAGGCGAAAGGGAAGCCAAGGAGTGCGTGCGCGAGCTTATATAGGACACGGGGATGGGAGATGAAGCGGCTAAAGGCCGGGGGCGGCGGCGGGATGCCATTGATGGCGGGCGGGCCGTCCGGGTTTAAAGTTAGAAAGGGAAACGGCGCGTGGGGGTTTAGGGGAAGAGTAATTGCCTTAATTGGCATGCTCGCGGTGCGGGGAAAGGAAGGGGGAGAGGGCGGGGCGTGGCGGAATCGCGGCATGCGGCGGCGGCCGGCGCGGGCGCGAGGAAGAAGAAAAGGGGGGGGGGGGGTTGGAGGCCGACGGTGGGGCCCACACCGTCGCGCGCCGCCGCAAAAGAAAAGGAAAAGGGGAGAAGGGTAGTGGGCCGGCGGGGAGCTCTAGGCGGGGCCGGGCCGGGCCGAAAAGGTAAGAGTGCGAGTTTTTTTTTTTCTTTTTCTTTTTCAAACCTCATTTTCAAATCCATTTTGAATTCAAAACCATTTCAAACTTTTGCAAACCTTTCTCAAATATTTTATAGGCTTTTTAGAGACTACTCAAACAACCAAAATCATGCAAGCCAAATGATGATGCACATACACTTGTTGTTTCTAACTTTATTATATTATCTTTAATATTTTTAGAGCTCAATTTTATTTAGCATTTTAATCTCCTTAAATCCTTAAGACATTTTAAGTTGCTACGTGATTTCTGTGATGGAATTTTAGGGTGTCACAAATCCTACCCCCTTAAAGAGAATCTCGTCCTGAGATTCAGAAGATTTAGAGAACAGCTGAGGGAAGTCTTCCTTGAGTTCATCCTCTCTTTCCCAAGTTGCCTCTTCCTCGGTGTGATGACTCCACTGCACTTTACACATTCTAATGATCTTACTCCTGGTAACCCTTTCGACACATCCAAGATCTTAACGGGATATTCCTTGTATGTCGGGTCATTCTCCATTTGAATATCCTCTAACCGTACCGGTTCTATTCTAACCTCACTTGTGCATTTCTTTAGGCGGGATACATGAAACACATCATGAACTCCCGACAACCGTGCCGGCAACTCTAATCGGTATGCCACTTCTCCTTTCCGTTCCAAAATCTTGAAAGGTCCGATAAATCGAGGTGATAACTTCCCCCCGACATTAAACCTTCGTAACCCTCGAATAGGTGACACTCGAGGTATGCATAATCACCGACTTCCAAGATCACCTCTCTTCGCCGAGGATCGCATAACTCTTCCGTCTAGACCGTGCCGCCTTAAGATTCTCCCTTATGATTTCAACTTGCTTTTACGCTTCTCGTATGCCGTCGGCCCAAAGAACCGCCTTTCACCGGTCCGATTCCAAAACAACGGTGTTCTACACTTCCTTCCATACGAGCTTCAAAAGGTGCCATCTTGATCTTCGGACCGATAGTTGTTGTTGTAAGCAAACTCGCATAAGGCAAACTCTTATCCCAACCGCCATTGTTCTTCAATGCACAAGCTCTCAACATATCCTCGAGTATCCGATTTGTCCTCTCGTCCGTCCATCCGTCCGAGGATGGTATGCGAGCTGAAGTTTAACTTTGTATCCATTGATTCATGCAACTTCTGCCAAAACCGTGAGGTGAACTGTGTGCCTCGATCTGACACTATCTTCTTCGGTACCCCGTGCAAACACACTATCCTTGAATTATACAACTCAGCTAGCTTCACTCCTGTATAGGTCGTCTTCACTGGAATGAAGTGCGCTACCTTGGTTAGTCTATCCACAATAACCCAGATAGAATCATACCCGTCACGAGTACGAGGTAATCCCACTATGAAATCCATACCGATTTCCTCCCATTTCCACTCAGGTACCTTCAGAGGTTGTAGCAATCCTGCTGGTCTTTGATACTCAGCCTTCACTCTTTGGCACACATCACACAAAGCTACGTGAGTCGCCACGTCTTTCTTCATCCCATACCACCGGTATCTCTGCTTCAAGTCCCGATACATCTTGGTACTACCGGGGTGTATAGAGTAAGGCCGAATCATGTGCTTCTTTCAAAATAGTTTCCCTCAATTCCTTGATCTCGGTACACGTATTCCGTTCTTAAACCACATCGTTCCTTGCTCATCTTCTCCGAATTCCGGAACTTTGCCTAACTTAATCAACTTCCGTATTACGCAATCTTGGCATCAGTCAACTGTCCCTTCCTGATATCCTGCTCAAGTGTCGATTCAATCTCTAATGTCAAAGTCTCACTCGAAGCAACCATTCCCAAGTTAAGCTGTGCCATCTCCCAACATAGCTCCTGAGGTAACAGGTGTCCCAATAGCATATTAGTCTGTCCCTTCCGACTCAAAGCATCTGCCACTACATTTGCTTTTCCGGGATGATACTGGATATCCAAATCATAATCTTTGATCAACTCTAACCATCTTCTTTGCCTCAAATTCAGATCCTTCTGAGTAAAGATATATTTCAGACTCTTATGGTCAGTAAAGATCTTACACTTGTTCCCAATCATATAATGTCTCCAGATCTTCAAAGCATGAACAACCGCAGCCAACTCAAGATCATGAGTAGGATAGTTCGCTCATGTTTCCTCAACCTGTCTTGAAGCATAGGCGACTACCTTTCCTTCTTGCATTAACACACATCCCAAACCTTGCCGAGAGGCATCACAAGACACATCGAACCCTTTGTGTATGTCCGGCATGATCAACACGGGTGCTGTGGTCAGCCGCTTCTTCAATTCCTCAAAACTAGCCTGACACTTCTCATCCCATTTGAATTCTCTTCCTTTCTCGAGCAGAGTGGTAAGTGGCTTCACTATCTTAGAAAACCCTTCAATGAACCTCCGATAGTATCCTGCAAGACCAAGGAAACTTCTGATCTCTGGCACATTCTTAGGCGGACTCCAGTTCAATACATCCCGAACTTTGCTTGGATCGACTGCTATGCCTCCATCTGTAATGATATGTCCGAGAAAAGATACCTCCTTCAACCAGAAAGCACACTTGCTGAACTTGGCATACAGCTGATGATCCCGTAACTTCTGTAACACAAGCCTCAAATGTTCTTCATGTTCTTCTTCACTCCGAGAGAATACCAATATATCATCAATGAATACCACAACAAACTTATCCGGATACTCCATGAATACCTTGTTCATCAAATACATAAAGTATCTTTGGCGCATTGGTCGAGCCAAAGGACATCACGGTGAACTCATATAACCCATATCTAGAAGTGAATCTTGTCTTTGGTATATCCTCCACACGGATTTTCAAGCGATGATAACCCGATCTAAGATCTATCTTAGAGAAAGCCTTAGCTCCTCTCATTTGATCAAACAAATCCTCAATCCGAGGTAAAGGGTATTTATTCTTGATAGTAACCTCGTTAAGTGATCGATAGTCTATACACAACCTCCTAGAACCATCCTTCTTATCAACGAAGAGTGTGGGGGCTCCCCATGGTGATGAACTAGGACGGATAAACCCTTTACTAAGCAATTCTTCAATTTGTTTCTTTAGTTCAGCTAGATCTTTAACATCCATTCTATATGGTCTTTTAGATATGGGGGCAGTACCAGGTATAAGTTCAATACTAAATTCAATGTCGCGATCAGGTGGCATACCTGGCAAATCCTCTGGAAATACATCAGGGAATTCATTCACTACCCTTATATCCTCCAAGGCCTTGCCTTCAACAGAGTTCATAACTCCTTTAACAGATGAGGGTGCACTCACATACTCTACTCTTTCCCCTTGAGGACCGGTTAACGATGCGACCTCTTCCGACACCGAATAACTCCATCACAACTCCTTAACCAATCCATACCAAGTATGACATCTATTCCCCATGATTTTAGAACTACCAGATTAGCAAGAAAGTCTACTCCCATGATATTTATCTTTACTTGTGGGCATATGTGACCAGTTTTCATTTCTCCCCCGGGAGTGCTAACTATCGGTGAATTCTTCATTGTACTCATAGGTAAGTTATATTTTGCCACAAATTGATCGGTTATAAATGAATGTGATGCTCCCGAATCAAATAATACGGTAGCAGGTACGAGTTGACGAAAAACGTACCCAATACCACGCCGGCATCATTCCGAGCTTGCTCCCCCGATACATGATTGACTCGGCCACGCACATGACTCGCTGGCCTCTCTTGCTGGGTGTCCGTGGAGTACGAGCCCGAGAAGATGAGCGCCCGGTCCCGTTCCCAATGTCCCTCCGTGGAGTCCGCATCACCCTCTTAGGACGAGTTGTTAGCATAATGCCCCGGCTCTCCGCACTTGAAGCATCCACACGGGTCGAACGGGGGTTGGTGTTTCCGACGGGTGCCCCGAGTTGTTGCTAGGACGACTCGGCCTGTGGGGTAGGAGTCCCGGGGGTCCGAGGATTGAAGCGTTGTGGGCGAAACGAGCGCCGGAGCCGCATGTTACGTGGGTACCTTCCGGCTTGTCCACCGGGACGATATGGAGTCGAGGCTCGCCGAGAACGCGTAACGGGGACGGGTGTTACCGCTAGAGCCCTCGAGACCGAAACTTGCGTTTATGTTCACCCATCTCCTTCCTCTTGCTTTCCGGCCCAATAGCTTTGTTTACCGGCGTACGAAAGTCCGGAAAGATGTGACTGCGAAGTAGATAGTTCGGAGGACTAATCAAGCCATCCGAGAACCTTTCTTGCCTCTTTGGATCAGTGTTGACTTCATCAGGTGCATAGCGTGACAAGTGAGTGAACTTGTCCAGATACTCAGTCACTGACATATTGCCTTGCCTCAGCGACAAGAACTCCCTCTGCTTGAGCTTGAGAACCCCTGAAGGAATATGATAAGTACGGAAGTTGTCACAGAATTCCTGCCAAGTGATGTTCTGCCTGTTAGGATGAGCTTGAGAGTACGCATCCCACCAATCTGCGGCCTGCCCCACCAGTCTTCCAGCAGCATACAAAACCATCTCCCTGTCAGTGCACTGCACGATTTCCAGCTTCTTAGTAATGGTTTTCAGCCAGTCATCAGCATCTAGTGGATCAGCTGAATGAGAAAATGTAGGGGGGTGGTGACTCATGAACTCCTTGTGCCTGTCCCTTGGTGGCGGGGGTGGTGGTGGCATCGGTGGTGGTGGCTGATTTTGTTGAGCTTGCATCTGCTGCACAGTATTGGTAAGGTTTTGAATCAGTTGCATCCGCGCTGCCGAGGAATTGCTGCATGTTCGGGTCCATTGCTTGGTTGATTGGTGGAGGTGGTGCTGGGTTTTGTTGATTTGCAATATGTGCCCGGATCACAGGTGGCACGTCTTGACCTCCTCCGGACCTGGTGTTTACCATCTGACCGTTAGAAAAATCATATCTCAGATAATTGTACTTGAATCATTGCATAAGAGAATAACTCAAAGTAAAATGACAGCATGTACTTCAGTTAAGACAGATTCTGTTGACCTCAAAGAATTATGCATAACTTTCTGTGTAAATATCCAATGACCACGAATTTTTACCAGATTCTAGTGTATAAAATTATGGAACCAACCCAACTGGAATCACCTCATTTGGATATGTACAACTCGAGATATAATTCAAACAGTACAGCTATGTCAGCAGAAATTTACAGATTCTGTCATGTTCATTACTTTGTGCATAACTCCCAGAATATGTATTGTATACCATTGAATTTTTGACAGGAATTCATCCTCTAAATTTGTGAACTAACCCAACTGGTTTCATGTCATTTGGAATTCTGTAGCTTGAGTTATAAGCAAAACATTACTGACATGTCATATGACTGCGAAAACAGATTTGATCCAATCACATTTGCATAAGAGATTAAGCAATGACAACCGAAAAAAATCCAAACCAAACTTTAATTAACTTAAAATTTCAGATTGCATAGTGGCCATCACTCCACCATACAATTTACAATCAAGCAAAGATCCAACTCAAGCATGTTTGCAAACAGCATTCATTATTACAAGCAAATACGTTCACGCGAGAACGGTCTATCGAAAAGGTAAATGATAAGGGCGAGCATCCTAGGATCCTAGCCAAGACGAGTAGTAGCTTCATCGGTGCCGTAACGAAGCCTTTTGCGCGGAGGGGAAGCTGTAGTCCGGTATGGCATGACTTTCCGAGGCGATCGCCGTCCCGCAAGTTGTGCTTCAAGACGCGCTATCTTTGCCTGAGCAGCCTGCAGCTCTTCATGATACTTGTTTATCTCCAAAGTTGCTCTCTCCAGATCAGCATTCAGAGCAGCAGTCACCCTTGCCAAGACATCGATGCGGTCATCACCTCCTGCTGGCACTACAGTCACTTCTGTGCCACTTGCACGTCGAGGCACATGGCGGTACTCCGATTGGAACAACTGCACCCGATTAGCATGGCGGACCGAGCCGGAGCGCCCTCCTTGCTGCATCATTCACCGCGGCGTCATCCGTAGAGAAGCCGAGCTGTGCTATGGTGGGATGAGCGGTACCTCCAACCTTCAGTATCATTCAGAGGCTTCCTGATGTAGACCTTGCAAGTGTAGTAATCCCTCATTCCGGGCTCGGCCCGAAATGCTTGGTCACATAGAGAGGCCTTATGGTATACCCCAGATACCTCAGAACATCCCACAGGAGAATGCAGAACAGCCCATTCTCAGCTTCAGTAGAGTGCTTATGGTATTCGGCTCCATGGTAGCGGGGATCTTCATCTTCCTGCGGGTTGCGCCAGAAGATGGTTACCATCATCCTCACCCACATTGTCATCACCGGAGTCTTCCGGATCACCTTCGGCACGAGATCGGCGAGGTGCGGGGGGTGCTTCCTCATTGATTGCGGCGCCGGTGGAATCACAATGTCACCGTGCGCGTCCGCCTCAAGCACCGTGCCATCGTACGGTCGTGGTCGTTCCAATGGCTCTTCGGCTCCTCCTCCTCCATCTCAACTTCTTCGGGATCCTCTTCTTCTTCTTCGGGTGGACCTCTTCGGGTCTTCCTCAACCTCAACCTCCCGCCGGAACTCCTCCCTGCTCCTCCTCAACATCCTCAAGGCGGTGGCGAGGAGCCAGCTGTCCAGTAGGAAAGCGTCCACCAGTGCTCTTGCGAGGGGTCATGTAAGTCCTGGCCATCTGTCAAAGCAAAACTGATCTCAGAGTGCAGAATAAATCAAAATGATAGTTTAAAATGATAAACAAAGTTAAATTAGATTTTTAGTGCGTAAATAAGATGATTTGAAGCATGATGTGGCTTTCTAGAACATGAATCCTTAATTTCGTCCATTTCTAACTAAGGCGCGTCCTACGGTCATCACGGCTACGGTACCACTTTGTCACACCCGATTTTACAAGTAAAACCGAATGCATCTCATATGTGCGCCGGGATCATTTACACACACATGATGGACAAAACGAGAGTAATACCATTGCCTTGTAATAAAACGTACAAGAGTTTAAACCAAGTATAACATACTTTATTACATCCATAAGGGTGGACTCGAAGGTCCGAACAAAACGATAACTAAACGACGACGAGCAACTCCATCGCCGACATCCACGGGCATGATGAGCGGGGGATCCGCATGCCTAGAACTCCTCGAAGTCACTCCGGTACTCGTCCTCGCCTCCGACGTTCTCCTGCGAACAGCGGTAAGCAAGGGTGAGCACACTTATGGTTGGAGCTCGGCAAGTGGGGGAAAATGCAAGGCTATCAAGGATAGGCTATGGTTCACGACGGTAAGCATTTTATAAGTTGGTCAAGTTTTATTAGCAAGCTCCTAGTTACTAGATGTAAGTGTATACCAACCCACTTAACCTCAAAAGGAACCTCAAACCAACCCTCCAACCCACGATTTACATTAATCTTCAAGTTTATTACTCATGTGAGGGTCCAAGCCGCTCGTGACCGTGAGCACGGCTGATCGATCGGTTTTACACTGCGAGAGGTTGTACACTTTACCCACGGTTCGTGTTCCCCATCTTGCCGGGTTAGCTAGACCCTTAAACACTTCCAAGGTGAGTGGCTAGGGGTCCACTACGAAGCCTTTACAAAGGAAAGAAGAGAAACCAACGGCCCGCAACGATTACGGCGGGCGGAGCGGCCATAACCCTCCCTAGTGGTCAACACCTTAGCCAAGGCTGCTACCCCAAAAGGACCAGGGCTATACCCCTTCAACTCCGGCCCCCGTGCCCCTCTCGGAAAAGAGCTATCGGCTACCCCACTCTCCTAATTAATTGGCTAAGCCGAGCCATGTGGATTGTGGTTGTCTTGTTATCTTGGGTGGTTCTCCATGTTCCGATTATATCAAGTTATCTTGTTTAAAGCACAAGTACATACATAAACGAAGCGAGATATAACATTAACAAGCATAACTAAACTTATGTTGAGCAAGCTAAGCATTTATCTACCCCAAACATTTGTTTAAACGGGGTTGATCAAGGTAAAGTGGTAAAGCATCTAGTCAAGTCCTTAGCTAGGTGTTTGCCCATCGATTTATGCATATCAACGGGAATAGTAAACATTGTTTAGCATGCGGTGACATGGGTTCAAAAAGATTATGCAGAGGGGGAAATCCACTTGCCTTCCTCTACAAGCTGGGTGAATTCCTCTTCAAAGACAGGGTTCTTCCGGATCACTTCCGACGGGGAGTTCGGACGAAACGAGCACGATATCTACGAATCAAGCATGGATAACAATCAATAAACAAAACAGTACACCAAACAGTAATAAAACTGGTAAATTTACTGTTTAAAAGATTCTACTCGCCGAGACGATCATTTCGGTATATAGAACGCTAAAAACGGAGTTAAAATGAGAAAGATATGGTTGAAACGAGTTTTCGGGGGCCTATTTGCAAGAAAACTAAGTTTACGGGGTTGTTTATGAATAAATTCAGGGGCTAAAACATTTTTATAAATTAAAACAGAGGGTTTATATGCAAAAAGTAGTGAAAAGGGCTTAAAACATAATTAAATAGGGTGGATAGGGGCTAGTTTGCAAGAATCGGGACCTATCCGCAAATATTTCCAAAGGTGGAAGGACCTGCTTGTGAACATTTGAAAATCCGGGGACTCTTAATCAAAACCGTCACTCCACACCGTGGATCCGAGATCCAACGGCGGATGACGCACGGGTGTACCATGGACCGGCCGTGGGCGCGGTCCATGGGTCCACCGTGGACCATCCCCCTTTAAACGAAAGGGTACGTGATCCCGAGCCCACTTGCTCGCGATCTAACGGCCCCGATCAAAAACATGCGGCGGGCGGCGGCGACGACGCCGGAGGGCGGCGGCGCGCGGCGGGGACTCGCCGGCGTGAGCTCCGGACGGCGTTCCCGGCCGTTTCTTCGACCACATGTTAGGGCAAAACGATGCGGGGATGCTTGCGCACACGATAGCAAGCTCTACGGAGCACGATTGGGCCTCACCGGCGGCCGGCACCGTAAGGGGGGCGGCGCGGTCACTCCGGTGAGCTCGCGGGGGAGGCGGCGGGGCGCGATAAGAGGGGAAAGTGGGCGGGGGGTTTCGCTTACCACGCGCGGCGATGAAGACGGGCCAAAAAGTGGAAGAGAAGCGGCGGCGGGGCGGCTTGGTGACGACGGCGGCTCGGCGGCGCTCGGCGAGCACGGGGCGCGGCTCCCACGGGCGTCGGGGGCGTGAACTGCGGGCGCACGAGCATGTCAAGTCCCCCGCGAACCTATTGATCAACGGGAGACGGGTGGGAGACCAAGCCCTTCACCGGCGGCGACGAGACGACGGCGGCGGCGGAAAGCAAAGCGGCGGCGGCGGGAGAAATTGAGCTCGGGCTCGGGCGTGTGTGTCTTTGCGAGAGGCGAAAGGGAAGCCAAGGAGTGCGTGCGCGAGCTTATATAGGACACGGGGATGGGAGATGAAGCGGCTAAAGGCCGGGGCGGCGGCGGGATGCCATTGATGGCGGGCGGGCCGTCCGGGTTTAAAGTTAGAAAGGGAAACGGCCGTGGGGTTTAGGGGAAGAGTAATTGCCTTAATTGGCATGCTCGCGGTGCGGGGAAAGGAAGGGGGAGAGGGCGGGGCGTGGCGGAACCGCGGCATGCGGCGGCGGCGGCGCGCGGGCGCGAGGAAGAAGAAAAGGAAGGGGGGGGGGGGGGGGGTTGGAGGCCGACGGGTGGGGCCCACTGTCGGCGCCGCCGCAAAAGAAAAGGAAAAGGGGAGAAGGGTAGTGGGCGGCGGGGGAGCTCTAGGCCGGGCCGGGTCGGGCCGAATAGGTAAGAGTGCGAGTTTTTTTTTCTTTTTCTTTTTCAAACCTCATTTTCAAATCCATTTTGAATTCAAAACCATTTCAAACTTTTGCAAACCTTTCTCAAATATTTTATAGGCTTTTTAGAGACTACTCAAACAACCAAAATCATGCAAGCCAAATGATGATGCACATACACTTGTTGTTTCTAACTTTATTATATTATCTTTAATATTTTTAGAGCTAAATTTTATTTAGCATTTTAATCTCCTTAAATCCTTAAAACATTTTAAGTTGCTACGTGATTTCGGTGATGGAATTTTAGGGTGTCACAACATGAAAAAGAAAGAAAGCGCTACAGAGGACCCAAAGGCCGGACTCCAAGGAGGCGAGCGATCGGGAGGAAGCCCGCACGTGCCCAAGTCCTGGCCTCGTCGAGGATTGCCGGTGTGACAACCTCACCCGAGATAATTCCGCACTATTGCCTAAACCACTCCTTTTGGTCATTAAGCGACAATAAAGAAGTATCCCGTTGAGTGTTGCCGGGTTTATACCCGGTAAATCACTTGACATCACAGAGCGGATCGAACGTATGCATTAGAACTCCCACGAAGGAGAGTCCAGAGTGCCTTACAAATTAATGTCAAATCCCCGTAGGGTTCATTATTACAAACATAGTTCTTTGACATGAAGTAAATAGTTCAGAGTTTATTTAAAACAGCGGAAGATAGCTAAACGATACGATCACATCATAGGAGTCCTGTCCATGATGCAATCACTCCTCGTCATCCACCCATTCCAGCTCCCAGCCGGGTGAAAGTTCTCCGGGCCACACATCACATGCATTACCTGGAAACAACATTTATAAAGCAAGGCTGAGTATACTAATACTCAGCAAGACCTACCCGTCTAAAAAGAAAGACTTTACCTCTAATCATGCATGGCTTTTGGCTAGTGGGTTTGTTTGCCAAAAAGCTGCTAAGTAGTGAATCCTTACTTTCAATATTTTAGCTCATGTTCTAGTAGCAGTAACTATTACTAGATAAGCAACTATTACAATCAAGTTGTACAAACAATTAATCACAGTAATAATCTTCACAAAGTTCCATCATAAAGGGATATCATGTCCAGTCGGGTAAGTAGTCTCAGATAACGGTGAGAGGCCGACAATCGATTGATTCATAACCTTGCAAGGTGGACCTAAACACACGGAAGGTGCCCTCACTAAGAGTTCACCAACCAGGCGGTTCTCGTCATTCTTCTGTTTGGGGATAATAGCTCACAGTCTTAAGTACAAGATTTATCTGGGCTACGCCACTAAGGTCACCCAGCCTCACGCATGCACTCAGGTGGCAAGCCCGGGGCCGCAACCCTAAGAGTAGTGATAGTAAAACCCCGTACCGCCTCATTTAGGTAATAGGCTTACCGTGCCCATTTCCTACAAGTGTTTAGTAATTTCAAACACTTAACCAACGAAGCCATTGGACCGGAGCCCAAATCCCATGCTCTTACCACATGAGCAATCCATTTACCCAATAAGGTGATTCCAAAAAGGAGATCCTATTCTCGCGAGTGACAAACATCAGTTGACTTGTACCGGATCCTTAAAGCATAGCAACTAGCGACCTAACATGCTAGTAAAAGATCATGGTACTTAAGGATCATGCAACTAGGGTTTCAATTCAACTCCTGAAGGTAAATGCACATACAATAACAATAAGTAAATTCAGAAGTATAAAGAAACACATAGATTAATGAATAAAACGGGACTTGCCTTCGTCAGCACAAGCAGACAGGCAACCTTCCGGACTTTGGTCCGGGTCTTGCTCTACGGTCACGTAGTGCACGTCTCCTCCTGCTCCCTCGTCCTCGTCAGCCGGCACAAGTGTGTAGCTACCGTCGGGAACTTCTACACGGGGAATGCAATGCAGTGATTAGGAGGGTGATTAATTTAATTTAATTCAGAAACAGTAGCAAATAGCCACTAGGAGTATATGGTTGGCCATATTCACCTTAACAAAAGTATTTAATCATTTTATCCTTTTAAAAGATAACCAAAAGCTTATTTAGTTTTCTCTTTAAGGTGATTGTGTGCACATCTATAAAAGAATATTTAATTTAAAATACAAATAGCAAGGAAAATTACTTTTGTGCCACAATTTTACTTTCCTAACTCATTTACTTAACTTATGCACAAAAGGATGTATTTTTCCTATTTTCCTTTACTAGATTAATCTAGTTTGCACTCTTTTAATCAACCAATCATACTTCAAACTTGCCCAATAGTGCCCACTGGTCCTAATGACCAGGAAACACTCCTCTGGACAACAAGCAACTAGTTTGCACCATTGAATTTAAATGCACATAAATAAAAGCATTTCTAGCTAGTGTTTAAGGGATTAATGCATATAAAGATAAATATAACAGAAATGTAGTCAAAATTTCTCCTACACATGCTCTGGCTTAAAACAAGACTAAAGAGCCAAAAAACACACCAATAGCTATTATGGATCTTGCTCTACACATTTATGATTAAAGACAAGCATAAATTAGGAAATAATATTTCTAACAGATATAAAATCAGGATAAATTTACCAGAGGTGAATTTTGGTATAACATGACAATAGCAAGAAGTTGGGCTCAAGAATAATTATATTTTAAGCTACAAAAATCATCTAGGCAGATTTGTCAATATCACTAGATAATTTATATAAAAAGATTCCTTCAGTAACTTTGTGCAATTTTTGGCACAGAACCTAAAAATGCTAGTTCTCACAACATATCCAAAATTCAACTCAAGATCATGTATGGATTTTGCAGAAACATAGATCTAGACATTTCACATCTCAATTTTTCAAGCAAAAACTACAACTCAAGAGTATATACATGTTTGGAGGAAGTTGTAGTTCTTGTTACACAGAGCACCACAAAATTGAGTTTGCCATTTTTGGATTTTCTAAGATTTTATATCGATTTTACAAGTTTTAGCTGACACACAAAGAAGGGGGTAGAATCTTTATGCACGCAGGCCCCTGGAACTTTTAAACCTTCACAACTCTACCCTTCTCCTCTACGGCCTGACCCCCGAGTCCCAAAACCCCCCACATCCAGGACCTCGACGGCGGAGGGGAGGCCGCTGCCGGCGATGTGGGTCCGGTGCAGGCAAACAAATGGCATGGGGTTGCGATTGGCATTACCCTCGATCGATTGGTGGTGGAGGTTCGGCCGGGGAGGTCACCGGCGAGCGGCGGCGGCGGAGCAGAGGCGGCGCGGCCGCGGAAGCTCGGACGGCGGTGAGGATAGGGACGGAGCTCGACAATGTGTTTCTCTGGTAGCTCCTAGGTGTCCTAGGGAAGGTGCTAGATGGGTCGCTGGGCTTGGAGAACCAGCAGAGGAGCGAGCGTGGCTATGGTGATCCGGCGGCGGCCGCGGGAGCTCGGGCTCCGGTGAGCATGCTGCTCGGTTAGGCCAACACGCAGGCGTGTAAGCTCGGTGTGAGCAAGGGGAAGGTTTAGGCGTGCTCAGGCAGCCATGGAAGTGGACGGGGTGATGAGCTCACCGAGGCGGCATCAATGGCAGACGGCGGAGCTCAGAGGCGGTGTGCGTGCGCGCAAGGCAGGGGGACGGTGCTGGTTTATATATGCGCGGGAGGTCGGTTGGGAGCCAGTGGGCCATTCTCGTCGATCAGCGCACGCGCAGTGTGGGCCGCAATGCCCGGCGTCGTGCAAGCACTCTGGCGGCGCGCGGCAGGCGGCGCGCGGCAAGTGCGGTCTCGCCACTTGGCGCCCCCCGGCGGTCGTGGACGTCACGCACGGGGGAGCACGCCGGCGCGGCGCAGCGACTAGCGGGTACTGCGGTCCCTCGGCTTGCACGCCTGTTGCTGGTACGGTGTGTACAGCGGTGGCTGACGTGGACGCGCGCGCGACGTCTTGGCAGAGCGCGCCCGACGCTCCAAGGCGCTTTCTATTTGCTGAACTGATTTTCAAGCACGATTTTCTCTGAATTTTGAAACTAAACCGTGCCTTCCACTGAATAGCAAAGATGTAGATCAAGTATCCCTCTTCCATATTTGCAAAGGTTGATAGGTGTTTTACTCAATGGGTTGGGCAAGATCTGCATGCCAACCTGGCGTTTTTCTCGGCGCTGGTGAACAGGAACCGAGTGCATTCAAATGAAATTTTTCCCAATTTCTGTTTTTGAATTCAAATGCCAATCAACAGCAAAGTTGTTGGTCTCGAGAAAATACACAACTTTGGTAATTGGAGATTTGGAAGTGTTTAAGGAAAATTTTGTGGAACGTGGCAAAGTTCTCACTGGCTCTAGGGTTCAAGGGGTGTTCTAGGGTTTAAAGGTTGGAGTTGGCACCCTTGTGTGTAGCCCAAGTGTTAAGATGTGTAATTAGGGTTTGGTACACTCAATTATGGTTAAGAAAAGATTAACCCCCCTCATTAACACTAGTCTAAAAACACAGGGTGTTACAGCCTACCCCCCTTAACAGGAATCTCGTCCCGAGATTCGAAATCAAGAGTAAGTGAGGAGAGTTCACTTACGAGTTTGACTTGGAAGAAAGTCGGGGTACTTGGTGTTTAGAAATTGCTCGGTCTCCCATGTTGCTTCTTCTTCAGTGTGGTGACTCCATTGTATCTTGTACATCTTCACCCTTTGTCTCCTAGTTTCAGCCTATTCGTTTGGCTGGTGGCTGGTGGCTGGTACTGATTTGTTCTGAGAGAAAAGTACTGCTGGCTGGTTGTTGATGGCTGGTTTGTTCTGAGAGAAAAGTACTGCTGGCTGGTGGCTGATAAGACAAGCGAACAGGGCGTTTGTCTCTCTTTTTGATCTAATACTCTCATGGGATACTCTGCTAGGGATAGATACGGTTCTATTTCTGCATTGGTCTCATCAATTATTTGCGCTTCCAGAATTTGCTCACACTTCTTTAGTTGTGAGACGTGAAACACGTCATGCACTGCAGATAGTTGATCCAGAAGTCGAATACGGTAGGCAACCGTACCAAACTTTTCGGTGACTTCATAAGGGCCAATATAGCGTGGAGCTAATTTCCCTTTTACTCCAAAGCGTTGCACACCTTTAGTTGGAGATACCTTTAGGTATACATAATTACCAACTTCAAACTCTCGGGGAGCTTTAGCTTTGTCATGATAACTCTTTTGTCTCATCTGAGCTGCTCTCAAATTTTCTCTAATCACACTCACTTTTTCTTCGGCTTCTTGTACTAGTTTGGGGCCAAATAAGGTTCGCTCTCCCGCTTGTGACCAGTTTAATGGGGTCCGAATCCTTCTTCCATACAAGGCTTCAAACGGGGCCATCTTCAAACTAGCTTGATAACTGTTGTTATAGGCAAACTCTGCTAAGGCTAAACATTTGTCCCACGACTTGTCAAAATGAATGATGCAAGCTCTCAACATATCTTCTACTATTTGATTTACTCTTTCCGTCTGACCATCCATCTGAGGGTGATAGCTGGAGCTATGGATTAGTTTGGTTCCCAAAGATTCATGCACTTGTGCCCAGAAGCGAGCAACGAATTGAGTGCCTCGATCTGATAAAATAGTCTTGGGAACACCGTGTAAGCGCACTACGAGATCAATATAGATTTCCGCGTAGCGCTCGGCTGAATAGGTAGTGTGGGCTGGAATGAAATGGGCTGTTTTAGTCAGTCGATCCACTATTACCCAAATGGAATCATGCTTTCGGGGCGTGGGAGGCAGCTCGACAATGAAATCCATGCTTATATCATCCCACTTCCAGGTCGGAATGGACAATGGTTGCATTTGACCCGCGGTCTTTAGGTGACTAGCCTTGATCCGTTGACAACTATCACAACCGGACACATACTCGGCTATTTCACCCTTCATATTTGACCACCAAAAGTTTTCCCTAAGGTCTCGGTACATTTTGGTACTTCTGGATGAATGGTGAATTTAGAGAGATGGGCCTCATCTAAAATCTCCTTCTTTAAGTCCTGATCCTGAGGTATCACTAGTCTTTGTCTGAACCAAACAACTCCCTTGTCATCCCTTCAAAAACAATCATACTTGGGGTCTCTTTCTTCTAACTTCTGTTTGATTTTGTGAACCTCTTAATCGATGAGTTGGGCCATAGAAATTCTCTCATGGAGAGGAGATTCAATCGAGACAGCAAAAAGATTTCCATGCTCGACCAATTCCAAGTTAAGCTTCCTCATTTCTTCACATAAAGCCTCAATACAGCTCCAACGTCACATAGTTACAATGTTTGCGGCTAAGCGCATCTGCAACCACGTTAGCTTTGCCGGGATGATAATGGACTTCCAAATCGTAATCCTTTATCAATTCCAACCACCTTCTTTGTCTCATATTCAGATCAGATAGAGTGAAAATATACTTGAGACTCTTGTGATCCGTGTAGATATTGCAGCGGTTACCCATCAAGTAATACCGCCAAAGCTTTAATGCATGCACGACTGCTGCTAGCTCCAGATCATGAGTAGGATAATTCTTCTCATGAGGTCGAAGTGCCCGTGAGGCATAGGCAACGACTCGGTTTTCTTGCATAAGCACGCAACCAAGACCAGTGCCTGAAGCATCACAAAACACCTCAAACGCTTTGGACATATCCGGTTGAGTCAATACGGGAGCTGAGGTTAAGTGTTCCCTCAAGGTATGGAAGGTTTTATCACACTCCTCACTCCACACAAACTTGACACCTTTCTTCAATAGTTCAGTCATGGGTTTAGCTATTCTGGAGATATCCAGGATAAACCGACGGTAATAGCCAACTAGACCCAGAAAACTACGGATTTGATGTACCGACTTGGGTGGCTTCCAATCCATGACCTCCTGCACCTTGCTAGGATCCATAGAGATACCATTCTGGGAAATAGTGTGACCCAAGAATTTCACACTATCCAGCTAAAATTCACATTTAGAGAATTTGGCATAGAGTTTGTGATCTCTCAATCGCTGCAAGACAATACGAAGATGCTTCGCATGCTCGGCTTCATTCTTGGAATAAATGAGGATATCATCAATGAATACCACTACGAACTTGTCCAATTCATTCATGAAGACTGAGTTCATAAGGTACATGAAGTAGGCAGGTGCGTTCGTGAGACCAAAAGACATCACTAGGAATTCATAAAGGCCGTATCTGGTGGAAAAGGCTGTCTTTGGAACGCCACTTGCTCGAATCTTGATTTGATGATAGCCTGATCGAAGATCGATCTTGGAAAAGATCTTGGCACCAGCCAATTGATCAAAGAGCACATCAATGCGGGGCAACGGATACTTATTCTTGATTGTCACCGCATTGAGTGGACGATAGTCAACACACATCCGCAAGCTACCATCTTTCTTTTTCACAAAAAGAGCAGGACTCCCCCAAGGAGAAGAACTTGGGCGGTATACCCTTTATCAAGCAATTCTTGCAATTGGTTCTTCAACTCGGCTAGCTCTTTGGGTGGCATTCGGTAAGGCCTTTTAGATATAGGTGCGGTACCTGGCTGAAGCTCTATGACAAATTCGACGTCCCTGTCTGGTGGCATAGCAGGCAAGTCATAGGGAAAGACATCTGGGTACTCACACACTACTGGGATGTTTTCTAGTTGGACTGTTATGGCAGTATAGGAACAAGAATTTATGCCTTCTGCTTTGGGAAAGTACAAGGTGGTGTGACCACTGGTAGGGGAATGGATTTCTACCATTCTCGTGGCAACGTCCAAAACAACCTGATGTTGGGTCAACCAATTCATCCCTAGAATTACATCTAGACCTCCCAATCCCAAATGAATCAGGTTGGTTAGGAAGGTTTTGCTACCAAGCTGCAAAGGTACATCTTTAGTTAAAGTGTTGGAGAGAATTCTTCCTCCTGCCGTGGCTATTACGAAAGATTCTTTGGTATGACAAGAATGTAACCCCAGCTTGCTCACTAGTCTCTCACTTATGAAACTATGGGTTGCTCCAGAATCAAACAAAATTTTAACGAGGTGATCGCGGATAGAGAATGTACCCGTCAGCACTGCCGCTCCCTCTGGGACGTCAACCAAGGTGGTGAAGTTGAGTTTGCCCTGCTTGACTTGCACCACGGGTTTCTTGCCTTGGTTCCCCTGACGGAACCCTGAGCCTTCACCTTGCTTGTTTGGCCTGGGCTTAGGGCACTCATTGATGTAATGCCCCGGCTGCCCACAATTATAGCAGCGACGATCCTTGGTAACACTGTTGCTATTGTTGTTGGCTGGGGGTGCACTAGGCTTGTATGGCTGCTGCTGTGCCTTACGGAACTGGAAATTCCCAAATGGCTTGTTCTGAGATGGGGTCACCCTACAATGTCCAGTTGAAGATGACTGGGGAGGAGCCTGAGTTCCCTTCTTGACAAAGAGAAATTTCTCACCTGACCCACCAATAGTGGTGAATCCGGCCAGCCTCTTTCTATCCTTCTGGGCTTTGGACATGGCATCCTCTTGAGAAATGGCCTTGTTCACAAGGTCCTGATAACTGTTAGGCTCATAAAGATTAAGCCTCTCATAGAGATCCCCATGTAGCCCATCACGGAAACGCTATATCTTCTTGGCATCGTTGTCAACGTGATGCCCACCATACTGACACAAGGCATTGAACTTCTTAGCATACTCATACACCGTGTCAGAGCCTTGCTTTAGAGCAAGCAACTCCTTCATCTTTCTATCCATGAGACCTTTAGGAATGTGATGTTCCTTGAAGGCCTACTTGAATTCAGCCCACGTGATTTGATGTCCCGCGGGAATCATGGTCTTAAAGTTCTCCCACCATATCAACGCTGCACCACGGAGCTGGAGGGTAGCGAAGCTGGCCTTGCGCTCTTCTGAGCAGGGCAAGGTGAACACAGAGAACTTGGCCTCAATGGCCCTGATCCACGCATCGGCAGCTAGTGGCTCCTTGGCCTCTTCAAAAGTTGGGGGCTTCATGGCATAAAAATGCTCATACTTGGTGACTCAGGGCTGGCCATCGATGTTTTCCCCACGAGGATTGTTCTGCAGCTGCTGAGCAAGCTGCTGCTGCTGCGTTTGCAAGAGCTGCCGCATCACCTCAGTTTGGGTGATCATAAATTGCTCTTGAATGGTCATGTTGGGAGGAGGAGGAGGCGGAGCGTGACTCCCACTTGCACCAAATCCATTGGGAGAAGCATGGGTTTGTCCCACCATCTGAAATCCATGAGGTTTTCATTAGTTACATATTCACAAGCCTATTTACAACATCCGCAAGAAGAATATGCAAAACGAAAACTCATAGCATCAATTCGGTGAAAACCGGACAGCACAGATGAGTTACTAGAAAATTCATAACTCTCTGCCCTTAATAGGAAAAGTTCCCGTTTTTGGTCAGCAAGTGCAAAATTTAATGAGCTCCAACATTGGTATTCAACTCAAGGTCCAATTCCAACGTTAACATGCCCGAAAAATTCCAACAACGAGGTTCTGCCTAGCTGTTTTTGCTGGAGGCCGAACTGCACAATTTCCGCTATAATTCTCGGTACGCTTATGCATTGGTGGTGAATTTTGGTGAACATAATCTCCACAACATAACACTCAAGGCTGGTATTCAACACAAGGAGAAACTTTGATCACAACAACCCTAAAGCATTCATTAAGAAACAACACATAAAGTGTTCATCCAAGCATTACATGATGCAGAGTCTTTGGATCGACTACACACTTATGTACAGCAAAAGGTCATCATCCGTACTCTCCGAACAACCTCTACCCTTACACAAAAGCTAGCTGAGGAGGCTAAACTAAGAGTACATGATTGTCCTCCAAAAGACAACTGCTAAACCACTAGTAACCCGCAGCGGAGCCAGCGCTAGTATCCGGAGAATCGGGTGGTGGACCACCCACGCTGTCCTCACTCAAGCCGAAAACTCCCTGTAGCTCGTCCGGAGTGGCAGGCGCAGCTGGTGGTGCAATCGGCGGCTGCTGCCCCTGGTGGGCCATCGCCTGCCACACCTCCACCTCTATCTCCATCTCAGCTACCTGGTTCTGCATCTCAACCACGTTCTGCACCAAGGCAAAACGCTAGGCCTCAGTGTGAGCTAGCTGCACCTGAGTCATCTCGAGAGCATGGTCTCGGGCGGACAACTGCTCTGTGAACTCGGCACACTCCTGGTGCCACTGGATATGCTCGTCCTGAAGCGCAACAATCTCCTGCTGGAGGTGAGCAACGGTCTGTCGTTCAAACTGAAGGTCGAGGGTAAGGATATCCCTCATCGCTGTGGAGTCCATCAACACAAGTGAGAGCATACCCTGAGTGGAAAGACGAAACACCTGCATGTTGTACACTGCCTCCAACAACCTCAGAAGCTGGCGCACAACAACCTCTGGAGGGTCCGTCGTGAGGAACACGTCGGTGAGCGAGATACGCTCACGCCAAGCCGGGTCGAGTGGGTCTATGGCTGGGAACAACCCCAGCGTAGTGAGCATCACCTCGTCCGGGTGCTGCTCTCAGAAGGTGTGAAGGATCCGCATGGCTGCGGACTCAACCGACTCGACACCGCGGTGAGCAAAGAACATCATGCTCAAGTCCGCCCACTTCGGGTGCTCGGGGTGGGGTGACACGGTAGTGGTCGTGCGGGCGTAGGGAACACCCTGGTCCCAAAAAGAGACCACCTCGTACAGCGGCGGCGTAGTGTAGCCCACCTCACTGAGGGTCTCCCACAAAATGCGGGGAAAACCCTCCCAGTGAAGGGCATCGGTACGAATGGTACCGTCCACGTCGATCTCGTAGATCGGTGGCTGCGCCATATGTACAAAAATTAGGTACTACACGTTAGACATCAATCGACATCAAAACGAGCAAAAGGGTAAAATCTGGTAGGTATGAACAAAAATTCATAACATAAAAACCAGGACCCCAAAAATCCCTAACTTTCTACAACAACTCAGTGGACTAATTACGCACACTTTTGGTATTCAAAGGTAGATCTAGATTGGATTGGAACATGCCCCAAAAATTGCATTTGCAGCGGGCTGCTGCTCTGGAAAACAGCATAACAGGGACCCACTAAACAGAGCATAACTCCCTGTAGAAAATTCCTAAAATCCTGAGAAATTCACAGTACATGATCAATTTGATAAGAAACAACTTTCCTAAAGGATGTCTAGTCAGATGCCTCACAGATTTGGCTACAAAAATTGAGAAATGACAGAGACAGAATCTGCCAGAAATTTCCTAAACTCAAAAGAGAGGAAAACCTTATCTAAGATCAATCAATTTCCCTAGAAAAATTATTCAAGCAAGCACTAACAAACTTTTGGTTCAACAAGATTTTAATCATGCGTGCACACGTCTTAAACGACCTCACACACATGGATCCAAAAGACGTAGTTAGTGCCAGTGGCAAGCTTATAATCGGCTCTCCTTATAATAACTAGTCGGAGCTACTCGATTCGCACTTAACGACTTACGAACGTCGTTAGTGTACCTGTAGAAAACGAACCTTTTGTGCCAGCATGTCACGAAAGCATCCACATACATTACCGTTCACTTATAGAAACGGTATCCATGCATCAAGTCGTTGCATGGACAGCGTCCAACCTCGGACACCCTCCGTTTGAATGGAGTGTATCCTTACCTCGCATGATCGACATGCGGAATGCACACGTATGATAAACGTGGTGACATCACAACTCTTAACTAGACGCGAAGATGGGATCCGTGGAATGGATCACTCCATCGACCCTCGCAATTCCCGTGATGCGGAACAACACACGTATGAAACACGTGGCTCATCTAGTTTGGTTGTGCAAGAAAGTAAGTTTGACATAAAGTAAGGTGCTGGAAGTTAGCAAAATAAACCATAGATTCTTATGCCACCTTAAATAACCCAAAATTTCCCTCTAGGGCCTCTCGATCTAGATCATTCCTTAACGATCCCACGAATTTTCAAAATCCAATCAATCTTGGCAAGTTTTATTGTAAATCGTGTGATTAGTATTAATCTAATCACTCCGGTGCATACGGATGCTCTGATACCAACTGTGACAACCCCACCCGAGATAATTCCGTACTATCTCCTAAACCACTCCTTTTGGTCATTAAGCGATAATAAAGACGTATCCCGTTGAGTGTTGCCGGGTTTACACCCGGTAAATCACTTGACATCACAGAGAGGATCGAACGTATGCATTAAAACTCACACGAAGAAGAGTCCAGAGTGCCTTACAAATTAACGTCAAATCCCCGAAGGGTTCATTATTACAAACATAGTTCTTTGACATGAAGTACATAGTTCAAAGTTTATTTAAAACAACGGAAGATAGCTAAACGATACGATCACATCATAGGAGGCCTGTCCATGATGCAATCACTCCTCGTCATCCATCCATTCCAGCTCCCAGCCGGGTGGAAGTTCTCCGGGCCACATATCACATGCATTACCTGGAAACAACATTTATAAAGCAAGGTTGAGTATACTAATACTCAGCAAGACTTACCTGTCTAAAAAAAAGACTTTACCTCTAATCATGCATGGCTTTTGGCTAGTGGGTTTGTTTGCCAAAAAGCTGCTAAGTAGTGAATCCTTACTTTCAATATTTTAGCTCATGTTCTAGTAGAAGTAACCGTTACTAGATAAGCAACTATTACAATCAAGTTGTACAAACAATTAATTACAGTAATAATCTTCACAAAGTTCCATCATAAAGGGATATCATGGCCAGTCGGGTAAGTAGTCTCAGATAACGGTGAGAGGCCGACAATCGATTGATTCATAACCTTGCAAGGTGGACCTAAACACACGGGAGGTGCCCTCACTAACAGTTCACCAACCAGGCAGTTCCCGTCATTCTTCGGTTTGGGGATAATAGCTCTCAGTCTTAAGTACAAGGTTTATCTGGGCTACGCCACTAAGGTCACCCAGCCTCACGCATGCACTCGGGTGGCGAGCCCGGGGCCGCTACCCTAAGAGTAGTGATAGTAAAACCCCGTAGCGCCTCATTTAGGTACTAGGCTTACTGTGCCCATTTCCGACAAGTGTTTAGTACTTTTAAACACTTAACCAACGAAGCCATTGGACCGGAGCCCAAATCCCATGCTCTTACCACATGAGCAATCCATTTACCCAATAAGGTGATTCCAAAAAGGAGATCCTATTCTCGCGAGTGACGAACATCACTCGACTTGTACCAGATCCTTAAAGCATAGCAACTAGCGACCTAACATGCTAGTAAAAGATCATTGCACTTAAGTATCATGCAACTAGGGTTTCAATTCAACTCCTGAACGTAAATGCACATACAATAACAATAAGTAAATTCAGAAGTGTAAAGAAACACATATGTTAATGAATAAACCAGGGCTTGACTTCGTCAGCACAAGCAGACAGGCAACCTTCCGGACTTTGGTCCGGGTCTTGCTCTACGGTCACGTAGTGCACGTCTCCTCCTGCTCCCTCGTCCTCATCAGCCGGCACGAGTGTGTAGCTACCGTCGGGAACTTCTACACGGGGAATGCAATGCAGTGATTAGGAGGGTGATTAATTTAATTTAATTCAAAAACAGTAGCAAACAGCCAGTAGGAGTATATGGTTGACCATATTCACCTTAACAAAAGTATTTAATCATTTTATCCTTTTAAAAGATAACCAAAAGCTTATTTCGTTTTCTCTTTAAGGTGATTGTGTGCACATCTATAAAAGAATATTTAATTTAAAATACAAACAGCAAGGAAAATTACTTTTGTGCCACAATTTTACTTTCCTAACTCATTTATTTAACTTATGCACAAAAGGATGTATTTTTCCTATTTTTTCCTTTACGAGATTAATCTAGTTTGCACTCTTTTAATCAACCAATCATACTTTAAACTTGCCCAACAGTGCCCACTGGTCCTAATGACCAGGAAACACTCCTCTGGACAGCAAGCAACTAGTTTGCACAATTGAATTTAAATGCACATAAATAAAAGCATTTCTAGCTAGTGTTTAAGGGATTAATGCATATAAAGATAAATATAACAAAAATGTAGTCAAACTTTCTCCTACACTTGCTCTGGCCTAAAACAAGCCTAAAGAGCCAACAAACACACCTATAGCTATTATGGATCTTGCTATACACATTTATAATTAAAGACAAGCATAAATTAGGAAATAATATTTCTAACAGATATAAAATCAGGATAAAGTCACCAGAGGTGCATTTTGGTATAACATGACAATAGCAAGAAGTTGGGCTCAAGAATAATTATATTGTAAGCTCCAAAAATCATCTAGGCAGATTTGTCAATATCACTAGATAATTTATATAAAAAGATTCCTTCAGTAACTTTGTGCAAATTTTGGCACAAAACCTAACCATTCTAGTTCTCACAACATATCCAAAATCCAGCTCAAGATCATGTATGGATTTTGCAGAAACATAGATCTATGCATTTCACTTCTCAATTTTTCAAGCAAAAACTAAAACTCAAAAGTATACACATGTTTGGAGGAAGTTGTAGCTCTTGTTACACAGATCACCACAAAATTTAGTTTGCCATTTTTGGATTTTTCTACGATTTTATATCGATTTTACAAGTTTCAGCCGACACACAAAGAAGGGGGTAGAATCTTTATGCACGCAGGCCCCTGGAACTTTTAAACCTTCACAACTCTAGCCTTCTCCTTTACGGCCAGACCCCCGAGTCCCAAAACCCCCCACATCCAGGACCTCGACGGCGGAGGGGAGGCCGCCGCCGGCGATGTGGGTCCGGCGCAGGCAAACAAACGTCATGCACAGGAGCACACCGGCGCGGCGCAACGACCAGAGGGTACTCCGGTCCCTCGGCGTGCACGCCCATCGCGGGTATGGCGTGTACGGCGGTGGCCGACGTGGCCGCACGCGCGACGTCACGGCAGAGCGCGCCCGACGCTCCAAGGCATTTTCTATTTGCTGAACTGATTTTCAAGCACGATTTTCTCTGAATTTTGAAACTAAACCGTGCCTTCCACTGAATAGCAAAGATGTAGATCAAGTATCCCTCTTCCATATTTGCAAAGGTTGATAGGTGTTTTACTCAACGGGTTGGGCAAGATCTGCATGCCAACCTGGCGTTTTTCTCGGCGCCGGTGAACAGGAACCGAGTGCATTCAAATGAAAATTTTCCCAATTTCTGTTTCAAATTTCAAATGCCAATCAACAGCAAAGTTGTTGGTCTCGAGAAAATACACAATTTTGGTAATTGGAGATTTGGAAGTGTTTAAGGAAAATTTTGTGGAACGTGTCAAAGTTCTCACTGGCTCTAGGGTTCAAGGGGTGTTCTAGGGTTTAAAGGTTGGAGTTGGCACACTTGTGTGTAGCCCAAGTGTTAAGGTGTGTAATTAGGGTTTGGTACACTCAATTATGGTTAAGAAAAGACTAACCCCCCTCATTAACACTAGTCTAAAAACGCAGGGTGTTACAGTCGGCGCGAGGGCCACCGGCATCAAGGCCTCCCTATCGTGGACGCGCCGATTGCGCTCCCTCCAAATCGACCAAGCGACCAACCAGACGAAGGCATCGAAACCTTTACGACGGGTTTTAGTGTCCGACTTCCTGGCGGAGCACCACTAAGCAGCGAGAGACATGGGACGATCTAGGGCGAGCTGGGGTAGGAGAATATGTCCGATAGTTCGGAACCACGTCTCGCGACTGAAGACACAGTCGACAAGCAGGTGATCCAGAGTTTCGACTGCTTGCGCACAGAGTGCACAAGAATCCGATTCCTTCAAGCCATGATGATGAAGCCTGTCAGAGGTCCAACATCGACCATGCAACACTAACCAGGCAAAGAACTTGCACTTGTCTGGCATCTGAGTCTTCCAAATTTGATGAGCGCCCAGAATGTCAACACGACCAAGGAAGAGGGCGGCATAGGCAGAAGAAGAGGAGTAAATGCCGTTGGGCGACCACTTCCAGACAAACCTGTCGGGCACCGGCGACAACCGCACGGCCCGCACAAGATCCCAGATGGAGAGGAACTGGACAATGACTTGTACGGTCCGCGCGTGCGTAATATCAGTGACCCAAAGGATCCCACAGGGTCCCGTACTGAGGCCCTCCTGGATAGTGCGTGAGCGCCTGACTCGTGGTGAAACGGCTGCCCACAAGTTGGGTGCAAGGAGCTTGACAGAACAACCAGCGAGCCAGTTGTCCTCCCAGAACAAAGCCCTAGAGCCATCCCCGATCTCGACCGAGACTGAAGCGTCGAAGAAAACCTGCGCAAAACGATCGGTTGGGAAACGGAACATTGCCCAGGTCTTATCCGGATCTGTACGCACCAGCCAGAGCCACCGCAGACGAAGGGCCATCCCAAAAGTGCGAAGGTCAGGTAGGCCTAGGCCACCAAAATGGGTAGGGCAGGTGACGTTAACCCACGCCACCAGACAGGGACCACCACTAGCCACCTCTGTGCTGCACCAGAGGAAGCCTCGGATGAGTGTCTCCACCGCTTTGATAGCCCAAGGTGCAATGGAAATCGCCATAGAGATATGCACTGGGATAGCCGAGAGGGTGGATTTGGCTAGGACCAAGCGACTAACACGATTGAGTAGTCTCCCTTGCCACGGGGGGAGACGCCTCGCGACCTTATCGACCAGTGGCTGAAAAGCCACCTTAGGGATTCTTTTGATGGAAAGAGGAACTCTGAGGTAGGTACAAGGGAATTCGGCGATGGAGCAAGAGATAATGGAACTGACCAAGGAGATCTGCTTGTCCGAGCAGTTGAGGGATAGACATGGCTCTTGGAAAAGTTTGCTGCAAGGCCAGATGCTCCTTCGAAAAGGGCCAGCACCCCCTTAACGACCCGAAGGTCAAGCTCGACCGGGGAGAAAAAGCAACCACATCATCCACATAAAGTGAAGTGCAGAAACGTATGTCATGCCGTCCCAACTGTTGAAGAATTCCAAGATAGTCAGCCTTGCGAAACAAGGCATGAAAGCATTCCATCACAAGCACGAAGAGCATGGAAGAGAGAGGGTCCCCTTATCGAAGACTGCGACCATGGCAAATCTGCTCCCTGGGGGTGCCATTGAGAAGGACTCGAGTACTAGCAGTGGAAAGAATGGTGGAGATCCAGTTGGTCCACCTGCGTGGACACCCAATCGCGACCAAAAGTTCTAGGAGGAAAACCCACCCAACAGAGTCAAAGGCCTTAGCAAGATCAATCTTGAACATGATTCGAGGTAGCTTCCGACTCGAAAGTAACTATGACGGCCCAGGTTTTTAATTAACCTTAATAACCGGTCAAATAGTCAACAGTGGTCAAACCACGGTCAACCTGGGTCCTCACCTCGAAAAACTCACTAACCCACCCTAGTGACCCCAATTGACTAGTAAACACACCTGTGGGGCCAACCCATGGTCAAAGGCTTGGTCAAACCCCTTGCCACCCCAGTGTCCACAGGTGTCTGCCGGAATTTTTGCCGCGTTCTCCAAAATTCACCTAAACACTTAAAATTCTACCGTAATGAAAGTTGTCCATCTTGATGAGGGACACAACTTTCATGTAGAATGGCATTTCAAATTTGGAGTGGAAAAGCTTTGAAAAGTCATTGCAAGGCAGAAATTACTGTTGGCCAAGACAAGCTGGCATTCACTTTTGGCATTCAAATAATTCCAATTCTGTGTAGAAAAACCCTATATAGCCTTTGTAGAAAATGTTAAGGGTAACCAGATCTACAACTTTGCTATTCATCACTTGGTTGACTTCTATACAAAAACCTAGAGCTTTTCCATTTCAAAGTCACCACCAGTGAAATGTTTTGGGGCAGAGCGCCGCGCGCCGCCGTCCCCGGCTTCCGCGCCCACGCCTCCCGAGGCCGCGCTCGGCCCGAAGCGCACGCCGCCCGAGCTGCTCGCATCCCAACGCGCCTCCCCCGCCCGGAGTTGCGCCGAGTCCGCGCCGGAGCGCCACCGTACGCGCGCGCGCCACGGACCGGCGGTCCGTCGGCGGCGTCGCCGCCGTACGCGTGAGCCCCCGAGCCGCCGTAGCACGGTGGGCATCTCCGCCGTCATCCCTCGTCACCCACGGGCACCCCACGCCGGCTATAAAAGCTCCTCCCCGTTCCCCCCGCACGCCACCCCCGAGCCGCACCGCCGCAATTGCCGCCGCCGCCCCGAGCTCGCGTGCCATTCGCGCTCGCCGCCGCCAATTGCTCTAGTAGCACCCTTAGGTACCCGCCAACCTTCCCAAGTCGCTTGTTTGCCGCATTGCATCTCCACGCCGTACTTCACCGAGCCGCCGCGGCCACCGCCGCCGCCCGCCGCTGAAACCCATCGCCGGACACCTCTCCGCCCCAACTCCGGCATCCTACGGCCCCTAGGTGAGCTCCTGGTCGCGCCCGGTCGCTTGCCGGCCGGCAGCGCCACCGGCTCGCCGGAGCTGGCCGTGCCCGCGCCGCCCTCCCCGGCCAAGGGCCTGATTGCGTTGATTGACTTCTTTCTAGGGTGCCTCACGCAAATTTCAGGGCCTGGGTGTAAAGAACTCTATCTAGGTTTTCTTACAGTTCAGTCCAGCGCCTTAGAAAATTTCTAGAAATTAATAGAAAAATCAGAAAAATGCCAAACCAATTTTGTTGGGTTCAGGGAGAGAAATCCCACAACTTTTTTATTCTCACATGGCTTGATTCTAAATAGTTTTAGCATGAAAAATACTAGTGTGAAAAACCTAGATCTGTCATAACTTTAAATCTATAACTCCTCTATATCCCAATTTTGGATATGTTGTGTGTTAGGTCATGACTAGCTCCTGTGCCAAAAATTTGCACAAAGTTATGAAGTGGTATTATTAAATAAATTGTTTTCCTTTCCTGTAGAAACTGCCTAGGTGATTTTTCTTGCTAAATATATTTATGTTTTTGAGCTCAACTTGTGCACACTGTCTTTTAATGTCGGAATACACATCTTGTGAATTAATCATCATTTTTGGCCTACCAGAAATAATTATTCTTGATTTATGCATGTTTTGCTTTGTGAATTAATGAGCTGAGATCAGTAGAGTTTCTAGGTGAATCTGCTGGTTCTTTAGGCTTGTTTAGGACCAGAGAGCATGCATGAGAAAGTTGGGATCAGTTTGGTGCTTAATTATTTTTGGTATGCATTAAATTGAATCCCCAAGCTAGCCTTTGTTATTTTCAATAATATTTAATTTCCTAGCATCCAACACTTACATGTGGGTCCAATGGACCAGGATAGGTGCTAATATGCATATGAAAGACTTCTTTAATTTTTGGTAATTTAAGTGCTTAATAAAAAGCTTAAAAGCCCTTTTAATATTAAAGAGAAGTTAAATAAAGAAAAACCCCTAATTAATTCTTTTTCCTTTGTGAAAGTATTATCTAATTTAATTAAAAGATAATTAAATATCCTTGCTGATAAGAAATGAATTCATGGATAAAAATATTATTTATACCTTTGCTTGTGAAAGTAAAAGGACTACCCATTCACATGAAATGACAAGTACACTAAGAATCTTTATTCAAATGTACAATAAAAGAATAGCCTATGTACAACTGCTAACCTTCCTAAAAGAGAAACACTAGCTAGATGCTTGTTGAGGTGAATATGACCAACAAGAGTTGGATAAGACAACAAACTATCACATCACCTAAACTTGCATTGCATTCCGTGTAGATCTTCCGGACGGTGATCACTCGAAGTTGATGAATATTATGCTTGATTAATTGTATTGTACAACTTTGCTTGTACTAGTTGGCTAATGTAGTAAAGATTAAACCTACTAGAACTTGTGCTAAAATCTTGAAAGTAAGGACCTACTCTTTGTTACTTTTTAGCAAAAGCAACCCAGTAGCCAAAAAGCCTTTCATGGTCTAGATTTGGTGAAGTAGTTATCACCGACGGGTAAGTCTTGCTGAGTATTAGTATACTCGGCCTTGCTATAATGTGTTGATCCGGGTAATGCTTTCGGTGATGTGTGGCCGGAGAGATCCCGTCGGTCGGGAGCTGGAGTGGGTGGAGGACGACTTCTGAAAGCATCATGGATGGCCTCCCGTGGTGTCTTCGCTTCCGTTAGTTATTCCCGCTGCTTTCAAAAACTCTGAACTATTTCATCATGGCAAAAATTATGTTTGTAATAATTAAACCCTTTGGGGTACGAATTTAGATATTAATGATGTTGTATCTCTGGACTCGCCTTCGAGTGATTTTTAATGCATATTTTCGATCCTTGTTGCTATTCAAGTGATTTACCGGGCGTTAACCCGGCAACTAACGACAGGATGGTACTTTATTATTGCTTAATGACCAAAGTGGATCGGTCTTAGGCGATAATACGGTATTTTCCTGGGCGGGTTGTCACAGTTGGCATCAGAGCTTATATGCACCAGAGATTAATTAATAAACCTTAATCACTGGTTTTTGAATAAAATATGCCAAGATCGTCTGATTTCCAAAATACGTTGGTCCTCTAAGGGTAAACTAGACCGAGAGGCCCTAAAGGGAATTTTGGGTTCTTTCAGGTGGCTTAATTAACTTATGGTTTATTTTGCTAACTTCCAGCACGTTACTTTACGTCAGACTTACTTTCTTGCACAACCAAACTAGTTGAGCCACGTGTTTTATACGTGTGCTGTTCCGCATCACGAGAATTGCGAGGGTTGATGGAGTGATCCATTCCACGGATCCCATCTTCGCGTCTGTTTATGAGTTGTGTGTCACCACATGTTTCATACGTGCGCATTCCGCATGTCGCTCATGCGAGGCAAGGATACACTCCATTCAAACGGAGGGTGTCCGAGGTTAGACGCTGTCCATGCAGCGGCTTAACGCATGGATACCGTTTCTATAGTGAACGGTAATGTATGTGGACGCTTTTGTGACATGCTGGCACGAAAGGTTCGTTTTCTACAGGTACATAACAGCGCTTCGTTAGTCGTTAAGCGGGTACCGTATAGCTCTCGACTAGATATTATAGGGAGAGACGAATAAAAGCCTTGCCACCGGCACTAACTCCGATTTTTAGCTTGATTGCCATGTGAGGTCGGATAGGACGTCTTGCATGCATACAAAAAAAATTGAAACAACTAAAATGGACCCAAAAACCGAACTTCTATATACTCTCTAAGGAAGATTTTGCTAGTGTGTGCTTTTATAAATTAGAAGTACCTCTCATTCCTAGCCGTCATGCTGCCGAATTTTTTTGAAAAGTTTGTTTACCTTGTGCTAGGTTAATTAAACCAAATTACTCCTTAACTAGTTATCTGTTAATCACAAGTCTCAATCCTAGTTCCTTTTGGGTTGGTTTACACTTTCCTAGGCACATCTAGGTTCAGTACCGTCCACCTTGTTCCTTATTCGATGCTCAACCTTAAAATTTAATTAAGTGTTAAAGAATTTATTTTGAGCCGGGAAAACTTGGGAAGTTTTGAGGTTTCTGGATTTTTGGTTATGAATTTTTATTCACAGCTGCCAGAACTTCACCATTTGACATGCCGTTCTCTTTGAGATCTGAAATGAGTTACATTTTTGTACAGATGGCTTTACCCATGTTCCACGAGTTCGACGCTGACGGTACAATCCGTACCAACGGGTTGCACTGGGAGGGTTTTCCGCGCCTTGCGTGGGAAGCACTCAGTGCCGCTGGCTACCTCACACCACCGACTTACGAGGTGTCCGAGTTCGAGCGCTATGGCGTTCCCCGTTGCAGAGTGATCGTCACTGTTCTGCCACACCCGGACCACGCCGACTGGTTCGACTTGAGCTTTATCTACTGGGGATTTATCACTCACGAGGCCGTTGAGTCAGCCGCCCTCGGAGTGCGACGGATTTACGTGACCACAACCCCCACCGTGGTAGCTCTCTCTCTGTTTGGATTGTTTCCTGCTGTGAGTCCTCACAACCCAGCATGGTTGGACCGTATGGATCACCTACAGGAGCTGTTAACACTAGCAGAGCCGTTGGATGTTACTCAGACGCTAGCTCGTTGTCTGAACGTGGTCTTCACACTTCAGGGGCTGCGCTATAATACTGCAGCGATTATTGGGCAGCGTTTGGAGGCATCTAGGCGTGATTGGCAGCAACTATCAGCAGCACACCAGCAGCTGAACTTTACGCTTACTCAGGTGCGGCAGGAGAATGACAGGCTGCGTGCTAGGAGATTTCAGTTAGAGCTAGAGAGAGGCGACCGTCTACAGAGGATTGTAGATCTGGAGGCCGAGAACCATACACTAGAGGAGAATGCCGATGTGCATGAGATCGAGAGGCTGACGTTACTTCAGAACATTGCTGATATGCAACAGCAGGTGGAGGAGGCCGAGGTACAGGTGGCAGCCTTGCAGGCGATAGTGGCCTTACAGTCACTGCCCCCAGTACAGGCACACCCGGAGGAGCAGCATGGTTTGTCCGGTCTGGATCAGACGAGCTAGGCAGGACCACCGTTACCGACTCCCCCAGCTTCGCCTACGTACAGTGGTGCTTCAATGGGCAACTAGGTTGCCGACAGCAGGAATAAGAAGGATGTCGATCCTATCGAGTTATCTTGGGATGTTAGAGTAGTTGGCTTGTTAGCACGTTCCCATGCCAAGTAACTGCTTGTATCGTGTCATGCCATGTGTTTTCAAAATTTGAGAGTTGTAATGTCCTTGGACCTTGTTCTATCTTATTGTAATAATGAATGCTTAAGCATGTGTGCTTTAAGTGGATTTCGTTTGACCTTCAGAAATCGAAGTTTCGTTGCGTATGATTACCAAATTATTGGTTAAATCGTTGCAATAATCACATTTGTCAAACCCCCATTTTGCATAAGCGTCGGTGAACCAAAGCATTTCTAGGGGCAGCACTCGTTGCCCAACGATTAAGTGCTCGTTCGTGTACTACCACCTTCGTTGGTACCCGAAGTGACCGGAATTGTCCGAAGGTGAATGTGGGCTCGTGTATTCGGGTGATCGCATTCCTAACCATGTTAAGAAAACGATTCTATGAATCCTGGTAGCTATGGAATATTGTTCGGCTGTTGCTGTCCTCATCATTTAAAAGCTAATGAGATGTGGTTATGCATGATCATGCTTGTCATCATTTTGGAGTAAGCTTTTGGCTATCTCACTAATAAAGCTCGCTTTTCAGATGGTGGGAACCACGCGCAGCTCGCCCAACGGTTTCGGGGCAGGCGGTAGTGGTGACTTGCCGCCACCCCCGCCCATGACGCCGTCGGAGGCCTTCATGGCCACCCAAACCGAAGTGCTGCACCAGATCTTGCAGACGCAGCAGCAAATCGCCCAGCAGATGAACCGAGGGCCACCACATGGGGCCAACCACGAGGGGCCTAATCAGGTCACCACATATGCCCAGTTCATCGCTATGAAGCCACCGACCTTCGCTAAAGCAGAAGACCCCCTAGAAGCTGAGGCTTGGATCAAGGCCATCGAGGCAAAATTCTCTGCCTTTGTGCTGCCTTGCTCTAAGGAGAACAAAGCTAACTTCGCAGCGCTGCAACTGCGAGGAGAAGCTTTGATGTGGTGGGACCATTTCAAGTCAATGCAGTGAGGGCACGCTGTGACTTGGGATGAGTTCAAGCAGGCTTTCAAGAGCCACCACATTCCCAAGGGACTGATGGATAGGAAGATGAGGGAGCTGTTGGCCCTTAGGCAGGGATCTGACACGGTGTATCGCTATGCTCAGAAGTTCAATAGCTTGTGCCAATATGGCGGGCATCACATTGATACTGATGCAAAGAAGATGGAAAGGTTCCGTGACGGGCTTGATGGCAAATTGTACGAGCGTCTGAACCTGCTCGAGCTCGCAAACTTTCATGAGCTAGTGAACAAGGCTATCTCCCAAGAAGATGCCACGAAGAAAGCCCACGGGGACAAGAAAAGGATGTCCAGTTTCACCCCAGGCAGCGGAACGGGCAAGAAGTTTCGCTGTGTGTAGAAGAACGCTCCAGGCCCATCCCAGCAATCTTCAACTGGACGCTGGACGATGAAGCCACCTCAGAGCAAACCCGCAGGGAACTTCTAGTTCTGCAATGCTCAGCAGCAGGCTCCAAAGCCTAATGCACCTCCTCGCAATGTTGGTGATCACCGTAGCTTCAACTGTGGCCAGCCGGGGCATTACATTAATGAGTGCCCCAAACCCAGGCAGATCAAGCCCAACCCACAGAATCAAGGTGCAAGAAACAAGCCTGCCACTCCGGCCAAGAAGCCCATAGTTCAAGTACGCCAGGGCAAGCTAAATTTTACCGCCATGAGTGACATCCCAGAAGGAGCTTCAGTGCTCACGGGTACATTCTCTATCAAAGACACTCCTGTTAAGATTTTATTTGATTCAGGAGCCACTCATAGTTTGATAAGCGAGAGTCTACTAGACAAGTTGGGTCTAAAAGGAGTACAAACCAAATCAGCTTATAAAATTACCACCTCAGGTGGGGACATCACGTCTCATTTAGTAACTTTTGGAGTTCCTTTAAGGCTAGGAAGTAAGGTTATTCAATCTAATATTATAACCATCAAATTGGGAAGCATGGATGTTATCTTGGGCATGGAATGGATGAATCAACATAAGGTGATTCTAGATATATCAGATAGGGTCGTAGAGATCAATTCTCCTACGGTCGGGCACACTACCTTGTACCTACCTTTCAAGGACGGTACCGATTCTTGTGCCTATGTGACCATTATCTCCCCTCTTGATGAAATTCCAGTAGTGTGCGAGTACCCGGATGTCTTTCTGGATGAGTTGCCTGGTATGCCACCAGACAAAGATGTCGAGTTTGTGATCGAACTCCAGCCCGGTACCGCACCCATTTCCAAAAGACCTTATCATATGCCACCCAAAGAGTTAGCCGAACTGAAAACACAACTCCAGGAATTGTTAGATAAGGGTTATATTCGCCCGAGCTCTTCTCCTTGGGGTTGCCCTGCTCTCTTTGTCAAGAAGAAAGATGGTAGCTTGAGAATGTGCGTAGATTACCGACCGCTCAATGCAGTCACCATCAAAAACAAATACCCGCTTCCCCGAATCGATGTTCTTTTTGATCAATTGGCTGGTGCCAAAGTCTTCTCTAAAATTGACCTTCGTTCTGGCTACCACCAAATTAAGATTCGACCTTGCGAAATTCCTAAAACCGCTTTTTCCACTCGTTATGGTATTTACGAGTTCTTGGTAATGTCTTTCGGACTCACAAATGCCCCAGCCTACTTCATGTACCACATGAACTCCGTGTTCATGACGGAGCTCGATAAATTCGTCGTGGTCTTTATCGATGATATCCTCATCTATTCCAAAAGCGAGAAAGAACACGCCAAACACCTCCGAGTTGCCCTTCAGCGTTTGCGAGATCGCAAGCTTTATGCTAAGTTCTCCAAATGTGAATTCTGGTTGAAAAGTGTGAAATTCTTAGGGCACACCATTTCCCACGATGGTATCTCCGTAGATCCTAGCAAAGTTCAAGAGGTGATGGATTGGAAATCACCCAAGTCCGTACATCAAATCCGCAGTTTCCTAGGATTGGCGGGATATTACCATCGGTTCATTCCTGACTTTTCTAGAATCGCAAAATCCATGTCCGAATTGCTCAAGAAAGGAGTGAAATTCGTGTGGAGCGAAGCATGTGAAAAAGCTTTCCACACCCTAAGGCAACATCTAACTTCAGCCCCAGTGTTAGTGCAACCGGATAATTCCAAACCGTTTGAAGTTTTCTGTGACGCATCAGGCACGGGTCTCGGCTGTGTCCTAATGCAAGAAGGCCGAGTCATTGCCTATGCTTCACGGGCACTTCGACCCCATGAGCTCAATTATCCTACCCATGATCTTGAGTTAGCTGCTGTTGTCCATGCCCTCAAGATATGGAGGCATTATCTAATGGGTAATCGTTGTAATATCTTCACTGATCACAAGAGCCTCAAATACATCTTCACCCAGTCAGAATTGAATATGAAACAGAGAAGATGGCTTGAGTTGATTAAGGATTACGATCTAGAAGTGCACTATCATCCCGACAAGGCAAATGTTGTTGCGGATGCTCTTAGCCGCAAAGATCATTGCAACCACCTAGAGTTGGAGCCAGTTAGTGAACCGTTGTGTGAAGAAATGAGAAGGCTCACCTTAGAAGTGGTACCGCAGGGAATTCTTTATGCCTTGACGGCAGAGTCCAATCTTTATGACAGAATTGTCGCTGCCCAGCGCAATAATGAAGATATTCAAACCATCAAACGGAAACTAGTAGAGGGAGACCCCAGATACACTTGTCTCCAGAAAGATCACCAGGGTGTGGTCTGGTTTGGGAAACGTCTAGTGGTCCCTATTGACCCGGAAATTAAGAAAATCATTCTAGATGAGGCTCACATGTCCAAATTCTCTATTCATCCCGGTAGTACCAAGATGTACCAAGATCTGAAACAGAACTTTTGGTGTACAATATGAAGGTGGATGTAGCCAAGTATGTAGCCGAGTGCGATACTTGCCACCGAATGAAAGCGAGTCATTTGAAATCGGCAGGTGTACTCCAACCCCTGTCGATACCTATGTGGAAGTGGGATGATATTAGTATGGATTTCATTGTGGGCTTACCCCTAACAGCTAGAAAGAAAGGCTCTATTTGGGTAATCGTAGACCGACTCACCAAGACCGCTCACTTCATTCCCGTGCACACCACTTACTCCGTACAACAATATGCGGAATTGTACATGGATAACATAGTTCATTTGCATGGAATCCCAAAGACTATAATCTCTGATAGAGGGACTCAGTTTGTAGCTCATTTTTGGGAACAATTGCATGAGTGTTTGGGAACCCAGCTGATCCGCAGTTCCAATTATCATCCGCAGACCGATGGTCAGACGGAAAGGATAAATCAGATTTTGGAAGACATGTTGAGAGCAAGCATCTTGCACTTTGATAAGAGTTGGGACAAGTGTTTGTCCTTGGCAGAGTTCTCCTACAATAACAACTATCAAGCCAGTTTGAAAATGGCACCGTTCGATGGTCTTTACGGACGTAGATGCCGCACTCCGCTGAATTGGTCAGAGGTCGGAGAGAGAACACTCTTTGGACCGGAATTAGTTAAAGAGGCCGAAGAAAGAGTGCAAGTGATAAGGGAGAATTTGAAGATGGCACAGATGAGGCAAAAGAGTTACCATGACAAGGGAACCGCACCTCGACACTATGAAGTGGGAGATTACGTATATTTGAAAGTATCCCCCACCAAAGGTGTGCAAAGGTTCGGAGTCAAGGGAAAGTTAGCCCCGCGCTACATTGGACCATATGAAGTTATAGAAGTATGTGGACCCGTGGCTTACCGTATCAGATTACCAGAACGATTTTCCGCAGTTCACAATGTGTTTCATGTAACTCAATTGAAGAAGGGAATGCCTGTGCCGGAGAATGAAATCATCACAGAAGCTAATGCTTGGATTGAGCCGGATTTCTCACTCATCGAGCACCCATTGATAGTATTAGACCAAAAAGAGCGAAAGACCCGAAGGCAGACTGTATGGATGTACAAGATTCAATGGAGTCATCACACGGAGGAAGAAGCAACGTGGGAGACGAAGGACTATCTTAACACTAAGTATCCGGGCTTCCTACAATCTCGAAATCGTGAGTTCTTCTCCCCATCTCTTCGTTATCAAATCGAATCTCGGGACGAGATTCCGTTTAAGGGGGTAGGCTGTGACGCCCCAGGTTTTTAATTAACCTTAATAACCGGTCAAATAGTCAACAGTGGTCAAACCACGGTCAACCTGGGTCCTCATCTCGAAAAACTCACTAACCCACCCTAGTGACCCCAATTGACTAGTAAACACACCTGTGGGGCCAACCCATGGTCAAAGGCTTGGTCAAACCCCTTGCCACCCCAGTGTCCACAGGTGTCTGCCGGAATTTTTGCCGCGTTCTCCAAAATTCACCTAAACACTTAAATTCTACCTTAATGAAAGTTGTCCATCTTGATGAGGGACACAACTTTCATGTAGAATGGCATTTCAAAGTTGGAGTGGAAAAGCTTGAAAAAGTCATTGCAAGGCATAAATTACTGTTGGCCAAGACAGGCTGACATTCACTTTTGGCATTCAAATAATTCCAATTCTTTGCAGAAAAACCCTATATAGCCTTTGTAGAAAATGTTAAGGGTAACCAGATCTACAACTTTGGTATTCATCATTTGGTTGACTTCTATACAAAAATCTAGAGCTTTTCCATTTCAAAGTCAGCACCAGTAAAATGTTTTGGGCCAGAGCGCCGCGCGCCGCGCGTCGTGCACCCCGCGCACCGCCGTCGCCGGCGCGCGCGCGCCGTCCCCGGCTTCCTCGCCCACGCCTCCCGAGGCCGCGCCCCGGCCCGAAGCGCACGCTGCCCGAGCTGCTCGCGTCCCAACGCGCCTCCCCGCCCCGAGGTGCGCGGGGAGTCCGCGCCGGAGCACGCGCGCGCGCCACGGACCGGCGGTCCGTCGGCGGCGTCGCCGCCATACACGCGAGCCCCGAGCCACCGTAGCACGGTGGGCATCTCCGCCGTCATCCCTCGTCACCCACGGACGCCCCACGCCAGCTATAAAAGCTCCTCCCCGTTCCCCCGCGCGCCACCCCGAGCCGCACCGCCGCCATTGCCGCCGCCACCTCGAGCTCGCATGCCATTCGCGCTCGCCGCCGGCCAATTGCTCTGGTAGCACCCTTAGGTACCCGCCAACCTTCCCAAGTCGCTTGTTTGCCAGCATTGCATCTCCACGCCGTCCTTCACCGAGCCTCCGCGGCCACCGCCACCGGCCGCCGCTGAAACCCCTCGTCGGCCACCTCTCCGCCCCAACTCCGGCATCCTACAGCCCCTAGGTGAGCTCCTGGTCGCGCCCGGTCGCTTGCCGGCCGGCGGCGCCACCGGCTCGCCGGAGGCCGGCCGTGCCCGCGCCGCCCTCCCCGGCCAAGGGCCTGATTGCGTTGATTGAGATCTTTCTAGGGTGCCTCACGCAAATTTCAGGGCCTGGGTGTAAAGAACTCTATCTAGGTTTTCTTACAGTTCAGTCCAGCACCTTAGAAAATATCTAGAAATTCATAGAAAATCTGAAAAATGCCAAACCAATTTTGTTGGGTTCAGGGAGAGAAATCCCACAACTTTTGTTATTCTCACATGGCTTGATTCTAAATATTTTTAGCATGAAAAATACTAGTGTGAAAAACCTAGATCTATCATAACTTTAATTCTATAACTCCTCTGTATCCCAATTTTGGATATGTTGTGTGTTATGTCATGACTAGCTCTTGTGCAAAAAATTGCACAAAGTTATGAAGTGGATCTTGTTAAATAAATTGTTTTCCCTTCCTGCAGAAACTGCCTAGGTGATTTTTCTTGCTAAATACATTTATGGTTTTGAGCTCAACTTGTGCACACTGTCTTGTAATGTCAGAATACACATCTTGGGAATTAATCATGATTTTTGGGCTATCATAAATATTTATTCTTGATTTATGAATGTTTTCCTTTGTGAATTAATGAGCTGAGATCAGTAGAGTTTCTAGGTGAATCTGCTGGTTCTTTAGGCTTGTTTAGGACCAGAGAGCATGCATGAGAAAGTTGGGATCAGTTTGGTGCTTAATTATTTTTGGTATGCATTAAATTGAATCCCTAAGCTAGCCTTTGTTATTTTCAATAATATTTAATTTCCTAGCATCCTACACTTACATGTGGGTCCAATGGACCAGGATAGGTGCTAATATGCATATGAAACACTTCTTTAATTTTTGGTATTTTAATTGCTTAATAAAAAGCTTAAAAGCCCTTTTAATATTAAAGAGAAGTTAAATAAAGAAAACCCCCTAATTAATTCTTTTTCCTTTGTGAAAGTATTATCTAATTTAATTAAAAGATAATTAAATATCCTTGCTGATAAGAAATGAATTCATGGATAAAAATATTATTTATACCTTTGCTTGTGAAAGTAAAAGGACTACCCATTCACATGAAATGACAAGTACACTAAGAATCTTTTTTCAAATGTACAATAAAAGAATAGCCTATGTACAACTGCTAACCTTCCTAAAAGAGAAACACTAGCTAGATGCTTGTTAAGGTGAATATGACCAACAAGAGTTGGATAAGACAACAAACTATCACATCACCTAAACTTGCATTGCATTCCGTGTAGATCTTCCAGACGGTGATTACTCGCTTGTCCCGGAAACCGAGGAAGGAGGAGCGGAAGCTTCGCTGCAGTACGTGGAAGTGCTCGACACCAAGGGTGCCCATGCTAACCTAGCTGACGAAGGCAAGCTCCGGTGCATCTAACCTAGTTTTCAAATTCTTTATTCATTTATCTATGGATGATTGTGCATTTACGTTCAGGAGTTGAATGAAACCCTAGATGCATGATCCCTAGGTACCTTGTCCTTACTAGTATGATAGGTCGATAGCTGCTAAGCTATAGGACCGTTGCAAGTCGAGTGATGACCTCACTCGCGAGAATAGGTTCCTAGATAGGAATCACAATTTATCCTTAATTGGATTGCTCACGTGGTAAGAGCATGGGATCTGGGCTCCGGTCTAGTGGTTATGTGGGCTAAGTTTTTGAACGTACTAAGCACATGTCGGGTATGGGACCGGTAAGCCTAGTACCTTAATGAGGTGGTGAGGGATCCTACTATTACTACTCTTGGGATTCGCTCTCACGGCTAGCTACCGGTGGTGTATGGTGAGTCCGGGTATCTCGCGGGGTATTCCGGATAGCCTGCACCAAAGACAGTAAGATTCGATCCCGACCCGAGGATTTTTGGAAACGGCCTGGGAAAGTTGTTCCTTCGGGGGCAGCCTACCGTGTGTTTGGGTTTACCTTGCAAGGTTTAAATCAATCGATTGTCGGCCTCTCACCGTTATCCGAGACTGCTTACTCCACTAGTCATGAGATCCCTAATGATGGAAGTTGATGAATATTATGCTTGATTAATTGTATAGTACAACTTTGCTTGTACTAGTTGGCTAATGTAGTAAAGATTAAACCTACTAGAACTTGTGCTAAAATCTTGAAAGTAAGGACCTACTCTTTGTTACTTTTTAGCAAAAGAAACCCAGTAGCCAAAAAGCCTTTCATGGTCTAGATTTGGTGAAGTAGTTATCACTGACGGGTAAGTCTTGCTGAGTATTAGTATACTCAACCTTGCTATAATGTGTTGATCCAGGTAATGCTTTCGGTGATGTGTGGCCCGGGAGATCCCGCCCGGCTGGGAGCTGGAGTGGGTGGAGGACGACTTCTGAAAGCATCATGGATGGCCTCCCGTGGTGTCTTCGCTTCCGTTAGTTATTTCCGCTACTTTCAAAAACTCTGAACTATTTCATCATGGCAAAAACGATGGTTTGTAATAATTAAACCCTTCGGGGTACGAATTTAGATATTAATGATGTTGTATCTCTGGACTCGCCTTCGAGTGATTTTTAATGCATATTTTTGATCCTTGTTGCTATTCAAGTGATTTACCGGGCGTTAACCCGGCAACTAACGACAGGATGATACTTTATTATTGCTTAATGACCAAAGTGGACCGGTCTTAGGCGATAGTACGGTATTTTCCTGGGCGGGTTGTCACAGTAACTTAGCCGTACCAAGGACGTATCGGAAATTATCGTGGATGAGACGGCCTTTGATGAAGGAACTTTGGTTAGTAGAGATGAGGTTGGGGAGGTGAGGGGCGAAGCGGTTAGTCGCAGCCTTGGAGAAAATCTTACCAAAGCTATGAATGAGGCTAATGGGGCGGTAATCAGAAAGTGTGACTGGGTTGAGTTTTTTGGGGACCAAGGTAAGAAGGGCGCCATTTGGATGGTGGAAGCTATGACAATCCATGTGGGAGAGTGCATTAAAAGCTCGAATAATGTCCCCCAGGATGATCGACCAGCACGACCGGTAGAAGCGTCTAGTAAACCCATCGGGACCAGGAGCCTTGTCCAAGGGTAATTCTTTAATGACCTCCCAAATTTCGGCCTCCGTGAACGGTTGTCCGAGGTCCTGCAGATCCAATCTTGGGAGGCCGAGCTCCTCAAAATCAAGAGCACAAGAGCGCTCATGAGAAACTCCCAAAATTTCGTCGAAGAACGTGAAGGTGGCGGCGACCTTCTCATCCTTACGTGTGAGGGTGCGACCGTCAACAAGTAGGGAGAGGATGTAGTTTTTTCTTCGGCGATGGTTAGCATGGAGGTGGAAGAGCTTGGTATAGGCATATCCTTCACGAAGCAATCGGAGGCTGGACTTCTGTCTAGCGATCGTACGCAGGAGAGAAGTTAGCCCAAAATAGCAGAGTTTGAGGAAACGCCTCAAGGACAATTCTTCCGGGGAAAGCGACCGTGATTCCTGTGCAACCTCGAGATGGAAAATAACCTCTTTAGCGACCTGAATTTGCACCCGGATGGAGCCCACCGCTTTCGCGCTCCATTGACCAGCGCCTTCGCAGTCTCGCGAAGCAGGTGGTCGATGAGATGTAGGGGGTCTGTGTCAGGACATGGCGCCGACCAAACTGCCTTGACAGTGTCAAGAAAACTGGCCACCTTGGGCCAAAATGCCAGAAAGGTGAAACGACACTTGGGCCGGGTGCAAGTCTCAAGAGATAGGAGGAGGGGGGAATGGTCAGAGCATCGGGAAGAGACAGCCTGCAACGAAGAGGAAGGAAAGAGCAGTTCCCAATCTGGAGAAACAAACACTCTGTCAATCCGCTCGAGCGTGGGGTGAGTATGTCGGTGTTTTAGATTGGCAACCTACTAAGGGGAGTACCCGAAGTAGATGAATGTGGCCTCGTCGAGATCGGTAACTCGAAGGAAGAGACACGTGGCACACAATTTAGACAGGTTCGTGCCGCGAGGTGCGTAATACCCTACGTCTTGTATGCTGCGTAGCTCTGGATTGATTGGGCACGATTACAAGATGGTGTAATAGTGCGCCGTGGATTGGATGAGATGCTAGAGAAAGGTCCCTGCCTCGCCATATATAGTCCGGGAGGCAGGGTTACAAGTCGGAGTAGGGAGAGAGTATTAGTCGGGTACATCTAGGAGTCTTCCATGCAGTGCGGGACATGTATAGATTCCTAACCGAGTACTTCTCCTCCGTAGTCCTTGTGCTCCACGCCATCAGGTGCCGTGCAGCGCAAGCCGGGTAGTCCCAGGGGCCCACCGAGTAGTCGGTCCTGGTACCCACCGAGGTAGTGGGCCCAGGGAGGTCCATACGACAAGCCCCCGAGTACTTTGTAGTCGAGAAGGATAGCTTCAAGTAATCTTGACGGCCTTAACGAGTAGTCCTCAAGCGTCCCCGAGTACTACAAGTCAAAAGTCCTCAAGAGTAGTCGAAACATCCCGAGGATGGAATGTACTCAGCTGATATCCGAGCAATCTTGAAGTCTTCTCGAGTAGTCCCAAGCGTCCTCGAGTGCTGCCTTCGGAGGTCTTCAAAAAATGCCCGCCTTGTCTTGAAGCCGAAGCTGATATGGAAGTGCGATTGCAAAATTGCACTCCATATGGAGTAGCCCCCGGGCCTTAGGTTGAGCGCGAGGCTACGGGCCGAGGGTCCATCTGAAGTCCTGGCAAGAAAGTCCTGAAAAATCCGGAGAGAAAAAAACCGAAGGACACGTGGCACGGAGCCCCCGAGCCTTGAGTCGAGTACTTCCTCTCGAATTGAAGGGTCATCTTGAAGAATGTGTCCTGAGATGCTCCTGAGTCTTGTCACTTCCCAGGTAGTCGAGTAGCCGTAGCCGAGCCCCCGAGGTGAGGCGCGTCGACTAGTAGAATACGAAGAGTCACGCACAGCCGCTGAGTCAGCCGAGCGTGGACTTATCCATCCGGCCATTGCGGAGCCGGTTTGACTTATAAATAGAAACCAAAACCCTTGGGGTTTTCCACTCGTCGCTGCAGTAGCCATTCAAATAGATCTGCACGCGCTTCCGCCGCTGTAGATCCAAGCGCGTCGCCACCCAGAGCTGCTAGGGTAGCCCCCGAGCGAATGCTCGTGAAGACTCCGTGTACTTGGAGAATGAAGCCATCGCCGTCCAAGTCCACGAAGACCGCTGGGAAGAAGAGGGGCCGCGAAGAGGCCGCCGTGGCTGCCACAGGAGAGGCGCAGTCGATGTCTCCACTGCGGCCAGATCCGAGCCGCGAGTGGAAAAAGTCGAAGACAAAGACCGAAGATCTGCTAGCTCTCCTCAACAGCGGATTTATCCATGAAAAGGAGATGGACAGTTGGAGAGCCGCCGCCGGGGACCCGTACCCCATGGAGAAGAGTGAGGACGAGATTCCGATGTTCGTGCGTTTCGCGGAGCGCGGACTCGCACTTCCGGCCAGCGACTTCTTCAAAGGCCTCCTCGGGTACTACGGAGTTGAGTACCTCAATCTCAACCCTAATGGTATTTTCCATACCGCAGTCTTCGTCCATTTCTGTGAGGCGTTCCTGGGGATCAAGCCGCACTGGATCCTGTTCCGGAAATTCTTCTGGGTGAAGCCGCAGCTGAGCGCCAGCAACCCGCGAGTAGTTGGAGGAGCGGGCATCCAGATGCGAGAGGACGCCGCCGAGCAGTACCTCGCGTACAAGCTCATCGACTCCAACCAAGATTGGAAGGCGAGGTGGTTCTACGTCACGAACCACCACCCCGGCTTGCCGAAGCCGAGCGGGAGGCAGCCCAGGCACCGGAACTGGTGGAACACGGAGCCCACGATGCAGGAGGGGATCCAGCTCCCCGAGCTGTTGGCGCGCATCAAGGAGCTTAGAGAAGCCGGGCTGAGGGCCGAGCATGTGGCCTTCAGCTTCATGAAGCGCAGGGTGCAGCCACTAATGGCCCGCGGCACCCTGGGCTTCGAGTACACTGGCGACGGCGACACGTCGCGGATGCCTGGAGGTGAAGTCGACGACGATGACATCATTGATAGGCTGACGCGTATCTTCAAGGACATACCACCGTACACAACGTGCCCGGTCCAGGAGTACTCCACCACGCGCCCGCCTAAGGAGGTAAGTAGCTGTACCCCCAAGTCGAGTAGTCATTGCTTGTGAGTAGTCGCGCTGATATCTTATGTCTTGCAGGACGACTTGAAGAAGTTCGTCTCCGAGCCGCAGCCGCCCCCTCAGGGAGTCGAGATCCCGGAGGAGGGAAAGATCAAGGCCAAGGAGCGGTGGGAGATCGGCGAAGGAGATGACACCGTCATCGTGGAAGACACGTTCGACGAGGACGACGACGAGGAGACGCTGCAGGATCATTTCCAGTTGCGATCGAGGTTTAGCCGTCCCGGCTTGCCTCATGTACCCCTCGTGCAAGATCCGCCGGCTAGCCTGGAGGCTAGTCTGGCTGCGCCGCCACGGAAGCCGCGCAACCCCGCCCGCAAGCGGGTGACAAAGAAGCTAAAGGTCTCAGAGACCACGCCTCAAGAGGTAAGTCGTCTTGACTAGTGTAGTCGAGTACCCGTCGTACGAGTTCACTTGCTGATGACTGATCTTCCTTGTATGCAGGAGGTGCCGCCAACGGAGCCCGTCGAGGAGGGCGACGAAGGCGAGTGGGACACAGTGGGAGAGCCTGCTGGGAGTCGTAGCCCAGCCCCCACTGTTGAAGAACTCATAGCGCAGTTGGAGCGCCGGCCCCCTGCTCATCAAGAGAGCACAGAACCCGCAGCTTCCACCGTCGAAGAGGTGGTGGCCGCAGGAGAGCAGGAGGGCACTGCACCGGCTACCGTCGCTGTAGAGGAGGCAGTGGCTGCAGAGGCGCAAGAGGAGTGAAGGATCAGATGGCGACTAGAGAGGGGGGGAGTGAATAGGAGCCGGTAAAAATTCTTCCAAAAGAATCCGGCCTATACCCTAGACAAACCCCGGTCACACACAAGCGATGGATCGAATCACGCACCAATCGCCAAGACCACGAGGTTATGGATCAACCTCTAGCCTTAGGAACGATTCCTAGAAGCACACGCGGAAGCACTAGAAAGGGAGGGAGGAATCGAACCAAGAAGCAAAGCACCCAGGCTCTAGCGGACCGTCCGGCCGGGGAGGGGCGGACCGTCCGCACGGGCCTCGCGGACCGTCCGTCTCGCACCGCGGACCGTCCGCGCCGACCTTGCGGACGTCCCGGCCCTACACCGCGGACCGTCCGTTAAAGCACACGGAGAACACCGAAGCGACTCGAGAAAAACGGACCGTCCGCCGAGGCCGGGGCGGCCGACCGCGCCACCCGCCCGACCGTCCGCTACTCGAGCTAGGACCGTCCGCAAGCCGGGCGCAACCAAAACCAAAAGCCAAATCGGATCGAAAGCAAGGACGCGCAAGAACACGACAAATACACGACGAACGAGGCCACCCCGCGGACCGTCCGCGACCCCCCGCGGACCGTCCGCGCCGCGCGGACAGAACAGAAAACCCACGACCCCGAAAGTCAACTCCCCCAAATCATCATCGGATTTCCCAAACGGTTGAAGCTATGGAGACAAGGGTTTGGGGACTTGAAAAGCGTCACACAAGGATGCTATAGCCCAAAAATCTTGCCTCCTAACTCCCTAAATCACCGGGAATCGCGAATCCTTTGAGCACCACCAAAAGCTAGAGCACCGAACGAAAACTCACAAATCGAAGTGGTTTCCCGGCATTTGAGGGCACAAGATCAAGCACAAAGATGCACAAGACATCTATCCATGTTTCCCTCAAAGAAATCCGGGAAGAAACCCACTCAAATCCGCGGAATCACACCGGGAACAAAGGCACGAAAACAAGCACAAAAAGGCACGAAAACACAACCCCGAATCTTCTATACAAACCAGGAAAGATTCACAAGGTCTAGCATGCCGCCCTAGCATCCATCCCTCTCAACAAATCTCTCATGAAGCTCTCATGCTAGCCTAGAGAAAATGGAAGAAAAATAGCTACGAAAATGAGAAAGAGGAGGGAGGAAATGAAACCCTAAGTCGCGGAGAGAGGGAGCCATCCACACACACTCATGGCTTATATATTAGGTCCGTAGGAGTGGTAAATGACTCGACTACCCCTAACTTAACTACTGGCGATACAACCCACGTAGGGGCATTTAGGTAATGTTTGTGGGTCTTGCCATCGAACGGCCACGCCTTTGCCGCACCCCGCGTCCTCCCGACGCAAGCCATGCGATCCCGCCGCGTGTCCTCCGCCTCGAAGCTTCCCGACACGCCTGGATCCCGTCTCCGTCGTGTTGGGCCTTCGGACTTGGTTTTGAGGCCCAAACCAAGAAACCGTCCGCCGATGGTTTTGTGGGCAAACCACCAAACCCCGCGTGCCGGTCCGGCCTCCCGCCAAACCACTTGACTCGACCGCCACCGTGCACCGGCTCGTCCGTCCATGACTTCGTCTTGCTCGTGTCGCCACCATGTGGCCCGCACCCGATCCGCTGTCCACCGGGTCCCTCGAACCGAGCCTACTTGTCTCTCCATCTCCCGGAGGCCCCTCAAGGCCGAAGACCTTTCGCGCCGTTCTTCCCGCAACAACACGAACTAGGCCGCGGCCTACACCGCGCACTAAGCCAAGAGTCAGTCCAACACCCGTTGTCAATCACTCATCACTGAGGAGCGGTCATCCATCGACCACTGGGACGCTCCTGGTCCTCAATCTCCCCCTTGATGAGTGCATTGACAACACACAACGCAAAATGAAATTCAGTGAAAGAAAGAAAGAAAGAAAGAAGAAGGAAAAACAAAGAAGCTCAACTCATGACCAAAACCAAGGAAAGGCAAAGAAAGGTCACAAGCCAAGCAAAGCACAAAATCCACACCGAAAACAGCAATAAAGCTCCCCCTGAACATGTGGATGTAAATTTCAGCTCACCTCTTCTGAATTTTCATTAAGCTCACCTCTTCTCCCCCTTGTTGACAATGTATGAATCAAGGTGAAAATGCAGAAATGCAAAACAAAGCATATAAACATCTACATGAGCTTCTCAAATAGGCCAAATCTAGTGTCCAAGGCTAAAAAATGAGACAAAGATCACACACATGAATCATAGCATGGTCAAAGCATTGCCACAAGTAATATATGAAAATACAAGCATGTGACAAAGTAGAATTTTCAGATTTAAGCAATTTTACCAAAAGAAGGCTCGCTTCACATGTAAAAGCCTATCCATGTCACACTTGAGCCACAAACATGCATACCATTCAAAGATCATACAAGGATATCGAATTCTCAGCAAAAGATCATGGCAAACACCCATAAAGCAAAGCATGTCATGTCAAAGTCATGAGCCATGTGTCCACTTTGGGGAGACTTCTCCACTGGTGAACATCATGCAACATGTTTTGCACCCATATGTGAAAGATAAGACAGTTTAAGCATAGACATGATGGATGGAGCATTTTTCAAGCATTCACACTTCTTTTCAAGATTAATTCATTTTATGGTACATGAAGTGCCTTTGCGGCAAAAAGAAGCTTATGCTCCCCCATGAATGCAACATAGGCTAAACATTCACCATGATATTCGGCCTTTGGCCCAAATGCAAGAACAAGGCATCCAGGCACAATCTAAGCATGAAAAGCACATTTAGACCAAACTGTGACATGGATACACAACTACACACGAGTGGAGCAAATTTCATCAAAAATTAGTCAAGTTTAGCATTTACTGCAAAAAGGGCTATCTCACCACACAGATATCTCAAATATTCCAAGAGCATAGCCTCACATAGCCATTTCTCCACACATATGACCAATATCTCACAAATAGCCAAAGAGACTCAAATATGGCATATGAAAGAAGCTCATCATCCTAAAATGCAATATGATACAAATGCAACATGATATATGACAAGATGGCTATCCTACCATGGTTTATACATCAAGCAAAGCATGTATATACATCAAAGTAAACATGGTATGATACATATGATACAAAAAGGAAATCCCCCAAGAGTCAACTAGAAAGGGCAACAAACCCCAAGTTCCCCCCGCAAGCGCACAAATGTAGCTTGGTCAAGAGGCTTCGTAAAGATGTCGGCTAGCTGATCTTGGGTAGGGACATGGCTCAACACAATGGTTCCTTTCTCCACATTGTCCCTCAAGAAATGATACCTCACTTCTATGTGTTTGGTTCGGAGTGAAGCACTTTGGGTTTTTGGCTACGCTTATGGCAACGGTGCTATCACAAAGAAGTGGGATGCGGGTGCACTCCTCACCAAAGTCTCTCAAAGTGTATGAAATCCACAACGGTGGGAACAACAACTCGCGGCGGCAACATACTCGCCTCGGTGGTAGCCGAGCTACACTAGACCGCTTGCGGGAAGACCATGAGACCAACGAAGACCCAAGAAAGCGGCAAGTACCGAGGTAGACTTCCTCTCGACTCGACAACCGGCAAAATCCGCATCGGAAAAACCATGAAGAGAAAGAGTCGAGGAGGACGAATACCAAAGGCCAAGACCGAGGGCGGATCGTAGGTACCGAAAATCCTCTTGACGGCCTGTCGATGTGATGTCCTCGGCGAAGCACGAAAACGAGCGCACGGACACACGGCGAGCGTATGTCTGGCCTCGTCGCCGTCAAGTAGAGGAGGGAGCCGATCATGCTCCTGTACTCCCGCTGGTCCACTGGTTCTCTGTCCTCATCCGCATCCAAAGTGGCCGTACTCCCCATGGGAGTCGACATCGACTTCACATCCTGCATCTGGAACTTCCTTAGCATGTCTTTTTTGTACTTGGTCTGGTGCACGAACGTCCCATCCTTCACTTGCTTGATGCGCGTCGAGAAAATGCGCAACTCGCCCATCATGCTCATCTCGAACTCCCTGCTCATCTCATCTGCAAACTTGGCAACAAGGTTATGTGACGAGCCACCAAAGACAATATCATCCACGTATATCTGAACAATCAACAAGTCATTTCCATGCTTGAGGAGAAACAAAGTCCGATCCACGGTACCCATCACAAACCCTCTGCTCAACAGAAAACCTCTCAATCTCCCATACCAAGCACGGGGCACCTGTTTCAACCCATACAAAGCCCTTTTCAACCTGTACACCCTGTGTGGGTACAACTCGCTCTCAAACCCAGGTGGGCGCTTCACATACACCTCCTCCTCTATGACCCCATTCGGAAAAGCACTCTTCACGTCCATCCGAAACAACTTGAACCCTTTAGCCACGGCAAAGGCTAGAAGGATCCGAATTGCCTCAAGACGGGCCACGGGAGCAAAGGTCTCCTCATAGTCGATCCCCTCCTTCGACTAAACCCCCGAGCAACAAGTCCGGACTTGTTCCTCACAACCATCCCATTCTCTCCCTCTTTGTTCTTCCAAACCCACTTGGTTCCTATGGGATGGCAATTTGGAGGTGGTTCAACTAACTCCCACACCTGGTTCCTCTCAAAAATTTCCAACTCCTCATGCATAGAATTGACCCAGTTTGCATCAGATAAAGCATGTCTAATGTCCTTGGGCTCAAAAGTAGCAACAAAAGTAGCATGAGCAAAATGAGAGGAATTCCTAGACCTCGACCGTGTGGCGCGTTCGTCGATGTTCCCAATGATCTTCGACAGGGGATGCAGTTCTTGAATTCGCCGGGGAGCCTCACGCCTCGAGACTACCTCCCCCTCAACTTCAGCTTCTCTCGCCTGGTCCTCTTGTTGCACCGTCGTTGTCCATGAAGTAGACGGTCCACGCTCCATAGTGGTCATAGGGGAAGTAGTGGGTACACACTCAGCTTCAGGCGCATGGTTCTCCCCATCATCATCTCCAGCTTCATCCTTCTCCTCTTCAAAGAGGTCCTCGGCCATCTCTTCATCACCGCACATTCAAAGCCAAGAGAGGTACATGGCATTGTCTCGTCGAAGGTCACCTCGCAAGTCTCCATGATTTTGTTAGTCTCAAGGTTAAGCACCCTATAGGCTCTAGAGTGGTTAGCATATCCAAAGAAAATACCATCACTAGACCTAGCCTCAAACTTGTCGAGTTTTCCCTTCTTCAGAATAAAACACTTGCAGCCAAAAACTCGGAAGTGACTCACCTTGGGTGCCCGACCATGCATAAGCTCATAACAGGTCTTCTTCTTGAAAGTTCGCAATAAAATCCTGTTGGAAACATGACAAGCCGTATTGACCGCCTCAGCCCAATACCTCCTAGGAGTCCTGTGCTCATCGAGCATCGTCCTAGCCATCTCACAAAGAGTCCGATTTTTCCTTTCCACAACTCCATTTTGAGGGGGCACATAAGGGGTCGAATACTGATGTTCAAGACCTAGATCACGACAAAAGGCATCAAAACGAGAGTTCTTGAACTCGGAGCCATTATCACTGCGGATAGCTCGAATAGCATTCCCATGCCTCTCGTTTTTCAACCTCACGATCAGATCTCGAACAAAACCAAATGTCTCACTCTTATCTTCCAAGAAAAACACCCAGGCATAGCGAGAGTAATCGTCCACCACAACAAGGACATACCACTTCCCACCCACCGAGCGAACTCGAGCTCGCCCAACAAGGTCCATATGCAACAGCTCTGTCGGACGCTCGGTCATGACATCGGTCAGGGGTGGATGGGGAGTGGCTACCATCTTACCATGCCTACAAGGAGCACAAACCAAATCCTTCTCAAGCTTCAACCTCGGCAATCCTCGGACAAGGTCAAGACCACTCAAGCGGGAAACAAAATCAAAGGTCAAGTGTCCCAACCGCCTATGCCATTTCCACAAATCCGAAGAAGGACCAGCCATCAAACAGCGAGCAGGACCCAAAGAACGAGAGAAATCGCCACGAAAATCGACCCTCGGGGATGATCATACAGACAAGATCACCTCGAGAATCAAGCAAACGAGACTCGCCAGATTTGAAACGCACCTCAAAACCTTCATCAAGCAACCGAGACACTGAGAGCAAATTGAAACCCAAAGACTTCACAAGAGCCACTCTCTTCAACGTTACCTTGTCACTCACATGCACAACACCCTCCGAAAGCACCCTTCCTCGTCCATTGTCCCCAAATGTGATGTACATCTTTTCCTTCAACGGGGTGAGGGCTGGAGAACCACTTCTTATCTCCGGTCATGTGTCGAGAACACCGGAGTCGATCAACCAAATGTTCTCCAAGCCTCCCGCCCGTAGTCGAAAACAAGAACGAGAGTGAGCTAGCGACTCGACAACGGGGTTAGCACAAAGGAAGTTAAACCGGTGTCGAGCCATCTCGCTCAAAAGAGGGGTTAGCAAACATCATTCCCTTGCCACCAAACTTCCCATGTCCCATGGGAGGAGTACGAGCACCACGAGGGGGAAAACGTGGTCCGTAGTTCCTGCGGAACCCAAAGCTACGATCATCTCCCCTAAACCCGTAGCGAGGACGAGTAGGAGGACGTCCAACAAAACCACCACGAGCCCGACCAAACCTACCGGCACGCACACCATCCTCTCTCCGACAAACCTCTCACCACCACCTCTCTGTGGGAACCTGCCAACACTCCTCACACTTCCCACACCCCGTGGAAGTGGCGCTCTAGGCTCAGGAATACCATGAGACTGGCGATACCTGTCCTGGTTCACTTGCTCCCTAGCAAGCCTCTCATCCCTCTTCCTCTTGTAGCAAAACTCTGCAAGATGCCTCTCCTTGCCACAATACTCACACCTGAAGGGGATGGGTTTTGGTTGTGGCTACGGCTTCTCTCTAGGCTTCTCACTCTTCTCACCCACAAACTTCACCGGTTTCGGGAAATCATTTGTCTTAGGTGGGAATTTGGGTGGATCTTGGGTTGTGTCAAGCTTGTTGCAAAGGTGGTTAGGCTTTGGTGTGAAAGAGTTCTTGGGTGCTTTTGGAAGTGGGACTTGGATCTCTCCGATCACCTCAAACTCGGGGTTAGACTCAACACACTTCTCATACACACTCTCCCCACTTGTTCTCTCCCACTTTCTCACCCAACTTCTCAAAACCCAAACCACGACCATCGGCTCTCTTGAACTCCTCAATCATGATTTTCAATTGAGGTTCCCCCCCTGAACAACCAACCCAACACCTTCCTCAAATAGTCATTCTCCTCATAGATGACATCCAAACGAGAAGTAAGTTCAAGATTGCGCAAAGTGACTTCATCACAGCTAGTGCATGCATTGACAGCAGGAGATTTCAAAGAAGCTTCCAGAGAACTAATGGTAGAACGAGCATCAACAAGCTTAGCATGCATAGTAGGACATGACTTGCAAGCACCAAGCAAAGTAGGTCTAGCCTTAAGCTCATCATACTCAGTCCTAAGAGCATCTAGTTTAGCCAAGGTGGAAGCATTCTTCTCATTAAGCAGTTTAATCTCATTCAACCATGCATCACACTCAACACGTTCAACATCATCAGGAGTAGTAGGAGCAAGTTTCAAAGAGTCATTCTCAAGTTTCAATTCAAGTAATTTTGACTCTAGTTCTCCTACTTTCTCGCTAGCATTCTCTAGTTGTGCCCTAAGATCTTTCCTCATCTTTTTGGCATCTCTAAGCACACTATCACGGTTATCAAGCAAGCCATTCAACCTAGCAATCTCAGCAAGCAAAGAGTCGGGGTCACGGTTTACCTCATCCTCCGAGTCAGAGTCACTGTCTTCCTTCTCACTCTTCTTGCTTCTTGAGCTATGGGCCATGCCACAAAAGCCCTCAAGCACCACACGGCTCGGCCCGGCGAGGTTCCGCTTGCACTCTTCTTGCCATTGCGCCTCCCGGCGTCTTCATCTTCGCTGCTTGAGCTTGATCGCTCCTCGCTTGAGCTTGAGTCAACGTCGCTCGCACCGGCCACCATCACTCTTGCCTTGTTCTTCTTGTAGCCGCTCTTGCTCGGTCGCTGCTTGTCCTTGTCCTTGCTCTTGGACTTGTTGAAGTGCTTGCCCTTGGAGGAGTACTTGTCTTCACGCCTCGGGTGCGCCTTGTACTCGTTCACCTTGTACTTGTTCTCCTCCGCTTCCAGGCACTCGGCGATGAAGTGGCCACGCTTGCCACACTTGTAGCACGTCCCTAAGCTCCGCCTTGCGTTCCTCCGACTCTCGTGTAGTCGATCAAACCTCCTTGAGAGCAAGGCCAGCTCCTCCTCGCCCAGCACATCAAACTCCTCATCTGGAATGGACATAAGAGAAGACAAGGAAAACTGTCGACAGGAAGGGTTAGATTTTCCCTTTGATCTGCCCACAAGAGCAAGACTATGGTCAGTCGAGCCCTCATGCTTGGATTGCAACTTCCTGTCAACCTCAGCCGACTTGAGCTTAGAAAAGAGGTCATCCAACTCAATAGTCAAATAATGTCCAGACTCCTTGATGGCCTCAACCTTAGCACCCCAAACATTTGGATCCAAGACATGCAAGAGCTTCAAAGCCTGATCATGCTCGGTGTAGGGAAAATCCTCAACATTAGCTTTCATGTTGTTCACGATGGCGGTGAACCTCTGAAACATCGCATCAATGTCCTCACCGGGAAGTGGAGTGAAATTCTCATATTGCATCCGGTAAGAGACAAAGAGGCGAGCCTTCACATGGTTATCACCACCGTGAGCAACCAACAACTTCTCCCAAATTTGCCAAGCAAGATTCAAATGGCGAACACGCTCAAACTCGGATCACACAAGCTCCGGACCAAGTGATCAACGGCTTTTGCATTAGCCTCATACTTGGCCTTAGCACCGGCATCGGTCACCATAAGAGTATGGATGTTGACCGGAATAGCATAGGTCTTGTCAAGCACAATGAAATCCAACAACTTGCCACGAAGAAAGATCATCATACGAGCCGCCCACTTGTGGTAACCCTTGCCATCGAAGTGCGGCGGACCGCCCCGCTCAACGTACGCCATCTTAGGATTCAAGACTTGTCAAAGTCGCAAAGAATCCGCACCAAGCTCTGATACCAATTGAAGGATCAGATGGCGACTAGAGAGGGGGGAGTGAATAGGAGCCGGTAAAAATTCTTCCAAAAGAATCCGGCCTATACCCTAGACAAACCCCGGTCACACACAAGCGATGGATCGAATCACGCACCAATCGCCAAGACCACGAGGTTATGGATCAACCTCTAGCCTTAGGAACGATTCCTAGAAGCACACGCGAAAGCACTAGAAAGGGAGGGAGGAATCGAACCAAGAAGCAAAGCACCCGGGCTGCGGCGGACCGTCCGGCCGGGGAGGGGCGAACCGTCCGCACGGGCCTCGCGGACCGTCCGTCTCTGCACCGCGGACTGTCCGCGCCGACCTTGCGGACTGTCCGGCCCTACACCGCGGACCGTACATTAAAGCACACGGAGAACACCGAAGCGACCGAGAAAAACGGACCGTCCGCCGAGGCCGGGCGGACCGTCCGCGCCACCCGCGGACCGTCCGCTACTCGAGCTCGGACCGTCCGCAAACTGGCTGCAACCAAAACCAAAAGCCAAATCGGATCGAAAGCAAGGACGCGCAAGAACACGACGAACACGCGACGAACAGGCCACCCCGCGGACCGTCCGCGACCCCCCCGCGGACCGTCCGCGCCGCGCGGACAGAACAGAAAACCCACGACCCCGAAAGTCAACTCCCCCAAATCATCATCGGATTTCCCAAACGGTTGAAGCTATGGAGACAAGGGTTTGGGGACTTGAAAAGCGTCACACAAGGATGCTATAGCCCAAAAATCTTGCCTCCTAACTCCCTAAATCACCGGGAATCGCGAATCCTTTGAGCACCACCAAAAGCTAGAGCACCGAACGAAAACTCACAAATCGAAGTGGTTTCCCGGCGTTTGAGGGCACAATATCAAGCACAAAGATGCACAAGACATCTATCCATGTTTCCCTCAAAGAAATCCAGTAAGAAACCCACTCAAATCCGCGGAATCACACCGGGAACAAAGGCACGAAAACAAGCACAAAAAGGCACAAAAACACAACCCCGAATCTTCTATACAAACCAGGAAAGATTCACAAGGTCTAGCATGCCGCCCTAGCATCCATCCCTCTCAACAAATCTCTCATGAAGCTCTCATGCTAGCCTAGAGAAAATGGAAGAAAAATAGCTACGAAAATGAGAAAGAGGAGGGAGGAAATGAAACCCTAAGTCGCGGATAGAGGGAGCCATCCACACACACTCATGGCTTATATATCAGGTCCCGCCGGAGTGGTAAATGACTCGACTACCCCTAACTTAACTACTGGCGATACAACCCACGTAGGGGCATTTAGGTAATGTTTGTGGGTCCTGCCATCGGACGGCCACGCCTTTGCCGCAACCCTGAAGGACCGATACGGCGAACCAGAGAGGGGGGGGGAGTGAATGGGAGCCGATAAAAATTATTCTCGAAGGAGATGAAAACTCCAACAAGACGAACGCGGCTTCCAACACACGTCTCCGACTCACTACCAAGGTTGGCCAAGCCCACGTAGCCACTGGAGTGCCACTGGACCTAGGAACCAACACACAACCTTCCGACTCGAGAAACGCAGCGGAAAAACCAAACCTCGAGTCTACGGACCCACACCGGTCGACCGGTGAGCACCACCGGTCGACCGGTCCCCTGCAGTGAACCCGAGCAACTTCCACTAAGTGGCTCTACACCGGCCGACCGGTGAGACACACCGGTCAGACCGATGGCAGCCTGAAAGCCCCCAAGACACCAAACAGGCCAACCGACCACCAAACGGACCCAAACTCGAAACAGCAGCACCACGGGACAACAACGAACACACCAAGACGTTCACCCGAGCAAAATCCCACAGAGGGTTGCACCGGTCAGACCGGTCAAGAGCACCGGTCAGACCGGTGTAGCTCCGGGCCTCGGGATGAACAAAGACCCGCGGTCAACTCCCCCAAATCCAAATCTCGATCTCCCGAATCGCTCCACGGACTTGAACAAGACTTTGGGGATATCAGAACACCTCATGAGGAGTCCATAGCCAAGTTTAATCCCACCAAATCTCGTCCATAAAGGAGGAATCGAAGAAATCCCTCCGAAAGCACTTCCAACCCAAGAACTCAAGAAAACCCCAAAATCGAGCACTTTTACTCACGGATTTGGGAGGGGAATCACACCCCAAAGAACCACGAAGGGTTCCCACAAATTTCCCCCATCAAATCCCCAAGAGAAAAGCCCCGAAAACACCCCAAAGAAATCACGAAGAGAGGGCTCCGAAAATCACCACCAAGAACAACCGGGGAAAACACATCCAAACCTTGAGGAACCACGCCGAATCATCTATACATGAAGCAAAGGTTCGTACAAGGTCTAGCAAGCCGCCCGATCATCCATCCCTCTCTACAAGATCTCTCCGTGAAGCTCTCTTGCTAGTCCTAAGGAAAACCTAAGGAAAATAGGTGGAAAATAGGAAAACTAATGAGCTAGGGTTCCAAGAGTTGGCTGCCATCCTCTCACCTCTTGGGTTATATGGAGGCAACCGAATGTCTAAAATGCCCTTCTCTAACAACTAGGGATACAAGCCCCTCAATGGCGGATTTGGAATTCTTGATGTCTTCACCATCGGACGGATGCCCGGCGACCGCACCCTGCGTAGCCTCGACGCAAGCCATGCGATCCCGACGCGTGTCCTCGGCTTCGAAGATTCCGACCGCGTCGCCGCACACCGGTCGACCGGGGTGCTCCTCACCCGGTCGACCGGTCCCCACCGGTGGGCCGACCCACGGCCGGAGCCGGTGCCGTGCCGCCGCACCTCCGTCTTCGGTTCTCCGGTCTTGGCTTTGTGGATCAACCAAGGAACCCGGTGTTTTCGGTGAACCACCGGAAACCCCGCGAACTCGGTGTAGCCTCCGCCAATCTCCACTCATGACTTGGCTCCCACGTAGTCCCGGCTCGACCTTGGTTTTGAGGCTCAACCAAGAAACCGTCCACGACTTCATCTTGCCGTTCATGCCACCATGCGGCCCGCACTTGACCCCCGCCGGCCACCGGGTCCCTCGAACAAAGCCTACTTGTCTTCTCCACACCTGGAGGCCTCACCGGCGACGACCTTTCGCACTTGTTCTTCACCTGCACCAACACGAGTCAAGCCGCAACCTGCACCTGCAATACTTAGCCAAGAATCAGTCCACACAACGTTGTCAATCACTCATCACACAAGAAAGCGACCATCCACCGGTCCTCGAACCACACATGGTCCTCAATCTCCCCCTTGATGAGTGCATTGACAACACCCACACGAAAGTAACAAGAGAGAAAAGAAAAAGAAAAGAAACGAACAAAAAGAAACTCCAACAAGCGATCGAAAGCCAAACAAAGGCAAAGAGCAAGATCACTTGAAGAAGACAAGTCTCGGACCCCTTAGGCAAGGGCAACGGCTCGACACATCCGAGACAAAGCAAAGCTCAAGCAAAGAGCACAAACCACCGAAACAAAGCTCGAAAAATTCTCAAAGAGCTCCCCCTGCACACATGCAAGCTCCCACTGAACCAATGCAACTCCCCCTGGACGAATGCATGCAAAAACGGTCGAAAACGGGGCAGCCGCAGCAATTTCGACTCACACCGGTCGAGACCGGTCATCACCACCGGTCGACCGGTGCCCAACATATGTACGGACCAAGACTCACACCGGTCGGACCGGTGCTCTTCACCGGTCGGACCGGTGTACAACAGAAGCCCGAAATGGCTCGAAACCACCTGAAAACCTTCTAAACGCGTCCAACAAGCCATTTCAAGCTCAAACTTCTCCCCCTTGTTGGCAATGCATGAATCAAGCCAAAAATGCAAAACTTTCAACCTAGAGCTTCTCAAATAGACAAAATTCAACAAAGAATACTACACATGTCCAAATGAGCAAGTTAGATACTCTACGGCTTCGTATCGATCTCAACTACATGATCACCAAGTTTCACAACCATTGGACGAAGCTAAGATGGATTTTGGCAATTTTGCGAAAAACTTGCCTCTCATGAGCAAAGTCCTAAACATGATCAAAGCATATCAAAATGGCAAAGCCACACAAACTTCATGCTAGGACAGCCATTCTAATCATAAGACCATCACAAACACCCACAAGCACCTCATGTCATGTCAAAGCCACCGAGCCATGTGCCTACTTCTATGTATGAGACTTCTCATTGGTAGGCATCATGCAACGGTTTAGCACCCAAAGCAAATTAAATTCAGCACATATGACATGGGAGCATATTTTCCAAGCATTTTTCATTTCATTTTCAGATTTGTAAATGGTACATGAAATGTCTTTGCGACAAAAAGGAACTTATGCTCCTCCACAAGATAAATCAAGAGGGCTAAACATTCATGATGGCAAATGAGCCTTTGGCCCCATATGATCAATAAACTAGCTATCCAACCACAAATTAAGCATAGCAAGGCCACAAAAACATGTCAAGAGCATGTAAAGGCATTTACACATGAGAGAGCATACATGTGACATTTTTCAAAAGCATAGCTATCAACCATGGATTATTCATCAAGATCATCAAGAGCTAAGCCAAACTAACCGTAGCATACCAAACAAGCTCACAAAGACATATATCTCATTCCATGGTGAACAATGTATATGAGAGAAGCTTTTCCTAACCAATGCATATGATACAAGATGCATGCAATCTAAGATACAAGGATGCCTATACATCATGTTACATATGCCATGCCAAATGCAAGAAATGCACAAAGGAAAGCTATACATATGCTACAAACCGGCTCCTCGAGGGGAGGCAAAACGGGCTCGACACCACCGCAAAAGAGAGATCCCACACACCCAACTCAAGAAATCAAACACACACCAAGTTCCCCCCGCAAACGAGTGAAAGTGGCTTGATCTAGGGGTTTGGTGAAAATATCGGCTAGTTGGTCATGTGTGGGTACATGGATCAAAGCTATCTTTCCTTTCTCAACATTGTCTCTCGTAAAATGGTACCTCACTTCTATGTGCTTGGTTTTGGAATGGAGCACTGGGTTCTTTGCAACGCTTATGGCACTGGTGCTATCACATTGAAGTGGGACATGGGTATACTCCTCACCAAAGTCACTCATGGTGTAGGTGATCCAAAGGAGCTGAGAGCAACAACTAGCAGCGGCAACATACTCGGCTTCGGTCGTGGATTGAGCAACACTCATCTGCTTGCGGGAAGACCAAGACACCAAAGAAGAACCCAAAAACTGGCAAGTCCCAGAAGTGGACTTCCTATCCAACCGACACCCGGCAAAATCCGCGTCTGAAAAACCATGAAGCGCCAAAGAAGAGGACGCGGAGTACCAAAGGCCGAAGTCGGGAGTGTGACGCAAGTACCTGAAAATTCGCTTCATTGCTTGCCGATGCGAAGTCCTCGGAGACGCTTGAAAACGAGCGCACAGACACACTGAGAACTGTATGTCCGGCCTCGTCGCCGTCAAGTAGAGGAGTGACCCGATCATGCTCGGTACTCCTTCCGGTCCACGTGTTCACCTTCCTCGTCCGCATCAAGAGCCGTAGTCGTACTCATCGGCGTCGTCATAGCCTTGGAGTCCTCCATCTTGAACTTCCTCACAATGTCCTTGGTGTACTTAGCCCGGTGCACAAATGTTCCTTCCTTTGATTGTTTGATTTGTAGCCCGAGGAAGAACTCGCAACTCACCCATCATGCTCATCTCGAACTCCCCGCTCATATCATCCGCAAACCTCGCAACAAGAGAGTTAGACGAGCCACCAAAGACAATATCATCCACGTACACCCGCACAATCGGGATATCTCCGCCCCGCCCTCAAGCAAAAACAAGGTCCGATCGACCTTCCCCATCTCAAAACCTCTCTCAAACAAGAACCCCCTCAACCTCGCCATACCAAGCTCTGGCGCCCGCTTCAACCCATACGAACCGCCTTCCTCAACTTGTACACCCGTGGGGGTACTTCTCACTCTCAAACCCCGAGGTCGTCTCACATACACTTCTTCCTCCAACACTCCATTCGTAAAAGCACTCTTCACATCCATTTGGTGCAACTTGAACCCTTTAGCCACGGAAAAGGCTAGAAGGATCCTAATCGCCTCCAAACAAGGCTACGGGAGCAAAGGTCTCCTCGTAGTCGATCCCCTCCTTCCGACCGAACCCCCGGGCAACAAGTGTCGACTTGTTCCTCACAACCTCACCCTTCTCTCCCTCTTTGTTTTTCCACACCCACTTTGTACCAATCGGCTTACACCCTGGGGGAGGGTCAACCAACTCCCACACCTGATTCCTCTCAAAGTTCTCCAACTCCTCATGCATCGAGTTAACCCAATTGTGATCAGATAGTGCGTGTCCAATGTCTTTGGGCTCAAAAGAAGCAACAAATGCAGCATGAGCAAAATGGGAATTGTTTCGAACCCTCGACCGTGTAGTGCGTTCATTCATGTCGCCGATGATCCTCGAAGCTGGGTGATCCACCTGAACTCGCCGGGGAGGTTCTCGCCTCGAAGCTACCTCCCCCTCAACATCGCCTTCTCCTCGTTCTTGATTTGTCGTCGTAGGTGTAGCGAGAGGGTCCATCCATCATCGTAGTCGAAGTAGTGGGTACATGTTCGACGGGGGCACCGCACCACCATCCTCATCATCACCATGTTCATGCTCCTCCTCCCGAAAGATCTCCTCGCCAAGCTCATCATCACCGCACACTCAAAGACAAGCCGACTACGTGGCTCGTCTCGTCGAAGGTTACATCGCAAGTCTCCACGATTTGGTTAGTTTCAAGATTGAGCACACGATATGCTCTAGAATGAGATGCATAACCAAAGAAAATGCCATCGACAGACCTAGCCTCAAACTTATCCAACTTCCCCGCCTTTCTTCGAATGAAACACTTGCAACCAAAGACATGGAAGTGACTCACCTTGGGTGTGCGACCATGCATCAACTCATAGCATGTCTTCTTCTTGTGCACTCGAGGTATATCCCGTTCGACACATAGCATGCGGTATTCACCGCCTCACCCCCCAATACCTCCTCGGAGTCCTATGCTCATCAAGCATCGTCCGAGCCATCTCGCACAAGGTCCTATTCTTTCTTTCCACAACACCATTCTGGGGAGGCGTATACGGACTCGAAAACCGGTGCTCAAGACCCAAGTCATGACAAAAGGTTTCAAAACGAGAGTTCCCGAATTCCGAGCCATTATCACTGCGGATAGCTCGTATGGCATCTCCGTGCCTCTCGTTCCTCAACCTCAAGACTAGATCTCGAACAAAACCAAACGTCTCCCCCCTTATCCTCGAGAAAGAACACCCACGCATACCGAGAATAGTCGTCCACCACAACAAGGACATACCACTTCCCACCCGCAGATCGCACACGAGCTGGGCCAACAAGGTCCATATGGAGCAGCTCGCATGGACGCTCAGTCATCACATCGGTGAGAGGCGGGTGAGAAGAGGCCACCATCTTGGCATGCCTACACGGAGCACAAACCAACTCTTTCTCAAGCCTCAACCGTGGCAATCCTCGGACCAAATTGAGTTTACTCAAGCGAGACAAAAGGTCAAAGCTCAAGTGACCCAACTTCCTATGCCACTTCCACAACTCACTCGAAGAACCAGCCAAGAAACAACGCTCCACACCCGAAGACTGAGAAAAATCAGCACGAAACACCTGACCCTCGGGAACGACCATACAAACAAGGTCCCCTCGAGAGTCCACAATCCGAGAACCACCAGGCCGAAACAACACCTCAAAGCCCTCATCCAACAACTGGGACACAGAAAGCAAATTGTACCCCAGCGATTGAACAAGAGCAACACGCCTCAGAGTGATCTTGTCACTCACTTTTATCTCACCTTCTGAAAGCACACGCCCACGCCCATTGTCCCCAAAGGTGATGTACCTCTTCGTCACCACCGGGACGAGACTTGAGAACCACCCCCTCGTCTCCCGGCCCTATGCCTCGAGCAACCGGAGTCAATCAACCAAATGTTCTTCAAGTCTCCCACCCGAAATTCAAAAATAGGCACGTGAGCAAACAAACGACTCGAAGATCAAGTTAGTACCAAAGGAGGAAAACCGTGCCGAGCCATTTGCTCGAAAGTGGGGTTAGCACCAACCAAAGCATCTCTCCTACCAAAACTACCTCCACGAACACCACCACGGTAACCACCCTGAGGGAACCACCCCTCTCTTCCTGGAGGAGGACCAAAACCACGCAAGAAAGCCCGTGGAACATCCTTCCTCTCCAACTCAATGCCACGACTCCTCCAATCCCCGTATTGAGCACGAGGAGGAGAACGCCTAGCAAACTGACCACCTGCACCCTTTCCAGCCCAACCACCAGAACCACGACCACCAGAAACAACCCTCGCACTCCGTACGAGCTCGAAACCCGAACATCCGTCCGTCTGTGCCCGCACCGGTCCGACCGGTGCCCCACACCGGTCCGACCGGCGGGTGTGACCTCGGGCAAGCAACACCACCCGCAGCCTTCTTCTCTCCCCAAGCCCGAACTCGTCCTCACAATCGCCTTGCCCCCGGGCATCCGCATACGAGGCTCAAGTACACCATCGGAAGGGTGGTACTTGTCCTTGTTAGCCCACTCCTTCTCCATTCTCTCCTCACGCTTCCTCTTGAAGCAAAACTCCTCCTTATGGCCATCTCTCCCACAATAGCCACAATGGAACCTCACAAGCTTAGGCTTTGTCTTGGGATGTGGCTGCTCACTCGGTTTCTCTCCACTCAAACCCTCCACCGGTTTCTCACCACTTGCCTTCTCACTTTCCTTCCCAAAGAACACTTTCCCCGAAGTGCTCACAAACTTGATAGGCTTTTGTAGGTCATTTGTGGGTGTAGGAAACACGGGTGGAGCTGGGGTTGTGTCTAGTCGGTTCCTTAGATGGTTAGGTTTTGGTGGGAAATCATTTTTGTGGTGGGTTTTTGGTGGCTCCGGGATATTTTCTCCACTTCCCTCACCAACCTTGTTTGCTCCAAGCCCCTCACCATCTTGCCTCTTAAAGGCCTCGATCATCATCCTCAACTGAGGCTCATGACCGGACAACCAACCCATCAACTTCCTCAAATCATCATTCTCATCCTGCAAACGATCAACATAATGTGCAAGCTCCAAATTTTTCAATGCATGCATTTCACAGGTAGAGCAAGATGTAGGCATGGGTTCCTTCAATTTAGCCTCGAGCGAACTAGTGTAAGCATGCATCTCATCAATCTTAGCATGCAAAACAGGCAAGAAGTGCAAGCACCTAGCAAAACAAAGTCTAGACTTAAGCTCACCACTTCAACCCTAAGCACATCTAGTTCCTCACACTTGGAGGCATGCTTCTCCTTAAACAAAGCAAGATCAGCAAGGAATATGGAGCAATCAAAGACAATCATTCTCATCGAAACAACGAGGGCTAGCCTTAAGCGAATCAATCTCAAGCTTGCTATCAAGCACTTGTGTCTCTAGCTCGCCCACTCTAGTCCTAGCATCCTCGAGTGAAGCCCTAAGTTCTTTCCTCATTTTCTTGGCCTCTCTAAGCATGTCATCACGGTTATCAAGCAAAGAGCCAAGCCTCTCATTCTCCTGGCGCAAGAAGGGAAGTTCATCACGCACCTCGTCGTCGGACTCAGAGTCCGAGTCGCTTCCGTGTGCTCTTCTTGCTGCCGGAGCTCAGCGCCATGGTGCAGAAGCCATCTCTCGCAAAGCAGCTCAGCCCGCTCAGGTTCTTGGACGACTTCTTGTTCGTGCGGCGATCTCCCTCGTCGTCGGCCGCCGCTCGAGCTCGAGGTGGAGTACGCGGAACTGGAGTCGACGTCGCTCGCTCCAACCATCGCTCGGGCCTTGCCTCGGCCCTCCTTCTTCCTCGATCGTCGCTCGTCCTTGTACTTGTTCTTGTGCTTGCTCTTGTGGTCGCGCTCAAACGGTACTTGCCATCGTTCATCCTCGGCTTGTGCTTGTAGCCGTCCTTGTTCTCGGCCTTCTCCGGCGGCCGGCGACGAAGTGTCCCGCTGTCGCATTGAAAGCAAGTCCTCGTGTTCCTCCTCATGTTCACGCGTTCTCGTGCAGCCTCTCGAACCGCCCTCGTCACCGCCACCGTCCTCTCCAAGGTCATCAAACTCCTCATCTAGCATAGACATCAAAGAGGAAAACGAGAACATCCCGGTGGATGGGTTAGAGTTAGTCTTTCCTTTGGAACCACCAACGAGGGCAAGACTATGGGAACCGCCGGTCCCTCGAGCTTGGCGGTCATGCCCCTATCCACCTCGACCGACTTGAGCTTCGAGAACAGTACTCGTTCACCGTCGTAGTATCATACCTCTCCGACTCGACTATGGCCTCGAACTTTCCCCGCCCCATATCGTACGATCCAAAGAGTGTAAGAGCTTGACCGCTCTATCATGATCATCGTACGGGATCACGTCCACATTGGCCCTCATGTTGTTCACCACCACCGTGAACCTCTCGAAACAAGGCATCGATGGACTCACCGGGGAGATGAGTGAAGTTCTCGTACTCTCTCCGGTAGGTTGCATACAACCGTGCCTGAACCTGGGCGTTCCCAACATGAGCCTCCTTCAACACCGCCCAAATCCTACAAGCCAAGTGCTTGGTGTGCACCCGATCGAACTCAGGCTGACACAAAGCACGAAACAAGTAGTCGACCGCCTTATTGTTGGCGTCGAATCTGTCCCTTGACCCTAGAGCAAGGAAATCCATCGGCTGGACATAGCCCCGTGTCCACCGTGACATCCCAAAGCAAAGCCGACCCTTTCCGCGGAGGAACGCACCCATCCGCTTGCTCCACATCCGGTAGTTCTTTCCATCGAAGTGTGGAGGACCCGAACCCCCGGTCTCGGTACGCCATCCTTGGATCTTAGACTGGGTTAGAGTCAACAAAGACCCGAACCGGCTCGATACCACTTGAAGGACCGATACGGCGAACCGCAGAGGGGGGGGGGGAGTGAATGGGAGCCGATAAAAATTCTTCTCGAAGGAGATGAAAACTCCAACAAGACGAACGCGGCTTCCAACACACGTCTCCGACTCACTACCAAGGTTGGCCAAGCCCACGTAGCCACTGGAGTGCCACTGGACCTAGGAACCAACACACAACCTTCCGACTCGAGAAACGCAAAAGTGGAAAAACCAAACCTCGAGTCTACAGACCCACACCGGGGCCGACCGGTGAGCACCACCGGGCCGACCGGTCCCCGCAGGTGAACCCGAGCAACTTCCACTAAGTGGCTCTACACGGCCGACCGGCGGAGACACACCGGCCGACCGATGGCACCGAAAGCCCCCAAGACACCAAACAAAGCCAATCGACCACCAAACGGACCCAAACTCGAAACAAGAAGCACCACGGACAACAACGAACACACCAAGACGTTCACCCGAGCAAAATCCCACAGAGGGTTGCACCGGCCGCACGGTCAAGAGCACCTGGCCGACCGGTGTAGCCAGGCGGCGCTCGGGATGAACAAGACCCGCGGGTCAACTCCCCCAAATCCAAATCTCGATCTCCCGAATCGCTCCACGGACATGAACAAGACTTTGGGGATATCAGGAACACCTCATGAGGAGTCCATAGCCAAGTTTAATCCCACCAAATCTCATCCAAAAAGGAGGAATCGAAGAAATCCCGTCGAAAGCACTTCCAACCCAAGAACTCAAGAAAACCCCAAAATCGAGCACTTTTACTCACGGATTTGGGAGGGGAATCACAGCCCAAAGAACCACGAAGGGTTCCCACAAATTTCCCCCATCAAATCCCCAAGAGAAAAGCCCCGAAAACACCCCAAAGAAATCACGAAGAGAGGGCTCCGAAAATCACCACCAAGAACAACCGGGGGAAAACACATCCAAACCTTGAGGAACCACGCCGAATCATCTATACATGAAGCAAAGGTCCTCTACGAACCAGGATAAAACCTTGTGTCATTTGTTGCTCGCACGACTCACCGAGGATGCACCTAGGCGCTATCTACCGGTTAGTGTCGGGACCATATTCCGCACCGAGCGCTGGCGCCACCGTGGGGCTAACAAGCGCCTAAGGTCATTTCGCCAACTCCCCTCCATGGTGATCCGCACCGAGTACCGTGCTACGCGCCACAACATGGGTAGCTCGACCCTTCCTCCCGCCGGCCCGAGATCCGCTCGTGGACCTCGAACTGTACAAAGGGAAGGCCATCTCATGCGCCTCACCAATCGTAGAGCTTCGCGCGCACACAGCCGTGCGTCCGCCCGGCCCCGCCGCACGCACGACACCGCCGCGTACGCCCGCAGCATCGATGCCGCAAAAGCCCGTCGACGCCGCGACGCCGTCGTCGCTCGGGCCACGCTCACGCCGTGCGCCGTCCGAGCGGCCAAGCAGTCGAGCGCGCCGCCGCCCAACGCGTGCGCCCACCGCCACGACGGCCGCCACCGCCCGCCGGGCCGCGTGCCTCCGACCACGCGTCCCCACCCAAGCCGCGTGGCCACGATCCCGCCCATAACGCCAACGTGAACACGACGATGCGCCGGTTCCACCGGCCGCCACGTCTTCGTCGCCGGGGACCCCGGGCGCACCTCGCCAGGCCGACGAGTCGTCCCCGGGCTCCGTCGACACGATGCCACCCGCCAACCGCCACGCGGTACGCCGAGTGGGACTTCTCCGTGTGTCGACCCGGGGCCGCGTTCGTGCGCTTCTCGACGCCACCGACTACCGTTTTGGCCGCTCCGACGACTCCGCACCGGGAGCTACGAACCCACGCGGGAGTGTTGCGCCGTCATCACCAACGACTCCGCCAACGCCACGGCAAGGGCAGGGGCCGGGGACGGGAAGTCACGCTCGCCCCCAGGGACGCTCGCGCGCCCGGCCGCAGGCCGAGTGCTTCCTCATTGCCGGGACAAGCGATGACAACCGCCAAGCCCGCGAGCTCGAGGCCAAGCTTGCAGGAACACGGACAAAGACGGCTACTCCGTGCCTCGATGGCCTAGGAGGCGTCTCCCCGCGCGCGCGACCGCGCGCGAGCCGTCGACAAGTCCGCGACCGCCAACACCGCCCCCCCAACGCGACAACGCGACGTCCCGCCGCGAGCAAGCCGTGGCTCGGGCCGCCGCCGCGACGCCGCGCCGGCTATGCCGCACCGTCGACCCCCGAGGCTCGAGATATGCACCGCGAGGTGCAAACTCTCATCGAACAAGTGCCGTCCAACGAAAGCCGAGAGCTCGCCTCACGCATTCGGCTACCTGTGGGGATGCGCAGTGGCGATGAAGCCGCACTCAGAGGCGAACCTCGGCGGCACGTTGTGCCAACCCGCCGACCAGGGATTTCGACGCGCCCAAGGAACGACGGACACGCGCCAGGCGCCGGGATGGCGATGCCCGCAACGTCATCAACGCCAGGCGCACCGCGCGCGACGCACGAGCCGCCAGGGGCTACCACCCTCGGCGGTGGACGCTACGACAGCCGTGAGGACCGCCCCCAACGCCGAGCCCCCCGGCACCCGTGTTCGGGGTCGGGGAGATCGCACGCGGAAGACTCCCCGCCGCTTCCGCGCCCTCGACAATCGTCAAATACAACGGAGACGGACCCCCGCGTCCGGCTCAACGACACCGCCACCGCGCCCGGGCGGCCACACCCACGAAGTGATCATCCGCAACTTTCCCCGCATCCGGGCGACGCGGCCCGACATGGCTCGAGCACTTGGCTCCGCCGCCGCATCCATAACCGGGACGATCTAGTCCACACGTTCGTGGGCAACTTCCGTGCACGTACGTGCGCCCCGGAACCCCCGGGGACCGCGCTCCCGCACGCGTGGCCCGCGAGTCGCCGCGGACGACACGCACTTCTCCAAGCGCCGCACGGAAGCCCCGCGCGTGGCGCAACCGAGATCGCACGCGTGCTCTCCGAGGGCACCACGTGCACGGACCGTGCGCGAGCCGGGACGCAGCCCGCCGATTCAAACGAGCTGCCCGACATCGCCACCCCGCCCCGCCTCCGGGAGAGGAGGCCGTGGGGGCAATCTTCGACGCAAGAAGGGGCGCTCCGCGAGGACACGCCCGCGAGGGCACGTGTCCAAGAGCCGCGCGCAACGACAAGCGTGGCAAGAAGGGAAGAAGCCGCGCCGCGAGGCGCGCGAGCAGGGGCGCAACGGCCGGCGACGCCGAGGCCCTCGCCGTCGACCCGCCTCGACCTGGGGTCTTCGACCGCCCCTCGAGGCCCGGGTGTTTCGACGACATGATGAAAAAGCCATGCCCCTACCACAAGACTCCCGTGAACCACACCCCCGAGCAATGCGACATGCCAAGAAGTTCTACGCGGGGCCGGGGTGCCGCCGAAGGAGGCGCAGGCCAAGAAAGATGGAGGCGATGGCGACGCGGTGGCTTCCCGCCGTCGAAAATGTGTTCCCCAATTGGGGCCTACCGGCCGACATGTCGACTCCGGCGCCGCAAGAAGGGAGCGCACAGTCCTCGCCGTTGCAGAGGGCGCCTCCCGCCCTTCCTCAACCGGTCGAAGGACGCCATCACTCTTAGCTGGGACGACCACCTAAACCGCATTCCGAACCCGGCGTTCCCAATGATGGGATCGACCACCGCCGGGTACCGGCTCCGGTTCTATGTTTGGGTGGGTCGTCCCGCCAAAGGTGATGGCGTCGACCGCCTGAGGAAGGTCGAGGCGCCCTCTCTCGCGGCGAGGACTTCATGCCGCTCCTTGCGGCCGCGGTCGACATGTCGACTCGTAGGCCCCCCAAAGATGAGGAACACATTTTCTCGGCGCGCCGGGGGCCACCCGCGTCGCCATCGCCTCCATCTTTCTTGGCCTCCGCCTCCTTCGCGGCGCACGGCCGTAGAACTTCTTGAGCATGTCGATTGCTCAAGAGTGTGGTTCACGGGAGTCTTGTGGTAGGGGCATGGCTTTTTCATCATGTCGTCAAACACCCCCGGCCTCGAGGGGCTCTGCCGAGGGCCCCGTCGAGCCGGGTCGCCGCCTCGAGGGCCTCGGCGTCGCCGCCGTTGCGCTCGCTCGCGCGCCCGCGCGCGGCTTCTTCCCCTTCTTGCCCCGCTGTCGTTGCGCGCCGGCTTCGGACCCGCCGCCCTCCGGCGGCGTGTCCTCGAGCGCTTGCCCTCTTGCCGTCGAAGATGCTCCCCCACGGCCTCCTCTCCGAGGCGAAGTCGTGTGGCGGCGTCGAACAGCTCGTTTGAGTCCGTAGGCGGGCTGCGTCCCAGCTCGCGCACGAGGTCCCGGCACGTGGTGCCCTCGAGGAACGCGTGCACGATCTCGACCGCGCCACGCCGGGGAGCTCCGTGCGCCGCTTGAGAAGTGCCGTATGAAGTCCCGCAAGCCGACTCGCCGGCTTCGCGTGCGGAGCGCAGTCCCGTGAGTTCCTGTGGCGCACGTACGTGCCCCCGGGAAGTTGCCCACGAACGTGTGGACTAGATCGTCCCGAAATATGGATCCGACCGGCGTGCCGAGCCATGTCCTGCCGCGTCGCCGTATGCAGGGGAAAGTTGCGGATGATCACTTCGTCGTTAGTGGCCCCGCCCACCGGCAGTTAGGCGGCAATCGCTGGAGCGTACGCGGGTCCGTCTCCCCGTTGTATTTTTTGACGATTGTCGAGGGCCGACGAAGCGCCGGGGGATCGTCGGCCGTGCGGATCTCCCCGCCGAACACGGGTGCTCCTGGGGCTCCGGCGTTGGGGAGCGATCCTCACCGCCGTCGTAGCGTCCACCCCTTCGAGGGTGGCAGCCCCCCGGCCGCTCGTGCGTCCGCCTTGTCGGTGCGCCCGGCGTTGATGACGCAAGGGCATCGCCATCCGGCCGCCCGCGCGTGTCAAGGAGTCGTTCCTTGGCCGGCGTGCGTCCCTGGTCGGCCAGTGCTGGCCTCGCGGTGCACCGGTGGCCCGCCCCCCGGTGCGGCTTCATCGCCCGCGCATCCCCCCGTTGACGAATGCGTGAGGCCGAGCTCTCGCCCGTTGGACGCCGCTTGTTCGATGAGAGTTTGCACCTCGCGGTGCATATCTCGAGCCTCGGGGTCGACTTGCAGCCGGCATAGCCCGTAGCGCGCCGCGGCGGCGACGGCGCTCGCTTGCTCGCGGCGGGACGTCCGCGTTGTCCGCGTTGGGGGCGGTGTTGAGGCGCGGCCGGCGGACTTGCCCCGCCCAGCCTTCCGCGCGCGTTCGCCGCGCGAGGCCTCCCCGGCCATCGAGGCACGCGAGTAGCCGTACCGTCCGGGTATTCCTCTCGCCGGGGCCTGGCCTCGAGCTCGCGGGCTTGGGCCACCGTGCGTCGACGTCGGCCCCAAAGAGAGCACTCGCCCGCGGCCGCGCGCGGCGATCCTCGGGGCAGCGTGACTTCCCCGTCCCCACGCTCGCCGCACGGCCGGCGTTGGCCGGGTCGTTGGTGATGATGCCGCAACACTCCCGCGTGGGTTCGTAGCCCCGCACCGGAGTCGTCGGAGCGGGCCCAAAACCGCAGTCCGTGGCGTCGAGGAAGCGCCCGAACGCGACCGGGTCCCATGACACCGAGAAGTCCCACCCGCGGCACTCCGTGGCGGCTGGCGGGTGGCATCGTGTCGACGGAGCCTGTGGACGACCTCGTCCGCCGCCGAGGTGCCGGGGTCCCCGGCGACGAAGACGCGTGGGCCAGTGGAACCCTACAGACGGCCGTGTTCACGCGGCGTTATGGGCCGCCGTGGCGCCACGCACCCCGATGGGGACGCGTGGTCCGAGGCCGCACGCGGGCCCGCCGGGCGGTGGCGGCCGTCGTGGACGGTGGGCGCACCGCGTTGGGCGGCGGCGCGCTCGCGCCGCCGGGCCGACCGCGCCCGGCGTGAGCGCAGCTCCGTAGCGACGACGGCGTCGGGCGGCTGGCCGACGTCCGCGCATCCGTGCCCCGGCGGCGTCCGCGTCGGTCGTGCGTGCAATGGGAGACCAGGGCAGCCTCCGTTCGCGCCGCGCGAAGCTCCTCACGATTGGTGAGGCGCATGAGATAGCCGTTCCCTGTGGCCTGAAAGTTCAGGTCCCCGAAGCGGATCTCGAACCCGGCCGGGAGAGGGTCCGAGCTACCCATGTTGTAGCGCGTAGCACGGTACCTGGGCATGATCACCATGGAGGGGAGTTGGCGAAATGACTCCAGGCGGCCAAGGCCTCGCACGGTGGGCGCCAACCGCTCTGCGATGGTCCCGACACTAACCCGCAGATAGCGCCTAGGTCTATCCCTCAATGGTCGATGCCAAGCAACAAATGACACAAGGTTTTATCCCGGTTCCGCCGAGGGGGCCGTACGTCCAGCAGGGGCGTGCTCGTGGCACTATATTGCTCAAGACCGGGGTGCTTGTAGTGGGGCAAGTACAAGCAAGGCGGGAGAGAAAGCGTGGCCTCCAAGTCCCCGGAAGAGTGGCGGAAGATGTTGTGGGAGAATAAGAGAGTGAGTGCACGTGTGTTGTGTTGAACTCTTCGTCCCCCCCCCCCCGCGGCCGTCTGCCTCCCCTTTTATAGACCAAGGGGGCGGCGAGTTACATGCACGCCGCGGCCATTCAGCTACGTGGGGGTGCACGTCGCACTACGCCGTAGAGTGGGCGGCCGTCCGACGATCTTCGCCGTGGTCCGGCCATGATGGCCCACCCCGTACCCGAACAAGGCGTTCGAGGGTAGGAGGGCGGCATGGCGGTGGCGTCCCCTCTCGGGACAGGCTTCGAGGGAGGTGCCGATGATGGCCGGCACGGGGCACAGAGAGCGGTGCGTAACGGCGTTCCTTCCCAACGCGCTCCGCGGTAGCCGAGTGGCTGCTACAGCCGCCCGGCGTGCGCCCGCGGTGGCCGGGCGTGCGCCCGCATGTGGGCACGCGGCCGCACCGTTACAAGACCGGGATGGCCATCCACCCGCCTCTAGCGCCCCCCACCTAACCCGTAGGGCCGTGGTGCACCGAGGCGCCCGCCCCCTTTCGAGGGCCTGGGCGCGTTAGCCGTACCGTAGTGGGCGCTCGGTGTCACGGACCGACACCGGCCGTACCGCACAGCGTGTGAGTCCGTAGGCTAGAGGTTTGGTTTTTCCGCCGCGTTTCTCGGGCTCAAGGTGGTGTGTTGGTTCCTAGGTCCAAAGGGCACTCCGGCGGCTACGTGGGCTTGACCAACCTTGGTAGTGAGCTCCGAGACGTGTGTTGGAAGCCGTGTTCATCTTGTTGGAGTTTCTATCTCCTTTCGAGAAGAATTTTTATCGGCTCCCATTCACTCCCTCTCGGTTCGCCGTATCGGTCCTTCAAGTGGTATCGCAGCCGGTCGGTCCTTGTTGACTGAATCCGGCCTAAGATCCAAGGATGGCGTACCAGAACGGTTCGGGGTCCTCCACACTTCGATGGCAAGAACTACTAGATGTGGAGCAAGCGGATGGGTGCTCCTCCGCGAAAAGGGTCGACTCGCTGGGGATGTCACGGTGGACACAAAGCCATGTCTAGCCGATGGATTTCCTTGCTCCAGGTGGTCGAGGGGACGATTCGACGCCAACAATAAGGCGTCGACTACTTGTTTCGTGCTTTGTGTCACCGAGTTCGTCGATCGTGCACACCGAGCACTTGGCTTGTAGGATTTGGGCGGTGTTGAAGGAGGCTCATGTTGGGAACGCCCAAAGCCAGCACTTGCCAGATGCGACCTACCGGAGAGAGCACGAGAACTTCACTCATCTCCCTATGGAGTCCATCGATGCCTTGTTTCCCGCAGGTTCACCGTGGTGGTGAACAACATGAGGGCCAACGGGACGTGCTCCCGTACGATGATCATGATAGAGCGGTCAAGCTCTTACACTCTTTGGATCGTACGATATGGGGTCAGGCGAAAGTTCGAGGCCATAGTCGAGCCTGGGAGAGGTATGATACTCTCGACGGTGAACGAGCCGTTCTCGAAGCCTGGCCTACGCCGAGGTGGATAGGGGCATGACTCTGCCAAGCTCGAGGGACCGACTCGATTCCCATAGTCTTGCCCTCGTTGGTGGTTCCAAAGGGAAAGACTAACCCTAACCCATCCACCCAGATGTTCTCGTTTTCCTCTCTTTGATGTCTATGCCAAATGAGGAGTTTGATGACCTTGTGTGGAGAGTGACGGAGCCGGCGCTCGTTGACGAGGCGGTTCGAGAGGCCGCACGAGGAGCCACGTGAACATGAGGAGGAACACGAGGACTTGCTTCCAAAGGCGGCAAGCCGAGGTACACGAAGCCGCCGACCGGCCTTCCGAGAAGCCGAGAACAAGGCCGCCTACAAGCACAAGCCGAGGATGAACGATGGCAAGTACCGTTCGAGGCGCGACCACAAGAGCAAGCACAAGAACAAGTACAAGGACGAGCGACGATCGAGGAAGAAGGAAGGCCGAGGCAAGGCCCGAGCGATGGTTGGAGCGAGCGACGGCCGACCTGGGCTTCCGCGAACTCACCTCGAGCTCGAGCAGCGTTGAAGACGATGGAGATCGCCGCAACAACAAGAAGTCGTCCAAGAACCTCGATCGGGCCGAGTCGCCGCGAGAGATGGCTTCGCACCATGGCGTTGAGCTCCGCAAAGAAGAAGAGCACACACAGCTGCATACCGGATTCGAGTCCGACGACGAGGTGCGTGATGAACTTCCCTTCTTGCGCCAGGAGAATGAGAGGCTTGGCTCTTGCTTGATAATCGTGATGACATGCTTAGAGAGGCCAAGAAAATGAGGAAAGAGCTTAGGGCTTCACTCGAGGATGCTAGGACTAGAGTGGCCGAGCTAGAGACACAAAAGCTTGATAGCAAGCTTTTGAGATTGATTCGCTTAAGGCTAGCCCCGTTGTTTCCGATGAGAATGATTGTGTGCCGATTGCTCCATATTCCTTGCCGATCTTGTTTTGTTTAAGGAGAAGCATGCCTCCAAGGTGAGGAACTAGATGTGCTTAGGGTTGAAGTGGTCGAGCGAAGTCTAGACCCGCTTGCTAGGTGCTTGCACTTCTTGGCTCGTTTTGCATGCTAAGATTGATGAGATGCATGCTTACACTAGTTTGCTCGAGGCTAAATTGAAGGAACGATGCCTACATCTTGCTCTACCCGTGAAATGCATGCATTGAAAAATTTGGAGCTTGCACATTATGTTGATCGTTTGCGTGACGAGAATGATGATTTGAGGAAGTTGATGGGTTGGTTGTCCTAAGCCATGAGCCTCGCCTGAGGATGAGATGATCGAGGCCTTTAAGAGGCAAGATGGTGAGGGGCTTGGAGCAAACAAGGTTGGTGAAGGAAGTGGAGTGAAAATATCCCGAGCCACCAAAACCCACCAAAATGATTTCCCACCAAAACCTAACCATCTAAGGAACCGACTAGACACAACCCCGCCTCCACCCGTGTTTCCTACACCCACAAATGACCTACAAAAGCCTATCAAGTTTGTGAGCACTTCGGGGAAAGTGTTCTTTGGGAAGGAGAGTGAGAAGGCTAGTGGTGAGAAACCTATGGAGGGTTTGAGTGGAGAGAAACCAAGTGAATGTGCCCACATCCCAAGCCTAAGCCTAAGCTTGTGAGGTTCCATCAGGCTATTGTGGGAGAGATGGCCATAAGGAGGAGTTCTGCTCAAGAGGAAGCGAGAGGAGAGAATGGAGAAGGAGTGGGCTAACAAGGACAAGTACCACCCTTCGATGGTGTACTTGAGCCTCGTATGCAGAGCCCAGGGGCAAGGCGATTGTGAGGACAGCTTCCGGCTTGGGGAGAAGAAGGCTGCAGTGGTGTTGTCGGCCCAGACACACCGGCCACCGAAGGTGGGGCACCGGTCGACCGGCAGCCTCGGGACAGACGGGGGCCTGCTCGGGGTTTCGAGCTCGCATAGGGGCGAGGGTTGCTTCGGTGGTCGTGGTTCGGTGGTTGGGCCGGAAAGGGTGCAGGGTGTGGCCGCCTTGTTAGGGCGTTCTCCTCCTCGTGCTCAATACGGTGATTGGAGGAGTCGGGCATTGAGTTGGAGAGGAAGATGTTCCACGGGCTTTCTTGCGTGGTTTTGGTCCTCCCTCCAGCAAGAGAGGGAACGGGTTCCCCGGTGGTGGTTACCGTGGTGGTGTTCGTGGAAGTAGCTTTGGTAGGAGAGATGCTTGGGGTTGGTGCTAACCCCACTTTCAGCAAATGGCTCGGCATCGGTTTTCCTCCTTTGGTACTAACCCTGGCCGAGTCGTTTGTTCGCTCACGTGCCTATTTTTAATCTCGTGTGGGAGAGACTTGAAGAACATTTGTTGATTGACTCCGTTGTTCGAGGCATATGACCGCAGACAGGGGTGGTTCTCAAGTCTCATCCCGATGGTGACGAAGAGGTACATCACCTTTGGGGACAATCGGCGTGGGCGTGTGCTTTCGTAAGGTGAGATAAAGGTGGAGTACAAGATCACTCCAGGCGTGTTGCTCTTGTTCAATCGCCGGGGGTACAATTTGCTTTCCGTAACCTGGCTTGTTGGATGAGGGCTTTGAGGTGTTGTTTCGGCCAGGTGGTTCTCGGATTGTGGACTCTCGAGGGGACCTTGTCCGTATGGTCGTTCCGAGGGTCGTGTGTTTCGTGCCGATTTTTCTCGCCCTCGTGTGTGGAGCGTTGTTTCTTGGCCGGTTCTTCGAGTGAGTCAGGAAGTGGCATAGGAAGTTGGGTCACTTGAGCTTTGGACCTTTTGTCTCGCTTGAGTAAACTCAATTTGGTCCGAGGATTGCCACGGTTGAGGCTTGAGAAAGAGTTGGTTTGTGCTTCTCGTGTAGGCATGCCAAGATGGTGGCCTCTTCTCACCCGCCTCTCACCGATGTGATGACCGAGCGTCCATGCGAGCCGCTCCATATGGACCTTTTGTTGGCCCCGCCTCGTGTGCGATCCTCGCGGGTGGAAGTGGTATGTCCTTGTTGTGGTGGACGACTATTCTCGTATGCGTGGGTGTTCTTTTCTCCGGAGATAAGGGGGAGACATTTGGTTTTGTTCGAGATCTAGTCTTGAGGCTGAGGAACGAGAGGCACCTGGGAGATGCCATACGAGCTATCCGCAAGGATAATGGCTCGGAATTCAGAACTCTCGTTTTGAAACCTGTCATGACTTGGGTCTTGAGCACCGCTTTCGAGTCCGTATACGCTCCCTGCATCGGTGTTGTGGAAAGGAAGAAACGCACCTTGTGCGAGATGGCTCCTGACGATGCTTGATGAGCATAGGACTCCGAGGGGAGGTATTGGGCCGAGGCGGTGAATACCGCGTGCTAGTTTGACCAGATATACCGCAGTGCACAAGAAAAAGACATGTTATGAGTTGATGCATGGCCGCACACCCAAGGTGAGTCACTTCCATGTCTTTGGTTGCAAGTGTTTCATTCCGAAGAAAGGCAGGAAGTTGGATAAGTTTGAGGCTAGGTCTCACGATGGCATTTTCTTTGGTTATGCATCTCATTCTAGAGCATATCGTGTGCTCAATCTTGAAACTAACCAAATCGTGGAGACTTGCGAGGTAACCTTCGACGAGACAGAGCCACGTAGCCGCCTTGTCTTTGAGTGTGCGTGATGATGAGCTTGGCAAGGGAGATCTTTTCGTAAAGAGGAGCATGAACATGGTGATGATGAAGATGGCTATATGGTGCCCCGCCGAACATGTACCCACTACTTCGACTACGATGATGGATGGACCCTCCGCTACACCTACGGCGACAAATCAAGAACGAGGAGAAGTCGATGTTGAGGGGGAGGTAGCTTCGAGGCGAGAACCTCCCGCGAGTTCAAGTGGATCACTCCAACTTCGAGGATCATCGGCGATATAAATGAACGCACTACACCTGGCCGAGGGTTCGAAACAATTCCCATTTCGCCATGCTGCGTTTGTTGCTTCTTTGAGCCCAAAGACATTGGACACGCACTATCCGATCACAATTGGGTTAACTCGATGGCGGAGGAGTTGGAGAACTTTGAGAGGAATCGGGGGAAGGGATATTGACCTCCCCAGGGTGTCGATTGGTACAAAGTGGGTGTGGAAAAACAAAGAGGAGAAGGGTGAGGTTGTGAGGAACAAGTCGAGACTTGTTGCTCAAGGGTCTTACCAAGGAGGGGATCGACTACGAGGAGACCTTGCTCCCGTAGCCCGTTTGGAGGCGATTAGGATCCTTCTAGCCTTTTCTCGTGGCTAAAGGGTTCAAGTTGCACCAAATGGATGTGAAGAGTGCTTTTCTGAATGGTGTGTTGGAGGAAGAAGTGTATGTGAGACAACCTCCGGGGTTTGAGAGTGTGAGAAGTACCCTCATCGGTGTACAAGTTGAGGAAGGCGCCGTATGGTTGAAGCAGCGCCTAGAGCTTGGTATGGCGGTGTTGAGGGGGTTCTTGATTTGAGAGAGGTTTTGAGATGGGGAAGGTCGTACCTTGTTTTTGCCGAGGCAGTATATAGATATCTGGACAGTGTGTGTACGTGGATGATATTGTCTTTGGTGGCTCGTCTAACTCTCTTGTTGCAAGGTTTGCGCATGATATGAGCAGGGAGTTCGAGATGAGCATGATGGGTGAGTTGCGCTCTTCCCGGCTACAAATCAAGCAATCAAAGGAAGGAACATTTGTGCACTGTGCTGGCACACCAAGGACATTGTGAGGAAGTTCAAGATGGAGGACTCCAAGGCTATGACGACGCCGATGAGTACGACTACGTCTCTGATGCGACGAGGAAGGTGAAACACGTGGACCAGAAGGAGTACCGTGAGCATGATCGGGTCACTCCTCTACTTGACGGCGACGAGACCGACACAGCGCTCTCGCGTGTCCGTGCGCTCGTTTTCAAGCATCTCCGAGGACTTCGCATCGGCAAGCGGTGAAGAGAATTTTCAGTACTTGCGTCACACTCCCGACTGGCCTTTTGGTACCCCGCGTCCTATAACCTTAGCTCATCTTACCTTCAATTCCTGGTGGCAAGAATTCCATGATCATATCTTCAATGAGCCTCGTGCACTCGTTCGTGCGAGTTGATGCCTCGATTTTCGGCCAACTTCGAGGTATTATGATGAACCATTGACTCGGACATATCCTCTTTTAATCATGATTCGACCTTCACTTTTTTACTCACGGAACACGGTGCACTGCCCCTCGAGCCGGGAATATCACCTACAATCCGTAGGCCCGATCTCGGATCGGGATTCGGTGTCCCCAACTCGGCTCGCCTAATGGCCGGGTTTGCCACAACTGACCCTGCCTCTCTAGCCTTGCTGCTGATAGGAGGCAAGGTTTGTCTCTGATTGCTCCTCCCAATGCGAAGAGGAGGAGGACTGTCAAGAAAATTCTTGTTGAGGTAAAATCTTTTACTTTCTTGATCACAAGATTACTCTGGTTATGGTAAACCATATCGTGTGCATTTTCAGACCAGAGTTCAGCAACCTTCAGTGCCAGAACCTGCCAATGCTCCACCCACTAGTATGACCTTTATTGCCCTTTTTTAAGGATGAACACTGGCATTTACCCTTTTAATTTGACACTTGCAGAAGAGACAATGGAAGAACAACTTGTGGATGTCCCAGTGGCTCAACAAGCAAGTCCACCCAGGGTTGAATTACCTATCCTAGTGGAGATCTCATCTTCATCACCCTCTGCAGAAGCAATGAATTCTCCAGAGATGAGTCTCCCAATCCAGCCAGAGCCATCAAGTCCTCCAAGGGCACAATCACCTATTGGTCATGCAGAGACACCAATCCCAACAGAGGTGGATCCACCTCCTTTTCAGCCAGAAGCCCATGAGTTGCCAGCGACTGCATCAACACCTTCTAACTTGGAAGCTTCAGCTCTACCTGGAGCACCTTCTTCACCTGTGATTGCCCCTGCTCAAAATCTTGCCCCCAACTCAAGAAATCAGCCATGAGGTACTCATTTGCACTTAACTCTGCTATCTTTGCATTTAGCCCTCCTAACTCGGTAATACTGCTTTTTAGGATCAGGCCCCATCGTCATCGAGCCTGCCAACGGGGAACAATCCAGTTGCCGAAACGATGGAAGGAGTACATCAAATTCTGTCAGAGGCGGTGCTAGCAAAGCTCAGAGAAATTGTTGCCTGGCTAGAAAGAGATGCACAAGATCAGTTCAAGGATCTTGATCACTTTGAAGAGATGCTTGAATCCATCGCCCAAGAACTCCCTGAGGATGTCAGTGCTTCTCTGGTATCTGTCTGTGGCTTGGAAATCCTTTATGCGCCCATAAGGCAAGCTTTGAGGAAATTGCGCTCCCGCCCGGCTATTGAAAAGAAGAGAGCCAGTGCTGAACAATCCATGAATGGGGCGCAATCCCAAACAGAGAGCCACCAAGATACATTGGCCAGTCTGCAAGCTTCTTGTGATCTGAAAATTGCCAAGAAAGCTGCTCTAGAGGCAGAACTGAGAAGCCTGTCAGCTGAGATAGAGGCTGATAAAAAGAAAATAGCCGAGCTCCCTGGACTGATAGAAAAGACCCAAGCGGAAGCAAAATCGGCTATCGCCAAGATAGAACAATGCGATGCAGAACTCACCACCTTGTCCGGCGCCCAAGAAGATTGCCGGGGAGCTGTTGGACAATTTCCGCCAAGCAACATCCAATGCTCGTGGTGTGATTGCGAAATACTTGAACATTTGATTGCTTCCATTGATGTATAACCGAATTGGTCGCTCTTGTAATATTTGTCCTCGCATTTTATTTCTTTTTCTTCTTCACGCACACCTCTAAGTGTAAAGTCGAATGACCCATTCGGCAAAGAAATGCCAACACCCGAACGGTACTTTGACCCCTCTTGGCCGAACTAGTCAACCGAATGCGACTCGGCCTAGAACTCCAAGCGACCGCTAGCGGGCCGGCCAAGGAAACCTTTCCACCTTCCGATTTTCTTGGGATATGCGCCACGATCCAAAGCCACGACTCGAGGCCACGATCCATCTTGCCAGGCCTATAAATGAAACCGTAGGTGCCCCTAGCTCTCCACCAAGCCTTTTAGCTCTCGAATCTTTGCCAATCTCGGTTCTTCCTCTTTCCAAAACGGTGCACATCCCAAACCAACATGGTGCGCCGCCTCAACCGCCGCCGTGCCTCGACGAGGGCGAGAGGGGAGCGGCGCCAATGTGCGTCAGAGGCAATGATCGTCTATTCCTCTTCTTTGCTTTCAACTTTGATTCTTTTCTTGTATTGACGATCACCTCCCTTTCAGGTTGATTCAGTGGAATCCGTCTCTGCGCCGGCCAATCAACCTCTTCCGACGACTCCTCGGAGTCCGACGGCCACTCCCCGTGCCCTACGAGGAGCTCGACGCCCTCCGCTTCAAGGAGGAGCCGGGAGACGGCCGGCGCGAGTTGGAGGACGTCTCCAAGAAGGCGGGCATAGCCGAGCTGGAATGGGAGGACCAGCGCAAACAGCTGCTGGAAGCCATCGACGGTACGGCTCTGAAATCAACTCTTTGATCCAACCCGGCTTTTGATACTAATCTCCTTTCTTCTTGCTTCTTGCAGCCCGCGATGCTGAGCTTAACCAGCTGAAGGCGCTGGTGGAGCAGCTGGCCGATAAGGTGAACGCCCGCGGCGACACGCCGGCGGAGCGCCTTGCCCCGGTGGAGCACCGCGTCGACGAGGTGGCCACCCATGGCGTTCGCTTGGGCACTACCTTGGGCCTGGCTGCCATGGCGACGCACACGGACGTCGACTATTCCACCAAGCCGCGCGGCTTCCGGGGTGGCGCGCCAGAGGACATTGAGGAGATCGAGCTCATCCTGGAGCGCCTCGATGGCCACGGCGACGCCATTGCCGAAATCACTCATCCCCAATCTGTGTTGAACAGGCTTTTCGACTAGATTGTATTAGGGATGTTTGAATATCGACAATAAATGAAGAACTTTTGAATTTTGTGCTTGCTCTGTGATGATTTCCTTTTACACTTGCATCCGTGAATCTTGTCTTTCTTTGAACGCACCAGGGAACTGCCTTGAGCCGAATACGCGCGAACAGATGCCCCTTGGCGCAAAATCCACAGAAGATCCCTGAATCGGCAATCCGTAATCACTGTTCAAGCAAAAACCCTTCGCATCCGGGAGAAAACCCTGCCGTTTGGTATTCCAACAGTGTGTACTGGCCGGTCATCACTCCCAATGCGTCCTTTCGGTCAATAAAATAGCCTACTGAGATGCCCTGCAAATCCACTCGCACACTTATCCATCACTCCTCATCTCCTCCCTCGTCTCCAGAGGAAAAATCCCAAGGCCATGGACAAAGGCAAGCAGCCCCAGGAGAGCAGCCCTCCAAAGAAACGCACGATTCGAAGGTGAGTTTTCCCTTGGTTTACTTCCTGTTTCCACGTGATCTTGCGTTTTACCTCCTCTTCTTTTCCTCTTTTAGCCTTGATTTGCTCCCTGAAGAAATCATCGGGACCGAAGATGTGCCTGAGTACATCTCCTCCGATTCCTCCCTCGAAGCAGAGGACGCCACGCCTGAACAGAGGGCCAGCCATCAACTGCGCCGCCGCGTTCGGCACTTGGAGCACAGCCTCAGGGACATCACCGCTCGTTGCCAAGCCGAACGCGAGCGCCGCATGGCTCTGGAGGCACTAGTAGGGGGTAAATGCTTCTGACTTCTTCTTGACTTTGTGCCCGCATCTGGATTTCTTGCCCCTAACATCCACTCCTGCGCGATGTCTCTCGACGGTACAACGGCCGAAGGCGGCCGGGGACGACTTGGTGGAAGCCGCGAACCATGGCCACCCTCGTGCCTTTCAAGTTGCCGTCACGGTGGTCCCGGGAACAACCGAAGAGGGAGCAACCGGAGAAGAAGCAAAGAAAAGATTGAATCATACTCTCGCTTCTTCCTCCACGCCTTCTCGCTTCCGTTAACACCAAAATTTGGTAAGGAGTATGACATGTGGGTCCAATTCGGAAAAGAGTTCGTCCGGTGGAAGGAAAGGCATCTTCGGAGATTTTCGGCAGAAGGATCCGCGGTCGGCTATCTGCTCCAGTTCGGCAAAGGAACAGTAGAGCTGATTTTGCGGGATTGGACGGTGACGTGATTCGATCAGAGGGAGCGAATGGATGGACAGTGATCAAGCTTAGTTAGGCAATGTATCCATTCGCAGTTGTAATCGGCGGGGTATAAATACGACCCCTGGATGTATGTAAAAAACACGTTCATTCCTCAATACACACCGGCCTTACGCCAAACCCTAGAGTCCCTTGTCGTGTCGTCGAGTTCTTCGAGAGGACCAATCGATCCGTCGACCTCCGTGAGTACCGGCAACCTTGTATCATGTCTAGTATCATGCGGTGGATTTAGATCGATGCAAGTAGTCTTGTTACCATGCTTCGTGTCATGCGGTAGATTCAAGCTTGGTTCAAGAGGGTTTCTTGTTAGATCATGAGCCATGCGGTGGGCTAAGATCTAGCTTGAAGCTAGTTATCGGCTCTATTGGGTTTTGGCAAGATCCAATAGATTCATTAAGTTACCCTGTGTTATCATGAGTTTTGCGTTATGTTTTAATTCATGTAACACTCTTTTGCCCAATCTAGATGGGTTTGGATCGGCTCTTTTCCTTTTAAGATCCGTGCAAGAGCAAGTTTCGTGTTTTGACGCGTGGATCTCGTGTTCCCCGATAGCCGAAACCGAATCGATCTAGGTTGTTACGTGTTGCGGGTTCAAGCTTGCTTTGTTGGTATAAATCTTGAAAGAGCCGGTATCATGCGGTAGATGCGGTGTTTTTGGGTTGCTTTGGAGCTAGTCATCGGGTGGATTAGATTTCCATTTCGGCTTGATAGATTTATTCACGTGGTAATGTTTGTTCCTTCTTCATGGACCCCGAATCGGTTGTTCAGCCGCATTCGGTTATATCTTCACGAGTAGATCACGTGCGTTATTTATGTTTTAAAAGACGTGTGCTTCTAGCTTTCCATATTTGGGTTGTATCATGCGGTGGATAGATCTATTTATGGAAAGTGGTGCGTTCTTTCATGCAAGTTGTATCATGCGGTGGATAGATTTGCTTGTGATCGCACCCGACGGATCTTAAAGTGATTAGACATGCGGTAGACTAATGCTTTGGATCTATGCATGCTTATTTTAATACATGATCATGTTCGTGCTTTACTTTATTTAATGTTATATCTTCATTGAGGATCGGTCACGGCTTTGTACGCGCATTCCTGTTTATTCAAAGACCGATCGTTGTCATGCTTACGTCATCCATTCGGCAATGTTCCTTTTTCCTTTGTGTTTACCCGAATGGTCGTGGTTCTTTGACAGGTAGCTTCGCATAGCTACATGTCGTCTTGCTTGGCTTCTCAGCCGTAAATATGGAACTGCCTGGTACCACCCGGTAGGTTCCAAGTTTTGGTATTTAACTGTTTTCCCTTTGTTAATTTTCAGGAAAAATTGACTGGCACGTCACTTTCTCTCTGCGCGTGCGAAGCTAAGCTTTTCGGCTTGCTGTGTGATTGGCGCTGAGTGCATATTTTGCGTCAACACACTTTTTGGCACGCCCAGTGGGACCAACAGCCGAATTGGTTCAGGATGCCTGAGATCACAGACCTCCTGGATGTCAGCATTGAGGAGCTTTCTCCAGAGCAGCATCAGCAGCTCGTAGACGCCGTGAATCAGTTTCAACAGAAGTGTCTCATGTCATTCAAGAAGAATCGAAGTGGGGTACCGTATTTAAAGAATGGCACCGCCCGAGTGCCGTTGTCGGGAGAAACCGACGCTACGACCCAGCAAGAAAAGGAAGAATGCGCGCGGATCTTCCAAGAGTCAATGGACGACGTGCTCACCAAGCACAATCAAGCTTTCCTTGGGTCGCTCCAACAGATGATGGCGGCCCTCTTTGGTCCGGGCGCGGGGCAAGCGTTCGGAAAGGCGTACGCGGAAAGAGCACCGTGAGCCGGGGTGAATCGAGCTCTCGCCCGCCACCACGGGGCCGGTGCGGCAGCCCCCTCCTCGAGCTCCGGGGAGCCAAGCGTTCCAACCTCCTCCACGGGGAGCCGGGAGGGCAGCCGATTCGGCCTCCGCTGCAAGCTTCAGGAAGTCAACCAATCTCGCCGCCACCACAAAGCAGACACGGGTCGGCCCCCGTGCAACGGCCGAATCCGTACCGGCCCACGTACGGAGACCTAGCGTTCGGCTCATGCGGGGCCCCACTTGACCCCGGTCGAAGAATAGCTCCGTCGACCAAGCGGCTCCGGAGAGGAATCTATACGGCGGTGGCTATCATGAAGTGGGAAATTACGGGGCGTTCGACGCCTTCCCGCACCCGGGGGTACGCGCCGGCCGCGGCGCTCGGAGGAAGATGCCCTAGCTCGCAAGATGGCCGAATTGATGCGAGAACCGTTCGGCCTCAAGCCAAGGATGCGGGGCCCCACCTACGAGCCGCCGTTCCGGAGTGGTACTATAACGTGCTCCCCGCCGCCAAGGGTAAAACCACCAACGGAATTCACAAAGTTCTCTCGGGCGGGGACGAGACAAGCACGGTCGAGCATATCGCTCGTTATCTCATGCGGGCTGGGGAATGTTCGGCCCGAAGAGACGTTCGGGGTTCGCTACTTCCCCGCCTCGCCGACGGGTCCAGCTTTTCAGTGGTTCTCGTCCTTGCCGCCTGAGTCAGTGGCCAGGTGGAAAGATTTGGAGCGTAAATTCCACGCTCACTACTTCGCCGGCGATTCCGAGAAAAAAGTTGATTGACCTCGCCACCCTAAAGCAAAGGCACGGTGAAACACCGCCGGAGTTTCGAGAAGATTCGAGAGAAGTCAAGGGCATGTGCTTCTCATTGAACTTGCCGGACGATCGGCTAGCCGATATGGCCGTCGCCGGGATGTTACCCGGACCGTGCGCGAAAAGCTCTTTGGGATGGAGTTTGAAAACTTGGGCCAACCGTCACGGAAATTATCCTTGATGAGCAATCGAGCATATGGCCTCAAGAAGGACCCCAAGTTTGGCAAGCAAGACGACATCGCCGATATCTACAATCAATTCTTGGACAAAGCCGATTTGTTCGAGGATTCCGACGACGAACCGGAGATAGCCGCGGCGAAATCATGTGGGGTAAGGAGCCTCTCACAATGAATCGGCGTTGGGTCGACGGACCAAAGGAACCTATGACTTCGACGTCACAAAGGCCGATAAGTTGTTTGAGCTCTTGGTAAAAGAAGGCCGAATCAAGCTGCCTGAAGGGCACTCTATGCTTCGGCCTGATGGAGTCAAAGCGAAACGTTACTGCGGCTTTCATGACAGGGACTCCCACTCCATCAACGACTGCAGGGTCTTCAGGATGAGGATCCAAAAGGCTATCCAGGAAGGGCACCTCAAATTCGATAACAAGATGAAACTGGATGGCCACCCCTTCCCGCAGAACATGCTCGGCTTTTCTGTCAATGCTATAACAGCCGAAGAGAAAGGGAAAGTCAAGGTCCTGACCTCAGCCAGGTCCAAGCAAGATGGATCAGTTGACCCGAAGCGCCAGGTGACCATAGAGCAAGTCCAGGGCGACGCCCCCCGCGTTCTCAAGAGCCACATCGAGATCGGGGAGTCGTCCAAGCCCAAACCCAAGGTGACGTCACGCATCCTCCTTAATAAATGGCAGCGCCGAGATGGAGAAGGAACGCTACCGAGAGCGTCGTCACGAGGGAGGAGCAACGCGAGGGCGAGGAGGAAGCGCGCGGATGGAATCGGGGGAACGATGACGCGCGCGAGCGGAGAGCGCGCCCACCGGGGGTGCGCCTTTTTCGATGCACCGCCGGAACGAAGGCCCGAAGCTACCCACATTAAGGAAGCGTCCCGAATGCAGCGACGGATATGCCGAGTACGGAGCGAGAAAGCGCCAATCGCCGATCCGTCCACGAAAGACTTGGAAGGATCCACCCGAATGGGGATCGGCGGCAAAAAATTGAAATCATTGATCATCCCGAGAAGCGCCGAGCGATCTCAGGTGGGCTGACCACGAGGAGGACGAGGAGGTCTACGTCTGGCAGAAGGGGCAATGGTGCCCACCCGGTCTACGCAAGAGCCAGAAGAGGCGGGTCCAACGCTTGAGGAACCGCGAGATGAAGCAAGCCGGGGTCCGACGAGACGAAGTGGCGCCCCAAGGACCACCGGAAGGATCAAAGCGTCAAGCCCCCGCATGCATGGTATACTTCCCGCCAAACGAGTTCATGGCTCCCGCTAACCGGGTGATGCGGGAGGAAGCTTCCTTTGACGACGAGCCCCGAGGAGATGATGGCGCAGCCTCGGTGCTTGCCAAGCAGGCCATCTTCGACAAACCGGCCAAGAATCGCCACATGAGGCCGCTGTACTTGAGGGGGGTACGTCAATGGCAAGCCATTGACCAAGATGTTCGTCGACGGTGGCGCGGCAGTTAACGTGATGCCGTACACCACCTTCAGGAAGCTTGGCATGACCCCGAGCGATTTGACACCAACAAGCATCATCCTCAACGACTTCGCCGGAACCCCTCGGATACCAAAGGATGCGCTCACGTGGACTTGATGATCGGGTCCAAGACGCCGCTCACCACCTTCTTCGTCATCGAAGGGAAGGGAGCCTACGACCGTTGCTTGGGCGGGACCGGATCCACGCCAACCGCCGCGTCCCATCCACTATGCATCAACGACCGATCCGGTGGGTGGACGATGAAATTGAGGTCGTACAGGGCGGACGACTCCGTGAGCGTGGCTAACATGGAACCGGCCTTGCGGGAATACCAAGGCATCGATTGCTTCTCGTGGAAGGAGCGGGGAGAAGGTCTGTTGAACCTGTCAGCAGTGACCAACAGCCGATTCAAGCAGTCGGCTCTTACAGTAATTTTTAATGGAGAACCCCGTGGATGGCACTGATGGCAAGCTGGGACGAGGATTCATGTCGGCCGATAAGCTGGAGGAAGTTGACATTGGGAACGGTGATAAACCAAGGCCGACGTTCATCAGTGCAGGTTTGCAACCAGACTTCAGGGGGAACTTAATCAAGCTTCTCAAAGAATATAAAGATTGCTTCGCCTGGGATTACTCGGAGATGCCTGGATTGGATCGATCCATCGTCGAGCACCGGTTGCCAATCAAGCCTCGGTTTCAAGCCATATAAGCAACCGCCCCGGAAAATCTACAAGGATGAAGTATTGGCCGATGTGAAGAAGGAAATCGAAAGATTGCTTGATGCAAACTTCGTTCGGCCCCGCGGATATGCGGAGTGGATTTCTAACATCGTCCCCGTATACAAGAAAAATGGAAAAATGAGAGTTTGCATAGACTTCGGGGACACGAACGGAGCTACTCCCATGGATGGATACCCAATGCCTATTGCCGATTTGCTGATTGACGCCGCTGCTGGGCACAAGGTGATTAGCTTCATGGATGGCAACGCAGGGTACAATCAGATCTTTATGGCAATAGAAGATATCTCGAAGACGGCCTTTAGGTGTCCTGGTCATATAGGCCTATTTGAATGGATCGTCATGACATTTGGGTTGAAAAATGCCGGTGCAACCTACCAGCGGGCCATGAATTACATTTTTCATGAGTTGATCGGCAAGACCGTGGAAATCTACATTGACGACGTAGTGATCAAGTCCTTAAGCCATGACTCCCATCCGGAGGATGTGAAGAAAACCCCGGAATGCACCGGAAGCATGGTCTAAAGATGAATCCAAACAAGTGTGCATTTGGGGTGTCGAGTGGAGAATTCTTGGGGTTTTTGGTCCACGAAAGAGGGATTGAAGTTGGCAAAAAGAGCATGAAAGCCATTGATGAAGTCGTTCCTCCAACCAACCTCAAGGAGTTGCAATCCATCGCTCGGCAAGATCAACTTTGTGAGAAGGTTCATCTCAAATTTATCACGAAGGTGTTGCCGTTCTCTCCGTTGCTGAAGTCGAAGAAAGATCGAAGTTCACATGGGGTGACGAACAACAAAAGGCTTTCGAGGAAATCAAGCAATACATGAAGGAGCCACCGTCTTCGGTCCCTCCTCGGCTAAACAAGCCTTTCAAGTTGTACGTGGCGGCCGATACCCAAACTATTGGATCGGCCCTTATTCAAGAATTCGAAGGGAAGGAACGGGTAGTAGCTTATCTTAGCCGAAAACTACTTGATCCTGAAACCAGGTATTCGGCTATGGAAAGATTGTGTCTTTGCGTATACTACTCGTGTACAAAGTTTCGGCACTACTTGTTGAATGCCGAATGCACTGTATACTCGAAGTTTGATGTGATAAAACATATGTTATCTATGCCAATTTTGAATGGTCGGGTTGGCAAGTGGATTTTAGCCCTATCAGAATTCGAGTTGAAGTATGAATCGGCAAAAGCCATCAAAGGTCAGATCATTGCCGATTTTATAACTGAACACCGTGACCCTTCAATTGATCTGCTTGAAATTACCCCGTGGGCTTTATTCTTTGACGGGTCATCGTGTGGCAAAGGTGGGGGAGTAGGGATCCTGCTAATTTCACCCAGAGGTGAGATGTTTGAATTCGCCATTCCTATACAACCCACTGTCACAAATAACCAGGCTGAGTACGAGGCATTGCTTCGAGGGCTTCAATATTTGAGAGAAGCCGGGGCCGTTTCAGTTGAAATTTATGGGGATTCAGAGTTGGTCATCAAGCAATTGAACGGCCAAGTACGAGTGCGGGGAGCGAGGCGCTGAGGAGTTACTACGAGGAATGCAGAGAAATCTTGAAGAGCTTTCCATTGGTAACCCTACAGCACATTCCTAGAGAGCATAACGAAGAAGCAAACAGGCTGGCTCAGAGCGCCTCTGGTTATAAAGAAAATCAAGAAGCATTTGCTGCAGAGGTGAGCGCACTGGGGACGGATCTTACAGAAGATGATTGGAGGAAAGAGATTGTTGATTATTTGAGAGATCCATCCCGAAAAGTCTCTAGGAAGCTCAGGTATAAGGCAATCAAGTTCGTTCTTCTGGATGACAATTTATTCTATAAGTCATTAGATGGAGTAATCGCTACGATGCCCGGGTCCGGAAGAAGCCAAGAACATGATGAGCGAGGTGCACGATGGGATATGTGGAGCGCACCAATCGGCCTATCGCATGAAATGGGTTATTAGGCGAGCCGGGTGCTTTTGGCCGACGATATTAGAGGATTGCTTTGAGTATTACAAGGGGTGTCAAGATTGCCGAAATTCGGGAATATTCAAAGAGTCCCCGCATCGGCATTAAATCCCATCATCAAGCCATGGCCATTCGGGGGCCGGGGCATAGACCCGATCGGCCAAATTAATCCACCATCTAGCAAGGGGCATAAGTTCGTGCTTTTGGCTACGGATTACTTCACCAAATGGGTCGAGGCAATCCCACTCAAGAAGGTGACGTCGAGAAAACATGATTGAGTTCGTCGGGGAGCACATCATCTATCGATTTGGGATTCCTCGGACAATTACCACCGACCAAGGGGCACAATTCGTGTCGTTGGAATTCGGGAGATTTTGCCGAAAGCATGGGGATTAAACTGTTTAATTCTTCCCCATACTATGCCCAAGCTAATGGTCAAGCGGAGGCTTCCAACAAGATCATGATCAAGCTCATACGAGAAGAAGATCGACCGAAGCCGAGGAGATGGCATTCGGTACTCGGTGAAGCGCCGTGGGCTTACCGAATGGCCCCCCATGGAGCTACAAAGACTTCTCCTTACGAGTTGGTCTACGGGCATCACGCGATCTTGCCCCGGGAAATGCAATCGAGTCAAGGAGAGTAGTGCCGCAAAAGGATTTAAGCTCCAAGGATTACGGTGGCCTAATGATGGATGAGTTAGAAGATTTGCATATGATCCGTCTCGGGGCCCCGGAGAACATCGAGAAAAACAAGCCGCGGGTCGCCAAATACTATAACAAGAAAGTAAAAGTAAAGCAATTTACGAAGGCGATCTAGTTTGGAAAGCGCTACCGCCGATTGGAACTAAATACGGTGAATTCGGCAAATGGTCCCCTAACCGGGAGGGGCCTTTTCGTGTGGTCGATGCGTTCTCGGTAATGCATACATATTGAAAACTTTGCTAGGAGAGGAGTTTTTCGCCGCAATAAATGGAAGATATCTCGAAGAAGTATTATCCTAGCATCGAAATCGATCGATGATTGCACACATCCGACACGAAACGTACCGGCGCTCAGGGATGAAGCCGCCTTTAGAACAAAAATCAATGAACAAAAGAAAATGGCCAGTGCCTGATGCATTGCCCTTAGCCCAATACTACACTACAATTGGTTTTTTGCAGGATTACACATAGCAACCCTGAAGGCCAAGTCCCCTAAGGGAGGGAAGCAGAAGGCGTGGAGTAAGAAGCGAAAGTATGGTTCAATCTTTTCTTTGCTTCTTCGGCTGCTGCTCCCTCTTCAGTTGTTCCAGGACCACCGTGACGGCGACTTGGAACGCACGAGGATGACCATGATTGGCGGCCTCTACCAAGCTATCCCAGGCCGCCTTCAGGTTGCCGTACCTGTCAGAGACATCTGGAGCAAAAGAATCAAGGTTAGGGGCAAGAAATCCAGATTGCAAACATGAAGGGGGGCAGAGGCGTTTACCCCCTACTAGCGCTTCCAGCGCCATACGACGCTCGCGTTCGGCTTGACAGCGGACGGACATGTCCCTGAGGTCACGCTCCAGGTGCCGGACACGACGGCGCAGCTGATGGATGACCCTTTGCTCGGGCGTGGCATCCTCCGCCTCAATAGAAGAATCGGAGGAGATGTATTCAGGAACATCTTCGGTTCCGATGATTTCTTCAGGAAGCAAATCAAGGCTGAAAGAGGCAGAGGAAAAACATGAAGCGCAAGATCAAGCAGAAGGACAAGGAGCAGATCAAGAAAGAACTCACTTCCGAATCGTACGCTTCCTTGACGAGCCGCTCCCCTGAGGTTGTTTACCCTTGTCCATGGCGTTGGGGTTTTTTCTTCTAGCAGCGGAAGAAGAGACGAGAAGTGATGGAGGAGTGTGCGAGTGGAATTGCAGAGCACCCCACGGGCTATTTTATTGGCCAAGGAGGCGCATTGGGAGTGATGATCTGGCCAGTACACACTGTTGGAATACCAAGCGGCAGGGTTTTCCACCGAGTGCGAAGGGTTTTTCTTTGAACAAGACTTACGGATTGCCGAATTGGGATCCTTTATGGATCTTGCGCCAAGGGGCAGTTGTTTGCGAGCGTTCGGCTAAAGACAGTTCCCAGATGCATTCAAAGAGGACAAATTCACAGATGTAAATGCGAAGGGAAATATCACGAAACAAATGCGAGATTCCAAGAGTTCATCATATATTGCCGATATTTACACATCCCTAGTACAATCTAATCAAAAAGTCCGTTCGGCACGGACCGGGGATGGGTAATTTCGGCAATGGCGTCGCCGTGGCCATCGAGGCGCTCCGGAGATGAGCTCGATCTCGTCGATATCCCCGGCGCGCCGCCACGGAAGCCACGCGGCTCGGTGGAATAGTCGACGTCCGTATGCGTCGCCATCGCAGCCGAGGCCCAAGGTGGTGCCCGGACGAACACCATGGACGGCCACCTCGTCAATGCGGCGCTCCACCGCGGCCGGGCGCTCCGCCGGCGTGTCGCCGTGAGCGTTCACCTTCTCCGCCACCGCTCCACCGCCGCTTTTAGTCGGTTGAGCTCAGCATCACGGGCTGCAAAAGACAGACAAGAAAAGATTAGTATCAAAGGCTGGACTAAATCAAGAATCAGAGCCATACCATCAATGGCTTCCAGCAGTTGTTTCCGCTGGTCATCCCACTCTAGTTCGGCCACGCCCGCCTTCTTGGAGACGGCCTCCAGCTCAAGACGAGACGCTTCTAGCTCCTCCTTGAAGCGAATAGCGTCTGCTTCCCCGTACGGCACCGGGGAGTGGCCATCGGACTCCGAAGAGTCATCAGGAAGGGGCTGATTGGCCGGCGCGCGGGGCGGATTCCACCGAATCAAAGCGAAAAGGGGGGAGATGATTGTCAAGGCAAAGGAAGATCAAAAGGAAGATCGACAAAGAGAAGTTGATGATCATCACCGCCGCGCGCATTAGCGCCGCTTCCCTCGACCTCGTCGGAGGCGCGGCGGCGGTTGAGGCGGCGCACCATTGCGGTTTGGGGATGTGCACTGTTTGCAAGAGGGCCAGAGATTGGCAAAGATTCGAGAGCTAGAAGGCCTGGTGGAGAGCTAGGGGCACCTGTGGCAACATTTATAGGCCTGGCAAAGTAATTGTGGCTTCGAATCGTGGCTGTGGATCGTGGCGCACGTCCCAATAAAATCGGAAGGTGGAGAGATTTCCTTGACCAACCCGCCGGCGGGTCGTTTGGAGTTCTAGGCTGAAACGCGCGTGGGTCGATGGTTTCGGCTAAAGGAATTCAAGGTGTCGTTCGGCAGTTAGCGTTTCACTACCGAACGGGTCGTTCGGCCTCACATTTCAAAGCACGCCAAGGAAAGGAAACAAATTGCAAAGGAAATATTACAAGAACGACCGATCCGGGTATACATCAATAAGAACATTCAAGCGTTAAGGAGTTTTGCAAGTGCGTGACGAACATTGGATACTATCAAGTGGGAGTTATCCAAGATCTCCCGATAGTCCTTTTGGGCATCGGATAAGTCGTAAGCTCGCATCGCATTGCTTTACTCCGGTAACGTACCGATTCTCGCTCCGCTTCGGTCTTTGCTATCAATCCAGGGAGATCGGCTATTTTCTTCTCGGTCAATCTCCATTTCCGCCGACAAGCTTTTCAATTCCGCCTCTAGAGCGAGCCTTTCGGCGACTTTCGGATCGTAAGAGGCTTGCGGGTCGCCAAGGCATCCTTATGGCTTTTTGCTTGGGATTGTATCCCGTTCATGGCCTCGTTCCAGCATCGCTTTTTCCTTTTCAATGGCCGAACGGGAGCGCAATTTCCTCCAAGCACGCCTCAAGGGAACATAGAAGGGCTCTAAGTCGTAGATGGACGACGAGAAAAGCTCGATGTCATCGGGAAGTTTGCGGCTAATGGGCTCAAACATCTCTTCAAAATGACGAGAGATCATTGAGCCGATCCCTGGACGTTCTTCTCTAGCCGTGCCGCGATTTCTTTGAGCTTGAGCAATACCTCGTCGGGCAACGGCCGGTTTACTTCTTTCATCACATCGGTACCGACGGGCCCTCCGATGGCGAGGGCTCGATGATGACGGGGCGTGATCCCCGAAAACAACACCGCCGAGGTGAGAATGCTAGCATCAAGGTATCAAGATTAAGAGCGGAACCAAGTACCTCATGAATGGTATCTTGAGCGGGAGCAATCGCAGACGGAGGAGGCGTCCGAGCGAGCCGAAACGTCCAAGTCGGGAGATGCCGGTGCAGCAATCGGCCGACTCGTGAGTTTCCGGGCCGGGGAAGAATCGGATCTTCCTCTCGTGGGGTTGGCCGTTGTTGCTTGGCCGATAGGCGATGACATCCCGGGGAGAACTTGGCGGCTCCGGTTGAGTTGAGGGATTCATCTCCGGGAGAGCGTGCCGATTCCGCGAGAAGGTGATGAAGATGAAACCTCTCTTCGGGATGGGCAATGCAACCCTGGAAGGGCTCGCCCGTTGAACCACCGGAACATCTACAAGTGGTTCTCCAACGCTTTCTTCCGCAAATGTCCAAATGAAGGGATAAGTGCCGGTGCTCATCCTTGAGAAAGAAAGAAAGACCATACCGATGGATGGGGCATCGGCGGGGCATTGGTTACGAAGAATGTTGGACTCGGTCCGAAATACACAATGATATGATCCATCAAGAACGGAGTGACCCAGGAATCAAGAAGGTAAAGGAGCTTACCTCAATCGGTATTTTCTTGACGGTTCTCCTCCTTTTAGCGCTCGGAGGGGGAACCGGATGCAATCCTTGCCTCCCGTCAATAGCAAGGCCGGGAAAGGCCGGGATCGGTGGTAGCATACCTGTCCATCGGTTGGCGCGAGGTTGTGGATTTAAACCCCAATGCTTTCGAAATCGGGCCTTCGGCATTATAAGTGATTACCTTGGCTCGAGGGGCAGGTATCGTGTTCGTGGACAAAAGATGAAGGTCAAAACCCCGAATGGAGAAGGAGTGCTTGATCTAAAGGTTCATTGTGTTACCTGCGAAATCGGCAGGAAATCGGGCACCAATTCCGCACGTAACACATGGACAAAGTTCATTGAAGATGTGGTCATGGAATTCTTGCCACCATGAGCTGAAGGTGGGGTGAACTACGATTGCAGGCACAAAAGGACATGTGTAGACAGTGGGACTGCACACGTAGTTGAAAACTCTGCTGCACTGCATTGATTCTTTGATTTCCTCCCTGGGCTTGAGGAATTCATGCAGAAACAATCTTGGGGGCACTCGGCCGCATCCAAGTTGCCCGGCCATTATGTTGGGCCGGTAGTACTCATAAGTACGGCATTCGCCTCCCTCCATTGAACTCGGCCGGTAATATACATGGGCGGATTATGACATTAAAGATTTCCGGGAATCTCCCATCTTGATGGCCGGGCTCAAAGGAGAACTCGACGGGGAAGGTCGAGTATCACGGCCTAGATAAGGGAGCCAAAGAGGATCGGGGAAGCCTTTGAAGAACAGCTCGAAGAGTTGGGTGATGTCCCGCTGAACAATAACATGGTTGAAGTTGCTTCTCCATAGCTTTGGCATCCTCTCGGTGACTTGAAGCTCTCCTTCGGGGGGATTGGACCGGGGGAAGGACCGGAGTTCAAGTCGACGCCTATAATCTGATGCATGTGAAGTTGCAGCCAAATCTCGAACAAACCACCAAGGGCCATTGACGCACGTTATCCTCTGGCTGGTATACATTTGGGTAACCGTCGATGAAGCATATGGTATACACCGCCCAAGAGGAATTTTCCCGGAGGAAGGCGGTTGCCGCCGGCCGATGGATCGCCATTGCAATATGATTCGAGTGGGTTCATTGGCCTTGCCACGAAGACAAACCCGCATAGCCACATGTTCAAGAAGGCTCTGTATTCAACTTCGCCGAGGGGATTGTCTTTCATGTGCTTCGCAATATAATTCTTGTAGCCATTCCCTGGCTTTACCCCTGTCTGGCGTGAGGAGTTCTTGAAATTCCAAGGCTGAACAGACCCGGTGATGTCAAGGCCGGTGATCATATACACATCGGCCAAAGTTGGAGACATTGGGCCATGCCCAAAAAGGAAGGCATTGACGCCGTTAGACCAGAAGTGGCACGCGGCTATCAGAAGATCTTCATTCTTGGGCATCTCAGCTACGGATAACTCCAAACATTGAGCGATGCGGAGAGTATCCGGATTGGTTAATCCACTCTTATCCGCAAGAACCCTACGGTACCAAGTCTTCCACCGCGATTGGGGGCAAAGGCCGGTTCTTGAACGCATCTTGCCACCGAGGAGGTGGAGATAAAGCTACCTTGAAAGGAATTCTCTGAGATTCAGCGGCAATGAAATCTCGAGGGTCAGGATTCCCTTCGAGACCGAGATAATAAGATTGCGAATTGGCCTCAATGGGAATCAGCAGGGCAGTAGACGTTTCCTGGAAGAGAGCGGAAGAAGAAAATCTCGTATAAAATTGAAAACCTAATGCCGAACGAAGGTTTGGAGGGGGTGAAATTACCCGAGCAGCTTGGTGCCGAGTTGCCATTGGAGATTCGAGCTCGGAGCAAAGGGGATCTAGGGTTGGATCTCGAACGAAGAATCCGGCGGATTGCGAAGAACAAAGTGTTGACGAGTTTGGCTCAAGGATTCGTGGTCGGAGTCAATTGTGGAACAAAATTACTTTTATCCCACAATTGAAGGGGCATGTGTTAACACCAAAATTTGGTAAGGAGTATGACATGTGGGTCCAATTCGGAAAAGAGTTCGTCCGGTGGAAGGAAAGGCATCTTCGGAGATTTTCGGCGAAGGATCCGCGGTCGGCTATCCGCTCCGAGTTCGGCAAAGGAACAGTAGAGCTGATTTTGCGGGATTGGACGGTGACGTGATTCGATCGAGAGGGAGCGAATGGATGGACGAGTGATCAAGCTTAGTTAGGCAATGTATCCATTCGCGGTTGTAATCGGCGGGGTATAAATACGACCCCTGGATGTATGTAAAAAACACGTTCATTCCTCAATACACACCGGCCTTACGCCAAACCCTAGAGTCCCTTGTCGTGTCGTCGAGTTCTTCGAGAGGACCAATCGATCCGTCGACCTCCGTGAGTACGGCAACCTTGTATCATGTCTAGTATCATGCGGTGGATTTAGATCTGATGCAAGTAGTCTTGTTACCATGCTTCGTGTCATGCGGTAGATTCAAGCTTGGTTCAAGAGGGTTTCTTGTTAGATCATGAGCCATGCGGTGGGCTAAGATCTAGCTTGAAGCTAGTTATCGGCTCTATTGGGTTTTGGCAAGATCCAATAGATTCATTAAGTTACCCTGTGTTATCATGAGTTTTGCGTTATGTTTTAATTCATGTAACACTCTTTTGCCCAATCTAGATGGGTTTGGATCGGCTCTTTTCCTTTTAAGATCCGTGCAAGAGCAAGGTTTCGTGTTTTGACGCGTGGATCTCGTGTTCCCCGATAGCCGAAACCGAATCGATCTAGGTTGTTACGTGTTGCGGGTTCAAGCTTGCTTTGTTGGTATAAATCTTGAAAGAGCCGGTATCATGCGGTAGATGCAGGTTTTTGGGTTGCTTTGGAGCTAGTCATCGGGTGGATTAGATTTCCATTTCGGCTTGATAGATTTATTCACGTGGTAATGTTTGTTCCTTCTTCATGGACCCCGAATCGGTTGTTCAGCCGCATTCGGTTATATCTTCACGAGTAGATCACGTGCGTTATTTATGTTTTAAAAGACGTATGCTTCTAGCTTTCCATGTTTGGGTTGTATCATGCGGTGGATAGGTCTATTTATGGAAAGTGGTGCGTTCTTTCATGCAAGTTGTATCATGCGGTGGATAGATTTGCTTGTGCTCGTACCCGACGGATCTTAAAGTGATTAGACATGCGGTAGACTAATGCTTTGGATCTATGCATGCTTATTTTAATACATGATCATGTTCGTGCTTTGCTTTATTTAGTGTTAATCTTCATTGAGGATCGGTCATGGCTTTGCACCTGCATTCCCGTTTATTCAAAGACCGATCGTTGTCATGCTTACGTCATCCATTCGGCAATGTTCCTTTTTCCTTTGTGTTTACCCGAATGGTTGCGGTTCTTTGACAGTAGCTTCACATAGCTACATGTCGTCTTGCTTGGCTTCTTAGCCGTAAATATGGAACTCGCTCGGTACCACCCGTAGGTTCCAAGTTTTGGTATTTAACTCGTTTTCCCTTTGTTAATTTTCAGGAAAAAATTGACCGGCACGTCACTTTCTCTCCCGCGCGTGCGAAGCTAAGCTTTTCGGCTTGCTGTGTGATTGGCGCCGAGTGCATATTTTGCGTCAACACTTCCCACCTCCTTGAGGTCATGATCACCAGGGTTGTTGGATGTAAACCTGCAAGAAGCAGTTGTAATGTAGTTTTTGTGCTAAGGGCAATGCATCTAGGCACTGGCCATTTCTTCTGTTTGCGAATTTTTGTTCTGAAGGCGGCCTCGTTCTTGAGCGCCTAGGCCGTTTCGTGTCGATGTGTGTAATCCCGCTCGTTGGTGATCATCGATCGATCTCAATGCTAGGATAATATTTCTTCAGATATCTTCCATTTATTGCGGCGGAAAATTCTTCTCCCAGCAAAGTTTTCAATATATATGCATTACCAGGGACGCATCTGACCACGCGGAAAGGTCCTTCCCAGTTAGGGGACCATTTGCCGAATTCACTGTAATTAGTTCCAATCGGCAATAGCGCTTTCCAAACCAAATCGCCTTCTGCAAATTGCCTTACTTTCACCTTCTTGTTGTAGTACTTGGCAACCCGCAGTTTGTTCTTCTCAATGTTTTCCAGGGCCCTAAGACGGATCATGTGTAAATCCTCTAGCTCGTCCATCATTAGACCACTGTAATCCTTGGAGCTCAAATCTTTCTGTAACACAACCCTCCTTGAATCTGATTGCACCTCCCAAGGTAGAACCGCGTGGTGTCCATAAACCAATTCATAAGGAGAGGTCTTTGTAGCTCCATGGGGGGCCATTCGGTAAGCCCACAGTGCCTCACTGAGTACCGAATGCCACCTCCTTGGCTTCTGGTCGATCTTCTTTTGTATCAGCTTGATCATGATCTTATTAGAAGCCTCTGCTTGACCATTAGCTTGGGCATAATAGGGAGAAGAGTTGAACAATTTGATTCCCATGCTTTCGGAAAACTCTCTGAACTCTAGTGACACGAATTGTGCCCCTTGATCCGTGGTGATTGTTTGAGGGATTCCAAACCGATAGATGATGTGCTCCTTGACAAATTCAACCATGTTTTCTGATGTCACCTTCTTCAGTGGGATCGCCTCAACCCATTTAGTAAAATAATCTGTAGCCAAAAGCACAAACTTATGCCCCTTACTAGATGGTGGATTAATTTGGCCAATCAAGTCTATACCCCAGCCCCTGAATGGCCATGGCTTGATGATGGGATTCAATGCTGACGCGGGGACCCTTTGAATGTTTCCAAACCTCTGGCAATCCTGACATCCTTTGTAATACTCAAAGCAATCCTCTAGTATCGTCGGCCAAAAACACCCAGCTTGCCTAATGACCCATTTCATACGGTAGGCCGATTGGTGTGCTCCACATATCCCATCGTGCACTTCGCTCATCATTTTCTTGGCTTCCTCTGGACCCAGGCATCGTAATAATACCCCATCTAATGATTTATAGAATAAATTATCATCCAGAAGAACGAACTTTATGGCCTTGTACCTGAGCTTCCTAGAGACCTTTCGGGATGGATCCTTCAAGTAACCAACGATCTCTTTCCTCCAATCATCTTCTGCAAGATCCGTCCTCAGTGCACACACTTCCGCAGCAAACGCTTCTTGACTCTCTTTGTAACCAGAGGCGCTTTGAGCCAGCCTGTTTGCTTCTTCGTTATGTTCCCTAGGAATATGTTTGTAGAGTTACCAACGGAAGCTCTTCAAGATTTCCCCGCATTCTTCGTAGTAACTCCTCGCGTGCTTCACTTTTGCACTCGTATTGGCCGTTCAATTGCTTGATCACCAGCTCCGAATCTCCATAAACTTCAACCGGAACGGCCGCCTTCTCTCAAATATTGAAGCCCTCGAAGTAATGCTTCGTATTCGGCACCGGTTATTTGTGACGGTGGAGGGGCGTATAGGGATGGCAAATTCAAACATCTCACCTTTAGGCGAAATCGAAGAGGATCCCTACTCCCCCACCTTTACCACATGATGATCCATCAAAAAATAAAGCCCAAGGGGTAATTTCAAGCAAATCAAATGACGGATCGTGATGTTCGGTTATAAAATCGGCAATGATCCGTCCCTTGATAGCTTTTGCCGATTCGAACTTTAACTCGAACTCGATAAGGCCAAGATCCATTTGCCAATCCCGCCATTCAAAATTGGCATAGATAACATATGTTTTATTACATCGAACTTGGAATACACGGTGCATTCGGCATTTAACAAGTAGTGTCGAAACTTTGTACACGAGTAGTACGCGCACAAGCACGGCTTTTCCGTAGCCGACTACCCCGGTCTCGGGATCAAGTAGTTTTCGGCTAAGATATGCTACTACCCGCTCCTTTCCTTCAAATTCTTGAATAAGGGCCGATCCGATGGTTTGGGTATCGGCCGCCACGTACAACTTGAAAGGCGTATCCAGTCGAGGAGGGACCAAGACGGTGGCTCCTTCATGTCTCGCTTGATCTCATCGAAAGCCTTTTGTGGTTCGTCGCCCCATGTGAACTTCTGATCTTTCTTTAGCTTCAACAATGGAGAGAATGGCAAAACTTTCTGTGATAAATTTGAAATGAATCTTCTCACGAAATTGATTTTGCCGAGCAGTGATTGCAACTCCTTGAGATTAGTTGGAGGAACAACTTCATCAATGGCCTTCATGCTCTTCTTGCCAACTTCATTCCCCCTTCGTGGACTAAAAACCCCAAGAATTCTCCAGCTGATACCCCAAAAGCGCACTTGTTTGGGTTCATCTTTAAACCATGTTTCCGGGTGCACTCTAAGGTCCTCTTTACACTTTCCAAATGCGTGTCATGACTTAGGGACTTGATTACCACATCATCAATGTAGATTTCCACAATTTTGCCGATCAACTCATGAAAAATGTAATTCATGGCTCGCTGATAGGTTGCACCGGCATTTTTTAATCCAAACGTCATGACTATCCATTCAAACAGGCCTATATGACCAGGACATCTAAAGGCCGTCTTTGATATGTCCTCTATTGCCATGAAGATTTGGTTGTAACCCGCATTGCCATCCATGAAACTGATGACTTTGTGTCCAGCTGCGGCGTCAATCAACAAATCGGCAATAGGCATTGGGTAACCATCCATCGGAGTAGCTCTATTCAGGTCCCTGAAATCTATGCAGACCCTCATCTTTCCATTCTTCTTGTACACAGGGACAATGTTAGAAATCCACTCCGCATATCTGCATGGCCGAACGAAGTTTGCATCAAGTAATCTTTCAACCTCTTTCTTCACACCGGCCAATACCTCATCCTTGTAGATTTTTCGAGGTGGTTGCTTGTATGGTTTGAAACCAGATTTGATTGGCAACCGATGCTCGACGATAGAATGATCCAATCCAGGCATCTCCGAATAATCCCAGGCGAAGCAATCCTTGTATTCCTTGAGAAGCTTAATTAACTCTCCCCTGAAGTCTGGCTGCAAGTTTGCGCTGATGAACGTCGGCCTTGGCTTATCACCGCTTCCAATGTCAACCTCTTCTAATTTATCGGCCCGACATGAATCCTCGCCCCAACTTGCCATCAGTGCCATCTACGGGGTTCTCCATTAAAAATTACTATAAGAGCCGATTCGCTTGAATCGGCCGTTGATCACCGCCGACAGTTCAACAGACCTTCTCCCCCGTCTTTCCCCGAGAAACAATCAATGCCTTGGTATTCCCGTAAGGCTGGTTCCATGTTCGCCACGCTCACGGAGTCATCTGCTTGGACGATCTCAATCTCATCATCCACCCATTGGATAAGCGCCGGTGCATGGTGGATGGGACGCCAAGTCGGTTGGCATGAATCCGGGTCCCGCCCAAGCTGAGCGGTCGTAGGCTCCTTTACCTTCGATGACAAAGAAGGTAGTGAGCAGCGTCTTGGACCCGATCATCAAATCCACGTGAGCGCATCCCTTGGTGTCTGAAGGATTCCCAGCGAAATCATTCAGTATTATGCTGGTAGGCGTCAGATCGCTCGGGCCCATGCCAAGTTTCCTGAAGGTGGTGTACGGCATTACGTTGACTGCCGCTCCATCGTCAACAAACATCTTGGTCAATGGCTTGCCATTGACGTATCCTCTCAAGTATAGCGGCCTCATATGTCGATTCTTGGCCGGTTTGTCGAAGATTGCCTGCTTGGCCAGCACCAGTTGCGCCATCATCCCCTCGACCTGCTCATCATCTAGGGACGCCTCTTCCTGCACAACCTGGTTAGCAGGAGCCATGAATTCGTTCGGCAAAAAGTATACCATGCAAGTTGGAGCCGAACGCTTTGATCCTTCCGGTTGGTCTTTGGGTCGCCACACCTGCTTTGTTTGGATCCCCCCCTTGCCTCAGTTCACGGTTCCTCAAGCGTTGAACCCGTCTCTTCTGACTTTTGCGTAGGCCAGGCGGGCACCATTGCCCCTTCCCGCGGATGTAGGCATCTTCATACTCCTCTTGATCAGCCCACCTTAGATCAGCTTGCCGCTTCCTGGGGTGATCGATGACTTCAATTTTTTGGCGCCGATCCTCGTTAGGGTGGATCCTTCCAATTCTCTCATGGACGGATCGGCGATTGGCAGTCTCCTGCCTGTACTCAAAATATCTGTCACTGCATTCAGGACAGTTCCTCAGCATGGGCAGCTTCAAACCCTAGTTCCAACAATGCCTGAAGAATGCGCATCCCCAGTGCGCGCGTTCTTGCTCGCACGTGTATTGCTCCTGGTCCCTTCTGTGTGCTTCTTCTTCGGCCCTGCGCTTTTCCTCCTCGTACCGCCGCTTCTGGTAGCGCTCTTTCTCCATCTGGCGCTGCCACTTGTTGAGGAGGATGCGCGTGGTCACCCTGGGCTTGGCTCTGGATGATTCCCCGATTTCGATGTGGCTCTTGAGAATGCGGGGGGCTTCACCATGCACTTGTTCCAGAGTTACTTGGCGCTCTGGGTCCACTGTTCCGTCTTGTCTAGCCCTGGCTGAGGTCAAGACTTTGACCTTTCCCTTCTCCTCGGCCGTTACCATGTTAACAGAAAAGCCCACCATGTTCTGAGGGAAGGGGTGGCCATCCAGCTTCATCTTGTTGTCGAACTTGAGGTGCCCCTCCTGGATGGCTTTCTGGATCCTCATCCTGAAGACCCGCAGCTTGTTGATGGAGTGCGAATCCCCGTCGTGGAAGCCACGGAAGTTCCCCCTTAACTCCATCGGGTTGAAGCATGGAATGCCCTTCGGAGCAGTTTGATTCGGCCTTCCTTCACTAAGAGCTCAAACAGTTTGTCAGCATTCGTGATATCAAAATCGTAGGTGCCCTTGGTTCCGGTTTCCGACCCGTCTTTGATTCATCGTCAACGGCTCTTTCCCCCACATGATCTTGGCTGCGGCCACATCCAATTCATCATCAGAATCCTCGATCAGATCAGCCTTGTCTAAGAACTGGTTGTAGATATCAGCGACATCATGCTGCTTGCCAAACTTAGCATCCTTCTTGAGGCCATACGCCTGGTTGCTCATCAATGATAGCTTCTGCGATAGCTGGCCCAGGTTTTCAAACTCCATCCCAAAAAGTTTCTCGCGTACGGCCGGGAGATCCGGCGACGGCCATATCGACCCAACCATGCTGGTCATCCGGCAAGTTAAGCGAGAAGCACATGCCTTTAACGTCCCCGAATTCCCCCGAGAAACTCTAACGGTGTCTCGCCGTGCCTCTCGCTCCGGGGGTGGCAAGGTCGATCAGCTTCTTCTCCGAGCTGCCACTGAAATAATGAGCGTGGAATTTCCGCTCTAGGTCCTTCCATTTGCAAACTGACTCAGGGGGTAGGGACGAGAACCACTGGAATGCTGGACCTGTTAGTGATGCGGGGAAGTAGCGGACCCTGAATGTTTCCTCAGCTAAGCATTCCCCGAGCTGCATGAGGTATCGAGCGATGTGCTCCACTGTGCTCGTGTCGTCCTGCCCTGAAAATTTCGTGAACTCTGTCGGAGGTTTCACCCTTGGCGGAAGGAGCATGTTGTAGTACCACTCTGGGAACGGCGGCTTGTAGGCGGGTCCCTGCGTTTTTGGCTTGAGGCCGAACTGATTTTGCATCAAGTCGGCCATCTTCCGTGCCAGGGCGTCGTCCTCTTGCGCGCCTGCAGCTGGCGCGTATCCTGGATGCGGGAAGGCATCAAATGCCCCATAGTTTCCCACCTCATGGTAGCCTCCGCCGTATAAGTTCCTCTGCAGCCAGTTGTTCGCCGGAGCGATCCTGTGGCCGGAGGCAAGTGGGGCTCCAGGCGAGCCGAATGCTAGTTCTCCGTACGTAGGCTGGTACGGATTCGGGCCGTGCACGGGGTTGACCCGTGCTGCCCTGCGGTGGTGGCTGGATTGGCTGCCCTCTGAGGCCGTACCGGGGGCCGAATTGGTCGACCCCCGGCCCCGCGGAGGAGGCTGGAAAGCTTGACTTCCAGAGCTCTGAGGAGGAGGTTGAAGTGGCTGACTCCGTAATGGTGGTTGAGAGATTGACTCGCCCAGCTCCACGGTGCCCCCTTGGACGGGTGCCTTGCTGAATGCTTGTTCCATGCCTGGGCCAAAGACGGCCACCATCATCTGCTGGAGCGCACCGAGGAAGGCTTTGTGGTGCTTGCTCAACATGTAGTCTGCAGATTCCCGGAATGCTTGCATGCACTCCTCTTTCTCTTGCTGAGACGTGACATCGCTCTCCCCTGGTAGCAACACCCTGGGCATCTCGTTCTTCAAGTACGGGACGCCACTTCTATTTTTCTTGAAGGACAGCAGACATTTTTGCTGGAACTGGTCCATGGCGTCCTGGAGTTGCTGCCGCTGTTCGGGAGAGAGGTCCTCAATGTTGACGTCCATGATGTCCGTGATGTCAGGCATCTTGATCTATTCGGCTGTGGTCCCACCAGGGCGTGCCAAAAAGTGTGTTGACGCAAAACGTGCACCTAGCGCCAAACACACAGCAAGCCGAACAAGCTGGCTTTACACGCGCAGAGAGTCACGAGACGTGCCAGTCAATTTTTCCTAAAAATTAACAAAAAATAAAGGAGTTAGATACCAAAGCTTGGAACTTGCCGGGTGGTACCAGACAGTTCCATATTTACAGCTAGGAAGCCAGATGGGATGACACATAGCTATAAAGAGCTATCTGCCAAAAAACTGAAACCATTCGGGAACTTGTAAAAGGGAAAGGTAACATTGCCGAATGGATGACGCAAGCATGACAGCAATCGGTCTTTGTTTGAACAAAGATGCACATGCACGAGGTCAAGACCAATCCCCATGATGATTAGCATCAAACAAATGAATAAAGTAAAGCACGAACATAAACATGTAATAAACAAGTATGCATAGATCCAAAGCACTAGTCTACCGCATGTCTAGGTACTTTAAAAACCCGTCGGGCACGATATCAAGCAAATCTATCCACCGCATGATACAACTTGCATGAAAAAACCGTACCACTTTCCACAAATAGATCTATCCACCGCATGATACAATCTAAATATGGAAAGCTAAAAGCATACATTATTTAAAGCATGAATTACGCACGTGTTCTACTCGTGAAGAAACATAACCGAATACGGCCGAATGTACCGATTCGGGGTCCATGAAGAAGGAACGAACATTACCAAGTAAATAAATCTATCAGATTGATTTGAAATCTAATCCACCGGATGACTAGCTCCAAAGCAACCCAAAAACCTGCATCTACCGCATGATACCCGGCTCTTTCAAGATTTATACCAACATTGGCAAGCTTGAACCCGCAACACGTAACAACCTAGATCGATTCGGTTTCGGCTATCGGAGAGTACAAGATCCACGTGTTAAAACACAAACTCAACTCGTACAAGGATCACAAAAGGGATAAAGCCGATCGAAACCTATCTAGATTGGGCAAAGTGTGTTACATGAATCTAAACATAAAGTAAAAACTCGAAGCAACACGGGGTAACTTAATGAATCTATTGGATCTTGCCAAAATCCAATAGAGCCGATAACTAGCTTCAAGCTAGATCTTAGCCTACCACATGGCTCATGACCTAACAAGAAACCCTCCTGAACCAAGCTTGAATCTACCACATGACACGAAGCATGGTAACAAGACTACTTGCATCAGATCTAAATCCACCGCATGATACTAGACATGATACAAGGTTGCCGGTACTCACGGAGGTCGACGGATCGATGAACCCTCTCGAAGAACTCGACGACACGACAAAAGGACTCTAGGGTTTGGCGTAAGGCCGGTGTGTATTGAAGAATGATTGTGTTTTTTACATACATTCAGGGGTCATATTTATACCCTGTCAAGTACAACTTCAAATGGATTCGTTGCCTAACTTATCTCTAAGCTTGATCGCCTATCCATCCATTCGTTCTCCCTGATTGAGCCACGTCACCGTCCAATCCCGCAAAATCAGCTCTACTGTTCCTTTGCCGAACTAGAGCATATAGCCAACCGCAGATCTCTTTGCCGAATTTCTCTGAAAAGATCCTTCCTTCCACCAGACGGACTCTTCATCGAGCCGGACCCACAAGTCAGACTCCTTACCAAATTTTGGTGTTAACAGGTCGGACGACGCCTAGCCCTGAAACGCGTCCTGCGGCGTCGATTCTACCTCTGTAACTTCCTTGAATTTGCATGTATGTAAAAATTTGAGATTTAAAAAACTTGCCGTGAAATTATGTGCTCACGAAATCGAATAAGGATGTCTTCCGTTTTTCCTTCCCTGGTTCCTAGATTTAATTTAATTTGACCAATAATTGTAGGACTTATAAAAAGGCTAGAGTGAGAAGTTTTCATTTGGGAGGATTCAAATTTGAATTGAAATTCAAATTTGAATTGAAATTCAAATTTGAATCAATTTAAAAGCCTTAAGGAATTAGAAAAGCGTTACTGTGCTGAGCGGGCCGACAACCTACCAACCAGCCCACGGCCGCTTTCGGCCCGTTAGCCGGCCCAGCAACCAGCCCCGCGCCGTGCCACCTACCACCGCGCGCGCGGAGCCGCCGACGAGGCGGGACCCACCGCCCGCGTCGGCCGGACGCGATGACGCAAGGGCGTCATCCCCTTCCTTTTGCCTTTGGCCGACGCCCAAAGGCAAAGGCGGGGGGAACGCCGCCGCGCCACCGCCGCCGCGGCGTGCCGCGCGCCCCGTGCATCCGGGCCGCCCACGTCTCCCCACCGCGCTGCCCTATATAGGAGCCACCGAGCCCGGCCGGGAGCCCCCGAACCCTAACCGCGCCAGGGGAGCCGCCCTGACCTTCCACGCGGACCACCGGAGGAGAAGGGGGTGAAGGATGAGAAGGAGGGGGAGAGAGAAGCCGCCGCGGGGAGGGAGCCGTTCACCGCGAAGATCGGTGCCGCCCGAGGGGGAGCCGGACCCGCCGTGATCGTCTGCTACCTCTACTTCCTCTGCCGCACCGACGCCGCGCCGCCGCCGCCTACCTCCTCTTCTTCCTCGCCATCCCCGCCGTCCCGCCGCTCTTCACCGACGCGCTCCACTCCGGCCAGTGGCCACTGAGGTGAGAATGCCGCTTCTTCCCTCCTGTGGATGCCGCGGCCTTCGAGCCGAGGTGGAACGCTCCGCGCCGCCGCGCCGCCTCTGGTGATGCCGACCATCGTGCCAGGCTGGGACGAACTTTCTTGCAGGAGCAGCTGCCTTCATCGACGCGTGCTCGCTCGCTAGCTTATTTACTCCTTGTCACCGTCGCATGCCGCACCGTGCCGCTCCTGACCGCGACGCCGCGCCATGGTCGCGTTCTCGCTCGCGCACGGGACCGCGCGGGTCCGACGCCTTTGCGCCTAGGTGCACCCCGGCACACGCGCACGCCCTGCGGGGACGAGGCCGCGCCTTCGATCCCGTTCGCTTGCGTTTTTCCCTCGCCGTCGCCTTCTAGGGCGCTCGCGTCGCCCCGGCCTTGCCGTGGCCGGGCAAGCCGCGCACGCGGTCGCCAAGGGGAGGGGCACCGATTCCTTGGCCGCCACGGACGCCCTTGCCCGACCGAACCACGCCGTGCACCCGTCACGTGCACACGGAGCCAACCGCGGGCGCCGTGCTCGCCGCCGCCCATGGCGTCGAGCCGGCTCCGCCGTGACGCCGCCACGACGCCCCGTCGCGTTCCCAATCCCGCGTTCCGGCTTGAGAAGCCCGATGCGCGTGCGCACCCCCGTGCACGCCGTCCCCCTTCACACCGCCGCGCCCGCGCGAGCCGGGTTCCGCCCCGTCGCCGCGCGCGCCGCCGCGCCCACGCCGGCGATGGCCGCGCGCGACGCCCCCCTTGCCCGTCCTCGCGCCCTCCGAGCCCGGGGAGCCCGAGGAAGCCCCATAGGCACACCTCGCTGACCAGCCGCCCGAGTCGCCGTGGAGCCCGCCGCCGGCGAGGTCATCCCGTGCCGCTGTTCCTCTCCCGGGCAATCCATCGAAAACTTAGGGGGCGGGGTTAGCTCACTGGCCGGTGTGGTGCACCGGAGACCACACACCGGCGTGGCCACATCCTGCCCGCCGGGATCCGCTGTGGCTGGGCCAATCCAGCCCGCGGCCACACGCCGGCCCTCACGGCGCCGAGCCGCACAACCCCACGCGGGATCGCGTGCGGCGGCCGGTGGCCGCCCAGCCGCACGCGGGCCGCGAGCGCCGGGCCGCACCCGATCCGAAATCGGGGATCCGGTGTGGCTGGGGAGGGTTTAAGGGTTTAAACGTATTTTTAAATTCCAGAAAATGGTTTTTCCCTTTGAAAAATCCCAGAAAATCCATTTTAACTCCAAAAATTGTGAAACCTCTTCCAGAAAATTTCTAAAATCTTAAACTCCGGGTTGGGATGGTGTTTGCTCTCTTTTGGTTCTTAAATGCTCTTATTTGGATTTAAATTGCATTAGGACCGCTATTTATTTTTCCTATCGCGCTATTAGGAGCAAGCAGGAGCCGAGAGCCGAGCCACGAGTACGACTACGCCGACGACTTCGGCTGCGGAGGACTACCCGACCCCGGGTTCACGCCCGACCGATTCTCGAAATACCCATTAGGCATTGCTAAGTTGTATTGCTAGTGCTTTACTTTAATGTACACATGTTGATGAACCTTGCAATCGCCTCTTTGTTTACCCCCGTCCTTGATTGTCCTACTACTATATATATATATATATATATGTTTATGTGAGCGTATGTATACGCCGAGCTTCGCGATGCATGTGTTGGGATGGGAATAGTGGTTCTGGGCGTGTGTGGGGTAAAAACCGGCAGGAGAAGGCGTTTTGGGTACTTTGGTGGGGGTGAGCTCGAAACAACCGATCTGGGATCGGGGATAGGGGTGCACCCCTCAGCGCAACCCTCCTGTTACGGTTTTCGGAGCCTAGGTGTTGGGGTTTTACGTGCACTTGGAGGATATGAGCTCGCCCCGGTCTGAAACCGAGTGGATCAACTTGTTTATAGGACATCGTACACACCACCCCGCCGAGAGTGGGGATAGGGCCGTGTTGGGCTCGGCAAGTGCGGAACCATACCTGCTTAGGATGGATAGCGGGGTATCAGTGGGGGAGCGGTGGAGGTGAGACCACCCTCTCAGAGCGACTCCCGTGTGGCCACACGGGAGCATTTCACAGTTCCGGTGCCGTCCCTTCCGAGGGGGGCCAGCTTTGAGGACCGGATGCAGGAATGGGTCGTAACTACCGAGAGTTCGCCGGTAGGATGGGCTCGGTCGGCCGTACACCTGCCGGGTACCATTCCGGGATGGGTACAGGTGTACACGCTCTGCAGAGTTGTTCGATCTATAGCTATAGCCGCGTCCTCGGTCATGGGCACTGCCTAGAAGACTTACTTGATCCTCATGTTTTGGGATTTCTACCTTCCCCCTACAGGTGAGAGTGTGGTGAGCCGTGGTTACAGCCGGCTAGAGGAGAGAGGCTCCATCTACCTCGTCGATCTGGTTGTAATCATTGAGGTGCGAGGAGAGGAAGTTCTCGCATCGACCCTAGACAGGAGTAGGAGGTGGAGCCGGGTCTTCTGGGTGACCAGGTGGATCCGAGCTGTGTTGAGAGACTTGGGTTTCGGGATATTGATGGAGATACCTTGTTTTTACTCCGCTGCTGCTGCTTAGGAAACCAAAGCCGCTTCCTTGTCTACACTCTTTTCCCTTTAGATGTTAGGCCACTTAAAGCTGCATACAGTTGGTGACGTGGATCTATCCCACTCCTTGGGGATAGACTTTGGGTGTGCAGGGTATGAGTCCGAGTTCGACTGCAACGCCGACGGATGGTACGACTGAGGGATACGTCGCTTCGCTCGAGTTTGCTCCGTGGCGGGAAGAATAAAGATGGAGACCCTTCGAGAAGATAGCTACCGTCGCGTAGAATTTTCACTCGATTCGGCCAAGAGGCTTGTATTGATGTACTCCATAATGGACTTGTAATAAATTCATGTACTATTAACTCTATGTGATGCGATGTATGACTTTGTGTATCTATCCGTGAGACGTTACGTATGCGATAGCCACCGATCCGGGGACTATCGCGATGGTACGGGGATTCGGGTTTTCTATGAAAATCCGGGGTTTTACGGGGTGGTACCGCAGCCATGCTTGACCGTAGCACGTATCCCTAGGAAAGGTCGATAGAGATAGGACTCTATACGCTCTACCTTTGTAGTTATACCCTTGAGCTATGTTATAAAACTCGTTCCCTCTTTGAAAACTTCTTACTCACCTGCGCTGACAGAAAAATTTCTTGCGTTTCACAGGAGATGGAGCACCAGGTCGCTGAGATCACCCCCGAGACGTGCGGGGCGATCTGCCACTGGATGGATAGGGCCCTTCTCAGGCTTGGAGTCCCTCCGACCTACGTCACATACCGCACCGAGTACGTACCCGCCGTGACCGGGCGGATGGTGCTCTGCACGGTCGCTGTGCTCCCTCACCCGAGTCTTCCCGGGTTCAAGGGAGAGGTCCGCGCGCCGCCGCACTCACCGTCGCGACCGCGCTAGACGTCGCCTGCCGCCAGGCCCTGGGCTGCCTTCTCGCACAGTACCGCGCCTCCTTCGAGACTGGGACTCTTCGACTGCTGCCCCGGGACTACTGGCGCCTTGCACCGCTCGTGGACGGAGTTCCTTCGTACGAGGGGATCCAGGACGACGTCGACGCTGCTCCCTTCCGCGAGTCCGACGAGACCCTGGTGGAGACCGCCAGCTACTTGGTCGACCTCGACAAGTACGCACGCCAACTGGAGGACGAGTCACGTACCCTCTACGGCCAGGTCAGGGACGCCACCATCGACGCCCTCCAGTACCAGCCCCGCTGTGCCGAGCTGGAGAGGGAGAACACCGCTCTACGCCACCGTGTTCGCCAGCTCGAGTTGAGCCTCGACCGCGCGACCACTGTCCTACTGCAGTCCGAGAGGGAGAGGGTGGACACCCGGGAGGAAATGCTGCACGCCAAGGAGGACCCGCGCGGGCCGACGGCCGAGTCGAACAGCCGAAGGACAAGCTCGAGCGCAAGGACGACTCGCTCACGGTACGCGCTCACCTGCCGGGTGTGAGCGGCTCAAGGTGGAGAAGCTGGAGAAGAGCCGGGCGGACAACGTCGCCAACATCGCGTGGCTCACACGCACGGCCGTCTACCTGAGAGACAAGGCCGAGAGACTGAGGAGGACTTGGGAGGACACTGACTCGCTTCGCGTGGACGAGCTCTTCGAGCTCAACGGAGAGCTACCCCCCCGAGTCTCAGCGTGAGATCCGCACCGAGACCTTCGAGCTGCACCAGTCACACCTCAAGCTTCACCTGTGTCCGATGGCCCGTCTGCCAACCCTCGTCGATACTGAGGAGGTTCGAGAGGCTCACGCCTTGGTGTCTCGGATCTTTCCGCCGGACTACCCCATCGAGGACCGCTACCCCGTCACGTACCAGAGGGCACGCACTGAGTAGTGAGCTGAGCAAGAGGCATGACCGAGAGTAGTGTTTTATGCTAGTAGTTTCCATGAGTTGTTCCATGCAGCCGCGAGCATGTTCCGGTGCATGAAGAGAGTCATGCCACACCATGTAGACACTACCCTTTTGAGATTGTACCGATGTATTAGATCGTTGACTTGTTGCTGCTACCCCAACGTCTGAGTCAGCCTCAGGGGAGCAAGTGTATTATTCATGTTTGCTGTGTGCTTGGATCTTAATGGTGTTATTTGTGTCTTAATGCTTCTTTCCCTTGAGTGTAGGTTATAATTAGAATTATTTTCATGAATGTTAAAGACTCATGTGTGAGTTGGTGAGTGACGTGTGTAAGCTTTTCCCTTTTTCCTTATATTTTGAGAAGGATGTCGATCCGCCGCTCCAACCGACTGATAGCCCGCCTCGAGGAGGCAGCTGCTGAGGAAGAAGCCCAGCAGGGGCGTGGACGCGGGCGTGGCAGTGGACGTCCACGCCTGCGGGGAGGAGCTTTGGGAGCTAGGGCCCGGGGTGACGGAGCACCGCCACCACCGCCCGAGAATCCTAAGGCCGAGGTTGAGCAAGGAGCAGCCGAGCAAGGCTAGCCTGAGCCGGACCAGCCACCACCACCCCCACCTAACTTGGTGGAAGTGATGGCGCTCCAGACTCGCCCGATGCGAGAGGATGGCGGAGGCCATGGAGCACCGTGGCAACGGTGGGAACCGCATCGCTCCGCAGGACGAGGACCTCACGAGGAAGATCGAGAGGTTCATCCGCCTGAAGGCCCCCACCTTCAGCTACTCGGATGACCCGCTCGAGGCTGACGACTGGCTAAGGGTGATCGAGACCAAGCTCGACCTCACCGTCTGCTCTGATGAGGAGTGCGTCGCTATCGCCGCGCACCAGCTGGAGGGTCCTGCTAAGGCATGGTGGGACAACTACACTGCCACCCACCCGAACCCAGCTTTCATCACCTGGCTGGGAGTTCGCGAGGCGTTCCGCGAGCGCATCCTCCCCGATGAGCTGCTGGTCCAGAAGGCGCAGGAGTTCCGCACCATGACTCAGGGTGCGATGAGGGTCGAGGAGTACGAGCGTCACTTCATGAAGATGATGCGGTACGCCCCCGACGACACCAACACCGACCGAAGAAGCAGCTTTCGGTTCCCCGCGAGGCCTCCACCACGGCCTTCGCCGTGCGCCGAAGGCAAGTGAGCACAAGTCCCTTCGTCGTCTCGTCAACCGCGCCATCGCGGTCGAGGATGAGAGGAGGGGCCACGAGGAATGCATGAGGGGCAAGAAGAGGATGGGAGATCGGGACCGGCACCGACCGGTCCTTCCAGAAGCCGAGGAGCGGATAGAGCAACATGCCGAGGGGGGAGCTACCGCCCGGGCACAACCACCGGGCGTGGCTTCGGAGGAAGTGGACGTAGCCCGTTCCCCCGAGGGAGGAACCCCGGCTACCCCGGCGCAGACCGGGAGGCTACACTCGTGCTCCACCGAGCACCGCGAGACCCGCCGCAGGAGGCTTCACCGTCACCTGCTTCGCGTGTGGCAAGCCAGGCCACAAGTCCTATGACTGCCCTGACAAGAAGGCTGCTGCCACCCCCGCGAGGGCACCCGCTCCAGGAGGCCGACCTCCTCAGGCCGCGCCACCGCCGGCCGTGGGAGGCTGAACCACCTCACCGAGGTGGAGGCTGCCGACGCCCCCGACGTCGTGATCGGTAAGTTTTTGGTTTGTGGTACTTCTGCTTTGGTTCTCTTCGACACCGGTGCCACCGGGTCGTATATCACCTCTCGGTTCGTAAATAAACTTTCCCTCCCTACAACCACCCGATCGATGCCCATTATCACGAGCTCTCCGCTCGGGGATATCCGATGCACCCTGCTGTGCAAAGGAGTGGAAGTGGTCATCCAAGATCACACGTTCTATGGAGATCTGACTGTGCTGCCCTCCCATGGTATCGACATGATACTGGGAATGGACTGGATCACTGCCCACAAAGGTGTCATCTCCACTTCGCCGAGACTTGTGACTCTAGTGCACCCTGACGGGACGAGGGTTACCTTCGAGCCGATGAAGTCTCGAGACATACCGGCAGTGTACAGTCTTCACACGAAGGCCATATCGGACGTGCCGGTAGTCTGTGAGTATGAGGATGTGTTCCCAGAGGAGTTGCCCGGGTTGCCTCCTGATCGTGATGTGGAGTTCGTGATTAACTTGGTGCCGGGAACGGCGCCGATAGCCCAGAGTCCGTACCGTATGGCAGAGGTTGAGCTGAAACTGTTGAAGGCAGAGCTAGACTCACTACTCGAGAAAGGGTTCATCCGACCAAGTGCTTCACCATGGGGTTCACCGGCACTATTCGTTCCGAAGAAGGATGGAACTCAACGCCTGTGCGTCGACTACCGCGCCCTGAACGCGGTAACCATCAAGAACAAGTACCCACTGCCCAGAATTGATGATTTGATGGATCAGCTAAGGCAAGCCAAGTACTTCGAAGAAGATTGATCTCCGGTCGGGTAATCACCGGATGAAGATTCGCCCGCAGGACATCCATAAGATGGCGTTCGTAACCGTGTATGGGCAGTACGAGTACACGGTCGTGTCGTTTGGCTCGACCAATGCCCCGGCATACTTCATGAACATGATGAACAAGGTCTTCATGGCTGAGTTGGACAAGTGTGTCGTCGTCTTCATCGATGATATACTGGTCTACGCCCAGACGGCAGAAGAGCACGAGGAACACCTGAGGATCGTGTTGGGGAAGCTCAGACATCACCAGTTGTACGCCAAGTTCAGCAAGTGTGAGTTCTGGATAGAGGAAGTCGCCTTTCTGGGTCATGTGTTGTCAGCTAAAGGAGTTGCCGTAGACCCGAGCAAGATTGAGGCAGTGTCCAAGTGGCAGTCACCGAAGTCCGTGACAGAGATCCGCAGTTTTCTCGGTTTGGCCGGATACTACTGCCGGTTCATCGAGAACTTCTCGAAGATCGCCAAGCCCATGACAGAACTATTGAAGAGCAACACGCCGTATGTGTGGTCGGACAAGTGTGAAGCCAGCTTCCAGGAGCTCAAGGCTCGTCTCACCACTACGCCGGTCCTGACCCTGCCCGATGCGAGCAAGGACTTCGTGGTGTACTGTGACGCGTCGAGACAAGGACTCGGCTGCGTGTTGATGCAAGGAGGCAAAGTAGTGGCCTACGCCTCACGACAGCTAAGGAAGCATGAGGAGAACTACCCTATGCACGACCTCGAGCTAGCCGCTGTCATTCATGCCTTGAAGATATGGAGGCACTATCTGATGGAGAACAAGTGCGACATCTATACTGATCACAAGAGTCTGAAGTATATCTTCACCCAGTCGGAGTTGAACCTGAGGCAAAGGAGATGGCTAGAGCTGATCAAGGACTACAACCTGAACATTCACTACCACCCTGGTAAGGCAAATGTCGTAGCAGACGCTCTGAGCCGCAAGCACTACTGCAACAACCTGATGGTGCGAGAGGAACAACCAGCCTTGCATGAAGAGCTGGAGAAGCTGAGTTTGGAGATAGTGGAGCAGGGGCAGTTGAACCAGTTGCGGGTGAAATACACACTCGAAGACCAAATCCGACAAGCTCAGAAGGAGTGCCCAGAGATTCAAGAGGTAAAACGCCTGATGGAGAGTGGCAAAGCAGCTGACTATCGCCTCGACGAACAGGGTACACTGTGGCTGAAGGACTGCATCTGCGTGCCTCGGGACAAGGAAATTCGGGATTCGATCCTTAAGGAGGCCCACGATTCTCGATACTCGATCCACCCTGGCTGTACCAAGATGTACAAAGACCTGAGGGTACGATTCTGGTGGGAAAAGATGAGGGAAGATATTGCAGAGTACGTCGCTCGATGCGACACGTGTCAGCGAGTGAAGGCCGAACACCAGAGGCCTGCCGGACTGCTACAACCACTCGAGATACCCACGTGGAAATGGGACGACATCAGTATGAACTTCATTGTGGGTTTGCCGCGCACGCAGAAGGGAAATGACTCTATTTGGGTGATAGTTGACCGATTAACCAAGGTAGCACACTTCCTACCCGTTAGGACGGACTACCGCGTAAGCCGACTTGCAGAACTGTATGTGGACAATATCCTAAAGCTTCATGGGGCTCTGAGGAGCATTGTGTCAGACAGAGGGCCCCGTTCACCGCCCGCCCGGAAAAGTTTCCATGCTTCCATGGGCACCAAGCTGAACTACAGCACAGCATTCCACCCACAGACTGACGGTCAGACGGAGAGGGTGAATCAAGTACTAGAAGACTTACTGAGAGCTTGTGTGTTGACCTATGGGTCCGACTGGGAAAAGAGTCTATCATATGCCGAGTTCTCATATAACAACGGCTACCAGGCCAGCTTGAAGATGGCTCCTTTCGAAGCCCTGTACGGCAGAAAGTGTCGGACACCGTTGATGTGGTCCGAGGTGGGGGAACGAACCTTTTTCGGTCCCGCCACCATTGTTGAGGCCGAGGAAAATGTCGCCAAGGTCAGGGAGAACCTGAGGATAGCTCAGAGCAGGCAGAAGAGCTACGCCGACCCGAAACGAAAGGATGTATCGTTTGAAGTGGGGAATCACGTCTACTTGAAGGTGTCACCCCTCCGAGGCACGAAAAGGTTCCACATCAGGGGGAAGCTGTCCCACAGGTACGTTGGTCCTACCCTATTGTGAGTAGGGTCAGAAAGGTAGCTTACCGACTCGAGCTACCCCCGGAGCTCGCTAGAGTGCATCCGGTGTTCCATGTATCCCAACTTCGGAAGTGTGTGGTCGTCGAGAAGAGAGTGCCCGCTCAGGCACTCGACGTCCAGGAAACCCTGGAGTACCTGGAGTACCCGGTTCGGATCCTGGACTGGGCGGAGAAGTCGACCAGGAACACCACCACGCGCTTCTGCAAGGTGCTATGGAGTAATCACTCCGAGCGTGAAGCTATGTGGGAGAAGGAGTCAGCGTTGAGGGAGAAATACCCTCATCTCTTCGAAACGGAGGTAACTACTTAATCTCGGGGACGAGATTCTTGTGAGGGGGGAGTCCTGTAACATCCTTGAATTTGCATGTATGTAAAAATTTGAGATTTCAAAAACTTGCTGTGAAATTGTGTGCTCACGAAATCGAATAAGGATGTCTTCCGTTTTTCCTTCCCTGGTTCCTAGATTTAATTTAATTCGACCAATAATTGTAGGACTTATAAAAAGGCTAGAGTGAGAAGTTGGAATTTTCATTTGATTTTTATTTGGGTTTTCACTTGGGAGGATTCAAATTTGAATTAAAATTCAAATTTGAATCAATTTAAAAGCCTTAAGGAATTAGAAAAGCGTTACTGTGCTGAGCGGGCCGACAACCTACCAACCAGCCCACGGCTGCTTTCGGCCCGTTAGCCGGCCCAGCAACCAGCCCCACGCCGTGCCACCTACCACCGCGCGCCGGAGCCGCCGACGGAGCGGGACCCGCCGCCCGCGTCGGCCCGACGCGATGACGCAAGGGCGTCATCCCCTTCCTTTGCCTTTGGCCGACGCCCAAAGGCAAAGGGGGGGGGGGGGAACGCCGGCCGCGCCACCGCCGCCGCGGCGTGCCGCGCGCCCCGATGCATCCGGCCGCCCACGTGTCCCCGCCGCGCCGCCCTATATAGGAGCCACCGATCCGGCCGGGAGCCCCCGAACCCTAACCGCGCAAGGGGAGCCGCCCTGACCTTCCACGCGGACCGCTGGAGGAGAAGGGGGTGAAGGAAGAGAAGGAGGGGGGAGAGAGAAGCCGCCGCGGGGAGGGAGCCGTTCGCCGCGAAGACCAGTGCCGCCCGAGGGGGGAGCCGGACCCGCCGTGATCGTCTGCTACCTCTACTCCCTCTGCCGCACCGACGCCTCGCCGCCGCCGCCTACCTCCTCTTCTTCCTCGCCGTCCCGCCGCTCTTCGCCGACGCGCTCCACTCCGGCCAGTGGCCACTGAGGTGAGAACGCCTCTTCTTCCCTCCTGTGGACGCCGCGGCCTTCGAGCCGAGGTGGAACGCTCCACGCCGCCGCGCCGCCGCTGGTGATGCTGGCCATCGTGCCAGGCTGGGACGAACTTTCTTGCAGGAGCCGCTGGCTTCATCGACGCGCGCTCGCTCGCTAGCTTATTTACTCCTTGTCACCGTCGCATGCCGCACCGTGCCACTCCTGACCGCGACGCCGCGCCATGGTCGCGTTCGCGCTCGCGCACGGACCGCGCGGGTCCGACGCCTTTGCGCCCGTGTGCAGCCCAAGCACACGCGCACGCCCTCCGGGGACGAGGCCGCGCCTTCGATCCTGTTCGCTTGCGTTTTTCCCTCGCCGTCGCCTTCTAGGGCACTCGCGTCGCCCCGGCCTTGCCGTGGCCGGCAAGCCGCGCACGCAGTTGCCAAGGGGAGGGGCACCGATTCCTTGGCCGCCACGGACGCCCTTGCTCGACCGAACCACGCCGTGCACCCGTCACGTGCACACCGGCAAACCGCGGGCGCCGTGCTCGCCGCCGCCCATGGCGTCGAGCCGGGCTCCGCCGTGACGCCGCCACGTCGCCCCGTCGCGTTCCCAATCCCCGCGCTCCGCTTGAGAAGCCTCGACGCGCGTGCGCACCCCCGTGCACGCCATCCCCCTTCACACCGCCGCGCCCGCGCGAGCCGGGGTTCCGGCCCCCGCCGCCGCGCCGCCGCCGCGCGCAACGCCCCCATTGCCCGTCCTCGCGCCCTCCGAGCCCGCAGCAACCCGAGGAAGCCCCGTAGGCACACCTCGCTGACCAGCCGCCCGAGCCGCCGTGGAGCCCGCCGCCGGCGAGGTCATCCCGTGCCGCCGTTCCTCTCTCGGCAATCCATCGAACACTTAGGGGGCGGGGTTAGCTCACTGGCCGGTGTGGTGCACCGGAGACCACACACCGGCGTGGCCACATCCCTGCCCGCCGGGATCCGCCGTGGCCGGGCCAATCCGGCCCGCGCGGCCACACGCCGCCCTCACGGCGCCGAGCCGCACAACCCCACGCGGGATCGCGTGCGGCAGCCGCTGGCCGCCCGCCCGCACGCGGGCCGCGGAGCGCCGGCCGCACCCGATCCGAAATCGGGGATCCGGTGTGGCTGGGGAGGGTTTAAGGGTTTAAACGTATTTTTAAATTCCAGAAAATGGTTTTTCCCTTTGAAAAATCCCAGAAAATCCATTTTAACTCCAAAAATTGTGAAACCTCTTCCAGAAAATTTCTAAAATCTTAAACTCCGGGTTGGGATGGTGTTTGCTCTCTTTTGGTTCTTAAATGCTCTTATTTGGATTTAAATTGCATTAGGACCGCTATTTATTTTTCCTATCGCGCTATTAGGAGCAAAGCAGGTGCCGAGAGCCGAGCCGGGGAGTACGACTACGCCGACGACTTCGCCGCGGAGGACTACCCGACCCCGGGTTCACGCCCGACCGATTCTCGAAATACCCATTAGGCATTGCTAAGTAGTATTGCTAGTGCTTTACTTTAATGTACACATGTTGATGAACCTTGCACTGCCTCTTTGTTTACCCTGTCCTTGATTGTCCTACTACTATATATATATGTTTATGTGAGCGTATGTATACGCCGAGCTTCGCGATGCATGTGTTGGGATGGGAATAGTGGTTCTTGGCGTGTGTGGGGTATAAACCGGCAGGAGAAGGCGTTTTGGGTACTTTGGCGGGGGTGAGCTCGAAACAACCGATCTGGGATCGGGGATAGGGGTGCACCCCTCAGCGCAACCCTCCTGTTACGGTTTTCGGAGCCTAGGTGTTGGGGTTTTACGTGCGCTTGGAGGACATGAGCTCGCCCCGGTCTGAAACCGAGTGGATCAACTTGTTTATAGGACATCGTACACACCACCCCGCCGAGAGTGGGGATAGGGCCGTGTTGGGATCGGCAAGTGCGGAACCATACCTGCTTAGGATGGATAGAGGGGTATCAGTGGGGGAGCGGTGGAGGTGAGACCACCCTCTCAGAGCGACTCCCGTGTGGCCACACGGGAGCATTTCACAGTTCCGGTGCCGTCCCTTCCGAGGGGGGCCAGCTTTGAGGACCGGATGCAGGAATGGGTCGTAACTACCGAGAGTTCGCCGGTAGGATGGGCTCGGTCGGCCGTACACCGGCCGGGTACCATTCCAGGATGGGTACAGTGTACACGCTCGCGCAGTTGTTCGATCTATAGCTATAGCCGCGTCCTCGGTCATGGGCACTGCCTAGAAGACTTACTTGATCCTCATGTTTTGGGATTTCTACCTTCCCCCTACAGGTGAGAGTGTGGTGAGCCGTGGTTACAGCCGGCTAGAGGAGAGAGGCTCCATCTACCTCGTCGATCTGGTTGTAATCATTGAGGTGCGAGGAGAGGAAGTTCTCGCATCGACCCTAGACAGGAGTAGGAGGTGGAGCCGGGTCTTCTGGGTGACCAGGTGGATCCGAGCTGTGTTGAGAGACTTGGGTTTCGGGATATTGATGGAGATACCTTGTTTTTACTCCGCTGCTGCTGCTTAGTAAACCAAAGCCGCTTCCTTGTCTACACTCTTTTCCCTTTAGATGTTAGGCCACTTAAAGCTGCATACAGTTGGTGATGTGGACCTATCCCACTCCTTGGGGATAGACTTTGGGTGTGCAGGGTACGAGTCCGAGTTCGACTGCAACGTCGACGGATGGTACGACTGAGGGATACGTCGCTTCGCTCGAGTTTGCCTGTGGCGGGAAGAATAAAGATGGACACCCTTTTGAGAAGATAGCTACCGTCGCCGTTGACGGTGTATTTTGGTGCACCTAGCATGTTCATTACACTTTGGTTTGGATTTGATTATTGAACTAACCCGCCACTAGGCACACTAATCATATAACAAGTTCATCTTTGTGCATGCATTTGGAAGTGTTGTGTTTATGTAGGAAAACATGGACATAAAGGACGGATTCGCAATAAGTTCAAAGGAGCATTCATGGAGTCTTGTTCGTGTTCATGAGCTCGCTGAAATTACTTCCAATGGTGGTGAGGACCGAAGTGCTACGAGGAACACCCCGGGGATTGAAGCGTAAAAGATCAAACTTCATGCAAAGAGAGTCTCCATCTTGATCGCGAGGATAACAGCGTCAAAATCATCCAAGTGGAGGGGGCGAAGTAGATAAGTGCACGAGGACCCACGGAGCAAAAAGGGCGACCGAACCGGCCGAAACCGGGCTCGGGCCGGCCGGCCCGCCGGATCGGCCCAGCCCACTTCGGGCACCGGTTCGGTCCCGTCTTCCTTGCCCTCGAAGGATCTTCGACCCTAAAACCCCCGACGCGCCGCCAACAGACAGAGAGGAGTTTATTCGCACCAGAAGGCCATCTACAAGCTAGAGAGAGAGGAGGAGGATCTCCGGGGCTGGGGATCAACCACCTCGAAGGAAGCACCCTCTCGTGGAGAAGGAGGAAGACACCGGCGGAAGGGAAACCATGATCAACGGTGCCATGATCAGCACCTTGATGGGGTAATCTTCTCATTTGTCCATGGGTTGTAATCGATCTTGAGATGTAATCGCACTTTGTCGGATTATCTATCTATCATCTTGTGTTGAATATACTTTAATGCTTAAAGGTTAGCTACCATGCCGTAGAGGGAGTACGAGCTCCAATGCTTCCTTGGATCCATTCAATACGCCGTGGCCATCAAAGGTCTAGTCATGAATACCTTCGCGTAGTGACAAGTACGAGAGGAGGGAAAGGGGCGAAACCGTGGTCACAACCCCGATAGATTAGATTGGTTTTTCATGTCTTTAAGCGATTGCATGCTCTAGTATCGTAGACCCGTGGGCGAGTGTCTTCTCTCTTGATCGTTTATCATTCTTTTTAGTGTAGTTTAGTGTTTTCTAGTATAATAGTAGTTAGGGTTTTAGTAGCTAGTGTGTCGTTGTTGATCGAACGCTTGTAATCCCCTTGCTCCGCGGATTGACAAGAACCTTGGGAATCCCGTGGTGAAAAAGGTGTGGGGTCCGTACGCTTGCGGATCGTAGAGGGATACGTCTTTTATCCGTCAACAAGCCCCTTTTTTCGGCGCCGTTGCCGGGGAGCAAGTTAGTTTACATCGTTTGATTTGCATCTAACTTAGTTTATATTTTAGTTTATCTTTTATTTGCTATATGTAACATATATTATCGAGAAAAACACTTGTTTCTTTTTTGTTTTTGTTTTTATCTTATTGTCTAGATGGAGTTCGTTAATCAACCCGTGGAAGAACCGGAGAAATCATTAAGGGATTACGCTAGCCCTCGATGTGAAGACATAAAGGTACAAGAGTCGGATTCGAAGCTCGAAGCGACCAAGTATGAAATTAAATCCAAGATCATGAAGATGGTGGCGGAAAACCCATTTGAAGGGATGGTTACGGAGAACCCATATAGACACATAAGGGATTTCACGACAATATGCAACACGGTGCGTCAAGAAGGAGTTCCCGATGAATGGTTCAAATGGAATCTCTTTCCCTACTCACTTGCCGGCAAAGCAAAGACATGGTATTCGGTTGCGTCCTTTGAAGTTGAAGGCAATTGGAACAAGTTGACAAAGAAGTTTTGCGAGAAGTTCTTTCCAATGAGCAAGGTTCAACATCTAAGGAGGCAAGTGATCAATTTTATGCAAGGAGAAGAGGAAGGGATAGACCAAGCCTGGGATAGGTTTAATGAATTAATCGAACAAGGACCAAAACTCGGCTTCACCGGTGACGTACTCTTGCATACATTTTTCTTTTCCCTAACCCCTAGTTGCATGCGACACGTCGAAATGTGTGCAGGTGGGGATGTCATGGAGAAAACACTCACGGAAGCCGCCCAACTTCTACAAAAAGTTAGTAAAGCGGCTGCCATGCGAAGAGTTTGGGAAACAAGACTTGCGGAAGAGCCGGAATTTAATTCAAGGAAGAAAAAGCTTGCTGATTTTTCTAAAGAGGCAACCCCGGAAGTCACAAAAGAGGAGCCAATCATGGAGAAGCTTAAACAAGAACACATCAAGTCAAGAACTACACCAAACGTCGACTTCGCCGCACCAAATGAGACGAATAAGAGAAGCATGTCAAGCGCGAAGCCACTAAGGGAGTTCGAGCCAATGGATTGGGTTCCTATTGATTACGGAGAAGTATTCGACAAGAGAAGACCGTTCCCTAATCAAAAGGGGATGGCAAGAGCATTGGAAGTGGATTTCCCACCGGAGAGGAAAGCTGAAAATTCATACGACCTCGAAACCACCGGTGAGATTTTTGAAAAGCTCTTTGGAGATGATGTGGTGGATCCGGAACATATTGCCGAGGTGAAGAGGATCATGGGGATCAAGCCCGAAGCATCACCATACGCTCGCCTTGCTGAAATTTATTCGATCGGATCCGAAGAAGAAGAGAAGATGACGCCGCACTTGAGTTGCGAGATCAACGGAGTTCAATGCAAAGCCTTATGCGACATCGGAGCCCAAGTAAGTGTTCTATCTTCTAAAATTTACGATAAAGTTCAATACCACAACCTAGACTTAGCTCCAACATCAACGAAATTAATTATGGGAGATGGTAGAACTATCAAACCTCTAGGTATTGCTTGCAACATGAAAGTAAAAATCTCTAGAAACTATATACCAACCGATTTCTTTGTTATTGATGCTTACCATGGTAATTCTGATCATATAATCTTAGGTAGGCCTTTTCTTAAGTTGGTTGATGTCGTGTTAGATGCCGGAGAAGGCAAAGTAACAATGAACCTTAATGGAACAAAGTACACATATAACTTTCTTCGCGCTTCTAAGCACCTTACTCCTTTTCCTCCCGAAGATGAAGAAATAGAAGAGATAGATAGTCTTTGTTTTGTTGAAACCCTTAGAGACCCGCTGCAAAAAGCGATGGAAAATCAAATTAGTAATCAACAAGATGAAGAACTAGAGGAAGCAACAAAAGGCTTAGAGCCGCATGATGGTAGCGTGGAGGAAGAAAAGTTCGAAGACATAGGAGAAATCAAACCCGAGGAGCCACAAGTGCCCGAAGTAGACCTTAAACCTTTGCCCAAGGGATTAAAATATGAATTTTTGGGCCCAGACAAAACTTATCCAGTCATTGTGAGCGACGAGTTGAGTCCCGAAGAAAATGAAGCGTTGCTGATTTTATTAAAAAAACATAGGAAGGTGATTGGATATTCAATTAACGATCTCAAAGGTATTAGCCCAGCCTTTTGCACTCATCGTATACCAATGGAAGACCAATGTAAGCCCGTAGTGGACCATCAAAGGAGGCTAACCCATGCCATGCGAGAGGTAGTAAAGAAAGAGGTTATCAAGTTACTTGATGCCGGAATCATCTACCCGGTTCCGCATAGCGAATGGGTGAGCCCGGTACATTGTGTGCCGAAGAAAGGAGGTTTAACCGTGGTGAAGAATGAGAAGAATGAATTAATACCGCAAAGAACCGTGACCGGGTGGCGGATGTGTATTGATTACCGTAAGCTTAACAAAGCGACGAAGAAAGATCACTTCCCCCTACCGTTCATAGACGAGATGCTCGAGAGGTTAGCAAACCACGCTTATTTTTGCTTTCTCGATGGATACTCGGGGTTCATGCAAATTCCCATTCACCGGAAGATCAACATAAGACAACATTTACGTGTCCTTACGGAACGTTTGCATATAGGAGGATGCCCTTCGGCCTATGCAACGCTCCGGCCTCTTTTCAACGTTGCATGATGGCCGTGTTCTCGGAATTCATCGAAGAAATTGTTGAAGTGTTTATGGATGATTTTTCCGTTTACGGGAAGACGTTCGTGGATTGCTTAGCAAACTTAGAAAAGGTCCTTACAAGGTGTGCGGAGGTAGATTTGGTTTTAAATTGGGAAAAGTGCCACTTCATGGTTAAGCAAGGCATAGTGCTCGGACATGTTATATCCGAGAGAGGAATTGAAGTGGACAAGGCAAAGGTAGAGACGGTTGAGCAACTCCCACCTCCTACGGATATTAAGTCCTTAAGGAGCTTTCTAGGCCATGCCGGATTCTATAGAAGATTTATAAAGGACTTCTCAAAGATCACCAAGCCTTTAACGCACCTTCTTCAAAAAGATGTGGCTTTCGACTTTGATGAGAAGTGTCTAGCGGCATTCCGGACCTTGAAAAATGCGTTGGTGAGTGCTCCCATCATCCAACCTCCGGATTGGAGCCAACCTTTCGAGATCATGTGTGACGCAAGTGACTACGCCGTAGGCGCGGTCTTGGGACAAAGAAAGGAAGGCCGAGTTCACGCCGTTTACTACGCTAGCAAAACTCTTAGTGGGGCACAATTAAATTACGCTACTACGGAAAAAGAGTTGCTAGCGGTGGTATTCGCTTTCGAAAAATTCAGATCTTACATCGTGAACTCGAAAGTCATTGTTTACACCGATCACACAGCCATAAAGTATCTCTTGGCTAAGAAGGAAGCTAAACCACGTTTGATTCGTTGGATCCTTCTTCTCCAAGAGTTCGATGTTGAAATTCGTGATAAAAAGGGGGTGGAAAATGTTGTGGCCGATCATTTGTCTAGGATGAATCGTGGGCAAGATGATAAAGAGCCCATAGAAGATAAGATGAGAGATGACCACCTCTATAGAGTGCTTGATAAAGATACTTGGATGATTGACATAATTAGAGCAATTCGAAAGATGCCCCTCGATCATCTAGATAAAAACACTCGAGAGGAAGATAATCTCTCGAAAGTAGGAAATATTTTTGGGATGCACCATACCTCTTCAAGCTTGGCAATGATGGAGTGATGAGAAGATGCGTGCCAAGAGAAGAGAGGCTTGAGATTCTAAGGAAGTGCCACTCGGCGGAGTACGGTGGGCACTATAGCCATTTTCGAACCGAAGCCAAAGTATGGTCAAGCGGATTCTATTGGCCGGAGATGCATGAAGATACTAAAAGATATGTTGCGTCATGCCCCGAATGCCAAAGAACCGGAAACATCTCTCAAAGAAATTCTATGCCTTTGAAATACAACTTGCAAGTCGACATATTCGATGTATGGGGCATAGACTTCATGGGGCCTTTTAAAAACTCATCCGGATTCGAGTACATACTTGTTATGGTTGATTATGTATCCAAGTGGGTAGAGGCTATACCATGTCGTAAAGCTTCCACGGAGGAGTCCATCACTATGATCAAGAACGTGATTTTTCCCCGTTTCGGTACACCGAGAATCTTGATAAGTGATGGAGGAACTCATTTCACCGGGAAGAACTTCAAAAAGTGCTTGTCCAAGTTGGGAATTGAGCATAGGGTCTCCACGGCCTATCACCCACAAACCAACGGACAAGCGGAGACGTCAAATAGGCAATTAAAAAGCATACTTAACAAGACCATAGAGAAGGGAGGCAAGGATTGGTCAAAGAAATTAGACGGCGCTTTATGGGCTTATCGAACGGCGTTTAAAACACCGATAGGTATGACCCCCTATCAATTCGTCTATGGAAAATCTTGCCACCTTCCGGTTGAGTTAGAACATAAAGCCTATTGGGCGATTAAAGAGATGAACCTTGATCTCGATGCCGCGGTGGTGAAACGGAGAATTCAAATAAGCGAGCTAGAGGAGTTGAGGTTGAAAGCTTATGAAAACGCAAGCATATACAAAGAGAGAATCAAAAGGTGGTATGATAAAAGATTGAAGAAAAAAGAATTCAAAGAAGGAGATAAGGTCCTCCTCTACAATTCGAGGTTTAAAACCTTCGGAAAGGGGAAATTGCAAAGCAAGTGGGACGGACCTTATGTTGTGCATTCGGTGTTCTCCAACGGAGCGGTAACCATTATGGATATAAACGGCGATCAATTTGTGGTGAATGGACAGCGGCTTAAGGTTTACTACGAACCCGGCATCGTGCCCGTTCATCATGTTGACGTCTTTACCATGGAGGAAGAGCCCGAACGTCCCGCCTAGGACGAAAAACAAGGCACCAACTTCGTAAATAATTTTTCTTTTAGCTTTTCGGGAGTTTTTCGCGAAGATTAACCGGGCCAACTTTTTCCACGGGCCGAGGACGAAAAAAAATAAGGGCGGTGTGCAAAAACCGGACCGGCCCGGCCCCCGAGGCAGGGTGGGCCGGCCGGCCCGTCGGATCGGCCCAAGGGGGGCCCGACGCCCGATGTCCCCGAATTTCGCCCGAATTGCTCCTTTTTGACTTCCTTGTTTGGTCGGAAAATTTTAAGGGAAGTGTAAAAAAGGAAAATAAGGTTCCCGGGGCTTTTCTCTCATGACTATATATTTGGCCGAATTGGGAGCTCGAGAATCAAACCTTTCAAGCAATGTGTTGCACCCTTGTAGCGACCATTGAGCCTCCAAAAAGCTTAGAGTTGAAGGTAGAAGCCAAGAAGCCATCGATGGAGGAGGCGATGCGATGCGAGGTCAAGCTACCCGTCAAGAGGACCGCACGTATCTGTTGCGGAGGACGTGTCCCGACCGGAGCTCTTGCATCTCGCAACCCCGTCAAAGGAGAGAAGGTCCCTACACCCGTTCGAAGGTCGGCACGCCTCCAAGGCATCAAGCGCAAGGATTACAAGGAGGTGTCGCCGGAGCCTAAGGATTATGGGGATAGCGACTACTCCGACGATCGTAGCCCGAGCTCGTGGGCGGCCGCCGGTAGAGACGATGACGATTGGGGCGAGCAGCCCTATGAAAGGACTCCCGAGGGCCCCAATGGCGACGGCAACGGCGGTGGCGAAGGCGACAACAATGGAGGTGGCGACGACGGTGGTGACAACGGTGGAGATTATGGCGACGACGACCCCTTCGGATTGCATCCGGTGTCTTTGTCGAGTTTGCCGTCAATCCATCGCAGCTCTCTACACGTCGGCCGACGAATGTCTTCAAACCATGGAAGCAATGAAGCAGCGTATGGAGGACTTGGAGCGCGTAGTTGAAGATGACTACAAGTTCCTTAACCGTAACGTGCGCAAACTTTTCGGCATGGTTGGAAACATGAGAGGCAAGTGGTGCAAAGCTTGCTCGAAGTACCATTAGATCTAGTTTTCCCCTTTGGTTTTTGTAAGATACGACGAGGACGTCGTATGTTTTAAGTGTGGGGGAGAGCTAGCTCGTTAGCCTTAGCTTTTGAACTTCAAGTTTAGGTTCGGTTTAATCTTCGTGTGAGAGTCTTAGTGTTTTAATGAGTCTTTAGTTTTCGAGTCTGTTTTTAAATTTTTGCAAGTGTCTTAAATTAGTGTTGAGTCAAGAAAACCAAATAAAAAGAGTCTTTATATACATCTTTGTGTTTTATGTATTGTTTATCTTTATTTACTTGTTTGTTTAATCTTTGATTCTTGATATATGAACGCAAGTATGTGGTTTGAAAATCGTTTACCGTGGTGCTTAGTGGAATCACTACTACTTAAAGTACCCATACCGCACTTCGATCTTGAGCTTCACATACTAGTTGTGCTATGTTCGATGCTAAAAATTGGAGGATTTCAGTTCTGAAAATTATGTTAAAACCCTTGTAATAAAGGTTAGCAAAATCTCTTTTTCCAAGTTGAGAGTATAAAAAATTCCTATCCAAAGCCAAGTTTGTTTTTTTCGCTCCACTATAAGTGTGATTAGCACGATGAGTTAGGCTAGGACCCTTCTCTCTTGGTGAGTTTTAATTTCGAGCAATGATCATGTCCTTGTACTTATCTTTTGTTGCTAGCCTCGTCATATATTCAGTTCATGACTTTCGCAACGAAAGTCATGCATATCACTGAATTCCATACCTAACCTTATACATCTCTTTTGAACATCGTATTCCTTGAACACAACCTATTTTCAAAGTTTCGTCTCGTCTCTAGCATGGTTTATTTAAAAATTTCAGATTGTGTGCATGCGAGAAAAGGGAGAATTGAAAGCTTTGAAAAGATGTCAAGAGAGAGAAAAATAAAGAGAAAAAGTATGTGTATGGAAAAGAAAAAAAAAAAAAAAAAAAAAAAAAGAAAAAAAATCATCATATGTGAATGAAGGAAGAAAAAGAAAAGAGAAAGATGAGTTAGCAATGAAGATATGAGAGGGATGGATCAAGTGAAAGAAAAGAAAAATAATAAAGTGTAAGGAAGGATGTCACGTTGATTGTGAGACGAAACTTTTACTCTATTTCCAACCATGTGCAATCCGACAACGAGGACATCATTGGTGCCTTGAAGTCACAATTTTCTTTTGCCCTTGCACATGTCCACCATTCTAAATCTTCTCGTCCTTGATATCCCTACATATGGTTAATTCTCATGATCATTGGCTCTGAAAGGTAGACAACCATTAGAGGAAGTTCTTAGTTTGACAATACTTGTGTTGATTGCGCTAGCCCTACCTATAGCTCCACTTTTACATGATATATGAGAGATTAATGGGAGGTGAGAGTTTTATAAAATTTGGTTAGGATAGACACTTCATATGAGTGACTTGAGAGAGCTTGGAGAAAGGTTTTTGTCTAACACTTGTTGCAGGAATTTTTGTTTTGAAAACCATAAAAACCCTCCGATGGAAGCAAAGAAGTAAGTATGGCTGAAATTGAAAGCTTCGAGTGAAGAGTTTGAGTTGTGGGGTAAATCTTGACGTGGTAAAAGTTCTAAACGCCCATGTTTATGTTTGATTATCATTACTTTGTGTTTATGTATTAATGATGAAGGGATTGACTAACTTGTGAAGAAGGATAAGTGGTACACGATTACACGCCTTGGACGAAGTTCTTTTACGAGTACTTGCTCGAGGACGAGCAAGAGCTAAGTGTGGGGGAGATGTTGACGGTGTATTTTGGTGCACCTAGCATGTTCATTACACTTTGGTTTGGATTTGATTATTGAACTAACCCGCCACTAGGCACACTAATCATATAACAAGTTCATCTTTGTGCATGCATTTGGAAGTGTTGTGTTTATGTAGGAAAACATGGACATAAAGGACGGATTCGCAATAAGTTCAAAGGAGCATTCATGGAGTCTTGTTCGTGTTCATGAGCTCGCTGAAATTACTTCCAATGGTGGTGAGGACTGAAGTGCTACGAGGAACACCCCCGGGGATTGAAGCGTAAAAGATCAAACTTCATGCAAAGAGAGTCTCCATCTTGATCGCGAGGATAACAGCGTCAAAATCATCCAAGTGGAGGGGGTGAAGTAGATAAGTGCACGAGGACCCACGGAGCAAAAAGGGCGACCGAACCGGGCCGAAAGCGGGCCTGGGCCGGCCGGCCCGGTCGGATCGGCCCGGCCCACTTCGGGCACCGGTTCGGTCCCGTCTTCCTTGCCCTCGAAGGATCTTCGACCCTAAAACCCCCGACGCGCCGCCAACGGACGAGAGAGGAGTTTATTCGCACCGAGAAGGCCATCTACAAGCTAGAGAGAGAGGAGGAGGATCTCCAGGCCGGAGATCAACCACCTCGAAGGAAGCACCCTCTTGTGGAGAAGGAGGAAGACACGGCGGAAGGGAAACCATGATCAACGGTGCCATGATCGGCACCTTGATGGGGTAATCTTCTCATTCGTCCATGGGTTGTAATCGATCTTGAGATGTAATCGCACTTTGTCGGATTTTCTATCTATCATCTTGTGTTGAATATACTTTAATGCTTAAAGGTTAGCTACCATGCCGTAGAGGGAGTACGAGCTCCAATGCTTCCTTGGATCCATTCAATACGCCGTGGCCATCAAAGGTCTAGTCATGAATACCTTCGCGTAGTGACAAGTACGAGAGGAGGGAAAGGGCGAAACCGTGGTCACAACCCCGATAGATTAGATTGGTTTTTCATGTCTTTAAGCGATTGCATGCTCTAGTATCGTAGACCCGTGGGCGAGTGTCTTCTCTCTTGATCGTTTATCATTCTTTTTAGTGTAGTTTAGTGTTTTCTAGTATAATAGTAGTTAGGGTTTTAGTAGCTAGTGTGTCGTTGTTGATCGAACGCTTGTAATCCCCTTGCTCCGCGGATTGACAAGAACCTTGGGAATCCCGTGGTGAAAAAGGTGTGGGGTCCGTACGCTTGCGGATCGTAGAGGGATACGTCTTTTATCCGTCAACGGTCGCGTAGAATTTTCACTCCGATTCAGCCAAGAGGCTTGTATTGATGTACTCCATAATGGACTTGTAATAAATTCATGTACTATTAACTTTATGTGATGCGATGTATGACTTTGTGTATCTATCTGTGAGACGTTCTGTACGCGATAGCCACTGATCCAGGGACTATCGCGATGGTACAGGGATTCGGGTTTTCTATGAAAATCCGGGGTTTTACAACCTCGGCCACGAGTATCGCGCGACGCTCGTCAACACACTGGCCAACGTCGGCAACCCGGAGGCCTTGTTCCAGAGCGGCTTGCGCCGCGTAGTACTGGGGAACACACGTGGCGTCATCACGCCGTGCCTCGACCAGCTACGGCGCGCCGCGGAGGCGGGACACAAGGAATCGATGTACGCCCTCTCCCTCTTCCTCTACAGACCCAACAGCGGTGAGGCCGACGACGACGAGGCCAGGCGGCTCCTGCGCTTGGTCGAGGAACCCCAAGAGGGGGCGACGGTGCTTCCTTAGATAAATTTGACTTGCACAAAACGCCGCTCCAGGATCATTGCGTCGACGTGGGACTACCTACTTACAGATGCGAATGCGATTGCCGTGTCGCCGGTGCCGGCGCCCGTACCTCGCCACGACGATTTGCAGTGTGCGGGTCGCGGGTGTGGCGACCACGCGAGGATGGCATGCTTGGTACTCGTGGCGTAGGTTCCGCAACGAGGAGTGTAGGATCCGAAACGAGTGTGATTGGTTCTTCTACACACTCAAAGAAGCGTTAATGATCCGAAAGAAGGTATAAAAGTTGTGATTGCTGATATTTCTTGATAAATTTGTTCCACACATGATGCACCCTAAAAGACATTCCGGATTTCGGTGTACATGTTTGCGTTCTTTCTTGTGTTTTACAAGTTCACCGATTGCTAAACATTGTTTCGGTGCACGAGGATTTCGAGTTATCATTTGTTCGACGGTTCGTTTAATGCTTTCTTCATTTTCGGGGAAATTTATCCGCCACCGACGAGGGACCTTGCGAGAGAGGCTCGGCGTCATTTCGGTCACATCTTTGAAGAAATCCGGCTAATAAACACAAAGCATGTCTCTCAAGTTGTGTCTTTCGACTATGTATGTGTCTTTACAATTGTGTCCTTGTAGAGCATGTTTTTGATGATCCTTAGTTGGTGTGGTGTCAACGTGACTCGGGTAGCTAGCCTGTGTAAACTTAGTTGTCATAAATCTTACCCATTGCTACCCGATCTTTATGTTTGTTAGACATATTTGTGTGATGCATTTTACTCTGGTACAAATTTGATAAAGGGTTTATGGTAGTCTGATAAAGTTTATACAAATATGACATTCGTAAATTTACTCTGACCACATCAAAAAATGTGTAACCAATATACAATAACTTTGTGGTAAACAAGAAGTAAACTTTGTGGGACCCACCCGTCAGCTGGCCACACCAAAATGCATCCCTCAAATACGCCAACCATTAAGAAAAAATGGGTAGCCAGCGATTTGGAATGTGGCGCTAGTTTTTCCCATCCAAATTATTTAACTTTCGCCCAAACTACCGCGCAACCATGACTCGGGCCACCACGCCGGGTTACAAGAGTAAAAAGTCGCGCGTCTTTACTTTCCCTCCTGAATCCCCTCGCAAAACAAATCTACAACTTAGTCAGTTAGGGGCCGGGTAGACGATACGACTACCGCCGCCGCCGCCAAGCTGCTTCTCGCCGCGCGTACACGAGGATGCCGTCGTCGAGGGAGCCGGCAAGGGTGAGCCCTACGTCCTCTGAAGCGCAGCGCACACTGTCGTCGGCCATGCTACCTAGAATGTTCACAACCCCCGGTGCGGCGATTGGTGAACCTACCGCCACCATGGCCCCCGGTGCCTAGGGCGACGGGGGCTCTCTTTGGGTCATCATCACCTTCTCGGCGACGATGAAGCACGCGTCGACGTGGACATAGATGCGGACCCCGATGTTTTACCTTCATCTCGGGACGAGACGACCGAGGCCGAGTACGTCGTATCGTGGTTCCATCTTTCCCCTCGTTCGTACCGCATCCAACATATCATGCATCCGTGCACGCACCGGTACCCTAGATTTCATGCATTTGATCACGCGATTTGCACACCAAATTTCTTCACATGTTATTGATATGACATCGAAATGAATGCGCGAGATCATTAGATGATCGAGTCTTGGACCGTATATATGATTGAGAAGGGTATAGATGGGGAGCCGGATACAACACATACTTGTCACCCTCGTGGTTCACAAATCACCCTACAAACCATAAACAACCTGAAACAAAAGCGGGGTATAGGATGAGGGACATTGTTTACTACAAGACTAGAATTCCGACTCTCTTCGCGGAAGCAACACTCATCGAGATCCACTACGACGTCGACGTAGAAAGAATGAAACAGATTCACGAGGAGGAGATGGTGATCAGATTAGTTATCTCCAGAGAGCCAATACCTATAAACCATACCATGGCCATAACACCTTTGAAATCCAAAAGTGCTTACATACATGCTGATGATGAAGAAGAAGTAGAAGAATGTGACTTAGATGAATACAAACTTTGGCTAGCTGATTTGCATCAAGAGAAGAAAGCCTTGGGTAAGATATGCTTCAGCCAAATATTTGTGTACTTATACTCCTGAATTTGCATGTTCAGTCAGATGAATGAAATTAATTATGGATTATATTTCAGAATTAAAAGACATTTTCAGGGATGACACAATCGATACATACATAGAATACCTGAATGTTGCAAGACTACTTGAAGACATCGGTAATATCCCTCTCCTAATTTGCAAGCAAATTACCATTTTTTGTCAGACTACAAAATATGATCGGTCATCATATGCCACTAAATTCTCTGCAGAACGGTACGTGGACCCCACCTTCATTTTGCAACACGAGAATGAAATGAACCCAACACCCGCAGTGCGACCTCCATCTCATGCTCGGCGTTGGAAACAACGAGAGCAAGGATCCGGTAACATGTGTTCCATAGAAATTACTGTCCGTGCATACAATTATTTTTTGGGTATTATCACATGCATGTTGTTCGCATGGAATAGGCTCACAAAAAGTTAAGAAAAGAGGACGCGGTCCGTAAGAGCATTGACGGTAATCGCCAAGAGAATCAAGGCGGGCAAGCGACGATTAGACATTCAATTCTCTAAACATGGAGGATCGGTAGGTGATAACTACCGCTCATTCGTTGATGAAGTGGTCATGTATACAAGGAAAAGGGCTCCTATCATTGGAGTGAAATCATGGAAAAATGTTAGGGAAGAAGTCAAAAACGCAATAGCAACTGATGTATTGGTAATAATAGACTTTGCTTTTCAGTACAATTCAAATAAAAACTAACATATCAACTCACACAATATTTGAATGCTATTGTGATTATATAACAGGCAAAGTGGGACATGGAGGATAATGCTGAATCAAGGAAAAGATATGGGCCATTGCTAGGGAGCGTTACAAAGGATGACGTTCAACTTTCAGGTGCTACGACCAAGACATACAACGAGCTACCACCAGAGAATGTTACATAAGCCTACAGAATTAGATATTGTTGAATGGCACTATCTGTTGAAGTATTTCAGTACTGCTAAATTCAAGGTTTGTTCCACATTGTTAATTATGATTTCTGACCACTACATTTTTCATTCAAATGGCGATGTCTGAGTCTTTAAGATTTTTGTTCATAACTTTACATTGTATAGGAAAGGAGCACACAAAATTCTGCGATTCGATGCCAACAAATGACAAGACATTTGTCAGGCGCTAAGCCTTATTCTCAGCGCATCTATGAGAAGGTAATAACTGGACAAGCACATCTTCAATCTGTCTTGCAGGATGAAGAACATTAATTTGTTTTTTTCTTGGCATAACAGAGAGACCCAGAAACTGGTGAAGAGCCCGATGATATGGAACTTTGGTGGATAACTCACACTAACCAGGGGTCTTGGACAGACGAACAATCTAAAAATGTCTATGCGAGTTCTCAATGAATTAGTACATACATTACTATACATAGGCTTATGCAACTATAGAATGCAACCAATCTCTTGTTCAACTAACTCCTCCACTCGTGCCTTGCAAATGTTAGGACACGCAAGCGGCGTTATTGCTGAGGCGGAATCAAATGCAGACAACAACTTTGTTTCCCAAAAGGAAAAAAACGAGATGTTCCAAAAAGCCTACAAAGAAGTCACGAAGCGCAAATCAACCAAGTTGCATGGAAACGGGTACCTGGCAAAAACCCAACTAGAAGGCAGCTGCTCAATGCGGAGCGCGAGGAACAAATTCATAGGGAAGAGCTACAGCATGAGGAACACGTCGAGCTCATGGACGCATTTGGGCAGCTACAAGAAAAAATGTCAGGATGGGAAGAAGAAAGGGAAGCAGAAAGGAGAGAACATGCACGCCAACTTGAAGAAAGTGAAAAGAGAAGGCGAGCGGATCTACAACGGACTTAGGCAAGAGTTCCTATCAATGCGCAAGCATCAAATGGACGATCACAAGTTCCACAGTGCGGGTCAAGCTATTTGCATGAATGGGTTTCTTTCCTTGGGTTCTATATATGAATGTTTGTATCCTTTGGTAGGTTGACCAGCCAATATATGTGCAACCATGCCCAAGCAACAATGTCACTGAATCTGCCGACGTGGCGGCGGTTGCATCAATCACCCAGCAAAACAACCTTGTCGCTGAATCCGCAGACAACGTGGCGGCGGAACCATCAATTCCTACATCTGGGAATGTACAACCAGACTCCAGGAATGTGCTCTCGTGTACTCAGGTTGTTCTCGAATTCACAACTTTTTACTAGTACATATCACCGGTTACTGATGAAATTACGCCTAATCTTGTCCTTCCAAATGATTGGTTCATAGGAGAAGGAATCTGAAGAAGCTCGAAAACAAGTATTTCGCAAAACGAGAAGCACTACCGGGTGGTGTTAACAATCCCGAAACACAATCCTTTGTTAGACAAATTTCTTCTCAACGGCTACGGGTACAAGTTGCACAAAGGAGACGACAAAGCACCAAAAAGACATGAGGTGAAGCTTTTTTCAACAACTCTTACTGCTGTGAATGTAATTCATGTTTCAAATTTGTCAAAGTGTGTTTATGGTTGTGGTAATTATTTGATGTCATTATGCTATTTTTATGAATCACAATCAATCTTTGGTTTGCTATATGTTGTTGTTTCACAAATTCCAATATTAGAGATTAATTGATGCTAGCTTAAAAATTTTGTTGATTCTTTACATGTGATGGGACCTCCTTGCATTGAATCACCCTTTGCTGATCAAGTGTTGGGATCATCTCCAAGTCACAATTGGCAGACCAAGTTCTTCATGTCCTAGCAAATTTGTCTACTATGTGTTGAAACAATGTCCCGTTCCAAACTTTTCAGTATTTAAGTACTTCATGAGTCATGTAATTAACTCAGTGGATGGTTCAATGTTGGTTCATTAGCTATAGATGCATTTTTATATTTATCTGCTGATGTTAATTAATATTGCAATTACTGCTGCTACATAAATGAGCGTGGCGGGAATACACCATACGTTGCAAATGATAAATCATGATATCACAACCGGTGTTTTTCGTTGCCAAAAAGTAGCGTGGCAATAGTAAGGTGCACTTGTAGCACCCCTAATACGAACGTGGTAATAAGAAATTCAACTTGTAGCGACACAAAAGGAACGTGGCAATAGTATGGTGTACTTGTAGCAACCCTTAATAGGAACGTGGTAATAAGAAGTTCAACTTGTAGCAACACAAAATGAGCGTGGCAATAGATAGTGCACTTGTAGCAACCCTAATAGAAGCGTTGTAATAAAGACTTTAACTTATGGCAACCAACCAAATTTCGAAGCAATAATAGAGGACCACATATTACAACCAATCAAATTACGTGGCAATAGAGGATACCACCTAAAGCAACGTAACCAATATCGTGGCATCAGACAATGCTACCTATCACATCGAAATCAACTTTTGTGGCAATAGAGGAGACCACCTATAGCAACTAACCAATTTCGTGGCATCAGACAATACTACATATTGTAACCAAATTACTTTCGTGGTAATAGACGAGGTTCAACCAATAGCAACCAAAGTCAGTGCGTAGCAATACTATAACTTGCAACGAAATAGACACGTTGCAATTGCACCTTTGGCAACACCACAGATGTGTCGCAATAGTAAACTTTGCAACCAGAACAAGCGTTGTAAAAAACCCGAATTGCAACATTGCGTTACGTTGCAACAAAAAAACTTTGGCAACCACTAGATGGACAAAGACGCAATACCCTAATGCAACGCGGTCTTTCGCATCCCATGGCCCACGGAATAAATTGGTTGCAATTGTGTCTATTGCAACCAAATATGGCATATTGCAACACATTTTGTGCGTTGCATTAGGGGGAAAATCTAGTAGTGCAGGTACCGTGCAATGCAAGTAGGGTAGTCCCAGGGGCCCACCGAGTATTCAGTCCTGGTACCCACCGAGGTAGTGGGCCCAGGGAGGTCCATACGACAAGCCCCCGAGTACTTTGTAGTCGAGAAGGATAGCTTCAAGTAGTCTTGACGGCCTTAACAAGTAGTCCTCAAGCATCCCCGAGTACTACAAGTCAAAAGTCCTCAAGAGTAGTCGAAGCATCCCGAGCTGGAATGTACTCCAGCTGATGTTTCAGCAATCCTGAAGTCTCCTCGAGTAGTCCCAAGCGTCCTCGAGTGCTGCCCTCGAAGGTCTTCAACAATGCCCGTGTTGTCTTGAAGCCGAAGCTGATATGGAAGTGCGATTGCAAAATCGCACTCCATATGGAGTAGCCCCCGAGCCTAAGGCTGAGTTGTAGACTCTGGCTGACGGTCCATCTGAAGTTTTGGCAAGAATATCCCGAAAAAATCCGGAGAAAAAACCGAAGGACACGTGGCACGGAGCCCCCGAGCCTTGAGTCGAGTACTTCCTCTCGAATTGAAGGGTCATCTTGTAGAATGTGTCCTGAGATGCTCCTGAGTCTTGTCGCTTCCCAGGTAGTCGAGTAGAAGTAGCCGAGCCCCCGAGGTGAGGCGCGTCGACTAGTAGAATACGAAGAGTCACGCGCGGCCGCTGAGTCAGCCGAGTGCAAACTTATCCATCCGGCCGTTGGAGGGCCGCGTTGACTTATAAATAGAAGCCAAATCCCTTAGGGTTTTTCACCCTACGCAGTTGTAGCCATTTCAAATAGATCATGGCCAGAATCGCCGCCAGCGCACGCTGCCGCCACTGTAGATCTGAGTGCGCCGCCATCTAGAGCCACCAAAGTAGCTCCCGAGCGAATGCGCGTGAAGACGCCATGCACTTGGAGGATGAAGCCGTCGCCGTCCAAGACCACGAAGACCACCAGAGGGAAGAAGAGGAGCCACGACGAAGTGCGGCGGATGGACGCCGCGAGGGCAGCACCGCCGATGTCTCCACCGCGGCCAGATCCGAACCGCGAGTGGAAGAAGTCGAAGGCGAAGACCGAAGACTTGCTGGCCCCCCTCAACAGCGGATTAATCCGGGAGAAGGAGGTGGACATGTGGAGGGCCGCCGCCGGGGATCCGTACCCGATGGAGAAGAGTGAAGACGAGATCCCGATGTTCGCGCGCTTCGCGGAGCACGGGCTTGCGCTCCCGGTGAGCAACTTCTTCAAGGGGCTCATGGGGTACTACGGCATCGAGTACCTCAACCACAACCCCAACAGTATTTTCCACACCACCGTTTTCGTCCACTTCTGTGAAGCGTTTCTGGGGATCAAGCCCCATTGGATCCTGTTCCGGAAGTTCTTCCGGGTGAAGCCGCAACCGAGCGCCAGCAACCCGCGGGTAGTCAAAGGAGCGGGAATCCAGATGCGGGAGGACGCCACCGAGCAGTACCTCTCGTACAAGCTCATCGACTCCAACCAAGACTGGAAGGCGAAATGGTTCTACATCACGAACCACCATCCCGGGTTGCCGAAGCCGAGCGGGAAGTAGCCCAAGCATCGCCCGTGCTGGAACACGGAGCCCACGATGCAGGAGGGAATCCAGCTCCCCGAGTTGTTGGCGCGGATCAAGGTGCTAAGAGAAGCCGGGCTGAGGGCCGAGCACGTGGCCTTCAGCTTCATGAAGCGCAGGGTGCAGCCGCTGATGGCCTGCGACACCCTTGGATTCGAGTACACCGGCGACGACGACACATCGCGGATGCTTGGAGACGAAGTCGACGACGACGACATTGTCGATAGGCTGGCGCAGATCTTCAAGGACATGCCACTGTACACGGCGTGCCCCGTCCCGGAGTACTCCGTCGCGCGCCCGCCAAAGGAGGTAAGTAGCCGTACACGCATGTCGAGTACCCATTTTGTGTGAGTAGCCGCGCTGATGAGTTGTGTCTTGCAGGATGACTTGAAGAAGTTTGTCTCCGAGCCGCCGCCGCCCCCTCAGGAAGTCGAGATCCCAGAGGAAGGGAAGACCAAGGCCAAGGAGCGGCGGGAGGTCAGCGAAGGAGACGACACTGTTGTCGTGGAGGACACGTCCGACGAGGACGACGACGAGGAGACGCTACAGGACCGCTTCCAACTGCGGTCGAGGTTCAGCCGTCTTGTCTTGCCTCACGTTCCCCTCGTGCAGGATCCACCGACAAGCCTAGAGGCTAGCCTGGCCGCGCCGCCGCAGAAGCCGCGCAATGCGTCCCGCAAGCGCGTGTCGAAGAAGTTGAAGGTCACTGAGACCACTTCCCCAGAGTTAAGCCATCTTGAGTAGTGTAGTCGAGTTCTCATGTCTCGAGTCCACTTGTTGATGAAGAAGTTTCCTTGCTTGCAGGAGTTGCCGCCTACGGAGCCCGTCGAGCAGGGCAACGAAGGCGAGTGGGACACGGTGGGGGAAGCCACTGGGAGTCGTAGCCCAGTCCCCACTGTCGAAGAGTTCTTGGTGCAGATGGAGCGCCGGCCCCCGCCCTGCTCCTCGGGGGGGAGCACGGAGCGCCCACGGCCGCGCCGTCCGCCGCGCCCATGTGCGGTGGGGGACGAGGCCCTAAGGGTCCCCTAAAACACACGGGGGAAACCCCCCCCCCCCCTATAACCTGCAAAAAACCAAAGCGAAACACCTCCCACCTAAGCGCATGCACGGGGCATGGCCCACACTGCGGTGGTCCCCGCAACCCACCGGAGTGGTCCACTCAAAGGCCCCCTCGAGCAGGTTCCGCCTCGCTCGAGGGTTCACGCCTCCCTCGAGCGGGCTCCGCCTCGCTCGAGGGTTCACGGCCCCCTCGAGCGGGTTCCGCCTCGCTCGAGGGTTCTCCTCTGCCTCGCTCGAGGCTCCCTCGCACGCGTGCCCATTCCCGCACGCGGGTACGGGAATTTAATGCTCTGACACGGCGGGGCGGCGCCATCATGCGCCTGGGAATCACGCCCCGGCCCTGTTGCGCCAACTCCCTAGGGGGAACCCATCCCCGCTACATTGGGGGACTGTGCGATGTGGCGGCGGTGTCGGCCCGGGACGCCTTGCGCCGCCCGCTCCCGTACGGCTAATGCGCGCGCGCCCCTTGAAGGGGGGCCGGCCCAACCCTCGAACCACTTTCTCGTGAACTTGCGGGGGCGGGGTCATGACGCTAGGCCGGCGGGACACCATCCCCGCCCGCGTTGGTCCCGTGCGGCCGCCCCCGTTCTCGCAACATCACGCGGGCACTATTACAACCACTCCGGTCTTTGTGAGGCACGCGGGGACGGGACGCCGCCACGCCTGCCACTGTATCCCGTACGGATTGCCGTCAACGGCTTCCTCGAGCCCGTCTGAGGACGCCACGGTCAACCACTACGCCCCTACCCTCGAAGTTGCCACTGTTCGGGTACAGGACAAGCCATGATGACGAGATCGTGGCAAGGACCGTTAAGATGACCGCCAACCCCGCGGCGGCGTAGGCCATACTTCCCCGTGTAGCTGAATAGTGCAGCATACCTGTAATTCACCCTCTCCTTGGCCTATAAAAGGAAGGCGAACCCCCTCGCCGCAAGGGACATCGACATACGAACACCCGAAACCGCATCACACACACTCCTCAATTCTCCCACAACATTGCCAACAGCCTCCGATCACTCCACCAGGGACTTGGAGGCCACGCCTCCTCTCCCGCCTTGCTTGTAGCCGCCCCACTACAGGCACTCCGGTATAAACCAATATAGTGCCTTGAGCACACCACTGCTGGATGTACGGCCCCGGCCGGAACCAGGATAAAATCCCGTGTCTCTTATTGCTTAGCACCGACCATTGAGGGATAGACCTTGGCGCTTACTCCTAGTTAGTGTCGGGACTACATTCCGCACTGACAGTTGGCGCCCACCGTGGGGCACACGAGCGCTGAAGGTCAATCCGCCACCAACTCCCTCCATGTTGATTCACACCGAGTACCGCGGTACACGTTACTCCATGGGCAGCTCGGACCCCCTCCCCGCCGTGTTCGAAATCCGGTTCGGGGGCCTGAACTTTCAGGCCACGGGGAATGGCTACCTGATGCGCCTCACCAACCGTGAGGAACTCCGTGCGCGGCGCCAAGCCGGGTCCGCCCCGGTCGCCGCTGCACGTGTCTCCACGACGCAAACGCCCGCCGGCACGGACGCCGCGGGCCCGTCGGCGTCCCGGCGCGCCGCTCCGGCCCCGCCGGCGCTCGCGCCGGGCACGGTCGGAGCGACGGCACACCGAGCGCGTCGCCTCACAACGCGACGCGCCCGTCGGCACGACGACGGCCGCCCGGTGGGGGTAGGCGCTCGGTCTCGGGCCGCGCTTCCCCATCGGTCTGCGCGGCGCCACGGCGGCCTACGCCGCCAACGCCAATGCCAGCGCCACGATGCGGAGGGTTCCCCCTGGCCGCCACGTTTACGTCGCCAGGGACCCTAGCGCCTCCGTCGGCGATGAGTCGTCCCTGGGCTCTCTCGACGCATTGCCACCCACCACCTCGCATGGGTACGCGGAGTGGGACTTCTCCGGCGTGCCGGACCCAGTAATGTTCAGGCTATTCCTCGACGCCACGGACCTGCGGTTCCTTGGCACCGCTTCGATGACTCCCGGCCCGGGAGCTACGACCCCGCGCGGGAGTGCTGCGTCGTCATCGCCAACGAGCCAGCGAACGACACCGGTGCAACGGGCGCCGGCGACAGAGAAGTTCCGCCCCGCTGCGGGGACCGGCGCGCCGGCTCGGCGTGACCAAGCGCCCTTGCCCCTTCACCCCCAACAGGGGCTGATATCAACGCACAGCTGGCCCAAGCACGCGAGCTCGAGGCCAAGCTAGTGGAAGAATACCGGACGATGTGGTTGCTCCGTGCCTCCATGGCGGGGGAAGCCTCCGCGCGCGGCGAACGCGCGCGCGAGCTAGGCATACAGGCCCGCGACCGCATTAATATCGACTTCAACGTCGACAACCCGGACATGCCTCCGCGAGTGAGCCAAAAGCTCATTGCCACCGCAACACTGCTGCGGGCCATGCCCACCCCCTCGACACCCTAAGCACGAAACCTGCACCGCGAGGCACGGGCACTCGTCGAGCAAGCGGCCGTCTAGCGGCCGAGAGCTCGGCGTCCCGCATCCGTCGGCGGGGAGATGCGCGGGGCGATGGGGGCGCGCGGGGGGCCGAACCCTCGGTACACGCAGGTGGAGCAACGGAGCGCCCCACCAACCCGGGGCGCACGCCGGCAAAAGAGCGGCTCCTCGACACACGCGGGAAAGCGCGGGACGGCGACGCCCGCAACGTCACCAATGCTCGGTGGACAAGCAAAGCGGAGGCGTGAGCGGTAGCAGGCTACCACCCTCGGCGGGGCGGACGCTATGACAGCGATGAGGATCGCTCGCCGACGCCGGAGCCCCCGGGAACCCGCGTGTTCAGCCGGGAGATCCGCGAGGCGGCCTTTCCCCAGCGCTTCCGCCAGCCCACGACCATCGTCAAGTACAACAGGGAGACGGACCCCTGTGTGTGGCTCAACGACTACCGCCTGGCGTGCGTGCTGGGCGGGGCCACCAGTGACGAGGTCATCATCCGCAACCTCCCCTTGCACCTCGCCGACTCGGCGCGGACGTGGCTCGAGCACCTGCTGGCCAGTCAGATCCACAACTGGGATGACTTGGTCTGCACGTTCGTTGGCAACTTCCAGGGCACGTATGTGCGCCCTAGGAACTCCTGGGACTTGCGTTCCTGCACCCAGAAGCCCGGCGAGTCGCTCTGGGACTTCATACGACGCTTATCCAAACGCTGCACGGAGCTCCCGAGCGTGGCGCAATCCGAGATTGTGCACGCCTTCCTCGAGGGCACCACGTGCTGGGACCTCGTGCGAGGCGGGGCGCGCCCGCCGGTCGACTCGAACGGAGCGTCGTTCGACATCGCCACCAGCTTTGCCTCAGGCGAAGAGGCTGTGGGAGCGATCTTCGACGGCAAGAAGGGCAAACGCACTGACGACGCGCCCGCGGAGGGCAGCAAATCCAAGATGCCCCACCGGAAGGACAAGCGGGGCAAGAAGGGGAAGAAGCCGCGCCGCGAGGCGCGCGAGCAGGGACACGAAACCGATGATGGCGCGGCCCTGGCTGTTGACCCGGCTCGACGGGGCCCTCGATCGGCCCCTCGAGGTCCGGGGGTTTTCGACGACATGCTGAAGAGGCCATGTCCCTACCACAAGACGCCAGTCAACCACACCCTCAAGCAATGCGACTTACTCAAGCGGTTCTATGGCTGCGCCGCCGCGAAGGACGCCGAGGCCAAGAAGGATGGGGGTGATGGTGACGCCAGTGGCTTCCCCGCTGTGGAAAATGTTTTCCTCATCTTCGGGGGGCCCACCATCGACATGTCGTGCCGCCAGCGCAAGCGGGAGCGACACGAGGTTCTCGCTGCGGAGAAAGCGCCTCCTTCCTTCCTCGATTGGACGGAGGACGCCATCACCTTCAGCCGCGAGGATCACCCGAACCGCATCCCCAACCCGGGCCACTGCCGGCGAGGACCGGGGAGCGTCCCGGTGGTCGGTGGATGACCGCTCCTTAGTGATGAGTGATTGACAACGGGTGTTGGACTGACTCTTGTCTTAGTGCGCAGGTGTAGGCTGCGGCCTAGTTCGTGTTGTTGCGAGGGTGAAGAACGGGCGCGAAAGGTCTTCGGCCTTGAGGGGCCTTCGGGAGATGGAGAGACAAGTAGGCTCGGTTCGAGGGACCGGTGGACGGCGGGACGGGTGCGGGCCACATGGTGGCGACACAAGCAAGACGAAGTCATGGACAAGTGAGCCGGTGCACGGTGGCGGTCAAGTCAAGTGGTTTGGCGGGAGGCCGGACCGGGCACGCGGGGTTTGGTGGTTTGCCCACAAAACCATCGGCGGACGGTTTCTTAGTTTGGGCCTCAAAACCAAGTCCGAGGGCCCAACACGACGGAGACGGGATCCGGGCGTGTCGGGAAGCTTCGAAGCGGAGGACACGCGGCGGGATCGCATGGCTTGCGTCGGGAGGACGCGGGGTGCGGCAAAGGCGTGGCCGTCCGATGGCAAGACCCACAAACATTACCAAATTGCCCCTACGTGGGTTGTATCGCCGTAGTGTAGTTAGGGGTAGTCGAGTCATTTACCACTCCGGCGGGACTCGATATATAAGCCGGAGTGTGTGTTGATGGCTCTCTCTCTCGCGACTTAGGGTTTCATTTCCCCCCTTCTCTTTCTCATTTTCGTAGCCATTTTTCTTCCTATTTTCTCTAGGCTAGCATGAGAGCTTCATGTGAGATTTGTTGAGAGGGATGGATGCTAGGGCGGCATGCTAGACCTTGTGAATCTTTCCTGGTTTGTATAGAAGATTCGGGGTTGTTTTTCGTGGCTTTTTGTGCTTATTTTCGTGCCTTTGTTCTCGGTGTGATTCCGCGGATTTGAGTGAGTTTCTTCCCGGATTTCTTTGAGGGAAACATGGATAGATGCCTTGTGCATCTTTGTGCTTGATCTTGTGCCCTCAAACTTCGATTCATGAGTTTTCGTTCGGTGCTCTAGTTTTTGGTGGTGCTCAAAGGATTCGCGATTCCCGGTGATTTAGGGAGTTAGGAGGCAAGATTTTTGGGCTATAGCATCCTTGTGTGACGCTTTTCAAGTCCCCAAACCCTTGTCTCTACAGCTTCAACCGTTTGGGAAATCCGATGATGATTTGGGGGAGTTGACTTTTGGGGTCGGGCTATTTTCTGTTCTGTCCGCACCTGGCGGACGGTCCGCGAGGACCAGGCGGACGGTCCGCGCGGCTCCAGTTCATCCCGTGTTCTTCGTGTTCTTGCTCGTCCTTTGTTTCGATCCGTCGTGATTTTGGTTTTTGGTTGGACGAAGTTTCGGACGGTCCGCGGTGTCGGGCGGACGGTCCGCGGGTGCTAGGCGGACGGTCCGCGTGCTCCCCGCGAACGGTCCGTGGCACGGGGGGTGTCTTTGGGTCGTTCGTGTAAATTAACGGACGGTCCGCGGCTAAGGCCGGACGGTCCGCGACCGGGGTGCGGACGGTCCGCGATCCCGGCCGGACGGTCCGCGCGGCTCTTGCGGACGGTCCGCCCCTCTGCGCGGACGGTCCGCCAGAGCCTGTGTGCTTTGCTTCTTGGTTCGATTCCTTCCTCCCTTTCTAGTGCTTCCGCGTGTGCTTTGAGGAATCGTTCCTAAGGCTAGAGGTTGATCCATAACCTCGTGGTCTTGGCGATTGGTGAGTGATTCGATCTATCGTTTGTGTGTGACCGGGTTTTGAGTAGGACATAGGCCGGGGTCTTTGGAAGAATTTTTACCGGCTCCTATTCACTCCCCCCCTCTCTAGTCGCCATCGATCCTTCAATTGGTATCAGAGCTTGGTGCCGGATTCTTTGCGACTTTGACAAGTCTCAAATCCTAAGATGGCGTACGTTGAGCGGGGCGGTCCGCCGCACTTCGATGGCAAGGGTTACCACAAGTGGGCGGCTCGTATGAGGATTTTTCTTCGAGGAAAGGTTTGTTGGAGTTTATTGTGCTTGACAAGACATATGCTATTCCGGTCAACATCCATACTCTTATGGTGACCGATGCCGATGCCAAGGCCAAGTATGAGGCTAATGCAAAAGCCGTTGATCACTTGTGCCGGAGCTTGTGTGATCCAGAGTTTGATCGTGTTCGCCATTTGGATCTTGCTTGGCAAATTTGGGATAAGTTGTTGGTTGCTCACGGTGGTGATAACCATGTGAAGGCTCGCCTCTTTGTCTCTTACCGGATGCAATATGAGAATTTCACTCCACTTCCCGGTGAGGACATTGATGCGATGTTTCAGAGGTTCATTGCCATCGTGAACAACATGAAGGCTAATGTTGAGGAATTTCCGTACTCCGAGCATGATCGGGCTTTGAAGCTCTTGCATGTCTTGGATCCAAATGTTTGGGGTGCTAAGGTTGAGGCCATCAAGGAGTCCGGGAATTATTTGACTATTGAGTTGGATGACCTCTTTTCTAAGCTCAAGTCGGCTGAGGTTGTCGGGGAAGATGCTATCCAAGCATGAGGGCTCGACCGATCATAGTCTTGCTCTTGTGGGAGGATCAAAGGGCAAATCTAACCCTTCCGTCGACGAGTTTTCTTTGTCCTCTCTTATGTCCATTCCGGATGAGGAGTTTGATGTGCTTTGGGCGAGGAGGAGGCCGGCCTTGCTCTCAAGAAGGTTTGAACGACTACACGAGAGTCGGAGGAACGCAAGGCGGAGCTCGGGGACGTGCTACAAGTGTGGCAAGCGTGGCCACTTCATCGCCGAGTGCCGGAAGCGGAGGAGAACAAGTACAAGGTGAACGAGTACAAGGCACACCCGAGGCGTGAAGACAAGTACTCCTCCAAGGGCAAGCACTTCAACAAGTCCAAGAGCAAGGACAAGGACAAGCGGCGACCGAGCAAGAGCACCTACAAGAAGAACAAGGCAAGAGCGATGGTGGCGGTGCGAGCGACGTCGACTCAAGTTCAAGCGAGGAGCGATCAAGCTCAAGCGGCGAAGATGAAGACGCCGGGAGGCGCGGTGGCAAGAAGAGTGCAAGCGGAACCTCGGCGGGGCTGAGCCGTGTGGCGCTCGAGGGCTTTTGTGGCATGGCCCATAGCTCGAGCGAAGCAAGAAGAGTGTGAAGGAAGACGGCGACTCCGACTCGGAGGATGAGGTAAACCGTGATCCCGACTCTTTGCTTGCTGAGATTGCTAGGTTGAATGGTTTGCTTGATAACCGTGATAGTGTACCGAGAGATGCCAAAAAGATGAGGAAAGATCTTAGGGCTCAGCTTGAGAATGCTAGCGAGAAAGTAGGAGAGTTAGAGTCAAAATTGCTTGAATTGAAACTTGAGAATGACTCTTTGAAACTTGCTCCTACTACTCCTGATGATGTTGAATGTGTTGAATGTGATGCTTGGTTGAATGAGATCAAAATGCTTAATGAGAAGAATGCTTCTATTTTGGCTCAACTAGATGCTCTTAGGACTGAATATGATGAGCTTAAGGCTAGACCTACTTTGCTTGGTGCTTGCAAATCATGTCCTACTATGCATGCTAAGCTTGTTGATGCTCGCTCTACTATTAGTTCTTTGGAAGCATCTTTGAAATCTCCTGTTGCAAATGCATGTTCTAGCTGTGATGAAGTCACTTTGCGTAATCTTGAGCTTACTTCCCGGTTGGATGTCATCTATGAGGAGAATGACTATTTGAGGAAAGTGTTGGGTTGGTTGTACGGGGGGAACCTCAATTGAAAATCATGATTGAGGAGTTCAAGAGGGCTGATGGTCGTGGTTTGGGGTTTGAGAAGTTGGGTGAGAAAGTGGGAGAGAACAGTGGGGAGAGTGTGTACGAGAAGTGTGTTGAGTCTAACCCCGGGTTTGAGGTGATCGGAGAGATCCAAGTCCCACTCCCAAAAGCACCCAAGAACTCTTTCACACCAAAGCCCAACCACCTTTGCAACAAGCTCGACACAACCCAAGATCCACCCAAATTCCCACCTAAGAAAAATGATTTCCGAAACCAAAGTGAAGTTTGTGGGTGAGAAGGGTGAGAAGCCTAGAGAGAAGCCGAGCCAAAACCAAAACCCATCCCTTTCGGGTGTGAGTATTGTGGCAAGGAGAGGCATCTTGCGAGTTTTGCTACAAGAGGAAGAGGGATGAGAGGCTTGCTAGGGAGCGGGGCAAACCGGGACGGTATCGCCGGCCCTCGCGGTATTCCCGAGCCTAGAGTGCCACTTCCACGGGGTGTGGGAAGTGTGAGGAGTGTTGGCGGGTTCCCACGGAGAGGTGGTGGTGAGAGGTTTGTCGGGAGAGATGATGGTGTGCGTCTTTGGTGAGAGGTTTGGTCGGGCTCGTGGTGGTTTTTGTTGGACGTCCTCCTACTCGTCCTCAGTACGGGTTTAGGGGAGATGATCGCAGCTTTGGGTTCCGGAGGAACTACGGACCACGTTTTATCCCTCGTGGTGCTCGTACTCCTCCCATGGGACATGGGAAGTACGGTGGCAAGGGAGTGATGTTTGCTAACCCCTCTTTTGAGCAGATGGCTCGACACTGGTTTAACTTTCTCTGTGCTAACCCCAGTGTCGAGTCGCTAGCTCATTCTCGTTCTTGTTTCGATTGCGGGCGGGAGGCTTGGAGAACATTTGGTTGATCGACTCCGGGTGTTCTCGACACATGACCGGAGATAAGAAGTGGTTCTCCGGCCCTCACCCCAGTGAAGGAAAAGATGTACATCACATTTGGGGACAATGGACGAGGTAGGGTGTCGTTCGAGGGTGTTGTGCATGTGAGTGACAAGGTAACGTTGAAGAGAGTGGCTCTTGTGAAGTCTTTGGGTTTTAACTTGCTTTCGGTTTCTCGGTTGCTTGATGAGGGTTTTGAGGTGCGTTTTAAGTACGGCGAGTCTCGCTTGCTTGATTCTCGAGGTGATCTTGTACGTATGATCATCCCCGAGGGTCAGATTTTCAGGGCTGATTTCTCTCGTTCTTTGGGTCCTACTCGCTGTTTGATGGCTGGTCCTTCTTCTGATTTGTGGAAATGGCATAGGCGGTTGGGACACTTGAGCTTTGATTTGGTTTCCCGCTTGAGTGGTCTTGACCTTGTCCGAGGATTGCCGAAGTTGAAATTTGAGAAGGATTTGGTTTGTGCTCCTTGTAGGCATGGTAAGATGGTAGCCACTCCCCATCCACCCCTGACCGATGTCATGACCGAGCGTCGGGCGGAGCTGTTGCATATGGACCTTGTTGGGCCAGCTCGAGTTCGCTCGGTGGGTGGGAAGTGGTATGTCCTTGTTGTGGTGGACGATTACTCTCGCTATGCACGGGTGTTCTTCTTGGAGGATAAGAGTGAGACTTTTGGTTTTGTTCGAGATCCGATCGTGAGGTTGAAAAACGAGAGGCATGGGAATGCTATTCGAGCTATCCGCAAGTGATAATGGCTGCGAGTTTAAGAACTCTCGTTTTGATGCTTTTTGTCGTGATCTAGGTCTTGAACATCGGTATTCGACCCCTTATGTGCCCCCTCAAAATGGAGTCGTGGAAAGGAAAAATCGGACTCTTTGTGAGATGGCTAGGACGATGCTCGATGAGCACGGGACTCCTAGGAGGTTTTGGGCCGAGGCGGTCAATACGGACTTGTCATGTTTCCAATCGGATTTTATTGAGAGCTTTCAAGAAGAAGACCTGTTATGAGCTTATGCATGGTCGGGCACCCAAAGTGAGTCATTTCCGAGTTTTTGGCTGCAAGTGCTTTATTTTGAAAAAGGGAAAACTCGACAAGTTTGAGGCTAGGTCTAGTGATGGTATTTTCTTTGGATATGCTAACCACTCTAGAGCCTATAGGGTGCTTAACCTTGAGACTAACAAAATCATGGAGACTTGCGAGGTGACCTTCGACGAGACAATGCCATGTACCTCTCTTGGCTTTGAATGTGCGGGTGATGAAGAGATGGCCGAGGACCTCTTTGAAGAGGAGAAAGACGAAGCCGGAGATGATGATGGGGAGAACCATGCGCCGAAGCCGAGCATGTACCCACTACTTCCCCTACGACCACTTTGGAGCATGGACCGTCTACTTCATGGACAACGACGGTGCAACAAGAGGACCAGGCGAGAGAAGCTGAAGTTGAGGGGGAGGTAGTCTCGAGGCGTGAGGCTCCCCGGCGGATTCAAGAAGTGCATCCCCTGTCAAAGATCATTGGAGACATCAATGAACACACTACACGGTCAAGGTCCAGGAATTCCTCTCATTTTGCTCATGCTTGCTTTTGTTGCCACTTTTGAGCCCAAGGACATTGGACATGCTTTATCCGATGCAAACTCGGGTCAATTCTATGCATGAGGAGTTGGAAAACTTTGAGAGGAACCAGGTGTGGGAGTTAGTTGAACCACCTCCAAATTGCCATCCCATAGGAACCAAGTGGGTTTGGAAGAACAAAGAGGGAGAGAATGGGATGGTTGTGAGGAACAAGTCCAGACTTGTTGCTCAGGGGTTTAGTCAGAAGGAGGGGATCGACTATGAGGAGACCTTTGCTCTTGTGGCCCGTCTTGAGGCAATTCGGATCCTTCTAGCCTTTGCCGTGGCTAAAGGGTTCAAGTTGTTTCAGATGGACGTGAAGAGTGCTTTTCTGAATGGGGTCATAGAGGAGGAGGTGTATGTGAAGCGACCACACGGGTTTGAGAGCGAGTTGTACCCACACGGGGTATACGGGTTGAAAAGGGCTCGTATGGGTTGAAACGGGCGCCCGTGCTTGGTATGGGAGATTGAGAGGTTTTCTTTTGAGCGAGAGGGTTTGTGATGGGTACCGTGGATAGAACCTTGTTTCTCCTCAAGCATGGAAATGACTTGCTGATTGTTCAGATTTACGTGGATGATATTGTCTTTGGTGGCTCGTCCCATAATCTTGTTGCCAAGTTTGCGGATGAGATGAGCGGGGAGTTCGAGATGAGCATGATGGGCGAGTTGCGGTATTTTCTCGGGCCGCGAGATCAAGCAAGTGAAGGATGGTACATTTGTGCACCAAACCAAGTACACGAAAGACATGCCGAGGAAGTTCCGGATGCAAGATGTGAAGCCGATGTCGACTCCCATGGGGAGTACGGCCACTTTGGATGCGGATGAGGACGGAGAACCGGTGGACCGGCGGGAGTACGGGAGCATGATCGGCTCCCTCCTCTACTTGACGGCGACGAGGCCGGACATACGGTTCGGCCGTGTGTCCGTGCGCTCGTTTTCGGGGCTTCGCCGAGGACATCACATCGACGAGGCCGTCAAGAGGATTTTCGGTACCTGCGATCGCCCCTGGTCTTGGCCTTTGGTATTCTTCCTCCTCGACTCTGTCTCTTCATGGTTTTTCCGATGCGGATTTTGTGGTTGTCGAGTCGAGAGGAAGTCTACTTCGGCACTTGTCGGTTTCTTGGTTCTTCGTTGGTCTCTTGGTCTTCCCGCAAGCAGTCTAGTGTAGCTCGGTCTACCACGGAGGCGGAGTATGTTCTTGCCGCCGCGAGTTGTTGTTCCCAGCTGTTGTGGATTTCATACACTTTGAGAGACTTTGGTGAGGAGTGCACTCGGATCCCACTTCTTTGTGATAGCACTAGTGCCATAAGTGTAGCCAAAAACCCGAGTGCTTCACTCCAGAACCAAACATATAGAAGTGAGGTATCATTTTTCGAGGGAAAATGTGGAGAAAGGAACCATTGTGTTGAGCCATGTTCCTACCCAAGATCAGCTAGCCGATATCTTTACAAAGCCTCTCGACCAAGCTACATTTGTGCGCTTGCGGGGGGAACTTGGGGTTTGTTGCCCTTTCTAGTTGATTCTTGGGGGATTTCCTTTGTACCATATGTATCATACCATGTTTTACCTTGATGTATATACATGCTTTGCTTGATGTATAAACCATGGTAGGATAGTCATCTTGTCACATATCATGTTGCATTTGTATCATATTGCATTTTAGGATGATGAGCTTCTTTTATATGCCATATGTGAGTCTCTTTGGCTATTTGTGAGATTTTGGTTATATGTGTGGAGAAATGGTGATGTGAGGCTATGCTCTTGGAATATTTGAGATATATGTGTGGTGAGATAGCCCCTTTTTGAGATAAATGCTTAACTTGACTAATTTTTGATGAAATATGCTCCACTCGTGTGTAGTTGTGTATCCATGTCACAGTTTGGTCTAAATGTGCTTTTCATGCTTAGATTGTGCTTGGATGCCTTGTTCTTTCATTTGGGCCAAAGGCCGGATATCATTGTGAATGTTTAGCCTATGTTGCATTCATGGGGGAGCATAAGCTTCTTTTTGCCGCAAAGGCACTTCATGTACCATGAAATAATTTAATCTTGAAAAGAAGTGTCAAATGCTTGAAAAATGCTCCATCCATCATGTCTATGCTGAAAATGTCGTATCTTTCACATATGGGTGCAAAACATGTTGCATGATGTTCACCGGTGGAGAAGTCTCCCGAAGTGGACACATGGCTCATGAGCTTTGACATGACATGCTTTGCTTTATGGGTGTTTGCCATGATCTTTTGCTGAGAATTTGATATCCTTGTATGATCTTTGAGTAATATGCATGTTTGTGGCTCAAGTGTGACATGGATAGGCTTTTACATGTGAAGCGAGTCTTCTTTTGGTAAAAGCTGCTTAAATCTGAAAATTTTGCTTTGTCACATGCTTGTTTTTTTCATATATTACTTGTGGCAATGCTTTGACTATACTATGATTCATGTGTGTGATCTTTGTCTCATTTTTAGCCTTTGACACTAGATTTGGCCTATTTGAGAAGCTCATGTAGATGTTTATATGCTTTGCTTTGCATTTACGCATTTTTCACCTTGATTCATACATTGTCAACAAGGGGGAGAAAAGGTGAGCTTAATGAAAATTCGGAAGAGGTGAGCTGAAATTTGGGAGTTTGCATGAGTGTGAGCTGAAATTTGGGAGTTTGCATGAGTTTACATCCACATGTTCGGGGGGGAGCTTGCATTTGTTCGGGGGGAGCTTTCTTCTTGTTTTCGGTGTGGATTTTGTGCTTTGCTTGGCTTGTGACCTTTCTTCGCCTTTCTTCGGTTTTGGTCATGAGTTGAGCTTCATTGTTTTTCTTTCTTCTTCCTTTCTCTTTTACTGCGAATTTCATTTCGCGTTGTGTGTTGTCAATGCACTCATCAAGGGGGAGATTGAGGACCGGGGAGCGTCCCGGTGGTCGGTGGATGACCGCTCCTTAGTGATGAGTGATTGACAACGGGTGTTGGACCGACTCTTGGCTTAGTGCGCGGGTGTAGGCTGCGGCCTAGTTCGTGTTGTTGCGAGGTGAAGAACGGGCGCGAAAGGTCTTCGGCCTTGAGGGGCCTCCGGGAGATGGAGAGACAAGTAGGCTCGGTTCGAGGGACCCGGTGGACGAGCGGGGAGCGGGTGCGGGCCACATGGTGGCGACACAAGCAAGACGAAGTCATGGACAAGTGAGCCGGTGCACGGTGGCGGTCAAGTCAAGTGGTTTGGCGGGAGGCCGGACCGGGCACGCGGGGTTTGGTGGTTTGCCCACAAAACCATCGGCGGACGGTTTCTTGGTTTGGGCCTCAAAACCAAGTCCGAGGGCCCAACACGACGGAGACGGGATCCGGGCGTGTCGGGAAGCTTCGAAGCGGAGGACACGCGGCGGGATCGCATGGCTTGCGTCGGGAGGACGCGGGGTGCGGCAAAGGCGTGGCCGTCCGATGGCAAGACCCACAAACATTACCAAATTGCCCCTACGTGGGTTGTATCGCCAGTAGTGTAGTTAGGGGTAGTCGAGTCATTTACCACTCCGGCGGGACTCGATATATAAGGCTGGAGTGTGTGTTGATGGCTCTCTCTCTCCCGCGACTTAGGGTTTCATTTCCCCCCTTCTCTTTCTCATTTTCGTAGCCATTTTTCTTCCTATTTTCTCTAGGCTAGCATGAGAGCTTCATGTGAGATTTGTTAAGAGGGATGGATGCTAGGGCGGCATGCTAGACCTTGTGAATCTTTCCTGGTTTGTATAGAAGATTCGGGGTTGTTTTTCGTGCCTTTTTGTGCTTATTTTCGTGCCTTTGTTCTCGGTGTGATTTCGCGGATTTGAGTGAGTTTCTTCCCGGATTTCTTTGAGGGAAACATGGATAGATGCCTTGTGCATCTTTGTGCTTGATCTTGTGCCCTCAAACGCCGGGAAATCACTTCGATTCGTGAGTTTTCGTTCGGTGCTCTAGTTTTTGGTGGTGCTCAAAGGATTCGCGATTCCCGGTGATTTAGGGAGTTAGGAGGCAAGATTTTTGGGCTATAGCATCCTTGTGTGACGCTTTTTCAAGTCCCCAAACCCTTGTCTCTACGCCTTCAACCGTTTGGGAAATCCGATGATGATTTGGGGGGAGTTGACTTTTGGGGTCGGGCTATTTTACGTTCGTCCGCACCTAGCGGACGGTCCGCGAGGACCGGGCGGACGGTCCGCGCGGCTCCGGTTCATCTCGTGTTCTTCGTGTTCTTGCTCGTCCTTTGTTTCGATCCGTCGTGATTTTGGTTTTTGGTTGGACGAAGTTTCGGACGGTCCGCGGTGTCGGGCGGACGGTCCGCGGGTGCTAGGCGGACGGTCCGCGTGCTCCCCGCGGACGGTCCGTGGCACGGGGGTGTCTTTGGGTCGTTCGTGTAAATTAACGGACGGTCCGCGGCTAAGGCCGGATGGTCCGCGACCCGGGTGCGGACGGTCCGCGATACCGGCCGAACGGTCCGCGCGGCTCTTGCGGACAGTCCGCCCCTCCTGCGCGGACGGTCCGCCAGAGCCAGTGTGCCTTGCTTCTTGGTTCGATTCCTTCCTCCCTTTCTAGTGCTTCCGCGTGTGCTTTGAGGAATCGTTCCTAAGGCTAGAGGTTGATCCATAACCTCGTGGTCTTGGCGATTGGTGAGTGATTCGATCCATCGCTTGTGTGTGACCGGGTTTTGAGTAGGACATAGGCCGGGGTCTTTGGAAGAATTTTTACCGGCTCCTATTCACTCCCCCCCTCTCTAGTCGCCATCTGATCCTTCACCCGCCGGTGGTCGACCCGGTCATCGGGAACGCGCGGTTCTCGAAGGTCCTGATGGCCGGAGGCAGCAGCCTCAACATCCTCTACGCGCACACGCTGCGCCTGCTGGGGATCGGGTTGGACCAGCTGCGGCCCAGCACGACGCCGTTCCATGGCGTCGCGCCTGGCAAGCGTGTCCAGCCCCTTGGGCAGATCGACCTGCCCGTTTGGTTCGGCACTCCGAGCAACTACCGCAAGGAGATGCTCACCTTCGAGGTGGTGGGGTTCAGGGGCGCGTACCACACCATACTTGGGCGGCCCTGCTACGCCAAGTTCATGGCAGTCCCCAACTACACCTACCTCAAGATGAAGATGTCGGGCCCCAACGGCGTCATCACCGTGGGCTCGTCCATCGAGCACGCCTTCGACTGCGATGTCGAGTGCGTGGAGCACGCCGAGGCCCTAGCACTGGACGAAGCGCTGGTGGCCAACTTGGAGAAGATGGTCAACGAAGACCTCAACTCCACCGCCAAGCACGCCGACAGCTTCGAGGCTGCGGAGCAGACCAAGGAAGTGCCCCTCGACCCTGCTGCCCCCGAGGGCAAGGCGTTGAGGGTCAGTTCAACCCTCGACACGAAATAGGAAGTGGTGCTCGTCGACTTCCTCCGCGCCAACGCTGACATCTTCGCGTGGAGCCCCTCGGACATGCCAGGCATCCCGAGGGAGGTCGCCGAGCACTCCCTTGACATCCTACCTCACTCCCGCGCCGTCCAGCAACGGCTCCGCCACTTCGACGAGGAGTGGCGACGGGCGATCGAAGCGGAGCTGTGGAAGCTCCTTGAGGCTGGGTTCATCAAGGAAGTGTTCCACCCTACGTGGCTAGCCAATCCTGTACTAGTAAAGAAAAAGAATGGGAAGTGGCGGATGTGTGTAGACTATACCAGTCTTAATAAAGCATGTCCAAAAGTTCCTTTTCCTTTGCCATGAATCGATCAAATCGTTGATTCGACCGCCGGGTGTGAGGTACTCTGTTTCCTTGATGCCTATTCCGGGTATCACCAGATCAAAATGAAGGAGTCCGACCAGCTCGCGACTTCATTCATCACGCCGTTCGGGATGTTTTGCTACGTCACGATGCCGTTCGGCATCCGAAACGTGGGTGCGACGTACCATCGGTGCATGCAGCACGTTTTCGGAGACCACATCGGGCGAACCGTCGAGGCGTACATAGACGACATAGTTGTGAAAACCAGGAAGGCGGACGACCTGGTTGGCGACCTCAGCATCGCGTTCGGCTGCCTAAGGGCCAACGGGGTGAAACTGAACCCCGAAAAATGTGTCTTCGGCGTGCCGCGGGGCATGCTTCTAGGATACATAGTCTCCCAACGAGGCATCGAGGCCAACCCCGAAAAGGTTGCAGCCCTCGAGCAAATGGGTTTGAGTCGGGACCTCAAAGGGGTACAAAGGGTGCTGGGGTGCCTTACAGCCTTGAGCCGCTTCATCTCGCGGCTCGGTGAAAAAGGCTTGCCCCTCTACCACCTCCTCAAGAAGCACGAGCGCTTCTCCTGGACCGCCGAGGCCCAGGAGGCGCTTGACAAGCTGAAGGCGTCCCTGACCCACGCCCCAATCCTCACACCACCGCAGGACGGCGAACCTCTGTACCTCTACGTAGCTGCGACTACCCAGGTGGTCAGCGCCGTGATCGTGGTGGAGCGTACGGAGGAAGGGCACGCCCTGCCGGTTCAGCTGCCGGCGTACTACATCAGCGAGGTCTTGTCCGACACCAAGGCGCGCTACCCCCAAGTCCAGAAGCTGCTTTATGCAGTGGTCCTCGCGCGGCGCAAGCTTCGCCACTACTTCGAGGCCCACCCTGTCACGGTGGTTTCCTCCTTTCCATTGGGGGAGATCATCCGCAATCCGGACGCAGCAGGCAGGATCGCCAAGTGGTCGGTGGAACTGATAGGCCAAACGCTCGCATACGCGCTGCGCAAGGCCATCAAGTCCCAGATCTTAGCCGATTACGTTGCCGAGTGGACGGACACACAGTTGCCGCCGCCACAGATCCAGGCAGAGTGCTGGACTCTGTATTTCGATGGATCGGTGATGAAGAAAGGGGCGGGCGCGGGCCTGCTCTTCGTCTCACCCCTCAGGGAGCACCTGCGGTATGCTGTACGCCTCCATTTCCCCGCGTCAAACAACATGGCTGAGTACGAGGCCCTGCTCTGCGGCCTCAAGATCGCCATCGAGATAGTCGTCAAGCGCCTCGATGTGCGGGGGGATTCGCATCTTGTGATCGACCAAGTCATGAAGAACGCAAGCTGCCACGATGACAAGATGGAGGCATACTGCAAGGCCGTACGGGCCTTCGAGGACAAGTTCTATGGAATCAAGCTTAATCACGTGCCACGCCGGTACAACGAGGAGGCGGACGAGCTTGCCAAGATCACTTCGGGGCGGATCACTGTCCCCCCGAACGTCTTCGCCCGAGATATCGCCCAACCGTCCGTCACCTTCGAGCCGCACCCCTCGAACCACACGGAACCCTCGGGGGCTCCCTCGAATCTAGCAGGTGCAGAGCCCATGGATGAGGACCCCTCGAACGAGGCGTACGTGCTCTCCCTCCTCGAGGGGTACGGCGCCAGCGAGGCCGAAGTGATGGACGTCGAGCCGGCCCCCATCAGGGCGGACTGGCGCGACAAATATATCGCCTGGATGGACCGAGGGGAACTCCCCTCGGACCGGTCTGAGGCCAGGCGCATCGCCAGGATGGCCAAGTCCTTCGCCCTCATCGACGGCGAGCTGTACAAGCGCGCCGCCCCGGCATCCTGCAGCGATGCGTGCCCATCCCCGAGGGGCGCGATCTCCTCCGGGACATACACACGGGGATTTTCGGCCACCATGCCGCGCCCCGCACCCTCGTAGGCAACGCGTTCCGCCAAGGCTTTTACTGGCCCACCGCGGTCGCAGATGCCAGCGAGATTGTGCGCACCTGCGAAGGGTGCCAATTCTACGCCCGAAAATCCAACCTCCCTGCGCACGTCCTGCAGACCATCCCCATTACATGGCCTTTCGCCGTGTGGGGGCTGGACATCGTCGGTCCCTTGCGAAAGGCGCCAGGGGGCTTCACCCACCTGTTGGTCGTCATCGACAAATTTTCCAAGTGAGTGGAGGTACGCCCCATCACGAACCTCAGGGCGGAGCAAGCGGTGACGTTCTTCACCGACATCGTCCATCGTTTTGGAGTGCCGAACTCCATCATCACCGACAAAGGGTCCCAGTTCACAGGCAGGAAATTCCTGGAGTTTTGTGACAAATTCCACATTTGTGTGTATTGGGCAGTTGTGGCACACCCACAGACCAACGGCCAAGTAGAACGTGCCAACGACATGATTCTACAAGGCCTCAAGCCCAGAATTTTCGACCAGCTGAATAAGTCTGGTCGGAAATGGCTCCGGGAACTGCCTGCGGTCGTGTGGAGCCTAAGAACCACCCCAAGCAGAGCCACCGGGTTCACCCCGTTCTTTCTAGTCCATGGCGCGGAGCCCGTCCTCCCCACGGACTTAGAGTATGGGTCGCCCAGGGTGCGAGGCTATGACGAGGACACCAACCAGCGGGCCCGCGAGGACTCACTAGACCAGCTGGATGAAGCGCGCCTTGTGGCCTTGATGCACTCTGCAAGATACCAGCAGTCCCTAAGGCATTATCAAGCTCGAAAGGTGCGCCTGCGGGACTTCAGCGAGGGGGATTTGGTCCTAAGGCTACGCCAAGACAACCGAGGACGCCACAAGCTATCACCTCCGTGGGAGGGACCCTACGTCGTGGTGAAGGTGCTCAAGCCCGGCACGTACAAGCTGGCCAACGAGGACGGCGAGGAACTCACCAACGCTTGGAACATCCAGCAGCTACATTGCTTCTATCCTTAGCTAGGATTTCCAAGTTTTTTTCCGTTGTAAATCACAAAGCCCAGCACCCCAGTTGGCGGCACAAATGTAAACAACAGCAATTAAATAAAAAGGGCAACTCGGCTTTTCCCAGAAAAGCAAGTCACCCTCGGGGGCTACTACGGGGGGCATCCCCCCCAAAAAATGGTCCCATTTTTTCACAAAAAACCCACGCGCGCTAAGTATGGCTCGAACTAAGCCTCGAGCAAAATTCAGACAGGGCATGGATGGCCTAGCGGAAAGGACGCACGAGCCAGAGATAGCCTACGCCTCCACGAGGATACGGCCCTTCTCTCTTGCCTCCGGCCCAGCAGGCTACCCGCGAAAATCGAACTCCCCTAACTCGAATTTGCTCGGGCAAAGGAAGAAACAAAACAGCGCGATAAAATAACGAACACCATTCACTTCCACAAGTGCTTAAAACAAAATGATTGTTCATTTACATGGCCACGCGGCCCATACACTAACATACAAATAAAAAAGGGCCTGGCGCCCAGCAATCTTAAGGCTTGAGGAGCATCAGCGTCAGCGGCGTCTGGGAACAGGAACTCCTCGAAGGCCTCGGCGAGCGCATCGGCGGCATCAGCGGCTAGCGCGTCCATGCGCTCCATTGCCGCTTCATCCTCGACGCCCTCCGGGACGATGTAGTCTTCCGCCACGGCCTCGAAGTTGACCTCGTAGTGGGACCGCACCACGCCGAGGGCCTTCTGGACGCCAAGGCGCAGAGCGCGGCGCATGCGCCCAAAGACATGCCCGCCGAGGGCGCGCAGACGGCTAGCCAACGAGCTCCCAGCTTGCGCCTCGCCCTCTTCGACGGCCCGGCAGGTCTCGAGGGCCGTGGCATGCAGCTCCACCAGTTCCCGCTCGGAAGAGTTGTAGGAAGCCTGCAGCGCTTCGGCCCGGTCGGTAGCGTGCCCCAGCGCGGTGCGCAGGCTTGAACGTCACCAGCAAGAGAAGTCAGAAGGGGAACAAACCCTCAAAGGGAAGATCAGCGAAACAAAAGACGAAACAGTGACCTACCTTGAACCTGCTTCTTCTCCACCTCGAGAGCGCGGCGCTCGGCCTCGACCGCCTGCTGCAGGCTGATGACGGTAGCGCCCTGCTCCTTGAGGGATAGCTCCTGATCCTCGTTCGTGATGCTGAGGGCTATCAGCTCGCCGTCGAGCCTCGAGACATCAGCGTCCCGTTCGTCCAGCGACTTCTGCGCCACCTCGCGAGCGGTGCGCTCCTGCTCGAGCGTCGACCGAACGTCAGCAAGAGCAGTCCGCTCCTGCTGGAGTTGACCCTCGGCCTCCTGGTGAGGACCAGGAGCGTCCCAATGGTCGATGGATGACCGCTCCTCAGTGATGAGTGATTGACAACGGGTGTTGGACTGACTCTTGGCTTAGTGCGCAGGTGTAGGCTGCGGCCTAGTTCGTGTTGTTGCAGGTGAAGAACGGGCGCGAAAGGTCTTCAGCCTTGAGGGGCCTCGGGAGATGGAGAGACAAGTAGGCTCGGTTCGAGGGACCCGGTGGACAGCGGGACTGGGTGCGGGCCACATGGTGGCGACACAAGCAAGACGAAGTCATGGACAAGTGAGCGGTGCACGGTGGCGGTCAAGTCAAGTGGTTTGGCGGGAGGCCGGACCGAGCATGCGGGGTTTGGTGGTTTGCCCACAAAACCATCGGCGGACGGTTTCTTGGTTTGGGCCTCAAAACCAAGTCCGAGGGCCCAACACGACGGAGACGGGATCCGGCGTGTCGGGAAGCTTCGAGGCGGAGGACACGCGGCGGGATCGCATGGCTTGCGTCGGGAGGACGAGGGGGTGCGGCAAAAGCGTGGCCGTCCGATGGGAAGACCCACAAACATTACCAAAATGCCCCTACGTGGGTTGTATCGCCGTAGTGTAGTTAGGGGTAGTCGAGTCGTTTACCACTCCGGCGGGACTCGATATATAAGCCACGAGTGTGTGTTGATGGCTCTCTCTCTCCGCGACTTAGGGTTTCATTTGCTCCCTCCTCTTTCTCATTTTTGTAGCTATTTTCCTTCCTATTTTGTCTAGGCTAGCATGAGAGCTTCATGAGAGATTTGTTGAGAGGGATGGATGCTAGGGAGGCATGCTAGACCTTGTGAATCTTTCCTGGTTTGTATAGAAGATTCGAGGTTGTTTTTCGTGGCTTTTTGTGCTTGTTTTCGTGCCTTTGTTCCCGGTGTGATTCCGCGGATTTGAGTGGGTTTCTCCCCGGATTTCTTTGAGGGAAACATGGATAGATGTCTTGAGCATCTTTGTGCTTGATCTTGTGCCCTCAAACGCCGGGAAACCACTTCGATTCGTGAGTTTTCGTTCGGTGCTCTAGCTTTTGGCGGTGCTCAAAGGATTCGCGATTCCCGGTGATTTAGGGAGTTAGGAGGCAAGATTTTTGGGCTATAGCATCCTTGTGTGACGCTTTTCAAGTACCCAAAACCTTGTCTCTACGGCTTCAACCGTTTGGGAAATCCGATGATGATTTGGAGGAGTTGACTTTCGGGGGGTCGGCCGTTTCTCGCTCCGTCCGCACCGGCGGACGGTCCGCGGGGAGGTCGCGGACGGTCCGCGTGGGTCGTGTTCGTCCCGTGTTCTTCGTGTTCTTGCTCGTCCTTCGTTTCGATCCGTCGCGATTTTGAGTTTTGGTTGGACGGAGTTTCGGACGGTCCGCGGTGTTGGGCGGACGGTCCGCGGGTGCTGGCGGACGGTCCGCGTGCTCCCCGCGGACGGTCCGTGGCTCGTGGGTGGCTTTGGTCCGTTCCGCCGTGTGATTTAACGGACGGTCCGCGGCTCGGGGCCGGACGGTCCGCGGCTCGGGTGCGGACGGTCGCGGTACCCGGCCGGACGGTCCGCGCGGCCCGTGCGGACGGTCCGCCCCTCCCGCGCGGACGGTCGCCGCGAGCTCGTGTGCTTTGCTTCTTGGTTCGATTCCCGCCTCCCTTTCTAGTGCTTCCGCGTGTGCTTCAAGGAATCGTTCCTAAGGCTAGAGGTTGATCCATAACCTCGTGGTCTTGGCGATTGGTGCGTGATTCGATCCATCGCTTGTGTGTGACCGGGATTTGAGTAGGGCATAGGCCGGGTTCTTTGGGAAAAATTTTACCGGCTCCTATTCACTCCCCCCCTCTCTAGTCGCCATCTGATCCTTCAATTGGTATCAGAGCTTGGTGCCGGATTCTTTGCGACTTTGACAAGTCCCGAATCCTAAGATGGCGTACGTTGAGCGGGGCGGTCCGCCGCACTTCGATGGCAAGGGTTACCACAAGTGGGCGGCTCGTATGATGATTTTTCTTCGAGGAAAGCTGTTGGATTTTATTGTGCTTGACAAGACCTATGCTATTCCGGTCAACATCCACACTCTTATGGTGACCGATGCCGATGCCAAGGCCAAGTATGAGGCTAATGCAAAAGCCGTTGATCACTTGTCTTTGGAGCTTGTGTGATCCGAGTTTGAGCGTGTTCGCCATTTGAATCTTGCTTGGCAAATTTGGGAAAAGTTGTTGGTTGCTCACGGTGGTGATAACCATGTGAAGGCTCGCCTCTTTGTCTCTTACCGGATGCAATATGAGAATTTCACTCCACTTCCGGTGAGGACATTGATGCGATGTTTCGAGAGGTTCACCACCATCGTGAACAACATGAAGGCTAATGTTGAGGATTTTCCGTACTCCGAGCATGATCAGGCTTTGAAGCTCTTGCATGTCTTGGACCCAAATGTTTGGGGTGCTAAGGTTGAGGCCATCAAGGAGTCTGGGAATTACTTGACTATTGAGTTGGATGACCTCTTCTCTAAGCTCAAGTCGGCTGAGGTTGACGGGGAAGTTGCTATCCAAGCATGAGGGCTCGACTGACCATAGTCTTTCTCTTGTGGGAGGATCAAAGGGCAAATCTAACCCTTCCTGTCGACAGTTTTCTTTGTCCTCTCTTATGTCCATTCTAGATGAGGAGTTTGATGTCTTTGGGCGAGGAGGAGCCGGCCTTGCTCTCAAGAAGGTTTGAACGACTACACGAGAGTCGGAGGAACGCAAGGCGGAGCTCAGGGACGTGCTACAAGTGTGGCAAGCGTGGCCACTTCATCGCCGAGTGCCGGAAGCGAGAGGAGAACAAGTACAAGGTGAACGAGTACAAGGCACACTCGAGGCGTGAAGACAAGTACTCCTCCAAGGGCAAGCACTTCAACAAGTCCAAGAGCAAGGACAAGGACAAGCGGCGACCGAGCAAGAGCGCCTACAAGAAGAAGAAGGCAAGAGCGATGGTGGCCGGTGCGAGCGACGTCGACTCAAGCTCAAGCGAGGAGCGATCAAGCTCAAGCGGTTGAAGATGAAGACGCCGGGAGGCGCGGTGGCAAGAAGAGTGCAAGCGGAACCTCGGCGGGGCGAGCCGTGTGGCGCTTGAGGGCTTTTGTGGCATGGCCCATAGCTCAAGCAGCAAGAAGAGTGAGAAGGAAGACGGCGACTCCGACTCGGAGGATGAGGTAAACCGTGACCCCGACTCTTTGCTTGCCGAGATTGCTAGGTTGAATGGTTTGCTTGATAACCGTGATAGTGTGCTGAGAGATGCCAAAAAGATGAGGAAAGATCTTAGGGCTCAGCTTGAGAATGCTAGCAAGAAAGTAGGAGAGTTAGAGTCAAAATTGCTTGAATTGAAACTTGATAATGACTCTTTGAAACTTGCTCCTACTCCTCCTGATGATGTTGAATGTGTTGAATGTGATGCTTGGTTGAATGAGATCAAACTGCTTAATGAGAAGAATGCTTCTATTTTGGCTCAACTAGATGCTCTTAGGACTGAACATGATGAGCTTAAGGCTAGACCTACTTTGCTTGGTGCTTGCAAATCATGTCCTACTATGCATGCTAAGCTTGTCGATGCTCGTTCTACCATTAGTTCTTTGGAAGCATCTTTGAAATCTCCTGTTGCAAATGCATGTTCTAGGTTGTGATGAAGTCACTTTGTGTAATCTTGAACTTACTTCCCGTTTGGATGTCATCTATGAGGAGAATGACTATTTGAGGAAGGTGTTGGGTTGGTTGTACGGGCGGGAACCTCAATTGAAAATCATGATTGAGGAGTTCAAGAGAGCCGATGGTCGTGGTTTGAGTTTTGAGAAGTTGGGTGAGAAAGTGGGAGAGAACAAGTGGGGAGAGTGTGTATGAGAAGTGTGTTGAGTCTAACCCCGAGTTTGAGGTGATCGGAGAGATCCAAGTCCCACTCCCAAAAGCACCCAAGAACTCTTTCACACCAAAGCCCAACCACCTTTGCAACAAGCTTGACACAACCCAAGATCCACCCAAATTCCCACCTAAGACAAATGATTTCCAGAAACCGGTGAAGTTTGTGGGTGAGAAGGGTGAGAAACTTAGAGAGAAGCCGAGCCAAAACCAAAACCCATCCCCTTCAGGTGTGAGTATTGTGGCAAGGAGAGGCATCTTGCAGAGTTTTGCTACAAGAGGAAGAGGGATGAGAGGCTTGCTAGGGAGCAAGCGAACCGGGACGCAGTATCGCCAGCCTCATGGTATTCCTGAGCCTAGAGTGCCACTTCCACGGGGTGTGGGAAGTGTGAGGAGTGTTGGCAGGTTCCCACAGAGAGGTGGTGGTGGTGAGAGGTTTGTCAGGAGAGATGATGGTGTGCGGGCTGGTGAGAGGTTTGGTCGGGCTCGTGGTGGTTTTGCTGGACGTCTTCCTACTCGTCCTTAGTACGGGTTTAGGGGAGATGATCGCAGCTTTGGGTTCCAGAGGAACTACGGACTACGTTTTCCCCCTCGTGGTGCTCGTACTCCTCCCATGGGACATGGGAAGTTTGTTGGCAAGGGAGTGATGTTTGCTAACCCTCTTTTGAGCAGATGGCTCGACACTAGTTCAACTTTCTTTGTGCTAACCCCAGTGTCGAGTCGCTAGCTCATTCTCGTTCTTGTTTCGATTGCGGGCGGGAGGCTTGGAGAACATTTGGTTGATCGACTCCGGGTGTTCTCGACACATGACCGGAGATAAGAAGTGGTTCTCCGGCCCTAACCCGAGTGAAGGAAAAGATGCACATCACATTTGGGGACAATGGACGAGGTAGGGTCTTTGTCGAGGGTGTTGTGCATGTGAGTGACAAGGAAACGTTGAAGAGAGTGGCTCTTGTGAAGTCTTTGGGTTTTAATTTGCTTTCGGTTTCTCGGTTGCTTGATGAGGGTTTTGAGGTGCGTTTCAAGTCCGGCGAGTCTCGTTTGCTTGATTCTCGAGGTGATCTTGTCCGTATGATCATCCCCGAGGGTCGGATTTTCGTGGCTGATTTCTCTCGTTCTTTGGGTCCTGCTTTCGCCGTTTGATGGCTGGTCCTTCTTCTGATTTGTGGAAATGGCATAGGCGGTTGGGACACTTGAGCTTTGATTTGGTTTCCCGCTTGAGTAGTCTTGACCTTGTCCGAGGATTGCCGAGGTTGAAGCTTGAGAAGGATTTGGTTTGTGCTCCTTGTAGGCATGGTAAGATGGTAGCCACTCCCTATCCACCCCCGACCGATGTCATGACCGAGCGTCCGACGTAGCCGTTGCATATGGACCTTGTTGGACCGGCTCGAGTTCGCTCGGTGGGTGGGAAGTGGTATGTCCTTGTTGTGGTGGACGATTACTCTCGCTATGCACGGGTGTTCTTCTTGGAGGATAAGAGTGAGACATTTGGTTTTGTTCGAGATCCGATCGTGAGGTTGAAAAACGAGAGGCATGGGAATGCTATTCGAGCTATCTGCGGTGATAATGGCTGCGAGTTCAAGAACTCTCGTTTTGATGCCTTTTGTCGTGATCTAGGTCTTGAACATCAGTATTCGACCCCTTATGTGCCCCCTCAAAATGGAGTCGTGGAAAGGAAAAATCGGACTCTTTGTGAGATGGCTAGGACGATGCTCGATGAGCACAGGACTCCTAGGAGGTATTGGGCTGAGGCGGTCAATACAGCTTGTCATGTTTCCAACCGCATTTTATTGAGAGCTTTCAAGAAGAAGACCTGTTATGAGCTTATGCATGGTCGGGCACCCAAGGTGAGTCACTTCCGAGTTTTTGGCTGCAAGTGCTTTATTTTGAAGAAGGGAAAACTCGATAAGTTTGAGGCTAGGTCTAGTGATGGTATTTTCTTTGGATATGCTAACCATTCTAGAGCCTATAGGGTGCTTAACCTTGAGACTAACAAAATCATGGAGACTTGCGAGGTGACCTTCGACGAGACAATGCCATGTACCTCTCTTGGCTTTGAATGTGCAGGTGATGAAGAGATGGCCGAGGACCTCTTTGAGGAGGAGAAAGATGAAGATGGAGATGATGATGGGGAGAACCATGCGCCTGAAGCTGAGCATGTACCCACTACTTCCCCTACGACCACTTTGGAGCGTGGACCGTCTACATCATGGACAACGACGGTGCAACAAGAGGACCAGGCGAGAGAAGCTGAAGTTGAGGGGGAGGTAGTCTCGAGGCGTGAGGCTCCCCGGCGGATTCAAGAAGTGCATCCCCTGTCGAAGATCATTGGAACCATTGATGAACGCACTACACGGTCGAGGTCCAGGAATTCCTCTCATTTTGCTCATGCTGCTTTTGTTGCTACTTTTGAGCCCAAGGACATTGGACATGCTTTATCTGATGCAACCGGGTCAATTCTATGCATGAGGAGTTGGAAAACTTTGAGAGAAACCGGGTGTGGGAGTTAGTTGAACCACCTCCAAATTGCCATCCCATAGGAACCAAGTGGGTTTGGAAGAACAAAGAGGGAGAGAATGGGATGGTTGTGAGGAACAAGTCCAGACTTGTTGCTCAGGGGTTTAGTCAGAAGGAGGGGATCGACTATGTGGAGACCTTTGCTCCTGTGGCCCGTCTTGAGGCGATTCGGATCCTTCTAGCCTTTGCCGTGGCTAAAGGGTTCAAGTTGTTTCAGATGGACGTGAAGAGTGCTTTTCTGAATGGGGTCATAGAGGAGGAGGTGTATGTGAAGCGACCACCGGGTTTGAGAGCGAGTTGTACCCACACGGGGTATACGGGTTGAAAAGGGCTCTATATGGGTTGAAACGGGCGCCCGTGCTTGGTATGTGAGATTGAGAGGTTTTCTTTTGAGCGAGAGGGTTTGTGATGGGTACCGTGGATAGAACCTTGTTTCTCCTCAAGCATGGAAATGACTTGCCGATTGTTCGGATATACGTGGATGATATTGTCTTTGGTGGCTCGTCACATAACCTTGTTGCCAAGTTTGCGGATGAGATGAGCGGGGAGTTCGAGATGAGCATGATGGGCGAGTTGCGGTATTTTCTCGGGCCGCGAGATCAAGCAAGTGAAGGACGGTACATTTGTGCACCAAACCAAGTACACAAAAGACATGCTGAGGAAGTTCCAGATGCAAGATGTGAAGCCGATGTCGACTCCCATGGGGAGTACGGCCACTTTGGATGCGGATGAGGACGGAGAACCAGTGGACCAGCGGGAGTACAGGAGCATGATTGGCTCCCTCCTCTACTTGACGGCGATGAGGCCAGACATACAATTCAGCGTGTGTCTGTGCGCTCGTTTTCAGGCTTCGCCGAGAACATCACATCGACAGGCCGTCAAGAGGATCTTCAGGAACCTACAGTCTGCCCCTGGTCTTGGCCTTTGGTATTCTTCCTCCTCGACTCTTTCTCTTCATGGTTTTTCTGATGCGGATTTTGCTGGTTGTCGAGTCGAGAGGAAGTCTACTTCTGGTACTTGTCAGTTTCTTGGTTCTTCGTTGGTCTCATGGTCTTCCCGCAAGCGAGTCTAGTGTAGCTCGGTCTACCACGGAGGCGGAGTATGTTGCTGCCGCGAGTTGTTGTTCCCGACCGCTCGTGGATTTCCTACACTTTGAGAGACTTTGGTGAGGAGTGCACCCCCCGATCCCACTTCTTTGTGATAGCACCGGTGCCATAAGCGTAGCCAAAAACCCGTACTTCACTCCCAGAACCAAACACATAGAGGTGAGGTATCATTTCTTGAGGGACAATGTGGAGAAAGGAACCATTGTTTTGAGCCATGTCTCTACCCAAGATCAGCTAGCCGACATCTTTACAAAGCCTCTCGACCAAGCTACTTTTGTGCGCTTGCGGGGGGAACTTGGGGTTTGTTGCCCTTTCTAGTTGATTCTTGGGGGATTTCCTTTTTGTACCATATGTATCATACCATGTTTACTTTGATGTATATACATGCTTTGCTTGATGTATAAACCATGGTAGGATAGCCATCTTGTCATATATCATGTTGCATTTGTATCATATTGCATTTTAGGATGATGAGCTTCTTTCATATGCCATTTTTGAGTCTCTTTGGCTATTTGTGAGATATTGGTTATATGTGTGGAGAAATGGTGATGTGAGGCTATGCTCTTGGAATATTTGAGATATATGTGTGGTGAGATAGCCCCTTTTGAAATAAATGCTTAACTTGACTAATTTTTGATGAAATTTGCTCCACTCGTGTGTAGTTGTGTATCCATGTCACGAGTTTGGTCTAAATGTGCTTTTCATGCTTAGATTGTGCTTGGATGCCTGTTCTTGCATTTGGGCCAAAGGCCGAATATCATTGTGAATGTTTAGCCTATGTTGCATTCATGGGGGAGCATAAGCTTCTTTTTGCCGCAAAGGCACTTCATGTACCATGAAATGAATTAACCTTGAAAAGAAGTGCATAATGCTTGAAAAATGCTCCATCCATCATGTCTATGTTTAAAATGTCTTATCTTTCACATATGGGTGCAAAACATGTTGCATGATGTTCACCGGTGGAGAAGTCTCCCGAAGTGGACACATGGCTCATGAGCTTTGACATGACATGCTTTGCTTTATGGGTGTTTGCCATGATCTTTTGCTGAGAATTTGATATCCTTGTATGATCTTTAAATGGTATGCATGTTTGTGGCTCAAGTGTGACATGGATAGGCTTTTACATGTGAAGCGAAGCCTTCTTTTGGTAAAACTGCTTAAATCTGAAAATTTTGCTTTGTCACATGCTTGTATTTTCATATATTACTTGTGGCAATGCTTTGACTATGCTATGATTCATGTGTGTGATCTTTGTCTCATTTTTAGCCTTTGACACTAGATTTGGCCTATTTGAGAAGCTCATGTAGTTGTTTATATGCTTTGTTTTTGCATTTTCGCATTTTCACCTTGATTCATACATTGTCAACAAGGGGGGAGAAAAGGTAAGCTTAATGAAAATTCGAAGAGGTGAGCTGAAATTTGGAAGTGTGCATCCACATGTTCGGGGGGAGCTTGCATTTGTTCGGGGGAGCTTTCTTCTTGTTTTCGGTGTGGATTTTGTGCTTTGCTTGGCTTGTGACCTTTCTTCGCCTTTCTTCGGTTTTGGTCATGAGTTGAGCTTATTTGTTTTTCTTTCTTCTTCTTTTCTCTTTTTCTCTGAATTTCATTTCGCGTTGAGTGTTGTCAATGCACTCATCAAGGGGGAGATTGAGGACCAGGAGCGTCCCAGTGGTCGATGGATGACCGCTCCTCAGTGATGAGTGATTGACAACGGGTGTTGGACTGACTCTTGGCTTAGTGCGCAGGTGTAGGTTGCGGCCTAGTTCGTGTTGTTGCAGGTGAAGAACGGGCGCGAAAGGTCTTCAGCCTTGAGGGGCCTCCGGGAGATGGAGAGACAAGTAGGCTCGGTTCGAGGGACCCGGTGGACAGCGGGACTGGGTGCGGGCCACATGGTGGAGACATAAGCAAGACGAAGTCATGGACAAGTGAGCCGGTGCACGGTGGCGGTCAAGTCAAGTGGTTTGGCGGGAGGCCGGACCGAGCACGCGGGGTTTGGTGGTTTGCCCACAAAACCATCGGCGGACGGTTTCTTGGTTTGGGCCTCAAAACCAAGTCCGAGGGCCCAACACGACGGAGACGGGATCCGGGCGTGTCGGAAAGCTTCGAGGCGGAGGACACGCGGCGGGATCGCATGGCTTGCGTCGGGAGGACGCGGGGTGCGGCAAAAGCGTGGCCGTCCGATGGGAAGACCCACAAACATTACCAAAATGCCCCTACGTGGGTTGTATCGCCAGTAGTGTAGTTAGGGGTAGTCGAGTCATTTACCACTCCGGCGGGACCTGATATATAAGCCATGAGTGTGTGTTGATGGCTCTCTCTCTCCGCGACTTAGGGTTTCATTTGCTCCCTCCTCTTTCTCATTTTCGTAGCTATTTTCCTTCCTATTTTGTCTAGGCTAGCATGAGAGCTTCATGAGAGATTTGTTGAGAGGGATGGATGCTAGGGCGGCATGCTAGACCTTGTGAATCTTTCCTGGTTTGTATAGAAGATTCGGGGTTGTTTTTCGTGGCTTTTTGTGCTTGTTTTCGTGCCTTTGTTCCCGGTGTGATTCCGCGGATTTGAGTGGGTTTCTCCCCGGATTTCTTTGAGGGAAACATGGATAGATGTCTTGAGCATCTTTGTGCTTGATCTTGTGCCCTCAAACATCGGGAAACCACTTCGATTCGTGAGTTTTCGTTCGGTGCTCTAGCTTTTGGCGGTGCTCAAAGGATTCGCGATTCCCGGTGATTTAGGGAGTTAGGAGGCAAGATTTTTGGGCTATAGCATCCTTGTGTGACGCTTTTCAAGTACCCAAACCCTTGTCTCTACAGCTTCAACCGTTTGGGAAATCCGATGACGATTTGGGGGAGTTGACTTTCGGGGTCGGGCTGTTTCTGCTCTGTCCGCACCTGGCGGACAGTCCGCGGGGAGGTCGCGGACGGTCCGCGTGGGTCATGTTCGTCCCGTGTTCTTCGTGTTCTTGCTCGTCCTTCGTTTCGATCCATCGTGATTTTGAGTTTTGGTTGGACGGAGTTTCGGACGGTCCGCGGTGTTGGGCGGACGGTCCGCGGGTGCTTGGCGGATGGTCCGCGTGCTCCCCGCGGACGGTCCGTGGCTCGTGGGTGGCTTTGGTCCGTTCGTGTGATTTAACGGACGGTCCGCGGCTCGGGCGGACGGTCCGCGCGGCCCTGTGCGGACGGTCCGCCCCTCCTGCGCGGACGGTCCGCCAGAGCCTGTGTGCTTTGCTTCTTGGTTCGATTCCTCCCTCCCTTTCTAGTGCTTCCGCGTGTGCTTCAAGGAATCGTTCCTAAGGCTAGAGGTTGATCCATAACCTCGTGGTCTTGGCGATTGGTGCGTGATTCGATCCATCGCTTGTGTGTGACCGGGATTTGAGTAGGGCATAGGCCGGGTTCTTTGGGAAGAATTTTTACCGGCTCCTATTCACTCCCCCCCTCTCTAGTCGCCATCTGATCCTTCACCTGGCGGGCGACGCGCTCGTGCCAGAGCTGCTCCTCCGCCGCGACAAGCGCGGCGACCTTGGCGTCGAGGGCGGCCCTCAACTCGTCGACCTCCTTGGCCTTCTGCTAAGCCGCGCGTGCCCGCTCCTCGGCCTGGCTCTGCTGGGCCTGCGCCTCCTGGAGCCATGTGCGGAGCTCCTAGTTGTCAGAGCGGACGGTCACCACCTCCGCTTCCCAGTTCGACGCCACAACGTGCACCTTCTCCATATCCCCCTGCGCCTGCTGCAGCGCCTCATCCCAATCGATGAGTGATGTGCGAATCCGCTCGAGGGTGGAGGGGTGCGCCGCGGCCTGCCCCTCGTACTCCAAGGGCTAGTCGCGTAGGGCCTCTGCCCGGTACGACAGCCAGCCGTCTGGGGTCCCCAAGGCATCCGCGAGCGCGTCAAAGGCGTCGCGCTGCTCCCGGAGCTGGTGGAGCTCGGCACTCATCCGGTCAAAGGCGCCATACTTGTCGCGGGCGCGGTGCTCGAGCTCCTGCCGCCAATGGACCAAAACCAGTAAGCGTCGCGCCGCGAGGAACAAGAACAAAAACGACGAAATCGAAGAAAATGGGCAACAACGCCCCACCTGGAAGACGCGCCACGCGGGGCCTCCATGAATCCGCAGCGCCTCGTTCAACGCCCGGTTAAACGCGGTGCCGTGGTCACGGAGCTCTCCCCACAGCTCCTGCTCCTCCTGGGCATCGGCGAAGGCGGGCGGACCGTCAACGCGCCCCTCTCTCGAAGCAGAGCGGCCGGCGCGGGAGGAAGAAGCCTCGGCACCGTGCCCTCAGCTCCCGACCACTATGTGGCCGTCCCACCGCCTTACGAGCGCCCCCTCCTCCTGGGGCTCAAGGGATGGCATGGGGAAGTTCACCCATTGGTCCCACCTGGGCGGCGGGGCGTCGTCGTCCGGGATCTCCACCGCCATCGCCCGGGAGGCGTCGGCGAGCGCGGGCTCGGCCGCGCCCCCACCGCCGCCTCCGACCGCGCCTCCATGGCCGCGGGCTCGGCCGCCGCGCGCCGCGGCCGCCGCCTCCGGCCGCATCTCGGCGGTCGCGGGCGCCGGGTGGCCCTCCACGGTAGACGCTACCGGCAACACCACCGCAACCGGCGCCGCCGGCCGTACCTCCACCCTCCGGCCTCGCCACCGCCGCGGCCGCCGCCGCCGCGCCTCCACCACGGCCGACGCCCGCTGCTCCTTGATGACCGCCGGCCGCGGCTCGGTGGGCGAAACCACCGGCCGTGACCCCGAGGCCTCGGCCGCGCCCGCGAGCTCTCGCCCGCCATCGCCGCTGCACTCGCCCCCGCCCGCGGTGCCCTCGACGAACGCCGCCGGGTGGGGATGGACGCATCCGCCCTTGTTGACGGAAGTTCGTTTGTGAATTGCAAGCGTACAAGTCTCCCGTCGTAGTCAAGGGACCCTTCTTCCCTTGAGTGGTGAACCCAAGGTATCGAATCCGTGGAACAAATGTGTGACGCAAAACTTAATCTAATAAAGCCAAGTAACTTCAATCTTCGATAAAAGAAACCCTAATGCATCTAAGTAAAAGACACGAAACGAATCTAATCTACTAAAGACCGGAGAAAACAAAGTAAGATTGGGTAGATAAACCGATCTAGAGGGATCGGGGTAAGCCTTTTGTTGAAGTTCCAAGCAAGAGAAGAAGTAGCAAATCGAATCTTAATAGAAGCCTCTTTAAATCGTGGTTTCCCATCCAAATCCGAAAACATCCGCCTTTCGAAACCCCCGTTCGTCACAACGTATCCCTATTCATGCGGGGAGCTTAGGGCGAGTCGGAAGACAAGTCGAGATTCTTTCGGAAGATCCGGCGTGTACCTCTAGCCACCGCGGCTACAAGAACACCCTATGTAATCTATCTCGAGAATAGAATTGGAATAAGCAAAGCCGATCGAAAAACGAAATCTTCGAGGAAACACTTGATCGCTAGGAAAAGATTCAACTTGATAATTCAACTATAACAATGATACATACACAAGATCACCACCGGGATCCTTCCTTGATCTTGGTTCTAGCTCCGGGAACTCCGACGTGGTGTTCCGTGCAAGGTTTCCACGTCGTCTAGGGAAACCCTAGTCAACTAGCTCGACCCTCTCCTCTCCGAGATGGTGTCCCTCTCTTCTCTGCTCCTCGGCGGCCGATGACGAATTCTTCTCTACGTGGCTCTCGGTCACGGGGCTATAAATAGCCTGATTGGTGGCTAGGGCAAAGGAGGGGGCAATCGGGCCCTGGAATGGGCTGGGCCGACCGGACTGGGCCGGCCGGCCTGGGCCCATCCAGGCCCAGCCCGAGGCCTCCTTTGCTCTATGTCGGTTCCCTTGCTTCCTGGATGTTTCCCCCTTCTGCATGTAGGTCCATGTCGCCAGTTTCTCTCCGAATTAGACACAACTCCTTGTCTTGCAAGATTTAGCACTTTTCTGGTCAGGTCCTCGGAGTCTGTCGTCTTCTCGGATCAAGTCTCTGGCTTTTTGGAGTTAAGTTTGCTTCATTGCATGACTTGTACGGGGCTTCAAGGTCTTGTCATGAGGTGCTTGATGAACTTATCTCGAAAGTCTTGCATTCAACACTAAAACCCTGCATAAACATTAAACTCCAAAACTGACATGCACACGTGAACTTGTTATACCACGGGGGTTAGTACCAATGGATAAGGTATAAAACTCATGCCAACACCGAAGGTAAACTCATGGCTAGGTTGACGGATTTTCACCGTCAATATCTCCCCCATGCTTAAACCTTGCTCGTCCTCGAGTAAGCCTTTGATGGATATCATTATTGCCAAACAATGTTTAAACCTTGCACTTGATCACACATGAGAAAACATAATGCTCCCAAAATTTTAATTCATTAAAGTTCCATAATGTACTAGCCTTCATCTCTACGGAGGGTAGATTCTTATTAAGCTTATCCCACAAGTATTAACATGCTCACAAAGTTTAAATAGATCTCAGAATTTTTGAAATAAAGAACGAGATAAAGAAAAGCTAAACCAAGTTCACAAATTTAAATCATCTTGTATATTGCTCATGAACTCTCATCTTGCTTGTCTCTCAAGCATATATTCTACTCCTTTCCCTCTCATAACATATATGTGTGGTAGGCTTTATATGGGGCTTTGGGAAAGTTTAGTCCTAACAAGATTTTATGAGACTCGTGGTCTTTGGGGCTTTGGGGCTTTGTCAAAACAAAACAAGCTTCTCATGGTCTTACCGAGACTCGTCAAAAAGGTCATTGGAAAATAATGTTGAATCAAGGAGGGGAAAGAGAAAAAACACACACTTTTAGATGAGTCGACATGTGCAAATGGCAAAGAGTGATCCCGAGGCACAAAGGAAGTCCTCGTTATCGGATTGCACATGGTTGGAAAATGAGAGTGGATCTTTTTAACTTGAAGCATTGAATGCACTCTTAGAGAACCGGGGAGTTCACTTTACACATACTCATATTTTTTTCTCTTTCCCATATTTCTCATTCTTTTCTTTCTTTCTTTCTTTCTTTCTTTCATTATATATATATTTTTTTTTTCTTGTGAGACCTTCACCTTGGAAGTCACGTACATCACCTTTAATTAATTTTTTTTTCATTCATCATTTTTTTAAAAAAATACTCCCCTTTGAACTCTAAAACTGCACCGTACCTGCCTCCTCCCCCATGCTTAGACGTTGCTTGTCCTCGAGCAAAGAGGCGAAAAATAAGGTAGGTACCGGAAATATTTTTCCTTTGGAGAGATACTTGAAATCTTCAATGTCGGCACCGTCTTGCGATCTTCCTTGAATTGATGATCCATTCTCAACGATAGGTTGTGGTCAAGGAGGTAATCACAAAAGATGATATTTGGTTTAAGGGTGGATATCCGGCGAAGTTTGTGAGATCTCCAATGCGGGGATACACAATGCACGGATAAAAGGCTAGCAAAAAGATAGATACGCAAAAATGGAATGACCAGCTTCTTAGTCTCGGGCCCGAGAAATCATGGCCTGCAATAACTCACTCAAAAATAAATCTTGTACACTAAGGTTTATGCACTCAAATATATATTAGGCTTTGGATAGGTTGAGCAACACACAAGTGATATTTATGACAAGGTTAGCGATATTTTTGAGCATAAAAGACATTTTTAATCTATTCATAACTTGAGAGCACATAAAACACCATGGGTTTTTATTTTAATCATAACCTCCGCTGAAGATTAAGCTAGCGTTTAAATAAATTCAGATTTGCATTTTTAAGAGAGCACTAGCTTTAACATGCATAAATCAATTACAAAGATGAACAAAGCTGCAATTATAATCATATATCATCATGGCACAAATTTTGTAACTTTTCCAATGATATAATCAAGGTGGTGTCTTTATTAATTATGATATCAAGTTGAAATACAAACTGAAAATAAACAAACATGCTTGCTGAAATTTAAATAAAAAACAGAAAATACTACGCAAACACACATAAGCAAAAGCTGAAAATTACAGAGAAAAAGAAAAGAAAAGAAAACTAAAGTTCCTAAATCTTCTAGTCCTCCGCCGGCGGTTGATGTTGATGATCTTGATAGTAATACCCTTGCTCATAATATGATTGGACATTCCCTCCGACGAATTGATTTGGCTCCACAAGGTGAAGGCGTCCAAGCTCAAAGGCAATATTTGCAATGCCTTCACCAAGTTGAGCTGTGTTAGCTTGGATGGCTGCGATGTTTTGGGCGTTTCTTGCAGCACACCCTCCAATTATGGCCATGCTTTGTTGTGGTTGGGGATGATGTGCGTAGGACTCCGCGAATTTAGCATTGGGCACCACATAATTTGGTGGGGGTACCGGTGCACCACCCCCCGTGCTTGCTCTTGTGGCCCTCCACAATAACTTGGCGGAGGAGGGATCCCGCCGAATGGTTGCACATTGGGTTGTGCTCCACTCGCTTGTGCGGAGGATGTTCCCTCCTCTACGATTCTTCCTCTTTTGTTCTTCCTTGCAGGGACAAGGAGTCCCTCTTCCAACCAATCTTCTCTCCCTTCGGTGAAAAGCCTAAGCCTCTCATTGGGAAGGGGTAGGTTCACTATGGCCAAACGATAACCTCCTCTCTCATCTCCACTAATGTATTTGCCTTGCCGCAAATACTCAATGCCGAGAGAGGTACCACGCAAAAGATGGTCGGGGTTTTTTGCGATCCCCGCCGTAAGGAGAAGGCCAACATGGAGAGGTAGCACCCCGAACCAATATTTCTCGCCCCCGATGTTGCTTCACAACACCAACAAGTTGATCATAAGGTAAGAGGGGTCTATTGGCTGCCTGGCAATTAAAGCCGAGTAGAGCCAATTCAACTCCGTGTCGGTCACCTTCGTCTCCTTCATCCTCCCTAATACCCTCTTGCACATCCAAGAGTGAAATATCCGAATAATGGGGTTGCGGATGCAATTGCGTTGTTGATGGGCTTCTCCGGAGATCATATTCCAAAATCCCGCTAACATGCCGGGTGGCACGTCAACTTTCTCGGAGCTCCCTTGTGGAATCCAAGCAGCTCCCTAACGTGTTCGTAGGGAACCACTTGTTGGACTCCCTCCAAACGGAATGACAAGCTTTGCACCCCATCATCAAGGATAGGTGCAATAGTCATTAAAATTTCCAAGGCGAACCCCAAGTGGGTGTCCGCCGATACTCCGTTGGAGAATTGCACCCATCCAAGGTGCCCCAACATGTAGTATATGTCGGTGCCAAAACCCAAGGTGTAGAGTGCTTGGTCATCGAACTCGACGTTGGGCACAAGCCTCTTCTCAAGATTAGAGAGCCTCTCCTCCTCCTCCTCCTCCGATGACAAGATGATGAGGCCGTACGAAGAGTATGTCAGCGTGTAAGGAGGTGGCGCGGTTGAACGGGTCGATCGTCATGGTGGCGCGGGCTGCTCCTCTGTGTGCCCACGAGGTTCGGTAAACCTCATGGACATGCTTCTTGCAGCCCTCATACCACTAAGGAGGAGAGCATCGTTCCTCCTCGGTGGTGCTGTATCTGTCTCCATGCTCCGGGGAGACTCGGAAACCGAGTGCCTCCTCGAAGACGTGGTTGATGACGGCTTGGATGACGATGAACCCTTCTTTTTGGAGAATAGACTTGTGGTTTTCTCCCACATGGTTGCTGCACTCTTTTCTTCTACTAAAACTCCGGGTTGCAACCGGTAACTAGGCACTTAAACTCTTTGCTTCGGATGTGGACTTTGAGTGGATTAAGGATGTGGATTTTTTCTTGAGCTATTAAGCTTGGGAAGGTTGGCTATGTCTACGGAGGTTTTGAGCACACAAACTTGAACACACAAACAAAGGAAGGACAGGGAAGCTTGCGTGCAGAAAACGGGAGTCGGGGGGCTCCTTAAGTAGGGGAGGCCGGCCGGCCTTGGCCGACCGGCCTGGGGTCCTCGGTGCACCTCCCTGCCTCGTCTTTCTTCCAGCACGATCATTTCGCCTCTGCAACTTTCCTGCCCGCGTGCTCCATGAGTTGCACCGCCCAAACGCTCTCGTCCACTCCTTTTCTTGCATTATTGGTCCTTCCACTTGATGCTTCATGCTTTGGGTCATGTCCATGCTCCCTAGCTCCACTTGCTTCACATGCCACCATGAAATTCCTACAAAGTTAATGCTTGCTGCCCACCATGCTTGTCCTTTGCATGTGGACTTGGTGAAAGTTGATGAAAGGGTATCCAATGGTGCATGCATGATTAATTCAAACTAGATTGCCTCCATTAAGGTATGTTTAAGGTTAAGCACTCCTCTAATTCGAAATTTAAAATATTTTTCAGAGCCATGCAAGAGCTCAAACATAATTTTAAAGAAGTTTTTAAACCATTAAAAACAAATGTAAGTCGAAAATATTTTCCGACTACGTCGATTTCGGTCTCACCGGTATAGTTTGCCTTCATCGGTTGAGAGCAAACTTTTCCCGGCTTGATCATGGGGGCATAGGTTTAGGTTCTAATTTTGGCTAAATAAGAAAGATTTTGAATAAAACAAAATTAGATGAGGCTTAGAAAAATTCTAATCCTAGAGAAACCAAGGATATAGATTTTTAAAACCAACCAAAAGTTTTGATTTCTAGGTTCACGTGAGTTCTACCACGTGCTGAATTTTATTAACACCTAAATATAAATCGCGGCTCTACTCGTGTGGTTTTAGCATGAAAAATAAGTCAACCTCAGCACCATAATGAGGGTGAAAGGTTGAGTTAGGTTCTGAAATTATTTGGTTGAGGTTTCTCAAAAAGAAAAGAACAAACAAGCACATAGGAGGGTTCAGTGCAAAGGGTTTATGATAAAGCAAACATTCAATCAAGAATTATTAAAAATACTCGAAAAACCCGGAATCGGGTTGTCCTCCCGGTAGCTTATTCTTGACTCGACGAAACGGGTTGCCTCCCGCCTAGCGCTTCGTTTATAGTCTATAGCTAGACTTCTTCACTTGATTACTTCGGATCAACGCTTCTTGCGGGCGTTGCAATCTTGGGTACCCACTTCCGCACCATCTTGGGCACGGGCTTGTCTTCCGGCTCAGTCGTTTTTTTTGGTTTTCACAGGCGGCTTCTCTTCCTTTGTCTTGACGGATGCAACACCTTCTTTGATTTTCTTTACGTTCATTTTTTCGGCTCCTTCTTCTTTTTCAGCCCCTCCATTTGTTTTGGTTCTCCCTTCACTCCAATCATGTTGCATGCCTCGATTCTTGGACGGAACTTGAAGGAACTCCTTTCTCCGTTGATGACGAACATGATCTCCCCCCTGCCAACATCAATAGTAGCTCCCACGGTCTTGAGGAAAGGCCTCCCTAGGATGAGCGGAGGCTTCTCCCTCTCTCCCATCTCGAGCACAACGATGTCGACGGGGATGAAGTGGTGTCCGACCTTCACGGGTACATCTTCAGCAATGCCCAAGGGATAGCGAATGGAGTTGTCTCCCAACTCCAAACATATTCCCGTAGGCTCCATTGGTAGGCATTGCTTCTCGAACACATCCCTCGGAATGACGCTTACACTAGCTCCAAGGTCACATAACGCCTTCTCGAAGTTGAAAGAACCAACCGAACATGGAATTGTAGGGCACCCGGGGTCCTTTTGCTTCTCTAGCCCATTAGCAATAGCGGCACTACACTCCTCGGACATCTTGACATGATCTACCCCGAGTGTTGCTATCTCATATTTATTTGCAAGTATGTCTTTAAAGTAACGAGAGTATGTAGGTACTTGTAGGGCATCTAGTAATGGCATGTTGATGCTAAGTCTACGCACAACTTCCACAAACTTCTCAAAGTGGTTGTCAAGTTTACCTCGAAGTAGCGTGGCTTGAGTTGCGGTATCCTCGTGTCTTCCTCCGGCATCTCAAATTCGGGTTCCTCGGTGACGATCCCCGTAACCTTCTCTTTAGCAACTCCTTCCACCTCGGTGGATGGTTTAAGCTTCCTTGCTCCCGCGGAACGTTTCGGATCTTCGGTCTCCTTCCCTGAACGTGTTTGAATGGCCTTCGCCGATTCGGGACATTTGGGTTGTCCCGGAAGCTTCCCTTCATCATTAGTGAGGCGCCCCGCAAGTTGTCGAACTTGCGTCTCGAGCATCTTCATCATGTTGAGAACTTGATGATTGGAACTTCTGACCTCCGTCACTTTGCTATCGATGTTCTCCAACACCTTGTCTATGGTCTTGAACTTGGTGACGGTGTCCTTGTTGATCTTAGCTTGCTCATCCATGAACTCCTTCAATTGTATACGAAGCGGAACCGCATTAGGAATAGATGAGCTTGCATTAAATTGAGGCCTACCTTGCCCGTAGTGGAAGTTCGACAATTCTCCCTTCCTCATGTAGTCGAGCATCTTGGCTTCCTCCGGACAATCTTTGCGGACATGGCCGTACTCTCCACATTCTTCGCATGTGGACCTTGCTTCGGCGGCCTTCAAGTCTTGAGCCTCTTTCTTTTCCATCTCCATCTTCTCCAACCTCCTCATGAGAGAATCGATCTTGCCTTCAAGTATGTTCTCCTTCTCCACTTGCAAGACTCCTTTGACGTTCCCCGTGGGTTGAACCGGATGTAGGCGCCCGGACGACACCCACGTGTCATTATCCGCGACCTTCTTGAATAGAGTGAAAGCTTCCGTCGATGTAAGTTCGATGATGGATCCTCCCACCGATGCATCGATGATCGTCCTTGATGCCATGGTGAGTCCTTGATAGAACTTTTGCATGAGGTCTTCCTTCGGGAACTTGTGATGTGGAACCGCCCGGGTGTACTCGTTGAAGCGCTCGAATGCCTCCGAGATAGTTTCCGTAGGATATTGAACAAAGGTGGCAATCTTATTACGCAAGCTTTGAGTTTTACCCGGTGAGTAGTATTCCTTCATGAAAGCCTTCATCAACGTGTTCCAATTTTGCACCGTCTCCGCCGGTTGAGAGTGGAACCATTGCAAAGCCTTCCCGAGAAGTGAAAACGGAAAAAGCCTTGCCCTCATTTGGTCTTGTGTCACCCCATCCATGTTGAAAGTCTGACATAGTTGAATGAATGTTTGGAGGTGAAGGTTCGGATCCTCTTTACCGGTGAAGGGTGAATGTTGCACCATGCGGATTGTTGAGGTCTTGATCTCGAACGGTCTTCCGATCTCCTCGAGGTTCAAGATTGGTAGGTCGATGATGTCTGGGGTGCATAGCTCCCCAATCTTGCGTTCTTGTGGTGGTTGGTCACCCATCGGTGGAAGTCGATTCTCCCGAGGACTTTGAGGTGGTGAATTCTTCGGAGATTCCTGTGATCCTTTGTCTTCCGACTCCGAATCTACAAAATCCAGCTTTTTAGCTTGATGTGCTTCGCGTCTCCTTAGCCCTCGTAAAGTTTTTCCGGATCATCCAAAAAATTATTGGGTTTGTTGGAGAGGTAGCCGTCCATCTCCTGTTAGGGTTAGCAATAAACAAAGTATGCAAAACTAGAAAGTAAAAACAAATCTATAAAAACTAGGGTTAGACAAACTAGATTAGATGTATTTTGAGGATGATCAAAGTTTAGTAGATGCAAAAAGAAAAACAAAGAGAAAACTGAAAATTACAAAAAAGGCAATAAAAAATCAAATTTTGATCACTTGTTCCCCGGCAACGGCGCGAGAAAAAGGGGCTTGTTGACGGTTAATAATTGTATCAAAGTTCGTTTGTGACTTGCAAGCGTACAAGTCTCCCGTCGTAGTCAAGGGACCCTTCTTCCCTCGAGTGGTGAACCCAAGGTATCGAATCTGTGGAACAAATGTGTGACGCAAAACTAAATGTAATAAAGCCAAGTAACTTCAATCTTCGATAAAAGAAACCCTAATGCATCTAAGTAAAAGACACGAAACGAATCTAATCTACTAAAGACCAGAGAAAACAAAGTAAGATTGGGTAGATAAACCGATCTAGAGGGATCGGGGTAAGTCTTTTGTTGAAGTTCCAAGCAAGAGAAGAAGTAGCAAATCGAATCTTAATAGAAGCCTCTTTAAATCGTGGTTTCCCGTCCAAATCCGAAAACATCCGCCTTTCGGAACCCCCGTTCGTCACAACGTATCCCTATTCATGCGGGGAGCTTAGGGCGAGTCAAAAGACAAGTCGAGATTCTTTCGGAAGATCCGGCGTGTACCTCTAGCCACCGCGGCTACAAGAACACCCTATGTAATCTATCTCGAGAATAGAATTGGAATAAGCAAAGTCGATCGAAAAACGAAATCTTCGAGGAAACACTTGATCGCTAGGAAAAGATTCAACTTGATAATTCAACTATAACAATGATACATACACAAGATCACCATCGGATCCTTCCTTGATCTTGCTTCTAGCTCCGGGAAGTTCGACGTGATCTTCCGTGCAAGGTTCCCACGTCGGCTAGGGAAACCCTAGTCAACTAGCTCGACCCTCTCCTCTCCGAGATGGTGTCCCTCTCTTCTCTGCTCCTCGGCGGCCGATGACGAATTCTTCTCTGCGTGGCTCTCGGTCACGGGGCTATAAATAACCGGATTGGCGGCTAGGGCAAAGGAGGGGGCAAACGGGCCCTGGAATGGGCTGGGCCGACCGGACTGGGGCCGGCCGGCCTGGGCCCATCCGGGCCCGGCCCGAGGCCTCCTTTGCTCTATGTCGGTTCCCTTGCTTCCTAGATGTTTCCCCTTCGCATGTAGGTCCATGTCGTCGGTTCTCTCCGAATTGGACACAAATCCTTGTCTTGCAAGATTCAAAGACTTTTTTTCGGTCGTGTCCTCGGAGTCCGTCGTCTTCTCGGATCAAGTCCCCGGCTTTTTGGAGTTAAGTTTGCTTCATTGCATGACTTGTACGGGGCTTCAAGGTCTTGTCATGAGGTGCTTGATGAACTTATCCCGAAAGTCTTGCATTCAACACTAAAACCCTGCATAAACATTAAACTCCAAAACCGACATGCACACGTGAACTTGTTATACCACGGGGGTTAGTACCAATGGATAAGGTATAAAACTCATGCCAACACCGAAGGTAAACTCATGGCTAGGTTGACGGATTTTCACCGTCAACAGCCCTCAACACCTTGGCCGGTGCGAGGGGAGGCACAGTTGGCACCGCCCTGCGGAAATACAAGCAAACCGTCAAATCCCCGCCTATCAGGCACGCAACTTCTCGAAAGACAAATCCCTTACCTCGAAGAGGAGAAGGCGTGCTTCCTCTTCCTAGAGGTCCCCGCTGACGATGCGGGCGCGGCCGGCACGGTCGCCGCCGCACCTCCGGCCATCCCCACCGCGCGCGCGGGCCCCGCCCCCGTGCGCGGGTGCCTCCGCCGCGCGCACCTCCGGGCGCGCGCGCGCGCCTCCGCAGCCCGCGCCGCCCGGTGCGATGCGCTCCCCGCCACCGGAGCCGGCTCTGGTGACGGGGGTGCAGGCTCCCACCTATCGGGGAGGGGCCTGCCCCCTGACCTCTTCCTCCTCTTCCTCCTCCTCGTCCGATGACGAGTACTCGGTCCCCGGCGAGGAGAGGCCCTGCTGCTCGCGCAGCCGGAACTCCTCGCTCCTTCGCTCGCAGAGCTCTCTGTGCTGCGTCACACGCTCCCTCCCGCGAGCCACTCGCTCCCGCTCTCGCTGCTGCGCCGCGCGCGCGCGCGCGCGCGAGAGCGGGGAGTGGGCGGCTCGGACTTTGCGGCGCTCACGCTCACCAACTGCAGGCAAAACATTAAAATGCGTCAACAACTCGGAGAACTGGCAAAATTGAAAACGAAATCAAGAACTCCACTCACCAGTGGGCCGGTAGGCAACATCTCAAGATCCCACAGGGCCCTATCGTTGTAGCGCCCGGACTTGGGGTCGATGGCGCGCCGCGCCCGAGTAGCCGCGTACTCCCACAACAAGGGGCTCGGTAGCGACCGCGATTTCGCCAGCGCGACGGGGTCCGCGTCCTCGGTCATCTCGAAGATGCGGAGCGGCCTCTCCATCAAGGGGACGATCCGCTGATGGTGGAGATGGGCGAGGACGACTTCCGCAGTCAGCCCGCGGCCCGCCAGATTCCTCAGCGCGGCCAGGAGCGAGTCCAACCGCGCCTGGTGCTGGGGTGGGGACACCCCGTGGTACCAGGATGCGGGCCTCTCCCGGAGCACCAGGCCGGTGTAGGGGGGAGACCGGGCTCGTCGTTGCGGAGGTAGAACCACCCCCGCTCCCAGTCCGCGTTGTTGGTTGTCATCGTGCTGGGGATGTAGTCGTCCTTGCGCTAGCTCTGCACGGCGAGCGACATGCCGCCGGCACACACCGCGTGGCGGGTCCTCGTCTCCGTCGTCGGCAGCGTGAACAACTCCGCGCGGAAGAGATGAACCCAGAGATCCCAGTTCACCGGGATCCCTAGGAAGCCCTCGTAGACGCCAACGAATGTGGCCGCCTGCGAGATCGCATTCGGCGCGAAGTTGTGAAGCTCCACGCCGTAGTGGTGGCAGAGGGCCCACATGAAGCGGCTCGCCGACGCCATGAAGCCGCGCTCATGGAACCGGACGAAGCTAACCACGTAGCCGCGCGGAGGGTTGGGCGCCCGATCCCTTTCCGACGGCACGATCCACTCGACCGGCTGTCCGTCCTCATTCGCCGCAAGTTGGCCGCCGGTCACCAGCTGGTTCAAGGCCAGCCGCGTCACCGTCGAGCGCTCCCATGCCAATGGGTCGACGATGGTGAGAGGCTGCTGGGGAGCCATGCGGGCGGGCGAAGAAGCGAAGAACAAGGAGCGAGAAGAGCTCTGAGAGCAGAGGCACAGCGGCGAGAGTGGCTCGGGGGCTAGAGCGCAAGGAGCAAGAACGGCGAGTACTAAATGCAAAGGTAAAAACCGCCCTTTCCCTTCCCATCGGATTTATAGGCCGCAGACGTGCTCTTCGGAGCGTGCGTCCTGCTCGCATTAACTGCGGGTGGAATATTCCCTCACTGACGAACGGGCCCCACCACGACCGCGGCCGCCACGCAATCGCACGAACACCATCATCATGGCGCGGTAACCGGAGGGCCGTGGCAGGCGGTCACGTCCACCTGCCCGCTCCGCCCACTACGCGCGCGCGGCCGCGGCGCCTGAAAAGGCGCGCCCGCAGCGCGAGACTACAGTCGCGACTGCAAGCATTAAATGGCCCTGTCCCTTACTGAGTAAGGAAGACCCTCGAGCGGCCCGAGCCCCTGGCTCAAATAAATTCGACCCTCGAATGGTGCAAATATCGACTGGTGGCCTCGAAACCCGTTTGAAACAAACGGGCACCGCAGGTGCCCTCGATTCACGAGAACTACTGATCAGCGGTTCGAGGGCTGACACGACCAGGGACCCTCGAGACCTGCAGATGCGAAAGACGGGGGCGCCCGGCCGCCACCCCGCACAACCCTACTGATCAGCGGTTCGAGGGTTGAAACGATCAGGGACCCTCGAAACCTGCAGATGCGAAAGACGGGGGCGCCCAGCCGCCACCCCGCACGGCCCTACTGATCAGAGGTTCGGAGCCTGACCCTCAACGGGTTTGAACAGGCGGCCCAGATCACCAGAATCAGGGGCGACGAGGGCACACGCATTCGAGCCTTTCCTCGAGCCCACTGGCTCGAGGGTGCCGCACATGTCGTGTTCGAGAGCCAGTGAGGGCAGCTAGCCGGGGGGATCCCACCGAGGGAGAGCTCCGCGCCCTCGGTTCCTAGCGAATGGGACCGAGCCCCACCTAGCAAACCCACGCAAACGCTTTAATGGACGCGTCTCCGGACCGCGCAGCCTACCCTTATCGAACGGGGCATGGGCGTCCACTTGAACCACCCACTAACAGCTCAATGAGGAATCCGCAATCCGCGACCCGATCGATGGGGGTTGCGGAAACTCACCCTCCGTCCCGCAAAGGGATGGCGAGGGCGCGTTAAAAACAAGTCAGAGAGCTCGCCCCGATCGCCTTGAACGGGCCCAGGCTCGGGGGCTCGACGCACGGCTACACCTCTTGAGTTGCACCGGCCGTAGGTAGTGCCAGTCGCGCGTGCGTCACCGAAGCCGGCTAAAACATCGCCGACATCAGTTGGAATATGCACCACGCCCACTGACCAAATTCAACGGTAAAACCCCTACAGGAGCACTCACGCTCCTGCAGGGCTTCGGGGGCTAGACCCGCGGAAAGCTTTAGCAATCAGGGTGGAAGGATGTCCTATCAATAGGCTCCAGCATCTGCGGGAGCTTGGCCGGCATACCCATAGATGCTCGGAGCTACAGTCGGGGACAGCCCTGAGGGTCCCCTAAAGCAACCGGGGAAACCCTGCTTAAAACCTGCAAAAAACCAAAGCGAAACACCTCCCACCTAAGAGCACGCACGGGGCATGGCCCACACTGCGGTGGTCCCCGCAACCCACCGGAGTGGCCCACTCAAAGGCCCCCTTGAGCAGGTTCCGCCTCGCTCGAGGGTTCACGCCTCCCTCGAGCGGGCTCCGCCTCGCTCGAGGGTTCACAGCCCCCTCGAGCGGGTTCCGCCTCGCTCGAGGGTTCGCCTCCGCCTCGCTCGAGGCTCCCTCGCACGCGTGCCCGTTCCCGCACGCGGGTACGGCCATTTAATGTTGTGACACGGCGGGGCGGCGCCATCATGCGCCTGGGAATCACGCCCCGGCCCTGTTGCGCCAACTCCCTAGGGGGAACCCATCCCCGCTACTGTGGGGGACTGTGCGATGTGGCCGGTGTCAGCCCCATGACACTGCGCCACCTGCTCCCGTACGGCTAACGCGCCGCACCCTCGAAGGGGAGCCGGCCCAACCCTCGAACCACTTTCTCGTGAACTTGCAGGGCCAGGTCATGACGCTAGGCCGGCGGGACACCATCCCCGCCACTGTTGGTCCCGTGCGGCCACCCCCGTGCTCGCAACACCACGCCGGGCACTATTACAACCACTCCGGCGCTGTGAGGCACGCGGGGACGGGACGCCGCCACGCCTGCCACTGTATCCCATACGGATCGCCGTCAACGGCTTCCTCGAGCCCGTCTGAGGATGCCACGGTCAACCACTACGCCCCTACCCTCGAAGCTGCCACTGTTCGGGTACAGGACAAGCCATGATGACGAGATCGTGGCAAGGACCGTTAAGACGACTGCGAACCCCGCGGCGGCGTAGGCCATACTTCCCCGTGTAGCTGAATAGTGCGGCATACCTGTAATTCACCCTCTCCTTGGCCTATAAAAGGAAGGCGAACCCCCTCGCCGCAGGGGACATCGACATACGAACACCCGAAACCGCATCACACACACTCCTCAATTCTCCCACAACATCGCCAACAGCCTCCGATCACTCCACCAGGGACTTGGAGGCCACGCCTCCTCTCCCGCCTTGCTTGTAGCCGCCCCTCTACAGGCACTCCGGTGTAAAGCAATATAGTGCCTTGAGCACACCACTGCTGGACGTACGGCCCCGGCCGGAACCAGGATAAAATCCTGTGTCTCTTATTGCTTAGCACCGACCATTGAGGGATAGACCTTGGCGCTTACTACTAGTTAGTGTCGGGACTACATTCCGCACCGACAGCTGCCGCAGGAGAAGTGGTGGCCGCCAAGGTGCAGGAGAGTGCTGCACCCGCGGCTGTCACTGCAGAAGAGGAGGCGCCCGCCGAGGCTGGGCTGGTGGACATCGCCAGCATCCTCGGCGCCCCGACCGTGACGGTAGTCCGGTCAAGCTTGTAAGTGTTTAATCTCCCCGAGTAGTACTTGATGTGGTAGTCGTGCTTGACTGACATCGGTATGAGTACTCTGCAGGAAGTCGACGGACCTATCCTGGGAGGGGGATGAACCCACCGCAGCGGTGGCGGAGGAAGAAGCCGTGCCACCCGCTGAGGAGTCCGCTCCCGCCCCTCAAGCGGAGCCCGAAGCGTTGGCTGCTGAGGCTTCGTTGCCTGAAGCCAGCGTAGTCGAAGGTGAGTACTCTGCTGAGGCTGTAGTATCCCCAAAGAGTAGTCGTAGCCGTCAAATGACGCTGATGCACTTGTCTTCTCGTTGACAGACACTAAGATCGAAGGGAGCGAAATCCCCGCGGCGGTGCCCATGGAGAGGTTGACACCAGGAACTCAGGAGGCTACTGGAGGAGCCCCCGAGCTGATGGAGGTGGCCGCCGGAGGAGCTGCCGCGATGACCGAGGGAGAAGAGACCACCACACAGCCAGAACCTGCTCTTGATGTGGTCGTTCGCTCCCCGGAGATCCAAGACGCGGAGCCCATCCGATCTGCACCGATGACCGAAGCTGCCACAAGTAGTCATGGCGGGGTAGAGTTGCTGGCGGACGACTTGGTCGACCCGGCAATGGTGGCTCGACATCTGGAGGCGGTCCGCCAAGCCGAGCAGTGGAAGAAGGTGAGTAGTCGTAACTCTTGAGTAGTCAGTCTATTGGCGTTGAGTACCCATTTGATGTGTATTGCCTGTGCAGGACGTCGTGGAGAGGTCCCGCGAGAAGTCCAACATGCTTCAAGGCTTCGGCGACGCGGTGCTTCGGGCGGAGGCGTTGGAGGATCAACTTGTAAAGTCCCGGAAGCACGCGGCCGCCATGCATTCCAAGCTTGATACCGCCTTCGCCAAGTACTGCAACGACATCCAGGAGATGCAGGCGAAGAGCAATGACTTGGTGTGGAAGAACAAGTCGCTCCGCAATAAGAACAAAGGTACACCACTTGTCTTGTTGAGTACTTGTTGGAGGTCGAGAGGTAGTCAAACCCGCTTGTCATTGTTATTTGCAGAGCTTGAAACCCGAGTAGAGCAATTGAAGACTTCAGAGACGGATCTGAAGAATCTCTTCTACCGGGAGCAGGAGGCCCGCCAGGTACTCGAGTTAGATTATAAGGAGCTTGCCTACGAGTGCGACAAGCACATGGAGCTTCGTATTGCCTCCGATCAACTGCTACAAATCGTTGCAGAAGATGAACGAGGACTGTGAGGGGCTGCGGGCCCAGTTGAAGGAGCTTGAAGAAACCGCGCTTCCCATCGCAAGACTCCTGGTGCCTCGTCCTGGCGGCCCCAAGATAGCACCACGCGTGGATCGACTGAAGGAAGCCCCCAGCCGGCTGGCGGCCTACGTGAAGCATCTGGCAAAGTCGATCCCGAACCAGGTGCTGGCCTTCATGAAGTCCTACTTCCCGAAGGTGCCCGTGGATGTAGTCGCTGGCGGGCTAGCCGCCAACTGTACAGACGAGCAGTATGCGGAGCTGCTGGAGCAGATGGCGCCCATTGCAGAGCAAGTCGCCGACAAGCTTAATCTCCAGTAGTCCTATAATAGTTAGCTCGTAGAAAATGATGTACAAAAACAATTGTAATGAATTTGTTTAAGTGTTAATGAAGAAAAGTTCCATCAATGAGTACTTGTAGTCGCGATCGAGTCCCATCGTGGAGTTGTCGCGAGTAGTCGTACTCGGCAGTAGTCCCGTTGAGGGAGTAGACAGTAAAGAAGTTGATGAACGATCAAACTTTATTACTGAAGAAGTACACCTGGGTGCCCAGGGCCGTAGTTACAGAGTAGTTGCCAAGACCCGGAGGCCGCCTACGGCTAAGTGGTGCTAGGGCAAGTAGCCGCTTACAGCAGTAGATTCGTAGGTAGCCGTGTAGGCTAGATCTAGAAGTACATGGTCTCTCAGTAGACCGCTGCTAGAGTCCTTTGTCGCTCGTCGCAGCCCAGGATCCGTAGGTAGCCGCATGGGCTGGATTTTGGAGAAGGGTAGTCCGGAGACAGCGCCTGGACCCGGAGGCCGCTTACAGCGAAGGAGTAGTCCGGAGACTGGAGCCAGGACCCGGAGGCCGCTTACGGCGGAGGGGTCTTGATGTAGTCGCGTAGACTTGAGCCCCGGGGTAGTCGTGTAGACTTAGGCGTAGAACCGACAGAGCTGGTCGACGTTCCACGAGTTGTTGACATCTTCGCCTTCAAGTATCTGGAGGAGGCAGGAGCCCGACCCGGTCACCTTTGCCACGGTGAAGGGGCCTTCCCAGGGGGAACTGAGCTTGTGTAGTCCTTCCATCTTCTGGATACGATGGAGGACGAGATCGCCAACGTTGAAGGAGCGTTCCTTGACGTTGCGGTCGTGGTAGCGTCGGATACCCTCCAGGTATCTTGCTGATTGGACAGGACAGCGCAGCGAGCTTCTTTGAGTCCATCGATATCAACTCGTCTGCTGTCTTCAGAGACGCCTTCGTCATAGTGCTCCACTGCTGGTGAGTTCCATATGACATCAGCGGGGAGGATTGCTTCGGAGCCGTAGACCAGGAAGTAAGAGGATTGCCCTGTTGGCTTGGAAGGCTGAGTACGTAGCCCCCAGAGTGCATTGGGTAGTTCCTTGATCCACTTGCCTCCATTGGAGTTAGCAGCGTCGTGTAGCCACTTCTTGAGAGCGTCGAGCACCATCCCATTGGCGCGCTCGACTTGTCCGTTGGCCCGAGGATGGGTGACTGAGACATATCGGACGTCGATCCCGCTGTTCTCGCAGTACTCCCAGAACTGGTGGTTGTTGAAGTTGGAGCCCAGGTCTGTGATGATGCGGTGGGGTAGTCCGTAGCGATGCACGAGTTCATCCAGGAAGTCGAGGACTCTGTCAGCCTTGGGGCAAGTGACCGGCTTGACCTCGATCCACTTGGTGAACTTGTCGATGGCCACCAATACTCTGTTGAATCCACCTGGCGCAGTTGGAAGTGGCCCAATCATGTCGAGCCCCCAGCAGGCAAAGGGCCATGTTGGCGGTATGGTGACTAGCTTGTAGGCTAGGACGTGTTGCTGCTTGGCGAAGTATTGACATCCTTGGCACCTTCTGACGAGTTCTTCAGCGTCGCCCAGAGCTGTGGGCCAGTAGAAAGCTCACCGAAAAGCCTTGCTGACCAGCGTGCGAGAAGACGTGTGGTTGCCGCAGACGCCCTTGTGGATCTCCTCCAAGATGTCCTTGCATTCTTGCCTGGGGACGCACTTCATGAGTACTCCAGAAGATGCGCCCCGCTTGTAAAGCTTGTCTCCGACGAGGACGTAGGACTTGGCGCGGTGGATGAGCTGCTCAGCCAAGTTCTTGTCCGAGGGAACCTTCTGCTCGCTGAGGTAGTCGATGAAAGGTTGCTTCCAGTCCGCGTCGATCATCATGATCTCCTGACTAGCTAGCGGATGCGCTGGGACAGTGGTCGGTGGCGCCGGCTCCGGGATGGATGGCGCGTGAAGCTCGTGGATGTAGACACCCGCTAGTACTTGAGCGCGAGTAGAACCGAGCTTTGACAAGACGTTCGCTGCAACGTTGTTGTCGCGGACGATGTGGTGGAACTCGAGACCATAGAACTTGTTCTCGAGCTTGCGGACTTCTAGGCAGTAGGCGTCCATGTTCTACTTGTTGCGGTCCCAGGACTTGTTGACTTGGTTGATGACCACTGTGGAGTCGCCGAAGACTAGTAGCCGCTTGATGCCCAGTGAAGCCGCGAGGCGGAGCCCGTGTAGGAGAGCTTCGTACTCGGCTTCATTGTTTGAGACCTTCCATAAGATTTGCGGGACATACTTGAGTTGTTCGCCCGTTGGAGAGATCAGGAGTACCCCTGCACCTGCGCCCTCGAGGTTGAGTGAGCCGTCGAAGTACATCACCCAATGCTCTGGTCGCATGGTTGGAGTAGGTAGTTGATTCTCCCGCCACTCCGCCATGAAGTCGACTAGAGCCTGTGACTTGATGGCTGTGCGTGGCTTGAAGTCGATGGTGAGGGCGCCGAGCTCGAAGGGGTCCTTGGGGCAGTGTTTGTTGAGGTCAGTGTAGTCGACGAACATCCTCCACTCGTTTGAGTTCTTCTTGCGGACGAGGACAGGGTTGGCGAGCCACTCAAGATGGAAGACTTCTCTGATGAAGCCAGTCGCGAGTAGTTTGGCGAGTTCCTTCTTGATGGCATCCCGTCTGTCGTCGGTAAAGCGTCGGAGGTGTTGTCGCTTGGGGGTGGCCTTAGGATCGACGTTGAGGCAGTGCTCAATCAACTCCCTGGGCACTCCTGGCATGTCCACTGGCTTCCACGCGAAGATGTCGCGGTTAGCCCGGAGGAAGTTGATGAGCGCGTCTTCCTATTTGGGGTCGAGGCCGGCCCTGATGGTGGTGATCTTGCTGGAGTCGCCTGTGCCGAGGTCGATCGTCTTGACTAGAACCTCCTCAGCTGGCTGAGGCTTGTTGGCGCTGTCAGACTTCTCCGGGATGTCGAGTTCGCTTGTAGCAAGCTTCTTCGACGCAGCGTAGACCTCCATCATAGCGTTGGGTACTTGATTCGTAGAGGCGATCTCCACGGCTTCTGTGTCGCAGTCGTGGGAGATCCTCAAGTCCCCTTGAAGAGAGAGTACACCCGCTGGGCTTGGCATCTTGAGTACCAAGTAGGTGTAGTGGGGCACCGCCATGAATTTGGCGATGGCCGGTCTGCCGAGGATGGCATGGTAGGAAGTCTCGAAGTCCGCGACCTCGAACTTGATGTACTCGGTACAGTAGTTGTCCTGAGATTCCCCGAAGGTAACTGGCAGGACCACTGAGCCCAGTGGAATAGCCGCGTTACCGGGGACGAAGCCGTAGAAGGGCGTGTTGCTGTTGGTGAGCATGTGGGTGATGTCGAGCTTCATCTTCTTCAAGGTCTTGGTGAAAAGGACGTTGAGCCCGTTTCCACCATCGATGAGGACCTTGTTGAGCTTGGAGCCCGCGACCACCAGCTTCAGGACGAGGGGGAACCGTCCTGGTTCGGAGAAGCTGGTCCATTGATCCACGCGGGAGAAGGTAATGGGTACCTCCGACCACCTGAGAGGGGTCGGGACCATTGGTTCAATGCTCATGACTTCTCGACGGGTAGCCTTTTGCTCCCGCCTACTGGGTAGTCCACCGAAGAGGACGTTGACGGTCCTGTCGGGTTCTTGGAAGTCGTTGTTATCTCTGTCGTTCTTCTTCTTGCCCTTTTTGTCGTGAGGGTGCGGTGGCTCTGGAGTACTCTTGAGTGCATGCCTGAGTTGGTAGCACTGCTCGATGGTGTGGTTGCCGTTTAGATGCCACGGGCACTTCTCCTTTAGCAAGTCTTTGAAGCCGCCAGAGTTCTTCTTCGAGTTCTCCTTTGCAGGGCACTGGATAGCCGCGACAGTGTTGTCTGGCTTGCGCTTGCGGTTGGGACCCGAGTAGTGGTTGTTGTTGTTGCAACCGCCTTGGTTCCCGTTGTTGTTGCTGTCGCCGCCCGCATTCTGCTTGTTCTTGCCACGGATGGCGTCGTACTTGGCGTTAGCCTTGTCTTCTTCATCCGCCCAGGACGTGATCATGTCCTTGAGGTAGGGGATGGACTTGGGGTGGCGACGACCGAAGTCTTCAAAGGTGTGGCAGTGGTAGAGGCCGTCTTGGAAAAGGTCGATGACCTCCTTGTCGGTGACGTCGACTACGGTAGCGCGCTTGTCGAAGAAGCGGCGCATGTACTTGCGGAGGGTCTCACCTTGTTCCTGCTTGACCATGGCCACGTCCATGCGAGTACCCGATCGGCTCATGGCGCCCGCGAAGTTGCTGGTGAACTGTTCCTTCAGCTGGTCCCACTTGTCGATTGAGTGCTTGTCCAGCGACTCGAGCCATGTGAGTGGAGCTCGATCCAGGCAGAAGGGGAAGTAGAGGCACTTGGTGTCGTTGTTGCCACCGCCGTTCTCGATAGAGAGGGCGTAGAACCCGAGCCACCGGATGGGGTCCGCTTCGCGTCGTACTTGGTGATCCCTAAAGGCTTGAACTTGTCGGGGAGGAGCAAAGGTTGCGAAGTCAAGGTGAGAAGGCGGGGAAGCCGTCGTTGTCGCCGCGGGGGTTGACTTCTTCGCCGCAGCCTCCTCAATCTTCTCGGGCGGCGTCGTAGCCGCCCGTGAGGCACCGGAGGCATGGCTCGTTCGCGTGGCCACGGCCGCCGTGATCGCCGCCGCCGCCGGCCCTCCCCGTTGGCTCCATGGTTGGAGCTTCCGTCGCGCCGCCGCCGCCGCCGTCGAGTCGCGGCCCCCGCCGCCGGCAGAGCGCGGTGAGGGACGACCTCGCGGTTGCCTGTTGCCACCCCGTGGAGGTCCGCCGGCGTAGGAGCGAGTACGGCTGGGCCGGGCCGGGGAGCTCGGCTCGAGTACGGTTGGGACCGAGGTTGGCGCTGCGACTTGTAGCTTCGTTGTCGCGGTGCCTGGCGGGAGGAGGCTGGTTGACCCTGTTGTCGACCCGCATGAAGTAGGCGTCTTCAGCAAGCTTGACGATGACCTCCTCGGTGCGAATTCCCTGGGCCTGGCATGCGATCGCTGTGATCAACATGAGGCATTGCTCAGGGGTAGTGTGTACTCTGCTCTCCACCGCCTCGAGAGATTCCGCAAGGTTGCTGATGGGGAGATTGTCTCGGAGACGCCAGCGCCGTTCGCTGCGCTTCCTGTTGCGCTCACGTCGAGCGTCTCTGTTGGCGGGGGTCTCGTCTGCTGGCGCATCGACAGACAGCTCGTCGGAGGAGATGTCTTCAAGGTACTTGTCTTGAGCCATCCCTGAGGGTCCTGGGGTGTCGCCGGCAGCCATGAAGACTTGGCGATCAGGGGTGCCAAGGCTGGACTCAGAAACCGCCACCTCAGTTGGGGTGTTTGAGTCAGCTCGGGCAAGTGGTGTTCCCTCCTGGAACGGGAGCGAGTCGCTGTAGGCGACGTAGCGTGAGTCTCCGCTTATCAGGTCAGCGGGCTTGCGGTCTAGCCAGTAGACGAATCTCCCGGCCGGTGTGGAGGTTATAACCAGCCCAGAGGCCTGCCCTGATAAGGGATGCTCAGTAGAGTCGTCCTCGGACTCGGGGTCCTCTGGGTCCGACCCGAAGTCGAACTCGTATGCAGAGTCCGAGTAGAGCCCGGAGAGGGGGTTGGAGTCCGAGGCGCGGCCGGGGTGGTGTCGGAGTCCGAGTTGTACTCGGGTACGGGTTCCTTGCCGGCCCGGCGCGAAGAAGGAGCCCCCGTGCGGGCCCGGCTGAGGATGCGGGGACCACGCGCGGAGCGCTCACGGGGTGAGGGGACCGCCTGCGATGGCTGAGCAGCCGGCTCGCATGCGATGGCCCATGGAGACGTCGAGTTCGAGTTGGAAGCGGACTCGAGCTCGAAGTCGGCGTGGTGGTTGAAGAGCGAAATTTCGCCGAACTTGCCGGCGAGTTCGCCTGTGACGACTTCAGGGAGCGTCACGAAGCCGGTCTTCGGGTTGGGAGGCATGGTGACGCGGCGCTAGAAAGATCCCGCGCCGTCGGTAGTGCAGACCCAGGCGCCGAACACGAAGGTGTCGCCGCGGTTGAAGGCGACGGTTGGCTTGAAGTAGACAGGAGCCGTCGAGTTCGCCATGTGATCTCGGGCGAGAGCCCCTACCTGGCGCGCTAGCTGTCGGTGTTTTAGACAGGCAACCTACTAAGGGGAGTACTCGAAGTAGATGAATGTGGCCTCGCTGAGATCGGTAACTCGAAGGAAGAGACACGTGGCACACAATTTAGACAGGTTCGGGCCGCGAGGTGCGTAATACCCTACGTCCTGTATGCTGCGTAGCTCTGGATTGATTGGGTACGATTACAAGATGGTGTAATTGTACGCCGTGAGATGAGATTCGAAGCTAGAGAAGGGTCCCGGCCTCGCCTTATATAGTCCGAGAGGCAGGGTTACAAGTCGGAGTAGGGAGAGAGTACTAGTCGAGTACGTCTAGGAGTCTTCCATATAGTGCGGGACATGTACAGCTTCCTATCCGAGTACTTCTCCTATGTAGTCCTTGTGCTCCACGCCATCAGGTGCCGTGTAGCTCAAGCCGGGTAGTCCCAGGGGCCCACCGAGTAGTTGGTCCTGGTACCCACCAAGGTAGTGGGCCTAGGGAGGTCCATACGACACCGGCAATGGCGCCAGAAAAAGGGGGCTTGTTGACGGATAAAAGACGTATCCCTCTACGATCCGCAAGCGTACGGACCCCACACCTTTTCACCACAGGATTCCCAAGGTTCTTGTCAATCCGCGGAGCAAGGGGATTACAAGCGTTCGATCTACCTTCACACTCTAGCTACTCAACCTCTAGCTACGATTAAACTAGAAAACAACTAAACTACACTAGAGAGAATGATTAAGATATCAAGATAAAAGACACTCGCCCACGGGTCTATGATACTAGATCATGCAATCGCTTAAAGACATGAAAACCAATCTAATCTATCGGGGTTGTGACCACGGTTTCGCCCTTTCCCTCTTCTCGTACTGTCACTACGCGAAGGTATTCATGACGAGACCTATGATGGACACGGCGTATTGAATGGATCCAAGGAACCATTGGAGCTCATACTCCCTTTACGGCACGGTAGCTAACCTTAAGCATTAAAGTATATTCAACACAAGATGATAGATAGATAATCTGACAAAGTACGATTATATCTCAAGATCGATTACAACCCATGGACGAATAAGGAGATTACCCCATCAAGGTGCTGGACATAGCACCGTTGATCATGGTTTCCCTTCCGACGGTGTCTTCCTTCTTCTCCACGTGAGGGTGCTTCCTTCGAGGTGGTTGATCTCCCTCCCGGAGATCCCCCTCCTCTCTCTCTAGCTTGTGGATGGCCTCCTGGTGTGGATGGCTCTCCCCCCTGTCGAATGGCGGCTCCTCTAGGGTTTTAGGGTTGAAGATCCTTCGGGTGCAAGGAAAGGGGGGCCGAACCGACCACCGGAGTGGGCTGGGGCCGGCCGGCTCGGGCTGACCGGCCCGGGCCCATCTCGGCCCGGTTCGGTCGCCCCTTCGCTCCCGTGGGTCCTCAGGTGATTATGCACTTTGCCCCCTCCAGTTGCATGATTTTGACGATGTCATCCTCGCGTCCAAGATGGAGGTTCTCCGCGCATGAAGTTCGGTCTTTTACGCTTCAATCCCCGGGGTGTTCCTCGTAGCACTTCGGTCCTTGCCACCATTGGAAATGATTTCATCAAGCTCATGAACACGAACAAGACTCCGTAAATGCTCCTTTGAACTTGTTGCGAATCCGTCCTTTTTGTCCATGTTTTCCTACATAAACACAACACTTCCAAATGCATGCCCATAGATGAACTTGTTATATGATTAGCGTGCCTAGTGGCGGGTTAGTTCAATAATCAAATCCAAACCAAAGTGTAATGAACATGCTTGGTGTACCAAAATACACCGTCAACAATGACATATGGTGCATAAGGAAAATTATCCACACAATTGCACATGCTTGTGATCAAATCTAGCCAAATAAACTTGCTGACAGAGAAAGGTGCAGCACCAGGGAGCATCCTAGCAATCAGATTTGGGGCTAAGCCTCTAAGAGAAGTGGAGTCACTACCTCCCTTGGGGTATATCGTCTGCCTGAGCAAGTTGTTCATCACATAGTAAACAGGTTTCAACCCCTGAAGGACCGATACGGCGAACCAGAGAGGGGGGGGAGTGAATGGGAGCTGATAAAAATTCTTCTCGAAGGAGATGGAGACTCCAACAAGACGAACTCGACTTCCAATACACGTCTCCGACTCACTACCCAAGTTGGCCTAGTCCACGCAGCCACTGAAGTGCTACTGAACCTAGGAACCAACTCCCAACCTCACAGACCCGAGAACGCAGCGGAACACCCAAACTCGAGTCCACAGACCAACACCGGTCAGACCGGTGACCACCACCGGTCAGACCGGTCCCTGCTGGTGAAACCTGGCGACTTCCACAGAATGGCTCCACACTGGTCAGGCCGGTGCAACACACCGGTCAAACCGGTCTCAGCCAGAAAGCCCCAAAACACCAAACATGCCTAGAATAGACCAACAGCACCAAGACCCAAAGACACATGAGTCAAGCAGTTCACCCGAGGCAAATCGCACAAGTGACTCGCACTGGTTAGACCGGTCAAGAGCACCGATCAGACCGGTGTAGCCTGGACAGCTCAGGATGAACAGCACCCGCGGGTCAACTCCTCCAAATCCAAACATCGATCTCCCGAATCGCTCCACGGACTTTAACAAGACTGTGGGGATAATAGGAACACCTCATGAGGAGTCCATAGCCACGATTTTGTCCACCAAAACTTGCCAAATCAAGAGGAATTAAAGAAATCCCACCAAGAACTCCTCTAACCGTAGAACACCGAAAACCCCAAAATCGAGCCCCTTAACTCACAGATTTGGGAGGGGAATCAAAGGCAAAAGAACCACGAAGGGTTCACACGAATTTTCCCCATCAAATCCCCAAGAACAAGGTCCCGAAAACACACCGAGAAAACCACCAAGAGAGGGCTCCGAAAATCACCACCAAGAACAACCGGGAACAACACAACAAAGCCTTGAGGAACCACGCCGAATCATCTATACATACCCAAGGAGGTTCATACAAGGTCTAGCTTGCCGCCTGATCATCCAACCCTCTCACAAAGTCTCACTATGAAGCTCTCAAGCTAGTCCTATGGAAATCCTAAGAAAGTAGGGAGGGAAAATAGGAAAGCAAATGAACTAGGATTCCAAGAGATGGCTGCCATCCTCTCACCTCTTGGGTTATGTAGGAGGCAACCGGAAGTCTAAAATACCCTTGCTAGCGAATTAGGGATACATGCCCCTCGAGGGTGAACTCGGAAATCTTTGTCATCGCTCCATCAGACGGATGCCCGGCGACCGCAACCTGCTTAGCCTCGACGCAAGCCTTGCGATCCCGACGCGTGTCCTCCACTTTGAAGTCTCCGGACTGCGTCGTCGCACATCGGTCAGACCGGTGCTCCTCACGCACGGCCGACCGCACCCACCGGTCGACCGGTCCGGAGCCGCCGCAAAGACCGTCTTCGCTTCTTCAGTCTTGGCTTTGTGGATCAACCAAGGAACCCAGTGGTTTTCTAGTGAACCATTGGAAACCCCGCGATCTCGGTGTAGCCTCCGCCGATCGCCACTCATGACTCGGCTCCCACGTAGTCCCGGCTCGACCTTGGTTTTTAGGCTCTACCAAGAAACCGTCCATGACTTCATCTTGCTGTTCATGCCACCATGCGGCCCGCACTTGATTCCGCTGGCCACCGGGTCCCTCGAGCGAAGCCTACTTGTCTTCTCCACACCTGGAGGCCTCACCGGCGACAACCTTTCGTGCTTGTTCATCACTTGCACCAACACCAGTCAAGCCACAACCTGCACCTGCAATACTTAGCGAAGAATCAGTCCACACAACGTTTTCAATCACTCATCACACAAGGAAGTGACCATCCACCGGTCCTCGAACCACACATGGTCCTCAATCTCCCCCCTTGATGAGTGCATTGATAACACCCACATAAAGTATCACGAGAGAAAAGAAAAAGAAAAGAAACAAATAAAAAGAAACTCCAACAAGCGATCGAAAGCCAAACAAAGGCAAAGAGCAAGATCACATGAAGAAGACAAGTCTTGGACCCCTTAGGCAAGGGCAACAGCTCGACACATCCGAGACAAAACCATGATCAAGCAAAGAGCACAACCACCAAAGCAAAGCTCGAACAACCACAAAGAGCTTCCCCTGCACACATGCAAGCTCCCCCTGAACCAATGCAACTTCCCCTGGATGAATGCATGCAAAACACCACTTGAAAGACAGGGCAGCTACAACAACTCAGCCCTAACCGGTCAAACCGGTCAACACTACCGGTCAGACCGGTGTGCAACATGTGAACAGAACCAGCACACTGACCGGTCAGACCGGTGACATCGACCGGACAGACCGGTGCACACCAGAGCCCAGAAATGGCTTGAAACCACCTGAAAACCTTCTAAATGCATCCAGCAAGCCATTTCAAGCTCAAACTTCTCCCCCTTGTGGACAATGCATGAATCAAGCCAAAAATGCAAAACTTTCAACCTAGAGCTTCTCAAATAGACAAAATTCAACATAGGATGCTACACATGTCCAAATGAGCAAGTTAGATACTCTATAGCTTCGTATTGACACAACTACAAGATCACCACGTTTCACAACCATTGGACGAAGCTAAGATGGATTTGGGCAATTTTGCGAAAAACTTACCTCTCATGAGCAAAGTCCTAAACATGATCAAAACATGTCAAAATGGCGAAGCCACACAAACTTCATGCTAGGACAACCATTCTAATCATAAGAAAATCACAAACACCCAAAAGCACCTCATGTCATGTCAAAGCCACCGAGCCATGTGCCTACTTCTATGTATGAGACTTCTCATTGGTAGGCATCATGCAACGGTTTAGCACCCAAAGCAAAATAAATTTATCACATATGACATGGGAGCACACTTTCCAAGCATTTTTCATTTCATTTTCAGATTCAAATTTGGTACATGAAATGTCTTTGCGACAAAAAGGAACTTATGCCCCTCCACAAGATAAAGCAAGAGGGCTAAACATTCATGATGGCAAATGAGCCTTTAGCTCCATATGATCAATAAGCTAGCTATCACAAATTAAGCTTAACCAAACCACTAAAGCATGTCAAGATCATATAAAGGCATTTAGACATGAGAGAGAGCATATATGTGACTCTTTTTCAAAAACATAGCCATCAACCATGGATCATAAATCAAGATCATCAAGAGCCAAGCTAAACTAACCATAGCATACCAAACAAGCTCACAAAGACATGCATGTCATTCCATGGTGAACAATGTATATAGGAGAAGCTTTTCCTAACCAATGCATATGATACAAAATGCATGCAATCTAAGATACAAGGATGCCTATACATCATATTACATATGCCATGTCAAATGCAAGAAATGCACAAACGAAACTATACATATGCTACAAAGGAGCTCCCACAGACCCAACTCAAGAAATCAAACACATACCAAGCTCCCCCCCGCAAACGAGTGAAAGTTGCTTGATCTAGGGGTTTGGTGAAAATATCGGTTAGTTGGTCATGTGTGGGTACATGGATCAAAGCTATCTTTCCTTTCTCTACATTGTCTCTCAAAAAATGATACCTCACTTCTATGTGCTTGGTTTTGGAATGGAGCACTGGGTTCTTTGCAACGCTTATGGCACCGGTGCTATCACATTGAAGTGGGACATGGGTATACTCCTCACCAAAGTCACTCATGGTGTATGTGATCCAAAGGAGCTGAGAGCAACAACTAGCAGCGGCAATGTACTCTGCCTCGGTAGTGGATTGAGCAACACTCGACTGTTTGCGGGAAGACCAAGACACCAAAGAAGATCCCAAAAACTGGCAAGTCCCAGAAGTGGACTTCCTATCCAACAGACACCCGGCAAAATTCGCATCCGAAAAACCATGGAGCGCCAAAGAAGAAGATGCGGAGTACCAAAGGCCGAAGTCGGGAGTGTGACGCAAGTACCTGAAAATTCACTTCACCGCTTGCCAATGCGAAGTTTTCGGAGACGCTTGAAAACGAGCGCACAGACATACCGAGAACTGGATGTCTGGCCTCGTCGCCGTCAAGTAGAGGACTGACCCGATCATGCTCTGGTACTCCTTCTGATCCACGTGTTCACCTTCCTCGTCCGCATCAAGAGCTGTAGTCGTACTCATCGGCGTCGTCATAGCCTTGGAGTCCTCCATCTTGAACTTCCGCACAATGTCCTTGGTGTACTTAGTTTGGTGCACAAATGTTCCTTCCTTTGATTCTTTGATTTGTAGCCCGAGGAAGAACTGCAACTCGCCCATCATGCTCATCTCAAATTCCCTGCTCATATCCTCTGCAAATCTTGCAACAAGAGAATTAGACGAGCCACCAAAGACAATATCATCCACGTACAGTGCACAATCAGGATATCTCTGCCCTGCCTAAGTAGAAACAAGGTCTCATCAACCTTCCCCATCTCAAAACCTCTCTCAAACAAGAACCCACTCAACCTACCATACCAAGCTCTAGGCGCCTGCTTCAACCCATAAAGCGCCTTCCTCAACTTGTACACCCGGTGGGGGTACTTCTCACTCTCAAACCCCGGTGGTTGCCTCACATACACTTCTTCCTCCAACACACCATTCAGAAAAGCACTCTTCACATCCATTTGGTGCAACTTGAACCCTTTAGCCACGGAAAAGGCTAGAAGGATCCTTATTGCCTCCAAACGGGCTACAGGAGCAAAAGTCTCCTCATAGTCGATCCCCTCCTTCTGACTGAACCCCTGAGCAACAAGCTTCGACTTGTTTCTCACCACTTCACCTTTCTCTCCCTCTTTGTTCTTCCACACCCACTTTGTCCCAATCGGCTTACACCACGTGGGAGGGTCAAAAAATTCCCAAACCTGATTCCTCTCAAAGTTCTCCAGCTCCTCATGCATCGAATTAACCCAATTATGATCAGATAGTGTGTGTCCAATGTCAGTGGGCTCAAAGGTGGCAACAAATGCAGCATGAGCGAAATGAGAATTGTTCCGAACCCTCGACCGTGTAGTACGTTCATTCATGTCGCAGATGATCCATGAAGCTAGGTGATCCACTTGTACTCGCCGGGGAGGTTCTCACCTTGATGCTACCTCCCCCTCAACTGTAGCTTCTCCTCGATCTTGATTCATCGTCGTAGGTGTAGGAGAGGGGCCGTCAACCACTGTAGTCGAAGTAGTAGGTACACGTTCAGCCAGGGGCACCACACCACCATCTTTATCATCTCCAAGTTCATGCTCCTCCTCCTGAAAGATCTCTTCGCCAAGCTCATCATCACCTGCACACTCAAAGACAAGCTGACTATGTGGTTGTGTCTCGTCGAAGGTTACCTCGCAAGTCTCCATGATTTGGTTAGTTTCAAGATTGAGTACACAATATGCTCTAGAATGAGATGCATAACCAAAGAAAATACCATCGACCGACCTAGCCTCAAACTTATCCAACTTCTTCCCTTTCTTCAGAATAAAGCACTTGCAACCAAAGACATGGAAGTGACTCACCTTGGGTGTGCGACCGAGCATCAACTCGTAGCAAGTTTTCTTCTTATGCACTCTGAGGTAGATCCTGTTTGACACATAGCACGCGGTGTACACCGCCTCAGCCCGGAACCTTCTCGGAGTCCTATGCTCATCAAGCATCGTCTGAGCCATCTCACACAAGGTCCTATTCTTCTTTTCCACAACACCATTCTAGGGAGGCGTATACGGACTCGAAAACTGGTGTTCAAGACCCAAGTCATGGCAAAAGGTTTCAAAACGAGAATTTCTGAATTCTGAGCCATTTTCATTGCAGATTGCTCGTATGGCATCTACGTGCCTCTCGTTCCTCAACCTCAAGACAAGATCTCGCACAAAACCAAATGTCTCCCCCCAATCCTCAAGAAAGAACACCCACGCATATCGAGAGTAGTCGTTGTAACACCCCGTGTTTTTGCTCAGTGACAAATTGTGCTAATGACCCACCTAATCACCCCTCTAACTACCCTTGAGGACATTAGGTCAACCCTTGGTCAAAGCCCTAACTCAAAACCCCTTTATCCCCTTTGACCCCTTGATGCCATTCTAGAACTTTGGCACGTTCTCCAAAATTTTCCCTAAACACTTTAAAACCACCCAAAAAGAAAAATGTGCAGAATGTCGAGGCACACAACTTTGATGTTGATTGACATTTGAAATTCGGAGAAATTCATGGGGAAAAATGCCTTGGAAGGTGCCCTATTCCTGTTCACAGACGCCGAGAATTTGACCCTGTTGGCATGGCGTTCCTGCTCGAATTCTTGGACATAACCCCTACAAGTCTTCGTGAAAGTTGTAGAGGGATGTTTGATCTTCAACTTTGCTTCAGTCCCTAAGGTGCAGTCTAGTTTGAAAAATTGGAGAAAAGCAATTTCGAAAACTGATCAGTGAAATGCAATCAGCACCGGGAACGCCGGGACGCGATCGGGCGCGACGTCGTGCGCGGCCACGTCGGCCACCGCCGTACGCGCCGTACCCACCTTCGGGCGCGCACGCCGAGGGGTTGGTGTGACCGCCGGTCACCGCGCAGCGCCGGCGAGCACTCACGCGTGCCGTCCGTGGCAAGTGATTGGTCCAGGTGGCGCTAATCCGCCGGCCGGCACACCGCCCGTGGCGCGCCATTGGCCGCCTGTTGGTGTTTTAGACCGGCAACCTACTAAGGGGAGTACCTGAAGTAGATGAATGTGGCCTTGCCGAGATCGGTAACTCGAAGGAAGAGACACGTGGCACACAATTTAGACAGGTTCGGGCCGCGAGGTGCGTAATACCCTACGTCCTGTATGCTGCGTAGCTCTGGATTGATTGGGTACGATTACAAGATGATGCAATTGTACGCTGTAAGATGAGATGATGAGAGAGGGGTCCCTGCCTCGCCTTATATAGTCCGGGAGGCAAGGTTACAAGTCGGAATAGGGAGAGAGTACTAGCCGAGTACGTCTAGGAATCTTCCATACAGTGCGCGACATGTACAGCTTCCTAACCGAGTACTTCTCCTCTGTAGTCCTTGTGCTTCACGCCATCAGGTACCGTGCAGCGCAAGTCGGGTAGTCCCAGGGGCCCACCGAGTAGTCGGTCCTGGTACCCACCGAGGTAGTGGGCCCAGGGAGGTCCATACGACAAGCCTCCGAGTACTTTGTAGTCGAGAAGGATAGCTTCAAGTAGTCTTGACGGCCTTAACAAGTAGTCCTTAAGCGTCCCCGAGTACTACAAGTCAAAAAGTCCTCAAGAGTAGTCGAAGCATCCCGAGGCCGGAATGTACTCCACTCGATGTTTGAGCAATCCCGAAGTCTCCTCGAGTAGTCCCAAGCGTCCTCGAGTGCCGCCCTCGAAGGTCTTCAACAATGCCCGTGTTGTCTTGAAGCCGAAGCCGATATGGAAGTGCGATTGCAAAATTGCACTCCATATGGAGTAGCCCCCGAGCCTAAGGCCGAGTTGTAGACTCGGCCGAGGGTCCACTCGATGTTTTGGCAAGAATATCCCGAAAAAATCCGGAGAAACAACCGAAGGACACATGGCACGGAGCCCCCGAGCCTTGAGTTGAGTACTTCCTCTCGAATTGAAGGGTCATCTTGTAGAATGTGTCCTGAGATGCTCCTGAGTCTAGTCGCTTCCCAGGTAGTCGAGTAGAAGTAGCCGAGCCCCCGAGGTGAGGCGCGTCGACTAGTAGAATACGAAGAGTCACGCGCGGCCGCCGAGTCGGCCCGAGCGCAAACTTATCCATCCGTCCGTTAGACGGCCGCGTTGACTTATAAATAGAAGCCAAATCCCTTAGGGTTTTTTCACCCTACGCAGTTGTAGCCATTTCAAATAGATCTTGGCCAGAATCGCCGCCAGCGCACGCCGCCGCCGCTGTAGATCTGAGTGCGCCGCCGTCCAGAGCAACCGGAGTAGCCCCCGAGCGAATGCGCGTGAAGACGTCGTGCACTTGGAGGATGAAGCCGTCGCCTTCCAAGACCATGAAGACCACCGGCGGGAAGAAGAGGAACCGCGACGAAGCCGCCGGATCTGCCGCAGGGGCAGCACCGCCGATGTCTCCACCGCGGCCAGATTCGAACCGCGAGTGGAAGAAGTCGAAGGCGAAGACCGAAGACTTGCTGGCCCTCCTCAACAGCGGATTCATTCGAGAGAAGGAGGTGGACATGTGGAGGGCCGTCGCCGGGGATCCGTACCCGATGAAGAAGAGCGAAGACGAGATCCCAATGTTCGCGTGCTTCGCGGAGCGCGGGCTTGCGCTCCCGGCGAGCAACTTCTTCAAGGGTCTCATGGGGTACTACGGCATCGAGTACCTCAACCTCAACCCCAACGGTATTTTCCACACCGCCGTCTTCGTCCACTTCTGTGAAGCGTTTTTGGGGATCAAGCCCCATTGGATCCTGTTCCGGAAGTTCTTCCGGGTGAAGCCGCAACCGAGTGCCAGCAACCCGCGGGTAGTCGGAGGAGCGGGAATCCAGATGCGGGAGGACGCCGCCGAGTAGTACCTCTCGTACAAGCTCGTCGACTCCAACCAAGACTGGAAGGAGAAATGGTTCTACATCACGAACCACCATCCCGGGTTGCCGAAGCCGAGCGGGTAGCAGCCCAAGCATTGCCCGTGGTGGAACACGGAGCCCACGATGCCGAAGGGAATCCAGCTCCCCGAGTTGTTGGCGCGGATCAAGGCGCTAAGAGAAGTCGGGCTGAGGGCCGAGCACGTGGCCTTCAGCTTCATGAAGCGCAGGGTGCAGCTGCTGATGGCCCGCGACACCCTTGGATTCGAGTACACCGGTCACGACGACACGTCGCGGATGCCTGGAGACGAAGTCGACGACGACGACATTGTTGATAAGCTGGCGCGGATCTTCAAGGACATGCCACCGTACACGGCGTGCCCCGTCCCGGAGTATTCTGCCGCTCGCCCGTCAAAGGAGGTAAGTAGCCGTACATGCATGTCGAGTACCCATTTCGTGTGAGTAGCCGCACTGATGAGTTGTGTCTTGCAGGACGACTTGAAGAAGTTTGTCTCCGAGCCGCCGCCGCCCCCTCAGGAAGTCGAGATCCCGGAGGAAGGGAAGACCAAGGCCAAGGAGCGGCGGAAGGTCAGCGAAGGAGACGACACCGTTGTCGTGGAGGACACGTCCGACGAGGACGACGACGAGGAGACGCTGCAGGACCGCTTCCAAATGCGGTCGAGGTTCAGCCGTCCTGGCTTGCCTCACATTCCCCTCGTGCAGGATCCACCGACTAGCCTAGAGGCTAGCCTGGTCGCGCCGCCGCGGAAGCCGCGCAATGCGTCCCGCAAGCGCGTGTCGAAGAAGTTGAAGGTCACTGAGACCACTTCCCTAGAGGTAAGCCATCTTGAGTAGTGTAGTCGAGTTCTCGTGTCTCGAGTCCACTTGTTGATGAAGAAGTTTCCTTGCTTGCAGGAGTTGCCGCCTACGGAGCCCGTCGAGTAGGGCGATGAAGGCGAGTGGGACACGATGGGGGAAGCCACTGGGAGTCGTAGCCCAGCCCCCACTGTCGAAGAGCTCTTGGCGCAGATGGAGCACCAGCCCCCTGCTCCTCAGGGGAGCACGAAGCCCGCTGCTGCTACCGCAGGAGAAGTGGTGGCCGCCAAGGCGCAGGAGAGTGCTGCACCCGCGGCTGTCACTGCAGAAGAGGAGGCGCCCGCCGAGGCTGGGCTGGTGGACATCGCCAGCATCCTCGGCGCCCCGACCGTGACGGTAGTCCGGTCAAGCTTGTAAGTGTTTAATCTCCCTGAGTAGTACTTGATGTGGTAGTCGTGCTTGAGTGACATCGGTATGTGTACTCTGTAGGAAGTCGACGGACCTATCCTGGGAGGGAGATGAACCCACCGCAGCGGTGGCGGAGGAAGAAGCCGCGCCACCCGCTGAGGAGTCTGCTCCCGCCCCTCAGGCGGAGCCCGAAGCGCCGGCTGCTGAGGCTTCGTTGCCTGAAGCCAGCATAGTCGAAGGTGAGTACTCTGCTGAGGCTGTAGTATCCCCGAAGAGTAGTCGTAGCCGTCAAATGACGCTGATGCACTTGTCTTCTTGTTGACAGGCGCTGAGGCCGAAGGGAGCGAAATCCCCGCAGCGGTGCCCATGGAGAGGTTGACACCAGCAACTCAGGAGGCTACTGGAGGAGCCCCGAGCTGATGGAGGTGGCCGCCGGAGGAGCTGCCGCGACCACCGAGGGAGAAGAGACCACCACAAAGCCAGAACCCGCTCTGGATGTGGTCGTTCGCTCCCCGGAGATCCAAGACGCGGAGCCCATCCGATCTGCACCGATGACCGAAGCCGCCACAAGTAGTCATCGCGAGGTAGAGTTGCTGGCGGACGACTTGGTCGACCCGACAACGGTGGCTCGGCATCTGGAGGCGGTCCGCCAAGCCGAGCAGTGGATGAATGTGAGTAGTCGTAACTCTTGAGTAGTCAATCTATTGGCGTTGAGTACCCATTTGATGTGTATTGCCTGTGCAGGACGTCGTGGAGAGGTCCCACGAGAAGTCCAACATGCTTCAAGGCTTCGGTGACGCGGTGCTTCGGGCGGAGGCGTTGGAGGATCAACTTGTAAAGTCCTGGAAGCACGGGGCCGCCATGCAGTCCATCTTGATACCGCCTTCGCCAAGTACCACAACGACATCCAGGAGATGCAGGCGAAGTGCGACGACTTGGTGCGGAAGAACAAGTCGCTCCGCAACAAGAACAAAGGTACACCACTTGTCTTGTAGAGTACTTGTTGGAGGTCGAGAGGTAGTCTAACCCGCTGCGCCTCCTTGCTTTGCAGAGCTTGAGACCCGCGTGGAGCAGTTGAGGACTTCAGAGACGGATCTGAAGAATCTCTTCTACCGGGAGCAGGAGGCCCGCCAGGTACTCGAGTTAGATTATAAGGAGCTTGCCTACGAGTGCAACAAGCACATGAAGCTTCGTATTGCCTCCGATCAACTGCTACAAATCGTTGTAGAAGCTGAACGAGGACTGTGAGGGGCTGTGGGCCCAGTTGAAGGAGCTTGAAGAAGCCGCGCTCCCCATCGCAAGACTCCTGGTGCCTCATCCTGGCGGCCCCAAGATAGCACCACTCGTGGATCGACTGAAGGAAGCCCCCAGCCGGCTGGCGGCCTACGTGAAGCATCTGGCGAAGTCGATCCCGAACCAGGTGCTGGCCTTCATGAAGTCCTACTTCCCGAAGGCGCCCGTGGATGTAGTCGCTGGCGGGCTAGCCGCCAACTGTACAGACGAGCAGTATCCGGAGCTGCTGGAGCAGATGGCGCCCATTGCGGAGCAAGTCGCCGACAAGCTTAATCTCCAGTAGTCCTATAATAGTTAGCTCGTAGCAAATGATGTACAAAAACAATTGTAATGAAATTGTTTAAGTGTTAATAAAGAAAAGTTCCATCAATGAGTACTCGAAGTCGCGATCTCAGAGTGCGGAGTCCCATCATGGAGTTGTCGCGAGTAGTCGTACTCGGCAGTAGTCCTGTTGAGGGAGTAGACAGTAAAGAAGTTGATGAACGATCAAACTTTATTACTGAAGAAGTACACCTGGGTGGCCAGGGCCGTAGTTACAGAGTAGTTGCCAGGACCCGGAGGCCGCCTACGGCTAAGTGGTGCTAGGGCGAGTAGCCGCTTACAGCAGTAGATCCGTAGGTAGCCGAGTAGGCTGGATCTAAAAGTACATGGTCTCTCAGTAGACCGCTGCTAGGGTCCTTTGTCGCTCGTCGCAGCCCAAGATCCGTAGGTATCCGCATGGGCTGGATTCTGGAGAAGGGTAGTCCGGAGACTGGTGCCTGGACCCGGAGGCCGCTTACCGCGAAGGAGTAGTCCGGAGACTGGAGCCAGGACCCGGAGGCCGCTTACGGCGGAGGGGTCTTGATGTAGTCGCGTAGACTTAAGCCCCGAGGTAGTCGTGTAGACTTAGGCGTAGAACCGACAGAGCTGGTCGACGTTCCACGAGTTGTTGACATCTTCGCCTTCAAGTGTCTGGAGGCAGTAGGAGCCCGGCCTGATCACCTTTGACACGGTGAAGGGGCCTTCCTAGGGGGAACTGAGCTTGTGTAGTCCTTCCGTGTTCTGGATACGACGGAGGACGAGATCGCCAACATTGAAGGAGCGTTCCTTGACGTTGCGGTCATGGTAGCGTCGGATACCCTCCAGGTATCTTGCTGATTGGACGAGGGCAGCGCAGTGAGCTTCTTCGAGTCCATTGATATCAACTCATCTGCTGTCTTCAGAGACGCCTTCGTCATAGTGCTCCACTACTGGTGAGTTCCATATGACATCAGCGGGGAGGATTGCTTCGGAGCCATAGCCAGGAAGTAAGGGGATTGCCCCGTTGGCTTGGAAGGCTGAGTACGTAGCCCCCAGAGTGCATTGGGTAGTTCCTTGATCCACTTGCCTCCATTGGAGTTAGCAGCGTCGTGTAGCCACTTCTTGAGAGCGTCGAGCACCATCCTGTTGGCGCGCTCGACTTGTCCGTTGGCCCGAGGATGGGCGACTGAGACATATCGGACGTCGATCCCAATGTTCTCGTAGTACTCCCAGAACTGGTGGTTGTTGAAGTTGGAGCCCAGGTCTGTGATGATGCGGTGGGGTAGTCCGTAGCGATGCACGAGTTCATCCAGGAAGTCGAGGACTGCGTCGGCCCTTGGGGCAAGTGACCGGCTTGACCTTGATCCACTTGGTGAACTTGTCGATGGCCACCAATACTCTGTTGAATCCACCTGGCGCAGTTGGCAGTGGCCCAATCATGTCGAGCCCCCAGCAGGCAAAGGGCCAGGTTGGCGGTATGGTGACTAGCTTGTAGGCTAGGATGTGTTGCTGCTTGGCGAAGTATTGACATCCTTGGCACCTTATGATGAGTTCTTCAGCGTCGCCCAAAGCTGTGGGCCAGTAGAAAGCTCGCCGGAAAGCCTTGCTGACCAGCGTGCGAGAAGACGCGTGGTTGCCGCAGACGCCCTTGTGGATCTCCTCCAAGATGTCCTTGCCTTCTTGCCTGGGGACGCACTTCATGAGTACTCCAGAAGATGCGCCCCGCTTGTAAAGCTTGTCTCCGACGAGGACGTAGGACTTGGCGCGGCGGATGAGCTGCTCAGCCAAGTTCTTGTCCGAGGCAACCTTCTGCTCGCTGAGGTAGTCGATGAAAGGTTGCCTCCAGTCCGCGTCGATCATCATGACCTCCTGACCAGCTAGCGGATGCACTGGGACAGTGGTCGGTGGCGCCGGCTCCGGGATGGATGGTGCATGAAGCTCGTGGACGAAGACACCCACTGGTACTTGAGCGCGAGTAGAACCGAGCTTTGACAAGACGTCTGCTGCAACATTGTTGTCGCGGACGATATGGTGGAACTCGAGACCATAGAACTTGTTCTCGAGCTTGCAAACTTCTAGGCAGTAGGCGTCCATGTTCTCCTTGTTGCGGTCCTAGGATTTGTTGACTTGGTTGATGACCACTGCGGAGTCGCCGTATACTAGTAGCCGCTTGATGCCTAGTGAAGCCGCGAGGCGGAGCCCGTGTAGGAGAGCTTCGTACTCGGCTTCGTTGTTTGAGACCTTCCAGAAGATCTGCAGGACGTATTTGAGTTGTTCGCCTGTTGGAGAGATCAGGAGTACTGTCGGTGCGGAATATGGTCCCGACACTAACCAGTAGTAAGCGTCGTGGTCTATCCCTCAATGGTCGATGCTAAGCAACAAGTGACACAGAGTTTTATCCTGGTTCCGGCCGAGGGGGCCGTACGTCCAGCAGTGGCGTGCTCAAGGCACTATATTACTTAGCACCGGGGGTGCCTGTAGTGGGGCTGCTACAAGCAAGGCGGGAGAGGAAGCCTGGCTTCCAAGTCCCTGGTGTGATGGCTGAAGATGTTGTGGGAGAATTAGAGAGCAAGTGTGTGGTGCAGCCTGTCTCCAATTGTGTTGTGCCTATGTTGTCTTCGTCCTCCTCCTCCTGCGGCAGGGGGGCCTCGTCCCCCTTTTATAGATCAAGGAGGGAGCAAATCACATGCGCGCCGCGCTATCTAGCTACGTGAAGGGGCGTGGCGTGCTATGCTGTAGAGTGGGCGGCCGTCCGGACGATCCTTGCAGCGATCCGGCCATCATGGCCTATCTTGTACCCGAACAGTGGCGGTTCGAGGGTAGAGGGGCGGCAGATGGCGGTGATGTCTTCTGATGGGCTCGAGGGAGCTGCTGACGTTGGCTCGTACGGAGTACAGGAGTAGGTAAAACGGCGTCCCGTTCCAATACGCTTCACCGTACTGGAGTTGTTGCTACAGCGCCAGGCGTGCGCATGCACGCACGGGGACGACTGCCATGCCGTAACAGTGGCAGGGATGGCGTTCCTCCTGCCTAGCGCCTCCACCTAACCCTTTAGGGTCACAAGAAAGCAAATCGAGGGTGAAGCCGGCCCCCCTTCGAGGGCTCGGCGCATTAGCCGCTTTGGAGCGAGGCGCACGGCGTCACGGGGACCGACACCGGCCGCGCCGCACCGTCCCTCCCCACGGGGATGGGGATGGGCTCTCTCCCTGGGGAGTTGGTGCGGCGGCACACGGGCGCGAGCCCCGGCGCATGATGGCATCGTCCCGCCGGTGTCGGGCGTTAAATGCCCGTGTACGGGGGGGGCAGGCGCACGCGAGCGGGGCGCCCTCAAGCGAGGCGGACCCCGGTCGAGGGCGGGGCGGACCCTCGAGCGAGGGCGGAGCCCGTTCGAAGGGGGGAGCGGGCCCTCGAGCGGGGCGGAGCCTGCTCGAGGGGAGCGCACCCCCTCGAACGGGACGGAGCCCGCCCGAGGGAGGCGCGCACCCTCGAGCGAAGCGAAGCTTGCTCGAGGGGATCTTCGAGAGGGTCGCCTTGGTGGGCCGTCGAGGTCCTTGCGGCGTGGGCCGTGTCCTGCATGATTAGACAAAAGTGTGTTTGGCTTTGTTGCAGGTTTAAGTGGGGATTTCCCGGTTGTTAAAGGGGACCCCTAGGGCTGTCCCCGACAGTAGCCCCCGAGCATCTGTGGGTTTGCCATTGAGGCTCCCGCGGCATGCCGGAACCTACTAATAGGATGTTCTTCCCTCCTTGTCTTGTGAACGCTTTCCGTGGGGCCGCGTCGGCGGACCCGCGGTCTAGCCCTCGAAGCCCTGCGCGAAGCATGGATGTTTCGCGAGGGGTTAACCGTGGGAACTGGTCAGAGGGCGTGGCACATGTTTCAACCGGCGTCGGCAATATCTCGGCGGCTTCGGTGACACACGCGCCGCCGGCACCGCTTTTCTCCCGGCGGGTGCAATTCAAGGAGGTGTAGCCGTGCGTCAAGCCCCCGAGCCTGGGCCCGTTCGAGGCGATCGGGTAGAGCTTTACGACTTGTTTCTTAACGCACCCTCACCGTCCCTCCGCGGGGCGGAGGGTGAGGTTTCCGCAACCCCCATCGAGCGGGTCGCGAATTGCGGATTCCTCGTTGAGCTGCTAGTGGGTGGTTCGAGTGGACGCCCATGCCCCGTTCGATAAGGGTAGGCTGCGTGGTCCAGAGACACGTCCATTGAAGCGCTTGCGTGGGTTTGCTAGGTGGGGCTCGGTCCCGTTCGATAGGGACCGAGGGCGCGGAAGCTCTCCCTCGGTGGGATCCCCCGGCTAGCTGCCCTCGCTGGCTCTCGAACACGACATGTGGGGCACCCTCGAGCCGATGGGCTCGTGGAACGGCTCGAATGCGCGTGCCTTCGTCGTCTGTTGACGGTGTATTTTGGTGCACCTAGCATGTTCATTACACTTTGGTTTGGATTTGATTATGGAACTAACCCGCCACTAGGCACACTAATAATATAACAAGTTCATCTTTGTGCATGCATTTGGAAGTGTTGTGTTTATGTAGGAAAACATGGACATAAAGGACGGATTCGCAACAAGTTCAAAGGAGCATTCATGGAGTCTTGTTCGTGTTCATGAGCTTGCTGAAATCACTTCCAATGGTGGCAAGGACCGAAGTGCTACGAGGAACACCCGGGGATTGAAGCGTAAAAGATCAAACTTCATGCAAAGAGAGCCTCCATCTTGGACGCGAGGATAACAAAGCATCAAAATCGTGCAAGTGGAGGGGGCAAAGTACATAAGTGCGCGAGGACCCACGGAGCAAAAGGGGCGACCGAACCGGCCGAATTGGGCTCGGGCCGGCCGGCCCGAGCCGGGGCCGGCCCGCCCCACTTCCAAGACCGCTCGGTCCCGTTTTCCTTGCCCTCGAAGGATCTTCAACCCTAAAACCCCCGACGCGCCGCCAACACCGAAAAAGAGGAGTTATTCGCACCGAAGGCCATCCACAAGCTAGAGAGAGAGGAGGAGGATCTGCGGCGGGAGATCAACCACCTCGAAGGAAGCACCCTCTCGTGGAGAAGAAGGAAGACACCGGCGGAAGGGAAACCATGATCAACGGTGCCATGATCAGCACCTTGATGGGGTAATCTTCTCATTCGTCCATGGGTTGTAATCGATCTTGAGATGTATTCGCACTTTGTCGGATTATCTATCTATCATCTTGTGTTGAACATACTTTAATGCTTAAGGCTTGCAACCGTGCCGTAGAGGGAGTACGAGCTCCAATGCTTCCTTGGATCCATTCAATACGCCGTGGCCATCAAAGGTCTAGTCATGAATACCTTCGTGTAGTGACAAGACGAGAGGAGGGAAAGGGCGAAACCGTGGTCACAACCCCGATAGATTAGATTGGTTTTTCATGTCTTTAAGCGATTGCATGCTCTAGTATCGTAGACCCGTGGGCGAGTGTCTTCTATCTTGATCGTTTATCATTCTCTCTAGTGTAGTTTAGTGTTTTCTAGTATAATAGTAGTTAGGGTTTTAGTAGCTAGTGTGTCGTTGTTGATCGAACGCTTGTAATCCCCTTGCTCCGCGGATTGACAAGAACCTTGGGAATCCCGTGGTGAAAAAGGTGTGGGGTCCGTACACTTGCGGATCGTAGAGGGATACGTCTTTTATCCGTCAACAAGCCCCTTTTTCTGGCGCCGTTGCCGAGGAGCAAGTTAGTTTACATCGTTTGATTTGCATCTAACTTAGTTTTATATTTTAGTCTATCTTTTATTTGCTATATCTAACATATATCATCCAGAAAAACACTTGTTTCTTTTTTTTTGTTTTTGTTTTTATCTTATTGTCTAGATGGAGTTCGTTAATCAACCCGTGGAAGAACCGGAGAAATCATTAAGGGATTACGCTAGCCCTCGATGTGAAGACATAAAAGTACAAGAGTCGGATTCGAAGCTCGAAGCGACCAAGTATGAAATTAAATCCAAGATCATCAAGATGGTGGCGGAAAACCCATTTGAAGGGATGGTTACGGAGAACCCATATAGACACATAAGGGATTTCACGACAATATGCAACACGGTGCGTCAAGAAGGAGTTCCCGATGAATGGTTCAAATGGAATTTCTTTCCCTACTCACTTGCCGGCAAAGCAAAGACATGGTATTCGGTTGCGTCCTTTGAAGTTGAAGGCAATTGGAACAAGTTGACAAAGAAGTTTTGCGAGAAGTTCTTTCCAATTAGCAAGGTTCAACATCTAAGGAGGCAAGTGATCACTTTCATGCAAGGAGAAGAGGAAGGGATAGACCAAGCCTGGGATAGGTTTAATGAATTAATCGAACAAGGACCAAAACTCGGCTTCACCGGTGACGTACTCTTGCATACATTTTTCTTTTCCCTAACCCCTAGTTGCATGCGACACGTCGAGATGTGTGCAGGTGGGACTCATGGAGAAAACACTCACGGAAGCCGCCCAACTCCTACAAAAAGTTAGCAAAGCGGCTGCCATGCGAACAGATTGGGAAACAAGACTTGCGGAAGAGCCGGAATTCAATTCAAGGAAGAAAAAGCTTGCTGATTTTTCTAAAGAGGCAACCCCGGAAGTCACAAAAGAGGAGCCAATCATGGAAAAGCTTGAACAAGAACACATCAAGTCAAGAACTACACCAAATGTCGACTTCGCCGCACCAAATGAGACGAACAAGAGAAGCATGTCAAGCGCGAAGCCACTAAGGGAGTTCGAACCAATGGATTGGGTTCCTATTGATTACGGAGAAGTATTCGACAAGAGAAGACCGTTCCCTAATCAAAAGGGAATGGCAAGAGCATTGGAAGTGGATTTCCCACCGGAAAAGAAAGCTGAAAATTCATACAACCTCGAAACCACCGGTGAGATTTTTGAAAAGCTCTTTGGAGATGACGTGGTGGATCTGGAACATATTGCCGAGGTGAAGAGAATCATGGGGATCAAGCCCGAAGCATCACCATACGCTCGCCTTGCTGAAATTTACTCGATAGGATCCAAAGAAGAAGAGAAGATGACGCCGCACTTGAGTTGCGAGATCAACGGAGTTCGATGCAAAGCTTTATGCGACATCGGAGCCCAAGTAAGTGTTCTATCTTCTAAAATTTACGATAAAGTTCAATACCACAACCTAGACTTAGCTCCAACATCAACGAAATTAATTATGGGAGATGGTAGAACTATCAAACCTCTAGGTATTGCTTGCAACATGAAAGTAAAAATTTCTAGAAACTATATACCAACCGATTTCTTTGTTATTGATGCTTACCATAGCAATTCTGATCATATAATCTTAGGTAGGCCTTTTCTTAAGTTGGTAGATGCCGTGTTAGATGCCGGAGAAGGCAAAGTAACAATGAACCTTAATGGAACAAAGTACACATATAACTTTCTTCGTGCTTCTAAACACCTTACACCTTTTCCTCCCGAAGATGAAGAAGTAGAAGAGATAGATAGTCTTTGTTTTGTTGAAACCCTTAGAGACCCGCTGCAAAGAGCGATGGAAAATCAAATTAGTAATCAACAAGATGAAGAACTAGAGGAAGCGACAAAAGGCTTAGAGCCGCATGACGGTAGCGTGGAGGAAGAGAAATTCGAAGACATCGGAGAAATCAAACCCGAGGAGCCGCAAGTGCCCGAAGTAGACCTTAAACCTTTGCCCAAGGGATTAAAATATGAATTTTTAGGCCCAAACAAAACTTATCCAGTCATTGTGAGCGACGAGTTGAGCCCCGAAGAAAATGAAGCATTGCTGATTTTATTAAAAAAAACATAGGAAGGTGATTGGATATTCAATTAATGATCTCAAAGGTATTAGCCCAGCCTTTTGCACTCATCGTATACCAATGGAAGACCATTGTAAGCCCGTAGTGGACCATCAAAGGAGGATAACCCATGCCATGCGAGAGGTAGTAAAGAAAGAGGTTATCAAGTTACTTGATGCCGGAATCATCTACCGGTTCCGCATAGCGAATGGGTGAGCCCGTACATTGTGTACCGAAGAAGGGAGGTTTGACCGTGATGAAGAATGAGAAGAACGAATTGATACCGCAAAGAACCGTGACCGGGTGGCGGATGTGTATCGATTATCGTAAGCTTAACAAAGCGACGAAGAAAGATCACTTCCCCCTACCGTTCATAGACGAGATGCTCGAGAGGTTAGCAAACCATGCTTATTTCTCGCTTTCTCGATGGATACTCGGGGTTCATGCAAATTCCTATTCACCCAGAAGATCAACATAAGACAACGTTTACGTGTCCTTACGGAACGTTTGCATATAGGAGGATGCCCTTCGGCCTATGCAACGCTCCGGCCTCTTTTCAACGTTGCATGATGGCCGTGTTCTCAGAATTCATCGAAGAAATTGTTGAAGTGTTTATGGACGATTTTTCCGTTTACGGGAAGACGTTCATGGATTGCTTAGCAAACTTAGAAAAGGTCCTTACAAGGTGTGCGGAGGTAGATTTGGTTTTAAATTGGGAAAAGTGCCACTTCATGGTTAAGCAAGGTATAGTGCTCGGACATGTTATATCCGAGAGAGGAATTGAAGTGGACAAGGCTAAGGTAGAGACGGTTGAGCAACTCCCACCTCCTACGGATGTTAAGTCCTTAAGGAGCTTTCTAGGCCATGCCGGATTCTATAGAAGATTTATAAAGGACTTCTCGAAGATCACTAAGCCTTTAACGCACCTTCTTCAAAAGGACGTGGCTTTCGACTTTGATGAGAAGTGTCTAGCGGCATTCCGGACCTTGAAAAATGCGTTGGTGAGTGCTCCCATCATCCAACCTCCGGATTGGAGCCAACCTTTCGAGATCATGTGTGACGCAAGTGACTACGCCGTAGGCGCGGTCTTGGGACAAAGAAAGGAAGGCCGAGTTCACGCCGTTTACTACGCTAGCAAAACTCTTAGTGGGGCACAATTAAATTACGCCACTACGGAAAAAGAGTTGCTAGCGGTAGTATTCGCTTTCGAAAAATTCAGATCTTACATCGTGAACTCGAAAGTCATTGTTTACACCGATCACGCAGCCATCAAGTATCTCTTGGCTAAGAAGGAAGCTAAACCACGTTTGATTCGTTGGATCCTTCTTCTCCAAGAGTTTGATGTTGAAATTCGTGATAAAAAGGGGGTGGAAAATGTTGTGGCCGATCATTTGTCTAGGATGAATCGTGGACAAGATGATAAAGAGCCTAGAAGATAAGATGAGAGATGACCACCTCTATAGAGTGCTTGATAAAGATACTTGGATGATCGACATCATTCGAGCAATTCGGAAGATGCCCCTCGATCATCTAGATAAAAACACTCAAAGGAAGATAATCTCCGAAAGTAAGAAATATTTTTGGGATGCACCATACCTCTTCAAGCTTGGCAATGATGGAGTGATGAGAAGATGTGTGCCAAGAGAAGAGAGGCTTGAGATTCTAAGGAAGTGCCACTTGGCGGAGTACGGTGGACACTATAGCCATTTTCGAACCGAAGCAAAAGTATGGTCGAGCGGATTCTATTGGCCGGAGATGCATGAAGATACTAAAAGATATGTTGCGTCATGCCCCGAATGCCAAAGAACCGGAAACATCTCTCAAAGAAATTCTATGCCTTTGAAATACAACTTGCAAATCGACATATTCGATGTATGGGGCATAGACTTCATGGGGCCTTTTAAAAACTCATTTGGATTCGAGTATATACTTGTTATGGTTGATTATGTATCCAAGTGGGTAGAGGCTATACCATGTCGTAAAGCTTCCACGGAAGAGTCCATCACTATGATCAAGAACGTGATTTTTCCCCGTTTCGGTACACCGAGAATCTTGATAAGTGATGGAGGGACTCATTTCACCGGGAGGAACTTCAAAAGGTGCTTGTCCAAGTTGGGAATTGAGCATAGGGTCTCCACGGCCTATCACCCACAAACCAACGGACAAGCGGAGACGTCAAATAGGCAATTAAAAAGCATACTCAACAAAACCATAGAGAAGGGAGGCAAGGATTGGTCAAAGAAATTAGACGGAGCTTTATGGGCTTATCGAACGGCGTTTAAAACACCGATAGGTATGACCCCTTATCAATTCGTCTATGGAAAAGCGTGTCACCTTCCGGTTGAGTTGGAACATAAAGCCTATTGGGCGATAAAAGAGATGAACCTTGATCTCGATGCCGCGGTGGTGAAACGAAGAATTCAAATAAGCGAGCTAGAGGAGTTGAGGTTGAAAGCATATGAAAACGCAAGCATATACAAGGAGAGAATCAAAAGGTGGTATGATAAAAGATTGAAGAAAAAAAGAATTCAAAGAAGGAGATAAGGTCCTCCTCTACAATTCGAGGTTTAAAACCTTCGGAAAGGGGAAATTGCAAAGCAAGTAGGACGGACCTTATGTTGTGCATTCGGTGTTCTCCAACGGAGCGGTAACCATTATGGATATAAACGGCGATCAATTTGTGGTGAATGGACAGCGACTTAAGGTTTACTACGAACCCGATGTCGTGCCCCTTCATCATGTCGACGTCTTTACCATGGAGGAAGAGCCCGAACATCCCGCCTAGGACGAAAAACAAGGAATCAACTTCGTAAATAATTTTTCTTTTAGCTTTTCGGGAGTTTTTCGCGAAGATTTACCGGGCCAACTTTTTCCATGGGCCGAGGAAGAAAAAAATAGGGCGGTGTGCAAAAACCCGCCCGCCCCCGAGGCAGGTGGGCGGCGGCCCGTGCGGACCGGCCCGGGGGTGGCCCGACGCCCGATGACCCCGAATTTCGCCCGAATTGCTCCTTTTTGACTTCCTTGTTTGGTCGGAAAATTTTAAGGGAAGTGTAAAAAAGGAAAATAAGGTTCCTGTGGCTTTTCTCTCGGGACTATTTATTTGGCCGAATTGGGAGCTCGAGAATCAAACCTTTCAAGCAATGTGTTGCACCCTTGTAGCAGCCATTGAGCCTCCAAAAAGCTTAGAGTTGAAGCTAGAAGCCAAGAAGCCATCGATGGAGGAGGCGATGTGATGCGAGCTCAAGCTACCCGTCAAGAGGACCGCACGTATCCGTTGCGGAGGACGTGTCTCGACCGGAGCTCTTGCATCTCGCAACCCCGTCGAAGGAGAGAAGGTCCCTACACCCGTCCGAAGGTCGGCACGCCTCCAAGGCATCAAGCGCAAGGATTACAAGGAGGTGTCGCCAGAGCCTAAGGATTATGGGGATAGCGACTACTCCGACGATCGTAGCCCGAGCTCGTGGGCGGTTGCGCGTCGTAGAGACGATGACGATTGGGATGAGCAGCCCAATGAATGGACTCCTGAAGGCCCCAATGGCAACGGCAACGGCGGTGGCGAAGGCAACGACAATGGAGGTGGCGACGACGGTGGTGACAACGGTGGAGATTATGGCGACGACGACCCCTTCGGATTGCATCCGTGTGCCGTCGAGTTTGCCGTCAATCCATCGCGGATCTCTACACGTTGGCCGACGAATGTCTCCAAGCCATGGAAGCGATGAAGCAGCGTATGGAGGACTTGGAGCGCGTAGTTGAAGATGACTACAAGTTCCTTAACCGCAACGTGCGCAAACTTTTCGGCATGGTTGGAAACATGAGAGGCAAGTGGTGCAAAACTTGCTTGAAGTACCACTAGATCTAGTTTTCCCCTTAGGATTTTTGTAAGATACGACGAGGACGTCGTATGTTTTAAGTGTGGGGGAGAGCTAGCTCGCTAGCCTTAGCTTTTGAACTTCAAGTTTAGGTTCGGTTTAATCTTCGTGTGAGAGTCTTAGTGTTTTAATGAGTCTTTAGTTTTTGAGTTTGTTTTAAAATTTTTGCAAGTGTCTTAAATTAGTGTTGAGTCAAGAAAATCAAATAAAAAGAGTCTTTATATATATATCTTTGTGTTTTATGTATTGTTTATCTTTATTTACTTGTTTGTTTAATCTTCGATTCTTGATATATGAACACAAGTATGTGGTTTGAAAATCGTTACCGTGGTGCTTAGTGGAATCGCTACTACTTAAAGTACCCATACCGCACTTCGATCTTGAGCTTCACATGCTAGTTGTGCTATGTTCGATGCTAAAAATTGGAGGATTTCAGTTCTGAAAATTATTTTAAAACCCTTGTAATAAAGGTTAGCAAAACCTCTTTTTCCAAGTTGAGAGTAAGAAAAAATTCCTATCCAAAGCCAAGTTTATTTTTTTCGCTCCACCATAAGTGTGATTAGCACAATGAGTTAGGCTAGGACCCTTCTCTCTTGGTGAGTTTTAATTTCGAGCAATGATCATGTCCTTGTGCTTATCTTTTGTTGCTAGCCTCGTCATATATTCGGTAACGTGACTTTCACAACGGAAGTCACGTATATCGTCGAATTCCATACCCAACCCTATACATCTCTTTTGTACATCATATTCCTTGAACACAACCTATTTTTCAAAGTTTCGTCTCGTCTCTAGCATGATTTATTTAAAATTTCAGATTGTATGCATGCGAGGAAAGAGAGAATTGAAAGCTTTGAAAAGTTGTCAAGAGAGAGAAAAATAAAGAGAAAAAGTATGTGTATGGAAAAGAAAGAAAGAAAGAAAGAAAAAAAATCATATGTGAATGAAAGAAGAAAAAGAAAAAGAAAAAGATGAGTTAGCAATGAAGATATGAGAGGGATGGATCAAGTGAAAGAAAAGAAAAAAATAAAGTGTAAGGAAGGATGTCACGTTGATTGTGAGACGAAACTTTTACTTTATTTCCAACCATGTGCAATCCGACAACGAGGACATCATTGGTGCCTTGAAGTCACAATTTTCTTTTGCCCTTGCACATGTCCACCATTCTAAATCTTCTCATCCTTGATATCCCTACATATGGTTAATTCTCATGATCATTGGCTTTGAAAGGTAGACAACCATTAGAGGAAGTTCTTAGTTTGACAATACTTGTGTTGATTGCGCTAGCCCTACCTATAGCTCCACTTTTACATGATATATGAGAGATCAATGGGAGGTGAGAGTTTTATAAAATTTGGTTAGGATAGCCACTTCATATGAGTTACTTGAGAGAGCTTGGAGAAAGGTTTTTGTCTAATACTTGTTGCAGGAATTTTTGTTTTGAAAACCATAAAAACCCTCCGATGGAAGCAAAGGAGTAAGCATGGCTGAAATTGAAGACTTCAAGTGAAGGGTTTGAGTTGTGGGGTGAATCTTGATGTGGTAAAAATTCTAAACACCCATGTTTATGTTTGATTATCATTACTTTGTGTTTATGTATTAAAGATGAAAAGATTGACTAACTTGTGAAGGAGGATTAATGATACACGATTACACACCTTGGACGAAATTCTTTTACGAGTACTTGCTCGAGGACGAGCAAGAGCTAAGTGTGGGGGAGATGTTGACGGTGTATTTTGGTGCACCTAGCATGTTCATTACACTTTGGTTTGGATTTGATTATGGAACTACACCGCCACTAGGCACACTAATCATATAACAAGTTCATCTTTGTGCATGCATTTGGAAGTGTTGTGTTTATGTAGGAAAACATGGACATAAAGGACGGATTCGCAACAAGTTCAAAGGAGCATTCATGGAGTCTTGTTCGTGTTCATGAGCTTGCTGAAATCACTTCCAATGGTGGCAAGGACCGAAGTGCTACGAGGAACACCCCCGGGGATTGAAGCGTAAAAGATCAAACTTCATGCAAAGAGAGCCTCCATCTTGGACGCGAGGATAACAGCATCAAAATCGTGCAAGTGGAGGGGGCAAAGTACATAAGTGCGCGAGGACCCACGGAGCAAAAGGGGCGACCGAACCGGGCCGAATTGGGCCGGCCCGGCCCACTTCCGGCACCGGTTCGGTCCCGTTTTCCTTGCCCTCGAAGGATCTTCAACCCTAAAACCCCCGACGCGCCGCCAACACCGAAAAAGAGGAGTTATTCGCACCAGAAGGCCATCCACAAGCTAGAGAGAGAGGAGGAGGATCTCCGGCGGGAGAACAACCACCTCGAAGGAAGCACCCTCTCGTGGAGAAGAAGGAAGACACCGGCGGAAGGGAAACCATGATCAACGGTGCCATGATCAGCACCTTGATGGGGTAATCTTCTCATTCGTCCATGGGTTGTAATCGATCTTGAGATGTAATCGCACTTTGTCGGATTATCTATCTATCATCTTGTGTTGAACATACTTTAATGCTTAAGGCTTGCAACCATGCCGTAGAGGGAGTGCGAGCTCCAATGCTTCCTTGGATCCATTCAATACGCCGTGGCCATCAAAGGTCTAGTCATGAATACCTTCGCGTAGTGACAGTACGAGAGGAGGGAAAGGGCGAAACCGTGGTCACAACCCCGATAGATTAGATTGGTTTTTCATGTCTTTAAGCGATTGCATGATCTAGTATCGTAGACCCGTGGGCGAGTGTCTTCTATCTTGATCGTTTATCATTCTCTCTAGTGTAGTTTAGTGTTTTCTAGTATAATAGTAGTTAGGGTTTTAGTAGCTAGTGTGTCGTTGTTGATCGAACGATTGTAATCCCCTTGCTCCGCGAATTGACAAGAACCTTGGGAATCCCGTGGTGAAAAAGGTGTGGGGTCCGTACGCTTGCGGATCGTAGAGGGATACGTCTTTTATCCGTCAACATCGTCCCTGACTCTGCGATCTGGGGCGCCTGTTCGAACCCGTCGAGGGTCAGGCTTCGAACCTCTGATCAGTAGGGTCGTGCGGGGCGGCGACTGGGCAGCCCCGTCTTTGCGTTTGCGGCCGTCGAGGGGTCTGGGTATGCCAGCCCTTGAGGCGCTGGTCAGCAGCACAGCGTGGCACGGGTGCTCGTGGTACCTGCCTTGTTTTCAGGCGGGCCTCGGGGCGACCTTCTCACGCTTGTACCCCTTTAAAAGGTTGATATTGTCTCGAGCCAGGGGCTCGCGCCGCTCGAGGGTCCTACGTGGCACGGGTGCTCGCGATGCCCGCTTTGTTTCAAGCTGGCTTCGGGGCGACCTTCTCACGCTTGTACCCATTCGAGGGTTGACATTGTCTAGAGCCAGGGGCTCGTGCCGCTCGAGGGTGCTACGTGGCATGGGTGCTCGTGATGCCCGCTTTGTTTCAAGCGGGCCTCGGGGCGACCTTCTCACGCTTGTACCCATTCGAGGGTTGACATTGTTTAGAGCCAGGGGCTCGTGCCACTCGAGGGTGCTACGTGGCATGGGTGCTCGCGATGCCCGCTTTGTTTCAAGCAGGCCTCGGGGCGACCTTCTCACGCTTGTACCCATTCGAGGGTTGACATTGTCTAGAGCCAGGGGCTCGTGCCGCTCGAGGGTGCTACGTGGCATGGGTGCTCGCGATGCCCGCTTTGTTTCAAGCGGGCCTAGGGGCGACCTTCTCACGCCCGTACCGCTCAAGGGCTGAATTTATCCCGAGCCGAGAGTCCGTGCCGCTCGAGGGTTCTCCTTGTTTTACAAGGGACCGGCCATTAAATGCTCCACAGCAGAGGCCGCGGTTTCGCATCGCGGCGCGCCTTTTAGGCGTCGCAGCGCGCGCGCGCGCGTAGTGGGCGGCGTGGGCGGGCGGACGTGACCGCCCGCCACGGCCCCGCTAGTCTTCGCCGTGATGATGGCCCGTTTGCGGTGATGTGGCCGCCGCGGTCGTGGTGGGGTCCGCTTGCCAGCGAGAAGAGAAGATTCCCTGCAGTTAACGCGCGCGGACATCCGCCCTGGAGAGCTCGCCCGCGGCTTATAAATCTGAGGAGAAGGGGAAACGACGGTTTTTTACCTTAGCGCTCCGCCATTTTAGCCCCCCGTGCTTTCTTCCCCGCCTTGCCTTTGCCACCGTGCGGCTTCGCCATTAGAGCTCTTCCTCCTCTTCCTGTCCTTCGTTCTTCGCATCCTTTGCCCTTCCTCATGGCGCCACCTCGGCCCCTCACGATCCTTGACCCGTACGCCCGGGGAGCGGTTGACGGTGACCCGCCGGCCCTTGGCGAGCCGGTCACCGCCGCCGCCTGGCGGCTAATGAGGATGGCCGCCCGGCGGAGTGGATAGTGCCGCCGGCGGGGGACCGCGCGCCCAACCCGCCGGAAGGCTATGTGGTGAGCTTTGTCTGCTTTCACGAGCGAGGCTTCAACGCGCCGGCGAGCCGCTTCATGCGAGCGTTGTGCCACTACTACGGCGTGGAGTTGCACAACTTCGCGCCCAACGCGATTTCGCGCAGCGGCCACGTTCGTGGGCGTCTGCGAGGGGTATCTGGGGATCCAAGTCAACTGGGAGCTCTGGGTACACCTCTTCCGCGCGGAGCTCTTCACGCAGCCCACGACGAAGCCGAGGACCCGCCGCGCGGTGCGCGCCGGCGGGATGTCACTCGCCCTGCGGGCACAGTTCAAGGACAACTACATCCCCTGCACCATGACGACGAACAACGCCGGCTGGGAGCGGGGATGGTTCTACCTGCGCAACACCGAGCCCGGCCTCCCTCCCTACACCGGTCGGGTGTTCAAGGAGAAGCCCAGCTCCTGGGGCTACGGGGTGTCCACGCCCCAGCATCGGAGGCGGCAGGACTCGGTTTTGGCCGCCCTGAGGAGCCTGACGGCGCGAGGGCTGACCGCGGCGAGCGTCCTTGCCTTCCTCCACCGGCGGGTCGTGCCTCTGATGAAGAAGCCGCTCTGCATCTTTCAGATGACAGAGGAGGCGGACCCCGTTGCGCTGGCGAGGTCGCGGATGCTCTCGACCCCCCTCGGGCGGCCGTACGCGCTCACCCGGGCGCGGAACGCCGTCGACACCCGGATGTCGGCGCACCCGGACCGGACCCCGTGGGACCTCGAGATGCTCCCCACCGGCCCGCCGGGTGAGTTCGATTCTTGATTCCGTTTTAGTTCTTGGTGTTGCCTCCGCCTCCCCGACGCGTCTTTGTCGTTCCTCGCATGCACCGGTGAGCTTCACCGCCGCGAAGTCCGTTCCGCCCACCCCGGACTCCCGCGCGCGCTCGGTCGGGCGCGCGGCAACGGGAGCGGGAGCGGGCGGCGCGCAAGAGGGAGCGCGTGAGGCGGCACCACGAGCGCCGCGAGCGACGGAACGCGGAGTACCGGCGGCGCGAGGAACTCGGGGCTCTCCTCCCCGGGGGACCGAGGAGTACTCGTCCTCGGAGTAGGACGAAGAGGAAGAGGCCGATGGGGAGGGCCCCTCGATAGGTGGGAGCCTCGCGCCCCGTCGTCGGGCCGGCGCCGGCGGCAAGGGCGGCATCGCCCGGGGCGGGCGCAACGGCGCCCGCCGCCGGCAATCGACAACAGGGGCGGCGCGCGCCGCGGAGGTGCCGACGCGTGCCGCGGAGGCGCGCACGCAAGCGCGCGCCGCGCACGCGGCAAGCGTGCTCGCGCGCGGGCGGGGCCCACGCGCGCGGTGACGTCGTCGGGGGAGGCGCGGCGGCGGGCGTGCCGGCCGCGCCGGCCTCATCCGCTGAGGCTACGAGGAAAAGGAAACGCGCCTTTTCCTCTTCGAGGTAAGGAGCTCGCTTTTTCGCTTGGCTTGGGTTTGTGAAGACCAGGCATTCTAACTTTCTGTTTGTGTTTGCGCAGGGTGGTGCCAACTGTGCCTCCCCTCGCACCGGCCAAGGTGCTGAGGGAGGACGCATCCATCCCCACCCGGCGGCGCTCGTCGAGGGCGTCGCGGGCGGGGACAAGCATGGTGGTGGTGGGCGAGAGCTCGCAAAGCCCGGCTGAGGCTTCGAGGCCTCGGCGGCGGAGATCGCCCGCCATGGCGCGCCCGGCGGTCGCCGAGGAGCGGCCGGGCGCCGGCCGTTGTGGGGACGCGGCCGCGGCGGCGGCCGTGGCGGAGGTGCAGCCCGCGGAGGCCGCCGCTACGGAGAGGCGCGGTCCGTGGCGCCGCCGCAGAGAGGAGGCGGAGCGGGGTGCGGCCCGCGGTGGGGCTCGTGGTCGCGGAGGCACGGCCGGGAGACCGGTGGGCGCCGCGGAGGGCGGCCGGCGCCGGCCGCCGCGGGGGCGCGGCTAGAGGCGGTGGCCGCGGCGCCGCGTCAAGCGCCCGCGGCCGTGGAGGCGCAAGTGGAGGCGCCGGCGGAGGCGGCGCAAGGGTCGGCGCCCGCCGGCGGTTCCCGGTGGAGGTGGTGGAGGTCCCGGATGACGACTCCCCGCCGCCGGGTGGGACCGGTGGGCGAGCTTCCCCACACGCTCCCCGAGCCCCGGGAGGGGGCCCTCGTGAGGCGGCACGAGGGTCACATGGTGGCGGGGGGACCAAGGACACGCCGCCGAGGCCTCGTCCTCCCGCGCCGCCACTCCGCCCGTGTGGAGGGGGCCGCTGGCGATCCCCTTGCGTTTGCTGACGCCCGGGGGAGCAGGAGCTCTGGGGAGAGCTCCGGAGCCACGGCGCCACGCTCAACCGCGCGCTGAACGAGGCGCTGAGGGTCCATGGCGGCCCCGCATGGCGCGTCTTCCAGGTAGGGCGTCGTTGCTCGTTTTCTTCTTTCTCTCATTTTTGTGCGCTGCCTCTGTGTCGTGGCGCTTACGAGTTTTGATTTGTGGGTGCCAGGAGCTCGAGCGCCGCGCCCACGACAAGTACGACGCCTTCGATCGGGTGAACGCCGAGGTCCACCAGCTCCGGGAGCGATGCAGCGCTTTCGACGTGCTTGCTGACGCCCTCAGGACCCCGGACGGCTGGTTGGCGTACCGGGCCATGGCCTGGCGCGACGAACTCCCTAAGAGTTCGAGGCAAGACCCGGCGTGCCGCTCCAGCCTCGAGCGGGTCTGCGCAGCCCTCATCGACCGTGATGAGGCGCTGTGGCAGGCGCGCTCAGACCTGGAGAAGATGCGCACGCTGGCAACCAACTGGGAGGCGGAGGTGGCCAGCGTCCGCGGCGAGAATCGGGGGCTCCGCTCGTCGCTCGAGGGGGCGCAAGCGCGGCGGCCGCGGCCGAGGAGCGGGCGCGCGGGCCGGGAGCGGCGGGCCAAGGAGGCCGACAATTTGAAGGCCGCCCTCGACGCCAAGGTCGCGGCGCTCGTCGTCGCTGAGGAGCAGCTTCGGCGGCGAGAGCGCACCGCCCGCCAAGGGGCTGAGGGGCGGCTCCAGCAGGAGCAAGCCGCCCTCGTCGACGCCCGGTCGGCGCTGGAGCAGGAGCGCGTCGCTCGCGAGGCGGCGCAGAAGTCGCTGGAGGAGCGGAACACCGCGTTCTCCAAGGCCGAGGGCGAGCTGATTGTGCTCAGCATTACAAATGCAAACCAGGAGCTGGCCCTCCAGGAGCAAGGTGAGACCGTCAAGCGCCTCGAGCTGGCGGTCGAGGCCGTGCACCGCGACCTCGAGGCGGAGAGGAAGCAAGTCGAAGGTGAGCTGCTGCTTGACTCTTGTTTGGTTGGTTTTCCGTTTGGGATTTCGCACTCCTTTTTCTAATTTCTTTTTTTGTCTTGGTGACTCCAGGCTTGCGCACCGCTCTGGGGCATGCGGCTGAGCGGGCCGAGGCACTGCAGGCTTCCTATAACTCCTCCGAGCAGGAGCTGCAGGAGCTGCGTGGTGCGGCCCTCGAGACCTCGCCAAGCCGTGGAGGAGGGCGAGGCACGGGCGGCGCTCGGCCGGCTAGTCGCCCGCGCGCCCTTGGCGGCCACGTCACCGAGCGGATGCGCCGAGCGCTACGTCTTGGCGTCCAGAAGGCCCTCGGAGTGGTTCGATCCTACTACGAGGTCAACTTCGAGGCGCTGGCGGAAGGCTGCGTCGTTCCCGAGGGTGTCGAAGACGAGGTAGCGATGGAGCGTGTGGACGCGCTCGCCGCTGACGCCGTCGGGTCGCTCGCTGAAGCCTTCGAGGAGTTCCTCTTCCCGGACGCTGTTGACGCCGCCGCTCCTCCTGCCTGAAGACAGCTGGGCGCTAGGCCCATTTTTATGCGTGTATCAGTATTCTGGCCTCGCGGCCTTTGTAAATGAACAAGTTGTTTTTGACATAAACGTCTGCTGAAATGAAGTCTTTTGTTTACTACGCTTTTTGTTTCTCCTTCTTCCTGAGTAGATTCTAGTTAGGGAAGTTCGATTTTCGCGGGGGGCCTGCTGGGTTGGAGGCGAGAGAGAAGGGCCATATCCTCGCGGCGTAGGCTATCTCTGGCTCGCGCGCTCCTTCCGCTAGGCCGCCTGCGCCCTGTTCGAATCGTTGCTCGGGGTTGAAGTAGAAAACAAACTTAGCGCGTGTGAATTGTTTTGTTTTTGCGCGAAAAATGGGACCATTTTGTGGGGGGTGGGGTGCCCCCCGCAGTAGCCCCCGAGGGTAACTTGGGTTTCAGGGGAAAGCCGAGTTGCCCTTTTTATTAGACTTGAAGCATTTACATAGTTGTTACCAACTGGGGCGTTGGTCATATGGTTTTTACAATAAAAAGTACTTGGAAATCCTAGCTAAGGGTAGAAGCGACGTAGTCGTTGGATGTTCCAAGCGTTGGTGAGCTCTTCACCATCCTCGTTGGCCGCCTTGTACGTGCCGGGCTTGAGTACCTTCACCACGACGTGGGGTCCCTCCCATGGGGGCGATAGCTTGTGGCGCCCTCGGTTGTCTTGGCGTAGCCTTAGGACCAAGTCCCCTTCACCGAAGTCCCGTCGACGTATCATGCATGCTTGGTAGCGTCTTAGGGATCGTTGATACCTTGCGGAATGCATTAAAGCCACGAGGCGTGCCTCGTCCACCGATCCGGCCGAGTCCTCGCGGGCTCGCCGGTTGGCATCCTCGTCATAGCCTCGAACCCCGGGCGATCCGTATTCTAAGTCCGTGGGGAGGACGGCCTCCGCACCATGGACTAGGAAAAACGGGGTGAACCCAGTGGCTCTGCTCGGGGTGGTCCTTAGGCTCCACACAACCGCTGGTAGCTCTTGGAGCCATTTTCGCGCAGATTTGTTGAGCCGGTCGAAAATTCTGGGCTTAAGGCCCTGTAGGATCATGCCGTTAGCACGCTCTACTTGGCCGTTGGTCTGTGGGTGTGTCACAGCCGCCCAATCCACACGGATGTGGAATTTGTCGCAAAACTCCAAAAACTTCCTGCCCGTGAACTGGGACCCATTGTCGGTGATGATGGAGTTCGGCACTCCAAAGCGGTAGACGATGTCGGTGAAGAATGTTACCGCCTGCTCTGCCCTGAGATTCGTGATGGGGCGCACCTCGACCCACTTGGAGAACTTGTCGATTGCGACCAACAAGTGGGTGAAGCCCCCGGGCGCCTTCCACAGGGGCCCAACGATGTCCAGCCCCTACACGGCAAATGGCCATGTTACGGGGATGGTCTGTAGGGCATGGGCGGGTAGGTTGGACTTGCGGGCGTAGAACTGGCACCCTTCGCAGGTGCGTACGATTTCGCTGGCGTCCGCAACCGCGGTAGGCCAGTAAAAGCCTTGGCGGAACGCATTGCCGACGAGGGTACGAGGCGCTGCATGGTGGCCGCAGATCCCGGCGTGGATGTCCCGCAGGAGTTCGCGCCCTTCAGGAATGGGCACGCACCGCTGCAGGATGCCAGAGGCGGCGCGCTTGTACAGCTCGCCGTCAATGAGGGCAAAGGACTTGGCCATCCTGGCGATGCGCCCGGCGGGGCCGGCCGGTCGCGGGGGAGTTCCCCTCGAGCCATCCATGCAATGTATTTGTCACGCCAGTCCGTTTTGACAGGAGCTGGCTCGATGTCCATCACGTCATCTCCGTAGGCGCCATACCCCTCGAGAAGGGAGAGCACGTACGCCTCGTTCGAGGGGTCCTCGTCCATGGGTTCCGCACCCGTTGGGTTCGAGGGAGCCCCCGAGGGTTCAGCGTGACTCGAGGGGTGGGGCTCGAAGACGACCGAGGGTTGAGCGATGTCGCGCGCGAAAACGTTCGGGGGAACGGTGATCCGCCCGGACGCAATCTTGGCCAGCTCATCCGCCTCCTCGTTGTACCGGCGGGGCACATGGTTGAGCTCGATGCCGTAGAACTTGTCCTCGAGGGCTCGCACGGCTTTGCAGTAGGCCTCCATCTTGTCGTCATGGCAGCTCGCGTTCTTCATGACTTGATCGATTACAAGATGTGAGTCCCCCCGTACGTCGAGGCACTTGACGCCTAACTCAATGGCGATTTTGAGGCCACAGAGGAGGGCCTCGTACTCAGCCATGTTGTTCGACGCGGGGAAGTGGAGGCGCACTGCGTAGCGCATGTGCTCCCCGAGGGGTGACACGAAGAGCAGGCCCGCGCCCGCCCCTGTTTTCATCACCGAGCCGTCGAAGAACGAGTCCAAAGACTCGCTTGGATCCGCGGGGGCGGCGGCGCGTATCCGTCCACTCAGCGATGAAATCCGCCAAGATTTGAGACTTGATGGCCTTGCGCGGGGCGTAGGCAAGCGTCTCGCCCATCAGCTCTACGGACCACTTGGCAATCCTGCCCGCGGCGTCGGGGTTGCGGATGATCTCCCCCAGCGGGAAAGAGGAGACCACCGTGACGGGGTGGGCCTCGAAGTAGTGGCGGAGCTTGCGCCGCGCAAGGACTACCGCGTACAGCAACTTCTGGACTTGGGGGTAGCGCGTCTTAGTGTCTGACAGGACCTTGCTGATGTAATAGACAGGCCGCTGTACAGGTAAAGCATGCCCTTCCTCCGTGCGCTCCACGACGATCACAGCGCTGACCACCTGGGTGGTCGCGGCAACGTAGAGCTGTAAGGGCTCGCCGTCCTGCGGCGGCGTGAGAATAGGGGCGTGCGCTAAGGACGCCTTTAGCTTGTCGAGCGCGTCCTGGGCCTCAGCGGTCCAGGAGAAGCGTTCGTGTTTCTTGAGGAGGCGATAGAGGGGCAGGCCCTTCTCGCCGAGCCTCGAGATGAAGCGGCTCAAGGCGGCACCCCAGCACCTTTTGCACCCCTTTGAGGTCCCGGATTGGACCCATTCGTTCGAGGGCCGCAACCTTTTCGGGGTTGGCCTCGATTCCCCGTTGGGAGACAATGTATCCCAGGAGCATGCCTCGCGGCACTCCAAAGACACACTTTTCGGGGTTTAACTTGACCCCATTGGCCCGTAGGCAACAGAACGCGATGCCAAGGTCGCCAACCAGGTCGTCCGCCTTCCTGGTCTTTACGACGATGTCATCCACATACGCCTCGACCGTCCGCCCGATATGGTCTCCGAAAACGTGCTGCATGCAGCGCTGGTACGTTGCACCTGCGTTTCGGAGGCCAAATGGCATCGTGACGTAGCAGAACATCCCGAACGGCGTGATGAACGAAGTCTCGAGCTGGTCGGACTCCTTCATCTTTATTTGATGGTATCCGGAGTAAGCATCAAGGAAGTAAAGCAATTCACACCCAGCCGTTGAATCGACAATTTGGTCAATACGTGGCAAAGGAAAAAGAACTTTAGGACATGCTTTATTAAGACTGGTGTAGTCTATACACATCCGCCACTTCCCATTCTTTTTCTTTACAAGCACGGGGTTTGCTAGCCACGTCGGGTGGAACACCTCCTTGATGAACCCGGCCTCGAGAAGCTTCCGCAGCCTCCGCTCCGATTGCCCATCGCCTCTCCTCGTCGAAGCGGCGGAGCGCGTTGTTGCACGGCGTGGGCGTGAGGCGAGATGTCAAGGGAGTGCTCGGCGACCTCCCTCGGGATGCACGGCATATCCGAGGGGCTCCACGCGAAGATGTCGGCATTGGCGCGGAGGAAGTCGACAAGCACCACTTCCTATTTGGGGTCGAGGGTGGAGCCGACCCTCAACGCCTTGCCCTCGGGGGCGAAGGATCGAGGGGGACCTCCTTGTCTCGCTCCGCGGCCTCGAACGTGCCGGTGTGCTTGGCGGCGGAGTCGAGGTCGTCGTTGACCATCTTCTCCAAAGTGGTCACCAGCGCTTCGTCCAACGCTAGCGCCTCTGCGTGCTCTACGCACTCGACGTCGCAGTCGAATGCGTGCTCGATGGACGAGCCGACGGTGATGACGCCGTTCGGTCCTGGCATCTTCATCTTCAAGTAAGTATAGTTGGGGACGGCCATGAATTTGGCGTAACAGGGGTCGCCCAAGTATAGCGTGGTAGGCTCCCTTGAACCCTACCACCTCGAAGGTGAGGATCTCCTTGCGGAAATTCTTTGCGGTGCCAAACCAAACCGGCGGGTCGATCGGCCCCGAGGGGATGGACACGGCTACCGGGCACGATGCCGTGGAACGGCTTCGTGCTGGGCCGCAGTTGGTCCAGCCCGATCCCCATCAAGCGCAGCGTATGCGCGTAGAGGATGTTGAGGCTGCTGCCCCCGTCCATCAAGACCTTCGAGAACCGCGCGTTCCCGATGATGGGGTCGACCACCAGCGGGTACTGGCCCGGGTTGGGGACACGGTTCGGATGGTCCTCCCGGCTGAAGGTGATGGCGTCCTCCGACCAATTGAGGAAGGAGGGAGGCGCCTTCTCCCGCCGCGAGGACCTCGTGCCGCTCCTTCTTGCGGTGGCGGGTTGACATGTCGACGGTTGGCCCCCCAAAGATGAGGAACACGTTTTCCATGGTGGGGGAAGCCGCCGGCGTCGCCATCTCCTCCGTCTTTCTTGGCCTCCTGCCTCCTTCGCGGCGGCGCGGCCATAGAACTTCTTGAGCATGTCGCCATCGCTCAAGGGTGTGGTTCTCGGGGTCTTGTGATAAGGACATGGCTTTTTCGAAGCATGTCGTCAAACACCCCGGGCCTCGAGGAGCCGGTCGAGGCCCCGTCGAGCCGGGTCACCGGCGAGGGCCTCGGCATTACCGCCGCCGCGCCCTCGCTCGCGCGCCTCGCGGCGCGGCTTTTTTCCCTTCTTGCCCCGCTTGTCGTTGCGGTGGGGCTCCCCGGACTTGCTGCCCTCCGCGGGCGCGTCCTCCGAGCGCTTTCCCTTCTTGCCGTCGAAGATTGCTCCCACGGCCTCCTCTCCGAGGCGAAGCCGGTGGCGATGTCGAACGGCTCGTTGGAGTCCGCGGGCGGCCGCGTCCCGGCTCCCGCACAAGGTCCCGCACGTGGTGCCCTCGAGGAAGGCGTGCACGATTTCGGATTGCGCCACGCTGGGGAGCTCTGTACAGCGCTTGGAGAAGCGCCGTATGAAGTCCCGCAGCGACTCGCCGGGCTTCTGTGTGCAGGAGCGCAGGTCCCAGGAATTCCCGGGGCACACGTACGTGCCCTGGAAGTTGCCCACGAACGTGCGGACCAGATCATCCCAATTGTGGATTTGGGCGGCGGGCGGTGCTCGAGCCATGTCCGGGCCGCATCGCCGAGGTGCAGGGGCAAGTTGCGGATGATGACCTCGTCGCTGGTTGCCCCGCCCAGCTGGCAAGCCAAGCGGTAGTCGTTGAGCCACACGCGGGGATCCGTCTCCCCGTTGTACTTGACAATGGTCGAGGGTTGGCGGAAGCGCTGGGGGAAGGCTGCCGCGCGGATCTCCCGGCTGAACACACGGGTCCCCGGGGGCTCCGGCGTCGGGGAGCGGTCCTCACCGCTGTCGTAGCGTCCGCCCCGTCCGAGGGTGGTAGCCCGCCGCCGCTCGCGCGTCCGCCTTGCTCGTGCGGCGGGCGTTGATGACGTTGCGAGCGTCACCGTCCAGAGCTCTGCGCGTGTCAAGGAGCCGTTCCCTGGCCGGTGCGCGTCCTGAGTTGGCGGGACGCTCCGCCGCTCCTCCTGCGTGGACCGAGGGTTCGCCCCCTTGTGCGGCCCCGTCACCCCGCGCATCCCCTTGTTGGCGGATGCGCGACGCCGAGCTCTCGGCCTGCTGGACGGCCGCTTGCTCGATGAGAGTCTGCACCTCGCGGTGCAGGTCTCGTGCCTCAGGAGTCGAGGGTGCCGGCATGGCCCGTAGCAGCGTTGCGGCGGCAACGAGCTTCTGACTTGCCCGTGGCGGCATGTCAGGGTTGTCGACGTTGATGCGGTCGCGGGCCTGTCTGCCCAGCTCCCGCACGCGCTCGCCGCGAGCGGAGGCTTCCCCGGCCATCGAGGCGCGGAGCGCCGCATCGTCCGTACTCCTCCGCCGGCTTGGCCTCGAGCTCGCGGGCTTGGGCCACTGCGCGTCGGCGTCGGCCCGGCGGCAGAGCGCTTGGCCCCGCGGCTAGGCGTGTGGCGATCCCTGGGGCAGGCGTGATCTCCCCGTCTCCGGCGCCCATCGCGCCGGCGGCATTGGCTGGGTCGTTGGCGATGACAGCGTAGCACTCCCGCGCGGGGTCGTAGCTTCCGGTGCTGGAGTCGTCGGAGCAGCCGAACCAGTAGTCCGTAGCGTCAAGGAAACACCTGAACATGACTGGGTCCGGCACGCCGGAGAAATCCCATTCTGCGTACCCGTGGCGGTTGGCAGGCGGCAATGCGTCGAGGGAGCCCAGGGACGACTCGTCAGCCACAGAGGCGCCGGGATCCCTGCCGATGAAGACGTGACGGCCAGGTGGAACCCTGCGCATCGTGGTGTTGACGCTTGCGTTGTAGGCCGACGTGGCGCCACGCAGCCCAATGGGGATGCGCGGTCCGGAGACCGTGCGTTGTCCCGCTGGGGTGGTGGCGGTCGTCGTGGCGGTGGGCGCACCGTGTTGAGACGCGCGCGCGCTCGGCCTACCGTCGCTCCGACCGCGCCCGGCGCGAACGCGCCCCGCAGCGGCGGCGGCGTCGTGGCGCGACGGGCTCGCGGCATCCGCGCTGCGGGCGTCCGCGCCGTGGTGGTGCGTGCGGCGGGGACCGGAGCGGGCCCGGCCTGGCGCCGCGCGCGGAGCTCCTCACGGTTGGTGAGGCGCATGAGGTAGCCATTTCCCGTGGCCTGAAAGTTCAGGCCTCCGAACTGGATTTCGAACCCGGCGGGGAGGGGGTCCGAGCTGCCCATGCATCAGCGTGTACCGCGGTACTCAGTGCGGATCACCATGGAGGGAGTTGACGGATTTACCTTAGGCGCTCAGATTGCCCCACGGTGGACGCCAACTGTCGGTGCGGAATATGGTCCCGACACTAACCAGTAGTAAGCGCCGTGGTGTATCCCTCAATGGTCGATGCTAAGCAACAAGTGACACAGAGTTTTATCCTGGTTCCGGCCGAGGGGGCCGTACGTCCAGCAGTGGCGTGCTCAAGGCACTATATTACTTAGCACCGGGGGTGCCTGTAGTGGGGCTGCTACAAGCAAGGCGGGAGAGGAAGCCTGACTTCCAAGTCCTTGGTGTGATGGCTGAAGATGTTGTGGGAGAATTGGAGAGCAAGTGCGTGGTGCAGCCTGTCTCCAATTGTGTTGTGCCTATGTTCTCTTCGTCCTCCTCCCCCTGCGGCAGGGGGGGCTCGTCCCCCTTTTATAGATCAAGGAGGGAGCAAATCACATGCGCGCCGTGCTATGTAGCTACGTGAAGGGGCGTGGCGTGCTATGCTGTAGAGTGGGCGGCCGTCCGGACGATCCTTGCAGCGATCCGGCCATCATGGCCTATCTTGTACCCGAACAGTGGCGGTTCGAGGGTAGAGGGGCGGCAGATGGCGGTGATGTCTTCTGATGGGCTCGATGGAGCCGGCGACGTTGGCTCGTACGGAGTACGGGGAGTAGGTAAAACGGCGTCCCGTTCCAATACGCTTCACCGTACTGGAGTTGTTGCTACGGGCGCCGGGCGTGCGCATGCACGCACGGGGATGGCTCGCGATGCCGTAACAGGTGGCAGGGATGGCGTTCCTCCTGCCTAGCGCCTCCACCTAACCCTTTAGGGTCACAAGAAAGCAAATCGAGGGTGAAGCCGGCCCCCCTTCGAGGGCTCGGCGCGTTAGCCGTACTGGAGCAGGCGCACGGCGTCACGGGACTGACACCGGCCGCGCTGCACAGTCCCTCCCCACAGTGATGGGGATGGGCTCTCTCCTGGGGAGTTGGTGCGGCGGCACCGGGGCGCGAGCCCCGGGCGCATGATGGCACTGTCCCGCCGGTGTCAGGGCGTTAAATGCCCGTGTACGGGGGGGGCGCACGCGAGCGGGCGCCCTCGAGCGAGGCGGACCCCCGGTCGAGGGGGGGCGGACCCTCGAGCAAGGCGGAGCCCGCTCGAAGGGGAGCGGGCCCTCGAGCGGGGCGGAGCCCGCTCGAGGGGGAGCGCACCCCCTCGAACGGGACGGAAAGGGTGCGGGTGGTCGGTTGCTAGGGCGTTCTCCTCCTCGTGCTCAATACGGGGATTGGAGGAGTCGTGGCGTTGAGTTGGAGAGGAAGGACATTCCACGGGCCTTCTTGCGTGGTTTTGGTCCTCCTCCAGGCAGAGAGGGGTGGTTCCCTCAGGGTGGTTACCGTGGTGGTGTTCGTGGAGGTAGTTTTGGTAGGAGAGATGCTTTGGTTGGTGCTAACCCCACTTTCGAGCAAATGGCTCGGCACGGTTTTCCTCCTTTGGTACTAACCCCGGTCTGGCCGAGTCGTTTGTTCGCTCACGTGCCTATTTTTGAATTTCGGGTGGGAGACTTGAAGAACATTTGGTTGATTGACTCCGGTTGTTCGAGGCATATGACCGGAGACGAGGGGGTGGTTCTCAAGTCTCGTCCGGTGGTGACGAAGAGGTACATCACTTTTGGGGACAATGGGCGTGGGCGTGTGCTTTCAGAAGGTGAGATAAAAGTGAGTGACAAGATCACTCTGAGGCGTGTTGCTCTTGTTCAATCGCTGGGGTACAATTTGCTTTCTGTGTCCCAGTTGTTGGATGAGGGCTTTGAGGTGTTGTTTCGGCCAGGTGGTTCTCGGATTGTGGACTCTTGAGGGGACCTTGTTTGTATGGTCGTTCCCGAGGGTCAGGTGTTTCGTGCTGATTTTTCTCAGTCTTCGGGTGTGGAGCGTTGTTTCTTGGCTGGTTCTTTAAGTGAGTTGTGGAAGTGGCATAGGAAGTTGGGTCACTTGAGCTTTGACCTTTTGTCTCGCTTGAGTAAACTCAATTTGGTCCGAGGATTGCCGCGGTTGAGGCTTGAGAAAGAGTTGGTTTGTGCTCCGTGTAGGCATGCCAAGATGGTGGCCTCTTCTCACCCGCCTCTCACCGATGTGATGACTGAGCGTCCATGTGAGCTGCTCCATATGGACCTTGTTGGCCCAGCTCGTGTGCGATCTGCGGGTGGGAAGTGGTATGTCCTTGTTGTGGTGGACGACTATTCTCGGTATGCGTGGGTGTTCTTTACGGAGGATAAGGGGGAGACGTTTGGTTTTGTTCGAGATCTAGTCTTGAGGTTGAGGAACGAGAGGCACGGAGATGCCATACGAGCTATCCGCAGTGATAATGGCACGGAATTCAGGAACTCTCATTTTGAAACCTTTTGCCATGACTTGGGTCTTGAGCACCAGTTTTCGAGTCCGTATACGCCTCCCCAGAATGGTGTTGTGGAAAGGAAGAACAGGACCTTGTGCGAGATGGCTCGGACGATGCTTGATGAGCATAGGACTCCGAGGAGGTATTGGGCTGAGGCGGTGAATACCGCATGCTATGTGTCGAACGAGATATACCTCGAGTGCACAAGAAGAAAACATGCTATGAGTTGATGCATGGCCGCACACCCAAGGTGAGTCACTTCCATGTCTTCGGTTGCAAGTGTTTCATTCGAAGAAAGGCGGGAAGTTGGATAAGTTTGAGGCTAGGTCCGTCGATGGCATTTTCTTTGGTTATGCATCTCATTCTAGAGCATATCGTGTGCTCAATCTTGAAACTAACCAAATCGTGGAGACTTGCGAGGTAACCTTCGACGAGACAGAGCCACGTAGTCAGCTTGTCTTTGAGTGTGCAGGTGATGATGAGCTTGGCGAGGAGATCTTTCAGGAGGAGGAGCATGAACATGGTGATGATGAAGATGGCGGAGTGGTGCCCCCGGCTGAACATATACCCACTACTTCGACCACAATGATGGATGGACCCTCTGCTACACCTACGACGACAAATCAAGAACGAGGAGAAGCTGATGTTGAGGGGGAGGTAGCTTCGAGGCGAGAACCTCCCCGGCGAGTTCAGGTGGATCACCCAGCTTCGAGGATCATCGGCGACATAAATGAACGCACTACACGGTCGAGGGTTCGAAACAATTCTCATTTTGCTCATGCTGCATTTGTTGCTTCTTTCGAGCCCAAAGACATTGGACACGCACTATCTGATCACAATTGGGTTAACTCGATGCATGAGGAGTTGGAGAACTTTGAGAGGAATCGGGTGTGGGAGTTGGTTGACCCTCCCCCCGGGGTGTAAGCCGATTGGTACGAAGTGGGTGTGGAAAAACAAAGAGGGAGAGAAGGGTGAGGTTGTGAGGAACAAGTCGAGACTTGTTGCTCAAGGGTTCGATCGAAGGAGGGGATCGACTACGAGGAGACCTTTGCTCCCGTAGCCCGTTTGGAGGCGATTAGGATCCTTCTAGCTTTTTCCATGGCTAAAGGGTTCAAGTTGCACCAAATGGATGTGAAGAGTGCTTTTCTGAATGGAGTGTTGGAGGAAGAAGTGTATGTGAGACAGCCTCCGGGATTTGAGAGTGAGAAGTACCCCCACCGGGTGTACAAGTTGAGGAAGGCGCTGTATGGGTTGAAGCAGGCGCCTAGAGCTTGGTATGGCAGGTTGAGGGGGTTCTTGTTTGAGAGAGGCTTTGAGATGGGGAAGGTCGATCAGACCTTGTTTTTGCCGAGGCGGGGGCGGAGATATCCTGATTGTGCAGGTGTACGTGGATGATATTGTCTTTGGTGGCTCGTCTAACTCTCTTGTTGCAAGGTTTGCAGATGATATGAGCAGGGGAGTTCGAGATGAGGATGATGGGTGAGTTGCGGTTCTTCCTCGGGCTACAAATCAAGCAATCAAAGGAAGGAACATTTGTGCACCGGGCTAAGTACACCAAGGACATTGTGAGGAAGTTCAAGATGGAGGACTCCAAGGCTATGACGACGCCGATGAGTACGACTACGGCTCTTGATGCGGACGAGGAAGGTGAACACGTGGACCGGAAGGAGTACCGGAGCATGATCGGGTCACTCCTCTACTTGACGGCGACGAGGCCGGACATACGGTTCTCGGTGTGTCCGTGCGCTCGTTTTCAAGCGTCTCCGAGGACTTCGCATCGGCAAGCGGTGAAGAGAATTTTCGGTACTTGCGTCACACTCCCGACTTCGGCCTTTGGTACTCCGCGTCCTCTTCTTTGGCGCTTCATGGTTTTTCGTACGCGGATTTTGCCGGGTGTCGGTTGGATAGGAAGTCCACTTCGGGACTTGCCGCTTTTTGGGTTCTTCGTTGGTGTCTTGGTCTTCCCGTAAGCGGTCGAGTGTTGCTCAATCCACGACCGAGGCCGAGTATGTTGCCGCTGCTAGTTGTTGCTCTCAGCTCCTTTGGATCACCTACACCATGAGTGACTTTGGTGAGGAGTATACCCATGTCCCACTTCAATGTGATAGCACCAGTGCCATAAGCGTTGCAAAGAACCCAGTGCTCCATTCCAAAACCAAGCACATAGAAGTGAGGTATCATTTTCTGAGAGACAATGTCGAGAAAGGAAAGATAACTTTGATCCATGTACCCACTCATGACCAACTAGCCGATATTTTCACCAAACCCCTAGATCAAGCAACTTTCACTCGTCTGCGGGGGGAACTTGGTGTGTGTTTGATTTCCTGAGTTGGGTGTGTGGGAGCTTTCTTTTGCCGGTGGTGTCGAGCCCGTTTTGCCTCCCCTCGAGGAGCCGGTTTGTAGCATATGTATAGCTTTCATTTGTGCATTTCTTGCATTTTGGCATGGCATATGTAGCATGATGTATAGGCATCCTTGTATCTTAGATTGCATGCATTTTGTATCATATGCATTGGTTAGGAAAAGCTTCTCTCATATACATTGTTCACCATGGAATGAGATATTTGTCTTTGTGAGCTTGTTTGGTATGCTACGGTTAGTTTGGCTTAGCTCTTGATGATCTTGATGAATAATCCATGGTTGCTAGCTATGCTTTTGAAAAATGTCACATGTATGCTCTCTCATGTGTAAATGCCTTTACATGCTCTTGACATGTTTTTGTGGCCTTGCTATGCTTAATTTGTGGTTGGATGGCTAGTTTATTGATCATATGGGGCCAAAGGCTCATTTGCCATCATGAATGTTTAGCCCTCTAGATTTATCTTGTGGAGGAGCATAAGTTCCTTTTTGTCGCAAAGACATTTCATGTACCATCTACAAATCTGAAAATGAAATGAAAAATGCTTGGAAAATATGCTCCCATGTCATATGTGCTGAATTTAATTCGCTTTGGGTGCTAAACCGTTGCATGATGCCTACCAATGAGAAGTCTCATAAATAGAAGTAGGCACATGGCTCGGTGGCTTTGACATGACATGAGGTGCTTGTGGGTGTTTGTGATGGTCTTATGATTGGAATGGCTGTCCTAGCATGAAGTTTGTGTGGCTTTGCCATTTTGATATGCTTTGATCATGTTTAGGACTTTGCTCATGAGAGGCAAGTTTTTCGCAAAATTGCCAAAATCCATTTTAGCTTCGTCCAATGGTTGTGAAACTTGGTGATCATGTAGTTGAGATCGATACGAAGTCGTAGAGTATCTAACTTGCTCATTTGGACATGTGTAGCATTCTTTGTTGAATTTTGTCTATTTGAGAAGCTCTAGGTTGAAAGTTTTGCATTTTTGGCTTGATTCATGCATTTCCAACAAGGGGGAGAAGTTTGAGCTTGAAATGGCTTGTTGGACGCGTTTAGAAGGTTTTCGAGTGGTTTCGAGCCATTTTCGGGCTCCGTTGTACACCGGTCGACCGGCGATGAGCACCGGTCCGACCGGTGTGAGTGCTGGTCCCGTACATATGTTGGGCACCGGTCGACCGGTGGGGATGACCGGTCTGACCGGTGTGAGCTGAAAGTGATGCAGCTGTCCTGTTTACAAGTGGTTTGCATGCATTCGTCCAGGGGGAGTTGCATTGGTTCAGGGGGAGCTTGCATGTGTGCAGGGGGAGCTCTTTGTGAGTTTTCGAGCTTTGTTTCGGTGGTTTGCGCTCTTTGCTTGAGTTTCTCTTTGTCTCGGATGTGTCGAGCCGTTGCCCTTGCCTAAGGGGTCCGAGACTTGTCTTCTTCAAGTGATCTTGCTCTTTGCCTTTGTTTGGCTTTCGATCGCTTGTTGGAGTTTCTTTTTGTTCGTTTCTTTTTCTTTTCTTTTCTCTCTTGTTACTTTCGTGTGGGTGTTGTCAATGCACTCATCAAGGGGGGAGATTGAGGACCATGTGTGGTTCGAGGACCGGTGGATGGTCGCTTCCTTGTGTGATGAGTGATTGACAACGTTGTGTGGACTGATTCTTGGCTAAGTATTGCAGGTGCAGGTTGCGGCTTGACTCGTGTTGGTGCAGGTGAAGAACAAGCGCGAAAGGTCGTTGCCGGTGAGGCCTCCAGGTGTGGAGAAGACAAGTAGGCTTCGTTCGAGGGACTCAGTGGCCAGCGGGGTCAAGTGCGTGCCGCATGGTGGCATGAACAGCAAGATGAAGTCGTGGACGGTTTCTTCGTTGAGCCTCAAAACCAAGGTCGAGCCGGGACTACATGGGAGCCAAGTCATGAGTGGAGATTGGCGGAGGCTACACCGAGTTCGCGGGGTTTCCGGTGGTTCACCAGAAAACCACTGGGTTCCTTGGTTGATCCACAAAGCCAAGACCGGAGAACCGAAGACGGAGGTGCGAAGCGGCACCGGACCGGTCCGACCGGTGGGTCGCGGCCGGTCGACCGGTGGGGACCGGTCCGACCGGTTAGGAGCACCGGTCCGACCGGTGTGCGACGACGCGTCCGGAATCTTCGAAGCGGAGGACACGTGTCGGAATCGCATCGCTTGCGTCGAGGCTACGCGAGGTGCGGTCGCCGGCATCCGTCCGATGGTGAAGACATCAAGAATTCCAAATCCGCCCTTGAGGGGCTTGTATCCCTAGTTAGTAGAGAAGGGCATTTTAGACATTCGGTTGCCTCCATATAACCCAAGAGGTGAGAGGATGGCAGCCAACTCTTGGAACCCTAGCTCATTAGTTTTCCTATTTTCCACCTATTTTCTCTAGGTTTTCCTTAGGACTAGCAAGAGAGCTTCACAGAGAGATCTTGTAGAGAGAGATGGATGATCGGGCGGCTTGCTAGACCTTGTACGAACCTTTGTTTCATGTATAGATGATTCGGCGTTGTTCCTCAAGGTTTGGATGTGTTTTCCCGGTTGTTCTTGGTGGTGATTTTCGGAGCCCCCTCTCGGTGATTTCTTTGGGGTGTTTTCGGGGCTTTTCTCTTGGGGATTTGATGGGGGAAATTTGTGGGAACCCTTCGTGGTTCTTTGGGTTGTGATTCTCCTCCCAAATCCGTGAGAAAAGGTGCTCGATTTTGGGGGTTTCTTGAGTTCTTGGGTTGGAAGTGCTTTCGGCGGGATTTCTTCGATTCCTCCTTTTTGGACGAGATTTGGTGGGATTAAACTTGGCTATGGACTCCTCATGAGGTGTTCCTGATATCCCCAAAGTCTTGTTCAAGTCCGTGGAGCGATTCGGGAGATCGAGATTTGGATTTGGGGGAGTTGACCCGCGGGTGCTGTTCATCCCGAGCTGCCCAGGCTACACCGGTCTGACCGGTGCTCTTGACCGGTCTGACCGGTGCAACCTTCTGTGGGATTTTGCTCGGGTGAACGTTTTGGTGTGTTCGTTGTTGTCCCGTGGTGCTGCTGTTTCGAGTTTGGGTCCGTTTGGTGGTTGGTTGGCCTGTTTGGTGCCTTGGGGGCTTTCAGGCTGCCATCGGTCTGACCGGTGTGTCTCACCGGTCTGACCGGTGTAGAGCCACTTAGTGGAAGTTGCTCAGTTTCACCAGCAGAGACCGGTCTGACCGGTGGTGCTCACCGGTCTGACCGGTGTGGGTCTGTAGACTCGAGGTTTGGTTTTTCCGCTGCGTTTCTCGGGTCGGAAGGTGGTGTGTTGGTTCCTAGGTCCAGTGGCACTCCAGTGGCTACGTGGGCTTGACCAACCTTGGTAGTGAGTCGGAGACGTGTGTTGGAAGCCGTGTTCATCTTGTTGGAGTTTCGATCTCCTTCGAGAAGAATTTTTATCGGCTCCCATTCACTCCCCCCCTCTCTGGTTCGCCGTATCGGTCCTTCAACCTAAGAAAGCGGGGAGGCAGTACAATACAATTGCTGAAGCAAACAACGACTGTTTCAATTTACAAACATCCAAATGTTTCAAATAAGTAACTGTTCATTTCATAGCCACATGGCTTGAATGCTAACACTTCAAACATCAAGGGCACAAACGCCCAATGATCTTCAGGCTCGGGGGTCGCCTGCCGTAGGAGCATCCGGGAACAGGAAGTCCGTGAAGTCCTCGGCGAGGATGTCAGCAGCAGGAGCGACGAGCGCGTCCGCGCAATTCATCGCCACCTCGTCGTCGACACCGACAGGAACGACGTAGCCCATAGAGATGGCTTCGAGGTCGACCTGATAGCGGGAGGCCACCACACCAAGCGCCTTCTGGATACCAAGGTAAAGGGCGCAGCGCATACGCCGGGTGATGTGCCCACCGAGGCGCGGAGGCGGCTCGCCATCGAGCTCCCAGCCTGCGCCTCGCCTTCCTCGACCTCCTGGCACGCCTCGAGGGCGGCGGCCCGCAGCTCCTCCAACTCATGTTAAGAGGAGTTGTAGGCCGTCTGAACAGCCTGAGCCTGGGTCGTCGAGTTCCCTAGGGCGGTCTGCAAGCCTGAAAACCATAAACGAAAAACAAAAATTGGGAGCGGATCCCAAACAAGTCGAACCGACGAGCAAAAGACAGGTGAAAGGTGACTCACCTTCGACCTGCTTCTTCTCCGCCTCGAAGGACTTACGCACGACCTCGGCTGCCTACCGTAGGACAAGGACCATAGCTTCCTGCTCCTCGAGGGACTGGCGCAGATCCTCGTGCGAGACGCTAAGTTGGGTCAGCTTCCCATTGAGCCGCGAGACTTCTTCATCCCGCTGCTTGAGGGTTGCCTGCGCCCCCTCGAGTGCAGCGCGCTCTTGCTGGAGTCAGCCCTGGGCCTCTTCCTGCGCCAGGCGCTCGCGCTCGAAGGCAGCCCGGGCCTCAGCGAGGGCGGCCCGCTCCTGCTGAAGCTGAGCGTTCGCTTGTCGGCGCGCGTCCCGCTCCCGCTCCCGCTGAAGCTGCTCCTCCGTTGAGGCGAGAGAAGCGACCTTGTCCGCCAAGCTGGTCCTCAGCTGCTTGGCCTCCTTGGCCCTTTCCTCGGCTTGGCTTTGCCAGGACCGTGCTCCCTCGAGGGTTGCACGACCCTGTTTGAGCTGGGTATGAAGCGAGGCCACCTCTGTCTCCCACTCCGCCGCCACGGTCTGTATTGCGGCTGCGTCCTCACGCGCCTTCTCCAGCACCTCGTCCCGCTCCAGAAGCACCACCTGCACCTTCACGACTGCGGAGATGTCTTCCATAGCCTGGCTGTCCTCCTCCAGGAGCTCGTCCCGCACAGCTTGCAGCCAGTAATTCAGCCACCCGCTATCGGTTCGCAGGGCTTTGACGAGATCGTCCAGAGCGTCGTACTGGTCCCGGTACCAGTCGCGCTCGGAGCTCAGTTGATCGAGACGGTTATACCTTTCTTGAGCCCGGCCCTCAAACTCCTGTCAACGATGAACGAGAATGCAGGAGAAGGCAGGTTCGGGGAACGCACGGGCGCGGAAGCAACAAGAAAAAGTCTCGAATTCAATGATGAGAGCACATACCTTGAAGATTTGCCACGCAGGACCACCATGGATTCGCAGGGCCTTGCTCAACGCGTTGTTGAGCGAGGACCTGTGGTCCCGAAATTACTGCCACGGCGCCTGCTCGGCCTGGGCCTCGTTGAAGTAGGCCGGCGGCGCGCTGGCGGGCTCCCGCTCCTGCTCCAGGCGCACCACGGCGGTATTTTGGACGAGGTCTCGGCGTCGTGCGTCGGCCGCCGCGGCATCACGCAGCCGTCTTCCTGCATCACAAGTACCCCCGCCGCAGGCTCAGGGGCTGGCGCGAGCCAGTTCTCCCACTGGCCCCATCCGGGTGGCAAGGCGTCGTCGTCAGGGATCTCCACCATGACTGCCTGATCGACCGCGGTGGGGACCGGCGTCGGGGGAACCACCGACGCGGCGGTTGCCGCCGCCGTGGCTGCCGCCACGGTCGCCACCTCCTGTCGTGACCCCGTGGCCTCGGCCGTGCCCTCGCGGTGGCTCACTCGCCACCGCTGCACTCTCTGCTGCCCGCGACACCCTCGACGAGCGCCGCCTCGTGGGCACGGACGTACCCGACCTCAGCACCTTAGCGGGTGTGAGGTCGGGGACGGTCGACGCTGCCCTGCGAGCACGGAGATACGAAATTGAGTTCCAGCTCCTCGAAATCAGAACGTCTGGAGGAGCGACTACTTACCTCAAGGTGGAAAACCCCGCTTCCTCTTCCTCGAGGGCTTGGCGGGCGCTATGGTGGCGGCCGTCGTCGCCACTGCAGTGCTCCCGAACAATTCTGCGGCGCGCGCCGGTGCCTCTGTGGCGCGTGCCGTCCCTTCCACATGCTGCCCAGTGGCGGGCACTTCCGCGCCCGCCCCGTGCGCTTGCTCCTCTACCGCCTCTGTGGCTCTCGGTGAGGGGGGCACACGATCCCACCTCTCGAGGGGAGCCCTCCCCCCATCACTCTCTTCTTCCTTCTCCGACGACGACGAGTACTCCGAGGCCGCCGGAGAAGAGAGTCCCTGCTGCTCGCGCAGCCGGTACTCCTCGTCCCACTGTTCCCGGCGCTCCCGCTGCCGGATCCACCGCTGCTTGCGTGCCGCCCGCTCTTGCTCCCGCCCGCGCGCGCGTGCGCGCGCTTGGGCTCGGGGCGTGGGCGGGTCAAACCGCGCGGCGTCCACGGCCACGCTTTGCTAGAAAGAGTGAAATGTCAGAATCACATCGACGCGTCGCGAGCGAATAAAGGAAGGGGGAGCCTACTCACCGCCTGGGCGTCGAGAAGCATAACAAACGACCAGAGGTTGTCGTTGCCATGCCTGACGGCCTTGAGGCTAATGGCGCGCCTCACCCTCGTGGCCGCATACTCCGAGGGGAAGCGGTCGTGCAGCAACCGCGAACGCACCAGCGACACAAGGTTGGTCGTCTCTCTCATCTCGTAGATGCGGAGCTCCCTCTCCATGAGGGGTATGATCCGCATGTGGTGGAGGTTGGCAAGGACCGAAGCCACGCCCAACCCGGCGTTTGCCAGGCCCTTCAACACGAGCAGGATTGACTCCAGCCGATCCTGGCGCGAAGAGGGGGATAGGCCGTGATGCCAGGAGTCGGCCTTCTCCTTCAGCACTTTGCCGGTGTAGGGGGGAGGCCGGGCCCATCGTTGCGGAGGTAGAACCATCCCCTCTCCCACTTCGCGTTGTTGGAGGTCATCGTGCAGGGGATGTAGAACTCCCTGCGCGAGTCCTGCAGCGAGATCGACAGGTTGCTGGCGCGCACCGCGTGGCGCACCCGTGGTTCGTGCGTGGTGAGCGTGTGCAGCTCCGCGCGAAAGAGGTGGACCCAGAGATCCTAGTTCACTGGGATCCTTAAGAACCCCTCGCAGACGCCGACGAAGGTGGCCGCCTGCGAAATCGCGTTGGGGGCGAAGTTGTGCAACTCCACCCCGCAGTGGTGGCATAATCCAAGCATGAAGCGGCTCGCCGGCGCGGTGAAGCCACGTTCGTGGTGCCAGATGAAGCTGACCACATAGCCGAACGGCGAGTTGGGCTCCCGATCCGCCGTCGGCGGAATGATCCACGCCGGAGGCTGCCCCTCCACATTTGGCGCCAGCTGGCCGCCGTTCACGAGCTCGTTCAGCGCGAAGTCCGTCACCATCGAGCGATGCCATGACAGCGGGTCCAGCACATGGATTGGCTAGGTGGGCGCCATTGCAGTTAGTGGTGGCGAGCGAAGGCGAGGCAGGCGGCAAATGAAAGCAAAGAGGCGCGCAGTCGGAGAAGGAGAGCGGAAGGCAAGGGGGCAAAAGCGCTAAGTGGCGAGATAAGGGACTTCCCCTTCCCCCTCCTTAGATTTATAGATCTAAGGGAGCCACGCTCCCCGAACCGCGCGCGCCGTGCGCATTAACTGCAGGCAACGATGTCTGTCATCGACAAGCGGACCCCACCACGCCGAAATGGCCAGACGTGCGCGCATGCGCGATCATTACGGTGCGACAATCGAAGGGCCGCAGCGGCCCGTCACGTCCACCCCCACGTCGCCCGCTCTACGCACGGCTGCGCCGTCTGAAAAGGCGTGCCCACGACGCATGACTGCGGCAGCGACTGGGGGCATTAAAACGGTCTGGCTCCTTATCACGTAAGCGAGACCCTCGAACGGCCCGAGCCTAAGGCTCGAAAATACCTGACCCTCGAAGGGTGCGCATACGATCTGGTGGTTCCAAGCCCCGCTTGGCAAGAGTGGGTGCCACAGATACCCTCGAATCTAGAGGATTACTAAATCAGCAGCTCGAGGGCCGGCTCGGCCGCAAGCCCGCGAGCCCTACAGATGTAAATGAGACGGGGGCGCCTAGCTGCCACCCCGCAATGGCCCTACTGATCAGGGGTTCGAAGCTTGACCCTCGAAGGGTTCGAACAGGCGCCCCAGATCAACAGAGCCAGGGACGACGAGGGCGCGTGCATTTGAGCCTATCCTCGAGCTCACCATCTCGAGGGCGCCCCACAGGTCGTATTCAAGAGCCAACGAGGGCAGCTAGTCGAGGGATCCCACCGAGGGAGAGCTTCCGCGCCCTCAGTCCCCAGCGAACGGGACTGAGCCCTACCTAGCATACCCACGTGAGCGCTTTCATGGACGAGTCTCCGGACCATGAGCCAACCCTTATCGAACGGGGCATGGGCGTCTACTTGGATCACCCGGTAACAGCTCAACGAGGAAACCGCAATTCGCGACCCACTCGATGGGGTTGTGGAAACCTCACCCTCCGTCCCGCGGAGGGACGACGAGGGAACGAACAAACTAGTCGGAGAGCCCGCCCCGATCGCCTCGAACGGGCCTAGGCTCGGGGGCTCGACGAATGGCTACACCTCCTCGAGATGCACCGAACGCAGACGAATGCCAAAAATGTGCGCATGGCACCGCCGAGGCCGGCTGGGACATCGCTGATGCTGGTTGAAACTAGCACACCGGCAGATCCTGTGAAGAAACCTTGCAGGAGCACCCACACTCCTGCAAGGCTTCGAGGGCTAGATCCGCGGGTCCGCTAGTGCGACCCCACGAAATAGCATAGGAACCAGGAGGGAAGAAAGTCCCAGTAAGCAGACGTCAGCATCTGCGGGATCCTAACGGATACACCCGCAGATGCTCGGGGGCTACTGTCGGGGACAGCCATAAGGGTCCCCTAAACAACCAGGGAAAACCCACTTTCTTTCGTAAAAAACAAAACGCAAACAAACCTAAAACACACTTAAGATAAAACTCACTGCCCAACGGCTAGGCCCACGGCTCTGGTGGCCCCAGCGACCCACCAGGCAGACGACCCAGCCACCCTCGGGCAGGACTCCGCTCCGCTCGAGGGGCGCGACGCTACACGGGCAAGCTTCCACGTCGCTCGGGGGTCGGGCGCCCCCTCGAGTGAGGTTCCACCTCGCTCGAGGGCCGGTCGCCCCCCTCGGGTGAGGTTCCGCCCTGCTCGGGGCCTGGGCACCCCCTCGAGCGAGGTTCCGCCTCGCTCGAGGGGCAGTTGCCCCCTCGGGTGAGGTTCCGCCTCGCTCGAGGGCCTCGTGGGCTCGCCGCCTCCGCACCTGCTCCCCCGACAGGGGCATTTAATGCACTGACATTTGCAGGCGCCCAGGTCAAAGACAAATCCATGCCATGCCCCTGACACGCCTGCGAATCATGCCCCGACACTGTTCCGCCAACTCCCCCGGTGAGGCCATCCCCGCCACTATGCGGTGCTATGCGGTAAGGCCAGGGTCAACTCCGCGGCACTGTGCCACCCACTCCCGTACGACCGGAATGCCGCACCCTCGAAAGAGGACGGTGGAACCCTCGAAGGGGGACGGACGCCTGTTCCGCGCTCGCACGGGGCCATGCCGTGACGTCGGGCGCACCGCCGCCGTCACCATCAGCCTTGTGCGGCCATCCCAGCCACTGCAGCGCCATCCCCGGTGCTGTGGAAACACGCGACGACGGGACATCGCCACACCCACTGTTGTGCCCCGTGCGACCTCTCGTCAGCGGCACCCTCAAATCAGCACGCGGGCGGCCACCGAACGGGCAACCCCCCCACTGCTACCCTCGAAGTCGTTGTCGGACGGATACAGTGCACGCCACGACGTCCCGCCAGAAGCGAGATTCACCAGGACGACCGTCTACTCCACGACACTGCACACCATGCCTCCACACGTAGATAAAACAGTGAGGCACGCTTGTAAACTGCCTCCTCCTTGGCCTATAAAAGGAGGGGCAGTCCCCTAGCTGTAGAGGGACGACGGAGAGCACTCACTCGCACGCTTTCTGCCTTCACCGCGATATTAGCACTTGCCTCGATCGAAAAACCTTTGGGACCTAGAGGCTCGGCCTCCTCTCCCGCCTCGCTTGTAGCCCCCCTCTACGTGCAACACGGTGCAACGTAATACAGTGCCTCGAGCACACCACTGCTGGACGTACGGCCCCGGCCGGAACTAGGATAAATCCAGTGTCACCTAGTTGCTTAGCATCGGCCACCAAGATATAGATCTCAGTGCTCTTACTAGTTAGTGTCGGGACTACTTTCCGCACCGATAAACATGTTAACAAAAAGGGAAGAAGAAGAGAGGAAGAAGGCAGCTGGACTTGATCAGCTTCACTCACTCCATTCTTCACTAGAATCCTCAGAGCCAAGGTCTTCATCTTCATCTGATGGACGACATTTGCCATAGCCAGCAGTCCCCTTAACACCCTTTATGATGCCTCTGGGTGTGGGCTTGGCCTGGCCTTTCATTTTCTGAAGCTTGGCACTGAGGGCCTCCTCATCATCATTGGATATGTGCTTGGGGACTTCTGGAGCATCTTCTTCACTGGAAGAGAATTCATCAAAGAAGATAGGAGGAGGAGAGATGGACTGAGTGGCTAAACCATGGTGGGACAGTAGCCTGTTGATGTCTTTCCTATCCTCATAAGCCTGAGTGGCTGAGTAGGTGCACATGGAGAGGGAGTGTCTAATGATTTCTTTCATCTTCCTGAGAGTGGACTCCTTCTTCTTGGGCCTACTTGGGCCAGCTTCATCATTATGAGCAGCAGGCTTCTTGGCTGACTTTTTGGCTGAATCAACACATGCTTGTACCGCTGCCTCAGTCTTTTGGTGCTGCCATTGCTTGACTTGATAAGAGCAATGTTCATAGTCCTTCTTGAAGATGTATCCAGTCACAAGTTCAATGATATACATGACTGTTGACGGATAAAAGACGTATCCCTCTATGATCCGCAAGCGTACGGACCCCACACCTTTTCCACCACGGGATTCCCAAGGTTCTTGTCAATCCGCGGAGCAAGGGGATTACAAGCGTTCGATCTACCTTCACACTCTAGCTACTCAAACCTCTAACTACAATTAAACTAGAAAACAACTAAACTACACTAGAGAGAATGATTAAGATATCAAGATAAAAGACACTCGCCCACGGGTCTACGATACTAGATCATGCAATCGCTTAAATACATGAAAACCAATCTAATCTATCGAGGTTGTGACCACGGTTTCGCCCTTTCCCTCTTCTCGTACTCTCACTACACGAAGGTATTCATGACTAGACCTATGATGGACACAGCGTATTGAATGGATCCAAGGAAGCATTGGAGCTCATACTCCCTTTACGGCATGGTAACTAACCTTAAGCATTATAGTATATTCAACACAAGATGATAGATAGATAATCCGAGAAAGTACGATTACATCTCAAGATCGATTACAACCCATGGACGAATAAGGAGATTACCCCATCAAGGTGTTGGACATAGCACCGTTGATCATGGTTTCCCTTCCAACGATGTTTTCCTTCTTCTCCACGTGAGGGTGCTTCCTTCGAGGTGGTTGATCTCCCTCCCGGAGATCCCCCTCCTCTCTCTCTAGCTTCTGGATAGCCTCCTGGTGCGAATGGCTCTCCCCCTGTCGAATTGCGGTACCTCCAGTGTTTTAGGGTTGAACATCCTTCGGGTGCAAGGAAAGGGGGGCCGAACCGACCACCGGAGTGAGCTGGGCCGGCCGGCCTGGGCCGACCGGCCCAGGCCCATCTCGGCCCGGTTCGGTCGCCCCTTCGCTCGCGTGGGTCCTCAGGTGATTATGCACTTTGCCCCCTCCACTTGCATGATTTTGACAATGTCATCCTCGTGTCCAAGATGGTGGTTCTCCGCGCATGAAGTTCGGTCTTTTACGCTTCAATCCCCGGGGGTGTTCCTCGTAGCACTTCGGTCCTTGCCACCATTGGAAGTGATTTCATCAAGCTCATGAACACGAACAAGACTCCGTAAATGCTCCTTTGAACTTGTTGCGAATCCATCCTTTATGTCCATGTTTTCCTACATAAACACAACACTTCCAAATGCATGCACATAAATGAACTTGTTATATGATTAGCGTGCCTAGTGGCGGGTTAGTTGCATAATCAAATCCAAACCAAAGTGTAATGAACATGCTTGGTGTACCAAAATACACCGTCAAGATCTCCCCACGCTTAGCTCTTGCTCGTCCTCAAGCAAGTACTCGTAAAAGAACTTCGTCCAAAGTGTTGTAATCGTGTACCGCTAATCCTTCTTCACAAGTTAGTCAATCCTTTCATCTTTAATACATAAACATAATGTAATGATCATCAAACATAAACATGTGCGTTTAGAATATTTACCACGTCAAGATTTATTCCACAACTCAAACTCTTCACTCGAAGTCTTCAATTTCAGCCATGCTTCTTTGCTTCCATCGGAGGGTTTTTATGATTTTTCAAACAAAATTCCTGCAACAAGTATTAGACAAAAACCTTTCTCCAAGCTCTCTCAAGTCACTCATATGAGGTGGCTATCCTAAACCAAGTTTATAAAACTCTCACCTCCCATAAGTCTCTCATATAACATGTAAAGTGGAGCTATAGGTAGGGCTAGTGCAATCAACACAAGTATCGTCAAACTAAGAACTTCCTCTAATGGTTGTTTACCTTTCAAAGCCAATGATCATGAGAATTAACCATATGTAGGGATATCAAGGACAAGAAGATTTAGAATGGTGGACATGTGCAAGGGCAAAAGAAAATTATGACTACGAGGCACCGATGACGTCCTCATTGTCGGATTGCACATGGTTGGAAAAGAATGAAAGTTTCGTCTCTCAACAACGTGATATCCTTCCTTACACTTCTATTTTTTTCTTTTACTTGATGCATCCCTCTCATATCCTTCTTGACACTCCTCTTTTCTCTTTCTCTTCTTTTTCTTTCATTCTTTCATTCTCATATTTTTTCTCTTTCTTTACTTTTCTATATTTTTTCCTTTCTTTCTTTCTTTTCCATACTCATACTTTTCTCTTTATTTTTCCCTCTCTTGACAACTTCTCAAAGCTCTCAACTCCTCTTTTTCTCGCATGCATACAATCTGAAATTTTAAATAAATCATGCTAGAGACGAGACGAAACTTTGAGAGTAGGTTGTGTTCAAGGAATGCGATGTACAAAAGAGATGTATAGGGTTGGGTATGGAATTCGGCGATGTACGGGACTTCCGATGCGAAAGTCACGTTACCAAATGCATGACGAGGCTATCAACAAAATATAAGCACAAGAACATGATCATTGCTCGAAATTATAACTCCCAAGAGAGAAGGATCCTAGCCTAACTCATCGTGCTAATAACACTTATGGTGGAGCAAAAAAAAATAAATTGGCTTTGTATAGGATTGTTTTCATTTCACTCTCAACTTGGAAAAAGAGATTTTGCTAAACTTTATTACAAGGTTTTTAAGATAATTTTCAGAACTGAAATCCTCCAATTTTTAGCATTGAACAAAGCACAACTAACATGTGAATCTCAAGATCGAAGTGCGGTATGGGTACTTTAAGTAGTAACAATTCCACTAAGCACCACGGTAAACGTTTTTCGAACCACACACTTATGTTCATATATCAAGAATCAAAGATAGATAAAAAAGTGAATAAAGATAAGCATCACACAAGACACAAAATATATAAAGACTCTTTTTATTTGATTTTCTTTGACTCAACACTAATTTAAGACACTTCAAACTTGCAAAAATTTAAAAACACACTCGAAAACTAAGACTCATAAACTCTAAGACTCTCTTCTCTAGAAGACTGAACCGAACCTAAACTTTGAAACTCAAAAGCTAAGGCTAGCTAGCTAGCTCTCCCCCACGCTAAAAATATACGACGTCCTCGTCGTATATTACAAAATTCCTAAGGGGAAAACTAGACCTAGTGATACTTTCGGCAAGTATTGCACCACTTGCCTCTCATGTTCCCGACCATGCCAAAGAGTTTGCGCACGTTGCGGTTAAGGAACTTGTAGTCGTCTTCAACTACGCGCTCCAAATCCTCCAAACACTGCTTCATCGCCTCCATGGCTTGGAGACATTCATCGACCGACACGTAGAGATCCGTGATGAAGTGACGGCAAGCCGCACAACACATCGGATGCAATCCGAATGGGTCGTCATTGCCATCGTCTCCACCGTCGTCGCCGCCGTCGTCGCCACCACCATTGTCGTCACTGCCGCCGTTGGGGCCTTCAGGAGTCTTCTCTTTGGGCACCTCATCCCAAATGTAGAGGTTGTTATCATCTCTTCCGGCGGCCGCCCACGAGCTCGGGCTACGATCGTCGGAGTAGTCGCTACCCCCATAATCCTTAGGCTCGGGCGACACCTCCTTGTAATCTTTCCGCTTCATGCCTTGGATGCGCGCCGACCTTCGAACGGGCGTAGGGACCTTCTCTCCTTCGACGGGGTTGCGAGATGCAATAGCTCCGGTCGGGACACGCCCTCCGCAACGGATGCGGGCGGTCCTCTTGATCTCGACGGGTAGCTTGAGCTCGCATCGCTTTGCCTCCTCCATCGATGGCTCCTTGGCTTCTAGCTTCAACTCTAAGCTCCTCGGGGACACAATGGCTGCTGTGTGGATGCAAAATATTGCTTGATGGGATTGATTGCCGAGCTCCCAATTCGGCCAAATAAATAGTCCGAAGAGAAAAAACCCTAGGAACCTCATTTTCCTTTTTTAAACTTCCCTTAAAATTTTCTGACTGAAGAAGGAAGTCGAAAAGGAGCAATTCGGGCAAAAATCGGGGACGTCCGCCGCTGGGACCCTACCGGGCCGGTCGGACTGGGCCGGCCGGCCCACCCTGTCTCGGGGGCCGGGTCGGTCCGTTTTTTCGTGCACCACCCTTTTTTCACCTCCTTAGGCCATGTGAAAAAGTTGGCCCAGTAAATCTTCGCGTGAGAAACTCCAGAAAATTAAAAGAAAAACTATTTACAGAAATTCATGCCTTGTTTTTCGTCCTAGGCGGGACGTTCGGGCTCTTCTTCCATGGTGAAGACATCAACATGGTGAAGGGGCACAACGTCGGGTTCGTAGTAAACCTTAAGCCGTTGACCATTCATCATAAATTGATCGCCTTTTATATCCATAATGGTTACCGCTCCGTTGGAGAGCACCGAATGCACAACATAAGGTCCGTCCCACTTGCTTTGCAATTTCCCCTTTCCGAAGGTTTTAAACCTCAAATTGTAGAGGAGGACCTTATCTCCTTCTTTAAACTCTTTCTTTTTCAATCTTTTATCATACCACCTTTTGATTCTCTCTTTGTATATGCTTGCATTTTCATACGCCTTCAACCTCATCTCCTCTAGCTCGCTTATTTGGATCCTTCGTTTCACCACCGTGGCATCGAGATTGAGGTTCATCTCTTTAATCGCCCAATAGGCTTTATGTTCCAACTCAACCGGAAGGTGGCAAGCTTTTCCATAGACAAATTGATAAGGGGTCATACCTATCGGTGTCTCGAACGCCGTTCGATAAGCCCATAAAGATCCATTTAATTTCTTTGACCAATCTTTGCCTCCCTTCTCTATGGTTTTGTTGAGGATGCTTTTTAATTGCCTATTTGACGTTTCCGCTTGTCCGTTGGTTTGTGGGTGATAGGCCGTAGAGACCCTATGCTCAATTCCCAACTTGGACAAGCACTTTTTGAAATTCTTCCCGGTGAAGTGAGTTCCTCCATCACTTATAAAGATTCTCGGTATACAGAATCGAGGAAAAATCACGTTCTTGATCATAGTAATGGACTCCTCCGTGGAAGCTTTACGACATGGCATAGCCTCTACCCATTTGGATACATAATCAACCATGACTAGAATATACTCATATCCGCATGAGTTTTTGAAAGGCCCCATGAAGTCTATACCCCATACATCGAATAAATCGATTTGTAGATTGTAATTCAAGGGCATAGAATTCCTTTGAGAGATGTTTCGGGTTCTTTGGCATTCGGGGCATGATGCAACATATCTTTTAGTATATTCATGCATCTCCGGCCAATAGAATCCGCTCGACCATACTTTTTCTTGGGTTCGAAAATGGCTATAGTGTCCATCGTACTCCGCCGAGTGGCACTTCCTTAGAATTTCTACCCTCTATTCTCTTGGCACACATCTTCTCTTGACTCCATCATTGCCAAGTTTGAAGAGGTATGCGTGATCGGTGTAAATAATGACCTTTGAGTTCACTATGTAAGATCTGAATTTTTCGAAAGCGAAAACCACCGCTAGCAACTCCTTTTCCGTAGTGGCATAATTTAATTGTGCCCCACTAAGAGTTTTGCTAGCGTAGTAAATGGCATGAACTCGGCCTTCCTTTCTTTGACCCAAAACCGCGCCTACGGCGTAGTCAATTGCGTCACACATGATCTCGAAAGGTTGGTTCCAATCCAGAGGTTGAATAATGGGAGCACTCGCCAACACACTTTTCAAGGTCCGGAATGCCGCTAGGCACTTCTCATCAAAGTTGAAAGCCACATCCTTTTGAAGAAGATGCGTTAAAGGCTTAGTGATCTTTGAGAAGTCCTTAATAAATCTTATATAGAATCCGGCATGGCCTAGAAATCTCCTTAAGGACTTAACATCCGTCGGAGGTGGGAGTTGCTCAACCGTCTCTACCTTAGCCTTGTTCACTTCAATGCCTCTCTCGGATATAACATGTCCGAGCACTATGCCTTGCTTAACCATGAAGTGGCACTTTTCCCAATTTAACACCAAGTCTACCTCCGCACACCTCGTGAGGACCTTTTCCAAGTTTGCCAAGCAATCCATGAATGTCTTCCCATAAACGGAAAAATCATCCATGAACACCTCAACAATTTCTTCGATGAATTCCAAAAATACGGCCATCATGCAACGTTCAAAAGAGGCCGGAGCGTTGCATAGACCGAAGGGCATCCTTCTATATGCGAATGTTCCGTAAGGGCATGTAAACGTTGTTTTGTGTTGATCGTCTGGGTGAATGGGAATTTGCATGAACCCCGAGTACCCATCGAGAAAGCAAAAATAAGCGTGGTTTGCTAATCTCGAGCATCTCGTCGATGAACGGTAGGGGGAAGTGATCTTTCTTCGTCGCTTTGTTAAGCTTACGATAATCAATACACATCTGCCACTCGGTCATGGTTCTTTGTGGTATCAATTCGTTCTTCTCATTCTTCACCACAGTCAAACCTCCTTTCTTTGGTACACAATGTACTGGGCTCACCCATTCGCTATGCGGAATCGGGTAGATGATTCCGGCATCAAGTAACTTGATGACCTCTTTCTTTACTACCTCTCGCATGGCATGAGTTAGCCTCCTTTGGTGGTCCACTACGGGCTTACATTGGTCTTCCATTGGTATACGATGAGTGCAAAAGGCTGGGCTAATACCTTTGAGATCATTAATCGAATATCCAATCACCTTCCTATGTTTTTTTAATAAAATCAGCAACTTCTCATTTTCTTCAGGACTCAACTCATCGCTCACGATGACTGGATAGGTCTTGTCTGGGCCCAAAAATTCATAATGTAATCCTTTGGGCAAAGGTTTAACGTCTACCTCGAGCGCTTGTGGCTCCTCGGGTTTAATATCTTCTATATCTTCGAATCTTCCTTCCTCCACGCTTCCATCATGTGGTTCCAAGTCTTTTCTTGCTTCTTCTAGTTCTTCATCTTGTTGATTACTAATTTGATTTTCCATCACTCTTTGCAGCGGGTCTCTAAGGGTTTCAACAAAACAAAGGCTATCTATCTCCTCTACTTCTTCGTCTTCGGGAGGAAAGGGTGTAGGGTGTTTAGATACGCGAAGAAAATTATGTGTACTTTGTTCCATTAAGGTTCATTGTTACTTTGCCTTCTCCGGCATCTAACACGGCATCAACCAACTTAATAAAGGGCCTACCTAAGATTATGTGACCATGATTACTATGGTAAGCATCAATAACAAAGAAATCGGTTGGTGTACATTTTCCAGAGATTTTTACTTTCATGTTGCAAGCAATACCTAGAGGTTTAATAGTTCTACCATCTCCCATAATTAATTTCGTTGATGTTGGAGCTAAGTCTAGGTTGTGGTCTTGAACTTTATCGTAAATTTTAGAAGATAGGACACTTACTTGGGCTCCTATGTCGCATAAAGCTTTACATTCAACTTCGTTGATCTCGCAACTCAAGCGTGGTGCCATCTTCTCTTCTTCTTCGGATCCTATCGCGTAAATTTCGGCGAGGCGAGCGTATGGTGATGCTTCGGGCTTGATCCCCATGATTCTCTTCACCTCGGCTATGTGTTCCGGATCCACTTCATCATCTCCAAAGAGCTTTTGAAATATCGCACCGGTGGTTTCAAGGTCGTATGATTCTTCCGCTTTCCTTTCCGGTGGGAAATCCACTTCCAATGCTCTTGCCATTCCCTTTTGATTAGGGAATGGTCTTCTCTTGTCGAATACTTCTCCAGAATCGATTGGAACCCAATCCATTGGTTCGAATTCCCTTAGTGGCTTCGCGCTTGACATGCTTCTCTTGATTGTCTCAATTGGTACGACGAAGTCAACGCTCGGGGTAGTGCTTGACTTGATGTGTTCTTCTTCAAGCTTTTCCGGGATTGGCTCCTCTTTCGTGACTTCCAGGGTTGCCTCTTTAGAAAATTTAGCACACTTCTTCTTCCTTGAATTGTATTCCGGCTCTTCCGCAAGTCTTGTTTCCCAATCTCTTCACATGGCAGTCGCTTTACTAATCTTTTGTAGAAATTGGGCGGCTTCCGTAAGTGTTTTCTCCATGCGATCCCCGCCAGCACACATTTCGACGTGTTGCATGCAACTAGGGGTTAGGGAAAAGAAAAATGTATGCAAGAGTACGTCACCGGAGAAGTCGAGTCTTGGTCCTTGTTCATTAACTCATTAACCTATCCCAAGCTTGATCTATCCCTTCCTCTTCTCCTTGCATGAAAGTGATCACTTGCCTCCTTAGATGTTGAACCTTGCTAATTGGAAAGAACTTCTCACAAAACTTCTTTGTCAACTTGTTCCAATTGCCTTCAACTTCAAAGGACACAAACGAGTACCATGTCTTTGCATTGCCGGCAAGTGAGTAGGGAAAGAGATTCCATTTGAACCATTCATTGGGAACTCCTTCTTGACGCACCGTGTTGCATAGCGTCGTAAAATGCCTTATGTGTCTATATGGCTTCTCCGTAACCATCCCTTCAAACGGGTTTGCCGCCACCATCTCGATGATCTTGGAATTAATCTCATACTTGGTCGTTTCGAGCTTCGAATCTGACTCTTGTACTTTTATGTCTTCACATCGAGCTAGCGTAATCCCTTAGTGATTTCTCCGGTTCTTCCACGGGTTGATTGACGAACGCCATCTAGACAATAAGATAAAAACAAAAACAAAAACGAAACAAGTGGTTTTCTAGATAATATATGTTAGATATAGCAAACAAAAGATAAACTAAATTATAAAACTAAGTTAGATGCAAACCAAACGATGTAAACTAGCTTGCTCCCCGGCAACAGCGCCAGAAAAAGGGGGCTTGTTGACGGATAAAAGACGTATCCCTCTACGATCCGCAAGCGTACGGACCCCACACCTTTTCACCACAGGATTCCCAAGGTTCTTGTCAATCTGCGGAGCAAGGGGATTACAAGCGTTCGATCTACCTTCACACTCTAGCTACTCAACCTCTAACTAAGATTAAACTAGAAAACAACTAAACTACACTAGAGAGAATGATTAAGATATCAAGATAAAAGACACTCGCCCACGGGTCTACGATACTAGATCATGCAATCGCTTAAAGACATGAAAACCAATCTAATCTATCGGGGTTGTGACCACGGTTTCGCCCTTTCCCTCCTCTCGTACTGTCACTACGCGAAGGTATTCATGACTAGACCTATGATGGACACGGCGTATTGAATGGATCCAAGGAACCATTGGAGCTCATACTCCCTTTACGGCACGGTAGCTAACCTTAAGCATTAAAGTATATTCAACACAAGATGATAGATAGATAATCTAACAAAGTACAATTACATCTCAAGATCGATTACAACCCATGGACGAATAAGGAGATTACCCCATCAAGGTGCTGGACATAGGACCGTTGATCATGGTTTCCCTTCCGATAGTGTTTTCCTTCTTCTCCACATGAGGGTGCTTCCTTCGAGGTGGTTTATCTCCCTCCCGGAGATCCCCCTCCTCTCTCTCTAGCTTGTGGATGGCCTCCTGGTGCGAATGGCTCTCCCCCTTGTCGAATGGCGGCGCCTCTAGGGTTTTAGGGTTGAAGATCCTTCGGGTGCAAGGAAAGGGGGGCCGAACCGACCACCAGAGTGGGCTGGGCCGGTCGGCCTGGGCCGACCGGCCCAGGCCCATCTCGGCCCGGTTCGGTCGCCCCTTCGCTCCCGTGGGTCCTCAAGTGATTATGCACTTTGCCCCCACCACTTGCATGATTTTGACGATGTCATCCTCACGTCCAAGATGGAGGTTCTCCGCGCATGAAGTTCGGTCTTTTACGCTTCAATCCCCGGGGGTGTTCCTCGTAGCACTTCGGTCCTTGCCACCATTGGAAGTGATTTCATCAAGCTCATGAACACGAACAAGACTCCGTAAATGCTCCTTTAAACTTGTTGTGAATCCGTCCTTTATGTCCATGTTTTCCTACATAAACACAACACTTCCAAATGCATGCACATAGATGAACTTGTTATATGATTAGCGTGCCTAGTGGCGGGTTAGTTCCATAATCAAATCCAAACCAAAGTGTAATGATCATGCTTGGTGTACCAAAATACACCGTCAACAATGACATATGGTGCATAAGGAAAATTATCCACACCATTGTCCATGCTTGTCATCAAATCTAGCCAAATAAACTTGCTGACAGAGAAAGGTGCAGCACCAAGGAGCATCCTAGCAATCAGATTTGGGGCTAAGCCTCTAAGAGAAGTGGAGTCACTACCTCCCTTGGGGTATATCGTCTGCCTGAGCAAGTTGTTCATCACATAGTAAACAGGTTTCAGCCCCTGAAGGACTGATACGGCGAACCAGAGAGGGGGGGAGTGAATGGGAGCCGATAAAAATTCTTCTCGAAGGAGATGGAGACTCCAACAAGACGAACTCGGCTTCCAACACACGTCTCCGACTCACTACCCAAGTTGGCCTAGTCCACGCAGCCACTGAAGTGCTACTGAACCTAGGAACCAACTCCCAACCTCACAGACCCGAGAACGGAGCGGAACACCCAAACTCGAGTCCACAGACCAACACCGGTCAGACCGGTGAGCACCACCGGTCAGACCGGTCCATGCTGGTGAAACCTGGCGACTTCCACAGAATGGCTCCACACTGGTCAGGCCGGTGCAACACACCGGTCAAATTGGTCTCAGCCAGAAAGCCCCAAAACACCAAGCATGCCTAGAACAGACCAGCAGCACCAAGACCCAAAGACACACGAGTCAAGCAGTTCACCCGAGGCAAATCGCACAAGTGACTCGCACTGGTCAGACCGGTCAAGAGCACCGATCAGACCGGTGTAGCCTGGGCAGCTCAGAATGAACAGCACCCGCGGGTCAACTCCTCCAAATCCAAACTTCGATCTCCTGAATCGCTCCACGTACTTTAACAAGACTATGGGGATAATAGGAACACCTCATGAGGAGTCCATAACCACGATTTTGTCCACCAAAACTTGCCAAATCAAGAGGAATCAAAGAAATCCCACCAAGAACTCCTCTAACCCTAGAACACCGAAAACCCCAAAATCGAGCCCCTTAACTCACAGATTTGGGAGGGGAATCAAAGGCAAAAGAACCACAAAGGGTTCACATGAATTTTCCCCATCAAATCCCCAAGAACAAGGTCCCGAAAACACACCGAGAAAACCACCAAGAGAGGGCTCCGAAAATCACCGCCAAGAACAACCAGGAACAACACAACAAAGCCTTGAGGAACCATGCCGAATCATCTATACATACCCAAGGAGGTTCATACAATGTCTAGCTTGCCGCCTGATCATCCAACCCTCTCACAAAGTCTCACTATGAAGCTCTCAAGCTAGTCCTATGGAAATCCTAAGAAAATAGGGAGGGAAAATAGGAAAGCAAATGAACTAGGGTTCCAAGAGATGGCTGCCATCCTCTCACCTCTTGGGTTATTTAGGAGGCAACCGAAAGTCTAAAATACCCTTGCTAGCGAATTAGGGATACATGACCCTCGAGGGTGAAATCGGAAATCTTTGTCATCGCTCCATCAGATGAATGCCCGGCGACTGCAACCTGCTTAGCCTCGACGCAAGCCTTGCGATCCCGACGCGTGTCCTCCACTTCGAACTCTCCGGACTGCGTTGTCGCACACCGGTCAGACCGGTGCTCCTCACCGGTCAGACCGGTACCCACCGGTCAGACCGGTCTGGAGCTGCTGCAGCACCGTCTTTGGTTCTTCGGTCTTGGCTTTGTGGATCAACCAAGGAACCCAATGGTTTTCTAGTAAACCACTGGAAACCCCGCGAACTAGGTGTAGCCTCCGCCGATCACCACTCATGACTCGGCTCCCACGTAGTCCCGGCTCGACCTTGGTTTTTAGGCTCTACCAAGAAACCGTCCATGACTTCATCTTGTTGTTCATGCCACCATGCCGCCCGCACTTGATTTCGCTGGCCACCGGGTCCCTCGAGCGAAGCCTACTTGTCTTCTCCACACCTGGAGGCCTCACCGGCGACAACCTTTCGTGCTTGTTCATCACTTGCACCAACACCAGTCAAGCCGCAACCTGCACCTGCAATACTTAGCCAAGAATCAGTCCACACAACGTTGTCAATCACTCATCACACAAGGAAGTGACCATCCACCGGTCCTCGAACCACACATGGTCCTCAATCTCCCCCTTGATGAGTGCATTGATAACACCCACATAAAGTAACAAGAGAGAAAAGAAAAAGGAAAGAAACAAATAAAAAGAAACTCCAACAAGCGATCGAAAGCCAAACAAAGGCAAAGAGCAAGATCACATGAAGAAGACAAGTCTCAGACCCCTTAGGCAAGGGCAACAGCTCGACACATCCGAGACAAAACCATGATCAAGCAAAGAGCACAACCACCAAAGCAAAGCTCGAACAACCACAAAGAGCTCCCCCTGCACACATGCAAGCTCCCCCCTGAACCAATGCAACCTTTCCTGGATGAATGCATGCAAAACACCACTTGAAAGACAGGGCAGCTACAACAACTCAGCTCTGACCGGTCAAACCGGTCAACACTACCGGTCAGACCGGTGTGCAACATGTGAACAGAACTAGCACACTGACCGGTCAGACTGGTCAACACTACCGGTCAGACCGGTGTGCAACATGTGAACAGAACCAGCACACTGATCGGTCAGACCGGTGACATCGACCGGTCAGACCGGTGCACACCAGAGCCCAGAAATGGCTTGAAACCACCTGAAAACCTTCTAAATGCATCTAACAAGCCATTTCAAGCTCAAACTTCTCCCCCTTGTTGGCAATGCATGAATCAAGCCAAAAATGCAAAACTTTCAACCTAGAGCTTCTCAAATAGACAAAATTCAACATAGGATGCTACACATGTCCAAATGAGCAAGTTAGATACTCTATAGCTTCGTATTGACACAACTACAAGATCACCACGTTTCACAACCATTGGACGAAGCTAAGATGGATTTGGGCAATTTTGCAAAAAACTTACCTCTCATGAGCAAAGTCCTAAACATGAAACATGTCAAAATGGCGAAGCCACGCAAACTTCATGCTAGGACAACCATTCTAATCATAAGAAAATCACAAACACCCAAAAGCACCTCATGTCATGTCAAAGCCACCAAGCCATGTGCCTACTTCTATGTATGAGACTTCTTATTGGTAGGCATCATGCAACGGTTTAGCGCCCAAAGCAAAATAAATTTAGCACATATGACATGGGAGCACACTTTCCAAGCATTTTTCATTTCATTTTTAGATTTAAATTTGGTACATGAAATGTCTTTGCGACAAAAAGGAACTTATGCCCCTCCACAAGATAAAGCAAGAGGGTTAAACATTCATGATGGCAAATGAGCCTTTGGCTCCATATGATCAATAAGCTAGCTATCACAAATTAAGCTTAACCAAACCACTAAAGCATGTCAAGATCATATAAAGGCATTTACACATGAGAGAGAGCATATATGTGACTCTTTTTCAAAAACATAGCCATCAACCATGGATCATAAATCAAGATCATCAAGAGCCAAGCTAAACTAACCATAGCATACCAAACAAGCTCACAAAGACATACATGTCATTCCATGGTGAACAATGTATATAGGAGAAGCTTTTCCTAACCAATGCATATGATACAAAATGCATGCAATCTAAGATACAAGGATGCCTATACATCATGTTACATATGCCATGCCAAATGCAAGAAATGCACAAACGAAACTATACATATGCTACAAAGGAGCTCCCACACACCCAACTCAAGAAATCAAACACACACCAAGCTCCCCCCGCAAATGAGTGAAAGTTGCTTGATCTAGGGGTTTGGTGAAAATATCGGCTAGTTGGTCATGTGTGGGTACATGGATCAAAGCTATCTTTCCTTTCTCTACATTGTCTCTCAGAAAATGATACCTCACTTCTATGTGCTTGGTTTTGGAATGGAGCACTGGGTTCTTTGCAACGCTTATGGCACTGGTGCTATCACATTGAAGTGGGACATGGGTATACTCCTCACCAAAGTCACTCATGGTGTATGTGATCCAAAGGAGCTGAGATCAACAACTAGTAGCGGCAATGTACTCTGCCTCGGTAGTGGATTGAGTAACACTCGACTGTTTGCCGGAAGATCAAGACACCAAAGAAGATCCCAAAAACTGGCAAGTCCCAGAAGTGGACTTCCTATCCAATAGACACCCGGCAAAATCCGCATCCGAAAAACCATGGAGCGCCAAAGAAGAGGACGCGGAGTACCAAAGGCCGAAGTCGGGAGTGTGACGCAAGTACCTGAAAATTCGCTTCACCGCTTGCCGGTGTGAAGTCCTCGGAGACGCTTGAAAACGAGCGCACAGACATACCGAGAACTGGATGTCTGGACTCGTCACCGTCAAGTAGAGGAGTGACCCGATCATGCTCCGGTACTCCTTCTGATCCACATGTTCACCTTCCTCGTCTGCATCAAGAGCTGTAGTCGTACTCATCGGCGTCGTCATAGCCTTGGAGTCCTCCATCTTGAACTTCCGCACAATGTCCTTGGTGTACTTAGCTTGGTGCACAAATGTTCCTTCCTTTGATTGTTTGATTTGTAGTCCGAGGAAGAACTGCAACTCGCCCATCATGCTCATCTCAAATTCCCTGCTCATATCCTCTGCAAATCTTGCAACAAGAGAGTTAGACGAGCCACCAAAGACAATATCATCCACGTACACCTGCACAATCAGGATATCTCTGCCCTGCCTAAGTAGGAACAAGGTCTCATCAACCTTCCCCATCTCAAAACCTCTCTCAAACAAGAACCCACTCAACCTACCATACCAAGCTCTAGGCGCCTGCTTTAACCCATAAAGCGCCTTCCTCAACTTGTACACCCGGTGGGGGTACTTCTCACTCTCAAACCCCGGTGGTTGCCTCACATACACTTCTTCCTCCAACACACCATTCAGAAAAGCACTCTTCACATCCATTTGGTGCAACTTGAACCCTTTAGCCACGGAAAAGGCTAGAAGGATCCTTATTGCCTCCAAACGGGCTACAGGAGCAAAAGTCTCCTCATAGTCGATCCCCTCCTTCTGACTGAACCCCTGAGCAACAAGCTTCGACTTGTTTCTCACCACTTCACCTTTCTCTCCCTCTTTGTTCTTCCACACCCACTTTGTCCCAATCGGCTTACACCCCGGGGGAGGGTCAACCAATTCCCCAACCTGATTCCTCTCAAAGTTCTCCAACTCCTCATGCATCGAATTAACCCAATTATGATCAGATAGTGTGTGTCCAATGTCATTGGGCTCAAAGGTGGCAACAAATGCAGCATGAGCGAAATGAGAATTGTTCCGAACCCTCGACCGTGTAGTACGTTCATTCATGTCGCCGATGATCCTTGAAGCTGGGTGATCTAGTTGTACTCGCCGGGGAGGTTCTCGCCTTGATGCTACCTCCCCCTCAACTGTAGCTTCTCCTCGATCTTGATTCATCATCGTAGGTGTAGGAGAGGGGCCGTCAACCACTGTAGTCGAAGTAGTAGGTACACGTTCAGCCGGGGGCACCACACCGCCATGTTCATCATCTCCAAGTTCATGCTCCTCCTCCTGAAAGATCTCTTCGCCAAGCTCATCATCACCTGCACACTCAAAGACAAGCTGACTACGTGGCTGTGTCTCGTCGAAGGTTACCTCGCAAGTCTCCATGATTTGGTTAGTTTCAAGATTGAGCACACGATATGCTCTAGAATGAGATGCATAACCAAAGAAAATACCATCAACCGACCTAGCCTCAAACTTATCCAACTTCTTCCCTTTCTTCAGAACAAAGCACTTGCAACCAAAGACATGGAAGTGACTCACCTTGGGTGTGCGACCGTGCATCAACTCGTAGAAAGTTTTCTTCTTATGCACTCTGAGGTAGATCCTGTTTGACACATAGCACGCGGTGTTCACCGCCTCAGCTCAGAACCTTCTCGAAGTCCTATGCTCATCAAGCATCGTCTGAGCCATCTCACACAAGGTCCTATTCTTCCTTTCCACAACACCATTCTGGGGAGGCGTATACGGACTCAAAAACTGGTGTTCAAGACCCAAGTCATGGCAAAAGGTTTCAACATGAGAGTTTCTGAATTCTGAGCCATTGTCATTGCAGATTGCTCGTATGGCATCTCCGTGCCTCTCGTTCCTCAACCTCAAGACAAGATCTCGAACAAAACCAAACGTCTCCCCCTTATCCTCAAGAAAGAACACCCACGCATACAGAGAGTAGTCGTTGTAACACCCCGTGTTTTTGCTCAGTGACAAATTGTGCTAATGACCCACCTAATCACCCCTCTAACTACCCTTGAGGACATTAGGTCAACCCTTGGTCAAAGCCCTAACTCAAAACCCCATTATCCCCTTTGACCCCTTGATGTCATTCTAGAACTTTGGCACGTTCAAAAATTTCCCTAAACACTTCAAAACCACCCAAAAAGAAAAATGTGCAGAATGTTGAGGCACAAAACTTTGCTGTTGATTGGCATTTGAAATTCGGAGAAATTCGTGGTGAAAATGCCTTGGAAGGTGCCCTGTTCCTGTTCACAGACGCCGAGAATTTGACCGTGTTGGCATGGCGTTCCTGCTCGAATTCTTGGACAGAACCCCTACAAGTCTTCGTGAAAGTTGTAGAGGGATGTTTGATCTTCAACTTTGCTTCAGACCCTAAGGTGCAGTTTAGTTTGAAAAATTGGAGAAAAGCAATTTCGAAAACTGATCAGTGAAATGCAATCAGCACCGGGAACGCCGGGACGCAATCGGGCGCGACATCGTGCGCGGCCACGTCGGCCACCGCCGTACGCGTCGTACCCGCTTCGGGCGCGCACGCCGAGGGGTCGGTGTGACCGCCGGTCACCGTGCGGCGCCGGCGAGCACTCACGCGTGCCGTCCGTGGCAAGTGGTTGGTCCAGGTTGCGCTGATCCGCCGGCTGGCGCACCGCCCGTGGCGCGCCATTGGCCGCCTGTCGGTGTTTTAGACCTGCAACCTACTAAGGGGAGTACCCGAAGTAGATGAATGTGGCCTCGCCGAGATCGGTAACTCGAAGGAAGAGACACATGGCACACAATTTAGACAGGTTCGGGTCGCGAGGTGCGTAATACCCTACGTCCTGTATGATGTGTAGCTCTGGATTGATTGGGTACGATTACAAGATGATGCAATTGTACGCCGTAAGATGAGATGATGAGAGAGGGGTCCCTGCCTCGCCTTATATAGTCCGGGAGGCAGGGTTACAAGTCGGAATAGGGAGAGAGTACTAGCCGAGTATGTCTAGGAATCTTCCATACAGTGCGGGACATGTACAGCTTCCTAACCGAGTACTTCTCCTCTGTAGTCCTTGTGCTTCACGCCATCGTGTACCGTGCAAAGACAAGTCGGGTAGTCCCAGGGGCCCACCGAGCAGTCGGTCCTGGTACCCACCGAGGTAGTGGGCCCAGGGAGGTCCATACGACAAGCCCCCGAGTACTTTGTAGTCGAGAAGGATAGCTTCAAGTAGTCTTGAGGGCCTTAACAAGTAGTCCTCAAGCGTCCCCGAGTACTACAAGTCAAAAGTCCTCAAAAGTAGTCGAAGCATCCCGAGGCTGGAATGTACTCCAGCTGATGTTTGAGAAATCCTTAAGTCTCCTCGAGTAGTGCCAAGCGTCCTCGAGTGCTGCCCTCGAAGGTCTTCAACAATGCCCGTGTTGTCTTAAAGCCGAAGCTGATATGGAAGTGCGATTGCAAAATCGCACTCCATATGGAGTAGCCCCCGAGCCTAAGGCTGAGTTGTAGACTCTGGCTGAGGGTCCATCTGAAGTTTTGGCAAGAATATCCCGAAAAAATCCGGAGAAAAAACCGAAGGACACGTGGCACGGAGCCCCCGAGCCTTGAGTCAAGTACTTCCTCTCGAATTGAAGGGTCATCTTGTAGAATGTGTCCTGAGATGCTCCTGAGTCTTGTCGCTTCCTAGGTAGTCGAGTAGAAGTAGCCGAGCCCCCGAGGTGAGGCGCGTCGACTAGTAGAATACGAAGAGTCACGCGCGGCCGCTGAGTCAGCCGAGCGCAAACTTATCCATCCGCGTTTGTTGGAGGGCCGCGTTGACTTATAAATAGAAGCCAAATCCCTTAGGGTTTTTCACCCTACACGGTCGTAGCCATTTCAAATAGATCTTGGCCGGAATCGCCGCGCCGCATGCCGCCGCCGCTGTAGATCTGAGTGCGCCGCCGTCCAGAGCCACCGGAGTAGCCCCCGAGCGAATGCGCGTGAAGACGTCGTGCACTTGGAGGATGAAGCCGTCGCCATCCAAGACCACGAAGACCACCGACGGGAAGAAGAGGAGTCGCGACGAAGCCGCCGAATCTGCCGCAGGGGCAGCACCGCCGATATCTCCACCGCGGCCAGATCCGAACCATGAGTGGAAGAAGTCGAAGGAGAAGACCAAAGACTTGCTGGCCCTCCTCAGCAGCGGATTCATCCGGGAGAAGGAGGTGGACAAGTGGAGGGCTGCCGCCGGGGATCCGTACCCGATGGAGAAGAGCGAAGACGAGATCCCGATGTTCGCGCGCTTCATGGAGCGCGGGCTTGCGCTCCCGGCGAGCAACTTCTTCAAGGGGCTCATGGGGTACTACGGCATCGAGTACCTCAACCTCAACCCCAACGGTATTTTCTACACCGCCATCTTCGTCCACTTCTGTGAAGCGTTTCTGGGGATCAAGCCCCATTGGATCCTGTTCCGGAAGTTCTTCCGGGTGAAGCTGCAACCGAGCGCCAGCAACCCGCGGGTAGTCGGAGGAGCGGGAATCCAGATGCGGGAGAACGCCACCGAGCAGTACCTCTCGTACAAGCTCATCGACTCCAACCAAGATTGGAAGGCGAAATGGTTCTACATCACGAACCACCATCCCGGGTTGCCGAAGCCGAGCGGGAAGTAGCCCAAGCATCGCCTGTGGTGGAACACGGAGCCCACGATGCAGGAGGGAATCCAGCTCCCCGAGTTGTTGGCGCGGATCAAGGCGCTAAGAGAAGCCGGGCTGAGGGCCGAGCACGTGGCCTTCAGCTTCATGAAGCGCAGGGTGCAGCCGCTGATGGCCCGCGACACCCTTGGATTCGAGTACACCGGCGACGACGACACGTCGCGGATGCCTGGAGACGAAGTCGACGACGACGACATTGTCGATAGGCTGGCGCGGATTTTCAAGGACATGCCACCGTACACGGCGTGCCCCGTCCCGGAGTACTCTGCCGCGCGCCCGCCAAAAGAGGTAAGTAGTCGTACAAGGAAGTCGAGTACCCATTTCGTGTGAGTAGCCGCGCTGATGAGTTGTGTCTTGCAGGACAACTTGAAGACATTTGTCTCCGAGCCGCCGCCGCCCCCTCAGGAAGTCGAGATCCCGGAGGAAGGGAAGACCAAGGCCAAGGAGCGGCGGGAGGTCGGCGAAGGAGACGACACCGTTGTCTTGGAGGACACGTCCGACGAGGACGACGACGAGGAGACGCTCCTGCGGCCATCACTTCTCCTGCGGCAGCAGCAGCGGGCTCCGTGCTCCCCTGAGGAGCAGGGGGCTGGCGCTCCATCTGTGCCAAGAGCTCTTCGACAGTGGGGGCTGGGCTACGACTACCAGTGGCTTCCCCCACCGTGTCCCACTCACCTTCGTCGCCCTGCTCGACGGGCTCCGTAGGCGGCAACTCCTGCAAGCAAGGAAACTTCTTCATCAACAAGTGGACTCGAGACATGAGAACTCGACTACACTACTAAAGATGGCTTACCTCTGGGGAAGTGATCTCAGTGACCTTCAACTTCTTCGACACGCGCTTGCGGGACACATTGCGCGGCTTCCGCGGCGGCGCGGCCAGGCTAGCCTCTAGGCTAGTCGGTGGATCCTGCACGAGGGGAACGTGAGGCAAGCCAGGACGGCTGAACCTCGACCACAATTGGAAGCGGTCCTGCAGCGTCTCCTCGTCGGACGTGTCCTCCACGACAACGGTGTCGTCTCCTTCGCCGACCTCCCGCCGCTCCTTGTCCTTGGTCTTCCCTTCCTCTGGGATCTCGACTTCCTGAGGGGGCGGTGGCGGCTCGGAGACAAACTTCTTCACGTCATCCTGCAAGACACAACTCATCAGCGCGGCTACTCACACGAAATGGGTACTCGACATGCGTGTACGACTACTTACCTCCTTTGGCGGGCGCGCGGCGGAGTACTCCGGGACGGGGCATGCCGTGTACGGTGGCATGTCCTTGAAGATCCGCGCCAGCCTATCGACAATGTCGTCGTCGTCGACTTCGTCTCCAGGCATCCGCGACGTGTCGTTGTCGCCGGTGTACTCAAATCCAAGGGTGTCGCGGGCCATCAGCGGCTGCACCCTGCGCTTCATGAAGCTGAAGGCCACGTGCTCGGCCCTCAGCCCGACTTCTCTTAGCGCCTTGATCCGCGTCAACAACTCGGGGAGCTGGAATCCCTCCTGCATCGTGGGCTCCGTGTTCCACCACGGGCGATGCTTGGGCTGCTTCCCGCTCGGCTTCGGCAACCCGGGATGGTGGTTCGTGATGTAGAACCATTTCGCCTTCTAGTCTTAGTTGGAGTCGATGAGCTTGTACGAGAGGTACTTCTCGGCGGTGTCCTCCCGCATCTGGATTCCCGCTCCTCCGACTACCCGCGGGTTGCTGGCGCTCGGTTGCGGCTTCACCCGGAAGAACTTCCGGAACAGGATCCAATGGGGCTTGATCCCCAGAAACGCTTCACAGAAGTGGACGAAGACGGTAGTGTGGAAAATACCGTTGGGGTTGAGGTTGAGATACTCGATGCCGTAGTACCCCATGAGCCCCTTGAAGAAGTTGCTCGCCGGGAGCGCAAGCCCGCGCTCCATGAAGCGCGCGAACATCGGGATCTCGTCTTCGCTCTTCTCCATCGGGTACGGATCCCCGGCGGCAGCCCTCCACTTGTCCACCTCCTTCTCCCGGATGAATCCGCTGCTGAGGAGGGCCAGCAAGTCTTCGGTCTTCTCCTTCGACTTCTTCCACTCATGGTTCGGATCTGGCCGCGGTGGAGATATCGGCGGTGCTGCCCCTGCGGCAGATCCGACGGCTTCGTCGCGACTCCTCTTCTTCCCGTCGGTGGTCTTCGTGGTCTTGGACGGCGACGGCTTCATCCTCCAAGTGCACGGCGTCTTCACGCGCATTCGCTCGGGGGCTACTCCGGTGGCTCTGGACGGCGGCGCACTCAGATCAACAGCGGCGGCGGCATGCGCCGGCGGCGATTCTGGCCAAGATCTATTTGAAATGGCTACAGCTGCGTAGGGCGAAAAACCCTAAGGGATTTGGCTTTTATTTATAAGTCAACGCGGCCCTCCAACGGCCGGATGGATAAGTTTGCGCTCGGCTGACTCAGCGGCCGCGCGTGACTCTTCGTATTCTACTAGTTGACGCGCCTCACCTCGGGGGCTCGGCTACTTCTACTCGACTACCTGGGAAGCGACAAGACTCAGGAGCATCTCAGGACACATTCTACAAGATGACCCTTCAATTCGAGAGGAAGTACTCGACTCAAGGCTCGGAGGCTCCGTGCCACGTGTCCTTCGGTTTTTTCTCCTGATTTTTTCGGGATATTCTTGCCAAAACTTCAGATGGACCCTCAGCCAGAGTCTACAACTCAGCCTTAGGCTCGGGGGCTACTCCATTGTCACACCCGATTTTCCGAAGAAAACCAAGTGCAAACCTATATGCATGCCAGGATCAAGTTTCATGCATATAGTGACATATAAGTGAATACAGAAACAGTATTACGTAAGAAAAAGAAAGATTATCAGAGATTTACGCTTAATCCTAGAAACGAAGGCTCCAAACATCACAGGCAATCGACTGGGGGTTGCGTACGCCTAGCACCAGCAACATCTTCACAAGACTTCAAAGTAGCATCCTTTTTCTGAGCAACAATATTTATAGCAAGGGTGAGCACTTGTCGTACTCAACAAGTGTGGGGAAAAAGAATGAATGCAAAGGCTTTATAGTGGACTGGGCTATAAGCATTTAAGCAATTTTAGTTGGTCAAGTTTTATTAGCACCTGATTACTAATAAAGTATAAGTATATACCATCCCACAATTAAGCATAAGGTAAGAGATACGCCATAAGCACATGGTAAGCATAACCAGAGAACACGATTTAAGTCCATCTTCAAGTTTGATTATCATGTGAGGGTCCAGGCCGCTCTTGACCGTGAGCACGGCTAATCGATTAGTTTTACACTCTGCAGAGGTTGTACATCTTTACCCACAAGTCGCGTAAAAACTCCGAAGAGTTTTGCACCCAACCACGCTGTGCAAAAGTAGGCACAATACCACACTACCGAGGTGTGGCTGCATAGGGACGCTACGAGGCCTTTACAAAGAGTCCTCCCGTGCGTATTAGTCCATAGTAGTATGTCATAGAGACTATCTTTCGTACCACACTTCTATTACGGACGGTAAGCCATAGAGTCTTCCGTTCCATCACCGCTCTGGAATAGAAGAGCCATAAAAGCATTCCTCCGTCCCCAACCTACTATGCGAGTAATAACCACACAAAGACTTCCCTAATTACTCGGCCAAGACCAGAGCCATATAGTCCTTGTGGTTGCACTGTTGTCCTGGGTGGTCGCTCCATGTTCCGATTAATCATATGATCTTGTATTAAGCATCCAAAGATATAGCATAAAGGTATAACATGATTCATCATTGATGTTCATTAAAACCACCATAACCCAGGTATAGCAACTAAGCATAGCTACCCCACATAAATGTAAACCCAGGTTAACAAGGAATGATCATAAAGACTAGGTAATCCTTAATAGGAACCCATCAAAATTAATGCAAGCATTGCAATGAGTGATTAAATATAGTTCTTAGGACAAAATATCAAGGACACACTTGCCTTTAACCAAAGTAGTTGTTGCTCAGAATATCTTCATCTTCATGCGCTTCAAAGCTTATCGACAACGCAATCATTCTACTCGCATCAATCATCGGCACAAGCAAAACATCCAGAGCACACATGTTCTAGCAGTCAAACAATCTAAATTAAAAACAGACACCAATCATCATAAAACGCACTTAAAATGGTACAAAACTAATCTACATGTTAGGAGGAACATGTCAGTGAAAGAATTACTGAGATCCGAATTGAATTAAGTAAGGTATGATTTTTTTAGAAGAATAGGATAGCTGATTGAATAAGATGATAATGTCATCATGAAGCAATAAGCGAGAAAGAAATTAAAAGAATAGATAAAGTGGATCTAACTAAGCAAGGAATTTAAATAGGTAAATAAAGAATTATTCCATATATCAAAGATAAACCAAGTGAAGGCTAAACGATTTATAGAAAGGAGATATGATCAGCAAGCATCTAGTTATTTTTCCGAAGAATTGAAAAGGTCTTACTTATTGCATAGGCACGACACCACCAAAGTGCTTATAGGCAATAAAAGAATACGACAAAGCAGCATGGAATTGATGATAGTGGCTGTGGTCGTATACATAGATATATGCATGGTACTGTTGGCTTGCCTTGGTCAGTGAGAGAGGGATGGTAGACTGGTAGAGTGCGTGCAAAGGTTCTCACCGGGCACCGGCGGCGTCGACGAGATACAATGCATGCCGCATGGCCGGCACGGTGCAGATGGGAGTAGGCACGGTGCAGCTGGCTTCCATGCATGTCGGCAGGCCGGTGGAGAGATGTACATGCATATATAGCAGCAAGCCAGCAGGCTATATTACACAGAGAATAAGTAAGCAAGCTAGAAACAAGGAGATGATCCATGGCCGGCGAGATCAGATACGGATGAAAAACGTGCAGAAAGAAGGGTTGAACGCGAGGAACATGTTGGCATGCTCACCTCTGGCAGACGATAAACGATGAAACGACGATGGGTGAAGATCAAACAGCACAGGGAGAGCTGTGGTTCGACCATAATGTGGACGTCCGTATTCCACGAACGAGGCAAGGATAGATCTTGACGACGACCTCGACGGTTGAGGAAATCCACTGTTTTTCTTAGCATCAGCAGCAGATCGATCTCAAGGACGGCCACCTCGGGCTTCTAGGTCACCACGCTGGCTCTCCCTTCATGGTGACTTCCTCCCCGGCGGCGAGCGTACAAGGACGACGGAGGATGCTTGGCTGCAGTTTGTGATGCACCGACGGCAACGTCCGACGGACATGCCTCCAGTCATCAACGGTTGCAGTGAACCCGCGGCTGGAGATGCAACAGATAGATGGTGGCAGCCCGTGGCAGCCCGAAGTCTGTGACGGTGAGGCTCTAGAGCAGTTGGGGATGGGGAGCGACCGTCCGAGATGAACAACTCGGCGTCGTAGAGTCCGGCAGCGTGGCCGGCGGCAGCACAGATTGAACTCGGAGATTGGTTTGCAGCGTAAAGAGAGATGAGGGCCACGATTGCTGCTATATAATGCTGACATGTTAGGCCAGCCTTGAGCCCTTGACGTGCACGGGCACAACTCGAAGCTGCAGTCAATCTCGAATTGGACCTTCGTATAGAGGAGGCAAACTGATTGCAGTAAGGCCTAGCGTGAAGCTTGACACATCAGAATATTAGAGTTGATTGGGCTGCTGGCACCATCAGATTAAAACAAAATAAATGAATGGGCAGGGAGAGATAGAGCCAGTAAATAAAACATGGCCTATGTCTAACTTGGAAGAATATATAGCTTTCAGCTATAAGGAGCACTTGACTTAAAGGCATCCGGAGTTCCTTGTTGATGGCCAAATTGCAGAAGCTCCAAGAGGTTCGGCCATGACAGCCAGGTGCTCTTCAAATACCATGGCTCAAAGATAGTTTGTGACGCTATGAACCCAAATAAAAATATTTGGAACTCATGCAAATGATTTTGGAACACTCAAAAAAAATAGATTTAGCTCTAGGAAGATTGAGAATAAATGTCAGAAAAGGCTAGAAGATTTTGTTTTGGAGGAAACAAAACATTGTCTAAATTCATTTTTAATATTTTTCACTCAAGAAACACTAGGATGCATCGGCATGAATGCAACACACACTCAACCAATTTATTTAATTCAGAAAACAATCAGACAAAGGTTTTTCTTATACTATGTTTCCTGTAAATAAAATAAATGTTGGAAAATTTTTTTAAATTATGATAAAATCGTTATTTAATTATTCTTTCTATTCACATCCTGAAATTGGAAATTTCAGGGTGTGACATCCATATGGAGTGCGATTTTGCAATCGCACTTCCATATCAGCTTCGGCTTTAAGACAACACGGGCATTGTTGAAGACCTTCGAGGGCAGCACTCGAGGACGCTTGGGACTACTCGAGGAGACTTCAGGATTTCTCAAACATCAGCTGGAGTACATTCCAGCCTCGGGATGCTTCGACTACTCTTGAGGACTTTTGACTTGTAGTACTCGGGGACGCTTGAGGACTACTTGTTAAGGCCGTCAAGACTACTTGAAGCTATCCTTCTCGACTACAAATTACTCGGGGGCTTGTCGTATGGACCTCCCTAGGCCCACTACCTCGGTGGGTACCAGGACCGACTACTCAGTGGGCCCCTGGGACTACCCGACTTGCGCTGCACGGTACCTGATGGCGTGAAGCACAAGGACTACAGAGGAGAAGTACTCGGTTAGGAAGCTGTACATGTCCCGCACTGTATGGAAGATTCCTAGACATACTCGGCTAGTACTCTCTCCCTATTCCGACTTGTAACCCTGCCTCCCGGACTATATAAGGCGAGGCAGGGACCCCTCTCTCATCATCTCATCTTACGGCGTACAATTGCATCATCTTGTAATCGTACCCAATCAATCCAGAGCTACACAGCATACAGGATGTAGGGTATTACGCACCTCGCGGCCCGAACCTGTCTAAATTGTGTGCCACGTGTCTCTTCCTTCAAGTTACCGATCTCGGCAAGGCCACATTCATCTACTTCGGGTACTCCCCTTAGTAGGTTGCCGGTCTAAAACACCGAGAGTGCCCTCGTCATAGCCCTGGACCCTGGAGGACCCATATTCCATGTCCGTGGGGAGGACGACCTCCGCGCCATAGACCAGGAAGAACGGGGTGAATCCCGTGGCCCTACTCGGGGTGGTTCTGAGTCTCCACACGACCGTCGGTAGCTCCTGGAGCCATTTTCGGCCGGACTTGTTCAGTCTGTCGAAAATCCTGGGCTTGAGACCTTGCAAGATCATGCCATTGGCGTGCTCCACTTGTCCATTGGTCTATGGGTGCACCACGGTGGCCCAATCCACGCGGATGTGAAACTTGTCGCAGAACTCCAGTAACTTCCTGCCGGTGAATTGAGACCCGTTGTCGGTGATGATGGAGTTAGGCACTCCGAACCGGTAGATGATGTTGGTGAAGAGCGTCACAGCCTGCTCCGCCCTGAGATTTGTGATTGGGCGCACCTCGACCCACTTGGAAAACTTGTTGATGGCAACCAGCAGGTGGGTGTAGCCCCTGGGCGCCTTTCGCAAGGGCCCAATGATGTCCAGCCCCCACACGGCGAAGGGCCACGTGACCGGAATCGTTTGGAGGGCATGGGCTGGGAGATTGGTCTTGCGAGTGTAGAATTAGCACCCTTCGCAGGTGCGCACGGTCTCGCTGGCATCAACAACCGCAGTGGGCCAGTAGAAGCCCTAGCGGAATGCGTTGCCTACGAGGGTGGGCGGTGCCGCGTGGTGTCCGCACACGCCCACGTGGATGTCTCGGAGGAGCTCATGCCCCTGGGGGATGGGCACGCACCGCTGCAGGACGCCTGACGCAACGCACTTGTACAGCTCGCCGTCCACAAGGGTGAATGACTTGGACATCCTGGTGATGCGTCAGGCCTCGGATCGATCCGAGGGAAGCTCCCCTCGGTCCATCCAGGCGATGTACTTGTCCCGCCAGTCCTTCGCGCGGAGGGTTGGCTCCGTGTCCATGGGCTCGGCCTCGTCCGTGCCGTACCCCTCGAGCAAGGAGAGCACGAACGCCTCGTTTGAGGGGTCCTCGTCCATAGGCTCTGCGCCTTCTCGGTTCGAGGGAGCCCCCGAGGGTTCTTCTTGGTTCGAGGGTGTTGGCTCGAGGTTGACTGATGGTTTCGCAACGTCCCGCGCAAAGACGTTCGGGGGAACGGTGATTCGTCCCGACGCGATTTTGGTGAGTTCATCACCTCCTCGTTGTACCGGCGGGGAACGTGATTGAGTTCAATGTCATAGAACTTGTCTTCGAGGGCTCGTACGGTGTTTGTTGACGGTGAATTTCTGTCAACCTAGAGTACTTGTTATACATTGGTTTCGATTATGATTTGCAACTAACCCGCCACTAGGCATACTAATGATGTAACAAGTTCACACTTGCATGTCGATTTTGGAGTTTGTTGTTTACGCAGGAAATTAACGTTAAAGAGGAGACTTCCGGGATAAGTTCACCAAGCACTTCAAGAGAAGATCATGAAGCCTGTCACAAGTCAAGACACGCGATGAACATGACTCCAAATGACTCGAGGACTAAAGCGTCAACATGCAAGTCTTCAGGGACTCAACCAGAAAACAGCGAAGCTTGCATGGCAAGGATTCAAGCCTAAACCGTGAAGGAAACGACGTCAAAGGCCCACATGCAAGTGCACACAAATAAGGGATCACGCGAGAAGCGACCGGGGAGCAAACCGGGGCCAAACCGGCCGAACCGGGCTCGGGGCGGCCGGCCTGGGCCGACCGGCCCAGCCCAATCCGGGCCCGGTTTGCGCCCCCTTTTTGCCCTAGGTGCTTGTCTATAAATTATCTCTGCCTCCGCCGGCCGCCACATCCATCCATCCACAGGAACTCGGTGAAACCTAGGAGAGAGCGACGACGGCCGCCGTGAGTCCTCAAAGTCATCTAGGAGATGGCCTAGACCTACCCTAGCTGCCATGGCCGCCTTGCACGGTTGAGCCATGGCAGAGTTCCAAAGCTAGTTGAGGTCATCAATGGTATGTACTCGGTGGAGATGATCTAAACGCATTTATTATGTGAGTAAAGTACTTCATGTCCTCCGATCTTTTAGCGACTCGATTCCTCTCTCGATGATTTTGTTTTCTTCTTGGTTATGCTTTTTCCCCAATCTAGTCTATAGCTAGATTACATAGGGTGCTCTTGTAGCCGCGGTGGCTAGAGGTGCATACCGGACTGACCAAGTGATTTCAACTTGTTCTATCGAACTCGCCCTAGACTACCCGCATGAATAGGAATACGTTGTGATAGAACGGGGGTTCCGAAAGGCGGGCGTTTTCGGAATCGGATCGGAGGATAGTAGTTTAAAGATGGCTTTGGATGAGATGCATGTCGCGCTTGCTCTTTTGGCTGGAACTACGACTAGAAGATGATAGGCATAGGTTTCCCTTGTTTGATCTTTACCTTGTCTACGTTCATGGATGCGATCAACCTTATGCTATAATTCATACATCTTTAAGGTTTATCTTCTTAGGCAATCAATGCTTTATGTTAGGCTAGATCAATAGGTTAGATGGAGAATCCTAGGAGTTTGCTTCCAATCCTTGGATTGGCAAATCTAGGGAGAACCCTCCTTGGTGAAAAGGGCACCAAGTCACCTGTAGGCTTGCGGTGAACTTGAGCACGGTTTTGAACCGTCAACAGCGTTGTAGTAGGCCTCCATCTTGTCGTCGTGACAACTCGCATTCTTCATGACCTGGTCCATCACGAGCTGTGAGTCTCCCCTGACATCGAGGTGTTTGATGCCTATCTCGATGGCGATTTTGAGGCCGCAAAGGAGGGCCTCATATTCCACCATGTTGTTGGACGCGGGGAAGTGTAGACGTACCGCGTACCTCATGTGTTCCCCGAGGGGTGAGATAAAGAGCAGGCCCGCGCCCGCCCCTGTTTTCATCACTGACCCGTCGAAGTAGAGAGTCCAGCACTCGGCCTGGATCTGTGGCAGTGGCAGTTGCGTGTCTGTCCATTCGGCGACGAAATCCGCCAGGATCTGGGACTTAATTGCTTTGTGCGGCGCATACGTGAGCGTTTCGCCCATGAGCTCCACAGACTACTTGGCGATCCTGCCCGCCGCGTCCGGGTTTCGGATAATCCCCAGCGGGAATGAGGAGACTACCATAACTAGGTGTGCCTCGAAGTAGTGCTGGAGCTTGCGCCGTGCGAGCACCACCACGTAGAGCAGCTTCTGGATCTGCGGCTAACGCGCCTTGGTTTCAGATAGCACCTCACTGATGTAGTACATGGGCTGTTGGACTGGTAGGGCATGTCCTTCCTCTGTACGCTCTACCACGATGACGGCGCTGACCACCTGGGTAGTTGCGGTGACATAGAGGTACAGGGGCTCACCGTCTTGGGGCGGTGTTAAGATCGGTGCGTGGGCGAGTGTCACTTTGAGCTTGTCAAGCGCCTCTTGGGCCTCGTCGGTCCAGGAGAAGCGCTCGTGCTTCTTTAGGAGCCGGTACAAGGGTAAACCCTTTTCACCGAGCCGCGAGATGAAGTGGCTCAAAGCAGCAGGGCACCCCAGCACCTTCTGGACCCCCTTAAGGTCTCGAATCGGGCCCATCCGCTCGAGGGCTGTGACCTTCTCGGGGTTGGGCTCGATGCCCCGCTGGGAAACTATGTATCCCAGTAGCATGCCTCGCGGCACTCCGAAGACGCACTTCTCGGGGTTCAGCTTCACCCTGTTGGCTCGCAGGCAGTCGAATGCCACGCGCAGGTCGCTAACTAGGTCGTCCGCCTTCCTAGTTTTCACGACTATGTCGTCTACGTAAGCCGCAACGGTTCGCCTGATGTGGTCTCCGAAAACGAGCTGCATACATCACTGGTATGTAGCGCCCGCGTTCTCGAGGCCGAACGACATCATTATGTAGCAGAACATTCCGAACGGTGTGATGAATGAAGTCGCGAGTTGGCCGGACTCCTTCATTTTTATTTGGTGGTACCCGGAATAGGCATCAAGGAAGCATAGAAGCTCACACCCTGCAGTTGAGTCAACGATTGGATCGATTCGTGGCAAAGGAAAAGGAACTTAGGGACATGCTTTATTCAAGCTAGTGTAATCTACACACATCCGCCACTTCCCATTCTTTTTCTTAACTAGTACAGGATTAGCTAGCCACGTAGGGAGAAAGACTTCCTTGATGAACCGAGCCTCGAGGAGCTTCTTGAGGAACCAAGTTGAGAAGTACCTTGGTTCGTGTGTGATGAGTGATTGACCGGATGGTTTGAAGCTTTGTGTGTGTAGTGTTGAGTTGTGTTGTGTGTGTTTTATTTTGTGTATTTACCTTATTGTTTATGTGGTGTGTTGTCAATGCACTCGTGAGGAGTGGTTGACAACGTTGTGTGGACCGACTCTTGGCCTAGTATTGCGGGTGTTGGTTGCGGCTTGGTTTGCGTTGGTGCGGGTGAAGAACGAGCGCGAAAGGTCTTAGCCTTGCGGGGCCTCCGAGGAGAGGAGAGACAAGTAGGCTTGGTTCGAGGGACCCGGTGGCCGACGGGATCAAGTGCGAGCCGCATGGTGCAAGAAGAGCAAGACGAAGTCGTGGACATGGAGCCGGTGCATCGGTGGTGGCCAAGTCAAGGAACGAGGCAAGACTGAGTAGACCGTCCGGGCGCCGGAGGTGAAAGGCTTGGCGGGCTCGACGCTTGGCGTGGTGAGGCCGGGCCGTGTACGCGGGGTTTGGTGGTTTGGCCACAAAACCACCGGCGGACGGTTTCTTGGTTTGGGCCTCAAAACCAAGTCCGAGGGCCCAACACGACGGAGACGGGATCCGGGCGTGTCGGGAAGCTTCGAAGCGGAGGACACGCGGCGGGATCGCATGGCTTGCGTCGGGAGGACGCGGGGTGCGGCAAAGGCGTGGCCGTCCGATGGGAAGACCCACAAACATTACCAAAATGCCCCTACGTGGGTTGTATCGCCATTAGAGTAGCTAGGGGTAGTCGAGTCATTTACCACTCCGGCGGGACCTGATATATAAGCCATGAGTGTGTGTTGATGGCTCCCTCTCTCCGCGACTTAGGGTTTCATTTCCTCCCCTTCTCTTTCTCATTTTCGTAGCCATTTTTCTTCCTATTTTCTCTAGGCTAGCATGAGAGCTTCATGAGAGATTTGTTGAGAGGGATGGATGCTAGGGCGGCATGCTAGACCTTGTGAATCTTTCCTGGTTTGTATAGAAGATTCGGGGTTGTTTTTCGTGCCTTTTTGTGCCTATTTTCGTGCCTTTGTTCTCGGTGTGATTCCGCGGATTTGAGTGAGTTTCTTCCCGGATTTCTTTGAGGAAAACATGGATAGATGTCTTGTGCATCTTTGTGCTTGATCTTGTGCCCTCAAACGCCGGAAACTACTTCGATTCGTGAGTTTTCGTTCGGTGCTCTAGGTTTTGGTGGTGCTCAAAGGATTCGCGATTCCCGGTGATTTAGGGAGTTAGGAGGCAAGATTTTTGGGCTATAGCATCCTTGTGTGACGCTTTTCAAGTACCCAAACCCTTGTCTCCACAGCTTCAACCGTTTGGGAAATCCGATGATGATTTGGGGGAGTTGACTTTCGGGGTCGGGCTGTTTCTGCTCTGTCCGCACCTGGCGGACAGTCCGCAGGGGGGTCGCGGACGGTCCGCGTGGGCCGTGTTCGTCCCGTGTTCTTCGCGTTCTTGCTCGTCCTTTGTTTCGATCCGTCGCGATTTTGGTTTTTGGTTGGACGGAGTTTCGGACGGTCCGCGGTGTCGGGCGGACGGTCCGCGGGTGCTTGGCGGACGGTCCGCGTGCTCCCCGCGGACGGTCCGTGGGTCGTGTGTGGCTTTGGTTCGTTCGTGTAATTTAACGGACGGTCCGCGGGGAAGGGCCGGACGGTCCGCGACGTCGGCGCGGACGGTCCGCGAGAGCAGGTCGGACGGTCCGCGCGGTCCATCGCGGACGGTCCGCACCGCCGGGCCGGACGGCCCGCCAGAGCTCGTGCGGTCTTTGTTTGTTTCGATTCCTTTCCTCCCTTTCTAGTGCTTCCGCGTGTGCTTCTAGGAATCGTTCCTAAGGCTAGAGGTTGATCCATAACCTCGTGGTCTTGGCGATTGGTGCGTGATTCGATCCATCGCTCGTGTGTGACCGGGATTTGAGTAGGACATAGGCCGGGTTCTTTGGGAAGAATTTTTACCGGCTCCTATTCACCCCCCCCTCTCTAGTCGCCATCCGATCCTTCAATTGGTATCGTAGCTTGGTGCCGGATTCTTTGCGACTTTGACAAGTCTCGAATCCTAAGATGGCGTACGTTGAGCGGGGCGGTCCGCCGCACTTCGATGGCAAGGGTTACCACAAGTGGGCGGCTCGTATGAGGATTTTTCTTCGAGGAAAGTTTGTTGGAGTTTATTGTGCTTGACAAGACATATGCTATTCCGGTCAACATCCATACTCTTATGGTGACCGATGCCGATGCCAAGGCTAAGTATGAGGCTAATGCAAAAGCCGTTGATCACTTGTGCCGGAGCTTGTGTGATCCAGAGTTTGATCGTGTTCGCCATTTGGATCTTGCTTGGCAAATTTGGGATAAGTTGTTGGTTGCTCACGGTGGTGATAACCATGTGAAGGCTCGCCTCTTTGTCTCTTACCGGATGCAATATGAGAATTTTTCTCCACTTCCCGGTGAGGACATTGATGCGATGTTTCAGAGGTTCATCGCCATCGTGAACAACATGAAGGCTAATGTTGAGGATTTTCCGTACTCCGAGCATGATCGGGCTTTGAAGCTCTTGCATGTCTTGGATCCAAATGTTTGGGGTGCTAAGGTTGAGGCCATCAAGGAGTCCGGGAATTATTTGACTATTGAGTTGGATGACCTCTTTTCTAAGCTCAAGTCGGCCGAGGTTGACGGGAAGATGCTATCCAAGCATGAGGGCTCGACCGACCATAGTCTTGCTCTTGTGGGAGGATCAAAAGGCAAATCTAACCCTTCCCGTCGACGAGTTTTCTTTGTCCTCTCTTATGTCCATTCCGGATGAGGAGTTTGATGTGGGCGGGCGAGGAGGAGCCGGCCTTGCTCTCGAGAAGGTTTGAACGACTACACGAGAGTCGGAGGAACGCAAGGCGAAGCTCAGGGACGTGCTACAAGTGTGGCAAGCGTGGCCACTTCATCACCGAGTGCCCGGAAGCGGAGGAGAACAAGTACAAGGTGAACGAGTACAAGGCGCACCCGAGGCGTGAAGACAAGTACTCCTCCAAGGGCAAGCACTTCAACAAGTCCAAGAGCAAGGACAAGGACAAGCGGCGACCGAGCAAGAGCACCTACAAGAAGAACAAGGCAAGAGCGATGGTGGCCGGTGCGAGCGACGTCGACTCAAGCTCAAGCGAGGAGCGATCAAGCTCGAGCAGCGAAGATGAAGACGCCGGGAGGCGCGGTGGCAAGAAGAGTGCAAGCGGAACCTCGGCGGGCCGAGCCGTGTGGCGCTCGAGGGCTTTTGTGGCATGGCCCATAGCTCGAGCAAAGCAAGAAGAGTGTGAAGGAGGACGGCGACTCCGACTCGGAGGATGAGGTAAACCGTGATCCCGACTCTTTGCTTGCTGAGATTGCTAGGTTGAATGGTTTGCTTGATAACCGTGATAGTGTGCTGAGAGATGCCAAAAAGATGAGGAAAGATCTTAGGGCTCAGCTTGAGAATGCTAGTGAGAAAGTAGGAGAGTTAGAGTCAAAATTGCTTGAATTAAAACTTGAGAATGACTCTTTGAAACTTGCTCCTACTTCTCCTGATGATGTTGAATGTGTTGAATGTGATGCTTGGTTGAATGAGATCAAAATGCTTAATGAGAAGAATGCTTCTATTTTGGCTCAACTAGATGCTCTTAGGACTGAACATGATGAGCTTAAGGCTAGACCTACTTTGCTTGGTGCTTGCAAATCATGTCCTACTATGCATGCTAAGCTTGTTGATGCTCGCTCTACCATTAGTTCTTTGGAAGCATCTTTGAAATCTCCCGTGGCAAATGCATGTTCTAGCCGTGATGAAGTCACTTTGCGTAATCTTGAACTTACTTCCCGTTTGGATGTCATCTATGAGGAGAATGACTATTTGAGGAAGGTGTTGGGTTGGTTGTACGGGCGGGAACCTCAATTGAAAATCATGATTGAGGAGTTCAAGAGAGCCGATGGTCGTGGTTTGGGGTTTGAGAAGTTGGGTGAGAAAGTGGGAGAGAACAAAGGTGGGGAGAGTGTGTACGAGAAGTGTGTTGAATCTAACCCCGGGTTTGAGGTGATCGGAGAGATCCAAGTCCCACTCCCAAAAGCACCCAAGAACTCTTTCACACCAAAGCCCAACCACCTTTGCAACAAGCTTGACACAACCCAAGATCCACCCAAATTCCCACCTAAGACAAATGATTTCCGAAACCGGTGAAGTTTGTGGGTGAGAAGGGTGAGAAGCCTAGAGAGAAGCCGAGCCAAAACCAAAACCCATCCCCTTCGGGTGTGAGTACCGTGGCAAGGAGAGGCATCTTGCGGAGTTTTGCTACAAGAGGAAGAGGGATGAGAGGCTTGCTAGGGAGCAAGCAAACCGGGACGGTATCGCCAGTCTCGCGGTATTCCTGAGCCTAGAGTGCCACTTCCACGGGGTGTGGGAAGTGTGAGGAGTGTCAGCAGGTTCCCACAGAGAGGTGGTGGTGGTGAGAGGTTTGTCAGGAGAGATGATGGTGTGCGTGCTGGTGAGAGGTTTGGTCGGGCTCGTGGTGGTTTTGCTGGACGTCCTCCTACTCGTCCTCAGTACGGGTTTAGGGGAGATGATCGCAGCTTTGGGTTTCAGAGGAACTACGGACCACGTTTTCCCCCTCGTGGTGCTCGTACTCCTCCCATGGGACATGGGAAGTTTGGTGGCAAGGGAGTGATGTTTGCTAACCCCTCTTTTGAGCGAGATGGCTCGACACCGGTTTAACTTTCTCGTGCTAACCCCCGGTGTCGAGTCGCTAGCTCGTTCTCGTTCTTGTTTCCCCGATTGCGGCAGCGGGGAGGCTTGGAGAACATTTGGTTGATCGACTCCGGTGTTCTCGACACATGACCGGAGATAAGAAGTGGTTCTCCGGCCTCACCCCGGTGAAGGAAAAGTCTGTACATCACATTTGGGGACAATGGTCGAGGTAGGGTCTTTGTCTCGAGGGTGTTGTGCATGTGAGTGATAAGGTAACGTTGAAGAGAATGGCTCTTGAAAGCCTTTGTACACATGTATAGTGAGTTTTCTTTTCCCCTTGTACTCTCTTGTATATACTTGTGTCTTGCTTGTGTGAAAACCATGGTAGGCTAGCCACCTTGTTCATGATAGCTTTGTGATCTTGAATATCTATCTTGCTATCTTTGTATGATTTTATGGTGGGTGATATTTATGAACATCATGTCATGCTTTATGGTTGATTGCTCGGATGTGTCATGTTGTTCATTCATATCATGTTTGTCTAGCTCGATGGTACCTTTCCGTTAGCATGTTTGTCCCCCATGTATATCTTGTCATGCTAGCTTTGTAATATATGTTGGTGGATGATCCATGTGATCTTGTATCATGCCTTTGTTTAGTTCTTGTATATTGTTTGGCATGTTGTTCTTTGGTATCATTTCGGTTTAGTGTTGTACCTTGTTGACATACTTGCTTGCCCATGCTTATTCATATTTGTGAAATCATGTTACAATGCTCTATTTATGTTAAGTGATATTATCAATGCATTGTGTAGCATGTTGTGAGCTTTCTTTGGAGTTTTGGGCTTGCCTTGTCTTCGAGTTGTGTTGTTGTTCCTCTTTTCGGTTGGTCTTAGAGTTTTTCCTTGCTCTTCCTTTTCCTAGCTTTTGCTTTGTTAGTTGCCCTTGGTTGAGGGGGAGCTTGGCTTCTTTTGATAGGGAATTTGATTCCAAGAAGGGTTGTGGCTTTCAAGGCGGTCTTTGTGATCCTTAAATTGGTATTCCTTCTATGGTATTCAATTGGGATCTTTGCGGTTTTGCAATTGGTACTTTTTCTATGGTACTCAATTGGGACCTTTGGTGGCTCTTCTCTCGCTTGGAGCGATTCTTGGTTGGTGTGTTCCCTCGTGAGCTTTATTGGTGTTAAGTCAAGTTCCTTGTCTCCCTATGCATTCTGCATTGCATTTGTATCATATATCATGATGTATAGACTTTGGTAGGTTTGACATTTGTGTCTCGCATTTTGTCATATATCATGTTCCTTTTGATGTACATATCTACCTATGTTGCATGTGTATCATATTGCATTTTAGGATGATGAGCTTCTTCCATATGCCTCATTTGAGTTTCTTTGGCTACTTGTGTGATATTGGTCATGTGTGTGGAGAAATAGCTATGTGAGGCTATGCTCTTGGAATATTTGAGATATATGTGTTGTGAGATAGCCTTTTTGAATCAAATGCTAAACTTGACTAAATTTGATGAAATGTGCTCCACTCATGTGTAGTAGTATATCCATGTCACTTTTTGGTCTAAATATGCCTTTCATGCTTAGATTGTGCTTGGATGTCTCTTTCTTGCATTTGGGCCAAAGGCCGATATCATTGTGAATGTTTAGCCTATGTTGCATTCATGGAGGAGCATAAGCTTCTTTTTGCCGCAAAGGCACTTCATGTACCATGAAATGAATCAATCTTGAAAAGAAGTGCATAATGCTTGAAAAATGCTCCATCCATCATGTCTATGCTTAAAATGTCTTATCTTTCACATATGGGTGCTAAACATGTTGCATGATGTTCACCGGTGGAGAAGTCTCCCCGAAGTGGACACATGGCTCATGAGCTTTGACATGACATGCTTTGCTTTATGGGTGTTTGCCATGATCTTTTTCGAGAATTTGATATCCTTGTATGATCTTTGAATGGTATTCATGTTTGTGGCTCAAGTGTGACATGGATAGGCTTTTACATATGAAGCGAGCCTTCTTTTGATAAAATTGCTTAAATCTGAAAATTTTGCTTTGTCACATGCTTGTATTTTCATATATTACTTGTGGCAATGCTTTGACTATGCTATGATTCATGTGTGTGATCTTTGTCTCATCTTTAGCCTTTGACACTAGATTTGGCCTATTTGAGAAGCTCATGTAGTTGTTTATATGCTTTGTTTTGCATTTCTGCACTTTCACCTTGCTTCATACATTGTCAACAAGGGGGAGAAGAGGTGAGCTTAATGAAAAATTCAGAAAACTGCATTTAAAATTTGGGAGTTTGCTTCACTTGTTCAGGGGGAGCTTGCATTTGTGTAGGGGGAGCTTGGTGTGCTCTTTTCTCTATCTTATGAGTTTAGGGTGAGCTTTGTATGCTCTTTGGTCCTAGTTCATGTGTTTAGGGGGAGCTTGTGATTTTTGTGCTCTTGTGCCGGTGGTGTTGAGCCCCTTTGTGCCTCTTCTTGAGGGATCATGCATTCTTGTCTTGTCTCGGTTGTGTCGAGCCGTTGCCCATGTCTTTGGGGACCGAGACATTGAGTTGGCCTTTGTGGTTTCTCTCATGCCAAGTGACCTTGTTCTTTGCTCTTGTGTGGTTTTCTTTCACTTGGATGAGGTGTTCGGTCTTTGCCCTCTCAAACCATTTCTTTGTGCTCACTTGTTGTCAATCCGCTCCTCAAGGGGGAGAAATTTGGAAAATCAAGTTGATATGAACCTTGATTTGATGGTGATGAGCGGTTGACAAGTGTTTTGGTAAGAGTTTTATGGCACTTTGTGTTGAGCATTTTGGTTTGATGGCTTTTAGGGATTGCATGTTGGTAGTGTGTCTCTTCGATTGCGCTTAGCCTTGTGCTTGCTTTGGTTTCGAGAGGAATTTGTCGGAGCATGTTTTTATCCCTTCTCACTTCAAGTGGCCTTTTGTTTGCTTTTTATTGGCTTTGTGGCGCTTGAATGAGTTCTTGTTTGCTTTTTGACCTTCTTTTGTCAATGCACTCATCAAGGGGGAGATTGAGGAACCAAGTTGAGAAGTACCTTGGTTCGTGTGTGATGAGTGATTGACCGGATGGTTTGAAGCTTTGTGTGTGTAGTGTTGAGTTGTGTTGTGTGTGTTTTATTTTGTGTATTTACCTTATTGTTTATGTGGTGTGTTGTCAATGCACTCGTGAGGAGTGGTTGACAACGTTGTGTGGACTGACTCTTGGCCTAGTATTGCAGGTGTTGGTTGCGGCTTGGTTTGCGTTGGTGCGGGTGAAGAACGGGCGCGAAAGGTCTTAGCCTTGCGGGGCCTCCGAGGAGAGGAGAGACAAGTAGGCTTGGTTCGAGGGACCGGTGGCCGACGGGATCAAGTGCGAGCCGCATGGTGCAAGAAGAGCAAGACGAAGTCGTGGACATGGAGCCGGTGCATCGGTGGTGGCCAAGTCAAGGAACGAGGCAAGACCGAGTAGACCGTCCGGCGCCGGAGGTGAAAGGCTTGGCGGGCTCGACGCTTGGCGTGGTGAGGCCGGGCCGTGTACGCGGGGTTTGGTGGTTTGGCCACAAAACCACCGGCGGACGGTTTCTTGGTTTGGGCCTCAAAACCAAGTCCGAGGGCCCAACACGACGGAGACGGGATCCGGGCGTGTCGGGAAGCTTCGAAGCGGAGGACACGCGGCGGGATCGCATGGCTTGCGTCGGGAGGACGCGGGGTGCGGCAAAGGCGTGGCCGTCCGATGGCAAGACCCACAAACATTACCAAAATGCCCCTACGTGGGTTGTATCGCCAGTAGTGTAGTTAGGGGTAGTCGAGTCATTTACCACTCCGGCGGGACCTGATATATAAGCCTGGAGTGTGTGTTGATGGCTCCCTCTCTCCGCGACTTAGGGTTTCATTTCCCCCCTTCTCTTTCTCATTTTCGTAGCCATTTTTCTTCCTATTTTCTCTAGGCTAGCATGAGAGCTTCATGAGAGATTTGTTGAGAGGGATGGATGCTAGGGCGGCATGCTAGACCTTGTGAATCTTTCCTGGTTTGTATAGAAGATTCGGGGTTGTTTTTCGTGCCTTTTTGTGCCTATTTTCGTGCCTTTGTTCTCGGTGTGATTCCGCGGATTTGAGTGAGTTTCTTCCCGGATTTCTTTGAGGAAAACATGGATAGATGTCTTGTGCATCTTTGTGCTTGATCTTGTGCCCTCAAACGCCGGGAAACTACTTCGATTCGTGAGTTTTCGTTCGGTGCTCTAGGTTTTGGTGGTGCTCAAAGGATTCGCGATTCCCGGTGATTTAGGGAGTTAGGAGGCAAGATTTTTGGGCTATAGCATCCTTGTGTGACGCTTTTCAAGTACCCAAACCCTTGTCTCCACGGCTTCAACCGTTTGGGAAATCCGATGATGATTTGGGGGAGTTGACTTTCGGGGTCGGGCTGTTGCTCGCTCGTCCGCACCCGGCGGGACGGTCCCGGGGGGGGGTCGCGGACGGTCCGCGTGGGCCGTGTTCGTCCCGTGTTCTTCGCGTTCTTGCTCGTCCTTTGTTTCGATCCGTCGCGATTTTGGTTTTTGGTTGGACGGAGTTTCGGACGGTCCGCGGTGTCGGGCGGACGGTCCGCGGGTGCTTGGCGGACGGTCCGCGTGCTCCCCGCGGACGGTCCGTGGGTCGTGTGTGGCTTTGGTTCGTTCGTGTAATTTAACGGACGGACGGTCCGCGGGAAGGGCCGGACGGTCCGCGACGTCGGCGCGGACGGTCCGCGAGAGCGAGGTCGGACGGTCCGCGCGGTCCATCGCGGACGGTCCGCACCGCCGGGCGGACGATCCGCCAGAGCTCCGTGCGGTCTTGTTTGTTTCGATTCCTTTCCTCCCTTTCTAGTGCTTCCGCGTGTGCTTCTAGGAATCGTTCCTAAGGCTAGAGGTTGATCCATAACCTCGTGGTCTTGGCGATTGGTGCGTGATTCGATCCATCGCTCGTGTGTGACCGGGATTTGAGTAGGACATAGGCCGGGTTCTTTGGGAAGAATTTTTACCGGCTCCTATTCACTCCCCCCCTCTCTAGTCGCCATCTGATCCTTCACTTCGCAGCTCCACTCCGATCGCTCAGCATCGCTCTTCGTCAAAACGCCGCAGTCGTTGTTGCACAGCTCGGGAGTGAGGTAGGATATCAAGGGAGTGCTCGGCGACCTCCCTCGGGATGCCTGGCATATCCGATGGGCTCCACGTGAAGATGTCGGCATTGGCGCGGAGAAAGTCGACGAGCACCACTTCCTATTTCGGGTCGAGGGTGGAACTGACCCTCAACACATTGCCCTCGGGGGCAGCAGCGTCGAGGGGTACCTCCTTGGTCGGCTCGGCAGCCTCGAAGCTGCCGGCATGCTTGACGGTGGAGTCGAGGTCCTCGTTGACCAGCTTCTCCATGCTTGCCACGAGCGCTTCGTCCAGCGCTAGTGCCTCAGTGTGCTCTACGCACTCGACGTCGCAGTCGAATGCGTGCTCGATCGATGAGCCCACGGTGATGACGCCCTTGGGCCCTGACATCTTCATCTTGAGGTAGGTGTAGTTCGGGACCGCCATGAACTTGGTGTAGCACGGTCGCCCGAGGATGGCGTGGGATGCGCCCCTGAACCCCACCACCTCGAAGGTGAGTGTCTCCTTGCATCGTGCTGGGCCGCAGCTGGTCCAACCCGATCCCCAGCAGGCGTAGGGTGTGCGCGTAGAGGATGTTGAGGCTGCTGCCTGCGTCCATTAGCACCTTGGAGAACCGTGCGTCGCCGATGACCGGGTCGACGACCAACGGGTACTGGCCCGGATTGGGGATGTAGTTCAGGTGATCCTCGTGGCTGAAGGTGATGGCGTCCTCCGACCAGTCGAGGAAGGAGGGAGGAGCCTTTTCCGTGGCGAGGACCTCGTGCCGCTCCCGCTTGCGCAGGCTATTGCACATGTCGACGGTCGGTCCCCCGAAGATGAGGAAGGCGTTCTCCACCGCCGAGAAGCCACCGGCGTTGCCGTCACCCCCGTCCTTCTTGGCCTCGCCATCCTTCGTGGTGGCGCGGTTGTAGTACTTCTTGAGCATGTCGCACTCCTCGAGGGTGTGGTTAACTAGCGGCTTGTGGTACGAGCAGGGCTTCTTGAGCATATCGTCGAATACGGCGGGGCCTCGAGGAGCCGCTCGAGGGCCCTTTTGAGCTAGGTCGACTGCGAGGGCCTCGTCCCCATCATCGTCGCGTCCCTGCGCGCGCGCCTTGCGTCGCGGCTTCTTGCCCTTCTTGTTCCGCTTGTGTTTTTGCTGGGGCTCCTTGGACTTGCTACCCTCCGCGGGCGCATCGTCCACACGCTTGCCTTTCTTGGTGTCGAAGATGTCCCCCACCGCCTCCTCGCTGGAAGCAAAGCTGGTGGCGATGTTGAACAGCTCATTGGACTCGACCAGTGGGTTGCGCCCGAGTTCGCGCACGAGGTCCCGGCAGGTAGTGCCCTCGAGGAAGGCGTGCACGATCTCGGACTGGGCAACGCTCGGGAGCTCCGTGCAACGCTTGGAGAAGCGCCGTATGAAGTCCCAGGAGTTCCCAGGGCGCACGTACGTGCCCTGGAAGTTTCTCACGAAGGTGCGGACCAAGTCGTCCCAGTTGTGGATCTGATTGGCCGGCAGGTGCTCGAGCCACGTCCGCGCCGAGTCTGCGAGGTGCAGCGGCAGGTTGCGGATGATGACCTCGTCGGTGGTGGTCCTGCCCAGCTGGCACGCCAGGTGATAGTCGTTGAGCCACACGCGAGGGTCTGTCTCCCCTGTGTACTTGTCGATCGAGGTGGGCTGGCGGAAGCGTTGGGGGAAGCTCGCCGTGCGGATCTCCCGGCTGAACACGCCGGTCCCTGGGGGCTCCGGCGTCGGTGAGCGATCCTCGTGGCTGTCATAGCGTCTGCCCTGCCGTGGGTGGTAGCCTACCACTACCCGTGTCTCCATGTTGCCCGCCTGACGGGCGTTGATGACGTTGCAGGCGTCGCCGTCCTGGGCTTGTCCGCGTGTGTCAAGGAGTTGCTCCCTGACCGGTGTTTGGCCCTAGTTGGTCGGCTGCCCTGCCTCGCCGTCTGCATGGGCAGACGCCTCCCTGCCCTGGGTGTTGTCGTCGTCCCGCACACTGCCTGGCTGGCGCATGCGGGACGCCGAGCTCTCGGTCGGTTGAACTGCCGCTTGCTCGATGAGCGCCTGCGCCTCGCGGTGCAGGTTCCGGGCCTCGGGCGATGATAGCGCGTGCATGGCCCGTAGCAGCATTGCGGCTGCGACGAGTTTCTGGCTCGCACGCGGTGGTGTGTTTGGGTTGTCAACATTGAAGTCGACGTTGATGCGCTCGCGGGCCGGCTTGCCCAGCTCACGCACGTGCTCGCCGCGAGTGGAGGCTTCCCCAGCGATGGAGGCACGCAGGAGACGTACCACGCGGTACTTCTCCGTGATCTTTGCCTCGAGCTCGCGCGCTTGGGCCAGCTGCGCTTTGATGTCGGCGCCACCCGTTGGCGAGGTGGGGGCACGCTCGGCCCCGGGTTCCAGGGCGCGCTCACTCCTGGGTCCCGGAGGGGTTCTCCGTCACCCGCTGTTGCCGAGGTCGCGCTGTCGACTTCGTCACCGACGGCGACCACGAAGCACTCGCATGCAGGGTCATGACTGCCGGTGCTCGAGGAGTCGGAGTATCCGAACCAGTAGTCCGCGGCGTCGAGGAACCGCCGGAACATCACTAGGTCCGGTACGCCGGAGAAGTCCCACTCCGCATACCCGTGCGAGGTGGCAGACGGCAGCTCACTAGTGAAGCCGTGGTAGGACTCGTCATTGGTGGTGGCGATGAGGTTCCTGGCTGCCAGGAGGTGGTGGCCGGGGAGGTCCTCGTACGCTGCCACGTCGGTGCTGGCGGATGAGGTGTACGCCATCGCAGCGTTGCGCATGCCATGGGGGAATCACGGCTTAGGTACTGCGTGCTCCCGTACGGGTGTGGTCGCCGTCCCGCCAGTGGGTGCGTCGTGTTGTGAGGCGACACGCGCAGCCCAACATCGTTCCATCTGCGCATGTCGAGAGCGCTGGCCAGAGCGTCGTCGGTGTCGTGGTGCTGAGGGGACCGTGGCGTCCACTTGGGCGGACGCCGGGGCGTTGGCACCAGGCGTGACGGGGACCGGTCCTAGCCCGGTCGGCTGCCACGGGTGAAGCTCGTAGCGGTTGGTGATGCGCAGGAGGTAGCTGTTCCCCGTGGCCTAGAAGTTCAGGCTTCGGAACCAGATTTCGAATCTGGCTGGGAGGGGGTCTGAGCTGCCCATGGAGTACCTCTGGCCCCTCTACTCGGTGCGGATCACCTTCGAGATGGCTTGTGGAAGCTGATCTTCAGCGCGCAGCCCCCTACCTGGCGTGCCAACTGTCAGTGCGAAAAGTAGTCCTGACACTAACTAGTAAGAGCGTTGAGATCTATCTCTCGATGGCCGGTGCTAAGCAACTAGGTGACACTGGATTTATCCTGATTCCGGTCAGGGCCGTACGTCCAGTAGCGGTGTGCTCGAGGCACTGTATTACGTTGCACCGTGGTGCTCGTAGAGGGGGGCCACAAGCGAGGCGGGAGAGGAGGTCGGGCCTCCAGGTCCTAGAGGTTTTTCGATCGAGGCAAGTGCCAATATCACGGTAAAGGTGGAAAGCATGCGAGTGAGTGCTCTCCGTCGTCCCCCTGCGGCTAGGGGACAGCCCCTGCTTTTATAGGCCAAGGAGGAGGCAGTTTACAAGCGTGCCGCACTGTTTTATCTACGTGTGGAGGCATGGTGTCCAGTGTCGTGGAGTAGACGGCCGTCCTGGCGAATCTCGCTTCTGGCGGGATGTCGTGGCGTGCCCTGTATCCATCCAGGAACGACTTCGAGGGTAGCGGTGTAGGGGTTGCCCGTTCGGTGGCCGCCCGCGTGCTGATTTGAGGATGCCACTGACGAGAGGCCGCACGGGGCACAGCAGTGGGTGTGGCGATGTCCCATCGCTGTGTGTTTCCACAGCACCGGGAATGGCACTGCAGTGGCTGGGATGGCCGCACAGGGCTGATGGTGACGTCGGGGGTGCGCCCGACGTCACGGCATGGCCCCGTGCGAGTGCGGGACAGGCGTCCGTCCCCCTTTGAGGGTTCCGCCATCCTCTTTCGATGGTGCGGCATTCCGGTCATACGGGAGTGGGTGGCACAGTGCCGCGGAGTTGACCCTGGTCTTACTGCACAGTGTCGCATAGTGGCGGGGATGGCCTCACCAGGGGAGTTGGCGGAACAGTGTTGGGGCATGATTCCCAGGCGTGTTAGGGGCGTGGCGTGGATTCGTCTTTGACCTGGGCGCCTGCAAATGTCAGTGCATTAAATGCCCCTGTCGGGAGAGCAGGTGCGGAGGCGGAGAGCCCACGAGGCCCTCGAGCGAGGCGGAACCTCACCCGAGGGGGGCGACCGCCCCTCGAGCGAGGCGGAACCTCGCTCGAGGGGGTGCCCAGCCCCCGATCGGGGTGGAACCTCACCAGAGGGGGGGTGACCGACCCTCGAGCGAGGCGGAACCTCTCTCGAGGGGGCGCCCGGCCCCCGAGCGAGGTGGAAGCTTGCCCGTGTAGCGCCGCGCCCCTCGAGCGGAGCGGAATTCTACCCGAGGGTGGCTGGGCCGTCTGCCTGGTGGGCCGCCGGGGCCACCAGAGCCGCGGGCCCAGCCGTTGGGCAGTGAGTTTTATCTTAAGTGTGTTTTAGGTTTGTTTGCGTTTTGTTTTTTTACAAAAGAATGTGGGTTTTTCCTGGTTGTTTAGGAGACCCTTATGGTTGTCCCCTATAATGTTGACAAAGGGGGAGAAGGAAGATTGAGATGTACCTGCTTAGGGGCTTAGCTTTTGTGAGTTGAGAGAAGCTGCTACTGCCTTGCGTTAATTATCAGCTGAACTCAGTTTATTTGGTTAGTAATATTTGTGGTACTCTGTTGGTTGGTTGCCTATGTTGGCAACTTGGATTTGGATATGGACAAGTAGGGGATGTTAAAACTTTAAAACTCTATGATGCTGTAATAGGACTAGATGTGTTTACCTTGCTATCTTGTTTCTAGTTCCTATTTATGTTGTGTTATTGTTGACGGTGAAAATCCGTCAACCTAGTCATGAGTTTACCTTCGGTGTTGGCATAAGTTTTATACCTTATCCATTGGTACTAACCCCCGTGGTATAACAAGTTCACGTGTGCATGTCGGTTTTGGAGTTTAGTGTTTATGCAGGATTTTAGCGTTGAATGCAAGACTTTAGGGATAAGTTCATCAAGCACCTTATGAAAAGACCTTGAAGCCCCGTACAAGTCATTCAATGAAGCAAACTTAACTCCAAGAAGTCAGGGCCTTGATCCGAGAAGACGACAAACTCCGAGGACCTAACCTGAAAAGTGCTGAATCTTGCAAGACAAGGAGTTATGCCCAATTCGGAGAGAAACTGACGACATGGACCTACATGCAGAAGGGGGAAACATCCAGGAAGCAAGGGAACCGACGTAGAGCAAAGGAGGCCTCGGGAATGGGCTCCGGATGGGCCCGGGCCGGCCGGCCCGGAGCCGGTCGGCCCGGCCCGATCCGAGGCCCGTTCGTCTCCTCCTTTGCCCTAGCCGCCATTCGGGCTATTTATAGCCCCCTGACCGAGAGCCACGGAGGAGACAATTCGTCATCAGCCGCCGAGGAGCAGAGAAGAGAGGGACACCATCTCGGAGAGGAGAGGGTCGAGCTAGTTGACTAGGGTTTCCCTAGCCGACGTGGGAACCTTGCACGGAAGACCACGTCGGAGTTCCCGGAGCTAGAAGCAAGATCAAGGAAGGATCCCGGTGGTGATCTTGTGTATGTATCATTGTCATAGTGGAATTATCAAGTTGAATCTTTTCCTAGTGATCAAGTGTTTCCTCGAAGATTTCGTTTTTCGATCGGCTTTGCTTATTCCAATTCTATTCTCGAGATAGATTACCTAGGGTGTCCTTGTAGCCACGGTGGCTAGAGGTACACGCGGCATCTTCCGAAAGAATCTCGACTTGTATTTTGACTGGCCCTAGACTCCCCGCATGAGTAGGGATACGTTGTGACAGAACGGGGGTTCCGAAAGGCGGATGTTTTCGGATTTGGACGGGAAACCATGATTTAAAGAGGCTTCTTATAAGATTCGATTTGCTACTTCTTCTCTTGCTTGGAACTTCAACCAAAGGCTTCTCCCGATCTCTCTAGATCGGTTTATCTACCCAATCTTACTTTGTTATCTCCGGTCTTTAGTAGATTAGATTAGTTTCGTGTCTTTTACCTAGATGCATTAGGGTTTCTCTTTTATGGAAGATTGAAGTTACTTGGCTTTACTAGATCAACTTTTGTGTCACACATTTGTTCCACGGATTCGATACCTTGGGTTCACCACTCGAGGGAAGAAGGGTCCCTTGACTACGACGGGAGACTTGTCCGCTTGCAAGTCTAAACGAAATTCGATACAACTATTAATCGTCAATAGTTATATCTTGCCTGTGTTGACTGTTAAGTCTGGTTGCTGCCAGAGTCCGGAGGTTCTGGGATTTTTCCAGAGGTTCTGGGGTCTAGACTAGAACCTGAAGGTTCCGAACTTGTGCCCGGAGGTTCCGGGGTCTGGACTAGAACCTGGAGGTTCCGAACTTGTGCCCGGAGATTCCGGGGTCTGGGCACAACCAGTCTCCTGTTTGATTCTGTTATGACATATGCATCACATTTACATGCTACACCTTTCTTTGCACCCCACGATGAGTTGAATACATTGCAGATGCTACACATGCTCATAATGTATGCCTATATATCGTAAAAGGATTCTCACTCTCTATTCAAAGGAGAAAGAAATACATTGAGGGGGAGATTTATATTCAAGTCATCAAAAGCTCAATCTTTTCAATTAAATGTAAGCTTTAATTAAGTTGTCAACATTTACCAAAAAGGGGGAGATTGTAAGTGCAATCAAGCCCCTAAGTGGGTTTTGGTGATGTTGACCACTTAATTAAAGGACTAATGAGCTTTTGAATATGTGTGACAGGGTTAAATTTAAAGAAAGGTGAAAAGGAAAGAAAGGTGACCGCTCACTGTTTGAAGTGGCTTCCTAGAACTCAATACAAGCTCTAATTTCGTTTTCTATTTTGAATTTGAGTATAGGACAAGCCGTACTATCAAGAGGGATACTAATAGTGGCATAGATGATACCAAGTGCCTAAAGTCTACTCTAAAACAAAAATTATCCCAGCCACAAATGACCCATCAGTAAGCTAACTTAGCCTTGAAAACACCTTTCCTGGAACCTCTGAGCTTTTCCCGGAAGTTCCGGGCTGCTCCCAAGTCAGCCTGCTAAAGTCATCAGTTCTCGGAGGTTCCAAGATCCAGACTGGAGGTTTCGAGGTTTCGAAAGTAACCATTGCAGATCCAGATCTGAGGGTATTTATACCCCCTTGTCTCCCAACGGTTAGCTTCTTTTCTTCTGTGCCAAACAGTAGCTTTTGCTCCACATCTCTCCCAAGCATTGACTCCCACCTACTTGAATCCAAAATCCAACCATACCATTCAAGTGTGGAGTGATTCCTTGTGAGAAAAAGCAAATCCAAGCCCCTTCTTGTGTTCTTGAGCACTTGGTGGACCCCTAGCTCCTTGGTGGATCTTTTACTCTTGGAGCCTTGCTCCTAGACAGCTAGAGGTTGCTTGGAAGCTCTCCAATCGATTGTGGAAGCTCCAAGAAGTTTGTATTACCTCACTTGCTTAGTGGAAACCCTCCATCTATTACTTTGGTGATAGGTGTGAGAAAGGAGTGGATCTAGAGAGATTCCATAGCTTTGTGGCTAACCTCAACAACGTGGATGTAGGCCAACCTTTGTGGTGAGCTGAACCATGGGATAAATTGTTGTCCCTTGTGCTTTATCTTTTATGTGTTGTTATTGTTGTCTCATCTCTTTGGTTGCTTGCTCACTAGATCTATTAGGGTTTGCTTTGTATCTTGCAATATCTTTAACCCTAAGGTTGCTAGTGTGATTAGGATACTTTCCTATGTGAAGGACCGATACGGCGAACCAGAGAGGGGGGAGTGAATGGGAGCCGATAAAAATTCTTCTCGAAGGAGATGAAAACTCCAACAAGACGAACACGGCTTCCAACACACGTCTCCGACTCACTACCCAAGTTGGCCAAGCCCACGTAGCCACTGGAGTGCCACTGGACCTAGGAACCAACACACACAGCCTTCCGACTCGAGAACGCGGCGGAACAACAAACCCCGAGTCTACGAGACCCACACCGGTCGGACCGGTGAGCACCACCGGTCGACCGGTCCCCGCCGGTGAAACCGAGCAACTTTCACTAAGTGGCTCTACACCGGTCGGACCGGTGAGACACACCGGTCGGACCGATGGCGACTCGAAAGCCCCCAAGGCACCAAACAGCCAACCGACCACCAAACGGACCCAAACTCGAAACAAGCAGCACCACGGGACAACAACGAACACACCAAGACGTTCACCCGAGCAAAAACCCACAAGGGCTCGCACCGGTCGACCGGTCAAGAGCACGGTCGACCGTGTAGCTCGGGCGGCTCGGGATGAACAAGCACCCGCGGGTCAACTCCCCCAAATCCAAATCTCGATCTCCCGAATCGCTCCACGAACTTGAACAAGACTTTGGGGATATCAGGAACACCTCATGAGGAGTCCATAGCCAAGTTTAATCCCACCAAATCTCGTCCAAAAAGGAGGAATCGAAGAAATCCCGCCGAAAGCACTTCCAACCCAAGAACTCAAGAAAACCCCAAAAACGAGCACTTTTACTCACGGATTTGGAAGGGGAATCACAGCCCAAAGAACCACGAAGGGTTCCCACAAATTTCCCCCATCAAATCCCCAAGAGAAAAGCCCCGAAAACACCCCAAAGAAATCACGAAGAGAGGGCTCCGAAAATCACCACCAAGAACAACCGGGGAAAACACATCCAAACCTTGAGGAACCACGCCGAATCATCTATACATGAAACAAAGGTTCGTACAAGGTCTAGCAAGCCGCCCGATCATCCATCCCTCTCTACAAGATCTCTCCGTGAAGCTCTCTTGCTAGTCCTAAGGAAAACCTAGAGAAAATAGGTGGAAAATAGGAAAACTAATGAGCTAGGGTTCCAAGAGTTGGCTGCCATCCTCTCACCTCTTGGGTTATATGGAGGCAACCGAATGTCTAAAATGCCCTTCTCTACTAACTAGGGATACAAGCCCCTCAAGGGCGGATTTGGAATTCTTGATGTCTTCACCATCGGACGGATGCCGGCGACCGCACCCTCGCGTAGCGTCGACGCAAACCATGCGATCCCGACGCGTGTCCTCCGCTTCGAAGATTCGGACTGCGTCGTCGCACACCGGCCGACCGGTGCTCCTCACCGGTCGGACCGGTCGGACCCACCGGTCGGACCGTCTCGTGCCGCCGCAACTCCGTCTTCGGTTCTCGGTCTTGGCTTTGTGGATCAACCAAGGAACCCGGTGGTTTTCTCGGTGAACCACCGGAAACCCCGCGAACTCGGTGTAGCCTCCGCCAATCTCCACTCATGACTTGGCTCCCACGTAGTCCCGGCTCGACCTTGGTTTTGAGGCTCAACCAAGAAACCGTCCACGACTTCATCTTGATGTTCATGCCACCATGCGGCCCGCACTTGACCCCGCTGGCCACCGGGTCCCTCGAACGAAGCCTACTTGTCTTCCCACACCTGGAGGCCTCACCGGCGACGACCTTTCGCGCTTGTTCTTCACCTGCACCAACACCAGTCAAGCCGCAACCTGCACCTGCAACACTTAGCCAAGAATCAGTTCACACAACGTTGTCAATCACTCATCACACAAGGAAGCGACCATCCACCGGTACTTGAACCACACATGGTCCTCAATCTCCCCCTTGATGAGTGCATTGACAACACCCACACAAAAGTAACAAGAGAGAAAAGAAAAAAGAAAAGAAACGAACAAAAAGAAACTCCAACAAGCGATCGAAAGCCAAACAAAGGCAAAGAGCAAGATCACTTGAAGGAAACAAGTCTCGGACCCCTTAGGCAAGGGCAACGGCTCGACACATCCGAGACAAAACAAAGCTCAAGCAAAGAGCGCAAACCACCGAAACAAAGCTCGAAAAACCACAAAGAGCTCCCCCTGCACACATGCAAGCTCCCCCTGAACCAATGCAACTCCCCCTGGACGAATGCATGCAAGACACCACTTGAAACAGGGCAGCTGCAACAAAACAGCCCTGACCGGTCGGACCGGTCCACACCACCGGTCGACCGGTGTGCAACATGTGTACAGAACCAAAGACTCACACCGGTCGGACCGGTGACCCCGACCGGTCAGACCGGTGCACAACAGAGCCCAGAAATGGCTCGAAACCACCTGAAAACCTTCTAAACACGTCCAGCAAGCCATTTCAAGCTCAAACTTCTCCCCCTTGTTGGCAATGCATGAATCAAGCCAAAAATGCAAAAATTACAACCTAGAGCTTCTCAAATAGACAAAATTCAACAAAGAATGCTACACATGTCCAAATGAGCAAGTTAGGTACTCTACGGCTTCGTATCGATCTCAACTACATGATCACCAAGTTTCACAACCATTGGACGAAGCTAAGATGGATTTTGGCAATTTTGCGAAAAACTTGCCTCTCATGAGCAAAGTCCTAAACATGATCAAAGCATATCAAAATGGCAAAGCCACACAAACTTCATGCTAGGACAGCCATTCTAATCACAAGACCATCACAAACACCCACAAGCACCTCATGTCATGTCAAAGCCACCGAGCCATGTGCCTACTTCTATTTATGAGACTTCTCATTGGTAGGCATCATGCAACGGTTTAGCACCCAAAGCAAATTAAATTCAGCACATATGACATGGGAGCACATTTTCCAAGCATTTTTCATTTCATTTTCAGATTTGTAAATGGTACATGAAATGTCTTTGCGACAGAAAGGAACTTATGCTCCTCCACAAGATAAATCAAGAGGGCTAAACATTCATGATGGCAAATGAGCCTTTGGCCCCATATGATCAATAAACTAGCCATCCAACCACAAATTAAGCATAGCAAGGCCACAAAAACATGTCAAGAGCATGTAAAGGCATTTACACATGAGAGAGCATACATGTGACATTTTTCAAAAGCATAGCTATCAACCATGGATTATTCATCAAGATCATCAAGAGCTAAGTCAAACTAACCGTAGCATACCAAACAAGCTCACACAGACATATATCTCATTCCATGGTGAACAATGTATATGAGAGAAGCTTTCCTAACCAATGCATATGATACAAAATGCATGCAATCTAAGGTACAAGGATGCCTATACTTCATGTTACATATGCCATGCCAAATGGAAGAAATGCACAAAGGAAAGCTATACATATGCTACAAACCGGCTCCTCAAGGGGAGGCAAAACGGGCTCGACACCATCGGCAAAAGAGAGCTCCCACACACCCAACTCAGGAAATCAAACACACACCAAGTTCCCCCCGCAAACGAGTGAAAGTTGCTTGATCCAGGGGTTTGGTGAAAATATCGGCTAGTTGATCATGTGTGGGTACATGGATCAAAGCTATCTTTCCTTTCTAGACGTTGTCTCTCAGAAAATGATACCTCACTTCTATGTGCTTGGTTTTGGAATGGAGCACTGGGTTCTTTGCAACGCTTATGGCACTGGTGCTATCACATTGAAGTGGGACATGGGTAAACTCCTCACCAAAGTCACTCATGGTGTAGGTGATCCAACGGAGCTGAGAGCAACAACTAGCAGCGGCAACATACTCGGCCTCGGTCGTGGATTGAGCAACACTCGACTGCTTGCAGGAAGACCAAGACACCAAAGAGGAACCCAAAAACTGGCAAGTCCCAGAAGTGGACTTACTATCCAACTGACACCCGGCAAAATCCGCGTCTGAAAAACCATGAAGCGCCAAAGAAGAGGACGCGGAGTACCAAAGGCCGAAGTCGGGAGTGTGACGCAAGTACCTGAAAATTCGCTTCACTGCTTACCGATGCGAAGTCCTCGGAGACGCTTGAAAACGAGCGCACAGACACACTGAGAACTGTATGTCCGGCCTCGTCGCCGTCAAGTAGAGGAGTGACCCGATCATGCTCGGTACTCCTTTCCGGTCCACGTGTTCACCTTCCTCGTCGGCATCAAGAGCCGTAGTCGTACTCATCGGCGTCGTCATAGCCTTGGAGTCCTCCATCTTGAACTTCCTCACAATGTCCTTGGTGTACTTAGCTCCGGTGCACAAATGTTCCTTCCTTTGATTGCTTGATTTGTAGCCCGAGGAAGAACCGCAACTCACCCATCATGCCCATCTCAAACTCCCTGCTCATATCATCCGCAAACCTTGCCACAAGAGAGTTAGACGAGCCACCAAAGACAATATCATCCACGTACACACCGCACAATCGGGATATCTCCGCCGCCCCGCCTCGGCAAAAACAAGGTCCGATCGACCTTCCCCATCTCAAAACCTCTCTCAAACAAGAACCCCCTCAACCTCGCCATACCAAGCTCTAGGCGCCGCTTCAACCCATACGGCCGCCTTCCTCAACTTGTACACCCCGTGGGGGTACTTCTCACTCTAAAACCCCGGAGGTCGCCTCACATACACTTCTTCCTCCAAGACACCATTCGGAAAAGCACTCTTCACATCCATTTGGTGCAACTTGAACCCTTTAGCCACGAGAAAAGGCTAGAAGGATCCTAATCGCCTCCAAACGGGCTACGGGAGCAAAGGTCTCCTCGTAGTCGATCCCCTCCTTCGATCGAACCCCCGAGCAACAAGTCTCGACTTGTTCCTCACAACCTCACCCTTCTCTCCCTCTTTGTTTTTCCACACCCACTTTGTACCAATCGGCTTACACCCCCGGAGGAGGGTCAACCAACTCCCACACCTGATTCCTCTCAAAGTTCTCCAACTCCTCATGCATCGAGTTAACCCAATTGTGATCGGATAGTGCGTGTCCAATGTCTTTGGGCTCAAAAGAAGCAACAAACGCAGCATGAGCAAAGTGGGAATTGTTTCGAACCCTCGACCGTGTAGTGCGTTCATTCATGTCGCCGGTGATCGTCGAAGCTGGGTGATCCACCTGAACTCGCCGGGGAGGTTCTCGCCTCGAAGCTACCTCCCCCTCAACATCAGCTTCTCCTCGTTCTTGATTTGTCGTCGTAGGTGTAGCAGAGGGTCCATCCATCATCGTAGTCGAAGTAGTGGGTACATGTTCAGCCGGGGGCACCGCACCACCATCCTCATCATCACCATGTTCATGCTCCTCCTCCCGAAAGATCTCCTCGCCAAGCTCATCATCACCGCACACTCAAAGACAAGCCGACTACGTGGCTCGTCTCGTCGAAGGTTACCTCGCAAGTCTCCACGATTTGGTTAGTTTCAAGATTGAGCACACGATATGCTCTAGAATGAGATGCATAACCAAAGAAAATGCCATCGACGGACCTAGCCTCAAACTTATCCAACTTCCGCCTTTCTTCGAATGAAACACTTGCAACCAAAGACATGGAAGTGACTCACCTTGGGTGTGCGACCATGCATCAACTCATAGCATGTCTTCTTCTTGTGCACTCGAGGTATATCCCGTTCGACACATAGCACGCGGTATTCACCGCCTCGGCCCCAATACCTCCTCGGAGTCCTATGCTCATCAAGCATCGTCCGAGCCATCTCGCACAAGGTCCTCGTTCTTCCTTTCCACAACACCATTTTGGGGAGGCGTATACGGACTCGAAAACCGGTGCTCAAGACCCAAGTCATGACAAAAGGTTTCAAAACGAGAGTTCCCGAATTCCGAGCCATTATCACTACGGATAGCTCGTATGGCATCTCCGTGCCTCTCGTTCCTCAACCTCAAGACTAGATCTCGAACAAAACCAAACGTCTCCCCCTTATCCTCGAGAAAGAACACCCACGCATACCGAGAATAGTCGTCCACCACAACAAGGACATACCACTTCCCACCCGCAGATCGCACACGAGCTGGGCCAACAAGGTCCATATGGAGCAGCTCGCATGGACGCTCAGTCATCACATCGGTGAGAGGCGGGTGAGAAGAGGCTACCATCTTGGCATGCCTACACGGCGCACAAACCAACTCCTTCTCAAGCCTCAACCGTGGCAATCCTCGGACCAAATTGAGTTTACTCAAGCGAGACAAAAAGGTCAAAGCTCAAGTGACCCAACTTCCTATGCCACTTCCACAACTCACTCGAAGAACCGACCAAGAAACAACGCTCCACACCCGAAGACTGAGAAAAATCAGCACGAAACACCTGACCCTCGGGAACGACCATACAGACAAGGTCCCCTCGAGAGTCCACAATCCGAGAACCACCGAGGCCGAAACAACACCTCAAAACCCTCATCCAACAACCGGGACACGAAAGCAAATTGTACCCCGGCGATTGAACAAGAGCAACACGCCTCGAGTGATCTTGTCACTCACTTTTATCTCACCTTCCGAAAGCACACGCCCACGCCCATTGTCCCCAAAGGTGATGTACCTCTTCGTCACCACCGGACGAGACTTGAGAACCACCCCCTGTCTCCGGTCATATGCCTCGAACAACCGGAGTCAATCAACCAAATGTTCTTCAAGTCTCCCACCTGAAAATCAAAAATAAGCACGTGAGCGAACAAACGACTCAAAGATCGGGGTTAGTACCAAAGGAGGAAAACCAAAGTGCCGAGCCATTTGCTCGAAAGTGGGGTTAGCACCAACCAAAGCATCTCTCCTACCAAAGCTACCTCCACGAACACCACCACGGTAACCACCCTGAGGGAACCACCCCTCTCTCGCCCGGAGGAGGACCAAAACCACGCAAGAAAGCCCGTGGAACGTCCTTCCTCTCCAACTCAACGCCACGACTCCTCCAATCCCCGCATTGAGCACGAGGAGGAGAACGCCTAGCAACCCGACCACCCGCACCCTTTCCGGCCCAACCACCGAACCACGACCACCGAAACAACCCTCGCACCCGTACGAGCTCGAAACCCAAACGGTACCGTCCGTCTGTGCCCGCACCGGTCGACCGGTGCCCCACACCGGTCCGACCGGTGTGACTCGGACAAGCAAAGCACCACCCCGCAGCCCTTCTTCTCTCCCCAAGCCCGAACTCGTCCTCACAACCGCCTTGCCCCCGGGCATCCGCATACGAGGCTCAAGTACACCATCGGAAGGGTGGTACTTGTCCTTGTTAGCCCACTCCTTCTCCATTCTCTCCTCTCGCTTCCTCTTGAAGCAAAACTCCTCCTTATGGCCATCTCTCCCACAATAGCCACAATGGAACCTCACAAGCTTAGACTTTGGCTTGGGATGTGGTCGCTCACTCGGTTTCTCTCCACTCAAACCCTCCACCGGTTTCTCACCACTAGCCTTCTCACTCTCCTTCCCAAAGAACACTTTCCCCGAAGTGCTCACAAACTTGATAGGCTTTTGTAGGTCATTTGTGGGTGTAGGAAACACGGGTGGAGCCGGAGTTGTGTCTAGTCGGTTCCTTAGATGGTTAGGTTTTGGTGGGAAATCATTTTTGTGGTGGGTTTTTGGTGGCTCCGGATATTCTCTCCACTTCCCTCACCAACCTTGTTTGCCCCAAGCCCCTCACCATCTTGCCTCTTTAAGGCCTCGATCATCATCCTCAACCGAGGCTCGTGACCTGAGAACCAACCCATCAACTTCCTCAAATCATCATTCTCATCCTGCAAACGATCAACATAATGTGCAAGCTCCAAATTTTTCAATGCATGCATTTCACAGGTAGAGCAAGATGTAGGCATGGGTTCCTTCAATTTAGCCTCGAGCGAACTAGTGTAAGCATGCATCTCATCAATTTTAGCATGCAAGACAGGGCAAGAAGTGCAAGCACCTAGCAAAGCGAGTCTAGACTTAAGCTCGCCCACTTCAACCCTAAGCACATCTAGTTCCTCACACTTGGATGCATGCTTCTCTTTAAACAAAGCAAGATCCGCAAGGAATATGGAGCAATCAAGACAATCATTCTCATCGAAACAACAGGCTAGCCTTAAGCGAATCAATCTCAAGCTTGCTATCAAGCACCCGTGTCTCTAGCTCGGCCACTCTAGTCCTAGCATCCTCGAGTGAAGCCCTAAGCTCTTTCCTCATTTTCTTGGCCTCTCTAAGCATGTCATCACGGTTATCAAGCAAAGAGCCAAGCCTCTCATTCTCCTGGCGCAAGAAGGGAAGTTCATCACGCACCTCGTCGTCGGACTCAGAGTCCGAGTCGCTCTGTGTGCTCTTCTTGCTGCGGGAACTCAGCGCCATGGTGCAGAAGCCATCTCTCACGAAGCGGCTCGGCCCCGCTCGTGTTCTTGGACGACTTCTTGCTCTTGCGGCGATCTCCCTCATCTTCGCCGCTCGCTCGAGCTCGAGGTGGAGTACGCGGAACTGGAGTCGACGTCGCTCGCTCCAACCATCGCTCGGGCCTTGCCTCGGCCCTCCTTCTTCCTCGATCGTCGCTCGTCCTTGTACTTGTTCTTGTGCTTGCTCTTTTGTTCGCGCCTCGAACGGTACTTGCCATCGTTCATCCTCGGCTTGTGCTTGTAGTCGTCCTTGTTCTCGGCCTTCTCGGGCGGTCGGCGACGAAGTGTCCCGGCTTGCCGCACCGGAAGCAAGTCCTCGTGTTCCTCCTCATGTTCACACGGTTCTCGTGCGGCCTCTCGAACCACCTCGTCAACGGCGCCGGCTCGTCCTCTCCAAGGTCATCAAACTCCTCATCCGGCATAGACATCAAAGAGGAAAATGAGAACATCCCGGTGGATGGGTTAGAGTTAGTCTTTCCTTTGGAACCACCAACGAGGGCAAGACTATGGGAATCGATCGGTCCCTCGAGCTTGGCGATCATGCCCCTATCCACCTCGGCCCGACTTGAGCTTCGAGAACGGCTCGTTCACCGTCGTAGTATCATACCTCTCCGACTCGACTATGGCCTCGAACTTTCCGCCCCATATCGTACGATCCAAAGAGTGTAAGAGCTTGACCGCTCTATCATGATCATCGTACGGGAGCACGTCCACATTGGCCCTCATGTTGTTCACCACCACCGTGAACCTCTCGAAACAAGGCATCGATGGACTCACCGGGGAGATGAGTGAAGTTCTCGTACTCTCTCCGTAGGTCGCATACAACCGTGCCTCGAACACGGGCGTTCCCAACATGAGCCTCCTTCAACACCACCCAAATCCTACAAGCCAAGTGCTCGGTGTGCACCCGATCGAACTCGGGCCGACACAAAGCACGAAACAAGTAGTCGACCGCCTTATTGTTGGCGTCGAATCCGTCCCTCGACCCCCGGATCAAGGAAATCCATCGCCGTACATAGCCCGTGTCCACCGTGACATCCCAAAGCAGCTGACCCTTTCCGCGGAGGAACGCACCCATCCGCTTGCTCCACATCTGGTAGTTCTTGCCATCGAAGTGTGGAGGACCCGAACCGCATTCCTGGTACACCATCCTTGGATCTTAGACTGGTTAGAGTCAACAAAGACCCGAACCGGCTCTGATACCACTTGAAGGACCGATACGGCGAACGCAGAGGGGGGGGAGTGAATGGGAGCCGATAAAAATTCTTCTCGAAGGAGATGAAAACTCCAAAAAAGACGAACACGGCTTCCAACACACGTCTCCGACTCACTACCCAAGTTGGCCAAGCCCACATAGCCACCGGAGTGCCACCGGACCTAGGAACCAACACACACGACCCTTCCGACTCGAGAACGCAACGGAACAACAAACCCCGAGTCTACAGACCCACACCGGTCGACCGGTGAGCACCACCGGCCGGACCGGTCCCTACCGGTGAAACCGAGCAACTTTCACTAAGTGGCTCTACACCGGCCGAGCCGGTGAGACACACCGGTCGGACCGATGGCGACTCGAAAGCCCCCAAGGCACCAAACGAGCCAACCGACCACCAAACGGACCCAAACTCGAAACAGGAAGCACCACGGGACAACAACGAACACACCAAGACGTTCACCCGAGCAAAAACCCACAAGGGCTCGCACCGGTCGACCGGCCAAGAGCACCGGTCGACCGTGTAGCACGGGCGACTCGGGATGAACAAGACCCGCGGGTCAACTCCCCCAAATCCAAATCTCGATCTCCCGAATCGCTCCACGAACTTGAACAAGACTTTGGGGATATCAGGAACACCTCATGAGGAGTCCATAGCCAAGTTTAATCCCACCAAATCTCGTCCAAAAAGGAGGAATCGAAGAAATCCCGCCGAAAGCACTTCCAACCCAAGAACTCAAGAAAACCCCAAAAACGAGCACTTTTACTCACGGATTTGGAAGGGGAATCACAGCCCAAAGAACCATGAAGGGTTCCCACAAATTTCCCCCATCAAATCCCCAAGAGAAAAGCCCCGAAAACACCCCAAAGAAATCACGAAGAGAGGGCTCCGAAAATCACCACCAAGAACAACCGGGAAAACACATCCAAACCTTGAGGAACCACGCCGAATCATCTATACATGAAACAAAGTTTCGTACAAGGTCTAGCAAGCCGCCCGATCATACATCCCTCTCTACAAGATCTCTCCGTGAAGCTCTCTTGCTAGTCCTATGGAAAACCTAGAGAAAATAGGTGGAAAATAGGAAAACTAATGAGCTAGGGTTCCAAGAGTTGGCTGCCATCCTCTCACCTCTTGGGTTATATGGAGGCAACCGAATGTCTAAAATGCCCTTCTCTACTAACTAGGGATACAAGCCCCTCAAGGGCGGATTTGGAATTCTTGATGTCTTCACCATCGGACGGATGCCCGACGACCGCACCCCGCGTAGCCTCGACGCAAGCCATGCGATCCCGACGCGTGTCCTCCACTTCGAAGATTCCGGACCGCGTCGCCGCACACCGGCCGACCGGTGCTCCTCACCGGTCGGGACCGGTCCTCACCGGCCGACCCACCGGCCGACCGGTCCGGTGCCGCCGCAACTCCGTCTTCGGTTCTCCGGTCTTGGCTTTGTGGATCAACCAAGGAACCCGGTGGTTTTCTCGGTGAACCACAGAAACCCCGCGAACTCGGTGTAGCCTCCGCCAATCTCCACTCATGACTTGGCTCCCACGTAGTCCCGGCTCGACCTTGGTTTTGAGGCTCAACCAAGAAACCGTCCACGACTTCATCTCGCCGTTCATGCCACCATGCGGCCCGCACTTGACCCCCGCCGGCCACTGGGTCCCTCGAACGAAGTCTACTTGTCTTCTCCACACCTGGAGGCCTCACCGGCGACGACCTTTCGCGCTTGTTCTTCACCTGCACCAACACCAGTCAAGCCGCAACCTGCACCTGCAACACTTAGCCAAGAATCAGTCCACACAACGTTGTCAATCACTCATCACACAAGGAAGCGACCATCCACCGGTCCTCGAACCACACATGGTCCTCACTATGTATTTGTGACCAATTTCCAACCATCTTGTTGCTCTCTAATCATCTTAACTGCAGCTAAGTGACAGAGCATCGAATTCCCGGAAGCTCCAGCAAAATACACCTCAGTGCATTTTTTCTGGAGGTTCCAGGGAAAAGCCCGGAGGTTCCAGGGTCTGGGCAGAAGTTGGCAGAAATTGGTTGAGTTGTTTTGCAGGCCTATTCACCCCCCTATAGGCCACTTGCATCGATCCTTTCACACCTTTAGGTATTCTGAAGAACGACATCATAAACATAGGCAAACTTGAAAGCACTGAATTAATCAGTACAAGCCTTCCTCTGTTGTGGGTGATAGCCGAAGCTACCGAGCACAAACAATGAAGGGGAACGAAAACTCGGGAACCAAAACCAAAACTCAAGACAAAGGACAACCAAAAGGCTCTTTTCTCTACAGTAGAATTCTCAAAAGATGATCCCCTTTACAAGTGCCGATCTGTCTCCTTTTATAGGGAGGCGGACGGACTTTTTACATTCCGATGATACCCTCATGTGAAACGGATCTAAACAGAATGTGCTAGGCTACATTTGGGAAATCTCCAATTAGGTCTCCACGCAATCGACGCCTCATGATGTCACACCGCAAATCGCGGCGCCTTTCTTGTTGTCATCACGTGCGCCTGTCGGGAGAAGACCTTCAATCTTTTGGAGACTTCCCTTTCGCCTGGTACCTTTCGTCACCTGAAATATAGAATCGCATTCAAACTTGAAAACGTTAGGCGTTAGACACGACGAAACCCGCCGAGCGAATCCCCGGCTGAGAATACCCGGGTGAGCAAGATTCGATTCTGGGGTTTCGTCGCGGGAGAAAACAATCAGCCTGATTGAAAACCCTAATGCCTTGGGTCTTTTTGAGCTCATTTTGCAGCACTGCTAGCGACGAAGGGTTCAGGCCAAAAGACGACTTCTGAAAAATGAGGAAAGATTCAAGGGCTCCTGAGATTTTGCCGCCGGGCCTTTCGCACGAGAATCCAAGCGACTAAAACACCCTTTTATTTTTAGTGTGCGAAAGGCTTGATTCCGAATCCCCCCAACATCCTCCTAACGAAAGAAGCTTTCCTTTCCAACTACTCAATTTTTTTAAATCTTTCCTTCACCCCGCTCCAGTATTTATTTGAAAGTTTGCGATGGCCCATTGGGATTCCCAAGTATCTAAAAGGTACCTCCCCTTCTCTACACCCAAACAACTCCACATATTGAGCAATTCTTTCTTTTGTTTCTCCAAAGCCAAACAACTCACTCTTGTGAAAATTTATTTTAAGGCCTGAGAGCTTTTCGAAAGCGCATAACACAAGCTTCAAGTTCCTGGCCTTGACTATGTCATCTTCCAGGAAAAGGATAGTGTCATCTGCATACTGCAGAATAGAGAGGCCACCCTCAACTAAGTGAGGGATCAAACCGTCAAACAAATCCTGATCTTTTGATCTCTCGATTAAGACAAACAACATATCTGCCACTACATTAAAAAGAACAGGTGATAGGGGGTCACCCTGTCTCAGCCCCTTCCAAGTCTGAAAAAAGGACCCATTTCATCATTTACCTTAACGGTCACGCTCCATCCAGTAACTATTTTATCTATCCATTGGCACCACTTACCAGAAAAACCTTTCATTCTTAACACCTGTTGTAAAAAAACCCAATTCACCTTATCATACGCTTTCTCAAAATCCAACTTCAAAATGATCCCCTTCTGCTTCTTCCTACGCAACTCATGCAAAGTCTCATGTAAGACCACCACTCCCTCTAAAATGTTTCGACCGGAGAGGAAAGCCGACTGCGAGGGACCAATAACCTTTCTCGCTACCAACGATAGCCTGTTAGCAATCACTTTTGTAAATATCTTAAAACTAACATTGAGCATGCAAATCGGCTGGTATCGCTGAACTTTTTTAATTCTTTCTCCTTAGGTAACAAAGTTATAGTTCCAAAGTTAAGGCAAAACAATGGGAGATTGCCGCTATGAAAGTCTCGAAACATGGCCATTAGGTCATCCTTAATGAGACTCCAAAAAAATTGATAGAATTCAGTGGGGAATCCATCTGGTCCTGGGGCTTTATTGTGTTTCATTTGAAAAATGGCATCACGTACCTCCTTGAGAACTCGGCCACTAGTGCTTCATTCTCATCCGAGGTAATTTGAGGTATGTCATCCTTCAAAGATTCGACCATCAAGAAATTATTCCTCTCTGGCTTCCCAAAAAGCCCTTAATAGTAATTTGTAATATACTCCTGCAACTTGTCATTCCCCTCTACTATACCCTCCTCTTGCTCAAGGCTGAATATTCTCGTTTTCCTTCTTTTCCCATTTGCCACCATTTGAAAATACCTTGTATTATTATCCCCTTTAAGAATTTTAGTGGTCTTAGACCTCTGGAACCACTTCAACTCTTCCTCCCTAAGGAGATGTGCAAGCCTATATTTAACACACTGCTTTAGATCCCATTCGTGCTGACTCAGCAGCTGGGTCTCTGCTTTTTTATCAAGTTCTTCAGCTTTCCTTAGTAATTCTTACTTCTCCTTATTATAAGCCCCCTTCGTGTTTTTTCCCAACCACGTAAAAATTGTCTTAGCCTCCTTATCTTGTTTTACCACCTCTACGTAGGGGAGTTCCCTCTATTTTCTCTATGCCGCACATCAGACACCAGCTCAAAGAAGCCATCCTTCAGAAGCCAACCCAATTCAAATTTGAAAGAATTTTTATTGTTATGTTTGCCCCACTCTTCTCTCCTGTATCAAGCAAGGGTGGTGTGTGGTCTGAAATTTCCCTACTGAGCGCAACAACTGCGGCCAAAGGGAATTTTTGCTCCCACTCGGTACTCACCAACATCCTATCCAACTTCTCATATGTTGGAGTCCGACGAGAGTTAGCCCAAGTGAATTTACGGCCAGACATCTCAATCTCCCTCAAATCAAAGCTATCAATCATCGCATTAAAGAGGAAAGGCCATCTTTCCTCAAACCTGTCATTATTCTTTTCACTCCTGTTACGAATTATGTTAAAATTACCTCCCACACATAAAGGGAGTTTTTCCTTGCTGCAAGCTTGCACCAATTCAGTTAAGAATGACTCTTAAACTCAGGCTGAGCTGCCCCTAGACAGCCACTAACACCCATTTAAAATCATCCTTCCTATTCCTCAATCTGAACTTCACAAAGAAATCTCCTTCCTCAATGCTGCCAAGATCCAACCCCTCAACATTTACACCTAATAAAATGCCCCCGACCTCCCATGGGGCTTGGTCCAGTGTCTTGTATGTTTCCAAAAGAGCAATAAACTCTAGGTTATGCTCTTTGGACATTTCTTCTAAAAATCTAGATTTAGCCAAGTCGCTAAGACCTCTGCTATTCCAAAAAAACTCCCTTCATCTTGGAACCATCTTTGAAAAATTAGCTCTCCTAACTTTGCAAGTTTTTCTCAAGCACAACTTAGCATGAAAGCCCTTTCTTATGTGACTATTAAGTTCACAATTTAAATGGAAACTTGTCTCATCGAACACTTCTTCCACCATTTCTTCACAAAGGTTTCTCAAAGCATTAATCTCAAACTCCCCAATATTTTCTTCGTCACTATCACTATCCCCCTCTAGTTGCTCTTTGTCCCCAATTTCAAAATTATCCCTCTCTAGGTCTGAATCTAAAATCATTTGGATGTTATCTAATTTATTTTGTTTGGAACTACCACAACTAATTCCTATAAGTTGTAAACAGTCCAAAGCAAAATTATGATCAACAGAAAGTAAGGAATTCGAAGAAAGCTTACCTCCCCCAATTCCAAATTCTTCTTAGCCACACTCTTCTCGGCTTTAGCCAAAGTATGCTCATCTCTCGATCGCTGCAGCCGTGGGCTAGAACGAATCTGTCCCAAAATTGCTTTTGGAACTGCAGCCGCCTTTTCCACCCTCTTCTCTATCTTGTGGCCGTCCCTTCCTTCATTCGCTGCCCCACTCAACTTCCCTTCTTCCATCTACTCCCCCATGTCCAAGGTGGTTGTACTGAATGGTTTGTTAGCCGTACATTCCCCAGAGAATGTAGAGGCCGGATATTAATCCTTTTCTAAAAACAATAAATTGCAAAAGGGAAAAAACGGGGTTTAAAACACCTGCTCATCTCAATTCCTTACGGTATATATGTGCTAGCTTTTATGTGTTTTTTAATTCCTCTAGCAAATGTTTATGTTGATGCTTTTCTGGTTGAACACACGAGTGTGCTAGAGACCTCCAGCATGGGCCGTCAAACCGCCTTGGATAGAGGCGTCGCCGAAAACCTAAGTTGGCTGCTCTGGGAGGGACCCCGTCGGGAACAGTGCGCCTAGGGTTGTCCTGAGTTCGGCAGGCCACTCAGAACTTCCTCAACCGCCATGGAGATGAAGGAGGAGAGCAAAGGGGTTGGAAAAGCTAGGATTTGGAGAAATTAAGGTAAAATTGATATGTTTGATTGGATGATAGCTTTCAATCGACCACGACCCTTTATACTTGTAGGGTAGGAGGTCTTTTCTTGCAAGGAACGATTTACATCTCAAAATTAAGCAAAACTCCTAATTCTACTCAGACTCGGGGTGACCCGGTCTGACCACCCCTGGGAGGCGATTAGACCGCCTGGTGGTCTTGTGCCGGACCGGCTACAGGGTACCTCGGTGAGACCGCCATAGTGACTGTCTAGCCTGACCCGGCTCTTGCCAATTTCGGGTGCCAACAGTTTACTATCCTATATTGCACTCTGTTACCTTTCCGGTACTCTACTATTGCATACTCCCTCCGTCCTGAAATATAAGGCATTCAATGATTCAAAATTTGTCCCCAAATATAAGGCATTACAGAAGTTTTTGGTAAGTACACAATCAACTCAATTAAAGACTTGCCAAATATTGCACTTGTTAACTAAAAACTTACCTTTAATTATCATTGCTTAAGGGCATATGTGACATTTTCCCACCTCTTTAATCTGTCCTAAAAATCCTAGAATGTCTTATATTTCAGGACGGAGGGAGTACATCCTTGAACTGGACCAAATGAATTGCCAAAGTGGTGTGTAAATACCGTACATAGTAGACAAGATCAAATAGAGTCATCACGAAACTGCCAAATTTGTGCATAATAAAACTTGATTTCTCATTTGTCATTACAAGGACAACCGAGTTCCGGTCCGAAGTTTCGCCCTGGCGACAAGCAACCGGGCGCAAGCACAACCCTATACCGTCTACACAAAAACTCGAATGCCTCTGCTGGAACTTAACGAAATCAACAACTCCTACATGGCTAGTAGTAGGATATCTAATGGCATCTTCCACGTCAACGACGTGGAGACCTACCTCGGCGGCATCCAGAGCTTCACTCCCAAGGCCAAAACCTGCACCAACGGTCACGGTGACCGTCGGCGCCTCCGAGACCTGCAGAGAGCACTCGCTGCGCACATCGATCCAGCCATCCTCGGAATCCCAGTCGGGCAAGGCCGAGCGGGGGCTCGCCAGGGAGCTGATCCTCCCGGCCGCGTTCGCTGACGCCTCCTCTTCGTCGTCAGACTCCCAGAATGCCGTGTTGAGTGTGCTCGTCGGGGACGCCCACCAGCATTGCTTAGCTGGCTCGGCGGACACGATGAACGGGTGGTCTAGTAGCTGCACGGCCGTGGGGCGGTGGCGGGGGTTCCTTTCGAGACACATGCGCAGGAAGTCCTTGGCCTCGGATGACAGCCTCGCCGGCAGCTCCGGGACGGCGTCCGTGTAGGCGATCTTGTGAACGGCGGCGTAGACGTCGTTCGTGTCGCTCCACGGCGCGGCGCCGGTGGCCATCTCGATGACGGTGCAGGCGAGCGACCACACGTCGGCTGCCGGTTCCTGCTCCTCCCCGCGCGCGACCTCGGGAGCCATGAACGCCGGGGTTCCCGCGATCGGCCGGTCGCAGCCCGCCGTCCTGGCGCACCCGAAGTCCGCGAGCTTCGCCCGGCCGTCGTCACCGACCACGGCGTTGGCCGCCTTGACGTCCCCGTGCACGATCGACTCCCCGTGGAGGTAGGCCAGGGCCCTGGCTAAGTCCGCCGCGTACCTCCTGATGTCGGGCTCGTCGAGGCAGCCCCCGTTCCTGACCGCCTCGTCGGCGAGCGAGCCGCGGGGCGCGAACTCGAGGAAGAGCCGGTACTCGCCGGTGGCGTCGGCGTGGGAGCCGAGGCAGGGCACAATGTGCGGCGAGCACAGGCCGGACAGGACGCGGGCCTCGCACCGCAGCTGCTCCGCGGCGCCCCCGGGCCCGGCGGCCGACTTGACAGCGAGAAGCTGCCCCGTAGCCTCGTCCGCCGCGAGCCAGACGACGGCGCCGGACGCGCCGCGGCCGAGCGTGCGGAGCCGCCTGAGCTGCTTGAAGGCGGCGCCCATCGTTTGGTCGGAGTCGGAGGAGAGATTTAGATGGCGCGCAAGCTCCGTGGGGGAGATTGGGATTGGGTTGGGGGTCGGACTAGAGATCTACCAGGTGATGAAGGTTCACCCGATAGAGCTAGGCACTGAACACCCCCTTGATCCCCCTCTTGCGCGTCTCTGTTTGTCTCTCCTCCTCGTCCTTCCTCCTGTTCTTCCATGGAGCTCGCGCAAGTGTATTTGTATGTCTACGTCCGGACCGCCCAGCACGTGAGCACGGCGAAAATGTGCCGGACGTGAGCAAGTGGATGTTACCTAGTACGACGGACGGTGTGGCGGGGTTGTAGCAGCAATGAAGCTTCAAAATGCCCGAGTCACCATGTCTTCTTGGGACTTTACTAAATTCAGAATGCACAAGATTTGTTGGTTCCACATGCCCAGCCTTCTTTTAGGAAAAAATGGATTGAACAGACCTAGATATTACTCATACTTTTGAAAGGATTGCCACGACACAAATTGCCTCTATACCAGAACTGGAAAAAATAACTTATAACCCGATTAAAAATTGCCTACCTTACAGCTTAAAACTATTCGATTATTTTATTCAGTTGCTCACCCACACATGCTCACCCTGTCATCATCAACATCAGCACCGATACTCTAATTATTAAATTCATTTTTGTAAAATTTGTAAAAGCATAACAAGGTCTTGAACTACTCCCTCCATACCCATAATACAAGTCGTTTAGGACATCGGTATAGTCTCCAAAGTACAACTTTTATTCTTATTTCTATACAAATATTTATTAAAAACTAACATATGTATACTTTTGTAAAAGTATTTTGCAAGACAAATAAATTCATGTAGTTTTCACATTTCAAACTCAACGTCTTCAAAGATATTAATGATTTATATTCCTTTGACTGAAATCTTTCCAAAACAACATGATTTATGGGTATGAATGGAGTATATAGTAAGCAAATTATAATGCGCCTCATCATTTTTTATCACAAGGTCTTTACGAAAAAGTATCAAAATATACTCGTATGGTCTTTCTATGTTTAAACACTTATTACAAAGCAGACTAGCTTTTAATTTGGATGCTTGGTTCAAAATCAATGATCTTTTCATGTCCATTTTCTGAATACTAATTAGTTGCAAGCAGTGATCAATGATTTTATTGTATTATTGTCTAGAACATTGACGAGTGCTCACTTCGAAGTTAGCATATCCATCTTTTTGACGCATGACCGATATTTCTGTCACGGGGTGTGACTGGCTGGAATTTTGGGTCGTCGTAAGTGCGGTGCACTAGTTGAGTTTCCGTATAATCCATACCTTTTCCTTTCATATTCTTATGACATCAAATTACATTTTTCCTAGCATATGCTCTTCCTATCTTCAGTCTCTAATCCTGGAAGATGTCTTCTTTTTTTCGGGTCACTTTTCGAGAAGTACACCTTTTCTGACGTCGGAAGGGAGTCAGTAATCAGTAGTCACTACGCATGGCCGCATGGGGTTGAAACTAATAAACCAACAACATTCCTTCAGAAAACAAAACACAAACCTTCCTCAGAGAGAGAAAAGTCAAGCACACGTGCACAATGTTACCGAACCGATGGACGCAACAACCGGGCAGCCCAAGGAGCTAAGTCTCATGCTCTCGTGCGAAGACTACAATAAAAGCAACAATGTTACCGAACAGATGGACGCAACAACCGGGCAGCCCAAGGAGCAAAAAGTCTCAGGCTCTCGTGCGAAGACTACAATAAAAGGAGGAGAAAAAAAAATTGGTTTCCGGCTGCTACGAGAGTTGCCAAAAGGAGTGGCGACTGGCCGCGAGCGAAGGAACAACAAGCGCGGACGTTTCGTTGCGCCCCCTGCTAACTCGCTAGCAGTCGGCCGCCGGAACTCGGCAGACGGCGCACACAGCACAGGTGAGTCAGCTGGCCTCTCTCGCTCGCTCCGGCGGTCTCACTTGGCTGTTGGAACTTCCAGGAGGTCAACCGCCAGAGCCACCCAAAAAGGTTCATGCACACGCCACACGCCCTTTGGCGACCTGGCTCCTTCATTTTCCTAGCGAGGTAGTGAAAGTTCGACGCACACGGCACACGTCGTTTTCACCAAAAGCGCATCTCGCATTGGCGAGCGCTTGACGATGGGAACGTCCGATCCCAAGCGCGATTAGCGTTGGATAATGCTGATCGGCTAAGGTTGGGGGCAAAGAGATATATCTATCATGCACCAGCAGTCACTGTTGCTGATTCTGCAACTGGCTGGCTGTGCGCGAGATTCATCGGATACTTGGGGCCTCAAGTCTCCTTCTTCTTAATTTCTTTATCCAACCACTTGTTTGTGTTGAAGAGCTAGCCAGAACGAACTTCCTCCTCCTGTATAAAAAAACCATTTGCCTGTTGTCTGTTGAAACTTGAAAGAGGCAAAATTGTAGTATCTTTTTGACTTGCATGGAGGACAAGATCACAATTCAGTTCACCCAGCTGTGACCCCCCCCCCCCCCCCCCCCCCCCCCCCCGTCCGTAACTCTGAATTTTGGGCCTCTAGCTAGTGCTCGAGATAGGAAATGGCGGGGAAGGAGCGGGCGTTTGATTGTCATGCTGACTAGGAGATGCCGTGATCAAATTAAGCGGGTTGTGCCATGAATCTGCGTACCGAATGCGGCGCCTTGGGATGCCTACCACACGTTTGCGTGGGCTGTCTTTTTCGTTGCTGTGTCATTGCCGGCTTCATGGTCGTATAACAATTGGATATAGCAAAAGTACTGCAGCATAAAAATTTGTTTGAAACCAAATTGCATTCGGCAATCGGCATCGCCGAGTCGAAAAGGTGTTAGAACTTGAGCTCCTCCTCTCCTTTTTTAGAACGGTAACACGTAGCCATTCCCTTTGAGAAAGACCCTCCTCTCCTGTGGAATTGACAACCAGGATGTGGATAAGTGTTGAAACTTTCAACCCGTCTAAACTTATTGTTTATTACTTACGACCATCCCACCTCATTATTACAACATTTTTCAAACAAAAATTTGAACCAATATTGCAACATTTTTTGAAAATATCACAACATTTTCAAACAAAAAGTTGAACCAATATTTTTTCATAAAAAGCTAAATAACATTTTTCTTCAAGAGTTGCACCAACATTTGTGTCCGGAATCTGGCAGGGTTCACGGAACCGGTGGGAACCGAGCCGGTTCGGCCGGTTCCCGGTGGAACCGGTCCAGTTCCCACCCTAAAACCGTGCCTATAATTTAGATCCCTCGGTGAACCGGCCGGTTCCACTGGTAAACCGGGCCGGTTTTTTCTTGCCGGAAACTGGTCGGTTCACGATATAATTAAAATATTAGATTCAACATTTTTCAAAACATTTTCACCAACATTTTGTATTGAAGTTGAGGCAACATTTTTTGAAAAACAATTTTTTTAGAAAAAAATTCTTCAACATTATGTTATTGCCATCCAGCTCCAGCAGCCGTGTGGTGGCGGTGGCAGACCGGCCAGCCATTACGGCGCGCGGACGCGACCGGGCCGGTGGCTGTCCACCATCCTGTCTTCCTGGCACGCGGGGCGACGGAGAGCGACCGACTGGGGAGGGATTTTTTTTATTTTCTAATCCTTTTTAATCTAGTTTATTAAAAATAACTCGGGCCCAACTAAAATTGCAAAAAGTAGCCCTTTTGGTCGCGCCATGCCGCGTGGCGTGACTCCTCACTGAGTCGCGCCAGGGCATGTGGCGCGACTGAGGTGCCACGTCGGCCGGGCGCGAGCCGGTAATGCTGACATGGCGGGTTAGTCGCGCCACATGCCCTGGCACGACTCATCGCACCACGCGGCCTGGCGCGACTCACTCAACTATACAGGGGCCGCCGGGCCCCTTTCTTCTTCTTCCCTTCCTTCTTTTCCTCCCAGTCGCACCCGAGGCCGGCGCCCATGGAGTCGCCCTGCCTCCTCCCCCTCTAGATCCGGTCCTTCCTCCACCGGATTCGAGTGGGCTTGAGTGGGAAAACACTCATTAGAGGTACCTCCTCCACTCTAACCATGTAGTTTTTGTTGATTCGATTGTTCTTCTAGGGTTTAGGTATTGGTAGGGTTTGTTGATTATTGAGCTCCAATGGATGATTGAGTATGAATCGTTCACCATTAGTTGGCTTGTATCGATGCATTGGTTGATTGTAACACCGATCTATTGTGTAGTTTGCAATGCATGTTTCGGTTTCGGTGGATTTGGGTGGTGTCGATGTTGAATAAATGTTGAGCATGAACAAATGCAATGTAGGCTCATGTTTTATTGTCACTGCCTTTGAGTAGTAGTACTAGCTTTGAGAAGTATTTTCACTAGTATTTATTTACTTACCTTTGAGTAGTAGTATTTATTTTTCACTAGTATTTCTTTACTTACCTTTCACTAGTCTATTGTATTTTGATTGAAATTGCAATTGAATAAATCAATACTTACTTACCTTTGATTGATGTTTGAAATGCAAGTGATGTACTAGCTTTAGTCATGACTTAGTAGTTTTTTCACTAGTAATTGTTTCACTAGGTGTATGTATGTTGGAGATTGTAATATTTTCTTCACAAGTTGTATGCATGTTGGAGATAGTAGTATATATCTTGGTGCTCATCTAGTAGTATTTTCTTCGCTAGATTTTCTTATGAATTTTAATTTTACTTCACATGTGCATGCAATTTTTTAGGTGGGTTATAAATATTATTTTCTTCATTTAGGACCATGGCACAACAAGAGCAGTACCACCCAAGGTATCCACTCCTTGAAAAGTACTATGATGACAATCACCGTGGGAGGAAGCTTGAAGAGCGTTTGGAGGTAGGATTAGAAGCACTTGTTAATTTGTTGATGGATGGATTGAAATTGGATTGTCATGTGCTAATCATTTGTTGTGAATGTGATATTTTTTTGTAGGTTTTGAAGCCTTTGCGACCCCGCACTCACACTACTCTACAATGGGATGATAGGTACACACCTTTCATTCGCCGATCGGGTTCCTCCCTCTTGCCACATTGATCAAGACTGGGCTCCCGAAGATGGATAATGCTGCTTTGACAGCGCTAGTGGACCGATGGAGGCCCGAGACACATAGCTTCCACCTTCTATGTGGTGAGATGACTATAACATTGGAGGATGTTGCCATCCTTCGTGTTGACGGGTATGCTGTGACTGGTCACATAAATCCACAAGATTGGAGGGACATTGTTGAGGCATTGTTAGGAGTGCGGCCAGATGAACCGCAAGAAGGTGTGAAATATAGGAAAACCACTGAAGTGAATTCGTCTTGGTTGGTCCAGCACTTTGGTCATCGGCCACCACAACATGCTAATGCCCTCCAGATTCAGATGCATGCTCGTCCATGGTTGTGGCATATGGTGGGTGGATTTCTTTTTCTGGATTCTAGCAGGAATACCATATCTTGGATGTGGATACCAATCATCGGGCAAGAATGGGAAGGCATTGCAACTTATAGTTGGGCGAGTGCGAGTCTGGCATGGTTGTATCAGCAGATGTGTGATGCATGTAGGAGAAGTGGTCCTAATGCTAATCTTGGTGGGTGTGCTTACCTTCTCCAGTTGTGGATGTGGGAGCGGCTTCCAATTGGTCGGCCAGAGCGCTACTCATTTGGTTTACGTAATTTGCGTCTCTAATGTTCTTAAGCATTTGTTCGTTTGAGTTCTTATTTAGATTTGACACTATGTTGCAGGATTTGCCATATGACGGCGATGTTCCCTTGGCCACTGTCGGGTATCTTTGGACCAACATTGCAAGGGTCCATGGGAACCCAGGACGGCGCTACACAGACTACACCAACGGCATGGACTGCCTTCAACCAAGTCATGTAAGTGATACACTTCACCACTACTACTTTCTTTCTTAAGGACTGCTTATATATGTTACAACATTTGCTTAGATAAATCAATATGTGTATCTAGGTTACTTGGCAGCCATATATAAGGAATGAGATTGCTGAGAGAGAATTTAGCTCGATGTGCACAATTGATGAAGATTATTGGCGTAACATTTGCCCTCTGATTTGCTTCTATGTTGTGGAATACCATCTGCCACTGAAGCATCCCCTCATCAGAGGTGACTAAATGTGACATAAATACCAGTCCCAGGAGGCTGGCAACACATTTATTACAACAGGTGGATCAGTCTTTTACAACACGGCGACACAGAGGGCACGGAAGTGCCAACGCTACAAGGAACAACACAAACGCTAACGACCACACTACGATAGCAAAGGCTTCCAAAGCCTCATCAGAGTACCACACCATGGAAGCTCTCTGTGGAGGCCCTGGGTACACAGGCACGGTTGGGTGTAGGGCAGTGACCTACTCGACGTCTTCGGGAATGTAATCGGGATCCTCCTCTGAAAAATAGTTAGTAAAACAAGGGTGAGCACATACGTACTCAGCAAATCCAACCCCACCCACGGAGGGGCTCATAAGTAGAATCATGCATAAAGTATAACAAGGATCAGGATAAGGTTCATTTCGCAAACTTACTCATGCAGGGATTCATTTCAAAAAGGTTTTTCGCAAATCATTTTCTTAACCAAAATGACTCAATGGTTTTAGGAAAATCACTGTGGAACTACCGGACTCCCCGTCCGCAGTAGCCCAGGCACACAACCACACACTTCACCCGGAAAACAACTCACACCAGAAAACATCCCAACCAAAACACTAGTTTTTGTGACCACACCGTGACTCGTCCGATATTGTGGACACGGCTATTCGAATAGGTTTGACACTCTGCAAAGGTTGTACATCTTTACCCACAAGTAGGGTACCGTCACACGGACATCTTAGTGCCGGTACGGATCCTATCAAAGCCATTACCCACCTTAGCTAACGCTACGAGCCACCACGGAAGCAACCAAGGGGTTATCCCACATAACCAGGGCGCACCTCACACAAAGCGTACCCCTACTCCTTGGTCTCCCGCCGCTCACCCGCACACCAGATGGCAAGTAGATTAACTAGTGGGGTTTATGCTAAGCCGTTGCCACATACAACGGTCGAGTGGTTGTACGATGATTTGGGTCAGGTGAGATGTCACGCAACCCGGTCCTTAACCGACAAGATGGACAACTCCCAACACGCTCAACCACACAGGTACGAGCTCACCCATACTCTTGACACACACGTCCATCCCGTCTACCCAGTTCTTTACTCATTTTCCAAACATATCCCATTCCCATTTTTAAAGCACTCACACATTTTGAAAGCACTCACACATTTTTAAAGCAATCATTTAGGCCAAAACAAGGTTCAATCATAGCAATCAAGGGTGGCTATCCTACCATGTTTTTGCAGTAAAATAATATGCAATTTATAAAATGGGTATAGGGTTGTGTTTATAAAACTAGGACCAAAGCATGCATCAAAGGATGAGATTGAACTTGCCGTCTTCGAAGTCTTCGGGGAGTGCTGGCTCGGCGTTCGGGATCTCGGGCTCCTGCTCGCAGTAGTCGGCTCCGATCTCCGGCTCGGGGTACCTTCCTTCGTTTACTTCGTCGGCTATAGCGCACACACAGGCAAGCAAGCAATCAATAAAAGCATACACAATTTCTCCGGCTGAGCTCGCGGAAGGTAATTAAAAATAGGGAAATAAATATTAGGTAGTGCGTTTTGGGTGAAGGACAGGTGGCGGTATACCCGGTACGGGTGTGGGGAAGGTTGGGCGCGTTTTGGATTAAAATCGCGCATGAAATGTCGGGTTAAAAGAGATGTTTAGAATTAATTAGAGCCGGTTAGTAATTTAGTTTAAAATAAAAGGACCTAAATATAATATTTAGGTAGGGTGAGGGTTTAGCAAAAATAGCCCAGGGGCCTATTTAAAAGGGTGGGGTGGTTTTGGTGGAATAGCTTAAAGGGTAGGGGCTAAATGAAAGGAAAGAGAGAGAGAGAGAGAAAATAGGGATAGGGGCTTGGTGGGAAAAAGAGAAAGGACAGGGGGGTTTTGGCCAAATGGCCATCCCCTTCCCCCCACGAATCGAACGAGGGCGGGGGAGGGGGCGGCTCGGCATGGCCGGCGGCGGCGATTCCTGGCGAGCCGGGCCACCGCGGCGGTCGAGCGGTAGGGCAAAACGAAGAGGGCTTCACGGGCATTCGATTCCCCTACCTACCTTGGGCTGAGATGGTGTGTGGAGGCGGGTCCTCGGGCGGCGGCGGACTGGAGGTGGTGGTGCTCGGTGTGGCGGCACTGTAGGCGGTCGGGGGTGCAAGGCAGGCTTGATTGGTGCAGTGTGGGGCAGCGAGGAGGTGGTGCCGGCTTTTCATAGGCGCCGTAGGTCAGTTCCCGGGCAAAATATCCCTCCGGCGACCTTGGCGCATGCTCCGGCGGCGTGGGCCGCGGCGGCGGTCCGGCGGCGACTCCGGCGAGGTGACGCCTCGGCGCGGTGCTTGGTCGAATCGCGGCCTAACTCGGCGAGGTGACAAGACTCCTCGCGCGGTGGTGCGTCGCGTCGGTCAACTCCTGCGGTCGGCATCCCGCGCGTGCGGCGGGTAGGCGGCCGGCGCGTGTAGCGGGCGGGCGTGGGGCTGCGCGCGCGGGCGGCCGGCGGCTGGGTGGTGGCGTGCGGGAGCGGGGAGGGGGGCGGCGCGGTCGGGTGCGGGCGCGCGGGCGGGGCGGCACGGGGGGGGTCAACGGCGCCAGGCGCGGGTGTCGGGGGTCACGCGCTGCCTGGCCGCGGGAGGAAGAAGGAGGAGAGGGAAAAAGAAGAAAGGGAGGAAAAGAAAAGAAGAAAAAGAAGAAAAAGAAAAAGAAAAAGGAAAAAGAAAAGAAATATAGGAGGAGAAAAGAAATAGGAAAATGGGAAAGGAAATTGGAAAGAATTTTAGAAAATTAGAAGAATTTCTCGGGAAATTAGAGGAAGGGTTTTTTTGTGGGTTTTTCCGGTTTCCGGGCGTCGGCGTGATTTCCGGGACGGCGGTGATGGCGAGGCGGACCGGCCGACGGGACCGCGGCGTGCGTGGGATTCTGGCGCGGTCGCCGGCCGCGGCGCCGGGGTGGCATGCGTGGGTGCTGGCCCGAGTGCGGGCGGTGCCGGCGGGATTCGCGGCACGCGCGCCGAGGGTGAGAGAGGGAGACGGTGACCAGGGTTTTGAAAGGGGTAAATGAGCTCAGCTGGACAGTTTTGAAACACGCGTGATTTGTTAGGTGATTTATTAAGAGCTAAAAACGCGGGCGTTACAAACCTACCCCACTTAAATTGAATCTCGCCCTCGAGATTCGGCTAGGTTTCGAACAGGTGGGGAAACTCCTTCTTCAACGCGTCCTCTCGTTCCCACGTGGCTTCTTCTACTCCGTGTCTGCTCCATTGGACTCTGCACACCCGTACTTCTGATGTTCTCGTCCTTTTGACCACTGTGTCCAAAATCTTGACGGGCACCTCCTGGTACCTAAGGTCTGGCTGCAGATCGATGGTTTCTACCGGTACTCGCTTCTCCTCGAGAACCTTCAAACATCCGCGTAGGCCGGGAGATATGAAACACCGGGTGTATATCGACATTTCTTCTGGTAGCTCCAACCGGTATGCTACTGCTCTGACCCTCTTTAGTAATTTATACGGCCCAATGTACCGAGGGGCCAACTTTCCGTGCACTTGAAATCTCTGAGTCCCTCGGATAGGTGAAACCTTGAGGTAAACGAAATCTCCCGGATTGAAGCTTGCTTCACGCCTCTTCTTGTCTGCGTAGCTCTTCTGTCGGGATTGGGCGGCTTTCAACTTTTCTCGGATATCGGCTACTCGCTCTTCGGCTTCCTTTATAAGTGCGGGCCCAACCAGAGCACGCTCCCCCACTTCTGACCACATCAGAGGTGTCCTACATTTCCTCCCGTATAAGGCTTCAAACGGCGACATTCCTAGGCTTGCCTGGTAGCCGTTGTTGTAGGAGAATTCCGCATACGGTAGGCTCTGTTCCCAGTCTTTGCCATATGTGAGGACGCATGCTCTCAACATGTCTTCCAAATTTTGATTCACCCTTTCGGTCTGTCCGTCTGTCTGGGGGTGGTACGCTAAGCTGAAATCCAGCTTGGTACCCATGGCTTTATGCAGGCTTTTCCAGAACCTAGAGGTGAACTGGGTCCCTCTATCTGAGACTATTCTGCTAGGCACTCCATGCAACTTTACTATATTCTCTATGTAGAGTTTTTTCAACTTTTCTCCACCATAAGTGGTCCGTACGGGTAGAAAGTGAGCGACTTTAGTGAGTCGGTCCACTATCACCCATATGGAGTCATGTCCCTTATGAGTCTTTGGCAACCCTACTACGAAATCCATGCCTATCTCGTCCCATTTTCATACCGGGATTGGTAAAGGCTGCAACAGTCCTGCGGGTTTCTGGTGTTCGGCTTTGATTCTCTGACAAGTGCCACAGTGGGCGACGAACCGTGCAATGTCTGCTTTCATCCCATTCCACCAATACTTCTGTTTTAAGTCCATGTACATCTTGGTGGATGGAGTATGCTGAGTTGTGTGCCTCATCCATGATGGTCTGTCGGAAATCTCCGCCTTCAGGTACGCATGTCCTATTTTTATACCACAGGGTGCCTCGGTCATCCACTCTAAAACCAGGGGCCTTGTTCTCTCCTGTATGTTTGCAGATCTTCATCAGATTCTCATCGGTCTCTTGGGCCTTCCGGATCTTCTCCTCTAAGGTAGGCTGAACACTCAGCTGGCGGACGTAGCCTTGGGGAATGATGTGCACGTTGAGTCGCGCCATCTCTTCTTGCAACTGGGTACTCTTGTGCTGTCTTCTTGTAGGATTTCCGGCTTAGGGCATCTGCCACTACATTGGCTTTCCCTGGGTGGTAGTGAATCTCTAGGTTGTAGTCTTTGACTAACTCTAGCCACCTTCTTTGCCTTAGGTTCAGGTCGGGCTGGGTGAAGATGTATTTTAGGCTCTTGTGGACCGTGTAGATTTCACACTTGTTCCCAATCAGGTAGTGTCTCCAGATCTTAAGGGCATGCACTACGGCTGCAAACTCCAAATCATGGGTGGGATAATTCTGCTCATGGGGTTTGAGCTGGCGGGAAGCATACGCCACTACTTTCCCATCTTGCATGAGAACACATCCCAACCCTTGTCGGGAGGCGTCGCAATATACGACAAAATCCCGTTGAATGTCTGGCAAGGTCAGTACTGGGGTTGTGGTCAATCTCTTCTTCAACTCTTGGAAACTCCTCTCACATGACTCAGTCCAGTTGAACTTCTTCTCCTTCTTGAGTAACTCTGTCATGGGCCGGGCAATCTTGGAGAATCCTTCAATAAACCTCCGGTAATACCCTGCTAAACCAAGAAAGCTTCTGATCTCGCTCACATTGGTCGGTTGTTGCCAGTTGGAGATTGTTTCAACTTTCCCAGGGTCTACCGCTACTCCTTCCGCAGTTAGAATATGCCCAAGGAAAGATATTTTCTCCAGCCAGAACTCACACTTGCTGAACTTGGCGTACAGCTTGTGTGCCCTCAATTTCCCCAGCACTACTCGAAGATGCTGCTCGTGTTCCTCCACGCTCTTGGAGTAAACAAGTACGTCATCAATGAAGACTATGACAAACTTGTCCAGCTCTTCCATGAACACCTTATTCATGAGGTTCATAAAGTATGCCGGTGCATTGGTGAGTCCAAAGGACATCACTGTGAACTCATACTGCCCGTAACGGGTGACAAAGGCGGTCTTAGGGATGTCACTTTCCCTAATCTTGAGTTGGTGGTACCCTGACCTTAGATCCACCTTTGAAAAATACTTGGCTCCTTTCAGCTAGTCAAATAGATCATCTATTCTGGGGGGAGGGTACTTGTTTTTTATGGTGACTTCGTTTAGCGAGGGATAGTCCACGCACATCCTCATGCTCTTATCCTTCTTTTCCACGAAAAGCACTGGGGCTCCCCATGGTGATGAGCTTGGCCTGGTGAACCCACTTCGCTGGAGTTCTCCTAGCTGCTTCTTCAATTCTGCCAACTCAGGGGTTGCCATCCTATAGGGTCTCTTGGCTATGGGAGAAATTCTGGGAATAAGGTCGATGACGAACTCTATATCCCTATCTGGTGGCATTCCGGGGAGTTCTTCGGGGAACACGTCTGGGTATTCTCGCACTACTTGGACATCCTCTAAGGTCTTGGCTTCCATGTTGAAAACCATTATTCTGGCCTGTGTCCTCGGGTGTGGCAGGTCACTTGTATCCCGTCTGGGTTGGTTAGGTGCACTACTTTATCGGCGCAACTTATAAGGCCATGGTGTTGGCTTAACCAATCCATCCCAAGGATCACATCTATCCCCTTGGACTTCAGTACTACCAGGTCTGCTAGGAATTCTACCCCACTTAAAATGATCCTTACCCGGGGGCATCCCAGTTGACACTTGATGTCACCTCCGGGCATTCGAGTTAATAGGGGTGCTTTTAGTAGTACTGTGGGTATGCTATGCTTTTCCACAAAACTTGAGGATATGAATGAGTGCGATGCTCCCGAATCAAATAATATGGTAGCCAAGACTGAGCTGACCAGGAACTCACCGAGCACTAGGCCTTGTGCTTCCTGCGCCTCCTGTGCATTGATGTGGTTGACTCGGGCTCGTCCGTACGACTGCTGGGGCTGCCTCATCTGCCGGTTGCTGTTGTTGTTGCCGAAGTTATTGTTGCTGCGCACCGGCATGCGGTTGGCTCCAGACATGAGTGGCCTTGGCCCGTTCACTGAGTTGGAGTAGGTAGTAGTGGTTGGCTTTTTGGCATACGGGCAGTTGGCGATGAAGTGTCCGGTTTCGCGGCAGTTGAAACACACTCGGGAGTAGTAGTTGTTGTTGGCATTGATCTGGCTGGTGTTATTCTGTGCGGGCTTCATGGCACTCTGGTTGTTGTAGGGCTTGAACTGGGTTCTGGGCCTTGCGTGCCCGTGGCTTGCGATTGGGTTCAGTACTGCATGGGAGCTTGGAACCTGGACATGGGGTGTCTGAAGTTTCTCGGCCTCTGGGACCGCTCTTGCTGTTTAGCCTTGTGCTCCATAAACTTGCGCTTGTTTTCCTTCTTCTCTTCCGCCCTCGCTCTTTCTCTGAGTATGGCCATGTTCATGAGGGTGTTGAAGTCCGGGTAGATCTGAGGGGTAAAGCGGGGTCGTCGGTTCGGAGTCAGTCCCTTCTTGAACATTTCGTTTCTTGGAATCTTTGTCCACTTCCTCGGGGGCATAGCGAGCCAGCTCTATGAACTGGTACGTGTACTCTTCCACGGACATGTTGCCTTGGCGGAGTTCACGAAACTCATCTGCCTTCCGCTTCAGTGTGGCTTCTGGGATGTGGTAGCGGCGGAACTCTTCCACGAATTCATCCCAGGTGATGGCAGAGGGATCCTTGGCTGCTGCGCAGTAGTTCTCCCACCAGGCTAAGGCTGTCCCGGTGAGCTGGTGAGCTGCCAGGAGAACCTTGTCTCGGTCCTCACAGTGGAAGGGCTCTAGTTCCCTCAGAATGGCTCTTAGCCAGTCATCAGCATCCAAAGGATTCACCGACCCGCCAAAAGTGGGCGGCTTCGTCCTGAGGAACTCTATCAGCTTCTTGTTCATGCCCAGAACTCGGGGTCTTGGGCGGTTGATGGCATTGAAAATGGCCTCCATCAGGACAGTCTGATTGGCCAAAACTTGTGCCAAGTCAATGGGAGGGGGTGGCGGCGGCAGGACAACGTTCTCTCCTCCATCTTCGTCTTGGTTTACTTCCTAGTCGTTAGGACGCTCCCTCCGATCGGCTTGCGATCTTTCAGCGTCCAATCGGCCAGAGCCTTGGTGGGTCCTGACAGGGCGCCTGGAAACCATCTGTAAAGGAGCGGGTTTTCTAAGAGATCTAGCTTTTATGTGATGTTTAAGTGGATTATATCGGATTTCTTTTTGAAAAGGCAGGGTCTACTCCTACTGGCAAGCACACAACAAGCACATAGCAAACAAGCAAGCACAGACAAGTTTTTATTACAAACCAGTGAGGACGATACATCCCGACTACGCGACTGACACTACACGAACACACTACACGACTTAGTGCGACAAGAACTAAGGGTACGACTTGGACCAGTACGGCTTCATTCCCTGGGTCAGGGTCACTGGGGTATGCTACTCGCGAGGAGAGCCATCTTCCGGGGTCGAGTGCTCTTCCAGCGGAATGAGCAGCTCGTCGTCATTCTCGCCCTTGGGGTTTCCATTTTCTTGGGGCTGTGCTGTGGCTTCGGCGATCGTCGTTGGGGGTTCGGTGACTACTGGTGGTGCTGGCGGGACTTCGATAGTTCCTCCCCATCCTACAAGAGGTGTTCCAAGCAGGACTTGAGCTTCACCAATGGCTGGAACGGGTGTTCCGCTGTTGGTCCATTCTTGCATGCGTTGGTCCTGGATTCGCCTGAGGCTTTCCTGGGCAACGGCTTCACTGCTTATGGCGGCTGCGGTCCTTGCTTCAGCTTGAGCCACTCGGACTTGGTGCATCCTTACTGTGACTTCCACTTGCTCGGCCCCACTGATTTGCTCCCTCAAGTGCTTGGCTTCGTCATCGAAGAGCTTATCTAGGGAGACAAGGTAGGCGACTACGTGGTACAACATGTCTTCTTGGTGGCGGTGTCGTTCTAGGTTTCTCATGCGGGCCTGCCAAACTGGGGTTCTGATGGCGGGAGGAAAGTAACTCATTGGTGTGGGGATGAGGTGTTCCTCGTAGATCCGGCACAGGTAGCGGAGGGCTTTTCTGAGGGCCAAAGGATAGGTGTCTCGGTGTCGAAATCCTGTGGCGGTCACGCGCCACGGCTCGATGTTGGTGTGGCGGTTGCTTCTAGCGACAGAGAGGACCACCCTACAGCGAAGAGTGCCGAGTTGCTCGTACTCTCTGCTGTAGTACCTAGGGCGCTCAGTGATACCGAGGCGCTCCAGGGAGTTGATAAGAAGGCGAGAAAAACCAGGCTCTTCCTGGCACACGCCTTGGGTCCATCCATCTTCCGCCATCTGAAAACAAAGGTAGAGTTGAATAGGTTGTGGTAGGGTACAAGAGGTAGATAACTTTATTCAGTAACAAGGTTGGGGTACACTCTTCGGGGTACACTTATTATTACTAGAACACAGCTCTAGCCTAAACATCCTAGTCTTATCCTTATGGTGATTCTTCCTCTAGCTGAATGTGACGCTTCTTTGGTGGGAGGTCTTGCTCCAGTATCTCGTCCTCGGTCTGGGTCGCTTTGTCCCAATGGGTTTCTTCGGGTTCATCTTCCTCCAATCCAGCTTCTTCCTCTCTCCTTCTACGTTCCTTTACTTCATCCCATAGGGCTTTATTGGCTAATAGAGTGTATTCCCTTTCGCTAAGGTACTCTCGCTTTGTGTTGTGTAGTTCAACTTCTGCCATGGTTGTCTTTATCCTTTCCAGTTCTACCCTTTGCTCCGCTCTTTCCGCTCTGTCAATCTGTTGCTTCAGTTGCTGGGCTTGCTCCTGGTAGAGGTGGTCAAGGCCATTGAGGTAGATGGACAGGTGGGAAACTGCCTCTTCTAGGTCTTCTTCTTCTCGTTCTAGTCCTCTCATGCGATCAATCCACGAGCGTCCTCTTCCTCTGGAGGGTGGGAAAAATCCCATTGGAGTCCTTCTGAGGTGCTGCCTATAAACCACTCGTAGACGTCGCAGGGCCTTCCGAGCAGCCTTTGGGTAGGTGTCGGCGAAGCGAAACCCAGTGGCGGAGACGAACCAAGGTTCTATGTCGGGGTAGAGCGTGCTTCTTCCCACGAAGATCAGCACCTTACACCGAAGGGTGCCATAGCGTTCGTACTCCCGATAGACGAACTCCGGCAGATCCCTTACTCTGACGCGTTCTAAGCTGAGTAGCAGCAGGTTGGGGAGGCCAGGCTGGACTGGGCAGACTCCTCCGTTCCATTCGGGGTTAGCCATCTGGAATCAGGCAAGGATCAAGGTAAGGATTTGGGAAAAGATGAGCTCAGCAAAGGAAAGGTTAGAGAGGGCTAGAGGAGGTCTCGTATCCTAGGGGTCGCGACCTACGGCCAACCTACGGCTCTGATACCACCTGAAGCGTCCCCTCATCAGAGGTGACTAAATGTGACATAAATACCGGTCCCGAGAGGTCGGCAAACACATTTATTACAACAGGTGGATCAGTCTTTTACATCACAGTGACACAGAGGGCATGGAAGTGCCAACGCTACAAGGAACAACACGAACGCTAACGACCACACTACGATAGCAAAGGCTTCTAAAGCCTCATCAGAGTACCACACCATGGAAGCTCTCTGTGGAGGCCCTGGGTACACAGGCACGGCTGGGTGTAGGGCAACGACCTACTCGACGTCTTCGGGAATGTAATCGGGATCCTCCTCTGAAAAATAGTTAGTAAAACAAGGGTGAGCACATACGTACTCAGCAAATCCAACCCCACCCACGGAGGGGCTCATAAGTAGAATCATGCATAAAGTATAACAAGGATCAGGATAAGGTTCATTTCGCAAACTTACTCATGCAGGGATTCATTTCAAAAAGGGTTTTCGCAAATCATTTTCTTAACCAAAATGACTCAATGGTTTTAGGAAAATCACTGTGGAACTACCGGACTCCCCGTCCGCAGTAGCTCAGGCACACAGCCACACACTTCACCCGGAAAACAACTCACACCAGAAAACATCCCAACCAAAACACTAGTTTTTGTGACCACACCGTGACTCGTCCAATACCGTGGACACGGCTATTCGAATAGGTTTGACACTCTACAGAGGTTGTACATCTTTACCCACAAGTAGGGTACCGTCACACGGACACCTTAGTGCCGGTACGGATCCTATCAAAGCCATTACCCACCTTAGCTAACGCTACGAGCCACCACAGAATGAACCAAGGGGTTATCCCACAAATCCAGGGCGTACCTCACACAGAGTGTACCCCTACTCCTTGGTCTCCCGCCGCTCACCCGCACACCAGATGGCAAGTAGATTAACTAGTGGGGTTTATGCTAAGCTGTTGCCACATACAACGGTCGAGTGGTTGTACGATGATTTGGGTCAGGTGAGATGTCACGCAACCCGGTCCTTAACCAACAAGATGGAAAACTCCCAACACGCTCAATCACACAGGTACGAGCTCACCCATACTCCTGACACACACGTCCATCCCGACTACCCAGTTCTTTACTCATTTTCCAAACATATCCCATTCCCATTTTTAAAGCACTCACACATTTTGAAAGCACTCACACATTTTTAAAGCAATCATTTAGGCCAAAACAAGGTTCAATCATAGCAATCAAGGGTGGCTATCCTACCATGTTTTTGCAGTAAAACAATATGCAATTTATAAAACAGGTACAGGGTTGTGTTTATAAAACTAGGACCAAAGCATGCATCAAAGCATGAGATTGAACTTGCCGTCTTCGAAGTCTTCGGGGAGTGCTGGCTCGGCGTTCGGGATCTCGGGCTCCTGCTCGCAGTATTCGGCTCCGATCTCCGGCTCGGGGTACCTTCCTTCGTTTACTTCGTCGGCTATAGCGCACACACAGGCAAGCAAGCAATCAATAAAAGCATACACAATTTCTCCGGCTCAGCTCGCGGAAGGTAATTAAAAATAGGGAAATAAATATTAGGTAGTGGGTTTTGGGTGAAGGACGGGTGGCGGTATACCCGGTACGGGTGTGGGGAAGGTTGGGCGCGTTTTGGATTAAAATCGCGCATGAAATGTCGGGTTAAAAGAGATGTTTAGAATTAATTAGAGACTGTTAGTAATTTAGTTTAAAATAAAAGGACCTAAATATAATATTTAGGTAGGGTGAGGGTTTAACTAAAATAGCCCAGGGGCCTATTTAAAAGGGTGGGGTGGTTTTGGTGGAATAGCTTAAAGGGTAGGGGCTAAATGAAAGGAAAGAGAGAGAGAGAGAGTGAGAGAGAGAAAATAGGGATAGGGGCTTGGTGGGAAAAAGAGAAAGGACAGGGGGGTTTTGGCCAAATGGCCATCCCCTTCCTTTCCCCCCACGAATCAGAACAGAGGCAGGGGAGGGGCGGCTCGGCATGGCCGGCCGGCGGCGATTCCCGGCGAGCCGGGCCACCGCGGTGGTCGGGCGGTAGGGAAAAACGAAGAGGGCTTCACGGGCATTCGATTCCCCTACCTACCTTGGGCTGAGATGGTGTGTGGAGGCGGGTCCTCGGGCGGCGGCGGACTGGAGGTGGTGGTGCTCGGTGTGGCGGCACTGTAGGCGGTCGGGGGTGCAAGGCAGGCTTGATTTGTGCGGTGTGGGGCGGTGAGGAGGTGGTGCCGGCTTTTTATAGGCGTCGTAGGTCGGTTCTCGGGCAAAATATCCCTCCGGCGACCTTGGCGCATGCTCCGGCAGGGTGGGCCGCGGCGGCCGGTCCGGCGGCGACTCCGGCGAGGTGACACCTCGGCGCGGTGCTTGGTCGAATCGCGGCCTAACTCGGCGGTGACAAGATTCCTCGCTCGGTGGTGCGTCGCGTCGGTCAACTCCGCGCGCGGCCGGCGTCCGGCGCGTGCGGCGGGTTGGCGGCCGTCGCGTGCGGCGGGCGGGGCGTGGGGCTAGGCACGGGCGCGCCGCGGCCGGGTGGTGGCGTGCGGGAGCGGGGAGGGGGGGCGGCGCGGTCGGGTGCGGGGCACGCGGGCGGGCGGCACGGGGGGTCAACGGCGCCGGGGCGCGGGTGTCGGGGGTCACGCGCGGCCTGGCCGCGGGAGGAAGAAGGAGGAGAGGGAAAAAGAAGAAAGGGAGGAAAAGAAAAGAAGAAAAAGAAGAAAAAGAAAAAGAAAAAGGAAAAAGAAAAGAAAAATAGGAGGAGAAAAGAAATAGGAAAATGGGAAAGGAAATTGGAAAGAATTTTAGAAAATTAGAAGAATTTCTCGGGAAATCAGAGGAAGGGTTTTTTGTGGGTTTTTCCGGATTTCGGGCGTCGGCGTGATTTTCAGGACGGCGATGATGGCGAGGCAGACCGGCCGGCGGGACCGCGGCGTGCGTGGGATTCCGCGCGCGGTGGCCGACCGTAGCGCTGGGGTGGCATGCGTGGGTGCTGGCCCGAGTGCGGGCGATGCCGGCAGGATTCGCGGCACGCGCGCCGAGGGTGAGAGAGGGAGATGGTGGCCAGGGTTTTGAAAGGGGTAAATGAGCTCAGCTGGACAGTTTTGAAACACACGTGATTTGTTAAGTGATTTATTAAGAGCTAAAAACGCGGGTGTTACAGCCACATAGAGTGCAACGACAATTTGGGCATCTTCAAAACTACCCTCCAGATTATTACAACACTAGCCACAGCCTCCACGAGTATGTACTTTTCATTTGTTTCATACCCTTCAAATTGTTGGTTGTCTACGAAATTACTCACTATGATTAATTACTATGTAAATGCAGAACTGACCGTCGCAAGCAAAGAGGTGCCAAGAATTGACTGGAGCATCACATCCACGCGGTCAATGCATGGAATGCGAGAGCGAACAACATAGTGCATGGGGGGCCACGACACCGTGATGGTCCGTTCAATGAGTACTTGTATTGGCTAAAACAAAACACCCGCTTAAAGTTAAGGGTTGCAATGGATGAAGAGTATATTGAGGATCTACCTTCAGACCCGGAAGATGTTTTGCCCGAGTACGACGAAATCACTAGAAGTGGGAGGCAGCCAGAGCGTGGTCCCTTCGAGGATTATATTGTAAGTGATGATACTCTTGTCACTAGTTTGGAATTTCACTTGGTATTGTGACATAATGTTAATTTATTAACCATGTGTAGGGGCAACAACTAGGAAGATTTGCTAATGAAGCGGAGCAAGCTTTGGTTGTCCCGATAGGATCTCTGGAGGAGGCCGGTGTGTTGAGGAGTTTTGTGCAAGTAATATCCTTTTTCTGCAGGCCTTTTGTGCTAGTTATGGATGAATGATCAATTTGGTTATGGTGCTTTACAGAGGATTAGACGGGGATGTTGAAAAGCGGCGTTCAAGTTGAATTGCTTGGCAAGACCGGCACCGGGACCCAAACATGTTGCTGGACCTTCACAGTCCGCACAAAGATCCACGAGACGAGCACAAAGTGCATCAACTTCAGGTGTGTGGCCTTGATAGTTGTAGGTTTGTCTTTTTTTAAAAATATTGTTGGGTACATCAATGATGCATATATGGTTGTTGTAGGAGGATCTCGTCGTCGTGCACCGGGGATTGTAATTAGATCCCCTCCACGTACCCCAGAGCCGGAAACCGAGTCCGAGGCTAGTGTAGACATCGAGCCGGGAGACCCCTCTTACACTGAAGCAACTGTGATTGGGTCCTCTCAACTTGTGGGTGCTCCTCTTGGCACACAAGAAACTCCACCGAAGCGGCGTGGGAGGCGGGAGCGTGCGGATGTGGGCAGCCATAATGTCGTTGACACGCAACCTACGCGGGTTCAAAAGGCGAAAAAGGCTACACTCCGCATCCTTAGGCTTGTGCTCGGTTTGAGTGGTTGAACGTTCCCTTAGCCTTGTGGTTGAACTATGTGGCTTGTGATCGAACTATGTGTCTTGTGGTTGAACTATGTGGCTTGTGATCGAACTATGTAGGCTTGTGATGGAACTATGTGGCTTGTGGTCGAACATCGTAGACAGGTTTGATGTAGGTTTGGGGTTTGTGATTGAATTGAACTATGCCGGATTTGCGATCAATGTATATATGTGTGAATTGGTGTTTCTTAACCATGTAAATATTTGTGGTCGTATTCTTGAACTCACTCCAAAAAACGGCACAAATTTATCGAACTTCGAACTCACAAAAAAACCTCCCAGACTTAACCAAATTCCAACACCCCAAAGAAGTGCAGTACTGGTTTTGGGAATGCACTGGCGCGACTGCTTCATGAGTCGCGCTAGGCGGCTTGGCGCGACTCATGAAGCAGTCGTGCCAAGTGACGTTGTGCGACTCATGAAGCAGTCACGCTTGTGAAGAGCCAAAACCAGTGTTGTCGTAGGTCAAAATGTCGCACAAGAGTCGCGCCACGTCACTTGGCGCGACTGCTTCATGAGTCGCGCCAAGCCGCCTGGCGCGACTCATGAAGCAGTCGCACTAGTGAATTCCCAAAACCAGTATTGCACTTCTTTGGGGTGTTGGAATTTGGTTAAGTCTGGGAGGTTTTTTGTGAGTTCGAAGTTCGATAAATTTGTGCCGTTTTTTGGAGTGAGTTCAAGAATACGACCACAAATATTTTTCATGGTTAAGAAACACCAATTCACACATAATTTAACACATATATACATCGATCGCAAACCGGCATAGTTCAATTCAATCACAAACCCCAAACCTACATAGTTAAAATACACCAAACTGTCGGGGACAGCCCTGAGGGTCCCCTAAAACAACTAGGGAAACCTTGCTTAAAACCTGCAAAAAACCAAAGCTAAACACATCTCACTTAAACGCACCCACGGGGCGCGGCCCACGCTGCGGTGGTCCCCGCTGCCCACGCTGCAGTAGTCCCCGCGGCCCACCAAAGCGGCCCACTCAAAGGTCCCCTCGAGCAAGCTCTGCCTCGCTCGAGGGTACACGCCTCCCTCGAGCGGGTTCCACCTCGCTCGAGGGTACGCGCCACCCTCGAGCAGGTTCCGCCTCGCTCGAGGGTTCACAGCCCCCTCGAGCGGGCTCCGCCTCGCTCGAGGCTCCCTCACGCGCACGCCCATTCCCACACGCGGGTACGGGCATTTAATGCTCTGGCACGGCAGGGCGGCGCCATCATGCGCTTGGGAATCATGCCCCGGCCCTGTCGCACCAACTCCCTAGGGGAAACCCATCCCCGCCACTGTGGGAGACTGTGCGGCGTGGCCGGTGTCAGCCCCATGACACCACGCTGCCTACTCCCGTACGGCTAACGCGCCGCACCCTCGAAGGGGGGCCGGCCACACCCTCAAACTGCTTTCTCGTGAACTTGCAGGGCCAGGTCGTGACGCTAGGCCGGCAGGACGCCATCCCCACCACTGTTAGCCCTGTACGGCCACCCCCGTGCTCGCAGCACCACGCCGGGCGCTGTTACAACCATTCCGGCGCCGTAAGGCACGCGGGAACGGAACGTCGCCACGCCTGCCACTGTATCCCATACGGATCGTCGTCAACAACCCCCTCAAGCCCGCCTGGGGACACCACGGCCAACCACTGCGCCCCTACCCTCGAAGCTGCCACTGTTCGGGTACAAGATACGCCATGATGGCCAGATCGTGGCAAGGACCGTCAAGGCGGCCGCCAACTCTGCGGCGCTGCACACCATACTTCCCCATGTAGCTGAATAGTGCGGCATGCTTGTAATTCGCTCTCTCCTTGGCCTATAAAAGGAAAGCGAACTCCCCCGCCGTAGGGGACACGAAACAAGACAAGACACGACACAACACACACACATTCCCCTATTCTCCCACAACATCTGAACTCATTCCGTTCACTTCACCAGGGACTTGGAGACCACGCTTCCTCTCCCGCCTTGCTTGTAGCCACCCCACTACAGGCCCCCCGGTGCTAAGCAATATAGTGCCCCGAGCATACCACTGCTGGACGTACGGCCCCCGGCCGGAACCAGGATAAACCTTGTGTCTTTAGTTGCTTGGCATCGACCATTGAGGGATAGACCTTGGCACTTATTACTGGTTAGTGTCGAGACCACATTCCGCACCGACAGTTGGCGCCCACCATGGGGCACGCGAGCGCTGAAGGTCAAATCCGTCATCAACTCCCTCCATGGTGTTTCGCACCGAGTACCGCGGTACGCGTTACTCCATGGGCAGCTCGGACCCCCTCCCCGCCGGGTTTGAAATCCGGTTCGGGGGCCTGAACTTTTAGGCTACGGGGAACGGCTACCTGATGCGCCTCACCAACCGTGAGGAGCTCCACGCACGGCGCCAAGCCGGGTCCGCCCCGGTCGCCGCTGCACGCGTCGCCGCGACGCAAACGCCGCCCGGCACGGACGCCGCGGGCCCGTCGGCGTCTCGGCGCCGCCACCGCTCCGGCCGGCGCTCGCGCCAAGCGCGGTCGAGTAACGGCAAGCCGAACGCGTCGCCTCACAACTCGGCGCGCCCGTCGGCAACGACCGCCGCCCGCCGCGGGGAGCGCACGGTCTCCGAGCCGCGCTTCCCCATCGGTCTGCGCGGCGCCACGGCGGCTTACACCGCCAACGCCAGTGCCAACACCACAATGCGCAGGGTTCCCCCTTGTCGTCACGTCTACGTCGCCAGGGATCCTAGCGCCTCCGCCGGCGACGAGTCGTCCCTAGGCTCTCCTGACGCGTTGCCACCCGCTACCTCACACGGGTACGCAGAGTGGGACTTCTCCGGCGTGCCGGACCCAGTAATGTTCAGGTGATTCCTCGACGCCACGGACTACTGGTTCGGCTGCTCCGACGACTCCAGCGCCGGAAGCTATGACCCCGCGTGGGAGTGCTGCGTCGTCATCGCCAACGACCCAGGAAATGCCACCGGCGCAACGGGCGCCAGCGACGGAGAAGTTCCGCCTGCTCTAGGGACCGCTTCGCGCCTGGCAGCGGGACCGAGCGCCCCTGCTCCTTTGCCCCCAACGGGGGCCGACATCAACGCGCAGCTGGCCCAACCCTGCGAAATCGAGGCCAAGCTGGCGGAGGAGTATCGGACGGTGCGGTTGCTTCACGCCTCTATGGTGGGGGAAGCCTCTGCGCGCGGCGAACGCATGCGGGAGCTGGGCATACAGGCCCGCGACCGCATTAACGCCGATTTCAACGTCGACAACCCAGATACGCCTCCGCGAGCGAGCCAAAAGCTCATTGCCGCCACGACGCCATCGCGGGCAATGCCCGCCCCTCGACACCCGAAGCGCGAAACCGGCACCGTGAGGCGTAGGCGCTCATCGAGCAAGCGGTCGTCCGGCCGGGAGCTCGGCGTCCCACATCCGCCGGCGGGGAGGGCGCGCGGGACGATGGGGGCGCGGCGGGGCCCGAACCCTCGGTGCACGCGGGTAGAGCAACGGAGCACCCCGCCAACCCGGGCGCACGCCGGCCAAGGAACGACTCCTTGATACGCGTGGGCGGGCGCGGGACGGTGACGCCCGCAACGTCATCAACGCTCGGCGGATGAGAAAAGCGGAGGCGCGGGCGGCCGCGGGCTACCACCCCCGACGGGCGGACGCTACGACGGCGACGAAGACCGCTCGCCAACGCCGAACTCCCGAGGACCCACGTGTTCGGGCCGGGAGATCCGCGCAGCGGCCTTCCCCCAGCGCTTCCGCCAGCCTACGACCATCGTCAAGTACAACGGGGAGACGGATCCCCGCGTGTGGCTCAACGACTACCGCCTAGCATGCCAGCTGGGCGGGGCCACTAGTGACGAGGTCATCATCTGCAACCTCCCCCTGCACCTCGCCGACTTGGCTCGGACGTGGCTCGAGCACCTGCCGGCGAGCCAAATGCACAACTGGGATGACTTGGTCCGCACCTTCATCGGCAACTTCCAGGGCACGTACGTGCGCCCTGGGAACTCCTGGGACTTGCGCTCCTGCACCCAGAAGCCTGGCGAGTCGCTCCGGGACTTCATACGGCGCTTCTCCAAGCGCTGTACGGAGCTCCCAAGCGTGGCGCAATCCGAGATTGTGCACGCCTTCCTCGAGGGCACCATGTGCCGGGACCTTGTGCGCGAGCTGGGGCGCAGCCCGCCCGTCGACTCGAACGAACTGTTCGATATCGCCACCAGTTTTGCCTCAGGCGAAGAGGCTGTGGGGGCGATCTTCGACGGCGAGAAGGGCAAGCGCACGGACGACGCGCCCGCGGAGGCAGCAAATCCAAGGAGCTCCACCGGAAGGACAAGCGAGGCAAGAAGGGGAAGAAGCCGCGCCGTGAGGCGCGCGAGCAGGGACGCGACGGCAACGACGCCGAGGCCCTTGCTGTTGACCCGGCTCGACGGGGCCCTCGACCGGCCCCTCGAGGTCCGGGGGTGTTCGACGACATGCTAAAGAAGCCATGTCCCTACCACAAGACACCGGTGAACCACACCCTCGAGCAATGCGACTTGCTCAAGCGGTTCTATGGCCGCGCCGCCGCGAAGGACGCTGAAGCCAAGAAGGACGGGGGTGATGGTGACGCCGGCGGCTTCCCCGCGGTGGAGAACGTGTTCCTCATCTTCGGGGGGCCAACCGTCGACATGTCGAGCCGCCAGCGCAAGCGGGAGCGGCACGAGGTTCTCGCCGCGGAGAAGGCACCTCCCTGCTTCCTTGATTGGTCGGAGGATGCCATCACTTTCAGCCGCGAGGATCACCTGAACCGCATCCCCAACCCGGGCCAGTACCCACTGGTGGTCGACCCGGTCATTGGGAACGCGCGGTTCTCAAAGGTCCTAATGGACGGGGGCAGCAGCCTCAACATCCTCTACGCGCACACGCTGCGCCTGCTGGGGATCGGGTTGGACCAGCTGCGACCCAGCACGACGCCGTTCCATGGCGTCGCGCCGGGCAAGCGCGTCCATCCCCTCGGGCAGATCGATCTGCCTGTTTGGTTCAGCACTTCGAGCAACTACCGCAAGGAGATGCTCACCTTCGAGGTGGTGGGGTTCAGGGACGCGTATCACGCCATACTTGGGCGGCCTTGCTACGCCAAGTTTATGGCTGTCCCCAACTACACCTACCTCAAGATGAAGATGCCGGGGCCGAACGACATCATCACCGTGGGCTCATCCGTCGAGCACGCCTTCGACTGCGACGTCGAATGCGTAGAGCACGCAGAAGCGCTGGCGCTGGATGAAGCGCTGGTGACCACCTTGGAGAAGATGGTCAACGAGGACCTCGACTCCACCACCAAGCATGCCGGCAGCTTCGAGGCCGCGGAGCAGACCAAGGAAGTGTTCCTCAGCCCTGCTGCCCCCGAGGGCAAGGTGTTGAGGGTCAGTTCTACCCTTGACCCGAAATAGGAAGTGGTGCTTGTCGACTTCCTCCGCGCCAACGCCGACATCTTCGTGTGGAGTCCCTCGGACATGCCAGGCATCCCGAGGGAGGTCGCCGAGCACTCCCTTGATATCCTACCTCACTCCCGCGCCGTGCAGCAACGGCTCCGCCGCTTCGACGAGAAGCGGCGGCGGGCGATTGGAGCGGAGCTGCGGAAGCTTCTCAAGGCCGGGTTCATCAAGGAAGCGTTCCACTCTACGTGGCTAGCCAATCCTGTACTAGTAAATAAAAAGAATGGGAAGTGGCGGATGTGTATAGACTACACCAGTCTTAATAAAGCATGTCCTAAAGTTCCTTTTCCTTTGCCACGTATCGATCAAATTGTTGATTCGACCGCCGGGTGCGAGCTACTTTCTTTCCATGATGCCTACTCAGGGTACCACCAAATCAAAATGAAGGAGTCCGACCAGCTCGCGACTTCATTCATCACGCCGTTCGGGATGTTTTGCTACGTCACGATGCCGTTCGGCCTCCGGAACGCGGGTGCAACGTACCAACGGTGCATGCTGCATGTTTTCAGAGACCACATTGGCCGGGCCGTCGAGGCGTACGTAGACGACATCGTCGTGAAAACCAGGAAGGCGGACGACCTAGTTGGCGACCTCAGCATCGCGTTCGGCTGCCTACGGGCCAACGAGGTAAAACTGAACCCCGAAAAATGTGTCTTTGGCGTACCGCGGGGCATGCTCCTAGGATACATAGTCTCTCAGCGAGGCATCGAGGCGAACCCCGAAAAGGTTGCGGCCCTCGAGCGAATGGGTCCGATTCGAGACCTCAAAGGGGTACAAAAGGTGCTGGGGTGCCTTGCCGCCTTGAGCCGCTTCATCTTGCGGCTCGGCGAGAAAGGCTTCCCCCTCTACTGCCTCCTTAAGAAGCACGAGCGCTTCTCCTGGACCACCGAGGCCCAAGAGGCGCTTCACAAGCTGAAGGCATCCTTGACTCACGCCCCGATCCTCACACCACCGCAAGACGGCGAACCTCTGCAACTCTACGTGGCTGCGATTACCCAGGTGGTCAGCACCGTGATCGTGGTAGAGCGCACGGAGGAGGGGCACGCCTTGCCAGTTCAGCGGCTGGTGTACTACATCAGCGAGGTCTTGTCCGACACCAAGGCGCGCTACCCCCAAGTCCAAAAGCTGCTCTACGTGGTGGTCCTCGCGCGGCGCAAGCTTCACCACTACTTCGAGGCCCACCCTATCACGGTGGTCTCCTCCTTTCCGCTGGGAGAGATCATCCGCAATCCAGACGCAGCGGGCAGGATCGCCAAGTGGTCGGTGGAGCTAATGGGCGAAACGCTCGCCTACGCCCTGCGCAAGGCCATCAAGTCCCAGATCTTGGCAGATTTCGTCGCCGAGTGGACAGACACGCAATTGCCGCCACCACAGATCCAGGCAGAGTGCTGGACTCTGTACTTCGACGGCTCGGTGATGAAGACCGGGGCGGGCGCGGGCCTGCTCTTCGTGTCGCCCCTCGGGGAGCACATGCGGTACGCAGTACGCCACCATTTCCCCGCGTCAAACAACATGGCTAAGTACGTGGCCCTGCTCTGCAGCCTCAAAATCGCCATCGAGATAGGCGTCAAGCGCCTTGACGTGTGGGGAGATTCGCAGCTCGTGATTGACCAAGTCATGAAAAACGCGAGCTGCCACGACGACAAGATGGAAGCATACTGCAAAGCCGTGCGGGCCCTCGAGGACAAGTTCTATGACATCGAGCTCAATCACGTGCCCCGCCGGTACAACGAGGAGGTGGACGAGCTTGCCAAGATCGCGTCAGGGCGGATCAGTGTCCCCCTGAACGTCTTTGCTCGAGATATCGCCCAGCCGTCCTTCACCCTCGAGCCGCACCCCCCGAACCACACGGAACCCTCGGGGGCTCCCTCGAATCCAACAGGCGCAGAGCCCATGGACGAGGACCCCTCGAATGAGGCGTACGTGCTCTCCCTCCTCGAGGGGTAAGGCGCCAGCGAGGCCGAGGTCATGGACATCGAGCCAGCCCCCAGTAGGGCGGACTGGCGCGACAAATACATCGCCTGGATGGACCGAGGGGTGCTCCCCCCGGACCGATCCGAGGCTAGGCGCATCGCCAGGATGGCCAAATCTTTTGCCCTCGTCGACGGCGAGCTGTACAAGCGCGCTGCCTCCGGCATCCTGCAGTGATGCGTGCCCATCCCCGAGGGGCGCGAGCTCCTCCGGGACATTCACGCGGGCATCTGCGGCCACCAAGCCGCGCCCCGCACCCTCGTAGGCAACGCATTCCGCCAGGGCTTTTACTGGCCCACCGCGGTCGCGGATGCCAGCGAGATCGTACGAACCTGCGAGGGGTGCCAATTCTACGCCCGAAAATCCAACCTCCCTGCGCACGTCCTACAGACCATCCCCATTACATGGCCTTTTGCCGTATGGGGGCTGGATATCGTCGGGCCCTTGCGAAAGGCGCCCGGGGGCTTCACCCACCTGTTAGTCGCGATTGACAAATTTTCCAAATGGGTGGAGGTACGCCCCATCACGAACCTCAGGGCGGAGCAAGCGGTGACGTTCTTCACCGACATCGTCCACCACTTCGGAGTGCCCAATTCCATCATCACCGACAACGGGTCCCAGTCCACGGGCAGAAGATTCCTGGAGTTCTGCGATAAATTCCACATCCGTGTGGACTAGGCAGCTGTGGTGCACCCACAGACTAACGGCCAAGTAGAGCGTGCCAACGGCATGATCTTACAAGGCCTCAAGCCCAGAATTTTCGACCAGCTGAACAAGTCCGGTCGGAAATGGCTCCAGGAACTACCTGCGGTCATGTGGAGCCTAAGGACCACCCCGAGCAGAGCCACTGGGTTCACCCCGTTCTTTCTAGTCCATGGCGCGGAGGCTGTCCTCCCCACGGACTTAGAGTACGGGTCACCCAGGGTGCGAGGCTATGACGAGGACACCAACCAGCGGGCCCGCGAGGACTCACTGGACCAGCTGGATGAAGCGCGCCTCGTGGCCTTGATGCACTCCGCAAGATACCAGCAGTCCCTCAGGCGCTACCAGGCACGGAAGATACGCCGGCGGGACTTCAGCGAGGGGGATTTGGTCCTAAGGCTACGCCAAGACAACCGAGGACGCCACAAGCTATCACCTCCGTGGGAGGGACCCTACGTCGTGGTGAAGGTGCTCAAGCCCGGCACATACAAGCTACCTAACGAGGACGGCGAAGAACTCACCAATGCTTGGAACATCCAACAGCTACGTCGCTTCTATCCTTAGCTAGGATTTCCAAGTTCTTCCTGTTGTAAATTGCAAAGCCCAACACCCCAGTTGGCGGCACAAATGTAAAAAACAACAATTCAATAAAAAGGGCAACTCAGCTTTCCCTTGAAACCCAAGTCACCCTCGGGGGCTACTACGGGGGGCATCCCCCCCAAAAAAATGGTCCCATTTTTTTGCAAAAAACCCACGCGCGCTAAGTATGATTCGACCTGAGCCTCGAGCAAAATTCAAACAGGGCGCGGACGGCCTAGCGGAAAGGGCGCGTAAGCCAGAGACAGCCTATGCCTCCACGAGGATACGACCCTTCTCTCTTGCCCCCGGCCCAGCAGGCTGTTTGCGAAAATCGAACTCCCCTAACTCGAATTTACTCAGACAAAGGAAGAAACAAAACAGCGCCATAAAAATAACAAACATCATTTGCTCCATCAAATGTTTGAAACAAAATGATTGTTCATTTACATGGCCACGCGGCCCACATACTAACACACAAACACAAAAGGGCCTGGCGCCTAGCAATCCTCAGGCCTGAGGAGCATCGGCATCGGCGGCGTCCGGGAACAGGAACTCTTCGAAGGCTTCGGCGAAGAGCCCAACACTGCTCCTGGTCCGCGCTCGTTATGCTGAGAGCTATCAGTTCACCCTCGAGCTTCGAGAACTCAACGTTCCACTCTTCCAGCGCCTTCTGCGCCGCCTCGCAAGCTGTACGCTCCCGCTCGAGCGCCGACCGGGCGTCGGCAAGAGCGGCCCGCTCCGCCGGAGCCGCCCTTCGCCCCGGCGGCGGGCGGTACGCTCTTGCTGGAGCTGGTCCTCTGCCGTGGCGAGCGCAGGGACCTTGGCGTCGAGGGTGTCCTTCAGCTCGTCGGCCTCCTTGGCCTTCTGCTCGGCCGCGCGCGCCCTCTTCTCGGCCTGGCTTTGCTGGGCCTGCGCCTCCCAGAGCCACGCACGGACCTCCTGGTTGTCGGCCCGGATGGTGCTCACCTCCGCCTCCTAGTTGGATGCCAACGTGCGCATCCTCTCCGTATCCCCCCGCGCCTGCTGCAGCGCCTCATCCCGATCGATGAGGGCCACGCAAATCCGCTCGAGGGTGGAGGGGCACGCCGTGGCCTGCCTTTCGCACTCCTGGAGCTGGTCGCGTAGGGCCTCAGCCCGGTACGATAGCCAGCTGTCAGGGGTCCCCAAGGCGTCAGCGAGCGCGTCGAAGGCGTCGCACCGCTCCCGGAGCCGGGCGAAGTGTTGACGGTGAAAATCCGTCAACCTAGCCATGAGTTTACCTTCGGTGTTGGCATGAATTTTATACCTTATCCATTGGTACTAACCCCCGTGGTATAACAAGTTCACGTGTGCATGTCGTTTTTGGAGTTTAATGTTTATGCAGGGATTTAGTGTTGAATGCAAGACTTTTGGGATAAGTTCATCAAGCACCTCATGACAAGACCTTGAAGTCCTGAACAAGTCATGCAATGAAGCAATATTAACTCCAAGAAGCCGGGGACTTGATCCGAGAAGACGACAGACTCCAGGGACCTGACCAGAAAAGTGCTTTGAATCTTGCAAGACAAGGAGTTGAGTCCAATTCGGAGAGAAACCGACGACATGGACCTACATGCGAAGGGGGAAGCATCCGAGAAGCAAGGGAACCGACCTCGGGCGAAGGAGCCCACGGGGCCGGGCCTAAATGGGCCCAAGCCGGCGGAGCCCGGATCCGGTCGGCCCGGGTCCATTTAGGGCCCAAACCCGTCGCCCTTTGCCCTAGCCGCCAATCGGGCTATTTATAGTCCCCCGACCGAGAGCCACGCGAGAGAAGATTTCGTCTTCGGCCGCCGAGAAGCGAGAGAAGAGAGGGACACCATCTAGGAGAGGAGAGGGTCGAGCTAGTTGACTAGGGTTTCCCTAGCCGACGTGGGAACCTTGCAAGGAAGACCACGTCGGAGTTCCCGAGCTAGAAGCAAGATCAAGGAAGGATCCGGTGGTGATCTTGTGTATGTATCATTGTTATAGTTGAATTATCAAGTTGAATCTTTTCTCAGCGATCAAGTGTTTCCTCGAAGATTTCGTTTTTCGATCGGCTTTGCTTATTCCAATTCTATTCTCGAGATAGATTACATAGGGTGTTCTTGTAGCCGCGGTGGCTAGAGGTACACGCCGGATCTTCCGAAAGAATCTCGACTTGTCTTTTGACTCGCCCTAAGCTCCCCGCATGAATAGGGATACGTTGTGACAGAATCGGGGGTCTCGAAAGGCGGATGTTTTCGGATTTGGACGGGAAACCACGATTTAAAGAGGCTTCTATTAAGATTCGATTTGCTACTTCTTCTTTTGCTTGGAACTTCAACAAAAGGCTTACCCCGATCCCTCTAGATCGGTTTATCTACCCAATCTTACTTTGTTTTCTCCGGTTTTTAGTAGATTAGATTCGTTTTGTGTCTTTTACTTAGATGCATTAGGTCTTTTATCGAAGATTGAAGATTACTTGGCTTTAATAGATTAAGTCTTGCGTCACACATTTGTTCCACGGATTCGATACCTTGGGTTCACCACTCGAGGGAAGAAGGGTCCCTTGACTACGACGGGAGACTTGTACGCTTGCGAGTCACGAACGAACTTTGATACAATTATTAACCGTCAACAAGCCCCTTTTTCTGGCGCCGTTGCCGGGGAACAAGTGATCAAGATTTGATTTTTTTATTGCTTTTTTTTGTAATTTTCAGTACTGATTTTGTTTTATTTTTGCATCTACTAAGCTTCGATCATCCTCAAAATACATCTAATCTAGTTTGTCTAACTCTAGTCTTTATAGATTTGTTTTGTTTTCTAGTTTTTTTTGCATACTTTGTTTATTGCTAACCCTAACAGGAGATGGACGGCTACCTCTCCAACAAACCCAATAATTTTGTGGATGATCCAGGAAAACTTTACAGGCTAAGGAGACGCGAAGCACATCAAGCTAAAAAGCTGGATTTTGTAGATTCGGAGTCGGAAGACGAAGGATCGCAGGAATCTCCGGAGAATTCACCACCTCAAAGTCCGCGGGAGAATCGACTTCCACCAATGGGTGACCAACCACCGGAAGAACGCAAGATTGGGGAGCTATGCACCCCAGACATCATCGACCTACCAATCTTGAACCTCGAAGAGATCGGAAGACCGTTCGAGATCAAGACCTCAACCATCCGCATGGTGCAACATTCACCCTTCACCGGCAAAGAGGATCCGAACCTTCACCTCCAAGCATTCATTCAACTATGTCAGACTTTCAACATGGATGGGGTGACTCAAGATCAAATGAGGGCAAGGCTTTTTCCGTTTTCACTACTCGGAAAGGCTTTGCAATGGTTCCACTCTCAACCGGCGGAAACGGTGCAAAATTGGAACACGTTGATGAAGGCTTTCATGAAGGAATACTACTCACCGGGTAAAACTCAAAGCTTGCGTAATAAGATTGCCACCTTTGTTCAATATCCTACGAAACTATCTCGGAGGCATTCGAGCGCTTCAACGAGTACACCGGGCGGTTCCACATCACAAGTTCCCGAAAGAAGACCTCGTGCAAAAGTTCTATCAAGGACTCACCATGGCGTCAAGGACGATCATCGATGCATCGGCGGGAGGATCTATCATCGAGCTTACACCGACGGAAGCTTTCACGCTATTCAAGAAGGTCGCGGATAATGACACGTGGGCGTCATCCGGCGCCTACATCCGGCTCAACCCATGGGGAACGTCAAAGGAGTCTTGCAAGTGGAGAAGCAAGACATACTTGAAGGCAAGATCGACTCGCTCATGAGGAGGTTGGAGAAGATGGAGATAGAAAAGAAAGAGGCTCAAGACTTGAAGGCCGCCGAAGCAAGGTCCACATGCGAAGAATGTGGAGAGTATGGCCATGTCCGCAAAGATTGTCCGGAGGAAGCCAAAGTGCTCGACTACATGAGGAAGGGAGAATTGCCGAACTTCCGCTACGGGCAAGGTAGGCCTCAATTTAATGCAAGCTCATCTATTATTAACGCGGTTCCACTTCGGATACAATTGAAGGAGTTCATGGATGAGCAAGCTAAGATCAACAAGGACACCGTCACCAAGTTCAAGACCATAGACAAGGTGTTGGAGAACATCGATAGCAAAGTGACGGAGGTCGGAAGTTCCAATCATCAAGTGCTCAACATGATGAAGATGCTCGAGACGCAAGTTGGACAACTTGCGGGGGCGCCTCACTAATGATGAAGGGAAGCTTCCGGGACAACCCAAATGTCCCGAATCGGCGAAGGCCATTCAAACACGTTCGGGGAAGGAGACCGAAGATCCGGAACGTTCCGCGGGAGCAAGGAAGCCTAAACCATCCACCGACGTGGAAGGAGCTGCTAAAGAGAAGGTTACGGGGATCGTCACCGAGGAACCCGAATTCGAGATGCCGGAAGATGACACGAGGATACCGCAACTCAAGCCACGCTACTTCCGAGGTAAACTTGACAACCACTTTGAGAAGTTTGTGGAAGTTGTGCGTAGACTTAGCATCAACATGCCATTACTAGATGCCCTACAAGTACCTACATATTCTCGTTACTTTAAAGATATACTTGCAAATAAATATGAGATAGCAACACTCGGGGTAGATCATGTCAAAATGTCCGAGGAGTGTAGTGCGGCTATTGCTTATGGGCTAGAGAAGCAAAAAGACCCCGGGTGCCCTACAATTCCATGTTCGGTTGGTTCTTTCAACTTCGAGAAGGCGTTATGCGACCTTGGAGCTAGTGTGAGTGTCATGCCGAGGGATGTGTTCGAGAAGCTACGCCTACCGATGGAGCCTACGGGAATATGTTTGGAGTTGGGAGACAACTCCATTCGCTATCCCTTGGGCATTGCCGAAGATGTACCCGTGAAGATTGGACACCACTTCATCCCCGTCGACTTCGTTGTGCTCGAGATGGGAGAGAGGGAGAAGCCGCCGCTCATCCTAGGGAGGCCGTTCCTCAAGACCGTGGGAGCAACTATTGATGTTGGCAAGGGGGAGATCATGTTCGATATCAACGGAGAAAGGAGTTCCTTCAAGTTCCGTCCAAGGATTGAGGCATGCAACATGATTGGAGTGAAGGGAGAACCAAAACAAACGGAGGGGCTGAAAAAGAAGAAGGAGCCGGAAAAAATGAACGTAACGAAAATTAAAGAAGGTGTTGCATCCGTCAAGACAAAGGAAGAGAAGCCGCCTGTGAAGACCAAAAAAAATGACTAAGACGACCAAGCCAAAAGACAAGCCCGCGCCCAAGATGGTGCGGAAGTGGGTACCCAAGATTGCAACGCCCGCAAAGAGCGTTGATCCGGAGTAATCAAGTGAAGAAGTCTAGCTATAGACTATAAACGAAGCGCTAGGCGGGGAGGCAACCCGTTTCGTCAAGTCAAGTCAAGAATAAGCTACCGGGAGGACAACCCGATTCCAGGTTTTTCGAGTATTTTTAATAATTTAGTTTTTGAGTTTTATTACGCAAAGACATTAGACTTAGAAGTGGTTGAACAATATTAGAGACATAATTCTTGATTGAATGTTTGCTTTATCATAAACCCTTTGCATGAACCCTCCTATGTGCTTGTTTGATTCTTTTCTTTCCGAGAAACCCCTCAACCAAATAATTTCAGAACCTTAACTCAACCTTTCACCCTCATTATGGTACTGAGGTTGACTTATTTTTCATGCTAAAACCACACGAGTAGAGCCACGATTTATATTCAAGTGTTATAAAAATTCAGCACGTGGTAGGACTCGCGTGAACCTAGAAATCAAAGCTTTTGGTTGGTCTCAAAAATCTTTATCCTTGGTTTCTCTAGGATTAGAATTTTTCTAAGCCCATTCTAATTTTGTTTTATTCAAAATCTTTCTTATTTAGCCAAAATTAGAACCTAAACCTATGCCCCCATGATCAAGCCGGGAAAACGTTCGCTCTCAACCGATGAAAGCAAACTTTACCGGTGAGACCAAAATCGACGTAGTCGAAAAATATTTTCGACTTACATTTGTTTTTAATGGTTTAAAAACTTCTCTAAAATTATGCTTGAGCTCTTGCATGGCTCTGAAAAATATTTTAAATTTCGAATTAGAGGAATGCTTAACCTTAAACACACCTAAATGGAGGCAATCAAGTTTGAATTAATCCTGCATGCACCATTGGACTTCCTTTTATCAACTTTCACCAATTCCACATGCAAAGGACAAGCATGGTGGGCAGCAAGCATCAACTTTGCAGGATTTTCATGGTGGCATGTGAAGCAAGTGGAGATAGGGAGCATGGACATGACCCAAAGCATGGAGCATCAAGTGGGAGGACCAATAATTCAAGAAAAGGAGTGGACGAGAGCGTTTGGGCGGTGCAACTCGTGGAGCACGCGGGCGGGGAAAGTTGCGAGGCGAAATGATCGTGCCGGGAGAAAGACGCGCCGAGGAGGAGGTGGAAGACCCCCGGGCCGGCCGGCCGGGCCGGCCGGCCCGCCCTATAAATGCGGTCCCCGGCGCCCGTCTTCGCAGGCAAGCTTCCCTCTCCTTCCCTTGTTAGTGTGTTCAAGTTTGTGTGCTCGGGAACCTCCGTAGACTTAGCCAACCATCCCAAGCTTGATAGCTCAAGAAAAAATCCACATCCTTAAATCCACTCAAAGTCCACATCCGAAGCAAAAAGTTTAAGTGCCTAGTTTACCGGTTGCACCCCGGATTTTTAGTTGAAGAAAGAGTGCAGCAACCATGTGGAAGAAGACCACAAGTCTCTTCTCCAAGAAGAAGAGTTCGTCGTCGTCCAAGCCGTCATCAACCACGTCTTCGAGGAGGCACTCGGTTTCCGAGTCTCCCCGGAGCATGGAGACGGACACGGCACCACCGAGGAGGAACGACGCTCTCCTCCTTGGTGGTATGAGAGCTGCGAGAAGCACTTCCATGAGGTTCACCGAACCTCGTGGGCACACGGAGGAGCAGCCCGCGCCACCACGACGATCGACTCGCTCAACCGCACCACCTCCTTACACCCCGACACAATCTTCGTACGGCTTCATCATCTTGTCGGCGGCGGAGGAGGAGAGGCTCGCCAATCTTGAGAAGAGGCTTGTGCCAAACGTCGAGTTCGACGACCAAGCACTCTACACCTTGGGTTTTCGCACCGACATATACTACATGTTGGGGCACCTCGGGTGGGTTCGGTTCTCCAACGGAATATCGGTGGATACCCACTTGGGTTACGCCTTGGAAATTTTAATGACTATTGCACCCATCGTTGATGATGATGGGGTGCAAAGCTTGTCATTCCGTTTGGAGGGAATCGAGCAAGTGGTTCCCTACGAGCACGTAAGGGAGCTGCTTGGATTCCACAAGGGAGCTCCGGAGAAAGTTGACGTGCCACCCGGCATGTTGACGGGATTTTGGAACATGATCTCTGGAGATGCCCATCAACAACGCAATTGCATCCGCAACCCCATTATCCGGATATTTCACTCTTGGATGTGCAAGAGGATATTGGGGAGGATGAAGGAAACAAAGGTGACCGACACGGAGTTGAATTGGCTATACTCGGCTTTAATTGCCGGTGCAGCCAATTGACCCTCTTACCTCATGATCAACCGTTGGTGTTGTGAAGCAACATCGGGGGTGGTGATATTGGTTCGGGGTGTTACCTCTCCATGTTGGCCTTTTCCTTGCGACCGGGGATCGCAAGAAACCCCGCTCACCTTTTGCGTGGTACCTCTCTCGGTTTTGAGTACTTGCGGCAAGGCAAGTACATTAGTGGAGATGAGAGAAGAGGTTATCGATTGGCCATTGTGAACCTCCCCCTTCCGAATGAGAGGCTTAGGCTTTTCACCGAAGGAAGGGAAGATTGGTTGGAAGAGGGACTACTTGTCCCTGCAAGGAAGAACAAAAGAGGAAGAATCGTTGAGGAGGGAACATCCTCCGCACAAGCGAGTGGAGCACAACCCAATGTGCAACCATTCGGCGGAGTTCCTCCTCCGCCAAGTTATTACGGAGGGTCTCAACAACAAGCATGGGGGGTGGTGCACCGGTACCCCCACAAAATTATGTTGTGCCCAACGCTAACTTCGCGGAGTCCTACGCTCATCATCCCCAACCACAACAAAGCATGGCCATTATTGGAGGGTATGCTGCAAGAAATGCTCAAAATATCGCAGCCATCCAATCCAACGCAGCCCAACTCGGTGAAGGCAACGCAAATATTGCCTTTGAACTTGGACGCCTTCACCTTGTGGAGCCAAATCAATTCGACGGAGGAAGCGTCCAACCATATTATGAGCAAGGGTATTATTTTCAAGACTATCAACATCAACCACCGACGGAGGACTAGAAGATTTAGGAACTTTAGTTTTCTTTTCTTTTCTTTTTCTCTGTAATTTTCAGCTTTTGCTTATGTGTGTTTGCGTAGTATTTTTCTGTTTTTATTTAAATTTCAGCAAGCATGTTTGTTTATTTTCAGTGTGTATTTCAACTTGATATCACCATTAATAAAGTCACCACCTTGATTATATCATTGGAAAAGTTACAAAATTCGTGCCATGATGATGTATGATTAAAATTGCAGCTTTGTTCATCTTTGTAGTTGATTTATGCATGTTTAAGCTAGTGCTCTCTTAAAAATGCAGATCTGAATTTATTTAAATGCTAGCTTAATTTTCAGCGGAGGTTATGGTTAAAATAAAGACCCATAGTGTTTTATGTGCTCTCAAGTTATGAATAGATTGAAGATGTCTTTTATGCTCAAAAATATTGCTAACCTTGTCACGAATATCACTTGTGTGTTGCTCAACCTATCCAAAGCCTTATATATATTTGAGTGCATGAACCTTAGTGTACAAGATTTATTTTTGAGTGAGTTATTGCAGGCCATGATTTCTCTGGCCCGAGACTAAGAAGCTGGTCATTCCGTTTTTGCGTATCTATCTTTTTGCTAGCCTTTTATCCGTGCATTGTGTATCCCCGCATCGGTGATCTCACAAACTTCGCCGGATATCCACCCTTAAACCAAATATCATCTTTTTGTGATTACCTCCTTGACCACAACCTATCATTGAGGATGGATCATCAATTCAAGGAAGATCGCAAGACGGTGCCAACGTTGAAGATTTCAAGTATCTCTCCAAGGAAAAATATCTCCGGTACCTACCTTATTTTTCGCCTCTTTGCTCGAGGACGAGCAACGTCTAAGCATGGGGGAGGAGGTAGGTACGGTGCAGTTTTAGAGTTAAAAAGGGAGTATCTTAAAAAAATTATAATATAATGATGAAAGAAAAAAATGAATGAATGAAAGAAAGAAAAGAATGAGAAATATAAGAAAGGAAAAAATATATTTGTGCGTAAAGTAAACTCCCCGGTTCTCTAAGAGTGCATTCAAGGCTTCAAGATAAAAAGATCCATTCTCATTTTCCAACCATGTGCAATCCGATAACGAGGACTTCTTTTGTGCCTTGGGATCACTCTTATGCCATTTGCACATGTCCACTCATCTAAAGTGTGTGTATTTTTTCTCTTTCCCCTCCTTGATTTAACATTATTTTCCAATGACCTTTTTGACGAGTCTCGGTAAGACCATGAGAAGCTTGTCTTGTTTTGACAACACCTCATTTATAAATTCTTGTTAGGACTAAACTTTCCCAAAGCTCCATATAAAGCCTACCACATGTATATGAGAGGGAAAGGAGTAGAATATATAGGTTTGAGAGACAAGTGAGATGAGAGTTCATGAGCAATACACGAGAAGATTTAAATTTGTGAACTTGGTTTAGCTTTTCTTTATCTCGTTCTTTATTTCAAAAATTCGAGATCTATTTAAAACTTTGTGAGCATGTTAATACTTGTGGGATAAGCTTAATAAGAATCTACCCTCCGTAGAGATGAAGGCTAGCACATTATGGAACTTTAATGAATTAAAATTTTGAGAGCATTATGTTTTCTCATGTGTAATCAAGTGCAAAGTTTAAACATTATTTAGCAATGATGATATCCATCGAAGGCTTACTCGAGGACGAGCAAGGTTTAAGCATGGGGGAGATGTTGACGGTGAAAATCCGTCAACCTAGCCATGAGTTTACCTTCGGTGTTGGCATGAATTTTATACCTTATCCATTGGTACTAACCCCCGTGGTATAACAAGTTCACGTGTGCATGTCGTTTTTGGAGTTTAATGTTTATGCAGGGATTTAGTGTTGAATGCAAGACTTTTGGGATAAGTTCATCAAGCACCTCATGACAAGACCTTGAAGTCCGAACAAGTCATGCAATGAAGCAATATTAACTCCAAGAAGCCGGGGACTTGATCCGAGAAGACGACGGACTCCGGGGACACGACCGGAAAAGTGCTTCGAATCTTGCAAGACAAGGAGTTGAGTCCAATTCGGAGAGAAACCGACGACATGGACCTACATGCGAAGGGGGAAGCATCCGAGAAGCAAGGGAACCGACCTCGGGCGAAGGAGCCCACGGGGCTGGGCCTAAATGGGCCGGGGCCGGCCGGCCCGATCCGGTCGGCCCGAGCCCATTTAGGGCCCAAACCCGTCGCCCTTTGCCCTAGCCGCCAATCGGGCTATTTATAGTCCCCCGACCGAGAGCCACGCGAGAGAAGATTTCGTCTTCGGCCGCCGAGAAGCGAGAGAAGAGAGGGACACCATCTAGGAGAGGAGAGGGTCGAGCTAGTTGACTAGGGTTTCCCTAGCCGACGTGGGAACCTTGCAAGGAAGACCACGTCGGAGTTCCCGGAGCTAGAAGCAAGATCAAGGAAGGATCCCGGTGGTGATCTTGTGTATGTATCATTGTTATAGTTGAATTATCAAGTTGAATCTTTTCTCAGCGATCAAGTGTTTCCTCGAAGATTTCGTTTTTCGATCGGCTTTGCTTATTCCAATTCTATTCTCGAGATAGATTACATAGGGTGTTCTTGTAGCCGCGGTGGCTAGAGGTACACGCCGGATCTTCCGAAAGAATCTCGACTTGTCTTTTGACTCGCCCTAAGCTCCCCGCATGAATAGGGATACGTTGTGACAGAACGGGGGGTCTCGAAAGGCGGATGTTTTCGGATTTGGACGGGAAACCACGATTTAAAGAGGCTTCTATTAAGATTCGATTTGCTACTTCTTCTTTTGCTTGGAACTTCAACAAAAGGCTTACCCCGATCCCTCTAGATCGGTTTATCTACCCAATCTTACTTTGTTTTCTCCGGTTTTTAGTAGATTAGATTCGTTTTGTGTCTTTTACTTAGATGCATTAGGTCTTTTATCGAAGATTGAAGATTACTTGGCTTTAATAGATTAAGTCTTGCGTCACACATTTGTTCCACGGATTCGATACCTTGGGTTCACCACTCGAGGGAAGAAGGGTCCCTTGACTACGACGGGAGACTTGTACGCTTGCGAGTCACGAACGAACTTTGATACAATTATTAACCGTCAACACGAAGCTCGGCGCTCATCTGGTCAAAGGCGCCATACTTGTCACGGGCGCGGTGCTCGAGCTCCTGCCGCCAGCAGACAAAAACCGGTGAGCGTCGCATTGCGAGGAACAAGCGTGAAGACGAAAAAATCAAAGAAAGTGGCAACAACGCATCACCTGGAAGACGCGCCACGCACGGGCCGCCATGAATCCGCAGCGCCTCGTTCAACGCTCGGTTGAGCGGGGCGCCGTGGTCACGGAGCTCTCCCCACAGCTCCTGCTTCTCCTAGGCGTCGGCAAAGGCGGGTGGACCGTCAATGCGCCCCTCTCCCGGAGCAGAGCGGCCGGCGTGGGAAGAAGAAGCCTCGGCCCCGTGCCCTTGGCCTCCTGCCACCATGTGGCAGTCCCACCGCCTCACGAGTGCCCCCTCCTGGGACTCGGGGGACGGCACGGGCAGGTTCACCCACTGGTCCCACCCGGGCGGCGGGAAGTCGTCGTCCGGGATCTCCACCACCACCGCCCGGGAGCCGCCGGCGAGTGCGGGCTCCTGCTGCGTCTCCACCGCCGCCTCCAACCGCGCCTCGCGGCCGCGATCTCCCACCGCGCGCGCGCGGCCGTTGCCCTCCGCCGCGTCTCGCGACCGCGGGCGCCGGGTGGCCCTCCGTGGCGGACGCCGCCGGCAATGCCACCGCAACCGGCGCCGCCGGCCGTGCCTCCGCCTCCCGCCTCGCCTCGCGCCGCGCCCGCCGTCCGCCGCGCCTCCTCCACGACCGCGTCCGCCGCTCCTCGGCAATCACCGCCGCCCGCGGCTCGGCGGCGAGGCCGCCACCGTGGCCTCGAGGCTTCGGGCCGCGCCCTCGCGAACTCGCGCTCGCCGTCGCCGCCTCGCTCGCCCCCGCCCGCGGCGCCCTTGACGAACACCGCTGGGTAGGGACGGACGCATCCGCCCTCAGCACCTTGGCCGGTGCGAGGGGAGGCACAGTGGGAATCACCCCGCGGAGACGCAAACGAACTGTCAGATTCCCGCCTGACGGGCACGCGACCCCACGAAAGACAATCCCTTACCTCAAGGAGGAGAAGGCACGCTTCCTCTTCCTCGACGTCCCCGCCGATGTTGCGGGTGCGGCCGGCGTGACCGCTGCCGCACCTCTGGCCGCCTCCACCGCGCACGCGGGCGCCCCGGCCGCGCGCGCGGACGCCTCCAAGGCGCGTGCCGGCGCCTCCGTGGCCCGCACCGCCTCTGTCGATGATTGCACGGGGACGGGCGCCCCCGCGCCGCGCCCCAGGCGACGCTGCTCTTGCCACCGGAGCCGGCGCCGGTGACGGGGGTGCAGGCTCCCACCTATCGGGGAGGGCCTGCCCCCTGACCTCTTCCTCTTCTTCCTCCTCCTCGTCCGAAGACGAGTATTCCTCAGTCCCCGGCGAGGAGAGCCCCTGCTGCTCGCGCAGCCGGTACTCCTCACTCCTCCGCTCGCGACGCTTCCGATGTCGCGTCGTGCGCTCCTTCTTGCGCGCCGCCCACTCCCGCTCTCGCCGCCGCGCGCGCGCGCCGAGCGCGCGAGAGCGGGGGGTGGGTGGCTCGGACTTCGCGGCGCTCAGGCTCACCAACTGCAGACAAAACATCAAAACGCGTCAAAAACCCGGAGAACTGGCAAAATTGGAACAAACTCAAGAACTCCGCTCACCAGTCGGCCGGTGGGCAGCATCTCGAGGTCCCACAGGGCGTTTTCGTTGTAGCGCCCGGAGTTGGGATTGATGGCGCGCCGCACCCGGGTAGCCACATAGTCCCACAGCAAGGGGGCCGGCAGCGTCCGCGACCTCACCAACGCGACGGGATCCGCCTCCTCGGTCATCTCGAAGATGCGGAGCGGCCTCTCCATCAAGGGGACGATCCGCCGATGGTGGAGGTGGGCGAGGACGACTTCCGCGTTCAGCTCGCGGCCCGCCAGATTCCTCAGCGCGGCCAGGAACGATTCCAACCACGCCTGGTGCTGGGACGGGGACACCACGTGGTACCAGGAGGCGGGCCTCTCCCAGAGCACCAGGCCGGTGTAGGGGGGGAGGCCGGGCTCGTCGTTGCGAAGGTAGAACCATCCCCGCTCCCAGTCCGCGTTGTTGGACGTCATCGTGCAGGGGATGTAGTCGTCCTTGCGCTGGGTCCGCACGACGAGCGACATGCCGCCGGCGCGCACCGCGCGGCGGGTCCTCGTCTCCGACGTCGCCAGCGTGTGCAGCTCAACATGGAAGAGGTGCACCCAGAGATCCCAGTTCACTAGGATCCCCAGGAAGCCCTCACAGATGCCAACAAATGTGGCTGCCTGCGAGATCACGTTTGGCGTGAAGTTGTGGAGCTCCACGCCATAGTGGTGGCAGAGCGCCCGCATGAAACGGCTCGCCGGCGCCATGAAGCCCCGCTCGTGAAAGCGAACGAAGCTGACCACGTAGCCGCTCGGAGGGTTGGGCGCTCGGTCCCTTTCCGACGGCACGAGCCACGCGGCCGGCCGTCCATCCTCGTTCGCCGCCAGCTGACCACCGGTCACCAGCTGGTTCAGGGCCAGCCGCGTCACCGTCGAGCGCTCCCACGACAACGGATCGATGATGACAAGAGGCGGTTGGGGCGCCATGCAAGCAGGTGAAGGGGCAAAGGACGAAGAACAAGAAGAAAGAGATGCAATGGCAAGAGCAGCTCCGAGGCTAGAGCGCAAGGGGCAAGAACGGTGAGTGCTAAAGGCAAAGGTAAAAACCACCCGTGCCCCTTCAATTGGATTTATAGGTCGTAGGCGTGCTCTCCGGATCGCATGCCCCGCTCGCATTAATTGCAGCTGAAATATTCCTTCGCGGACGGACGGGCCCCACCACGACCGCGGCGGCCACGCAACCGCCCACAAGCCATCATTACGGCGCGGTAACCGCGGGGCCGTGGCAGGCGGTCACATCCGCCTGCCCACTCTGCCCACTACGCGCGCGGCCACAGCGCCTGAAAAGGCGTGCCAGCGGTGCGAGATTTCAGTCGCAACCTGCGAGCATTTAATGGCCCCGTCCCTTACTGAGTAAGGTAGACCCTCGAAGCGGCCCGAGCCCTTGGCTCAAAATTAACACGACCCTCGACGGGTGCAAACATCGACCAGTGGCCTCGAAGCCCGTTTGAAGTAAACGGGCGCTACAGGCACCCTCGATTCACAAAAAGCTACTGATCAGCGGCTCGGGGGCTGGCACGGCCATAGACCCTCGAAGCCCGCAGATGCGAAAGACGAGGGCGCCCAGCCGCCACCCCGCACGACCCTACTGATCAGCGGTTCGAGGGCTAACGCAATCAGGGGCCCTCGAAACCTACAGATGCGAAAGACGGGGGCGGCAAGCCGTTACCCCGCACGGCCCTACTGATCAGGGGTTCGGAGCCTGACCTTCAACAGGTTCGAACAGGTGCCCCAGATCACCAGAGTCAGGGACGACGAGGGCACGCTCATTCGAGCCTTTCCTCGAGCCCACCGGCTCGAGGGTGCCTCACATGTCGTGTTCGAGAGCCAGCGAGGGCAGCTAGCCGGGGGGATCCCACCGAGGGAGAGCTTCCGCGCCCTCGGTCCCTAGCGAATGGGACCGAGCCCCATCTAGCAAACCCACGCAAGCGCTTTAATGGACGCGTCTCCGGACCGCGCAGCCTACCCTTATCGAATGGGGCATGGGCGTCCACTCGAACCACCCACTAACAGCTCAATGAGGAATCCGCAATCCGCGACCCGATCGATGGGGGTTGCGGAAACCTCACCCTCCGTCCCACGGAGGGACGGCGAGGGTGCGTTAAAAACAAGTCGTAGAGCTCACCCCGATCACCTTGAACGGACCCAGGCTCGGGGGCTCGACGCACGGCTACACCTCCTGGGTTGCACCGGCCGCGGATAGTGCTAGTTGCGCGTGCGTCACCGAAGCCGGCTGAAACATCGCCGACGCCGGTTGGAATATGTACCACGCCCTCTGACCAAATCCCACAGTAAAACCCCTACAGGAGCACTCACGCTCCTGCAGGGCTTCGGGGGCTAGACCCGCGGGTCCGCTGACGCGGCCCCACGGAAAGCATTAGCAACCAGGGGGGAAGGATGTCCTATCAGTAGGCTTCAGCATCTGCGGGAGCCTGGCCGGCAAACCCGCAGATGCTCGGGGGCTACTGTCGGGGACAGCCCTGAGGGTCCCCTAAAACAACCGGGGAAACCCTCGCTAAAACCCGCAAAAAACCAAAGCTAAACGCATCTCACTTAAACGCACCCACGGGGCATGGCCCACGCTGCGGTGGTCCACGCTGCCCACGCTGCAGTAGTCCCCGCGGCCCACTAAAGCGGCCCACTCAAAGGTCCCCTCGAGCAAGCTCCGCCTCACTCGAGGGTACACGCCTCCCTCGAGCGGGTTCCGCCTCGCTCGAGGGTACGCGCCTCCCTCGAGCGGGTTCCGCCTCGCTCGAGGGTTCACAGCCCCCTCGAGCGGGCTCCGCCTCGCTCGAGGCTCCCTCACGCGCACGCCCGTTCCCGCACGCGGGTACGGGCATTTAATGCTCTGGCACGGCGGGGCGGGGCCATCATGCGCCTGGGAATCATGCCCCGGCCCTGTGGCACCAACTCCCTAGGGGAAACCCATCCCCGCCACTGTGGGAGACTGTGCGGCGTGGCCGGTGTCAGCCCCGTGACACCACGCCGCCTACTCTCGTACGGCTAACGCGTTGCGCCCTCGAAGGGGGGCCGGCCACACCCTCGAACTGCTTTCTCGTGAACTTGCAGGGCCAGGTCGTGACGCTAGGCCGGCGGGACGCCATCCCCGCCACTGTTGGCCCTGTACGGCCACCCCCGTGCTCACAGCACCACGCCGGGCGCTGTTACAACCACTCCGGCACCGTAAGGCACGCGGGAACGGAACGTCACCACGACTACCAATGTATCCCGTACGGGTCGTCGTCGGCAACCCCCTCAAGCCCGCCTGGGGACGCCACGGCCAACCACTGCGCCCCTACCCTCGAAGCTGCCACTGTTTGGGTACAAGATACGCCATGATGGCCAGATCGTGGCAAGGACTGTCAAGGCGGCCGCCAACTCTGCGGCGCTGCACACCATACTTCCCCATGTAGCTGAATAGTGCGTCATGCTTGTAATTCGCTCTCTCCTTGGTCTATAAAAGGAAAGCGAACTCCCCCACCGCAGGGGACACGAAACAAGACAAGACACGACACAACACACACACATTCCCCTATTCTCCCACAACATCTGAACTCATTCCGTTCACTTCACCAGGGACTTGGAGGCCACGCTTCCTCTCCCACCTTGCTTGTAGCCGCCCCACTACAGGCACCCCGGTGCTGAGCAATATAGTGCCCCGAGCACACCACTGCTGGACGTACGACCCCTAGCCGGAACCGGGATAAACCTTGTGTCTTTAGTTGCTTGGCATCGACCATTGAGGGATAGACCTTGGCGCTTATTACTGGTTAGTGTCGGGACCACATTCCGCACCGACACAAACATTCAACATGTCCTTAAGCCACAGTTTTCAAATATTCCATAAGGTCCACGACATAAGTTCATTACATGGCATAATTAAAATAATTGACGAGCTACACAACACAAGTTCACTACTCTGACTCAAAATCAAACAATAATTCATTGTCACCCCAATCGTCATCCTCCACCTCAATTATATTGGCTTTGCCCTTGTCGTTGTCCACCACATCTTGCGCCTTGCCATTGCCCTTGTCCTCCACCTCTTGCACCTTGCCCTTGCCCTTGTCCTCCACCTCTTGCGCCTTGGTAGCAAGTCTCTTTATTGCCTCCCATTGAAATTTGGTAGTCGCATCCACAATTTCCTCTACATTGTGCTACACTTTTTTTGTGTTGTAAATTTTGGCAATCTCTCACAAGAGCTTTCATTGCCTGCAATTTTGCCATTTTTGCCTCAATTCTAGCCAACTTCAAATTAATCCCTCTTTTCTTTGCCTCCGCCATTTGGAACCACTCGGCTATGGAATCCTTTGCAAATATCCTAGATGGATCAAACTCACGCCAATCACGACACCACTTTTCCCTCATGTTACGCATGCATGTCCCTCTTCTCTCCTTCTCCTCTTCCTCCTCCCTCAACCTCTTCCTCCTCTCACTCGCACTTAGGGGCGGTGGATAATTCATCCTATTCCGCCTCCAAAATTCAATGAGGCCCTCTCTAATGTCCTCTCCAACACTAGTTTGTGAACATCCCTTCTCTCTAGCAAGTTTATCCTTTGCAATTTGTCCAAACAACTCTTTATCCAATGGAATTGGGACAACATATTTTTCTCTTAATTTATTTTTCCTCTTGGCTGCTTCCTTGATTTTCAAATACCCGGAACATTGTCCCAAATGCAGACGGAGTGCTTCCCTCCCTACAAAGCTCTCCCAATCACATGTTCTCCCCTCCTAACAAATTAATGTCAATTTTTAGGCAACACAACCATTTAAGTTGGCACAACACATGGATACAACGTTAGGAAAGTGACTTTACCCAATAATCTCTATACGACTTACCACAAAACCAACCATATCCAAGCTCAGATGGAACCACTCCCTTTCGAGCGAGTATTCCACACTTGCAACGAGGCCTATAAGGCTCATCACATGGCCATGGCTTCTCCCCACTCTCGAATGCTTGCACGTCTTCTTCTGACGGCCAATGAGACTTCAGACCGTATATGCCCTCTTGAAAATCACATAGGGGCCATTCATCCTGCACAACAAATTCAATAAAGACCTCTATATGTCAAAATATCGAGCATAATGAATTTGTCGGGAAGAGCAATGATGCTTACATGTGTTCTTTGGTTGCACTGAAAGAATGGTGTGAATTTATCGGGATGGTCAAGATCAGGAAGTTGCAACTTGCTTGGCCTCCCACAATGACACAATGGAGGGTTGCTAACATGCTTGCATCCCGCCTCTTGTTTTTTTTGGAATGTCATTTCTGGTGGATTTGGTGGTGGTGGCACCCACCGTCTAAACTCATGATATGGTTGCACCACCGATTCTATCCACGGAAATAATCGGATCCTAGGGTCAAATTTTTCCGGTCCATCAATCCACTGGTGGAAAAAGCAAGGTGCTATGTTGTATTGACTTGGGCCACCATCTTCATTTAGTATCCACTTTCTTGCACATGTGTAGAACGCCCTTCCAGCTGTTGCCTCATCCCTTGATTGCTTCACTTCAGCTGGAATGCCACAATGACACATAGGAACCGGAAGAGGTGGTGGGACGGGATCATCACGCCTGCCTCTGCTCGCCGCCATTTATCTGAAAAAACATAAAATTTCATCAGATTATTTATACAAAAGGAAATGACAAAAATGTTATTTGCATAATTAAGAAATAAAGACATGAAATCCTAAGTAGCTACCGTATGCCCGCTCCCACTAGATTGTTGATGTCGTTCCTTCCTGTTAACACCAAAAAATGGTATAGGAAAGAAGCTGACTTGTGGGCCGAGCTTGGTGATGAAATACCATTCGGCTAGGAAAAATCTTCTCAGAGGATTCGGTAAGGGACGCTTGCGGTCGGCAATACGCTGTCGTTTGGCAAAAGGACTATTTGCGCTTTTAAAGGGAAGTTTTCGGGAATGCGTGGTGACGTGGCCCGATATAAGGAAGGAACGAGTTGATGGCGTATACGAGATGGACATTGGCGTCGGAGCTTTAATTTAGGCATTAAATGTTGTACTCGTATTCGACTAGGAGTCGTGTTAGGACAAGGGTATAAATATAAACCCTTGATGTCTGTAATAGGGATCGAACATCTTCACAACTAAACCTGCCCCGTGACAAAATCGAGTCCTTTAGTCGAGTCATCGAGTTCTTCGAGAGGAGCCATCGATCCGTCGACCTCCGTAAGTACCGGCAACCTTGTATCATGTCTAGTATCATGCGGTGGATTTAGACCATGATGCAAGTAGTCTTGTTACCATGCTTAGTATCATGCGGTGGATTTAAGCTTGGTTCAAGAGGGTTTCTTGTTAGATCATGAGTCATGCGGTGGGCTAAGATCTAGCTTGGAGCTAGTTATCGGCTCTATTAGATTTGGCAAGATTTAATAGATTCATTAAGTTACCATGTGTTGCTTTGAGTTTTACTTTATGTTTAAATTCATGTAACACTCCTTTGCCCAATTTAGATTGATTAGAATCAGCTTTATCTTTGTTTGTGATCCTTATGCTACATGTTTATATCTTTAGCTCAACACGGCACATGGATCACGTGTTCCTGAGGACCATGTGTGGTTCGAGGACCGGTGGATGGTCGCTTCCTTGTGTGATGAGTGATTGACAACGTTGTGTGGACAGATTCTTGGCTAAGTATTGCAGGTGCAGGTTGCGGCTTGACTCGTGTTGGTGCAGGTGAAGAACAAGCGCGAAAGGTTGTTGTCGGTGAGGCCTCCAGGTGTGGAGAAGACAAGTAGGCTTTGTTCGAGAGACCCGGTGGCCAGCGGGGTCGAGTGCGGGCCGCATGGTGGCAAGAACAGCAAGATGAAGTCGGTGGACGGTTTCTTGGTTGAGCCACAAAACCAAGGTCGAGCCGGGACTTCATGGGAGCCAAGTCATGAGTGGTGATTGGCGGAGGCTACATCAAGTTCGCGGGGTTTGCGTTGGTTCACCAGAAAATCACCGGTTACTCGGCCGAGCCACAAAGCCGAGGCCGAAGACCGGCGTGGTCGTTCGGACAAAACCGGCCCGACCGGGTTTGGAGAACCGTCCGACCGGTTTGGGGTCGCAGGGCGCCGGAAGCTTCGAGGCGGAGGACACGCGTCGGGATCGCAAGGCTTGCGTTGAGGCTACGCAGGGTGCGGTCGCTGGGCATCCGTCCGATGGTGAAGACATGAAGACTTCCAAATCCGCCCTTGAGGGGCTTGTATCCCTAGTTATTAGGAAAGGGCATTTTAGACATTCGGTTGCCTCCATATAACCCAAGATGTGAGAGGATGGCAGCCAACTCTTGGAACCCTAGCTCATTTGTTTTCCCATTTTTCCTTCCTATTTTCCTTAGGTTTTCCATAGGACTAGCAAGAGAGCGTCATGGTGAGATCTTGTTGAGAGGGATGGATGATCGGGCGGCTTGCTAGACCTTGTATGAATCTTTTGTTTCATGTATAGATGATTCGGCGTGGTTCCTCAAGGTTTGGATGTGTTTTTCCCGGTTGTTCTTGGTGGTGATTTTCGGAGCCCTCTCTTGGTGTTTTCTTTGGGTTGTTTTCGGGATCTTTCTCTTGGGAATTTGATGGGGGAAATTTGTGGGAACCCTTCGTGGTTCTTTGGGCTGCGATTCCCCTCCCAAATTCGTGAGTAAAGGTGCTCGATTTTGGGGTTTCTTGAGTTCTTGGGTTGGAAGTGCTCTTGGCGGGATTTCCTTGATTCCTCCCTTTTGGACGAGTTTTGGTGGGATTAAACTTGGCTATGGACTCCTCATGAGGTGTTCCTAATATCCCCAAAGTCTTGTTCAAGTCCGTGGAGCGATTCGGGAGATCGAGGTTTGGTTTTGGTGGAGTTGAGCCGCGGGCTGTGTTCTTCCCGACTGTCTAGGCTAAAACCGTCCTGACCAGTTTCCCAAACTGGTCTGACCGGTTTCGCCCTGTGGGCTGTCGAGAAAGGTCTTTGAACAAGGAAGTCTTTGCTGCTCCATGGCTTCGTTTGTTCAGATGTGGAAAGGCTTTTGAGGTGTTTGGGGTCTTTGGGGAGTTTCTGGACAGAATCGGTCTGACCGGTTTGCCTAACCGGTCTGACCGGTTTCCCCTGCCTGCGTGAGGCTAAGTCCAACAGAAGCGGTCTGACTGGTTTCAGAAACGGGCCTGACCGGTTTGGGCTGCCAGCAGCCGTGTCGTGTGTGGTTCCGCTGCGTGTGTGTTGAGGCTGTATGTTGGGTCTTGCTCCTAGGTTCAGTAGCACTCCAGTGGCTACGTGAACTTGGCAAGAGAAGCTTGCGGAGGTGCACAAGTGAATTTGGGTTCATAGGCTGAATTCTTGAAGAGAATTTTTATCGGCTCCCATTCACTCCCCCCTCTTTGGTTCGCCATTTCGGTCCTTCAAGTGGTATCAGAGCCAGTTCGGGTCTTTGTTGACTCTAACCAGTCTAAGATCCAAGGATGGCGTACCAGGAATGGGGTTCGGGTCCTCCACACTTCGATTGAAAGAACTACCAGATGTGGAGTAAGCGGATGGGTGTGTTCCTCCGCGGAAAGGGTCAGATCCTTTGGGATGTCACGGTGGACACAGGCTATGTCCAGCCGATGGACTTCCTCGCTCCAGGATCGAGGGACGGTTTCGACACCAACAATAAGGCGGTCAACTACTTGTTTCGTGCTTTGTGTCGGCCGAGTTCGATCGGGTGCACACCGAGCACTTGGCTTGTAGAATTTGGACGGTGTTGAAGGAGGCTCATGTTGGTAATGCCCGGTGTTCGAGCACGGATGTATGCGACCTACCGGAGAGAGTACGAGAACTTCACTCATCTCCCCGGTGAGTCCATCGATGCCTTGTTTCAGAGGTTCACGGTGGTTGTGAACAACATGAGGGCCAATGTGGACGTGCTCCCGTACGATGATCATGCTAGAGCGTTCAAGCTCTTACACTCTTTGGATCGTACGATTTGGGGCGGAAAGTTTGAGGCTATTGTGGAGTCAGAGAAGTATGACACTCTGACGGTGAACGAGCTGTTCTCGAAGCTCAAGTCGGGCCGAGGTGGATAGGGGCATGAGCGACCAAGATCGAGGGCCCGACTGACTCTCATAGTCTCACCCTCATCGGTGGTTCAAATGGAAAGGCTAACACTAACCCATCCACCAGGATGTTCTCTTTGTCCTCTTTGATGTCTATGCCAGATGAGGAGTTCGACGTGCTTGGAGAGGACGAGCTGGCGCTCCTGACGAGGCGGTTCGAGAGGCTACACGAGAACCGGGTGAACATGAGGAGGAACACGAGGACATGCTTCAAGTGCGGCAAGACTGGACACTATTTCGCCGAGTGTCCGAAGGTGAACAACCACGACAAGCACAAGTTCATGGACAAGAGGAAGAAGTTCAAGAAGGAGGATCATGAACATGGGAAGAAGGCTCGGTCTCGAAAGAAGATGAAGAGATCGAGCGACATTGAGTCCGATTCCGAGGACACGTCTTCAAGCTCAAGTGATGAAGACGAAGAGGATGACAAGAAGAAGAAGAAGAAGAAGAAGAAGAAGAAGAACCTCGGCAAGTATCTCAACGGCCTCTGTGTGACGGGCCTAAGCCTCAAGGACGACTTCTGCGGCATGGCTCGCAGTTCGAGCAGCAAGAGAAGCCAGAAGGACGCCTCGGACTTGGATTCTGCGGATGAGGTATGTGATGAGCTCTCTTCCTTGCGCAAGGAGAATGAGGAGTTGGTTGACTTGCTTGATAATCGTGATCACATGCTTAGAGAGGCTAAGAAGCTTAGGAAGGAGCTTAGATCTTTGCTCGAGGATGCTAGGACTAGAGTGGCTGAGCTAGAAACTCAGGTTCTTGATAGCAAGCCTGAAATTGATTCTCTTAAGGCTAGTCCTGTTGTTTCGATGAGAATGATTGTGCTGATTGCTCTGCTTTCCTAGCTGACTTGACTGATCTTAGGGAGAAGTATGCCTCCAAGTGTGAGGAACTAGATGTGCTTAGGGTTGAGTTGGTTGAGCTACAATCTAGACCCACTTTGCTTGGTGCTTGCACTTCTTGCCCTGGTTTGCATGAGAAAATTGTTGAGTCATTTGCTCGTTCTCGCTCTTGGTTTTGAGTTTCAGGTGGGAGGCCCGGAGAACATTTGATTGATATCGGGGGTGGTTCTTCGGCCTCATACCCCGGTGGTGACATGAAGGTACATCACTTTCGGGGATGGTGGACAAGGATGAGTGACTTCTGAAGAAATGATAAAGGTAAGTGAATTTGTGACCTTCAAGTGTGTGGCCTTGGTCAAGTCACTTGGTTCTTTTAGCTCTTTGCCCTATCTCATGTGTGTAAGGTGAGCTTTCTGTGCTCTTTGGCCTTAATGCATGAGTTTAGGGGGAGCTTGTGAGTTTTGTGCTCCTTTGCTCTTTTGTCGGTGGTGTCGAGCCCTTTTTGCCTCCCCTCGAGGAGCCGGTGGTTAGTGAGTTTTGTGTGGGAGCTCCTTTGTAGCATATGTATAGTTTCCTTTGTGCATTTCTTGCATTTGGCATGGCATATGTAACATGATGTATAGGCATCCTTGTATCTTAGATTGCATGCATTTTGTATCATGTGCATTTTGTAGAAAAAGCTTCTCTCATATACTTTGATCACCATGATGTGCTATATATGATCTTGTGAGCTCGTTTGGTATGCTATGGTTAGCTTGGCTTAGCTCTTGATGATCTTGTTGAATGATCCATGGTTCATGGCTATACTTTTGAAAATGTCACATATATGCTCTCTCATGTGTAAATGCCTTTATATGATCTTGACATGTTTTAGTGGCTTGGTTATGCTTAATTTGTGGTTGGATAGCAAGTTTATTGATCATATGGGGCCAAAGGCTCATTTGCCATCATGAATGTTTAGCCCTCTTGCTTTATCTTATGGAGGGGCATAAGTTCCTTTTTGTCGCAAAGACATTTCATGTACCAATTATGAGTCTGAAAATGAAATGAAAAATGCTTGGAAAATATGTTCCCATGTCATATGTGCTGAATTTAATTTGCTTTGGGTGCTAAACCGTTGCATGATGCCTACCAATGAGAAGTCTCATACCTAGAAGTAGGCACATGGCTCGGTGGCTTTGACATGACATGAGGTGCTTGTGGGTGTTTGTGATGGTCTTATGATTAGAATGGTTGTCCTAGCATGAAGTTTGTGTGGCTTTGCCATTTTGACATGTTTTGCTCATGTTTAGGTTTTTGCGTGTGAGAGAGTAACTTTTAGCAAAATTACTCAAATCCTTGTTAGCCTTGTCCAATGGTTGTGAAACTTGGTGATCATGTAGTTGAGGTCCATACGAACCTGTAGAGTATCTAACTTGCTCATTTTGACATGTGTAGCATCTTGTGATGGTTTTTGTATACTTGAGAAGCTCTAGGTTGCATTTGTGCCTTGATTCATGCGTTGGCAACAAGGGGGAGAAAGGAAGGTGGAGAAAAGTTGCTTTGTACCCCTGGAACCTATCCCAAGTGTCAAGGGGGAGTTTGTGCAATTCTTTTGCATTTTTGGCTTTTGGGGGTGTGGTCTGCTATGTGAAATCGGCCTGACCGGTTGTGGAAACCGGTCTGACCGGTTTTGGTGGAACCGGCCTGACCGGTTATGGGAACCGGTCTGACCGGTTTGTGCCCAGAGTTGGCACTTGATCAGGGGGAGCTTGCATATGTGCAGGGGGAGCTCTTGTGTGCTTTGGTGGTTTGTGCTCTTTGCTTGAGCATGGTTTTTGTCTCGGATGTGTCGAGCCGTTGCCCTTGCCTAAGGGGTCCGAGACTTGTCTTCTTCAAGTGATCTCGTTCTTTGCCTTTCTTGGCTTTCGATCGCTTGTTGGAGTTTTTCTTGTTGTTTCTTTTCTGTTTTCCTTTTCTCCTTATTTACCAAATGTGTGTGTTGTCAATGCACTCATCAAGGGGGAGATTGAGGACCATGTGTGGTTCGAGGACCGGTGGATGGTCACTTCCTTGTGTGATGAGTGATTGACAACGTTGTGTGGACTGATTCTTGGCTAAGTATTGCGAGGTGCGAGGTTGCGGCTTGACTCGTGTTGGTGCGGGTGAAGAACAAGCATGAAAGGTCGTTGCCGGTGAGGCCTCCAGGTGTGGAGAAGACAAGTAGGCTTCATTCGAGAGACCCGGTGGCCAGCGGGGTCGAGTGCGGGCCGCATGGTGGCAAGAACAAGAAGATGAAGCTCGGTGGACGGTTTCTTGGTTGAGCCACAAAACCAAGGTCGAGCCGGGACTTTATGGGAGCCAAGTCATGAGTGGTGATAGGCGGAGGCTACATCAAGTTCGCGGGGTTTGCGGTGGTTCACCGGGAAAATCACCGGGTTACTCGTACCGAGCCACAAAGCCGAGGCCGAAGACCGGCGTGGTCGTTCGGCCAAAACCGGCCCGACCGGTTTGGAGAACCGGTCTGACCGGTTTGGTGTCGTAGGGCACCGGAAGCTTCGAGGCGGAGGACACGCGTCGGGATCGCAAGGCTTGCGTTGAGGCTACGCAGGGTGCGGTCGCTGGGCATCCGTCCGATGGTGAAGACATGAAGACTTCCAAATCCGCCCTTGAGGGGCTTGTATCCCTAGTTATTAGGAAAGGGCATTTTAGACATTCGGTTGCCTCCATATAACCCAAGAGGTGAGAGGATGGCAGCCAACTCTTGGAACCCTAGCTCATTTGTTTTCCCATTTTTCCTTCCTATTTTCCTTAGGTTTTCCATAGGACTAGCAAGAGAGCTTCATGGTGAGATCTTGTTGAGAGGGATGGATGATCGGGCGGCTTGCTAGACCTTGTATGAATCTTTTGTTTCATGTATAGATAATTCGGTGTGGTTCCTCAAGGTTTGGATGTGTTTTTCCCGGTTGTTCTTGGTGGTGATTTTCGGAGCCCTCTCTTGGTGTTTTCTTTGGGTTGTTTTCGGGATCTTTCTCTTGGGAATTTGATGGGGGAAATTTGTGGGAACCCTTTGTGGTTCTTTAGGCTGTGATTCCCCTCCCAAATTCTTGTGTTAAGTGCTCGATTTTGGGGTTTCTTGAGTTCTTGGGTTGGAAGTGCTCTTGGCGGGATTTCCTTGATTCCTCCCTTTTGGACAAGTTTTGGTGGGATTAAACTTGGCTATGGACTCCTCATGAGGTGTTCCTAATATCCCCAAAGTCTTGTTCAAGTCCGTGGAGCGATTCGGGAGATCGAGGTTTGGTTTTGGGGGAGTTGACCCGCGGGCTGTGTTCTTCCCGATCGTCCGGACTAAACCGGCTCGACCGGTTTCCCAAACCGGTCTGACCGGTTTCGCCCTGTGGGCTGTCGAGAAAGGTCTTTGAGCAAGGAAGTCTTTGCTGCTCCATGGCTTCGTTTGTTCGGATGTGGAAAGGATTTTGAGGTGTTTGGGGTCTTTGGGGAGTTTCTCGGGACGGGAATCGGTCTAACCGGTTTGCCTAACCTGGGTCCGACCGGTCTCCCCCGCTCGCGTGAGGCTAAGTCCAACGAAGCGGTCCGATCGGGTTTCGAAACCGGCCCGACCGGTTTGGCTGCCGGCCACCGTGTCGTGTGTGGTTCCGCTGCGTGTGTGTTGAGGTCGTTGGTTGGGTCTTGCTCCTAGGTTCAGTAGCACTCCAGTGGCTACGTGAACTTGGCAAGAGAAGCTTGCGGAGGTGCACGAGTGAATTTGGGTTCATAGGCCGAATTCTTGAATAGAATTTTTATCGGCTCCCATTCACTCCCCCCCTCTCTGGTTCGCCGTTTCGGTCCTTCAGTTCCCAAATAGCCGAACCCGAATCAATCTAAGTTGTCACGTGTTGCCGGTTCAAGCTTGTTAATTTTGTATGAATCTTGAAAGAACTGAGTATCATATGGTAGATGCAGGTTTTTGGGTTGTTTTAGAGCTAATCATCCGGTGGATTAGATTTCGATTCAATCTGATAGGTTTAGCATCTTTGGCAATGTTTGTTCCTTCTCCACGGAACCCGATTCGGCTGTACAACTGTATTTGGTTGTGCTACCATGAGTAAAACGTGTTCATAAGTTTGTTTTAATTAATGCGTGCTTTTAGCCTTCCATATTTAGATAGTATCATGCGGTGGATTAATCTCTTTGTGGTTGATTTCAAACAAGTTGTATCATGCGGTGATTAACTTGTTTGGTATCATGCTCGACGGGTTTGAAAGTGCCTAGGCATGCGGTAGACTAGTACTTTTGGCCTATGCATGCTTATTTATTTCATATTTGTAATCTTGCTTTTACCTTATTTTCTTTAAATCATTGTTTGTTCTCGAGAATCGGTCATGATCATGTACGAGCAACGCTATTTAAACAAAGACCGATTATTCGTCATGCTTACGTCATCCGTTCAGCTATATCATGTTTTTCATGTTTAACAGCTCCCGAATGATATTTGAACTATTGGCAGATAGCTTGTTGTAGCTATATGTCATTTTAATTGGCTTTCTAGCCGTAAATATGGAACTGTCTGGTACCACCCGGCAAGTTCCAAGTTTGTATCTAACTACTTTTCATCCTTTGTCAGTTTCAGGAAAATTGACTGGCACGCTTCGGGATTCATCACGTGTGTTAAGCCAGGTTTATTCGGCTTGCTGTGTGCTTGGCGCGGGGTGCTAATTTTGCGTCAACTCACTTTTTGGCACGCCCGGTGGGACCCTCTAGTTGATTCAAGATGCCTGACATTCAAGATGTCATGGATGTCACCATTGATGATCTGTCTCCGGAGCAGCAAGTGCAGTTGAAAGATGCCATTGACCAGTTTCAACAAAAATGCTTAATGACATTTGTCAAGAACAGAAGTGGTGTGCCATACCTCAAGTCTGATATGCCTAGGGTTCTGTTACCAGGGGAGCCCGATTCCTCGTCTGCTCAAGAGAAACAGGAGGTTTTGAATGCTTTTCGGGAGACTATTGACAACGTAATGGTTAAGCACCATACTGCCTTCCTGAATATGGTCAAGCAGATGATGGTCGGAGTCTTTGGCCCAGGCATGGAGAGGATGCTTAGTCGAGTATCCCCTCAAGCATCTACTGTGAAGGTTGGAGAAACCAGTACTGCTCAACCAGCTCGAGATGCAAGTGCTCAACCGCCACTGCAAAGCCAACCAATCCAACCGCCTCCGCAGAGCATGGGAAGTCAACCGGTCCAGCCGCCTCTACAAAGCAATGGAGGTTGCCCAGTCCAACAACCGAACCTGTATCAGGCAAATGTGTCTACATATGGAGATCTGGTGTTCGGTTCATCTGGACTACCACCTAACTCTACTTACAAGATAGCCCCGGCCAACAATGGGTTGCAGAAGAATATGTACGGTGGGGGCTATTCAGAAGTCATGGACTATGGCGCCATTGACGCTTTCCCAAACCCTGGATATGGTACAGCTGCAGGAATGCAAGATGCTAATGATGATATCTTGGTGCAGAAAATGGCCGATGTTTTGCAAAATCCATTTGGCCTTAAACCTAAGATGCAGGGACAAGCTTATACGCCTCTTTTCCCAGAGTGGTACCACAGGGTGATCTTGCCACCAAGGGTGAAACCTCCTACAGAGTTCACAAATTCTCTGGGCAAGATGATACAAGTACTGTGGAGCACATTGCCCGATACTTGATGCAGCTTGGGGAAGCTTCAGTTGATGAGGCGTTCAGGGTCAGATACTTCCCTTTGTCATTGACAGGCCCGGCCTTTACATGGTTTTCTTCTTTGCCTCCTCAATCGATCGACACCTGGAAAGATTTGGAACAGAAGTTCCATGCTCATTACTTCAGTGGTAGCACTGAGAAGAAGATAATTGATCTGGCTACCTTGAGACAGAGACACAATGAAACGCCCATGGAATTTCTCAGAAGGTTCAGAGAGGTCAAGGGCATGTGCTTCTCTTTGAATTTGCCAGATGATCAATTGGCTGATATGGCTGTTGCAGGAATGTTACCAGCTATTCGAGAGAAGCTGTTCGGCATGGTGTTTGACAACCTTGGTTAGTTGTCTCAAAGGTTGTCATTAATGAGCAATCAAGCCTACGGATTTAAGAAAGACTTCGGGTTTGCTAAGCACAACGATATAGCTGATATCTACAACCAGTTCCTCGAAAGAGCTAATCAAGTGGAGGAATTTGATGATGATGAGGAGATAGCAGCAGCTGAGATCATGTGGGGCAAAGAGCCATTAACTATGAACCAAAGATGGATAAAGCAAGCCAAGGGCACGTATGATTTTGACGTGACTAAGGCTGACAAGCTCTTTGAGTTCCTGGTAAAGGAAGGCCGAATAAAATTGCCAGAGGGGCATTCTATGCTTCGGCCCGATGGAGTTAAAGAGAAACGTTACTGTGGTTTTCATGACAGAAACTCTCACTCCATTAATGATTGTAGGGTTTTCAGGATGAGGATCCAGAAAGCTATCCAGGAGGGTCACTTGAAATTTGACAACAAGATGAAGCTGGCTGGCCACCCTATCCCTCAGAACATGGTTGGCTTTTCTGTTAATATGGTGACTGCTGAGGAGAAGGGGAAAGTAAAGGTCTTAACTTCAGCTAGAGCAAAGCAAGATGGATCAGTTGATCCTACACGTCAAGTGACAGTGGAGCAAGTCCACAAAAAGGCTCCTCGCATCCTGAGAAGCCAGATTGAAGTTGGGGAATCTTCCAGATCCAAGCCCAGGGTGACTACATGCATTCTCCTTAACAAGTGGCAGCGTCAACAGGAAAAGGAACGCTACCAGAAGTAGAAATACGAAGAGGAGAAGCGGAGGTTTGAAGAAGAAGCGCACAGAAGAGAGCTAGAAAAGCATGCACGAGAACAGGACCGTGCACATTGGGGATGCGCATTCTTCAGGCATTGCTGGAACGAGCTTACGTCATACATTCGACAATGCTCTGTTTACACGCTTTATCAATTACCGAATGATATTTAAATTGCCGACAGATAGCTTGTTTGTGTTTATATGTTGTTTTAACTGGCTTTATAGCCGTAAATACGGAACTGTCTGGTACCACCCGACAAGTTCCAGGTTTTATCTAACCGTTTTCACCCTTTGTCGGTTTCAGGGAAAATTGACTGGCACGCTTCCGGATTTCGACACCCGGGCCACGTGTGTGAAGCCAGCTATTTCGGCTTATTGTGTGCTTGGCGTGAGGTGCTGATTTTACGTCAACACTGATCTCTTGAGCTTGAACACTTTCAATCTTGCCATACTTGATCAATATCCACTTGAGGGCTTTCAACATAGCCTTTGACTTGAGCACGTCCATCCTTGAGCTAGTGACTTAGAATCTTTTCATATAACATAGGAATGCACACTTGGATCCATAAGTCACTCCATATTGCCAATCTTAACAAGTTGATGACTTGCAATGCTTCCCTCGGTTAAGGTTTGAATATGATACTTGAAGACCCCACGGATGCTAGAACTTCACCTTAGCAAAACACTAATGGCGACTTAGCTACGGCCCCAAAGATTGCTTAGTCCCTCACCCTAGACATCTCGGTTGATCTCTTCATCACTTATCCAATCCACTTTGAGTTCCACTTTGCTTCATACACAATTAACCTTCATTTGAAAATCCCGCTTCAAATGCTTGATCTTGATTGACAACGAATGTGCAAGCTTCCAATTTAGAACCATAGTGTGTACACTCATTATTATGTTCTCTTTCAATAAACACATGAAGTCTTGCACCATATACTTGTCTTTGTCAATGTGAGCCATAATATTCATCCACAAATAAATACTTCAATAGTTGCTCATGAATATATAAAGAAAATCTGCTCACAATTTTAGACAAATTCATTAGTTCTTTAATCTCCTTGTCATTCAATTCACCAAAATCCACTTAGGGGCCTAGATGCACTTTCAAAATTCCAAGAACCATGGGAAGGGTCGTTCATAGCCAAGGAAACAAGCATGCTAGGGGCTTTTTGCCTGTTAAGCCAAACTGGCGAAGAACTACCATATTCGTGGAATGTCGATAGCTTGAAGAGGTATTACCCTTGAAAGTCCCGAAGTTAGCTATATTTATTTTTGTTCAGCGTTTCTTTTCATAAGTTTACATTCTGTAAAAATTTGAGAAAACCGAACCACGAGTCTATAAGTGGTTTCGGGAACAAAAACATTTACTTTTCACAATTTCCTTAGAATAAGGAGGACCGTACTCTTTTCCTTGCAAAGGGGGCTCTAAATAAAGAGGCAAGGTTTTTAATGAGGCAGATCCTATATAATACTCTTTGTAATATATATGAAAAGAGTTTGCCCCAAATCATGTGTCTCATGGGCTCAACCATGTGAAAATTCGTGAAAGGCTTCGTGATAGCCATAATTCCATCGTGTGAAAGAAAAATTCGTGAAAGGCTCCGTGGTAGCCAGAATTCCATCATGTGAAAGAAAAATTCGTGAAAGGCTCCATGATAGCCAGAATTCCATCGTGTGAAAGAAAAATTCGTGAAAGGCTCCGTGATAGCCAGAATTCCATAGTGTGAAAGAAAAATTCATGAAAGGCTCCGTGATAGCCAGAATTCCTTCGTGTGAAAGAAAAATTCGTGAAAGGCTTAGTGATAGCCGAAATTCCATTATGAGAAAGGAAATATTGTCAAGGGGCTCTATGATAGCCGATGGCTCCCTGAAAGCCTAAATCCCACCGTTGAAGGGATTCCCACCGAAAGGACGGAGACAACAATAAGTTGTGGCCTAAATCCCACCATTGAAGGGATTCCAACCGAAAGGCCGGAGACAACAATAAGTTGTGGCATAAATCCCACAATTGAAGGGATTCCCACTGAAAGGCAGGAGACAACAATAAGTTGTGGCCTAAATCCCACCGTTGAAAGGATTCCCATCAAAGAGGCCTGAAACAATAACAGGTTGTGGCACAGTTCCCATCGTGAAGGGATGATTTACCAAAAATTCAGAAATAATTTAGGAGTGTGACTAACAAACTATATATGTTTTCGTTAAGAGTTTTCATGAATCGCGAATCGTATTTGATAATAGTTTATTCAAGAATCATCAGAAAATTTTTTCCCAAGAGGCCAAGGGGCTGGATTCTCCGCGAAAGCTAACATTCAAGAGACAAGATGGTTGAAGCAACTGAAACTTGCGATATCAACCAGGGCAAGTATGCCAAGCGAAGTAAAGTCCACAAAATTCGTAAAACAAATTTTGTCGACTTATACCACAATCGTCGTGATCTCAAGATTAGCGATGCAATACGCAGAAGGTTCGCACAAAAAGATGGTAGCGAGGAGTTTTTTAACCATTAGACGAGGAGTTTTTTAACCATTAGACAATAGCGAAATTTTGCGTGCAAAACGGCAAGGTGGGGAAGGGTGACATTTTTTTCATCAACAAAAAGGTCTTTATTGCCTTAATTACACACAAAATTTCGCACACAAGTTAAGCACATGTTATAGTCGAAATTAGAATGAAAGCTCGACAATGTGCCCAGGGTCGCGACTACTATTTTCTACAACATCACTAGCATAAGCGAAATCGTGTTCATCAGTTCTTGGGCTAAGGGGCTCTGTCTTCACAAGGCTCGAAGAACTCGAAGCCGCAGCAGCAGGAGTGTCGCCTTCACGAAGAAGAAAAAACATGGAAAGATCAAAACTACATATCGCAAAATTTAGAGAAGCTTCAAGTCAAAAATCGGAAAAATCTCGATCAAGATGAGCCTCCTTAAACAACCGCCAGTCTTCACCGCTAACCACTTGATTTCCACGATGAATTCGTAAGGGTAACACATCCTGCGCAGGCCACCTTGCAGGACCTGCGCAGGTTAAACTTTACAAGACAATTGTTCAAAGGAGGGTTCGCAACCCACGAATTTACAAGCTTTATACAAATCGCCTCAAAGGCAAGTTTTCAAGCATCTCAGCCGGTGATGTCAACCTTCAGGGAGGATTCATCGTGGTCAGAACTATCCTCAGCATCACCGCTGCTGCTGCCGTCACCGCCGTCTTCGCCAGAGTCTTCTTCGACATTATCAGTGTATTCATTATCCTGATCTTCGGAAGAAGACTCCAACGCCTTAGTGCCTTTCCCTCGCGTTTCTTCTTGAATTATCTGAAAAGAACAAACGAAAGGATCTAAGAAAACCAAAGACAGAAAAATCACGAATTTACAAAAGCCAGCAACATCTTCGAGAAACCAACCTGGTCCAACTTAGCATGGGCAATGTTCTTTGCAACTTTCTTCCCAGTGGCAAATCAGAATTCCCTTGCAAATTTAGCCTTGATAGCCAAAACATCTTCGTTGGGGCGAATTCTTGAAGTGCTCGAAGCGTAGGGAAATTGTGAAAGTTTCTCATGAAACTTTACAAGGTCAGCACAGTCGATGTCGTGAAGGAGCTTCAAGATACTTTCAACTGAGAAAGTGGCAGCGAAATCGCTTGCACCAGAAATAACCCCAGGAAGTGCCTTAAACTCTGTGTCGATCCATTTCATAAAAGCGGAAATTTCCGTGCTAGCAGGAAGTGGAGCAGGACGAACACCAAATTCCCTCAAGGCTTTTTCGTACTCAAACAAAAGCTTCAACTGATTTTTAATGTCTGAAACCTCTTTACCGAAAGCCTCGTCTCGGTCAGCCAATGCTTTCTCAAGTTCTTGAATCTTCTGCTCTTTGCTGCTCAAGGTTTTCGCAAGTTCGATTGAGGACCAGGAGCGTCCCGGTGGTCGATGGATGACCGCTCCTCAGTGATGAGTGATTGACAACGGGTGTTGGACTGACTCTTGGCTTAGTGCGCAGGTGTAGGCTGCGGCCTAGTTCGTGTTGTTGCAGGTGAAGAACGGGCGCGAAAGGTCTTCAGCCTTGAGGGACCTCCAGGAGATGGAGAGACAAGTAGGCTGGGTTCGAGGGACCCAGTGGACAACGGGACTAGGTGCGGGCCACATGGTGGCGATACGAGCAAGACGAAGTCATGGACAATCGAGCCGGTGCACGGTGGCGGTCGAGTCAAGGGGCTTGGCGGGAGGCCGGGCCGAGCACGCGGGGTTTGGTGGTTTGCCCACAAAACCATCGGAGGACGGTTTATTGGTTTGGGCCTCAAAACCAAGTCCGAAGACCCAACACGACGGAGACGGGATTTGGGCGTGTCGGGAAGCTTCGAAGCGGATGACACGCGGCGGGATCACATGGCTTGCGTCGGGAGGACGCGGGGTGCGGCGAAGGCGTGGCCGTCCGATGGCAAGACCCACAAACATTACATAAATGCCCCTGCGTGGGTTGTATCGCCAGTAGTTGAGTTAGGGGTAGTTGAGTCATTTCCCACACCGGCGGGACCCGATATATAAGCCATGAGTGTGTGTGGATGGGGCTCTCTCTCCGCGACTTAGGGTTTCATTTCCTCCCTCCTATTTCTCATTTTCGTAGCTATTTTCTTCTCCATTTTCTCTAGGCTAGCATGAGAGCTTCATGAGAGATTTGTTGAGAGGGATGGATGCTGGGGCGGCATGCTAGACCTTGTGAATCTTTCCTGGTTTGTATAGAAGATTCGGAGTTGTGTTTTTCGTGGTCTTTTTGTGCTTGTTTTCGTGCCTTTGCTCTCGGTGTGATTCCGCGGATTTGAGTGGGTTTCTCCCCGGATTTCTTTGAGGGAAACATGGATATATCTCTCGTGCATCTTTGTGATTGATCTTGTGCCCTCAAACGCCGGGAAACCACTTCGATTCGGGGATTTTCGTTCGGTGCTCTAGCTTTTGGTGGTGCTCAAAGGATTCGCGATTTCCAGTGATTTAGGGAGTTAGGAGGCAAGATTTTTGGGCTATAGCATCCTTGTGTGATGCTTTTCAAGTCCCAAAACCCTTGTCTCCACAGCTTCAACCGTTTGGGAAATCCGATGATGATTTGGGAAGTTGACTTTCGGGGTCGTGCGTTTTCTGCTCGGTCCGCACCTCGCGGACGGTCCGCGAGGACCAGGCGGACAGTCCGCGCCGCTCCAGTTCGTCGCGGTGTTCTTCGTGTTCTTGCTTCGTTTCGTTTCGATCCGGTTTTGCTTTAGGTTATCGTTGCAGCCGGTTTGCGGATGGTCCGAGCTTAAGTAGAGGACGGTCCGGTACCCGCGCGGACGGTCCGCCGGGCCTTCGCGAACGGTCCGTTTTCTCGGGTTGGTTCTGGTGGTTCTGTTCGCTTTAACGGACGGTCCGTGGTGCAGGGGCGGACAGTCCACGGAGTGCGTGCGGACGATGCTCGCGCGCGCGGGCGGACGGTCCGCGAGGTCGGTGCGGACGGTCCGCCCCTCCTGGCCGGACGGTCCGCAAGAGCCTGAGTGCTTTGTCCCTTGGTTCGATTCCTCCCTTCCTTTCTCGTGCTTCCGCGTGTGCTTCAAGGAATCGTTCCTAAGACTAGAGGTTGATCCATAACCTCGTTGTCTTGGCGATTGGCGTGTGATTTGATCCAGCGCTTGTGTGTGACCGGGATTTGACTAGGGTATAGGCCGGGTTCTTTGTGAAGAATTTTTACCGGCTCCTATTCACTCCCCGCCCCCTCTCTAGTCGCCATCTGATCCTTCAATTGGTATCAGAGCTTGGTGCCGAATTCTTTGCGACTTTGACAAGTCTCGAATCCTAAGATGGCGTACGTTGAGCGGGGCGGTCCGCCGCACTTTGATGGCAAGAGTTACCACAAGTGGGTGGCCCGAATGATGATCTTTCTTCGTGGGAAGTTGTTGGATTTCATTGTGCTTGACAAGACCTATGCTATTCCGGCTAACATCCATACTCTTATGGTGACCGATGCTGGTGCTAAGGCCAAGTATGAGGCTAATGCAAAAGCCGTTGATCACTTGGTCCGAAGCTTGTGTGATCCAGAGTTTGAGCGTGTTCGCCATTTGAATCTTGCTTGGCAAATTTGGGAGAAGTTGTTGGTTGCTCACGGTGGTGATAACCATGTGAAGGCTCGCCTCTTTGTTTCTTACCGGATGCAATATGAGAACTTCACTCCACTTCCGGTGAGGACATTGATGCGATGTTTCAGAGGTTCACCGCCATCGTGAACAACATGAAAGCTAATGTTGAGGATTTTCCTTACACCGAGCATGATCGAAGCTTTGAAGCTCTTGCATGTCTTGGACCCAAATGTTTGGGGTGCTAAGGTTGAGGCCATCAAGGAGTCTGGGCAATATTTGACTATTGAGTTGGATGACCTCTTTTCTAAGCTCAAGTCGGCTGAGGTTGACAGGAAGTTGCAATCCAAGCATGAGGGCTCGACTGACCATAGTCTTGCTCTTGTGGGCGGATCAAAGAGTAAATCTAACCCTTCCTGTCGACAGTTTTCCTTGTCTTCTCTTATGTCTATTCCAGATGAGGAGTTTGATGTGCTGGGCGAGGAGGAGCTAGCCTTGCTCTCAAGAAGATTTAATCGACTACACGAGAATCAGAGGAATGCAAGGCGGAGCTCAGGGACGTGCTACAAGTGTGGCAAGCGTGGCCACTTCATCGCCGAATGCCCGGAAGCGGAGGAGAACAAGTACAAGACAAGCGAGTACAAGGCGCACCCGAGGCGTGAAGACAAGTAGTCCTCCAAGGGCAAGCACTTCAGCAAGTCCAAGAGCAAGGACAAGGAGAAGCGGCGACCGAGCAAGGGAGGCTACAAGAAGGACAAGGCAAGAGCCATGGTGGCCGGTGCAAGCGACGTCGACTCAAGCTCAACCAGTGAAGATGAAGATGCCGGGAGGCGCAAGGGCAAGAAGAGTGCAAGCCGGAACCTCAGCGGATTGAGTTGTGTGGCGCTTGAAGGCTTTTGTGGCATGGCTCATAGCTCGAGTAGCAAGAAGAGAGACAAGGAGGACAGCGACTCCGACTCGAAGGATGAGGTAAATCGTGACCCCGACTCTTTCTTGCTGAGATCACTAGGTTGAATGGCTTGATTGACAACCGTGATAGTGTGCTAAGAGATGCCAAAAAGATGAGGAAAGATCTTAGGGCTCAACTTGAGAATGCTAGTGAGAAAGTAGGAGAGTTAGAGTCCAAATTGCTTGAATTGAAACTTGAGAATGACTCTTTGAAACTTGCTCCTACTACTCCTGATGATGTTGAGTGTCTTGAGTGTGATGCATGGTTGAATGAGATCAAGTTGCTTAATGAGAAGAATGCTTCTACTTTGGCAAAACTAGATGCTCTTAGGATCGAGTATGATGAGTCGAAGGCTAGACCTACTTTGCTTGGTGCTTGTAAATCATGTCCTACTATGCATGCTAAGCTTGTTGATGCTCGTTCTACCATTAGTTCTTTGGAAGCATCTTTGAAATCTCCTATTGCAAATGCATGCTCTAGTCGTGATGAAGTTACTTTGCGCAATCTTGAACTTACTTCTCGTTTGGATGTCATCTATGAGGAGAATGACTATTTGAGGAAGGTGTTGGGTTGGTTGTACGGGGCGGGAACCTCAATTAAAAATCATGATTGAGGAGTTCAAGAGAGCGGATGGTCGTGGTTTGGGTTTTGAGAAGTTGGGTGAGAAAGTGGGAGAAAACAGTGGGGAGAGTGTGTATGAGAAGTGTGTTGAGTCTAACCCCGAGTTTGAGGTGATCGGAGACATCCAAGTCCCACTTCCAAGAGCACCCAAGAACTCTTTCACACCAAAGCCCAACCACCTTCGCAACAAGCTTGACACAACCCAAGATCCACCCAAATTCCCACCTAAGACAAATGACTTCCAGAAACCGGTGAAGTTTGTGGGTGAGAAGGGTGAGAAACCTAGAGAGAAGCCAGAGCCAAAACCAAAATTCATCCCCTTCAGGTGTGAGTATTGTGGCAAGGAGAGGCATCTTGCAGAGTTTTGCTACAAGAGGAAGAGGGATGAGAGGCTTGCTAGGGAGCAAGCAAACCGGGGACAGTGTATCGCCAGTCTCATGGTATTCCTGAGCCTAGAGTGCCACTTCCACGGGGTGTGGGAAGTGTGAGGAGTGTTGGCAGGTTCCCACAGAGAGGTGGTGGGGCGAGGTTTGAGAGGAGAGATGATGGTGTGCGTGCTGGTGAGAGGTTTGGTCGGGCTCGTGGTGGCTTTGCTAGATGTCCCCTACTCGTCCTCAATACGGGTTTAGGGGAGATGATCGCAGCTTTGGGTTCCAGAGGAACTACAGACCACGTTTTCCCCCTCGTGGTGCTCGTACTCCTCCCATGGGACATGGGAAATTTGGTGGCAAGGGAATGATGTTTGCTAACCCCTCTTTTGAGCAGATGGATCGACACTGGTTCAACTTTCTTTGTGCTAACCCCAGTGTCGAGTCGCTAGCTCACTCTCGTTCTTGTTTCTGACTACAGGCAGGAGGCTTGGAGAACATTTGGTTGATCGACTCCGGATGTTCCCGACACATGACCGAAGATAAGAAGTGGTTCTCCAGCCTCACCCCAGTGAAGGAAAAGATGTACATCACATTTGGGGACAATGGACGAGGAAGGGTGATTTCTGAGGGTGTTGTGCATGTGAGCGACAAGGTAACGTTGAAGAGGGTTGCTCTTGTGAAGTCTTTGGGTTTCAATTTGCTTTCGGTTTCTCAGTTGCTTGATGAGGGTTTTGAGGTGCGTTTCAAGTCTGGTGAGTCTCGTTTGCTAGATTCTCGAGGTGATCTTGTCTGTATGATCATCCCCGAGGGTCAGATTTTCAGGGCTGATTTCTCTCGTTCTTTCGGTCCTGCTCGCTGTTTGATGGCTGGTCCTTCTTCTGATTTGTGGAAATGGCATAGGCGGTTGGGACACTTGAGCTTTGATTTGGTTTCCCGCTTGAGTGGTCTTGACCTTGTCCGAGGATTGCCGAGGTTGAAGCTTGAGAAGGATTTGGTTTGTGCTCCGTGGAGGCATGGCAAAATGGTAGCCACTCCCCATCCACCCCTGACCGATGTCATGACCGAGCGTCCGACAGAGCTGTTGCACATGGACCTTGTTGGGCCAGCTCGAGTTCGCTCGGTGGGTGGGAAGTGGTATGTCCTTGTTGTGGTGGACGATTACTCTCGCTATGCTTGGGTGTTTTTCTTGGAGGATAAGAGTGAGACATTTGGTTTTGTTCGAGATCTGACTGTGAGGTTGAACAACGAGAGGCATGGGAATGCCATCCGAGCTATCCGCAGTGATAATGGCTCAGAGTTCAAGAACTCTCGTTTTGATGCCTTTTGTCGTGATCTAGGTCTTGAACATCAGTATTCGACCCCTTATGTGCCCCTCAAAATGGAGTTGTGGAAAGGAAAAATCGGACTCTTTGTGAGATGGCTAGGACGATGCTCGATGAGCACAGGACTCCTAGGAGGTATTGGGCTGAGGCGGTCAATACGGCTTGTCATGTTTCCAACGAGATTTTATTGCGAACTTTCAAGAAGAAGACCGCTATGAGCTTATTCATGGTCGGGCACCCAAGGTGAGTCATTTCCGAGTCTTTGGTCGCACGTTCTTTATTCTTAAGAAGGGAAAACTCGACAAGTTTGAGGCTAGGTCTAGTGATGGTATTTTCTTTGGATATGCTAACCACTCTAGAGCCTATAGGGTGCTTAACCTTGAGACTAACAAAATCATGGAGACTTGCGAGGTAACCTTCGACGAGACAATGCCATGTACCTCTCTTGGCTTTGAATGTGCGGGTGATGAGGAGATGGCCGAGGACCTCTTTGAAGAGGAGAAGGATGAAGCCGGAGATGATGATGCGAGAGAACCATGCGCCGAAGCCGAGTGTGTACCCACTACTTCCCCTACGACCACTACGGAGCGTGGACCGTCTACTTCATGGACAACGACGGTGCGACAAGAGGACCAGGCGAGAGAAGCTGAAGTTGAGGGGGAGGTAGTCTCGAGGCGTGAGGCTCCCCGGCGGATTCAAGGAGTGCATCCCCTGTCGAAGATCATTGGGGACATCGACGAACGTACTACACGGTCAAGGTCCAGGAATACCTCTCATTTTGCTCATGCTGCTTTTGTTGCCACCTTTGAGCCCAAGGACATTGGACACGCTTTATCTGATGCAAACTGGGTCAATTCTATGCATGAGGAGTTAGAAAACTTTGAGAGGAACCAGGTGTGGGAGTTAGTTGAACCACCTCCAAATTGCCATCCCATAGGAACCAAGTGGGCTTGGAAGAACAAGGAGGGAGAGAATGGGATGGTTGTGAGGAACAAGTCCAGGCTTGTTGCTCAGGGGTTTAGTTAGAAGGAGGGGATCGACTATGAGGAGACCTTTGCTCCTGTGGCCCGTCTTGAGGCAATTCGGATCCTTCTAGCCTTTGCCGTGGCTAAAGGGTTCAAGTTGTTTCAGATGGATGTGAAGAGTGCCTTTCTGAATGGGGTCATAGAGGAGGAGGTGTATGTGAAGCGACCACACGGGTTTGAGAGCGAGTTGTACCCACACGGGGTGTACGGGTTGAAAAGGGCTCGTATGGGTTGAAACGGGCGCCCCATGCTTGGTATGGGAGATTGAGAGGTTTTACGTTGAGCGAGAGGGTTTGTGATGGGTACCGTGGATAGGACCTTGTTTCTCCTCAAGCATGGAAATGACTTGTTGATTGTTCAGATATACGTGGATGATATTGTCTTTGGTGGCTCGTCACATAACCTTGTTGCCAAGTTTGCAGATGAGATGAGCAGGGAGTTCGAGATGACCATGATGGGCGAGTTGCAGTACTTTCTCGGGCTGCAGATCAAGCAAGTGAAGGATGGAACATTCGTGCACCAGACCAAGTACACGAAAGACATGCTGAAGAAGTTCCAGATGCAAGATGTGAAGCAGATGTCGACTCCCATGGGGAGTACGGCCACTTTGGATGCGGACGAGGACGGAGAACCAGTGGACCAGTGGGAGTACAGGAGCATGATCGGCTCCCTCCTCTACCTGACGGAGACGAGGCCAGACATACGGTTCGGTGTGTGTCCGTGCGCTCGTTTTCGGGCTTCGCCGAGGACATCACATCGACAGGCCGTCAAGAGGATCTTCAGGTACCTACAGTCTGCCCCTGGTCTTGGTCTTTGGTATTCTTCCTCCTCGACTCTCTCTCTTCATGGTTTTCCGATGCGGATTTTGCTAGTTGTCAAGTCGAGAGGAAGTCTACTTCTGGTACTTGCTAGTTTCTTGGGTCTTCGTTGGTTTCATGGTCTTCCCGCTAGCAGTCTAGTGTAGCTCAGTCTACCACCGAGGCGGAGTATGTTGCTGTCGCGAGTCGTTGTTCCCAGCTGTTGTGGATTTCATACACTTTGAGAGACTTTGGTGAGGAGTGCACCCAGATCCCACTTCTTTGTGATAGCACCAGTGCCATAAGCGTAGCCAAAACCCAGTGCTTCACTCCAGAACCAAACACATAGAAGTGAGGTATCATTTCTTGAGGGACAATGTGGAAAAAGGAACCATTGTGTTGAGTCATGTCCCTACCCAAGATCAGCTAGCCGACATCTTTACAAAGCCTCTCGACCAAGCTACATTTGTGCGCTTGCGGGGGGAACTTGGGGTTTGTTGCCCTTTCTAGTTGATTCTTGGGGGATTTCCTTTTGTATCATATGTATCATACCATGTTTACTTTGATATATATACATGCTTTACTTGATGTATAAACCATGGTAGGATAGCCATCTTGTCATATATCATGTTGCATTTGTATCATATTGCATTTTAGGATGATGAGCTTCTTTCATATGCCTTACTTGAGACTCTTTGGCTATTTGTGAGATATTGGTCATATGTGTGGAGAAATGGTAATGTAAGGCTATGCTCTTGGAATATTTGAGATATATGTGTGGTGAGATAGCCCTTTTTGAAATAAATGCTAATCTTGACTAATTTTTGGTGAAATTGGCTTCACTCATGTGTAGTAGTGTATCCATGTCACAGTTTGGTCTAAATGTGCTTTTCATGCTTAGATTGTGCTTGGATGACTTTTTCTTGCATTTGGGCCAAAGGCCGAATATCATTGTGAATGTTTAGCCTATGTTGCATTCATGGGGGAGCATAAGCTTCTTTTTGCCGCAAAGGCACTTCATGTACCATGAAATGATTTAATCTTGAAAAGAAGTGTATAATTCTTGAAAAATGCTCCATCCATCATGTCTATACTTAAAATGTCTTATCTTTCACATATGGGTGCAAAACATGTTGCATGATGTTCACCAGTGGAGAAGTCTCCCCGAAGTGGAGACATGGCTCATGAGCTTTGACATGACATGCTTTGCTTTATGGGTGTTTGCCATGATCTTTTGCTGAGAATTTGCTATCCTTGTATGATCTTTGAATGGTATGCATGTTTGTGGCTCAAGTGTGACATGGATAGGCTTTTACATGTGAAGTGAGCCTTCTTTTGGTAAAACTGCTTAAATCTGAAACTTTTGCTTTGTCACATGCTTGTATTTTCATATATTACTTGTGGCAATGCTTTAACTATGCTATGATTCATATGTGTGATCTTTGTCTAATTTCTAGCCTTTGACACTAGATTTGGCCTATTTGAGAAGCTCATGTAGATGTTTATATGCTTTGTTTTGCATTTCTGCATTTTCACCTTGATTCATACATTGTCAACAAGGGGGAGAAGAGGTGAGCTTAATGAAAATTCAGAAGAAGTGAGCTAAAATTTGGAAGTTTGCATCCACATGTTCAGGGGGAGCTTGCATTTGTTCAGGGGGGAGCTTTCTTGCGGTTCTCGGTGTGGAGTTTGTGCTTTGCTCGGCTTGTGACCTTTCTTTGCCTTTCTTTGGTTTTGGTCATGAGTCGCGCTTCTTTGTTTTTCTTTCTTCTTTCTTTCTTTCTCTGAATTTCATTTCGCGTTGTGTGTTGTCAATGCACTCATCAAGGGGAAGATTGAGGACCGGGGAGCGTCCGGTGGTCGATGGATGACCGCTCCTCGGTGATGAGTGATTGACAACGGGTGTTGGACCGACTCTTGGCTTAGTGCGCGGGTGTAGGCCGCGGCCTAGTTCGTGTTGTTGCGGGTGAAGAACGGGCGCGAAAGGTCTTCGGCCTTGAGGGGCCTCCGGAGATGGAGAGACAAGTAGGCTCGGTTCGAGGGACCCGGTGGACAGCGGGACTAGGTGCGGGCCACATGGTGGCGATACGAGCAAGACGAAGTCATAGACAATCGAGCCGGTGCACGGTGGCGGTCGAGTCAAGGGGCTTGGCGGGAGGCCGGGCCGAGCACGCGGGGTTTGGTGGTTTGCCCACAAAACCATCGGAGGACAGTTTCTTGGTTTGGGCCTCAAAACCAAGTCTGAAGACCCAACACGACGGAGACGGGATCTGGGCGTGTCGGGAAGCTTCGAAGCGGAGGACACGCGGCGGGATCGCATGGCTTGCGTCGGGAGGACGCGGGGTGCGGCGAAGGCGTGGCCGTCTGATGGCAAGACCCACAAACATTACATAAATGCCCCTGCGTGGGTTGTATCGCCAATAGTTGAGTTAGGGGTAGTCGAGTCATTTCCCACACCGGTGGGACCCGATATATAAGCCATGAGTGTGTGTGGATGGGTCTCTCTCTCCGCGACTTAGGGTTTCATTTCCTCCCTTCCATTTCTCATTTTTGTAGCTATTTTCTTCTCCATTTTCTCTAGGCTAGCATGAGAGCTTCATGAGAGATTTGTTGAGAGGGATGGATGCTAGGGCGGCATGCTAGACCTTGTGAATCTTTCCTGGTTTGTATAGAAGATTCAGAGTTGTGTTTTTCGTGGTCTTTTTGTGCTTGTTTTCGTGCCTTTGCTCTCGGTGTGATTTCGCGGATTTGAGTGGGTTTCTCCCCGGATTTCTTTGAGGGAAACATGGATATATGTCTCGTGCATCTTTGTGATTGATCTTGTGCCCTCAAACGCCGGGAAACCACTTCGATTCGGGGATTTTCGTTCGGTGCTCTAGCTTTTGGTGGTGCTCAAAGGATTCGCGATTTCCAGTGATTTAGGGAGTTAGGAGGCAAGATTTTTGGGCTATAGCATCCTTGTGTGATGCTTTTCAAGTCCCCAAACCCTTGTCTCCACAGCTTCAACCGTTTGGGAAATCCGATGATGATTTGGGGAAGTTGACTTTCGGGGTCGTGCGTTTTCTGCTCTGTCCGCACCTCGCGGACGGTCCGCGAGGACCAGGCGGACAGTCCGCGCCGCCCCAGTTCGTCGCGGTGTTCTTTGTGTTCTTGCTTCGTTTCGTTTTGATCCGGTTTTGCTTTAGGTTTTCGTTGCAGCCGGTTTGCGGACGGTCCGAGCTTCAGTAGCGGACGGTCCGGGACCCGCGCGGACGGTCCGCCTGGCCTTCGTGGACGGTCTGTTTTCTCAGGTTGGTTCTGGTGGTTCTGTTCGCTTTAACGGACGGTCCGCGGTGCAGGGGCGGACAGTCCGTGGAGTGCGTGCGGACAGTCCACGGCAGTAGGCCGGACTGTCCGCGAGGTCAGTGCGGACGGTCCGCCCCTCCTAGTCGGACGGTCCGCCAGAGCGTGAGTGCTTTGTCCCTTTGTTCGATTCCTCCCTTCCTTTCTCGTGCTTCCGCGTGTGCTTCAAGGAATCGTTCCTAAGACTAGAGGTTGATCCATAACCTTGTTGTCTTGGCGATTGGCGTGTGATTCGATCCATCGCTTGTGTGTGACCGGGATTTGACTAGGGTATAGGTCGGGTTCTTTGTGAAGAATTTTTACCGGCTCCTATTCACTCCCCCCTCTCTAGTCGCCATCTGATCCTTCATCAGTATTGTTGATTCGAAGATCTTCAGCAGCCTTGGAAGACTTTTCATGATCCTTGCGAAGATTTTCAATCAATCTCAAGTCATCATCATGAGTCTTTTGCAGCTTTTCGAGATCTTTTTTAGAATTCACGAGGGCTTCTTCGACAAGCTTTTTTTCCATCTTCTACGATCTTTTTTGCATCCTGACACTTCTTCAGAGCATCAGCTAGTTCAGCGACTTTTTTCTCCAAGTCCAGATTCGTAGATTGAGCCAAGTTGAATTCACATTTCAGTTTTCTGGACTCTCTAGATAACTTCTTAGTAGCTTCCTCCTACTCCACCAAGCGCTCGGAAGCAATTTTTCCAAGAAGCGAAGCCTTCAGGGCGTAAGCCTTCTAATATTCTTCGATCTTAGAAGCTGGGTACGTCCGGAGAAGTGCTTCGAAATCTGGAAAATTCATAACAACAAATAATAAGTAAAGAGTAATGAAATTCAAAAGTTACAAGGAGAGTCAAGACTATAGCTAAGAAGGGCAAACAATTTGCAAACCTTTTCTGCTAAGGGTCTCGATGGTAATACGGCCAAGAGGTACTGAATCTAAAGAGATTTTTCTTCGAGGAAGTAGAGGGTTGCTTTCCCGAGTCGCGAGGAGCCTTGCTGAGTGGTGGAGGCGCCTGCTCTGAAGCTCCTTCTCTCGTTTCATCTATGAATTTAGACGAGTTGCATAGTGTTAAAAGCTTAGATGCGCCATCTCTTGCATCAACCCTTTCGCAACCAACACTTAGCAGTTCCTCCCGATAGGACGTAGCAAAACTTTCATTGAAGGCAACAATAGAAGGAGAAGGGTCCTGGCCTTCAGGAAGATCTTCGCGAGTCTCGACCAAAGGAACATTTTGCACAGGACTGACCCCTCTGTGAACAGTCATCTCTAGTTCCTTGGTGAATTCGGGAGAAGCTTTATCTTGGGGACCAGAGGACTGAGGATCAGCAACTTCTTCATCATCATCAGCAGCAGCAGCAGCAGCGACAGGTGCCGTAACCTCCTTCCGAACTTCAGCCACATCATCTGAAAAATATTCAACATCCAAGAATTCATTCTCAGAACCTGGAGTACAATGTCTACGAACATCGAATCTTTAGTCAGGCCACAGGCAAGAGAAAAAACCTTTGTGGTTGGGTTCGACGATCATGTAATCGTCGAAGGCAGAAGGGACATGCCGAACTTCAGCAATAGCAATTTTTTGCAGTCTTTTTAGTCTTCTTTTGACTCAGTTGAGCCAGACTGGAAGCCACCTGAAGTTCGACATCTGAAACGACTTCAGATGATTTTCGCTTTTGTTTACTTGACTCAAGAGATTTTGTTTTCTTAGGACGAACTGCAGAAGAGGATGTTCCATCTGTATCTTTCTTTCCTTTCTTCGACAATTTTCCTCTAGGGGCTTTCAGAGGTGCGGCCGAGCAGCTGGCAACGGCAACAGCTGGAACTTTCACAACAATGACTAGACGACGAGAGCGAAAAGATTTTTCACCACAATATTATGAGAATACCCGATTGATTCTTTTTTATGCTTCACCAAATTTTTTATAAGCCTTGTACTTTGGCGTTCACCTTTTTCTCCACTTCATCCATGAATTCTTCGGCACTTTGGCTTTCTTTCAGCTGAAGGTCGAATCGGGGAAAGGACACTTCTTGTGCCGCACAATTCACATTGAAGCTTACGATTTCAGTAGGAACCCATCCATAAGAAATCGGCCAAACTTCAGCAGCAACGAACTCCTCAATAATGTCACGGCCACCGAGAATCATACCAGCCAAGTGGAATGCACTTTCGCAATTCCTGATTCCAGCTGCCCGATGATTGTATGGAGCAGTGCAAGTAGTAGTCAGTGCTTCAATGGGTGAGCAGAGAGGGTGAGCTGGTCCATTGTAGCCAGGAATAGACATATCCACCTTCACATAGAGCCAAAAAGAACTCCAATCTTCGGAGAAATTAGTCTTGTAGCATGGTGCAATCTGAATTCGTGTAAGTCCTTTTCGCGTATTTTGCCTACGCGTGTTGAAGGTGCAGCACGTGTAGTGCGCTTCGTAGTGACGACCATCATCAAGTTTAATGATATCTGATTCAATGACTGGCTCAAACAAATGTGCGAACACATCAGCACCAAAGTTACACCTAAAGGTCTTCATAACCCAGAAAAACTTGGACAACTCCAGAAATGAACTCGGTGATAGTTGATAAATCTTCACAGAAAATTTGTTTAGAATTGCAGGCAATAGGGGATCGCAAGGAAACCTAAGTCCGCAAGTGAAGAAGTCGCGAAACATGACGAGTTCATCGGCTTCGGGACTAGGAATATGCTCATCGAGGGGAGCGTGACCGTCGCTAGCACGAAAGAACCCGACCACCTCGTATTCCCTGATTAGATTTGTGGTGACCTTGGATTCACTGAAAACAAAAGATGGAGGGAGTGATTTTGAACGTTTCGCAGCACTGAGTTCCCTCGGATCAGCATCCACATCTCCGAGATCTTCCTCGGATCTGATCTCCCCATCTTCACGATTCTCAGATTCAGGAGCAGCAGTAGGAATTGGGTTAGCTTCCTGAGGTTGAGCGTTCTCAGATCCTTGAACTTCTTCCCCGGCAGACGGAATACCAACAGCGGCTAACTCTTCCGACGTCATGGGTCTAGCTGTGCTTTTAACGCGGGCCACCTAGTTGACAATTATACGAAGGCAAACCCTAAGATGACTCCAATGAACCAAAATGTACGAAAAATAGTGTTCGGATTTGAAAGAACAAAACAAAAGAGTGAAGAAAACAATACCTTTGAAAATTGAGAAAAGCTCGAACTTAAGACTCCTTGTCGTGAAGAACACTTCCGCGAAAATAATTGCAAACTTTCGGAGAAAGCGAGGAAGCAGTGAAAATTTTTTTACGGTGCAAGCTCTTTATTTATAGGGGCGAGGGGGCGGTTTCAAGAAAACCGCCTCGATATGACCATTGCGAGAAATCCGGAGGACGAGTGTCCACTCCGACGTTACGAGGGTGTCGTTTTTTACCAGAATTCAAGAGTTTTCATGGAATCAGATCGTCGGAGTCAACCCGCTTCCCCGAGGGGCTAGTGTTGGGGAATTAGGAAAAAACCTTACACCCTCAAAATGTCGGGTTTGCCGAAATTCGTGAGATAAGTTCGCGAATCGCCCTCGGGATGAGAGCACCAGTTTCGTGAAAGTGAAACATTCATGAAGGGATCTTGATAAGTTTCAAGTGTTTTTCTGGTTTTCAAATAATGTGCGAAAATGATAGCCGAATCTGGCTCCTTCGCGCGAATCTGTTGTCTATTTCAGGATGGTTGGAACCTGCGAAGTTTTGGAATCGGGAACCTACGAAGATCTGGAATCTGGAACCTGCGAAGTTCTGAAAACAAGAATCTGCGAAGTTCGGGGGATTGATGAAGATCTGATTCGGAAGCCGGAGCAAGCGGTGATCTTCGTGAGAAAGAGATTCGGGAATTAGGAAGGAGCAAAGTCAAAGACGTCATCTCAAAAGTCCGGGTTTGAGGTGTGAACTAGTGGTAAGCTTGTAAATATATGAAATTAGCCCCGTAAATCACAGGATGTAAAAGTTTGTGTACATGTTCACATTGGGAATATTCCCTAGATTCGATGGTATTTTCGGAATGTAAGAGTCCCTTCGTCTCCCTACTATAAAAGGGGGCGCATGGGCACGTGTAAAGGGGTTCACAACTTTTGAGACGAGTGCAGACTTTTGGAGATTCTTTGTTTCCCTGTCTTTCGTGAATTGCACGTTGAACTTCGTAGATCTTGTGTTCGGGGACTCCTACCGATTTTTCGGACCCCCAAACACCACCGCCTCCAGAGTAGAAGAAGAAGGAAGAAAAATGTTGGATCAACTTTTTTAAAAAAGAAAATGTTGGTGTAACATTTTTCAGAATGATGTTGGATTCAATTTTTCTAAAGAAATGTTGGTCCAAACTTTCTTTTCAAAAAATAGGTCCAACTTAAAAAATGTTGAATATTTTGTAGTGGGCCATCATCGAGAGAATGTGGAAGAAGATGAGCTAGGAGAAAGAAGATAAGGTTGAGATGACTCTTGCTGCTCTGAGAATTTCTATCTTTCATCCATGACACAAAACAGCAAAGTGGGTTTATTTTTTTAATTACGGATTATACATCCGGCCTCTACATCCACAAGTGGACATATACGGCCAACGATTACAATGGAGCGCTTAGACTCCAGACCTCGTAACAAGGCAAAAGAAAACAAAAGAAATCAAAACAACAACAAAAAGAAGACTAAGCTTCAAATTAAATTCCCAACCAAGCGACACAACTTCCAACGCCCATCAACCAAATCGCAGGCGAAGCATGTCACATGTCTTCCAAAGCGACGCCCCAAGAAGGAAATGACGCCGCACCCGCAAAGTGGGTTTATGGTTTCAACGGAAGAACACCGACAATCGACAATCGAAAGAAAGGATCAGTATATAATTTTGTCTTTCTCGCACTATCGTGTTCATGATAAACTGGAGCCAGCCGTAGCCGGTAGGACTACCAGTTACCATACATGTTGCTGTTTTGTATTCTCTTTTGAAACGAAGCTGCTGGAAAAAGTGATCTGATATTCTGATGGTCCGGCCTGGAGGGAAACACCTGGCGGCACTCAAATCTGACAAAAGGATGTGTTGCAATTTTCTAACCGACGGATCTAAATGACGAAAGAAGCATCTTACTGCTAGATTGATGGCTTTGTTAGTCAGAAAAGCAATCGCCAGCAGATGGTCGGGATTTCGGGTAGCCAACATCAAACCATGCATCATGGCGAAGTTTATAATAAACTTGCTAAAGCGGCACAAGAATCAAACAATAATGCTTTTCCGTTTTTTGTTTTCACTGCGCCCGCCCCTATACCATGCCTGATCCGGTAGCTCGCCTGCATTCACCTCCAGGATTTGCAATTGCTGGCTTGCTGCAACCCTTTTGCTTAGGCCGTAGAGATTGTCGAACAGGAGGCCATGTAGAACACCTACCTGTCATCCAATCTGAACGCGATTCTGTGATCCTCGACGGCCGAGATCACGGCATCCTGCTCTGCTCATCCATCTGTTTAGTGGCATCGCCGAGACGTGTGCCCAGCCCCCACGTCTCCCAAACATCACGGATTCCATCCATATAGCCAAAGGCCAAAGCGGCGGCGATCTTCTCCTTCCTTCTCGCGCGCTGTAAAGGAATAAAGCGCCTAGTAAGACTGAAGCCTAAGCTTGAGCCCAACTGAGAAAGGCTGTACCCGTCCAGCACATCGGAGCAACCCTCCCGCCGCCATCTATCCTAAATTCCAAGCTTCCAGACGAGCCACAGAGAACCTCTGGTCGCGACCAAGTAGATGATAAGTTGACAGAGCTGATGAAAGCCCCCCGGCCGCTAGCTTCCTGCCTTGAGCATCACGTTTGCCACACGCCTCACGTAAGCCGGCTGTGTTGGTGCAGCCAATGGAAGCAAGGAACAAAGCTAGTAGCTTAACCAGCTCAGCTAGCTAATACCCTACCCTTTGTCGTCGTCGTCCGTGACTGCGCCGTTCTGCATCGGCGGTGGCGCGGCTCGTCGCGCGTGTATATAAGGGGCTGCACCTGCAAACGCTAACCCAAGCCAGCAGATACAGTATAGTACGTGCTACGTAGAGCGCTAGGTACAGCAGGGCCATCGATCGAGCTCGTTGTTGGCCGCTCGCTGTCGATCGAGCCGATCGATCAGCGAGAAGAGCTAGCTAGGTCCCCATGGCGAACGCGGGCCTGAAGCCGGTGGCGGGGCTCCTGCTGGTGCTCAACTTCTGCATGTACGTGATCGTGGCGGCGGTGGGCGGCTGGGCCATCAACCACGCCATCAACTACGGTTTCTTCATCGGCTCCGGCCTGCAGCTCCCGGCGCACTTCTCCCCGATCTACTTCCCCATCGGCAACGCCGCCACCGGGTTCTTCGTCATCTTCGCCGTCATCGCTGGGGTCGTCGGCGCCGCCGCCGCGCTCGCCGGCTTCCACCACGTCCGCGCCTGGAGCTCCGAGAGCCTGCCCGCCGCGGCATCCTCCGGGTTCATCGCCTGGACGCTCACCCTGCTCGCCATGGGGTACGTAACGTACTGCGTTTATCTCGCACGCGAAGCAAACCAAGGCATGACCATGAGATACGATTCCTAACCTTTACCTTCTGGTAACTCGTTTCTGCTTCAGACTGGCCGTCAAGGAGATTGAGCTGCACGGCAGGAATTCCAGGCTGGTAAGATCGATCGATCCATTGCCAAAGTCAATCTACTCTGTATCGTGCACGACACATTAGCAAGAACATTATGCTAATCACGGCCTTTTTTTTTGCTGTAGATCTGCATGGAGGCCTTCACCATCATCCTGTCGGCGACACAGCTCTTCTACCTGCTCGCCATACACGGAGGGGGATGAGGAAGAAGAAGCAGAGGCGCCTGAAGCAGATCGGTCCACATGCATGGTGGGCTGGGCGAGATAGACTGAAAGATTGGTTCGTTGTCGAATTGAGGTGATGCATCGGCTTGTTGTTGGTTTCTTCCGAGACGGAAATCGAGGCGGTACGTAAGTGTATCTGTGTGTGTGTTTAACGTACTACGCCATGTGTGGGGGCTAGTGGTGTGTCTGTCAATTGATGTCACTGGTGCGTTCGATTTGGTTCTGTGTGATTCGTCGTCGATTGTTTCCGAGATGGAGAGGAAGTGTATATGCCAGTCAGCACTACATGTAGCTGTTTGATTTGATCAATGTCATGTTCTGGTGAATATTTACTTGATTGTTTCCAGGATCACTGCATCAACAGGATCATCGTTGTTCTGTCTGACTCTTTTCATCTTACTGCTGCTCTTTTTTCAATGGAAGTTTGGAACCCATCTACACAGGCCCAACCCAACAACTATGGCCCCCACCCTGGGCCGACCAGGGCCCCATTGTTGATATGTGCATGAGAATTTATTAATTTTCCGCAAACAACGTTACATTGCGAAACGCCTTTTTGCTCTTTAATTATGGACTCATGATCCAGGCAAACGCTCACCAAAAAAGTACAGTATCTGAGGAAACTAAAGAGCTCGTTGCGGGCTGTCTTCAGTATCCACCTGTGTCACCACCTGCAAGCTGCATTTGGTGCACGCAGCACGCACCAGGCACCAACAAAACGGAGGCCACGACCAAGCAGGTAACGAATAGTGGAACCTCTTCAACGTCAGCAAGGAATACCGCAACGACCAACGGAGCCAGTGAAGTTGTTGCTCGGCAAAGGAAAGAACAAATTGCCATCCTCACTCATCTACTCACCTTTATATACGCATACTTGTTATAACAAACTGGCTGCTTTCTTCTTCGCTTTGGCACAAAGTGTCTCGGGGAAAAAGACGTTAACATAGAGTGCAAAGGCGATGATAGTGGATCGTTATGATTCGCCCGCAATAATGAAAACCTTTAAAAAAACACTCCGAGGGTCCTGAAATTCCCTCACGTCGCGTTCGTGCACATTTCCACGTCGTGTTCGTGCATATTTCTGTAGGTCCGGTCTGATCCGTTTCCGTGATGGCGCAGCTGCCTGCCACTGCACGCATGGCGCGGCACGGCACGGCAACTCACTTCTAGGTGCATGATTTTGCAAGTCCGTGCATCAGCTGGCATCTCGAATATTTTGAGCGTCGGCTAGTAAGTACTCCCTCCGTCCCGGTATATTAGGACCTGGAGGGTTCAAATTTTGTACCAAAATATAAGATCCCGGAATGATAGCACAAAATTGGATGGGATTGGTGGGTAGGTGGAGAGTTGATTGATAGTGTAAAATGAGAGGTATAGAGGTCATTTTCTCCTATTGTTGTTTCTTCAGTTCGAACTCTTCAAGACCTTATATTTTGGGAACGAGGGAGTACCCAAATTTTGCAAGTCCTACAAAAACTGCGAGGTGCGAGCAGTTGTGTGCGTTCTTCGATGGGTGTGTCGTGTGTGTGCTGATCTGCGATTTGACTTTCTGACCAGGAGCGTCGTTTTCTGCGGTGCTGCCATGTGCCCTCCGGCCACATGCGGCGTGGCGGCACTGTACTTGCAGCAACAAATTCAAACGCACCTGGAGACCGAGCGTACTGTGCAGCGGATCGGGTCGCTAGATCTTGAACCGGCACAAACGGAATCCAAAATTTGAAACCGAAGGAATCCTTATACTCAGATCGTGATAACGGAAAAATAATCGGTGTCAGCCATGAACACGTAGTGGGTTCGTTGAACCAGTACTTTTTTTTCCTTCTCTTTCGTTTCCTTTTTTTTCTGGCGGGCAAGTTGAGGTACTACTACTTGATGTTTCTTGACGAAGAATTACAGTAACCCTTTTTCCTACGCTGCAGGTGCAGGCACCGGAAAAAGAAAAACACTGTCAGGAATGTCTCTGGAGTTTCACGCAAAACAGCATTAACTCGGTGAGAATGATCTGGTATGATGCTAATGATTTTCATCAGGCGTGTGATGTGAAGGCATTCATGGCCAATTGGCCATTGACGACGGGAGAGTGGCTTTCAAGAAACAGGTGCAAATCCTCTTCTTCCGTCAGGCCAGGCGGCCAGGCAATAATCCTTCCAAGACGGCGCCACAACGCGCTGACAGCTGAGTTTTTGGACCCGGCTCCTGTTCCGGCCCGCCCCCCGCGGCTGACACATCGCTTGCGCCTAGTCCACCGGCGCGGGGCCACACCGAACACGACGGTCGATATGGGATGGGATGGTTACCGGGAGAGACTGACTACCTGCCCACGGACCCTTATTAGAGGCCGGAGGGAACACACACCGGACACCTCCGGCGCCATCGAGAAACAGGAGTCATCAAGACTCGAGGCGTGGCTAGATCGCAACAGTCGGGGAGCAAATAAAAAAAATGTCATGAGACATGTGGCTACCCGTTCGTGCGGCCGCGGCACACGGCCGCGGGAGAGGGCGTGGAAAATGGGGTGTGGCCTCGTCACGAGCTCGTAGCACCGTCTCTAAAGATCCCAGCGGGATAGGAGGACTCTCAGTAGTAGTGGGCGTATGTCGTTTCTCTTCCTCTCACTCCTTCCTTCTCCTAGAAGCTAACTCGCCGCCTCGCTCCCTCCGCCGCCACCTCGGGCCCTCTCCCTCACTCTCCTCCGGCGTTCTCGCCGGCGGCGAGTAGAGGAAGGGGACCCCTCCCTCCTGTAGATCTACTATTAGGTTTCTAGCCGCTATGGCAGCACCCTTCTGCGGTGCCCTGCTCCTTGTTCTTGCTGCCGCCGCCATTGTCGTCGGCCTGCTCGGCCCCCTACCCGTCGGCGTCTCCATGGACAATGTATGTGCCAATAAAATAAATCTGTGCCCCTGCTCACACTAGTACGGTACTCAACATCAATGACCAAACGGTTTGGTCACGGTACATGCAAATTTGGTCACGGAACATTTTTTATGACCAACTTATGACCAAATTGAATTGGTCACGGAAGCTCCATCACATTTGGTCTACCATGACCAATCGGTCATTTTGGTCATAGAAGTGGAACTTTTCCATGACCAACACGTTTTTCGTCATAGAAGTGTATTTCTTCTATGACCAAGCCAAATGGTCACGAAATTGGTCACGGAAGGGGGTGCCACGTGGCACGGCCCATGCTGGTTGCTGACGTGGCAAGGCGCGTGCTGACATGGATATGATGACGTGGCTCTTTGACAAAGCGCCACATGTCGCGCTGCGGTTTGTCCACGTGTCGAGCTCTGAATGGTCCACGTGTCGCGCTGCGGTTTGTCCACGTGTCATTTTTGGTTGGGCCACCTTTTCATTTTTGGTTGGGCCACGTGTTTGATTCAGGTTGCGACACGTGGTTGCTTCTAAATGCACCACGTGTCTCTTTCCAGCTTCACTGTCAATACACATACAATTCACAGGAGACGAGAATTTTTCGCATATATAACATATTCATATGACACAAGGCATATAACGGACGACACAAACATGTTTTGGACTCGCAAGGCAACCATGTTCACAGAAGACACAATCATGTTCACGAGAAGACACATACGACTAAGCGAGAATACAAGACAAGTTCAGATCGACGACGAAGACAAGTCTTCAAGTTCCAAAGAAACAAAACTTCCGGAGAAGAGGCTGATCCTTCAAAGATTCCATGGCAACATGCCATCATCAAAGTGTAATGCAACAATTAGCTCAAAGGAAATAGCATTTCTGATTCAAACTAACAGTACTTATTCATATATGGAAAGGAAACCATTTCAATGATTCAATGTAACAAATATACCACAAAGCTCAAAGGCAATAAACCAGGAGAAAAACGAAGATTCTCAAGTCACAAACAAAATTCTATATTTCTTCCATTGGCCAATAACGAAGAAAATGTAATACTGCAGAAGTGAGGTCAAGTTACATTCATGTCAAATGATCGGGTTAGAAAATCAGTTAGCAAAGCTGTAGTAAACCAATGATAAGGTATGAAATTGTGCAATATAACAATTCTGATTAAAAGTAAAGTTGGCAAGAATAGTTTTGCAAGAAATGGTAACTGGTCAAGAGGGGGAGAACATACCAAGTTCACGGTCTGGTGTCCAGACAGCCTCGCTTGATAGAAGTTCTGGTGGAATCAACACTTCATTTGCCGGAGACAAAAGTGTAGAATACCCATGGAAACAGAAAGCTGGCAAATTCTGGAAATGAATCACATTGTTAAAATAAAAGGCAATGTTAAAATCATGTACAATCAATTACCAAAGCCTCTTTGAGAAAAAATATCCAGGAAATGGACTTCTTAACAGATGATCTAGAAAATAAGCTAAATCTTGGCAACAGCAAGAGTTATTTCTGTGTTGAAATCTTGACAGCCAAAGTTGCTAAACAAAACAGTACACATATAATTGATGCTATCAATAAACTGGGAAACACGATAAATCAACTTTCAATAAACATATCAGAAACTACAAGGCAAATGCTCCAGAAGATAGGAGCATATAATAGATGCAGTGTTTTCTCTGCATTTCTGGGTGAATGCCAAGGCCAAGTTTGAATGATCACTTGTGAACTCTTGTTGAGCAGTAACTGAATGCATCCTAATGTAGAAAGACGAATCACAGGACCAGAAGCACCGACAACAGAATAAACAGACAAGCAATTGGACCAAGGCCAAATTTAATCAACACCCACAGCGACACCTAAGACAATGAAATTGCGCTAGCATCTTTCAATGCACCCCTTCCTAAGCCAAGGGCACCTGCTGCTACCCACACCCACAGTAATTGCTGACATTTTTGACTTGATTTGGCACCACCCAACTTTGGGAATGGAGTGTTCCCTGAGCATGCTAACCAGAGTAGACCTCAAACACTGCAGTCAAAATGAAACTAGCAGTCTACCACGAGGAACGTCAGACGTTTGCTATATCACCAGATTTCAAGTCCAAAACTGAACCAAGATTCATACAAGATGAGGCCAACAAAAGTAGGCAGCCAGTAGGTTAGTTGAGCAGCCAAGCGTTCAGATTCTCGTGTGTATTAATCTAACTAAGCTAAGAGTAGAGCATTTCTGTTATGCACACAAAACTAGCAAACCTAAAGGAGAACCGATAACCAAGCGACTAAGCACGACACGAAGCAACCTGCCACATAATTCAGCCGCGGACACTAAAACTTAAGCTAATCAAAGAGAGCCGCGGACACCTATAGCAACTTGATTGAAAAATACAGGGAACCATAAGCTTCAGAGAACAAAAGGAGAACCTAGCTCAAATAAAGATGAAAAGGAGTGATGTCTCTGAAAAATATATACATGAATGATATTATGAAAGGAGGGCACTGATGGTGAAAAAATAGACAGCAAAATATTCAAAATATTTTCACTAAGCTGCAGCGAACACTAGCATATGAAAGCAAAATATTTTCACTATGCAGGGCACATTTATACATCTCCTTGAATCGTAGGGCTCCATGATGAAACCACACAAGGAGCAAAAATCAGATAAACTAAGGAGATATATCCAAAACCTGACCCTACACCACTACTAAAATACCGGGCACCAAACAAATTGTGCAAGGAGCGCGGGCAACACAGAAAGGCGCAGGCACGGGGCTCACCTGACAGCAATCCTGATGCAGGGAGATCTCAAGGAGAAGATGGCGCGACACCCTCGACCGAGACGACAAAACCTGCATTGCCGCGACGGTTCAACTCCCGTAATCTCCATGAAACTAATTCAACTCGAAAACACTCTTCGTCAAAGGGTTTTTGGCTGAAGAAGATCAGGGCAGTCTCCTATCAATTTCCATTGTAACATTAATATGGCCAGAAATATCAACCAAGTGTAACTAAACGGTCTGACAAAAAAACAGACGAACGGAAGGACGCTCACCATAGAAGTTGACGACGCTATTGGGCACAAAGAACATGAGGAAGACGATGGCGGCCCAGCAGAAGATCTTGGCCATCCATCCTCCGTGGTGGATCTTGTCGCGGGGGTCCTTCTGGTCCTTTATCCCGGCCATGATGACGGCGAGGATGGTGAAGAAGAAGAAGTTCCCGAGGCTGACCCTGAGCACCGCATCTCGAACCACTCGCGGTCCGGCGTCTTGTGGAAGTGGTTAATCCCTGCAGCACAAAAAGAAAAAACGAAATCCACATGAATATCTCGACCAATCGAAGCGTCAAATCAAACCGATCGAGAGGGGGGAGGATTCGGGATACACACATGGGATGGACTGGAGGAGGGGCGCGGCGACCTCGCGGAGCGCCCAGGAGGTGAAGAGGGAGAGCGCGAAGAGGCCGCAGTAGGCAATGCGCGCGGAGCGGCGGCCGATGCCGCCGACCGCCGTCCGCCGACGGGCCTCGCACGCGCACGCCGCGCAGCACGACGCCAGGCACGATGCCGCCCACATGGCTGTGGCTGGTGGCGGGTCGAGCCGACGATGACTCCGGGGAGGCGGTCGAATTCGAAGCCCGCCGCGGTGGATTTGGGGATTTCTAGCGAGGTGGGGGAGAATTTGGGGGAATGCGTGTTGTGGGAGGGCACGGAGAGGAAGGGGTGGGGAGGGGAAAGGAAGGTGGATTGGATTCGACCCTGATACAATTTGCGTCGGCGGGGGCGGGGCGGGCGGCGGCCTAGGGTTCGGTGGTGGGACTCCCGTGTGCGTCGCGGCGGGGAAGATGATGGCGGCGGCCGAAGAGGTGAGCGGGGGTGTGAGTGTGGGTGGGTGGGGAAGAGGGGTTGGCTCACCTTGTCGGCGGATCTGGGAAGGGTGGGGAAGGCGAGGAGGAGCACGGAGGGAGGCGGATCTGGGGAGACGAAGGGGACAAATGCTGTTAGGGTTTGGTTGGTTGCCCCCTTTTATTCATTTCAATATCAGACGACAGTCGTTGAATCAAGGATGAATGGTCAGGATCAGTTGGGCTATTTGGGCTGACATGGGCTTCTCTGTTTATCTTTTATCTTTTTTTCCTTTTTATTGCACCATTGTGAAGTAACACTAAAAAATAATTATGTTATATGTACAAATATTATATATATATATATATATATATACATACATTGAAAACTCTATAATTATGCAGCGACCTCCACATGTATTTGTTTCCTAGGACACAAGGGAATGAGAAATGGTACTAAGAAGGAAAAACAATTTGATGTGATTGCTAAGAGTAACATTTTGTCCTCACTATATGTAGGTGTTTTCAATAAAGTTTTTAATTGTGAAAATGCTCATGAGCTATTGTCACACCATGAATTTTCCAATTTCGGGATGTGAATAGAAAGAATAATTAAATAACGATTTTCTCGTAATTTTAAACATTTTTCCAACATTTATTTTTCTTTACAGGGAATATAGTATAGGAAAAATCCATTGTTTGATTTTCTAAATTGAATAAAAAGTTATGTGTGTTGCATTCATGCCGATGCATCTAGTGGTTCTTGAGTGCAAAAGGTTTTAAAAAATGCGTTTAGGAGCTGTCCTAATTTTCCTGAGAATTTTCCGGATTTTTCTGGAATGTATTCTCATTTTTCTTGAGCTATGTCTATTTATTAGAAGGCTCTAAAATCTTTTTTATGAGCTCCAAATGTTTTATTTGGATTGTTCATGTCTTAATCTATCTCTAGGAATTTTCCTGGAATTTTTGTGATTTTTCCAGTATTTTTCGTGCTCTAAAAACATTTTCTTGTGTTTACTGGAATTGTTTTCGCATTGAAAAATAAATTCGAAAAAAAAAACTATCCTACTGGAACGGGCCGAGCCCGAAGGCCCGACCCGCTCCGCCCGCTCGCCCGCCCGCCAAGCCCATCGGGGCCCGACCGCATGCAACAGATTCGTCTTACCCCTCACTCGTCAACTGTGACCAAATTCAACAATTGGTCACTGTTGAATTAACTACTATGACCAAATTTGTATATCGTCATAGAAAGAATAATATTCTATGACCAAATATATCACTGCAAAGAGAACTTCTATGACCAAACACGAAATCGTCACTAGGTAATGGTCATAGATGATAGCATTTGTACTAGTGTCAGATCTTCCATCGACTCCACCCGCTCCGCCCTTTCTGCTATGTCGCCAAGATCTGGGCCTCCTCGCTTTGTCTCCACCGACGGTCGCCTCCGCCTCGCCCCCTACCAAGCAGCCTCAACAAGTTCAGACCAAGCAAATAAGCAGCTCCTCTACAACAAGCGATGGTTCGACGACCTCGTTCCCCTGGATCCGGACCAGGAGCTTCATCTTCAATCGCCGGCGACGACTTTCAACAGATCCTTCGGTCGCCTGGTGTGTGCCTCCAATACTCCGTCGATCCGTCTTCAACCGATGCTCAACACGGTCTCCCATCTGGCTGTACGCGCCCCTGGTGCCTCTACGGCTGTTCGACGGCGAGCTCGTCGCCCGCCGTTGCTCTGTAGCTAAAGCTGTGTTTATCTGGTCAAAGGACCTTTTTGTAACCTTGTCTTCTTCGGAGGACCCCTATGTAAAACTGGTTGCTTAATATAATGTTATGATATTGTAAAAAAAAAAGATCCCGGCGGAGGCAGAGAGGGACTCCAGGCCGGGGTCTCCCTCCCCTCCCTCCCCGACTCCAGCGAGCGAAAAAACGGCAGCATGCCTGCATCTGCATGCCCGGTGTTGCTAGCGAGTTACCAGATTGTCTTTTGCTTGCAAACGTGATGATTTGGCTGCTCTTTATTTGTTTCCTTCTTCAATAGGAGTGGCCTTTAGAGTAGCCAACTAAGCTACGAGTTGTCGTGCTTCGAGTTTGTTCACTTTCATCGTCCACGTCTTCGTGAGTGAAAACTCCAGCATGTACTTTCAGTAATTTGATGATCACAAGCTGGATGATACGCGTGTTTCCGTAACTTTGGCACAACTCATCGTGAAGAAAGCAGTTGTGGAAGAGGCTAGGATCTCAAGTTCACGCACTCGCCGGTTTCAAATTCCAAATTCACAAGGGGGGAAGTTGTTTTCATCATCATTAGGCTACAAAAGTCTATAAGAAAAGCAGCATTTGTTTGCTAATATCCATGTACACACATTCAAGCTTGTGTATAAGTACTATTTTACGGATTGCATATTTGCGTCGCATTCGTTTTAGACATTTATCGCCCAAGTCAAAAGATTTTCTCCGAGAATAAACCAACCACCAAGAATCACCAAGAAGATTTTCTTCCGAAACAAATCAAGACAAGCCATCGGCACCAGCCAAACGAATATGCTGTTGATTTGAAATGAGTCCTGGCAACAAACGTACCAAGGATTATCTCTTTCAGTTTATCTGTAAAATCACCCTTTTGATTTCCTCGAAGAGATAACTTTGGGTGATGGAAATTTATTAGCGCGACATATTCACCGTGCCGTACAAAGGTGGGTCTCGTAAAAGAAAAAAAGAACTGCGCACATGTCGTGATAAAACATGGTAATTTCTTCTAACTCTTTCCAACGAAGTAGTAAATGTGATCCTCTCCCTGGGAGATGTCTGGGTAAACCTAACAAAATTGAGCCGATCCCCCTCCCTCCATATCAAAACAAAGGAAATCGCTTCCCCCTACCTCTTCCTCCTCGTCCCATCGCTTTGCGCCCGGCTCCCCCCGCTTTTACCCTCCGCGCCGCGCCCCCTTGTCGAATCGAAATCCGTCTCCGCCATGCCGAAGGGCGCGAAGAAGCGGGCCAAGCTCAAGAAGAAGCAGCAGGAGGGCCACCACGACGATGGCGGCAACAACGCCAGCAACGGCAACGGTAACGGCAGCGACGACAACACCAACGCCCCCAGCCGCCGCGACGGCGACCACCACCTGCGGATCCCACCCAAGTCTTCTCGCGGTACGAACGGCAACCGACCCTCCTCCCCCAAAAGCCGGGGCAGATCCGCGCTTTCGGCACCAGCGTGGTGGGAATCGCCCTTTTCCGCGTGCGGCGAGGGTGGCATTCGCTGGCGCCCGCGGCCACCCCCCACCACCGCCGCGTTCCCACCGGCCGCCGCCTTTACGGGCTGTTCGCGCTTTCCCTGCTCCCTTCCTTGCGCTATATGTATGATGGATGCCTGTGGGTTTCTGATGCTTGTGGTGTTTGCGTGTGGGTTGGCGCAGCGGACGCGAGCGAGGACTCCATGGAGAGCTCCGAGGAGATGGTGACGCCCAGGGAGGAGAGGAAGGCCGACGCGGCCGAAGTGCTCGTGGAGCGCGCTGTCCCGCCGGAAACGGATGGGCAGGAAGGCAAGGGTAAGGTAAATGCGGCGGTGGAGGTGCACCCCGTGGCGACGCAGGAACCGGAGGTAAAGGATGTGGTGGTGGCCGAGGAATCCGTGGTGCAGGAGCCAGAGTCGGTCGAGGCATCCGCGGTGGAGGTACCGGAGGTGAAGAGGGAGATGGCCAAGGTGCATCCAGTGCATGAACCTGAGCCGAAGGTTGATGAAGTGGTTGTGGTCGAGACGCCTGTGGCACCTGTGGTGCAGGAACCGGAGGTGAAGGGTGATGGTGCCAATGTCGTGGTGCAGGAACCAGAGACTTTGTGTGGCAATGTGGTGGTCAAGGATTCTGCTGAGGTGTCACGGTCTCGGGAGGCTGTTGATGTGCATACTACAGAGGTAGATGGTCTATGTGATTTTAGTTCGGTTACTCAACTACACTTTGATTTTCAAGCTATGAGTTTTGATTGGGTTGGTTGTATTTGTTGCAGGTGGTGCGTGGACCTGCAGTGGCAGTGGCCGCTTCAGGGCAGCGAACAACATGGTGGAATTGCTGTGGGCTTTTTGATGCATTTTCTGGTTCAGGGAGATAGATGAAGGTGAGATGATTATGTTTCTCATGATTGTTTTTTAAAATAATGCTTAGCTAAATCTGAATGGTGTTGATCTAAGCAGTCTGTAATTATATCAATGGAAGTGGTATTGGGGAAGTGCTGAGTTTTATTGATTAAGCATTTGAAACCTGAGGTGCATATTTTAGTTCACTGTGCACAGCTTAATTGGTGAGATCATTGCTTACTGTTCGACGTGAGTATAAGATAGATGGAAATCAAATTCAACCTGCATGGTTGTATTTTTTTATAATACTTGGGTAAATCTGAATGGCATCGTATATTCGTATTTATTCTGCAGTTATAACAGTTGAAGTGGTATTGGGGAAGTATGGTGCTGAGTTTTACTGATTAAAATTCGAAACACGAGGTGCATATCTTAGTTCAACATGAATAGCTTAATTGGTGAGATCATTGCTTGCTGTTTGACATCAGTTTAAGTTAGATGGAAATAAAATTTAAACTGCATTTTCTAACTTCTAAGAAATCTATAAAACAGAAAAAGGATGGTGGTTTTGTGGGCCTGGGCACTGAGCAAATACTTCTATTATGGTGTATTTTTGGGCATAAGATGTGGGCTTGTATTTCCTACATATTTGTTTAATGCACAACTTGTGACATTCTTATTGTTACTGTTGGATGTCATTTGTGGAGGTGGCAGTTAATAGTTATTTGCTTAGCTTGGTGTGATCTAACAAGCTACCCTTAATTATCACGTGTCTGTGTGTTGTATCCTGCTCAATTCCATTCTTGACTTCAGTTCCTGAATTTTGAATGGATAATATACTCAATTGTCTAAATCAACTATTTTGCCTCTCCATATAGCTGAAGAGTGCAAGGTGAAGATAGAAAGCTTATTGCATCATTTTAGAGAACACATTTACATCATTTTAATCTATCTAATAATGGCTTTGAGGCTATGGATTTGTCTGTGGATTTTGTTCTACCATCTTAAGGGAGTAACATTTCAAAAAAAAAGGGAGTAACATCCTGTATTATCAACTCTTGAGTGTTGTTTTATTGGCTACTGAATTTGTGCTTGGAGATGGAAAATTTAGTGAGAAGATATCAAGGCATATATACATGTTGTGAGTTTGAGAGGCCAAAACATCCTTTCTTTATATGCCAATAGTGACGTCTTTGGGATTTGATCAGTGAAGTTAAAAGTTCAATTCTTGCTGTGTCCTTTTTGCAAATGGTGTTTTCTTGATGGTGATAGACTGCCCAGGAAAAGAAAGAATCTGAACCTTTCTAACAGTAGTGATCATGAAAAGTTGAGAACACACAATTTATTTAAACTTGAGTACGATATCCATGTTAGTGCATCAAATTTTCACCCTAGTAGATGGTACTCATTGTGTGCATAAAAATGATTTGCCAGATTTTGTATATTTCATTGGCTTGTTTATTTTCTGTTAGTTTAGTAAAAACAGACTTGTGGATCTCCAAATAGTTGGAGATGGTCTCCTTTAGTCGGTGCAGTGCTTGACATTGACTTAATGTAAAAAGGCTACCTACTAGACTGCTTTTCTGTTACATAGCACCTACTACATGTGGATTGTTAACTGCTATATTGCGGTAATCTCAAATCATGATGATACTTGGCTGATTTTTTTCTGAGCCCTGCATTACTATATGAATCTGTTAATATTGATTTTACTAATTTTCTGGATTCATCATATATTTACTTATTTAGCATTATATGTCAATGTGAGTGTGAACATTATTCATTCAAAATGAGTATTGCCAGTCCTGGGCAAATATGATTTTGTTTTTCAGCTGGTATGTTTTAAGCAACTCTGTGGTTCCTTATGCAAGCACAAACTAATTGAATAATGGCTACTGGTGTTCCAGATTAGGCTTTTTTTCCTGTCATTCTTAGGATGAAACGGAATATAGGTTAGTCAAAACTAGCATTTAAGTATTTGCTTTAACAATCTTGTTCTCTCCTGAATACAGGGTTGGAGCTTGGAGGTCAAGAAGACAGAAAATGCTACATTGTTGGGGTTTAAAGCTGATGGGCAGTTTGTAACTAGATTTGGTTGAATAGTCAGTCATATGAACCATGGAGCAGAAGGATTTCGAGTAACATCGAGCTGATGTTTCTACTTCTTCCCTTCCCCGCGTTTCTGCGTCTGTGCAAAGTACCTCCTGGTTGTGGTTAATATTCATGATTTCCTCATCATCCCGAACGCCTTGTCTAGTGTCGCCTAGGTCCTGGTCTTGTAGCATAAAGAGTTGAAGTGGGTCGACCGTAAAGAAATTTTGTTGTTTCTGCTTTTTTATACTTATTTTTCCTGGGGTATCATCCGCCATGCCCCCTTTCTCTCAGGGTTTGCCACTTGTACGGAGTATATTTGTGCTCAAACAATTTGAGATGTTCAGAGCCTTTCGTCCGCTGGCTTGTTGGTTTGGATTATCAACCACCAGCCAACAATGTTTTTCTCTCAGAACAAACCATTTGTCATCAAACCATCTAGTAGTATTTTTTATCATAGAACAAACTAGTATCGGCCACCAGCCAAACTGCTTTCCGTTGATGAGGAAACGTTAATGAGCTGACGAGGTAATGCTCCTCCCAGTCGGCGGAAAGGACAAGAAAAACATCATTCCCCCAACTCAGATTTTTTTCTCTCCCTTTTCTCCTCCGCGGGTCGCTTTGAGAAGGTGACGCGGCACGGCAGCAGCGCCATGATAACACGCGGCACGGCCGCTCAGCCAAGCGTTTGTGGCCGCGCAAGGCATCTGCGGGCGGGGGGAGAAGTCAGTGGTGGCCACGCAGCCTCTGCGGGCAGCTCACGGCCACGAGCTCGTCGTAAAGCGACCTCACCAGTCCCTGTTCACCACATGGTTTTTTGAACGTCGGGGAAGAAGACGAGGAGGAATATCCCCATCTCGCAAAATGACAGCTGCCAGCTCATTTTTCCTTCCCATTTTGTGAAGTGATTAATTCGCGGCGAAATTCTTTTCCCCTAGCTGCTGGATATTAACGCTAGCACTTTTGCCAGCCACGCAGTGACCTGACCCGCAGCTGCATGTTGCCTGGATTTTTTTGTTTCGTTAGCGAAATGGAATGCCTGGAAAATATTTCTGGCCACGCGGTTAACATGAACCAACCTGGCATGGTAATCAGGAGAATTCCTTGCTGAGATTCGCAGCATATATTTGTGGGTTCGTGGGGGCAGAGAGAGGAGAGAGATACTTCTGGAAACCTCACCACAAGGACAAAGTGCGATTGATATTCGCAGCAGGACCAGGAGCGGCAGTACAGTACGTTTTCAGCGATTAAACCTCGACAATTCAATGCGCGTTGTTGGCGTTGCTTGCATTGCAGGTCGCTGATCATTAACGTTAACCCCGTGCTGCTGGCTGGCGGTAGGCAGAGGCTCCTATAAAAGAGGCCCCAGATTTTTCGCACGAGGAGGGAGTAGGAAAGCCGGTTGGAGAAAAGCAGAGGACCAGCATTCATGAGCTCCCTGTACGACATCTCCTGCTTCGCGGCCGGCCTTGCTGGTAATCTCCTTCGCCTTCTCCTTCTCCCTGCTTCCGAAATTCTCAGCTAGTTTTCAAGAGTGGTTTGGCTGAGAGTTCTTCCTTCGATTTTGGTTGCAGGCAACGTCTTCGCACTCGCCCTCTTCCTGTCGCCGGTGTAAGCTGAATCTTCTCCTCCTCCCTCGTTTTCCCCTTCTCGCCTCTCCTGCTGATTCGTTTCGTCGGTCTGAATCTGATCGTGGGCGTTGGCTGTTCGATTGCCAGGCCGACGTTCAAGAGGGTGGTGAAGGCCAAGTCGACGGAGCGGTTCGATGGGCTCCCCTACCTGCTCTCCCTCCTCAACTGCTGCATCTGCCTCTGGTACGGCCTCCCCTGGGTCTCAGACGGCGGCAGGACGCTCGTCGCCACCGTCAACGGCACCGGCGCGCTGTTCCAGCTCGCCTACATTTCGCTCTTCATCTTCTACGCCGACAGCAGGAGCACACGGGTAATTCCTTTGCCCTGCCCCTGCCGCGACTTGCCGTCCTGAAATGCTCCAGCTTCCTGGCTGGGTTCGGAAAAGAGACCGGGAGAATTGTGCTCGTTCTTTTGCCGTGTCTGACTCGCCGACACGAGTAAGACGGACCGCACAATTCTGTCTCTGCAAGCTGTTCTTCTCTCTCTCTCTCTCCATTTCTGCAAGAGACGGTGTTTGCCTGGATGATTGATGATACCTGTATGTTCTTCGTCCTCTCCACAGCTAAAGATCATGGGGATCCTGGTGCTTGAGGTCTTCGTGTTCGCGCTCGTTGCGCATGCGAGCATGGCCTTCCTGGACCAGCCGGCCCGGCAGCTGTTCATCGGCGGCGTGAGCATGGCGTCTCTGATATCCATGTTTGCCTCCCCACTGGCCGTCATGGTACGCTTTCCTAAGCTCAGAGCTCGATTGGTTTCTTCCTCGTCTGAACATTGCTGCCGGACGAATTCGCTGTGTGACCATATCTCACAGACCTTGCGTGCTTCGTCCTGGTCGTTCAGGGTTTGGTGATCCGGACCGAGTGCGTGGAGTTCATGCCCTTCTACCTGTCCCTCTCCACCTTCCTCATGAGCGCCTCCTTCGCAATGTACGGGCTTCTGCTGCGGGATTTCTTCATATACGTGAGCACCCGATCCGTTCTCATTTCAGCTTACCTTTCATGAACTGATTGTCGAATTAATTGGTAGATCATGCGCCCGCCCACTGAGAGTTCGGTTAACCAACTTTTGCGTTTTGATGTTGATTTTTCAGGTCCCTAATGGGATTGGAGTCATCCTGGGAGCAATGCAGCTGGTGCTGTACGCTTACTACAGCAGGAAATGGAAGAACAGTGAACCTTCTGCCCCGTTGCTCGCCTGATGAAAGCCGACTTGATCAATCAGCTGGTTGATCCGTTACCGGGATTCAGAAAAGCGGGGGGTGACGGTGTTTTCAAGTCGTCGTTTTGAACCGACTTGATCTATACGTTGTTTTGTCATGTTCACTGTGTTGGACGTTGCTGGCTTTCTGTCCCGTTGTTTCTCTTCACGTATTTGTAGTGAAAGCTGTGCTTCCAATAGCTTCACTTGTTGATATTAGGCCTTACTTTCTTACTAGATATCATTAGGCATTGTGCTGATGCATCCAAGCACTTCAACATGCTGCTTGTGAAATTTTGTTTAGGGGTATTGTGCTTCATGTCGGGCAAGATTTGTTTTAATCTTGCTATAAGAAAAGAATTCTATGACAAGCAAATAAATTAAATTCAGTATACAAATAGTTTATAAGGCTCTGCTCGGATCCATGAGAGATAATAGCTAGTGGCGGCTTAAGTTCCAAACACATGCCTGCTAAGGCCAATTAATCTCAGTTTATGATTTCATTGCACTGTTACATGTTAGATATATGGACTTGGCCCGTATAAATAATTCTGAATAAATCTCAAAGGTCCATTAGCGTTTAAGGGGTACACCATCTATAAGTTCCACATTGACAAGGGTGTTGAGAGTTTTTCTCCTAATAAATATGAACGAACCCCTCATGAAAAGAACGCATCATAGACTACCACATGTGAAGGCCCCAAGTAAGGGAATCCATAAGGTGATCTATACGAGTTAGATTTTGCCTCTTCTCTTTGCTGCGCCGCTGTCGCCAAGACTCCAACCCGATCGTTCGCGTGCACCTGCGACCGGGTGAGCAGGTCTCCGGAACCGTCGTCTTTGCGATCCTGCACCGGGAGAAGGCGAATAAGGTTTTTGGGAAGCGCTCTTCGCGCGACTACTCCCAAACAACTACTTCATCTACGTCCTGGCGACTGTTCGATGGACTTCACTACGTACATCATCCTGCATCGACATTGTATGACTACATCGACTGAGGTCCTCCCACGATTAGTATGGCTAATGTAAAGGATAACGGCGCATCGGTTGCCCCCGGCAACTGCCCCGCCTTTGGGTACACTCTCATCTTGCTGTGGTTTTATTTGTTCATCATGATCAATCTGCCTTGTTTGTCTAGTGTACGAATCCTGCTTACACTAGTTGCTATGATCTGTGATATGAATTTTCTACACATGCTTAATGTAGTTGTTCAGTTCGTCATGATTTATATTCTGGTTTTAATCTGGAAATTGCCTAAAATTTCAACAATCCAAAAACCTTATTATAGGTCTTTTCCAGTACCTATAGCTAGTTTTGTTGATGCGCTGAGGCCGGAGAAGTTCTCTGGTGCGCACTTCAATAGGTGGTCTGTCAAGATCACGGATTGGCTTACTGCCATGGAAGTTTTCTAGGTCAAAGATGGCTTACCCGAGGGAGAAATCTCTGATAAAGATCGGAGTAAATTCCAGAAAGCCATTGATACCTATGTGGGAGTTGTGTGTAATGTGCTTTTGAATCATCTATTTGATTCAATGATGCATATACGAGACCTAAATCCTTTATGGGATCATAGCGCCCACTTTGTCCAAAGAAATTTCAAGGCAAGAACAAAGGAAAGGGGAAAGAACAACCTTTCAATGCTAAAGCAACTACTACCTTTAAGAAGAAGAAGAAAGATATGTCTAAGATGTATTGTTTCACTTGTGGTGAACTAGGACATTTTGCTAAGGATTGTTCAAAGCATGCAGGCCGTAAAGAGAAAAAGGTCAACCTCGTGACTGCAACCAATGCCGATGATGGGTATGGTAGTCTTTCTACCGTACTATCGGTGTTTCAATCACCTAGTTGGTGGCTTGATACGGATGCTAATATTCACGTGTGTGCCAATGTCTCTTTATTTTCTTCTTACCAATTGCCCCAAGGTTCTTCCGTTCTGATGGGGAACGGGTCACATGCTTCTGTTCGTGGTGTTGGTACGGTAGATCTGAAGTTTACTTCGGGCAAGATCGTGCAGCTGAAGAACGTGCAGCATGTCCCTACTATTCACAAGAATCTTGTTAGCGTTTCTCTTTTATTAAGAGGTGGATATAAGGTAGTTTTATAGTCCAATAAAGTAGTTATGTCTAAGCATGGACAGTTTATTGGTAAAGGCTATGATTAAGGAGGCTTGTTCCACCTAAGTTTAGCAGATTTTTGTAATTAGTCAGTCAATCATATTTGTGGCACAATTAGTGATAATTCAAGTGTTTGGCATTCTCGTTTATGTCATGTGAATTTTGGTTTGATGTCACATTTATCTAGCTTGCAGTTAATACCATATTTCACCATTGCTAAAGGTTCTAAGTGCCATAGTTGTGTGCAATCTAAGCAACCTTGAAAGCCTCACAAGGCAGCGGAGGAGAGACATTTGGCACCTCTAGAACTCATTCATTATGATCTATGCGAGATGAATGGTGTGTTGACTAAGGGTGGAAAGAGATATTTCATGGCGTTAATTGATGATGCTTCTAGATATTGCTATGTTTACTTGCTGAAAAGTTAAGATGAGGCTTTAGACTACTTTAAAATTTTTAAGGCTGAGGCTGAAAATCAACTAGAAAGAAAGATTAAACGTTTAAGGTCAGATCGTGGTGGTGAATATTTTCCTATATTATTTGATGAGTTTTGTGCAGCACATGGTATTATTCATGAGAGGACACCTCCATATTATCCTGAATCCAACGGGATTGTCGAGAGGAAAAACTGCACATTGACTGACTTGGTGAACGCCATGTTAGATACTGCTGGTTTATCTAAGGCATGGTGGGGGGAGGCTATATTGACTGCAAGTCATGTCCTGAATAGAATTCCGAACAAAAGTAAAGAGACAACACCATATGAGATTTGGGTTGGAAGGAAACCATCACTTTCATATTCGCGCACGTGGGGATGCTTGGCGAAAGTCAATGTTCCAATTACTAAAAAGCGTAAGCTTGGGCCAAAGACAGTAGATTGTGTCTTTCTAGGATATGCTCACAATAGCATTGCTTATAGATTTTTAGTAGTAAAGTCTGAAAAATATGATATGCATGTTGATACAATTTTTGAATCTTGTGATGCTACATTCTTTAAAAATATTTTTCCTATGAAAGAAAGATATGCGTAGTAATGTTAAATTTTCTACTGAAATAGCTCCTGATAATACTATACCTATCGAGTCTCCTATTGAGTCATTTGAGCAAACACTTGAAAAGGATGACAATGAAGTTCCTGTGAGGAACAAGAGACAAAGGAGATTTATATGGATCAGCCTGATGGGTTTGTAGTAAAGGTGAAGAGAAGAAGGTGTGTAAATTATTGAAATCTTTGTATGAATTTCAACAAGCTCCTAAACAATGGCATGAGAAGTTTGACACTACTTTAATTAGTGCGAACTATGTGGTTAATGAAGTTGATAGGTGTGTGTATTATCGACATGGTGGGGGTTATTTTGTTATACTATGCTTATATGTAGATGATATTCTAATGTTTGGAACAAACATGGATATTATAAATGAAGTCAAGTCATTCTTGTCAAAGAGTTTTGACATGAAATATCTAGGAGAAGCTAATGTAATTCTAAACATCAAGTTGATTAAAGGAAGAGAGTGGGATTGCTCTATCACAATCTCACTATGTTGAGAAGGTCTTGAGCCGTTTTGGCTATATGGACAACAATCCTTCTCCAACACCTTATGATCCTAGTGTGACATTGCGAAAGAACAAGAATGATACCAAAGATCGATTGAGGTGCTCTCAAATTGTTGGTTCACTCATGTATCTTGCTAGCGCAACTAGACCAGATATCTCTTTTGCTGTGAGCAAGTTGAGTAGGTACATGTCCAACCCGGGTGATGATCATTGGCATGCACTAGAAAGGGTCTTGCGTTATCTTAAAGGTACGATGATCTATGAGATTCACTATTCCGGGCACCCAACTGTGCTAGAGGGATATAGTGATGTGAACTGGATTTTTGACATTGAAGAGGCAGAGTGGCTACGTGAGCTCTTGTCTGACTTGTTGGTGGTTGAAAAACCAATACTGGCTATCCTTATGAACTGTGATAATCAAACAGTAATCACTAAAGTGAATAATGCTAAGGATAATGCAAAGTCAACAAGACACGTTAAAAGACGTTTGAAGACTGTCAGAAAGTTGAGAAACTCCGGAGTTATTATTGTATCTTCTATACAAACAGGCAAAAACTTGGCAGATCCATTTACAAAAGGGCTATCACGGAATGTGATAGAAATTGCATCTAGGGAGATGGGTATGAGACCCATGTGAGTTTACAGTAGTAGCAACCCAACCTTTTTGATCGGAGATCTCGTGACTAAGGACTTGGGGAAAACAAGCTATTGGTAAACTGAGTAGAGTATAATGATAGCCCTCTCTATGTGAAGATGCAATACTCTTAGAGCAATGAGGCACTGTGAGGTAGGTTGACAACGATGCCTTAATATGTTCTATTGAATTTAACAAGTGAAGATGCTGTCCTATAGAACATTCTTGAAAGAACATACCTATATGAGTTTGACTGTTAAACGTCGCAGTCTATGAGACTTGGGTGATCTCTAGTAAACTCATGAAGAGACTAAGGAGTATAACATATATGCTCCACCCACAGGCAGGGTAAGGCTACTGGCAGCCAAGTACTAGTTTGGCTTTAAGCACTTATTCGCACAAAACTTGCAATTCAAGGCGTAGTCCATTGTTCAAGATGTGGATAAGTGTAGCTTGAAGTTCTAGGTGGAAGTTCAACTTAACAGTCTCTACCGAAACACCGGTATATCAAACAGTAGTGAGAACAGGCAAATCTCTAAATGGGCATTTGAGATCTGGTGGGGGATTGTTAGATATATGGACCTGGGCCATATAAATAATTCTGAATAAATCTCAAAGGCCCATTAGCGTTTAAGGGGTACACGATCTATTAGTTCCACATTGCTAATAGACAAGGGTGTTGGGAGTTTTTCTCCTAATAAATATGGACGAACCCCTCATGAAAAGAACGCATCATAGACTACCACGCGGGAAGGCCCCAAGTAAGGGTATCCCTAAGGTGATCTATACGAGTTAGATTTTGCCTCTTCTCGTTGCTGCGCCGCTGTCGCCAAGACTCCAACCTGATCGTTCGCGTGCACCTGCGACCGGGTGAGCAGGTCTCCGGAACCGTCGTCTTTGCGATCCTACACCGGGAGAAGGCGAATAAGGTTTTTGGGAAGCGCTCTCGCGCGACTGCTCCAAAACAACTACTTCATCAACGTCTTGGCGGTTGTTCGAGGGACTTCACTGCATACATCATCTTGCATCGACATCGTATGACTACATTGACGGAGGTCCTCCCACGATTAGTATGGCTAATCCAGAGGATAACGACGCATCGGTTGCCCCTGGCAACTGCCCCGCCTTTGGGTACACTCTCATCTTGTTGTGGTTTTATTTGTTCATCATGATCAATCTGCCTTATCTATCTAGTGTACGAATCATGCTTACACTAGTTGCTATGATCTGTGATACGAATTTTCTACACATGCTTAATCTAGTTGTTCAGTTCATCATGATTCATATTCTGGTTTTAATCTGGAAATTGCCTAAAATTTTAAAATTACCGAGAGTGCCCTTCTCAATCATGGTTGCCTCCAACCACAAGGAGTTACATCCCTCACCATGCTACATTGCTACCCTAACTTGATGAGCCCACACACACTTTCTCATCTCTAGGCCTTTGGTCCTACCTTTCATCTTGGGCAGTTTGCTCCGCCGGAACGGCAACCATCGCCTCCCACCGGCCCATCATGCTAACATAGTTTTGGAGGGGCAATACTGTCACTCCCCTACCTCTACCTTTGGCCAATGGTTGTTCTTTGCCACCCACACATGCATCTCCAAGTCGCCTTTCCATCCTTCTAAACCTTTTTTGGGTATCCTTCTAAACCCTTGCTCCCACTACCCAATGTTCCTCCCCTAACACCAGTGGATCACAAGAGGAACCTTTCTCTATCACCCTTAAACCTAGAAAGGGAAGTGATGGTGCGGGTTCTTCCATGACAACTCTCTTCTTAGTCATGTGCATGGCTAATAATGTTTGTGGCTTGACCACATTTCTTCTCCTCCAGCATTCAGATTCCAAATTTGTACTCCTTAGTGGCTACAAACATTTGCTCTCAATGCTCATGACAACCGAGTCGAAGCGTTCATGGCAAGTGATTATCACTTAAGAAACAATTCAATGTTTGTCACTTAAGGAAGTTCTCACATGGGCCGGTGGGTGATTTCAACCCATTTATACTTTCTCAATATGTTGAACCGTGCAACAAAGTGGGAGGTTAGGTAGGTATAGACTCTAGTTTACACATGTTTACAAATGAGCCCAAGGAAGTTTGAGAGTTTCATGCATATACACATTTGCCTTTTGTTTTTTGTCAAACATAATGCACATATTCACACTTCTTTTATGTTTGCAATTTCTTTTCCTTTATGCTTTTCTTCTTTGTAATACTCCCTTCGTTCTTAAATATATGAGGTTTATGAAAACTTAGTTAGTTCATTTTTGAACTAATTTATTAATTATTCTAAACATCATATATTTAAGGACAGAGGTAGTACTAATTTTCCATTTATTTTATTTTTCCTTTACTTTAGCTTCCATTTATTTTCTTCTTTTTTGTATTTCTATTTTAATTTCCTTTCCTTTATAATTTTTTCTTTTATTTTAAGATAACTTTCTTATCGTGTGTAGACATTTTATTTGTATGCAAGGATAATTTATTCACAATGAGGACACATTTGGTCTCCACATTGAATAACTTATTCGCAATATTAAGTTATTTGGTCATGTGTTGAATAATTTGTTTGTGATGTTAATTTTTTTGTGTGTTGTAGGTTAAATTATACCCATTTTAAAATATTTTTTGGTTGCATGTACATATTTTGTTCCTTTATACGAATAATTGTTTTTGCAAAGCATACATATTTTTTCTCTATATATGTAAATGGAGATATTTGTTAACTTTGCAGATAAATTTGCTCGTATGAATTATCCAACATAGTTGATTGCTATCACTTGGGCACTGAGCATGATCAAACTGAAGCTATATAGTTTCTTGCTCATCAGTTGCCAAATCTTTAAATTTGATGTCCTATTGAATATTTTATTCATACAAGGTAATCATTTGTTCTTGTTGTTCAAGTATTTGTATGCATCAACAAAAAACATGTTCAAGCGTCCTTAAAAATTGTTCATAAAAATTATCATCCAAACATAGTCCAGTATAGTCATGTTTTGAAGATCTTATCGTAAGAAGTATTATGGTGAAAGAAAAATTCAATTTGTATAATTCATTTAAGATCTATGTTTTTGTGTTAATCCTCTTTGCATGCAATTGACGCGAGCATGCTTTAATTTAGTTTGTACATTTTTCCTCATCCTCCTCTCTTAGTACCATTAATTTGTTACATATGGGCTGCAGTCCTTCTCATGCTCCACTCTTCAGGTGACAGGTGGTGAATTTGTTTCCTTCAGTTATAGAAAATCATATCCCGGTGTGTCACCAATTTTCTATTTTTTTTGCAAAAAAAGATTCTGCTCCCTTCCTCCTATGTCACACACTCACATAAACCCTCTTCACTTTTTCACTCCTTTTATTTGCATTCTCTATTTGTCTCTTGCTCCTCCACCACGAAACCAGCCACTATTCTCATCTCCATCTGAGAGATCATCCTCTCCACCAATTGCCATCAGAGGACATTTATTCCAACAAAGGCCTGGCTAGACATCGATCGGTAAACCTTGATAATTTTGACATTTTATCCTTATTTGTTGTTTGATTCCTTGAGTTGTAGCCACATGGAGAACCATCACGCATGCGGCCTATCTACGATGTGCATTGAGGAGCAGCATTCTACATTGTAATATAAGTGATATACAACGTAGCATGTGGTTTTCAAGCCCATTGTTGCCCAACATCCATTTGCGCCTCCATTGAATGCATTACCACCTGATGCCTAATCTTCTCGCTAATACATTCTCCTTTGTTGTTGATCCTCTAAACTCACTATTTCTCTCTCTGAGGTTGAAAGCATAAGAAATTGTTTCAACAACAAAGCTTGGATTTGGTAATGGTATAAAAGTTGATCATTCTCTATTAATTTTTTCTTCTGTTCATCGCAATATGAAAGTTTGTGCCCAATACCAAAATTTTGTCTAGAATACATATTTTTGTTCCTTTATTATGTTTTGATCATGTGCAGATTTGATTTGCAGTCCACCAAGCTAACATTAATTAAATTTAAATTTTGTTTTTATTTAGTTATGAGAAAATGTTACCCCTTAATCCAATATGTGAGCGTGAGACATATCACTTGTTTTTACCAAGCTAAGAGGGAAGAGTTGTAAGTCATTTTGTTGCACTCGGAAGTGGATAATATTGCAATGGAATATTTGGGGGTTCATGCTATTGAAAGTGTTCTTCGCATGCAACTGATGTGGACAAGCTATAATTTAGTCTCTATCTCTTATCTTAGGCCCATTAACATGCTCTTAGTTGGATGTGCTCTAGAACTGTGGGACACGGTCTTTCTTATGCTCCACTCTCCTAGCAACATGTGGAATTTGTCGCCTTAGTGATACACAACTTTACCCTAGAGTATCACTCATTTTCCATTTTAATTTTTTCTAAGAAAAGTACACTCCATTCCCCTTATTCCTGCGTCGCACATTCGTCATGAGCCACTTCAATCTATTCCTCTCTTTTTTTGCGGTTCCTTTTTTCCTAGCTCCTTCACCCATGAAGCCAATCACTATTCTCGTCTCTGTTAGAGAGATCACCCACTTGTCCCGCGACCACCAAAGGGCATCTCTTCCAACATAGGCCCGACCTGACATCGATCAGCGAGCCACCTTGACTGATTTGAAAATTTACCCTTGTGTGTCGGTCTAATTGCTTGGGTCATCATAGCTGGTCCTTAGAAATATATTGTCTCAATAGCAATCTACCACGATGTAAAGAACCATTGCACACGAGGTCTATCTCCACAGTGCATCAAGGGTGGCATTCAACATTGTCATCTAAGGGTGGCATTGGCATGCATTATCATGTCTACTAGTGCTCAGCAGCCATTAGCTCTTTGTGTTGTGACGTCTGAGCCAATTTGGATGGCCCAATAGTAGCCCATGAGCACAAATGCACATGCTTAGTACATATTGCTAGTTGAGCAAGGGTGGAACCAATTTATAAGCTTCTGTGTCCACCAGCTATAGCACCTTTGGGTTAACCCTTCTACACAAAGTGAGGACACAAGTGTACCTCGGATGGGCTGCACGGTGCGGAACATGATACTTTTTTGCCTCAAGGTTGGAAGGATTGAAAATTATTCAAAAATGAAGCTTAGATATTGTAATGGAATAAAGGTTAACCATTGTACCCGATTCAAATTGAGTCCAAAAATATTTTTTCTATTTATTATTTCATAAATCACTTGCATTTTTATTTTTAATCCAAGTGTTTGTATTTCTTAACATATGCGAATAAATTTGCAAGTGCATGGATATACCGTTGTAGCACTTCACTCAGAGAGTACTCAGGGTATCGTAATTTCCTTAGGGAATAGAGGTGTAACGGTCTCCTAGCTAGTTTGGCCCCAGGAAAAGAAAGAAGATGAAAGGATGATCTAGGTAGCACGACACTCTATGGTGTAGGTACAAGGGAAATGTATGCCTTGGATACTACTCGCTTGGTTCGGGCAGCGGCTCTCGCCTGGTATGCCAAGCGACTCCGACTATTACCTCTACGCCTAACCCTAATATGGGAGAACACAAGGGATGCACGGTGATGTCACCACTCGTACACCTACCCTATGATCACTGAGAAAGGTAGCAAACAAAGGAGACCTCTAGTCTGGACACTACATCTACACTAGCGATCCTGACTCTGCCCACAACCATACTTCGCACGGACGGCTAGAGTCCTAAGGCTAGAGCACCCCACCACAAGGACGAGCGATGAACCCACTAATAAGTAATAACAAGGATATAACTTTACTAAGTACTCACCACCATAGAAGACTCGAGTGCTTGCTCAAACGCTCGCACCCACTGAAGTACAAGCGGAGGGAGGCTGGCAACTCCGGCTCTCCTCTCCTGTCCTCTCCTCTCTAGAATGGTGTGTGGAATGAGGGGGGGGTGAGGGCCTTCTTATATAGGGGTGTAGAGGCGGTTCCTAGGGTCCCTTGGAGCCAACTCCACCTCCACAGCCTTAGCTTGTGTGCAGGAGATCTTGGCACCAAAAATGGGCACGAATGGCGCTAGGGGTGGTTTGACCGAACCAGTGGGTCGTCTGAACCAGCCCAGGGCCCGTTCGCCACTACCATTTGCCTCCCTAGTTGGGCCTTGCCACATGTACATGAGTTTTGGGTGCTTTTCACTTGGATAAGCTCTGATTGTGGGCCTTCTTTCTCGAATAGAGCGGGCCTCGCTGTAAATATCGTGTTCTCCTTCTCTTCTGGGCCTATTCCACTTCTCGGTCCTTGCAAACACATATTCACCAAAACTTGTGGAACTAGTTAGTTTTAAGCTCATAATCCTATGATTTTAGAGATTAGATAGGTGCTAAATTTTTTCCATAAGAGCCGTCAACACCAAGCTAATAACAACATATGTTAGTTTTGATTTTTTATTAGTTATGAGAGAAGGTTGCCACCTAATCTAATGTATGAGTGTGAAACATATTACTTTTCCCTAGGTTTAGAGGGATTAAATGTGAGTAAATCGGTTACTAAATCCCATGTTAAGAGGGAATAATATGAGTAAATTGGTTATCTACCATGGACTCGTGAGTGGTTAATATTGTAATGGAATGTTTGACTATTCATGCTATTGCAAATGCTAGATTGTCATTGTGAAAGTATTGTGGGTTCTTATAATGCAATCCATGTTCAGTGAATTACAATAATGTTTTTCCATCTTTGTATTTTTGTCTTCCATTTGTTCAGTATGACTCTCTCTCTTTTTCTTGTTGCGAAATGAGTTTTCGTCAACTTCCATTTATTACAAGTGAAACATATATTCATGTGATGAACTCATATTGACCTCTCAATAGTTTTAACACTTTTTTATTTTTGCCACAGTTGTGGATGAAAATAGCTCAAAATAGGATGTGGACTTGTTGTTGTTTAGATGACACCAGATGAAATTGTGCGATTAGAAACCTAACTATGGTACTTCATTCACTTTATTATTAGTTGTGCATGTGTCCACACTTTGAGATACTATATTTATGTTTCATTTTTTGAAGGCCCTTATTACTCTAAAGAAAGCTAGCAAGCTTATCAATGTATAGCCGAAAAGGGAAACCCAAGATTCGTACTTTCAGACTTGCTAGTGAAGATTCATAATCACATTGTTTTGATCTTAAACTCCTTTTGGATTACCTGAGAACTTATTACAAAGACAAACAAAAGTAGGAAGTAGTTGCATAAAAGCATCAATGCCTCAATATCCAAATATGGTTTCTATACGATTATTTAGGCTATTTGCGGATGAGTAAATGACTTATGATATGATTTTTATTTAATGTATACATCTCTTGCATTGACCTTACCAATATGTTTTGGGGGATATATATTTGGAAAGAGTCATATGCATATGCTAATTGCTTGAAATAAGGATGGTTTACTAGTTCTAAAAATGATGATTTGTATGATACTCTTTATTTCACATTTCTTTTTACAGGATGAAACAACATTAATTTGGTATTCTCACAAAAGGGAGAAGTTTCGTCGACTGTCTTCTATCTTTAAAGTTATTCATGGGCAAAGAACTGTATGTTTACTATTATTTCAGTTAAAGTCTAGATTTGCTTAGGTAACATTTTTGTTCAAGGGAATGAACAATTTAATCTCAATTAATATGTTTAACTTTTGATCAGGCTGCATTTAGGAGGTTTTTACGCCCTGAGAAGGACTATCTATCATTTTCACTCATTTACAAGAACAGGCAACATTCCCTTGATTTGTTAAAAATAAGTTTCTAAGCTTATAACTATTGCATGATGGAAAATGTTTTGCATTCAAATTTATTGATATATTAAACACATATGACACATGTAGCACAATTTGCTTGTATTATGTAGGTTTGCAAGGACGAAGCTGAAATTGAAGTGTGGTTTTCAACACTCGAGGGGTTAATAAGTTCATGCTGTAAAAATCCTGTGATTGATGAGCACAATAATAGCATGTCATTTTGATGTGAGTTTGTATAAAAGAAATTGTGTTTCCTTATAAGCAATTCGACACATTGTTTAATTTTGTTATGCCAATTTTGAATATTCATATGTTAACTGATAGTATGTTAAGAAAGCATGATTGAATTTATGCATAATTATGGATGCATTGTGTCCCCCTCTTGTCACACTTGGATAGACCTCTATTTTTTTGCATTTCCTATGAACAATGAACATCCCCTCTTTTGATAATCACCTATGTTTTTTCCATGCATTTTCTGTGAAAAATGAGCATCTCCTATGACGTTTCAACCTGTAGCTATCAATAGTAGCCTTATTTTTGTAATCTAGCAATGTGCAACTCTCTTTGATTATGAAGTGTGATATATTGTGATCTAATATGTTTTTTGTTTTCAGGAAATATCATATTATCAAGATAGTCATTCATATGATATAACCCTAGATATTGCTTCAAGTATTTCACTTAGTTTCCAAACTGCTAGTAACAATAGAACTAATTCTTGCAGCCTTAATTAGAAAATCAGATGTTGGATCTGATCATGCAAATATGATAAGAACAAGTGGTGTAGATAGTTATCGACTTAGTATATATTTCTAGTGTCACCCCTAGTTCTTGCAGTCAGGGTTCTGGAGCAGATGATATAGAGTCCCTTGGTGATGTTTATGTATGGGGTGAAGTATGGACTGATGTGGCTCCATCAGATGGACACACAAACTCAACATGCTCAAAAGTAGATGTTTTGATTCCTAAACCTTTAGAATCAGATGTTGTCTTAGATGTTGTGTTGCTCTTACTACTAGACAAGGAGTGGTGTTTACATGGGGTGAGGAATTCGGTGGGCGCCTTGGTCATGGAAGTGATGCAGATATAAGTCGTCCCAAACTTGTTGAGTCAATATCCATGATCATAGTTGATTTTAGAGTAAAATGCATCAGAGGTTCATCAACTTGTAAGAAGGTGTCACTTAGGTCCATCAACTTTGAAAATGCATTTTTAGGTCCATAAATTTGTTGAGTCATTCACTGCAGGTCCATAACTACCCACATATGCTTCTATTGGTGACATGACATGATGACTTAGCTAGAAGAAGCATAATCTAATTTAGGCATTTCATCGAGCAGCTTATGAGTGACACATACTTGATATATTCGGATCTAATTGATAGCATCCTACTCCTATTGTACACACGAGGAGGCTACCGTTATTCAACCCAAGGAATGTCTAAGTATATGTGTCGCCCATTTGTAACCTACTCATTCAAATGCCTTAGTTAGAAAATGTTTCTTGAGCCAAGTCATCATGTCATGTCACTAGTCCAAGCATATGTGGACAGTTATGGACCTGCAGTGAATGACTCAACAAGTTCATGGACCCAAAAACTGCATTTTGAGAGTTGATGGACCTAAGTGACACCTCCTTACAAATTGATGGACCTCTAGTGTATTTTACTTTTGATTTTATTTCATTCGGAGAGTTCCATACATGTGCTATATCTGCTTCTGGTGATCTATTCAATTGGGGGGGGGGTGGTTCTTACCATGTTGGGTTGCTTGAGTACGGCACTAGAGCTTGCCATTGGCTTCCAAAACATGTCTCAGGGCCCTTAGAGGGACTTCAAGTATTATATGTTGCATGTGGTCCATGGCATTCAGCATTGATAACATCTTGTGGAAAACTTTATACATTTGGTGATGGAACATTTGGAATTCTTGGGCATGGAAACCGTGAAAGTCTTGCATATCCAAAAGAAGTAGAAGCATTAAATGGGTTTAGAATAGTCAAAGTTGCATGTGAAGTTTGGCATTCTGCGGCAATCGTGGAGGTTACTATTCAGATAGGCATGAATGTGGTGTCTAAGAAGTTGTATACTTGGGGTGATGGAGATAAGAATCTTCTAGGACACGGGGACAAAGGAGCTAGGTTGATTCCTAGATGTGTTCAAGCTCTTCTTGATCACAATTTTCATCAGTTGGCCTGTGGACAAAACATTACTATTGCCCTTGATACATCTGGTCATGTGTATGCTATGGGTAGTACTAAAAATGGTCATCTTGGAAATGCAAAATTTGATGGTAAACAACCTTGTTTAGTTAAAGATAAATTGGCTAATGAGTTGGTTGACGAGATCTCCTGTGGAGCTTACCATGTTGCAGTTCTAACATCAAGAAGCGAAGTATACACATGGGGAATGGGGGACAATGGAAGACTTGGTTATGGTGATGTCAATGACAAAAAGGCACCAACTATCATTGAAGCACTTAAGGATCGACATGTCAAAAGTATATCATGTGGTTCAAATTTCACAACATGTATTTGCATACATAAGTGGGTATCAGGTGCAGACTAGTCTATTTGCACATGTTGTAGGCAAGCATTTGGTTTCACTAGAAAGCGACATAATTGTTACAACTATGGACTAGTACACTGCCATGCTTGTAGTTCAAGAAAAGTTCTCAAGGCTGCTCTCGCACCAACTCCTGGCAAGCCACATCGTGTATGTGATTCATGTTTCCTTAAATTAAAGAATGCAGATAATAATATTAATAGTGTCAACAAAATAAACGCACCAACTTGATGCTCTATTGATGGTAGAGAAAAGCCAGAGAGGCCAGAAACAAGACCATCCAAAATTGTAGCAACACCATCAGTGGAGCCAATCAAGTATATAGAGGTAAAAGCAACTAAGAGTGATATGTAGGCTTCAGCTCTATTACAATTTAAATACCTTGGCTTTGCTAGCCAATTTGGTGCACTTCAACCCATGGGAATGTCACCAGCACTGGCTATCTCACCTGCATTTTCTTTAGCACCACCATCTCCATACACAAATAAAATAAAATAAAATCACCTCCTCCTCCTGCTATTACTGCTGCTATTGCACAGAGCTCTAACGTTGATTTTGATAACTTGCAGAAATCAAATGAGTTACTAAATCAAGAACTTCTGAAGTTGCAATCTCAGGTAAGTATAGTGTTGTATTTTACTTTCTACTTCGTCATGTTAAGATGCTTTCTTTATGCAAGTATTGTGTGTTCAATAGGTCGATGATTTGAATCATAAGTGTGAAGCCCACCATGAGCAGCTTCAAAAATCTGATAAAAAAGCTAAATCAGATACCTCTATGGCTGATGCAGAATCCACAAAATGTAATGCTGCCATAGACTTTGTTAAATTTCTAGAAAATGAGGTATGGCTAAGAATTTCATTTATTTTTATAAGATTGTATTTCATATTCTTGATATTATTGGTCTATATAGTATGATTTAACCTGAAAGATAGTGTTTCCAATCATGGAATCACTTTTTTAGGAAGTGGATGTGAAGGTAAATTACAAATAAATATGTCAATGGTTTGATGTTACCATACATGCATCTTACTATACTAGTCTTCTACAACTCAAAGGTGATTGTAGATAAACTGCCTAGTTATGCCGCCGACAACATAAAAGCTTTGCAGGTTCAAACTCATTCACTTCTGAAGGAACAATCAAGTCATCCATCAGAACTCATGAATATCATGGAACGTGATCATCTGCACCAATCTAGTGGCGGAAGCGCGGAAGACATGATTTGGTCGGTCATAAATCAGGAGGTGTAGGTTACTTGACAATGTCTTAGGATGGTAGACCTGCTAGTGGTTCAGCTATTTCCATCACTAGTGAATTCCCATCCCATCGCTTCATGGTAAATAGTGCAAAGGCACAAGATGATTTTGCCACAAAGCATGATACCCACATAGAAGTGCAACTAATTGAACAGTTTGAGCCCGGTGTCTACGTGACACTTATTCAACTGAAAGATGGCACCAAAGTATTCAAGCGGGTTAGATTCAGGTACCCCCGCCCCAAATTGGAATAAAGAAATTTAAAATTTTGAATTAACAAATAAATTTACTTTGTATTTAAACTTGGATGTTCCTACAACAAGAGGAGATTTGTAGAGAATCGGGCTGAAGAGTGATGGAGAGAAAACCAAGATCGGGTCTTCAAGAAATACAACCATCCAACTCAAACACATGGAAATGGGACGTCTTCTCATGAGGATTAACATCATTCATGATTAATATTTTTGAATTGAAGATGAGTCACATGATGAGACATGCCAAAAGAGATTTGACAGGAAACATCTGGTATGGAAGTTTTTATACGGAGGCCTTTTCTAGCCTTCTAGGAGCTTTAGAGGGTGTTTGGTTTTGAGGAACTATAAGTCTAGTCACATCGAATGGGATGGAGTTATTTAGAAGGAATAAACATAATTTAATTATAAAACTAATTGCATAAGTACTAGGCTTCTTCGCGAGATGAATCTAACGAGGCTGATTAATCCATGATCAACACATAGTGATTGTAGCATCACATTGTCTAATCATGACATAATTAACCTTAATAGATTTGTTAGTGAAAAAAGCCCAAAACTATGAAATTCATTTTATCACTAATTTACATTTAAAATACTCATAATTAGTCTTCTAGCATTCGATGGGACGGGACTTATGACTGTTGGAACCAAACCGGACCTTATTACCTGGTCTAGGATAATGATAGGCCATACCATTTTTTAAGACGTGCATAATACGTTTTTCATTAACAGAAGAAGAGTGTTACATGACGCAAGTTTAGAAGAAATCCTACAGTGAAGAGTTAGACACACGACCAACAAAGAAAAAACAAAGACGATAACAGAAGTGAATAGAAAACTATCACACCACGCTAGAAACATCTAAAATGACAAATGCCTGTGGGAGGGAAAGACACCACGTTTTTTTCTTTATTCTTTTGTACCTTTTGTAGATTGGAGATAATTTTCTCCGTGGTCCTTTTTCAGTTTTTCACCCTGTGAAATTCCCTTCCGACCGAGAGAGATATCTATGTTCAAAGACACGGACCTGGTTTGCTAGTCTGTGACATACGGATCAAATTGGTCAAACAATGTCCAAAGCTAGAAGTGAAGGAGGTTATTAGGCCAGTCTCAATGGGAGGGTCATAGACATTAAATAAGGTGCCACATATGCAAAAAAGATGACATGACATGATATTTAATAGGAGAGCGGGAAAATCAGGGTCATCCTCATGACCCTGGGTCGACGCGGAGTCCTAGCAATGACACCGTCAGACAAGTTGGCATATTTTTTAAGCGCAGTTGACCAACCCACATGCATCAATTAAATATGTACATGAACCCGTGCTATGACGACCCTTGTGCATTGAGAGAGGGTAGGTCATCCCGCAAACCAATACAGTAAAAATGATGTGTCATTCTTAAAAACTCTCCCGTGACCTCTCCAATCGTATGAGCTAGCACTAGCTCTAAGCTGATGAATTTAAACGAGAAAAGAGTGCAACAACTAGTTTTGAATATTGTGCAGTGAGAGAACAGTGTAGTGGGAATTGAGCGAGCTTATCTCTTCTCTCCTAGTTAGTCTCTTGTCTTTTGCAATGTTTCATGATTAAAAAATTAGTTTCACTAGCTCTAAGCTAGATTGTTGGAGACGCCCTTAGCGTCTCCAATCGTATGAGCTAGCACTAGCTCTAAGCTGATGAATTTAAACGAGAAAAGAGTGCAACAACTAGCTTTGAATATTGTGCAGTGAGAGAACAGTGTATTGAGAATTGAGCGAGCTTATCTCTTCTCTCCTAGTTAGTCTCTTGTCTTTTGCAATGTTTTATGATTAAAAAATTAGTTTCACTAGGTCTAAGCTAGATTGTTGGAGACGCCCTAACACTGGTTGAATTGTTGAAACAACCGTCCAGACTGGCCCATGCATGATGATGCGCCGGATTCAGCTTTTTTTTTTTTTGAAAAACTGGGGAATCAAATGTCCTTGACTCCTTGAGAAGTGTTCGTAAGAACGACAAGATACCCAACAGGAAGCATCTTAAGTGCCAGCGTCCGCATCTCACCAAGCCCAGCGGTAATGCCAAAGCATCGCTTGGAACACTAGACGTTTGCTCCCTCACCATTCAACAAGATTCCCGCAGCTATGACGCTCCGTTGCATCCAACGCGCTACGAAAGAGTCGTCCATTTCGATTGGCACGCGAACGCCAGTGCGTCCAATTCTGACGTGAGGGCGGCGCGCAAAGAAACAAACGATGAGTACACGACGAACCGGGCGACACCGAGGATGCCCATGGAGAACCACCGGGCATCCACGCCGCCCGTATTTTAAGCTACGCGACTCGTGCCGTGCGCCCTGAACTGAACAAGCTAACAGCAGCCACCAGCGCGCGCGGCAACAGCCAATCACGAGCCGACCGATTCGATCAGGGGAAACGCCGGCGATCCCGATGGGTGCCGGAGTGTTCATCGCGACGAGCCGGCAGCTGCTGGCAGAGTCGTCCTTCTTTCCGGCGCTGCCGGCAGTCATCTTCACCGCCGCGGCCTTGGCCGCCGGCGCCGCCTTCGCGGTCTACTTCTATGTGCCATCATGGCGTGTGCGCAGGGTCCCCGGGCCGTTCGCGCTCCCGATCGTCGGCCACCTGCCGCTGTTCGCCAAGCACGGGCCGGGGCTGTTCCGTGTGCTGGCCAAGAGATACGGGCCTATCTACAGGTGAGCCCCTGCCTGCGGGCGCCGTAGATATATGCTGTATCATCAACTCCCAACTCCTAATGTGTAATTTGGTTTAACGAGTGGCTGTGTTTAATTTTTCTCTTACTTAGGTTTCACATGGGCAGGCAGCCGCTGGTGATGGTGGCAGACGCTGAGCTGTGCAGAGAGGTGGGCATCAAGAAGTTCAAGAGCATCCCAAACAGAAGCGTGCCTACTCCAATCCGTGGCTCGCCTATTCATAATAAAGGCCTCTTCTTCACTAAGTAAGCAAAAGGAAAACCATCTCATATGGTCTTTTTATATTATGATGTAAATAAGAACATTAGTTTCTTTGATTAAGAATAGGAACATCGTCAACAAGAAGAAGCACTTGTGCAAGGACCTAAACAAATTCAGATACTATTTACATTTTTATTTTCATTTTCATTTCAATCTGTATGTAACATGTGTGTTCTTCCCTTTTCTTTTAAAAACACTACATACTGTCACACAATTTTTTTTAGTTTCAGATACCTATATATAAGCCGTCTTAGATTTTCAAATCTTCTTTAAATATAAAACACATGTTCCCTCGCGCAGGGACTCGAGATGGCAAGCCATGCGGAACGTCATCATCTCCATCTACCAGCCGTCGCACGTGGCAAGCCTCATCCCGGCCATCCAACCTTACGTCGAGCGCGCCGGGAGCCTCCTCCACCCCGGCGAGGAGATCACCTTCTCCGACCTCTCGTTAAAGCTCTTCAGCGACACCATCGGCCAGGTCGCCTTCGGCGTCGACTTTGGCCTCACCAAGGAAATGACCACCTCGCCGCCGCAGCAACCCGCCTCCGCCGCCAAAAGCGTCGACCCGGCCACCGACTTCATCCGGAAGCACTTCCACGCCACGACGTCCCTCAAGATGGATCTGTCAGGCCCCCTGTCGATCGTGCTCGGCCAGTTCGCGCCGTTCCTCCAGGAGCCTCTGCGGCAGCTGCTCCTGCGCGTGCCGGGCTCGGCAGACCGGCGGCTGGAAGAGACCAACTCGGCCTTGAGCGGCCTGCTGGATGAGATCGTGGCCGAGCGGGCGGCGCAGGCTGACAGGGGCCAGAAGAACTTCCTGTCCGTGCTGCTCAACGCCAGCGAGAGCACGGAGGCCATGAAGAAGCTGCTGACGCCGGACTACGTGAGCGCGCTCACCTACGAGCATCTGCTCGCCGGGTCGGTCACCATGTCGTTCACGCTGTCCAGCCTGGTATACCTCGTGGCGATGCACCCGGAGGTGGAGGAGAAGCTGCTTCTGGAGATCGACGCTTTCGGGCCCAAGGACGTGGTGCCGAGCTCCGACGACCTTCAGACCAAGTTCCCTTACGTCGAGCAGGTACGCGTTTAGGCAAATTAATAATTAGTTTGATTTGTCTTGTTTAAGCATTAGCTGCATTGTTACACTGTATATAATTAGAAATCATCTATCTATTTATTTATCAATATAAATTGTGGTGATAATTAATTATTTTCCCTAACAGGTTGTGAAGGAAACAATGAGATTCTACACCGCGTCTCCACTGGTTGCAAGGGAAGCATCCGAGGATGTAGAGGTTGGAGGCTATCTCCTGCCCAAGGTAAGAGACATATAATTTTCCTTTTGCGTTAAACCGGCCACTAATGACGAGCATCTCAGACTTTGTGGCACCCTCCTCGATTGCAGGGCACATGGGTGTGGCTGGCGCCCGGCGTGGTAGCGAAAGATCCCAAGGACTTTCCAGACCCGGACGTGTTCCGGCCGGAGCGCTTCGACCCGGAGAACGAGGAGTGCAAGCGTAGGCACCCCTACGCGTTCATCCCCTTCGGCATCGGCCCCCGGGCGTGCATCGGCCAGAAGTTCGCCATGCAGCAACTCAAGCTCGTCGTCGTCCACCTCTACCGCAACTACATCTTCAGGCACTCGCCCAGGATGGAGTTTCCCCTGCAGTTCCAGTACTCCATTCTGGTCAACTTCAAGTACGGTGTGAAGGTGCAGGTCATCGAGAGGAAGAAGAACTGAATGCGCATTTCAAAGTACTCCTATATATATACACATAAACAGTGGTGGCTGACCAGAGATCGCACGTATCTATACTATAAAGATCGAATAATTTGGAAAACTTTTCTCACCCAAATCGGGGTCACATTACCCTTCCCGCTCGACCCACCCGTAATATATTTGGAGTAGTGGATAGGGTGAAAGACCCAAGAATCGCAATTTGGAGGGCGTTTCTGCCAAAAACAAATTACCCGGCGCATACCCACACTGTGTACCCGCCTTGGGCCCACTTTCCCTTAAAAAACCCCCATCTCCGTGTGTGTGTGTGTTGGGGGGGGGGGGGGGGGGGGGGTATCCGAAAATCCGGATAAGACCCCCGAACACGCGCGAGAGAGAGGTAAACACGTTCAAACGCAGTGATGACGCGAGAGGAGACTGAGAATCTCCTGCAGACTGCTCAAGTTTCCAAAATTGTGAATCCTTTTACACGTGCCCTCACGCCCCCTTTTATAGGGAGACGAAGGGACTTTTACATTCCGACAATACCCTGAACTCAAAGAATATTCCTAGTGTGAACACACACAAATGTCTTTTACATCTCATATATTTACAAGCCTGCCACTAGTTCACACGTTAAACCCGGACTTTTTGAGACGACAACTTTGACTTTGCTTCTTGCTAGTTCGTGAATGTTCTCGTTCAGGAAGTCTTCACGCACCGTGACTCCCGAATTTGTCTTCCATCATATTCCTGAATTTCGCAGATTCCCGAAGTTCGCGGCTCTGCAGGTTCATGGCTTTGAGTCTTCACGAATTCGCGACTTCAGGGCTTAGCAGGTTCAAGACTCCGAGCCATCGCGCGTTCGCGACTCCGAGACTTCGAGAGTTCGGGAGTCCAGTTCACCGCGCATTCGTGACTTCGAGACTTCGTGAATTCCAGACTCCAGATCTTCGTGAGTTCTTTGCCTCTGAAAACTTGCATCACAAATTTCATTAACCTCGACGTTTCGAGGGTGACGGGTTTTTTTGAATTCCCCAACACTAGCTCCTCGGGGAAGCGGGTTGACTCCGACGATCCGATTCCACGAACATTTCAGAATTTCAGTAAAAAACGTCACCCTCGGAACATCGGAGGGGACACTCGTCACCCGGGAACCTCGCAACGGTTGAATCGAGGCACGTTCGCAGAACTACCCCCCTCGCCCCTATAAATAGAAGGCTTCCTCTATTAAATTTTTTTCACTGCTTTCTTGCTTTGTTGGGAATTGTAACTCTCTCCTTCACGGAAATTCATCTTGCGCTCTAGCGTTCGCGGCTTCAAATTTTCTTCGAACTTTTCAGGTATTGTTCTCTTTGTTTTTAACTCTTGTTTATTCTTTCCATTGTACTAGCATCCTTTACTTTGCGAATTTTGTTCGCGAATGTTGTCTTTATTTTCTCTTTTCTGTACTACTGTCGAATAGGTGGCTCGAGTCAAAAGTACCACAAGACCCATGACGACCGAAGAACTTGGTGCTGGTGGGCTTCCAGCCGAACCGGTTGTCCAAAATCCTGAGAATGCTCCACCTCCCGAAGAGGAGGGCTCGCCCGCTGCCAGTGAATCCAGGAGTCACGAGGATGGTGAGGTCAGGACAGATGATGAAGACGTCGGGGATGTGGACGCCGACGTCAGAGATTTGGTCAGAACAAGGCCGACAGGACCTCTTCCTCTTGTTTTCGGAGAATCCAAGGTTACCACAAACATGATCAGAGAATATGAAGCAGCTGGATTCTTCCCTTCAGGCACCGGGCGAGCTCCACTGGATGAGCAAACCCCTACTCCCGAAGACGGAGAGGTTGTTGTATTTCGCGACTTCTTCATTTGTGACCTTAGGTTTCCTTGCGATCCAATTCTCCCCGCAATCTTGGATGCTTTTTCGGTGAAGATTCATCAGCTCTCACCGACGTCTTTCCTGGAGGTGTCCAAGTTTATTTGGATCATGAAGACCTTCGGACGTAACCTCAGCGTCGACGCTTTCATAAGGTTTTTTGAGCTGGTCATTGTGCCCGATGTTATCAAAGTCGACGACGGGCAATTTTACGAAGCTCAACATGCGTGTTGTACTTTCAACACCCGACAACAAAACACCCGAAAAGGGATTACGCGAATTCAGATCGCTCCCTGCTGCAAGACCAACTTGACCGACGACTGGAACTCGTACTGGTTCTATGTGAAGGTGGACATGTCTAAGGTTCTTGGCTACGAAGGACCAGCCCGTCCTCTATCTTGTTCTATCGAAGCCCTGACTGCTGTGAATAGTGCTGAATTCAACCATCGGGCAGTGGGGATCAGAAGCTGCGAAAGTGCTTTTCACCTTGCCAGCACTATCCTTGGAGGCCGCGACATTGTCGAGGAGTTCGTTGCTACCCAGATTTGGCCGATCTCTTATGGCTGGGCCCCAAACGAGATCGTGCACTTCAACGTCAATTGGGCATCATAAGAAGTCCCTTTCTCGAAGTTCGGCATTAAACTGAGGGAAGGCCAAAGCGCCGATGCTTTCATGCTTGAAGTCAAGAAAAAAGTAACTCTTATGATAGGAGAATACACTATGAACGAGTACAAGGCGTACAAGGCATTGGTGAAGCACAAGAGAAGAATTAATCGCGTATTCTCTGAGGTCTGTGGGGATAAGTCTTTTAATTCTTGACGCCCGGGTCGCAAACTGAAGATACCCGCGGTTGCTGTCGCCAGCTGCTCGGCTGCTCCCATAAGTGCTCCAAGAAGAAGATCTTCGAAAAGGGGCCCGTCAATTGCCGACGAGACTACCTCCTCTGGCGTTCAACCTCTAAGACAAGGTCTCTGGAATCGTCGAAACGCAAGTGCAGGACCTCCGAACAAGTTTCGGATGCCAAACTCCAAGAAGCCCCCGGCCTCACCCAGATGAGTCGCAAGAAATCTAAGAAAGCTATAAAAAAGGTTGTTTCTTCAGGGGTTCGGCGGGTTCCATCTGCATTCGATGACAACCTCTTCATGGAGGCAGCTAGCCAGAAAGGTTCTCACTTCTGGCCCTTGTTGAGATTTAACTTTCGAGAACATTGTCCGTCGGGTTCTGAGAATGAGTTCGTTGATATTGACTCTTTTTCAGATGCTGCTCCCGAAGTTCGGAAGGAAGTGGTTCCCGACGCTGCCGCTGAGCCCCCTGTTACTGCTACTGTTGCTGCTGTTTCTCAGTCCGTCCACCCTCACGACGAAGCCTCTCCCGAATTCACCAAGGAGCTTGAACTTACTGTTCATAGGGGTGAAAATCCCGTCCCAGATGCTCCTTTGGTTGAAGTTCGCGAAACTCTCCTCGAAGGTCGTGATCCTTCTCCTTCTGTAGCTGCCTTCAACAAGAGCTTCGGTACGTTGTATCGTGGTGAATTGCTAAGTGTTGGCTGCGAGGTGTCTAGAAACAAAGGTGGTGCACCCAAGATTTTAACGCTTTGGAAATCGTCTGCGCTTATTGATGAAATAGGAGGGGAGGGTTCAGAACAGTCACTTCACTCACTTGGAGGAGCTGTTCGTGATTCCGGGAAGGAACCTTGCTCCTCTTCGCAGAAAACTCTCGCCTCCTTAGGCAAACCCACTTCGGGTTGGGGGAAGAAGGTTACTTTACAAAATCTAAGCAGACAAGGTTCGATTATTTTCACTAACTTTTGTACTTTTCAGCTTCACGAATTTTTGCTCAAGATTTTAATCATGGAACTTTTCAGAATTTAAGGACCTTCTTCGTTCGTACCCTCCGTCCAAGCTGGCGAAGTTTCAAGAAGACTATGCTCTTAAATCTTCCATGCTCGGGAAAGTTGCCACTTAACGGCTTATTGATCAAGAGAAGGCGAACAAGCGACTTTCTCAAGAATCTAAGGAGCTTAAATGCAACTTTGCTCTCGCTCAATCTGCGAATCTTGACCTCGAAAAGAAGGTAGCCGAACTGGCGGAAGCCCTGAACCGTTGCCAGGATGAGAAGAAAATTGCTGGTGAAGCACTTGAGCAATCCAAGAAGGAGCTGGAGAAATTGCAAAAAACTCATGAAGACGATCTGAGCCTGATTGAAAACCTTCGCAAGACCCACGACAGGTCCTCGAAAGTTGCTGAAGATCTTCGCGCTAACAATGCCGACTTGGCCAGATCTCTAAGCAGCAAGGATCAAAGAATTGAAGATCTCGAAAAAGCCTTGACCGAGCAGAGAGAGGCTTCTGGGAGGAAGATTTCTGACATTTTCGACAGGCTGAAAGTTTTATTTGAAGAGTACAAGAGATTTTTGAATGAATTTGGCGTCCGTCCCGCGCCACTTCCTGCTGATTTAGGACTTCGTGAATTCATGGACTGGATTGATGCTGAATTCAAAGTGCTTCCTGAAGTTATCTCTGGCGCAAACGACTTTGCGGCTGCCTTCTCCGTGGAGAGCATCTTGAAGTTTCTCCATGACTTTGATTGCGTGGACCTCACTAAGTTTCGTGAAAGACTCCCGCAGTTCCTCGACGCTCTAAGCACTTCAAGACTTCGGTCGAATGAGGACGTTCAAGCTATCAGGTCTAGATTCGCTAGGGAATTCTGGCTAGCTAGCGGGAAGGAAGCTGTGAAGAGCATCGCACGCACTAAGCTTGCCCAGGTTAGCTTTCGGATGATTCTGTTCGCTTCTGCCTATTCGCAGATTTTTGCCCTTACATCTGTTTCTTTGCCTGTTTTAGTTAATTGAGGAAGAGAGTCATAGAAAAGGCGCTGCATCCCCCGAATCCTCTACTGAAGATGAAGATTCTAGCGACTCGGGAGAGGTGGGCTCGAGCGACAGCAGCGATGATGGCAGTGATGGTGACCAAGCTTCCGGGCACGAAGAAAACTCTCCGAAGGTTGACATTACGGACTAGAAATTTCCGAAACATTCGCCCTTCGTGGCTGTTCCTGTATATTTGTACATTCACTTAGTTGTAGTGTTTTGCCTGAACAAGTTGTTTTTTGTAAACTTTAACCTGCGCAGGTCCTGCAAGTTGGGCCTGCGCAGGACGTGATGCCTGTGCGAATTCATCGCGACAAAATGTTTGTCAGTGGCGAAGCATGGCGCTTGTTCCAAAAGGCTCATCCCGAACAAGATTTTTCCGATTTTTGGCTCGAGGTTTCGCTTAGGTTTTCTATGGGATGCTTCGATCTTTCTTCCTTCTTCCTGCTTCGTAAGAAGGAGGGTTCTAGTGCTGCGAATTCAAGTTCCTCGAAGATCCCGAAGACGGAGCTCCTTAGCCCGATTGCCGGTGAGCTTGACTTTTCTTACGCTAGCGACATTGCAGAAGATAATAGTTGCGAACCAGGACATGTTGTCGAACTTTCGTTCTAGGATTTGTGTATCAATGTAATTGTTGCTAAACTATTTCAAAATTTTTATGCAATTAAGGCAATAAAGACGTTTTTCTTGAAAAAACGTCACCCTCCCCCACCTTGCTGTTTTGCATGAAAATTTCAAGGCAAGTTAACGAAGTTTTACTATTTTTCGAGTATCTTGATCATACAGGTTTTTTGAAAAATTTTCGCAAGTTTCTGAAGACTTCAAATGTTGTGACGCAAGTCGACAAAATTTGTTCTCGAATTTTGTGGACTTGACCCACTTGGCAAACTTGCCTTGGTTAATACTGCAACCCTCAGTTGCTTCAACCATGATTTTTTCTACGAATTTTCACACGAGTCCCTTGCCCTTTTATCAGGACATTTTTGTCGCAACAAAGTTTCATCAATTTGTGTTAAGGAAAAATTTTTTGAACAATGCCACACACATTCACTTGACCGCAATCGCCATTACTTATCATGATGGAAACTCAGGCTACAACTCATCGTTGTCTCGAGCCTTTTCGGTGGGAATCCCTTCGTGGATGGGATTTTAGGCCACAACTTATTGTTGTCTCAGGCCTTTTCGGTGGCAATCCCTTCGTGGATGGGATTTTAGGCCACAACTTATTGTTGTCTCAGGCCTTTTCGGTGGGAATCCCTTCGTGGATGGGATTTTAGGCTTTCATAGAGCCCTTTTTTTCACAACTTCTTCTTCTTTTCACAACGAAATTCTGGCTATCAAGAAGCCCTTCGCACGAACTATTTTCTTTTTTCACGATGGAATTCTGGCTATCAAGGAGCCTTTCACATGAACCGTTTTCTTTTTTCACGATGGAATTCTGGCTATCAAGGAGCCTTTCACACGAACTTTTCTTTTTTCACGATGGAATTCTGGCTATCAAGGAGCCTTTCACACGAACTGTTTTCTTTTTTCATGATGGAATTCTGGCTATCAAGGAGCCTTTCTCACGAACTTTTTCTTTTTTCACGATGGAATTCTGGCTATCAAGAAGCCTTTCTCACGAACTTTTTCTTTTTTCACGATGGAATTCTGGCTATCAAGAAGCCTTTCTCACGAACTTTTTCTTTTTTCACGATGGAATTCTCGAAATACGCAATTTGGGGGAAGACTCTTTTCATATATATATCGCAAAGAGTATTTACATAGGATCCGCCTCGTTAAAAACCTTGCCTCTTGATTTAGAGCCCCCTTTGCAAGGAAAAGAGTGCGGTCCTCCTTATTCTAATGCAACTAAGAAAAGAAAAGCTAATGTTTTTTGCCAAAATCACTTATAGACATGTGATTTGATTTTTTTACTTTTCAGAATGTAAATTTGCGAAAAAAGAAAAAATACTTTAAGTTACATCTAGCTACAACTGAAACTTTCAAGGGTAGTACCTTTTCGAGTCGTCTCGCACTCTACGAATATGGCAACTCTTCGCCAGTTTGCTCCATCAAATGAAAAGCCCCTGGCATGTCTGTCTCTTTTGCAATGTATGACCCTTCCCAAGATTCATGAGGTTTTCCCGGGTTCTCCTAGTTTTTCTTTCTTTTCAATACTAGATCACCAGTTTTGATGTCCTTTCGAACCACTTTCTTGTCTCTCCAAGCTTTAGTCTCCTTTTGGTACTTCTCAATATTCTCAGCAGCTTCAAGGATTGCCAGCTCGATCATATCCTTTTCCACTTTCTTATCAATTTCTTCAATCTCTTTCGCTTTCAGGACTCTCATGCTCTCATTCTTGATTTCCTCTGGTGTCATTGCCTCAGTGCCGAAGAGTAGACGAAAGGGCGTGAAACCTGTTACTCTTGACACGGTAGTGTTGTGGGACTAGATTACTTTCGGCAATTCATCCACCCATTTACTCTTCTTTTGGTCGAATAAGCACTTCTTGATTCCCAAAAAAATCAGGCCATTTTCCCTTTCAACTGCTCCGTTGGACTGTGGATGGTACACTGACGAAAATTTCGCATGAGTACCCAAGGTCTTGCAATATTCTTTGAAAGTGTAACAGTCGAACTGTTTCCCATTGTCAACAGTCAGTTCTCTAGGAACCTGTCGATGTTTTAGACCGGCAACCTACTAAGGGGAGTACCCGAAGTAGATGAATGTGGCCTCGCTGAGATCGGTAACTCGAAGGAAGAGACATGTGGCACAGAATTTAGACAGGTTCGGGCCGCGAGGTGCGTAATACCCTACGTCCTGTATGCTGCGTAGCTCTGGATTGATTGGGTACGATTACAAGATGGTGCAATTGTACGCCGTGAGATGAGATGATGAGAGAGGGGTCCCTACCTCGCCTTATATAGTCCGGGAGGCAGGGTTACAAGTCGGTTTAGGGAGAGAGTACTAGTCGAGTACGTCTAGGAGTCTTCCATACAGTGCGAGACATGTACAGCTTCCTAACCGAGTACTTCTCCTCTGTAGTCCTTGTGTTTCACGCCATCAGGTGCCGTGCAGCGCAAGCCGGGTAGTCCCAGGGGCCCACCGAGTAGTCGGTCCTGGTACCCACCGAGGTAGTAAGCCTAGGGAGGTCCATACGACAAGCCCCGAGTACTTTGTAGTCGAGAAGGATAGCTTCAAGTAGTCTTGACAGCCTTAACGAGTAGTCCTCAAGCGTCCCCGAGTACTACAAGTCAAAAGTCCTCAAGAGTAGTCGAAGCATCCCGAGGCTGGAATGTACTCCAGCTGATGTTTGAGCAATCCTGAAGTCTTCTCGAGTAGTCCCAAGCGTGCTCGAGTGCCGCCCTCGAAGGTCTTCAAAAATGCCCGTGTTGTCTTGAAGCCGAAGCTGATATGGAAGTGCGATTGCAAAATCGCACTCCATATGGAGTAGCCCCTGAGCCTTAGATTGAGTTGCAGACTCTGGCTGAGGGTCCGTCTGAAGTTTTGGCAAGAATATCCCGAAAAATCCGGAGAAAAAACCGAAGGACACATGGCACGGAGCCCCCGAGCCTTGAGTCGAGTACTTCCTCTCGAATTGAAGGGTCATCTTGTAGAATGTGTCCTGAGATGCTCCTGAGTCTTGTCGCTCCCAGGTAATCGAGTAGAAGTAGCCGAGCCCCCGAGGTGAGGCGCGTCGACTAGTTGAAGTTGAAGAGTCACGCGTGGCCGCTGAGTCAGCCGAGCGCAAACTTATTCACCCAGCCGTTGGAGGGCCGCGTTGACTTATAAATAGAAGCCAAATCCCTTAGGGTTTTTCACCCTACGCAGCTGAAGCCATTCCAAACACATCTTGGCCGAAAAATCACCACCAGTGCGCGCCGCCTCCGCTGAGTGAAGTGTAGATCTGAGCGCGCCGCCAGAGAGAGCCACCGCGGGAGCCCCCGAGCGAATGCGCGTGAAGACCTCGTGCATTTGGAGGATGAAGCCATCTCCGTCCAAGACCGCGAAGGCCGCCGACGGGAAGAAGAGGAGCCGTGACGAAGCCACCGGATCTGCCGCGGGGACATCACCGCTGATGTCTCCACCACGGCCAGATCTGAACCGTGAATGGAAGAAGTCGAAGGCGAAGACTTAAGACCTGCTCGCCCTCCTCAACAGTGGATTCATCCGGGAGAAGGAGGTGGACATGTGGAGGGCCGCCGCTGGGGATCCGTACCCAATGGAGAAATATGAAGACGAGATCCCGATGTTCGCGCGATTCGCAGAGCGCGGGCTCTCGCTCCCGGCGAGCAACTTCTTCAAGGTGCTCATGGGGTACTATGGCATCGAGTACCTCAACCTCAACCCCAACGGTATATTTCACACCACCGTCTTCGTACATTTCTACGAAGCTTTTCTGGGGATCAAGCCCCATTGGATCTTGTTCCGGAAGTTCTTCCGGGTGAAGCCGCAACCAAGCACCAGCAACCCGCGGGTAGTCGGAGGAGCGGGAATCCAGATGCGAGAGGACGCCGCCGAGCAGTACCTTTCGTACAAGCTCATCGACTCCAACCAAGACTGAAAGGCCAAGTGGTTCTACATCACGAACCACCATCCGTGTTTGTCGAAGCCGAGTGGGAAGCAGCCCAAGCATTGCCCGTGGTGGAACACGGAGCCGACGATGCAGGAGGGGATCCAGCTCTCGGAGTTGTTGGCGCGGATCAAGGCGCTGAGAGAAGCCGGGCTGAGGGCCGAGCACGTGGCCTTCAGCTTCATGAAGCGCAGGGTGCAGCCACTGATGGCTCGTGACACCCTGGGGTTCGAGTACATCGGCGACGACGACACGTCGCGGATGCCTGGAGACGAAGTCGACGACGACGGCATTGTCGATAGGCTGGCGCGGATCTTCAAGGACATGCCGCCGTACACGGCGTGCCCCGTCCCGGAGTACTCCGCCGCGCGCCCGCCAAAGGAGGTAAGTAGCCGTACCCAGTGTCGAGTACCCATTCCGTGTGAGTAGTTGTTGGGGATAGCCCTAGGGGTCCCCTTAAACAACGGGGAAATCCTCACTTAAAACCCGCAACAAGGCCAAAACACAATTTGCCTAACCCTGCAGGAAACGGCCCACGCCACAGGGACCCCGACGGCCCGTCAAGGCGGCCCTCTTGGAGATCCCCTCGAGCAGGCTCCGCCTCGCTCGAGGATGCGCGCCCCCTCGGGCGGGCTCCGCCCCGTTCGAGGGGCAGCACTTCCCTCGAGCGGGCTCCGCCTTGCTCGAGGGCTCGCTCCCCCTCGAGCAGGTTCCGCCTCGCTCGAGGGTACGTCCCACCCTCGACCGGGGTCCGCCACGCTCAAGGGCGCCCCTCACGCGTGCGCCGGCCCCCGTACATGGGCATTTAACGCCCTGACACCGGCGGGACGGCGCCATCATGCGCCCGGGGCTCGCGCCCGGTGCCGCCGCACCAACTCCCCAGGGAGGAGCCCATCCCCATCACTGTGGGAGGGGACTGTGCGGCGCGGCCGGTGTCAGTCCCGTGACACCGTGCGCCGCTCCAAGACGGGTAACGCGCCGCGCCCCCGAAAGGGGGCCGGTTGCACCCTCGATTCACTTTCTTGTGACCCTACGGGGGTTAGGGTGGAGGCGCTAGGCCGGTGGAACACCATCCCCGCCACCGTAACGCGCATGGCCGCCGTCCCCGCGCGTGCAGGCGCACGCCAGGCGCTGTAGCAACAACCCCAGCACTGTGAAGCGCGTTGGGAAGGAACGCCGTTTCACCTACTCCCGTGCCCCGTACAGGCCAACGTCAGCACCTCCCTCGAGCCTATCGAGGACATCACCACCATCCGCCGCCCTTCTACCCTCGAACCGCCACTGTTCGGGTACAAGGTAGGCCATCATGGCCAGATCGCTGCGAGGATCGTCCGGACGGCCGCCCACTCTACAGCATAGCACGTCGTGCTTCCCCACGTAGCTAGATAGCGCGGCGCGCATGTAATCCGCCTCCCCCTTGATCTATAAAAGGGGGGGCGAACCCCCAGCCGCAGGGGAGACAGACCCAGAAGCATACGAGACAGGAACACACCGCACACCACGTACTCATTCTCCAATTCTCCCACAATATCTTCAGCCACTCCTCCAGGGACTTGGAAGCCACGCTTCCTCTCCCGCCTTGCTTGTAGCAGCCCCACTACAGGCACCCCCGGTGCTAAGTAATATAGTGCCTCGAGCACGCCTCTGCTGGACGTACGGCCCCCTCGGCCGGAACCAGGATAAAAACTCTGTGTCACTTGTTACTTAGCATCGACCATTGAGGGATAGACCTCGACGCTTTCTACTGGTTAGTGTCGGGACCATATTCCGCACCGACAGTTGGCGCCCACCGTGGGGCAATCGAGCGCCTAAGGTCATTCCGTCAACTCCCTCCATGGTGATCCGCACTGAGTACCGTGGTACACGCTACTACATGGGTAGCTCGGACCCCCTCCCAGCCGGGTTCGAAATTCGCTTCGGGGACCTGAACTTTCAGGCCACGGGGAACGGCTATCTCATGCGCCTCACCAACCGTGAGGAGCTCCGCGCGCGGCGCCAGGCCAGGTCCGCTCCGGTCCCCCGCCGCACGCACCGCCACGGCGCGGGCGCCCGCAGGCGCGGATGCCGCGGGCCCGTCGACGCCACGACGCCGTCGTCGCTCCGGGACGGCGTTCGCGCCGGGGCGCGGTCCGAGCGGCGGCGGGGCCGAGCGCGCCGCCACTCGGGCGCGGCGCGCCCACCGTCACGACGACCGCCACCGCCCCAGCGGGACAGCGCCCGGTCTCCGGACCGCGCATCCCCATCGGGTTGCGTGGCGCTACGTCGGCCTACAACGCCAACGTCAACACCACGATGCGCAGGGTTCCGCCTGGCCGCCACGTCTTCGTCGCCAGGGATCCCGGCGCCTCAGCAGGGGATGAGTCATTCCTGGGTTCCATCGACGCGTTGCCACCCGCCAACCGCCACGGCTACGCAGAATGGGACTTCTCCGGCGTGCCGGACCCAGTCATGTTCAGGCGTTTCCTCGACGCTACGGACTGCGGTTCGGCCGCTCCGACGACTCCGGCCGGGAGCTACGACCCCGCGCGGGAGTGATACGCCGTCATCACCAACGACCCGGCCAATGCCGGCCGGCGCGGTGGGCGCCGGGAGACGGGGAGATCACCCCCGCCCCCGGGGATCGCCACGCGCCCGGCCGCGGGGCCAAGCGCTCCCGCCGGGGCCGACGCCGACGCGCGACCGGCCCAAGCCCGCGAGCTCGAGGCCAAGCCGGCGGAGGAGTACGGACGGTGCGGCCGCTCCGCGCCTCAATGGCGGGGGGAAGCCTCCGCGCGCGGCGAACGCGCGCGGGGAGCCGGGGCCGACGGAGTCCGCGACCGCATCAACACCGTCCCCAACATCGACAACACGGACGCGCCCCCGCGGGCGAGCCAAAAACTCATCGCCGCCGCGACGCTGCTGCGGGCCATGCCGGCACCCTCGACCCCCGAGGCTCGAGACCCGCACCGTGAGGTGCAAACTCTCATCGAACAAGCGGCCGTCCAGCAGGCCGAGAGCTCGGCCTCGCGCATCCGCCAACGGGGGGGGATGCGCGGGACGACGAAGCCGCACCGAGAGGCGAACCCTCGGTGCACGCGGGGGGGGACCGGCGGGGCGACCACCGACCAAGGACGCACGCCGGCCAAGGAACGGCTCCTTGACGCACGCAGGGCGCTGGACGGCGACGCACGCAACGTCATTAACGCCAGACGCACGAGCAGGGCGGACGCACGAGCAGCAAGGGGCTACCACCCTCGACGGGGTGGACGCTACGACAGCGGCGAGGACCGCTCCCCGACGCCGGAGCCCCCAGGCACCCGTGTGTTCAGCCGGGAGATCCGCGCGGCGGCGTTCCCCCAACACTTCCGCCAACCCTCGACCATCGTGAAGTACAACGGGGAGACGGACCCCCGCGTGTGGCTTAACGACTACCACTTGGCTTGTCAGCTGGGCGGGGCTGTGACGCCCCAGGTTTTTAATTACCGTCATTAACGCTAACGACACGGTTAGCCCGTCAATTGGTCAACCCTAGGTCAACCTGGGCCCTCACCCATGAAAACTCCCTAACATACCCCTAAGTGACCCTAGTGAATAGTAAAACACTTGTGGGGCCAACCCTTGGTCAAAGGGTGGGTCAAAATCCCCTTGCCACCCAATGTCCACAGGTGTCTGCCGGAACTTTTGCCGCGTTCCCCAAAATTCACCTAAACACTTAAAATTCTACCTTTGGGAAAGTTGTAGGTCTTGTTGAGGGACACAACTTTCATGTAGAGTGGCATTGCTGATTTGGAGGGGAAAATTGTGAAAAAGCCCTTGCAAGCCAGAAATCACTGTTGACAGAACCCTGCTGACATTCAAAGTTGGCACTTCCACAGATTCAAATCTAGGCAACAAAACCCTATACAACCTTTGTAAAAGTTGTAGCTGGTACCTAGATCTACAACTTTGGTATTCATCACTTGGTCCAGTTCTGTTGAAAAATTTTGAGAAAAATCGAGTCAAAGATGGCACCAGCAGCACGGCCAGAGCCAGAGCGCGCCACGCGCGACGTCGTGCGCGTCCCGTGCGCCGCCGTGCCGCCCGCCGCCGGCCTTGCCCCGACAGCCGTGCCCACGCCGCCCGAGGCCTCGACGTCCGCGCCACGCCGTGTCCCGATGCACGCGCGCCACGATGCGCACCGTCCCGAGGCGTCTTGGCGTCCGCGCCGCCGTACGCGCGCGCGCCACGGACCGGCCGGTCCGTCGGCGGTGTCGCCGCCGTACGCGCGCATTCCGACGCGCCGTAGCACGGCCGCATCTCCCGCCGTCACCAGCACGTCACCCACGGGCCGCCCGAGCCGGTATAAAAGCCCCCGGCCTCTCCTCGCGCGCCACACCGAGCCGCCCGCGCCATCGCCGCCGCCATCCCGCCGCCGCCGGTGCTAGCTCTCCCCGGCCCGCGCTCGCCGCCGTCCAAGCACGCCGCTAGACTCCTTAGCACCCGGGCCAGCTCGCAAGCGCGCTTGTTTGCGCCAATTTGGCCTCCACGCCGCAGGACACCGAGCCGCCCCGAGCGCCGCCGCCGGTCGCCGCCGTGCGCCGTCGCCGGAGCCAGCTCCACCCTCGCCACCACCACCAATAGGACCGTGGTGAGCTTAATTTCATCATGGTGCCGCTTGTTGTCGTGGTCGGGCCCCACATCGCCGCCGGCGAACCCTCCCGCCACCGTCGAGGGTATAGATGTGAATCCAGGGGCATATTTGCAAGGATCCGTAACTTAGTTTATTTGCAGATCAGTCCACAGTCTTAGAAAATCCCTAGAAATTCACAGAAAATTTCAAAAATTCTCAAACAAATTTTGTAGGTCTCAGGATGTCAAACCCCACCCATGTGTGGTATACTTGTGACTAGATTCAAAGTAGTTTTGGCAGGAAAATTTCAAATGTGTTATGCTTGAATCGTTATATCTTGAAATGTACAGCTCCTCCGTAGCTAAGCTTTGGATATGTTGTGTGTTAGAGAAAGACTAGATGCTGTGCTAAAAATTACACAAAGATATCATGTGAATCTTTTTATAAAAATGTTTTTCCATCTCTCGCGGAGCTACATAAATGATTTTTCATGTTAATTTTATTCATGTTCTTGAGCCCAACTTGCGCACACTGTCTTGTGATGCCAAAAGGCACCTATTGTGAATTAATCATGAATTTAGGAGTAACAAATATAATTATTCTTGTTTAGTGCCTCGTTTTCCTTTGTAAATTAATAAACCAAATTCAGTAGAGGTTCCATGTGAACATGCTAGCTTTTTGGACTTGTTTAGGACCAGAGTGCATCCACCAGAAAGTTGGAGTAATTTTAATGCTTATTTATTTTTATTTGCATTTAAGTTGAATCACTAGATAACCTTTGTTATTTTCAATAATATTTAATTTTCTAGCATCCAACACTTACATGTGGGCCCAATGGACCGGAATAGGTACAGTTAGGCTTAAGAAACACTCATTTAATTTTTGGTAATTTAATTGTTTAAATAATGGCTTAAATGCCCTTTTAATATTAAAGGGGAATTAAAATAAAGAGAAATCCTTAATTAAATCCTTTTCTTTTTGAAAATAGTACTTAATATAAATAAAAGGAATTCAATTAATATTACTGATAAAGAAATTTAATTCATAAATAAAAGATATTAAGTACACCTTTGTTGGTAAAGATAAAAAGGAAATGAAGCTTTCACATGAAATGATAATCCTAAATAAAAACCTTTATTCAAATAAGGAATAAAAGAGTAATCCATGTACAACCAATGACTTCCTCAACTAGAAACCTTGGATAGATGCTTGTTAAGGTGAATATGACCAACTAGAGTTGGATAAGACAATGAACTATCACATCACCTAAAGTGCATTGCATTTCGTGTAGATCTTCCGGACGGAGATTACTCTCTGGTCCCGGAAACCGAGGAAGGCGGAGCGGAAGGTTCTCTCGCAAAGACGTGGACGGACTCGACACCGAGGGTGCCCAAGCTAACCTAGCTGACGAAGGCAAGCTCCGGTGCATCTAACCCAGTTTTAAAAGTTCTTTATGCAATTATCTATGATTGATTGCGCATTTACGTTCAGGAATTGAATGGAACCCTAGATGCATGATCCCTAGGTACCCCTTTGGTTTCTACTAGTATGATAGGTCGATAGCTGCTAAGCTATAGGACCGTTACAAGTCGGGTGATGACCTCACTCGCGAGAATAGGTTCCTAGATAGGAATCACACTATATCCTTAAATGGATTGCTCACGTGGTAAGAGCATGGGATCTGGGCTCCGGTCCAGTGGTTATGTGGGTTAAGTTTTTGAACGTACTAAGCACATGCCGGTTATGGGGCCAAGTAAACCTAGTACCATAATGAGGCGGCTAGGGATCCTACCGTTACTACTCTTGGGATTCGCTCTCACGGCTCGCCACCGGTGGTGTATGGTGACTCCGGTATCTCGCGGGGTATGCCGGATAGCCTGCACCAAAGACTGTAAGATTCGATCCCGACCCGAGGATTTATGGGGACGGTCTGGGGAGTTGTCCTCGCGGGGGCAGCCGACCGTGTGTTTGGGTCTCCCTTGCAAGGTTTAAATCAATCGATTGTCGGCCTCTCACCGTTATCCGAGACTACTTACTCCACTAGTCATGTGATCCCTAATGATGGAAGTGATAAAGATGTTGTTTGCTTAATTGTATTGAACAACTTGTTGGTACTAGTTGGCTAATGTAGTAAAGACTAAACCTACTAGAACTTGTGCTAAAATCTTGAAAGTAAGGACTTACTCTTTGTTACTTTTGAGCAAAAGCAACCCAAAGTAGCCAAAAAGCCTTTCATGGTCTAGACTTGGTGAAGTAGTTATCACCGACGGGTAAGACTTGCTGAGTATTAGTATACTCAGCCTTGCTATAATGTGTTGATCCAGGTAATGCCTTCAGTGATGTGTGGCCCGGTGAGATCCCGCCCGGCTGGGAGCTGGAGTGGGTGGAGGACGACTACTGAAGCATCATGGATGGCCTCCCGTGGTGACTTGCTTCCGCTAGTTAATTTCCGCCGTGTCTTTTCAAAACTCTGAACTATTCTGCCATGACAAAAACTATGGTTTGTAATAATTAAACCCTCCGGGGTACGAATTTGAATTTGAATGTTGTTGTATCTCTGGACTCGCCTTCGAGTGAGTTTTAATGCATATATTTGATCCTTGTGCTATTCAAGTGATTTACCGGGCGTTAACCCGGCGACTTACGACAGGATGGTACTTTATTATTGCTTAATGACCAAAGTGGATCGGTCTTAGGCGATAGTACGGTACTTTCCTGGGCGGGTTGTCACAGTTGGTATCAGAGCTTATATGCACCAGAGATTAATTAATAAACCTTAATCACGAATTTTGGAATAAAATATGCCAAGATTTTCTGATTTTCAAAAATACGTTGGTCCGTTAAGGATAGACTAGACCGAGAGGCCCTAGAGGGAATTTTGGGTTCTTTCAGGTGGCTTAAATAACCTATGGTTTATTTTGCTAACTCCCAGCACATTACATTATGTCAGACTTACTTTTATGCACAACCAAACTAGGAGCCACGTGTTTTATACGTGTGCTGTTCCGCATCACGGGAATTGCGAGGGTTGATGGAGTGATCCATTCCACGGATCCCATCTTCGCGTCTGTTTGTGAGTTGTGTGTCGCCACGTGTTTCATACGTGAGCATTCCGCATGTCGCTCATGCGAGGCAAGGATATACTCCATTCGAACGGAGAATGTCCGAGGTTGGACGCTGTCCATGCAGCGGCTTAACGCATGGATACCGTTTCTATAGTGAACGGTAATGTATGTGGACGCTTTCGTGACGTGCTGGCACGAAAGGTTCGTTTTCTGCAGGTGCATAACAGCGCTTCGTTAGTCGTTAAGCGAGTACCGTATAGCTCTCGACTAGATATTATAGGGAGAGACGATTATAAGCCTTGCCACCGGCACTAACTTCGATTTTTGGCTTGATTGCCATGTGAGGTCGGATAGGACGTCTTGCATGCATGTTAAAAATCGAAACAAATAAAATGGACCCAAAAATCGGAATTCCATGTGTTCTCTAAGGAAGTTTATGCTAGTGTGTGCTTTTTATGAACTAGATTACCCCTCATACCTAGCCGTCATGCTGCCGGAATTTTGTGAAAATTTTGTTGATCATGTGCTAGGTTAACTGAACTAAATTGTTAAAAACAATTGTTCCTCAACTAGTTACCTTGTAATAGCAAGTCTCAGTTCTAATTTGTTGGGTTGGTTCACTTTTCCTTTAGGCACATCCAAGTTAAGGACCCTCCATCTTGTTTCCTTGATCGTTGTTCAACCTGAAAATCCTAATTAAGAGTATTAAAGGAATAATTTAAAAAGTTGGGAAAATTTTGAGATTTCTGGGTTTTTGGTTATGAAATTTTTGTTCACAACTGCCAGAACTTCACCATTTGTCATGCCGTTCTCTTTTGAGATCTGACATGGGTTACCTTTGTGTACAGATGGATTTCCCCGTGTTTCACCAGTTCGACGCTGACGGTACGATCCGTACCAACGGGTTGCACTGGGAGGGTTTTCCGCGCTTGGCGTGGGAAGCACTCGCTGCCGCAGCTACCTTACCCCGCCGACGTACGAGGTGAAGGAGTTTGAGCGCTTTGGTGTTCCCCGTTGCAGGGTGATCGTGACTGTGCTGCCGCACCTTGATCACACCGACTGGTTTGACCTGAGTTTTATTTACTGGGGATTTATCACGCACGAGTCCGTGGAGTCGGCCCGCCCTCGAGTGCTGACAGACTTTTGTGACCACAACCCTACTGTGGTAGCTCTTTCCCCGTTTGGACTGTTTCCGGCTGTGAGTCCTCACGACCCAGCTTGGTTGGACCGTTTGGACCATCTACGGGAGTTACTGACCCTAGCAGAGCCGTTGGATGTTACTCAGACACTTGCCCGTTGCCTGAACGTGGTTTTCACACTCCAGGGGCTGCGTTTTAACACCGCAGCGATTATTGCACAGCGCTTGGAGGCATCTAGGCGCGATTGGGAGCAGCTTTCAGCAGCACACCAGCAGCTGAACTTCACGCTTACCCAGGTGCAGCAGGAGAACGACAGGCTGCGTACTAGGAGGTTCCAGTTGGAGATTGAGCGAGGTGACAACCTCCAGAGGATCGTGGACCTAGAGACAGAGAACAATGCACTAGAGGAGGATGCCGACGCACACGAGATAGAGAGGCTGACCCTGCTGCAGAATATTGCTGATATGCAGCAGCAGGTGCAGGAGGCCGAGGTACGGTGGCAGCCTTGCGAGCCTATAGTGGCCTTACGTGCCCACCGCCCCCAGCAGGGCACACCGGAGGGAGCAGCAGGGCCGTGTCCGGTCCGGATCGACAAGCCAGCGGGACCACCGCTACCGACTCCCCCAGCTTCGCCTTCGTACATTGGTGCTTCAGTGGGCAACTAGGTTGCCGACCGCAGGGAGCAGAAGGATGTCGATCATATCGAGTTGTCTTCGAGATGTTAGAGTAGTTGGCTTGACAGCACGTCTTCGTGCCAAGCAACTATTGTATCATGTGTTGTCTTGTGTTTCAAATCGAGTTGTAACAACATTGAACCTTGTTCTGTCATGTTGTAATAAGAATGCTTAAGCTTGTATGCTTTAAGTGAATTCCGTTGTCTTCAAAATTGAGTTTTCTTGTGCTAAATACCATATCTTTGGATATTTCGTTGCGAATGATCACGCTTGTCAAAAGAATGCATCGTTTATCTCCTGAGAACATAGGTAAAGCAAAGCATTTTTACGAACGTCACTCGTTGCCAGCATATAAGTGCTCATTTGTATACCATCTTCTTTGGTATTCAGGATAACGACGATCGTTCGGAAGTGATTAGGAGCCACGCAGTTGAGCAATCACCGTCTTAACCACGCTAAGAGAAACGATTCTATGAATCTTGTTGGCTATAGAATGTTGTGCTTGTTGCTGCACTCATTATTTACGTGCTAACGAGATGTGTTAATGCGTGATCGTGCTTGTCATCATTTGGGAGTAAGCTTTCAGTTATCTCCCTAATAACGCTCACTTTTTGAAGGACCGATACGGCGAACCAGAGAGGGGGGGGGGAGTGAATGGGAGCCGATAAAAATTCTTCTCGAAGGAGATGAAAACTCCAACAAGACGAACGCGGCTTCCAACACACGTCTCCGACTCACTACCAAGGTTGGTCAAGCCCACGTAGCCACTGGAGTGCCACTGGACCTAGGAACCAACACGCAACCTTCCGACCCGAGAAACGCAGCGGAAAAACCAAACCTCGAGTCTACAGACCCACACCGGTCAGACCGGTGAGCACCACCGGCCGACCGGTCCCCGCAGTGAAACCGAGCAACTTCCACTAAGTGGCTCTACACCGGCCGACCGGTGAGACACACCGGCCGACCGATGGCGGCAAACCGAAAGCCCCCAAGACACCAAACAAAGCCAACCGACCACCAAACGGACCCAAACTCGAAACAAGAGCACCACGGGACAACAACGAACACACCAAGACGTTCACCCGAGCAAAAACCCACAAGGGCTCGCACCGGTCGACCGGCCAAGAGCACCGGTCAAACCGGTGTAGCTCGGGCGCTCGGGATGAACAAAGCACCCGCGGGTCAACTCCCCCAAATCCAAATCTCGATCTCCCGAATCGCTCCACGGACTTGAACAAGACTTTGGGGATATCGTGAACACCTCATGAGGAGTCCATAGCCAAGTTTAATCTCACCAAATCTCGTCCAAAAAGGAGGAATCGAAGAAATCCCGCCGAAAGCACTTCCAACCCAAGAACTCAAGAAAACCCCAAAATCGAGCACTTTTACTCACGGATTTGGGAGGGGAATCACAGCCCAAAGAACCACGAAGGGTTCCCACAAATTTCCCCCATCAAATCCCTAAGAGAAAAGCCCCGAAAACACCCCAAAGAAATCACGAAGAGAGGGCTCCGAAAATCACCACCAAGAACAACCGGGAAAACACATCCAAACCTTGAGGAACCACGCCGAATCATCTATACATGAAACAAAGGTTCGTACAAGGTCTAGCAAGCCGCCCGATCATCCAACCCTCTCTACAAGATCTCTCCGTGAAGCTCTCTTGCTAGTCCTAAGGAAAACCTAGAGAAAATAGGTGGAAAATAGGAAAACTAATGAGCTAGGGTTCCAAGAGTTGGCTGCCATCCTCTCACCTCTTGGGTTATATGGAGGCAACCGAATGTCTAAAATGCCCTTCTCTACTAACTAGGGATACAAGCTCCTCAAGGGCGGATTTGGAATTCTTGATGTCTTCACCATCGGACGGATGCCGGCGACCGCACCTCGCGTAGCCTCGACGCAAGCCATGCGATCCCGACGCGTGTCCTCTCGCTTTCGAAGATTCCGGACCGCGTCGTTGCACACCGGCCGACCGGTGCTCCTCACCGTCGGACCGGTCCCCACCGGCCGACCGGTCCGTGCCGCCGCACCTCCGTCTTCGGTTCTCCGGTCTTGGCTTTGTGGATCAACCAAGGAACCCGGTGGTTTTCTCGGTGAACCACCGGAAACCCCGCGAACTCGGTGTAGCCTCCGCCAATCTCCACTCATGACTTGGCTCCCACGTAGTCCCGGCTCGACCTTGGTTTTTAGGCTCAACCAAGAAACCGTCCACGACTTCATCTTGCCGTTCATGCCACCATGCGGCCCGCACTTGACCCCCGCCGGCCACCGGTCCCTCGAACGAAGCCTACTTGTCTTCTCCACACCTGGAGGCCTCACCGGCGACGACCTTTCCCGCTTGTTCTTCACCTGCACCAACACGAGTCAAGCCGCAACCTGCACCTGCAATACTTAGCCAAGAATCAGTCCACACAACGTTGTCAATCACTCATCACACAAGGAAGCGACCATCCACCGGTCCTCGAACCACACATGGTCCTCAATCTCCCCCTTGATGAGTGCATTGACAACACCCACACGAAAGTAACAAGAGAGAAAAGAAAAAGAAAAGAAACGAACAAAAAGAAACTCCAACAAGCGATCGAAAACCAAACAAAGGCAAAGAGCAAGATCACTTGAAGGAAACAAGTCTCGGACCCCTTAGGCAAGGGCAACGGCTCGACACATCCGAGACAAAGCAAAGCTCAAGCAAAGAGCGCAAACCACCAAAACAAAGCTCGAACAACCACAAAGAGCTCCCCTTGCACACATGCAAGCTCCCCCCTGAACCAATGCAACTCCCCCCGGATGAATGCATGCAAAACAACTGAAAACGGGCAGCTGCAAGCAATTTCAGCCTCACACCGGCAGATCGGTCATCACCACCGGTCGACCGGTGCCTAACATGTATACAGACCAAGACTCACACCGGTCGACCGATGACCCCGACCGGTCGACCGGTGCACAACAGAGCCTTAAAATGGCTCGAAACTACCCGAAAACCTTCTAAACACGTCCAGCAAGCCATTTCAAGCTCAAACTTCTCCCCCTTGTTGGCAATGCATGAATCAAGCCAAAAATGCAAAACTTTCAACCTAGAGCTTCTCAAATATACAAAATTCAACAAAGAAAGCTACACATGTCCAAATGAGCGAGTTAGATACTCTACGGCTTCGTATCGATCTCAACTACATGATCACCAAGTTTCACAACCATTGGACGAAGCTAAGATGGATTTTGGCAATTTTGCGAAAAACTTGCCTCTCATGAGCAAAGTCCTAAACATGATCAAAGCATATCAAAATGGCAAAGCCACACAAACTTCATTCTAGGACAGCCATTCTAATCATAAGACCATCACAAACACCCACAAGCACCTCATGTCATGTCAAAGCCACCGAGCCATGTGCCTACTTCTATGTATGAGACTTCTCATTGGTAGGCATCATGCAACAGTTTAGCACCCAAAGCAAATTAAATTCAGCACATATGACATGGGAGCATATTTTCCAAGCATTTTTCATTTCATTTTCAGATTTGTAAATGGTACATGAAATGTCTTTGCGACAAAAAGGAACTTATGCTCCTCCACAAGATAAATCAAGAGGGCTAAACATTCATGATGGCAAATGAGCCTTTGGCCCCATATGATCAATAAACTAGCTATCCAATCCACAAATTAAGCATAGCAAGGCCACAAAAACATGTCAAGAGCATGTAAAGGCATTTACACATGAGAGAGCATACATGTGACATTTTTCAAAAGCATAGCTATCAACCATGGATTATTCATCAAGATCATCAAGAGCTAAGCCAAACTAACCGTAGCATACCAAACAAGCTCACAAAGACATATATCTCATTCCATGGTGAACAATGTATATGAGAGAAGCTTTTCCTAACCAATGCATATGATACAAAATGCATGCAATCTAAGATACAAGGATGCCTATACATCATGCTACATATGCCATGCCAAATGCAAGAAATGCACAAAAGAAAGCTATACATATGCTACAAACCGGCTCCTCGAGGGGAGGCAAAACGGGCTCGACACCACCGGCAAAAGAGAGCTCCTACACACCCAACTCAAGAAATCAAACACACACCAAGTTCCCCCCGCAAACGAGTGAAAGTGGCTTGATCTAGGAGTTTGGTGAAAATATCGGCTAGTTGGTCATGTGTGGGTACATGGATCAAAGCTATCTTTCCTTTCTCAACATTGTCTCTCAGAAAATGATACCTCACTTCTATGTGCTTGGTTTTGGAATGAAGCACCGGGTTCTTTGCAACGCTTATGGCACTAGTGCTATCACATTGAAGTGGAAATGGGTATACTCCTCACCAAAGTCACTCATGGTGTAGGTGATCCAAAGGAGCCGAGAGCAACAACTAGCAAGCCGGCAACATACTCGGCCTCGGTCGTGGATTGAGCAACACTCGACCGCTTGCGGGAAGACCAAGACACCAAAGAAGAACCCAAAACGCGGCAAGTCTCGAAGTGGACTTCCTATCCAACCGACACCCGGCAAAATCCGCGTCCGAAAAACCATGAAGCGCCAAAGAAGAGGACGCGGAGTACCAAAGGCCGAAGTCGGGAGTGTGACGCAAGTACCCGAAAATTCTCTTCACCGCTTGCCGATGCGAAGTCCTCGGAGACGCTTGAAAACGAGCGCACAGACACACCGAGAACTGTATGTCCGGCCTCGTCGTCGTCAAGTAGAGGAGTGACCCGATCATGCTCCGTACTCCTTCCGATCCACATGTTCACCTTCCTCGTCCGCATCAAGAGCCGTAGTCGTACTCATCGGCGTCGTCATAGCCTTGGAGTCCTCCATCTTGAACTTCCTCACAATGTCCTTGGTGTACTTAGCCCGGTGCACAAATGTTCCTTCCTTTGATTGCTTGATTTGTAGCCCGAGGAAGAACCGCAACTCACCCATCATGCTCATCTCAAACTCCCCGCTCATATCATCCGCAAACCTCGCAACAAGAGAGTTAGACGAGCCACCAAAGACAATATCATCCACATACACCCGCACAATCGGGATATCTCCGCCCCCGCCTCAAAGCAAAAACAAGGTCCGATCGACCTTCCCCATCTCAAAACCTCTCTCAAACAAGAACCCCCCTCAACCTCGCCATACCAAGCTCTAGGCGCCCGCTTCAACCCATACGCCGCCTTCCTCAACTTGTACACCCGATGGGGGTACTTCTCACTCTCAAACCCCGGAGGCTGTCTCACATACACTTCTTCCTCCAACACTCCATTCAGAAAAGCACTCTTCACATCCATTTGGTGCAACTTGAACCCTTTAGCCACAGAAAAGGCTAGAAGGATCCTAATCGCCTCCAAACGGGCTACGAGAGCAAAGGTCTCCTCGTAGTCGATCCCCTCCTTTTGACTGAACCCCTGGGCAACAAGTCTCGACTTGTTCCTCACAACCTCACCCTTCTCCCCCTCTTTGTTTTTCCACACCCACTTTGTACCAATCGGCTTACACCCTGGGGGAGGGTCAACCAACTCCCACACCCCGATTCCTCTCAAAGTTCTCCAACTCCTCATGCATCGAGTTAACCCAATTGTGATCGGATAGTGCGTGTCCAATGTCTTTGGGCTCAAAAGAAGCAACAAACGCAGCATGAGCAAAATGGGAATTGTTTCGAACCCTCGACCGTGTAGTGCGTTCATTCATGTCGCCGATGATCCTCGAAGCTGGGTGATCCACTTGAACTCGCCGGGGAGGTTCTCGCCTCGAAGCTACCTCCCCCTCAACATCAGCTTCTCCTCGTTCTTGATTTGTCGTCGTAGGTGTAGCAGAGGGTCCATCCATCATCGTCGTCGAAGTAGTGGGTACATGTTTAGCTGGGGGCACCGCAGCACCATCCTCATCATCATGTTCATGCTCCTCCTCCCCGAAAGATCTCCTCGCCAAGCTCATCATCACCGCACACTCAAAGACAAGCCGACTACGTGGCTCGTCTCGTCGAAGGTTACCTCGCAAGTCTCCACGATTTGGTTAGTTTCAAGATTGAGCACACGATATGCTCTAGAATGAGATGCATAACCAAAGAAAATGCCATCGACAGACCTAGCCTCAAACTTATCCAACTTCCCGCCTTTCTTGGGAATGAAACACTTGCAACCAAAGACATGAAAGTGACTCACCTTGGGTGTGCGACCATGCATCAACTCATAGCATGTCTTCTTCTTGTGCACTCGAGGTATATCCCGTTCGACACATAGCATGCGGTATTCACCGCCTCGGCCCAATACCTCCTCGAGTCCTATGCTCATCAAGCATCGTCCGAGCCATCTCGCACAAGGTCCCGTTCTTCCTTTCCACAACACCATTCCGGGGAGGCGTATACGGACTCGAAAACCGGTGCTCAAGATCCAAGTCATGACAAAAGGTTTCAAAACGAGAGTTCCCGAATTCCGAGCCATTATCACCGCGGATAGCTCGTATGGCATCTCCGTGCCTCTCGTTCCTCAACCTCAAGACTAGATCTCGAACAAAACCAAACGTCTCCCCCTTATCCTCGAGAAAGAACACCCACGCATACCGAGAATAGTCGTCCACCACAACAAGGAGATACCACTTCCCACCCGCATCGCACACGAGCCGGGCCAACAAGGTCCATATGGAGCAGCCTCGCATGGACGCTCGCTCATCACATCGGTGAGAGGCGGGTGAGAAGAGGCCACCATCTTGGCATGCCTACACGGAGCACAAACCAACTCTTTCTCAAGCCTCAACCGTGGCAATCCTCGGACCAAATTGAGTTTACTCAAGCGAGACAAAAGGTCAAAGCTCAAGTGACCCAACTTTCTATGCCACTTCCACAACTCACTCGAAGAACCAGCCAAGAAACAACGCTCCACACCCGAAGACTGAGAAAAATCAGCACGAAACACCTGACCCTCGGGAACGACCATACAGACAAGGTCCCCTCGAGAGTCCACAATCCGAGAACCACCCGGACGAAACAACACCTCAAAGCCCTCATCCAACAACCGGGACACGTAAAGCAAATTGTACCCCGCCGATTGAACAAGAGCAACACGCCTCGCAGTGATCTTGTCACTCACTTTTATCTCACCTTCCGAAAGCACACGCCCACGCCCATTGTCCCCAAAGGTGATGTACCTCTTCGTCACCACCGGGACGAGACTTGAGAACCACCCCCCGTCTCCGTCATATGCCTCGAACAACCGGAGTCAATCAACCAAATGTTCTTCAAGTCTCCCCACCGAAATTCAACAATAAGCACGTGAGCGAACAAACGACTCAAAGATCGGGGTTAGTACCAAAGGAGGAAAACCAAAGTGCCGAGCCATTTGCTCGAAAGTGGGGTTAGCACCAACCAAAGCATCTCTCCTACCAAAGCTACCTCCACGAACACCACCACGGTAACCACTCTGAGGGAACCACCCCTCTCTGCCTGGAGGAGGACCAAATCCACGCAAGAAAGCCCGTGGAACGTCCTTCCTCTCCAACTCAACGCCACGACTCCTCCAATCCCCGTATTGAGCACGAGGAGGAGAACGCCTAGCAAACTGACCACCTGCACTCTTTCCAGCCCAACTACCAGAACCACGACCACCAGAAACAACCCTCGCACCTGTACGAGCTCGAAACCCGAACATCCGTCTCCGTCTGTGCCCGCACCGGTCCGACCGGGTGCCCCACACCGGCCCGACCGTGTGACTCGGGCAGCAACACCACTTACTGCCCTTCTTCTCTCCCCAAGCCCGAACTCGTCCTCACAATCGCCTTGCCCCCGGGCATCCGCATACGAGGCTCAAGTACACCATCGGAAGGGTGGTACTTGTCCTTGTTAGCCCACTCCTTCTCCATTCTCTCCTCTCGCTTCCTCTTGAAGCAAAACTCCTCCTTATGGCCATCTCTCCCACAATAGCCACAATGGAACCTCACAAGCTTAGGCTTTGGCTTGGGATGTGGCCGTTCACTCGGTTTCTCTCCACTCAAACCCTCCACCCGGTTTCTCACCACTAGCCTTCTCACTCTCCTTCCCAAAGAACACTTTCCCCGAAGTGCTCACAAACTTGATAGGCTTTTGTAGGTCATTTGTGGGTGTAGGAAACACGGGTGGAGCTGGGGTTGTGTCTAGTCGGTTCCTTAGATGATTAGGTTTTGGAGGGAAATCATTTTTGTGGTGGGTTTTTGGTGGCTCCGGGATATTTTCTCCACTTCCTTCACCAACCTTGTTTGCCCCAAGCCCCTCACCATCTTGCCTCTTGAAGGCCTCGATCATCATCCTCAACTGAGGCTCGTGACCGGACAACCAACCCATCAACTTCCTCAAATCATCATTCTCATCCTGCAAACGATCAACATAATGTGCAAGCTCCAAATTTTTCAATGCATGCATTTCACGAGTAGAGCAAGATGTAGGCATGGGTTCCTTCAATTTAGCCTCGAGCGAACTAGTGTAAGCATGCATCTCATCAATCTTAGCATGCAAAACAGGCAAGAAGTGCAAGCACCTAGCAAAGCAGTCTAGACTTAAGCTCACCCACTTCAACCCTAAGCACATCTAGTTCCTCACACTTGGAGGCATGCTTCTCCTTAAACAAAGCAAGATCAGCAAGGAATATGGAGCAATCAAGACAATCATTCTCATCGAGAACGACGGGCCGGCCTTAAGCGAATCAATCTCAAGCTTGCTATCAAGCACCCGTGTCTCTAGCTCGCCCACTCTAGTCCTAGCATCCTCGAGTGAAGCCCTAAGCTCTTTCCTCATTTTCTTGGCCTCTCTAAGCATGTCATCACGGTTATCAAGCAAAGAGCCAAGCCTCTCATTCTCCTCGGCGCAAGAAGGGAAGCTCATCACGCACCTCGTCGTCGGACTCGCAGTCCGAGTCGCTCCGTGTGCTCTTCTTGCCGCCGGAGCTCAACGCCATGGTGCGAAGCCATCTCTCGCGAATCAGCTCGGCCCCCGCTCGTGTTCTTGGATGACTTCTTGTTCTTGCGGCGATCTCCCTTGTCTTCGCCGGGCCGCTCGAGCTCGAGGTGGAGTACGCGGAACCGGAGTCGACGTCGCTCGCTCCCACCATCGCTCGGCCTTGCCTCGCCCTCCTTCTTCCTCGATCGTCGCTCGTCCTTGTACTTGTTCTTGTGCTTGCTCTTGTGGTCGCGCCTCGAACGGTACTTGCCATCGTTCATCCTCGGCTTGTGCTTGTAGTCGTCCTTGTTCTCGGCCTTCTCCGGGGCGGCGACGAAGTGTCCCGCTTGCCGCACCGGAAGCAAGTCCTCGTGTTCCTCCTCATGTTCACATGGCTCTCGTGCGGCCTCTCGAACCGCCTCGTCACGGCGCCGGCTCGTCCTCTCCAAGGTCATCAAACTCCTCATCTAGCATAGACATCAAAGAGGAAAACGAGAACATCCCGGTGGATGGATTAGAGTTAGTCTTTCCTTTGGAACCACCAACGAGGGCAAGACTATGGGAATCGGTCGGTCCCTCGAGCTTGGCGCTCATGCCCCTATCCACCTCGGCCCGACTTGAGCTTCGAGAACAAGCTCGTTCACCGTCATAGTATCATACCTCTCCGACTCGACTATGGCCTCGAACTTTCCGCCCCATATCGTACGATCCAAAGAGTGTAAGAGCTTGACCGCTCTATCATGATCATCGTACGGGAGCACGTCCACATTGGCCCTCATGTTGTTCACCACCACCGTGAACCTCTGAAACAAGGCATCGATGGACTCACCGGGGAGATGAGTGAAGTTCTCGTACTCTCTCCGGTAGGTCGCATACAACCGTGCCTGAACCTAGGCGTTCCCAACATGAGCCTCCTTCAACACCGCCCAAATCCTACAAGCCAAGTGCTCGGTGTGCACCCGATCGAACTCAGGCTGACACAAAGCACGAAACAAGTAGTCGACCGCCTTATTGTTGGCGTCGAATCCGTCCCTCGACCCCGGAGCAAGGAAATCCATCGACCGGACATAGCCCGTGTCCACCGTGACATCCCAAAGCAACCGACCCTTTCCGCGGAGGAACGCACCCATCCGCTTGCTCCACATCCGGTAGTTCTTGCCATCGAAGTGTGGAGGACCCGAACCCCGTTCCGGTACGCCATCCTTGGATCTTAGACCGGTTAGAGTCAAAAAAGACCCGAACCGGCTCGATACCACTTGAAGGACCGGTACGGTGAACCGTAGAGGGGGGGGGGGGAGTGAATGGGAGCCGATAAAAATTCTTCTCGAAGGAGATGAAAACTCCAACAAGACGAACGCGGCTTCCAACACACGTCTCCGACTCACTACCAAGGTTGGTCAAGCCCACGTAGCCACCGGAGTGCCACCGGACCTAGGAACCAACACGCAACCTTCCGACCCGAGAAACGCAACGGAAAAACCAAACCTCGAGTCTACAGGGACCCACACCGGTCAAACCGGTGAGCACCACCGGTCGACCGGTCCCCGCAGTGAAACCGAGCAACTTCCACTAAGTGGCTCTACACCGGCCGACCGGTGAGACACACCGGTCAGACCGATGGCAGCCTGAAAGCCCCCAAGACACCAAACAGGCCAACCGACCACAAAACGGACCCAAACTCGAAACAAGAAGGCACCACGGGACAACAACGAACACACCAAGACGTTCACTCGAGCAAAAACCCACAAGGGCTCACACCGGCCGACCGGCCAAGAGCACCGGTCGACCGGTGTAGCCGGGCGACTCGGGATGAACAAAGACCCGCGGGTCAACTCCCCCAAATCCAAATCTCGATCTCCCGACCGCTCCACGGACTTGAACAAGACTTTGGGGATATCGTGAACACCTCATGAGGAGTCCATAGCCAAGTTTAATCCCACCAAATCTCGTCCAAAAAGGAGGAATCGAAGAAATCCCGCCGAAAGCACTTCCAACCCAAGAACTCAAGAAAACCCCAAAATCGAGCACTTTTACTCACGGATTTGGGAGGGGAATCACGCCCCAAAGAACCACGAAGGGTTCCCACAAATTTCCCCCATCAAATCCCTAAGAGAAAAGCCCCGAAAACACCCCAAAGAAATCACGAAGAGAGGGCTCCGAAAATCACCACCAAGAACAACCGGGGAAAACACATCCAAACCTTGAGGAACCACGCCGAATCATCTATACATGAAACAAAGGTTCGTACAAGGTCTAGCAAGCCGCCCGATCATCCAACCCTCTCTACAAGATCTCTCCGTGAAGCTCTCTTGCTAGTCCTAAGGAAAACCTAGAGAAAATAGGTGGAAAATAGGAAAACTAATGAGCTAGGGTTCCAAGAGTTGGCTGCCATCCTCTCACCTCTTGGGTTATATGGAGGCAACCGAATGTCTAAAATGCCCTTCTCTACTAACTAGGGATACAAGCCCCTCAAGGGCGGATTTGGAATTCTTGATGTCTTCACCATCGGACGGATGCCCGCGACCGCACCCCGCGTAACCTCGACGCAAGCCATGCGATCCCGAAGCGTGTCCTCTCGCTTCGAAGATTCCGGACCGCGTCGTTGCTGCACACGGTGGCCGACCGGTGCTCCTCACGGCCGGGACCGGTCCCCACCGGCCGACCGGGCCGACCCACCGGCCGACCGGGCCCGTGCCGCCGCACCTCCGTCTTCGGTTCTCCGGTCTTGGCTTTGTGGATCAACCAAGGAACCCGGTGGTTTTCTCGGTGAACCACCGAAACCCCGCGAACTCGTTGTAGCCTCCGCCAATCTCCACTCATGACTTGTCTCCCACGTAGTCCCGGCTCGACCTTGGTTTTTAGGCTCAACCAAGAAACCGTCCACGACTTCATCTTGTCGTTCATGCCACCATGCGGCCCGCACTTGACCCCCGCCGGCCACCGGGTCCCTCGAACGAAGCCTACTTGTCTTCTCCACACCTGGAGGCCTCACCGGCGACGACCTTTCGCGCTTGTTCTTCACCTGCACCAACACGAGTCAAGCCGCAACCTGCACCTGCAATACTTAGCCAAGAATCAGTCCACACAACGTTGTCAATCACTCATCACACAAGGAAGCGACCATCCACCGGTCCTCGAACCACACATGGTCCTCACTTTCAGATGGTGGGAACCACGCGCAGCTCTCCCAACGGTTTTGGAGCGAGTGGTAGTGGTGACTTGCCTCCACCCCCGCCCATGAACCCGACGGAGGCTTTCATGGCCACCCAGACCGAGGTGCTGCGCCAGATCTTGCAGACCCAGCAGCAGATCGCCCAAACAGATGAACCGAGGGCCGCCACATGGGGCCAATCACGAGGGACCTAACCAGGTCACCACGTATGCCCGCCTCATCGCCATGAAGCCGCCAACGTTCGCGAAAGCCGAAGACCCTCCGGAAGCCGAGGCTTGGGTCAAGGCCATAGAGGCGAAATTCTCTCGCCTTTGTGCCGCCTTGCTCGGAGGAGAACAAAGCGAACTTCGCAGCCCTACAACTGCGAGGTGAAGCTTTGATGTGGTGGGACCATTTCAAGTCCATGCAGCGAAATCACACCGTGACTTGGGAAGAATTCAAGCAAGCTTTCAAGAGTCATCACATTCCCAAGGGTCTGATGGACCGAAGATGAGGGAGCTTCTAGCCCTTCGTCGTGATCCGACTCCGTGTACCGCTATGCCCGAAGTTCAATAGCTTATGCCAAGACGGTGGGCATCATGTTGATACGGATGCCAAGAAGATGGAGAGGTTCCGTGATGGGCTTGATGGCAAGCTGTATGAGCGCCTAAATCTGCTCGAGCCCGCCAACTTCCATGAACTCGTGAATAAAGCTATCTCGCAAGAAGATGCTATGAAGAAAGCCCATGGGGACAACAAGAGGATGTCCGGTTTCACCCCGGGCACGGAACACACAAGAAGTTTCGCTTTGTGAAGAAGGAAGCTCCAGCCCATCCCGGAAGAATCGTCAACCGGACGCCGGACGATGAAGCCATCCCAGGGAAAACTCCGCCGGGAACTTCCGGGTCCGCCGTGCCCAGCAGCCAGCTCCGAAACCCAATGCACCCCCCTCGTGATGTTGGTGATCGCCGTTGCTACAACCGTGGCCGCCAGGGGAACTACATTAATGAGTGTCCCAAGCCCAGGCAGATCAAGTCAAACCCGCAGAACCAGAATACGGGAAACAAGCCAGCCACTCCGGCCAAGAAACCCATGGTGCAAGTGCACCAAGGCAAGCTGAACTTCACTACCATGAGTGACATTCCCGCAGGAGCTCCAGTTCTCACGGGTACATTCTCTATCGATCACAGTCCTGTCAAGGTCTTATTTGATTTAGGATCCACCCATAGTTTCATTAATGAGAGTTTACTAGACAAATTGGGTCTAAGAAGAGTACAAACCAAATCTGCTTATAAAATCACCATGCCCAGTGGAGACATTATGTCTCAATTAGTGACCTTCGAAGTTCCTCTGAGACTAGGAAGTAAGGTTATTCGATCTAATCTTATAACCATCAAATTGGGAAGCATGGATGTTATTTTGGGTATGGAATGGATGAATCAACATAAGGTGGTTCTAGATATATCGGATAGGGTCGTAGAGATCCACTCTCCTACGGTCGGGCACACTACCTTGTACCTACCTTTCCGAGACGGTACCGACTCTTGTGCCTATGCGACCATTATCTCCCCTCCTCGATGAGATTCCAGTAGTGTGTGAGTACCCGGATGTGTTTCCTGACGAGTTGCCTGGTATGCCACCAGACAGAGATGTCGAGTTTGTAATCGAACTCCAACCCGGTACCGCACCCATTTCCAAAAGACCTTATCGCATGCCACCCAAAGAGCTAGCCGAGCTAAAAACCCAACTCCAAGAATTGCTAGATAAGGGTTACATTCGCCTGAGCTCTTCACCTTGGGGTTGCCCCCGTTCTTTTTTGTCAAAAAGAAAGATGGTAGCTTGAGAATGTGTGTAGACTACCGTCCACTTAATGCAAGCCACCATCAAAAACAAATACCCACTTCCTCGAATTGATGTATCGTTTGATCAATTGGCCGGTGCCAAAGTCTTCTCTAAAATTGACCTTCGTTCGGCTACCACCAGATCAAGATTCGACCATGCGATATTCCTAAAACCGCTTTCTCCACTCGTTATGGTCTTTACGAGTTCTTGGTCATATCTTTCGGGCTCACTAACGCACCTGCCTACTTCATGTACCTCATGAACTCCGTATTCATGACAGAGCTCGATAAGTTTGTCGTGGTCTTTATCGATGATATCCTCATCTATTCTAAAAACGAGGCCGAGCACACCAACCATCTCCGAGTTGTCCTTCAGCGTTTACGAGATCATCGCCTTTATGCTAAATTCTCCAAATGCGAATTCTGGCTGAAAAGTGTCAAATTCTTGGGGCACACCATTTCCCACGATGGTATTTCCGTAGATCCTAGCAAAGTCTAGGAGGTAATGGATTGGAAACCACCCAAATCCGTACATCAAATCCGCAGTTTCCTAGGATTGGCAGGATATTACCGTCGATTCATTCCTGACTTCTCTAGAATCGCAAAACCCATGACCGAATTACTCAAGAAGGGAGTAAAATTCGTGTGGAGTGAAGCATGTGAGAAAGCTTTTCACACCCTGAGACAACATCTAACTTCGCCCGGGCATAGCCCCTCACCGATAACTCCAAGCCATTTGAAGTCTTATGTGACGCATCGTGCACCGGTCTTGGCCGTGTCCTTATGCAAGAAGGCCGAGTCATTGCCTATGCTTCGCGAGCCCTTCGACCCCATGAACTCAACTATCCTACCCATGATCTTGAGTTAGCGTCGTTGTTCATGCCCTCAAGATCCGGAGACATTATCTAATGGGCAATCATTGCAATATCTTCATCGATCACAAAAGCCTCAAATATATCTTCACCCAAACCGAGTTGAATATGAGGCAGTAGAAGATGGCTTGAGTTGATCAAGGATTATGATCTAGAAGTGCACTATCACCCGGCAAAGCAAATGTTGTTGCGGATGCTCTTAGCCGCAAGGATCATTGCAACCACCTAGAGTTGGTGACAAGTAAGTGAACCCCCGTGCGAGGAAATGAGAAAGCTCAACCTAGAAGTGGTACCGCAGGAATTCTTTACGCCTTTGGCGCAGTCCAACCTTTATGACAGAATTGTCACCGCCACGGCCGCAATGATGCAAATATCCAAACCATCGAAGCGGAAACTAGTGGAAGGAGACCCGAAGTACACTTGTTTCCGCAAGGATCCCCAAGAGGTGGTCTCGGTTTGGAAAACGTCTAGTGATCCCCGATGATCCGTAAATCAAGAAGATCATCCTAGATGAAGCTCACCAATCCAAGTTCTCTATTCACCCCGTAGTACCAAGATGTACCAAGATCTAAAGCAGAACTTTTGGTGGTCTAATATGAAGGTGGATGTAGCCAAGTATGTAGCCGAGTGCGATACTTGCCACCGGATGAAAGCCGACCATTTAAAATCGGCAGGAGTACTCCAACCCCTATCGATACCTATGTGGAAATGGGATGACATCAGTATGGATTTCATTGTAGGTTTATCCCTGACCTCTAGGAAAAAGGATTCTATTTGGGTGATCGTGGATAGACTTACCAAGACTGCTCACTTCATTGCCGTGCACACCACATACTCCGTACAACAGTATGCAGAGTTGTACGTGGACCACATAGTTCGTCTGCATGGGATCCCAAAGACCATAATCTCTGACCGAGGGACTCAGTTTGTGGCACGTTTTTGGGAGAACGCTTGCATGAGTGTTTGGGAACCCAGGCTACTCCGTAGTTCCGTTATCACCCGGCGTACGTATGGTCGACGGAGAGGATAAACCGTATCCTAGAGGACATGTTGAGAGCAAGCATCTTGCACTTTGACAAGAGTTGGGACAAGTGCTTGTCCTTAGCTGAAGTTCTCCTACAATAACGGTATCGTGCCAAACCTGAAAATGGTACCGTTCGATGCTTTATACGGACGCAGATGCCGCACTCCACCGAATTGGTCGAGGCCGGAGAAAGAACACTCTTTGGACCGCAGTTAGTAAAAGAGGCCGAAGAGAAGGTACAAGTGATAAGGGAAAATTTGAAGATGGCCCGGATGAGACAAAAGAGTTATCATGACAAGGAACCGCACCTCGACACTTTGAAGTGGGAGATCATGTGTATTTGAAGGTATCCCCCACCAAAGGTGTGCAAAGGTTCTGAGTCAAGGGAAAGTTAGCTCCGCGCTACATTGGACCCTACGAAGTGATAGAAGTATGTGGACCCGTGGCCTACCGTATCCAATTGCCGTAACGGTTTTCCGCGGTTCACAATGTGTTTCATGTAACTCGGCTGAAGAAAGGAATGCCTCGTTCGGAAAATGAGATCATCACGGAAGCTAATGCTTGGATCGAGCCGGATTTCTCGCTCGTCGAGCATCCCTTAAAGGTGCTAGACCAAAAAGAGCGAAAGACCGTGAGGCAAACCGTGCGAATGTACAAGATCCAATGGAGCCATCAAACGGAAGAAGAAGCCACGTGGGAGACTCGAGGATTATCTCAACACCAAGTATCCGAGCTTCCTCCAATCTCGAAATGCTGAGTCCTTTTTCCCATCTCTTAGTTGTCAAGTCGAATCTCGGGACGAGATTCCTTTAAGGGGGGTAGGCTGTGACGCCTGTGTTTTTAATTACCGTCATTAACGCTAATGACACGATCAAATTTCTGGCCAAATGGTCAACCCTAGTCAACCCGGGCCCTAACCCATGAAAACTCCCTAACATACCCCTAAGTGACCCTAGTGAATAGTAAAACACCGGTGGGGGCTAACCCTTGGCTTCAAAAGGGTGGGTCAAAGTCCCCTTGCCACCCAATGTCCACAAAACCGCTCTAACTTTTGCCGCGTTCCCAAAAATTCACCTAAACAATTAAATTCTACCTTTGGGAAAGCCAGAGATCTTGTTGAGGGACACAACTTTCATGTAGAGTGGTACACATTGGAGGGGAAAATTGTGAAAAAAGCCCTCTGCAAGCCGAAATCACCGTTGACGAACCCCGCCGACATTCAAAGTTGGCACTTCCTACGATTCAAATCTAGGCAACAAAACCCTATACAACCTTTGTAAAAGTTCTAGCTGGTACCTAGATCTACAACTTTGGTATTCATCACTTGGTCCAAGCCTCCGTTGAAAATTTTTGAGAAAAATCGAGTCAAAGATGGCACCAAGAAAGACGGCTGCAATCCGAGCGCGCCACGCGCGACGCCGTGCGCGTCCCGTGCGCCGCCGTGCCGCCCGCCGCCGTCTTGCCCCCAGCCCGTGCCCACGCCGCCCGAGGCTCCGACGTCCGCGCCACGCCGCGTCCCGATGCACGCCGCGCCCCGATGCGCACCGTCCCGAGGCGCGATGGCGTCCGCGCGCCGTACGCACGCGCGCGCCACCGACCAGCCGGTCCGCCGGCCGCGGCCGCCGCCGTACGCGTGCGACCCGACGCGCTCGTAGCACGGCCGCATCTCCCGCCGCCCTCGGCAACGCGTCACCCACGGGCCGCCCGAGCCGGCATAAAGCCCTCCCGGCCTCTCCCTCGCGCCGCCGCAACCGAGCCGCCCGCGCCATCGCCGCCGCCACCGCCGCCGTGCTAGCTCTCTCGCTCGCGCCGCTCGCCGTCCAAGCACGCCGCTAGGCCCTTAGCATCCAGCGCCGCAAGCGCGCTTGTTTGCACCAATTTGGCCTCCCCGCCGCACGCACCGTGCGAGCCTCCCCGAGCGCCGCCGCCGGCCGCCGCCGTGCGCCGGCCGCCGAGCGCTCCACCTCGCCACCACCACCAACAGACCGTGGTGAGCTCAATTTCATCATGGTGCCGCTTGTTGTCGTGGTCGGGCCCCGCATCGCCGCCGGCGAACCCTCCCGCCGCCGGCAAGGGCATAGATGTGAACCTAGGGGCATATGTGCAAGGATTCTGAACTTAGCTTATTTGCAGTTCAGTCCACAGTCTTCGAAAATCCCTAGAAAATCACAGAAAATTCCAAAAATTCTCAAACGAATTTTGTAGGTCTCAGGATGTCAAACCCCACCCATGTGTTGTACACTTGTGTCTAGATTCAAAGTAGTTTTGGCAGGAAAATTTCAAATGTGTTATGCTTAAATATGTCATATCTTGAAATGTACAGCTCCTCTGTAGTTAGGCTTTGGATATGTTGTGTGTTAGAGTAAGACTAGATGCTGTGCCAAAAATTGCACAAAGTTATCATGTGAATCTTTTTATAAAAATGTTTTTCCATCTCCGCAGCTACATAAATGATTTTTCATGTTAATTTTATTCATATTCTTAAGCCCAACTTGTGCACACTGTCTTGGGATGCCAAATGGCACTCTTTGTGAATTAATCATGAATTTAGGAGTACCAGAAATAATTATTCTTGTTTAGTGCTTCGTTTTCCTTTGTAAATTAATAAACCAAATTCGAGAGAGGTTCCATGTGAACATGTTGGTTCTCTAAGGTTGTTTAGGACCGCAGAACATCCACCGAAAGTTTGGGTGATTTTGATGCTTAATTATTTTTATTTGCATTTAAGTTGAATCACTAGATAACCTTTGTTATTTTCAATAATATTTAATTTTCTAGCATCCAACACTTACTTGTGGGCCCAATGGACCGTAATAGGTACCGTTAGGCTTAAGAAGCACTCATTTAAATTTTTGGTGATTTAATTGTTAAATAATGGCTTAAAATGCCTTTAATATTAAAGGGAAATTGCTTCGTTCAGTTGCACGTATTATGACCACATACTCTTTCCGGCCCAACTACCGGAACCCGACCACCGAAACAACCCTCGCACGTACGAGCTCGAAGCCGAACATCGTACAGTCGGGGCTCCGGTCGGCCGGGTGCCCCACCCCGTCGGCCGGTGTGACACAAGCGGCAACACCACCTACCGACCTTCTTCTCTCCCCAAGCCGAAGCCCATCCTCACAATCGCCTTGCCCACTGAGCATCTGCATACGAGGCTCAAGTACACCATCGGAAGGGTGGTACTTGTCCTTGTTAGCCCACTCCTTCTCCCATTCTCTCCTCTCGCTTCCTCTTGAAGCAAAACTCCTCCTTATAGCCATCTCTCCCACAATAGCCACAATGGAACCTCACAAGCTTAGGCTTTGGCTTGGGATGTGGGCTCATTCCTCGGTTTCTCTCCACTCCAAACCCTCCATAGGTTTCTCACCACTAGCCTTCTCACTCTCCTTCCCAAAGAACACTTTCCCCGAAGTGCTCACAAACTTGATAGGCTTTTGTAGGTCATTTGTGGGTGTAGGAAACACGGGTGGAGGCTGGGTTGTGTCTAGTCGGTTCCTTAGATGATTAGGTTTTGGAGGGAAATCATTTTTGTGGTGGGTTTTTGGTGGCTCGGGATATTTTCTCCACTTCCTTCACCAACCTTGTTTGCCCCAAGCCCCTCACCATCTTGCCTCTTGAAGGCCTCGATCATCATCCTCAGCGAGGCTCGTGGCCCGGACAACCAACCCATCAACTTCCTCAAATCATCATTCTCATCCTGCAAAACGATCAACATAATGTGCAAGCTCCAAATTTTTCAATGCATGCATTTCACGGGTAGAGCAAGATGTAGGCATGGGTTCCTTCAATTTAGCCTCGAAGCGAACTAGTGTAAGCATGCATCTCATCAATCTTAGCATGCAAAACGGGGCAAGAAGTGCAAGCACCTAGCAAAGCGAGGTCTAGACTTAAGCTCGGCCACTTCAACCCTAAGCACATCTAGTTCCTCACACTTGGAGGCATGCTTCTCCTTAAACAAAGCAAGATCGACAAGGAATATGGAGCAATCGGCACAATCATTCTCATCGGGAACGACGGGGGCGAGCCTTAAGCGAATCAATCTCAAGCTTGCTATCAAGCACACGTGTCTCTAGCTCAGCCACTCTAGTCCTAGCATCCTCGAGTGAAGCCCTAAGCTCTTTCCTCATTTTCTTGGCCTCTCTAAGCATGTCATCACGGTTATCAAGCAAAGAGCCGAGCCTCTCATTCTCTGGCGCAAGAAGGGAAGCTCATCACGCACCTCGTCGTCGGACTCGAGTCCGAGTCGCTCTTGTGTGCTCTTCTTCTTTGCCGGAGCTCAACGCCATGGTGCGAAGCCATCTCTCGCGAATCGGCTCAGCCGCTCGGGTTCTTGGATGACTTCTTGTTCTTGCGGCGATCTCCCTTGTCTTCGGCTACTGCTCGAGCTCGAGGTGGAGTACGCGGGCGCAAGGGTCGACGTCGCTCGCTCCCACCATCGCTCGGGCCTTGCCTCGGCCCTCCTTCTTCCTCGATCGTCGCTCGTCCTTGTACTTGTTCTTGTGCTTGCTCTTGTGGTCGCGCCTCGAACGGTACTTGCCATCGTTCATCCTCGGCTTGTGCTTGTAGGCTTGCTCCTTGTTCTCGGCCTTCTCGGGCGGTCGGCGACAAGAAGTGTCCCGGCTTGCCGCCTTTGGAAGCAAGTCCTCGTGTTCCTCCTCATGTTCACATGGCTCTCGTGCGGCCTCTCGAACCGCCTCGTCAACGGCGCCGGCTCGTCCTCTCCAAGGTCATCAAACTCCTCATCTAGCATAGACATCAAAGAGGAAAACGAGAACATCACGGTGGATGGATTAGAGTTAGTCTTTCCTTTGGAACCACCAACGAGGGCAAGACTATGGGAGATCGGTCGGTCCCTCGAGCTTGGCGGTCATGCCCCTATCCACCTCGGCCGAAACTTGAGCTTCGAGAACGGCTCGTTCCGCAAGTCGAGTATCATACCTCTCCAGGCTCGACTATGGCCTCGAACTTTCCGCCCCATATCGTACGATCCAAAGAGTGTAAGAGCTTGACCCTCCTATCATGATCATCGTACGGGAGCACGTCCACATTGGCCCTCATATTTGTTCACCACCACGAGTGAACCTGCGGAAACAAGGCATCGATGGACTCCCAAGGGAGATGAGTGAAGTTCTCGTACTCTCTCGTGGGTCGCATCCAGCCGTGCACCGAACCTAGGCGTTCCCAACATGAGCCTCCTTCGACACGCCCAAAGCCTACAAGCCAAGTGCTCGGTGTGCACCGTCGAACTCGGTGACACAAAGCACGAAACAAGTAGTCGACCGCCTTATTGTTGGCGTCGAATGCCATCCCCTCGACCACAGGAGCAAGAAATCCATCGGCCCCGGACACTTTGTGTCCACGTGACATCCCAAAACGGTGACCCTTTCCGCGGAGGAACGCACCCATCACGCTTGCTCCACATCGGTAGTTCTTGCCATCGAAGTGTGGAGGACCCGAACCCGTTCTCGGTACGCCATCCTTGGATCTTGGGCTGGTTAGAGTCAAAAAAAAGACCCGCAACCGGCTCCGATGCCACTTGAAGGACCGGTGCGGTGAACCGAGAGGGGGGGGGGGGGGTGAATGGGGCCAGGTAAAAATTCTTCTCGAAGGAGATGAAAACTCCAACAAGACGAACGCGGCTTCCAACACCGTCTCGACTCACTACCAAGGTTGGTCAAGCCCACGTAGCCCGCGGGTGCCCCCTTGGACCTAGGAACCAACACGCAACCTTCGGACCCGAGAAACGCGGCGGAAAAACCAAACCTCGAGTCTACTGGACCCACAGGGGGTCAAGCCAGGTGAGCACCACCGGTCGACCGGTCCCAACGCAGTGAACGCGAGCAACTTCCACTAAGTGGCTCTACACCGGTCGGACCGGTGAGACACACCGGTCGGACCGATGGCGACCGAAAGCCCCCAAGACACCAAACGAGCCAACCGACCACAAAACGGACCCAAACTCGAAACAACGACGACCACGGGACAACAACGAACACACCAAGACGTTCACTCGAGCAAAAACCCACAAGGGCTCACACCGGTCGGACCGGTCCAAGAGCACGGTCGGACGGGTAGCTCGGCGGCTCGGGATGAACGACCCGCGGTCAACTCCCCCAAATCCAAATCTCAATCTCCCGAATCGCTCCACGGACTTGAACAAGACTTTGGGGGATATCAGGAACACCTCATGAGGAGTCCATAGCCAAGTTTAATCCCACCAAATCTCGTCCAAAAAGGAGGAATCGAAGAAATCCCGCCGAAAGCACTTCCAACCCAAGAACTCAAGAAAACCCCAAAATCGAGCACTTTTACTCACGGATTTGGGAGGGGGAATCACAGCCCAAAGAACCACGAAGGGTTCCCACAAATTTCCCCCATCAAATCCCTAAGAGAAAAGCCCCGAAAACACCCCAAAGAAATCACGAAGAGAGGGCTCCGAAAATCACCACCAAGAACAACCGGGAAAACACATCCAAACCTTGAGGAACCACGTCGAATCATCTATACATGAAACAAAGGTTCGTACAAGGTCTAGCAAGCCGCCCGATCATCCAACCCTCTCTACAAGATCTCTCCGTGAAGCTCTCTTGCTAGTCCTAAGGAAAACCTAGAGAAAATAGGTGGAAAATAGGAAAACTAATGAGCTAGGGTTCCAAGAGTTGGCTGCCATCCTCTCACCTCTTGGGTTATATGGAGGCAACCGAATGTCTAAAATGCCCTTCTCTACTAACTAGGGATACAAGCCCCTCAAGGGCGGATTTGGAATTCTTGATGTCTTCACCATCGGACGGATGCCGGCGACCGCACCCTGCGTAACCTCGACGCAAGCCATGCGATCTCGAAGCGTGTCCTCCGCCGAAGATTCGGGGCTTGCGTCGTTGCACACCGGTCGGACCGGGTGCTCCTCACCGAGCCGAGCCCGGTCCCCACCGGTCGGTCGGTCGACCCGTCGGTCGACCGGTCCGAGTCGCCTTTGCACCTCCGTCTTCGGTTCTCCGGGTCTTGGCTTTGTGGATCAACCAAGGAACCCGGTGGTTTTCGGTGAACCACCGAAACCCCGCGAACTCGTTGTAGCCTCCGCCAATCTCCACTCATGACTTGTCTCCCACGTAGTCCCGGCTCGACCTTGGTTTAGGCTCAACCAAGAAACCGTCCACGACTTCATCTTCTTGTTCATGCCACCATGCGGCCCGCACTTGACCCCGCCGGCCCACGGGTCCCTCGAACGAAGCCTACTTGTCTTCTCCACACTGGAGGCCTCACCGGCGACGACCTTTCGCGCTTGTTCTTCACCCGCACCAACACGAGTCAAGCCGCAACCGGCACCCTTTTGCAATATTTAGCCAAGAATCGGTCCACACAACGTTGTCAATCACTCATCACACAAGGAAGCGACCATCCACCGGTCCTCGAACCACACATGGTCCTCACTTTCGGATGGTGGGAACCACGCGCGGCTCTCCCAACGGTTTTGGAGCGAGTGGTAGTGGTGACTTGCCGCCACCCCCGCCCATGAACCCGACGGAGGCTTTCATGGCCACCCAGGGCCGAGGAGTCTTTGCGCCGGATCTTGCGGACCCGGCGGCCCGGATCGCCCGGCGGATGAACCGAGGGCCGCCACATGGGGCCAATCACGAGGGACCTAACCGGTCACCACGTATGCCCGAGTTCATCGCCATGAAGCCGCCAACGTTCGCGAAAGCCGAAGACCCTCTGGAAGCCGAGGCTTGGGTCAAGGCCATAGAGGCGAAATTCTCTCGCCTTTGTCTTTGCCTTGCTCGGAGGAGAACAAAGCGAACTTCGCGGCCTTACAAGCTGCGAGGTGAAGCTTTGATGTGGTGGGACCATTTCAAGTCCATGCGGCGAAATCACACCGTGACTTGGGAAGAATTCAAGCAAGCTTTCAAGAGTCATCACATTCCCAAGGGTCCGATGGACCGAAGATGAGGGAGCTTCTAGCCCTTCGTCGAGGATCCGACTCGTGTACCGCTATGCCCAGAAGTTCAATAGCTTATGCCAATACGGTGGGCATCATGTTGATACGGATGCCAAGAAGATGGAGAGGTTCCGTGATGGGCTTGATGGCAAGCTGTATGAGCGCCTAAATATGCTCGAGCCCGCCAACTTCCATGAACTCGTGAATAAAGCTATCTCGCAAGAAGATGCTATGAAGAAAGCCCATGGGGACAACAAGAGGATGTCCTAGTTTCACCCCGAGCACGGAACACACAAGAAGTTTCGCTTTGTGAAGAAGGAAGCTCCCGGCCCATCCCGAGCAATCGTCAAGCGGACGCCGGACGATGAAGCCATCCCGGGGAAAACTCGCGGGAACTTCCCGGTTCCGCCGTGCCCACGGCCAGCTCCGAAACCCAATGCACCCCCTCGTGATGTTGGTGATCGCCGTTGCTACAACCGTGGCCGCCCGGGGAACTACATTAATGAGTGTCCCAAGCCCGAGCGATCAAGTCAAACCCGCGAGAACCGAATACGGGAAACAAGCCGGCCACTCCGGCCAAGAAACCCATGGTGCAAGTGCGCCAAGGCAAAGTCTGAACTTCACTACCATGAGTGACATTCCCGCAGAGCTCCGGTTCTCACGGGTACATTCTCTATCGATCACGCTCTGTCAAGGTCTTATTTGATTTAGGATCCACCCATAGTTTCATTAATGAGAGTTTACTAGACAAATTGGGTCTAAGAAGAGTACAAACCAAATCGCTTATAAAATCACCACGCCGGTGGAGACATTATGTCTCAATTAGTGACCTTTGAAGTTCCTGCGAGACTAGGAAGTAAGGTTATTCGATCTAATCTTATAACCATCAAATTGGGAAGCATGGATGTTATTTTGGGTATGGAATGGATGAATCAACATAAGGTGGTTCTAGATATATCGGATAGGGTCGTAGAGATCCACTCTCCTACGGTCGGGCACACTACCTTGTACCTACCTTTCCGAGACGGTACGAGCTCTTGTGCCTATGCGACCATTATCTCCTCCCTCGATGAGATTCCGGTAGTGTGTGAGTACCGGATGTGTTTCCCCGACGAGTTGCCCGGTATGCCACCGGACGGAGATGTCGAGTTTGTAATCGAACTCCAACCCGGTACCGCACCCATTTCCAAAAGACCTTATCGCATGCCACCCAAAGAGCTAGCCGAGCTAAAAACCCAACTCCAAGAATTGCTAGATAAGGGTTACATTCGCCTGAGCTCTTCACCTTGGGGTTGCCCTGCTCTTTTTGTCAAAAAGAAAGATGGTAGCTTGAGAATGTGTGTAGACTACCGTCCACTTAATGCAGTCACCATCAAAAACAAATACCCACTTCCTCGAATTGATGTACTGTTTGATCAATTGGCTGGTGCCAAAGTCTTCTCTAAAATTGACCTTCGTTACGCTACCACCGGATCAAGATTCGACCATGCGATATTCCTAAAACCGCTTTCTCCACTCGTTATGGTCTTTACGAGTTCTTGGTCATGTCTTTCGGACTCACTAACGCACTTGCCTACTTCATGTACCTCATGAACTCCGTATTCATGACGAGCTCGATAAGTTTGTCGTGGTCTTTATCGATGATATCCTCATCTATTCTAAAAACGAGGCCGAACACGCCAACCATCTCCGAGTTGTCCTTCGACGTTTACGAGATCATCGCCTTTATGCTAAATTCTCCAAATGCGAATTACGGTGAAAAGTGTCAAATTCTTGGGGCACACCATTTCCCACGATGGTATTTCCGTAGATCCTAGCAAAGTCCAGGAGGTAATGGATTGGAAACCACCCAAATCCGTACATCAAATCCGCGAGTTTCCTAGGATTGGCAGGATATTACCGTCGATTCATTCCTGACTTCTCTAGAATCGCAAAACCCATGACCGAATTACTCAAGAAGGGAGTAAAATTCGTGTGGAGTGAAGCATGTGAGAAAGCTTTTCACACCCTGAGACAACATCTAACTTCAGCCCCAGTGCTAGCTCAGCCCGATAACTCCAAGCCATTTGAAGTCTTATGTGACGCATCAGGCACCGGTCTTGGTTGTGTCCTTATGCAAGAAGGCCGAGTCATTGCCTATGCTTCGCGAGCCCTTCGACCCCATGAACTCAACTATCCTACCCATGATCTTGAGTTAGGCTAGCATTGTTCATGCCCTCAAGATGCGGAGACATTATCTAATGGGCAATCATTGCAATATCTTCAACGATCACAAAAGCCTCAAATATATCTTCACCCAGTCCGAGTTGAATATGAGGCGGGAGAAGATGGCTTGAGTTGATCAAGGATTATGATCTAGAAGTGCACTATCACCCGGGCAAAGCAAATGTTGTTGCGGATGCTCTTAGCCGCAAGGATCATTGCAACCACCTAGAGTTGGTGACAGAAGTGAACCCCCGTGCGAGGAAATGAGAAAGCTCAACCTAGAAGTGGTACGCGAGGGAATTCTTTACGCCTTGACGGCGAGGTCCAACCTTTATGACGGAATCTGTCACCGCCCCAAATAATGATGCAAATATCCAAACCATCAGGCAGAAACTAGTGGAAGGAGACCCGAAGTACACTTGTTTCCAGAAGGATCCCCAAGAGGTGGTCTGGTTTGGAAAACGTCTAGTGATCCCCGATGATCCAGAAATCAAGAAGATCATCCTAGATGAAGCTCACCAATCCAAGTTCTCTATTCACCCCGGTAGTACCAAGATGTACCAAGATCTAAAGCAGAACTTTTGGTGGTCTAATATGAAGGTGGATGTAGCCAAGTATGTAGCCGAGTGCGATACTTGCCACCGGATGAAAGCCAGTCATTTAAAATCGGCAGGAGTACTCCAACCCCTATCGATACCTATGTGGAAATGGGATGACATCAGTATGGATTTCATTGTAGGTTTATCCCTGACCTCTAGGAAAAAGGATTCTATTTGGGTGATCGTGGATAGACTTACCAAGACTGCTCACTTCATTGCCGTGCACACCACATACTCCGTACAACAGTATGCAGAGTTGTACGTGGACCACATAGTTCGTCTGCATGGGATCCCAAAGACCATAATCTCTGACCGAGGGACTCAGTTTGTGGCACGTTTTTGGGAGCAGTTGCATGAGTGTTTGGGAACCCAGCTACTCCGTAGTTCCAGTTATCACCCGCAGACAGATGGTCAGACGGAGAGGATAAACCAGATCCTAGAGGACATGTTGAGAGCAAGCATCTTGCACTTTGACAAGAGTTGGGACAAGTGCTTGTCCTTAGCAGAGTTCTCCTACAATAACAGCTATCAGGCCAGCTTGAAAATGGAAACGTTCGATGCTTTATACGGACGCAGATGCCGCACTCCACTGAATTGGTCAGAGGCCGGAGAAAGAACACTCTTTGGACCAGAGTTAGTAAAAGAGGCCGAAGAGAAGGTACAAGTGATAAGGGAAAATTTGAAGGTGGCCCAGATGAGACAAAAGAGTTATCATGACAAGGGAACCGCACCTCGACACTTTGAAGTGGGAGATCATGTGTATTTGAAGGTATCCCCCACCAAAGGTGTGCAAAGGTTCGGAGTCAAGGGAAAGTTAGCTCCGCGCTACATTGGACCCTACGAAGTGATAGAAGTATGTGGACCCGTGGCCTACCGTATCCAATTGCCAGAACGGTTTTCCGCGGTTCACAATGTGTTTCATGTAACTCAGTTGAAGAAAGGAATGCTGTTCGGAAAATGAGATCATCACAGAAGCTAATGCTTGGATCGAGCCGGATTTCTCGCTCGTCGAGCATCCCTTAAAGGTGCTAGACCAAAAAGAGCGAAAGACCCGGAGGCAAACCGTGCGAATGTACAAGATCCAATGGAGCCATCAAACGGAAGAAGAAGCCACGTGGGAGACGGAGGATTATCTCAACACCAAGTATCCGGGCTTCCTCCAATCCCGAAACAGTGAGTCCTTTTTCCCATCTCTTAGTTGTCAAGTCGAATCTCGGGACGAGATTCCTTTAAGGGGGGTAGGCTGTGACGCCCCAGGTTTTTAATTACCGTCATTAACGCTAACGACATGGTTAGCCGGTCAATTGGTCAACCCTAGGTCAACCTGGGCCCTCACCCATGAAAACTCCCTAACATACCCCTAAGTGACCCTAGTGAATAGTAAAACACTTGTGGGGCCAACCCTTGGTCAAAGGGTGGGTCAAAATCCCCTTGCCACCCAATGTCCACGGTGTCTGCTCTAACTTTTGCCGCGTTCCCCAAAATTCACCTAAACACTTAAAATTCTACCTTTGGGAAAGTTGTAGGTCTTGTTGAGGGACACAACTTTCATGTAGAGTGGCATTGCTGATTTGGAGGGGAAAATTGTGAAAAAGCCCTTGCAAGCTAGAAATCATCATTGACGACGAACCATGCCGACATTCAAAGTTGGCACTTCCACGATTCAAATCTAGGCAACAAAACCCTATACAACCTTTGTAAAAGTTGTAGCTGGTACCTAGATCTACAACTTTGGTATTCATCACTTGGTCCGAGTTCTCGTTGAAAAAATTTTGAGAAAAATCGAGTCAAAGATGGCACCGGCGGCACGGCCGGAGCCGGAGCGCGCCACGCGCGACGTCGTGCGCATCCCGTGCGCCGCCGTTGCCGCCCGCCGCCGGCCTTGCCCCGACGGCGGCGGCCGTGCCCACGCCGCCCGAGGCCTCGACGTCCGCGCCATGCTGCGTCCCCGATGCACGCGCGCCCCGATGCGCACCGTCCCGAGGCGTCTTGGCGTCCGCGCCGCCATACGCGCGCGCGCGCCCACGGACCGGCGGTCCGTCGGCGGCGTCGCCGCCGTACGCGCGCGCGTCCCGACGCGCCGTAGCACGGCCGCATCTCCCGCCGTCACCGGCGCGTCACCCACGGGCCGCCCGAGCCGGGTATAAAAGCCCCCGGCCTCTCCTCGCGCGCCACACCGAGCCGCCCGCGCCATCGCCGCCGCCATCCCGCCGCCGCCGGTGCTAGCTCTCCTGGCCCGCGCTCGCCGCCGTCCAAGCACGCCGCTAGACTCCTTAGCACCCAGGCCAGCTCGCAAGCGCGCTTGTTTGCGCCAATTTGGCCTCCACGCCGCAGTACACCGAGCCGCCCCGAGCGCCGCCGCCGGTCGCCGCCGTGCGCCGTCGCCGGAGCCAGCTCCACCCTCGCCACCACCACCAATAGGACTGTGGTGAGCTTAATTTCATCATGGTGCAGCTTGTTGTCGTGGTCGGGCCCCACATATCCGCCGGCGAACCCTCCCGCCGCCGTCGAGGGTATAGATGTGAATCCAGGGGCATATTTGCAAGGATCCGTAACTTAGTTTATTTGCAGATCAGTCCACAGTCTTAGAAAATCCCTAGAAATTCACAGAAAATTTCAAAAATTCTCAAACAAATTTTGTAGGTCTCAGGATGTCAAACCCCACCCATGTGTGGTACACTTGTGACTAGATTCAAAGTAGTTTTGGCAGGAAAATTTCAAATGTGTTATGCTTGAATCTGTTATATCTTGAAATGTACAGCTCCTCTGTAGCTAAGCTTTGGATATGTTGTGTGTTAGAGTAAGACTAGATGCTGTGCTAAAAATTGCACAAAGTTATCATGTGAATCTTTTTATAAAAATGTTTTTCCATCTCTGGCAGAGCTACATAAATGATTTTTCATGTTAATTTTATTCATGTTCTTGAGCCCAACTTGCGCACACTGTCTTGTGATGCCAAAAGGCACCTATTGTGAATTAATCATGAATTTAGGAGTAACAGATATAATTATTCTTGTTTAGTGCCTGTTTTCCTTTGTAAATTAATAAACCAAATTCAGTAGAGGTTCCATGTGAACATGCTAGCTTTTTGGACTTGTTTAGGACCAGAGTGCATCCACCAGAAAGTTGGAGTAATTTTAATGCTTATTTATTTTTATTTGCATTTAAGTTGAATCACTAGATAACCTTTGTTATTTTCAATAATATTTAATTTTCTAGCATCCAACACTTACATGTGGGCCCAATGGACCAGAATAGGTACTGTTAGGCTTAAGAAACACTCATTTAATTTTTGGTAATTTAATTGTTTAAATAATGGCTTAAATGCCCTTTTAATATTAAAGGGGAATTAAAATAAAGAGAAATCCTTAATTAAATCCTTTTCTTTTTGAAAATAGTACTTAATATAAATAAAAGGAATTCAATTAATATTACTGATAAAGAAATTTAATTCATAAATAAAATATATTAAGTACACCTTTGTTGGTAAAGATAAAAAGGAAATGAAGCTTTCACATGAAATGATAATCCTAAATAAAAACCTTTATTCAAATAAGGAATAAAAGAGTAATCCATGTACAACCAATGACTTCCTCAACTAGAAACCTTGGATAGATGCTTGTTAAGGTGAATATGACCAACTAGAGTTGGATAAGACAATGAACTATCACATCACCTAAAGTGCATTGCATTTCGTGTAGATCTTCCGGACGGAGATTACTCTCTGGTCCCGGAAACCGAGGAAGGCGGAGCGGAAGGTTCTCTGCAGTACGTGGACGGACTCGACACCGAGGGTGCCCAAGCTAACCTAGCTGACGAAGGCAAGCTCCGGTGCATCTAACCCAGTTTTAAAAGTTCTTTATGCAATTATCTATGATTGATTGCGCATTTACGTTCAGGAGTTGAATGGAACCCTAGATGCATGATCCCTAGGTACCCCTTTGGTTTCTACTAGTATGATAGGTCGATAGCTGCTAAGCTATAGGACCGTTACAAGTCGAGTGATGACCTCACTCGCGAGAATAGGTTCCTAGATAGGAATCATACTATATCCTTAAATGGAATGCTCATGTGGTAAGAGCATGGGATCTGGGCTCCGGTCCAGTGGTTATGTGGGTTAAGTTTTTGAACGTACTAAGCACATGCCGGTTATGGGGCCGGTAAACCTAGTACCATAATGAGGCGGCTAGGGATCCTACCGTTACTACTCTTGGGATTCGCTCTCACGGCTCGCCACCGGTGGTGTATGGTGACTCCGGGTATCTCGCGGGGTATGCCGGATAGCCTGCACCAAAGACTGTAAGATTCGATCCCAACCCGAGGATTTATGGGGACGGTCCGGGAGTTGTCCTCGCGGGGGCAGCCGACCAGGTGTGTTTGGGTCTCCCTTGCAAGGTTTAAATCAATCGATTGTCAGCCTCTCACCGTTATCCGAGACTACTTACTCCACTAGTCATGTGATCCCTAATGATGGAAGTGATAAAGATGTTGTTTGCTTAATTGTATTGAACAACTTGTTGGTACTAGTTGGCTAATGTAGTAAAGACTAAACCTACTAGAACTTGTGCTAAAATCTTGAAAGTAAGGACTTACTCTTTGTTACTTTTGAGCAAAAGCAACCCAGTAGCCAAAAAGCCTTTCATGGTCTAGACTTGGTGAAGTAGTTATCACCGACGGGTAAGACTTGCTGAGTATTAGTATACTCAGCCTTGCTATAATGTGTTGATCCAGGTAATGCCTTCAGTGATGTGTGGTCCGGTGAGATCCCGCCCGGCTGGGAGCTGGAGTGGGTGGAGGACGACTACTGAAGCATCATGGATGGCCTCCCGTGGTGACTTGCTTCCGCTAGTTAATTTCCGCTGTGTCTTTTCAAAACTCTGAACTATTCTGCCATGACAAAAACTATGGTTTGTAATAATTAAACCCTCCGGGGTACGAATTTGAATTTGAATGTTGTTGTATCTCTGGACTCGCCTTCGAGTGAGTTTTAATGCATATATTCGATCCTTGTGCTATTCAAGTGATTTACCGGGCGTTAACCCGGCGACTTACGACAGGATGGTACTTTATTATTGCTTAATGACCAAAGTGGATCGGTCTTAGGCGATAGTACGGTACTTTCCTGGGCGGGTTGTCACAGGGGCCACCAGCGACGAGGTCATCATCCGCAACTTGCCCCTGCATCTCGGCGACGCGGCATGGACATGGCTCGAGCACTTGCCCGCCAACCAAATCCACAACTGGGACGATCTGGTCCGCACGTTTGTGGGCAACTTCCAGGGCACGTACGTGCGCCCCGGAAATTCGTGGGACCTGCGCTCCTGCACACAGAAGCCGGAGAGTCGCCGCGGGACTTCATACGGCGCTTCTCCAAGCGCTGCACGGAGCTCCCCAGCGTGGCGCAGTCCGAGATCGTGCATGCCTTCCTCGAGGGCACCACGTGCCGGGACCTCGTGCGGGAGCTGGGACGCAGCCCGCCCGCGGACTCCAACGAGCTGTTCGACATCGCCACCAGCTTCGCCTCTGGAGAAGAGGCCGTGGGGGCGATCTTCGACGGCAAGAAGGGCAAGCGCTCGGAGGACGCGCCCGCGGAGGGCAGCAAGTCCAAGGAGCCGCACCGCAACGACAAGCGGGGCAAGAAGGGGAAGAAGCCGCGCGCGCGGCGCGCGGCCGAGGGCGCGATGGCGGCAACGCCGAGGCCCTTGCTGTTGACCCGCCGACGGGGCCCTCGACCGGCCCCTCGAGGCCCGGGGGTGTTCGACGACATGCTGAAAAAGCCATGTCCTTACCACAAGACCCCAGTGAACCACACCCTTGAGCAGTGCGATATGCTCAAGAAATTCTATGGCCGTGCCGCCGCGAAGGAGGCAGAGGCCAAGAAAGACGGAGGCGATGGCGACGCAGGCGGCTTCCCCGCCGTTGAAAATGTGTTCCTCATCTTTGGGGGGCCAACCGTCGACATGTCGACCCGCCAGCGCAAGAAGGAGCGGCACGAGGTCCTCGGCTGCGGAGAGGGCGCCTCCGTCCTTCCTCAATTGGTCGGAGGACGCCATCACCTTCAGCTGGGAGGACCACCCGAACCGCGTCCCCAACCCGGGCCAGTACCCGCTGGTGGTCGACCCCATCATCGGGAACGCCCGGTTCTCGAAGGTCCTCATGGACGGAGGCAGCAGCCTCAACATCCTCTACGCGCATACGTTGCGCCTCATGGGGATCGGGTTGGACCAGCTGCGGCCCAGCACGAAGCCGTTCCACGGCATCGCGCCCGGCAAGCAGGTCCAGCCCCTTGGGCAGATCGACCTGCCAGTTTGGTTTGGCACCCCGAAGAACTTCCGCAAGGAGATCCTCACCTTCGAGGTGGTGGGGTTCAAGGGGGCCTACCACGCTATACTTGGGCGACCCTGTTACGCCAAATTCATGGCGGTCCCCAATTATACTTACTTGAAGATGAAGATGCCGGGACCGAACGGCATCATCACCGTCGGCTCATCCATCGAGCACGCGTTCGACTGCGACGTCGAGTGCGTGGAGCACGCAGAGGCACTGGCGCTGGATGAAGCGCTGGTGAACACGTTGGAGAAGATGGTCAACGAAGACCTCGACTCCGCCGCCAAGCACGTCGGCACCTTCGAGGCCGCGGAGCGGAGCCAAGGGGGTCCCCCTCGACCCTTCAGCCCCCGAGGGCAAGGCGTTGAGGGTCAGCTCCACCCTCGACCCCAAATAGGAAGTGGTGCTCGTCGACTTCCTCCGCGCCAACGCCGACATCTTCGCGTGGAGCCCCTCGGATATGCCGGGCATCCCGAGGGAAGTCGCCGAGCACTCCCTTGACATCCCGCCAAACGCCCGCGCCGTGCAAAGACCGGGGCGCGCCGCTTCGACGAGGAGCGGCGACGGGCAATCGGAGCGGAGCCGCGGAAGCTTCTTGAGGCCGGATTCATCGTGGAGGTGTTCCACCCTACGTGGCTAGCAAACCCCGTGCTTGTAAAGAAAAAAAAAGAATGGGAAGTGGCGGATGTGTATAGACTACACTAGTCTTAATAAAGCATGTCCTAAAGTTCCTTTTCCTTTGCCACACATTGATCGGATTGTTGATTCAACGGTGGGGTGTGAATTGCTTTGCTTCCTTGATGCTTACTCCGGATACCATCAAATAAAAATGAAGGAGTCCGACCAGCTCGCGACTTCGTTCATCACGCCGTTCGGGACGTTCTGCTACGTCACGATGCCGTTTGGCCTCAGAAACGCGGGTGCAACATATCAGCGTTGCATGCAGCACGTTTTTGGGGATCACATCGGACGGACGGTCGAAGCATACGTAGACGACATCGTCGTAAAGACCAGGAAGGCGGACGACCTGGTTGGCGACCTTGGCGTCGCGTTCAACTGCCTACGGGCCAATGGGGTCAAGTTAAACCCTGAAAAATGTTTCTTTGGAGTGCCGCGAGGCATGCTCCTGGGATACATCGTCTCCCAGCGGGGAATCGAGGCCAACCCTGAAAAGGTTGCGGCCCTCGAACGAATGGGTCCGATCTGGGACCTCAAAGGGGTGCAGAAGGTGCTGGGGTGCCTCGCCGCCTTGAGCCGCTTCATCTCGCGGCTCGGTGTGAAGGGCCTGCCCCTCTACCGCCTACTAAAGAAGCACGAGCGCTTCTCCTGGACCACCGAGGCCCAGGATGCGCTCGACAAGCTGAAGGCGTCTCTAACGAACGCCCCGATCCTCACACCGCCGCAAGATGGCGAACCCCTGCAGCTCTACGTGGCCGCAACCACCCAGGTGGTCAGCGCCGTGATCGTCGTGGAGCGCACGGAGGAAGGGCATGCCTTGCACCGTACGGCGGCCGGTCTACTACATCGGCGAGGTCTGTCGGACACGAAGACGCGCTACCCCCGAGGTCCGAGAAGTTGCGTCGTACGCGGTAGTCCTTGCGCGGCGCAAGCTCCGCCACTACTTCGAGGCCCACCCCGTCACGGTGGTTTCCTCCCCTTTCCGCTAGGAGAGATCATCCGCAACCCCGACGCCGCGGGAAGGATTGCCAAGTGGTCCGTGGAGCTGATGGGCGAGACGCTCGCCTACGCCCCGCTCAAGGCCATCAAGTCGCAAATCTCGGCGGATTTCGTCGGCGAGTGGACGGATACGCGGTGCCGCCCCCCACGGATCCAAGCGAGCATGCGGGACTCGCTTCTTCGATGGCTCGGTGATGAAAACAGGGGCAGGCGCGGGCCTGCTCTTCGTGTCACCCCTCGGGGAACACATGCGGTACGCGGTGCGCCTTCACTTCCCCGCGTCAAACAATATGGCTGAATACGAGACCCTCCTCAGCGGCCTCAAAATCTCCATTGAGTTAGGCGTCAAGCGCCTCGACGTGCGGGGGGACTCGCAGCTCGTGATCGATCAGGTCATGAAGAACGCAAGCTGCCACGACGACAAGATGGAGGCCTACTGCAAAGCCGTGCGAGCCCTCGAGGACAAGTTCTATGGCATCGAGCTCAACCATGTGCCCCGCCGGTACAACGAGGAGGCAGATGAACTGGCCAAGATTGCGTCCGGGCGGATCACCGTCCCCCCGAACGTTTTCACCCGCGACATCGCACAACCCTTGGTCGTCTTCAAGCCCTACCCCTCGAGTCACGACGAGCCCTCGGGGGCTCCCTCGAATCCAGCGGGTGCGGAACCCATGGACGAGGACCCCTCGAACGAGGCGTACGTGCTCTCCCTCCTCGAGGGGTATGGCTCCCACGAGGCCGACGTGATGGACATCGAGCCGGCTCCTGCCCAAGAGGACTGGCGCGATAAATACATCGCCCGGATCGCTCGAGGGGAACTCCCCGCGGACCGGGCCGCGGTCGGGCGCATCGCCGGGATGGCCAAGTCTTTTGCCCTCATTGACGGCGAGCCGTACAAGCGCGCGCCTCCGGCATCCTACAGCGGTGCGTGCCCATTCCCGAGGGGCGCGAGCTCCTACGGGACATTCACGCGGGGATGCGCGCCACCACGCCGCGCCCCGCACCCTCGTCGGCAACGTGTTCCGCCGGGGCTTTTACTGGCCTACCGCGGTTGCAGACGCCAGCGAAATCGTACGCACCGCGAAGGGTGCCGGTTCTACGCCCGCAAGTCCAACTTGCCCGCCCATGCCCTGCAAACCATCCCCGTTACATGGCCATTCGCCGTGTGGGGGCTGGACATCGTTGGGCCCCTGCGGAAGGCGCCCGGGGGCTTCACCCACTTGTTGGTCGCGATCGACAAGTTCTCCAAGTGGGTCGAAGTGCGCCCCATCACGAATTTAAGGGCAGAGCAGGCGGTAACATTCTTCACCGACATCGTCTACCGCTTTGGAGTGCCAAACTCCATCATCACAGACAATGGGTCCCAGTTCACGGGCAGGAAGTTTTTGGAGTTCTGCGACAAATTCCACATCCGCGTGGATTGGGCGGCTGTGGCACACCCACAGACCAACGGCCATTAGAGCGTGCCAACGGCATGATCCTACAGGGCCTTAAGCCCAGAATTTTCGACCAGCTCAACAAATCTGGGCGAAAATGGCTCCAAGAACTACCAGCAGTTGTGTGGAGCCTAAGGACCACCCCGAGCAGAGCCACTGGGTTCACCCCATTTTTTCTAGTCCACGGCGCGGAGGCCGTCCTCCCCACGGACTTAGAATACGGTTCGCCCAGGGGTTCGAGGCTATGACGAGGGATGCCAACCGGCGGGCCCGCGAGGACTCGGCCGGACCAGCTGGACGAGGCACGCCTCGTAGCCTTAATGCATTCCGCAAGGTACCAACAATCCCTCAGGCGCTACCAAGCACGCAAGATACGCCGGCGGGATTTCAGTGAAGGGGATTTGGTCCTAAGGCTGCGCCAAGACAACCGAGGGCGTCACAAGCTATCGCCCCCATGGGAGGGACCCTACGTCGTGGTAAAGGTACTCAAGCCCGGCACATACAAGCTGGCCAACGAGGACGGTGAAGAGCTCACCAACGCTTGGAACATCCAGCAGCTACGTCGCTTCTACCCTTAGCTAGGATTTCCAAGTATTTATGTTGTAAAAACCGTACGGCCAACGCCCCAGTTGGTAAACAACTATGTAAATACCTCAAGTCTAATAAAAAGGGCAACTCGGCTTTCCCCTGAAACCCAAGTTACCCTCGGGGGCTACTTCGGGGGGGGGCACCCCCCAAAGTGGTCCATTTTTCGCGCAAAAACGAAACAACTCACACGTGCTAAGTTTGTTTTCTACTTCAACTACGAGCAACGATTCGAACAGGGCGCGGGCGGCCCAGCGGGAGGAGCGTGCGAGCCAGAGATAGCCTACGCCGCGTGGATATGGCCCTTCTCTCTCGCCTCCAACCCAGCAGGCCCCCCACGAAAATCGAACTCCCCTAACTAGAATCTACTCAGGAAGAAGGAGAAACAAAAAGCGTGATAAACAAATGACTTCATTTCAGCAAATGTTTACATCAAAAAACAACTTGTTCATTCACAAAAGGCCACGAGGCCAGAGTACTGATACACATAAAACGGGCCTAGCGCCCAACTGTTTTCAGGCGGGAGGAGCGGCAGCGTCAGCGGCGTCCGGGAAGAGGAACTCCTCGAAGGCCTCGGCGAGCGACCCGGCGGCGTCGGCGGCGAGCGCATCCACACGCTCCATCGCCACCTCGTCCTCGACGCCCTCGGGAACGATGTAGCCCTCCGCCAGCGCCTCGAAGTTGACCTCGTAGTGGGACCGCACCACTCCGAGGGCCTTCTGGACGCCCAGATGCAGCGCCCGGCGCATCCGCTCGGTGACGTGGCCGCCAAGGGCGCGCAGGCGGGCCGGCCGGCCGAGCCGCCGCCCGTGCTTCGCCCTCCTCTACGGCGCGGCAGGTCTCGAGGGCCGCGCCACGCAGCTCCCGCAGCTCCTGCTCGGAGGAGTTGTAGGAAGCCTGCAACGCCTCGGCCCGTTCAGCTGCATGCCCCAGAGCGGTGCACAAGCCTGGAATCGCCGAGACAGGAAAGAAATCAGAAAGGGGGAAGCGAGCCCTCTAACAGAAAAACCAACAAGGCAAGAGCCAAGCAGCAGATCACCTTCGACTTGCTTCCTCTCCGTCTCGAAGTCGCGGCGCACGGCCTCGACCGTCAGCTCGAGGCGCTTGACGGTCTCGCCTTGTTCTCGGAGGGCCGCCCACCCGATTGGCGTTGGTAATGCCGAGCATAAGCGCCTCGCCCACGACCTTGGAGAACGCGGTGTTCCGCTCCTCCGGCCGACCCCGCGCCGCCTCACGCGCGACGCGCTCTGCTCCCCGGCGCCGCCCGGGCGTCGACGAGGGCGGCTTGCTCCCGCCGGAGCCGCCCCTCTCGCTCCTTGGCGGGCGGTGTGCTCCCGCCGAAGTCGCTCCTCGGCGATGGCGAGCGCCGCAACCTTGGCGTCGAGGGCAGGCCTTCAAATCGTCGGCCTCCTTGGCTCCGGCCCGCGTGCCCGCTCCTCGGCCGGCGCCGCTGCGCTTGCGCCCCCTCGAGCAACGAACGGAGCTCTCGGTTCTCGCCGCGAACGTTGGCCACCTCCGCCTCCCAGTTGGTGGCCAGCGTCCGCACCTTCTCCAAGTCCGAGCGCGCCTGCTGCACGCAGCCTCATCACGATCGATGAGGGCTGTGCAGACCCGCTCGAGGCTCGAGCGGCACGCTGGGTCCTGCCTCGAGCTCTCGGGGAGCTCGTCGCGCCACGCCATGGCCCGGTATGCCAGCCAGCTGTCCGGCGTCCTGAGGGCGTCAGCAAGCGCGTCGAAAGCGCTGCACCGCTCCCGGAGCTGGTGGACCTCGGTGTTCACCCGGTCGAAGGTGTCGTACTTGTCGTGGGCGCGGCGCTCGAGCTCCTGGCACCCACAAAATCAAAACCCATAAGCGCTGCGACACGGGGGCAGCACACAAAAACGAAAGAAAGAAGAGAACGAGCAACCACGGCCTACCTGGAAGACGCCATGCAGGGCCGCCATGGACCCGCAGCGCCTCGTTCAGCGCGCGGTCGAGCGTGGCGCCGTGGCTCCGGAGCTCGCCCCAGAGCTCCTGCTCCCCCCGGGTGTCAGCAAACGCAGGGGGATCGTCAGCAACCCCCTCCACCTGGGCGGAGCGGCCAGCGTGGGAGGACGAGGCCTCGGCGCCGTGTCCTCGGTCCCCCGCCACCATGTAACCCTCGTGCCGCCTCACGAGGGCCCCCTCCTGGGGCTCGGGGGAACGCGTGGGGAAGCTAGCCCACTGATCCCACCCGGGCGGCGTGGAGTCGTCTGAGACCTCCACCACCTCCGCCGCGGATCGCCGGCGGCGCCGGCGCTTGTGCCGCCTCCACCGGCGCCTCCACTTGCGCCTCCGTGGCCGCGGGCGCCCGGCACGGCGCCGCGGCCACCACTTCCGGCCGCGCCCCCGCAACCACGGGCGCCGCCATGGGTTGCACCCGCTCCGCGTCCTCCGCACCCGGGCGCCACGGACGGCGCCTCCGTAGCGACGCCCTCCGCGGGCTGCGCCTCCGCCACGACCGCCGCCGCGGCCCGCACCCCCACAATGGCCGGCGCCGGCCGCCTCGGCCGACCGCCGACCGCGCCGCGGCGGGCTGATCGCCGGCCGGGGCCTCGAAGCCTCGGCCGGGCTTTGCGAGCTCTCGCCCGCCGCCGCCGTGCTTGCCCCCGCCCGCGACGCCCTCGACGAGTGCCGCCGGGTGGGGATGGACGCGTCCGTCCTCAGCACCTTGGCCGGTGCGAGAGGAGGCACGGTTGGCACCACCCTGCGCAGGCACAAACAGAGGGTTAGAACGCCTGATCATCAACAAATCAAACCAAGCAAAGGATCGAGCTCCTTACCTCGAAGAGGAGAAGGCACGTTTCCTTTTCCTCGAGGCCTCAGCGGATGAGGCCGGTGCAGCTGGCGCGCCTGCCGTCGCGCCTCCTGACGGCGCTGCCGCGCGCGCAGGCACGCTCGCCCCGCGCGCGCGGCGCGCTCGCCCCGCGCGCGAGGCACGCTTGACGCGCGCACGGGCACGCTCGGCCGGGCGCGCCTCCGCGGCACGCGCCGGCGCCTCCGCGCGCGTGCCGCCCTCGTTGTCGATTGCCCGGCGGCGGGTGCCGTTGCGCCGGCCCCCAGGCGACGCCGCCCTTGCCGCCGGCGCCGGCTCCGGCGACGGGGCGCGGCCGCCACCTATCGAGGGGGCCCTCCCCCTCGGCCTCTTCCTCTTCGTCCTCCTCCGAGGATGAGTACTCCTCGGTCCCCCGGGAGGCGAGCCCCGCTCTTCGCGCCGCGGTACTCCGCGTTCCGCCGGTCGCGGCGCGCTTGATGTTGCCTCGCGCGCTCCCTCCCCGCGTGCCGCCCGCTCCTGCTCCCGCTGCTGCGCCGCCCGGCCGAGTGCGCGGGAGTCGGGGGTGGGCGGAACGGACTTTGAGGCGGTAAAGCTCACCAGCTGCATACAGGAACATCAAGGACGCGTCAGGAGGCAGAAGCAACACCAAGAACTAAAACAAAATCAAGAATCAAACTCACCAGCGGGCCGGTGGGGAGCATCTCGAGGTCCCATGGGGTCCGGTCCGGATGCATCGGCATCCGGGTGTCGACGGCGCTCCGCGCCCGGGTGAGCGCATATGGCCGCTCGAGGAGCGTCGGGAGCATCCGCGACCTCGCCGGATCGACGGGGTTGGCCGCCTCTGTCATCTCGAAGATGCGAGCGGCCTCTCCATCGGGGGCACGACCCGCCGGTGATGGAGGAAGGCGAGGACGCCCATCGCGGTCGGCCCCGCGCCGCCGGGGCTGCGCAGGCGGCCGGGACCGAGTCCTGTCGCCTTCGATGCTGGGGCGTGGACACCCCGTAGCCCCAAGAGCTGGGCTTCTCCTTGAACACCCGACCGGTGTAGGGGGGGAGGCCGGGCTCGGCGTTGCGCAAGTAGAACCATCCCCGCTCCCAGCCGGCGTTGTTCGTCTGCATGGTGCAGGGGATGTAGACGTTCTTGAACTGCCCCCGCAGGGCAAGCGACATCCCGCCGGCGCGCACCGCGCGGCGGGTCCTCGGCTTCCGTCGTGGGGCTGCGTGAAGAGCTCCGCGCGGAAAAGGTGTACCCGAGCTCCCGGTGACCGGGATCCCCGAGTACCCTTCGCGGACGCCCACGAACGTGGCCGCTCGCGAAATCGCGTTGGGCGCGAAGTTGTGCAACTCCACTTCGTAGTAGTGGCACGGCGCCGCATGAAGCGGCTCGCCGGCGCGTTGAAGCCTCGCTCGTGGTAGCGGATAAAGCTCACCACGTATCCTTCCGACGGGTTGGGCGCGCGGTCCCCCGCCGGCGGCACTATCCACTCGGGCGGCCATCCTCGTTCGCCGCCGGTGGCGGTGGCGACCGGCTCGCCAAGGGCCAGCCGGGTCACCGATGACCTCTCCCAGGCGTACGGGTCCAGGATCGTGAGGGGCTGAGGCGGCACCATGAGGAAGGACTAGGGATGCGAAGAACGAAGGACAGGAAAGGGAGGAAGAGCTCTAATGGCGGAGCCGCGCGGTGGCAAAGGCGAGGCGAAGACGAAGGCGCAGGGGGCTGAAGTGGTGAGGTGTTAAGGTAAAAAAAACCTCCGTCTCCCCTCCCCTCAGATTTATAAACCGCGGGCGAGTTCTCCGGGGCAGATGTCCCGCGCGCATTAACTGCAGGGAATCTTCTTTTCACGCCGACGAACGGGCCCCACCACGACCGCAGGCGGCCACATCACCGCGGAAGGGCCATCATCACGGCAAAGACCTGCAGAACCGAGGCGAGCGGTCACGTCCGTCTGCCACGCCGCCCACTACGTGCGCGCGCGCGCGGCCGCAACGCCTAAAAAGGCGCGCCCGCGTTGCAAAACCGCAGCCTCGACTGTGAGGCATTTAATGACCCGGTCCCTTGCCAAGCAAGGAGAACCCTCGAGCGGGGCGGACCCCTGGCTCGAGACAAAGGCAGCCCTCGATGGGACATCGGCGTGAGAAGGCCGCCCGGGCACAGCGAAGTAAAGCGGGGCACCACGGGCACCCATGCCACGCAAAACCCTCGAGCGGCACGAGCCCCCGGCTCGAGACAATATCAATTCTCTAAAAAGGGCACATGCGTGAGAAGGTCGCCGGGGCACCGCTTGAAGTAGCGTGCACCGCAAGCACCCATGCCGCGCCGTGCTACCAACCGACGCCTCGAGGGCCGGCTCGCCCAGACCCCTCGACGGCCGCAATCGCAAAAGACGGGGCCGTCCAGGCGCGGCCCCACACGGCCCTACTGACCAGAGGTTCGAAGCCTGACCCTCGACGGGTTCGAACGGCGCGCCCGGATCGCGAGTCGGGGGACGACGAGGGCACGCGCATTCGAGCCGTTCCTCAAGCCCGTCGGCTCGAGGGTGCCCCACATGTCGTGTTCGAGAGCCAGCGAGGGCGGCTGGCCGGGGGATCCCACCGAGGGAGAGCTTCGCGCCCTCGGTCCCTATCGAACGGGACCGAGCCCCACCTAGCAAACCCACGCAAGCGCTTCCATGGACGTGTCTGCGGACCACGCGGCCCTACCCTTATCGAACGGGGCATGGGCGTCCACTCGAACCACCCGCTAGCGCTCGACGAGGAATCCGCACTTCGCGACCCGCTCGATGGGGGTTGCGAAATCTCACCCTCCGGGTCCCGCGGAGGGACGGCGAGGGCGCGTAAGAAAACAAGTCGTAAAGCTCCACCCGATCGCCTCGAACGGGCCCGGCTCGGGGGCTTGACGCACGGCTACACCTCCTTGAAATTGCACCCGCCGAGACAGCGGTGCCGGCGGCGCGTGCGCCATCGAGGCCGGGCGAGGATATCGCCGATGCCGGTTGAAACATGTGCCACGCCCTCCGACCGGTTCACGCGGTTAACCCCCTGCGCAGAGCACCACACTCTGCGGGGGCTTCGGGGCTAGACCCGCGGGTCCGCCGACGCGGCCCCACGGAAAGCGTTCGCAAGACAAGGAGGGAAGAACGTCCTATCAGTAGGTTCCAGCATCTGCGGGAGCCTCAATGGCAAACCCACAGATGCTCGGGGGCTACTGTCGGGGACAGCCCTAGGGGTCCCCTTAAACAACGGGGAAATCCTCACTTAAAACCCGCAACAAGGCCAAAACACAATTTGCCTAACCCTGCAGGAAACGGCCCACGCCACAGAGACCCCGACGGCCCGTCAAGGCGGCCCTCTTGGAGATCCCCTCGAGCAGGCTCCGCCTCGCTCGAGGATGCGCGCCCCCTCAGGCGGGCTCCGCCCCGTTCGAGGGGCAGCACTTCCCTCGAGCGGGCTCCGCCTTGCTCGAGGGCTCGCTCCCCCTCGAGCAGGTTCTGCCTCGCTCGAGGGTACGTCCCACCCTCGACCGGGGTCCGCCACGCTCAAGGGCGCCCCTCACACGTGCGCCGCCCCCCGTACACGGGCATTTAACGCCCTGACACCCGCGGGACGGCGCCATCATGCGCCCGGGGCTCGCGCCCCGGTGCCGCCGCACCAACTCCCCAGGAGAGAGCCCATCCCCATCACTGTGGGAGGGGACTGTGCGGTGCAGCCGGTGTCAGTCCCGTGACACCGTGCGCTTGCTCCAGTACGGGTAACGCGCCGCGCCCCCGAAAGGGGGCCGGTTGCACCCTCGATACACTTTCTTGTGACCCTACAGGGTTAGGTGGAGGCGCTAGGCCGGTGGAACACCATCCCTGCCACTGTAACAGCATGGCCGCCGTCCCCGCGCGTGCAGGCGCACGCCAGGCGCTGTAGCAACAACCCCAGCACTGTGAAGCGCGTTGGGAAGGAACGCCGTTTCACCTACTCCTGTGCCCCGTACATGCCAACGTCAGCACCTCCCTCGAGCCTATCAGAGGACATCGCCACCATCCGCCGCCCTTCTACCCTCGAACTGCCACTGTTCGGGTACAAGGTAGGCCATCATGGCCAGATCGCTGCGAGGATCGTCCGGACGGCCGCCCACTCTACAGCATAGCACGTCGTGCTTCCCCACGTAGCTAGATAGCACGGCGCGCATGTAATCCGCCTCCCCCTTGATCTATAAAAGGGGGGGCGAACCCCCCAGCCGCAGGGGAGACAGGGCCATAAGCATACGAAATAGGAACACACCGCACACCACGTACTCATTATCCAATTCTCCCACAATATCTTCAGCCACTCCTCCAGGGACTTGGAAGCCACGCTTCCTCTCCCGCCTTGCTTGTAGCAGCCCTACTACAGGCACCCCCGGTGCTAAGTAATATAGTGCCTCGAGCACGCCTCTGCTAGACGTACGGCCCCCTCGGCGGGAACTAGGATAAAAACTCGTGTCACTTGTTACTTAGCATCGACCATTGAGGGATAGACCTCGGTGCTTTCTACTGGTTAGTGTCGGGACCATATTCCGCACCGACAGTAGTCGTACTGATGGGTTGTGTCTTGCAGGACGACTTGAAGAAGTTTGTCTCCGAGCCGCCGCCGCCCCCTCAGGAAGTCGAGATCCCAGAGGAGGGGAAGACCAAGGCCAAGGAGCGGCGTGAGGTCGGCGAAGGAGACGACACCGTTGTCGTGGAGGACACGTCCGACGATGACGACGACGAGGAGACGCTGCAGGACCGCTTCCAACTGCAGTTGAGGTTCAGCCGTCCTGGCTTGCCTCATGTGCCTCTTGTTCAGGACCCGCCGGCTAGCCTGGAGGCTAGTCTGGCCGCGCCGCCGCGGAAGCCGCGCAATGCATCCTGCAAGCGCGTGTCGAAGAAATTGAAGGTCACTGAGACCACGTCCCCAGAGGTAAACCGTCTTGAGTAGTGTAGTCGAGTACTAGTGTCTCGAGTTCACTTGTTGATGAAGGAGTTTCCTTGCTTGCAGGAGTTGCCGCCTATGGAGCCCGTTGATCAGGGCAACGAAGGCGAGTGGGACACGGTGGGGGAAGCCGCTGGGAGTCGTAGCCCAGCCCCCACTGTTGAAGAGCTCTTGGCGCAAATGGAGCGCCAGCCCCTACTCCTCAGGGGAGCACGGAACCCGCTACTGCTGCTGCGGAAGAAGTGGTAGCCACAGGAGCGTAGGAGAGCGCTGCACCCGCTGCTGTTACTGTAGAAGAGGCAGCGGCCGCAGAGGCGCAAGAGGAGGCGCCCGCCGAGGCCGGGCCGTGGACATCGCCAGCATCCTCGGCGCCCCGACCGTGACGGTGGTCTGGTCAAGCTTGTAAGTGTTGAATCTCCCCGAGTAGTACTTGATGTGGTAGTCGTGCTTGACTGACAACCGGCTTGTGTACTCTGCAGAAAGTCGACAGATCTGTCCTGGGAGGGGGATGAACCCTCTGCAGCGATGGCGGAAGAAGAAGCCGCGCCGCCCGCCGAGGAGTCCGCTCCCGCCCCTCAGGCGGAGTCCGAAGCGTCGGCTGCTGAGGCTACGTTGCCTGAAGCCAGCGTAGTCGAAGGTGAGTACTCTACTGAGGCTGTAGTATCCCCGAAGAGTAGTCGTAGTCATCAGATAACACAGATGCGCTTGTCTTCTCGTTGACAGGCGCTAAGGCCGAGGGGAACGACATCCCATCGGCGGTGCCCGTAGAGAACTTGACACCAGAAACCCAGGAGGCTACTGGAGGAGCCCCCGAGCTGATGGAGGTGGCCGCCGGAGAGGCCGCCGCGATGACCGGGGGAGAGGAGTCCACCGCGCAGCCAGAACCTGCTCTGGAGGTGGTCATTCGCTCCCCAGAGATCCAAGACACGGAGCCCATCCGCTCTGCACCGATGACCGAAGCCGCCACAAGTAGTCGCGGCGAGGTCGATTTGTTGGCGGACGACTTGGTCGACCCGGCAACGGTGGCTCGGCATCTGGAGGCGGTCCGCCAAGCCGAGCAGTGGATGAAGGTGAGTGGTCGTAACTCTTGGAGTAGTCAATCCTTTAGCGTTGAGTACTCATCTGACATATGTTGTCTGTGCAGGACGTCGTAGAGAGATCCCGCGAGAAGTCCAGCATGCTTCAAGGCTTCGGCGACGCGGTGCTTCGGGCCGAAGCGCTGGAGGACCAACTCGTGAAGTCCCAGAAGCACGCGGCCGCTATGCAGTCCAAGCTTGATACCACCTTCGCCAAATACCACAACGACATCCAAGAGATGCAGGCGAAGAGCGACGACTTGGTGCGGAAGAACAAGTCGCTCCGCAACAAGAACAAAGGTACACCACTTGTCTTGTTGGGTACTTATTGGAGGTCGAGAGGTAATCTAACCCGCTTTTCCTTGTTGTTTGCAGAGCTTGAAACCCGAGTAGAGTAGTTGAAGACTTCAGAGACGGATCTGAAGAATCTCTTCTACCGGGAGCAGGAGGCCCGCCAGGTACTCGAGTTAGATTATAAGGAGCTTGCCTACGAGTGCGACAAGCACATGGAGCTTCGTATTGCCTCCGATCGTGACCTCGTCAACTGCTACAAATTGTTGCAGAAGCTGAACGAGGACTGCAAGAAGCTGCGGGCCTAGCTGAAGGAGCTTGAAGAAGTCGCGCTCCCCATCGCAAGGCTGCTGGTGCCTCACCCTGGCGACCCAAGATAGCACCGCTGGTGGATCGACTGAAGGAAGCCCCCAGCCGGCTGGCGGCCTACGTGAAGCATCTGGCGAAGTCGATCCCGAACCAGGTGCTGGCCTTCATGAAGTCCTACTTCCCGAAGGCGCCCGTGGATGTAGTCGCTGGCGGACTAGTCGCCAACTGTACAGACGAGCAATATACGGAGCTGCTGGAGCAGATGGCGCCCATTGCGGAACAAGTTGCCGACAAGCTTAATCTCCAGTAGTCCTGTAATAGTTAGCTCGTAGCAGTAGATGTACAAAAACAATTGTAATGAAATTGTTTAAGTATTAATGAAGAGAAGTTCCATCAATGAGTACTCGTGGTCGCGATCTCAGAGTGCGGAGTTCCATCGTGGAGTTGTCGCGAGTAGTTGTACTCAGCAGTAGTCTCGTTGAGGGAAGTAGACAGTAAAGAAGTTGATGAACGATCAAACTTTATTACTGAAGAAGTACACCTAGATGGCCAGGGCCGTAGTTACAGAGTAGTTGCCAGGACCCGGAGGCCGCCTACGGCTAAGTGGTGCTAAGGCGAGTAGCCGCTTACAACAGTAGATCCGTAAGTTGCCGTGTAGGCTGGATCTAGGAGTACATGGTCTCTCAGTAGACCGCTGCTAGAGTCCTTTGTCGCTCGTCGCAGCCCAGGATCTGTAGGTAGCCGCATGGGCTGGATTCTGGAGAAGAGTAGTCCGGAGACTGGTGCTTGGACCCGAAGGCCGCTTACAGTGAAGGAGTAGTCCGGAGACTGGAGCCATGACCCGGAGGCCGCTTACGGCGGAGGGGGTCTTGATGTAGTCGCGTAGACTTGAGCCCCGGAGTAGCCGCGTAGACTAAGCGTAGAACCGACAGAGTTGGTCGACGTTCCACGAGTTGTTGACATCTTCGCCTTCAAGTGTCTGGAGGCGGTAGGAGCCCGGCCCGGTCACCTTTGCCACGGTGAAGGGACCTTCCCAGGGGGAGCTGAGCTTGTGTAGTCCTTCCGTGTTCTGGATACGACGGAGGACGAGATCGCCAATGTTGAAGGATCGTTCCTTGACGTTGCGTTCGTGGTAGCGCCGGATACCCTCCAGGTACCTTGCTGATTGGACGAGGGCAGTGCAGCGAGCTTCTTCGAGTCCATCGATGTCAACTTGTCTGCTGTCTTCAAAGACGCCTTCGTCGTAGTGCTCCACTGCTGGTGAATTCCATATGACATCAGCAGGGAGGATTGCTTCAGTGCCGTAGACCAGGAAGTAGGGGGATTGCCCCGTTGGCTTGGAATGCTGAGTACGTAGCCCCCAGAGTGCATTGGGTAGTTCCTTGATCCACTTGCCTCCTTTGGAGTTAGCAGCGTCGTGTAGCTGCTTCTTGAGAGCGTCGAGCACCATCCCGTTGGCGCGCTCGACTTGTCCATTGGCCCAAGGATGGGAACCTGAGACATATCGGGCGTCGATCCCGCTGTTCTCGCAGTACTCCCAGAACTGGTGGTTGTTGAAGTTGGAGCCCAGGTCTGTGATGATGCGGTGGGGTAGTCCGTAGCGATGCACGAGTTCATCCAGGAAGTCGAGTACTCTGTCAGCCTTGGGGCATGTGACCGGCTTGACCTCGATCCACTTGGTGAACTTGTCGATGGCCACCAATACTCTGTTGAATCCACCTGGCGCAGTTGGCAGTGGCCCAATCATGTCGAGCCCCCAACAAGCGAAGGGCCAGGTTGGCGGTATCGTGACTAGCTTGTAGGCTGGGACGTGTTGCTGCTTGGCGAAGTATTGGCATCCTTGGCACCTTCCCGACGAGTTCTTCGCCGTCGCCCTAGAGCCGTGGGCCAGTAGAAAGCTCACCGGAAGGCCTTGCTGACCAGCGTGTGAGAAGACGCGTGGTTGCCGCAGACGCCCTTGTGGATCTCCTCCAAGATGTCCTTGCCTTCTTGCCTGGGGACGCACTTCATTAGTACTCCAGAAGATGCGCCCCGCTTGTAAAGCTTGTCTCCGACGAGGACGTAGGACTTGGTGCGGAGGATGATCTGCTCAGCCAAGTTTTTGTCCGAGGAAACCTTCTGCTCGCTGAGGTAGTCGATGAAGGGTTGCCTCCAATCCGCGTCGATCATCATGACCTCCTGGCCAGCTGGCGGATGTGCTGGGACAGTGGTCGGTGGCGCCGGCTCCGGGATGGATGGCGCGTGGAGCTCGTGGACGAAGACACCCACTGGTACTTGAGCGCGAGTAGAACCAAGCTTTGACAAGACGTCCGCTGCAACGTTGTTGTCGCGAACGATGTGGTGGAACTCGAGACCGTAGAACTTGTTCTCGAGCTTGCGGACTTCTAGGCAGTAGGCGTCCATGTTCTCCTTGTTGCGGTCCCATGATTTGTTGACTTGGTTGATGACCACTGCGAAGTCACCATAGACTAGTAGCCGCTTGATGCCCGGTGAAGCCGCGAGGTGGAGCCCGTGTAGGAGAGCTTCGTACTCGGCTTCGTTGTTTGAGACCTTCCAGAAGATCTGCAGGACGTACTTGACTTGTTCGCCCGTTGGAGAGATCAGGAGTACCCCTGCACCTGCGCCCTCGAGGTTGAGTGAGCTATCGAAGTACATCACCCAATGCTCTGGTCGCACGGTTGGAGTAGGTAGATGATTCTCTCGCCATTCCGCCATGAAGTCGACTAGCGCCTGCGACTTGATGGCTGTACGTGGCCTGAAGTCGATGGTGAGGGCGCCGAGTTCGACTGCCCACTTGGAGATTCTTCTAGTAGCATCTTGGTTCCGCAGGATGTCGCCGAGCGGGTAGTCAGTGACGACGGAGATCGAGTACTCCTGGAAGTAGTGTCGTAGCTTCCGCGAGGTGATGAGTACTGCATATAGAAGCTTCGGCACAGGCTGATAGCATGCCTTGGACTCTAACAGGACCTCGCTAACGAAGTAGACTGGGCGTTGGACTGGATAGGTGTGGCCGTCTTCCTGCCACTCGACGACGATGGCAGTACTGACCACGTGAGTAGTCGCAGCGAGGTAGAGCAGTAGCTGCTCGCCTTTGCAAGGAGCCGTGAGGACTGGTGGCTTCGATAGGAAGTCCTTGAGCTGAGCGAGGGCTTGGTCCGCCTCTGGAGTCCACACAAACTTCTCTTGGTGCTTGAGTAGTTTGAAGAAGGGGAGCCCCCGTTCTCCAAGCTTCGAGATGAATCTGTTCAAGGCCGCCATGCACCCGGTCAGCTTCTGGACGTCTTTGATGCACGTGGGAGCTTTCATGCTGGTGATGGCGGAGATCTTCTCGGGGTTGGCTTCGATGCCGCGTTGGCTGATGATGAAGCCGAGTAGTTTGCCCGAAGGTACGCCGAAGACGCACTTGTTCGGGTTGAGCTTCCAGCGGTACTCGCGCAGGGATGCGAAAGTCTCTTCAAGATCGTCGATGAGGGTACTGGAGTTTCTGGTCTTGACGACCACGTCATCCACGTAGGCTTCGACGTTCTTGTTGAGTTGCCTCTTGAAGCAGGCCTGGATAGCTCGTTGATAGGTGGCGCCGGCGTTCTTCAACCCGAAGGACATGGTCGTGTAGCAGTACGCGCCAAACGGGGTGATGAACGCGGTCTTCTCCTGGTCTTCTTCCTTGATCGCGATCTGGTGGTACCCCGAGTAGCGCTCCAAGGGAAGCGAGAGCGGTCGCGGCTAACTCGCCGTGGAGTCGATGACTTGATCAATCCGCGGCAACCCGAAGGGGTCCTTGGGGCAGTGCTTGTTGAGGTCGGTGAGTCGACGCACATCCTCCACTCATTCGAGTTCTTCTTGCGGACGAGGACGGGGTTGGTGAGCCACTCAGGATGGAAGACTTCTCTGATGAAGCCATCCGCGAGTAGTTTGGCGAGTTCCTTGTTGATGGCATCCCGTCTGTCGTCGGCGAAACGGCGAAGGTGTTGTCGCTTGGGGGTGGCCTTAGGGTCGACGTTGAGGCAGTGCTCAATCAACTCCCTGGGCACTCCTAGCATGTCCGCTGGCTTCCACGCGAAGATGTCGCGGTTAGCCCGGAGGAAGTTGATGAGCGCGTCTTCCTATTTGGGGTCAAGGCCGGCCCCGATGGTGGTGGTTTTGCTGGCGTCGCCCGTCCTGAGGTCGATCGTCTTGACCAGAACTTCCTCAGTTGGCTGAGGCTTGTTGCCTTTGTCAGACTTCTCAGGGATGTCGAGTTCACTTGTTGCAAGCTTCTTCGACGCGGCGTAGACCTCCATCATCGCGTTGGGTACTTGATTTGTGGAGGCGATCTCCACAGCTTCTGTGTCGCAGTCGTGTGAGATCTTCAAGTCCCCTTGTAGAGAGAGTACACCTGCTGGGCTTGGCATCTTGAGTACCAAGTAGGTATAGTGAGGCACCGCCATGAACTTGGCGATGGCCGGTCTGCCGAGGATGGCATGGTAGGATGTTTCGAAGTCCGCAACCTCGAACTTGATGTACTCGGTACGATAGTTGTCCCGAGATTCCCCGAAGGTAACTGGCCGGACCACTGAGCCCAGTGGGATAGCCGTGTTACCGGGGACGATGCCATAGAAAGGCGTGCTACTCTTGGTGAGCATGTGGGTGATGTCGAGCTTCATCTTCTTCAAGGTCTTGGTGAAAAGGACGTTGAGCCCGCTTCCACCATCGACGAGGACCTTGTTGAGCTTGGAGCCCACGATCACCGGCTTCAGGATGAGAGGGAACCGCCCTAGTTCGGAGAAGCTGGTCCATTGATCTGTGCGGGAGAAGGTAATGGGTACCTCCGACCACCTGAGAGGGGTCGGGACCGCTGGTTCATTGCTCATGACTTCTCGCCGATTAGCCTTTTGCTCCCGCCTGCTGGGTAGTCTGCCGAAGAGGACGTTGACAGTCTTGTCGGGTTCTGGAAGTCGCCGTTGTCTCTGTTGTTCTTCTTCTTGCCTTTCTTGTCGTGAGGGTGCGGTGGCTCTGGAGTACTCTTGAGTGCTCGCCTGAGTTGGTAGCACTGCTCGGTAGTGTGGTTGCCGTCCAGATGCCACGGGCACTTCTCCTTCAGCAAGTCTTTGAAGCCGCCGGAGTTCTTCTTCGAGTTCTCCTTCGCAGGGCGCTGGATAGCCGCGATAGTGTTGTCTAGCTTGCGCTTGCGGTTGGGACCCGAGTAGTAGTTGTTGTTGTTGCGACCGCCTTGGTTCCCGTTGTTGCCGCTACCGCCGCCCGCGTTTTGCTTGTTCTTGCCACGGATGGCGTCGTACTTGGCGTTGACCTTGTCTTCTTCATCCGCCCAGGACATGATCATGTCCTTGAGGTGGGGGATGGACTTGGTGCGGCGACGACCGAAGTCTTCAAAGGTGCGGCGGTGGTAAAGGCCGTCTTGGAAGAGGTCGATGACCTCCTTGTCGGTGGCGTCGACTACGGTAGCGCGCTTGTCGAAGAAGCGGCGCATGTACTTGCGGAGGGTCTCGCCTTGTTCCTGCTTGACCATGGCCAGGTCCATGCGAGTACCCGATCGGCCCATGGCGCCCGCGAAGTTGCCGGTGAACCGCTCCTTCAGCTGGTCCCACTTGTCGATCGAGTGCTTGTCCAGCGACTCGAGCCATGTGAGTGGGGCTTGGTCCAAGCAGAAGGGGAAGTAGAGGCACTTGGTGTCGTTGTTGCCGCCATTGTTCTCGATGGAGAGGGCGTAGCACCTGAGCCACTGAATGGGGTCCTGCTTCGCGTCGTACTTGGTGATCCCCAAAGGCTTGAACTTGTCGGGGAGGAGCAAGTTGCGAAGTCGAGGTGAGAAGGCGGGGAAGCCGTCGTTGTCGCCTGCAGTGGCTGACTTCTTCCGCCGTAGCTCCTCAATCTTCTGGCGGGCGTCGTAGCCGCCCTGTGAGGCGCCGGAGGCGTGGCTATTCGCGTGGTCTCGATCGCCGCGGTTGCCGCCGCCGCCGGCCCTCCTGTTGGCTCTGTGGTTGGAACTTCCGTCGTCGCTGCCGCCACCGTCAGGGTCACAGCCGCCGCCGTCGGGAGCGCAGTGAGGGACGACCTCGCGATTGCTGTTTCCGCTTTGTGAGGGTCCGCCGGCGTTTGCGCGAGTACGGTTGGGCTGAGCTGGCAGCTCGGCTCGAGTACGGTTGCGGCCGAGGTCAGCACTGCGACTTGTAGCTTCGTTGTCGCGGTTCCTGGCGGGAGGAGGCTGGTTGACCCTGTTGTTGACCCGCATGAAGTAGGCGTCTTCAGCGAGCTTGGTGATGACTTCTCCGGCGCGTATTCCCTGAGCCTGGCGTGCGATCGCTGTGATCGACATGAGGCATTGCTCGGGGATAGTGTGTACTCTGCTCTCGACCGCCTCGAGAGCTTCCGCGAGGTTGCGGATGGGGAGGTTGTCTCAGAGGTTGCGGTCTGGCCAGTAGACGAATCTTCCGGCAGGCGTGGACGTTATAACCAGCCCAGAGGCCGGCCCTGATAAGGGATGCTCAGTAGTGTTGTCCTCAGACTCGGGATCCTCTAGGTCTGACCCGAAGTCGAACTCGTATGCGAAATCCGAGTAGAACCCGGAGAGGGGGGTGGAGTCCGAAGCATGGCCGGGGGCGGTGTCGGAGTCCGAGTTGTACTCGGGTACGGGCTCCTTGCCGGCCCGGCGCGGAGAGGGAGCCCCCGTGCGGGCCCTGTAGGGGTTGCGGGGGCCACGCGTGAGGCGCTCGCGGGGTGGGCGGACCACATGTGATGGCTTAGCAGCCGGCTCGCATGCGATAGCCCACGGAGACATTGAGTTCGAGTTGGAAGCGGACTCGAGCTCGAAGTCGGCGTGATGGTTGAAGAGCGAAATTTCACTGAACTTGCCGGCGAGTTCGCCTGTGACAACTTCAGGAAGCGTCACGAAACCGGTCTCCGGGTTGGGCGGCATGGTGAGGCGGCGCTGGAAAGATCCCGCGCCGTCAGCAGTGCAGACCCAAGTGCGAAAAACGAAGGTGTCGCCGCGGTTGAAGGCGACGGTTGGCTTGAAGTAGACAGGAGCTGTCGAGTTCGCCATGTGATCTCGGGCGAGAGCCCCTACCTGGCGCGCCAGCTGTCGGTGTTTTAGACCGGCAACCTACTAAGGGGAGTACCCGAAGTAGATGAATGTGGCCTCGCCGAGATCGGTAACTCGAAGGAAGAGACACATGGCACACAATTTAGACAGGTTCGGGCCGCGAGGTGCGTAATACCCTACGTCCTGTATGCTGCGTAGCTCTGGATTGATTGGGTACGATTACAAGATGGTGCAATTGTACGCCGTGAGATGAGATGATGAGAGAGGGGTCCCTGCCTCGCCTTATATAGTCCGGGAGGCAGGGTTACAAGTCAGTTTACGGAGAGAGTACTAGTCGAGTACGTCTAGGAGTCTTCCATACAGTGCGGGACATGTACAGCTTCCTAACCGAGTACTTCTCCTCTGTAGTCCTTGTGCTTCACGCCATCAGGTGCCGTGCAGCGCAAGCCGGGTAGTCCCAGGGGCCCACCGAGTAGTCGGTCCTGGTACCCACCGAGGTAGTGGGCCCAGGGAGGTCCATACGACAGAACCCCAAACCTGCAGACTATGTTCTGCCAAAAGAGCTTCTGAATTGTTGGTGCTTTGATGTTCGCAAGTGGTTTTGCTTCTACCCACTTCGTGAAATAATCGACTGCAACAGCTGCGAATCGGCAATTCCCCTGAGCCGTTGGCAGTGGCCCTACTAGATCCATTCCCCACCTTTGCAATGGCCAAGATGGTGGAATTAAGTGAACTGTCATTGAAGGTAAATTCTGTTGATTCGCTGTTTTCTGGCATGCTTCACATTGCCGAACAAGTGCCTTAGCATCTATGTTTATGGTGGGCCAATAGAATCCCTGTTTTATTGCCTTTCCTGCTAAAGCCCTAGTGCCTATGTGCGCACCACAAAATCCGCTGTGAATTTCCTTGAGAAGTTCTAGGCTTTTTTCAGAGGTGATGCACCTTAGCCAAGTCTCAGTAACTCTTGACTTGTACAGTTCTCCGTTTACCACTGTATAGCCCCGTGCCCTTTGTTTCAACCTTTTCTCTTCCAACTCATCTTGTGGTTCATAATGGCCTCTCAGATAAGCCATGATTTCTACTCTCCAATCTGGAGTCTCCACTGCATTCACGATTTTCGGTCTCGAATCCTTGATGGATGGTTCTCTGATGATTTCGAAGAACACATCAGGGGGCAGTTCTTGATTTCTGTCTGCTGCTTTCGCCAGCTTGTCTGCCTCATTGTTGTCATCTCTTGGGATATGCTGCACTGAGTAACCTTTGAAGTGCCTTTCCATTTCTCTAACCTTTTCTAGGTACTTCATTAGAATAGGATTTCTTGCTTCACTTTCTTTTTCGACATGTTCTTGAATAACATTCGAATCCATTCTGATTATGAAGGTCCGCTGTCCCAAGGCTTTCATTTTTCTCAATGCCAGAAGTAAAGCTTCATACTCCATTGTGTTGTTCGTGGAATGTTCATTGTTCGCGAATATGAGCCGAGCTGCATATCTTATCACTACCCCCGTCGGGGATGTTACCACAGCCGAAATTCCAACCCCCTTGTAGCACCAAGCCCCATCACACTGGACTATCCAAGGTTCAGGTATCTTTTCATCGAGGTTTTGAGTTGGTGAAGTCCAATCCACGACAAAATCTGCCAGAACTTGCGACTTTATTACACTTCTTCTCTCGAAATCCACTATGTATTCTGAGAGTTCAGCGCCCCACTTGATTATTCAGGTAGATGCCTCTCTATTTGCGAACAAATCACTCAGTGCATAATTGGTGATGACCCTTATTCTATGACCCTCGAAATAGTGCCTTAGCTTCCTTGCAGCCATGATAACTGCGTATGCAATCTTTTATAGCTCAGAATAGAAGATTTTCGAGCTAGACAAAGCTTCGGAAGCGAAGTATACTGTAATTTGTTTGAGCTTTCCTTCTTCCTCCTTTTCTTGCACTAGCACAACACTTACTGCCGAATTTGATGCGGACACATATAGCAGAAGTGGAGATCTTGGTTCGGGAGGGCACAACTTGGTCATGTTGGACAAGTAATCTTTCAATTCTTGGAAAGCTTGCTTCTGGATTTCAGACCACTGGAAATTCTTAGCAAATCTGAGAACTTGAAAGAATGGTAAGCTTCTTTCTGCAGCTCTTGGAATGAATCTGTTAAGGGCGGCCACTCTCCCTGTTAATTTGTGCACATCCTTCACTGAAATTGGATCTTGCATTTCCACTAACGCCCTGATTTTGTCGGGATTCACCTCTATGCCCTTTGTTGAGACTAGACATCCAAGTACTTTCCCCTTGTGAATGCCGAATAAACACTTATCCGAATTTAGCTTCAATTCGCTGCTCTCATGATCGCGAATGTTTCTGTCAGGTCACTGATGTGGTCTTTTCTCTGAACACATTTGACGACTATATCGTCCACGTATGCCAAGATGTTTCTCCGGATTTGAGGATGGAGAACTATTGCTATCATTCTTGAAAATGTACATCCTGCGTTCTTTAGCCCTTCTGGCATTCTCACGAAAAAAATGTTCCGAAGGGAGTCATGAAGCTTGTTTTTTCTTCATCCTCTTTACGAACCCTGATTTGATGATATCCTGAGAACATGTCCAGGAGGGAGAGCATCTCGCTGTTGGCTGCATCATCTACGATTTTGTCTACCCTTTCCAAGGGAAAATCGTCTTTCTTGCATGCTTTGTTCAAATCCGTGAAATCTACACACATTCTCCACTTTCCATTTTTCTTCTTTACTGGTACAGTGTTGGCTAGCCAGACTGGATACTTTACTTCTCTGATTACTTGCGCGTCTTGCAGCCTTTGAACTTCGGCTTCAACTGCTTTCACTTTTTCTTCAGACATTTTCTGAAGTTTTTGTTTCTTGGGAGGTATTCTTTCATCTGTTTCCAGGGCATGTTCAATGATGTTGTTAACACCAAAAAATGGTACAGGAAAGGGACTGACTTGTGGGCCGAGCTTGGGGATGAAATACCATTCGGCTAGGAAAAATCTTCTCAGGGGATTCGGTAAAGGACGCTTGCGGTCGGCAATGCGCCATCATTCGGCAAACGGACTGTTTGCGCTTTTGAAGGGAAGTTTTCGGGAATGCGTGGTGACGTAGCCCGATATAAGGAAGTAATGAGTTGATGGCGTATACGATATGGACATTGGCGTCGAGGCATTAATTTAGGCATTAAATGTTGTACTCGTAGTCGACCAGGAGTCGTGTTAGGACAAGGGTATAAATATAAACCCTTGATGTCTGTAATAGGGATCGAACATCTTCACAACAAAACCGGCCCCGTGCCAAAATCGAGTCCTTTAGTCGAGTCGTCGAGTTCTTCGAGAGGAGCCATCGATCCGTCGACCTCCGTAAGTACCTGCAACCTTGTATCATGTCTAGTATCATGCGATGGATTTAGACCGTGATGCAAGAAATCTTGTTACCATGATTAGTATCATGCGGTGGATTTAAGCTTGGTTCAAGAGGGTTTCTTGTTAGATCATGAGCCATGCGGTGGGCTAAGGTCTAGCTTGGAGCTAGTTATCGGCTCTATTAGATTTGGCAAGATCTAATAGATTCATTAATAGCTTGGACCATGTGCTGCTTTGAGTTTTTACTTTATGTTTAAATTCATGTAACGCCCCTTTGCCCAATTTAGATTGATTAGAACGACTTTATCTTTGTTTGTGATCCTTATGTTACACGTTCATATCTTTAGCTCAATACGGTACATGGATCACGTGTTCCCAAATAGCCGAACCCGAATCAATCTAAGTTGTCACATGTTGCAGTTGTTGATCTTGTATGAATCTTGAAATAACTGGGTATCATGCGGTAGATGCAGTTTTTTGGATTGTTTTAGAGCTAATCATCCGGTGGATTAGATTTCGATTCAATCTGATAGGTTCATCATCTTTAGCAATGTTTGTTCCTTCTCCACGGAACCCGATTCGGCTGTACAGCTGTATTCGGCTATGCTACCATGAGTAAAACGTGTTTATAAGTTTGTTTTAAATAATGTGTGCTTTTAGCCTTCCATATTTAGATTGTATCATGCGGTGGATTAATCTCTTTATGGTTGGTGGTGTGATTTCAAACAAGTTGTATCATGCGGTGGATTAACTTGTTTGTTATCATGCTCGACGGGTTTGAAAGTACCTAGACATGCGGTAGACTAGTGCTTTTGGCCTATGCATGCTTGTTTATTTCACACTTATAATCATGCTTTTACCTTATTTGTTTTAAATTGTTATCTATCCTTGAGAATCGGTCATGATCATGTACGAGCAATGCTATTTAAACAAAGACCGATCATTCGTCATGCTTACGTCATTCATTCGGCTACATCATGTTTTCATGTCTGACAACTCCTGAATGATATTTGAACTACTGATAGATAGCTTGTTGTAGCTATATATCATTTTAATTGGCTTTCTAGCCGCAAATACAGAACTGTCTGGTACCACCCGGCAAGTTCCATGTTTTATCTAACTATTTTTATTCCTTTGTCAGTTTCAGGAAAATTGACTGGCACGCTTCGGGATCCATCACGTGTGTTAAGCCAACTTCTTTCGGCTTGCTGTGTGCTTCGCACGAGGTGCTGATTTTGCGTCTACACACTTTTTGGCACGCCTGGTGGGACCTTCTAGTTGATTCAAGATGCCTGATATTCAAGACGTCATGGATGTCACCATTGATGACCTGTCTCCAGAACAGCAAGTGCAGTTGAAGGATGCCATTGACCAGTTTCAACAGAAATGCTTGATGTCATTTGGCAAAAACAGAAGTGGTGTGCCGTATCTCAAATCTGACATGCCGAGGGTTCTGTTACCAGGGGAGCCCGATTCCACGTCTGCTCAAGAGAAACAGGAGGTTTTGAATGCTTTTCGGGAGACTATTGACAACGTAATGGTTAAGCATCATACTGCTTTCCTGAATATGTTCAAGCAGATGATGGTCGGAGTCTTTGGCCCAGGCATGGAGAGGATGCTTAGCCGAGTATCCCCTCAAGCGTCTACTGCGGAGGTTGGAGAAGCCAGTACTGCTCAACCAGCTCGAGATGCAAGTGCTCAACCACCACTGCAAGGCCAACCAATCCAACCTCCTCCGCAAAGCGTGGGAAGTCAACCGGTCCAGCCGCCTCTACAAAGCAATGGAGGTCACCCAGTCCAACAACCGAACCCGTATCAGGCAAATAGGCCTACATATGGAGATCTGGCATTCGGTTCATCTGGAGTGCCACCTAACTCTACTTACAAGATAGCCCCGGCCAACAACAGGCTGCAGAAGAATATGTATGGTGGGGATATTCAGAAGTCATGACTATGGCGCCATTGATGCTTTCCCAAACCCTGGATATGGTACAGCAGCAGGAATGCAAGATGCTAATGATGATATCTTGGTGCAGAAAATGGCCGATGTTTTGCAAAATCAATTCGGTCTTAAACCTAAGATGCAGGGACAAGCTTATACGCCTCCTTTCCCAGTGTGGTACCACAGGGTGATCTTGCCACCAAGGGTGAAACCTCCTACAGATTTCACAAAGTTCTCTGGGCAAGATGATACAAGTACTGTGGAGCACATTGCCCGGTACTTGATGCAGCTTGGGGAAGCTTTAGCTGATGAGGCGTTCAGGGTCAGATACTTCCCTTTGTCGTTGACAGGCCCGACCTTTACATGGTTTTCTTCTTTGCCTCCTCAATCGATCGGTACCTGGAAAGATTTGGAACAGAAGTTCCATGCTCATTACTTCGGTGGCGATCGAGAAGAAGCTAATTGATCTGGCTACCTTGAGACAGAGACACAATGAAACGCCCATGGAATTTCTCAGAAGGTTCAGAGAGGTCAAGGGCATGTGCTTCTCTTTGAATTTGCCAGATGATCAATTGGCTGACATGGCTGTTGCAGGAATGTTACCAGCTATTCAAGAGAAGCTGTTCGGCATGGAGTTCGACAACCTTGGTCAGTTGTCTCAAAGGTTGTCATTAATGAGCAATCAAGCTTACGGATTCAAGAAAGACTCCAAGTTTGCTAAGCACAACGATATAGCTGATATCTACAATCAATTCCTCGAGAGAGCTGATCAGGTGGAAGAGTTTGATGATGATGAGGAAATAGCAGCAGCTGAGATCATGTGGGGCAAAGATCCATTAACTGTGAACCAAAGATGGATAAAGCAAGCCAAGGGCACGTATGACTTTGACGTGACTAAGGCTGACAAGCTCTTTGAGTTCCTGGTAAAGGAAGGGCGAATCAAGTTGCCAGAGGGGCATTCTATGCTTCGCCCAGATGGAGTTAAACAGAAACGTTACTGTGGTTGTCATGACAGAAATTCTCACTCCATTAATGATTGCAGGGTTTTCAGGATGAGGATCCAAAAGGCTATCCAGGAGGGTCATTTGAAATTTGACAATAAAATGAAGCTGGATGGCCACCCTTTCCCTCAAAACATGGTTGGCTTTTCTGTTAATGTGGTGACTGCTGATGAAAAGGGGAAAGTGAAGGTCTTAACTTCAGCTAGAGCAAAGCAGGATGGATCAGTTGATCCTACACGACAAGTGACAGTGGAACAAGTCCACAAAGAAGCGCCTCGCATCCTGAGAAGCCAGATTGAAGTAGGGGAATCTTCCAGATCCAAGCACAGGGTGACTACACGTATTCTCCTTAACAAGTGGCAGCGTCAGCTGGAAAATGAACGCTACCAGAAGCAGATTTACGAAGAGGAGAAGCGGAGGTTTGAAGAAGAAGCGCACATGAGAGAACTGGAAGAGCATGCACGAGAACAGGAGCGTGCACATTGGGGATGCGCATTCTTCAGACATTGCTGGAACGAGGGTTTGAAGCTCCCCACATTGAACAATTTCCCTGAATGCAGTGATAAGTATACTGAATATAGGCAGGAAACTGCCAATCGCCGATCCGTCCATGAAAGAATTGGAAGGATACATCCTCATGACGGTCGGCGCCTAAAAATAAATGAAGTCAATGATCACCCAAGGAAAAGACATGTTGATCATAAGTGGGTTGATCAAGAAGAACAGGAATGCGAATACATCTGGCAAGAAGGACAGTGGTGCCCACCTGGCTTGAGGAGAAGCCAAAAGAGAAGGGTTCAACGCTTGAGGAACCAAGAATTGAAACAAGCAAGAATCAAGAGGAAGCAGGTGTGGCGTCCAAAAGATAGGCCTGATGGATCGGGTCGTTCGGCTCCAGCATGCATGGTATACTTTTTGCCGAATGAGTTTATGGCTCCAGCTAACCAAGTTGTGCAGGAAGAAATATCTCCAGATATCAATGAAGATGAGCAACTTGGGGGGTTAATGGCGCAGTTGGTGTTGGCTAAGCAGGCAACCTTCGACAAACCGGCCAAAAATCGAGACATGAGGCCGTTGTACTTGAAAGGATACGTCAATGGCAAGCCATTAACCAAGATGTTTGTTGATGGTGGAGCTGCAGTCAACGTGATGCCATACACCACGTCCATGAAGCTTGGCATGGGCCCTGGAGATTTAACGCCAACAAGCATAGTTCTGAATGATTTTGCTGGGAATCCTTCAGACACCAAGGACTGCGTGCACGTGGACTTGATGATCGGGTCCAAGAATTTGCTCACAACCTTCTTTGTCATTGAGGGCAAAGGAGCTTATAGCTTGCTGCTTGGACGGGACTGGATCCATGCAAACTGTTGTATCCCATCTACCATGCACCAGCAGCTTGTTCAATGGGTAGATGATGATATAGAGGTGGTCCAAGCAGATGATTCAGTGAGCGTGGCTAACGTTGAACCAGCTTTTTGGGAGTATCAAGGCATCGATTGCTTCTCAGGAAAGGACTGGGGTGAAGGTCCTGTTGAACCAGTCAGCAGTGATCAACAGCCGATTCAAGCAGTCGACTCTTATAGCAATTTTTAATGGATAATCCAGTTGATGGAACTGATGGGAAGTTAGGGCGTGGATTCATGTCGGCTGACAAATTAGAAGAAATTGACATTGGAGATGGTGACAAGCCAAGGCCGACATTTATCAGTGCTAACTTGGAGTCAAGTTTTAGGGAAGGATTAATCAAGCTATTAAAGGAATATAAAGATTGCTTCGCTACGAATTATCGGATATGCCTGGTTTGGATCGTTCCATTGTTGAGCATCGGTTGCCAATTAAGCCTGGTTTTAAACCTTATAAGCAACCTCCTCGGAAAATCTACAAGGATGAAGTATTGGCCGACGTGAAAAAGGAAATTGAAAGATTGCTTGATGCAAATTTTATTCGGCCATGCAGATTTGCGGAGTGGATCTCAAACATCGTCCCTGTTTACAAGAAAAATGGGAAGATGAGGGTTTGCATAGACTTTAGAGACCTAAACAGAGCTACTCCCATGGGTGGATACCCAATGCCTGTTGTTGACTTATTAGTTGATTCCGCTGCTGGACATAAGGTTATTAGTTTTATTGATGGTAATGCAGGGTACAATCAAATTTTCATGGCAATAGAAGACATATCAAAGACAGCCTTCAGATGTCCTGGGTATATAGGCCTTTTTGAATGGATTTGTCGGTGCGGAATGTGGTCCCGACACTAACCAAGAGATAACGCCTAGGTCTATCCCTCAATGGTCGATGCTAAGCAACAAATGACACAAGGATTTATCCTGGTTCCGGCCGAGGGGGCCGTACGTCCAGCAGTGCTGGTGTGCTCGTGGCACTATATTGCTCGGCACCGGGGGTGCTTGTAGTGGGGCAAATACAAGCAAGGCGGGAGAGGAAGCGTGGCTCCCAAGTCCCCGGTGAGTAGGCGAAGATGTTGTGGGAGAATAAGAGAGTGAGTGCACGGTGCGCCGTGTTCCTCCGGATCCGTCCCCCGCGGGCCGGGGGCTCGCCTTCCCTTTTATAGGCCAAGGGAGCGGCGAGTTACATGCACGCCGCGCTACCTAGCGGCGTGTGGGAGCACGTCGTGCTACGGTGTAGAGCGGGCGACCGTCCTGGCCGATCTTCGCCGCGATCCGGCCATAATGGCCTACCTTGTACCCGAACAAGGGGCGGTTCGAGGGTAGGAGGCGGCGGATGGCGATGGCGTCCCCCGATAGGCTTCGAGGGAGGTGCCGATGATGGCCGGTACGGGGCACGGGGAGTGGGCGAACGGCGTTCCTTCCCAATGAGCTCGCGGTGGTGGAGTGGTTGCCGCAAGCAGCTCGGCGTGCGCCCCGCGGAGTCGGGCGTGTGCCCGCGCGCGTGGGTGCGGCGGCCGCGCCGCGCGCGGGGCCGGGATGGCCACCCACCGCCTAGCGTCCCTTACCTAACCCCGCGGGGTCACGGGAAAGTGGAGTCGAGGGTGCGCCCGGCCCCCTTTCGAGGGTCGAGCGCGTTAGCCGTACGGTGGCGTGCGCGCGGTGTCATGGGACCGACGCCGGCCGTACCGCACGCTCCACCCCACGGGGGCGGGGATGGGCTCCTCCCCCGGGGAGTTGGTGCGGCGGCACCGGGCGTGAGCCCCGGCGCATGATGGCGCCGGCCCCGCGGCGTCGTGGCGTTAAATGCCCAAGTACGGGGCCGGCGCACGCGTGCGGGGCGCCCGTGAGCGTGGCGGGCCCCGGCCGAGGGTGGAGCGAACCCTCGAGCGAGGCGAGGCCCGCTCGAGGGGGGAGCGAGCCCTCGAGCGGGCGGGACCGCTCGAGGGAAGGGTCGCCCCTCGAACGGGGCGGAACCCGTTCGAGGAGGGGGTTGCCCCTCGAGCGGGGCGGAGCCCGTTCGAGGAGGGAGCGTACCCTCGGCGAGGGCGGAGCCCCGCTCGAGGGGTCTCATAGGCGAGCCGTCTTGGCGGGCCTCCGAAGTCCCGCCGCATGGGCCACGTCCCGCATGGTTAGTTCTCTCGCATGGTTAGGCTTAGCTCATTTTGATGCGAGAATTTAAGTGAGGGTTCCCCCATTGTTTGAGGGGACCCCTAGGGCGGTCCCCGACGCAGCCCCCGAGCATCCGCGGGTTTGCCATTGAGGCTCCCGCATGCCGGAACCTACCGATAGGACGTTCTTCCCTCCTTGTTTGCGAACGCTTTCCGTGGGGCCGCGCTAGCGGACCCGCGGGTCTAGCCCCGCAAGCCTCCGGGCAGAGTGTGGGCTCTCCTCGCAGGGGTTAACCGCGAGCAATTCGGTCAGAAAGGCGTGGCACATATGCCAACCGGCATCGGCGGTATTTCCGCGGCATCGGGGGTGCACGCTCCCCTGTCACTGTCTCCGGCGGGTGCAACTCCAAGGAGGTGTAGCCGTGCGTCAAGCCCCCGAGCCTTGGCCTTGTTCGAGGCGATCGGGTCGAGCCTGACGACTTGTTTTTTATCGCGCCCTCGCCGTCCCTCCGCGGGTCGGGAGGTGAGGTTTCCACGACTCCCATCGAGCGGGTCGCGAATCGCGGATTCCTCTTCGAGCTGCTAGCGGGTGGTTCAAGTGGACGTCCATGCCCCGTTCGATAAGGGTAGGCCGCGCGGTCCGGAGACACGTCCATGGAAGCGCTTGCGTGGGTTTGCTAGGTGGGGCTCGGTCCCGTTCGCTAGGGACCGAGGGCGCGGAAGCTCTCCCCTCGGTGGGATCCCCCCCGCTAGCCGCCCTCGCCGGCTCTCGAACACGACATGTGGGGCACCCTCGAGCCGACGGGCTCGAGGAACGGCTCGAATGCGCGTGCCCTCGTCGTCCCTAACTCGTGATCCGGGCGCCCGTTCGAACCCGTCGAGGGTCGGGCTTCGAACCTCGATCGGAAGGCCGTGCGGGGGCCGTGCCTTGGCCAGCCCCGTCTTCTTCGCGTTTGCGGCCGTCGAGGGTCCGGGGCGTGCCCGACCCTCGAGGTGCCGGTTGGTGGCATGGTGCGGTATGAGTGCTTTCGGTGTCGCTCTATTTCAAGCGTGACCTGGGCGATCCTCTTACGCGCGTGCCTTCTTTAGGGGGTTGACATCGTCTCGAGTTGGGGGTCATGCCGCTCGAGGGTCCTACGTGGCATGGGTGCCCGCGGTGGTCTGCTCTACATCGAGCAGGTCCCGGGCGACCTTCTCACGCTGATGTCCCATCGAGGGTCGCCTTGTTTCGAGTTGGGGGTCATGCCGCTCGAGGGTCCTTCGTGGCATGGGTGCCCGCGGCTGCTCGCTCTACACCGACCGGTGTCCCGGCGACCTTCTCACGCCGTCATCCCATCGAGGGTCACCCTTGTCTCGAGCCGAGGATTCGCCTCGCTCGAGGGCTCTCCTTGCTTGGCAAGGGGCCCGGCGTTTAATTGCCTTGCGGGGCGTGGCCGCGGGTTTTGCAGCGCGGGCGCGCCTTTTAGGCGCCGCGCCGCGCGCGCGCGTAGTGGGCGACGTGGCCGGCGGACGTGACGGTTTCGCCTCGGCCGTCGCCGGTCTTGCCGTAATGATGACCCGCCCGCGGTGTTAGAGCCGCCGCGAGCCGTGGTGGGGCCCGCCCGTCGACGCGATGGAAAGATTCCCGCAAGCGCGCTAATATTGGCGGGGCGTGCGCTCCCGAGAACTCGCCCGTCGCCTATAAACCGTGGTGAGGAAGGGGCGGCGGTTTGCTACCTTGGCTCCTCACCGTTTTCGGTCCTCCGTCCCTTCGCCTTCGCCTCGCTCTTGCCGTCACGCGGGCTCGCCGTTTAGAGCTTCTTCCTTGTCTCCTTGTCCTCCGCCCTCGCACTCGTTCGCCCCCCTCATGGCGCCGCCTCGCCTTCCGATTAGGGTCCCGGAGCCGTACGCATGGGAGAGGTCGACCGTGACCCGGCTCGCCCGGGGCGAGCCGGTCGCCGCCGGCCACCGTCGGCCAACGAAGAAGGGCGCCCCCGCGGAGGGATCGTGCCGCCATCGTCGCACCTTGAGCCCAATCCGCCGAGGGTTACGTGGTGAGCTTCCTCCGCTACCACGAGCGCGGCTTCAACGCGCCGCGAGCACATTCATGCGGGCATTGTGCTACCACTATGGGGTGGAGCCGCATAACTTTGCCCCCAACGCAATCTCGCAGCGGCCACATTCGTGGGCGTCGTGAAGGGTACCCGGGGATCCCGCTAACCGGGAGCTCGGGTACACCTCTTCCGCGCGGAGCTCATCACGCAGCCCACGTCGGAGCCGAGGACCCCGCCGCGCGGTGCGCGCCGGCGGGATGTCGCTCGCTCCGGCGGGGCAGCTCAAGGAGTTCTACATCCCCCGCACCATGACGACGAACAACGCCGGCCGGGAGCGGGGATGGTTTTATCCGCGCAACGCCGAGCCCGGCCTTCCTCCCTACACCGGCCGGTGTTCAAGAAGAGGCCGGACCGCCGGGGGCTACGGGTTGCCCACGGCCAACCATCGGCGCGCCAGGGGGTCCGTCCTCGCCGCCTTGCGCCGGGGGCGAGGGAAGGGCTCAACGCGATGGGCGTCCTCGCCTTCCTTCATCACCGGCGAATCGTGCCGTTGATGGAGAGGCCGCTCCGCATCTTCGAGATGACGCGAGGCGGCCAACCCCGTCGACGTGGCGAGGTCGCGGATGCTCCCCGACGCCGCCGGAGCGCCGTACGCGCTCACCCGGCGCGGAGCGCCGTCGACACCAGGACGCCGCCACCTGCGGGTCGGACCCCGTGGGACATCGAGATGCTCCCCATCGGCCCGTTGGTGAGTGTGGTTTTTTGATTCTGTTTTAATCCTTGTTCTTGACTCCGTTTCCTGATGTGCCATCGTTGTTCTCGCGCGCAACCGGTGCAGCTTCAACGCCGCCAAGTCCGTTCCACCCACCCCCCGACTCCCCGTGCGCTCGGCCGGCGGCGCGGCGGGGAGCGCGAGGAGCGAGCGGCGCGCGAGAGAGAGCACGCAAGGCGGCACCAAGCGTGCCGCGACGCACGGTCCGCGGAGTACCGGCGGCGGGAGGAGCCGGGGCTCTCCTCCCCCGACATCGAGGAGCCCTCGTCCTCGGACCGGACGAGGAGGAAGAGTCCGAGGGGGAGGGCCCCTCGGACGGTGGCGCCGCGCCCCCGGCCGCCGGATCTCGCGCCGGCCGTCGGGGGGTGGCTTTGCTCGGGCGGGCGCGCGGCGTCCGCCGCCGGGCGCTCATCGTCGGGGGCGGCACGCGCCGCGGAGGTGCCGGCGCGCGCCACCGAGGCGCGCGCGGCGCACGTACCGCGCGCGCGTCGCGCGTGCCCGCGCGTGGCGGGAGCGCGTCCACGCGCGCGGCGTCCTCGTCGAGGGGCGCGTCGGTGGGCGCGCCCGCGCGCGCGGGCTAGCGTGCCCCCGCGCGTGGTGGCGGCGTCGGGGCGCGCCCACGCGTGAGGGCGGGCGTGTCCGCGCGTGCGGCGCCGCCGTCGGGGAGGTGCCGCGGCGGCGCGGCCCCCGCGCCGGCCTCGTCGGAGGCCTCGAGGAAAAGGAAGCGGGCCTTTTCCTCCGCGAGGTAAGGAACCCGTTCTTCCTTTGCTTGGCCTTAGTTTGCCGGTTATTAGACGCTCAAATCCTCCGTTTGTGTTTGCGCAGGCGGTGCCAACCGTCCCTCCTCTTGCACCGGCCAAGGTGCGAGGGACGGACGCGTCGATCCCCACCGGCGGCGTTCGTCGAGGGGGTCGCGCCCGGGGACGGCGCGCGGCGGCGGGCACGAGCGCGCAAGGCCGGGCCGGGGCTTCGAGGCCCCGGCCGGTGGATCGGCCCGCGGCGGCGCGGCCGCAGGTCGCCGGGGGCGGCCGGCGCCGGCCGCCACGGAGGCGCGAGGCCGCGGCGGCGGCTACGGTGGAGGTGCCGCCCGCGGTGGCGGCCACCGCGGAGGAGGCGGAGCGGGCGCAACCGCGGGAGCGCCCGCGGATGTGGCGGCACGGACGGAGGTGGCGGCAACGGCGCCACAACGAGCGCCGCGGCCGCGGAGGCGCGGTGGGGGGCGCCGGGCGAGGCGGAGCGGGGCGGCTCCGCCCCGCTCGCGCCGGTCCCCGGGGCGGAGGTGGTGGAGCTCTCGGATGACTCCCCGCCGCCGGGTGGAACCGGTGGGCCGGGCCGGCCCGTGAACTCCCCCGAGCCCCGGAGGGGGCCCTCGTGAGGCGGCACGAGGGTCACGTGATAGTGGGGGGCCGAGGGCACGACGCCGAGGCCTCGTCCTCCCACGCCGGTCGCCCCCCCCCGTGTGGGGGGGCCGTGGAGGACCCCCCGGCGTTTGCTGACGCCCAGAGGGAGCAGGAGCTCTGGGGCGAGCTTCGGAGCCACGGCGCCACGCTCAACCGCGCGTTGAACGAGGCGCTGCGGGTCCACGGCGGCCCGGCCTGGATCGTCTTCCAGGTGTGCCACGGTTGCTCTTCTTCTTTCCCTTTTTCGCTTTCGCGTGCTGTATTCAAGACTTGGCGCTTACGAGGCTCGATGTGTGGATGCCAGGAGCTCGAGCGCCGCGCCCACGAGAAGTACAGCGCGTTCGACCAGGTGAACGCCGAGGCCCGGCAGCTCCGGGAGCGATGCAGCGCTTTCGACGTGCTTGCGGAAGCTCTTAGGACGCCGGGACACCGTCGGTCTACCGGCGATGGCGTGGTGCGACGTGCTCCCCGAGAGCTCAGGACAGGGCACGGCACGTCACGCGAGCCTCGAGCGGATCCGCGCGGCCCTCGTCGATCGCGACGAGGCACCGTGGAACGCGCGCGAGGACCCGGACAAGACGCGGACGTTGGCCGCCACCCCGGGAGGCGGAGGTGGCCACCGCCGCGCCGAGGCCCGGGAGCTCCGCACGTCGCTCGAGGGAGCGCGAGCGCGGCAGCGCCGGGCCGAGGAGCGGGCGCGCGGGGCGGGAGCGACGCGCCAAGGAGGCCGATGACCCGAAGGCCGCCCTCGACGTCGAGCTCGCGGCTCTCGTCGCCGGCCGAGGGGCAGCTCCGGCAGAGCGCGTCGCCCGCCGGGGGGCCGAGGGCGGCTCCGGCGGGGAGCAGGCCGCCCTTGGCGATGCCCGAGCGGCGCCGGGAGCGGAGCGCGTCGCGCGCGAGACACGGGGGAGAGGTCGGCCGAAGGAGCGGAACGCCGCATTCTCGGAGGTTGAAGATGAGGCGTTGGCGCTCGCATCGGCAATGCCGCCCAAGAGATGGCCCTCGTCGAGCAAGGCGAGACCGTCCGACATCTCGAGCTGGCGCTCGAGTCCGCGCGCCGCGACCTCGATCTGGAGAAGAGGCAAGTCGAGGGTAAGCTACTGTCTGACCCTGTTTGTTAGCTTTAGAGTGTTCGTCTCCCCCTTTCTGATTTCTTGTCGTCTTGTCGCTTCCAGGCCTGCGCACAGCTTTGGGGCATGCTGTTGGGCGGGCCGAGGCCCTGCAGGCCTCCTACAACTCCTCTGAGCAGGAGCTGCAGGAGCTGCGGGACGCGGCCCTCGAGACCTATCACGTCGTCGAGGAAGGCGATGCCCGGGCGGCGGCTCGGCCGGCCGGCCGCCTACGCGCCCTCGGCGGCCACGTCACGGGGCGGGTGCGTCGGGCGTTGCACCAGGGCGTGCGAAGGCCCTCGGAGTGGTGCGATCCCACTACGAGGTCAACCTCGAGGCGGTAGCGGAAGGCTACATCGTGCCCGAGGGCGTCGAGGACAAGGTGGCCATGGAGCGTGCGGACGCGCTTGCTGCCGACGCCGCCGAGTCGCTCGCCGAGGCCTTCGAAGAATTCCTCTTCCGGACGCCGCCGATGCCGCCGCTCCACCCGCCCGAAGCACCACGGGCGCTAGGCCCGTTTTTGTTTATGTGTATCGGAACTCGGCCTCGTGGCCTCTTGTAAATAAACAAGCGCTTTCGTGAACATGGTCGGTTTGTAAATGAAATCGCTTGCTTATTGCGCTTTTTGCTTCTTCTTCTTCCCGAGTAGATTCTAGTTAGGGGAGTTCGCCTTTCGCAGGGGCCCGCTGGGTTGGAGGCGAGAGAGACGGGCCATAGCCGCGCGGCGTAGGCTGTCTCTGGCTCGCGCGCTCCTTCCGCTGTGCCACCTACGCCCTATTCGAATCGTGGCTCGTGGTTGAAGTAGGAAACAAACTTAGCGCGTGTTATTACGTTTTTTGCGCGAAAAAATGGGACCATTTGGGGGGGTGCCCCCCCGCAGTAGCCCCCGAGGGTAACTTGGGTTTCAGGGGAAAGCCGAGTTGCCCTTTTATTAGATTCGGAGTATTTACATAGGTGACACCAACTGGGGCGTTGGCCGTGCGTTTTTACAACGGAAAATACTTGGGAATCCTAGCTAAGGGTAGAAGCGACGTAGCTGTTGGATGTTCCAAGCGTTGGTGAGTTCTTCGCCGTCCTCGTTGGCAAGCTTGTACGTGCCCGGTTTGGGCACCTTCACCACGACGTAGGGTCCCTCCCATGGGGGCGATAGCTTGTGGCGCCCTCGGTTGTCTTGGCGTAGCCTTAGGACCAAATCCCCCTCGCCGAAATCCTCGCGACGTATCTTGCGCGCTTGGTAGCGTCGTAGGGACCGTTGATACCTTGCGGAGTGCATCAACGCCACAAGGCGTACTTCGTCTAGCCGGTCCAAAGGAGTCCTCGCGGGCTCGCCGGTTAGCATCCTCGTTGTAGCCCCGAACCTTGGGCGACCCGTATTCCGCATCCGTGGGGAGGATGGCCTCCGCGCCATGGACTAGGAAAAACGGGGTGAACCCGGTGGCTCTGCTTGGGGTAGTCCTTAGGCTCCACACGACCGCTGGGCGTTCTTGGAGCCATTTTCGGCCAGATTTGTTGAGTTGGTCGAAAATTCTGGGTTTGAGGCCCTGTAGGATCATGCCGTTGGCACGTTCCACTTGGCCGTTAGTCTGTGGGTGCGCCACAGCTGCCCAATCCACTCGGATGTGGAACTTGTCGCGAGAACTCCAAGAACTTCCGCCCGTGAACCGGGACCCGTTGTTCGTGATGATGGAGTTTGGCACTCCAAAGCGGTAGACGATGTCGGTGAAGAACGTGACTGCCTGCTCGGCCCTCAAATTCGTAATGGGGCGCACCTCCACCCACTTGGAGAACTTGTCGATCGCGACGAGCAGGTGGGTGAAGCCCCCGGGCGCCTTCCGCAGGGGCCCGACGATGTCTAATCCCCACACAGCGAACGGCCATGTTACGGGGATCGTTTGCAGAGCTTGAGCTGGCAAGTTGGTCTTGCGGGCGTAGAACTGGCACCCTTCGCAAGTGCGCACGATTTCGTTGGCGTCTGCGACCGCGGTAGGCCAATAGAAGCCTTGGCGGAACGCGTTGCCGACGAGGGTGCGCGGCGCGGCGTGGTGGCCACAGATCCCCGCGTGGATGTCCCGTAGGAGCTCGCGCCCCTCGGGAATGGGTATACACCGCTGGAGGATGCCCGACGCGGCGCGCGCTGTACGGCTCGCCGTCGACGAGGGTGAATGACTTGGCCATCCTGGCGATGCGCCTGGCTGTGGCCCGGTCTGCGGGGAGCTCCCCTCGAGCAATCCAGGCGATGTACTTCTCCCGCCAGTCCGCCTGGACGGGGCCGGCTCGATGTCCATTGCGACAGCCTCGTGGGAGCCGTACCCCTCGAGAAGGGAGAGTACGTACGCCTCGTTCGAGGGGTCCTCTTCCATGGGGTCCGCACCCGCTGGATTCGAGGGAGCCCCCGAGGGTCCGCCGTCGCTCGAGGGGTAGGGCTCGAAGGTTACCGAGGGCTGCGCGATGTCGCGCGCGAAAACGTTCGGGGGAATGGTGATCCGCCCGGACGCTATCTTTGCCAGCTCGTCTGCTTCCTCGTTGTACCGGCGGGGTACATGATTAAGCTCGATGCCGTAAAATTTGTCCTCGAGGGCTCGCACGGCTTTACAGTAGGCCTCCATCTTGTCGTCGTGGCAGCTCGCGTTCTTCATGACTTGGTCGATCACGAGCTGCGAATCCCCTCGCACATCGAGGCGCTTGATGCCCAACTCAATGGCGATTTTGAGGCCGCAGAGGAGGGCCTCGTATTCCGCCATATTGTTAGACGCGGGGAAGTGGAGACGCACTGCGTAGCGCATGTGCTCCCCGAGGGGTGACACGAAGAGCAGGCCCGCGCCCGCTCCTCGTCTTCATCACCGAGCCGTCGAAGAACAGAGTCCAGCACTCTGCTTGAATCTGAGGGGGCGGCAGCTGCGTGTCCGTCCATTCAGCGACGAAATCGGCTAGGATTTGCGATTTGATGGCCTTGCGCGGGGCGTAGGCGAGCGTCTCGCCCATCAACTCCACGGACCACTTGGCAATTCTGCCTGCCGCGTCGGGGTTGCGAATGATCTCTCCTAACGGAAAGGAAGAGACCACCGTAACTGGGTGGGCCTCGAAGTAGTGGCGGAGCTTGCGCCGCGCGAGGACTACCGCATACAACAGCTTCTGGACCTGGGGGTAGCGCGTCTTCGTGTCCGATAGGACTTCGCTGATGTAGTAGACCGGCCTCTGCACGGGCAAGGCATGTCCTTCCTCCGTGCGCTCCACAACGATCACGGCGCTGACCACCTGGGTGGTTGCGGCCACGTAGAGTTGGAGGGGTTCGCCGTCTCGCGGCGGCGTAAGGATTGGGGCGTGCGTCAGAGATGCCTTCAGCTTGTCGAGCGCTTCCTGGGCCTCGGCGGTCCAAGAGAAGCGCTCGTGCTTCTTGAGCAGCCGGTAGAGGGGCGAGGGCCCTTCTCACCGAGCCTCGAGACGAAGCGGCTCAGGGCGGCAAGGCACCCCAACACCTTCTGCACCCCTTTGAGGTCCCGAATTGGACCCATTCGCTCGAGGGCCGCGACCTTTTCAGGGGTTGGCCTCGATTCCCCGCTGGGAGACGATGTATCCTAGGAGCATGCCCCGCGGCACTCCAAAGACACATTTTTCGGGGTTGAGCTTGACCCCGTTGGCCCGCGAGCGGCCGAATGCGATGCCAAGATCGGCCGACCGGTCGTCCGCCTTCTCGGTTTTGACGACGATGTCGTCTACGTAAGCCTCGACCGTCCGCCCGATATGGTCCCCAAAAACGTGCTTGCATGCGGCGCCGATATGTTGCGCCCGCGTTTACGAGGCCAAAAGGCATCGTGACGTAACGAACGTCCCGAACGGTGTGATGAACGAAGTCGCGAGCTGGTCGGACTCCTTCATTTTTATTTGATGATATCCCGAATAGGCATCAAGGAAACGGAGTAGTTCACACCCGGCAGGTGGAATCAACGATCCGATCTATGCGCGGCAAAGGAAAAGGAACTTTTGGACATGCTTTATTGAGACCGGTGTAGTCAATACACATCCTCCACTTCCCATTTTTCTTTTTTACAAGCACGGATTAGCTAACCATGTCGGGTGGAACACTTCCACGATGAATCCGGCCTCGAGGAGCTTCCGCGGCTCCACTCCGATCGCCCGTCGCCGTTCCTCGTCGAAGCGGCGCAGCCGCCGCCGAACCGCCGCGAGCGTTAGGCGGAGATATCAAGGGAGTGCTCGGCGACCTCCCTCGGGATGCCTGGCATGTCCGAGGGGCTCCACGCGAAAACGTCGGCGTTGGCGCGGAGGAAGTCGACGAGCACTGCTTCCTATTTAGGATCGAGGGTCGTGCTGACCCTCAATGCTTTGCCCTCGGGGGCCGATGGGTCGAGTGGGACCCCTTTGGTTTGCTCGGCGGCCTCGAACGTGCCGACGTGCTTGGTGGCGGAGGCCGAGGTCGTCATTGACCATCTTCTCCAAGTGTGTTCACCGGCGCTTCATCCGGCGCTAGCGCCTCTCGCATGTTCCATGCACTCGACATCGCGCTCGAATGCATGCTCGATCGACGACCCGACGGTGATGACGCCGTTTGGACCCGGCATCTTCATCTTCGGTGTACGTGTAGTTGGGAACCGCCATGAACTTGGCATAGCATGGTCGCCCAAGGATGGCATGGCGAGCCCCTTTGAATCCCACCACCTCGAAGGTGAGGGTTTCCTTGCGGAAATTCTTGGGGGTCCCGAACCGGACGGGCGGATCGATCCGCCCGAGGGGTTGAACTCGCTTTCGGGCGCGATGCCGTGAAACGGCTTCGTGTCCGGGCCGCAGCTGGTCCGGCCCAATCCCCATTAGGCGCAATGTATGCGCGAAGAGGATATTGAGGCTACGCCTCCGTCCATAAGGACCTTCGAAAACCGGCGTTCCCAATGATGGGATCGACCACCGTGGGGATACCGGCCCGGGTTCGGGATGCGGTTTGGGTGATCATCCCGGCTAAAGGTGATGGCATCCTTCGACCGGTTGAGAAAGGCCGGAGGCGCCCTCTCTCGCGGCGAGGACTTCGTGCCGCTCCTTCTTGCGGCCGCCGGGTCGACATGTCGACGGTAGGTCCCCCCAAAAATGAGGAACACATTTTCAACGGCGGGGGAAGCCACTGCGTCGCCGTCGCCCCCATCCTTTTTGGCCTCTCGCCTCCTTCGCGGCGGCACGGCCATAGAACTTCTTGAGCATGTCGCCTTGCTCAAGAGTGTGATTCACGGGGGTCTTGTGGTAGGGGCATGGCTTCTTCATCATGTCGTCGAACACCCCCGGGCCTCGAGGAGCCGGTCGAGGGCCCCGTCGGGCGGGTCAACGGGCCGAGGGCTTCGGCGTTGCCGCCGTTGCGCCCTGCTCGCGCGCCTCGCGGCGCGGCTTCTTCCCCTTCTTGCCCCGCTTGTCATTGCGGCGCGGCTCCTTGGACCCGCCGCCCTCCGCGGGCGTGTCCTCGCAGCGCTTGCCCTTCTTGCCATCGAAGATTGCCCCCCACGGCCTCCTCTCCGAGGCGAAGCCGGTGGCAATGTCGAACGGCTCGTTCGAGTCCGTGGGCGGGCTGCGTCCCAGCTCGCGCACAAGGTCCCGGCACGTGGTGCCCTCGAGGAACGCGTGCACGATCTCTCGACCGTGCCACGCCGGGGAGCTGCGTGCGCGCTTGGAGAAGCGCCGTATGAAGTCCCGCGGCCGACTCGCCCGGCCTCGCGTGCGGGGAGCGCGGATCCCGTGGAGTTCCCGGGGCGCACGTATGTGCCCTGGAAGTTGCCCACGAAAGTGTGGACTAGATCGTCCCAGTTGTGGATCTGGCTGGCGGGCAAGTGCTCGAGCCATGTCCGGGCCGCGTCGCCCAGATGCAGGGGCAAGTTGCGGATGATCACTTCGTCGTTGGTGGCCCCGCCCAGCTGACAGGCCAGGCGGTAATCGTTGAGCCAAACACGAGGGTCCGTCTCCCCGTTGTATTTGACGATCGTCGAGGGTTGACGGAAGCGCTGGGGGAAAGGCCGCCGTGCGGATCTCCCGGCTAAACACACGGGTGCCGGGGGCTCGGTGTTGGGGAGCGATCCTCGCCGCCGTCGTAGCGTCCACCCCTTCGAGGGTGGTAGCCCCTGGCCGCTCGCGCGTCCGCCTTGCTGGTGCGCCCGGCGTTGATGACGTTGCGGGCGTCGCCATCCGGCGCCCCGCGTGTGTCGAGGAGCCGTTCCTTGGCCGGCGTGCGTCCCCGGTCGGCCAGGGTCGACCCACATGCACCGAGGGTTCGCCCCCCGGTGCCGGATCATCACCCCCGCGCGTCCCCCCTGTTGGCGGATGCGTGAGGCCGAGCTTTCGGCTTGCCGGACGGCCGCTTGCTCAAGGAGGGTCTGCACCTCGCGGTGCATGTCTCGAGCCTCGGGGGTCGAGGGTGTCGGCATGGCGCGCAGCAGTGTTGCGGCGGCGATGAGCTTTTGGCTCGCCCGCGGCGGAGTATCCGCGTTGTCGACGTTGGGGACGGGGTTGAGGCGGTCGCGGACTTGTCGGCCTAGCTCCCGCGCGCGTTCGCCGCGCGCGGAGGCCTCCCCCGCCATCGAGGCGCGGAGTAGCCGCACGGTCCGTACTCCTCCGCCGGCTTGGCCTCGAGCTCGCGAGCTTGGGCCGGTTGCGCGTCGACGTAGGCCCCGGCGGGAGCGCTCGGCCCCGCGGCCGGGCGCGTGGCAACCCCCGGGGCCGGCGTGACTTCCCCATCTCCCGGCGCCCGCCGCACCGGCGGCGTTGGCCGGGTCGTTGGTGATGACGGCGCGGCATTCCCCGCGTGGGGTCGTAGCTCCCGGTCTTTGGAGTCGTCGGAGCGACCGAACCGCATGTCCGTGGCGTCGAGGAAGCGCCCGAACGCGACCGGGTCCCGCACACCGGAGAAGTCCCACTCCGCGTACCCATGACGGTTGGCGGGTGGCATCGTGTCGACGGAGCCCGGGGGACGACTCGTCCGCTGGCCGAAGTGCGGGATCCCCGGCGACGAAGACGTGCCGACCGGCGGAACCCCGCGCATTGTCGTGTTGACGTTGGCGTTGTAGGCCGTAGTGGCGCCACGCGGCCCGATGGGGACGCGTGGTCGGAGACCGCGCGCGGTCCCGCCGGGGGCGGTGGCGGCCGTCGTGACGGTGGGCGCACCGCGGCCGGGCGGCGGCGCGCTCGGCCCCGCCGCCGCTCGGACCGCGCCCCGACGCGAGCACGGCCCCGGAGCGGCGGCGGCGTCGCGGCGTCGACGGTCCCGCGGCATCCGTGTCTGCTGGCGCCTGCGCCGGTGTCGTGCGTGCGGCGGAGACCAGAGCGGACCTAGCCTCCCGCTGCGCGCGTAGCTCCTCACGGTTGGTGAGGCGCATGAGATAGCCGTTCCCCGTGGCCTGGAAGTTCAAGTCCCCGAAGCGGATCTCGAACCCGGCCGGAAGAGGGTCTGAGCTACCCATGTTGTAGCGGGTGCTACGGTACTCAGTGCGAATCACCATGGAGGGAGTTAGCGAAATGACCTTAGGCGCTCGTTTGCCCCACGGTGGGCGCCAACTGTCGGTGCGGAATGTGGTCCCGACACTAACCGGTAGATAACGCCTAGGTCTATCCCTCAATGGTCGATGCTAAGCAACAAATGACACAAGGATTTATCCCGGTTCCCGCCGAGGGGGCCGTACGTCCAGCAGTGGTGTGCTCGTGGCACTATATTGCTCAGCACCGGGGGTGCTTGTAGTGGGGCAAATACAAGCAAGGCGGGAGAGGAAGCGTGGCTCCCCAGTCCCTGGTGAGTAGCTGAAGATGTTGTGGGAGAATAAGAGAGTGAGTGCACAGTGCGCTGTGTTCCTCCGGATCCGTCCCCCCCGCGGCTGGGGGCTCGCCTTCCCTTTTATAGGCCAAGGGAGCGGCGAGTTACATGCACGCCGCGCTACCTAGCTGCGTGTGGGAGCACATCGTGCTACGGTGTAGAGTGGGCGACCGTCCGGTCGATCTTCGCTGCGATCCGGCCATAATGGCCTACCTTGTACCCGAACGGTGGCGGTTCGAGGGTAGGAGGCGGCGGATGGCGATGGCGTCCCCTGATAGGCTTCGAGGGAGGTGCGATGATGGCCGGTACGGGGCACGGGAGTGGGCGAACGGCGTTCCTTCCCAATGAGCTCGCGGTGGTGGAGTGGTTGCTGCGGTGCTCGGGCGTGCGCTCGCGGAGTCGGGGCGTGTGCCCGCGCGCGTGGGTACGGCGGCCGCGCCGTTACGCGTGGCCGGGATGGCCACCCACCGGCCTAGCGTCCCTTACCTAACTGCGGGGTCACGGGAAAGTGGAGTCGAGGGTGCGCCCGGCCCCCTTTCGAGGGTCGAGCGCGTTAGCCGTACGGTGGCGTGCGCGCGGTGTCATGGGGACCGACGCCGGCCGTACCGCACGGTCCACCCCACGGTGGCGGGGATGGGCTCCTCCCCGGGGAGTTGGTGCGGCGGCACCGGGCGTGAGCCCCCGGCGCATGATGGCGCCGTCCCCGCGGCGTCGGGCGTTAAATGCCCAAGTACGGGGCCGGCGCACGCGTGCGGGGCGCCCGTGAGCGTGGCGGGCCCCGGCCGAGGGTGGAGCGAACCCTCGAGCGAGGCGAGGCCCGCTCGAGGGGGAGCGAGCCCTCGAGCGGGGCGGGACCGCTCGAGGGAAGGGTCGCCCCTCGAACGGGGCGGAACCCGTTCGAGGAGGGGGGTTGCCCCTCGAGCGGGGGCGGAGCCCGTTCGAGGAGGGAGCGTACCCTCGGGCGAGGCGGAGCCTCGCTCGAGGGGTCTCATAGGCGAGCCGTCTTGGCGGGCCTCCGAAGTCTCGCCGCATGGGCCACGTCCCGCATGGTTAGTTCTCTCGCATGGTTAGGCTTAGCTCATTTTGATGCGAGGAATTTAAGTGAGGGTTCCCCCATTGTTTGAGGGGACCCCTAGGGCGGTCCCCGACGGGATTGTCATGACATTTGGGTTGAAAAATGCCGGTGCAACTTATCAAAGAGCCATGAATTATATTTTTCATGAGTTGATCGGCAAAATTGTTGAGATATACATTGATGATGTCGTGATCAAATCTTTGAATCATGATTCACACTTGGAGGATGTGAAGAGAACTCTAGAGTGCACCCGAAAGCATGGGTTGAAGATGAATCCAAACAAGTGCGCCATTGGAGTTTCAGCTGGAGAATTCTTGGGATTTCTGATGCATGAAGGAGGAATTGAAGGTGGTAAGAAAAGCATGAAAGCTATTGATGAAGTTGTCCCTCCAACCAATCTCAAGGTGTTGCAGTTGAGGACCAGGAGCGTCCCGACGGTTGATGGATGACCGCTCCTAAGTGATGAGTGATTGACAACGGGTGTTGGGCTGACTCTTGGTTCAGTGTGCAGGTGTAGGTTGTGACCTAGTTCGTGTTGTTGCAGGTGAAGAACGGGCGCGAAAGGTCTTCAGCCTTGAGGGGCCTCCGGGAGATGGAGAGACAAGTAGGCTCGGTTCGAGGGACCCGGTGGACAGCGGGACTAGGTGTGGGCCACATGGTCGCGAGACGAGCAAGACGAAGTCGTGGACGATCGAGCCGGTGCACGGTGGCGGTCGAGTCAAGAGGCTTGGCGGGAGGCCGGGCCAAGCACGCGGGGTTTGGTGGTTTGCCCACAAAACCATCGGAGAACGGTTTCTTGGTTTGGGCCACAAAACCAAGTCCGAAGGCCCAACACGACGGAGACGCGATCCGGGCGTGTCGGGAAGCTTCGAAGCGGAGGACACGCGGCGGGATCGCATGGCTTGCGTCGGGAGGACGAGGGGTGCGGCGAAGGCGTGGCCGTCCGATGGCAAGACCCACAAACATTACATAAATGCCCCTGCGTGGGTTGTATCGCCAGTAGTTGAGTTAGGGGTAGTCGAGTCATTTACCACATCGGCGAGACCAGATATATAAGCCATGAGTGTGGGTGGATGGCTCTCTTGCTCTCCGCGACTTAGGGTTTCATTCCCCCCCATTTCTCTTTTTCCGAAACTATTTTCTTCTCCATTTTCTCTAGGCTAGCATGAGAGCTTCATGAGAGATTTGTTGAGAGGGATGGATGCTAGGGCGGCATGCTAGACCTTGTGAACCTTTCCTGGTTTGTATAGAAGATTCGGCGTTGTGGTTCCCGTGATGTTTTTCGGAGTCATTTTTGTGCTATTTTCGTGATCGTCTTAATTCTCGTTTTCTAGGCGGTTTTGGCGTGGATTTGTTTGGGGGATTCATCCTTGAGTGCCTTGTACCTCTTTTCCCAGTGATCTCTTGCCCCCAAACTCCTCAAATCGTCCTAGATGCGTGATTCTTTGGATGAAGTCGTGGGTAGGACTTGAGCTCGTGTGATCCACGGTTCCCGGTGATTTGGTGGGTTTGGAGACGAGATTTTTGGGGTATAATCTCACCTAGGGGTGCCTAACATCTCCCCCAAATCTTGTCTCAAGAACTTGAACCGTTTGGGATTTCCTGTGATGAGTTGGTGGGGTTGACTTCGCGAGCTCGGGATTTTTCTGCTCTGTTTAACCTGGCGGACAGTTCGCCCCCTCTCTGCGGATGGTCCGCGAGGTGCCTGCTCAGTCCAGTTCGTCGTGGTGTTCTTCGTGTTCTTGTTTTGTTTCGGTTTGATCTGGTCGTGTTTTAGGTTTTCATTGCAGCCGATTTGCGGACGGTCCGAGCTACAGTAGCGGACGGTCCGGAACCCGCGCGGACAGTCCGCCCGGTCTTCGCGGACGGTCCGTTTTTCTCGGGTCGATTCTGGTGGTTCTGTTGCTTTTAATGGATGGTCCGTGGCTCCTAGCCGGACGGTCCGCGTGTCCCTTGTGGGCTGTCCGCGGCACCTGGCTGGACTGTCCGCGCGGCCTTTGCGGACAGTCCGCCCCACCTGGCCGGACGATGCCCGCGTGCACAGCAGCTTTGTTCCTTGGTTCGATTCCTCCCTCCTTCTTTTGTGCTTCCGCGTGTGCTTCAAGGAATCGTTCCTAAGACTTGAGGTTGATCCATAACCTTGTTGTCTTGGCGGTTGGTGTGTGATTCGATCCATCGCTTGTGTGTGATCGGGATTTGTCTAGGGTATAGGCCGGGTTCTTTGAGAAGAATTTTTACCGGCTCCTATTCACTCCCCCCCTCTCTAGTCGCCATCCGATCCTTCAATTGGTATCAGAGCTTGGTGCCGGATTCTTTGTGACTTTGACAAGTCTTGAATCCTAAGATGGCGTACGTTGAGCGGGGCGGTCCGCCGCACTTCGATGGGAAGGGTTACCACAAGTGGGCGGCCCGAATGATGATCTTTCTTCGTGGCAAGTTGTTGGATTTCATTGTGCTTGACAAGACCTATGCTATTCCGGCAAACATCCATACTCTTATGGTGACCGATGCCGGTGCTAAGGCCAAGTATGAGGCAAATGCAAAAGCCGTCGATCACTTGGTCCGAAGCTTGTGTGATCCTGAGTTTGAGCGTGTTCGCCATTTGAATCTTGCTTGGCAAATTTGGGAGAAGTTGTTGGTTGCTCACAGTGGTGATAACCATGTGAAGGCTCACCTCTTTGTCTCTTACCGGATGCAATATGAGAACTTCACTCAACTTCCCGGTGAGGACATTGATGTGATGTTTTAGAGGTTCACCGCCATCGTGAACAACATGAAGGCCAATGTTGAGGATTTCCCTTACACTGAGCATGATCAAGCTTTGAAGCTCTTGCATATCTTGGACCAAAATGTTTGGGGTGCTAAGGTTGAGGCCATCAAGGAGTCCGGGCAATATTTGACCATTGAGTTGGAGGACCTCTTTTCTAAGCTCAAGTCGGCTGAGGTTGACAGGAAGTTGCAATCCAAGCATGAGGGCTCGACTGATCATAGTCTTGCTCTTGTGGGCGGATCAAAGGGCAAAGCTAACCCTTCTTGTCGATAGTTTTTCTTGTCTTCTCTTATGTCTATTCCAGATGAGGAGTTTGATGTGCTGGGCGAGAAGGAGCTGGCCTTGCTCTCAAGGAGGTTTGATCGACTACATGAGAGCCGGAGGAATGCAAGGCGGAGCTCCGGGACATGCTACGAGTGTGGCAAGCGTGGACACTTCATCGCCGAGTGCCAGGAAGCGGAGGAGAAAAAGTACAAGATGAGCGAGTACAAGGCGCACCCGAGGCGTGAAGACAAGTACTCCTCCAAGAACAAGCACTTCAGCAAGTCCAAGAGCAAGGACAAGGACAAGCGGCGACCGAGCGAGGGCGGCGACCAAGCCATGGTGGCCGGTGCAAGCGACGTCGACTCAAGCTCAAGCGACGCGCAGTCAAGCTCAAGCAGTGAAGATGAAGACACCGGAAGGCGCAAGGGCAAGAAGAGTGCAAGCCGCAACCTCAGTGAATTGAGCTGTGTGGCGCTGAAGGCTTTTGTGGCATGGCCCATAGCTCAAGCAGCAAGAAGGAAGACAGCGACTCCGACTCGGAGGATGAGGTAAAACGTGACCCCGACTCCTTGCTTGCTGAGATCACTAGGTTGAATGGCTTGATTGACAACCGTGGTAGTGTGTTGAGAGATTCTAAGAAGATGAGGAAAGATCTTAGGGCTCAACTTGAGAATGCTAGTGAAAAAGTAGGAGAGTTAGAGTCTAAGTTGCTTGAATTGAAACTTGAGAATGACTCTTTGAAACTTGCTCCTACTATTTCTGATGATGTTGAGTGCTCTGAGTGTGATGCATGGTTGAATGAGATCAAGTTGCTTAATGAGAAGAATGCTTCTACTTTGGCTAAACTAGTTGTTCTTAGGACTGAGTATGATGAGCTTAAGGCTAGACCCACTTTTCTTGGTGCTTGTAAATCATGTCCTACCATGCATGCTAAGCTTGTTGATGCTCGTTCTACCATTAGTACTTTGGAAGCATCTTTGAAATCTCCTGTTGTCAATGCATGCACTAGCTGTGATGAAGTTACTTTGCGCAATCTTGAACTTACTTCCCGTTTGGATGTCATCTATGAGGAGAATGACTATTTGAGGAAGGTGTTGGGTTGGTTGTCGGGCGGGAACCTCAATTGAAAATCATGATTGAGGAGTTCAAGAGAGCGGATGGTCGTGGTTTGGGTTTTGAGAAGTTGGGTGAGAAAGTGGGAGAAAACAGTGGGGAGAGTGTGTATGAGAAGTGTGTTGAGTCTAACCCTGAGTTTGAGGTGATCGGAGACATCCAAGTCCCACTTCCAAAAGCACCCAAGGACTCTTTCACACCAAAGCCCAACCACCTTTGCAACAAGCTTGACACAACCCAAGATCCACCAAAATTCCCACCTAAAACAAATGACTTCCAGAAACCGGTGAAGTTTGTGAGTGAGAAGGGTGAGAAACCTAGAGAGAAGCCAGAGCCAAAACCAAAACCCATCCCCTTCAGGTGTGAGTATTGTGGCAAGGAGAGACATCTAGCAGAGTTTTGCTACAAGAGGAAGAGGGATGAGAAGCTTGCTAGGAAGCAAGCAAACCAGGACAGGTATCGCCAGTCTCATGGTATTCCTGAGCCTAGAGTGCCACTTCCACGGGGTGTGGGAAGTGTGAGGAGTGTCGGTAGAGTTGGAGCTCAGGGTGGTAGGTTCCCACAAAGAGGTGGTGGTGAGAGGTTTGATAGGAGAGATGATGGTGTGCGTGCTGGTGAGAGGTTTGGTCGGGCTCGTGGTGGTTTTGCTGGACGCCCCCCTACTCGTCCTCAATACGAGTTTAGGGGAGATGATCGCAGCTTTGGGTTCCAGAGGAACTACGGACCACGTTTTCCCCCTCGTGGTGCTAGTACTCCTTCCATGGGACATGGGAAGTTTGGTGGCAAGGGAATGATGTTTGCTAAGCCCTCTTTTGAGCAGATGGCTCGACACTGGTTCAACTTTCTTTGTGCTAACCCCAGTGTCGAGTCGTTAGCTCATTCTCGTTCTTGTTTTTGACTACAGGCAGGAGGCTTGGAGAACATTTGGTTGATCGACTCCGGATGTTCCCGACACATGACCGGAGATAGGAAGTGGTTCTCCAGCCTCACCCAAGTGAAGGAAAAGATGTACATCACTTTTGGAGACAACGGACGAGGAAGGGTGATTTCTGAGGGTGTAGTGCATGTGAGTGACAAGGTAACGTTGAAGAGGGTTGCTCTTGTGAAGTCTTTGCGTTTCAATTTGCTTTTGGTTTCTCAGTTGCTTGATGAGGGCTTTGAGGTGCGTTTCAAGTCTGGTGAGTCTCGTTTGCTGGATTCTCGAGGTGATCTTGTTTGTATGATCATCCCCGAGGGTCAGATTTTCAGGGTTGATTTCTCTCGTTCTTTGGGTCCTGCTCGTTTGTTTGATGGGCGGTCCTTCTTCGATTTGTGGAAATGGCATAGGCGGTTGGGACACTTGAGCTTTGATTTGGTTTCCCGCTTGAGTGGTCTTGACCTTGTCCGAGGATTGCCTAGGTTGAAGTTTGAGAAGGATTTGGTTTGTGCTCCGTGTAGGCATGGCAAGATGGTAGCCACTCCCCATCCACCCCTGACCGATGTCATGACCGAGCGTCCGACAGAGCTGTTGCATATGGACCTTGTTGGGCCAGCTCGAGTTCGCTCGGTGGGTGGGAAGTGGTATGTCCTTGTTGTGGTGGACGATTACTCTCGCTATGCCTGGGTGTTTTTCTTGGAGGACAAGAGTGAGGCATTTGGTTTTGTTCGAGATCTGATCGTGAGGTTGAAAAACGAGAGGCATGGGAATGCCATTCGAGCTATCCGCAGTGATAATGGCTCAGAGTTCAAGAACCCTCGTTTTGATGCCTTTTGTCGTGATCTAGGTCTTGAACATCAGTATTCGACCCCTTATGTGCCCCCTCAAAATGGAGTTGTGGAAAGGAAAAATCGGACTCTTTGTGAGATGGCTAGGACGATGCTCGATGAGCACAGGACTCCTAGGAGGTATTGGGCTGAGGCGGTCAATACGGCTTGTCATGTCTCTAACAGGATTTTATTGCGAGCTTTCAAGAGGAAGACCTGTTATGAGCTTATGCATGGTCGGGCACCCAAGGTGAGTCATTTCCGAGTCTTTGGCTGTAAGTGCTTTATTCTTAAGAAGGGAAACTCGACAAGTTTGAGGCTAGGTCTAGTGATTGGATTTTCTTTGGATATGCTAACCACTCTAGAGCCTATAGAGTGCTTAACCTTGAGACTAACAAAATCATGGAGACTTGCGAGGTAACCTTTGACGAGACAATGCCATGTACCTCTCTTGGATCTGAATGTGCAGGTGATGAAGAGATGGCCGAGGACCTCTTTGAAGAGGAGAAGGATGAAGCTGGAGATGATGATGGAGAGAACCATGCGGCTGAAGCTGATTGCGTACCCACTACTTCCCCTACGACCACTACGGAGGGTGGACCGTCTACTTCATGGACAACGACGGTGCGACAAGAGGACCAGGCGAGAGAAGCTAAAGTTTAGGGGGAGGTAGTCTCAAGGCGTGAGGCTCCCCGGCGGATTTAAGAAGTGCATCCCCTATCGAGGATCATTGGGGACATCGAGGAACGTACTACACGGTCAAGGTCTAGAAATTCCTCTCATTTCGCTCATGCTGCATTTGTTGCCACCTTTGAGACCAAGGACATTGGACACGCTTTATCTGATGCAAACTGGGTCAATTCTATGCATGAGGAGTTGGAAAACTTTGAGAGGAACCAGGTGTGGGAGTTAGTTGAACCACCTCCAAATAGCCATCCTATAGGAACAAAATGGGTTTGGAAGAACAAAGAGGGTGGGAATGGGATGGTTGTGAGAAATAAGTCCAGACTTGTTGCTCAGGGATATAGTCAGAAGGAGGGGATCGACTATGAGGAGACCTTTGCTCCTCTGGCCCGTCTTGAGGCAATTCGAATCCTTCTAGCCTTTACCGTGGCTACAGGGTTCAAGTTGTTTCAAATGGATGTGAAAAGTGCTTTTCTGAATGGGGTCATAGAGGAGGAGGTGTATGTGAAGAAGCCATCGGGGTTCGAGAGTGAGAAGTATCCACACAGGGTGTACAGGTTGAAAAGGGATCTGTATGGGTTGAAACAGGCGCCCCGGGCTTGGTATGGGAGATTGAGAGGTTTTCTGTTAAGCAGAGGGTTTGTGATGGGTACCGTGGATAGGACCTTGTTTCTCCTCAAGCATGGGAATGACTTGTTGATTGTGCAGATATACGTGGATGATATTCTCTTTGGTGGCTCGTCACATAACCTTGTTGCCAAGTTTGCAGATGAGATGAGCAGGGAATTCGAGATGAGCATGATGGGCGAGTTGCAGTACTTTCTCGGGTTGCAGATCATGCAAGTGAAGGATGGGACATTTGTACATCAGACCAAGTACACGAAAGACATGCTGAGGAAGTTCCAGATGCAAGATGTAAAGCCTATGTCGACACCCATGGGGAGTACGGCTACTTTGGACGCGGACGAGGACGGAGAACCAGTGGACCAGCGGGAGTACCAGAGCATGATCGGCTCCCTCCTCTACCTGATGGCGACGAGGCCAGACATACAGTTCAGTGTGTGTCTGTGCGCTCGTTTTCAGGCTTCGCCGAGGACATCACATCGACAGGCCGTCAAGAGGATCTTCAGGTACCTACAGTCTGCCCCTGGTCTTGGCCTTTGGTATTCTTCCTCCTCGACTCTTTCACTTCATGGTTTTTCTGATGCGGATTTTGCTGGTTGTCGAGTCGAGAGGAAGTCTACTTCTGGTACTTGCCAGTTTCTTGGGTCCTCGTTGGTTTCGTGGTCTTCCCGCAAGCAGTCTAGTGTAGCTCAGTCTACCACCGAGGCAGAGTATGTTGCAGCCGCGAGTTGTTGTTCCCAGCTGTTGTGGATCTCATACACTTTGAGAGACTTTGGTGAGGAGTGCACCCAGATCCCACTTCTTTGTGATAGCACCGGTGCCATAAGCGTAGCGAAAAACCCGGTGCTTCATTCCGGAGACCAAACACGAGAGAAGTGAGGTACCATTTCTTGAGAGACAATGTGGAGAAAGGGACCATTGTGTTGAGCCATGTCCCTACCCAAGATCAGCTTGCAGACATTTTTACAACGCCTCTCGACCAAGCTACATTTGTGCGCTTGCGGGGGGAACTTGGGGTTTGTTGCCCTTTTTAGTTGATTCTTGGGGGATTTCCTTTTGTACCATATGTATCATATCATGTTTACTTTGATGTATATACATGTTTTGCTTGATGTATAAACCATGGTAGGATAGCCATCTTGTTATATATCATGTTGCATTTGTATCATATTGCATTTTAGGATGATGAGCTTCTTTCATATGCCTTATTTGAGTTTCTTTGGCTACTTGTGAGATGTTGGTCATATGTGTGGAGAAATGGCTATGTGAGGCTATGCTCTTGGAATATTTGAGATATATGTGTTGTGAGATAGCCCTTTTTGAATCAAATGCTAATCTTGACTAAATTTGATGAAATGTGCTCCACTCATGTGTAGTAGTGTATCCATGTCACGTTTTGGTCTAAATGTGCTTTCTATGCTTAGATTGTGCTTGGATGTCTTTTTCTTGCATTTGGGCCAAAGGACGAATATCATTGTGAATGTTTAGCCTATGTTGCACTCATGGGGGAGCATAAGCTTCTTTTTGCCGCAAAGGCACTTCATGTACCATGAAATGAATTAATCTTGAAAAGAAGTGTGTATGCTTGAAAAATGCTGCATCCGTCATGTTTATGCTTAAAATGTCTTATCTTTCACACATGGGTGCATAACATGTTGCATGATGTTCACCAGTGGAGAAGTCTCCCCGAAGTGGACACATGGCTCATGAGCTTTAACATGACATGCTTTGCTTTATGGGTGTTTGCAATGATCCTTTGTTGAGAATTGGATATCCTTGTATGATATCTGGATGATATGCATGTTTTTGGCTAGAATATGACATGGATAGGCCTTTACATTTGAAGTGAGCCATCTTTTGATAAAACTACTCAAATCTGAAAATTTGCTTTGTCACATGCCTATATTTCCATATATTACTTGTGGCAATGCTTTGACTATGTTATGATCCACATATGTGTGCTCTTTGTCTTATTTCTAGCCTTTGACACTAAATTTGGCCTATTTGAGAAGCTCATGTAGATGTTTATATGCCTTGTCTTACTTTCCTGCATTTTCATTTTGATTCATACATTGCCAACAAGGGGGAGAAGAGGTGAAGAGGTGAGCTTAATGAAAAATTCAGAAAAATGCATCTAAAAATTTGGAAGTTTGCATTCACATGTTCAGGGGGAGCTTGCATTTGTTTAGGGGGAGCTTTCTTGCTGTTTTCAGTGTGGAGTTTGTGCTTTGCTCGGCTTGTGACCTTTCTTTGCCTTTCTTTGGTTTTGGTCATGAGTTGAGCTTCTTTGTTTTTCTTTCTTCTTACTTTCTTTCTCTGAATTTCATTTCGCGTTGTGTGTTGTCAATGCACTCATCAAGGGGGAGATTGAGGACCAGGAGCGTCCCGGTGGTTGATGGATGACCGCTCCTCAGTGATGAGTGATTGACAACGGGTGTTGGACTGACTCTTGGCTCAGTGCGCAGGTGTAGGTTTAGGCCTAGTTCGTGTTGTTGCAGGTGAAGAATATGCGCGAAAGGTCTTCAGCCTTGAGGGGCCTCCGGGAGATGGAGAGACAAGTAGGCTCAGTTCGAGGGACCCGGTGGACAGCGGGACTAGGTACGGGCCACATGGTGGCGAGACGAGCAAGACGAAGTCGTGGACGATCGAGCCGGTGCACGGTGGCGGTCGAGTCAAGAGGCTTGGCGGGAGGCCGGGCCAAGCACGCGGGGTTTGGTGGTTTGCCCACAAAACCATCGGAGGACGGTTTCTTGGTTTGGGCCTCAAAACCAAGTCCGAAGGCCCAACACGACGGAGACGGGATCCGGGCGTGTCGGGAAGCTTCGAAGCGGAGGACACGCGGCGGGATCGCATGGCTTGCGTCGGGAGGACGCGGGGTGCGGCGAAGGCGTGGCCGTCCGATGGCAAGACCCACAAACATTACATAAATGCCCCTGCGTGGGTTGTATCGTCAGTAGTTGAGTTAGGGGTAGTCGAGTCATTTACCACATCAGCGGGACCAGATATATAAGCCATGAGTGTGGGTGGATGGCTCTCTTGCTCTCCGTGACTTAGGGTTTCATTCCCCCCCATTTCTCTTTTTCCGGGACTATTTTCTTCTCCATTTTATCTAGGCTAGCATGAGAGCTTCATGAGAGATTTGTTGAGAGGGATGGATGCTAGGGCGGCATGCTAGACCTTGTGAACCTTTCCTGGTTTGTATAGAAGATTCGGCGTTGTGGTTCCCGTGATGTTTTTCGGAGTCATTTTTGTGCTATTTTCGTGCTCGTCTTAATTCTCGTTTTCTAGGCGGTTTTGGCGTGGATTTGTTTGGGGGATTCATCCTTGAGTGCCTTGTGCCTCTTTTCCCAGTGATCTCTTGCCCCAAACTTCTCAAATCGTCCTAGATGCGTGATTCTTTGGATGAAGTCGTGGGTAGGACTTGAGCTCGTGTGATCCACGGTTCCCGGTGATTTGGTGGGTTTGGAGACGAGATTTTTGGGGTATAATCTCACCTAGGGGTGCCTAACATCTCCCCCAAATCTTGTCTCAAGAACTTGAACTATTTGGGATTTTCGGTGATGAGTTGGTGGGGATGACTTCGCGAGCTCGGGATTTTTCTGCTCTGTTTAACTTGGAGGACAGTCCGCCCCCTCTCTGCGGACGGTCCGCGAGGTGCCTGCTCAGCCCAGTTCGTCGTGGTGTTCTTTGTGTTCCTATTTTGTTTCGGTTTGATCCGGTCGTGTTTTAGGTTTTCGTTGCAGCCGGTTTGCGGACGGTCTGAGCTTCAGTAGCGGACGGTCCGGATCCCGCGCGAACGGTCCGCCTGGTCTTCGCGGACGGTCCGTTTTTCTCGGGTCGGTTCTGGTGGTTCTGTTGCTTTTAACGGATGGTCCGTGGCTCCTAGCCGGACGGTCCGCGTGTCCCTTGCGGACTGTCCGCGGCACCTTGCCCGGACTGTCCGCGCGGCCTTTGCGGACAGTCCGCCCCACCTGGCCGGACAGTCCGCCAGTGCCTGGCATCTTTGTTCCTTGGTTCGATTCCTCCCTCCTTCTTTCGTGCTTCCGCGTGTGCTTCAGGGAATCGTTCCTAAGACTTGAGGTAGATCCATAACCTTGTTGTCTTGGCGGTTGGTGTGTGATTCGATCCATCGTTTGTGTGTGACCGGGATTTGTCTAGGGTATAGGCCGGGTTCTTTGAGAAGAATTTTTACCGGCTCCTATTCACTCCCCCCCTCTAGTCGCCATTCGATCCTTCAGCAGTCACTGCTTGGCAAGATTAATTTTGTGAGAAGATTCATTTCAAATTTGTCGCAAAAGGTTTTGCCTTTCTCTCTGTTGCTAAGGATCAAGAAGGATCAGAAGTTTATATGGGGTGACGAACAACAAAAGGCTTTTGATGAGATCAAGCGGTACATGAAGGAACCACCAGTGTTGGTGCCTCCACAGTTGAACAAGCCTTTCAAGTTGTACCATTGGATCGGCCCTTATACAAGAATTTGAAGGAAAGGAACGGATAGTGGCGTACCTTAGCCGAAAATTACTAGATCCTGAGACCAGGTATTCGGCTGCGGAGAAGCTTTGCCTATGTGTTTACTACTCGTGTACAAAGTTTCGGCACTACTTGTTGAATGCCGAATGCGTTGTATATTCAAAATCTGATGTAATTAAACACATGTTATCAATGCCAATTTTGAATGGAAGGATTGGCAAGTGGATTTTGGCTTTATCTAAGTTTGAGCTGAAGTTTGAATCCGCAAAAGCTAGTAAATGTCAGATTATTGCTGATTTCATTACTAAGCATCGTGATCGATCGATTGATTTGTTTGAAATTACTCCTTGGGCTTTATTCTTTGATGGATCTTCATGTGGCAAAGGTGGTGGAGTAGGAATTTTATTGATTTCACATAGAGCTGAGATGTTTGAGTTTGCTATCCCTATTCAACCTACTGTCACAAATAATCAAGCCGAATATGAGGCGTTGCTTAGAGGGCTTCAATATTTAAAAGAAGCAAAGGCTGTTTCAGTTGAAATTTATGGAGATTCAGAGTTGGTTATAAAACATTTGAATGGCCAATATGAATGTAAAAGTGATATCCTGAGGAATTACTACGAAGAATGCAAGGAAATCTTGAAGAGTTTTCAGTTAGTAATTCTACAACATATTCCTAGAGAACACAATGAAGAGGCAAACATGTTGACTCAAAGTGCTTCAGGTTATAGAGAAAACCAAGAAGCGTTTGCCATGGAGGTGTGTGCTTTCGAGAGTGATCTAGCAGAGGATGATTGGAGAAAAGAAATTGTTGAATATCTGGGAAATCCATCCCGAAAGGTTTCTAGGAAGCTCAGGTATAAAGCTACAATATTTTTTCTTCTGGATGGATGTTTGTTTTACAAATCATTAGATGGGGTGTTGCTGCAATGCTTGGGTCCAGAAGAAGCAAAGAAAATGATGAGTGAAGTGCACGATCGGCTATGTGGAGCGCATCAATCGGCTTATCGAATGAAATGGGTTATCAGGCACACTGGATGTTTTTGGCCGACGATGCTGGAGGATTGCTTTGAGTATTACAAGGGTTGTCAAGATTGTCAAAGGTTTGGGAATATTCAAAGGGTCCCAGCGTCAGCTCTGAATCCAATTATCAAGCCATGGCCATTCAGAGGATGGGGTATAGATTTGATGGGCCAGATAAATCCTCCATCTAGCAAGGTGCATAAATTTGTGCTTTTGGCAACCGATTATTTCACCAAATGGGTTGAGGCAATTCCATTGAAGAAAGTAACATCAAAAAACATGGTTGAATTTGTCAAAGAACACATCATCTACAGATTTGGGATTCCTCAAACAATTACAACTGATCAAGGAGCACAATTTGTATCTTCAGAGTTCAAAGAGTTTGCTGAAAGCATGGGGATCAAATTATTGAATTCTTCTCCTTATTATGCCCAAGCTAATGGTCAAGCAGAGGCTTCTAATAAGATCATGATCAAGCTTATACAAAAGAAAATTGATCAGAAGCCAAAGAGGTGGCATTCGGTACTCAATGAGGCTTTGTGCGCTTACCGAATGGCCCCTCATGGAGCTACAAAAACATCTCCTTATGAGTTGGTTTATGGGCATCATGTTGTTTTGCCCTGGGAAATACAATCAGATTCAAGGAGGGTGGTTTTGCAAAAGGATTTAAGCTCCAACGATTATAGTGGCTTAATGATGGATGAATTAGAGGATTTGCATATGATTCGTCTTAAGGCCCTGGAAAACATTGAAAAGAACAAGATGCGAGTTGCTAAATATTACAACAAGAAAGTAAAGGTTAAGCAATTTGCAGAAGGAGATTTGGTCTGGAAAGTGTTACTGCCGATCGGGACTAAATACAGTACGTTCGGCAAATGGTCCCTAAATTGGGAGGGTCCTTTTCGGGTAGTCAGATGTGCGCCTGGAAATGCTTACATATTGAAAACTTTACTAGGAGAGGAATTTACTGCTGCTATAAATGGAAGATATTTGAAGAAATATTATCCTAGTATTGAAGTTGATCGTTGATTACAAGCACCAGGATTACAGGCATTCGATACACAGAAATAGCCGGCGTTCGGAAAAGAAGCCGCCTTTAGAACAAAAAATCCTAACACAGGAAATGGCCAATACTGGAATGTATTGCCCTTAGCGCAAAAATACTCCACATTACAGATGTTTCTTGCAGGCTTTTATTTGACAACCCAGCTACTTAAGATTACAAGGGGGTGGAAAGCAGAAGGCCTAGAGAAAGAAGCGAAAGTATGCTTCATTCCTTTGATTCCTTGGTTTTCCTCTTCAGCTCCTCCCTCTTCAACTGTTCTAGGACCACCGTAACAGCAACCTGGAAGCTTCGAGGGTTGCCGTGACTTGCAGCTTCTATTAGGCTGTCCCAAGAAGCCTTCAGGTTACTGTACCTATCAGAAACGTCTAGGGGAAGGGAACAATTGTTAGAATATGAAGATCTGAGCTTGAGCATGGGAGTCAAATAAAGATGGAAATCTTACCCCCTACCAACGCCTCCAAACTCATGCGGCGTTCGCGTTCGGCGTTGCAGCGGGCGGTGATGTCCCGCAGGTTGTGCTCTAGATGCCGAATGCGGCAGCGCAGTTGATGGTTGATCCTCTGCTCCGGTGTGGCATTTTCTTCTTCAGAGGAGGAGTAGGAGAGGATGTACTCGGGAACCTCTTCAGTTCCAAAGATTTATTCAGGGAGCAGGTCAAGACTGGAAAAAGCAGAGAGGGGTAAACCATGAGATTGCAAATGAGAGCAAGAAACAGATTGACAAGAAACTCACTCTCGAATGGTACGCTTCTTTGGTGGAGTACTGCAATCCTTGATGGGTTGCTTTCCTTTGTCCGCCATGGCCTCAGGGTTTTCTCCTCTGGAGCAAGGGGAGAAGATGTGAAGAGTATGCGAGTGGATTTGCAGGGCACCCAGGAGGCTATTTTATTGACTGAGAGAGCGCATTGGGAGTGATGACTGGTTGGCGTACGTTATTGGAATACCAAACGGCAGGGTTTTCTTCCCGAATGCGAAGGGTTTTCATTGAACAGTGTTTATGGTTTCCGAATTGAAGATTTTCTGCGGATTTTGTGCCAAGGGGCAGGAGTTTTTGCGTGTTCGGCTAAGGAAAAGTTCCCGAATTCGTTCAAAAAACAGTAAAGTTCGCATTCACGAGCAGAAGGGGATCATCATAATGCAAACACAGAAGTTGAAATTTCATTATTTATTGCCGAAAATTCAAGCATCCCTAGTACAAACTAATCAAAAAGCCTGTTTAGCACAAACTGGGGATGGATGATTTCGGCAATGGCGTCGCCGTGCCCGTCGAGGCGTTCCAGGATGACTTCGATCTCGTCGACGTCCTCTGGTGCGCCGCCCTGAAAGCCGCGCGGCTGGATGGAGTAGTCGACGCCGGTGTGCGTCGCCATGGCGGCCAGGCCCAAGGTGGTGCCTAGGCGGACGCCGTGGAGGGCCACTTCATCCACGCGGTTTTCCACCGCGGCGAGGCGATCCGCCGGCGTGTCCCCGGGGGTGTTCACCTTGTCTGCCAGTTGCTTCACCAGCATTTTCAGCTGGTCCAGCTTGGCGTCGCGGGCTGCAAAGTTGCAAGGCAATGGCGGTTAGTTTCAAAAGTTGAATTGGATCAAAGTTAATCAAAGGGATTTACCGTCAATGGTCTCCAGCGGCTGTTTACACTGATGCTCCCATTCGAGCTCAGCGATGCCGGCTTTCTTGGAAACTTCTCCCAGCTCACGCCAGGATTAGTCACGCTTCGCCTTGAAACGGAGGGCGTCGCGCTCGCCGTAGGGCACGAGGGAGTAGTTGTTCGACTCCGAGGAGTCGTCCGGTAGGGCTGGATTCATGGCCGGCGCGGGGGCCGGATTCCACTGGATGAGCCTGAAACAAAGATGAAGGACCGATTAGGCGACCAGAGAGGGGGGAGTGAATGGGAGCCGATAAAAATTCTTCTCGAAGGAGATTGAAACTCCGACAAGATGAACTCGCTCGGTCGGACCCCCAAAATCACACACTCCGCACTTCTACCTTCCGTTTGCCAAAACCACGTAGCCACTGGAGTGCTACTGGTCCTAGGAACAAACACTACCAGCAATCTCAACACACACGCACCCACGACAGCGGAAACACCTCGAAAGCCGGCTGTTCAGAGGGGGCGGTTAGACCGGGTATTGGGGGCGGTTAGACTGCCTCCACCAGGAAACCAAGAAATCCTCTGAAGCACCTCTTCCGAGCACCAAAGCGCACCACGGTTTCACCAACAGAGATCTCTGGTCAGGGCCATGCTAGCTACCAGAAAATCTTGGCAAAAACCAAAACTCCACCCAGGGGCCTAGGGGCGGTTAGACCGGCTATCAGGGGCGGTCTAACCTCCTGTACCCAGCAACGAACTCCAAATAAGAACTCCTAGCAAACGGAACGAGAACGACCCGAAGTTTCACGCAGACTCTCCTCTGATCAAGGCGAACAAACTCATAAAGGAAAATCTAGCAAAACAGAACTTTGACCTGGAAGGCCCAGGGCGGTTAGACCGCCCCCTCCAGGCGGTTAGACTGCCCCTACCAGAAAATCAACCCGCGGGTCAAACCTCAACTTCCTCACGCCCGATCTCCCGAATCACTCCACGGATTGCAGCGAAACTTCGGGAATAGCTGGGTTACCTCCTGGGCAACCTCTACCTCAAAGGAATCGACCCGAATCGCTCTCAAGCTAGTCATAGGAAAAACTAGTGAAAAATGAGAACGAAAATGGAAAAACAAATGAGCTAGGGTTCCAAGAGTTGGCTGCCATCCATCCCCTCAAAAAGTATATATGGAGGCACCCAAAAGATTAAACTACCCTTACTTAATAACTAGGGATACAAGCCCCTCAAGGGCGAATTTGGAAGTCTTTGGAATTTCTTCATCGGACGGATGCCCGGCGACCGCAACCTGCTTAGCCTCGACGCAAGCCTTGCGATCCCGACGCGTGTCCTCCGCTTCGAAGCATCTTGGCGCCAGTGACCAGGGCGGTCAGACCGCCCCCTGGGCGGTTAGACTGACCCGGGCAATCTGACCGGCCCAGGCGGTCAGACCGCCCCTCCTGGGCGGTTGAACCGGACTGGGTGGTCACACCTACTCGTCGAGTCTTCGGCCTCAGTTTTGTGGCTCCACCGAGTAACCCAGTGGTTTTCTAGTGAACCACTGCAAACCCCGCGAAGTCGGTGTAGCCTCCGCCAATCTCCACTCATGACTTGGCTCCCACGTAGTCCCGGCTCGTCCTTGGTTTTGAGGCTCTACCAAGAAACTATCCACGACTTCATTTTGCTGTTCATGCCACCATGCGGCCCGCACCTGACCCCGCTGGCCACCGGGTCCCTCGAACGAAGCCTACTTGTCTTCTCCACACCTGAAGGCCTCACCGGCAACGACCTTTCGCGCTTGTTCTTCACCTGCACCAACACGAGTCAAGCCGCAACCTGCACCTGC